>WOAB01000717.1:0-2737213 GCA_027886185.1 Rheum nobile | reverse complement strand
GATTCAGAAGAAGAAACCGAGAATGGCTGAAGAACCAAAGCCAAGAGGTTGAGGAAGGAGCCATCGAAGTCGGTTGGCGGGTTAGTGATCTTCTCAAACTCTTAATTTTCTGGGGAAAAAAAAACAAAATTTTGTCTGAATGTGATGCATGCTAAAATTAGGCTTATGTGAAAATGAGAGCATTATTTGCTCTGTGATAAACAGAGCACGGAGAGATGTGCAAAATTTATAGTAGCCTAAACTGTTACATCCATATGGCCTGACAAACTAAATTATATTCTGACGAAATGAATTATCTTACCTGACAAAGTAAGTTTTAGGGTTTATGTGAATATGAATGTCATGTATTTGTTCTGTGGTTAGAATGTTAGACTTATCCTCAACAACTTCCATTTGTTGATACAAAAGTGTAAGTTATACTCTAGGGTAAAGACTTATCCTCAACAACTTCCATTTGTCCTGGCAAACCGCAATGTAGTCTGACAAATTATTTTGTATCCTGAAAACATATATCTTTACCTGACAAAGTAAGATGGTGCCTCTCTTTTATGTGAATATGAAAGTCATTCTTACCTGTCATGTATATGTGAATGTCATTCATTACAGATAAGTTACAAGTGGCATTCTGAGGAGTTGTTTTTTGGTCAGATAAATCAGAACTCAAGGCTTCAGTATCTTTCTTGTATCGAGAACACGCTAACTCGAACAGACTGGCAGACAGTTATGCAGGGGCCCTTTGGCCCAATAATCAAAATAATGAAAAACATGAAATTGTCTGCACAACTGATTCACATGTCTTGTTTAGGCAACTGAGCACAAAAAAGCAGTTTGAGACATGGTATGATCTTGGTGGAAAACCCATATAGGTTTTCAATAGAGGAGTTTAGGCTAATAACAGGACTGAATTATGGGATGCCCGATGAGGAGGACAGTATGCAGGATAAGAATGCAGTGTTTGAATTTTTTGGTGTGAGGAGTATTACTATTGCTAACCTTTTAACCAAGTTCTTATCCTATCGGGAGGACAATGTATATAAGCTGAAGATGGCCTTGTTGTTAATTCTTGAGGGTGTTGTACTTGGGGGTGATAAGAAGAGGAAGGTCAGACCCTTACATGTGAAATTGACCGAAGACTTAGATCGTTTCAATAATTTCCCATGGGGTAGGAGTGCATATCTTGACCTCCATCAAAGTCTGGCTTCTGCTTTGGACACAAGAATGGAGTCAGTTCAGGCTGCACTTGCAGTTTCAGACAATGCCAGAGCAGGATACATCATACGGGGTTTCCCGATGGTGTTTCAGGTAATGTGTTAGTAGTTGAGTATGTAAAACTGAGAAAGGTTAATGCCTCTGTTCATAATTGTGGATTAATTCCAATTCTGTTTGTTTTAGATATGGTTGTATGAGGCAGTTCCCCATATTGGCAGAACATTTGCCCAAAAGCTGAATAAAAATGTGCAGCCCCGAGGTGTGAGGTGGCTTAAATCTAGTAGGCCAAGCTTGGATGTGATTTCTGCTGCCCTAGAGGGGAATTTCCCTGCTAAACAGATCCTTGTTGAGGAGGACGGAGAGGACTTGGGAGAAAGCTGTTATTTCCCGAAGGAGGAAGGACACAAATCCTTGGATGAGATTGTTAAGCACTTGAAGCCCAGAAGGAAAAATGCTGGTAAAAAGGCCAAGGGAGTTGGTAAGGGAGGGCAAGCTGGAAACATTGAGGGTTTCGACCCAAGGCAATTTATGTGTTGTTTGAATGAATTGCATGAAATGATGCATGCTCTAAGGGAGGAATTTATTGAGTTAAACAAGTTCATAAGAGGCAAAGCTCCTAGAACAGGGGCATCTGGGGAGATTAACAGTGATAATGAACCCAACATCACCCAACACCAGCAGAGCATGAGGGAGGCAAAGACGGAGTCTGAAGCAAATGATGAAGAGGAAAAGATGGAGTCTGAAGATGACGAAGACAAAGAGTCCAAAGAGGGAGAGTCCGAAGAGACTGAGACTGATGAGGTATGTATGCCCAAAACTTTCAGTTAGTATATGTACAGTTCAGTCCAGATGTACATATTTCAGTCCATTTTTGCACATTTCAGACCCTATATCATCGTTTCAGTAAACAGTTCAGTCCATATATGCATTCAGTCCATATATGCACATTTCAGTCAATTTGAGCACAATTCCAAAAATATTTGCTTATTTCAGACCTTATATCATCGTTTCAGGAGACAATGGATGGAGAGCAAAATACTGGTGAAATAGTTGTGTATGATGCAGTTAATGTAGGTTGTCAGAAAGAGGCGGGTGAAGATGTCGCAATAGTAGATGAGGAAGAAGAGCAAGGGGATGCAACAGATCCACTGTCAGTTCTTGTCCAAACTTGTACAATACTACATGCAGATGAGAAGTTGGTTAATGAGGCAACACCGCAAGATGTGGAGGGACTCATCAAGGAGTTGGTTAATGACGAGTTGGTTAATGATGGGACTGTGGTGGCAACACAAGTTGAGGTGGCAACAAAAGCAGTGTCTGATGAGGGTGTGCATGACGGAGTTGTGGAGGAGCTAAAGGAAGTTGTTGTGAAGGAAGGAAGCAAGGTTGATGACGGAGGTGTAGATGTTGAGGAGGTAGCAAAGGGAGCTGATGTGGAGGGAAGGACCAAGGTTGATGACCAAGTTGTGGAGGAATCGAAGGGAGATATGGAGGGACTAAACCCGATTGATGAAGGAATTATGGAGGAATCAATGGGAGATGTTGTGGAGGGAGGGACCAAGGTTGATGAGCTAGGTGTTGAGGCGAGGACTGAAATACAAGGTGAGAATGTATCACAGGCTGATTTTGATGACGTGGGGGGTGATGAAGGGGAGACCAAGGAGTCCAAAGTGCCGAGGAAGGGCAGACCAAGGAAGGGTAGCCAAGTTCCGAACAAGACATATCCAAGTCGCACTCTCGAGCTTGCTGCCAAGGCAAAATCACCCTACCGCAATATGGATGAGCAGAAGTTGGCAAAAAAGATTACCAAAAATAGCAAGGTGGAAGGGATGACAAAGCTGGTAAAGTGGATGCAGAGTGAGAGGTTAGTGACTTAACCATTATACTCAACTTAATAAGGAATTGATGAATTGAATGTCAAAATCTTATCTGGCCTGACTGTTAGAATTCTGACCTGCAATTGATACTTTGTGGACTGACTAACTTGTATATAGCCTGTATATGTACTAATACATATATTGCCTTGCATAATATTCAAATGAATATGTACCATCATGCAATATTGAACCTCGAACTAGACCGGGTGGGCAATCATTGGACAATGAGTTCTTTGAGAGATTATTTGCCCCAAAGATCTGGTTGCGCGGTGAGGTAATATTCCAATGCATTCTTACAAAATAGTATGCATGTGTAAAATAGTTTACAGTGGATACATTAACATTGTTGCACCATTACAGCATCTGGCGCAAATGATGGTCCTCTATCGTCAAAGGATTTTAGAGGATCCACAGCGGTTTTCGAAGGTGGTTGTGCTTGACCCATTTTGGCAAAACTATGTCAAAGGTGAATTCGATCGCTTCCAGAATAATACCCCACTTGTTGGTAAGGATGAACTGATACTGTACATGATGGGTTCATGTCCACAAGATTATGGCAAGAGATGGGATGATGCGGAACGCATATATGCGTGCTTCAACATCCCAGAGTACCACTGGTTTGCCTTAGAAATTGATCTATGCGACTGGTGTGTGACGGTTTATGACTGCAATGTGGACCTGCACTCAGACAAGGATATTTTTGATATGATCCGCCCCATCGTTGAGATTGTTCCAAGATATGTCAAGATGTACGAGCCACTGGCAAAGAGATGTGAACCGTTCTTGGACAATCCAATGTCGGTGTCCCGTCGTGATAACCTTAAGCAGAACAAGCGCGGGTAAGTATACATGTATTTATGCAATGATAAATCCTTATCAAACTGCAATTGATACACATTCTAACGTGTTTTGTACATCTTGCAGAGGAGATTGTGGGGTCTACACCTTGAAGTACATTGAGTTATTGATTCTCGGCATGTCAAACTTGGATCTTGCGTCGGACAAATTCATAGATGCACATAGAAGTCAAATGGCTCATAGTATTTTTAGATGTTGTTGGGATGGTCTTTAAAGACTTTTGATGTAATGTGGTAATTGTATTGTGTTGTTGGGAAACATTCGGCTAGGGACATGCTTGTGATGGTGTTTATGTCAGACAAGATACTGTTTTCAAAGATACTGTTTTCAGCATGTTTACATGCTTGTAATGGTGTTTATGTCAGACAAGATATTGGTTTTACAAGCAGGCAACCCGGTTTGTCAGGTGAATTTCATTTAAAATGGTGGGGTTAGTTTTCGAATAAAACCAAAGCTTTGAAAAAATGTGACTTAAGTCAGGCCAGATTACGGATTTACAGTAAATATTCACATTTGTCAGGTTGTTTTGATATATCTTTTTCAAATTCATCTTTTCCAATGAGTCATGTCATCGTACAAACATCACAATTGAAACCTAATATTTCCTAAATTGTCAAAGACGCTAGAAAAAAAATCCCACATTGAAACCTAATATTTCCTAAATTTAAAGGGTTTTTAAATTGAAAAATAGCCTTTAAAAGGGAGGGGTAAAGTATATATTAACCTAAATTTGTGCTACATTTCAACGGTTATGAAACCGGAAAAAAAAATGGTACAAAAACGGTTACAAACGGTTAAAAACGGTTTAAAAACCGTTTAAATTGGCGGGTTTAGTTCTGGAATAAACCAAAGGTTTTTTCTAATTATTACATACGTCAGGCCATATTACGGCTTTACAGTAAATATTCACATTTGTCAGGTTATTTTGATATATCTTTTTCAAATTCATCCTTTCCAATGAGTCCTGTCATCGTACAAACATCACAATTGTCTTTGAAAAAACTCCCACATTGACACCTAATATTTTATACATTTAAATGGTTTTTTAATCGAAAAATAGCCTTTAAAACGAGGGGGGAAAGTACACAAACACAGTTAAAAACGGTTTAAACCGTTTTTTACCGCGGGGTTAGTTCTTGAGACCAACGTAGTTATCTAATAGTTACTTACGTCAGTCCACAATAAAGGTTTACAGTACATATTTAGCTTTGTCAGGTTATTTTGTAGAATTTTTATTCAAAGTCATCCAATGACTTATGGCAGATCTGGAAGAAACATCACAATGGTAAATAACCGTAGGAAAATAAAACGTTTGTAAAAGGTTTTGAAACCGAAGCTTTGGCAATAAGCTAGTTAAAAGATGGGGTTAACAAGTTTTCGAATCAAACCAAAGCTTTGGCAATAAGCTTTGTCAGGTGACCTTACTTCCTTACAGTAAGTGATGTACTTTGTCAGGTCATGATGAATAAATCCTATTCAAAGTCATCTTTTCCAATGCATATCCGATTTGACCCCTCTTAAATTTCAATTAAATATCCTGTATTCCCTCAACTACCCGTCATTAACTCTATTATCCACTCATCCTTGTGTATAAATAGCCTTCTTGCCTTGTCCCAACCCCTCACATTTCCTCTCTCAAACTCCTCGCACTCCTCTCTCATTTACTCTCTGAAACTCCTCGCACTCCTCTCTCATTTCCAAAAAACTCTATTGCAACATGGCCGACTCGCGCAAGAAAGTTTTCCTGCAAGTCTACTGGGATGGCCAACTATCGCCATCCAGCGGGGTGATGGCCCTCCTGACTACCCACGAGTACACTTGCGGGAGCACCAAACTCCTGAAACTGCCAGCGAACAAGATGAACATCTGGTACGTGCATGGTATGATAAGCCTACTCTCTCCCGGTTCAAAATCCTTATTTTTTGAACAGGTCCCATCATCCGGCCAGCGGTTTCTTCAACAGCTGCAGACACAGGCCGACTATGCAGACCTTGCCCGCCTCGGCGAGAGGGTCGCCGGAGTGAAGGTGTATGTGGTGCGGGACGATCCAGATCTTTATCTTCCCCAGTGATGATGGCCGTGGGGATGTTTTTTAATGATGCTGCTTTGTTTTTTATGCTGTTTGAAGATGGTTGTTTACTTATGGAATACTAGCGACTGATAATAATATAGATCCTTTGCCCTTATTCTCGCATTTACTACTTTTGACTATTTTCATTTCAGGACAAAACTTATCATGTTCATACTAAATGTACTAATGTTCAGGGCAAAAAGATTAATATTTCAGAGCAATAACATCGAATATGTGTACATGAATATTCAGGACAACTGAAACATATTCAGGAGAATTCGCGTCATATGTCAGAGTACTAACAACATGTGGTAATTGTATTTGAAATTGTGTTGACAATTTCAAGGATGTTTTCAAGCAAATTGGTGCTTAAGTCAGGAAATATTCATGTTTTACCTGCAGAAAACCCTCGTTTTATAAACAAGGAACCAGAATACATTGTCTTGCTAAACATACGGTTATGAGTAGTTATCATAATTTAACCAACAAGGTTACAAATTGGACAACGAAGACAACAAGTAACACCACAAGTACCACCACACCAAGTACAACTTTCAAAACGAAATTTTCTGTTTTGATATTCATAATGTCATTCATTGAAATCGATTGATGCGGGTAAATATTTGGCCGAGAGGTTGTCCCGTGATCTTCAACAACTCTTATGCTTTCAATGGACTCATTGGCTCTAAAATTATAAGTTTGACCATCCACCCATTTGAAGTATTTGCAATCGTGCCCTGCCTAAGGTTTAATACAAAATTAAACCAATCAACTAATTTAATTCTAAATGAAATCCCAATTGAAAAGCATATTTCGCACGAAATTTCACATTCAACAATACCTTCCATAATGGACAGCCATAGAACTGTTTTCCCGAATTTTGAGTGTGTTTGCAAGTTTGTATTGTTGCAGGGAGGCCATGGAAACATTTTTTAGTTGATGATTCACCAGCTTCCGGCCCTCTCCTCCACGAATTTGAATTGGCAGATGATCTTCCTTGTGTCCAGCCGTTTGTCATCGTAAAATTTCGGCCAAATTTTCGAAGACGGTGTTCCTCTTTCTACTCTGCGCTGTTCTTTGTTTTTTCTTCGGTGCAAATTTTCGAATTTGGAGATGCAGTTGTTCTTCCTTGTGTCCAGCTTCGTGCCCTCTCCAGAAGATGATCTTCCTTGTGTCCGTACTAGTTTTTTGTTGTTTGTATTAAAGAAAGAGAACTGCACTTGCAGGATTTCAGTCAAAATCTTTTTCTACTCTGCTGATGTGATGTCTGTGAAGGTCAACATCTTTTTCTTATAGAAGGATTTCAGTCAAAAAATTTCAAATTGTTGCAACCGTATACAAATCTTGACCTGACGTCATCCAAATCCTTCTTCCAATTAAGTCTTCTAGGGTAAGTTTTCAGGTTATCACTTAATTATGTATTTCCAATGAGTTTTTTTTAAAAGGTAAAATAATATAATGAGATTAGTTTTTGTTATTTAAACAAATTAACGGGGCCAATTTTATTTAATATATTTGATTATCAATAAAAATAATCAAAAATTTTCAATGAAAATAATTAGTATTATTGAATAAAATAATTAATAGTATTCAATTATATAATGAGATTAGCTTTTCCCAGGCTCTGTAGCAAGGTTCTTAAAAAAACTTTGATGCTCTCACTTGCTTCTCTACATACTCAAAATTTGGCCTGACAACGTAGTTATAAGCCTTGCAAACAACCATATGTCGATTGACGATTAATGCTTGTTCTGTTTCTGAGATATGTAGTTTTTCAGGGCTTATTGTTTGTCTGACTCGCGCGTTAGGTCATATTGAAGTCGGATAAATAACAACATAGATAGTTTTTACCTTTTCGGGTTTCTCAGGAATTATAAACATTTTTACAGTACGTATTCAGGTTTATCGGGTAACATTGAAATAAGTGAGTTCGTTTCAAATTTGTATCCTATTTGACCTCTCTTAATTTTCCCTAAAACACCCATACTTGCCCAAATCTTTTCTACCAAGTCTCTTCAAATACTCACCGGTCCATTACCAAAGTTCTCTACCAAGAATCTCAAAACACTCCCACGCTGTCTACCAAGGTGCTTCAAAAACTCCCACGTTCTTTTGTTAACTCAAATACTCCCACTTTCCCAAATACTCCCACTCCCACGTTCTTCAAATACTCCCTCTCTATACTCTAAATTCATGGCGGGAGAACATCACTTTGTCACTGTGACATACTTTGAAGTAAATGAACTGCTTCAATCTGCCCGGGAAGTGAAGGATCATGTTGGAGGCCGGAAGATGACCGAGGCCGATTTTCAGGAGTACAATCGCAACATTGTGGCCAGAGATTTGGAGTTGGTAAATTTAGTTAAGGATTTGCGCCGCCTGAGGCAGGAGCTTGCTGCTGTGAGTCCGGAAGGGGCTCAGACCGAAGAAGAAAAGGCCCGGATCAAGCTCAAGCTTAGACTGGTAAGGCTTTTCTTGTATATTTTCTTCCTATGTGCAAGGGACGTGCCTAAGATGCTTAATTTTTGTTTTTGCAGATTGAATGGGACACCACCTTCACTGAGCTCAACATAAAACGGGTGTTGGACCATGCTCAGTCGCTGGAGGGAAAGCTGAAGTCCCCATATCTATCTTGATGGGATAATGTTTTCATAACAGGGTAGTTTCTGAGTATGTGTGGATAAGTGTTTTTAATGTATGAACTTTGCAATGCTAGTTTTTTTGTTATTTTGTGTGTGGGAATGCCATGCCAAGGGCACGTTATTTGTAAAGTTGAACAACGTAATATAATGATTGTGTTTATAAGGTTTATACCATGTTGGAGTTTTACAGGACGTATTGTGAATTTACAAGTCGTGTTTATGTATTAGGTTTGTCAGTACAACTTCGCACCTGATTCTAGGGTTCTTATGAATAATTTATAGACTTCACAACTGAAATGGTTTCGCAGATGTTTGTCAGACCATGTTAGAGTTTTACAGGACGTATTGTGGCTTTACATGTCGTTTTATGTATTAGGTTTTCCTTTGTCAGACCATGTTAGCGTTTTACAGGACGTATTGTGGCTTTACATGTCATTTTTATGTACTAGGTTTTCCTCGAGCAAATGAGTATGTCAGGACATATACGTTGTTTTACAGGGCGTTATAGAGTCTTATGGTTTCTCCTTGTGAGGAGTTTAACACTGACTGATGCTGAGAAGTAATCAACTCTTAAGCAAAGATGATGACAGGACAAAATGCAACGTTTGCAGAGAACCTGAGAACTTTGTCAGTACAACTTCGCACCTGATTCTAGGGTTGCTGAAGGTTCAAGATGACAAGTAAATCTTAAGCAAAAGCTTTAATTTATCTAGTTTGTATATCATCCAAAAGGGAGCCCCCACAAAAAAGAGGTGTGCTTTACGACTATATAGACTTAAACCATACATCTTTTCACTGAAACACCCAACAACAACATTTACTAGCATAAACACCCAAAAACACCAACATGGTGACAATTCTAAACATACCTAAACTAACCCATTCTCTTCCTATAATCTTTCGTCAGTCCTTCTCCTCCTACAGTACTGCTTGTTGTGGCCTTGGTTGCCGCAATACGAACACCGCCTCTTCCTAGTATAGTTCCCCTCCCACGTTGCCCTGTATCGGTTAATTCGTGGCCTTCTAGGAGGACGTTTTACATTTGGTGGACAGCATGGAATGGATGACACGGCTTCAGGAATTGACCATCGGCCTGTGAGAGGAACAAGATGCACAGTTTCCTTGTACACTTCTCTCACGCACTCGTTCTTGAACATGGGATGGACGAGATCAGTGAGTCGCACTCCCCTATCACTTGCAACCGCTATGGAATGAGCACAAGGAACTTTATCAATCTGGAACATGTTACAATCACATGTACGAGCATTAAGGTTCACCGAGTATCTACAAGTTCCTACCATGACCTCCGCTTCAAACTGGCTTAGTCTTCGAACACTCATCTTTGCTGCCCTTCTGTAGTTCACCTCTACCAGCGTGTACATAGAGGGTGACAAGTATTGGTCCTAGTTTGAGGCCGCTTCCCTTCTTTGACAAAACCATTTAGAAATGGTCTCAACAATCGCATCAAACAGAGCAAGAATAGGCCACTGACACTGTGTTTTCCACAAGCCATTAAGACACTCGGCATTGTTGCTTGTCATGATGTTAAACCTGTTCCCATGAAAATGCACTCTCGCCTAGTTTTCAACTCCAGCTTCTTTTAGATATTGACCAATCTTTGGAGATGCAGCTGTTATTTGAGCAAACTGATGATTGAACTCAGCTACTGTGTAAGCATGAGCAGCTTTTTTGAATATGCCGAAGAGGTCTTGCCTACCAAACTTCCTCTTGAAGTTTTGGTATATGTGATATATGCAATATCCATGCTTGGCAAAACGATAGCTATTTCTCAGACCCTTCCCAATGCTAAGATGACGATCAGACACGAAATACAACTCGGGATGATCAGGAACAACAAGCCTCAATTCACTGAAGAAAAATGACCATGCATCATCGTTCTCACTATTAACAACGGCAACAGCAAGTGGATATATTTGGCCGTTTCCATCTTGTGCCGTTGCCAAAAGAAGTATCCCCTTGAACTTGGCTGTGAGGTGAGTGCCATCAACTGATATTACCTACACACGCAGAACTATTTTCTCAGATGTTGCCCTGACAAGATATGTATAAGCTTTGAAAATACGTTATATAGCCTGACAAATGATGCATGTTCTGTTTGTCACATATGCAGTCATATAGTAGATTTACCTGACAAAATGACTATATTTCCTGACGTAACAACATCACGACTGAATACTTACCTTTTTCAGATGTGGCGCTGCCCTTATCCATGGACCTAAAGTCCAGAAGACGTACTTGAAGCATTGATCAGCATCTCTGACTATTCTCGTGTATGTTCCCGGATTACATTTCTGTAACATGTGCATGTAAGAGTACATTGCCTTGTAGCTATCCACAGCTGTACCATGTGCCATGTCCTGGGCGAAGACCCGCGCTCGATTGGATTTGTAGTAGCTTGTCCTTATTCCATGCTGTAACATGAAATCCTGAATTTCTAAAGCAAGTAGGCCTTTACGGCCGTTTAAAAACCTGAGATGTAACGAAGTGAATCTATAGATGCATTCATATTGGTCTTTGATCACAAAAACTGTTCAAATGCAAGAAAAACATACTTGTGAAGTACTTTATCGACAATCAGCCGAGAAGTTGCTCCTTTGTGATGATTGTGGTTTACTCTCATGCCACAAGTATGATCCGCAACATATTATCGCACCATAAACAACGACGTTTTTCGATACAATGAGCCACGGCACAAAAAGGTGCATTTGTCATCAACGCACTCAACATCATAATTGGACTTATCGGACCTCTTCACACGCATCTCATAGAAGTTTTCCATTGCCAGGGAGAAGAGTACAGCTTTGAACTCTTCCTTAGAATTGAAGAGCTGAGCAACCTTCATTGTTGGATATGAGGACTTGTTTTCACTTGTTTCCTCATCTTCAACTAACATTTCCATCTCCGCTGGATAGTACCTCTTTTCAATCTCTCTAAGCATGTCTTCATCAACATCAATCTCTTCTTCTTTATCCGCCTCTATTTGCTCCTCGTTCTGTGTTCCCTCAATGCCATTTATTTCTTCCCACACATCATCTAGACCAACAGTATTCACATCATCACCTGAAGCATACCCTAACCCATCCCCACCATCAACACGATCATCATCACCTGATTGATAATTGCCCCCATAGTCAAAGCCATCTTCTATTTCATCCTCCAAATAATCTCCATTGTTGGCATAATCAGTCATTTTCTCCTTTCCTTTGTTTCTTGATGTAGCAGCTTCAATGTCCTCATCATCGCTACTCAATGATATAATGTCTTCCAGTATCATGGGACAATTTCTCTTGTCTTTCCCCCTCACTTCATCCCTTTTTAATCTCCTTAACTCTGCTTCGTTGTCAGCTTTAATAATTTCATCAATCGACCTGACATCAGTGTATAGTGCTCTGTCTTTTTGAAAAAACGACCTGAAAAAGTCTCTAGTATCTTCGATCTGAGTTGGTGGTGGAGTTGTTGGAGAAGGAAGAGTACGATGTTCAGCCCTTTCACTTCGAATCTCTTCCTTCTTTAAAAGGTTGGTGTACAACTCAATATTCCACTCTGGTGAATTTTCTCCACAGTTGTTCAAGAACTTGAACGCATCAAGATCGTCGTCATCATTTATAAAGATGGGTGGAAGTTCTGGTTTATTTTCATAAGCGTATTGCACAAACAACTTTTCTTCATCAAATGGATTCTTCTCAGTCCACTTGTTGCGCAGTGTAGCCAAGTCCATGTCAGGGGAAAGCAACATGGCTTTCACTGTTCTATCACCCTCATACAACCACCTTTTCCCTTGTTGTTTCCATTCTCCACCACTGATGAACTTCACATACACTAGTTTCGTACCTACAAATAAAGAAGGTTTTTGAACTTCACGTATACAGACGGGGAAAAACGATTGTTTTTCAGGAGAGTTTACTCACCCATTCAAGCTGTAATTGCATGCGTCAGGTGTTAAATAGCAGGTGTGAAATATCTCACGTGGAATAAGTCCTACAGTCAGGCTGCTTTGAAGCTCTCTAGGAATATCCAGGGATACTTTTCAGGGGAGCTATGCTGGAGGGATTAAAGGTTGAAGGAGGCCAGTTTTATTTTGGAGGGAAACTTGCCCGCCAATTTTAATGAGGAGGAATTTAATCACACTTCAAAGAAGCAGAAAATAGCTAGGTTTATGTGATGGGTCTGTCACCGACCGGCGGCTTCAAAGTCATTAAGGAGAGATTAACCCTTTCTTTTATAATTTTTTGAGAAAATATTAGCCAACTTTTATGGATTTTCTATTTAAAAGAAAAGATAAATTTGACCCTTAAAAATAGCAAAAGTATCACAATCCATACAAAATTCTGATATTCTTGCAATACTTTTCAAAATCTTGGTTTTTAGCAAGTTGGCTTTCCAAATCTTGTATATTTGCTAATGCGCCTATATTTTATAGCTATATACTATGATTATATCATATAGTTATAAATTATGATGATATATTATAGTTATATCCAATTTAGTTATATATTATGGTTATATTCTATAGCTATATACTTTGGTTATATCCAATTTGGTTATATCACATCGTTATATCCTATAGTAACCAAACGGTGGTTCTTGTGAGAACCATTCCCTAATAGAAAACTAAGAACAAATCACAACCATCCACGTAAGCTAGCTGTAACTGAAATACCCCAAAGGTTATAGAAATGGCAAAATGGTAAATAAATTTTCGGGATTTCTTAAAATCAGAAAATGGGGAAAAGAAATCAGAAAGGGGGCAGATTCGGACGAAGCCTTGTCTTCTTCTTCTGGAGAGCACATCGAAGGGAGGGAGATAGAGCCGCCTCCTGTCGATTCCCGCCGGTGAGCCAGACCCCAAGTCGCTGCTGAGCTGCTGCCTTCGAACCCTGCTGAGGCGAGACCGCGAGTTGTCATGCGAGCCACCACTGTTGAAGCAAGACCGCCAGCTGCTGTTCGTCACTGGTGTTGTTCGCTGTTCGTTGTTGTTCGCTGAAGGGAGAAGCCACGATCTGATGTTCGATGCTGCTGAAGATCCGCCGTTGTTGTTGCCGTATTTCCGGCAACGAGAGGGGCAATTCCGGTGGCCACAGATTGGTTGTCAACAAGGTAAGTGTGGGTTCTTCAATCTGATCTTAGGGTTGCAAATTTCTGTTGTCTTTGGTTGACAGATTGGGCTGAATTCAGGGGTTATACAGCAATATTTTGTTGATAGGATGATTGTGTTGTTGTTGTGCAGTCCAGCGATCGGTTGGAGTTTGGTTGATTTATGTGTGGGTTGCTGAGATTGGATATTGAGGTATGATGAATTTAGGGTTTGAATTGGGGAATTATTAGTTGAGACTCGGTATGAGTAATTAACGCCAGGGATTTGCTTTGATTGATTTCGCAGGTTCGTTCGAGTTGGTTGGAGGTTTCTGAGGTCGTGGTTGTCGAGTTTGAGGCAAGATGATTCTTGCTAACCCTCCGTATATTTTTATAAAAGTACTTTTGTTCCTATCTTGATTCAGTAATTGATTTTATCCTTGTCTGATTATGTTAATTTGGATTATCGATTGTGGAGTTACTTGGTTGAATGTGTGTGTGTTAGTATTTGTCTCGTGTTGTGTTTGAGTAAATGTTGATATGGTAGTCAATTGTGACTAATAGTGATTAATTGTGATTGTTTGAAAGTGTGTGAATACGTGTGTGTGTGTGTGTGTGTGTATGCGTGTGTTAGTATTTGTCTCGTGTTGTGTTTGATTAAATGTTGATGTGGTAGTCAATTGTGACTAATAGTGATTAATTGTGATTGTTTGAAAGTGTGTGAATACGTGTGTGTGTATGCGTGTGTTAGTATTTGTCTCGTGTTGTGTTTGATTAAATGTTGATGTGGTAGTCAATTGTGACTAATTGTGATTGATGTTGATTGATTGGTTGTGTTGACAGATGGAGGTGGTGGGTTGTTGGTGGATTGGTAATGGTTGGTTGTGGAGCCGGGGTGAGGGTGTGACCTCATCCGACCACGTGAGGGTGTGACCTCCGTTGGTTAAGGCTAGGCCGGGGTGATTGATAGCCTCACCCGACCACGTGAGGGTGTGACCTTACGTTGGTTAATGGCCATGGTTGGATGGTTGAAAGTCTCATCCGGAAAGTGTGTTAATTGACTCACCCGGTGATGTGATGGTGGAGACGGATGTTGGATTGGAGGTGTTGGCGGTTGTGTGTGTTGGTTATGTGTTGAATGTTGGTTGTGTACTTGATTAAGTGGTTGTGTTGATGATGTTGGTTGTGTACTTGATTAAGTGGTTGTGTTGATGATATTGGTTGTGTGCTTGGTTATTGGTTTTGTGTTGGATGTTGATTATTGGTTAGTTATTGACTTGTTGTCAAATTTAGGTTTTTGTAGCTAGTTGTGATGTGAATTTCTGTTGGTGTGGTTGTTGGTGGCAGCTAGTTGAGGAAAGATGGTTATGTTGATTGATTATGAAGGTTGGTTATGTTTATGTTTGTGAAGGTTGGTTTCCCATCTTGAGAGTGTGGGCCAATATGGGTTGGGTTGAGGTGTATGGGTTGCGGTCCATGTTAACGAACAGGCGGCACCGGAAGGGTGGCTGGTCTGGGTCGTTATTTTGTCATGTTTATATAATGTGATGATTGTCTTGCTTATGCTTAAGTGGTTGTTGATGCGAAGATTAGTTGGACGTGTTAGTACAGTAGTGAGTTTTGTAAGTGGTTAGTCGTGGTTATACGCGTTAGTAGTAATATATGTGTATAGGTTCGTAGGGTTGATAATTGAGGTATTAGTAATAGAGAAAAGTTGGATTGGATCTTTTTAGTCGTCTACTTGTGGTGAGGTGGAGGTTGGATTAAGTGATGTTAGTATATTGAAGAGTTGGTTAAGAGGGGTAATGAATGGTTATGTGTTAGTGTGTGTTTATGTTTTGATGTGTGGTCGATATTGGTTGGTTGATTTGATAGTGATATATAATGATATATATATTTATATATGGTGTGGCATGTTGTTGTTTGGTATCATTTGATTGTTGTGATAATTCTCTGGTTTTAAACTGTTTTGGCTTGAGGAGTCTTGCCAGTCTTGATGGAAGACTGACCAACTTCGGTTTACGTGCCGCGGTTGGCTGGGGTATCGGGTCCACCAGTCAACTGGTCTTTGCAGGTTAGCAGCAACAAGCGGGTTCTGGATCACAGATTGGTCTTTACAGTTAAAGATTTAGTTTTGCATCGGATTTGAAAATGTTGTATTCGCTTCCGTGTTTTGGATATAAATTGATGTATTTAAACTGGATGACAGGTTTAAGTATTGATTCAATCTTGAACATGGATTATTGTTGATGATTTTTATGTAATTGGAAGAGTTTTGGATTTCTTTTCTTTTAAAACCGCCTTATAGACCTTCGGGACTATGGCACTGTAGCACCTCTGGTCCGGGGTGTTACAGTAACAAATGGTAGGCGCGCGCGTGTAAACCTAAAAAAAGGAAGAAAAGGAAAGAAAGGTAGCGCTCAAGTTTGTTCATGCACAGTAAACAATTAGTTCAATGATACTTAAATAACAGTTCATGGACTTTTTCTCTCAACTGTTTCCAGCCTTTTACATCCATGTTCAAGGACATAAGTACAAACGTTCAAGGATACT
The DNA here is from genome assembly GCA_027886185.1 of Rheum nobile. Lineage (NCBI taxonomy): Eukaryota > Viridiplantae > Streptophyta > Magnoliopsida > Caryophyllales > Polygonaceae > Rheum > Rheum nobile. The sequence continues at coordinate 2,720,909 of WOAB01000717.1, read as the reverse complement.
TAAATGACAGTTCATGGACTTTTTCTCTCAACTGTTTCCAGCCTTTTACATCCATATTCAAGGACATCAGTACAAACGTTCAAGGATACTTAAATGACCGTTCATGGACTTTTTCTCTCAACTGTTTCCAGCCGTTTACATCCATGTTCAAGGACATCATTACAAACGTTCAAGGATACTTAAATGACAGTTCATGGACTTTTTCTCTCAAATGTTTCCAGCCTTTTACATGCATGTTCAAGGACATCAGTACAAACGTTCAAGGATACTTAAATGACAGTTCATGGACTTTTTCTCTCAAATGGTCGTAGATCCGTCCGATTCTCTGCCCCTGCTGTCGTCGCCGGCGCCGCTCCGATCTGCTCTATTTCGCAGATCTGCTTCATCTTCTCCATTCGACGAACTACTCTCTCTCTCCTCTAATCTCTTCACTTTCGATTGCAGGGACCTGAAAAAGAAACGAAAATCCAATCAATCAGATCTCTAGCAAAGAAAGACACGAAGTCAGATTTTATATTTGTTCTTCTACAACAGAAATTTTACACGATCGAGACGTCGTGACGTTCGACCTCGCGCCGGAGCTCTTCGACTCGAAGTCTCCTCAACTCATCGATCATGAACGGTAGCTTCTCCCGGAGATCACGTTCTCCAACGACATAGTTTTCTCCGTCGGATTTTCCGGCATCGTGAGTGACGGCGGATTTCTTAGTTCTCTTTTATCCCAGCCGTCCGATTGATTTGTAATCAACGGTCCAGGTAATTTCTTAGTTCTCTCCTAATATATTGTTCTTATGTGAAGCTCTTCCGATATAACCATATTATATAACTATAGAATATAACCATAAGATATAACCAAATTGGATATAACTATAACATATAATCATAGTATATACTACGATTATATCTTATAGTTATATCAAATTTGGTTATATTCTATAGTTATATACTATGGTTATAACATATATATCTTACAGTTATATAACTATATGATATAACCAAATTGGATATAACTATAAGGATATATATAACCAAATTGGATTTAACTATAAGATATAATCATAGGATATAACTATATGATATAACCATAGTATAATTTTATAGTTATATACTATGATTATATCATATCGTTATATTCTATAGTTGTATACTATGGTTATATCCTATATTATATATTCAATAGTTATATACTATGGTTATATCATATAGTATATATACTATGGTTATGTCATATAGTTATATACTATGGTTATAACTATAGTATATAACTATAAAATATAATATATGATATAACCAAATTGGATATAACTATAAGGATATATATAACCAAATTGGATATAACTATAAAATATAATCATAGTATATAACTATATGATATAACCATAGTATATAACTATAGGATGTAATATAGGATATAATCATAGTATATAACGATGATATAACCATAGTATATAACCATAGTATATAACTATAGAATATAACTATAGGATATAACCATAGTATATAACTATAGAATATAATATAGGATATAAACATAGTATATAACTATAGAATATAACCATAAGATATAATCAATTTGGATATAACTATAAGATATAATCATAGTATATAACTATATGATATAACCATAGTATATAACTATAAAATATAATATATGATATAACCATAGTATATAATTATAGAATATAACCATAAGATACAATTATATTGAATGTACATGATATATAGAATTTCAAAGCCTCATTTTAATATTTCGGTGTTCTACTTCGACTTGTAGTTATATCCAATTTGTTTATATTTTATAGTTATATACTATGGTTATATCATATATCTTATAGTTATATAATTATATGAAATAACCAAATTGGATATACCTATAAGGATATATATAACCAAATTGGATATAACTATAAGATATAATCATAGTATATAACTATATGATATAACTATAGTATATAACTATAGGATGTAATATAGGATATAACCATAATATATAACGATATGATATAACCAAATTGGATATAACCATAGTATATAACTATAGAATATAACTATAAGATATAACTATAGTATATAACTATAGAATATAATATAGGATATAAACATAGTATATAACTATAGAATATAACCATAAGATATAACCAAATTGGATATAACTATAAGATATAATCATAGTATATAACTATATGATAAAACCATAGTATATAACTTTAAAATATAATATATGATATAACCATAGTATATAACTGTAGAATATAACCATAAGATATAACCAAATTGGATATAACTATAAGATATAACCATAGTATATACTATGATTATATCTTATAGTTATACCAATTTGGTTATAACTATATGATATAACCAAATTGGATATAACTATAAGGATATATATATAACCAAATTGGATATAACTATAAGATATAATCATAGGATATAACTATATGATATAACCATAGTATAATTTTATAGTTATATATTATGGTTATAATTTTATAGTTATATTCTATTGTTATATATACTATGGTTATATCCTATATTATATTCTATAGCTATATACTATGATTATATCATATAGTTATAAACTATGATGATATATTATAGTTATATCCAATTTAGTTATATATTATGGTTATATTCTATAGTTATATACTTTGGTTATATCCAATTTGGTTATATCACATCGTTATATCCTATAGTTATATAATATGGTTATATCATATATTATATTCTATAGTTATATACTATAGTTATATCATATAGTTATATACTATGATTATATTTTATAGTTATATCCAATTTGGTTATATCTTCTGGTTATATTCTATAGTTATATACTATGGTTATATCATATATTTTATTCTATAGTTATATGCTATGGTTATATCAGTAAAGTGGCCTTCTCTTGGCCGGCTTGTCGTAGAGCCTCCCCCACCGCCAGTTATCATCCTACCACTGTAGTTCCCTATTCAGTAGATCTGACCGCCGCTAAAAAAATTATAGGAGTGATCCTTCCACCACATATCATGCCATTGCAACCAACGCCACTCTAGATCCACTATGTCAAGCAACCTAACCACCATATCTTCTTGTACGTGTGGCAAATGTCCGAGACTGTGGGTCATTTGGGTTTCAGGTTACTTGAGGTTCGGATCAATGATGTGTATAATGGAACATCGGGTATGGTCAGGTCAAGTAGAGTTGGTTCGGATCTTCAATTAGTCGGATAACTCAGTTAATGGGTTAAGCTCAGTCACGTTATTTTGGAATTCAGTTGAGTCGAGTATTGGTTCAATCATTTTCGATGAACTCAATTTTTTTCCATTTCGGGTTGAATCAGGTTTCGATAGAATCATATTTCGATTGAATAAGACTTTTCTTCAATTGCATTGGATTAAATTTCAATTCAATTTTATTATGATTGATCTAGATTTTAGATGATGCAACTTTTAACTCCATGTTTATCACTTTACATTTTTTTTACCATTATTAGGATAATGCACGCAAAGCAACCACATTTTTGACCTCAAACTTGGTTCCATAAATATAGAATTGATTATTTAAATATAGAAGGTCAAGTTATGAGACCCCTAATAAGTTGCCTCGACTCAGACTTGTACCAAGTATGAAATACGTAATTAACTAAAAAACATTCAATTGTGAATTGATCACAACAATTTTATAAGGGATTATTGCAGTTTGGATTGTTTCAGGTGTCAAGTATAATCATGTTTGTGTTTTCGGGTTTAGGTGTAATCGGGTCCAAGTGTCAAGTATGATCGAGTTGGTAGGGCTATTCAATTAAGATATAACTGAGTCTGGATCATTTCATAACTTGGTTTGCTTTTGTTCCCGGGTCAGATCATATCGGATTGGGTCGGTTTCAGAAATCATTTCCTCATTTTTTTGGATGTCGGTCCGATTGCGAGTTGAGTGGCCTGATCGGTTTTCTCAAACAAGTCCGATTTTCTCACCTCTATTCGCTTGCTATTGGTCAAATCTACTTAAGGCCGGCCAGATCTGCTTGTCACTGGCCAAATTTTGCTTGCCTCTCTAGATTTAATTGTTTGTTTCTGTACCCGTATGTTCTCTAGTTTTCAGACTCTCTTTCCTTTCATTTCTATCTATCTTGCGGCCGACCTCTTTGCCTTCTTTGATTTGGGGTTTGTTTGGTATAAAGACACTATTAATGATAAATGGACCTTTTAAGAAAAAATAGGTTTTATAACTTTGGTTTTTGTGCTGAAAAAGGTGGTTTTAAGCTTGTAATTTTGTAAAAGAATGTCATTATAAATTGTGATGGTCAAATACCATTTTTTCTAGAAACTTCTTTATAATTTACAATGCCATTATAAATTACTATGACAAACAAATTCTTTGTTCCATATGAGTCACGTAAATCGTTTATAACGAGGAGGGCGAATTGAACTCGTAACCACAAGACGTCATGCTTACCAAATTTCCTGGGAAAACTGGATGACTCTATGTTAATTTTGATTTGGGTTAATGTATTATATATGTTAATGTTTTGTATGTTTTTCTAATTTGAGTATGTATTCCACATTACCATTGTTTTCATTATTCTTTTTCATGTTTTTTTTCATTGTTTTTTTAATAAAATCCATCTAAAAATTGAATGTCTACCTAGTCATTTTTTCCCGTAACAAGTCATCAAGGTATCCGGAATTTTCATCAAAGAAAATATTATATTATTAGTAGTAGGTATATGTATAATGTGTGTACTAGTAGACCTGTTAATCGGGTCGGTCAAGTCGGATTCGATTCGGTTATTTCGGGTTCGGGTTGAGAACGAGTCGGGTCATTTCGAATAACAGGTCAAGTCGGTCGGGTCATTACAAGTCAGCGGGCGGTTCGGATTGACCAACGGATCAAAAGCGTTATTTTTTAAATATTTTGTTCACTATTTAAATATTATTGAATAGTTAAAAACTAATTTAAATTTGTCAAAATAAGTTGAAATGAATTAAAAATAATAATAATACTATTCATTATTTTAATGTAATTCATATTAGTAGACTAGAATCATATTTTAATTTTAATTTATATTATATTATTTTATAAATTTTTGAATTATAAAAATTATATAAGTACAACAATGTTTTTTGTAGGATAACTGAGCATATTTTCATTATTTATATGTCATTTATCATATATATTTTATATTATATTTTATTAATACTCCACATTTATTCGTTAATCGGGTCGGGTTCGGGTTGGTCGGGCTCAGTAACTTCGGGTTACCAAAAATTTCGGTTAGGTCGGATTGGGTCCAAAAGTGGGTCGGTCAGATCGATAAAACGGCTTCGATCATTTTTTGACAACTCTATATACTAGTAAGTAATTTTACAAGTTTGTATTATTTTGGGTTGTTGAATGCTTTGTATTATTTTAATTGATTTTTTCTTTATAAAAAATACTCAATAATAAAAAAGTATACAAAAAACAAAAAGAAACATGTTTATTTTATTTCATGCAACAAACTCTCAAAATGTCAACCAAGGGCAGGCAATGAAAACTACAGCCGAAGTACATTGTACTACTTTAGAGCGCGTTGAAAAGAAGGAACAATGAATCTTGAATTCCACACCAAAAATTTTATGGCAGGAAAACAAAGTTAGATAAGGGAGTGAGCAAAAGCATGTTAATAGCCATTGAATTTACCGGGACAAATTTCCAAGCTTTTGAGTTATACCATTCCAAAATCACTATAAAAAAAGAATGCAGATGCTAAGACAAACGCATTCACACATATCAACGGCATTTTCTCCGCATAAAATGTGCACAAGAAGCTACAATCAGCAGCATCCACGCAGCCAGGGAAGATGACCCACCTTGCTATTTGCACTGCACCTTGAATATCATCATTAAATAAAAGACGTGACGAAATTAAATCATGTCACGGACTTGGGTCTGCAGAAATTATCAATGCATCCAAACCCCACATACAATGCATGACGGTAATAAGACTAGGCGTGGGATTTAGACAGTACTAAAGTGTCAAAAAGACATGGGAATGTAAACAGCTGAAGGATGTCACCAAAATTAACCTGAAAACCCAAGGCAATACAGTTTAGAATGTTTAATTACCACATACACAAGAGATATGAATAGCTTTTCCATAATCAATAATGGTGTTGCAGGCTGAAAGTTACAAGTGAGGTTCTCCTCTTGCAAGAATGCTTCCTTGTGACAGAAATGGTATACTATAAACGAAAGAGAAACAAATTGGCTTCCCTTATTCCTAATTAATGGCTCATTATTATTGTTTTCTACTTTGTATTCTGAACAAGTTTGAAGACCTCTCCCATTATTCCTTCCCTGCTGCATTTCAAAAGCTCTGCAGAAAAGGGGAAGAGAACCAATATGGCAATATCTCAAGCTCAAATCATCCAGTTGATGACTGAGCTCGTGAGGAGTTGGACTCCCTAGTAAACATTGCGACCAATCTTTCCTTGGTGAGCTGCTCGGGTCCCCGGGACTTGACAAAAAACATATGAAGCACACTGTCTCCTGCAGCTGCAAGCCTAGAATCAACGATCTTCACGTCTGCTTCCTTGAACGCCTTGATCAGTCTCCCCGCGGGATGCACGTCTAAAGGGGAAGTAACTCTTACAACAATGTCGCCATTGGCAGCTTGGATGTCGACTTCTGGAAGATGACTTGCAGGAATGCCAAGCTTGTCTCTATCCGCTTCCATTTCCCTCAGTTGACTCTGCAGCCCCACAATGTAAGAAATGGCGTCGCCAAGCAAAGAGGCTTTGTCCATTTTAGATACGTTGGGGACAACAGCTCGAAGGGCGCAAAAGCGTTGGTTGAGCTTCTCTCTACGCGCCCTCTCCGCCTCCACGTGATTAAGGGGCTCCTCTCTTCCATTAGCCGGCTTACGACCTCTCTTTCTCGGCTTCTTTTCATCCACTCCTGGATGCCTCCAAGTACTTGTGCCTGTGAAGTCAGTCTGTATTTGCGCTGCCTTTTGTTCAAGCTTCTCCATCAGCTGAGGACGAACCACGTTCAGGCTCTGCCCAAACAACCTCGGAGCAGTATCTACCATGGCATTCGCAGCAGCAATACCCGTGATTCGCATTGAGGACGAGAAAGCAGCCCTGACAGCCTGCACAATCTCCAAATTCTCAGGAACCGATCTAACGGACCCGAGTTCAACGACTCCGAAGTCAGTAGGGATGAGAACAACAGTCTGAATTGCAGCAGACTTAGCAAGAAAGGATCTGACACAGTAATCAAAGCCGGAGTTGAGCAAATCCGAGACCCAAACACGGTTTCCTGAGGTGTAGCACAAGCCAGGGCCCCCAAGTCCTTTGGGGAAGGAGAAGTACATGGACACTAGGAAGAGCATCTCCATATCAGTAACCTTGTCTAACCTACAAGCCAAGTAATCGTCGTCGAGGTCGGAACTTCCAAACAAGGCATTCAGCTTCTGCAGCACCTTCTTCTTCATCCTCTGTTGGCCTTCATCTTCAAGCCTCAAGCTAAGAATTCTTGTGGCTTCAGACTCCTCGCCCTCCTTAGGCTCCCTGCAAGATCCATCTCCCCATCCCAAGATCAAATCTCCACCTCTGGACTGTGAAATTTGCCAGAGGAATGCATAATTCCAGCTGAATCCGGCAGAATTCGGCCTCTCCACGAGATCCGAGAGCCTAGGATGGATGTTGTCGTTGCTGTCGACACTGACTAACAAGCTATTTGACGAGATTGAGCTTGACATTAAGTACTCATACGCCTTGCTACCCAATACTGAAGCAACAATTGAGTCGTCCTCGCCATTCCACAGTAACCCTCCAATGCCACTCACCTTTGTACTTGACATTTTAAATTCAAAAACAGACAACAAATTTCTCAGACTACCCACATAAATTCTAACAAAATCCACCCTGGAATTACGAAAAAACCTCGTTTCAGCAGCGTATATGTTCAAATACAACACATATTCTTCTTTTGAGGGTTTTGCAATATCTCAACAAACACACTACCAATCTATCAGGTAGCCGTGAATATGAAATGTTACAAAAGAATCGCGCAGTATACGAACCCGGGAGACACCGGTGAAGAGAATTCCGAGATGAGTGGTGCTGCTGAACGGAAGGGAAACGCCACTTTATGCTTCTCGAATTGCTGGTCAAGAATTCTTCCTCCGAGAAACGTGCAGGTCTGACGACGTTCCCCGGAAAATCGATGATCGGAGAAAGAGAGAAGTTTGTAGAGTTGCTCTGTTTTCACCTAAGCTCAAAGCAAATACAGTGAGAGATGGAACGAAAGCAGCAGGACAAATAAAGGAATTTTTTCCCAAAGTGGACACTTTTTCCAAACTTATTCAGGTTATAGGTTTAGAATGAAACTTATTACGAGAATAAGCTGGTTGAAGGAGGATTGGGGTAAGTCGCTGTACGGACAAGCGACTCATCTGAATAGAGTCGCGATACGAAATTACGACTCTACTCCGAAGCACTATGTGTTTATTTTTTTTTAAAAAAAAAAGAAGAGTCGCCGCACTGTGCAGCGACTCATACATATTTTTTTATTTTTATTTTTTTCCCGCGTGAATAATCAGTGACTATATAAAAAAAAAATTATGCTTGAATCACAGCACAGTGCAGCGACTCATACATTAAAAAAAATTGTGTGTCAGTATTCCTGACTAAAGAAAGACTATATACATCTGCTCAACCATACATCTGGGGTAAGTCGTTGGTAACAAAAAAAAATCAGATGTATATAGCTATGAAGTCAGGAATACTGACACACAAAATTGTTTAGGCTTTTAGATTACTTTACTGTCCATGACAGTCCACTTTATTAGTAGTATTTAACTCACAAGTGGTTTTTGTATGATAAACTAACAAGTGGGTTTATTAAATATATGGTAACAAAATTTTTTTTTTTTTTTATGTATGAGTCGCTGCACTGTGCTGCGACTCAAGCATAATTTTTTTTTTGTTTTTTTTTTATATAGTCCCTGATTATTCACGCGGGAAAAAAATTTTAAAAATAAAATATGTATGAGTCGCTGCACAGTGCGGCGACTCTTCCTCTTAAAAAAAAAACACATAGTGCTTCGGAGTAGAGTCGCAGTTTCGTATCGCGACTTTATTCAGGTGAGTCGCTTGTCCGTACAGCGACTTACCCCAATCCTCCCTCGGCCAGCCTAGTCTCGTAATAAGTTTCATTCTAAGCCTATAACCGGAATAAGTTTGGAAAAAGTGCCCACTTTGGGAAAAAGTTCAAAATAAAGACGGAGGAAGAGCAACTAAAAACCAAGAAAAAGGGGAAGATAAGAGAGGGGGAGTTGTCCATTTATATGGGTGTTGGCAAAATTTTCACTTTCTCCCCTACCATCAATATATCAATATTATGACAAAAAAATTAATATATCAATATATATATAAAACACTTTTTTTTTGTCTATAACCGTTAAGCCCAACACATATGTTCAATAATGTTTGATTCTTAAACTAATTTGTAATAAGAGGACTAACTCATCTATATATACTAGGCTTAGATCTTTACATTTCCAATGTGAAATCACATGTGACTCCTAACAATCTTTCTTATTGGAGTTATATGTTGGGTTTGGTGGTTGTGATACAACAAGAACTCTCACACTAACAAGTGATAACAGAGTTTTTGATTGTGTTGAGATTGTGAATATTAGGAGCGGAGATGACAGTGAAGATTATGGATTTTGTGGGTAAAGTAGTCAAGTTAGCGGCTTCTAATTATCTGATTCGAAAGTTGTGGATGGTGGAGGATTATTGCAGAGACTTGTATGATTCGGTTGAGTTAGGATTAGGAAAGCTGACTGGGACATCCGAGAGTGACTGGAAAAAGCCGCACAAAAGACTATTGGAACCATCAGACAATGGGTAGATAATAGTGTTTATCACCACATTAGCAACGAGACAGATGCACATGTGTTGTGGAAAATATTGGAAGATATGTGTGGGAGGAAATCAACCGAGAGTAAAACCCTTTGTGATTAGAAATGTGGTGAATCTCAAGTGCAAATACGAAAAGCATAATTATTTTTTATATATAGTCACTGATTATTCACGCGGGAAAAAAATTAAAAAAATAAAATATGTATGAGTCGATGCACAGTGCGGCGACTCTTCCTTTTTTTTAAAATAAAATAAACACATAGTGCTTCGGAGTAGAGTCGCAGTTTCGTATCGCGACTTTATTCAGGTGAGTCGCTTGTCCGTACAGAGACTTACCCCAATCCTCCCTCGGCCAGCCTATTCTCGTAATAAGTTTCATTCTAAGCCTATAACCGGAATAAGTTTGGAAAAAGTGTCCACTTTAGGAAAAAGTTCAAAATAAAGACGGAGGAAGAGCAACTGAAAACCGAGAAAAAAGGGGAAGATAAGAGTGGGGGAGTTGTCCATTTATATGGGTGTTGGCAAAATTTTCACTTTCTCCCCTACCATCAATATATCAATATTATGACAAAAAGATCAATATATCAATATATATATAAAACACTTTTTTTTGTCTATAACCGTTAAGCCCAACACATATTCAATAATGTTTGATTCTTAAACTAATTTGTAATAAGAGGACTAACTCATCTATATATACTAGGCTTAGATCCTTACATTTCCAATGTGAAATCACACGTGACTCCTAACAATCTTTCTTATTGGAGTTATATGTTGGGTTTGGTGGTTGTGGTACAACAAGAACTCTCACACCAACAAGTGATAACAGAGTTTTTGATTGTGTTGAGATTGCGAATATTAGGAGCGGAGATGACAGTGAAGATTATGGATTTTGTGGGTAAAGTAGTCAAGTTGGCGGCTTCTAATTATCTGATTCGAAAGTTGTGGATGGTGGAGGATTATTGCAGAGACTTGTATGATTCGGTTGAGTTAGGATTAGGAAAGTTGACTGGGACATTCAAGAGTGACTGGAAAAAGCCGCACAAAAGACTATTGGAACCATCAGACAATGGGTAGATAATAGTGTTTATCACCACATTAGCAACGAGACAGATGCACATGTGTTGTGGAAAATATTGGAAGATATGTGTGGGAGGAAATCAATCGAGAGTAAAACCCTTTGTGATTAGAAAGGTGGTGAATCTCAAGTGCAAAGACGGAAAGCTTATTGTAGAGCACTAGAGTAAGTTTCAAGAATTGATGAATCATATGTGGGATATCAAGGAAGGCTTGAGTGGATCTCAAGATGGTACTTCACTTAATTGATTGGATGCATAAGCGGTCAATATGCTTGAGTGAGGTAGGGTTGCGAATTCAGGCCAAAAAATCTCTCATTTTTTTTACCGGTGTGACCTTGAGCACTTGTGATGATTGGTTGTGTGTGAAGCATACAAGATTCAACAAAGAGAGAGAGAGAGAGAGAGAGAGAGAGAGAGAGAGAGAGAGAGAGAGAGAGAGAGAGAGAGAGGAGTATGGGTCCACCAGATATCCTACCACTCAGTATACGAGAGAGTTACAAAGGAGGGGAAGCAAGAGGGTGGTGGTGTCTAGCGCGCATCAATTCCATGCCACGATGGTGGGACGAGACTCATATGTAGGTGAGACCATGATGAGAACGTCTTCCCCTTCGGCTAGAAGGGGAGATTCTTCGGCAAAGGGCCCAAGTTTGGTCCAACTCAAGTGTTGTTTTGCTAGGGTTTTACAAGACAACAAAAATGAGATAAGGGCTACTCATTTGCCTCCACCACAAAGAGTTGAAGCTAGTTTTGCTTCTAGGAGTGTTCATTCAACAAAATAGAAAAGAAAGAAGAGGAAGCTAGCTTGGAGGAGAAAGTGACAAAGGTGGAGAAAGACGCTAGCCATGCTTCATTGGCCATGGAGATCGTCTCTCGATTTCGGATTGCTCGTTACCAAAAGGGATTTTGGTAACGAGCAATATAATTATTATTGGAAAAAATAAAACAATGAAGTGCATATAGCTTAGTGGTAATAGTGTTTCTCAACAACCTATAGGTCTTAGGTTCAAGTCTCCTTAGCTACATTATTTCTTTTCTTTTTTCTCAAACATATATTACACAATTTAATTTGATAAACTATTATTTATATCACATCTCAGTATATTTATATATATCTTATCATTCATTGATCATCAAATATCAATATATTAATAAAATCAATATATTAAGACTAAAAACTCATAAACAAGTCATATACTTTTTTCCTTCTAAAAATGATTAAAAACATAATAGACTTCACTAATGTTTCATATTTTTTTCTTTTTGTGTTAAAACTTGAGTACTAAGTTGTTAAGATATTTATACATATGTTAAAACTATAAAGTGTATATATGCACATACAATGATACAAAGATAGTTTATACCTATATATTTTCTAATTATGACACACTTAAAGAGAATAAATTCCCATTAGACAAAAAATAATGAATAGATAACCCATATGACCATATGCATAAAACGGTCATGACCTATATAAATGGAATATGACAGGTTTGAAAAGTTAATACACTAACAAATATTACTCATTTAAATCAATAAAATTGTATTATTAATTTTCTATAAAAAAAAACTAATGGATTATTCTAAAAAAACTAATGAACAAAATACTTTAAAAATGACGCTCTAGGTTTCATGTGGATGGGAGGTAAAGGGTCATTTGATTCTTATTTTTATTTGTGAATTGCTTTACTAAAAAAGCATGAAAACATTTATTAGTATAATCCATTACTCATTTAAATCAATAAAAGTTGTTAGTGTTGTTCACATAAAATTGTTTTATTAATCTTCTAAAAAAACTAATGGATTACAAATTATACATGAAACCTAGACCTGTCAATCGGGCCGGTCAAGTCGGGTTCGGTTCGGGTTGAGAACGGGTCAGGTCATTTCGGATAACAGGTCAAGCCGGGTCAGGTTATTACAGGTCAGTGGGCGATTCGGGTTGACCAACGGGTCAAGAGCGTCATTTTTAAAATATTTTGTTCACTATTTAAATATTATTAAATAGTTAAAAACTAATTTAAATATGTCAAAATAAGTTGAAATGATTTAAAAAATAATAATAATATTAATTATTTAAATGTAATTGATATTAGTAGACCAAAATCATATTTTATTTTTATTTGTAATTTATATTATATTAATTTATAAATGTTTGAATTATAAAAAAATATATAAGTACAACAATGTTTTTTTTAGGATAATTGAGCATATTAACATTATTTACATGTCATTTATCATATATTTTATGCTATATTTTATTAATACTCTACATTTATTCGTTAATCGGGTCGGGTTCGGGTTGGTCGGGTTCGGTCTCGGTAAATTTGGGTTCGGTAAATTCGGGTTTCCAAAAAATTTCGGTTAGGTCGGGTCGGGTCTAAAAGCGGGTCGATCACATCTGCAAAACGGATTCGGTCACTTTTTGACAGCTCTAATGAAACTCAATCAAACATATATTTTAGCTATCTAATCTATCTATTAATTTAGTGGGTTGTTCAAACATATATTTTGAATATTTACATCAACCAATATTTACATATTATAAGCTTATTTTCAAACATCTATAATACATAAAAAGTTCATTTTTTCTATACAATAAATGTACTCATTCATTATCAAGCATATTTTATATTTCTAAAACTAAGTATTTTGGAAATAATAAATTTATTTAATATCAACCAAATTTTATAAGTCCCATAAATTAAAGACGATGGACTAAACAAATGTAAATTTAAAAAAATTCTAATTTTTATATTCAAACTTATTATCTTTTACAAAATGATCTAAAGACAAATAAATGAAAAATGAAAAATAATTAAAATATAATAATATTCTAAGTTTATTTAATACGATTTTGTTCATAATTTATTTTTTATGATTTATTTGTTTATGTAAAGAAAAATAAGTTCTAAAAATAATAATTAGAATTCATGAGTAAGAATATACAAACAAAAACATAATACATAAGAAATTTTAACCTATAATTAGGTGTTATTAATTTTATTGTATATATACATTAATCATTTTTTTACATGTAAGATATCATAATATCCTCATATTTGTTGTTTTGTGACAATATCTAAAAAAATGTTAAAAACTTTTGCATAATCAACTATTTCACAAAATTTTAAAAAATGTTTCACAAATTTTTGAATGTATATTACATATTTGTAAATTGAGAATATATAAATAATTCCTAATAATATAATAAAGCTACATATAGTAATTCTAAAAAATAACTCTTAAATAGTACTTGAAATTAAACAAAACATGGAAATTTATATTAACTTATAAATATAACGTAATTAAATATGAGATGAAATATATAATTTTTCTGATGTGATGATATACTAACTATACATAATTTTATAAAATTACACTAATATATCAAAAAGATCAACCAATATGATGATAAACAAAAATAAAAATATAAAATTTGAATGGTAGAAGTTCGCTAATTCTTGAAATGAAAGCAAATCTTTAAATAACACTTAAAATAACACCTAAATAGTGATTGTTTAAGCTAATTGTGTATTATAATTTGATATGAGATAGAATTATACAACTGTTGTTATAAAGTTGACAAAGTGATTTTGTTTCATCTTATTTTATATTAATAACATCATAATTATTAATGTAAAATGGAATAACTCATATATATTATTTCGTTATTTAGAAACAGATCGTAGATTTGGTTCTATAAATGTCATAAAGTACATTAATATACTAAAGTAATAACTAATCTAATTTTGAATAATAATAAAATATATTTATTAATCATGGCATAGACATAAATTAGTACAAATCAAGTGTTTGCTAATCATGGTTTGGTGTTTACCCTAGGATGCGGTAATTTCGATTAAAGCTATTTATTCATTTTGAGTTCACCTTTTTTACAAAAAGAATTGAAGTATTTAGTTTTGACAACATGGAAAAGTATTTAAGTAAAAATGATCATCCTATCGCATTTATTTATAACAAAAACACCATATATGTTTTTTTTTTTGTACAAAGTTTTTTTTCCGGTACTGGATGAACACTAGGACCCTTATCATGAGTTATATACTATGATTATATTTTATAGTTATATATTATGGCTATATCATATATTATATTTTATAATTATATCCGATTTGGTTATATTCTATAGTTATATACTATGGTTTTATCATATATCTTATAGTTATATAACTATATGATATAACCAAATTGGATATAACTATAAGGATATAACCAAATTAGATATAACTATAAGATATAATTATAGTATATAAGTTATATACTATGGTTGTATCATATAGTTATATACTATGATTATATCTTATAGTTATATCCAATTTGGTTATATCTTATAGTTATACTATGGTTATATCTTATAGTTATATCTTCTACGCAATATTCTTATAGTTATATCCAATTTGGTTTCAATATACTTTTATTCATGTACGTTTCTCCACCAATTCGTTTGATATTAACTGTTTGTTATTATTATTCTCGAAAATCACATATAACTATGGTTATATCTTATAGTTATATCCAATTTGTTTATATCTTATAGTTATATCCAATTTGGTTATATCTTATGGTTATATCCTATAGTTATATACTATGGTTATATCTTATAGTTATATCCAATTTGGTTATATCATATCGTTATATCCTATAATTATATATTATGATTATATATTTTAGTTATATCCAATTTGATTATATCTTATAGTTATATATTATAGTTATATCCTTCAGTTATATCCAATTTGGTTATATCTTTTGGTTATATACTATAGTTATATCCTATAATTATATACTATGGTTATATCTTATAGTTATATCCAATTTGGTTATATCTTATTGTTATATCCTATAGTTATATACTATGGTTATATCTTATAGTTATATCCAATTTAGTTATATCTTATAGTTATATCCAATTTGGTTATATCTTATGGTTATATCCTATAGTTATATACTATGGTTATATCTTATAGTTATATCCAATTTGGTTATATCATATCGTTATATCCTATAATTATATATTATGATTATATATTTTAGTTATATCCAATTTGGTTATATCTTATAGTTATATATTATGGTTATATCCTTCAGTTATATCCAATTTGGTTATATCTTTTGGTTATATACTATGGTTATATCCTATAGTTATATACTATGGTTATATCTTATAGTTATATCCAATTTGGTTATATCTTATGGTTATATCCTATAGTTATATAATATGGTTATATCATATAGTTATATCCAATTTGGTTATATCTTATAGTTATATCCAATTTGATTATATCTTATGGTTATATCCTATAGTTATATATTATGGTTATATCTTATAGTTATATCCAATTTGGTTATATCATATCGTTATATCCTATAATTATATATTATGATTATATCTTTTAGTTATATCCAATTTGGTTATATCTTTTGGTTATATCTTATAGTTATATATTATGGTTATATCCTTCAGTTATATCCAATTTGGTTATATACTATGGTTATATCCTATAGTTATATACTATGGTTATATCTTATAGTTATATCCAATTTGGTTATATCTTATTGTTATATCCTATAGTTATATACTATGGTTATATCTTATAGTTATATCCAATTTGGTTATATCTTATAGTTATATCCAATTTGGTTATATCTTATGGTTATATTATATAGTTATATACTATGGTTATATCTTATAGTTATATCCAATTTGGTTATATCATATCATTATATCCTATAATTATATATTATGATTATATGTTTTAGTTATATCCAATTTGGTTATATCTTATAGTTATATATTATGGTTATATCCTTCAGTTATATCCAATTTGGTTATATCTTTTGGTTATATACTATGGTTATATCCTATAGTTATATACTATGGTTATATCTTATAGTTATATCCAATTTGGTTATATCTTATGGTTATATCCTATAGTTTTATATTATGGTTATATCTTATAGTTATATCCAATTTGGTTATATCTTATAGTTATATCCAATTTTGTTATATTTTATGGTTATATCCTATAGTTATATACTATGGTTATATCTTATAGTTATATCCAATTTGGTTATATCATATCGTTATATCCTATAATTATATATTATGATTATATATTTTAGTTATATCCAATTTGGTTATATCTTATAGTTATATCTTATGGTTATATCCTTTAGTTATATCTTTTGGTTATATACTATGGTTATATCCTATAGTTATATAATATGGTTATATCTTATAGTTATATCCAATTTGGTTATATCTTATGGTTATATCCTATAGTTATATACTATGGTTATATCTTATAGTTATATCCAATTTGGTTATATCATATCGTTATATCCTATAATTATATATTTTGATTATATCTTATAGTTATATCCAATTTGGTTATATCTTTTGGTTATATCTTATAGTTATATATTATGGTTATATCCTTCAGTTATATCCAATTTGGTTATATACTATGGTTATATCCTATAGTTATATACTATGGTTATATCTTATAGTTATATCCAATTTGGTTATATCTTATTGTTATATCCTATAGTTATATACTATGGTTATATCTTATAGTTATATCCAATTTAGTTATATCTTATAGTTATATCCAATTTGGTTATATCTTATGGTTATATCCTATAGTTATATACTATGGTTATATCTTATAGTTATATCCAATTTGGTTATATCATATCGTTATATCCTATAATTATATATTATGATTATATATTTTAGTTATATCCAATTTGGTTATATCTTATAGTTATATATTATGGTTATATCCTTCAGTTATATCCAATTTGGTTATATCTTTTGGTTATATACTATGGTTATATCCTATAGTTATATACTATGGTTATATCTTATAGTTATATCCAATTTGGTTATATCTTATGGTTATATCCTATAGTTATATAATATGGTTATATCATATAGTTATATCCAATTTGGTTATATCTTATAGTTATATCCAATTTGATTATATCTTATGGTTATATCCTATAGTTATATATTATGGTTATATCTTATAGTTATATCCAATTTGGTTATATCATATCGTTATATCCTATAATTATATATTATGATTATATCTTTTAGTTATATCCAATTTGGTTATATCTTTTGGTTATATCTTATAGTTATATATTATGGTTATATCCTTCAGTTATATCCAATTTGGTTATATACTATGGTTATATCCTATAGTTATATACTATGGTTATATCTTTTAGTTATATCCAATTTGGTTATATCTTATTGTTATATCCTATAGTTATATACTATGGTTATATCTTATAGTTATATCCAATTTGGTTATATCTTATAGTTATATCCAATTTGGTTATATCTTATGGTTATATTATATAGTTATATACTATGGTTATATCTTATAGTTATATCCAATTTGGTTATATCATATCATTATATCCTATAATTATATATTATGATTATATGTTTTAGTTATATCCAATTTGGTTATATCTTATAGTTATATATTATGGTTATATCCTTCAGTTATATCCAATTTGGTTATATCTTTTGGTTATATACTATGGTTATATCCTATAGTTATATACTATGGTTATATCTTATAGTTATATCCAATTTGGTTATATCTTATGGTTATATCCTATAGTTTTATATTATGGTTATATCTTATAGTTATATCCAATTTGGTTATATCTTATAGTTATATCCAATTTTGTTATATTTTATGGTTATATCCTATAGTTATATACTATGGTTATATCTTATAGTTATATCCAATTTGGTTATATCATATCGTTATATCCTATAATTATATATTATGATTATATATTTTAGTTATATCCAATTTGGTTATATCTTATAGTTATATCTTATGGTTATATCCTTTAGTTATATCTTTTGGTTATATACTATGGTTATATCCTATAGTTATATAATATGGTTATATCTTATAGTTATATCCAATTTGGTTATATCTTATGGTTATATCCTATAGTTATATACTATGGTTATATCTTATAGTTATATCAAATTTGGTTATATCATATCGTTATATCCTATAATTATATATTTTGATTATATCTTATAGTTATATCCAATTTGGTTATATCTTATGGTTATATCCTATAGCTATATACTATGGTTATATTCTTTAGTTATATACTATGGTTATATCGTATAGCTATATACTATGGTTATATCTTATAGTTATATCCAATTTGGTTATATCTTATGGTTATATCTTATAGTTATATATCATGGTTATATCCTTTAGTTATATACTATGGTTATATCCTTTAGTTATATACAATGGTTATATCATATAGTTATATATTATGGTTATATCGTATAGTTATATCCAATTTGGTTATATCTTATTGGTATATCTTATAGTTATATACTATGGTTATATCGTATAGTTATATCCAATTTGGTTATATCATATCGTTATATCCTATAGTTATATACTTTGGTTATATCCTATATTATATTCTATAGTTATATACTATGGTTATATCATATAGTTATATACTATGATTATATCTTATAGTTATATATTATGGCTATATCATATATTTTATTTTATCGTTATATCCAATTTGGTTATATTCTATAGTTATATACTATAGTTATATCATATATTATATCATATAGTTATAATGGTTATATCATATAGTTATATACTATGATTATATAGTATAGTTATATCCAATTTGGTTATATCTTTATAGTTATGTCCAATTTGGTTATAACATATAGTTATATAACTATAAGATATATGATATAACCATAGTATATAACTATAGAATATAACGAAATTGGATATAACTATAAGATATAATCATAGTATATAACTATATGATACAACCATAGTATATAACTTATATACTATGATTATATCCTATAGTTATATCCAATTTGATTATATCTAATTTGGTTATATCATATAGTTATATAGCTATAAAAATATATGATATAACCATAGTATATAACCAAATTGGATATAACTATAAGGTATAATGATAGTATATAACTATATAATATAACCATAGTATATAACTATATGATATAATATAGGATATAACCATAGTATATAACTATGAAATATTACCATAAGATATAACCAAATTGGATATAACTATAAGATATAACCATAGTTATATGTGATTTTCGAGAATAATAATAACAAACAGATAATATCAGACAAATTGGTGGAGAAATATAGATGAATAAAAATATATTGAAATCTCATAATACAAACGAATTTATTACCATATAACCTTGATTACTTGATAACGTCTATTATTAGAGTCAAATGCAGATTTAAAAAAATATATTGTTTACTTTGGTTGCGTCCAGAAAAAAAAAATGTTATTTTTATTTTTATTTTTCTGCGCCAGGATCTGGCGTACGCCAGCTCCTTGCGTAGGAGGGAAATTTCAAAAAAAACCCCAACTCCCTATCTCCAACAATTATATTCTAGCTCTACGCAGGTATCTGGCATACGCTAGATACCTGCGTAGAGAAATTTGGTCTTCTACGCAGAAATCTGGCGTACGCCAGGTTTTTGCGTAAAGTTTTGTAGTGCGAAAGGGAAAATAATGTAGTCATATAGCGGAGGCGTTATTAAAAGGAAGGTCGTCCTAAATCATCCAAATTGATAATCTTTATAAACTTAGTTCCAAAATTATTAAAAGAGGAGTTCAAAGTTAGGAACTCATATCTGGTGGCAAGTAGAATCTGTATGGAGGAAAAAGATCGTGTTGTGGAAGAAGACGCTGAAAACTTTGAAGAGCCAAAGGGGTGATGTCGTGGGTAGCTAGAAAATCAGCAGCACGGTTGGCTTCTTGGAAGTAATGGTGAACCTGAAAACCTGCAAAAGAAGAGAGTAGCGCTGTAATGTCAAGAATAATAGAGTGAGTTTCCCATGGGATTTTCCAAATGCATCGGATGAAATTAATTAATGACTACTAAGTTATCTCCTTCAATAACTAAATGTTTAATTTGAAGCTTAGAAGCTTGCCGAATACAAGAATGTGATGCAAGAGCTTCACTTTAGAGAACATAAGATGATGGGATACGTTCACGATGAAGGTGTACAACACTGCCTTTACTCTCACATAATAAGTAACCAAAATGTGATGTATTGTCTTGTTTTTTGGAACCATCAAAAATTAATTTAACCCAATTCTCTGGTGGTTTCTTCCAAGTACTATTGGAACATCGTAATCTGTTTCGTTTCAAAGGTGGTGGGCACAATATAATGTTCGATGTAATCCAGTTTTGCAAATGAAAATAAGCCTGTTCTGATGGGCGGAGCGTTTATGGTGTAGCAGGATTTTTGAAGATCAGGCAGGGTATTGCGATGATCTCAAATGGTCCATCATAAGAAGAACATTGGTGTAAGTGACGTATTTGAGTTTCTAAAAATGTGATACCCCGTATTTTTGTAAGGTTATTTTGGGAATTTTGGAATTTTCTCGAGTACCCGTTGTGTACGTCGGATTAAATACAGAGAGTTTAAGACATTCTGTAATGTGCTTTGTATCTGTAATATTTTTCTCAGTGAAATAATATACAGGTAACATGCCTTGGATTTTAATATTCGTTCGCATACGATAATTTTTATCCCGGTTTAATGTCATGTTCGTTCAAAGCTGAACGGGCGGGAAAAGTTGGTCACGGCGACCGCCGTACAGTCGCGGCGACCGCCGTCGCGGATCCAAGAACGGCGACCGCCGTACAAGTCACGGCGCCCGCCGTCCCAATGCTCGAGGTGGTAGCTGGCGTGCCAGGCTACGGCGGCGACCGCCGTAAATTACGGCGCCCGCCGTAATTGCCATCGTCGTTGTCCGGGAGTCTTTGCTCGATGGTCGTCGGCGTGGTTCTGGCGAGCGCCGAACTAGCTGTCGTAGGCCCATCTTCGTGCTCCTGATGCTTTGGCTATAAAAGGAGGTGTTAGGGGAAGGATTTTGAGCCATCCCAGCACCGAATCTCTGCCAAATTTTCGCCTCGCCGGAGTTTGTGCCCTCGCCGGAATTCTGAAGCTTTCGCCGGTGTCGTTTGGTGGTGTTTCCAGAAGCCCTTGTGAAGCCTTTTGGTTGCCTTTGGAGGTCAGAACCCAAGCAAGGCGGAAAGGGGTCAAAACGCACATCGTTTGGTGAGATTTCTCTCGTTTCAGTCATCCGTGTTCTTCACGGCGCCCGCCGTGATGAATGCGGCGACCGCCGCCAAGAACAGCGACCGCCGCCAGTGCCCAGAATGCCTTCGTGGCTTTGGCTTGGTTGGTTGTGGTCGTGGCGTCTTTCCTTTTGTTCTCTTTCGTCGTTTTTAGATTCGTAATGTGGTTATGTCGGATCTAACTTAGGGTTCCTTTTATGGGTCGACTCGAAGGTGTTTGTGCTAGCGGAGCTATACCCATGTCGAGCCCGGAATCCCGTCGTTGTCGTAAAGCTTGTTTCTATTATGTGGATTAAGGCAAGTGGCGGTTCGCTCTTGCTCATTCGTTCCATATTTACATTAATTATCAGTAGTTTATCTGAGTAATTAATTTGGAATGAATACTCTGTTTGTCTGGAAACGGTTTTGATAAACTGTTTTGAAAATTATATAATAGGTTGTATATCTGTTAGAACAACGCTATTATCTGTGATCGCCTTTCGGGCCTTTATATGGATTTATCTTGTAACTGTTATTGTGCTGTATCTGTGTGGTTAGCACTGTTAGTTAGGAATGTACTCGGACTTCGTCCGATCATTTCTTTTATAATCTGGTATCGGGGTGGCTCGTCTCCATCTGGTACTATTCTAAGATCATGATCGGTCTCTTTCACAAGTGTGTAGAGACAAGACACTTAGCTGGTGTCACAAACCTTCCGGTGTACGTCACTCTCGACGAAACGTATACTAAGATGTGTCGTCCCATTGATGGGGTACACATGTAAAAGTCTAATAACGTGATGTGTGGTTTGTAATATAAATCAGTTAAGTGCTACTCTGACGCACATAA
This sequence comes from Rheum nobile, assembly GCA_027886185.1. Taxonomy (NCBI): domain Eukaryota; kingdom Viridiplantae; phylum Streptophyta; class Magnoliopsida; order Caryophyllales; family Polygonaceae; genus Rheum; species Rheum nobile. Next base: position 2,697,897 of record WOAB01000717.1, on the reverse strand, counting down.
TTAATAAACCTTCGGCGAGTAGTGCAGCTAAGTTATAGTGTAGCTAGGAAAACTCGTCTCGACTTTGATCATAGCACGTTCTCTTTCCAATCTGGATTCGCTGTATGCGATGAGGTTGGTCGTGAACCGAAGCATCTCAGTCAGCTTTTAAATCATTGTTGTATATTCTGTAACATTCCAGATTTGTCATACTTCCTTAAAGACTCATTTCCGTTGGAGTCTTCTTTTCGAGTCGATTTCTGTGAAGGTTCAGTCTTCCAAAATCTTCTCTTGTGCATACCTCTTGTCTATTCCAGTAGGAGTATGATGGTTGACTCTCGTCACCGATTTTTATTCGAGAAGCGATGAGTCTAACCTAATACGACTGCTTCGAACCATTCTGCTTTGTACCCTTGCTAGTCTATTCAAGTAGACTAACCCACAAACTTTGTTCTCTGCATGTGGGCTGGTGTCATCCGTTCGATTCGGCACATCAGATCGAAAGTAGCTCAGAAGAATAGAAGGACTATGGAGTCGATGGTGGTTTTTGAACGTTTTAATTATTTCTTTAATCAGGTTGAGATCTTTTGGACAATGACTTTGGTTGTAATGTACTTTCTAAGACTTTCACTGTTTTTGGTTTAAACTCTATGTTAGCCTATTCGGGATTGGGTTGTAATCCCGTAACTCTTGTTTCCTTGACAATGTTATGTTTTGGAATTGAATGCTTTGATCATTATGTATCATTTGTATTTCATAAATTGTGTTTAAATGGTAAAGCCTTGAGTGATCTCGGTAAGGAACACTGGGGTCACTGGCGGTAATACCTTTCCAAAAAGGTTAAGTTTTGGGGGTGTTACAGTTGTGGTATCAGAGCCAAAGGTTTTAAAACGGGTTTGGGATTTTTATAAACTATTTATCCGTTTTCGAAAATGCTTTAAAAAGAGCTCTGAATTTTCAAAGTAAAAAGAATTTAAAAACACCGTTCATAGTCATGTCTTCTGGATAGTCTGATATAGTAAGTTTGCTTCTATGTCTAGAAAGACTAATTCCTTCATCGTTATCCTATAGGAGATGGGTGCATGTCTCTCTCAGAGGAAGGGGTCGGAAGATGCCGAGATGGATTCACCGTCTACCGAGAGGCTAGACTTCCCTATACCCCAGAGGTGCTTCGAGGTTGGAGGCCCGAGCAGCCCATCTGAGGAGATCAAGCATGTGCTTCCTGAGTCGGTAGTTCTGGTGTCAAGGAATATTGTAGTTCCTGTGACAGCGCCAGTGGAGCCACCAAGGGAAGAAGCACTGCAAGTTGATGAATCGTGTAGGTACGCGAGTGGGTACTACAATGACGATTACCTGATGGATGTGATTATTGAAGGGAGCGAGGAGGAAGATGAAGAAGAGGACCCCATAGAGGATGACCCCGAAGAGGAAGAGGACCCCATCGAGGATGATCCCGAGGAGGATACCGAGATGGACCTCAGCGGACAAAACCAGGAGTCCGATGACTTAAGGCACTTGCTGGTGGATAGTCAGGAAACGGGGATACAATTTATTCACCCCAGTATAGAGTTACCACCTATGCAAGAGTTGCCACCAGTGCCAGAGTACGCACCCATGTCAGAAGCTGATTGGGAGGCACTGTATACCGAGTACGGTATTAGGAGAAGTGACAGGGAATCTCAGCCTATCCCTACTCCAAGAAGAAGGAGGTCAGAATCCGAGCTGCAGGAGATCCTCCGCCAGAGCGAGGTAATCTCTGCAGAACAGCAGCGTTGGAGGGATGGGTTGATCGCCAGTACTCAGAGGAGGGCTGGGATAGGAGGGCCAGTAATGGACGACCCATACCTTACCATGACTGAGATAGGACCATGTGCTTCAGGGTCAAGCCGGGTGCGAAACCCATCGCCAGAGCTCGATGGTGAGCCTAGTCCGAAGAGACCTTGCACGAGTAGCCAGTCTTATGGGAGACATTTTGGAACGCCTTGATGAGAATTGGCGTTGCCTATCGCAGTAGTTTCGTTTCTTAGTATTCCAAGTTTGTACTATGTGTAATATTTCAGTATTGCGGCAAGTACTCTGGGAAACACTTTTATCTTCGAGCAATGTTGTCCTAGCGCTCGGATGATAGACTTATGTGTAGCTTGTATAATAGTTCGAAGGTTCATCTATAAAATGCCAAGTTGATCTATTCTGAGTAATTTCTTTACGTTGGTATATTGCATAAGAATATTGCATAATATTAATGTATTGAATGCTTGGAATTTGATCGGTAAACAGATGGTGAACCCAAGAAGCACGAGGAACTCGATTCGAGCCAGTGCTGGGACTAGCCAAGATCCCAGGCCAGCAGGGAGAGGTGTTCAGGATGAGCACGAGTCAGAGTCTCGCGTCCAGCATAGGCGTGAAGGTCAAGATTAGACCCAAGCGTCGGCACTGTTTGATGCCGCAGCTGTTGAGGCGATTCGTGGGATCATGATGTAGGCAATTGCAGACGTATTGAGACCTAGTATGCCTCAAGCGCAAGAAGTGCCTACTCACCCAGCAGTTCCTGATGTTGTGGAGCCCATAAACCCTGTGGTTCAGGAGAATACCGCCAGGGCTAGAGACAGCTATGGTCGCGCTCTTAAGACCATCACTTCCATGAGGCCCGATTGCTATAACGGGAAAGGGGAGCCAGTAGCAGTGACTCATTGGTTCTCCCATATGGAGAGGCTGTTTCGGAACGTGGAGTGTACTGAGGCCGAGAAGGTCCATATCGCTTCTCTTTAGCTGAAGGAGGAGGCTAGCGAGTGGTGGGAGAACACAGGTTTGGCTGAGAGCCCAGTGTTGACTTGGTCGATGTTCAAGACCAAGATGGTTGATCATTTTTTCTCTCGTGCTATGAGAGAGGAGAAGCATAAAGAGTTCTTGTACCCAAAGATGGATGGTCTGAAAGTGACCGAGTTAGCGTCTAAGTTCAATCATCTTTTACAGTACGCCCCTGCCGAGATCACCAGCGAGGTCCAAAAGATCTGGTACTTCCACGAGTGGATGAGCCCGGATATCAAGCCGTTAATGGTGCACCACACATGCTCTACCTTGGAACAGTATCTGGATTGTGCCTATAAGTTGGAGATAACTCTAGAGGAGTCGACCAAAAGGCGCAACCGACATAAGTCGATGCAGAACCAGAACCAGGGAGGTGGTTTTAAGCGCCCTGCGCCACCGTCCAACTTTGCCAAGTCCGGCCGAGCTAAGACGGAGATGACGCAAGGAGGATCGACTCAGCAGTCAGGGCAGACCAGGAGTTCAGTTCAGTGTTATAACTGTGGTACAGCTGGACACAAGAGCAATGAGTGTCAGAAGGAGAATAGGTCGTTCTTTGGGTGTGGACGTGATGGTCATCTGCAAAAGTTCTATAAGCAGGGGAAGCAGAAGGGAGTAGAGTTGCAGCAAGGGTCAGTTCATCAGAGTAACCGACCTAGGTTTAAGCCTGCCGAGACTCCTAGCCCGTCAGTGCAGACGACTACTCAGAATAGGGGAAATGCCCCAGCTGTTTCTGGAAGTCATGGCCAACGCTTGTACGAAATGCGTGAAGCAGATGGACCCAACGCTCCGATTGCTCAAGGTACTCTATACCTTCACTCTACTTCAGTGTGCATTCTGTTTGATTCTGGTGCTACGCATTCCTTTATTTCGGATAGCTGTGTTAGCAAGTTAGATTTAGTGTGCAACGATTCGTGCGACCCTTTCGTCGTTAATCTTCCTAATGGAGAAAGTTTGGTGGGAACCAAGCATCTGTCCGACTTTCCGATTACCATTCAGGGTAAGGAATTCGAGGCAGATTTAATCTGTATAGCCATGGCACCATACAATATTATTCTCGGTATGGATTGGCTGACGCGTCACAAGTCGGTGATCGACTTCAGTTCAAGAACGGTGACGGTGTCATCTGGGGGCCAGTTCGTGTGCAAGTTCAAAGGACGAAATGACGCTGATAACGGCAAGCTGATCAATGCGATGGCAGCGTTTAAGCTACTATGACAAGGATGTGTCGGGTACCTTTGCTACTTGGATTCGCCTGCGAAGGATGGACCTGAGGTTCTTGATATTCCTGTAGTTAGGGAGTTTTCGGATGTCTTTCCGGAAGAAATTCCTGGATTACCCCCGAACCGTGACGTAGAGTTTTCAATTGATCTTGAGCCTGGTACGGTGCCGATTTCCAAATCACCGTATCGGATGGCTCCAGCTGAGATGCAAGAGTTGAAGAATCAACTTGAAGATCTCCTTGACAAAGGTTATGTCAGGCCGAGTGCATCGCCGTGGGGTGCTCCGATATTGTTTGTCAAAAAGAAGGACGGATCGTTCCGACTTTGTATCGACTACCGAGAGTTGAACAAGGTGACGATCAAGAACAAGTATCCTTTGCCTAGGATAGATGACTTGTTGGACCAGTTGCAGGGAGCAAAGGTTTTCTCCAAGATCGACTTGAGATCTGGATATCACCAGCTCAGAATTCGTGAGCAGGACATTCCTAGAACTGCGTTCAGGACCAGATATGGTCATTACGAGTTCGTAGTGATGCCTTTTGGGCTTACAAATGCTCAAGCTGTCTTTATGGATTTGATGAACCGATGTTTTCACCAGTACTTGGATAAGTTCGTGGTGGTCTTCATCGACGACATTCTGATCTATTCTCCGAATGAAGAAGTCCACGAGGAACATTTGCGGATTGCCTTGTCAATCCTTAGACAACATCAGCTTTTTGGTAAATTGTCTAAATATGAATTCTGGATAAAGGAAGTGGCTTTCTTAGGCCACGTAATCAATAAAAATGGGGTTATGGTTGATCCCCAAAAGATTGAAGCGGTGGCTAAATGGACACAGCTCCAGAACGTGAAGGAGGTGCGCAATTTTCTTGGACTTGCCGGGTATTACAGAAGGTTCGTAGAATGATTTTCAAAGATCGCTCTACCTATGACCAATCTACTCCGCAAGGTTCACAAGAAGTTTGTCTGGAATGACAAGTGCGAGGCCAGTTTCCAGGAGTTGAAGCGACGGCTGACCTCGGCACCCGTGTTAGCACTCCCAAAAGGGAATGACGATTATGTGGTCTATAGTGATGCTTCAAAGTGTGATTTGGGTTGTGTGCTGATGCAGAGAGGCAGAGTTATTGCTTACGCATCTAGACAACTCAAGACTTACGAAGAAAACTATCCGACCCATGATCTTGAGTTAACAGCGGTTGTCTTTGCGCTAAAGATTTGGAGGCATTACCTCTATGGTATTGTAATATCCCTCAATTTTTAGTAAGGATATTCGGGTAATTTTTCCCAACCTTCACTAATTAATTATTTCGCTTTCAGTGAAGTTCGGATTTTCTGAGATAACCATGACATCCGTATTAATTCCTTGAGTGGTATAAAATACATTTAATGTATTTTCGAGACTTAGAATATTTGTTTGGAGACAAACAGATAATTCCTGGGTTAAATACCCATCCTCATTTTAATATTCTAAAACCCCACTCCGAGCCTCTCCCAGCATGCTCACCTCGAGCCACGTGCTGTCGAAAGCCCTCCCCGGATTTGCGCCGGATTTGTCACCGCTCGAGCTCCGTGTTTGTCGGACATTTGCCCCCTATTCTTAGCTATATATGGAGCTGGATGATGGAGAGGCTAAAGACACACGAGACCTCCTCTGTTCCTCGCTGGAGCTGCCGCCTCCCCTGCTCTGTTTTCACCTTCTCCCTCTCAGTTGTCCTTCCCGCTGGCGACCCGAGATCCGGCGAGCTCGACCAGCCCAGCCAACGGTCCCTTCTTCCCCGGCGAGCCGCGGCCAGCTTCGGCGTGAGGCCGCTGAGGTGCCGTGTTGCTGCCGTCGATCCGCGCCAGTGGAGTGGTGCTGCTGAGTTGCGCCTCCGGAGCCGCCACTGCTGACTGTTGCTGGTGGTCGCTACCCCCGGCGTCGACGAGAACCTTCCCGGCGTGTCCATGGTGGAAGCCAAGCTCCCTGGGTTGATCGGTTTGGTTGCTGCATATGTTACGTGATTTGGGTGAGGGAGAGGTTGAAGATGAACAGTGTCGGGTGGGCCCCCTTTCCTTTGTTTTGTTCTGATGGGCCGAAGGCCCATTTAGCCATCCAGTCCAAATTCAACCCGAAATTATTCGAGCGGTATAATTTCGATTCCCTTTCGTCCGTATTTTTTTAAGGAAAATTTAATAAATTATTTTATGATTTAATATCATAGAAATTTATTAAATATAAATTCCTTAAATTCGTCCAGTCATATTAATTGATGGATAATTAATTTGTCAATTAGAACGTGATCGGCTGGATTGCGTGTGGACCCGTACTCTGGTAGAAATATTCTGAAGCTTAAGCCATATCCTCGGAAATGATATTTTTGGTAGTCGTCTCGTCCAGATTCATCGCCGAATCTATTCCAGGCAAGTGGCGGTTCGCTCTTGCTCATCGTTCCATATTTACATTAATTATCAGTTGTTTATCTGAGTAATTAATTTGGAATGATTATTGTGTTCATCTGGAAACGGTTTTGTTAACTGTTTTGGAAAACTAAAATATGATATTATAATAGGTTGTATATCTGTTAGAACAACGCTATTATATATATATATATGTGAATTAATACATATATTATAATAGGTTGTATATTGTTAGAACAACACTATTTTATCTGTAACGGGCCTTGAGGGCATTGTTATGAGTTATTGTTGTGTTGAACTGTTTAGTTAGCACGAGTATTCGTAGGAACGCTACTGTGTATCTCATTGCGAGTGCTAGTCGTTTCTTGATAACCTGGTGGTTAGGATTTAGTTCCTACCATCCTTCTCTAATGCCGTTTGTAGGGATTTAGTTCCCGACTCCGCCTTGAGGGATTTAGTTCCCGCGGGATTTAGTTCCCGATTCGACTCTTGGGATTTAGTTCCCGAGTCAACTCCGCTCCTAGGGATTTAGTTCCCGTGAGACTTAGTTCTCGATTCGACTCTTGGGATTTAGTTCCCGAGTCAACTCCGTCCATGGATTTAGTTCCCGACGGTATCTCTTTATCCCGATGGATGAGATGATTTAAAAACCTATAACGTGATGTGCGTTTTGGAATTAAATAAGATAAAGTGCCCGAGTGCACATAATTAATATACCTTTGGCGAGTAGTGCAGCTAAGTTATAGTGCAGCTAGGAAAACTCGTCTCGACTTTGATCACAGTACGTTCTCTTTCCAATCTGGATTCGCTGTATGCGATGAGGTTGGTCGTGAACCGAAGCATCTCAGTCAACTTTTAAATCATTGTTGTATGATGCTGTAACATTCCAGATTTGTCATATTTCCTTAAAGACTCAATCTCTTGGAGTCTCTTTTCGAGTCGATTTCTGTGAAGATGAAATCTTCCAGAATCTTCTCTCATGCATACCTCTTGTTGTTATTCCGTGAAAGTGTCGGGTTATGTATCGTCCCTTCGGTTATTATTCGAGGGACAATGATAGTAAACGATTACGATCACTCGAACCATTATGCTTTTTACCCTTGCTAGTCTATTCAAGTAGACTAACCCACGAACATTGTTCTCCGCATGTGGGCTGGTGTCATTCGTTCGATTCGGCACATCAGATAGAGTGAAGATTTGAGGAGACTAGATTGACTATGAAGACGACGGTTGTTTTTGGATGTTTTAATAATTGCTTTTAATCAGGTTGAGATCCTTGGGCAGGTGATCATCACGATCACAACCCCGTTTGTAAAATCTTTTATTTGTCTTCCGCTGTACTTTGTTTAAACTCTGTGTTTGTCCTATTCGAGATTGGAATGTAATCCCGTAACTCATGTTTCATTTGATTGATGTTTTGATTTGGATACTTTGATCATTATGTATCATTGTATGCCTTAAATTGTATTTAATCCGGTAAAGCCTTGGGTGATCTCGGTAAGGAACACTGGGGTCACTGGCGGTAATACCTTTCCAAATGGGTTAAGATTTGGGGGTGTTACAGGTATAAGATGCCAAGTCTTCACTGACCACAAAAGTCTCAAGTATATATTTACTCAAAAGGAGCTAAATATGAGACAACGCCGCTGGCTAGAGTTGCTCAAAGACTACGACATGGAGTTGCTGTACATCCGGGCAAGGCTAATGTAGTAGCTGATGCGCTAAGCCGGAAGACAACGCACGAGACTGTAGTTACTCTACTTACTGCTCAGACCAAGATAAACCAAGAGTCATGCGACATTGAAGTCTTGTATGACCAGCGTAGAGGGTACCTGAGTATGATGAAAATTCAGGCTACACTGCTGGATCAGATCAAAGAAAAGCAAGTCGATGACATCATCTTGGTGAAGTTAAGCAGTGAAGTGATGGATGGGAAGGCTCCCAGTTTTGTGGTTCAGGATGATGGATCACTTTGGTTTCAGGATCGAATCTGTGTGCGTGACACAGAAGGTCTTCGTCAATTGGCGATGAGAGAAGCTCATTCATCTGCTTATTCTGTGCATCCTGGCTCTAGCAAGATGTACAAGGATCTCAGGAAGAAGTTTTGGTGGCCAAACATGAAGTGGGACGTAGCAGACTTTGTGGCAAAGTGCTTAACTTGCCAGAAGGTCAAGATCGAACACCGTAGGCCAGGTGGTGAGTTGCTACCTCTCCCAGTGCTAGAATGGAAATGGGAGGACTTCGTCACTGGGCTACCAAAGACTCGAAGTCAGAGGGATGCTATCTGGGTAATTGTGGATAGGCTTACGAAGAGTGCTCATTTCATAGCCATCAAGACCACATGAGAAACCCAGAAGTTAGCAGAAGTCTATCAGAAGGAGATTGTCCACTTACATGGCATTCCTAAGACCATTGTATCGGACCGAGATGGCCGTTTCATGTCAAGGTTCTGGTAGGAACTTCATAAGGCTATGGGAACCGAGTTGAGGTTCAGCACCGCGTTTCATCCTCAGACAGATGGCCAGTCTGAAAGGACCATCCAGACCCTGGAGGATATGCTTAGAGCTTGTGTACTCGATCGTCCGACTAGCTGGGAGGACAGCTTGAGTCTGATTGAGTTCACGTATAACAATAGCTGGCATGCTACAATCAAGATGGCTCCGTTTGAAGCTTTGTATGGTCGCAGATGCAGATCTCCGATTTGTTGGGATGATAATGCCGACAAAATTCTGCTTGGACCAGAGTTGGTCGAAAGGACGGCCTCAGACATTGCTTTGATCAGACAAAGGATGTTGACCGCTCAGAGTCGACAGAAGTCCTACGCAGATCGGAAGCGCAGGACTGTCGAGTTCGAGGTCGGTGACAAGGTTTTTGTCAAGGTATCGCCATCCAAAGGAGTTTTCAGATTTGGTAAGCGTGGGAAGCTTAACCCTCGCTACGTGGGACCATTCGAGATTCTGGATAGAGTAGGATCTCTAGCGTACCGCTTGGCGTTGCCGCCATCGGCTCACCCGATGCATAACGTGTTCCACGTATCTTTGCTCAGAAAGTATGTGCCAGATGAGTCTCATGTGCTTAGTTATGAGGACATCGAGATTCAAGCTAATGGTACTTATGAAGAGTTGCCCGTGCGCATTTTGGAGCGTCGGGAGAAGCGTTTGCGCAACAAGATCGTGCCGTTGGTACGAGTGCTATGGTCCAAGTCAGGGACCAAAGAAGTTACTTGGGAGATGTGGGAAACCGAGTCAAATATGCTCAGGCGTTTTCCCGAGTTATTTTCGACCTAAGTTTTGAGGTCGAAACTTCATTTAAGGGGGAGGAGATGTGATACCCCGTATTTTTGTAAGGTTATTTTGGGAATTTTGGAATTTTCACGAGTACCCGTTGTGTACGTCGGATTAAATACAGAGAGTTTGAGACATTCTGTAATGTGCTCTGTATCTGTAATATTTTTCTCAGTGAAATAATATACAGACAACATGCCTTGGATTTTAATATTCGTTCGCGTACGATAATTTTTATCCCGGTTTAATGTCATGTTCGTTCAAAGCTGAACGGGCGGGAAAAGCTGGTCACGACGACCGCCGTACAGTCGCGGCGACCGCCGTCGCGGATCCAAGAACGGCGACCGTCGTACAAGTCACGACGCCCACCGTCCCAATGCTCGAGGTGGTAGCTGGCGTGCCAGGCTACGGCGGCGACCGCCGTAAATTACGGCGCCCGCCGTAATTGCCATCGTCGTTGTCCGGGAGTCTTTGCCCGATGGTCACCGGCGTGGTTCTGGCGAGCGCCGAACTAGCTGTCGTAGGCCCATCTTCGTGCTCCTGATGCTTTGGCTATAAAAGGAGGTGTTGTGGGAAGGATTTTGAGCCATCCCAGCACCGAATCTCTGCCAAATTTTCGCCTCGCCGGAGTTTGTGCCCTCGCCGGAATTTTAAAGCTTTCGCCGGTGTCGTTTCTAGAAGCCCTTGTGAAGCCTTTTGGTTGCCTTTGGAGGTCAGAACCCAAGCAAGGCGGAAAGGGGTCGAAACGCACATCGTTTGGTGAGATTTCTCTCGTTTAAGTCATCCGTGTTCTTCACGGCGCCCGCCGTGATGAATGCGACGACCGCCTCCAAGAACAGCGACCACCGCTAGTGCCCAGAATGCCTTCGTGGCTTTGGCTTGGTTGGTTGTGGTCGTGGCGTCTTTCCTTTTGTTCTCTTTCGTCGTTTTTAGATTCGTACTGTGGTTATGTCGGATCTAACTTAGGGTTCCTTTTATGGGTCGGCTCGAAGGTGTTTGTGCTAGAGGAGCTATACCCGTGTCGAGCCCGGAATCATGTCATTGTCATAAGGCTTGTTTCTATTCTGCGGATTAAGGCAAGTGGCGGTTCGCTCTTGCTCATTCGTTCCATATTTACATTAATTATCAGTAGTTTATCTGAGTAATTAATTTGGAATGAATACTCTGTTTGTCTGGAAACGGTTTTGATAAACTGTTTTGAAAATCATATAATAGGTTGTATATCTGTTAGAACAACGCTATTATCTGTGATCGCCTTTCGGGCCTTTATGTGGATTTATCCTGTAATTGTTATTGTGTTGTATCTGTGTGGTTAGCACTGTTAGTTAGGAATGTAATCGGACTTCGTCCGGTCGTTTCTTTATAATCTGGTATCGGAGTGGCTCGTCTCCATCTGGTACTATTCTAATATCATGATCGGTCTCTTTCACAAGTGTGTAGAGACATGACACTTAGCTGGTGTCACAAACCTTTCGGTGTACGTCACTCTCGACGAAACGTATACTAAGATGTGTCGTCCCATTGGTGGGGTACACATGTAAAAGTCTAATAAGTGCTACTCTGACGCACATAATTAATAAACCTTCGGCGAGTAGTGCAGCTAAGTTATAGTGCAGCTAGGAAAACTCGTCTCGACTTTGATCATAGTACGTTCTCTTTCCAATCTGGATTCGCTGTATGCGATGAGGTTGGTCGTGAACCAAAGCATCTCAGTCAACTTTTAAATCATTGTTGTATGATTCTGTAACATTCCAGATTTGTCATACTTCCTTAAAGACTCATTTCCGTTGGAGTCTTCTTTTCGAGTCCATTTCTGTGAAGGTTCAGTCTTCCAGAATCTTCTCTTGTGCATACCTCTTGTCTATTCCAGTAGGAGTATGATGGTTGACTCTCGTCATCGATTTTTATTCGAGAAGCGATGAGTCTAACCTAATACGACTGCTTCGAACCATTCTGCTTTGTATCCTTGCTAGTCTATTCAAGTAGACTAACCCACGAACTTTGTTCTCTGCATGTGGGCTGGTGTCATCCGTTCGATTTGGCACATCAGATCGAAAGTAGCTCAGAAGAATAGAAGGACTATGGAGTCGACGGTGGTTTTTGAACGTTTTAATTATTTCTTTAATCAGGTTGAGATCTTTTGGACAATGACTTTGGTTGTAATGTACTTTCTAAGACTTCCGCTGTTTTTGGTTTAAACTTTGTGTTAGCCTATTCGGGATTGGGTTGTAATCCCGTAACTCTTGTTTCCTTGACAATGTTATGTTTTGGAATTGAATGCTTTGATCATTATGTATCATTTGTATTTCATAAATTGTGTTTAAATGGTAAAGCCTTGGGTGATCTCGGTAAGGAACACTGGGATCACTGGCGGTAATACCTTTTCAAAAGGGTTAAGTTTTGGGGGTGTTACAAAAAAAGTCTAAATTAAAAGTAAAATCTAGAGAGAATTGAAAGTGAAATGAATGGTTGATTTTTTCCCCCAAAATTTCGTGATTTATTAACAAAATTTTGTGATTTAGTTTTCTATGTGAAATGTTTTCTTGTGCTAGCAATACCCTTGTACCGACCAATAAATAAAAGTAAACGAACATGTTAATAACTAATAACAATTCAATAATTGCAAATCCAAATAAATGTTTGTAGTTAACAACTCTGTTTTTTGTATGGAATTGTCCATTCTGTTCTAAATGCTTACCTACTCATAAATTATAATATGATTCAGATCTGATGAGAAATGGTGTTAGGGTGAGAAAGGATGCTAGGGTATAAATATGGGTCATTTGATTCAAACAGACTTATTTTCTTTGAAAAAAACACGTATTTTTGGGGAAAATACGGGCAGGCACATGCACATGTTTTTTTTTTGAATTTGCTAGCACATACAACACAAAATCATGCACAAACAGACTTATTTTCATGCACATACAAGCAAAAGCTGTGCACTTTGTAACTCATCTGCATAAAGTTAAATGAACACAAACTTGTGCACATTTCAAAGAGTGTACAAGTTTTTTCCTGTATGTGTATGAGTTTTCACTAAACAAAGACAAGCGCACAAATATTCATGCGCATACAAGCACAAACTCATCCACATTACAAGAAGTGCATCTGTTTTTGCATGTATGTGCATGAGTTTCAGCTTACACAAAGTCACACATACAGTCAAAATCTATGCACATACATGCACAAACTTGTACACATTCCAGGAAATGTATAAGTTTTTGCCTGTATGTGCATGAGTTTCCACTTAAACAAAGTCACACGTAAATTCAAAACCTATGCACTTATAGACCAAACTTGTGCGCATTCTAGAAAGTGCATAAGTTTTTGCTAGTATGTGCATGAATTTTTACTAACACAAAGTCACATGCATTTTTATTTCTAGAAAATATGTAAATGGAAACTCATGCATACCTATAACAAATTACAAGAACATATAGAAATGCATGCACTTCAAAAAGAATGCACATACAGTTCAAAACTCATGCACATTTTAATCCAGAAAAACGATACATAAAAGTGGAATTTAGATGTACATACATGTCATAATTTATGAATATACAAGCCAAAACCTGTGCACATGCCATATCTTGTATGCGTGTTTTTTTAAATTATTTTTAAAAAATACGCGTTTAAAAAAAAACGACCATGCTCTTTTTATTCTCATTTCTCATCCTATTAATCTTTCTAAAACTTTTCCATTATATTACTCTATTTGCATATATTGAATATAAATTTAGTTGTTACTAATTTTTGTTACTTTTAGAATTATTATTCGGTTGGGGCTAGAGGTAAAATGTGATTTTAATACCCAAATATGTTTTATGATATGCTTCAGTACTTCATGATTGACTTAGGCCCCGTTCGGTAAGTAGTAGTAAAATCGAGTGAAAGTGGAAGAAAGTGGAAGTTAAAGTGGAAGTAGGAGTTGAAGTGGAAGTATGAGTTGAAGTGGAAATACGAGTTGAAGTTAGAAAATAACATGTTCGGTAAGTAGTAATTTAGACGAGTTGAAGTTAGGTATTTAGATGTGTAATTACCAAAAAGGGCATTAACAATTTGAGAATTTACTAGCATTGCCGAACACGCATCATCACCATGGAGGGGGGCAAAAACAAGATTGTCTTCCACTTCAACTCCAATACTAACTTACCATGGGGGGGAGGGTAAGGAAATTAGTGGTAAGGAAGATGAAATTACATTTTCTTCCACTTCCTTCCATTTCCATCAAGCAGCTTCCACTTCAACCCAACTGATTGCCGAACATGTCTAGGTGTGCGGTGAGGGAGATGAAGGAGGAGCTTCCACTCCACTACTGCCTCCCAAACTGATTGCCAAACGGATCCTTAGTTTTTCAAAAGTAGATCCAAACAAAATTATTCATTAAATAATAATAAAAAATGAACCTAACCAATTGAAAATAATGGAGCATAGACAAGGAGCATATCAAAAGAGTAAACAATTTGGACTTCGAGGCTAAGATGTTGAGTTCTAATCAATATTTGTTAAGGGTGTTCATCCGGTCCAGACCGAATCAGATATTTTGAAAATGGTGGACCGGAGATCGGACCGGACCGAATAGGTCCGGTCCGGTCCGGTCCAGTCTAAGATCGGATTGGATCGGATTTTATTTTTTTTAAAAAAAAATTAATTCTTATTTAAAATCTAAAAAAAATATCTATAAAATATATATACTCCTAACTTATTAAATTAAAAAAAATATCTATACAAAAATACATATAAATCTCCAAAAAAAACATATAAATTTAAAAAAAAATTTAAAAATCCAGTCCGGACCTGATTTTTTCCCGATTTGGACCGGACCGGAACCGGATTAAGAGAAAACCTTGGACCGGAGACCGGAATTTCACCGGTCCGGTCCGGGCCGATTTTGAACACTCCTAATATTTGTTCTCTCCGTCCAATATTCCAATTTTTTACATTTGTTTTTATATTTAAAATATGAATTAAAATTCTTTAAAATGAAAAGCGACCAGGAATAAATAATTTGTCCGAAGTCCAACCTTGTCAAGCAATCTCTTTTTAGTGTTTTTCATATATATTAATTTAATTCAAAGTCCAACTTCTAATAGCCAACATGTTTTTAGTGTGCTATTCATTTAATTTATGTTTTTAACTTAAGCTCAAATTATTTGAAAGCCCAACCTTCTACCAGACAGCCAATTTGATCTTGGTGTTTATTCAATTATTTTCTTCTCTTAATTTTATTATTTTTTACTTCAAGTACATATAAATCGTTTGTAGTGTGTGAGTGTGGCTGCCCCAAGAAAATTATGCACATGGGAGAAATTGAACACGAAACATTTTGCTATATAGAATGTACCATTTGTGCGAATAATAAGGCCTTACATCACTGTACCAATCCATCAAGCGCTTGTTTAGTATCATAGTAGAAATCAGATTGGAATGTAGAATGAGATTGAGTATAAGAAATGAGGTTGAGTGATTTATGAAACTCTCTATTTGGAATAATTCTTGAATTAGTTTGAGCACAAAAACAACAACAAAAAACTCCAGATTTGCGCAAAAAAAAAAACAGCCAACAACAGCCAAAAAACAGAAGATTTGAGCACCAAACAAAAGTAAAAAAAACACCATATTTGAGCACCAAAACAACAGCCAACATCAACAAAAAAAACACACCAGATTTTAAACCCTAAAACACGTACTATGTTGTTGAGCATGCTCAAAATACTTGAACCACAAGAGAAAAGAAACAACAGAAGGGGATTAAAGACAAACCTAATCCAAAAAGATGAAGGAGAAGGCTATAGATGCACAAACTCAAGCTTCAAGGAGCTATAGAGAGATGATGGAATAACGTGAAAGAGATGAAAGGGAAGAAAAAATAATAGGTTTGAGTCATACCTCTAATTTTTTTGTAAGTACGAGAAATAGCCTTGTGGGTTGGTATGGTCTATTCCTTGAAATCAAATGCATATCCATACCTACATCTATCAAACACCAAATTCGATATGACCCATTTCCAAACACATTCCCCATACCTTAATATTAGAGTTGTCAAAAAGTAATCGAACCCGTTTTACCGACTTGACCGACCCGCTTTTGGACCCGACCCGACCTGATCGAAATTTTTGATAACCCGAAGTTGCCGAACCCGAATTTACCGAGACCGAACCCGACCAACCCGAACCCGACCCGATTAACGAATAAATGTGGAGTATTAATAAAATATATATGATAAATGACATATAAATAATGATAATATGCTTAATATCCTAAAAAAAGAACATTATTGTACTTATATAATTTTTTATAATGTAGAGATTTATAAATTAATATAATAAAAATTAAAAATAAAATATGATTTTGGTCTACTAATATCAATTACATTAAAATAATTAATAATATTTTTATTATTTTAATTCATGAGAAAATTTTGGTCTACTCATCAAGAGAAGCTAAACTAGCGACAAAGTGTGCCACCGAATTACCACCTCTAAGTACATGAGAAAATTTATAAGAAAAAATTAAGGACAATAACCACCGGATATCATCGATCAGCTAATAAACCTATGTAGGAAAGCTTTGGGGTCCGTTCTTTGAGGAGTTGGATAAGCTCAAGACAATCAGACTCAATAATAAGGGAAGAGAACCCCTAGACGTAGCAACTTGAATACCGAAGATGATGGCAAGGGCTTCAGCACAGGAAGAGTCTATAGGGCCAAAGACTACTGGATGCCACAATCGGTGACGGATCCAGAACTTAATCGAAGGGGGGCGAGTTTTGTATATTTTTCACTTCATAAATCGATATTTATATTAATATTTTAAAATTATAAAAAATATTAAATTCATCTTTTGAAATTTGATTAATTCATGCAATATATACTCTATTTTTTTGCGTTTTGAAATATTATTTGAATAATGTAAGATTTTCAATTTTTTTGAACCCATGACCTTTAGTTTTTTCACACAAGTTTCAAGACAAATACCACTCGGCCAATGAATTTTTATTGTCATTTACTTATCATTTTATGTATACATAATTTAAATTAAAAATTCAAAAGGAAACTTAACTAAAAATTCGGCATACGATTTACCGAGGGAAGCGGGGGCTGCCGTCCCACTAGCCCACCTGTAGATCCTTCCCTGGCCATAACCACAAGCTTCCCTGAAGAGTCCCTGAAGACAGCTCCGAGTCCCACACTCTCGTCATCAAAGGTCGCAGCATTAGAGTTCATCTTAATGAATGGAGCTGCACGACGAACCCAATGAGCAAGACCCTCATCACTAGGGGTGTTCATAATTATCCGATCCGGTCGATCCGATCCACCGATCCGTCGATCCAATCCTAAAATATTCGAGTCCAGTGGAATACTATCTGAATCCGATCCGATCCGGAGAATTTTTCCGGATCACCGGATCGGATACGGATCGGGGCTAGATATCCGACAGATATCCGGGGGTATACCACTATTATAATATTTATATAAAAAATAATATATATTACTTGAAAATTAAATATGCCAATGGTTTTTCCATTTTTATAAATGTGTAAACATTAATATTTTCATTAGGAGTGAAAGTATTGAAGTTTAGACATTTAAATATTATGTTTTGAAATCGAAATAGTGGACTTCGAAAGTATTTTTGTTGTTTTTCGGTGGTTTGTTTGAAATTGTATATTGATTAAACTACAAAGTATTTTGTTTAAATTTATATGTTTGAACTTGTAGCTAATATAGTTGATGAATTATAAATTTGTGATAATATTTTTAAAAATAAAATAATTTTTATATTAATTTATATATAGATTGGATATTTAGGATATCCGATATGGATATCCGATCCGAGGTTTTCGGATCGGATATCCGGGATTTCCGGATACGGATATGGATAACGATTTTGGGATTTTTCATTTGAGGATATCCGATCCGATAAGCCGGATCGGATCGGATATCCGGTAATGAACACCCCTACGGCTGGAGTTTAACGGCCAATTCCTGGAAATCAGCAACCATATGCGTAAATCCCTCCCGCAACACTGATGGATTACCATAACATTAGAAAACAAAGACTTGTTCCTAAGAGCACCCACAATGCAAGAGTTTTTTAGGGGGTTTTTTAGCCTTTTTTTATTATTTACCTTATCTAAAAAACCCAATTCACTTTTTCCTTACCTTCATAGTTTTTTAACCCAAGTTTTTTAACTACATCTTTATTTATCCATCAACTATTTAAATATATAATAATAGTTTGAATAGTAAATCTTAAATTACATTAGCTAAAACTTAATTAAAATGCAATCGTATTAATATCAAATAATATTTTATTAATAAATTTAAATTTTAGTTAAATTTTTATATTTGATAAATACGTTTGCAATTTTCAATTTGTTCATAAATACGTTGTGTACCTAATTTGTAAATTGAATGTATACAATCAAAATTTTAGGTCTAAAATTTTAATAAAACGCAAATAACACTTGACTTTTTATAATGAAAAAACGAAATTACATTAAAACAAGAACATCACATACTAACATCACACCCAAAAACATAAAGTACATTAGAAATGTAAAATTGAAAATAAATAAGAACAAGAACATGAATTTCACACCCAAAAACATAACACTCGACTTTAGTTATGTTTGGGAGTATTGTGTAATATAATGTGAAATGTCTTGTAATATCTTGAATTTCATGTTTAATGTTAATGTAATATAGTAGGTTTTATCATTTATGTCTCACAATGTATTTACTTTATATTAAAATGTATTGATTTTAAATTTTTACTTTATATTATAATATTTTATATAATATATAAATTAAATTCATATACTTCAATTCTATGATACTTTTTTTATTATTTATATAAGTATATTGTTTATTTTCGAAAAATATTTTTACAAAAAACATGTAGACAATGGGTGTCTATTGAAAGAGGGAAAGAAAAGAAAAATATTGAAAATGTTATTTCCATAAATTTCTTAATTATTTAGGCTGAAAATACATTTAAAAATCACAAAATCAACCCATTTAACACTCCTCTTCCTTTACCAAAAATTGACATGTGACATTGGGCTTTGTTTGGGTTGCTTCTCTTTTTGCCTCAAAATGGGATAGATTTGGCTTGATTTTAACAAAACAAAGTACATGAACCAAACATGGCTTATACTTTGTTGGTTTTTTAAGGGTTTTTTTACTAAGGAACCGAAGGGAGGGTTTTTTTAACAAAAAACACAACTGTAGCTAAAAAATTTAGTATATTAAATGGCTAAAAAACTTGCATTGTGGGTGCTCTAAGGGCCCAAGAGATCCAACAATTCTAAAGGAAGTCAGTAACCCCTGAAGAGCCTTTAGCAGACCAAACAAAATTCAACAATTCCATATTAGATAGAGTAATAGCAACTAATACCCCTATCATTAATCCATTTGCAATTCTAACCTATCTTTTTTGTTTTTTATAAATATATCCCATTCAAAAAAAAATCTTTTGTTTTTGCAAAAATATCCCATAAATAAAAAGATAAATTAAAATTAGAATTTTCTTTTTCTTTTAGAAAATAAAATATGATATGGCAATAAAATAATAAAAAAATGGTTTATTTTGAAAAAACATTTGAAATTTCAATTTGTTTAAAATTGAAAAGCTGAAATTGAAAATTAAATAGCTCTCTGACTCATGAAATCTCTCTCAAATTCTTGTAGAACCCTAAAATTCCTTCAACTCAGAATTCCTCTTTGGATCTCAGCTCCCACCTGATTTCCTCTGAATTCGCTTTAGGTTGCAACTCTTCGTCTTCGTTGATGTCCACTTCTTCGTCTGATTTCCTTCACTCTCGGCAGCAGCAGCAGCGGATCCTTCTCACTCCTCCGCATCACCGTCAATTTCCTTTAAATTGCCGAAGACGCCGAGGTCTGTTAGTATATTTATATATGTTCGTTTGGCCTATGTGTCTTTAAGTTTAATTATAAGGATCAAGTTCATTATATGATTAGATTTTAACATTTAAAGTCGACACCGTGATGGATTGGTTTCGGTTAATGACGTTAAAATCCGGGGTATTAATTATCCCTCATCTCTTGCCTAATTATGTTATGTGTATTTGATCTCTCTCATTAAAGATGTATATATATATAATGGTTGGCAGTTATTGATAACTACCGAATGGATGATGATATATATGTAAGGGAGATGGTTTTGTACGGTTACTGTGTGTGGTTATCTCCACATTCTTGGTTGACCAAAACCGAGTGCCGTAGCCTCTACTGAAAGTGAGAAAGATATTAAGGAGATCTTATCCATCAAAAGATCGATGAAAGAGAAGGTTAAGGGAGGAGAAACAATTGAAGAAATTGTTCTTAGAAAGGATTAACACATGGATCAAGGTTAGTTTTTTCTATTTTCCTCTTGGCAATTTGTATTGGTTGAATTACAATAAATCTAGATCCATTTTGAGACTGATTTCATGAATAGAAGTCGTTAATTTGCTTTCAAATGGTATCAGAGCAAGGTTTAGATTTGTTAAATTCACCGTTCGAACGATTGTCTCCGTTCGGAAAATTGCCCGTGTACATTCGGTGTTCTTGAGATTGCATGTACATATATGCTATGCATGAATTGATATATGTCCGGCATGTGCAATCATGTTACTGCATTGACATGTCACGCATGTGCGGTTATATATTTATTACTGAATTTGTTAGCAGTGGTTTGAATGCTAATTAAAGAAATCACTGGCTTAATCATATTATTAATTACTTCGTAGACTTGGTCTTCCGCTGCACTTATTTCTTGTGCGCATGTATGCGTGATTTCATGTGTGGATAGCAGTACATGGTCATGCATGATGATTTGCATATGTGATATTGTTTTACCGATTGATTATATTATAAATATGCCATGTTTATTATTTGTTGGTGCTGTAGTAATCACTAATGTGTTGCATCTGATTACTTCACTTGAACATGTGCATATACAGTGAATCCCATTTATAGTAATTTTGGGTATAATTATATTTTAAATTCAATTCAAGTTTTGGTGTATTACTGTGGGTTCATCAATAAATCTTGTGTAATATATATGCATGCGTTGCAAGGTTGAACCCAATTATGAAAGCATGATATTACACATTAGAGTGGGTAGTTCAATGTCTTGATTAAAGTGTAACTTGTTAGTCACCAAAGTGACCTAGTTGCATGCATTGATATTTAGGTATTTGAATTACATATAATAATTCAATTGATCATGATTAAATAGATGCTATATAAATGACATGAAAGTTGATTGATCAATTATTTTATTATCTATATTCTAGGAGATCACCCAAAGGTGGGTCATTGAGTATAGTTAATAATTTTAAGGGAATTAGTTATTACAACATGGGTTGGATAGTGTGTATATCCAAAGATAGCATACTTGTTTGACTCATGTGTGTTGTGATTAATCATTAAAGTATGATATTTTAGCATCAATGATAGTGCTTGTGTTTAAGTATTGCCCAAAGGTTGCTTGAATGCATGCTTTAAAATTTACATGACAGTTTATGAATCTGTATTAAGTTCTCTAAGCACTAATTGGTAAGCATGTATGAATGTTTGCAGCTTCATCGAATTTGTTTGCATCTGCTAACTCTGTTGTGAAGTTCAATGGGCTAAACTATGATGATTGGTCTGAGCAAATCCGGTTTACACTGGGTATTATGGCTTTGGACCTTGCAATAGTGAATGAGCAGCCCTCGGCCATTACAGATGATAGCTCTGATGCTGAAAAGTCTATTTATGAGGCATGGGAGCGGTCTAACAGGCTGAGTTTGAATCTTATGAGGATGACGATGGCAGACAGTATTAAGCCATCTATGCCTAAGACATAGATTGCAAGGGATTTTATGCATAAAATTAAGGAGTGTTCACAATCGGATTTGGCGGACAAGTCAATTGTAGGCAGCCTTATGAGTCAGCTGACTACGAAGAAGTTTGACTGGTCTCAGCCTATCCATGATCATGTGACACACATGTCGAATTTGGCAGCAAAGTTAAAGGCCATGGGGATGGATGTAAATGAGACATTCTTGGTTCAATTTATCATTAACTCTCTACCTCTTGAGTTTGGCCAGTTCCAGGTGAACTACAACACCATTAAGGATAAATGAAACTTTCAGGAATTGAAGGCTATGTTGGTTCAAGAGGAGGGGAGATTAAAGATGATGAAGGATCAAGCAGTTCATCTCGTAGGTCATGATGGTGCTAGCAGCAGTAAAGGGAAGCCAAGTAAGAAGGACAAGAAAAAGGATAAGGCTTTCATGAAAGGACCCGAGAGCCACATCCGAAAGGAGAAGAAGTGTTTCTTTTGCAAGAAAACGGGACATTTCAAGAAAGATTGTCTGAAAAGGAAGGCATGGTTCGATAAGAAAGGTACTCATTATAGTTTTGTTTACTTTGAATCGAACCTTATAGAAGTGCCTAATAATACTTGGTGGTTAGATTCTGGTGCTACTACTCATGTGTCTCATATTAAACAGGGATTCAGTTCGATCCAGCCCATAAGAGGAGCTGAACAGTACTTGTTCATGGGGAATAGGATGAAGGCACGAATTGAGGGCATTGGGACTTATAGGTTGATCTTGGACACCGGGTGTCACATAGATCTTGAAGGATGTCTTTATGTTCCTGAGTGTGCTAGAAATCTTATTTCTATTAGTAGATTGGACAATGTAGGTTTTTGTGTTAAGTTTGGACATGGTGGTTTTTCATTGTATCGAAATGATTACTATTATGGTTGTGGTACTTTGATTGATTCACTTTATAGGTTCAATCTTGATGTTAAGTTTTCTGAATCTTTGTTTCATATTGAAAGTCAAGGCATTAAGCGTAGTGCATCTAATGAAAGTTCTGCTTTCTTGTGGCATCAAAGATTAGGTCACATTTCCAAGGAAAGGATAATGAGGTTGGTAAAGAATGAAATTCTTCCTCAATTGGATTTTAGTGACTTAAATGTGTGTGTAGACTGCATTAAAGGCAAGCAGACTAAACACATAGTAAATAAATCTGCCATGAGAAGCACTCAGCTTCTTGAGTTAATTCACACTGATATATGTGGTCCCTTTGACGCTCCTTCTTGGAGCGGTGAAAAGTACTTTATCACCTTTATTGATGATTACTCACGTTATGGATATGTATATCTTCTGCATGAAAAATCTCAGTCTATGAATGTCTTAGAGGTGTTCATTAATGAGGTGGAAAGGCAGTTAGATAGAAAAGTAAAGGTAGTGAGATCCGATAGAGGTGGTGAGTTTTATGGAAAATTTAATGAAAGTGGACAATGTCCAGGTCCATTTGCAAAGTTGCTTGAAAGTAGAGGCATTTGTGCACAGTATACAATGCCTGGTACACCTCAGCAGAATGGTGTAGCTGAGAGGCGGAATCGTACATTAATGGGTATGGTTAGGAGCATGTTAAGTAATTGTTCATTACCCCTTTCATTGTGGATATATGCATTAAAGACTGCAACGTATGTGCTTAATCGAGTTCCTAGTAAGGCAGTTCATAAGACACCTTATGAACTGTGGACGGGAAGGAAACCTAGTTTAAGGCATCTACGTGTTTGGGGTTGCCAAGCAGAAGTAAGGTTATATAATCCACATGAAAAGAAACTTGATCCTAGGACAGTCAGTGGGTTCTTCATTGGCTATCCTGAAAAGTCAAAGGGGTATGTATTTTACTGTCCTAATCATAGTACGATAATAGTTGAGACAGGTAATGCTAGGTTCATTGAAAATGGTCAAACTAGTGGGAGTGGTGAACCACGAAAGGTGGACATTCAAGAGATTCAGGTTGAAGTTCCTTCACCTATTATTCCTCCTAAGGTCGTTGTACCAATTGTTGCCTCACTGTCAAATGGCACAATGGAACAACATAATGATGTCCATATCCCACATGATGAAGTTATGGTAGATGAACCGGTCATAATTCATGAAGAGAATAATGAACCACATGAACCTTTAAGGCGATCTGTAAGGGAACGTAGATCTGCCATTCCAGATGATTATGTGGTTTATGCTGTTGAAAATGAATGTGACTTATGTGATACCCCGTAATTTTGTAAGGTTATTTTGGGAATTATGGAATTTTCCCGAGTACCCGTTAGGTACATCGGATTTAATTCAGGTAGCTTGAGACATTCTGTAATGTGCTCTGTATCTGTAATATTTTTTTCTCAGTGAAATAATATACAGACAAGATGCCTTAGATTTTAATTGTCGTTCGCGTACGATAATTTTTATCCCGGTTTAACGTCTAGCTCGTTCAAAGCTGAATGGGCGGGAAAAGGGGGAAACGGCGACCGCCGTTCAGAAACGGCGACCGCCGTGGTTGGGCCCGAGAGGTCAACGTGTCAGCTTCTAGCTGGCCGCGACAGGCCTAGCGACGGCGACCGCCGCATTTACGGCGACCGCCGCGTGCCCGCCGCAGGCAAAATTACGGCGACCGCCGTGATTGTCCAGTGGGCATTGCCCGCCGGTCGCCGGCGTCGTTCGAGGCACGCTGTTGCGTCGTTTGCCGCGTCTGAGGGTTTGCAGAACACTCCTTGGGGTTTGCCTATAAATAGACGAGCTTGGGCATGGGTTTTGGGTCATCTACAACCCCGAATCGTTGCCAAATTCGCCTCTCGCCGGAGTTGTGTTTTCACCGGAATTTGAAGGTCTCGCCGGTGTTGCTTTGGTGTGGTTCCTGAGTGCCTTTGTGAAGCTTTTGGTTAGCCTTGGAGGTTAGAAGCCAAAGCAAGTCGAAGGAGGCCAAACCGCTCGTGTTTTGGGGTGAGTTTTCTCTCGTTTCAGTCGGCCGTGTTCTTCACGGCGACCACCGTGTTCTTCACGGCGACCGTCGCCAAGAACGGCGACCGCCGCCAGAGCCCAGAACGCCTTCGTGGCTTTGGCTTGGTTGGTTGTCATCGTGGCGTCTTTCCTTTCGTATTCTTTCGCCGTGTTTAGATACGTACTGTTTATGTCGGATCTAACTTAGGGTTCCTTTTATGGGTCGACTCGAAGGTTGTTGTGCTGTCGGAACTATACCGTGTCGAGCCCGGAATCCAGTTGACGTCGTTAGACTATTCTGCGGATTAAGGCAAGTGGCGGTTCGCTCTTGCTCATTCGTTCCATATTTACATTAATTATCAGTAGTTTATCTGAGTAATTAATTTGGAATGAATATTCTGTTTGTCTGGAAACGTTTTTGTTAAACTGTTTTGAAAATCATATAATAGGTCTGTTAGAACAACGCTATTATCTGTGATCGCCTTTCGGGCCTTTATGTGGATTTATCCAGTAACTGTTGTTGTGCTATACTGTTTAGTTAGCACTAGTGGCTAGGAACACTATGTACCTTGAGGGGGTTTAGCTGTTTCTTTATAACTGGTACTTGGTGGTTCATCCCCAGTACTTTCTCTTTGGTCATGACCATACCCTTTCACAGGGTAGGCGCACTTCGCTAGTGCCAAATCTTCCAGGGTTCATCCCTTCGATATCTCTTGTGAGGAGATCTGATATCTCTTGTGAGGAGATCCGATATCTCTTGTGAGGAGATCCGATATCTCTTGTGTGGAGATGTAAAAGCTTATAACGTAATGCTCGTTTTGGAATTAAATAAGATAAGTGCCCGAGTGCACATGATTAATATACCTTGGGCGAGTAGTGCAGCTAAGTTCAGTGCAGCTAGGAAAACTCGTCTTGACTTGAATGTAGTACGTTCTCTTTCCAATCTGGATTCGCTGTAGGCGATGAGGTTGGTCGTGAACCGAAGCATCTCAGTCAGTTTTTAAATCATTGTTGTATGATCCTGTAATCATTACAGATTTGTCATTTTTCCTTAAAGACTCAATCTCTTGGAGTCTCTTTTCGAGTCAATTTCTGTGAAGATGAAGTCTTCCAGAATCTTCTCTCATGCATACCTCTTGTTGTTATTCCGTGAAAGTGCCGGGTTATGTATCGTCCCTTCGGTTTTTATTCGAGGAACAATGATAGTAAACGGTTACGATCACTCGAACCATTCTGCTTTTTACCCTTGCTAGTCTATTCAAGTAGACTAACCCACGAACTTTGTTCTCCGCATGTGGGCTGGTGTCATCCGTTCGATTCGGCACATCAGATAGAGTGAAGATTTGAGGAGACTAGATTGACTATGAAGACGACGGTTGTTTTTGGATGTTTTAATAATTGCTTTTAATCAGGTTGAGATCCTTGGGCAGGTGATCATCACGATCACAACCCCGTTTGTAAAATCTTTTATTTGTCTTTCGCTGTACTTTGTTTGAACTCTGTGTTTTGACCTATTCGGGATTGGGTTGTAATCCCGTAACTCTTGTTTCCTCAACAATGTTATGTTTTGGAATTTATTGCTTGATCTTTGTGTATCAATTGCATTTCATAAATTGTATTTATTTGGTAAAGCCTTGGGTGATCTCGGTAAGGAACACTGGGGTCACTGGCGGTAATACCTTTCCAAAAGGGTTAAGTTTTGGGGGTGTTACAGTTGTGGTATCAGAGCCAAAGGTTTTAAAACGGGTTTGAGATTTTATAAATCATTTATCCGTTTTTGAAAATGCTTCGAAAGGGCTCTGAATTTTCAAAGTGAAAAGAATTTCAAAACACCGTTCATAGTCATGTCTTCTGTACAGTCTGATATAGTAAGCTTGCTTCTATGTCTAGAAAGACTAATTCCTTTCCCGTTGCCCCGTTTGATATGGGTGTATTCTGTTCTCTTTAGAGGAACCCGGGAGAAGCCGAGGTGGTTTCACCATCTCTAGCTAGGCTTGATTCCCAGTTCGCTCGTTGTGAGTTGAGGTTGTAGAATCTAGTAACTCGGTTCGAGTCCATCAATAGAAATTACCAAGTTGATCTATTCTAAGTTGATTTTATTACAATAATTATATCAAAATGATACTAAAGTGATAAAATCCTTGGAATTTGATCGGTAAACAGATGGTGAACACGAGGAACACTATCCGTACTGGTGCTGGGCCAAGCAATGACCCCAGACTAAATCCGAGGAATGTTGTAGACCCATCAGAAGAGCGAGAGTCTGTCTTCCATAATAATCCTACAGGCAACGACCCAGCTAGGGACAACGCTCCAAGGATATTTGATAAAGCAGCTGTTGCAGAAATTCGGGGAATTGTCATACAAGCGATTGCCGACGTGTTACGCCCGAATGTGCATCAGGCACAAGGAGTGCCAGTATCTCGAGAAGTTCCGAGGTTTGAGGAACAAGAGAACCATGTGCTGTAGGGAGGGGTGATCAGGAATAGAGGGGAGTATGGCCGAGCCCTGAAGGCTGTTAACTCCATGAGGCCTGATAGCTTCGATGGAAAAGGAGAGCCAGTCAAGGTGGCTCATTGGTTTTCCCACATGGAGCGGCTTTTCCGTAATGTTGAGTGCACTGAAGCGGAGAGAGTGCATATAGCCTCTCTTCAGTTAAAGGAAGAAGCCAGCGAATGGTGGGAGAGTACCGGCTTAGCTGATAGCCCGGTTTTGACCTGGTCTATGTTTAAGACCAAGATGACTGATCGTTTCTTCTCTCGTGCTATGAGGGAGGAGAAACACAAGGAGTTTCTGTATCCGCAAACGGATGGATTGAAGGTGACCGAGCTTGCAACCAAATTCAATCATCTAATGCAGTACGATGGACCTGAGATATCTAGTGAGGCACAGAAGATCTGGTATTTCCACGAATGGATGAGTCCAGACATCAAGCCGATGATGGTGCACCACACATGCTCTACTCTGGAGCAGTATGTGGATACAACCTATAAGCTGGAGGTGACTCTGGAGGAGTCGACCAAGAAGCGTAACAGCTAGAGGCAAGTGCAGTACCAGCCTCAGGCAAGTGGGTTCAAACGCCCCGCGCCACCATCAGATTTTGCCAATTCTGGCCGAGCAAGAACGAATAAGACTCATGATGAGTCTACGCAACGTTCTGGCCAAGGCAATAATCCGATTCAGTGCTACAACTGCGGTATGCACGGGCACAAGAGCAATGAATGTCTGAAGGACAAAAAGACATGCTTTGACTGCGGAAAGGAGGGTCATATGCAGGCGTTCTGTCAGCGGAGGAATATGAAAGGAGTTGAGTCACGGCAAGAGTCTGTTAATCAGAACAACCGACCTAAGTTCAGTCCGGTGGAAGCTCCTAGCCCTTCAATGCAGACGACTGCGCAGAACAAAGGGAAAGCCCCGATGGCTTCAGGAAGCCAAGGTCAATGCCTATACGTGATACGTGAGGCAGATGGACCCTATGCTCCTAATGCTTAGAGTACTTTGTATCTGCATTACACTTTTGTTAATGTGTTGTTGATGTGGGTGCTACCCAGACTTTCATTTTGGATGGTTGTAAGTTAAGTGGTGTGTGCAACGAGGTTGTGAACCTTTTGTTGTAACTCTTCTTATACATGAACCTTTGGTTTATACCAAGTTATGTTTCGTTGCTTGTTGATGGGGTAAGGTCTCGTGTTCGAGACTCACCAACAACCTCTAAGGAGATGGCTGCCTATTAATTAGGTGGAGCTACCAAGGATGGGTTGAGATGTATGGACAGCGGCTCATAACAACAGAGGACGCTGGTAATGGCTGGGCCTGGACTCAGAGCCACTAGTGAGTCGTCTGTGAACCATGTAGTGGGCTGGTCCAAGATGGTGACCATTTAGTGGGAACCAATCGTCTGTCGGATTGTCAATTACCATCAAGGGTAAGAAATTCAAAGCGATTTGACTTAAATAACCATGGTCTATACGATAATTATTCTCGGTATGGATTGACGGAAGCGTCACAAGGCAGTGATCGACTTCAGTTTTTGATATTTCTGTGGTTAGAGGACTTCCGGGTGTCTTTCCAGAAGATATTCCTGGATACCCTGAATCGTGTTGTGGAGTTTGCAATTGATCTCGAGCCGTGTACCACGCCGATCTCTGAGGCACCGTACCGGATGGCTCCTATTGAGACGCAAGAATTGAAGAAGCAACTCAAGGATCTTCTTGACAAAAGTTATATAAAGCTGAGTGCATCACCTTGATTAGGAGTGCCCTAGTTTTATGTGTCAAAGAGAAAGATGGACCGTTTCGACTTTATTTTTTTTGACTTTCGAGAGTTGAATAAAGTCACGATCAAGAGCAAGTATTTGTTACCAAGGAATGATGATCTGTTGGATCAACTACAGAGAGCAAAAGTTTTCTCCAAGATCGACCTGAGATCTGGTTTTCATCAGCTTAGGATTCGTGAGGATGATATTCTGAGGATTGCGTTTCGGACAAGAGATGGTTACTACGAGTTTGTAGTCATGCCATCTGGGCTTACGAATGCTCTAGGAGTTTTCATGAACCTAGTGCATCGATGTTTTAGACCAGTACTTGAATAAGTTCATAGTGGTCTTCATCAATGGCATTTTGATTTTTCCCGAGCAAGGAAGCTCACAGGGAACGTCTGTGGATTGCTTTATCGGTCCTTAGACCAAGTCGGTTGTACGCAAAGTGGGCTAAGTGTGATTTTTGGATCTAGAAGTGGCTTTCTTAGGCCATGTGATCAATAAGAATGAGGTTATGGTTATTCCCCAGAAGAGTGAATCAGTAGTTGTTTGGAAGCGGCCTCAGGGTGTGAGCGAGGTGCACAGTTTCCCAGAGCTTGCAGGACATTATAGACGGTTCATGAAATGATTTTTTTCTAAGATCTCTCCACCTATGACCAGTCTGTCCACAAGGTCAACCAGAAGTTGTCTGGGATGACAAGTGCAAGACCAGTTTTCAAGAAGTTGAAACAGTGTCTGACTTTTGCACCAGTTTTGGCGTTGTCAGAAAGAATGATGGCTATATGGTCTATAGTTAATGTTTTGAGAAATGGGTTGGGATGTGTCTTTGATGCAGAAAAGCAAGGATATTGCATACGCATCTAGACAATTGAAGACATATGAAGCAAACTAACCAACACATGACCTAGAACTAGCATCAATAGTGTTTGCATTGGAAACTGAGGTTACTTGGGTAACCCAGAGGTCAGCAGAAGTTTCCACCAGGAGATTGTCCGTTACATGGCATTCCTAAGACCATTGTATCGGATCGAGATGGCCGATTTATGTCAAGTTTATAGCAAGAACTTCACAAGGCCGTGGGAACTGAATTGAGATTCAGCAGCGTTTCATCCTCAGACAGATGGTCAGTCTGAAAGACCATCTAGACCTGGAGGATATGCTAAGAAGTATACGTACTCGATCATCCGACTAGCTGGGAAGACAACCTAAGTCTGATTGAGCTCACGTACGATAATAATTGGCATGCTACAATCAAGATGGCTCCGTTTGAAGCTTTGTATGGTCACAGATGTAGATCTCAGATTTGTTGGGTTGAGTACGCCGGCAAGATTCTACTTGGACCAGAGTTGGTCGAAAGGACAACTTCGAACATTGCTCTGAGTAGACAAAGGTTGTTGACCGCTC
The DNA here is from genome assembly GCA_027886185.1 of Rheum nobile. Classification (NCBI taxonomy): domain Eukaryota; kingdom Viridiplantae; phylum Streptophyta; class Magnoliopsida; order Caryophyllales; family Polygonaceae; genus Rheum; species Rheum nobile. The sequence goes on along the minus strand of WOAB01000717.1, from coordinate 2,667,747 downwards.
AGAGTCGACAAAAGTTTTACGCAGATCAGAAGTGTTAAAGTGTTGAGTTCAAGGTTGGTGTCAAGGTACTTGTCACAGTATCGCCACCCAAGGATGTTTTCAGGTTTGGTAAGCGTGGGAAGCTTAACCCTCGCTACATGGGACCATTCAAAATTCTGGATAGAGTAAGATCTCTAACGTACCGTTTGGCATTATCGCCATCGGCATACCCAGTGTATAATGTGTTCCACGTATCATTGCTAAGGATATTCATGCCAAGATGAGTCTCGTAGGCTGAGTTATAAGGACGTCGAGATTCAGGCAAATGGTACTTGAGAGGAGATGCCAGTGTGCATTCTCGAACGTCGTGTGAAGCGACTGTGCAACGAGATCGTACTGTTGGTACGAGTTATGTGGTCCAGGTCTGGGACTGAGGAAGTTACTTGGGAAACCGAGGCAGAGATGCTCATATACTTTCCCGAGTTGTTCTTTTTGGCCAAGTTTCGGGGTCGAAACTTCTTTTAAGGGGGAGGTGATGTGATACCCCGTAATTTTGTAAGGTTATTTTGGGAATTATGGAATTTTCCCGAGTACCCGTTTGGTACGTCGGATTTAATTCAGGTAGCTTGAGACATTCTGTAATGTGCTCTGTATCTGTAATATTTTTTCTCAGTGAAATAATATACAGACAAGGTGCCTTAGATTTTAATTGTCGTTCGCGTATGATAATTTTTATCCCGGTTTAACGTCTAGCTCGTTCAAAGCTGAATGGGCGGGAAAAGGGGGAAACGGCGACCGCCGTTCAGAAACGGCGACCGCCGTGGTTGGGCCCGAGAGGTCAACGTGTCAGCTTCTAGCTGGCCGCGACAGGCCTAGCGACGGCGACCGCCGCATTTACGGCGACCGCCGCGTGCCCGCCGCATGCAAAATTACGGCGACCGCCGTGATTGTCCAGTGGGCATTGCCCGCCGGTCGCCGGCGTCGTTTGAGGCGCGTTGTTGCGTCGTTTGCCGCGTCTGAGGGTTTGCAGAATACTCCTTGGGGTTTGCCTATAAATAGACGAGCTTGGGCATGGGTTTTGGGTCATCTACAACCCCGAATCGCTGCCAAATTCGCCTCTCGCCGGAGTTGTGTTTTCGCCGGAATTTGAAGGTCTCGCCGGTGTTGCTTTGGTGTGGTTCCTGAGTGCCTTTGTGAAGCTTTTGGTTAGCCTTGGAGGTTAGAAGCCAAAGCAAGTCGAAGGAGGCCAAACCGCTCGTGTTTTGGGGTGAGTTTTCTCTCGTTTCAGTCGGCCGTGTTCTTCACGGCGACCGCCGTGTTCTTCACGGCGACCGTCGCCAAGAACGGTGACCGTCACCAAGAACGGCGACCGCCGCCAGAGCCCAGAACGCCTTCGTGGCTTTGGCTTGGTTGGTTGTCGTCGTGGCGTCTTTCCTTTCGTATTCTTTCATCGTGTTTAGATCCGTACTATTTATGTCGGATCTAACTTAGGGTTCCTTTTATGGGTCGACTCGAAGGTTGTTGTGCTGTCGGAACTATACCGTGTCGAGCCCGGAATCCAGTTGACGTCGTTAGACTATTCTGCGGATTAAGGCAAGTGGCGGTTCGCTCTTGCTCATTCGTTCCATATTTACATTAATTATCAGTAGTTTATCTGAGTAATTAATTTGGAATGAATATTCTGTTTGTCTGGAAACGGTTTTGTTAAACTGTTTTGAAAATCATATAATAGGTTGTATATCTGTTAGAACAACGCTATTAACTGTGATCGCCTTTCGGGCCTTTATGTGGATTTATCCAGTAACTGTTGTTGTGCTATACTGTTTAGTTAGCACTAGTGGCTAGGAACGCTATGTACCTTGAGGGGGTTTAGCTGTTTCTTTATAACTGGTACTTGGTGGTTCATCCCCAGTACTTTCTCTTTGGTCATGACCATACCCTTTCACAGGGTAGGCGCACTTCGCTAGTGCCAAATCTTCCAGGGTTCATCCCTTCGATATCTCTTGTGAGGAGATCTGATATCTCTTGTGAGGAGATCTGATATCTCTTGTGAGGAGATCCGATATCTCTTGTGTGGAGATGTAAAAGCTTATAACGTAATGCTCGTTTTGGAATTAAATAAGATAAGTGCCCGAGTACACATGATTAATATACCTTGGGCGAGTAGTGCATCTAAGTTCAGTGCAGCTAGGAAAACTCGTCTTGACTTGAATATAGTACGTTCTCTTTCCAATCTGGATTCGCTGTAGGCGATGAGGTTGGTCGTGAACCAAAGCATCTCAGTCAATTTTTAAATCATTGTTGTATGATCCTGTAATCATTCCAGATTTGTCATTTTTCCTTAAAGACTCAATCTCTTGGAGTCTCTTTTCGAGTCGATTTCTGTGAAGATGAAGTCTTCCAGAATCTTCTCTCATGCATACCTCTTGTTGTTATTCCGTGAAAGTGCCGGGTTATGTATCGTCCCTTCGGTTTTTATTCGAGGGACAATGATAGTAAACGGTTACGATCACTCGAACCATTCTGCTTTTTACCCTTGCTAGTCTATTCAAGTAGACTAACCCACGAACTTTGTTCTCCGCATGTGGGCTGGTGTCATCCGTTCGATTCGGCACATCAGATAGAGTGAAGATTTGAGGAGACTAGATTGACTATGAAGACGACAGTTGTTTTTGGATGTTTTAATAATTGCTTTTAATCAGGTTGAGATCCTTGGGCAGGTGATCATCACGATCACAACCCCGTTTGTAAAATCTTTTATTTGTCTTCTGCTGTACTTTGTTTGAACTCTGTGTTTTGACCTATTCAGGATTGGGTTGTAATCCCGTAACTCTTGTTTTCTCAACAATGTTATATTTTGGAATTTATTGCTTGATCTTTGTGTATCAATTGCATTTCATAAATTGTATTTATTTGGTAAAGCCTTGGGTGATCTCGGTAAGGAACACTGGGGTCACTGGCGATAATACCTTTCCAAAAGGGTTAAGTTTTGGGAGTGTTACAACTTAAGCCTTGATGAAGATCCGGTCTCATTTAGAAAAGCCATGGAAAGTGACAATTCTGAAAAATGGTTGATTGCCATGAAAGAAGAAATCAAGTCAATGGGTGATAACAAAGTCTGGGACTTAGTTGAGTTGCCTAAGGGTTCTAAGACCATTGGGTCTAAATGGGTCTATAAGACTAAACGTGACTCAAAGGGCAACATTGAAAGATATAAGGCCAGACTTGTTGCTAAAGGTTTCACCCAGAAGGAGGACGTTGACTACAAAGATACCTTCGCTCCAGTGTCAAAGAAGGATTCTCTAAGAATTGTTTTGGCTTTGGTGGCTCATTATGATCTTGAGCTTCACCAAATGGATGTGAAAACCGCCTTTCTGAATGGTGAGCTTGAGGAGGAAGTATATATAGACCAACCTGAAGGGTTCTTGGCCACAGGAAAAGAACACATGGTGTGTAAGCTGAGGAAGTCAATATATGGACTGAAACAAGCTTCCAAACAATGGTATTTAAAGTTTAATGATACTATTACGTCATATGGTTTCGTAGAGATTACTGTTGATTGGTGTATCTACATAAAGGTTAGTGGGAGCAAGTTTGTAATTTTAGTCTTATATGTTGATGACATTTTGCTTGTTGCAAATGACATAGGCATGTTACATGATATAAAGAAGTATCTCTCTAAGAGCTTTGAAATGAAAGATATGGGTGAGGCATCCTATGTGATTGGAATAGAAATATTTCGGAATAGGTCACAAGGATTGTTGGGATTGTCTCAGAAAGGTTATATCAATAAAGTCTTAGAGAGATATAGAATGGAAAAATGCTCTGCAGGGATAGTTCCTATACAGAAAGGGGACAAGTTCAGTAAAATGCAATGTCCCAGAAATGATTTGGAACGAAAGGAAATGGATAGAATCCCATATGCATCAGTGGTAGGGAGTTTGAACTATGTTCAGACTTGCACTCGACCAGATATCAGCTTTGCTGTAGGAATGTTGGGTCGATATCAAAGTAATCCTGGAATGGACCACTGGAAAGCTGCAAAGAAGGTTCTCAGGTACTTGCAAGGCACCAAGGAGATCATGCTTACATACAGAAGATCCGATCATCTAAAGGTCATTGGATATTCAGATTCAGATTATGCTGGATGCGTTGATAGCAGGAAATCGACGTTTGGCTATCTGTTCCTATTAGCTGAGGGGGCAGTGTCATGGAAGAGTGGAAAGCAGTCCGTCATTGCTACTTCCACTATGGAGGACGAATTTATGGCATGCTTTGAGGCCACGGTTCATGCATTATGGATGCGGAACTTTATCTCGGGGCTTGGGATTGTCGATAGCATAGCCAGGCCGTTGAGAATTTATTGTGATAATACCGCAGCCGTCTTCTTCTCGAAGAACGACAAGTACTCTAAGGGTGCTAAACACATGGAGTTGAAGTTCTTGTCGGTCAAGAATGAGGTGCAGAAGCGTAGAGTGTCTTTTGAGCATATTAGAACGGATATGATGGTAGCGGATCCGTTGACTAAGGGATTACCACCCAAGGCGTTCATTGGCCATGTAGAGCGTATGGGTGTTATAGACAAAGCCTTACTATTCTGATTATGGTACGCTCATTATGTTTGTGACACTTCGAATTCACTTATAGTTATGTTTCTGTTTTATTAAACATGTTGTCATTATAGTATGTGTATACACTTATGGTTAATAGATGACATGTAATTGTTTTGAGAATTATGGAATTTCTCAATTTAAAGTAGCATTGAGTTTGGATTGGTTTGTGATACATGGAAGGAATCATGTCGCTCAATGATGTGTGACCGCCATGATCCAATCAGTTCTGATTCGATTAAGTTAATTAAAGTTGAATGGACTTGAAATAAAAGATTGTTGAACCATCAAGTCGACACAAAGGCCAAGTGGGAGAATGTTAGTATATTTATATATGTTCGTTTGGCCTATGTGTCTTTAAGTTTAATTATAAGGATCAAGTTCATTATATGATTAGATTTTAACATTTAAAGTCGACACCGTGATGGATTGGTTTCGGTTAATGACGTTAAAATCCGGGGTATTAATTATCCCTCATCTCTTGCCTAATTATGTTATGTGTATTTGATCTCTCTCATTAAAGATGTATATATATATAATGGTTGGCAGTTATTGATAACTACCGAATGGATGATGATATATATGTAAGGGAGATGGTTTTGTACGGTTACTGTGTGTGGTTATCTCCACATTCTTGGTTGAACAAAACCGAGTGCCGTAGCCTCTACTGAAAGTGAGAAAGATATTAAGGAGATCTTATCCATCAAAAGATCGATGAAAGAGAAGGCTAAGGGAGGAGAAACAATTGAAGAAATTGTTCTTAGAAAGGATTAACACATGGATCAAGGTTAGTTTTTTCTATTCTCCTCTTGGCAATTTGTATTGGTTGAATTACAATAAATCTAGATCCATTTTGGGACTGATTTCATGAATAGAAGTCGTTAATTTGCTTTCAAGGTCGTCATTCCCCGAGGTGAGCTTCCACGGATCTGAAGTAGAGTGGCGATTGTCGTTGCTGTCGTTTCCATTCCTGCTACCGGAGGAGAATAAGCGGAAGGTGAAGAAAGAAGGAGAGAGATTAGGGCTTGATGGAGAGAAGAGAGAGAGAAGGAGAGAGCAGAGGAGGGTGGTGGAGGTAGAATGTGGAGAGGAGAGGAGAAATTGATGGTGAGGCGATAGAGATGGTGGCGGGTGGACGCTGCAAAACCGTTACAAGAAAAACACGCACCACCTCCATACATTCATTTCTCGAAAATCCATACTCAGAAATTGTTAGGGTTTTTCTGTATCTTGGGAGGAAGCTTTTGACTTTTTTCAGAAACATGGTGAAGAATGATAAGACGGGGCTGGGGAGGGCGCTGGTGAAGAAGCACAATCACATGGTTCAACTGGTCAAGGAGAAGGGCAAGCTTCAGTGCAAGAAGGTTCTCGAATCCATTACCGAGGTTACCGATATCAAAACTGTAATTGAGAACGCCGAGGAGGCGGAGCTCCTCTTCGACGCCGACCACCCAATTCCTAATCTCCCATTCGTGTTTCTTGCAGGTGCCTGATCCTTTTCTTCTCAAGCTTTCGGTTACCTTCTTTAAGGCTTCTTTACCACCCCTTAAAGAATATATTTTGATTCTTTTCAACAGGCTGCAATGGAATGAGACAATGTCTCTTGAAGAGCTCGATATCAATGAGAAACAAGTCTTCCTCGTTTGGCGTCGAGGTCTTGCAAAGTAAGTTTTGTGATGTTGAGATAGGCAACGTTTTCCCAATGCACATATTTAAACAAGTATAAATATGGACTTTGATTGTTCTTATGTATATATATATACTTGTGCAGTAAATACTTCACATAATCACATCTTATAGGACTCTTGAAATATTTTGGAATATATTTTTCTATTGGTAACTAGTCCATAAATTCAGAGTCAATAGGTTGAAAGTGAGGTTCTAGTTTGATATCTATCCTCTTTAACTTGCATCAACTTTCAAATTATTTAGGCTTGAGGAAAATGAAAGGCTTGTTCTTACACCATTTGACAAGAACCTTGACATTTGGAGGCTGCTTTGGCGGGTTATTGAACGTAGCGATCTGGTAAGTTGATTTAACCTGTTTTTTTAACAAATACGAGTGTTTGCAGGTTAAAGAATAGAGTAGTTGCAATGAACAAATAACTCAGTGTCTTATTCTGCTTTTTGTGAAAATAGTGCCATGATTCATGTCACACCTAAGGGTAAACAAGTTGAAACGTTTTATGGGTTCTACTCATGAAATTTGAATAATTGGTGTGAAGTTAGAACAAATGCTAAGTATCAAGGACAATTTCATATGTAACTTAGTGCCTTTTTCTTAATGCCTTTTTCTTAATTAAGGTTTAGTCAATATATTAAGCTACATACACTTTTCTGTTGTTAATTCAAATATGATCTATGTTAATAGGAGTAGAGAATTTCTTTGGCAAGAAGGTCACACAGCTTTTGCAACTCAAGAAGAGGCAGATACTCTAGTTAATTGGATCAAATTGTATTTATCATCTCTAGTGTAGCTAGTTAATTGGATCAAATTGAAAATCTTAAAATGTTAATGATGTGATCTAACTGATGGCTCCAGAAAAGTCTTGGGTTTGCCATAAGAGGAAAATATATTAGGACAAAGTTATAGGACAGAGGTATGTTTTACTATATTGCTGAGCACTTGAAAATTTTAGACTATAACTTTCCTTGTCTGCATTACAGGGTTTAAATGTATTTCGCTTTGCCAATCAAATTTCTCTTCTTTTTGAGCAAGGAGCTAATGTTGTCACCTGAACTGCTGTGAAGAGGATCAAGTAAAAACAATATTTTTCAAGTATCTTGTGATGTTTTAGTCTAGCAATGAGATTTCTATGGATGTCCATGATAAGACCTGAAGTTTAAATACACTCTAGAGTTGGACCAGCTACAAGATCAACCAGAATCAAGATAAGATTGGAGTTTTTGTTAGCATTGTGAGTACAAAAATCCCTTTCAAAGGAACCGGGAAGGAATACATAGGATATGATATTTTAGTGAAATAGCATCTGCTGTGAAGGTAAATTCCTTAGATCTTCACACTAGTGGTGCTGTTCAATAACGTGCTATGCTCTGACATGCTATTTTTTCAGCAAGCAATCCAGCAATGCTATGTACAGCTGAAGCTGGAAATAGTAAAGAGAATCAAGTTCGAGAGCAGTAGGAGAGAAAACGAAACTTAAACAAGTAAATCTTCTTGCATTTTCAAAGCAATACTAATATACTTGTCTTGTCTCCATATGTTTACTGTATCCAAGTTTAATAGGTACATTCCTAGTTCTGCAAATGCTATATTTGATGTCCTGAGGGAGTTGGCACAAGATCATATAGCGAAGAAGAGACGTTTTCAGGGCGAGTTTGCAGATATAGTGGAGAAGGTAGCAGGTCGTGCAATTCAGGGCGAATTTCCTTCTATGTAGTGAACATTTTAATTCATTTGAGTTGTGTCGAGATCCAGATATCCCTTAAATTCATTGTATTCAAATTGTTTGGTTGTTTGTACAATGTTCATGTTAACAATATAGTGATTCTTACCTTGATAAGATGAAATGCAAATTTTGTGGTCATTGTGCCTTTGTTTCATTTGTTATTACCCTTATGATGGTTGGCAATTCAAAGATGATGCATGATCTGTGGATTATCAACTTTAGTTGAATGAAAATGGACGTTGCTATGAATTATTAAGATCTACGGATCATATGTACGTGTATTCCAGTCTCTGCTTTCAGGTATTTTCTCGGATTGAACAATTACAATGTCAGAATGAACAATTTTGTCACATGGTATAGTTGTATTGTCGGAATGAACAATTAAAATGTCAGAGAATTTATATTTTTGTCACATGGTACAATTGCACGAATTATCATTGGACGAATACTTCATGTCAGTGGTGTTCATATTTTTGTCACATGGTATATTTGTATTTTCGGAATGAACAATTACAATGTCAGAGAAGTTTCTATTTTTCATACTATCAACCTTAAATTCTTGTCATCCATTAGATATATTATTGTCGACTTTAACGAAATAAATGTCCCCAATGAAATTCATTCAACCTATAAACAACATATGTCAAAAGACTCAAATCTAAACATGAAATATTAAGCAAATTAATTATCAAAGAACTTATGTATTATATTAACATATAAGTGATAAGTTTTTTTTGTCAAAATGTATAATACCTATAAACAACATATGGTAGTTAAGTTCCTGTTAAATGTCACCAAACATACGTGACAGGCTTACCTAAATGGCATGACAAGATACGTACCATTTAAGTGCCATTTCATACTCGATCAACAAAGATGTGGTAGTTAAGTTTCAGTTAAATGGAATTTATGTACGTGCAAGTTAAATGGAAGTTACATGACAGTTAAATGGCAGTTAGACAGTTGTGTAAAAAAATGGGAGGGAGATTGACTTTATAATATACATATTATAAAGTAGCATGACAAGATGAGTGTAAGAGGGACGTGTGATATTTGTTAAAGTACTGGCATAGGGGATTCTCTGATATTTACGAAGATAAGTACATCCTTGATAGGATATCTAAAGAACTGTGACAAGATATTAACACTACTAGCTAACTCCTTTTTAGAGGGTGACAAAATATTAACGCCTCCACCCACTTCTACGAGGGTGACATTTATGAAAACTGGTCGCAGATGGCGAAAGGGTAAGAGACATTTGGTGGCTCATTATCCAACTTTATAATTTTAACAACTGTGAACGGGACACCTCCTACTTCTTTGAAGTAGTACCCCCGCACGGTGGCCCTCGTACCTCGAGGGCCTTGCAAAACCGTGGAGACGCCGCCGCCCTTGGTAGGACAATGGCTTTTATTAAAATATATATCGTGACCGTAGAGGTCGACGACGTGCATTTTAGTGTAGTGACTATCTAATGTCACATAATATCTAGTACTTTATGATAATATGTGTAATATCTAGTACTTTATGAAGCATGTTATGTATTTTTGTTTTATATATTATAGTACTTTATGATAATGTCGCGTAATTTCAGACCGTATTAAAGACGACAGGACAGGTCAGCGAGTATGACATGATTGGTTATGTATTTTCTTCGTATTTTAATCATTCTCTTCTTCTTCCTATGTGATATGGACTGTCACGCATGTTGGTCGGTAGGATTATTTCAAACCATATTGAACTTGTCATGATATATATGGAATCATGACATGATTGTGTCATATCAATTTAACCCAAACTAGTCTATATTGAACCCATCAGGATATATATGGAATCATGACAAGATTGTGTTAAATTCTATGAATGCGCGAAAACGAATATGCGAAATATCATTAACGAAGAAAATTACATTAACTATTTTCGTCTAAATATCAATTAAACCAATTCCAACCACACAAATTACATTAACTACTTTGAAACCATATCGACCATGACTTGCTTCTGTCTTCGAAGAAAAGAAAGTTCATAAGAAAAAGCCATAAGCAAATTACATTAAACTTTATGATAATATGTGTAATATCTAGTACTTTATAAAGCATGTTATTTATTTTTGTTTTATATAATATAGTACTTTATGATAATATCGCGTAATTTCAAACCATATTAAAGACAACAAAACATGTCAGTGAGTATGACATGATTGGTTATATATTTTCTTCCTATTTTAATCATTCTCTTCTTCTTCCTATGTGATCTAGACTGCCAATCATGTTGGTTGGTAGGATTATTTCAAACCATATTGAACATGTCATGATATATATGGAATCATGACAGGATTGTGTCATATCAATTTAACCCAAACTAGTCTATATTGAACCCGTCAGGATATATATGGAATCATGACATGATTGTGTTAATTCTATGAATGCGCGAAAACGAATATGAGAAATATCATTAACGAAGAAAATTACATTAACTACTTCCGACTAAATATCAATTCAACCAATTCCAACAACACAAATTACATTAACTACTTTGAAACCATATCGACCATGACTTGCTTCTGTCTTCGAAGAAAAAGAAAGTTCACAAGAAAAAGTCATAAGCAAATTACATTATTTAAACTTTATTGTCACATTACATACTAAAGTTTAGTGTTGATTTTTACCCGTTGAAGTCACTATCAGTGGAGGATTTTTGCCCATTGAAATCACTATCATTGGAGGAAGATGCGACATTTTTATTTGTAGTTTTGACATTATTATTCGAAATAATGACATTCTTTTCCGTAAGACCGACATTAGTTTTCGATAATAGTAAAAACAATCAAGTATGACGTAATAAGTTTTGCCGCTTGTGAATCTTTGGTTTTACACGATTTTGGCTCAAAATTTGTTTAACCTGAAAATCATTTTGTTTTTAGTTAAATCTAAAACAAATTGTATACTTTGAAACTTGATTTTTTACTTTATAAGGATCAAAACTTGAATTTCTATATTGTCACTTGTGTCATTAAGGTAGACTTTTCATCTTTTTCCCTCTCCCACTTCCTGTATGGTAGATAATTTTGGGTGTTTCACTTTGCTTTTCCTTGTTAAACTCACTTCATTGGAATGCATGCTTCATTGCCCAAAATAAGTTGCAAATTATAGATATTTTAACAAAAAGTAGTATAAAAACTTGTCAAGAAAAGTCCTCTACGTTTTTGGACGACAGGTCAATAACTCGACACAAGTCCTCTCCACCGCCACAACCCATCCTATGGACGGGGAAACCCTAGAGCCAGCGCAATCCTCTGCCGGCGGCGGTGCGGGGATGGAAGAACATGACTTCGTAACCACGGAGCTCGATCTCACAAGTTATCAGCTGCACGATCTCGAATCGATCGAATTGCCCCAAGGCTTGATTGAGTTGGACCTTACCGCTAACCGATTGTCGAATCTCAATCCTCGAATTGCTCAACTTCAGAGCCTCGAGAAGCTCTCCCTTCGCCAGAACCTCTTCGACGACGCCGGCGTTGAACCCCTTTCTGCGTGGGATGCCATCTCCGGTCTTGAAGTACGCCCCTGTTTTACCTAGGAAAACAAAATACTTTTCTTCTTCCAAAACTTATGGCGATCTATGTTCGTGGCTCAATTTGTAGTTTCCAGATTCACATATTATGATGTTTTTTTTAGGAATAATTGTTTCTCTCTCCCTCCGATGCGTTTTCTCCTATGTTTGTTCCATAAGTTTTGTATGTTAATATCTTTGTTGGGGATCCTATGTAGATAATCATCGTTGTGATGTTGTACAGAAGGGAAGAGATCATAAAGCATCATACTTCTCTGCCCGTAATCGACTTTAGATCCCTGACGTTAACAAAGATCAAATATAGCTTGTTATCACATGATTATCTGTAATCTTAGCACAATGATTTTGTTTTAGTTAGATGACATTGAGTTAATTTGCAGCTTCTAAATCTTGGGAAATCTAGAAAAGGAAATGAATTTGAGTTAATTTGGATTTGGGTTCAAGATCAATAATTTGGTATATGAAATCTAGAAAAAGAAAAGTGGAAATTGATGGAATTAATTGGATTGTACTTTATGAGGGAAAAGTTGTGTGCTTTGGAGGGAAATTGTGTACTTTTGGACGGAAAAAATGTACACTTTTGGAGGAAAATAATAAACAATGATTTTGTCCTTTTTTTTGCCTTTTGTTTCCTTTTTCTTTTCATGATTTTTCTTGCTTTTACTTAATTTCCGAATTAAAAGAAAAAAATTAATATTTTGCAAAAATGCACCAAATAGTGTATATATGCAAAAAAAAAATCAAACTGGTCTTTTTGCAAGTGACTTTTTCATTTGGGGTATTCTTACAAATCCGTGTATTAGATATCATAGGGGGAGCAGTAAAAAGAAAGTATGGCAATGAGGAGTGCTCCCAGGCAGGAGATACGAAATCACATTCAATGAGCGCGTAACTGGCTGATTCAGCAGCACAACCACAACGATCACATAGAGAAGAGTCAACCATGCGTTTTAACACTAAATTGGATTTGACACTAAGTGTGTTAGAGTAGAAGCGCCAAGCAAATTGACCAATTTTTGGGGGAACGTTAAGCCTCCAAATTAATGACCATAACTTCGAGTAATTCAAATCATTAGATGAATCAAGATGTGCATTTGTACCTAGCCAATAAGCAGACTTAACAGTAAACAAACCTGGTTTATTTGGCCACCAAGAGAGGCGATCAACAGACCGCCGAGGTCCTAGTGGAATTCGAAGGATATTGGAAGCATTTGAGGTGGAGAAGCATGTATGGACAAACTCACGATTCCACAATCGACCATCTTGAGTTATAAGGGCAAAGACCGGCATCCTAAAATCAGATTTGTCATGTGCAGTGGGCCTGTAAATTTTAATAGAGGGGTCTGGTATCCAAGGCTTGGTCCAGGCTCAGATGTGAGTGCCTGAGTCAACCCTCCAACCAAGGCCCTCGAGCAGTAAGGACTTTGCCCCGAAATGCTGCGCCAGGAGTAGCTTGGCAGACCCCCTCTAAACGACTCCATAAATGAGGATCGACGAAAGTACTTGTCCGAATAAACACGGAAGAGTAATGAACTTGGGCATTGAATCAATCGCCACCCTTGTCGAGCTAAGAGGGTGTGTCATTAAAAACTTTGAGATCCCAAAAGCCCAAACCACCCATCTTTTTTGGCAAGCATAAAGCTGTCCAACTTTTCCAATGGATTTTTCGACTAGAATCAGATCCTCCCCACCAAAATCTAGAAATAAGGCTGTTAGGATTAAACTTGTTTAGATTAAGCTTTGTTATTTTTCTGATGTTATTTATCTTTGTAACTAATCCCTTGTGCACGTGTGGTGTCATAAGGATTAGATTGAATTCAGTTTGATAGTAATTAGTTTAAGGTTGAACGAGTCTCAAGGGAAGTGCAGGTAATGCACTGAGAAGGTGGAGATCGTTGGCTTTCAGTTTCCTAGTTTGTAGCTAGCTTTGTTCTTTGAATTATAAAAGGAAAGTAGTGGCTTGCAGTTGTTGCACCACGCCAGAAAAAAATTGAGAGCAATTTCTCCTGTTCTTCATTGCTTCTCTGTTTTTGATCGACACAAAGTGGAGGGTTCGAAACCAACATTTGGTATCAGAGCTGGAGTGAAATTCACATCCCTTAAACTTCTTAAAGGCACTCAGAGCTTCATCTTGGAGAGTTCACTTCCTTGGCATTTAAGGAGTTCTGTGATGCTGAAGGAGTGAAGAGGTTCCTCACTGCACCATACTCCCCTCAGCAGAATGGTATTGTGGAGAGGAGAAATCAAACCATAATTGAGATGGCCAGGAGAATGATGAAGAGTAAGGAAGTGCCTGCAAGGTTCTGGGGAGAAGCAGTGCAGACTGCAGTGTATGTGCTGAATAGAGCCCCTACAAAGAATGTGGAGGGAATGACTCCATATCAGGCATGGCATGGAAGAGTTCCAAAGGTACAGCATCTTCGTGTATTTGGTTGTGTAGCTCACATCAAGGTTGTAACTCCACACCTTCCAAAGCTAGCAGATAGGAGTGTGCAAGCAGTTCTGCTGGGGTATGAAGAAGGCTCTAAAGCATACATGTTTCTTGATCCAAGGAGAAACAAAGTGATGGTGAGCAGGGATGTGATCTTTGAAGAGGAGAAGAGTTGGTGCTGGAACAAAGATGGTGAGGAAGAGAATGCTCCAGGAAATGTGTTCACATTAGACTATGAGGAGAGCTTGCAGTCTAGTGGTGATCAAGGAGGAAGTGAGCCTGTTGGTCACAACTTTGGAGGCTCTACACCCTCATCCTCACCACCCTCAACACCTCACAGCTCTAGCAGCTCAAGTCCTAGCTCAGGAAGTTCAAGCTCAAGCAGTAACAGCTCAAGTTCAAGCAGCAATCAGAATTATAGATCACTGCAAGAGATCTATGATTCCACTCGAGAGATAGAGGAAGAAGCAGGACTTTGCTTCCTCGCAGCAGATGAGCCACTTTCATATGAAGAGGCCTCAATGAATGAGAACTGGAGACAGGCTATGGACCAAGAGATCACATCCATAAGAAAGAATGGTACTTGGGAGCTTGCAGAGCTGCCTAAGAACCACAAGGAAATTGGTCTCAAGTGGGTGTTCAAGCTGAAGAAAAGTCCAGATGGAGAGATTGTCAAGCACAAAGCCAGGTTGGTAGCAAAGGGATATTTACAGAGACATGGTGTAGATTACAATGAGGTATTTGCACCTGTAGCAAGGCTAGAAACAATCAGGACACTGCTGGCCTTTGCAGCTCAGAGAGACTGGGAAGTGCATCACATGGATGTGAAGACAACTTTCTTGAATGGAGAGCTGGAAGAGGAGGTCTATGTCGCTCAACCAGAAGGCTTCATCGACAAGAAATATCCATACAAAGTCTTGAAGCTTCATAAAGCTTTGTATGGGTTAAAACAAGCCCCCAGAGCTTGGAACTTCAAGCTAGATATGTGTCTGCAGTCCCTTGGTTTCAAGAGATGTCCACACGAGCATGCATTGTACAAAAGAGAGCAAGAAGGCAATGTCATGATTGTGGGAGTGTATGTGGATGATCTCATATTAACTGGAGCAAACAGAGAGACCATTTAGAATTTCAAGCTGGAAATGAAGAAGAAATTCGAGATGAGTGACCTTGGGCTGCTTAGCTACTACTTGAGGATTGAAGTGAAGCAAGAATCAGATTCAATCTCATTGTGCCAGTCTGGATATGCTAAGAAAATCTTGGAGAAAATGGGAATGGAAGATTGCAACCCTTGCCAAGTTCCTATGGAGCCGAGAACCAAGATGAGCAAATATGGAAGTGGAGAACCACCAGTGGATGAGACACTATACAAAAGTGTGATAGGAAGCTTGAGGTACTTGGTGCACACAAGGCCAGACATCACCTATTCAGTGGGAGTCATGAGCAAATATATGGAGGCCCCTACAACAACACACATGACTGTAGTGAAGCAAATTTTAAGGTACATAAAGGGAACCTTAGAATTTGGGTGTGTTTATGTGAAGAGGCAATCGAAGGAAGAATTGATTGGCTATAGTGATAGTGATCTAGCTGGAGATACAGATGATAGGAAGAGCACCACTGGAGTTGTGTACTTTCTAGGAAAGAATCCTATAACCTGGGTATCACAGAAGCAAAGAGTGGTGACACTGTCCTCTTGTGAAGCTGAGTATATAGCTGGTACTGCAGGGGCATGCCAAGGTATCTGGCTTGGAAGGATTCTGAGTAATCTAAGGGGAAATGATCAATTGAGGGCAGAGTTGAGAATAGATAACAAGTCCGCAATTGCTTTGGCGAAGAATCCAGTCCATCATGACAGGAGCAAACACATTGACACCAGGTACCACTTCATCCGTGAGAGTGTGCAGAATGGAGACATTGAGGTGAAGTATGTCAACACAGAAGTTCAGCTAGCAGATATACTAACCAAGCCACTTGGTCGCCAAAGGTTCGTGGAGCTCCGAGAGAAGATCGGTATGAAGAAAATCAAGTAAGATTTTAAGCAAACAAGTTTAAGGGAGTGAATGTTAGGATTAAACTTGTTTAGATTAAGCTTTGTTATTTTTCTGATGTTATTTATCTTTGTAACTAATCCCTTGTGCACGTGTGGTGTCATAAGGATTAGATTGAATTCAGTTTGATAGTAATTAGTTTAAGGTTGAACGAGTCTCAAGGGAAGTGCAGGTAATGCACTGAGAAGGTGGAGATCGTTGGCTTTCAGTTTCCTAGTTTGTAGCTAGCTTTGTTCTTTGAATTATAAAAGGAAAGTAGTGGCTTGCAGTTGTTGCACCACGCCAGAAAAAAATTGAGAGCAATTTCTCCTGTTCTTCATTGCTTCTCTGTTTTTGATCGACACAAAGTGGAGGGTTCGAAACCAACAAAGGCTATGAATTTCATCAAGCAATCTATCGGGGAGACGATAGATGGACATTACATACGTAGGGATGCTTTGAACCACTGCCTTGATTAGCACCTCTTTCCCAGCTGTAGAAAGCAATTTTTCCTTCCAACCTTGTAATTTCTTCCAAATACGCTCCTTGACAAAAGTGAACACAACTTTCTTAGATCTTCCAATGATGGCTGGTAACCCCAAATACCTCACATGTCGGTCCACAAGTTTGACCCCCAGTTCAGCGGAGAGTGCACTTGCCGTAGAAGATGGTAAGTTCCTGCTAAATGATACCTCTGATTTCTGAAAGATAAATTTCTGCCCAGGTGCTCGTTCATACTGGCTGAGTACTTCAGCTATCTTAGAGCATTCTCTCGAGGAGGCCCGTGCAAAGAGCAGGCTGTCATCTGCAAAGAACAAGTGAGACACAATAAGGGACCTTCTTGAAATTTTAATACCATTAAGATGCCCTTGGAGAACCACAGTAGAGATCATCGATGAAAGACCTTCCATGCCCAAGATGAATAAGTAAAGAGATAATGGGTCACCTTGGCGGAGGCCCCATGAAGGAATCGGATTACCCCGAATCTGCCCATTGATTTTGAATGACAAGGACGTGCTGGAGATGCAAGACACCAGCTTTGAAACCCACGCAGGCACAAATCCAAGTTTGAGCATGATTTGGCGAAGAAAACACCATTCCATCCTATCGAAGGCCTTACTCATGTCAAGCTTTAGTGCCATAACCCCTCGGGTCCCCCTCCTTTTATTTTTCATTTAGTGAAAAGCTTCATTCGCAATGAGGGCATTATCAGTAATCGACCGTCCTGAAATAAAGGCGCTTTGAAGTTTTAATATAATGGAGTCCATAAATGGCTTCAAGCGGTTGACAAAGGTCTTCGAGATGATTTTGTAGACAACGTTACACAAGCTAATAGGACGAAACTGAGTAACCGTCCTTGGACAATGATGTGTACTTAAGTAGCGTAAACTTTCAAAAGGAAGCGGTACGTAAGAGGTTAACCTAGTTTCATCAAATGAGATTTGAAGTTTATTTCATTAAGGGGCGCGTTTGGATAACATATAATATTGTATTAAATGGATTAAGGTATTATTTGGTATTAGATTTCTTGATTAAATAAAATTTAATACATTAAATATATTAAGGCACGTGATCCAAACATACCGTAAACGACTAGTTTTTGTCGACCTAAATGCTAGTAAAAAACTATATAATGTGTAAAATCAAATAACTTAATTTATATTAACACATTAGTTTAATTATATTCTCTTATGTAAAATACTTTTATCATTGAGTTAGGTGGAATGTAATGTGACCAAGATAAAATACAAAAACTCATATTTTTATTGATGTATCGAAAAATTTCAAACAAAAATGGATGAAAAAACATGGTGTAGCCTGTGGTAATTGTTGGGGCCGTTGAATGTAGCACAGTAGCATCATTGAGAGCGTTAGATGAACATCATACAGATCGACCAAGCGAACACGATACGAAAAGAAGAGCGTGCTTTGGCTATTCTAGGAACAAGATCATGTTAATGAGCCTTGTTAGCAAAAATAAGTATATTCTATCTTAGGTAAAATATATATATATTGTAAAATGGAAATAATAACGTTTTTAGGTATCTCCTAGGGTTTCCTATAAAAGGATGATACCTAATCATGTATATTCATTCACAACCTAATACAAACCAAGTATTCTAGCTTCTATTATTCTTTCTTTGTCTCGATTTACTTTCAAAGTTTACTACAAATCACCAGGAACGTGTTATTTGACTTCCATACTTCACAAAGAAGTGAATTCATTCCTAGTATTTAATTTGCCCAAAATAATTAGCGCTCACCGTGGGGTTGAGAGATAAAAAGTACACATTTTCATGATCAAGAAAAAACCTACAACAATAAACTTTCTCATCACAATGACAGAGGAAATGATCCATGATCCAACGATACCCAGTGGCTTAAACCTTGGCGTCGATCCTGCACAAATCGTTAACACCACCCAGGAAACTCCAACCATTGCATGATGGTGCTTTGAACCCTCTCTCTGCCGACATGACGGAATTGAGGGAGGATATGCGGGCCCCGGAAGAGTCTCTAACTAGCCAAAAGACTCAGTCGGGGGCAAGATTGCAAGAATTTATCTAGGAGAAAGAGTTATTGTGTTCCCATATCCAACCTACACAGACACCGGTAGCACGATCCATACGGTAGTACACTCGAGACATCAACTAGATTGACAAGTGAGTAAACCTGGACTCTTTCTCCATCAACCCTTCTTTCGTGACACCATACATATATATTGCCGTCCTCAAGCGTAAGAGGATCCGACAACCCAATGGTATCAACTCTCCTGAATATTTCGACGAATCAACTCAATGTGTAGCCACAAGACCCAAACAAGTCGAGTTTGTCAATGACATAATTGAGAGGAAGTGGCAGGAGAAACTGGGGATGTTGGATGAAAGATTCGCCCAGATACCTGGGATCTTGAGGCCGATCGAAGAGGAAGCCGACAATTGTTATGCTGATTCAGCCTTCATGGATGCAATCTTCCTCACCGAGATCCCGAAATAGTACGCGGTCCCTTGTACACCTTCGCCCATGAATCAATAACTACCTGTTAGACCCAGAATCGAAAATACCCATCAAAATTCAATTCGGGCTTAAGACAACAAGCAAAGGTAGCTCAGTAGCCATTCCGAGAATCAAACCATTAACATTGAATTTTGGATACACTATCCGTTGGAGGTTGATACACGGTGAGATTTTAGGGATCCTATAGTTATTGATCAACGTCATTATTTTTTTGGGACATATATATATATATATAAGCAAAATCATTGTAAAAACACACAATTTTGATCAATGTAAAACCTACGTTGTTCATGTCATCTGCGAGTATCTCATCAAGGGTCCTATCATCGCCCAAGTTTAGCTTGACCAGTTGACGTTTGCTATGCAACCTCACATGCCCTCCATATTTATGTTGTGTTTGAGATAAAGGAGGCGGAGTTCGATCGCCTGTCGTCTCCATCATTGCCTTTACTTCTTCAAATTGACGGCTCAATTCACACCCTTTATCCATCGCTTCTACTAACCTTTCCTTCATTCTTAAATACGAGTACATCTCTATTGGCCTAACTGATTCGTTCATGTTCATATTCAAAAGCTTGAAGGCTTCCAGATCATCATCTTCTGTTATCTTCACTGGTGGGAACATTTCCTTTACAGGGTTTACATACTTCAACAAAATATCGAAGTGTTCAGAATCGAATCCAATCTTCTTCTGGACTATATGAACCATGGAAGAATAGTTTACATCTGCTGCTATAAAGAGTGCCTTGGATTTTCTTGCCCCTTCGACCACCTATCTACACTCATCTTCCACTCACCACCATGTATCAAACTTTCATACACAACTAGACTTTCCAACTACAATAATACAAACAAGTTTCGTTATTGACATTTTCACCAAAATGCAAAAACAACCATATAATTTCACGTTTATACACATACCCATCGTTGCTTGTGCGAGGAATCTCTTCTTCCACTACTTCGGTTGAAAGTTTACTTCTTCAATACACTTCAATACCGGCTTTTGGAATGCCTGTTTTTTTTGTTGAATTTTGGAATGTCTTTT
The DNA here is from genome assembly GCA_027886185.1 of Rheum nobile. NCBI lineage: Eukaryota > Viridiplantae > Streptophyta > Magnoliopsida > Caryophyllales > Polygonaceae > Rheum > Rheum nobile. Next base: position 2,647,654 of record WOAB01000717.1, on the reverse strand, counting down.
GGCAAGATGAATATTGAATGAGATAGGTATTGTGGATTAATGAACAAGATGACATGGAAGCCTTGATCCCCAAGTATTGTATGATTGACAAGTGGAGGATGGAGGGAAATTATGGCGACAAGACTCTAAACAGCTCCCACCATAACCTAGCTAAGTAAGAGTCTCATTAGTATCTTTAATCTCATAAATATGTTTTTCTTTTCCCTTTTCTCTTCAAATTTCTACTTCCTTTTTCACTTTCAATTCATTAAAAGAAAAGGTAAATTCATTCCTTACAGAATTGCAAATGTAGACAACTTTACCTATTCTTGTAAAACTTGAAAATGTGGGCTATTCTTGCAAAGTAAACCTTGAAAGTGTCAATTTATGCAATTGCCCCTATAATATCTATAGAGAAAAAACCATTAATGTTAATATACATGAAAAATTAATATAAATATATAAGTTTAGTACAATAATATAGAATTCACTCACCAACTAAATATACGTCTTCCATGGAGTTATTTAATGTGATATCAAAATTCACGAAATCAAATACATTTAGTGGTATTAAAAGATGATCAGTATGTTGTACTTTAGTAGTCCCTAAAAAATGTATAGGGAAAACGGCAATATCTATAAGTATCACCATACTTGTCCAAACCAAAATTAGATATTAAATCACTAGTACAGAATACACTTTTTAGCCAGGACGTTTTTTGTGATATAGCTCGGATATAACTTGAAATAGGTCCGGGCTTCAGAGTGGTGTGATAATAGCTCAAATAGCTCGGACCTCTTTCAACACGCCCGGGCTAAAAAACTTAGATATATCACGATCTAATACATTTTATAGCCCAGGCGTGTAAAATAATATCCGGGCTAAAAAATGAACTTTATAGCCCATACCTTCAAGATCCGGACTAAAAAGTCCCTTTATTTTGTAAAAGAAACTCGACTTTTTAGCCCGGATCTTGAAAGGTCCGAGCTAAAAGTCCATTAAGTTAAAAAAATATAATGCACCACCACCGGATCCTTTCTAGAAGTTTAGAAAGCATAAAAATGAAATAATAAAGGATTGTAAATTCATATGTTAAAGAAGAAGAAAAACATAGTAATTAAGAAACAAGTGAACACGATGATAATTAAATAAACAATATGGATCCGATGTTGGTGGTGCATTAATGAAAGCTTGTTGAATTCCTTAGGTTTTGATAGTAACAAACATTCAGCTAATCTGGTAACTAAGTGTTTCTGGAACAAAGACAGCTGTCACAGGGAACCATTGCAGCAAAAGATCGCAGAGGGAACAAAGCTCTGTCCATGTGCTTTGTTACCTCTCAAGGAACATCAATGACGAACAAGACGAAGCTGCGAATGGAGTGAAGGATTTCCAGCGTGAAGATTATGGAAACAATCTTGGAAGATCACACGGTCAAGGAAAAGGATTTCGGCTGGAAGGATCTCGCCGAAGAGAAGATTTGGAGAGAGAATCCAAATGTGTTATCTTAGGAAATCTTTCCTAAGATAATATATTTGGAGAGAGAAGGATTTTATCTTTATCCGATTTTGTTATCTTAGGAAATTCCTTCCTTAGATAATATCGGCTGATAAGATAATATTCTTCAAATCATTTAAATATCTTCTTGTTACCAAGTTTAGAAAAGATTTTTATCTTGTTACGATTGTGTTAGTCGAAGTTGTATTTATAGGAGTGTGGATTCATTTCTATGTACGACGATGAACGGAGAGCATTAAACTGAGAAAAGAATAAGGAGAGTGAAGCTGTGTGTGAGTCTTAGAGGGTTGAGTTCGTATTCATCGTTGTAGAAGTGATCTTCGAATCTAGCTAGGAAGTCTAGGGTTTGGAGTCCATTCTACAAGTGTAATCGAACAAGAAATCAATAAGACGAGTAGACGCTTCAAAATCCTCTCAAGCGAGAAGCTTGAAGGTAGTGGTTTTTCTTTGATTAGCTAGTTGGCTAATTAGGGTTTCCACTATACATCGTGAGTTCGTTTCTTATCTTTCTTGCTATATTATTCCGTTGCACCTTCTGTGAAAAAAAAAAACATTTGTTCCCTCAGACGTAAGTCTAACGATCCAACAATTGGTATCAGAGCCTGGTGCTCTAGATTGTGTTCGTTACAGACTTTGCAGGAAAGATGTCATCAAGCAATGCTATTGGAGATTCATTCTGGAAGCCTCCGACTCTGAAGGCCGGAGAATATGACTGGTGGGTGGAACAAATCGAGTCCCATATTTGTTTCCTCGATGGACAGATATGTCGAGTCATTGAAGTTGGCCCTATAACCATTCCGAATGATAAAGATGCTACGAAGCCAAAGGCGAAAGTAGACTACACTGATGATGACTGGAAGAAGTTGGAAAAGAACAGCAGAGCCAAGAAGATCCTTCATATGGCCATGCTCCCCTTGGATCTCAAGAAAATCATGGGCTACAAGACTGCCAAGGAGATCTGGGATGCTCTAAAACGCCTTCATCATGGAAATGAAGATGCTAAGAAAAACAAGATTCTTTCCTTGATGAATGAGTACGATCAGATCTCTCAGGGGAAGGATGAGCATATTCAGGAATTTTACTCCAGATTCCAAGGGATAGTAGGCCAACTTGAGTTCCTTGATGAAGAAATGCCAGACTAGAAGCTCACTCATTATTTGATGCAAGGCCTCAACTCTCAGTGGGATGCAATTGCTCTCGCTCTCTACTCCCAGATGGATGTCAACACTCTCACTATGGAAGAGGTGGTTGCCAAGTTGGAGAGCAACACCTCTGTCTACAATCACAAGATGAACAAGAAAGGAGAGGAGAAGGCTAAAAGCATTGCCTTAAAGGTGGAACGTGCCTTTGACTTATCTCAAGTCGAAGATGAAGATGAGGATGGTGATGAAGATGTTGCTCTCATCACTAGAGCCATGAAGAAGATATGGTCTCGAAACAAGGACACACTGAGTTCCTCTGAAGGGAACAGAGACATGAAGGATGTCGTTTGTTACCACTGTCAAAACAAGGGACATCTTGCCAGAAACTGCTTCAATAAAAAGGCAGGTCTTCCTCCGACTCAAGAAAGAAAGCAAGCAATGGTCGCAAACTGGGGTGACTCGGACTCAGATGACGAAGAATCGTCACACTCAAGGGATGTCTGTTTAATGGCCGTAGAAGACACCGATGAACCAAAAGGCGGGCTGCACAAGGATGAGGTAACTGAATCTGATCTCATCTCAAGTTTGAAAAGTAAGTCAAAAGAAAGCTTAATTTCCTTCATTAAGAAACTTGTTCATGAGAATAGTCTTTTCAGTGAGCAAATTGAAGAAAAGGATGAATCGATCTCATGTTTGATCGAAGAAAATAAAGGTTGGGCAGAAAAAGTGCTGAAACTTGAGAAAGTCTCATCCTCTTCTCCAAGTCCTTGCATTGAGTGTCCTAAACTCAGTGAGAAGATCGTGTCTCTGGAATCCTCTGTCTCCTCACTTGAGTCCGAGTCATTAATGTTAAAACTAGGTAATGCAAAACTGTCTAGTGATTTATCTGAACTCAATGAGGAACAGAAGGACAAGCCAAAAGGTATTGTTTTTGTTGCAGCCAAGAATGAAAAGAAAACTGAAAAAGAGGAAGTACCTCGCTTTGGAATTGGATATCAACCTAAGCTTCCTGTTGATGGCACCAAGTCCAAAAGCTCTAAAGTTGAAGGAAAACAGCCAGTGCAAGAAAAAGGGGAAAGTTCCTCGGGAAGGGAACAATAGCAAAGACTGTTCAAATTCGACTGATGGGAACAAGGCTTGGTACCATGGACAGAAAGCTCATGCCATTTGGTTGAAGCAATCTCAAAGCAATAAGTCCAATAATATTGATTTTCATTCTTGGATTGCTAACAAAACAATTTGGCTTGGACAAAGCAAGTATGTTGATCTAAAATGTCAAAGGGCCTGTTGGTATTGTGGGCACTCTGGTCACTACAAACAAGAGTGTCTCCTGAAGCAACACAATGAGGAACTGGCTCGCACTACTAGGGAAATAATGAATGTTGAACCTCCAAAAATCAAATACGTTGCTCCCACACTCAGAAAGCCTAAGCTTGTCTGGGTTCGCAAGAACTAACTCTTTCTGTGCAGGTTGAAGTGAGGAAAGTTTCTGGTATTTCGATTGTACGTATTGGTTACCTCACAGGGAACAAAGAAAGTCTCACCTCACTTCTAAAGGCTTCATGGGACTCAACAACCTGGTGAATCAAGGTATGGGAAAAATTTGTGATTATAAGCACTAATATCTGGTTGTTTTCTGATCAACGTTCAGATACCATGCATATCAAGATAAGACATCTTCTCTTACGGAAATGTAAGGAGAAAGGGGTTAGCTTCCACGGATCTCTGCGGAACCAAGGATTTAATCGCTAACTTTCTCACTAAGGCACCAAATGGGGAACCCTGCATCCAGTTTCATACGAAGCCTGGTTTGTTCCCTCTACTAAATGTCTATCTATTATGTTCCTCGATGATTGGCTAAATTACATAGTAAAGTGTGAAAGTTTAATCATCATGTCTTGATCTGCATTCTTTCTCCTGGTTATCAAATAAACAACTGGCATAGATCTGTGCTTTTGCTTCACTTATGTGTTGAATTTCTTGCATGATCATCTATGCTATCACAATAACACATGAATCAGCTTTCTTTCGGCCCAAAAGAGTCAACTTGATGCATTGTTCCCTCATTATAAGCTCACATGATTGTTGACTCTACATCTTACCCTAGCCTTCATGCTTGATGCTTTCTATGAGCCCCTCTAATCATCCACATCTGGGAGCGTCTCATGCATGATTAAAAGTTATCAAAAATGTCATATGTTTTTTGTGTGTGTTGTTCTTTGTACCCTCTCTGGTAACTATCCCCAAGCACCACACATTACTACTTTCTTTTGGTTTGGCGGGAAAACGAATCGTCTCTATGGGACTTGCTGCTGTGAGTTGATTGATGTGACAGGGAGTTATGTTTTGCGCCTGCTGTTGGGAAGTGTTGAGAATTTAGGGTTAATTTGATGGCTGTGAAACTGAATGGGTCTTGTGTTAGGGTTCGGTTGAATTTGGACGAGATTCTGAAAGCTTATTTTGGGAAGTTGAAGATTGTGATGATTATCCTTTGGAAACTGAGAAGATATGAATTTATCTATGGCAACTGAAAAGATCTCGTGGTGAATATAAATATCGGCTCTCCAGGTATTCCCCTCTCACTATTCACCTTCATCCTCTTCGATTGCCTATACACTCTCTTGTCTTCCCAAATCTCTTACCTCTAAAAAATGGCCTCTCACTGCAACCTCCCCACCGCCGTCACCGAGGATCTTCAAATCCTACTCAACAAACTCTCGGCGATGGGAACTGACCCATCCCTACTAGCCGCCATCACTTAGTCTCTACCCTCCTCCTCAAACACACCATCATCCCCTCCGGAAGTCACCAAAGTCACTCCTCCACCATCACCAACAGCAGACAAACTCATCATGGTCCTTTACACAGCCCCACCTTCTCTAACTCCTGAACCCGCTCCTCAAAACCCTAACCCTAAACCATCCCCGACCGCTCCAACCGCAACCTCCTCAAATGAAAGAGAGGAAGTCCAATCCTCTCCCACCCATCATAACCAGATTGAAGAGGAGAATGAGGAATTTCCTGGAGAAGCCACACCAACAGCAACAGGGGAGCACACTGCGCTCAAGCAGAAAATCCAAGGGGTGGTTCACAGCCTTGCAAGGGAACTGATAGAGGAGGCTGAGGAGGAATTGCCCCCCAAAGTCCCACAGCCCTCCGGTAGGGTGAAGATGGGCTACTCCGCGAAGTGAAAGGCACGCGCTCAGAGACAGGCTGCTAAGGCGATTGCTCTCAGCTCTGATGTGGAGTCAGAACCCCTATCTGGGCACCAAGTCAAAAAGGCCAAGGTTTCTGCTGCTCCGGTCCGCAAAAGCCAAAGGCGTCAGACTGCCAAATCCAAGGCAAAGGCGGAGTCTGATGAAGTCAAGGACGTAAGCCACAAGTCCGTGGTTAAGGAGCTGCTGGTGAATCCTGCGTTCTTTAAGGAAAATGCTCCGGAGAAGGTCTCTGAGGTGTTGGAAGCCCAGAAATGGGGTCATCTGTTCGTGGAGGAAGAGGAGATTGATGAATCCGTTTTAGGGAGTTTTATTCTACGTTTGTTATGGAGGTTAGATCACATGCAGTTTTGGGGAGCTACAAGTTGGAGGGAACTGTGCACATGTTCTCTAGCATCGAGTTGGGGGTTGCTCTGGAGGTTCCTCACAAAGGCTATGAGGGGTATCCAAAAGGCCGTTGGCCCAAGGACTTCCCCTACTCTGAGGCAGTATGGGCGGTGGCCGGTTTACAGAATCCTCAAGGCTATGGAGACTTAGACACTTCAGAGATGTCTGCAATTAACAAGGTGCTCTTTCACTACCTCATCTGTAATGTTACCCCAAGGCGACAGAAGCGCAACAAGTTGCTTATTCTGGATGTAGTCCTTCTCTCATTGCTGTTGAAAAAGGAGCCAATCTGTCTCCCCCAAATAATGATGCAGAACATGGCGCATGCCAGGAACACTGACCATCACGCTCTTCCGTTCCCAAGAGTTATCAAGAAAATTCTGGAGTACCACAAAGTATACAACTCTTCGGCGGAATCGAGCGTCTTTTCCCTTCCCCTGGATATCAGCAATCTGCATAAGATGCAGTTCACTCTTCAAGAAGGCCAAGGGTGGGTAAAAGTGGGAAGTGTGCCTGTCATCTCTGAAGTATATGAGGAGTCTGAGGATGCTGGTTCTGAGGGGGAACTGAAGGAAAATTCTATTCTGGGGAAGGAACTGAGGAGCCTATGCCGGACAGTAACCAACCTGGCTGAACAGCAATGGCTTCTCACGGCGGACGTGCGCGCTTTGATCTCTCTTCACTCACCGGCTCCATCGGCTGGTCCCAGTGATGCTTAAATCGCTTTCCCGCCCTTCAATCCCTCTTTCGTTCCCTAGCTCATCTATCCCCACTATCTTGAATTTCTTTGTTTCTGACTTGTGTTTGCCCTGTGTGACATGTTGATCTTGTCTGGATATTTTGCATGTTTTGATGTTTGTTATTGCACTTGGTTTAAGTTTGTTTGGTTTTATTTAATGAACAAGGGGTTGTTTTGCTTATCTTGATGTGTTCATTTTTCTCTATCTCTTTACTTATGTTTTTGATGCCAAGAGGGGGCACTAACATGGTTTCATATGTTGCTAGACTGAGGGGGAACTATTATGCCTAAGTGTGGAAAACTTTCTCTTCACAACTGTCTTTATCTCATGTATATGTTTTATTGTCAAGGATGTTTGTCACCATCAAAAAGGGGGAATTTGTTGAATTCCTTAGGTTTTGATAGTAACAAACATTCAGCTAATCTGGTAACTAAGTGTTTCTGGAACAAAGACAGCTGTCACAGGGAACCATTACAGCAAAGGATCGCAGAGGGAACAAAGCTCTGTCCATGTGCTTTGTTACCGCTCAAGGAACATCAATGACGAACAAGACGAAGCTGCGAATGGAGTGAAGGATTTCCAGCGTGAAGATTATGGAAACAATCTTGGAAGATCACGCGGTCAAGGAAAATGATTTCGGCTGGAAGGATCTCGCCGAAGAGAAGATTTGGAGAGAGAATCCGAATGTGTTATCTTAGGAAATCTTTCCTAAGATAATATATTTGGAGAGAGAAGGATTTTATCTTTATCCGATTTTGTTTTCTTAGGAAATTCCTTCCTTAGATAATATCGGCTGATAAGATAATATTCTTCAAATCATTTAAATATCTTCTTGTTACCAAGTTTAGAAAAGATTTTTATCTTGTTACGATTGTGTTAGTCGAAGTTGTATTTATAGGAGTATGGATTCATTTTTATGTACGACGATGAACGAAGAGCATTAAACCGATAAAAGAAAAAGGAGAGTGAAGCTGTGTGTGAGTCTTAGAGGGTTGAGTTCGTATTCATCGTTGTAGAAGTGATCTTCGAATCTAGCTAGGAAGTCTAGGGTTTGGAGTCCATGCTACAAGTGTAATCTAACAAGAAATCAATAAGACGAGTAGACGCTTCAAAATCCTCTCAAGCGAGAAGCTTGAAGGTAGTGGTTTTTCTTTGATTAGCTAGTTGGCTAATTAGGGTTTCCACTATACATCGTGAGTTCGTTTCTTATCTTTCTTGCTATATTATTCCGTTGCACCTTCTGTGGAAAAAAAAAACATTTGTTCCCTCAGACGTAAGTCTAACGATCCAACAATTGGTATCAGAGCCTGGTGCTCTAGACTGTGTTCGTTACAGACTTTGCAGGAAAGATGTCGTCAAGCAATGCTATTGGAGATTCATTCTGGAAGCCTCCGACTCTGAAGGCCGGAGAATATGACTGGTGGGTGGAACAAATCGAGTCCCATTTTGTTCCCTCGATGGACAGATATGGCGAGTCATTGAAGTTGGCCCTATAACCATTCCGAATGATAAAGATGCTATGAAGCCAAAGGCGAAAGTAGACTACACTGATGATGACTAGAAGAAGCTGGAAAAGAACAGCAGCGCCAAGAAGATCCTTCATATGGCCTTGCTCCCCTCGGATCTCAAGAAAATCATGGGCTACAAGACTGTCAAGGAGATCTGGGATGCTCTAAAACGCCTTCATCATGGAAATGGAGATGCTAAGAAAAACAGGATTCTTTCCTTGATGAATGAGTACGATCAGATCTGTCAGGGGAAGGATGAGCATATTCAAGAATTTTACTCCAGATTCCAAGGGATAGTAGGCCAGCTTGAGTTCCTTGATGAAGAAATGCCAGACTGGAAGCTCACTCATTATTTCATGCAAGGCCTCAACTCTCAGTGGGATGCAATTGCTCTCGCTCTCTACTCCCAGACGGATGTCAACACTCTCACTATGGAAGAAGTGGTTGCCAAGCTGGAGAGCAACACCTCTGTCTACAATCACAAGATGAACAAGAAAGGAGAGGAGAAGGCTAAACGCATTGCCTTAAAGGTGGAACGTGCCTTTGATTTATCTCAAGTCGAAGATGAAGATGAGGATGGTGATGAAGATGTTGCTCTCATCACTAGAGCCATGAAGAAGATATGGTCTCGAAACAAGGACACGCTGAGTTCCTCTAAAGGGAACAGAGACATGAAGGATGTCGTTTGTTACCACTGTCAAAACAAGGGACATCTTGCCAGAAACTGCTTCAAGAAAAAGACAGGTCTTCCTCCGGCTCATGAAGGAAAGCAAGGAATGGTCGCAAACTGGTGTGACTCGGACTCAGATGATGAAGAATCGTCATACTCAAGGGATGTCTGCTTAATGGCCGTAAAAGACACCGATGAACCAAAAGGCGTGCTGTACAAGGATGAGGTAACTGAATCTGATCTCATCTCAAGTTTGAAAAGTAAGTCAAAAGAAAGCTTAATTTCCTTCATTAAGAAACTTGTTCATGAGAATAGTCTTTTCAGTGAGCAAATTGAAGAAAAGGATGAATCGATCTCATGTTTGATCGAAGAAAATAAAAGTTGGGCAGAAAAAGTGCTCAAACTTGAGAAAGTCTCATCCTCTTCTCCAAGTCCTTGCATTGAGTGTCCTAAACTCACTGAGAAGATCGTGTCTCTGGAATCCTCTGTCTTAGAAAGACAAGCCAAAATGTATTGTTTTTGTTGTATCCAAGAATGAAAAGAAAATTGAAAAGAAGGAAGTACCTCGCTTTGGAATTGGCTATCAACCTAAGCTTCCTGTTGATGGCACCAAGTCCAAAAGCTCTAAAGTCGAAGGAAAACAGCCAGTGCAAGAAAAAGGGGAAAGTTCCTCGAGAGGGAACAATAGTAAAGACTGTTCAAATTCGACTGATGGGAACAAGGCTTGGTACCATGGACAGAAAGATCATGCCATTTGGTTGAAGCAATCTCAAAGCGATAAGTCCAATAATATTGATTTTCATTCTAGGATTGCTAACAAAACAATTTGGACTAGACAAAGCAAGTATGTTAATCTAAAATGTCAAAGGGTCTGTTGCACTCTGGTCAATACAAACAAGAGTGTCTCCTGAAGCAACACAATGAGGAACTGGCTCACACTACTAGGGAAAGAATGAATTTTGAACCTCCAAAAATCAAATACGTTGCTCCCACACTCAGAAAGCCTAAGCTTGTCTGGGTTCGCAATAACTAACTCTTTCTGTGCAGGCTGAAGTGAGGAAAGTTTCCGGTATTTCGATTGTACGTATTGGTTACCTCACAGGGAACAAAGCAAGTCTCACCTCACTTCTAAAGGCTTCATGGGACTCAACAACCTGGTGAATCAAGGTATGGGAAAAATTTGTGATTATAAGCACTAATATCTGGTTGTTTTCTGATCAACGTTCAAATACCATGCATATCAAGATAAGACATCTTCTCTTACGAAAATGTAAAGAGAAAGGGGTTAGTTCCACGGATCTCTGCGGAACCAAGGCTTAAATCGCTAACTTTCTCACTAAGGGACCAAATGGGGAACCCTGCATCCAGTTTCATACGAAGCCTGGTTTGTTCCCTCTACTAAATGTCTATCTATTATGTTCCCTCGATGATTGACTAAATTACATGGTAAAGTGTGAAAGTTTAATCATCATGTCTTGATCTGCATTCTTTCTCCTGGTTATCAAATAAACAACTGGCTTAGATCAGTGCTTTTGCTTTACTTATGTGTTGAATTTCTTGCATGATCATCTATGCTATCACAATAACACATGAATCAGCTTTCTTTCGGCCCAAAAAAGTCAACTTGATGCATTGTTCCCTCATTATAAGCTCACATGATTGTTGACTCTACAGCTTACCCTAGCTTTCATGCTTGATGCTTCATATGAGCCCCTCTAATCATCCACATCTGGGAGCCTCTCATGCATGATTAAAAGTTATCAAAAATGTCATATGTTTTTTGTGTGTGTTGTTCTTTGTACCCTCTCTGGTAACTATCCCCAAGCACCACACATTACTACTTTCTTTTGGTTTGGTGGGAAAACGAATCCTCTCTATGGGACTTGCTGCTGTGAGTTGATTGATGTGACAGGGAGTTATGTTTTGCGCCTGCCGTTGGGAAGTGTTGAGAATTTAGCGTTGATTTGATGGATGTGAAACTGAATGGGCCTTGTGTTAGGGTTCGGTTGAATTTGGACGAGATTCTAAAAGCTTATTTTGGGAAGTTGAAGATTGTGATGATTATCCTTTGGAAACTGAGAAGATATGAATTTATCTATGGCAACTGAAAAGATCTCGTGGTTAATATAAATATCGGCTCTTCATGTATTCCCCTCTCACTATTCACCTTCATCCTCTTCGATTGCCTATACACTCTCTTGTCTTCCCAAATCTCTTACCTCTAAAAAATGGCCTCTTACTCCAACCTCCCCACCGCCGTCGCCGAGGATCTTCAAATCCTCCTCAACAAACTCTCGGCGATGGGAACTGACCCATCCCTACTAGCCGCCATCACTTAGTCTCTACCCTCCTCCTCAAACACACCATCATCCCCTCCGAAAGTCACCAAAGTCACTCCTCCACCATCACCAACAGCAGACAAACTCATCATGGTCCTTTACACAGCCCCACCTTCTCCAACTCCTGAACCCGCTCCTCAAAACCCTAACCCTAAACCATCCCCGACCGCTCCAACCGCAACCTCCTCAAATGAAAGAGAGGAAGTCCAATCCTCTCCCATCCATCATAACCAGATTGAAGAGGAGAATGAGGAATTTCCTGGACAAGCCACACCAACAGCAATAGGGGAGCACACTGCGCTCAAGCAGAAAATCCAAGGGGTGGTTCACAGCCTTGCAAGGGAACTGATAGAGGAGGCTGAGGAGGAATTGCCCCCCAACGTCCCACAGCCCTCCGATAGGGTGAAGATGGGCTGCTCCGCGAAGCGAAAGGCACGCGCTCAGAGATAGGCTGCTAAGGCGATTGCTCTCAGCTCTGATGTGGAGTCAGAACCCCTATCTGGGCACCAAGTCAAAAAGGCCAAGGTGTCTGCTGCTCCGGTCCGCAAAAGCCAAAGGCGTCAGACTGCCAAATGCAAGGCAAAGGCGGAGTCTGATGAAGTCAAGGACGTAAGCCACAAGTCCGTGGTTAAGGAGCTGCTGGTGAATCCTGCGTTCCTTAAGGAAAATGCTCCGGATAAGGTCTCTGAGGTGTTGGAAGCCCAGAAATGGGGTCATCTGTTCGTGGAGGAAGAGGAGATTGATGAAGCCGTGTTTAGGGAGTTTTATTCTACGTTTGTTATGGAGGTTAGATCACATGCAGTTTTGGGGAGCTACAAGTTGGAGGGAACTGTGCACATGTTCTCTAGCATCGAGTTGGGGGTTGCTCTGGAGGTTCCTCACGAAGGCTATGAGGGGTATCCAAAAGGCCGTTGGCCCAAGGACTTCCCCTACTCTGAGGCAGTATGGGCGGTGGCCGGTTTACAGAATCCTCAGGGCTCTGGAGACTTAGACACTTCAGAGATGTCTGCAATTAACAAGGTGCTCTTTCACTACCTCATCTGCAATGTTACCCCAAGGGGACAGAAGCGCAACAAGTTGCTTATTCTGGATGTAGTCCTTCTCTCATTGCTGTTGAAAAAGGAGCCAGTATGTCTCCCATGAATAATGATGCAGCACATGGCGCATGCCAGGAACACTGACCAGCACGCTCTTCCGTTCCCAAGAGTTATCAAGAAATGTCTGGAGTACCACAAAGTATACAACTCTTCGGCGGAATCGAGCATCTTTTCCCGTCCCCTGGATATCAACAATCTGCACAAGATGCAGTTCACTCTTCAAGAAGGCCAAGGGTGGGTAAAAGTGGGAAGTGTGCATGTCATCTCTGAAGTACATGAGGAGTCTGAGGATGTTGGTTCTGAGGGGGAACTGAAGGAAAATTCTATTCTGGGGAAGGAACTGAGGAGCCTATGTCGGGCAGTAACCAACCTGGCTGAACAGCAACGGATTCTCAAGGTGGACATGCGCGCTCTGATCTCTCTTCACTCACCGGCTCCATCGGCTGGTCCCAGTGATGCTTAAATCGCTTTCCCGCCCTCCAACCCCTCTTTCGTTCCCTAGCTTATCTATCCCCACTATCTTGAATTTCTTTGTTTCTGACTTGTGTTTGCCCTGTGTGGCATATTGATCTTGTCTGGATATTTTGCATGTTTTGATGTTTGTGATTGAAGTTGGTTTAAGTTTGTTTGGTTTTATTTAATGAACAAGGGGTTGTTTTGCTTATCTTGATGTGTTCATTTTTCTCTATCTCTTTACTTATGTTTTTGATGATGCCAAGAGGGGGAACTAACATGGTTTCATATGTTGCTAGACTGAGGGGGAACTATTATGCCTAAGTGTGGAAAACTTTCTCTTCACAACTGTCTTTATCTCATGTATATGTTTTATTGTCAAGGATGTTTGTCACCATCAAAAAGGGGGAATTTGTTGAATTCCTTAGGTTTTGATAGTAACAAACATTCAGCTAATCTGGTAACTAAGTGTTTCTGGAACAAAGACAGTTGTCACAGTGAACCATTGCAGCAAAGGATCGCAGAGGGAACAAAGCTCTGTTCGTGTGCTTTGTTACCTCTCAAGGAACATCAATGACGAACAAGACGAAGCTGCGAATGGAGTGAAGGATTTCCAGCGTGAAGATTATGGAAACAATCTTGGAAGATCACGCGGTCAAGGAAAAGGATTTCGGCTGGAAGGATCTCGCCGAAGAGAAGATTTGGAGAGAGAATCCGAATGTGTTATCTTAGGATATCTTTCCTAAGATAATATATTTGGAGAGAGAAGGATTTTATCTTTATCCGATTTTGTTATCTTAGGAAATTCCTTCCTTAGATAATATCGGCTGATAAGATAATATTCTTCAAATCATTTAAATATCTTCTTGTTGCCAAGTTTAGAAAAGATTTTTATCTTGTTACGATTGTGTTAGTCGAAGTTGTATTTATAGGAGTGTGGATTCATTTCTATGTACGATGATGAACGAAGAGCATTAAACTGAGAAAAGAAAAAGGAGAGTGAAGCTGTGTGTGAGTCTTAGAGGGTTGAGTTCGTATTCATCGTTGTAGAAGTGATCTTCGAATCTAGCTAGGAAGTCTAGGGTTTGGAGTCCATGCTACAAGTGTAATCGAACAAGAAATCAATAAGACGAGTAGACGCTTCAAAATCCTCTCAAGCGAGAAGCTTGAAGGTAGTGGTTTTTCTTTGATTAGCTAGTTGGCTAATTAGGGTTTCCACTATAAATCGTGAGTTCGTTTCTTATCTTTCTTGCTATATTATTCCGCTGCACCTTCTGTGGGAACAAAGCCTTTGTTCCCTCAGACGTAACTCTAACGATCCAACAAAGCTCGACTTGCCTCAAATTACATGACTACGTTAAGAATAAGTGGACAAGAAGTTCTTTTTAAACACATTATGAAAGCTCTACAATGTAATCTTTAAAGCAGAATATCTATGTAATTAAAAACAACAACCAACACAGGAAAGATCTCAAGATTAAAGTTGAAATGAGAAGGAACATTAAAGAAAGAATACATGACTTACTAAATAATCCAAAGTAGTCAGTTGTACCAAGTGGTCTGTCACATAGTTCATCAAAAGGGAAATATGCACAACCATTGGCACCAAAAGGGACCTATTCAGAACCAAAAGAAAATATGCAACCCACATGAATTCTCATAGGCCTAATAATTAAATAAATTAAGGTTAGATAAATGAGCTTTATCATCCATGGTAATAATATCCTCATGTAGGGACTAGTTCATCAAAATACCTTCAACATCCTCCCCATGACAACTTCTACCTCTTGTTGGCTAGCTTCCTCATTCCCAACCAACTCCTGAAACTTGGCCTTGAGAAAGCCCGACAAATCCTTCCCAATAAAATAGAATCCTTGTTCAGACTACACATAAAGCACACGCTTAGAAGCATGCGATTGAGACATATAAAACAAAGCAGATAGATTGATAGAGATAGAGAGTATTGCAAATGAGTATTAGATAGCAAAGATAAAATAGAGGAGCACGTACGGAGGTTAGGCGTCTATAATCCACATATGAAGCAATATCATGCACCATACGCCTTTCCTAATAAAAAAACAAAGTTGACTCAGAATATATAAAACAACCATATTAACATAGTAGGAAATCATATTTGGTTACACTAGATGAAGCAGTTCTTGAAAGTGCTAAATTTTGACCCAAAAAAAAGCAATCAGAAAATCAAGGCAAAAACTAGAGTAATTACAGGTTCGCTGGATCACCTTCAAACTGGCAATGAAAGGCGGAAAAAGATCCCTTTGAAGTCCACCTTCATACAAGCCATCTGGATGGCGATTGGAAGTTACAACAAGGATCTATTGAGAAACTCAACCATCAAATACAAAACGCAAATTAAGTTGGTGCTAGACAATCAAGGGGAAGCAATTCTGATAATAACCAAGCCTCAAGAGAACATAAAGTGTCAAAGTCCGTGGGCCCAATGACTGGAGACGTGCGGACACGAGCGCATAGGCGCAGACAGGCCCAGTACACAAGCCCAATGGGGTTCCATCCTAAAACCAATTGGCAATAGGAGGAGTAACCCATCAAGCTTATATACTAGGCAAATTATGTCCCAACTTCCGATGTGGGACGTTTATATTTCAACACGCCCCCGCAAGTGCAACGGGCGGACAATTGGCCAGGCCCAGTTGACACTTGGATAAACGGGTGTGGGTGGGCATCTCAATCTCTTTATAGTCAAACCCAATCAACCCAAGAAAGGGGCCCATGACCGAACCAACTCTGATACCATGTCAAAGTCCATGGGCCCAATGACTGAGGACGTGCGGACACGAGCGCATAGGCGTAGACAGGCCCAGTACACAAGCCCAATGGGGTTCCATCCTAAAACTAATTGACAATAGGAGGAGTAGCCCATCAAACTTATATACTAGACAAATTATGTCCCAACTTCCGATGTAGAACGTTTATATTCCAACATAAATAATGTAGGGTGCTCACAACACCATGGCTAAAAAAATGTCCAAACAAGCGATTCAAGATCAAGGCGTCAACCACATCAGTCACCTGGGACATAAAGCAAGTATCATAATAATCATCTTGCAGGTCTAATAGGTCTAATAACCATCGATTCATCTGCTATTTATGCTGCTACAACTTCAAGTGGGTCTGACACACCTTTGTGCTTCTGCATATAGGCTACATCAGAGTCAAAATAGTATTTGTATGACATGATATGTGAATACATAGGATAAATCATAGTTTATAACACAAAATTAGAGGTATAAAACAGGTAACAAAGATTGTCTATTCCTCATAAGTGGCTATGGACATTCAACATGAAGTCATGAAAATGTATTCTATTTTTCTTCCAATCTGTCGGCTTGAAAGTTTAAAAACAATTAACAGAGTCTAGTTCAATTGTAGGCTTGTAGCACTAAGGAAAGTTAGGAAACTATTATTGACAGGTATAAAATGTCCATTCAAAGCGAATTGGTATGCACTGCAATGTCCAACTATGGATAAAGTAAACAAGTAAAATTAAACTCACAATTGATCAAAGAATAAATACATCAACACGGTTTTTACAGTTCCAACTCCTTCGTAGAGGTATAATTCTTTAACTGGAGAATATGAAGATTGTTGTAATAAACGGGACCACAACCACCTACTTCTGAAAAATAAATAAAAAGAGTGATCAACAATGTTCAAGTACTGAGTTTCCACTTATGTAACAATTGACAAGATGAATAGAACAAAGGGGAAGGATTCTCTTTCAACAAAACATTTTCTTTCATTGAAACAAAGAACTATACTCTAGATCAGGTTTCCATCCCAAGAAAATGACATTAGATCCATATAAATGACTAGATGAATCAGAAGGAAAAAAAATGTTGAGTTATGTAATTTCCTAAGTTGTATTTAGGTTTTACATTCTCTTAGACTTAAGCTATTACACATGATCCATCCCTCTCCTAGCAGCCTCATCCCTGGTGCAGGTTAGCATGGAGCCAGGGCTAGAGCCCTTGTGCCGGATGGTGGCTCGGAGAGGTGTGTGTGTTGAATTCCTTAGGTTTTGATGGTAACAAACATTCAACTAATATGGGTACTAAGTGTTTCAGGAACAAAGACAGATATCTCAGGGAACCATTGCAGCGAAGGATCGCAGAGGGAACAAAGCTCTGTTCATGTGCTTTGTTACCTCCCAAGGAACAACAGTGACGAACAAGATCAAAGCTGCGAATGGAAGGAAGAAATCCAGCGTGACGATTATGGAAACAAATCACGGAGGCTGACGCGGTCAAGGATAGAAGACTTCGGCTGGAAGGAACTAGCCGATTTGAGAAGATATGGAGAGAGAAGCCCGTTTGTGTTATCTTAGGAAATCTTTCCTAAGATAAGATAATTGGAGAGAGGGAATTATATCTTATCCGGTTATATTAATTTAAGGAATATTTCCTTAATTAATATAGACGGTTGGGATATTATTCCTTCAACCAAATCATATCTTCTTGTTACCTTATTTGGAGAAATCTTATCTTGTTACAATTAGGGTTTAGCCGAGTTGTTTTTATTAGAAGTGTGGATTCATTTTCTATGTAACCACGACGACGGAAAATGACTAAGAACGAAGAAAAGAAAAAGAAAGAGCGTGAAGTGTTTGTGAGTCTTTGAGGGTTGAGTTCGATTCATCGTTGTAGAAGAGTCTTCGAGTCTAGCTGGTTGTTTAGAGGTCGAAGTCCAGGATACAAGTGTAATCGAACAAGAAATCAACAAGACAAGTACACACTTCAAAATCCTCTCAAGCGGAAGCTTGAAGGTAGTGGTTTTTCCGAAAAGCTAGTTTTGCTAATCAGGGTTTCCATTATATATCGTGAGTTCGTTCGTTATGTTTCTTGCTATATTAAATCCGCTGCAACTTCTGTGGGAACAAAGCTTTTGTTCCCTCAGACATAACTCTAACGATCCAACAATTGGTATCAGAGCCTGGTGCTCTAGATTGTTTTCGTTACAGACTTTGCAGAAAAGATGTCGTCGTCAAGCAATGCCTCCGTCGATAACCACAAGATGGACAAGAAAGGAGAAGAGAAGGCTCAAAGCATTGCTTTAAAGGTTGTTCGTGCCTTTGACTGGTCTCAAGTCGAAGACGAAGAGGAGGACGGTGATGAAGATGTGGCTCTCTTCACTAGAGCAATGAAGAAGATTTGGTCTCGAAATAAGGGCACCCCTCGTTCCTCCGAAGGGAACAAAGACATGAAGGATGTCATTTGTTACCACTGTCAAAACAAAGGACATTTTGCCAAAAACTGCTTCAAGAAAAAGGCAGGTCATCCTCAGATTCGTGAAGGGGAACAAGCAATGATTGCTACATGGGGTGATTTCGACTCAGATGATGAAGAATTCTCTCGTTCTAGGAATGTCTGCTTGATGGCCTTAGAAGACCATGACAAATCAAAAGGCAGCGTGAAGGGAACTGAGGTAAGTGAATCTGAACTCATCTCTAGCCTGAAAAGGAAGTCAAAAGGAAGCTTAATTTTCTTCATTAAGAAGCTTGTTCATGAGAATAGTCTTTTCAGTGAGCAGATTGAAGAAAAGGATGAATCGATCTCAAGTTTGATTGAGGAAAACAAAGGGTGGGCAGAAAAAGTGTTCAAACTTGAGAAAGCTTCATCCTCTTCTCCAAGTCCTTGCAATGAGTGTCCCAAACTCACTGAGAAGATCACATCTTTGGAATCTTCTGTTTCCTCACTTGAGTCCGAGTCTTTAATGATAAAACTTGGAAATGAAAAACTGTCTAGTGATCTAACCAAACTCAGTGAGGAACAGAAGGACAAGCCAAAAGGTATTGTGTTTGTTGCAGCCAAGAATGAAAAGAAGACAGAAAAGAAGGAAGTACATCGCTTTGGAATTGGGTATCAACCTAAGCTTCCTGTTGATGGCACTAAGTCTAAACGTCCTGGAGTCGAAGGAAAGCAGTCAACGCAAGAAAAGGGGGAAAGTTCCTCGAGGAGGAACAATCACAAAGATTGCTCAAATTCGACTGATGGGAACAAGGCTTGGTACCATGGACAGAAAGCTCATTCCATTTGGTTGAAACAATCTCAAAGCGGTAAGTCCAATCATATTGATTTTCATTCTAGGATTGCTAACAAAACAATTTGGCCTGGACAAAGCAAGTATGTTAATCTAAAGTGTCAAAGAGTATGTTGGTATTGTGGGCACTCTGGTCACTACAAACAAGAGTGCCTCCTGAAGAAACACAATGAGGAACTTGCTCGAACCACTAGGGAGAAAATGAATGCTAAATCTCCAGAAATCAAATATGTTGCTCCCACACCCAGAAAGCATAAGCTTGTCTGGGTTCACAAAAACTAACTCTTTCTATACAGGCTGAAGTGAGGAAGGTTCCCGGTATTTCAATTGTGCTTGCTAAAGTTACCTGATAGGGAACAAAGGATGGCTCACCTTGCTTCAACAGGCCTCCGGGAGTTCAACAACCTTTGGATTTAAGGTTAAGGGAAGAGTTTGTGGTCTCGGTAAGGTAAGGTTTTCTAACCATATTACTGTGGATCATGTGACACTCGTGAATAACCTCAGATTTGATCTTTTTAGTGTGGCTCAACTGTGTCAAAACAAGAAAATAGGGTAGTCTTTACCACTGATGATTGTTATGTTGAGTGCATAAGTACAGGGAAAATTCTACTGAAAGGGATCTGTGACAACAACGTCTACAATGTTGGTCCTGCTTTTGTCCCTGAGAAGGAACTATGTTTGTCATCCATTGCTAGGACAATAGATCTGTGGCATAAGAGAATCTAAAGCTGTAGGAGAAGCATTGAAGGATTCTGACTGGTTAAACGCCATGCAAGAAGAGCTCTATCAGTTCGAAAGGAATAAGGTTTGGCGGTTGGTTCCTCGTCCAAGGAACAGAATAGTGATAGGAACCAAATGGGTGTTCAGGAACAAGCTGGATGATCAAGGTCAAGTCACAAGGAACAAAGCAAGGCTGGTGGTGAAAGGTTACAACCAGCAGGAAGGCATCGACTATGATGAGACCTTTGCTCCAGTTGCCAGGTTAGAAGCAATAATACTCCTAATTGCCTATTCCTCTTTCCATGGATTCAAGCTGCAATAGATGGATGTCAAGACCGCCTTCTTGAATGGAGTTCTCAAGGAGGAAGTCTATATGGAGCAAACTCCCGGCTTTGAGGATACCACCCAACCCGACCATGTCTATATTCTAGACAAAGCTTTGTACGGTCTCAAGCAAGCCCCGAGGGCCTGGTATGAAAGGCTCTCACAGTTCCTTCTGACGCACGGATACGTTCGTGGAAAGGTCGACAAGACATTGTTCCTTCTGAAGGAAGTGAAGCATATTCTGGTGGTACAAGTCTATGTGGATGATATCATCTTTGGCTCTACAGATGATAAACTGGTTCAAAAATTCTCTAAGCTGATGGCCAGTGAATTCGAGATGAGCATGGTTGGAGAACTCAAGTTCTTCTTAGGTCTTCAAGTCTCTCAGGGGGATGAGGGAACCAAAGTGCATCAACAGAAGTATCTAAGGGAATGTGTCAAAAAGTTTGGAATGTCTGACGCAAAACCCTTCACCACTCCCATCTCTCCAAACAACCCAATGGGAAAAGACAAACATGAACATGGAATTGATCCATCTCTCTACCGAGGAATCATAGGTTCGCTTCTCTATCTCACTGCTAGTAGACCTGATATTATGTACAGTGTATGTCTTTGTGCTCGTTTTTCAGGCCGATCCCAAAGAAACACATCTCAAAGCAGTGAAGAGGATTCTGAGATACTTGAAGGGAACAAATGATCTATGGCTGTGGTATCCAAGGGGAGGAAGCCTCGATCTAGTCGGATACACAGATGCTGACTTC
The DNA here is from genome assembly GCA_027886185.1 of Rheum nobile. NCBI lineage: Eukaryota > Viridiplantae > Streptophyta > Magnoliopsida > Caryophyllales > Polygonaceae > Rheum > Rheum nobile. Next base: position 2,626,722 of record WOAB01000717.1, on the reverse strand, counting down.
ACAAGGAACAAAGTGGATAGAAAATCAACATCAGGAATGGCTCAGTTCCTTGGGCCGTGTTTAGTTTCTTGGGGGTCAAAGAAGCAGAACTCCGTCGCTCTATCCACTGCAGAAGCTGAATACATAGCCGCCACTGCTTGTTGCACACAACTCCTATGACTTAAACAACAACTCAGCGACTACGATATTCTTCTTAACTCTATTCCCATTCTCTGTGACAATACTAGTGCCATAAATATCTCCAAGAATCCGGTGCAACACTCACGTACCAAGCACATCGAGATAAGACACCACTTCTTACGTGACTGTGTGGAGAAAGGGTTGGTGACAATGGACTTCTGTGGAACTAAGGATCAAATTGCCGACATCTTCACCAAGGCTCTAAACATGGAACCCTTCGAACAGTTCCGTATGGAACTAGGTATGATCTCTCTAAACTAAATGTCTATTTGTTGTTGCACGCAAGGGAACAAAGCTCTGTTCATGTGCTTTGTTACCTCCCAAGGAACAACAGTGACGAACAAGATCAAAGCTACGAATGGAAGGAAGAAATCCAGCGTGACGATTATGGAAACAAATCACGGAGGTTGACGCAGTCAAGGATAGAAGACTTCGGCTGGAAGGAACTAGCCGATTTGAGAAGATATGGAGAGAGAAGCCCGATTGTGTTATCTTAGGAAATCTTTCCTAAGATAAGATAATTGGAGAGAGGGAATTATATCTTATCCGGTTATATTAATTTAAGGAATCTTTTCCTTAATTAATATAGATGGTTGGGATATTATTCCTTCAACCAAGTCATATCTTCTTGTTACCTTATTTGGAGAAATCTTATCTTGTTACAATTAGGGTTTAGCCGAGTTGTTTTTATTAGAAGTGTGGATTCATTTTCTATGTAACCACGACGACGGAAAATGACTAATAACGAAGAAAAGAAAAAGAAAGAGCGTGAAGTGTTTGTGAGTCTTTGAGGGTTGAGTTCGATTCATCGTTGTAGAAGAGTCTTCGAGTCTAGCTGGTTGTTTAGAGGTCGAAGTCCAGGATACAAGTGTAATCGAACAAGAAATCAATAAGACAAGTACACGCTTCAAAATCCTCTCAAGCGGAAGCTTGAAGGTAGTGGTTTTTCCTTGAAAAGCTAGTTTTGCTAATCAGGGTTTCCACTATATATCGTGAGTTCGTTCATTATCTTTCTTGCTATATTAAATCTGCTGCAACTTCTGTGGGAACAAAGCTTTTGTTCCCTCAAACGTAACTCTAACGATCCAACAGTGTGGTTCAGCTGGCCCATGATGGTTGCCTGAGGCCTTCGCACGTCCTTCACTCTCTGCTGTGCATTTGGACATGTTCTCTTTTGGGCTTCCTTTGTGGGCCTGTCCTTGCCAGCTTCAGTCTGGCCCAATTCTCCTCTGTAATTTTGTTACCGTTGCACTTCTGTACTCCCTGAGAAGCCTAGCCTTCAACGCAGCGTTTCACTAAGGGATTCCTGGAGTTTAAATGCTGGTGAGAAATCCCAAAAGGAGTTAAGGTTTTTCACTATTCCGCCGCTCTCCATCTTCCTCTCCAAAAAGCTCTGCTAGGGTTTTGCCATATTCGATCTTCCATGGCGATTTCGATGGAGGCTGAGTGAAGGACCTCGAAGCGAACCTATCGAAGGATGTACTGGCGCCATTCGAGCCAAGCTTGAGCTCTTGGTTGCAGGAAGAGGGAGTGTCCCCTTCTCAGTGTTCCTTTCGATTGTTTTGTTTGTGTTTTAGGTTAAGTCTGAGAACTCTCGTTGTCTCTCTTGTATCTGAGTTATCACATTGGATTGGACCACCATCTTGAGGTCCCGAGGAGTAGGCTTGTCCGAACCTCGTAAAATCTCTGTGTTCTGGCTTGCTTTTGCTTATCTTTGTGCATGCTTTTAAGTTTAACTTTTAGCTACCTTCGATCCAAATAAATCGCTTCAAAGTGGTATCAGAGATGTGTTTAGTATTCCTATGTGAATCTGCATTTCTTGAATTATCTGGATGAACTTGTGTAGCATAGGGTGTCTCTTCTGACTTACTTTGTGTCAGTTACCCCTTGCTGAGTTTATCTTCCATGCTAGCTTGCTTTTTTGAGCTCTTGCTGACTAGGGTTTGCTTTTCTAGCTCTCTATTGGTTCTTCTTGCTGTTTCTGAGACCTATCTGTGTTTCGTGTGACTGTGATTGTCTTGTCTTGCCTTAGTCTAGTTCATGACTATGTCTGAGTCCTCTTCATCTTCTGTTAGAATCAAACCACTAGATGGGAACACTGACTATTCTATGTGGCAGGTGAAAATGAGAGTCATCTTGATCAAGGAGAAGTGCTGAAAGGCAGTGGAAGGAAAATATCCAACTGACATGTCTGAAGCCACTCAAAAGGAACTTGATGAACAAGCTCACAACGAGATAATGATAAGGCTCTCTGATGAGGTGGCTCGACAGGTACTGGATAAGAAAAATGCCCAGGATCTCTGGGATGCTATCCAGGACCTATTCTTGGTAAAATCTATTCCTAACCATATTAGCCTGTTGTGTTAGTTGTTTACCTATAAAATGAACCTGAGTTTGCCTCTGAATGACAACCTTGACAAATTCCTGAAACTCACTCAAGATCTAGAAAGATGTGGTGATAAGATTAAGGAAGCTCATCAAGCTGTCTTGTTGTTAAATGCTTTGCCTGCTCAATTTGACAACTTCAAAGATGTCATTCAGTATAGCAATGAAGATTTAACAAAGAAAAAGATTCTAGAGGCTATTGCTCAAAAAAATGAAACTATGAAGGTGTTTAAGACTAAATTGGAGGCTAAGACTGAAATACTTATGGCTAAATCTCAGTTTAAAGGCAAGAAACATAACCTGCATAAGAAGGATTCTAACAGTGATTCTAATCCTAAAGATAATACTGATTCTTCTAATGACAAGAAGACTATTAAGTGTTTCTTCTGTGGAAAAATGGGGCACACCTCTAAAAACTGCTTCAAGAGAAAGAAAAAGGAAAAAGAGGGTAAAAATCCCCAAGAATCTGCTGTGTGTGAATCTGCTTCTTATCATCATGAATTGCTTGTTGTTGGTGATGCTAGTGATCCTATGTCATGGATTCTAGACTCTGGTTGTACTATGCATGCTACTCCTCACAAATATTTGTTTAAAGAACTTAAATTGGGTGATGGTGGTGAAGTTATGCTAGGTGATCACTCTTCCTTGGCTATTAAAGGCATAGGTACACTTCATTTGAAACTGAAAAATGATATTGTCATTGTGCTTAGGAATGTTAGATGGGTTCCTGGTCTTAGGAGAAATCTGCTTTCTGAAAGTGCTTTTGATGACTTGAATTGTCATATTATTACTTATCATGGTGTTAGAACTGTTATCAAGCATGATAAAGTCCTCATTGAGTCAGTCAAGAAGAATGGATTATATCATGTTATTGCTGAGCCTATTGAATGCAATGTCTCTGTTGTGAATGACTGCATGAATGAGCATGAAACAAATTTGTGGCATGCTAGGTTAGGTCATATAGGGAACAAGGGTCTGCATGAGTTGTTTAAACATGGCATGTTGAGTCAAAAACCTAATGTTGTTGATAAATGTGAAAACTGCATCCTAGGAAAACATGCTAAGAGTAGTTTCAAGTCTTCTTCTTATGTGGCTAAAAGGCCTCTAGAGTATGTCCACTCTGACTTGTGGGGCCCTGCCCAGGTGGATACTATTGGAGGAAGAAAATATTTTCTTTCTCTAATAGACCACTATTCAAGAAAGGTGTGGATATATCTCCTGAAGGCTAAAAATGATGCTTTTGAACACTTCAAATACTGGAAAATTAAGGTAGAAGGTGAAACTGGACTTAAAGTAAAATGCTTAAAGACTGACAATGGCCTTGAATTTTGCAACTCTACTTTTGATTCTTATTGTCATGAGAATGGTATTAAAAGACACTTGACTGTCCCTGGCACCCCACAACAAAATGGGACTGCTGAAAGAATGAACATAACTTTGCTAGAAATGCTAGATGCATGCTCATTTCTGCTGGTTTTAAACACTCTCTTTGGGGTGAAGCTATAACTACTGCTGCTTATTTGATAAACAAAAGTCCTTCTTCTGCTATTGGTTTCAAAACTCCACAAGAGTTATGGACAGGTAAGAAGCCTGACATCTCACACTTGAAGCCTTTTGGATGTACTGCCTTCTCTCATTAGAGTGTAGGAAAATTACATCCAAGGTCTCAAAAGTGTGTGATGTTGGGCTATCCTGAGGGTGTGAAGGGCTACAAGCTCCTTCTTATCCAACCTAAGGCTTACAAGGTTATTATCAGTAGGAATGTGATTTTTAAGGAAAATGATTTTCATTTTAAAAATCTACTAACTACTTCTGGTGAGAGTGTTGACAGACAAGAAATTGAGCCAACTGGGAGCATGATACAGTTCTATACACCTGAGTCTGATAATGATGATGTTGGTGAGGAATTTGACATAGGCTTGTCATTTGATCTTCATACAAATAACACCTCAGTGGGTGTAGATCATGATGGGGACTCTTCCCCTGTAGAGAATGAACAACAATCTCAGGTAGATTCTAATCCTTTGAATTCTAAAGTAGGTACCTCTAGCCCTTTGATAAGCGGTATTTTACATAGCGCAACTAGTAGTTATTAGCATAGTTTTGTGGAGATTTTGGCTCGGTTTTGGAGCTAAGTCGATGCTTGAGGTGCGGAGCTACATTATGATTATTTGGAAGCACTTGCATGTTGAGGACGAGGCTCGAGGTTTCCTTGGTGAGAAGACGCTCGAGGAGCCGGGCTGACATGAAGAGACGACGTTGAAGCTAGGAGAAGCAGCTTAACGCGGGCCATGGCGACCCACCGCGGGCCGACGCGGGCTGGGCTGGAGCTGGCTGACGCGAGCAGGCGGCGGCGGGTGGACGCGACTGGCCGCGAGTGGAGGCGGGCGGCGGCGATCGCCGGTGGTCGCGTTTTTGCTCCAGGAAGTTCTGATCTTTGGCGAGGCGAAACGGCGAGCGGAAGCGATCGCGTCCGGTCGCGTCTCTGGCGTTTCTGAACTTTCCCGATTTCCTTTTTGGCTTGACGTTTTGTTTTCCCTTAATCAATTCAGACGTTTTGTTTGTCAGTTTAGGTTAGATTAGCACGTTTTTTGGCAGACATTCATCTATCCATCACCATTCCCTCTCTCTCCTATCATCATCTATCTTTTCCATCTCTTTTCTTTCTTTGTTTTTCTCAAGAACGTTTTTCTAGTTTTCTCCATGGTTTTGGATTTCGTGAAGAACATGAACCGGAACTAAGACCCTTGTTTTGCCTAGCGTGGAAGCACTCGATTAATTCAGTTGTAAGGTTTTATCTCTTGTTCGTCCCTTTGGATTTTTGTATTGATTTCCTTGAGCATAATTCGGATTTCTATATTGTTGGCTAGATTGACATCCTAGTTCGATTTTATAGTTTTCTAATTGCTAGAATAGGGATAGACAGTGGAATCCCTAATCACTTGTAGCAACCACAATTGTATGAAATTGGTATATTGAATTCAATTGTGAAAAGGAAATTGATTTGCATGTCATACTTGTGGTGTTGAGTCTTTGCTTGCAATCCATTATTTCTTATGCCCTATGCTATTGATTGAATCAACTTAGGAGGTCTTCTAGGTTTTCAATTAGTAAGTATTAGCAAGACCGGTTGGATTGTTAATATACAAAAAATCAGAATTGGGACAAATCCATAGGATTATGATGAACATGAAATGAACCGAATTGCAACTTGGTTAATTGATGTGTGGAAACTTGCTAGGTGAAACTCTTTCTCCCATTGCTTAATCTGATTTTTGTGCTATTGCAATTGAGTAGTTTTAGTAGAAAACCAAATCCCCCCCCCATTTGTTCTTTAAAGTTGATAAATTAGTAGTTACATTGAAATTGACATTTTAACTCCCTTGGGTACGATTCCCTACTTGCATGCTATACTCTAGTTGCATATTAGGATTACTTTGATAGTGTGAACGACTGAAAATACGCTATCAAATTTGGCGCCGTTGCCGGGGAGTTAATATTTGTTCTTTTCTTTGTAATTGTTTGTTTGTCAACCCTTTGGTGTGAACCATTTGTATGGTTCACACCCGTGCTACTGATTCTTTGATTGTTGATTGTGATCCAGAAATTGAGCGGACATTTTTAAGGAACCGAAGAGCAGCCCGTGATTTGTTGAACCAAACTGAGATGGGTGACCGGACGTTGAGACAACTCACCGCTCCTAACTTGGAGCAACAGCCTTTGGCTATCACCATTCCTGAGTTAGCCGAAGGAGTGAATTTTGAGTTGAAGGCAGGATTGATTCATGAGTTGCCTCATTTTCATGGTCTTGCTGGAGAAGACCCGAACAAGCACTTGGCGCAATTTCATGCGGTGTGTTCTAGCATGAAGCCAAGAGGTGTCACTGCTGATGCCATCATGTTGAGAGCATTTGGATTCACCTTGAAGGATGCTGCAAATGATTGGCTATATTACCTTGCCCCGGGAAGTATCACAACATGGGCTGAAATGAAGAAGGCTTTTCTCGAAAAATACTTCCCGGCCACGAAGTTGAATAGCTTGAAGAGAGCCATTGCCACCATTGAGCAGCAAGGAGGCGAGAGCTTGTACGAGTATTATGAGAGATTCAAGCGGCTATGTGCAAGTTGCCCATATCATGGGTATAGTGAGCAAGATCTCATCCTCTACTTGTTCAACGGTCTCTCGGATGAGGAGCGTAGGATGGTGAATGCCGCTTGTGGAGGTAATATTCTGAACAAAACTCCTACCCAAGCGTTTGAGATGTTTCAGGAGCTATCCGAAGGCTCAAGGCAATTTAGCAAGAGAGAGAGTCTCAAGGCTGTGAGTGCTTCTTCATCAAAGATTGAGTCTGATGTGAATGAGTTGAAGGAGATGATGAAGTGCTTTATGCTGAAAGGCACTTCATCTCAAGCCCGACCTTGTGGAGTTTGCAATGAAGTGGGGCATCCAAATGATCAATGCCCTACTCTTCAAGAGTCAAGTGCTGAGGTGAATGGTGTTGGAGGATGGCAACCAAGACCCAAGTATGATCCATTCTCTAACACCTACAACCCGGGGTATAGAGATCATCCAAATCTGAGGTGGAGTAACACGCACAATGTTGAGAACCCTCATCTCTTGCAACAACAACAACCGAGGCCACAGTACAACCCTAGACAAACCATGTCAGCTGAAGACATGATCAAGTCATTGGCTCAGTCGGTTATGCAGAAAGATGCTAAAACAAAGTCTTCCATTCAGAATCTTGAGAGACAAGTGGCACAAATTGCTCAATCCGTGAGTAATCTAGAGGCTCATGTATCGGGAAAATTACCGTCACAAACGGTAGTCAACCCGAAGGCGAATGTGAGTGCCATTACCTTGAGGAGTGGGAAGCTATTGAACCCTTATGCTGAACAGGGTGAATTGCAAGACGGTTCTGAGCCGTGTGAAAACAGGAAAATGCGATCTCACGCGACCTACCGCGATCGCGGTTTCGACGATGAAGAATCACTGGAACAACGCCGGCGATCGCGGTCACCCGCCATGACTCGCGGTTTCATTCCAGTGAGCAGCCAAGAGGAATCCATGGAGCCCCGGCGATCGCCCTCACCCGCGTCCACCCGCGGTTTGACGCCAGGAACTCCCACTCAGGCACGACGATCGCGTGGACCCGCCGTGGCTCGCGGTTTGAGCCCAGATCTTGTCGACGAGTATGTTCGCCCGAGCTTTCCACCGCTTTGCTCTCAGAAGCCGGTCCCGCCTTTCCCTGAGGCGTTGAAGGACACTAGAAGACCGGAGAGTGACAATGAGATGTATGAGACCTTTAGCAAGTGTCAGGTAAACATTCCTTTGCTAAAATTGGTTAAAAGTATTCCTAGATATGCTAAGTTTTTAAAAGAAATTTGCACTATCAAAAGGAATCAAAAATTGAAAGGAAAACAAAAGGTCAAAATTAGTGAGCATGTTTCCGCGGTTTTTCAAAAGAAAATGCCTAAAAAGTGTGGTGACCCGGGTAGGTTTAGCATTCCATGTGTGATTGGTGATACTAAAATTGAAAATGCTATGCTTGATCTTGGTGCATCTATCAATGTTTTGCCTTTGTACTTGTATGAATCCCTAGGATTAGGACCTTTGCATGAGACCGGTATTGTTATTCAACTAGCTGATAGGTCTAATGTGTATCCTAAGGGAGTGGTTGAAGATATACTTGTTATGGTTGGTGATTTGATATTTCCCGCTGATTTTTTTGTGTTGGATATGGAGCATGACAAAGATGCGGCCCCTATGCTGTTAGGTAGGCCTTTCATGAAAACAGCACAAACTAAAATTGATGTTAATAGTGGGAAATTGACTATGGAATTTGATGGGGATGAAGTTGAATTTAACATCTATGATATGAAGCCCGTTGTTGATTCCTCTTTGAACTTTGTTGATGTAATGACTCCTAACCCTTTGGATGAGTTACAACCTATGATTGAGGATTCTAACATGACAGCTTTATTGGATGAGAAGGGAGAGTCCCCTAACTCTCTTTTGGGCATTGGCCCCATTGTGCTAACTCCGAGCAAGAAGCTTTTTTCTTCTTCTTTTGTGCAGGCCCCGGAAGTTGAGTTTCAACACCCCCCTGATCCATCGAAGTATGGGGGGAAGGCAACCAAGAAGGTAAAGATGGAGGAGCCACCGAAGGAGTCAACTACCAAGAAGCATGGTCTAAGGTTTAAACCTTTCCATGAATGGTTCAAGAAGGAGGTGCTCAATGAGAGGGTTCCTAAAGGACCTGATGATATAGATTGAGTGTTTTTGTGGTTAGGGAAGGATGCCCGAGGCACAGGTTCAGCTACAATCTGTAGCCAAAACCGCTGTAAGTCTTTCTTCCTTTCTAAAAAAAAAAATTAAAAAAAAATCCTTGGATGTGCGGAAAACCCGCAAGGGCCGCATAGGTAATAAGAAGGTGACTCGCTCAACCCCAGGTTGAGGCAAAAATGAGTCTTGGAGTGATGCGAGATTGGTGTTCCCCGAAGAAGAGCTTGTGATTGTAGGTTGCCAACTACGATCACGGGTTTGTGCTTAGCAACCTTCCGGAAGTTGGTGATTTGCTGAATTGGCCATTCATTTTTCTTCTTCTGTGGATCTTCAATTTCGGCGTTCTTCCTTGTTACCCATTGTTTTGGATGAGCTGGACATTATTGGATCATCATTGAGCTCATCCCACTTCTACTACACCTTGTGCTTCATTGGAGGGAGACCATCCGGTCTCGTATGTGAGTCTTCTGTTTTCTTTCTCCCCGTGCTTTTACCTTGTCTTTCATTCCATTGGGGACAATGTCATGTTTAAGTATGGGGGAGAGAATGTATTCACATGTTTTATGGTGTTGTGCACTTGTGTATGGCTGATGTGTATGAATTTTTGAAAAATTTGAAAAAGAAAAAGCCAAAAATATGAGAAAAAGGCAATCAAAATCCTGGGATGAGCTAAAAAGCTCAGGTAAAAAGCAGGTAGTCCGACCGACTCTAGGTTGGTGCAAAAATGGACTTGAGTGATGTGAGCAACATGTGAGATATCTAGCAAAATGAAATGAGTGGTTAGGTGAAAACCCGAAAGGGCGCCTAAGCAAAATGAGTGTGAGTGATTTAGGATTTTCTTGCTTGGCGTTGGTGTCATAAGAAGAGGTGTTATAAGGAGTTCGGGTAGGATCACTCATGGAGCGATAAGGAGATAGATTGGAGTTTATGCATTGCTCATTTTTGATTGTTTGGAGGCGAAGTGTTGAGTCTTGTAATTTCTAGTTTCATGTTCTTCCTTACTTCCTGAAACCTGTGTGCTGATTGGAGGAGTGAGTTTTCTTTTAGCTTACTCGAGGGCGAGCAAGGTTTAAGTATGGGGGATTTGATAAGCGGTATTTTACATAGCACAACTAGTAGTTATTAGCATAGTTTTGTGGAGATTTTGGCTCGGTTTTGGAGCTAAGTCGATGCTTGAGGTGCGGAGCTACATTATGATTATTTGGAAGCACTTGCATGTTGAGGACGAGGCTCGAGGTTTCCTTGGCGAGAAGACGCTCGAGGAGCCGGGCTGACATGAAGAGACGACATTGAAGCTAGGAGAAGCAGCTTGACGCGGGCCATGGCGACCCACCGCGGGCCGACGCGGGCTGGGCTGGAGCTGGCTGACGCGAGCAGGCGGCGGCGGGTGGACGCGACTGGCCGCGAGTGGAGGCGGGCGGCGGCGATCGCCGATGGTCGCGTTTTTGCTCCAGGAAGTTCTGATCTTTGGCGAGGCGAAACGGCGAGCGGAAGCGATCGCGTCCGGTCGCGTCTCTGGCGTTTCTGAACTTTCCCGATTTCCTTTTTGGCTTGACGTTTTGTTTTCCCTTAATCAATTCAGACGTTTTGTTTGTCAGTTTAGGTTAGATTAGCACGTTTTTTGGCAGACATTCATCTATCCATCACCATTCCCTCTCTCTCCTATCATCATCTATCTTTTCCATCTCTTTTCTTTCTTTGTTTTTCTCAAGAACGTTTTTCTAGTTTTCTCCATGGTTTTGGATTTCGTGAAGAACATGAACCGGAACTAAGACCCTTGTTTTGCCTAGCGTGGAAGCACTCGATTAATTCAGTTGTAAGGTTTTATCTCTTGTTCGTCCCTTTGGATTTTTGTATTGATTTCCTTGAGCATAATTCGGATTTCTATATTGTTGGCTAGATTGACATCCTAGTTCGATTTTATAGTTTTCTAATTGCTAGAATAGGGATAGACGGTGGAATCCCTAATCACTTGTAGCAACCACAATTGTATGAAATTGGTATATTGAATTCAATTGTGAAAAGGAAATTGATTTGCATGTCATACTTGCGGTGTTGAGTCTTTGCTTGCAATCCATTATTTCTTATGCCCTATGCTATTGATTGAATCAACTTAGGAGGTCTTCTAGGTTTTCAATTAGTAAGTATTAGCAAGACCGATTGGATTGTTAATATACAAAAAATCAGAATTGGGACAAATCCATAGGATTATGATGAACATGAAATGAACCGAATTGCAACTTGGTTAATTGATGTGTGGAAACTTGCTAGGTGAAACTCTTTCTCCCATTGCTTAATCTGATTTTTGTGCTATTGCAATTGAGTAGTTTTAGTAGAAAACCAAATCCCCCCCCATTTGTTCTTTAAAGTTGATAAATTAGTAGTTATATTGAAATTGACATTTTAACTCCCTTGGGTACGATTCCCTACTTGCATGCTATACTCTAGTTGCATATTAGGATTACTTTGATAGTGTGAACGACTGAAAATACGCTATCACCCTTCTCTGCATGATCATGAGCCAAGTGTGGCATTACCTGATGATGTGAATAATGATCTCTCTATTAGTGATGATGATGTGAATGATATGCATGATGACATTGTAGAACCTCATGATTTGACTCACTATCAGCTTACTAGAGACAGAGAACCTAAGGTTAAAATACCTAATAGAAAATATATGTCTAATGTGATTGAATTTTCTTTTGTGGTTGTTGCTGCTGTGAACAACTTTACTCCTGAAACTTACAATCAAGCTGTTAAATGCATGCATGCTAAGAACTGGAATCTGGCTATGAAGGAGGAAATTGACTCTATGCATGTTAACAAAACTTGGATTTTAGTTCCTAAACCTCCTAATGCTAGATTAATTGATTGTAAGTGGATTTATAAGTTGAAATAAGGTGTTGGCCCTGATGACCCTCCTAGATACAAAGCTAGGTTAATTGCTAAGGGTTACACCCAGAGAGAGGGAGAAGATTATACTGAGATTTTTGCACCTGTTGTCAAGTATAAAACTGCTATGACTGCTGTCTATGACTTTGAATTAGAACAAATGGATGTGAAAACAACCTTTTTGCATGGTGACTTGCATGAGACCATCTACATGAACCAACCTAAAGGATTTACTGATGAGAAACTGCCTAATCATGCATGCTTACTTAAGAAATCTATCTATGGGTTAAAACAATCTCCCAGAAATTGGAATCTGAAGTTTGACTCTTGCATGATTAAGCTTTGTTTTTCTAAAAGCAAGTATGATTCCTATTTGTATTTCAAAGGTGTTAAGAGTGCTGAACCCTTGTATGTCTTACTTTATGTTGATGACATTCTGCTTATGAGTAAATCTAAAAACAAAGTGTTGGGCATTAAAAGGGAACTTAAGAACAACTTTGACATGAAGGACCTTGGTCCTGCCAAAAAGATTCTAGGGATTAAGATTGTTAGAGATAGACCTAATAGGAAGATGTGGTTAAATCAATCTGATTATATTCAAAAAGTGCTTGAAAAATTCAAAACAGATGATTCTAAACCTAACTCTATTCCTCTTGGTGGTCATCTTGATCTTACTAGACCTAATCTGCCCTTGTCTTCTGATGAATGCAATAGAATGAAAGTTGTTCCTTATGACTCTACTGTTGGCTCTATTATGTACAACATGATATGCACTAGACCTGACTTAGCCTTTGCTATTAGTGTGCTTAGTAGGTTCATGTCTGAACCTGCTGAGAAACATTGGTGTGCTATGAAATATCTGTTGAAGTACTTGGCTGGTTCTGTTGATGTTGGTCTGGTATATTGGAAAGACACTGCACCAAGTGAACTATATGGCTATGTAGATTCTGATTTTTCCAGTAACAAGGACAATAGGAAGTCTACAACTTCCTATATGTACACTTGGTGTGGGAATTACGTATCCTGGAAATCTCAGCAATAGTCCACTGTTGCTCTGTCTTCTACTGAAGCTGAATATATGGCTGCTACTGGGCTTGCAAAGAAGCTATCTGGTTACAAGGGATGTTAAGGGAGATAGAGGGCAAGCACTATATTGCATCCTTGCATATTGATAGTCAATCTGCCCTTTATCTATGTAAGAACCCTGTGTATCATGAACGCACAAAACACATTGATGTACGTTTTCACTTCATAAGAGAAAAGGTTGAGAACTAGGTGATAAGTGTCCTGAAGATTGATGGAGGTAAGAATCCAGCAGATTTTGGAACCAAAATTGTTCCTACTGATAAGTTTCTTTTCTGCAGGAATTTCCTTCACATTGAAGGGTCTTCACACTGATATCATTCTGCACTGAACCTGAAGTGGCCCACGATGGAGGTGGACACTGATCCGTATGTAACTTAGAAAATTAAGAGGGCAATTGTTGAGTTATGTAATTTCCTAAGTTGTATTTAGGTTTTACATTCTCTTAGACTTAAGGTTTTTCACTATTCTGCCGCTCTCCATCTTCCTCTCTAAAAAGCTCTGCTAGGGTTTTGCCCTATCCGATCTTCCATGGCGATTCCGATGGAGGCTGAGTGAAGGACCTCGAAGCGAACCTGTCGAAGGATGTACTGGCGCCATTCGAGCCAAGCTTGAGCTCTTGGTTGCAGGAAGAGGGAGTGTCCCCTTCTCAGTGTTCCTTTCGATTGTTTTGTTTGTGTTTTAGCTTAAGTCTGAGAACTCTCGTTGTCTCTCTTGTATCTGAGTTATCATATTGGATTGGACCACCATCTTGAGGTCCCGAGGAGTAGGCTTATCCGAACCTCGTAAAATCTCTGTGTTCTGGCTTGCTTTTGCTTATCTTTGTGCATGCTTTTAAGTTTAACTTTTAGCTGCCTTCGATCCAAATAAATCGCTTCAAAAAAATCATCATTAGAATACCTTACCTGCTAGATTTCTCAGAAGCAACATATCGATCCAATTTGCACCGACTCGCATTCTCAATCAATTCCTTGTAAAGACCCTGAAGTTTGTGTAATGTGCCTATCTGCAACAATCGTGTTATAAGATACTTTTCACTTCTCCAGGATACTAACTATCAAATCAACAACCACTTTATATTTTCATTTAAAATCCTACACTGCTAAGCTTTCATATTTTTCACTCGTTTTTAGATCATTTTGCCAATGACTCGATCCTTACTTTATATCTGTTACATCAAGGTTTGTCATTCAATATATTACTTGAATAACTTTGTACAAATGAAATGTAACAAGGATTCCTCACAAGTCAGTCAAAAGATCATCCAAAATAAGGGTAGACTATAGATATAACATAAGAAGGAACCATTTCAATTAGATTACATAATATCTAAAACTTTCAGATAAGTCATTCATACTCATAGATAAGCAGAACTTATGAAAAAGAAAGACAAATTAATTTGAAATGGCTTATTCTTGGGCCAATCAATGAACAATTCAATATAAGACTGAGCACGGAGACTTCTAAGTTCCCTCTAATACCTGACAGCTATCACCCATGGAAAGTTCACCATTAGCTATTCATCGTTCATATTCCACCAGAGACCCTCCTTTTTTCGGCTCCACCACTGTAGATAAGGCTCTGAAGATTCCATGGAAAGGTAGACAACCTTTCTTATGTATATCTACAATGTGGACGGACTTAAAAACAAAAGACAATCTTTCTTCTAGAAAATGATCTCTCTTTCCCACAAAGCTTCTACTTGAGCAGTTGTATCCTTGATGCCTCAAAACTAATCGAATTTGAGTAAGGGAACGGCTAAACCATCTCATTTCCTATCAAAAAACTGCAAATGTGAGTCTCATACACTAAACAACTGTGCAACAGTATTCATGGCCAGTTCAATGTATCCATTCCTTGTCATAATTATCAAATATTTAGAAGAGGGGAACAAACTGAAATTGGAAATATACTCTTTAATGTACAGATTGAAGCATCCAACAAGAGTAGCAACTTTACTCTAATCAAAAGTGATATACAACTAGCCAAGGAATAAAGCACGGTGATGCGTAGAAAGAGTACAAAAATGTGTACACTTTGGCCAAATATATATCGTAGGTGTTGCATTAATTCCATACTCCATAGTTTAGTGTAGCCAATTTGTACCAGGAATAAACGTTCAGTAGGATCAAGTTCCTTGTATCTTGATATTTCTTCTCTTCAGGGGGTTCATGATGTGTTCTTGCCTCCGATGACAAGCCAATTGTCAAAGGCGACACCTTTGGATCTAGTCTTGGGCGAGAAGTCACGTTGTCTTGCACGAAAGGTTGACAAGATGGACATGGTGGTGCTACGAAGCGAACCCGGTGGCTAACGCGATGATGTCCGCGAGCGATTGACTGGATGGAATTGGTGGCGATGGTGGACGCGATGGAAGCGATTAATGGGGCGAATGGATAGCGATGGCGGAAGCGATTTGATGAGAGATAGGTGATTTGAAAAGACAAGTCTTTGTGTCGTAGCGTCGACTGCGGATGAAGGGAGATGCGAAGGAAGACTTGGCTTGAAGGTTCAAGCAATTGCCGTAGCGTCGACGGCAGAGGGAATGGGGATGCGAAGATAGAGGGTGACGTCCGATCAAGGGAAGGAGGATAAACACTCTACTTGAAACCTTGATTAAAATTGAACGTACTAAAACCAATAACATAGTTTGACTTAAATACTAGGGCGAGACATCCGATGGGCTGAGTTGCACCTAGTGGGCTAGCCCATGCAAGCATGCAAAAGGCACAAACCCTAAAATAAAAAGGACTATAAAAGGAAACTATCTAAAATAACCAATAATACCATCTATAGAAAGTGTCTCAAAACTATGCCAAAACAAAGGCAATAAACCTCTACACATCAAAACGACGCGGCGAAGGCATGGATGCAAACACCGCGAGGAACGGCGACGAAGGGTCGATGGCCTCGCGAGTGGGTGCACGCGATGCCGGCTGCGATGATCGCGATGTTTCGATGTCGATGGTGGCGAGGACGACGAGTCTTGGGTTGGCGTCTGGGCTTCCTTGGCCAGCGACGACGCGTGCGACAAGTGACGCGACGGCGGCGACGATGGCTTTGGACTTAGACCTTGTCACTGGGCCCTCTGAGCGTAGGCTCATGGCTTCTTCCTCGTCGTGGGCCGTCATGGGAGGCATGGTCACATCACCCTCCCCCACTTGGCTGTGAAGCGTCCCCGCTTCACCATCATCAAACTCAGGCTCAACATATGGTGTCAAGTTCGCCACGTTGAAGGACGCGTGGACTCCAAAATCTGGTGGGAGCTCGAGTTGGTAGGCAT
Source organism: Rheum nobile (assembly GCA_027886185.1). Lineage (NCBI taxonomy): Eukaryota > Viridiplantae > Streptophyta > Magnoliopsida > Caryophyllales > Polygonaceae > Rheum > Rheum nobile. Next base: position 2,610,611 of record WOAB01000717.1, on the reverse strand, counting down.
TGTCCCCTATGGCCTTTATCACGCGGAATGGGCCATCTCCACGCGGTGCCAATTTGTGCTTGCGCCGCGAGAGGAACCTTTCTTTTTGCAAGTGCACCCAGACGAGATCCCCGGGTGCAAAAACGATGCGGCGTCGGCCATTGTTCTTCTGGGAGGCATACTGTGCGGCCCTTCTTTCCAATTGGTCCATGGTTCGTCGATGGAGCTCTTGTACCTGCTCTGCGCGATTGGCGGCAGAGACGTGCACTGGGTCTCGCAGTGGTCGAGGCGACAAATCAAGCGGCGTCAATGGGTTCATGCCATACACCACTTTGAAAGGTGTCAACTTGGTCGCTGTGTGCCTGCATCTATTGTAACAAAACTCTACAAGTGAAAGTAAGTCCTCCCAACGCCTAGGGTTGGCTTTTAACATCGTGCGAATGAGGGCTCCTAGGGTTCGATTTGTGACCTCCGTTTGGCCATCGGTCTGGGGGTGGTAGCTAGTGGAAAATGGTTTTGTTCCTAGCTTACCCCAAAGAGTTCTCCAAAAATGACCAACGAACTTAGAATCCCTATCACTCACTATGGTACGTGGGACTCCATGAAGACGCACCACATGCTCAAAGAATAGACCGGCAATCTCACTAGCACTATGGATTGTCTTACAAGCTATAAAATGTGCCATCTTTGAAAATCTATCTACGACCACAAAAATAGAGTCTTTACCTCGTCTAGAGAGGGGCAAACCCGTGATGAAATCCATAGACAAATCTTCCCAGGGGGCACTAGGAATGAGTGTAGGATCGTGATTGTTAGATAAAAACTTAAGGAACTCAGAATAACGATTCTCAGTTCCTTTCGCAGCGGAAATAAACAATCAAGCAAAAGACAAGTTCCTTATAGTGGAAACCTTTGATTGCCAACTAGCAATCCAGGATAAAAACCACTACCTTTCTTTCGAAAGGATTTCAAAGTCTACTTCTTGATTTCTTATCTCTTTTGGTTACAGCTTATCCTAGGAACGAACACACAGTTCCTTTGCCTTACACATAGTTAGACAATCCTAGATAACTTAACACAATCAATAATTAATCCAAGAAACAGACTTTCGCACCTAGGAACTATCACTTACAGTCACAGGAAATTAGCACTCAGCTCTTCTTCCTTGACTGGTTCCTCTTGATCTCGGTTTGCTTTGATGATCTTTGTTTGGAGGTTCACACTAGATATTTGCTAATGAGTGTGAGTTCTTGTTTTAGTGCATAAAGATAACCCTTGGGTTAGTCTTCCTTTTATAGAGGATTCTTCGCAGCTCGATCCTCTCTTGGTTCCCACGGATTGAGCTTGCCCTAGGATTGGTGGTTCTCCTTGATCCACGTTGTTCTTGGCATGTGCAAACAACCTAGGCAGCTCAGAATCTCTCTTGGTTGGTCAACTACCTCAGACGAGCCTTGTGGTGTCGTTGTCAAAACGCTTTCGTCCGAGATTGAGTAAGCTGGCCGCTTGGGAACCGTCTGCTGGACAGCGACGTCTTCATGTACTGTCGCTTTCATCGTCTCTGTCCGAGGTAGAGGTTCTCTAGGCATCTTGTTCTTTAGCTCTTGGACCTTGGCAGACTTTTGGAAGCTTCGGACAAGTCGTTTTCGACACCTTTTGTCCGAGGTTGTGTGTTCCCAGATTTCTCGGGAATTGCAATGTCGCAAGCTCCATTTCTGGGCACACCTGGGTTCCTTTGGATTCCTCCAGCTATCTTGTTCCTTTGGTTCCCTTGTTCTGTTTGGCTTTCCTGCCTTCGGTATATTCCTGTGGTTCCTTAAAACACATCTTTGAGATAAAACATTAGTATCATAATATTTGTCATCTTCAGAAGTAGAGAAACTGAGGAAAGGAACTCTCAGGGGAACCGAAGTTCCAGAGTTCCGTTTCCTAACAATTTCCCCCTTTTTGATGATGACAAATATAAGGAACCTGGCAACATAATAGGAACATGAAATTCATGAGACCATATTGAGGTAACGGGATTTACAACATTACAGATTAGTGATAGAACATTCAATGGTTGTAAATTCCCCCTAAGCACGTGAACAAGTTTATTTCAAATTCCCCCTTAGAAATAGAACTAGTTCAGAGTTCCTATTAATTCAGTAGTCTCCAAAGTTCAAGGTTCCTATCCTTTTCTTCCCCCTTTTGACATCATCGAAAAGATTAAGTATGAGTTAAGAACATGATATCGGAGTGAATATGCGATTGCAGCAAGCCTATAAAATGTCATAATGAAAACTTAAGGCGAAGACAAATGAGCATGGGAACGAAACTGAAGATAATCATTAAAAACTTCACTTATCATTGATCAAACACACAAAATACCACAAGCAAACAACAAACAACCGACAAGACAAACAACAGATAGCAAGGAAGACAACAAAAGCAATCTTAAGAAAGACAACAAAAGGGATAGAAGAGGGGAGTAGGATCCTAAGGGAAACTACTAGCTCACTGTGGCGTTGCAGCACTGGGAACCTAGAACAAGTGTTCCTATGGCGTAGTAGCGGCCTCTTCTTCTGCATCCTTGTCGTCGGTTCCTACATTTTGGCCCGCGGCCTGATGAGCACTGATTGCACCTTGCCAATCTTTCTGCAGAACGTCCACCAGACTCTCGACAGCAGAACTGATACGCCCCAACTCTCTTACTTGATCATGGATGGCGACCGTGTTGGCAGTCGAGCCTTCCAAGATAGCTTTTTCAATACGATCCAACGCAAGGAGGATCGCAGAGGAGTCTGAAGAGGGGGTTGGCTGAGGGTGGGAACTAGAACGGCCCTGGGAACTCGCCTTTTCCTTAGGCAGGATTTCTTCTGTTTCAGCAGGGTTGGGTTGTTGTTCCTTAGATTTCAGCTTCTGAACTGTGTGCATTGTAAGACATTTGCTGTGGGTAGTCTCAGGGAAGTCTTCTGGGTACTGATTGAGGTTGGAGAGTAGCCTTTTGATGATGTGAGGGAAGGATAAAGCATGGGAGTCATGGGATGCACAGAATTGCATGTGAGCCAGCACAATACGGGGAAGATCCAACTGAACGCCGGAGAGCACTTTGTCCATGTAGATGGCGTCGGTGATGAGGACTTCGTTCCTGTGCTCTTGCCTGGGAACCAAGTTGCGAGTGATCCAAAAATGCAGTAGCCGGTTTGCGATGGAGAGATCCTTCGTCTCCAAAGATGAGGGGGATGTGCCATCATAAATTTTCTTGACGATTGCTCCTTTGGACTTGAAGCCCTTTCCCTTGGGCCATCCCTTCTTCTGAGGCAGAATGCCAAACCCAGACCTCGACTCAATCCCTAGAGCATACGCGATTAGATTGGCAGACAGGGGAAAGCTGGTTCCCTTCCATATGAGAATGGCATCGTGATAGGGAGAGTTCTCCTTCTGGGGTACAAATTCCATGGACTGGTAAAACATCCGGACAACCTCGTCGGAAGCAGAGAAGGGCTCGCACAGTATCTCGTCCCACCCTTGGAACTGCAATAGAGAGTGGAACTCATCCAAAGCTTCTCTATAGAGTTCCTCATCCTCTTCTTCTAACGCCTGGGTCCAGAATTCTCTGCCGATAATGAGAGGTTTTAGGATCTTCCTTTTGGAGAAGGAAGAGGAGACAAATAGGGTGGTGGTTTTGGCCCTTTTTGTGGATTTGGTTTCATAGGGAACAATGGCTTGGGAGCTTCTCTTCCTCTGTTGCATTCTTGTGGCGACAGAGGGGCCTGGGTTGGAAGTTTTGGATTTGAGGCTGATCGGGGAAGGCTCGGGGCTAAGGATCTCTTGAAGGGATTTATCCGGAGAGGAATCATGCGATCCGCCTTCAGAAACTGATTTTGTGACTGATTCTGAAGCCAAAGTGATGGCTTGCTCCTCTTCTTTGGGCATGGTTGGTTCCTCTTCCACCTTTTCCTTATCCTTTGGTGGTTTCTCAAGCTTCTCTTCTGGTTTCTCTGCAGGTTTCGCCACGGGGTTTTCTTTGGGGAGGGATTTTGAAGAAGTGGAGGCAGAAACAGGCTTGGAGGAGGAGGCTTTAGCCTTCTTTTCGCGAAATGCTTGAAGAAAAGCAGCTTCCTCTTCATCCATAACAACGATTGGGTTAGGGTTGGCCATTTGAGAGGAGCTAAGAGGATTGCTGTGAGAAGAGAAAGAGAGGTAGAAGATCAGAGAGATGGAGAGCTTGTGTGATCAACTCAGAGCAACTGAGCACCTCTTTAAGGGCGTTGAAGATCTAGGATGGCCAAGAGCTGAGGTGACCGTTGAAGCAAATCCAGCCATTGAGAAGATCAAGGCAAATCCGAAGCATTGAAGAGAGTTGCAGCTTTTTGGAACGACTAATTTAAATTCAAAATATGACCCATTCCGAGAAGAGGGAGGTCTGCCACTGATGAGACATGCCTTATCCCTGCCAATATGCCATAAATAGCGTCTGGGAGAGCCAAGCGAGCCGTTGGAGAGACGCGATGTTCTGGTTCCTTTCTGGCGACATTTTCAGCGAGCTAGAGGAATGTATGGGAACCTTTGGTGTAGGTGGGGACAAATGAACCAAAAACAGTACGTTCCCATACAAGGAATCAGGGTAGACTATTTATCGCATTGCACAATAATTCTCAGAGAAGGTTTAGAGATGGATCATAGGGAATTAAATTGAGCAATGAGGCAAGGGTAGGTCTTAGTACACAATCATCATTTTAGCTTGTAATGTTGGGTTAGAAATATGATCAGATTGTGACTTTTGGGCCATCAAAGAAATTTGAACAATGAGGAGTTGAGAAATAATGATAATCAAAAGGAAACGAACCAGAAAAATTTATCTAAGCCTTTATAAGAAACCATTATGACAAGAAGGGTTTGTAGCAAAAGATATAACACAAGGACATCAAGACTCAACAAGTTAAATATCTTAAACTAGTCAATCAGGGGAACTCGGAAAGAATTCTCAGAACTAAGGTCACTACTGAGTAATAGGAATCATTCCTAGTTCCAATCTGAGGTTCTCAAAAGGAACTCTATTCAATGGCTTGGTGAATATATCTGCAATTTGATCTTCAGTTCTACAAAATTTCATAATGATGTTTCCCTTCTCAACATGATCTCTAAGAAAATGATGTCTAATGTCAATATGCTTGGTCCTAGTATGATGCACAGGATTCTTAGAAATGTTTATAGCACTAGTGTTGTCACAAAGGATAGTGAGAGGGCCATAAGACATACCAAAGTCCGCGAGTTGTTGCTTTAGCCAGAGAATTTGGGAACAATAAGAGGCAGCTGCAATGTACTCGGATTCTGTGGTGGAGAGGGAGACTGAAACTTGTTTCTTTGATCCCCATGACACAAGGCAAGGGCCTAGGAACTGTGTCATTCCAGAAGTGCTCTTTCTATCCATAAAATATCCAGCATAATCAGCATCAGTGAAACCCATGAGCTCAAAGGGACATTCTTTGGGGTACCAAATGCAGAGATCGTCAGTTCCCTTGAGATATCGAAGTATTCTCTTTACAGCAGCCAAGTGGGTTTCTCTCGGACAAGATTGGAACCTAGCACACAAGCCAACAACAAAGACAATGTCTGGTCGACTAGCGGTTAGGTACATGAGTGAGCCTATCATACCTCTATAGAGCTTCTCCTCCACTAGAGGACTCGAGTGGTCCTTATCCAGATGGGCAATGGTGGATATGGGAGTGGAGAGAGGCTTGCATGAATCCATTTTGAACTTCTTCAGTAGTTCCCTGACATACTTCTGTTGGTGGATTTGAATACCATCTTCCTTTTGAGTGATTTGTAATCCGAGGAAGAATGTGAGTTCCCCAATTAAACTCATTTCAAATTCACTGCTCATCAAGTCTTTGAACTTGTCTACAAGGGACAGGTTAGTGGAACCAAAAATGATATCATCAACATAAATTTGAACCACTAAGATGTTACCTTTTTCTTCTAGGATGAAGAGAGTCTTATCAATAACTCCATGCCTGTAGCCATTTGAGAGTAGGAACTGGGCAAGACGATCATACCAAGCTCTGGGAGCTTGCTTGAGGCCATAGAGTGCCTTGTCTAGAAAGTAGACATGATCTGGATGATCGTCGTCTTCGAAACCAGGAGGTTGCTTGACATAGACTTCTTCTTGAAGAATTCCATTGAGGAAGGCTGTCTTCACATCCATTTGGAACAACTTGAACCCTTTGTGAGATACGAAGGCAATCAACAACCTTATTGCTTCGATCCTTGCCACTGGAGCATAGGTTTCATCATAGTCAATTCCTTCTTGTTGATTGTATCCTTGAGCCACAAGTCTTGCTTTGTTCCTTATCACAGCTCCTGTATCATCTAGCTTGTTTCTGAAAACCCATCTGGTTCCTATGATGTCCTTATCCTTGGGGCGAGGAACCAGATGCCAGACTTTGTTCCTTTCAATTTTGATGAAGCTCCTCTTGCATGGCTTGGATCCAGTCCGCATCCTTTAGTGCCTCACCTATGTTCTTTGGTTCCACAATAGACAAAAAGGCATTAAAGGCAAAGAAAGTTAGATGTTCGTACTTGACTGGAGGCTTGACGACTCTTCTTTCTCTGTTGGAAGCCAAAGAATTTAATGTGGAGACATTCTGAGTTGAGCATTCAGCTTCCTGGTTGGGGTCACCTTCTCCATTGAAGAACATGTGGGAAGATGAATCATTGAGGTCTCCACAGATGTTGTCGTCATGCTCATGGTTCCCAGAAATGGATTGTTGTTCATTATCCATGGGAACTGGTGGAGGAACCATTGGAGGGTTCCGTTCAGCAGGACAGGAACTGGGAGGAGTGACATCTTCATCTGGATCTTCTTGGGATGACTTGGGAAATAGATCTTCAAAGGAACTGGTGGTGTTCTGCATAATCTTTCCGAGTGATTTTTCATTAAAAATAACATGAACACTTTCTTCTACCTTTTTAGTCCTTTTGTTGAAGAACTTGTATGCCTTGCTGCCTGAGGCATATCCAATGAAGATTCCTTCATCACTTCTTGGGTCGAACTTGCCAAGATTGTCCTTCCCATTGTTGTGCACAAAGCACTTGTATCCGAACACCCTTAGATGAGAAATGTTGGGAACTCTTCCTCTTAGGAGTTCATAGGGTGTCTTCTCTGTGATAGGCCGAAGCATGGCTCTATTGATGATGTAGCATGCTGTGTTGATCGCCTCAGCCCAAAAGGATTAGGAGAGTCCACTTGAGATCAACATAGTTCGAGCCATGTCTTCCAAGGTCCTATTCTTTCTCTCCACTACTCCATTCTGTTGAGGAGTGTATGGTGCAGAGAAGTTGTGATCAATGCCATGCTCACTGCAAGAGGTTAGAAATTCTCCATTTTCGAATTCGGTACCATGGTCAGACCGAATAGCATTAAGTGAACAATCAAGGGATTTTTCTAACAAGGGAACCAGGTCTTTAAAGCGATCAATGACTTCACTTTTAGATTGAATGAAAATGGTCCAAGTAAAGCGAGAGAAGTCATCGACAATAACAAAAATATACCTGTTCCCTCCTAGGCTTTGAACTCTCATGGGTCCACAAAGATCCATGTGGATGAGCTCAAGAGGCCTTAAGGTGCTTACCATGTTTTTGGATTTGAAGGAACTACGAGCCTGTTTTCCTTTTACACAGTCAGAGCATGGTTCCTTAGATGTACCACTTAGCTTTGGCAATCCTCTGACTAGTTCCTTTGAGTGTAGCTTTTGAATCAGCTTGGTGCTAGCATGACCGAGGCGTTGGTGCCACAACTCAGCTTGGTCATTCACGATTGAGAGACACAGTTTCTCCTTGGGGACGAAGGATGGATCAACAATGTAAACATTGTTGAATCTCTTTCCTTTTAGGATGATTTGTCCCGAGGAGTCAAGAACTGAGCATTCGTTTGATCTAAATCTGACTTCATTGTCTCCTTGATCACACAGCTGTGACACACTTATTAGATCAAAACCAAGACTATCAACAAGGTGAACTTTGTTTACCTGAATGTGATCGTTGAGTTTCACAGTTCCTATTCCACAGATTTTCCCTTTGCTTTTGTCTCCAAAGGATATGTTCCCTCCTTGGAGAAGTTGAACCCAGCGAAGCTTGGCTTTACTGGGGGGATTAGCATTCCGAGTCTGTGAATAACCAGGGAACTGGTTCCTTTCATGGTAATGAGTACTTTTCTCCTTTTCAAAGTTCCTTTTCTTAGCACAATCAGTGTTGTAATGACCATTCTTACCACAGTAGGTACACAAACGATTGTAAACAACATGTTCATATTTTCCTTTTCCTGGCCTAAAAGGTTTTTCAGTTTTCCATTTGTTAAAATCAACATTGTTTCTAACCTTGCTATGGGCCATGTCAATATATTTTTTGTGAGAAAAGGAATTGGTGAACCATTGGTTTTCAGGAATCATCTTTTCTTTTCCCTTTGGTTCCTTCTTAGGACTTTGAGAACCTTCATTGAGACGTTTGGCAACCTCAGCCTTATTCTCAAGGACCATGATCTTCTCTAATAGGAATTGATTCCTATCACGAGAAGTGGCCAGAGCAATACTGAGGTTCTCATTCATCTCAACAAGTTCTCGCCTAGCCTTTTCTTCTTCAGCATCATTGTTCCCTTTATTATTGACATATCCTATTCCATGTCGTTGTCTCACAAAAACAGTTTGATTTATCGTTTTTTTCATTAATGGAATCAGTGAGAATGTCTAACCTATCAATTATGGATTGAAGCATGTCATTTCCAGGTGGGTTAGCATGCAAGAGAACTTTGACAGAGTCTATGCTAGTTTCATTACAAGATTTGCAAATTTTAAGGTGACTAGCATGCACATTTCTAATATCAATGAGTTTGGAGTGAGTTTCAGCTAGGTCTTTCTCAGTTTCATCAAGTTTCTTACTCCAAATAGAATTCTCGACAGTCAAGCAAGCAATTTCATCTTCACAGTCATCTAGTTTCTGTTGAAGGAAACTGGTTTCCTTTCCTAGTTTCTTTATGATCTTAAGAAGTTGTTTCTTATCACAATCAACTAGGGATTTTAAGAGATCATCAGAAGTTACCTCAAGGTCTTCTGAGTCACTTGAGTCTCCTTTTGCTATGAGACATCTCCTTCCAGAGAAGCCACTCAGATCCAGTTCCTCATCTGAGTCTTCTCCCCATGATGCTACGAGAGCCTTCTTTCTTTGAGGTCTTTCCTCTTCCTTGGACTCTTCTTTGTTGGGACAGTTCTTAGCGTAGTGTCCCTTCTCCTTGCACTCGTAACAGGAGACTTCCTTGAGATCTCTTCTTGGTCCATTGTGAGAGAAACTGCCCTTTTGGAACCTTCCCTTCACAAATAATTTTTTGATGTTCTTTGTGAAAAGGGCTGTTAGTTCGTCCTCTTCTTCTTCAAGGTCTGAGTTCTCTTCCTCCATCTCGAGCCTAGAGAAGGCTTTGGAGATCTTGAGGGCGATTCCTTTCTCTAGTTTCTTATCGGCATTGGCTTTAGTGTGCTCTCCTTCTTCAACTTCCAGTTTCCCTATGACTTGGGTCAAGGGAAGGGATTGGATGCCTGGAGTGTTCTTCATGATTCCCTTGAGAAGGGTGAACTTGGAGTTGAGTCCATTTATAATCATCAAGGACTTGGAGACTTCATCAAGATCAACTCCCGCCGCCGTCAACTTTCCAATTAATCTGTTGAAGCGAGAGTAGTACTCTGAGATGGTCTCAGTTTCCATCATTTTGAAGGTGTGGTATTCTCCTTCCAAAGCAAACTTTCTGCTTTGCTTTAGTTCCTCACTTCCTTCATGCATCTCCTTGAGAGCTTTCCACATCTCCTTGGCCGTCTTGATGCCTATGACTTTGTCCATGTCCTCTCTGTCCAATCCATTGAGGATGAACTGTCTTGCCTTGGCATTCTTCTCCATGATGACATAATGTTCTGGTTTCCAGTCTTCTTCCTTCATGGTAAGATCGACGTGGCCATCTCCATTTTCGACTATCCTCCAACATTGGTAGTCGTTGGTCTTGATGTGGCTTTCCATGCACTTTTCCCACCATGTTTCTTCTCCTTTCTTGCGAAGGTGTGGCTTGTTGGTGGAAATTCCTAGCTCAAACTTGCTTGGTTGAGACATGATCTGCAAACTTATCAAAGATCTAGAGCTTTTCCTGCTCTGATACCAATTGTAGGATCGTGATTGTTAGATAAAAACTTAAGGAACTCAGAATAATGATTCTCAGTTCCTTTCGCAGCGGAAATAAACAATCAAGCAAAAGACAAGTTCCTTATAGTGGAAACCTTTGATTGCCAACTAGCAATCCAGGATAAAAACCACTACATTTCTTTCGAAAGGATTTCAAAGTCTACTTCTTGATTTCTTATCTCTTTTGGTTACAACTTATCCTAGGAACGAACACACAGTTCCTTTGCCTTACACACAGTTAGACAATCCTAGATAACTTAACACAATCAATAATTAATCCAAGAAACAGACTTTCGCCCCTAGGAACTATCACTTACAGTCACAGGAACTTAGCACTCAGCTCTTCTTCCTTGACTGGTTCCTCTTGATCTCGGTTTACTTTGATGATCTTTGTTTGGAGGTTCACACTAGATATTTGCTAATGAGTGTGAGTTCTTGTTTTAGTGCATAAAGATAACCCTTGGGTTAGTCTTCCTTTTATAGAGGATTCTTCGCAGCTCGATCCTCTCTTGGTTCCCACGGATTGAGCTTGCCCTAGGATTGGTGGTTCTCCTTGATCCACGTTGTTCTTGGCATGTGCAAACAACCTAGGCAGCTCAGAATCTCTCTTGGTTGGTCAACTACCTCAGACGAGCCTTGTGGTGTCGTTGTCAAAACGCTTTCGTCCGAGGTTGAGTAAGCTGGCCGCTTGGGAACCGTCTGCTAGACAGCGACGTCTTCATGTGCTGTCGCTTTCATTGTCTCTGTCCGAGGTAGAGGTTCTCTAGGCATCTTGTTCTTTAGCTCTTGGACCTTGACAGACTTTTGGAAGCTTCGGACAAGTCGTTTTCGACACCTCTTGTCCGAGGTTGTGTGTTCCCAGATTTCTCGGGAATTGCAATGTCGCAAGCTCCATTTCTGGGCACACCTGGGTTCCTCTGGATTCCTTCAGCTGTCTTGTTCCTTTGGTTCCCTTGTTCTGTTTGGCTTTCCTGCCTTCGGTATATTCCTGTGGTTCCTTAAAACACATCTTTGAGATAAAACATTAGTATCATAATATTTGTCATCTTCAGAAGTAGAGAAACTGAGGAAAGGAACTCTCAGGGGAACCGAAGTTCCAGAGTTCCGTTTCCTAACAATGAGCAATGGTGTATAGAGGCCGTGTGGGCTGGACCTAGCTTTGGCTCTTTGGCATGTCACACAACTTCTACAAAACCTAGTCACTTGTTGGGTCATTTTAGGCCAAAAGAAATGTTCTCTTAGGGCGGCCAAGGTCTTACTAATCCCAAAGTGTCCACGACTTTCGTGTGCTTCCTGAATCAAAAGGAGCCTAATGGAAGACCTAGGGATGCCAAGGCGACTAGCCTTGTATAAATAACCCTCAGAAAGGAAATATGACTCAAACTCTCGAAATCTTAGGCAATGCTCGACTATAGGGGCAAAGAAAGGATCACTAGCATACAATTCTTTAATCAAAGCAAAACCCAAAATTTAGTTTGCACATGAGTCAAGAGAACATACCTTCGAGACAATGCGTCGTCGACAATGTTCTCCTTTCCCTTCTTGTGGACCACGACATAAGGAAATGTCTCAAGAAATTCCACCCAACGAGCATGGCGTCGATTGAGGTGGGCTTGGCTCTTCAAATAGCTCAAGGCTGTGTGGTCGTTGTGGATGACAAATTCACGCGGCCAAAGGTAATGTTGCCATGTCTTTAGCACGCGTATTAGGGCATATAATTCTTGGGGTAATTGAGTGTGGCCCCCGTGAGCTTCTCACTGAAATATGTAATGGGCCTCTTCTCCTGGTGCAGCACACCACCAATGCCTATGTCGGAGGCATCACATTCCACCTCAAAGTGTTTGGCGAAGTCGGGAAGCTGGAGCAAAGGTGCTTGGCACAAGGCCCTCTTCAAAGCCGAGAAGGCTTCTTTGTGGGACTCAAGCCACAAGACAGTGCTACCCTTCTTCGTCAACTCATGCAAAGGCGCGACAATGGAGGAGAAGTCTCGAACAAAGCGCCTATAAAATCCTGTGAGGCCGAGAAAGCTTCGCACCTGTGTCGGCGTCGGCCACTCTTTGATGGCCACGATCTTCTCTTTGTCGATGCGTAGACCATCACTGCTCATGACATAGCCCAGAAAATTGGTGGACGCGGAGCAAAATGAGCACTTGGCCAGATTGGCGAATAGGCTCTCGCATCGAAGGCACTCGAGCACTTGGCGAAGGTTATCGACATGCTCCTCCAGGCTCCGTGAATACACAAGGATGTCATCGAAATAAACGGCGACAAACTTGCCAAGGAAGGTTCTCAAGACGTGGTTCATCACGCGCATGAAGGTGCTTGGCGCGTTCATGAGCCCAAATGACATGACAAGCCACTCGTAGAGCCCGTACTTCGTCTTGAACGCGGTCTTCCACTCATCACCTTCTTTCATCTTGATTTGGTGATAACCACTCTTCAAATCTATCTTGGAGAAAAGTGTGGCGCCATGAAGTTCATCAAGCAAGGGGAGAGAGATTCCCTTACGTAGCCGCGATCCAACAACTCTTGCACTTGGCGCTGGAGCTCTTTGGTCTCCTCTGGGCCAGCTCTATACGCAACGCGATTGGGTAAGGAAGCACCTGGCACAAGGTCAATCTGGTGCTCAATTCCTCTCAGTAGAGGTAATCCTTGTGGCAACTCATCGAGAAAGACATCGTCGAAAGCTGCGAGTAAGGTCGCGATGGCTGGCGGCACGGACGCGGAATTCGACGACTCAGGGATGTATGGAGTTGATACAAGAAGAAAACATGGGGCCTTGCCAGTCAAACATGGAGTTAGGTCACTGGCCCTGGCTACAAGCAAGCGTCGCTCACATTTTCCTTACAAAGGAGACGTCTGCGGCAACGGTTCGGCAAACTTCGTCGATGGTAAGGCGCTTGTTGATTTCTGTGGGGCACTGGGCTTATATGGACCAGTGCATGAGCCAGAAGTGGAAAATCCTGGCCAAGTCTCTGGAGTGCCTTTCTTGGCCTTACCAGCGTCACCAATAGTGGCGCCATGACGATCCAGTTGGGCACTTGGTGTCCCAGCAGTGGCGTTGTTCCTCTTTTTGTCAGTGTCTGGGGAAGACAAAATTTTGCCAGAATAGGAGGAGTTTTGTCTCTGGAGTGCCTCTGGGCACTCTTTGGACCTAGTAGACGCGGCCTCAATGGCCTTCTGGCGATCACGCTCAACCTGGTCGTGCAAGATCTCATGGGGAGACATTTGATGCAAGGTGATGCGCTTCCCGTGGTAATTGAACACATAAGTGTTCAAATAGCCATCATGGAGCACGCGCTTGTCGAATTGCCATGGACGCCCAAGCAAAATATGGGTGGCGTCCATTGCAACGACATCACAAAGTATAGAATCACAGTATTGCCCTATGGAAAAACAAACTAAGCATTGGCAAAATACTGTGTTACCTGGACTAGAAGAAATCCATTGGAGGGCATAAGGCTGTGGATGAGGCGTCGTACGCAACTTGAAGTGTGTCACGACCTTCTCATTGACAATGTTAGCACATGATCCTCCATCAACTATGACACTCAAGGAAGCCATCTGGATGAGAGCCCGTGTGTGGAACAAGTTCTCGCGTTGGTCGTGGAGGCTCGCTTCCTAGACTGTGAGGAGACGACGCGTCACCAAGCTCAATGGTGTGCCCGCATGCAGAGAAGCGGGTTCGCAGTCATAGGCGTCTTCCTCCTCTTTGATGCCTTCATCGATGGCCTCTAGGGGTTGCTCCTCGTCGTCGCAAGACTCGTAGCCGGCGGCGGCCGTGGAGAACAAAACCTTTCGAGCGTTTGGGCAATCCTTCTTATAGTGGCCTCTTCCACCACACTTGTAACACTCAAGGTCGTGCGCGCGATCTGTGCCCATTGGAGCTTGTCTGGGCGCAATCTGGCGCGGCGCGGTGTTTGGCGTCGACGGCTTCGCTTTGGGGGCTTGGCTCGACGCGGCTGTGGTAGAGACACTAGGGCAAACATTAGTAGAATGCAATCCACTAGGGTTAGAAGAATACCTTTGTTGGCCACTTGGAAAAGCGTAAGACTTTCGACGAGAGATTTGTGCATGGATTTGCATCGTCGTATGTGTGAGTGTGTTCAAATCTTTGATGGGCAAAATCTCGAGTTGATCACGAATGTTAGTGTTCAAGCCACTCAAGAATTTTGTCCTCAAAGTCGATGGTGTAACGGAGATGTTGGCCTTGTAATACATGTCTTCAAGCTTGGAAAAGAACTCGAGTGGAGTCATCGACCCTTGTCGAGCCATGGCTATCTCCATTCTCATTTGATTCCTATATTCTGAAGGCACATATTTCTTGGTCATCACGTAGACTAGATGATGCCATTCTGTGACTCTGGTCCTGTGGCGACGCACGCAGTCATCTTCGAATCTATGCCACCACACGCGGGCAGCTCCTCGGAAGTGAAGTGTCGCGGTGTCGACATGGTCTGCAGGGGGGATGCGGCAATATCGAAGGGTGTACTCCGTAGCCTGCACCCATTCAAGAAAAAACAGAGGGGTTGTATTCACCAAAAAAATGCTCGATTTTTACCTTGACTTCGTGTTGTTGGCAACGAGGTTGGGCTGGTGCTTGGTTGAACGCGTTGTTTGGCGCAGCGGTGTAGAGAGGATTCTCGTAGGCGCGCATACCATGGGGTCTATCGCGTCCAACCTGGCGTCTATCGCGGTCTTGGTGATCTTCGCCGCGAGTAAACTCATCCCTTGGCGCGTAGGCGTCGTCGCGTCGGCGTCTTCGCGGCTGGGCATCGTAGTCGGCTTGGCGGATGTCCCTTGGCATGACATCACGGCGCTCACCGCCAATATCACGCATGCATTCTCTTTGGGGCTGGAGACGCTGTGGAGGTATCCAATCCGAAGGGTGATCCTGCAATTCAAGTGGATCTCCAAGAGGGGGGTGAAAAAAATTAGGGTTGACCATACCTGAGTCCTCGATCTCCTCATCGTCATACTCGTCGAAGTCGTCGTGGACATTGGGTGTGATCGACGCGTAGCCGTCGGATCCGTAACGCGGCGTCCGAACACTTTGGTGTCGAAGGTGGTCGCGTACATCATGGCTCTGTGGCTGTGTAGTTGGTGTCCTCAAGTTGGTCTCATCGCGTCGCATATGCCCACTGGGTCTGCGACTGGGTCTCCTTGGCGTCGCGTCGGCTTGCTCGGCTCGGCGAGGGCAGCCTTCGCATGGTGATGAGCCCGGTATGCGTCTCTGGGTTCTCCTAGAGGCATAGCGATCATCAAAGTTGTATGGTTCAGAAAACTCACCTTGAGTGTCCTCGGCGTCGCAGTCGTTGTCGGAGCCGGTATCGAAGCCAGCGGGTGTGGCTCTGGGCACGTAGCGGTCCGTGTGCGAAACGAAGCCTTGGCGACTCTCGATGACAATTTGTATACGATTGAGTTGTGGTTGATGATGAGATGTCGAAGGCATTAGACCTTTGCCTTTGGCTACTCTTGTCTTCGATGGACCGGCGTCAGTGGCTCATGGTGGAGCCGGCGCGTCCATAGCACTCAGGGGTGTTGGTGTGGGCGATTGATGTGCCGCGCGTTCTCTGGCTTCAAATTGAGCCACACGTTGACGAAGAGCTTGGATTTCTCGTTGCTCCTCGGACAACTCCATGAGTGGGTCTTGTTGTGGGGGGTCAATTGGGGGTTGGTCTTATGGTAGACCCAACGGCGGTGGATGTGGGTTGGTGTTGTCGATTCCAAGTTGGTCATCACTTTGTCCAACCGTCATGCTACCTATGACAATATGGCCATACATGGGAGTAAAAACGAACCAAAAGACAACAAAGAACAACAACCAAGAAAATCACTAGTCAAGTCACAAAGTTCACGTGGGTAGGGCAAGTTTGGCTTGCCGTGAGGGCGGCTTGGCTTGCACAAGAGGTGGTGTATCAAGCAAGTTGCAATCAAATAAACAAGAACAAATTGAAACCCTAAAACAAACGTAAATAAAGTAACCTAATTAGCAAGAAAATACCTTTTAGGAAGCTTGACCTAGACGGCGGAGAGAGAGAGAAGATGAGCTTAGACCGAGTCGAGTGGGTTAGGGTTGCCTTACTTTGGCTTTACCTAACTTTGGTAACTTTTTTTTTTTGAATATCTTTTTTTTTTTAATATATGAGATCTAATTTTTTGATCTTTTCGGATTTGCAAAAGGAAACAAAAGAAAACGGCCTAAGTAACAAGAATATCACAAGTGTGATCTTTAGAGATAGGAGAGAGAAAAATAAGATTTGAGTTGATATCTTATAAGGAAATTGCGTCTAACAACCTAAAAAGTAGAATCTAGCAAACAAGGAAACTCTATCCACGCGTGAAACAAGGAAACAAAATATTCTAGCATACAAGATAACAAATTACCTAACACACCAAAACTTAGGAAACAAGGAAAAATTCCGGCCAAGATATTATCTTGTAGAAACCGAGTAGGTAATGCAAATATGGAAACTTTGGTTTTTCTCAAGATTATGAAAACAAACGATGGGGGTCAAGAAAAAAAAAATTGTGAACAAGATGCAAACTTGAGTTCGTGACTTATAAGATTACTGGGCTCTGATACCAGTTGATGTGTTATTGCCTCCGATGACAAGCCAATTGTCAAAGGCGACACCTTTGGATCTAGTCTTGGGCGAGAAGTCACATTGTCTTGCACGAAAGGTTGACAAGATGGACACGGTGGTGCTACGAAGCGAACCTGGTGGCTAACGCGATGATATCCGCGAGCGATTGACTGGATGGAATTGGTGGCGATGGTGGACGCGATGGAAGCGATTGATGGGGCGAATGGATAGCGATGGCGGAAGTGATTTGATGAGGGATAGGTGACTTGAAAAGACAAGTCTTTGTGTCGTAGCGTCGACTGCGGATGAAGGGAGATGCGAAGGAAGACTTGGCTTGAAGGTTCAAGCAATTGCCGTAGCGTCGGCGGCGGAAGGAATGGGGATGCGAAGATAGAGGGTGACGTCCGATCAATGGAAGGAGGATAAACACTCTACTTGAAACCTTGATTAAAATTGAACGTACTAAAACCAATAACATAGTTTGACTTAAATACTAGGGCGAGACATCGGATGGGCCGAGTCGAACCTAGTGGGCTAGCCCATGCAAGCATGCAAAAGGCACAAACCCTAAAATAAAAAGGACTATAAAAGGAAACTATCTAAAATAAGCAATAATACCAAATATAGAAAGTGTCTCAAAACTATGCCAAAACAAAGGCAATAAACCTCTACGCATCAAAACGACGCGGCGAAGGCATGGATGCAAACACCGTGAAGAACGGCGATGAAGGGTCGATGGCCTCGCGAGTGGGTGCACGCGATGCCGGCTGCGATGATCGCGATGTTTCGATGCCGATGGTGGCGAGGACGACGAGTCTTGGGTTGGCGTCTGGGCTTCCTTGGCCAGCGACGACGAGTGCGACAAGTGACGCGACGGCGGCGGTGATGGATTTGGACCTAGACCTTGTCACTGGGCCCTCTGAGCGCAGGCTCATGGCTTCTTCCTCGTCGTGGGCCGTCATGGAAGGCAGGGTCACATCAGTTCACCAAAGAAAATCAAAGATTATAACAGGAGGAATGAGATGGTTTAGCCGTTCCCTTACTCAAATTCGATTAGTTTTGAGGCATCAAGGATACAACTGCTCAAATAGAAGCTTTGTGGGAAAGAGAGATCATTTTCTAGATGAATGATTGTCTTTTGTTCTTAAGTCCGTTTACATTGTAGATATACATAAGAAAGGCAGTCTACCTTTCCATGGAATCTTCCAGGAATAAACGGAGATGTCGTTGTCAAACACCGATGTAACCCAAATCGACGGCCTCTTACGAAAAGAGAAACCGCCAAATTGGCCCTTCTCCTCAGTAGGTGCTGGAGGAGGTGGCGGCGGCCGTTGTTGATGGAAGGAAGAGGACCGGGCATTGTCGAGTATAAACCTTCCTGGAAACAACCCTTGCTATATTTTCCGGGTCCAATCTCAATGACTCTAATTCAAACTTACAAGCATTTGAATCGAATCTTCCCTGCTTACTTGATTTCCTATTTCGAATTCCAGCCCCACCGCTCTCTTCACCAATTGAGCTTCCATTCGAAATGGAAAAAAATCGATTTAGTTAAGGCTTCGACATGTGATTTACTATCATTCGAGCAAGAATCCCGAAATCCAAAAGGACCTAAAACCCGGGGAGTATAGGTGGGAGTATAAACCAGTTTTGAAATCTTGACTGAAGATTCGAGAAAATCAGTGCTAAGTCCTTTAGAATCGGGTGAGATTCTACGTGTGCACAGAGATCTCCGGATTACGACGGGCTCTTCCTTCTTCACCGGACTGATTTTGTAGGACTTGCTCTTGTCAGCCCTAACCACAATTTACAGAAATTATGAACTGTAGAATTCCATGAAAGCATCGAATTGACCAAAGAAATGGAGCAATTGCGTGAGTATGGTTAGAAACATTGAGATTCAGATAGCGAACGCATAGGGGTAAAAAAATTATCTTTTAGCCCGGGCCTAATAAAAATCGAAATATATAAACACGTTTATTTTGATTAAACAGCCCGAATATTAATTAGTTGGGTATATCCGGGCTATGCTCATGCAAGGGGAATAAGATTTCTACTTAATAGCCCAAATTTTGACATTAAAAATACGCTCGAGCTATATTCTCCTAACGTTCAAAGTGCAATATTATTTAGCCCGGGCTCCCCACAATATATCCGGGCTCTTTTCTTATACAAAAAAAAATAATCGTAGTTTGCAATTTTTAGTGACTTATTAGACCGGATATACATGGTCCGGGCTATTTTCTTACGGGTAAAAGATCATTTCTGTACTAGTGAATATACCATATTGAGTCATGGTGGAATATTTTATGAATAATGATTTTGCATAAAATCATAAAGTTTGCTTCCTTGTATACCATAACAAAAATGTGTTAATATATGCAGAGAAAAATAAGTAAATCGTGTTTATATATATTTTATAAAAAACAGTTGATTACCTTCTCATTAGACATGTATAAGTCCGGGCCAGCCTGGACCGACCGCCCGGTAAAAATATCGGGCTTGGCAGCAATATTGGCCCGCTTTGGTCGGGCCGGCCGGCCCGATATAGAGATGGGTCGGGCATGGACACCCCTCTAGGCCCGGTTAAAATTTTAATATTATAAATATATTATATAATATGAAATATAAGGATTAGCTTGCCAATTGATAATGTGGAATCAATTCAATAGAAAATTAGGAGTTATGTTAACTTAAGGGTGTTAAGAATTTTGTATTATGGATGTTGTAAATCACTACAAGTAAATGTACAAATTCGGAATGGGCCAGCCCGCTGGGCTATCCGGCCTGAACTTTCGGGTGGGCTTGGACATTAATTTCATCCCGTCTGGATTGGGTGGGCTTAGCCCAGTCCGGTCAATCGGGCAAAAAATACAAAAGCCCGGCCCGAACCCGGACTTGTACATGTCTATTTCTCATCAACCAAAGCCATTTCATTATCGGTGACAATATCATTTACTTTGTATAGAGTTTTATTCCATATATACATGACACAAACTCGAATCTTTCAATTGACACTAGTCTACATCTTGACTTCTTCAATATGGTGAAAACTTTAGCCATTGTTCACTGTAAAAATAGAATAAAATATTAGTAACTAAAATTGTAATCATGAAGTGGAGGATATAATCAAATGAAGGTTGTAAAACCTTTGCAGAGATAAGAAGGCTCTTTGTAGAGAGAAATAAGCTAACCAATCTATATTCAGGTTTGGAATCAAATACATTTACTTCTTAACCTAAAAAGTGTGAAGTATTTTGGACTATTAGATCATCATGATCAATGACCATAATAAACTCCCTTATCTCTCTATCCCTCACCCTCTTATCTCTATTTTTCAAAAAATCTAGTCTCAAATCTCTTAATTACACAAAAAAACGCTCAACGGTCACCACAAAACTGTCGGCCCTCTTCTCCCTCTCGGTCCTCGCACTACCATGCCGCCCTCTCCGCGTGCCGCCATCTACGCGCTGTCGACGCGCCGCCCCCATCGCATCGCCGCCCTTTGCGCACCTTGTCGCCCTCTGTCTTGCACAATTATGTCCGCCCCTAATTTAGTTGCGCTTTGTTGATCTTGCCCCAAGTTCGAAGGCCCCTAGTCTTGTTAATTTAAACGTAGGTTTGCTGTATGTTTAGATGTGTATAGAATATTATGTAGATCTTAACACTAAATAATTCGTGTAAAGAATATTGACAAGATTATTTGTTAGGTTTTTGCATTGTTGTTTGCTGATCTTAACATAAATCAATGATATTATTACGTGTAACACAAACTTAGGTATTAGCTTGCACTCAAATTATTTTATGTAGCATGATATTATTTTGTGTAACATAATATTAGGTATTAGCTTACATTAAAACATATACTAGATCATTTTATGTAGCACTTCGTGAAACGCAAATTTAGGTATTAGCTTATACAAAAATACTACACGGAATTATTTTATGTAGGATGATATTTTTTCGTGCAATACAAAATTAGGTATTAATTAGATTACACGACAATACTACACGAAATTAGTTTATGTAGCATGATATTATTTCGTGCAACCCAAAATTAGGTATTAGCTTACACGAAATTAATTTTTTTTAGCATGATATGATTAAGTGTAACACAAAATTAGGTTACACAATTTTTTTTAAAGAATAACACTGCTGGAAAACTCGTCTGTAGCCACAAAGGAGTAGCCACAAATATATTTGAGGGTAGTTTTGACGGTATTAGTAACAAAAATAGTCGCAGATAAAATATATTGTGGCTATTTAACCTTAAAACAGTTTTATTACTAACTTTTGTGGTTGTTTAGCCTCGAACATAAATTTTGTGGTTAAACTCGATACTATATAACATCAAAATTATTTCAAAGCTAAAACCATGGATAAAATTAAGGCTATTTACCCTTAAATTATTTTCATGGCAAAATTTGTAGCTAATTAGTCTTAAATAAAGTTTGCGGCTAATGTCGAGGTTAAATTCGAGGGTAAATTAAGGCCATTTACCCTTAAATTATTTTCATGGCAAAATTTGTAGCTAATTAGTCTTAAATAAAGTTTGCGGCTAATGTCGAGGTTAAATTCGAGGGTAAATGAAATTCTTTGCCACAGATTGTGTTTTGTGGCTAATCGTGAAGCTAAATACCCTTGAAATATTTCAAGGCTAACTTTGTGGTTAAAATTGAGGGTAAAAAGGCCAACATTCATTAAATGCTCTTCATACCTACTTCAACCGCTTACAATAACTCATTTTTGCTTCATCAAGCTTCAGATCTGCAAAATTTCGGCCCTCCTCTCTCAAACCTATTCATCCCAAGCTTTCAAAAAAAAAATCATCACATCTTGCTATGCACAAAGTCGTTCTTTTTGAAAGTTTAAAGGTAAGTATCACATTTATACTAATAATTGTGGCCTATTATTATTATAGAAGTCTTTTTTGTGTTTTTTCCTTCAAGAATAAAGATTTATTTTGAATCTTTCAGGTCTAGCCGTAAAGAAGGCCACAAATTTAGCCACAAGTTCATCATTTGTATATTAAGGTCAGAAATCTTGTGAACATTTAGCCATAAGTACTCAGTTTAAGTGTAATTTCGTGGTTAAATGTTGGCCTCGAGTTCGTTGTTTGTGGCTAAGTTTAAGGTTAAAATTACTTGATACAAGTTCAATGGTATTTTTGAGGCTATCTATGGTGTTTTAAGTTTAGCTTTCATGTAGTCTTCAATGGTATTTTTGTATGATGTATATGTTGCTATTGATATTAATTTTCCATATTTTGATATTAATTTTCCATGTTTTCAATGGTTTGATATTAATTTTCCATGTTTTGTCTTTAAACTGTAGTTATTTTTGTGATTTAATTAATCAAGAGTATATATATATATTTATATGTAGGTACCAATATGACTTTATTTTTGGTAAATATTTATATGTAGGTACAAATATATATGGAAAGTCGTGAATGGATGTATGATAGATGGCTTCCTACCGGTGGTGGTTGGAAGCAAGAGTTTATTGATGGTGTTGAGGTTTTTCTTATGTATGCAACATCACAAGTTCATTTGATGGATGGGAATAAGATTAGGTGTCCTTGTTCGACATGTAAGAATGGAAGATATCAGGAGATAGACAATGTTCGACTTCATCTATATAGAAAGGGTTTTGTTGACAATTATCTTTTATGGAATGCACATGGAGAGTCACAAGTTATCTGCACACCCACTTTTGAAGGATCGTCTTCCTCACATGACCATGATATGGATTTTTTTGGAATAGGGAAGAGCTTGTTTGATAATTTGAATCCTACTCAAAGAATGGTTTTCGATGCGGCCGGTCCAAGTTTTGTTCCACCTCCATGGTTCGAGCCTAACACTTCAGTCCATGAGGCAAGTACCAGCCATGTTCAGAATGAAAACAGTGTGGGTATGGAAGAAGAAATTAACATGACACATCAGACGTCTACAACGTTCGATCCTGACCACGACGGCACTTCATTCTTATCTGAGCATTTTTCTGATGTATTGAGGGCATCAGACCAACCATTGTATCATGGTTCTCAGATATCACAGTTAGCTGCAGTGGTGTCCTTTATGGAGTTAAAAACCAAATACAACATGTCACAAGCTAGGTATAGTGTGCTTCTTCAGAAAGTTAGTGATGTATTGCCAGCAGACAATAACTTACCCAAAAGTTATTATGAGCAGAAGAAGATGACTAGAGAGTTAGGATTTCCCCAGGTGAAGATACACATGTGTCCTAAAGGTTGCATGTTGTTTTGGAAGGAATATGCAAATGTCATTGAGTATAGATTTTGTAAGAGTGCAAGGTATAAACCTAGTTTGTCTCAGAAAGGAAAACCAATACCCAACAAGGTGTTAAGATACTTGCCTTTGACACCACGCTTGCAACGATTGTATGCTATGAAGGAGACAGGAGAAAAGATGCGTTGGCATGCGTTACACCAAGATGATGATGGGCTTATGAGTCACCCTTCTGATGCCGAGGCTTGGAAGCATTTTGATCGTACTTTTCCAGATTTCGCATCAGAGGTTCGTAATGTGAGGTTATGTTTATGTTCGGATGGATTCTCTCCTTTTGGCAAGTTTGGCAAGACGTATTCAACATGGCCAGTGATTGTCACTCTATATAATCTACCACCTGAGATGTGTATGCAGACTCGTTATCTCTATTCAACATGGCCAGTGATTGTCACTCCACATAACCTGTATACACATTAAGTAGAGAAAAAAGGTCAGATATGCTTAGATGGTTAAAGACATTGAGATTTCCGGATGGATATGTATCCAACATTGGTCGGTGTGTACAGTTGCAAGAGGGTAAACTACTCGGGATGAAGAGTCATTATTGCCATGTGTTCATGCAAAGGCTTCTACCAATTGCTTTTCAGGAGCTCCTCCCCGTGGGTGTATGGGGGCTGTTGACTGAGTTGAGTTTGTTCTTTCAAACCATATGCTCATCCACTCTTGATAAGGAATGTATTGAGAAGTTGGAACGTGATGCACCCCTCCTACTCTGCCAACTGGAAAGAATATTTTCACCGTCTTTCTTTGATTGCATGGAGCATCTCATTGTGCATTTACCATATGAGGCAAAGTTAGCTGGCCCCGTACAATACCGATGGATGTATGTGTTTGAAAGATTCTTATTCATTTTAAAGGGTAACATGCTAAATCCACAAAAGGTCGAGGCGTCCATAGTGGAATCATATTTATTTGAGGAGATCACAAATTTCAGTCAAAACTATTATGAGCCTCAGGACTTGTACAAGAGAAGAAAAGCTACACTAAACAAGGATAGTGTGACCAGTGAAACTTATCCTCAAATTTCAATCTTCAACCATCCGGGGTGTACAAGTGGGCAATATAAGGTTTTATGGATGACAGAAGGGATAGATTTTCAAGTAGCACATACATACATCCTACTCAATTGTAGGGAGGTTGATTCTTACATCCAGTAAGTCACTTAAACTTACATAAGTCTATTTTGACATGCATGCTATATGTATTTTTTAATTTCACACTTTTTTTTCATATAAAGGAAATTTCAAAGTACGGAAGGACAAGAAGATCCGTATGCTCTTGCCAATCGCTTTTGTGCATGGTTTAGTGATTATGTAAGTATCACATTGCATCTACTCTGTCTAATTATAAAATAAAATCTTTTATACATATATATGTGATATAAACATGACATTTAGATGATACATATTTATTTATTGCAGGTTTTGACCAAACAAAACATTCACCCCCCATATGTTGATCATGATTTGATACGCAGTTTGGCTTGGGGTCCATCCAAAAAAGTGATATCATGGCCCACATATTTTATCAACGGGTATAAATTTGAAACTTTGCAGCGAGGCCAAGACAAATTGACAATGAACAGTGGTGTGTGTACAAGCTTTCAATGGGGATGAACAATCAGATTACTTTGGGCTAATCGAACAAATTTTGGAGTTTGAGTTTCCCGGTTTGCCTTGTAAGAAGATTGTCCTATTCAAGTGTTTGTGGTTTGACCCTTCTGTTGATGGAACGAGAGTCCATCCACAATATTGTTTCCAAGAGATCAATTGGAAGAGAAGGTATAACAACCACGACCCTTTCGTCTTTGCCCAACAATGCATTCAAGTTTATTATACAGACTACCCTGGAGTATGTCGTAGTCGTGCAGACTGGAAGTTCGTGTGTAAGACTAAGCCTCGATCAAGAGTAGAGCAACGTTGGACAGAGAACACAGAGAATATTGCTCAACCAATGGATTTTGAACCATTACAGCCAGACGATATTGAGATTGATGCATTTGTGGGGTCATCAATTCAGTCGTTACCTACGAATCTGAAAGATCCGACATCTAATAATGATGATTTATATGATGTCGAAGACAGTGAAGAGGACTCAGAAATCGAACTTGAAGATGATCAAGATGACTTCTCATCAGATTCTGCTAATGAATAGGTGTGTTATATACAATAATCTCTTACCTTTATTTAATCTATTACGTTCCTTGTATTAATATGCTTAATTTTGGTCCATTTTATTTGGCGGTAACTTAAAAATCATTAGGAAAATTGGCGGGCTTCATGAATTTGGCGGGCTTCATTTTATTTGGGCCAACATATTATACCAACTACGGTCTCATTCTCTTCACACTCACATTCTCTTCTTTCTCTTCCCAATCCTTCTCTTCGAAGCTAACCCTAGGAGGCAGCGACGCCGCTTTCAACTTCACGCCTCTTCTCACCGGCGCCACCCTTCTCTTGACCCTCTAGCCTCACCATCTCGCTGTCGTCCTCCACCCCAGGTTAGCTTCTCTTCGAATCTGAGTTTGTTTGGTTGCTTGAATCTGAGTTTGTTTGGTTGCTTCAAATCTGAGTTAATTGGTGTTCTTTTGGCTGCTTGAATCTGAGTTTGTTTGGTTACTCATATTTCCAATCTGAGTTTGTTTTATTAGATGTTTAGTTACAGGTTTAATTATCTGCTGGCTATTGGGTTGAATCTGAGTTTGCTGGTTGTTGGCTGTTGATTTTGGTTTGTGGGTCTTTATTTTTTTTTGGAATGTGTAGATTTTACTCCCAAAAAATGCTGGTTGTTGATTTTGGCTGCTGGCTTTTGATTAGTTTAGTTACAAGTTTTTTTTGCTGACTGTTGGCTACAGGTTTAATTCTCTGCTGGCTGTAGGTGTGTTATAGTTTCTTTCCAGGGCTAATAGCATTTATTCAACCAATTTTAAGCATTACAATTCATTTTTAAATTGGAATTATGCCTATGACCTACCAATTTGATGCTTTGTGGGAGATGGTGGGCTGTGGGTCTGATTCTCTCGACCTACCATTTTTGAAATTGTAATTACTCGGTGGTTTTGGTTTGAGAATTAAGGTAAAGGGGTATATTCCCTCAAGCTTATTAATTAGTACAATATTTTATTCTTCTTACTAACTTCTAAGACTTTGTTAATGCTCAGCTACTTCCATCAGTTGATTAAAAAGAATTTCTCTCTTGGGCAAAGCTTTTCAAATATTTGACTTGAATGTTATTATGGGTGGGTAAAATGTCATAGTGCCCTTAAGATAAGAAATTAAACAAACACTTAATGAGCCTTCATTGATTGGGTAGCTATTTTAGACAAGGTTGGCCCATTATAAATATTAACCCTAATTATGTGTCATATATGCAGCTCATGCTCGATTAAAACAATCCGGGGTATTACATATTACTTGTCTAAAATGAGCCGTCATTGATTGGATAGCTATTTTAGACATCTTACCAAGCTGGAAGACACCTTAGCAATGTCTTCAAGCCATATTATAAAAGTGGGGCAACACCATTCTTTGTAAAAGAGGTGTATTGGCAAAGCATGATAACAACAAGGACAACCGACGTAAATGCGCTGAGGCGATCTGAGGTGAACAAAAAAAAACAGGGGTTCAAAGAGAGCAATATATAATGGGCCATATCAAGGGGGTTCTCGAAAAGTAGGAAAATGGATCACAGAGATGGTAATTATACTTTGTAAATTTGTTTCCTTATCCCTTTTAATTCCTATGCTTAAACTATTAAATTGATCAAATGTGTATCCTATTCAGGAGAAAGAAAAAGGAACCAAGCCAATGATTTCTGAAGTTGTAAGAAAGTTGTGGTCAAAGAACAAGGATGGGACTGAGTTGGGGCCAGGACCTGCAACATTTATTGTAAGTATTACAATACAGAACTTGTTGAATGTGATTTGGTAACCACCTTGAGTTATATTGCATAATCCATGAACTTGCTGATTTTTTCCCCTGAACTTGTCAATATATATTGAACATTCTGAATTTCTGCTGCTATAGTTGCAATTATTTGATGTTATTTCAGTTTTATTCAATTGCTATCAAATGAATTTCTTGCTGTTGTAGTTTTACTGCTGAACTTTTTTTGTTGAACATTTGCTGCTGTATTGACAGCAACTTGCTATTTTTTTATGCTATATTTTTTGTTATTTCTTCTGCTGTATTTTCTGTTGTATTTTCTGTTGTATTTTTTGCTGTATTTTCTACTGTATTTTTTGCTGTATTTTTCTGCTGCAGTTTTTCACTTTATTTTTTGCTCTTGCTATTGTAGTTTTACTGCTTCTGTTGAACATTTGCTGCTGTATTGACAACAACTTGCTATTTTTTTATGCTGTATTTTCTGTTGTTTCTTTTGCTGTATTTTCTGTTGTATTTTCTGTTGTATTTTTTTGCTATATTTTCTGCTATATTTTCTACTGTATTTTTTTGCTGTATTTTTCTGCTGTAGTTTTTCACTGTATTTTTTGCTCTTGCTGTTGTAGTTTTACTGCTTCTGTTGAACATTTGCTGCTATATTGACAACAACTTGCTGTTTTTTTATGCTGTATTTTCTGTTGTTTCTTTTGCTGTATTTTCTGTTGTACTTTTATTGCTGATTTTTGCTGCTGTAGTTGCAACAAATCACCTATTGTATTATAATTTATTGTGTTCACTAGTTGCTTTGTTTTCTTTCGAAGGCTGAATTCGAACGATTAGTTGCTGAAAATCCATCTTCCGAACCAATCTCTATTACCAAGCAGATGGAGCTATGGTTAATAGCAATGAAGGGCCTTCACAATGGTAGAGTTTTTGGACTGGGGGAAGTGGGAGTTAGCCTTGTTCGTAGTGGACTGATTGACAATCTCAACGACATCTCTTGTTTGAGTACGGTCCATACACAAGAACATATGGAGCCTTTCAAGGAAGAGATTAGGGAGGTGCGAGATGAGATGAAGACTCTCCAATCCCAGAAAAAGTTACCAAAAGATATGTTGGAGCTTTTGTTGCAAAAAGTTGAAGGAGGTGCAAGTACTCCTGCCTAGTAATCTGATTAAGTTACTTCACTTTGGTTAGTAAACTTTGGCATTTTGGATGAACTTTAGCCTAACAACTAACAAATTAGGCATGTGGATGTTGGCTCCTTTTTGGCTGTGGTTGCCTATGACTTCTTTGGTTGTGGATATTATATGTTTTGGTTGGCTTTTTAATTTAGGCATTTTGAATAGTGTTAATGCCTTAGAAACTTGATATAGACCTAAGATGGTTTAGGAATGTCTATCATGACCAAACTTTTGTAATGGTTGAATGATATGAATTTATATATTACTACTATGTTTTATATTTGGCAAAATCTATAGGTTTGGTATTATTATATGATTATTAGTAGGTAATGAATTCTTAATTACCATCAAATATATATTTTTATGGGCAAATTGAATTATGTTAACCTCAATCATAACATCAAAATTAGCAATAAACAAGTTGTGGCTAAATTTTTTTTACTTAACCACAAACTTGTATAACCTCGTATTTAGCCTCACAGTAAGCTGTGGCTAAAATTTCCTTACTTAGCCACAAACTTGTATAGCCTCATATTTAGCCTCAAGCTGGTGTCTTGCTAAATGCCACAAAATTAGCCTCAAAAAAATTTGTTTCTACTACATGTAAAGTTAACGACATACAGATTTATGGCTACAGTCCGTAGCTAAATAGCCACAAACACTAATTTTGTGGCTAATTTTGCTCCTAACTTTAGCTTACCCCGATTTAGCAATAAATTATATATTAAAGGTAATTTTCTTGCTAAATTTGAGGCTAAAATAATTTGTGGCTAATTTTATGGTAGCCTATAGAGCTGTCAATCGGGTCGGTCAAGTCGGATTTGGTTCGGTTATTTTCGGTTCGGGTTGAGAACGGGTCGGGTTATTTCGGATAACAGGTCAAGTCGGTCGGGTCAATACAGGTCAGCGGGCGGTTCGGGTTAACCAACGGGTCAAGAGCGTCATTTTTTAAATATTTTGTTCACTATTTAAAAAATTATTAAATAGTTAAAAACTAATTTAAATATGTCAAAATAAGTTGATATGGATTAAAATAATAATAATATTATTAATTATTTTAATGTAATTGATATTAGTAGACCAAAATCATATTTTATTTATTTATTTATTTATTAATTTATAAATTTCTACATTATGAAAAATTATATAAGTACAACAATGTTTTTTTAGGATATTAAGCATATTATCATTATTTATATGTCATTTATCATATTATTTTATATTATATTTTATTAATACTCCACATTTATTCGTTAATCGGGTCGGATTCGGGTTGGTCGGGTTCGGTCTCGGTAAATTCGGGTTCGGTAACTTCGGGTTATCAAAAATTTCGGTCAAGTCGGGTCGGGTCCAAAAGCGGGTCGGTCAGGTCGGTAAAACGGGTTCGGTAATTTTTTGACAGCTCTAGTAGCCTACGTAGCTAAAGACGTGGCTACAGCAGAGTTTTCCAGCAGTGTAAAATTAGTCTACACAAAATCAAATATTAGCATACACGAAGTTACTAAAAATAATTATTTTATGTAGCGTGATATTATTTTATATAACACAATATTAGATATTAGCTTACACGAAAATATTACACTAGATTACTTTATGTAGCCTGCGTAATTTTCATAGGTTTGTGTTGTAGATTTTCTTTTATACATGCTTAAACTAATTATGTAAATATGCACATATTCACACATATGAAAATATTTATCCATGAAATCTAATTATGTAAATATGCACATATTGCAATATATGTTTATCCATGAAAACTAATTATATCAATATGAAAGGCAGTACATGCACCAGGCAACCACATACAATGTTTTATATATGATTGTAGTAGAGATTTTTCGTAGCACAGTTAATGATGATGAAGTGAAAAACGATCACCTTGAGAATCCGTCGAATCACCCTCAATCTCTTAAACCTAAAACAAGGAAGGAATGATCCCCCGAAAACACTCCGACGCTCAAGTCAGAATTGGTATGTGGAGAGTAAAAGAGGCTATGGAGGTTGCTCAAGTAAAGGATGATAAATGAATGAGAAGACTTGGGTTAGGGCATATTTATACACTTCTTTAATGGACCTCCTTTTTTAATGGGTCTCCCTATTATCTTTTCTTTTATTAGGCAATAATATATCTACCTTTTATCTTTCCATAAATAAAAACTAGAAGATAATTGATTTTAGGAATTAATTGCATAGAATAAAATATTGAATGAATATTTTATCCGTCAATTTGCCCCTCGGACTTTCGAGGCTCGATCGAGGATCGGGAGTCTGACAAACCTCTATGATATTGGACCTGACATGCCCCGAGATTGGATAACGTTCCAAACTGCACCATATGAATGATGGAAGAATGAACAACCTTCGAATAATCGGGCACGGTATGATACATATCCGCATGGTTTGTCACAAACCGTGCAGCCTTCCAGAAAGCCCATAACTGGCACTTCCGAGACTCGGCACAGTTTTAAGACCTTCCCGCACGGTTTGTCGCCAACCGTGCGGTTTTCTAGAAAGCACTCAATTTGCGTCTTTGTGCTTGGCACAATTTAGGACGGATCCACACGGTTTGGGACAAACCGTGGATCCTCCAGAATCCTTCATCTGACGCTCCGCCTACAAGGCACGGTCGAGAACGGAGCCGCACGGTTTGTCAAAAACCATGCGGTCCTCCAGATTTTTCTTCCGAGATTCCGCATGTGTGGCATGGTCGAGAACGGAGCTGCACGGTTTTTCACAAACCGTGCAGTCCTCTAGATACTTTCACTTTCTCCGAAATCTGTATCTGTTTGAGAAAAAACGCTGACTAAATAATAATAATATAACATTGGTTCTTGTGCGACTTTGTGGAGTTGACTTAGCGTGACAACGTGGTGTCGGTCGTGGAGTCGGCTTGGTACGACAACGTGGTGCCTGTTTTAGTGTGACTTTGTGGAGTCGGCTTGATACGACAACGTGGTGTCGGTTTTAGTGTGACTTTGTGGAGTCGGCTTGATACGACAACGTGGTGACGGTTTTAGTG
Organism: Rheum nobile; assembly: GCA_027886185.1. NCBI lineage: Eukaryota > Viridiplantae > Streptophyta > Magnoliopsida > Caryophyllales > Polygonaceae > Rheum > Rheum nobile. Next base: position 2,579,453 of record WOAB01000717.1, on the reverse strand, counting down.
CGACTTTGTGGAGTCGGCTTGATACGACAACGTGGTGTCGGTTTTTGTGCGACTTAGCTGGCGGGTGCTGATCCCTAATTTGATTATCGTTCCCTGCAAATTAAGGGAAAACCGCAACAAAGTGGTTCCACGCACTGAAATCTGATTCAATTTATATATGGGACTAATTGGCAAAGAAGTTTGTGTCTCATTTTATTGCAAACAGTAGGGAGGCTTCATCTGTTGACTCTTTATATGATTTGAAGATGCGCCGGGAGGAGGGGTTGAGACTGTTTGTTGCGAGGTTTATGGAATGTTATTCAGACATTGACGATTGTGATGGAAGATTTGTTGTTGGTTCTTTCAGACGTGCCTTAGCCCATGGTAGCAAGCTTTGAGAGAGTCTGACATTGAGACAGCCTGCTAGCATGACAGAATTGCATGAGCATTTGAGGCAAGACATGAAGTTAGAGGACGACTCCAAGTTGTCCCGCTCACCTACCATGAAGCAGGGAGGCTCGGACTCCCACGACACTCGAGCTAGTCCCCCACAGGGGCGTGATAGGGGGTTGCCCCCATTACCTCCCACACAGTCTGTCCACACCACCTTCAAAATTCCCATTTACGAGATCCTAAGGTAGATTAAAGATAAGCCTTTCTTTAGGTGGCCGACCCCTATGAGAGAAAGTCAAGATCGGGATCAGTCAAAGTTCTGTTTCCATCATAAGGACAAAGGGTATGCCACTGTCGAATGCAAGGCTTTTAGGCAATTCTTAGACCAAATGGTTGAGAAGGGAGAGTTGCGAAAATTTGTGGTAGGCAAGGACGCGCCCAGAGGCACTCAGAGTGGGAAAAGAGTTCGGGAGAAGCCAACTGACAGGGCTCCTGAACCTCAACGACAAGTCATACATGTGATTGAGGCGTTGGCCAGGAAAACTCAGTCATCCAGGAACGAGTACAGGAAGGGTTGTCATCGTTTGGAAGTGCTGAAAACAGAGATCTAGGAAAACAAGAGGCCTCGTATGGAGGAGACTATGAGATTGTCGTTCTCTTTGGAGGATTTGGAGGGCGTACAACTTCCACACAACGACCCGCTAGTTCTCACTATTTAGCTGGAAAAGTTTGATGTACGTCGGGTCCTAATTGATTCAGGTAGCTCAGTGGATATCATGTACTATGAGATGTTCAGGAAACTCGGAAAGAGTCAAGAAGATTTGATCCCTGTTTTGACTCAACTGATGGGCCTAGGGTCATTCCCTGTGTGGCCATTAGGCATGCTCAGAGAGACTGTCACATTGAGAGGAAAATCAGTCACAACTGAATTCTTGGTGGTGAACATCTCATCTACTTACAATGCTATTTTGGGATGACCTTGGTTGCACGCCATGCAGGCGGTTCTTTCGACGTTTCATCAGACAATAGTAAATCCGTTGCAAAGGAAGGGTGGTGCGAGTCAGGGGCGATCAAGGGGCCGCCCGACACTGTCTGGGAGTAGAGGGATCAGTCTCTTCAGTTCACACCATTCGGGCCGACCCGCAGGTCCTTGATGACGTTCGCCAGAATCCATCGAAGAAGTCAATCGAAGCCCTACAAAAGATTATTGCAAACAGACAAGCAGACGCAACCAATAAGATCATCCTCGATGGCCTCAAGAAGAGGCTGGATAGCGCCAAGGGACGGTGGGTGGACGAGCTTCTAGCTGTCCTTTGGGCATACCGAACGACCCCACGACGGTCTACCGGTGAGACGCCATTCGCCGGCGTGTCACAAGCAATGTTTCTATATTTGTCCCGAGCAATGTTTTCGTCATGGTTTCACTGCCGCCGAGAGTCACCAGGGGTTGACAACAACTCAAACAAGTCGCATTGCACCGAACCAGTCGACCCGTCGCCGAGTCCGATTCGCACAGTTTTGAACTATCCGTGCAAGCGTGATGCTTCTCGCTATACAGAGGATTGAAGTCGCCGTTGTTGTCGCCGCGACTATCACCGACGCCGCCGTGTGCCACCAGCAGTCAATATGCCGTCATTAATCGCCTAGGCCAGAACCACCATCATGGTTGATCTCGCCGTCGGTTACGGCGCTTTTTCGTGAAGGAAGAGACAAAGTGTTGGCCACGTGGTCACAAACATGAAGTGTGGGCAATTGTTGAAGACGGGCCTTTGCAAATAGATTGTCTAAGGTGGGCCTTGGAACAAGATTCAAACAGCCTAGCCCTTGAAAAAAGATGCAAGGGAATTGGGTAAATAATTGTCATCGTTCAATTTAATCGGTAATTTTAATATCAAGTTTTACTTTCTTCAAATTATAACAGATTATTTCTTTTGTATAAAAATGTACAATGGTAATTCGATTTGACTATAACATGATTATTGTATATTTATGCTATATCGGTACAAATTCGGGAGCAAACCACTAATTAAGGTGATGCTTGAGATTCATCGGTAAAGATGATCAATCTTTTGAAAGTGGAATCCAAGCGCTCCTCACCATGGAACAACAGTCACGACGTCAATTAATGTCGGGGCGATTAAAGTTTTCATCAACCTACTTGGCGAGGCAATGACCAACAAAAGAGAACTCAACAGCTAAGTTTTCAGCTCTTTCTATTAAATTCATAGGGCACAAGCCGCCATTTTATTATATTAGCCTACGGGCCGTAGGGGCACAAGCTGTCATCTTTTTTTTATTAGCCTACGGGCCACAGGGGCATGAGCTACCATCTTATTCTATTAGCCTATGGGCCGTAGGGGCATGAGCTTCCTCAACCTTATTTCAATTAGCCTCCGGGCCGCAGGGGCACGAGCTGCCATCAATCTCTATTCTATTAGCCTTTGGGCCGCAGGAGCACGAGCTGTTCAAACGCAAAAGTGGGACAGGCTGCCACAGACACAACGGCACATGTTGCTGATATTCATATTTGTCAAAAAGAACGCACAAGTTGAGGGCAAAACCGAGTAGCCCAGGGGTGTACATCAAGTAGCCCAGGGGTGTACACAAAAACGAGTAGCCTAGGGGCGTACATCAAGTAGCCCAGGGGTGTACAAAAAAAACGAGTAGCCCAGGGGTGTGCACAAAAACGAGTAGCTCGGAAGCGTACATCAAGTAGCCCATGGGTGTACAAAAAAACGAGTAGCCCATGGGTGTACATCAAGTAGCCCAGGGGTATACACAAAAACGAGTAGCCCAGGGGCGTACATCAAGTAGCCCAGGGGTGTACACAAAAACGAGTAGCCTAGGGTCGTACATCAAGTAGCCCAGGGGTGTACACAAAAAACAAGTAGCCCAGAGGTGTACACAAAAACGAGTAGGGCGTACATCAAGTAGCCCAGGGGCGTACACAAAAACGAGTAGCCCAAGGGCGTACATCAAGTAGCTCAGGGGTGTACACAAAAACGAGTAGCCCAGGGGAATACATGAAGTATCCCAGGGGCGTACACAAAACAAAGTAGCCTAGGGGCGTACATCAAGTAGCCCATGGATGTAATTATACACATAACTATGTAGCTCGGAGGCATGCGGAAATTAGTCTGAGGCATATATAAAGTAGCAATTGAGCTTGTTCAAGAAATTGCAAAAGGCACACAAAGAGCCGATAAGGCGCGAGGTGCAACGCTGGGGCAAACGGAAAGATCAACGACCACACGGCCCGTGCAGTTGCCTCGACTGGAACTACACCATTTGTTTTCAGGAAGACGGACCAAAGACTCCAGGCCTTAACATGGCTAAGTTATATTCGGCCTCTCAAACCTCTACGAGCCTTCAAATCCCGTGCAGTTGCCTCGATTGGATGCTCATTTAATGTGCTTCTACTATAAAGAGATATTGTTTAACCCTAGCCAGGACATTGATTTTTTTATGAAAAACCTTAGCCTCCGTCTCTAAAAAAAGAGATTTGACTTATGCTACCACAATGATGATGAATGATTATATATATATTTCACCAAATAATTTCTTATTCACACCAATAACTAGCTTGCAAGAAGCACAACAACAATGATACATGGGCAACAGGAAGCAGCACGACAGCCAAATCATCCAATTCTCCTAAATCGCCAATTCTCCAACTTTCTCCAATGGCTGACTTGGCTAGGCAAATTAGATGTGCCTCCTTCACGGCCTACATCTACCATATCTCAGAAACTGACTTTCTGCATATTCAGGGAACACAACCCCGACATTGCATTTGTGTCAGCCAAATCACCCAAGCTGTCAAAGTTTCTGCAGCAGGGAAGTGGAAAAACACAACACAAGAAGCGCTGACCTGGGCATCCTTTCTTGGCATCACTTTGGAATCATGATGTCTTTTGCTTAGCTCATGTAATTGCTTGTAATCACAAACCTATACTTGCTAACTTTTGACCCTATAAATCCCTTCTCTATCAATCAATACCACGTAAAAATCCAAAAAAATAGAAAAAAGAGCACGGCAGCGGCGACAACGGTTGGATTGCGATCATATTCGCGGGTTAAACCGCGCAACTTGGCGGTGGCAACGACAACGGTGGGCAGTGGCAGGAGCATGACAACGATGGGGTTCTGTTTTTATTACACCGATTTGCATATATACCCTAAACGAAAAAGTGACTTGCAAAAATATCAGTTTGACTTTTTTTTTTCCACATATATACACCATTTGGTGTATTTTTGCAAAATATTAATTTTTTTTTAATTCAAAAAGTAAATTAAATCAATAAAATTAGAGAAAAGAAAAGGGAAATAAAAAACAAAAAAATACACAAATATCATTAATTATTATTTTTCTCCCAAATTTTTCTCTCAAAGTTTCCTCATAAATTTCCCTCTCAAATACCTAATTTTTCCCTCCTAAATTTCCCTCCTAAACCCAAACTTGGGGTTTACAGTAAATTAACAGCAAATTATTAGTCGATGGCGGTTGGGGTTTACAACAAATTAACAGTAAATTAACTCAAAACCATCTAACCAAGATTTACAGCAAATTAACTGCAACGCCACCGGCGTCGGCGAGTTTCTCGTCACCGACCCCAGGTTCGACCGCCTCATCGCGAGGATTGTGAAGTACTACTCTATGAGGAGGTGGCTCTCCGGCGGCGGGAAGAGGAGCTTGGAGGCGTGGAGCGCGGCACACGCAGGGAAGCGTTTCCACTACTCTTCAGGGATGCAGGCGGTGGTTATGGCGGTTGGGGTTTGTGAGAGGGTGAGCTTGTTTGGGTTCGGGAAGGCGGCGTATGCAAGGCATGATTCCTATACGAAACAGGAGGAGGGGGAGATGCAGTTCCATGATTACGAAGGAGGCGCCTGAGAGGATTCTGTTTCGTCGTCTGCAATTGGAGGCGCCGGAGAGGATTTTGTTTCTGTCGTCTGTAATTGGGAAGTTTGAGTTCCCTCATGTTGTAATTCACCACTAGAGTCTTGTGAGAAGAGCAAAAAATTTGCGAATTTGTTTGGTTCTAGAAAGTTTGATACAAATTGTTGAAGAGATCGACTGAATATGAAAATGCAATGGGTACAGTTTAGCAAAGATATTTTGCAGGTTGAGGCCAAGTAATGAAGCTTATATGTTTTCTTCTCAAAAAAATAAAAAGATAAAGACTTTGTTTATGAGTAGTGATGCGTTCATACTAGTGGTGAAGGATCTTTGATCTTGTTTGGGAAGCCGCACGGGGATTGGAATGAAGGAACGTGGTGTTTGGAGGCTGGCGCGTGAGGGAGATCGACTCGAAAGAGATCGAGCACTTGGCCGTAGCGTCGGCAGCGGATGATATGGATTCGAGGGATCGAGTGATTGTCGTAGCGTCGACAGCGGAGGGGATAGACTCGAAAGATCGAGTGGTGGCCGTAGCGTCGGCGGCGGAGTGAAAGAGATGAGAAGTCAGAGAGGTGTTTGACGTTCGATCAAAGGGGAGGAGGCAAATGGCTCTCAATACTCAGGCTTTGATTAAAATGAACGTAACCTAATACAAAAGAACGAGTTGTCCTTTTATGCTAGGTCACGGGACTCGGATGGGCCGAATCTCGAATAGTCGGCCAGCCCACGCGACATGCGTGGAGCACACGCCCCAAAAGAAATAACAAAACAATAATGTATCGAGATTACATTCAGTTCAAAAAGAACGCGTTCATTGGATGGTTGAGAGAAGCCAGACAGAGAACGCGTTCTCTGGGCTTGGTTGAAGACGCTTCAAAGAGAACGCGGTCTCCTGGGTGCCTTGGCTGGCGACGACGCGAGTAACCAAGGATTGCGTCGCGTTGACGATGGCTTTGGTGTAACACCCCGTAATTTTTAAGGGTATTTTTGAGCTTTACTCGTATGAGTTATTGTTGCAAAATAATTGTATGAGATATCGTTGTAAAATAATTATATAAGATATTGTTGTAAAATATTTATATAAGATATTCGTGTAGGATAATTGTGGACTCTCAGGCGGCACCAGTACCGGCACCGGCATCATGTAAGATGGTTGGGTGGCTTGGTAGCTGTGTTAGTTGGCCTGGGGAGTGTCACAAATATATGCAGGATAATTATATAAAGTATTTGTGCAAGATATTTATATAAGATATTTGTGCACGGTAATTATATAAGATATTTGTGCACGGTAATTGTGCGAGGTAATTGCTTGAGATGTTTGTGCTAGATGATGCACGAATATATTTAACCCGGAGTTAAGGAATTTAACCCAAGTTGAGTTCGGATAAGTATTAGTGAAGTCGGCCAGAAACCGCGATCAACCGCGACCTGACGCGAGATGCCGCGATCAACCGCGATCGACCGCGATTGCGGTAATGCCTTTTTCAGAGGCGGTCGTCTTCCTCGAAGGCGGTTACTGTAGCTCGGCTGGGATATTTTCTGGGCAGGCCAAGTGGCTCGCTAGTGGCCTTCGCCTTTGTCCCCTTGTCCCCTTGGAGGTGTCGGATTTGTGCTATAAAAGGAGGTGAAGACCGAACTCTTCTTCTACTCTTCTTCTTCTTCTCTTCTTCTTCTCTTCTTCCTCTCTCTTTCTCCTCTGTTCTCCCCTGTCTCGCCATTGATGCACGAGCTGTGAGCTCGGTTTTGGGCTTGAATCGAGAGGCTTCGTGGATTGGAGAAGGTTGCCAAGGTGTTAGGTGAAGCTTAGAGGTGCTTTGTGATCAATTTGAATGCAAGACGAAGCTTGAATCGATCGGGTAAATTCCCTCCCCGCCATGGAAGCTGTCGAAGCTTGCCACTGTTGATGAACCGCGACCGACCGCGACCTGCCGCGATCGCGGTATATGTGTGTCTGAGTTGTGTTTTTGTGGTTTGGCTTTGTTTGAGCTCGTCTATTCCAGGCAAGTGGCGGTTCGCTCTTGCTCATCATTCCATATTTCAATTAATTATCAATAGTTTTATTGTTAATTAATTTGGGATGATTGTTAATTATGTTGGAATTGTTTGATAACGTTATGTGATTAAAAAGAAGATATTATACTAGGTTGTATATTTTGCTAGAACCGACGCTAGTCTATTCTAGATTTGTGCAGGTGAAGGCCGTAAGGGACTTTGATGTGATTTATTGTGTGTGTTTAGATTATTAAATCTAGGGTGTTTGCCAGGTGGGCATAGATATGGATAGTTGTGCAGGTGGGGCCGTGATGGCTCTGTGTGGTGTGTTTGTGTGTTTAACTGTGTAGTTAGCACGAGTATTCGTAGGGACAATGGATGGAGGTCCTGTCGTCTCTTTATAATAAATTGGTGAGTCATGACTAACTTCTATACTCGAGTGGAGTAAGAAGTGGTGCACTCTGCAGGTGTCACAACCCGGTTCGATATGTGTTTCGCGAGTGGCGGACATGTATGTAAAAGCTTGTAACGTGATGTGGTGTGTGGTCATTTAAATAAGATACGTGCCATGAGTATGCACATAATGAAAATGCCTTGACCATATTATTAAAGTGCCGTATGAGTAAGCACTTATTTAAAATGTTGGCGAGTAGTGCAGCTAGGCACTAGTGCAGCTAGGAAAAGCTCGTCTTAGTTGTAAATCGCTCGTATGCGATACTTGTATGATGTGGTTGTGTGTGTTTGGATATGTTTTCCAACATTTGTTATCATGTTTCCTATAAGGCTCATTTCATTTTGGAGTCTTCTTTTGGGGATTGATTGCTGTGAGACTCGATCTCCAGAATCTTCTCTTGTGCATACCCTTTTGTTATTCCAGTAGGAGTATGATGGTTGACTAGCATACTCGGTTATTATTCGAGGGACGATGAGTCTAACCTAATGCGACTGCTTCGAACCACTCTGCTTTGTGCCCTTGCTAGTCTATTCATTTAGACTAACCAACCGTTATATTCCTTGCATGGTTGGCTGGTGTCATCCGTTCGATTCGGCACATCAGGTGTGTTGCTTTTCAGAGAAGGCTAGAGCGACTATGAAGATGAACAGTGTTTTGTTTTCGACAACTTGTCTTGTCGCTTTGTGTTTAAAACGATTTCCGCTGTGCTATTTTGTATTTTGTTTATAAGTCTTCCGTTGTAAATTCTGATTTTTGTATTGATGATGTATTTGGGTCGTTTTAGGAATCGTGTAATTCCACGACCATGTGGTTTAATAAAAGTTATGATTTTAGTATCGTAACTGTGTTTTAAGTCAGTTATGACGTCGGAAAAGCCTGGGGTGACTTCGGGGTTTACGCCCAGGGTCATCGGCAGTAGCGCTTCCAAATGGGGTTAAATTTGGGGGTGTTACATTTGGCGCGTGATCTTGTGATTGGTCCCTCTGAGCGAATGCTCATAGCCTCTTCTTCCTCTGTGGCATTCATGGTGGGCAGGGGCGCATCACCCTCCCCCACTTGGCTGTGAAGCGTCCCCGCTTCACCATCATCGAACTCAGGCTCTACATAAGGCTCTAAGTCGGCGACGTTGAAGGTCGCGTGGACACCGTAGTCTGGTGGCAGCGCGATCTCGTATGCGTTGTCTCCAATGGCCTTCACAACTCGGAAAGGGCCATCACCACGTTGGGCCAGCTTGGATTTGCGCTTAGCTGGAAAACGGCCTTTGCGAAGGTGCACCCACACCAAGTCTCCTGGGGCAAATATAACGCGGTGTCGCCCACGGTTGTGCTGTGTGGCATATTGTTCAACGCGGCGTTCCAGCTGTGCCCGCGTTCTTTGGTGCAACTCCTGGATCATCGCGGCGCGGTTGGCCGCGTTGGTGTGCTCAGTATCCTTCAGTGGACGTGGTAGCATGTCCAGCGGAGTCAGTGGGTTTCTTCCATAGACCACTTCGAACGGCATGAGCTTTGTTGCTGAGTGCCTGGACCTGTTGTAAGAAAACTCAACAATGGCAAGTAAGTCCTCCCAACGTTTTGGGTTGGATTTGAGCATGGTCCTAAGCAGGGCTCCTAGGGGTGGTAGCTAGTGGAGTACAAAAGTTTGGTTCCCAACTTCCCCCAAAGGGTTCTCCAGAAAAGACCAACAAATTTTGTATCGCGATCACTCACAACAGATCGCGGTACCCCATGTAAACGGACCACGTTGTCAAAGAACAACGCGGCGATCTCACTAGCATTATGTGTGGTCTTACACGCGATAAAATGAGCCATTTTTGAAAATATGTCTACAACTACAAAGATTGAATCTTTACCCTTTCGAGATAGAGGCAAACCTGTGATGAAGTCCATGGACAAATCTTCCCAAGGGCCTAAGGGAATGGGTAGGGGCATGTAGAGACCATAGGGATGGGAGGTGGATTTGACGCGTTGACATGTGACACAACTGGTGCAATAGCGCGTCACCTGGTTGGTCATACGCGGCCAAAAGAAATGCTCGCGAAGAGCAGCTAAAGTCTTGGTGACCCCAAAATGACCGCGTCCTTCATGGGCTTCTTGGATGAGGAGTTTCCTAATTGGTGAGCTAGGAATGCACAAACGGCATGCTTTGTAAAGGTAACCCTCATGGAAGAAGTAGGTTTCGAACTCGCGGTCCCTAAGGCATTGTTCTACAATGGGCTTAAAGAAAGGATCAAGTAGATATAAATCCTTAATCAATGCGAAGCCAAGAAGTTTAGACTGAAGATGAGTAAGGAGAACATACCTACGAGAAAGGGCGTCGGCGACCACATTCTCCTTACTTTTTTTATGCACCACTACGTAAGGAAAGGTTTCCATAAATTCCACCCAACGAGCATGGCGGCGGCTTAGGTGTGCTTGAATCTTCAGATAGCTGATTGTCGCGTGGTCCGAGTGGATTCAAAGTGTCCCCAGTGAGCTTCTCGCTGAAGAACGCAATGGGCCTCTTTTCTTGGTGGAGCACTCCACCAATCCCCACATTTGACGCGTCACATTCCACTTCAAAGTGTTTGTTGAAGTCGGGGAGTTGTAGCAGTGGCGCGTTGCAGAGGGCCTCTTTCAACTCATTGAACGCGTTGTTGTGTGTCTCCTTCCAAATCACCGTAGCGCCTTTCTTTGTTAGTTCATCTAATGGCGCGGCGATGGAGCTGAAGTCCCGAACAAAACGCCTGTAGAAGCCAGCCAAGCCAAGGAAGCTTCTAACCATTGTTGGCGTTGTGGGTGTTGGCCAATCTCTGATGGCCTTCACTTTCTCCTCATCAACGCGGAGTCCCTCCTTGGAGACCACGTAGCCTAGAAAGTTTGTAGTGTCGGATGCAAATCGACACTTGCCAAGGTTGGCATACAGTTGTTCGCGTTTCAAGCACTCTAACACAAGCCTAAGGTGTTGTACATGAGTCTCAAGACTACGCGAATAGACCAAAATGTCATCAAAGTAAACTACAACAAATTTCCCCAGAAAGTCCCTTAAAACATGGTTCATGAGCCTCATGAAGGTGCTTGGCGCGTTGGTAAGGCCGAAAGGCATGACTAGCCATTCATAGAGACCATATTTGGTCTTGAACGCGGTCTTCCATTCATCACCCTTGTTCATGCGAATCTGGTGATATCCGCTCTTCAAGTCAATTTTGGTGAATAGGGTCACACCATGCAACTCATCGAGCATGTCATCAAGGCGCGGTATGGGGTGTCTGTACTTGACTGTGATCTGATTGATGGTATGGCAGTCCATACACATTCGCCATGAGACATCCTTCTTCGGAACTAGGATCACTGGGACCGCGCAAGGGCTTAAGGATTCCCTCACATAGCCGCGATCCAGGAGTTCTTGGACTTGGCGCTGGAGCTCCTTTGTTTCATCTGGGCCAGCGCGATAAGCAGCTCGATTGGGGAAGGAGGCACCAGGCACCAAGTCAATTTGGTGCTCAATGCCTCGCAAAGGTGGAAGGCCTTGGGGCAGCTCCTCTGGAAATAAAGTGTTGAATTCTTCAAGGAGCTCGAAGATCGCGTTCGGTAGAGTTTCCAGGACGGGGGCCTCTTGGGTGCAAGGGGTGGGAACTAAGAGGAAGCAGGGTGCCTTGCCACTCAAGGGGGCAGTGAGGTCGCTTGGCCGCGCCAGGAGCAGCCTGTGTTCACAGGAGCCTTGCAACGTGTTGGTTTTTGGCGCGGTCTTTGGCCCTTCTTTGGAACGCGTCCGATCACTGGACGTGTTGTCGGTGCTAGCTTCCCTATTCCCAGATGAAGAACGCGTGCTGCCTGGAGTCTGGTTCTTTGAAGCTTCAATTGCCTTCTGTCTATCACGCTCTACCTGGTCCTATAAAATCTCATATGGCGACATAGGTAAGAGTGTGACGCATTTTCCGTGGTAAGTAAACACATAAGTGTTTAAATAGCCATCGTGAAGAACGCGCCAGTCAATTTTCCATGGGCGCCCCAACAAAAGATGTGTCGCATCCATGGTAATGACATCACATAGGACAGAGTCTGTATATTGACCAATGGAAAATGAAATAAGACATTGACGAGTGACAGTGTTACCAGAACTCAAGGAAATCCATTGCAGTCCATATGGTTGTGGGTGAGGAGTGGTTGGCAGGTTGAAGTGATTGACCACCTTCTCATTAATGATGTTGCAACAACTGCCTCCATCAATGATGACGCTCAAGGTCGCAGTCTTGACCAAGCAACGCGTGTGAAAGAGATTCTCGCGTTGATCCCCAAAGGTGGCTTCCTTGACAGTGAGGAGGCGTCATGTGACAAGGCTCAGAGCCGTGCCTTCATGCAACGCTGTGGCTTCACAGGTGTAAGCCTCCTCGTCATCTTTGAACCCTTCATCGATGGTCTCAAGTGTGGTGTCTTCCTCCTCAAAAGATTCATAACCCGCGGAGATTGTGGAGAAGAGAACTTTCTTGTTGTTTGGGCAAATCCTCATGATATGCCCTCTGCCTCCACACTTGTAGCATTCGATATCACGCGCGCGTTCCTGGGTTGGTGGTGTACCCTTTGGTGGTGGCGCGCGTGGAACACTGCTAGGTATTGATGCGGTCTTTCCTTGTTTATTGGGATGTGATGCGGTGGTGCCTGGGGGAGGACCGCGCACATTAGTCGAAGGAATTTGACTAGTTTGAGAGTCATACCTTCTTTGCCCATAGGGTTGGTAGGGTCCTTGACGCTTTCGCACTATTTGATTGTGGAGTTGCATTGCCGTGTGCGTGAGCGTGTTGAGGTCCTTGATGGGAAGGATCTCCAATTGGTCTCAGATGTTGGTGTTGAGACCACTCAAAAACTTCATCCTCATCGTGGAGTGATAAGCGGTATTTTACATAGCGCAACTAGTAGTTATTAGCATAGTTTTGTGGAGATTTTGGCTCGGTTTTGGAGCTAAGTCGATGCTTGAGGTGCGGAGCTACATTATGATTATTTGGAAGCACTTGCATGTTGAGGACGAGGCTTGAGGTTTCCTTGGCGAGAAGACGCTCGAGGAGCCGGGCTGACATGAAGAGACGACGTTGAAGCTAGGAGAAGCAGCTTGACGCGGGCCATGGCGACCCACCGCGGGCCGACGCGGGCTGGGCTGGAGCTGGCTGACGCGAGCAGGCGGCGGCGGGTGGACGCGACTGGCCGCGAGTGGCGGCGGGCGGCAGCGATCGCCGGTGGTCGCGTTTTTGCTCCAGGAAGTTCTGATCTTTGGCGAGGCGAAACGGCGAGCGGAAGCGATCGCGTCCGGTCGCGTCTCTGGCGTTTCTGAACTTTCCCGATTTCCTTTTTGGCTTGACGTTTTGTTTTCCCTTAATCAATTCAGACGTTTTGTTTGTCAGTTTAGGTTAGATTAGCACGTTTTTGGCAGACATTCATCTATCCATCACCATTCCCTCTCTCTCCTCTCATTATCTATCTTTTCCATCTCTTTTCTTTCTTTGTTTTTCTCAAGAACGTTTTTCTAGTTTTCTCCATGGTTTTGGATTTCGTGAAGAACATGAACCGGAACTAAGACCCTTGTTTTGCCTAGCGTGGAAGCACTCGATTAATTCAGTTGTAAGGTTTTATCTCTTGTTCGTCCCTTTGGATTTTTGTATTGATTTCCTTGAGCATAATTCGGATTTCTATATTGTTGGCTAGATTGACATCCTAGTTCGATTTTATAGTTTTCTAATTGCTAGAATAGGGATAGACGGTGGAATCCCTAATCACTTGTAGCAACCACAATTGTATGAAATTGGTATATTGAATTCAATTGTGAAAAGGAAATTGATTTGCATGTCATACTTGCGGTGTTGAGTCTTTGCTTGCAATCCATTATTTCTTATGCCCTATGCTATTGATTGAATCAACTTAGGAGGTCTTCTAGGTTTTCAATTAGTAAGTATTAGCAAGACCGGTTGGATTGTTAATATACAAAAAATCAGAATTGGGACAAATCCATAGGATTATGATGAACATGAAATGAACCGAATTGCAACTTGGTTAATTGATGTGTGGAAACTTGCTAGGTGAAACTCTTTCTCCCATTGTTTAATCTGATTTTTGTGCTATTGCAATTGAGTAGTTTTAGTAGAAAACCAAATCCCCCCCCATTTGTTCTTTAAAGTTGATAAATTAGTAGTTACATTGAAATTGACATTTTAACTCCCTTGGGTACGATTCCCTACTTGCATGCTATACTCTAGTTGCATATTAGGATTACTTTGATAGTGTGAACGACTGAAAATACGCTATCAAAGAAAGAAAAGAGATGGAAAAGATAGATGATGAGAGGAGAGATGTTGGTGTTGAGACCACTCAAAAACTGCCGCGTTCATTGCCAAGCGGGGCATGTTGCTCCATCTCCTGGGCGCTTCGGCTTTGGTGGTGTCCTTGTTGGGCCGCGTCATGGCGAACATCATAAGGCATGTCATGCCTTCTCTCCATGTTATCGTGCCTGTGGAAGGACGCGTTGGCCATGTTTGCGCCTTGGTTGAGCCCAGCTGGGGGGATCCAATCGGCTGGCCTGTCTTGCAACTCCATAGGGTCGCCGAGTGGTAGATGGAAATTTCCGGGATTGATCATCCCTGAGTCCTCCATCTCTTCATCATCAAAATCCTCGAACTCGTCTTGGTGAAGAGGAGTGTGAGAGAAGTAGCCATCTAAGCCATAGTGAGGCGTCCGCATACTTTGGTGGACCAGATGATCCTCCACGTTGAATGGGACTAGGGTGAGAGCATGGCGACGTTGACGCAGCACTGCGTCTTGGGCGCGATTGGATCGTCGCGGTCTGCCTTCGTCGCGTTCTGCTCGTCTGGCTCTGCCGGCTAGCGGTGTAGAGGCAATCTCGCGTTGGCGCCTTGTTCCTCTGACTTCGTACCTGTCATTGAAATCATAAGGTTCAGAAAACTCACCATGGGAGACCTCTTCGCGGTCGGAGTCGGTTTCATCGTAGACTGGTGTTGCCTGTGGTGCATAGAGTAGTTTTAGTAGAAAACCAAATCCCCCCCCCCCATTTGTTCTTTAAAGTTGATAAATTAGTAGTTACATTGAAATTGACATTTTAACTCCCTTGGGTACGATTCCCTACTTGCATGCTATACTCTAGTTGCATATTAGGATTACTTTGATAGTGTGAACGACTGAAAATACGCTATCAAATTTGGCGCCATTGCCGGGGAGTTAATATTTGTTCTTTTCTTTGTAATTGTTTGTTTGTCAACCCTTTGGTGTGAACCATTTGTATGGTTCACACCCGTGCTACTGATTCTTTGATTGTTGATTGTGATCCAGAAATTGAGCGGACATTTTTAAGGAACCGAAGAGCAGCCCGTGATTTGTTGAACCAAACTGAGATGGGTGACCGGACGTTGAGACAGCTTACCGCTCCTAACTTGGAGCAACAACCTTTGGCTATCACCATTCCTGAGTTAGCCGAAGGAGTGAATTTTGAGTTGAAGGCAGGATTGATTCATGAGTTGCCTCATTTTCATGGTCTTGCTGGAGAAGACCCGAACAAGCACTTGGCGCAATTTCATGCGGTGTGTTCTAGCATGAAGCCAAGAGGTGTCACTGCCGATGCCATCATGTTGAGAGCATTTGGATTCACCTTGAAGGATGCTGCAAATGATTGGCTATATTACCTTGCTCCGGGAAGTATTACGACATGGGCTGAAATGAAGAAGGCTTTTCTCGAAAAATACTTCCCGGCCACGAAGTTGAATAGCTTGAAGAGAGCCATTGCCACCATTGAGCAGCAAGGAGGCAAGAGCTTGTACGAGTATTATGAGAGATTCAAGCGGCTATGTGCAAGTTGTCCATATCATGGGTATAGTGAGCAAGATCTCATCCTCTACTTGTTCAACGGTCTCTCGGATGAGGAGCGTAGGATGGTGAATGCCGCTTGTGGAGGTAATATTCTGAACAAAACTCCTACCCAAGCGTTTGAGATGTTTCAGGAGCTATCCGAAGGCTCAAGGCAATTTAGCAAGAGAGAGAGTCTCAAGGCTGTGAGTGCTTCTTCATCAAAGATTGAGTCTGATGTGAATGAGTTGAAGGAGATGATGAAGTGCTTTATGCTGAATGGCACTTCATCTCAAGCCCGACCTTGTGGAGTTTGCAATGAAGTGGGGCACCCAAATGATCAATGCCCTACTCTTCAAGAGTCAAGTGCTGAGGTGAATGGTGTTGGAAGATGGCAACCAAGACCAAATTATAGAGATCATCCAAATCTGAGGTGGAGTAACACGCACAATGTTGAGAACCCTCATCTCTTGCAACCACAACAACCGAGGCCACAGTACAACCCGAGACAAACCATGTCAGCTGAAGACATGATCAAGTCGTTGGCTCAATCGGTTATACAAAAGGATGCTGAGACAAAGTCGTCTATTCAGAATCTTGAGAGACAAGTGGCACAAATTGCTCAATCCGTGAGTAATCTAGAGGCTCATGTATCGGGAAAATTACCGTCACAAACGGTAGTCAACCCGAAGGCGAATGTGAGTGCCATTACCTTGAGGAGTGGGAAGTTATTGGACCCTTATGCTGAACAGGGTGATTTGCAAGACGGTTCTGCACCGTGTGAGAACAAGAAACGAGGACCCGAGGCGGCCTACCGAGATTGTGTGCTTGATGAGGAAGTGTCACCGGAACAACACCGGCGATCGCCCTCACCCGCGGACACTCGCCGTTTCACGCCAGAAAGTTGCCCAGAAAATCAACCTCACCGGCGGCGATCGCGGTCACCCGCCGGAGGTCGCGGTTTGGCGGCAGAACTCCCAGCTCAGGAACGGCGATCGCGTGGACCCG
This sequence comes from Rheum nobile, assembly GCA_027886185.1. Classification (NCBI taxonomy): domain Eukaryota; kingdom Viridiplantae; phylum Streptophyta; class Magnoliopsida; order Caryophyllales; family Polygonaceae; genus Rheum; species Rheum nobile. Next base: position 2,562,913 of record WOAB01000717.1, on the reverse strand, counting down.
CCGTGGCTCGCGGTTTGAGCCCAGATCTTGTCGACGAGTATGTTCGCCCGAGCTTTCCACCGCTTTGCTCTCAGAAGCCGGTCCCGCCTTTCCCTGAGGCGTTGAAGGACACTAGAAGACCGGAGAGTGACAATGAGATGTATGAGACCTTTAGCAAGTGTCAGGTAAACATTCCTTTGCTAAAATTGGTTAAAAGTATTCCTAGATATGCTAAGTTTTTAAAAGAAATTTGCACTATCAAAAGGAATCAAAAATTGAAAGGAAAACAAAAGGTCAAAATTAGTGAGCATGTTTCCGCGGTTTTTCAAAAGAAAATGCCTAAAAAGTGTGGTGACCCGGGTAGGTTTAGCATTCCATGTGTGATTGGTGATACTAAAATTGAAAATGCTATGCTTGATCTTGGTGCATCTATCAATGTTTTGCCTTTGTCCTTGTATGAATCCCTAGGATTAGGACCTTTGCATGAGACCGGTATTGTTATTCAACTAGCTGATAGGTCTAATGTGTATCCTAAGGGAGTGGTTGAAGATGTACTTGTTATGGTTGGTGATTTGATATTTCCCGCTGATTTTTTTGTGTTGGATATGGAGCATGACAAAGATGCAGCCCCTATGCTGTTAGGTAGGCCTTTCATGAAAACAGCACAAACTAAAATTGATGTTAATAGTGGGAAATTGACTATGGAATTTGATGGGGATGAAGTTGAATTTAACATCTATGATATGAAGCCCGTTGTTGATTCCTCTTTGAACTTTGTTGATATAATGACTCCTAACCCTTTGGATGAGTTACAACCTATGATTGAGGATTCTAACATGACAGCTTTATTGGATGAGAAGGGAGAGTCCCCTAACTCTCTTTTGGGCATTGGCCCCATTGTGCTAACTCCGAGCAAGAAGCTTTTTTCTTCTTCTTTTGTGCAGGCCCCGGAAGTTGAGTTTCAACACCCCCCTGATCCATCGAAGTATGGGGGGAAGGCAACCAAGAAGGTAAAGATGGAGGAGCCACCGAAGGAGTCAACTACCAAGAAGCATGGTCTAAGGTTTAAACCTTTCCATGAATGGTTCAAGAAGGAGGTGCTCAATGAGAGGGTTCCTAAAGGACCCGATGATATAGATTGAGGTTGTGTGAGTAGTATGTCGAGCCACGACAATAACTAAGGCGCTTCTCGGGAGGCAACCCGAGGTTTGAGATGCTTTATTTTATTTTTTCTTTTTGTTTATTTTTTAATTGTCATTTTTAGTGTTTTTGTGGTTAGGGAAGGATGCCCGAGGCATAGGTTCAGCTACAATCTGTAGCCAAAACCGCTGTAAGTCTTTCTTCCTTTCTAAAAAAAAAATTAAAAAAAAAATAAAATAAAAATAAAATAAAAAAATCCTTGGATGTGCGGAAAACCCGCAAGGGCCGCATAGGTAATAAGAAGGTGACTCGCTCAACCCCAGGTTGAGGCAAAAATGAGTCTTGGAGTGATGCGAGATTGGTGTTCCCCGAAGAAGAGCTTGTGATTGTAGGTTGCAAACTACGATCACGGGTTTGTGCTTAGCAACCTTCCGGAAGTTGGTGATTTGCTGAATTCGCCATTCATTTTTCTTCTTCTGTGGATCTTCAATTTCGGCGTTCTTCCTTGTTACCCATTGTTTTGGATGAGCTGGACATTATTGGATCATCATTGAGCTCATCCCACTTCTACTACACCTTGTGCTTCATTGGAGGGAGACCATCCGGTCTCGTATGTGAGTCTTCTGTTTTCTTTCTCCCCGTGCTTTTACCTTGTCTTTCATTCCATTGGGGACAATGTTATGTTTAAGTATGGGGGAGAGAATGTATTCACATGTTTTATGGTGTTGTGCACTTGTGTATGGCTGATGTGTATGAATTTTTGAAAAATTTGAAAAAGAAAAAGCCAAAAATATGAGAAAAAGGCAATCAAAATCCTGGGATGAGCTGAAAAGCTCAGGTAAAAAGCAGGTAGTCCGACCGACTCTAGGTTGGTGCAAAAATGGACTTGAGTGATGTGAGCAACATGTGAGATATCGAGCAAAATGAAATGAGTGGTTAGGTGAAAACCCGAAAGGGCGCCTAAGCAAAATGAGTGTGAGTGATTTAGGATTTTCTTGCTTGGCGTTGGTGTCATAAGAAGAGGTGTTATAAGGAGTTCGGGTAGGATCACTCATGGAGCGATAAGGAGATAGATTGGAGTTTATGCATTGCTCATTTTTGATTGTTTGGAGGCGAAGTGTTGAGTCTTGTAATTGCTAGTTTCATGTTCTTCCTTACTTCCTGAAACCTGTGTGCTGATTGGAGGAGTGAGTTTTCTTTTAGCTTACTCGAGGGCGAGCAAGGTTTAAGTATGGGGGATTTGATAAGCGGTATTTTACATAGCGCAACTAGTAGTTATTAGCATAGTTTTGTGGAGATTTTGGCTCGGTTTTGGAGCTAAGTCGATGCTTGAGGTGCGGAGCTACATTATGATTATTTGGAAGCACTTGCATGTTGAGGACGAGGCTCGAGGTTTCCTTGGCGAGAAGACGCTCGAGGAGCCGGGCTGACATGAAGAGACGACGTTGAAGCTAGGAGAAGCAGCTTGACGCGGGCCATGGCGACCCACCGCGGGCCGACGCGGGCTGGGCTGGAGCTGGCTGACGCGAGCAGGCGGCGGCGGGTGGACGCGACTGGCCGCGAGTGGCGGCGGGCGGCGGCGATCGCCGGTGGTCGCGTTTTTGCTCCAGGAAGTTCTGATCTTTGGCGAGGCGAAACGGCGAGCGGAAGCGATCGCGTCCGGTCGCGTCTCTGGCGTTTCTGAACTTTCCCGATTTCCTTTTTGGCTTGACGTTTTGTTTTCCCTTAATCAATTCAGACGTTTTGTTTGTCAATTTAGGTTAGATTAGCACGTTTTTGGCAGACATTCATCTATCCATCACCATTCCCTCTCTCTCCTCTCATCATCTATCTTTTCCATCTCTTTTCTTTCTTTGTTTTTCTCAAGAACGTTTTTCTAGTTTTCTCCATGGTTTTGGATTTTGTGAAGAACATGAACCGGAACTAAGACCCTTGTTTTGCCTAGCGTGGAAGCACTCGATTAATTCAGTTGTAAGGTTTTATCTCTTGTTCGTCCCTTTGGATTTTTGTATTGATTTCCTTGAGCATAATTCGGATTTCTATATTGTTGGCTAGATTGACATCCTAGTTCGATTTTATAGTTTTCTAATTGCTAGAATAGGGATAGACGGTGGAATCCCTAATCACTTGTAGCAACCACAATTGTATGAAATTGGTATATTGAATTCAATTGTGAAAAGGAAATTGATTTGCATGTCATACTTGCGGTGTTGAGTCTTTGCTTGCAATCCATTATTTCTTATGCCCTATGCTATTGATTGAATCAACTTAGGAGGTCTTCTAGGTTTTCAATTAGTAAGTATTAGCAAGACCGGTTGGATTGTTAATATACAAAAAATCAGAATTGGGACAAATCCATAGGATTATGATGAACATGAAATGAACCGAATTGCAACTTGGTTAATTGATGTGTGGAAACTTGCTAGGTGAAACTCTTTCTCCCATTGTTTAATCTGATTTTTGTGCTATTGCAATTGAGTAGTTTTAGTAGAAAACCAAATTCCCCCCCATTTGTTCTTTAAAGTTGATAAATTAGTAGTTACATTGAAATTGACATTTTAACTCCCTTGGGTACGATTCCCTACTTGCATGCTATACTCTAGTTGCATATTAGGATTACTTTGATAGTGTGAACGACTGAAAATACGCTATCAAAGAAAGAAAAGAGATGGAAAAGATAGATGATGAGAGGAGAGATGTTGGTGTTGAGACCACTCAAAAACTGCCGCGTTCATTGCCAAGCGGGGCATGTTGCTCCATCTCCTGGGCGCTTCGGCTTTGGTGGTGTCCTTGTTGGGCCGCGTCGTGGCGAACATCATAAGGCATGTCATGCCTTCTCTCCATGTTATCGCGCCTGTGGAAGGACGCGTTGGCCATGTTTGCGCCTTGGTTGAGCCCAGCTGGGGGGATCCAATCGGCTGGCCTGTCTTGCAACTCCATAGGGTCGCCGAGTGGTAGATGGAAATTTCCGGGATTGATCATCCCTGAGTCCTCCATCTCTTCATCATCAAAATCCTCGAACTCGTCTTGGTGAAGAGGAGTGTGAGAGAAGTAGCCATCTAAGCCATAGTGAGGCGTCCGCATACTTTGGTGGACCAGATGATCCTCCACGTTGAATGGGACTAGGGTGAGAGCATGGCGACGTTGACGCAGCACTGCGTCTTGGGCGCGATTGGATCGTCGCGGTCTGCCTTCTTCGCGTTCTGCTCGTCTGGCTCTGCCGGCTAGCGGTGTAGAGGCAATCTCGCGTTGGCGCCTTGTTCCTCTGACTTCGTACCTGTCATTGAAATCATAAGGTTCAGAAAACTCACCATGGGAGACCTCTTCGCGGTCGGAGTCGGTTTCATCGTAGACTGGTGTTGCCTGTGGTGCATAGAGGTCACGATGCAAGACATAGCCTTGGCGGCTTTCTATCACGGATTGGATCCGTTGAAGACGCGGTTGCAAGTTGGAGGATGAGGGCATCAATCCTTTGCCCTTGTCGACGCGTTGTTTGCTTGGCCCGGCTTCTGTTTGTCGCGGTGCGACTAGAGGATCCATGGGTATTTTGCAAAGTCGGTGTTGGTTGTACCATCGCAGCGTGTTCCCTTGCCTGGAATTCGGCAAGTTGGCGCCGAAGGCCTTGGATCTCGCGTTGTTCCTCCGAGAGCTCCAGAATGGGTTCTGTTGGAAGATTTGCGAGTGGCACCACTTCATGTTGGGCGAGCTGTTGTTGTTATGGGGGATGATTGTTGCCGTCTCCTTGAACATTCCCACCAGTGGGTGCCATAAGGCTACCTATAACAATATGTCCATCCATCGCGAGTAAAAATGCACAAAAGACAATATAAAACCAATGAACAAGTAAGCACTCAGCAAGTATCAAGTGTTCACGTAGGATAGCGCGTTCTTTTGGCCTTGAGGACGGCTAGTAGGCAAGCAAAGCAAGTGTGATATGCAAGCACAAAAGCAACGAAACCAAAAGAAAGAAGTTTTAACTTCTTGCGTAAAGAACGCGTACACACAAGACACACTTACACGCGTGACACTAGACGGTGGAGAGGTGAAGAAGATGAGCCTAGCCGTTGAGGGGAGAAGGTTGCCTTATTTTGGCTTTACTTCTCTTGTTTCTGAAAGTCGCGTTCTTTTTTTTTTTTTTTTTATGCGACTTGTTTTTTTTTTATTTGAAATTCAAATCCGAGATCTTAGTCTTAAATGAAGATCGGATAAGAATTAAATAAAATAAAATAAAAATAAATGGCTAAGTAACTTAAGGAAAGAAATCGCTAGATTTACGCGATAGGAGAGAGAAAGTGTAATGCAGATTTATGTTGGTCACACAAGCAAATATGGCAAGATACGAATGCGAGATTCACGCGATCAATTAAGGCAATTTTTGAATTAATTACGCGGATTTCATGCAAATAAATCACACAATTTTCGCTAGGTGATCAAACAATTATCGGCCAAGAGATTCTCTTGTAGACACCGATGGGACAAGCATGTGTATGAGAGAGAAAAAAATTCAGTGATTATGGCAGAAGCAAGGATGATGGGTGAGTAAAAAAAAATCGTGAACAATTGAGAACTTGATAAGCGACTTACAAGATCAAAGGCTCTGATGCCAGTTGATGCGTTCCTACTAGTGGTGAAGGATCTCTGATCTTGTTTGGGAAGCCGCACGGGGATTGGAATGAAGGAACGCGGTGTTTGGAGGCTGGCGCATGAGGGAGATCGACTCGAAAGAGATCGAGCACTTGGCCGTAGCATCGGCAGCGAATGATATGGACTCGAGTGATTGCCGTGGCGTCGATAGTGGAGAGGATATACTCGAAAGATCGAGTGGTGGCCGTAGCGTCGGCGGCAGAGTGAAAGAGATGAGAAGTCAGAGAGGTGTTTGACGTTCGATCAAAGGGGAGGAGGCAAATGGCTCTCAATACTCAGGCTTTGATTAAAATGAACGTAACCTAATACAGAAGAACAAGTTGTCATTTTATGCTAGGTCGCGGGACTCGGATGGGCCGAATCTCGAATAGTGGGCCGGCCCACGCGACATGCGTGGAGCACAAGCCCCAAAAGAAATAACAAAACAATAATGTCTCGAGATTACATTCAGTTCAAAAAGAACACGTTCATTGGATGGTTGAGAGAAGACAGACAGAGAACGCGTTCTCTGGGCTTGGTTGAAGACGCTTCAAAGAGAACGCGGTCTCTTGGGTGCCTTGGCTGGCGACCACGCGAGTAACCAAGGATTGCGTCGCGTTGACGATGGCTTTGGCGCGTGATCTTGTGATTGGTCCCTCTGAGCGAATGCTCATAGCCTCTTCTTCCTCTGTGGCATTCATGGTGGGCAGGGGCGCATCAAGTAGAGTGTAAGAGTCTGCATACCTGAACACTGTTGAGAAGGCGAGTTTAGGGGTGAGTTCAACCACAGCATCACTAGTTGTGAAGAGGTATGGGAACCATCACAACAATTCGTTTGATACTCTCACACTGCACGAAAACAAGATTAGTAAAGAGAGTATGGGAACCATCACAACAAGCCTTGGAAAAGTAAAGAGAGTTCACCTGATGGCAGCAAAGAAACCAATTTCAAAGTAGTTAATGTAATTTGTGTTGTTGGAATTGGTTGAATTGATATTTAGTCGAAAGTAGTTAATGTAATTTTCTTCGTTAATGATATTTCACATATTTGTTTTCGGGCATTCATAGAATTTAACACAATCCTGTCATGATTTCATATATATCCTGACGAGTTTAATATGGACTAGTTTGGGTTAAATTTATATGACACAATCATGTCATGGTTCCATATATATCATGTCAGGTTCAATATGGTTTGAAATAATGGTACTGACCAACATGAGTGGCAATCCATATCACATAGGAAGAAGAAGAGAATGATTAAAATAGGATGAAAATATATAACCAATCCTGTCATACTTACTGACTTGTCCTGTCGTCTTTAATATGGTTTAAAATTACGCGATATTATCATAAAATACTATATTATATAAAATGAAAATAAATAACATGCTTCATACAGTACTATCTCTGAAACACCGTAATAAAGCAGTGAGCCGTTTTGCTTTTCGAAAGCAACCATCTCTGAAACACCGTTTAACCTTCGTCATGATCCAAGACAAGTGGCGGTTCACTCTTGTTATGTTACTCCATATTTTTCTTAATTGACATTATCCCCCAAGTTCGTGTGCAAACCAAGAAGATACTACTTTACATGTTTATTTTTAAATTCAAAATAAGTTCAAAACATATGACTTAGCATTACATTATTAGTTGATGCTAATAAACAAATCACCCCCTAATAAAGAAACTAAGTAGAGATAATTATCCTATCAAAGACTGTGAATTATCCTGTCAAGTAAACAAATATTTATCATTGATAATTTCTAGTTGCATTCAAGTAAATATATAGAGTACACACATTAAATAAATTTATGTATTTTCTTGAAGTACTAGATAACACAATGTTCATCTAAACTAAATAAAAAAGTGCAATCTTAGGTTGACATGAAAATCATCGATCAATGACAGAAAAATAAGAACTTAATTAAGGTTCACATTAATAGGAAAATTATTAGTCGATGATATGGGTTGACACGATAATTGCGGGTCTATGACATGATAACTTTCTAATGTGACACTAAAATTTCAATGTAGAAGAAATGAGGTGTGTGACATATCTTCCGTAACGAAATGGGTGGAGACGCTTGCCATTTGTCCTGTTCACAATTGTTAAAATTATAAAGTTGACTAATGAACCACCAAATGTCTCTTACCTTTTCAGCCATCGACAACCAGTTTTCAGAAATGTCACCCTCGTAGAAATGGGTGGAGGCGCTTATGACTTTTTGTTGTGAACTTTTTTTTCTTCGAAGACAGAAGTAAGTCATGGTCGATACGGTTTCAAAGTAGTTAATGTAATTTGTGTTGTTTGAATTGGTTGAATTGATATTTAGTCGAAAGTAGTTAATGTAATTTTCTTCGTTAATGATATTTCGCATATTCATTTTTGCGCATTCATAGGATTTAACAATATCCTGTCATAATTTCATATATATCCTGACGGGTTCAGTATGGACTAGTTTGGGTTAAATTAATATGACACAATCTTGTCATGATTTCATATATATCATGACAGGTTTAATATGGTTTGAAATAATCCTATCGACCAACATGAGTGGTAGTCCATATCACATAGGAAGAATAAGAGAATGATTAAAATAGGAAGAGAATACATAACGAATCCTATCATACTCACTGACCTGTCATGTCTTCTTTAATATGTTTTGAAATTACGCGACATTATCAAAGTACTATATTACATAAAACGAAAATAAATAACATGCTTCATAAAGTACTGGATATTACACATATTATCATAAAGTACTAAATATTACATGACATTAGATAGTCACTACACTAAAATGCATTCCAAAATACTTCATAAAGTACTAATACGTGATACTAGTATTAGATAGTCACTACACTAAAATGCATTCCAAATGGCGCTTTCCATTTGTCCCCTCGTAGGGACGATTCACCGCGGTATGGACTGTGGTGTATACCCTATGTTATCACTTATATGTTGATATAATACATAAGTTCTTTGATAATTAATTTGCTTAATAGTTCATGCTTAGATATCAGTCTTTTGGCATATGTTGTGTATAGGTAGAATGAATTTCATCAGTGACATTTATTTCGTTAAAATCGACAATAAAATTTCTAATGGATGACAAGAATTTAATGTTGATAGTATGAAAAATATAAAATTCTCTGACATTGTAATTGTTCATTCCAACAATATAAATATACCATTTGACAAAAATATGAACACCACTGACATGAAATATCCATCCAATGATAATTCGTGCAATTGTACCATGTGATAAAAATATAAAGTTCTCTGACATTGTAATGTTCATCCCGACAATAGAACTATACCATGTGACAAAATTATTCATTCAAACATTGTAATTGTTCAATCCGAGAAAATTCCAACATTGTAACCATGAGGAATATTAGCAGCCAGTGCATGGAGGCTCTTGTGATATTGAGACAGGCCCTGGAAACAACAGAAAATTATTACAAATAATAGATGCCCGTGATATACAGGATAGTGTCATCCATGGCATCACATGATATAAACTAAGATCTTATTTAGCTATTCTCAAATAATGCCTAATAAAATAACAAGGATTGAAAGGATACAACAACCATGAACCGAGTCCTGCTCTTGCCATTAAAACTGCTAGGAATTTGCAGATTGTGAGAATAATTCTAAGTAGTCAAACATTCCTCTTCCAAAATGGTCTCCAATTTTGGTGGGATTGAAAGCTTTGGAGGCACTTTCATGGTGAGATCTTCAGGTGCCACCTCCACCCACCTCTGCATTTGTCTCATCGCCCACTTTCCCATTTCTCTCCTCCTTGTTTTATGTAACTACTTAGTTTTTTCAGCCGCTCTCAAAGTAGTTAATGTAATTTGTGTGGTTCGAATTGGTATTTAGTCGAAAGTAGTTGATGTAATTTTCTTCGTTAATGATTTTGCATATTCATTTTCGTGCATTCATAGGATTTAACACTATCCTGTCATAATTTCATATATATCCTGACGGGTTCAATATGGACTAGTTTGGATTAAATTGATATGACACAATCCTGTCATGATTCCATATATATCATGACAGGTTTAATATAGTTTGAAATAATCCTACCAACTAACATGAGTGGCAGTCCATATCACATAGGAAGAAGAAGAGAATGATTAAAATAGGAAGAAAATACATAACAAATCCTGTCATACTCACTGACTTCTCCTGTCGTCTTTAATATGGTTTGAAATTACGTGACATTATCATAAAGTACTATATTACATAAAACAAAATCAACATGTTTCATAAAGTACCAGATATTACACATATTATCATAAAGTACTAAATATTACGTGACATTAGATAGTCACTACACTAGTGACAGGATAATTATATAACTATCTATGTATAACATGTTGTTCGGTGAAGGTAAGAAATAATGACATAGTATAATTATATAACTATCTACGTATAACAGAAACACAATGGTAAATGATGATATTTGGTAGAGTTGAAATAAGTTGTACTTTTTGTTTACGTTATGTATATATCATTCTAGTCACTTAGTGAGTATTTTTCCGTCATAAAAGAAATGCCATTAACGCTATTTTTTATACTTTGAAATTTTGGTATTACATTTGAAAATTATTTTAAATAAAATAGAAAGCAAGAAATTTGGTCACGAAAAGTCACAAACGCTATAACTAGAACTTTCAACCTTAAAGCTCTTGTCATAAACTAAAAATTATCTTGTCAACCAGGATAATATTATTTAAAATCTTACATCTCTTGTCACCGAGTGATAACTTTTCTATCGACATAAGTAAAACAAGTTATTGTCATTTATTTTTTTCAATTCAATGAAATATTATGTTTCAAGTTTGTAATTATTTTAGCGGATGAGTATTGCTGACAGGATAGTTTTTAATATATGACAGGATAATTCTAACGTTTAATTACTTCATTAATTAGTGATTACAACATTGAAGCAAAACAAAATAATTCTCTTTGCAACTAAAGTGCCTATACAACATTAAAGACACTAGAGTACTAGAGAAATAAGACAACATTATACTCTGCATAATATCATGTCACCTATACAACATTAAAAGACACTAGAGTGAGAGATTAATCAATAAGGCATCATTAAACTATGCAAACATCAGTTGTACAGGAGTCCAGTCAAGATGACCCTTCTTGACCCAACAAAACTTACTGCTTGTACTTGTCAAATGAGCTCATTTTCTTGATCTTATCCTTCATGTCTTCTTCTAACTGACTCAAGTAATCTTGTTGGCTCATTCAGCTGTTAAAAGTATGGTAAGTGGCAACATTACCCTTAGGCACTATAAGCAATTGCGTTTACCCACATAAAACGATTACATTCCAAGCCAGATACGTGTCGTCAACACTACAAAAAATTGAACAGTTGGATTTTTACAAACAATCTTTTGACACCTATTCCTTTTTCTTCCTTTCCTTTCAGCCAGATTATTATCAACAACAATCCTTGTCGATTTCTCCTATTACATTTTCTCCCTTTGTGCTACACACCATAACTGCTTATACAAAGGTTGTAATTCGAGAAAAAGATTGTAAAATAAATTAGTGAAAACCTCTCTTGAGTACCCAGACACTCCAATAAGCTGCGAGTCACACACGTCTCTATATAACTCAACAGGGACAATAGGTTTCTGCATACAAATGCAACAAAAGTTTGCCATTATCAAAAAATTAGTAGTTGAACTAATCAACTCAAACAAAAGCAAAAGCAAACTCTCATACAAGTAAATTTCACAATATAGGCATTCATTTAATTATAATTAACATGCTGGAGACAGGATTATAGCAAATAGTACTTGATGCAAGATAATATTTGTGCTGCAACATTCTGTTAACCAACATAGGAGTAAGTAATGACATGATGAGATGAGATTGGTAAGATTTTAATATCAGCAACAGAACGGAAACTTACTGAAAGAATGTTGTCAACAGAACGGAAACTTACTAAAATTGCAAGTGCATTAATAATGTGTTGACGAAAAGTCACAAACGCTATAACTAGAACTTTCAACCTTAAAACTCCTGTCATAAACTAAAAATTATCCTGTCAACCAGGGTAATATTATTTGAAACCTTACATCTCTTGTCACCAAGTGATAATTTTTCCATCGACTCAAGTAAAACAAGTTATTGTCACTGATTTTTTCTCTAATTCACTGAAATATAATGTTTCAAGTTTGTAATTATTTTCGCGGATGAGTATTGGTGATATGATAGTTCTGAATATATGACAGGATAATTCTATATGTTTCATTACTTCATTAATGAGGGATTACAACATTAAAACAAAACAAAATAATTCTCTTTGCAACTAAAGTGCCTATACAACATTAAAGACACTAAGAGTCTGTTCGGTGGAGATGAAAGTGGAGATGAAGTGGGAGTTGAAGGAGGAGGAGGAGATGAAGTTTAAGGAATTACTTAATGTCAGGGGGGGGGGGGACATTAGACAAAAGTGGGAGATGAAGTAGGAGTTGAAGCAAATATTTCATCTTCCTCCACTTCCACTCGGTAACTGCCGAACAGACCCTAAGTAATAAGGAAATAAGACAACATTAAACTCTGCATAATATCGTGTCACCTATACAACCTCTTCCATGACAAGTAGGACATGAAGCCATTTAATTTTCCTTATAATAACCAGGTTCTAGATTTGGATTGCAGGTGGAACAAAGAGCATCTCCACGTTCGCAAGCTATAATTTTGTTTCCAATTTATATCATGACAGAAACTGATATATAAATATACTAACAAACTACACAAGACAGACAAATATTATTCATAGGCAATAGAGCAATTGATTCACAATCACTATAGATGTACTTGAGCACTTTTCGATCACTTTTGAGTGAGGAACTTTCATCTTGGTTTCCTTCTGGGGTACAAACAGGACAGGGAATTGATCCCTGAGATCTAATTCCCAGACTCCAAGTTCAGGTCCACTATCCTTTCCATCGATACTGCCTCCTAGGTAAGGTGCTCTCTCCCTTATGATTTCCCTCTCCTCTATAAAAGTATCCAGAGTGCCCACATAAACATTGCAATCCTCCACAGAATGTATCTTCTATGTGCGGGCTGGACGACTACCCCAGCAGCAGCGGTGACCAACATGATCAATAAGTAGCTCACGGATTTCTACCTCATCCAATACTTGCCTGTTCAAAGACGGATCATGAGACCATATATCTATTTATGACAATTCATACCAATTATTAAGTAGCAGAAATCTATGAAAGCAAGCAAGGCACGACACAGCATTACAAACCTGAAGTATATAACATGCATACTTAGCTAAGTAAAGTCATAATACTCACTTGCAGAAAAAAAATCATTACAGGAAAGATATATTGATAGATAAGTAATCAATCTCCAATTCCAAGCCATGGTCAAACTGAGACATATAAAATCTAACCAGAATTCTTCTTCTGATTAAAAATTAAGGGAAATGCAATTCTTAACTCTGCAGTGCAAACTGAGACATATAAAACTAAGGGAAATGCAATTCTTAACTCTGCAGTTCAAAGCCATGGTCAAACTGGTACCATTTTGAGGCCTTTCTCCATCGCTCATCAACTCTGCAGTGCAAATCATGCTAGGGTTGTCTTGGACCCTTTGCTCCTGCCTGTTATATATGAAACAACAACATCAATCGCCGAGGACCTTGGCCAGAACCTTCACGAGATTCTCCGTGACAAAGACGGTGTCATCGTCGCCGAGGACGAACCACTGCACGTCCTTCATCCCTAAGCGCAGCGTCTCGGACACGATTCTCGAGATCCGGATGGCAGCGGTGGCCCTTCCGGTTGCTGTACGGGAAGCGAGAGGTGTCGGCGGAGATCCGAATCGGCAGGAGGACAGTGGCGTCCTTGGAGGTCGTGGGGACGCGGCTGTCGAGCCAGACGACGCCTCCAGAAGCTTCTCTCCGCTTCGGCCAGAATACAAGGTGGAATCGGAGGGTCCAAAAGCTTCTTCGGCGGTGTGAGATGTTCGTCGGCGGTGTGAGATGTTCGTTGGCGGTGGAATCGGAGGGTCCAAAACCTTCTCCGGCGGCGGAGGAGGCATGAGGGGGAGCGAATTCGTCTCTCTGTCGGCCGCTCGTTGGATTGGGAGGCGATTCCGGAAGCTCGTGCTTGAGAGGAGGCGATTTCGGAAGCAATCGTGAGGGCTTGAGAGGAGGCGGAAATTGTAGAGAGAAGCTTGAGAAATTTGTGAGGGCTCGTGCTTGGATTGGGAAATTTTAGGGTTCTAAATCAATCGAAAAGAGAAGCTAGACAAAGATTTTGAAAAGTGAAAATTTTAGTTTTTGAAATTTTAATCAAATTTTATTTAAGTTTAAATTTTTTAGAATTAAAATTTTATTATTATTTTATTATTATGTTTTTTTCAAAAGAAAAAAAAATTGGGATTCTAGTTTACCTTTTTATTTGTGTGATATTTTTGCAAAAACAAAGAAAAAAAATTGAATGGGTTAGTCTTGCAAAAAACAAAAGGAGTAGGATAAAAGTGCAATTGTATTAGTAAAGTAGGGTATGGAGTGCTATTTCTCTTTTTATTAATACGTTTAGGGGTAATTTAGTCATTTAAAACAAAACAGGTATAAGTATGGAAAAAATTAAGAATGGAGTACAATTGAGGATGACGAACATAAAAAGGGGATTTATGGGAGATTTTTCTCATAAGCAGCAGATCTAGAACAAATTATAAGGGAGCTCAAAGACTTGTAAAAAACTTAAATATAATTAGTTGATGTTTACAAAAATAGCGACACAAGAAGTTCATTACAAAAAATTGTCGCTTACGACTCTTCAAACTACAAAGAGGATAAATCCATCATGCGGGTTCTCATAGTCTGGAATGTTGAAGGATAACTTCATTATCAATGGTGGGCGCGCAATTTTTGGACGAAAACTACAAAGAGGGTAATCTTTCAGCAAATATAGATATAATTCATACAAGATTTTCACTTTTCCTTAAAACCCTAAAACAACTAAAATTCACAATTTTCGGACGAAATCACAGGCGGTGGGCGCGCCGGACTGGTCGACGGTGGGCGTCAGGCGGCGGGGGAACGTGAACAAGCGCCGGACGCCGGAATTCCGCCAGAAATTTGGAGTTGGAGAGGAAAGGTCGGTGCGGCCGATCCTTTGTACTGCTTCTGAAGAACGTCAACAGAAAAGGAGGGAGGAAATTTCAATTAAAACACGTTTTTTCTATAAAAAAACAGAGGTGTTTTAACTTTTTTAGCAAAACGACGTCGTTTTGGACTGGGCCAAAACTACGTTGTTTTGACACTTTAAAAAAACAAAAAAAGGAAAAGACTTCGTCTTCTCCGCGGCTCCGTCAAATCTGAAATTTGCGACTGGGTATGGCTGCCGACTGCATCTTCTTCTCCGCATACAGCAGTAGGGGCTCCCTCCTACTATTTTCCTCTTCTCCTTCAATGGCGCCGGGGGGCTCATTGTTCCGGCTAAGCTTCTCGTCGGAGGTAAGCGGGGGCGACCGCCCCCTAGCCCCCGTAGATTCGCCTCTGCTCATAAGGATATGAGTGACGTGGTTTATGGAAACCGGATCATATGCGGACTGGCCCAAATGTTCGGACTGTGCGGACTAATCTAGAGTTCGCGTCCAGTGGTACATAGTTAAAGGGGAGTGAGAGGTCAAAACAAGAAGTGTCGTTAATACAAAGTCTGTCATCAACTAGTGTCGAAACAAAATATGTCATCAAAATGAAATTTGTCATCAAAACGAAATCTATCATCAAAATTGATGACATGTTTGATGACAGGTTTGATCACAAGTTGATGATTGGTTTGACAACAAGTTTTGATGAATGTTGATGACAGGTTTGGTCAAAGACGATCAACACCATTGACCAATCATTGGTTAAATGTGCCAAATTATGTTGACTTATGGTGATGTCATTATTATGTAATGATGACATCACTGATAAGTCATGAAGCTTAAAAAGCTTGTTTTAGGGAAATTTTTTGAATTACACCCTCCTTATTAGTTTTCAAAATTAGCCAAAGATCAAGAACATGAAAGTACAAAGCGTTTAGATTATACTAGTACATGTCCTCGTCCTGCACGTGTTTGGATAAATAAATTATATATTTAACGATAAACCAATTTATTAGGGAAATTCCTGTTAATGTCCCTGAGTTTAGGATTATTCCTGTTGGTGTCCCATAATTAAGTTTTTTCCGGTTGGTACCCCTAAGAATAGAAACAATATATGTTTTAAAAATAAGGATTATGATGTTAAAAAAATTAAGTTTATTTTGCACATATGTGAATGATTTATTTCATGTAAGGTAATGTTTTGGTTACATATAAAATATTGATATTATTATTGTTACAAAATATGTTCCTTCTCACCTAAAGTCTAATAATTGAAAAGATATTATGCATAAATTTGAATGAATAATTACAAAAATAAAATTAAAAAAAGTCAAATAAATGTGAAGAGTGAAAAGCTAATTGGTAAAAAAATTGCATGCATGATATAGTTAAATGGATGACAATCGGGTCGGTCAAGTCGGGTTCGGTTCGGTTATTTCGGGTCCGAGTTGAGAACGGATCAGGTCATTTCGGATAACAGGTCAAGCCGGGTCGGGTCGTTACATGTCAACGGGTAGTTCGGGTTGACCAACGGGTCAATAACGTCATTTTTTTAATATTTTGTTCACTATTTAAATATTATTAAATAGTTAAAAACTATTTAAATATGTTAAAATAAGTTGAAATGAATTAAAATAATAATAATATTATTAACTATTTTAATTTAATTGATATTAGATTATTAGTAGACCAAAATCATTTTTTTTAATTATAATTTATATTATATTAGTTTATAAATTTCTACATTATAAAAAATTGTATAAGTACAACAATCGGGTCGGGTTCGGGTTGGTCGGGTTGGTCGGGTTCGGTCTCGGTAAATTCGGGTTCGGTAAACGCGGGTCGGTCAGGTTGGTAAAACGGGTTCGATCACTTTTTGACAACTCTACACATAGGACATATAATAATAATTAATAATTTTGAAATAAAATTTTACTATATATGTAAATAATAATTAATTATAAGAAAAAACCGGTAATAGTATTTAACAAATTATAATAATTTATATTTTCAAAATAAAACTAATAAAGATTAAAACCAATAACGGATATTTCGCTTGGTAACCCTCAGTTTTCGTTTTTTTCGCAAAATCCCCTCAGGTTTTGACATTTTCGCCCGATAACCCTCAGATTTTGACCCATTTCGCCATATACCCTCCGTCTTTATTTCGTTAAACCACCGTTAAATTTATTTATTTTTAAATAAAATTTTAAAAGAAAAGACGTAAAATAATCGGCGGTCTTTCTTCCTCATTTTCGCGACCCAACCATTAACGAAGGCTGGTTGTGTTTCAGGTACTGGTTGTGTTATTGGGGTACTGGTTGTGTTTCAGGTAGAGCAGCGAGAGCTTGGAATAGGTCATGCGACATGATGCGAATTTAGGATGAGTTTCTATCAAGGATTATATTGGTTTGGGGTTTTGGATTTTTCCAGGTCGAGTTTCTTTCTTAAATTGTCTGAGGGAATTTCTGTAGGAAATTCCTGGCGCTGTGATTCCCCATTAGTGGTTAATTTGGGGCGTTACAGAGGATATATCTTCAACTAGTGTACCGATTGTGGATAATGCGTATGAAGACTTGAAAATAGAAGTGAAGGCACTAAAGGAGAAGGTTGCTAAAATAAAGGAGAAGAAAAAGACCTTATATATGGCGGTGAAGACACTAGCTGCTGAAAATGCTACATTAAAGGCTGAAAACATTGTAGTTGTTGCAAGAGAAAAAATTGTCTTAAGACTTCTTCTTCTTTCTTGGGTTTTTGTTGTTGTTTTATCATTTCTTTATGTTGTAATTGTTAAGTTTAACTAGCTTATCAAAGTGTTTTATTAGTTGTAAATTGTAATGGCTTACCTCTTGTATCTATGGTGAATGAAGAACTCGTAGCAAGTAATATGTAACAACTCGTTTCCGCAAGGGAAGAAAAGCACCATTGAGGCCTTGTATATGTTTATGGCCTTAGGCCTTGTATATGTTTATCAAAGTGTTTCATTTTCTTGTACTTTTGGTGTCAATGTTTATGGCCTTAGGCCTTGTATAGGAGAGTATCTTGTTTTCACAGGATTTCTGTATGTTGTAGCATATGGAGGTTAGGCCTTGTATGGAAATAAAGTGCCGTCTCCCTCCCTTCCCTTGACATTGTATGAAAATTCCTTCAAAATAGATTTTTCCTCATACTTTCTCCCTCTTTCCAGCTTTAGGAGAAAATTTAGAAGGGAGATAATGATAGGAATGATGAGTTATTTTTTGTGTATAAGAGAAGATATCTGATAGATATAGATGAAGATTCTGAGTGCTAAAGATTTCGTACAAGTCGTTTTTCTTTGGAGAGTATATACATTAGTAACAGAAGTGTACAAAATTGATATGGAACTAGATTCAAGCATGTACTGGCATGTTAGTGCTGATGCGGATAAGCATGTATGTAGATAAAAAAGAAACCAAATATGCCAATCTGGCAGCTGTTGTTGTAGCATTGCTGCTTCCATTTGCCAAAACTAGCAAGTAAAAATATATTCCTTCCAATCCACAACGAACAAAAAATCTCCCCACATGGATCACCTTCTGCAGTAGTACTTCTATCAATACAGTCATAATCTGGATATGTTGATATAGGCTCACTTACTGAAGATAAACTCCCAACCTTATATTTCAAATTTAGTTACACAGTCTAGCCACGTTATGCATTAAGCACTCTTTCCACCTTCTATTCAAATATCAAAACTCCTTAACCCATTTACTCTAGAATGCAGGGCAGAATCACTACACAAGATTGCACTTAAGCCATAATAGTTCCAATAATGAGATTTTCTGCAATAATGAGATTTCCTGCAAAATCAGCATTCCTGTAATTTTCTTGTAAACCAGATCATCATTTAGCATTCCTATAAATTTCCTATAAACCAGCTGCAAGTGCTAATAGATATGAATGTTGCAGAAACTTCTGAAAGGCCATATCCTGCTGTGAAGTGCTACCACATAAGCAACACAGAAAGCAAGATATAACATGATAAGGGACTTGAACTAATATATTATCCAGAAGTGTTACCACATTAGCAAAGTTCAAAATGCTAACATTAAGCTATATTAGCCGGAAGTGCTACCATGTTAGCAAAGTTCAAAAATGCTTACATTAAGCTATATTAGCCAAGCTACCACATTAGCGAAGTTCAAAAGTGCTAACATTAAGCTATAATACTACACCATACCAAAGTTTCTAAAGTAGCCCAATAGACATACAAAAGGACTAACTACTGACTTCCAGGAATCCACTTGTGTGGAATGATCACGTTTTATTAATTCAATCAGTAATCGTGCTAGTTCAAGATTCTTGCACGGTGCCTCATCAGAACCAATTGACAAATGAATGAGCTTCTTGTCATGTAATAAACTGAACATATTCATAAGATCCACATCATTCTCCACCTTGATATTTTGAGAACTATGAACATACCAAAATGTCGGTTCTTCAGGAAGCAACATCCCCTTTTTCAGCGCCCTCAAGTAGATCGATATATATGTCCAGAATATTACACCTATCCGGATCATCCACTTGTATGTCCACATACTCACGATGAATGTAACGAAGTCTCAATATTATTTTCTTTTCCATTATGCAAAGTAAAAATTAAAACAACAACATTTACAACAACACAAGATTCATTCACCAAAAGAAAAAATTCTATCTTGTTTGTGTAAATTATGTAAGGGTATTGTAAAGAACAAGTAATGGCATATAAACTGGTACATTGATGTAATGCATGACATCACTATTTTTAGTAAAACATATTTACAAGTGATTACATACCATAAGCCCCAATTATATGCATGACATCAATATTTTTGTCTCTAATGAAATGAACAGAAACATAAGCTCATATAAACAGGAACTAAATTGAATGGAAACATAAGCTAGCTCTGGTGTGTTTGACTATATGGCCTCTTGTTTGTATAAGATGCATTAGTGTGTGTCCATACTAGTTTCACATGCTTGAGAAAATCTACAAGCATCAATAATATGTTTCAGTTTACTTCTCTATAGCATTGTGTAATACTTGCTCAGATGACTACAAAATCCCCCTGTCAGAGGCTGCATCAGTATTTTTCAAACTCGTTTATTCATTTTCTGGATGACTATAAAATCGCTCCTGAACTAGGTAATATAACATAAGCTCATATAAATACATTTTCGTTCGTTTCTGTAAGCATATGTTTAAATACATTTTCGTTTGTTTCTGTTTAGTTTGCTAAAGAAGGCTTTCTACAACCCAAATCCCATTAACCTAATTTTGAGACAAATCCTAAACCTAAATTTATCTCATATTCACAAATCCAAATCCCTAAATCATTCAGCACAAATCCAAACAGAAATGGAATTTTAGATTCGTACCTCAAACTGTCGGTGCTCGTGCCTTCACGCCGTTGTCCAGCCGCGTCACGCCGTCATCCAGCCCCGGCGGTGGTGCTGGCGTCGTCCGTGCTCGCGATGCCGCCGTGCCAAGCTTGAGGGGGAGAACAAGGAAAAAGGGGAAGAAGAAGCAGCCTCAGGGGATTTCGCTACGCCTCAGGGGATTTTGCAATAAGGAAGAAGCAGCCTCTGAATTGTTTTGATTCTTTTAACCCATTTTACCTTTTTTTTTAAAAAAAATTTAATGGTGGTTTAACGGAATAAAGGCAGAGGGTAAATGGCGAAATGGGTCAAAAACTGAGGGTTATCGGGCGAAAATGTCAAAACCTGAGGGGATTTCGCGAAAAAGACAAAAACTGAGGGTTATCAGGCGAAATTTCCGAACCAATAATGTCATATACCAAATAGAAAATAATAATAATTAAAGATGACTCACAATGATGTTGATAAAATATGATATCGTAGAAGTATCTTAATTAATACTCCCTCCGTTTGATTTTAATTGACGTTCTAGGGTTAGGTCTTTGGTAGGTTTTAATTGTCGTTTTAGATTTTTTCACCAATATTTTCCAAATTTGCCCTCGTATTTAATACGGAGTACTGTACAGTAATTCTTTTATTTTAATTTTTTGATTTCTCATAATTTCACTGCTTCCATTTTTTCGAGGATTTACGTTAAGTGCTTCCCTTCATCATCCCATATCTTTTTTTTGTCTCTCCCTCCATAGAGATTTGAGGCCATTTCATCACCCGCCAATATCTAAAGTGGAAGATTTGTTCAATTCGCTTTTAGGAAGGTTTTTCCATCGGTGATTCTTTCAATTCTCCCAGAAGCCCAGACGAATGCCAAGGGTCGATAACGAGATCGAGAGAGGGGAGAGACTAGAGAGGCTAATTTGGGGTTCGTTGAATCGAAATCAATCAAATCGGTATTGGGATTTGCACTCGGGAAAGTTCATCGCAATTTGCCTAGCAGGTGAGTAAAATTTCGACTAAGGTATTTGGTTTAAGGTTTATGTGGGTCTTGCTGTTAACTGGTTCTTTTTTTCGCAGGAAGCTTGGGAGAACTGATTATGACTTCCTTTTCTGGTAAGAAGGAATTGGACTTCGATTTGAACTTGCAACCAGACGAAGATGATAATCTCAAAACTAAGCACAATTTTGACATGAATGTTCCACCGGATGAGGATGCTAAACTGAATGTCCCATATAAATTTGATTTGAATTTAGCACCAGATGAAGATCTTGTGTCTAACGTCGATGGTGGTATTCGATCGAAGATGAAGAAGATGCCCCCAGAGGATGGAGGTCCTGATGATCCCCGTTTTACATGTCCCTTTTCAAGCCCAATAGTACGATCATTCATAGTGCTCTGCTTCCGAGGTTTGAAGGGGTATTTTGATTGAATTCAAAGTTTCATTGATGCGGGTCGTCGGTCGGAGATGAAGGAGCTGCCTTTTGGTTTCTTTGCTTGACTGCTGCTCATTTAGTTTTTATTCCCTCCATTTCTATTGTCTGTTGTTTTAGGTTTAAGTTTGATTTCATTATATTTGTAATTCTGAATCACCATGCTATAACATTTGGGATTAACTGCAAACTCTATTTCTAATAAAGAAAATTTTAGGTTTATCAATTGCAGAGTTTGGCTGAAAAAATACTTCTTCTATTGGAAATAAACCCTATAAAGAAGAGGCTGAAAATGATGCAACTTCTGTTGAAGATAGACCTGATAAAGGGAGAAGCTTATGATAGTAGTGCTACTAACTCTGCCAGTAAAGGGAGGAAGAAAATTACATTTGCTGATAAAAGTGGAGGAAGTTTATGCAATGTTAGGCTCATTGAAGGCCGGGAATCTATGCTGTTTGTTATAGAAGGGTTGTCTCGTTGATCAATCTTCGGTTGTCTTGGATATCAATTGAATCGTGTTTTGAACACTTTCCAAAATCAATATTTCGACCCTATACTTGTTGCCTCGGGTTACACGGAATCTGATCCGGGATAAGACAATCGCACCTCTAATGATTCAGGCAAATCAAAAGAGAACACTTGAAGTTTTTGGTTTTGTTCGATTTAGAGAGATCGTAAATTCTGGCGTACTAAAGACTTGCCCCAAACCCGCTCTTATATAGAGCAACAGAATATGGGCAGTTATATGTTGGTTTAGGAGGTTAAAATGTAGTTTTAGCGGTTAAGTTAGTTAAAAACCCGCCAAAAACCGCCAAAACTCCCTTCTCGGCAAGAGGCACGGTTTGTGACAAACCGTGCCCTAAACCGTGCCTTCCTCCAGAGAGCCAAAACAAGCCAGAAGACGAGTTCTGGGACACCGCACGGTTTGTGACAAACCATGCCACAAACCGTGCGGCCTTACAATGGCCAAATCCGGCCTCTGTTTTGTTCTGTTCTGCACGGTTGTGGTCCATGGTGCACAGTTTGTCACAAACCATGCACACCCTTAGGACCCCGGAAATCACCCCCGCGGTGTCCGCCTCTTGAACCCCGACACGTTATGTAACTCCGAGTCCGAATCCACGCATACGAGTGTGCACTCCGCACCCCCGAATCTCGTCATGCGCCGAACGAGCTCCTTAAGTCTTGAGCGAATCCCGACTATACTAAATGGTCGATGACACTAAAATCACCAACACTATTGGACTCTCCAATTAAAAATAGGGAATTGCACTCTGCATAGACCCAATCCAAGCCAGCTGATTGTAGGATATAGACCTGATTTTTGTAGACCTTGCTGTATCTATTCATGGTCTATGGTTGCATTTTCACCCTCCCTGGCATTGTATTTATTGTGTAATAGAGTTGCAAGGATCTTTGTCATTTTTATAAGCAAGTTTAATTTATTTCCTAGGGACTGCAGGATAGAAAACATTGTTCTCTAGATCTGGATCATTTGATACAACATATATAATTGAGAATGATGTTGCCACAGAGGTTGAATTTCTAAGAGGTCTTCTGTGATTGAGAATGATGGTCATGACAAATGCAATATGATTATGTATATCCTGAGCAGAATTTTAATACTACAGAATGAAGGCTACCTTTGAATTTCTAAGAGGTCTTTTGTAATTTCCCTGACCATCAGCAGGCCATGGACAATACAAAGCAGTACAGACAATGGCCTCAACTCCCTTGTGACAGGACAATCATTAGCATTATAGGAAGCAATTTTCCTGATGTTTGTTTGGACCAAGGAATTGGTGTGAAACAGATTTTCAGTTTAGGCCCTTTTTGTGTCTCATCAGTTCTTCATTACCACAAAAAATGCCCTGGAAACAAAAACAAAAAAAGGAAATAGTTTCTGCCAGTGCAGTAGAAACAAAAACAGAAAAGAGAAACTCCGTATAAATAGGTGAAACATGACAAAGTGATGCCAGATGATGAGCAGGCCGGTTGTCTTGTCGACGGACGTGGTTTCCAGGAGCACAAACGAACTCAGCATGTAAATAGGAGAGCTTGGCCATCAGGATGCCAAGAGGTCCCTTCCAAGGTCATACAAAGAGATGATCTTACTCATTCGTCTGCTCGTGCCTTGTTCTTAACCGATTCATAACATTCTCAACCAAGGCATAGTCACAATCAATTTGTGTAGGAAGATGGCCACTTCTTTCTAGCCTACCCTTGTTTACATGGGGTATTTTATAATTATTGGACCCTTCAACTCTCATGGTTTCCCTCATGCATAACTACCAAGTCAAGAAGACATGGTTGATCTTTTGTGTTGGGTACTCGTCGAATGCTCTTTGAACAACCCCAATGAGTTGATCAACTGTCTTTGGACACTCCTTATACTGCAATGATTGGATAGCGTTAAAAAATCCCAGATCCAAAACATTCATGTCAGGAGAGTTAGCTGGTTGACAACACAACTTAATGTCGAACCCACTTTGTGAAGCGACACTCACAAATTCTTCATCATCTGGTCGAACATGTGTCCTAGAATTATCTTGTTGAATGAAAACTGTTTCACCTAACTCCTCGGCTGGCCACTTAGCACGAATCGCCGGAATAACCTTATGGATTAAGTAAGATCGTATAGTATCTTTCCTTACTGACGTAATTGGCTTTGTTTCTAAGGTTCCAGCTTCTCTGTTTATGCTCCGTCTTATGGCTGGTTCCTTAGTAACAAACGGAAACAAGCCTATTTTGCCAGAAAATACCTCGTTGCCTTCTTCATCAAATCTCGGCCTCGCAATTGCAGCTAGAAACATTACTTTACCGATGAAATTTTTACTTTGACAGGAACGAACATGATCATCCTCTTCCTCATGTAAGTAGTATGTTGTTGACTTCTTCGTCATATAGAACCACTTCTCGTCGATGTGCACAACGTTATACATATCAAAAAATTTTGGCGCATGCGGCAAACTACTAGTGTCCAGCATGGATATGAAAAACTCGAGTCGTGCTATCTTGTGCTGCTCCTTTAAAAGTGGTTTGATGGCATTTGAGTGACGTCGGAGGAGACCTTCCTTCAACTGGATGTGAAGAGTTGAATGACTGATATTCAAAGCTTGAGCAAGTGACCTTAAAGTTGTTCTTCGATTCAAAGGTACATTAACAATAGAATCACGATTGAGCATAACTCTCTTTCTTCCGCAATTTCCCCTTCTGTTTTTCACATCAACAACATCTCCAACTGGGGTAACTTTGGCACGTTCCCAAACTCGTTGCACAGATCTTAAGGGCACCGAGAACATATCTGAAACCTCTTTCGTTGTATTTTTTTCAGTTTCCCATCCACACTTCTTTGAAGTAGCGCATTATAGATCAGTTGTCTTTCGTCATTTGACAAGACCCTATACTTTCTTTGTTGGAGTACTTCACCTTGAGTATCAACATTGTCTATTTTAAAAACACAAGACGATCTAAATTAGTTATTTTTATACAAAGCACAAACAATTAGTACTAGCATAGTAACGGCAAGCAAACTTTGGTCACTGACGTTTGAAGGAAAAACTCGGTCGGTGCTATACTGAGCCGTAGCTGATAGCGTTTTTCTGGATGGTACTAGTCCAAAGCATTTGAATTTGAAAAATTATGTAAAACAATACTACTCCGTACTATGATTGACTCAATTATAATCCAAGCCACTACTATGATTATACTAAAAAAAAGTACTCTGGGTAAAAGAATTTTTGACACAATCTTGATTCCAACTACTTCGTATAATTCACTTACCTTGTTCAGCGATCGAAGGTTGCTCTTCATTATCTTTGTGAAGTCCCTCGAGACTTATTTCAATACTCACATTATCCTCTTCGTTTGAACCCACATTTAGATCAAGCACTAGAACATTTCCAGACGATGATGTAACCGACAGCGGGACTTGATTTAAATCAAAAGGAAGATCTTGATATGGAAGAGAATTTAGATCAAAGTTGCTTAGTGAAGCCATGGACAACTTGAACCAATATTATGTAATTTCACCGTAACTTAGTTTTCTTTTTTGATGGAGTAACTTAGTTTTCTACGTATAGTGAGCATGAAATGTTTTTAAACTTTTCAATTGGCTCCAACTGACCATTTCAACCAAATTTAAACCAATTGCAGTGTGTTTGTTACCGTCAATGCTGACTAATTACTATTTTTAAACTTTTCAATTGGCTCCAATTTTACTTTCCTCATCAATTTGCAGTGTGTTTGTTACCGGCAATGCTGAATCTTTTATTTTGGCAATTTAGGATTTTCTTTCCTAGTATGCAGATGAGATTTACTCAGTAGCTTTTGATTTTCTGATTTTCCTTAAATTTTTTTGTTAGATTTTATGAGCAATAATAAAGCAGTAATTAGTCACTAATCATAAGGGTAATCTTGAAAAAAAACTGATTCCTTATTTTGTCTAAAATTTGCTAGAACGTCAATTGAAACCAAACGGAGGGAGTAATTAATAACTTGTATTCAGAATGAAAAAAAAATCCTCCTTCTCATGCTTTAGATTTCTTGGTAGAAAGTTGTCCTTTTATACCATCTCTCGACTCTCATCTTCTATTAATAAGCTTTCATTGAAGAGCTTGGTAGGAGTAACCATTTCATTTGACGCTACATTGGAGTGTACCAGCTCACATTGTTCTGTAAACAATTAATGATGTATAATTAATTAATCAATGTGATATATACTAATGTGATATATATGATAAAAAATGATAAATGCATGGGTTCTAGAAAATTAAATTTTTGAGTTCAACGATCAAATTTGGATTGTCACTCATATTGGAAATAGTGAATCCACGATGTTCCTGCAGCTTGAACATACTAACATCAATCCTAAATAAAAACGTCTTCCCAATTTATACTTTAAGTTCTTCAGGTCTACGGCTACCATCGGTATCCCGTACATAAGAAAATTATTTAAATCGAATCAAGCTAATTACAGTAACTATAATCAAAATAGGTAAGTAAATTTATAAATTGAATAAAGCTAAATAGGGTATAAAGTAAGATCGAAAGTAAAATATCCAAAAATACATAGTGTATAATTTTATGTAAGAAAATAGATTATATGCCAAATTACATTACATATGTAATAAAATTAATACCTTAACTGTAATTTTAGCATTTTTGTTAAAGATTTGTTAATCAATTATCTTGGGTGTGCAAGATTTTTGTAAGTTTTCTGTAACTTATCAATGAATGAATTACCTTTCATTTTTAAAATTCTGGAAAGAGAGAGAGTACTTCATGCTTTGTGTTGGTGCCTTACGAACAACAAAGGATAAACTCAATAATATATAAGGAGGGAAAAACTTCTACACATTAGCTTAAACTTTTGTATTAGAATGTGAATTATGACCTTATATATGTAAATATTGATTAAACCTCATCATTTTCTGATTAACTTCGGCCCTCCAGAAATTTAAGACTTTGATTGATTAGCGTTAACTAGTGTTTTGAAAATCTCCACCTAGGGCCGCCTGGGCTTCGCCTAGGCGCTAGGCGGTCACCTCCCGCCTAGGGCCGCCTAGGCAAGAAGAAGCTTCTGATGTTGTGGAAGGGGCTAGGCGGTCACCCCCCGCCTAGGACCCTGCCTAGGGCCGCCTAGGCGAGAATAAGCTTCTGATATTGTGGAAGCAACAACATCTTAGGAGATCACGGATGCATAGAACATAGTTTTGGGTTATGTTTTGTAAAATAAGGCCTATAATAAAATATCAAACCCCATCACAACATAGTTTTATAAATATTAATGGATTTGAGAGAACATAGTAAAATAATCATATGGATTAGGAATTAATTTCTAATCCACCTAGGCTCCGCCTAGCCGCCTAGGCGCTAGGCCCCCCCTTACCGCCTTGCGACTTTTAGAACATTGGTGTTAACTATTAGAGAGATGATCTAACGCCTGAATAGAACATTTTCCATCCAATCAACATCTGACTTTTTGACAAATATTAATTATTTTATAACATCTAACGCCTCCCTCGAACCCATGCTCTTCCTTTGGTGAACTATTTGGAATCACCAAAATACACTATTTTTGGGAGAAACAATAACAATCATACTACTTCACCCTCCGACCAAGCTTATTTCCAATTCCAATCTTGGTATAGTTCGACCCTATGCTTCTCCTCCTTACAAAACCTTCCATTATGCATAATATAGTTCACAGTATTAACATGACTTGGAAAAAACCACCTCCTTGATGGGCTAAGTTAAAACTTTGATGGATCCAAAAAACATGACCAATCCTCTCATATTGGCTACATAATACGTAATTCGAATGGACTAATTGTTTCCATTTACCACGACCATATTCCAGATGCCACTGTCTTGCAGACAGAAGAATATGCGACTCTGTTTGGTATTTGCAGAGCTGTTAGTTTGAACATAAAACATTTAGTTTTAGAAGGTGACAACTTATTTCTCATCAATTCCATTAAAGGAACTTTGAAAATTCCATTGGATATCCCTTCAATTGTTATTGACATTACTAGTTTACTTTCTTCTTTTGATTCCATACAAGTACACCACTGCTTTAGATGAGCAAATCATGCAACTGATTTTCTAGCTAAAGATGACATAAATTTAGTTGGCATTTCGAAGAATCAACAAGTGCTCTCCTCCACCAATCTCACCGAACAAGCACTTCTTACATCTAGATATGAGTTCAATTGCTTGAACTCAACGTACGATAATTTTTTTAAACACTTTGTGAAGATCATCCGTTGCGATGATTCAGGACTGCGTTTCTGTCAATGAAGGGGTCCTATTGTTTTTCGTGTATAAAAAAACTATTAAAGAGATGATCAACTGAGGATAATTCTTAGGGTGAAAATTGAGGAGTAACATAGACTATTATATCATTATGATCAAAGGGACAAAACAAACTCTCACACCCCTACCCCATTAACCCATCTCTCCCATGTATATTATCTCCCTTTTTGCCAAATTCTTCTCCCAAATTTCAGTAATTACGTAAAAGACATACATTTGTCCAATAATTAACTTTTGAGTACATAATGTTTGCCCAAAATAATTACAATTTTGAGCATATATTTTTATTTTCTATTTTTTCCAACATAATTACAGTTTTAAGCATATATTTTTATAACTTTATAAGTTTTGCCCAAAATAGTTACAGTTTTGACCATAAACATTTTTATTTAATATTTTTCTCACAAAAGAATTTATTTTGTATCACAAATTTTAATATTTTAATTTGTCTATTATCGTCCAAAGTAATTATGGATTGAGTTTTAAACATCTTTAATATGAAAATTGACGCTATTGTATACGAACTTTAGATGACAATATAAGAACAACAAAACATAACATATGAACCTTTAATTTATTTTTATATTGCACAATAGGGAAAATAATATGAAGTCTTCAATATAATAAATTAACATGTTACATATGAAACCTATAGACCAAGCTAGTAATAATAATTCCAAATATGAACATGCTCAAAGTTGTACATATGAACCTTATCGCCTAAGATTCATATTTAGTACATTAAAGGTTCATAATTAATATATTAAAGATTCACATTTAATAAACATGCATTTTAATAAACTAAGCGTAAAAGGTGAATGGTTAATAACTATAAACTATACTTGAGGTTCACATTTAGTACAATAGAGGTTCATACTTAATATACTCGATGAACCCCTAATAAAAAGTTGGCGAAATGCATGAAATTAACCACCCGTTATATGGGTCATTTTACCCACAACCACCCGTTATAGAGCTAATTATTTTAAACCATCCATTAAAGTCGCTATGTTAACAATTGACCACCGACAAGCCAAATCCATCAACTTTTCCGTTAAAACGCATGAAATCACCAAAATATCCCTGGATTTTTACAATAATTAATTGTAAATTAAATGAACCAGTTTGCTGATTTGTTATTTTTTACTTCTTCCTCAATATTGGTTCAGATTCATCTATATATTTGGGTAACATCTCTTCCATGGCTCCCAGTTGAAAACTTTCCGCCCAATATACCTCCAATAGCTCTTCACCACTCTCCTGGATGCATCCACCGCCGCTACTCTTGGTGGACTACCTTTGCCCAGTAGCTCATCGTTGCTTTCAACAGCCCTATGCTTTTCCTCTTCGTCATCCTCAATATCGCCGGTGGATTATCCAGTTGGATCGATTGTCTACAAACCCGCCTGCAAGCTTCTTCTCTAACTGGTAATTCAATTTGGGGTAATCTGATTCAATTTTTCGATTCATGATAGGCGTTGTCGAGGCGCCTAAACAAAATAATCCTAAACAAACCTAAACTAATAGCAAAGGCAAGCAAGGGTCGAATCCCACAGGAATGAAGTAATCTTTCTAAGTGCACAAGTGTATGTCAAAGGTAACAAAGGGGGTTTTGTTGATTTGTTTGCAAAGTAAATAACAAAGTAAAGTAAAACAAAGCAAAGATGTAATCAATTTGGGAAAAGTACTTAGCCAGACAAATATCCACCATTCATGAGATTGGTTGATCCTATATTCTCTCTAATTCCTTCCTATGAATGTTCCTATTCCTTTTCATAAGTTATAAACAGGACAAACAGACCCTGAGAATACTAACTATTAAAAAACTATGAAAACCTCACGCGTCAATTTAATAGCAGCAATGAGCACAGGAATTTCGATAGATACATGCAAGAGTAGCAAACAGTCATACTATTGCATGCAATTAATTCTCCTTATGATAAACTAGTCCCAAACAGTTCTTAGAGTATTGCAGTTGCTACACATGAATTAGGTAACTCAAACAGTAATTACCAAACCCTAGCAATAGACAATTACCAATAACAACTAGTTGCGTCCAACAAGTGAAATCAATAATAATCAATGGGATGAAGAACAAGAGAATCAATACATTCAAAGGGAACGAAATGGAATTAGAATCTCACAACCGTATATCAAATGAAGGCTTCAATCGTTGGACTAAGCAAAAGTTGCTTAGTTCTTCATAGTTCAAAGGAAAAACAATACTCAATGGAAACAACGATAATCCAAGTCGCTAGGGAAAAACTAGGTTAAGAACCCTAGAAACCAAACCTAAAGTAAAAAGATAACTAACAATATCTTTCATAAAGAAAAAAAAAACGGAAATAAAAATAAACAACTAAAAGGAAATTAACGTAAAAGTTCGGAAAGAACAAAGGCTTCGCTGGCGTGTACTTCCGCGGTCGCAGAAATATAATTCTTGCTCTCGAACGGTTTCAGCGATGGGATTTTCCGCGGGCGCGGAATTATTTCCGCGGGCGCGGAATTATTTCCGCGGGCGCGGAATTATTTCCGCGGGCGCGGAATTATTTCCGCGGGCGCGGAATTATTTCCGCGGGCGCGGAATTATTTCCGCGGGCGCGGAATTATTTCCGCGGGCGCGGAATTATTTCCGCGGGCGCGGAATTATTTCCGCGGGCGCGGAATTATTTCCGCGGTCGTGGAAAATCAAAACTCTGACTCTTGGCTACGACTTCACCGCGGTTGCGTCCGCGGTCAGCTCCGGTCGCGGCCTCTCCATTTTTGCTCCATATGGCTTCTTTTCTTCATACTTCCTTCGGTCTTCACTTGTGGTCTCTCTTCCATCTTCCATAGCCCTTCGTTTACGCACTTGAAGACCACCAATTCGCCATATCTTCAATTCACTCCAATATTCTAACATATCCTCTAATTTAATCCAAATGACACCCAAAAGAATGGTAACAACCCCTAGTTACTCACCACAAAATAGAGCGTATCAAATTCCCCCATGCTTAGACCTTGCTCGTCCTCGAGTAAGCTAAAAGAAACCTACTCCTCCAAATGAAATACCCAAGGCCTCAGGAAGCACAACAAAACTCTCTCAACTAAGAATTGCACCTAAACAATGAACTACTAGGTACCAACACAATAAGCACAACATACAACCAAGCTTTAAGGAAAGCAGGGAACTTCCCCCAAGCTAATCTCGGACACCATAAAAGAGTAATGTGATCATCTAGTCCTAGCCTCCATCTAACTCCTTATCGCTCCAGAGTGACCTACCTGAATCCTCCTTATAACTCCAACACTTATGTCGTCACGCCATGAACAATGAGGACTCCTAAAAATCACTCTTCTTATTTTCGCTCATTTTGTCAAGGCGCACTTTCGGGTTTTCACCAAGCCACTCATTTAATTTTTTTCAATAGATGGGTTCACATATACTCACATCACTCTTGACCAATTATTACCCCAGCCTAATGCTGGTCCAAGCCACCTGCTTATTACCTAATCCGCCCTTTCAGGTTTTCGACTTATCCTAGGATGTTTATTTTTGCCTTTTTTCAATTTTTGCCTTTTTCTCTTTTCATTTTTTTTCTTTTCTCCTCAACGACATAGCAAGTATAGAACTCTCCCCCATGCTTAAACATTGCATTGTCCTCAATGTAATGAAAGACAAAAAGGATGAAGCACAGGGAAAAGCAGAAAGGTACTCACAACCATCGCCGAGTTGGCTTGGACTTGAAAGTTGTTGCTGGCGGTAAAACGATAAAGCACATGTATCTGGTGTTGCGGCGTCCTTCTCTAGTAATCTCCACCGTAAAACCAAATAGATCCACTTTGGTGAGTAGTGGTATAGCAAAGAAGTCGGGGCTGCACGGCCTACAACGAACACATGGTGGAGCCCATGTATGATCGTGGTGTGGGCTCTAGTGTTCCTCCTCCTTAGCTGTCAATTGTAGGGCCATCATCGTTGCCAAATAATATGTGGGGCTAATGTTTCTGCCTTGGCATCATGATGCGCACCATCTCTCTATGAGAATTCTCGGACAGCTGGCCTTCGGTAGAACTTTTTTTTTCTTTTTTTTTTGGGTGCAGGGAACTAGGAGGACTTACATTGGTGGTTCGCACCGTCTTCAATATGGTTCGGGCCTCCTTCCTGCAGGTTAGTCTAAATGCACAAGAACAAAAGCAAAAACAAAAAGAACACACAAATAACTAAAGACATGGAAAGAAAAGACATGGGAAATACATACCTCGGGTTGCCTCCCGAGCAGCGCCTTAGTTATTGTCGTGGCTCGACATGGTGCTCTCCCACTCAACTTGGGTTGCTCACATCAACTGAATACTCGGGGTCTCCGTTAGGAGGGTGTCGCTTTGCATCGTCTATGCTGAATCCAACCCTCAACCCGTCAAACTCCATTGTGAGCGAACCACTACTCACATCTATCTTGGTTTTCGCCGTGTTCATGAACGGCCTTCCTAGCATCACAGGGGCTGTGTGTTTGTCTTGCCCCGTATCCAGCACAAAGAAATCCGCAGGAAAAATAAGTTTGTCCACTTCTACAAGCACATCCTGCACAACTCCTTTGGGATACACATATGAATTATCCGCCAGCTGGATCACAATCCCCGTCTTCTATAATGGTCCTGGCTCTAAGGATTCATACAGTGAGATAGGCAGAACGTTGATAGAAGCACCCAAATCCAGCATGGCTTTTTCAAACATGGTGCCACCTATCTTGTAGGGAATATTAAACATGCCCGGATCACTGCACTTCTTTGGTAACCGCTTTTGCAGCATAGCGGAAACGTTCTCACTGACCTTGACCTTCTTTTTCTCTTTTACAGCTTTCTTGCTCTTTAGTCTGCACACCTCCTTCAAGAATTTGGCATAGCGAGGGATGCTCTTAACAAGTTTTAGCAAGGGGATATTTACCTCGCAGTTGCTGAAGGTTTCGAATAATTCCTTATCATTGGCTGGCCTCCTCGTGTCTGCCAGAGCCTCTGGAAAGGGTGCGGGAGGCTTTACTAATCTGAGCGGAGGAAAATTGGGGCACACATAGTCGTCGTAGGGATCGTCGGAGCGAAGAGGTGCTTCTGGGGCATTTCCGCGGTCGCGGAATGGCTGCCGCGGTCGCGGCATTTGTTCGAACAGGTCGCCTTCTTCAATTCTTTTTCCGCGTTCGCGGATTTCATGCCGAGGTCACGGAAAATGCTCGACTTGTTGCTCCTCTTCACCCGTGCTTTTTCCACGGTCGCGGATTAGCGTCGATTTCGTCCTTCTCCTCACCAGTGCACCCGCGGTCGCGGCCGTCGTCTCCGCTGTCGCGGATTTCTCTCTGTCTTGCTCGACTGGCCTCCAGTTCTGCTCTACTCCTTAGCATCATGGCACATACGCTCTCCTTCTGGTGTACTACCGTTTGAGACGGTAGCTTCCCCGACTCTCGGGTTTCCATCTTACTCGATCCTTGAGCGAATTGTTCAAACTTCTTTTCCGAGTTTTGAATGCTAGACTTCATCTCTTGGTTTTGTTGGAACATAGTGTTAGTCAACGTTGTAACGTTCTGAGTGAGAACACTATTTTGTTGGGCCATAGTGTTGACCATAGTTTTGATCATGTCATCGACGGACATAGACGAACTTGAGCTTTGGCCTTGAGGTCATGGGTCATATTGCTCTTTAAATTGATGTTGTTGACCCCCAGGTTGCTGATATTGTTATGGACACAGTGGGAACGGTGTTGGCCTCTGTTGAAACTCTTGATCATCACGACACTGAGGATGACTCGGCTGATTCCCGTATCTCATATTGGAGTGATCTCTCCACCCTGGATTGTAAGTGTTAGAGTACGGGTCATATCTTGGCTTCTGCGGACCAAGACCTCTTATAGCGTTCACTTTAGCTTCTGGGTCTCCGAGTGTTGGGCACTCATCAGTGGAGTGCAGCAGATCATGACAGATTCTGCAGGCTTTAACTACCCTTTCTGCACAGGGGTTTGCCCTTTTGATGAATTGTCGCGAGCTCTCAGATAGCTCAAAGAATAACTCAAATGCTGCAGTTGGCGTCTTGTTTAGAATGCTACCGCCACAGACTGCGTTTACCAATCTACGCTCACTCTCAAGGAGCCCGCCATATAGATATAGAACGAGATCTTGTTTAGAATAACCATGGTAGGGGCAGCTAGATATCAATCTCCTGAATCTCTCATAATAGTCATACAACGACTCAGTAGCATGTTGTTCGACGTTGCTCATGATTTTCTTCAGGCTATTGAGTTTTGTTGCAGGGAAGTATTTCTCAAGAAAGACTCTCTTCATCTCTGCCCATGTATCTATGCTTCCCGGAGCCAAATAATAGAACCAATCATTGGCCGCATCCTTTAGAGAGAAAGGAAAGGCCCTCAGCTTGATTTGGTCCTCAGTGATGTTCCTCGGCTTCATGCTAAAGCAGACGGCATGGAATTCAGAAAGATGCTTGTTAGGGTCTTCTCCATTCAGCCCATGGAAGTGGGGTAATAAATGATTCAACCCAGATTTTAGCTCAAAATTCACGCCATCCTCAAGGTCTGGGAACTGCATAACAAGTGGTTTATGTTCGAAGTTTGGGGCAGTCAACTGCCTCAAAGTCGGTGTTGCTTCAACCATTTCTATATCAAAATCAAAAAGGGAAAGATTAGTAGCACGAGTGTAGACCGTAAGATAGGTCCACACAAAAGTTGACACACAATTAAACACAAAGAAAAATTAAAACTTGCCTCCCCGACAACGGCGCCAATTTGATAGGTGTTGTCGAGACGCCTAAACAAAATAATCCTACACAAACCTAAACTAGTAGCAAATGCAAGCAAGGGTCGAATTCCACAGGGAGGAAGTAATCTTTCTAAGTGCACAAGTGTATGTCAAAGGTAACAAAGAGGGTTTTGTTGATTTGTTTGCAAAGTAAATAACAAAGTAAAGTAAAACAAAGCAAAGATGTAATCAATTTGGGAAAAGTACTTAGCCAGACAAATATCCACCATTCATGAGATTGGTTGATCCTAGATTCTCTCTAATTCCTTCCTATGAATGTTTCTATTCCTTTTCATAAGTTATAAACAGGACAAACAGACCTTGAGAATACTAACTATTAAAAAACTATAAAAACCTCACGCGTCAATTCAATAGCAGCAATGAGCACATGAATTTCGATAGATACATGCAAGAGTAGCAAACAGTCATACTATTGCATGCAATTAATTCTCCCTACAATAAACTAGTCCCAAACAGTTCTTAGAGTATTGCAGTTGCTACACATGAATTAGGTAACTCAAACAGTAATTACCAAACCTTAGCAATAGACAATTACCAATAACAACTAGTTGCGTCCAACAAGTGAAATCAATAATAATGAATGGGATGAAGAACAAGATAATCAATACATTCAAAGGGAACGAAATAGAATTAGAATCTCACAACCGTATATCAAATGAAGGCTTCAATCGTCGGACTAAGCAAAAGTTGCTTAGTTCTTCATAGTTCAAAGGAAAAACAATACTCAATGGAAACAACGATAATCCAAGTCGCTAGGGAAAAACTAGGTTAAGAACCCTAGAAACCAAACCTAAAGTAAAAAGATAACTAACAATATCTTTCATAAAGAAATAAAAAAACGGAAATAAAAATAAACAACTAAAAGGAAATTAACGTAAAAGTTCGGAAAGAACAAAGGCTTCGCTGGTGTGTACTTTCGCGGCCGCGGAATGATTTCCGCGGTCGCGGAAATATAATTCTTGCTCTCGAACGGTTTCAGCGATGGGATTTTCCTCGGGCGCATAATTATTTCCGCGGGCGAGGAATTATTTCCGCGGTCGCGGAAAATCAAAACTCTGACTCTTGGCTACGACTTCGCCGCGGTCGCGTTCGCGGGCAGCTCCGGTCGCAGCCTCTCCATTTTTGCTCCATATGGCTTCTTTTCTTCATACTTCCTCCGGTCTTCACTTGTGGTCTCTCTTCCATCTTCCATAGCCCTTCGTTTATGCACTTGAAGACCACCAATTCGCCATATCTTCAATTCACTCCAATCTTCTAACATATCCTCTAATTTAATCCAAATGGCACCCAAAATAACGATAACAACCCCTAGTTACGCACTACAAAGTAGAGCGTATCAATTCACAAACCAAAATCAAAATCTAAATGTATCTAGAGTTTCAAATAACAAAACTTTAGACTAAAAAAGGCACAATATCCAACTGAAGAAGACCCAACTACAATTGAACAAAAAAATATGATCTGTTGAACATATGTGATGAAATACGAAAGCTCGGGTTCGTCTGGGCTCATTCTTGGCACAGCTTGGGTATACTCAAGGCCTCGTGGGTTACTCTTGGCTCGGGAAAAAGGTTGGGGTTGACTTCCAGCTCAAAGACGCACAATATCCACGGTTGCTAGGAGAAGTTCCTTCCTCAAGGTCCTTCAATGGTGGATTGCAGAGAGACAAAGAAGATAAACCCTAAAGGGATTATTTTGGCTAAACCGGTTCAATTTAAATTTTAATACAAAACATGCCAGTAAACCGATAAATATACAAAGTGGAAGGGTTATTTTTGTAATTTCATGCGTTTTAATGGGAAAATGGACGGATCTGGCTCGTGGGTGGTCGATTTTTAACGGAATGACTTTAATGGGTGGTTTAATATAATTAGCTCTATAACGGGTGGTTGTGGGTAAAATGACCCATATAACGGGTGGTTTCCTACAATTTCGCCTATAAAGTTTGTTTGTAAATCTGTAGTTTAATTTAGTTTAAACTTCTAGTATAAACTTTGTGAACATCTAGTATCAATATATGAACATCTTGTGTATATATGTAAACTTAAGTATAACCATGTAGCGTAATCAGAGAAATAAAACAAAAATAATGGGTCTGAAATTTTTTCATGATATTTACAAAAATGCCCCTTTATATCACTTATTATCATATCTAATCCTATTCATCTCTTCCCTGGCCCAAAATGCTCCCTATTTTCATCCTACATACATTTTCCACTTGAACCACCCTCTTAACTATTAATCTAAAAACCATTGTAAAGTGAGATGATATATTAAGTACGAGATAACTGATTTAGACCGATAACGTATAATCGATTTGCTCGAAATAATATGGACAAAGGTGTTGCGATATACATGTCCATGCAAAAGAAAAATGAAGGCATGGTTATCGATCAATCTAGCTAATTAAAATTTTGGATCATCCCAAGAGATATACCTTTAATTTTAGTGTGATGGGCAGGTCATAAAGTACGTAGTAGAAGTGATGTTACGTACATAATATTGTACGTAAAGCTACACAAAGCAATTTGAGTTGTCTGTGTGCAAGTAGAGCGCTAACCTAGTTTTGTACAAAAATTTTAAACCCTCGCTACTACAGAAAAGCTCTTATAACCCGGGCATTTTATGTAATATAACCCGAACAGTGTCCGGGTTAAAGGTCAGCGCGACATTTGGTGGTCACTTTATAACCCGGACATTCAAAGTACACGCCCAGGTTATTTGTTGTTTTATAACCCGGATTTGACAACAACTGGGTTATTTATGTTGTTGGTTTATCCGGGTTATTTGTGCATACGCATATAACCCGGAAAGCCTGGGTTATAAAGTTGAATATATTTTTTAAAAATACATATAGTCGGACCTTTGTGGGTCCGATTATTCATGCGTTTTGCAACAAATAAAAATAAATTAGTAGGTAGCTACATCACTCAATCAAACATTATTCAACATCCATACTCAACATCCATGTTAGAAAATCACTCAACATCTTGAGAAAAAATGTTTCTCCAAATTTATAATCAAGTGCCTCAGCTACACCCAAAACAACCTTGTACCTCTCTTCCCAGCAGAATGCAACTGCATCCTTCTTATGACCTACATTACAGTTAAAGAATGAGTGCTACTCTCTTCATGTAATCATTACAATGACAACTAGAAATAAATTACATGCTTACCAAGGAGATTTTCTTCTAGGCTTACTCGTGATAGAAGATCATAAACCAAGATTGGACTCTCATTCTGAAAACAAAGATAACGGTGTCATGTTTGATAAAACCAGGATTCTCTTCCATAATCAAACCTTTAACAACGTACTATAATGAAGTTTCAGTGTTACTAGATGTGAAAGTCCGTGGGCCCAATGACTGGGGACGTGCGGACATGAGCGCATAGGTGCAGATAGGCCCAATACATAAGCCCAAAGAGGTTTCATCCTAAAACCATTTGACAATAGGATGAGTAGCCCATCAAGCTTATATACTAGACAAATTATGTCCCAACTTTAGATGTGGGACATTTATATTCCAACACGCCTCCGCAAGTGCAACGGGCGGGCAATTGGCCAAGCCCAGTTGACACTTGGACAAACGGGTGTGGGTGGACATCTCAATCTCTTTATAGCCAGACCCAATCGACCCAAGAAAGGGGCCCAGGACCGAACCAGCTCTAATACCATGTGAAAGTCCGTGGGCCCAATGACTGGGTACGTACGGACATGAGCGTATAGGCGCAGATAGGCCCAGTACATAAGCCCAATTAGGTTCTATCCTAAAACCAATTGGCAGTAGGAGGAGTAGCCCATCAAGCTTATATACTAGGAAAATTATGTCCCAACTTTAGATGTGTGATGTTTATATTCTAACACTAGACTATATCTTCCATGTGCTATGATTAGTTGCAATTGATAAACTGAAGCCTTTTTTCAAAGCTCTTCAAATCTGCATCTTCTAATTTGTAGCCATATAATTTGGCTAATCCAATCCCCCCCCCCCCCCCACTTTCTGGTCAATAGCTTCCAGCCAGTTACAAGCCTTGATTGAATTCGTTCGAATCTAAGAAACTCAAGTATTCACTAACCTAATACTCTAGTTTTCTACCTTCAACCACCACACCATGGAAATGGAAAAAAAAATCCATAATCACAAGCCTTAATTTTGTTCACTAGTCTTTGAATACTGAAAATGCAGAGTTTCTCATGATAGATATGTTTCAACATTGCTAAACGTAATACTCTAGTTTACTACCTTCAACCATCCTTAATACTAAAAATGCAAAGTTTGTCATGGGAGATATGTTTCAATATTGTTGCTGCAATATGAAATAAAACATATTATAAAAAGAACAAAAAGTAAAAATTACAGTTAAATACACCATATTTATAGCCTAAAAGTGTAGCTACTGCAATGCATTCACAT
Source organism: Rheum nobile (assembly GCA_027886185.1). Classification (NCBI taxonomy): domain Eukaryota; kingdom Viridiplantae; phylum Streptophyta; class Magnoliopsida; order Caryophyllales; family Polygonaceae; genus Rheum; species Rheum nobile. The sequence continues at coordinate 2,523,182 of WOAB01000717.1, read as the reverse complement.
ACAAACTTACCATTTATACCAAAAAGAGCATGCATATAACAATATCCTTTGCACCCTCTTCATAAACCTTATGAGTTGAGCATTTTGGATCAAATACTTTGTCTGCCATAAATTAAAAGTCCAACCATATAAGTTCAAGGACATTCAGTAACTGGCTTCAAGATCTAACACTTAGAAAAATAATAATCATGCATTTCATATAGTGGAATAAACCCATTCTCCAATTAATTCGTTTGTAAAATTAGATCAAACTAGCGTTTCTTAGCCAGAAAAGTGTTGAAACTGAGAAAGCGAAGTTATTTTTGGAAATAAACTCAGGTATAAGAATCAGAAGATCGATCACTAGTAGGATTATTGTAAGCAATTGTGTGCTCATTTTGGCATTCCCAAGCAACCAGATCATACATTGCCTGTTCTCTAAGGCTTAATGGCCTCTTTCGAACCGTCACTAGTATCTTCTCGATTTTAATCTTGGAGCCGCAGTGAACTGTGAAAACATATGATGTTAATATATCATGTTTATCAAATGCTTACAATTTGCATATCCTGTGCATATCTAGTTGTCATCTCTGTGAACTAGGCAAGTACCTGTAAGATTCTACTGCTTTTGAGAATGTATAATGAATCAATCAAGTAAAAGCATATAGAAATGTGCAAGTTCAACCTCTCTATATCCGCCCTCAAAATTTGCCAACTCTGCCCTTTTAGTAAAAATCTGTGCTTCCACAACTTTGAGATCTTCTGTTTCTTTCACAAAAGGTGCAGCACAGAGGATTTCTGTAGGACCGTATGTGTTAGTAATCAAAGAGAACTGAGGCTTCAGAGAAGTTCAGTTTCTTAGCAGTGGAAATAAGTAACTTAACAGATTCAAGACAAGTTCCTTAGAGTGAGAACCTTTGATAACCAACTAGTTATCCAGGATAAAACCAACTACCTCTCTTTCGAAAGGATTTCAAAGTCTACTTCTTTTATTCAAGCTTCGATTACAATCAACTAGAATAGAACACACAGATTAAAGACTTAAGACATACTTAAGAATCTCTACCTAGTCGACCTAATCAAGCACTTAAAAGCAAGAGACTTACACAGTTCTTCTCACACGAACAAGCACAATTTCTCTTCACCTTCAGCAATGCATGAATGAATTAGTAATGAGAGAGTTCGATTACTTTACTTATACAATTCAACCGTATAGAATTAGGATCTATAGCTGGCCGATTTGCATAATTAAAATAACTGAAAGAAATCAGAAAAGATAATATTTGTTACCAAACAATCTCTTTCCCGATTTTACATTGTTTAGTTGCCATAAAAGATATTAAAATAATCTTCTAAATATATAGAAACAAGGATATATTTTATCTTCTCTCTCTTAGATAAAAGATCTACCCTAAACAACCAACGCGCTGAGATCTTCTCCAATTAGCGCGACACCCCTAAGCAGCTAGTCGTCATTCTCTGAGTTCCTTTGCCAGTTCCCAATTCTGCCGTCTTGGTCTCTGTTCTTATTTTCTTGAGCCTTAGTTCCCTATTCAACTACACATATGGAAATACTAATAGCAAAGTGTTTGTCATCATCAAAACTAGGAAAATTGAAGGAGGGAACTTTCGAGGGAACCAGAGTTCTTGAAAGTTCACATCCTAACAGTTTCCCCCTTTTTGATAATGACAAACAAGTAGAACCTGGCATATCTATAATAGGCATGAATGACATGATCATGATATATGAGGCTAGATGTAGAATGATCATTAGTGAATTGCATATTCCCCCTCAACAAATAAGCCGATTATCTGAGTTCCCCCTTAAGATAACAACCAGTACAGAAGTTCCTTTGAACCTAATAATTCCAGATAGGAGAGTTCATTCCCCCTTTTGACATCATCGAAAAGAACCAGTTAGATGAGAACCAAAGAATATTCAGAGAGAATCAAAGACTTATGCTGAACTCTAGAGAAATGGCACCGTAATAGAAGTTGAAAGCATGACTTAACAACGCAAGGACACCAAAATATTTCATTAAATATAATTAAAGCACAGAGAACATTTAACAATCAGAAACACTCAGAGACACACAAAAGGGATCATAATATGGAAGTGGGATCCTAAGGGAGGTAAAGGCTCCGTGTCATCTGAGTAGGGAACTAGGAGAACTACTCATTAGCCTTCTCTGCCTCTTGCGTAACCTTCTTGTCAACCAACTTCGCAATCTCCTTCACTAGTGCATCAGAAGTCTTCCATAACTCCACCACCATCTCATTGGTGAAGTTACTTCCTTTCTCAACAACAGAGGCGACATGGTTGGACCCATCAACAAGGGCATGCTCAATTCGCCCCAGACTCTCCAAAAGCACATGGGTATCAGGGACCAAGAGGGGTTCAGAAGGCCCTTGCTGAGTTTCCTCCTTTTCCTTATCCTTCTCATCCTCAGACTCCTCATCCATATGGGCCTTATGCAGCAAACACCCAACATTGGTCATGGTAAGGAACCGAGAAAACGGAGTTTCCTCGACACCACTCGGATAAAGACCGAGGCGACATAAGATTTTATTGATCAAATGTGGATAGGAGAGAGCGTGAGTAGAGTGTGCCTTACAGTACTGCATGTGAGCCAGCGTAATACGAGGAAGATCAATGGGAACACCCGGAATCAGCTTCTCTATCAAGATAACATCTCCAATTAACACAATATCCCGCTTCTCTTGGCGGGGAATGACGTTCTTGATCAGAAAAGTGTGCAGCAATTTCTTGTCCAGGCGAAGGAACTTGGTGAGAAGAGATCCCGTAGCAGGTGGGGAACCATCAAACACAGCAGTGAGGATGGCCTTTTTGCATCCTTTAGGCCAATTCCTTTTAACGATTATATCGTAGCCGTCACTAGTGGGAACTTACAAAGCAGAGCCAATGACACCATCAGAAAGAGGAATAAGGTTACCTCTCTAAGTGAGGATGGAGTCATTAGCAGGTTGATCATCTTTCGTCGGTATAAACTCCATGGATTGATAGAACAGACGGACAAGATCCTCATTGACAGAAAATGGCTCCACAATTAGTTTGTCCCACCCCTGAAGTTGAAGGACAGAGTGAGCAGAGGATATGAGATCGTTATCGGCGGAACTCCAGAATTCCTCTCCAATGATCAACGGCTCTACAAATTTTCTGGAGGCAAAGACGGAAGCAACATCAGAGGAAACCGGGGAGACAGACAACACTGCTTTTGTTTAGGACTTCTTCCCTACTTCTGTTTTGGCCTTTTTAGCCTTCGGAGCCTCCTCCAGTTGAAGCAAGGAGACACCTTGAGCCCCCTTTGCTGCACGCCGCTTAACACGACCGGCCACCGACTGTGAGTCTCCAGGCAATTTGAAGGATGCTGGAGGCATTGGGAGAAGTTCCATGTTGATGGGCTCGTTCTCCTGGGAAGGAGACGAGTGATGGGAACCCTCCTGAGTCGGAGCAGGGGAGTTAGGCTTGGTGGGCGTGTGCTCAGATAAAGCCGACTGAGATGGCTTCACTTCCGGGACAGGTGGCAGGGCGGACTCAACGGGTTCCTCTACCGTCGTAGGAGGCTTCTCTACTGTCGAAGCCTTGGCAGGAGAAGGCGCCTGAGATGTTGAAGTAGCAGCCTTCTTTTTGCGATACTCAGCGAGCAAGGCACGCTCATCATCGGCAAGGAATTTGAGTTCAGCGTCCATGAGAGCAAGTATAGAGCTTTAGAGATTTGAGAGTTGAGAAATTGTGAGAGCATGGCAAATAGATGTGAGAGACAGAGAGAGATTGAAGTCGGTGCCAAATTAGGGTTTCACTCTCTGCCTTTTATAGATAAGGAGCAAATTCTATCCAAAAGTAGCCATTGCCAAATCTCCTCAAATAAGGGAACTCCAACGTCCACAAGATCTTCAACAATAAGGGAACTCAACATCCCATCTGATAAGCACTGCTTTGTAGGGCTTAAGTAAGAGTCATTAGAGGGTTTATTGGTGTCATTCGGGTAGATTTAGACACATTCATGCATATGGAGTTTGGAGGCGAAGTTTGGTGTTTTTGGAGGTGTTTGAGCTATTGTGGATATCTAGGAGACATTGAGGAAGGAAGCCACCAAGGAAAGACGCCAAAGGAGTGAAGAGACGAGTTGAGGAGCGGTGCGAGAGATTGCAAGGAAGAGCTTTGAAGAGGAGATGTTACTGGAGCCTTGCCGCACCCGCGCCAAAGACCACCGCCCCCTACGGTGGAAGAAGCAGAAACCAGACAAGATTCTGGAGTCCCACCGCACCCAGCGGTGGGCACTGCCGCACCTACGGCGAAGTCATCAGAGAAGTGCACAGAAGCCATTGGAGAGCCACCGCACCCAGCGGTGGGACCCACCGCACCCGCGGTGGCGACACGCTGAAGACTTTCGTTCCGTGTTTTTATTCCGTTTTATTTTAAATCCGAGACTTTGTTTCCAAGTTTGTTATTTTCCTTTATTTTATTCCTGAATATTTGCCTTAGTATTTAAGTCTAATTGTTAAGACTTTGTAAAAGACAACCCTAGTTGCCACCTTTCTACGTTTTTGCTCTCACAAACCCTAATGGAGAACTAAACCTCCATTATTGCACTTGACAGTTTGAAGCCAGCAATTGATTGATTGTGAGTTTTCTACTCTTGTTCGTTTTCCTATCTAGTTGGATTGATTCTCTTGTACTTGATTGATTATTGGTTTATGTTGATTTATCTAGATTGATCACCTAGGTTTATTGATATCTTCCTAATTGCTAGGACTTGTGATTCCGGGTTCGGGTTGCATATCTAGTAGCAAGCACGATTGTTCCGTATAGGGGATCCGAGCGCTTCATCGTGGGAGAGAGTTAATTGCATGCTTATAGTAACGGGTTGTTTCTATTGCATGTATCTTGTTGAATCCTTGTTTGATTGCTATTGCTTTATTGAGTCTTGAAGGTTTTCGGATTTGATTTGGTGATAAGTACTATTAGGGCTGGTAGAACTAATAATTATCTATGATCGGGATAAGAACAACAATAGGAATATTAAGAACTTGAGATTGATAGAATTCCGTGATCGACCTTTCTATTGTTGTGTGGATCTTTGTTAAGTGTGGCGCTTTTTCCCTTATTATTCTCAACCGTTATTTGCGAACTTGTGTACTTGCTTTGTTTACTTTGGTTACGAAAAACACAAACAAACCCCCCCTAGTTCCTAGTCGGTGACGTGAATTACAAGAATATATAACCTGACTCTCTGTGGGATCGACCCTGACTTGCTTGCTATACTCTGTAGTAGGTACTTTAGGATTTCTTTGATAGGAATACGACTTTTAGCTCTGTCAAATTTGGCGCCGTTGCCGGGGAGTCAAATTTTCTGTTTTTGTGATTTGTTTGTTGCCAACCTTGGTGTGGACCTATCTTATGGTCCACACTCGTGCTACTAATTCACCTCTTCTTGATTTTGATCCATAGATTGAGAGAACTTTGTCCCAGGATCGTAGAGTGAACCATACTTTGGTTTTTGACAACCCTGCGTTCAAGATGGGTGACGCGCATAGAACGTTGAGACAATTGACTGTGCCCGACCTGCAACAGCAACCTTTGGCTGTGACTATTCCTGCTATAGGAGCGGGCGTAAACTTAGAGTTGAAGTCGGGGCTGATTCATTTGCTCCCAACTTTCCATGGACTGGCTGGAGAGGACCCAATCAAACACATGGGTAAATTCCACACAGTCTGCATGAGCATGAAACCGGCAAACGTTACTGAGGAGCAAATAAAGATGAGAGCTTTTGGGTTCACCCTGAAGGACACTGTTGATGACTGGTACTACCATCTGCCAACTGGAAGCATCGATACGTGGAACAAGCTGCATAAGGCGTTTCTTGAAAAGTATTTCCCTACAAAGAAGGCAAACAGTTTGAAAAAGGCTATTAGTAACATTGAGCAGGAAGCTGACGAGAGCCTGTATGATTACTATGAGCGTTTCAAAAGACTGTGCTCAAGCTGTCCGTTCCACGGGTATTCCAATCAGGATTTGGTGCTTCATCTGTACAATGGCCTACTGGACAGTGAAAGGAGGATTGTCGATGCTGCATGTGGCGGCAATATTCTCAACACAACACCGGCAGCAGCTATGGAGAAGATTTAAGAGATGGCAGAGGGCACAAGAAATTTCGGCAGAGTTTCTACCAAGAGAGGAGTCAATGTTGCTGACTCTAGTCGCTCTGCGTATGCCAGTGATATTGCTGAGTTGAAGGACATGGTGAGGAGACTTACGCTGCAAGGAACTCCTCAGCAACTCAAAGCGTGTGGGGTCTGTGCCGATCAATTCCACCCCACTGACGCCTGTCCTCAACTACAAGATGATTCGCCTGCTGAAGTAAACGTTGTAGGAGGTTATGGAGATCCAAGACCTCGGCATGATCCCTACTCCAACACTTATAATCCGGGATGGAGAGACCACCCAAATTTTAGATGGAGGGATCAACAACAACAACCTCAGTTTCAACAACAACAGCAGCCAAGACCTCAATTTCTACAAAGGTTGCAAGATCCATAACCTGATGCATCTCCTTCAACTGCAGATATGCTCCAAGCCTTGACGAAACATTTCACTACTCATGTTCAAGCCACAACGTCAAGCATAAAGAATTTGGAAACGCAAGTGAACCAAATGGCTGAAGCCATCACGAGGATCAATGCAAAGATGTCGGGAAATCTACCATCTCAAACGGTAGTTAAACTACGGGCAAATGTTAGTGTTGTGACCCTTAGAAGTGGAAAGCAATTGCATGTCGATCCTAGTGCTGAAGAGGACGACTCAGGAAAAGAGGGTTTTCTAGAAAACGACCGCACCCAGCAGCAAGGTGACCGCACCCGCGGCGAGCATGAAAAGGAGGGACAGAATGTTCTGTCAAGTTCACCGCACCCCGCGGTGTCACCCACCGCACCCAGCGGTGGCGGTACTGTTTCTCGAGAAAATTTTGGGGATCCATCGCACCCGGCGGTGACCTCTGGCCGCACCCGTGGCGAGACTTCTGGAGCTGTTGTTGAGCCTTATGTGGACACCTACGTTCGTCCATACTTTCCTCCTCTCGGTTCCAAGAAGCCACCCGCCCCATTTCCAGAGGGGCTCAAGGAGAGAAGGGTAGTCGACGACAAGGACCTCATCGAAACTTTCAGCAAATGTGAGGTTAACATCCCTTTGCTCAAACTTGTTAAAAGCTTTCCCAAGTATGCTCAGTTCTTGAAGGAGCTCTGCACGATCAAGAGGAACCAGAAGCAGAAGAAAAAGAAGCAGGTCCAGGTGAGCGAGCAAGTGTCTGCTGTATTTCAAAAGCGTTTGCCCAAGAAGTGCAGTGATCCAGGTATGTTCTCTATCCCTTGCATCATTGGTGAGACAAAGATTGATAAGGCTATGCTAGATCTTGGTGCAACTATTAATGTCTTACCATTGTCGTTCTATGAGTCCCTTGGTCTGCCACCACTACATGACACTAGACTAGTTATTCAATTAGCTGATGGAACCAATGTCTACCCGAAAGGGGTTGTTGAGGATGTCCTTGTTATGGTAGATACGCTGATTTTCCCCACTGATTTTTATGTTCTTGATATGGATGGTGGTAGAGGTGCACATATGCTGTTAGGTAGACCTTTCATGAAAACTGCAAATACCACAATTGATGTTAGAAGTGGGAAATTAACTATGGAATTTGATGGGGATGGAGTTGAATATAACATATATGATATGAAACCCGTCATTAATACCTCTTTGAACTTTGTTGATGTAATGAGTCCTAACCCTTTGGATGAATTGCAACCTATACTAGAGGATCCCATAGTTGACTTGTCTGTCGATATTACTGTATCTTCTAATTTGCAGGAAGTCACGGCTTTATTGGATGAGAAGGGTGAGGCTCCTACTTCTCTTTTGGGCATTGGCCCCACTATGCTAACTCCGAGAGAGAAGCTCGTTTCCTCTATGGTGCAGGCCCCTGAAGTTGAAGTTAAACACCCCCCTGATCGATCTAAGTATAGGGGGAAGACGACTACGAAGGCCAAGGTAGAGGAGCCATTGAAAAAGAGGAATGGTCTAAGGTTCAAACCTTTCCATGATTGGTTCAGGAAGGAGGTGCTGAATGAGAGGGTACCTAAGGAACCCGATGCTGTGGATTAAGGTTGTTCGAGTAGTATGTCGAGCCAACGACATTAACTAAGGCGCTGCTCGGGAGGCAACCCGAGGTATCGTTTTTCCTTCTTTCTTTTATCTTTGAGATTTCATAGCATAGCTAGGTAGTTTGTTTTTGTTTCGTTTCGCCTGTACTCCGACATGCAGGTACGAAAGTAAAGGAGCAAAAGGAGGTTCTGGAGAGCTCACCGCGGGTGCGGTGAGCAGACCACCGCACCCGCGGTGGGCACCCCTTCATTTTCTCTTGCAAAAAAAAAATTTCCGAAAAAAAGAATATTCAGAAAAAAAAAAAAAAGAGTTATACCAAGGCCAGCTGTCCAGAGTTTCCCATTGAGATGTTGCACATCATGTTGTCCAAGGAGGAGTCATTAGCCCCACACATTATTTGGCAACGATGATGGCCCTACAATTGACAGCTGATGAGGAGGAAAACTAGAGCCCCCCACGATTACATCTGGGCTCTACAATGTGTTCGTTGAAGGCCATGCAACCCCGACATCCTTGCTATGCCACTACTCACCACAGTGGTTCCTTTTGGTTGCACGGTAGGAGAAGATTATGGAGTTGACGAAGACACCCACACAACACCAGCGACGCGTATATTGAAGACCGCCAGCAACAAACGAAGTGTCCAAGCCAGCTCGGCGACGTTGTGAGTTATTTTTTGCTTCTCCATGTGCTTCTTTTCTTTTTGTCTTTCATTACATTGAGGACAATGCAATGTTTAAGCATGTGGGAGAGTTCTATACTTGCTACGTTGTTGAGGAGAAAAATAATAAAAATTGAAAAAGCCAAAAATTTGAAAAAAGGCTATCATAGAAATCCTGGGATAGGTCGAAAACCCAAAAGGACGGCCTAGGTAATAAGCAGGTGGCTTGGACCAGCATTAGGCTGGGGTGATAATTGGTCAAGAGTGACGTGAGCTTATGTGAGCACATCTATGAAGAATATGAGTGGCTTGGTGAAAACCCGAAAGGGCGCCTTGGCAAAATGAGCGAAAAAGAAGAAGAGTGATTTTAGGATTTCTCATTATTCTTGGCGAGGGGTCATAAGAAGAGGAGTCAAAGAAGGATTGTCGGGTAGGTCACTCTGGGAGACATAAGGAGTCATAGATGGAGGCTAGGATTAGAGGTTACTCACACTATTGGATGTCCGGGTTAAGCTTGGGGGAAGTACTCTGCTTGCCCCTTAAGCTTGTTGAGTTATGGATAAGTTTGGTGCCAGGAGCTTTGGCATGGGTTAGGTGACTCTTAGTTGGAGGATATGCTTCCTGAGACCTTGTGTGCTACATTGGAAGAGTGGACTTTCTTTTAGTTTACTCGAGGACGAGCAAAGGTCTAAGCATGGGGGAATTTGATAAGCACTACTTTGTAGGGCTTAAGTAAGAGTCATTAGAGGGTTTATTGGTGTCATTCGGGTAGATTTAGACACATTCATGTGTATGGCATTTGGAGACGAAGTTTGGTGTTTTTGGAGGTGTTTGAGCTATTGTGGATATCTAGGAGACACTGAGGAAGGAAGCCACCAAGGAAAGACGCCAAAGGAGTGAAGAGACGAGTTGAGGAGCGGTGCGAGAGATTGCAAGGAAGAGCTTTGAAGAGGAGATGTTACTGGAGCCTTGCCGCATCCGCGCCAAAGACCACTGCCCCCTGCGGTGGAAGAAGCAGAAACCAGACAAGATTCTGGAGTCCCACCGTACCCAGCGGTGGGCACTGCCGCACCTACAGCGAGGTCGTCAGAGAAGTGCACAGAAGCCACTGGAGAGCCACCGTACCCAGCGGTGGGACCCACCGCACCCGCGGTGGCGACGCGCTGAAGACTTTCGTTCCGTGTTTTTATTCCGTTTTATTTTAAATCCGAGACTTTGTTTCCAAGTTTGTTATTTTCCTTTATTTTATTCCTGAATATTTGCCTTAGTATTTAATTCTAATTGTTAAGACTTTGTAAAAGACAACCCTAGTTGCCACCTTTCTACGTTTTTGCTCTCACAAACCCTAATGGAGAACTAAACCTCCATTGTTGCACTTGACAGTTTGAAGCCAGCAATTGATTGGTTGTGAGTTTTCTACTCTTGTTCGTTTTCCTATCTAGTTGGATTGATTCTCTTGTACTTGATTGATTATTGGTTTATGTTGATTTATCTAGATTGATCACCTAGGTTTATTGATATCTTCCTAATTGCTAGGACTTGTGATTCCGGGTTCGGGTTGCATATCTAGTAGCAAGCACGATTGTTGCGTATAGGGGATCCGAGCGCTTCATCGTGGGAGAGAGTTAATTGCATGCTTATAGTAACGGGTTGTTTCTATTGCATGTATCTTGTTGAATCCTTGTTTGATTGCTATTGCTTTATTGAGTCTTGAAGGTTTTCGGATTTGATTTGGTGATAAGTACTATTAGGGCTGGTAGAACTAATAATTATCTATGATCGGGATAAGAACAACTATAGGAATATTAAGAACTTGATATTGATAGAATTCCCCCTAGTTGAGATTGTGTGGATCTTTGTTAAGTGTGGCGCTTTTTCCCTTATTATTCTCAACCGTTATTTGCGAACTTGTGTACTTGCTTTGTTTACTTTGGTTACGAAAAACACAAACAAACCCCCCCTAGTTCCTAGTCGGTGACGTGAATTACAAGAATAGATAACCTGACTCTCTGTGGGATCGACCCTGACTTGCTTGCTATACTCTGTAGTAGGTACTTTAGGATTTCTTTGATAGGCATACGACTTTTAGCTCTGTCACCATCAGAAATAATTCCCAAAATTAACTCCAAAATCGGATCTGCAGTAGCCATCAATCACGGATTTTCAATGGCTAGAAACGCAGTAAATGTCCTCGGGAATCAGTGATTTATCAGCGAATTTGAAATCTGGCCATTGGAAGCAATTCCTAGTTCCTTTCTTCAGATTTTGACATGGAGTAGGATAGATATGGGTACATTTATGTAGGGAACCAAGCAACACTCAAGAAAAAAATACATACCCATATCAAGAAAGTAAGGTTGGCATTTTGACACCACAAAGATAATTCCCAATTGTGGACTAAAAATGGATTATAGGGAATTATGCAATGCAGTCAGGTGTAGGACGATTTAGTAGTCCATTATCATGTCGGCTTATAATGACGGTTAAATAGGATCAAATCGACTACTTTTAAGGCCAACAAAGAGATGCAATCCAAGATTAATCATATCATAAAATCATGAGATCATGCAAGAATATTAAGAACATGCTTTGGAACAACTATTACAGGACACGCGAGGTCAGCATAAGATCAAATATCATCAATATTTTCAAAGCATCATAAAAAAGATCAAGTCTAGTCAAATCGAGGGAACTAATGAAAGCTATTGGAACTACTAGTTTAGGGAAATCATTCACAGAAGTAATCTTAGGGTCTCAAAAGGTTCCCGATTCAATGCTTTGGTGAATATATCGACAATTTGATCCTCAGTCCTACAGTGTTCTAGCACAATGTTTCCTTTTTCAACATGATCACGCAAGAAATGATGCCTAATATCTATATGCTTGGTCCTAGTGTGATGCACAAGATTCTTTAAAATGTTGATTGCACTAGGATTATCACAAAGAATCTTAAGGGGACCAAAAGACATACCAAAGTCTGCAAGTTGTTGTTTGAGCCACATAAGTTGGGAGCAGCAGGCGGCGGCTGCAATGTATTCAACTTCAGTGGTGGAGAGAGCAACAAAATTCTGCTTCTTAGAGCCCCAAGAGACCAAGCATGGTCCAAGGAACTGTGCCATGCCAAACGTGCTCTTCCGATCAACCAAGTAGCCTACGTAGTCCGCTCTTGTATATCCAAGAAGATTGAAATGGCAATTCTTGGGATACCAGAGACATAGGTCATCAGTTCCCTTGAGATAGCGAAAAATGCACTTTACTTCAGATAAGTGAGATTCCCTTGGATCAGCTTGAAACCTGGCACACAAACAAATAGAAAAAACAATATCTGGCCTACTTGCAGTTAGATACATCAATGAACCAATCATAACTCGATATAGCTTTTCTTCCACTTTCTGTCCTGAATGATCGGCAGTGAGACGAGTGGCTGGGGAAATGGGGGTTGAGATGGCTTTGCTAGAATCCGTGTTGAACTTCTTCAAGAGTTCCTTATGATATTTCTGTTGATGGATTTGAATGCCATCATCCTTCTGAGTGACTTGTAGTCCCAGAAAGAAGGATAGTTCCCCAATCATACTCATTTCAAACTCGCTGCTCATCAGATTTTTGAACTTTTCTACAAGGGACAAGTTAGTGGAACCAAAGATAATATCATCAACATATACTTGGACCACAAGAATCTCACCTTTGACTTCCAGGATGAAGAGAGTTTTGTCGATCACACCACATCGATAGCCATTGACTGTTAGGAACTGGGCAAGATGATCATACCAAGCTTGAGGAGCTTGCTGACCATAGAGAGCCTTGTCTAGAAAGTAGACATGGTCAGGGTGATCATCATCTTCAAATCCTAGAGGTTGCTTGACATATACCTCTTCTTGAAGAATTCCATTGAGAAATGTAGTCTTTACGTCCATTTGGTATAGCTTAAAACCTTTGTGAGAGGCATAAGCAATGAGTAATCTAATGGCCTCAGTTTTGCCACAGGGGCAAAGGTCTCATCATAGTCAATTCCTTCCTGTTGATTGTAGCCTTGAGCTACCAAGCGAGCCTTGTTTCTTGACACTGCACCTGAATCATCTAACTTGTTGCGAAATACCCACCTAGTTCCTATGATGTGTCTATTTTGAGGGCGAGGAACTAGTCTCCATACTTTGTTCCTTTCAAACTGGTGAAGTTCCTCTTGTATGGCTTGAATCCAGTTAGCATCTTTCAGAGCCTCCGTGATGTTCTTTGGTTCTATAAGAGACAAAAATGCATTGAAAGCACAATAGGTCATATCCTCAAAGCCATACCTGATCGGGTGCTTAAGAGTTCTTTTGTCTCTGTTAGGAATGATCAAGTCAGTTCCAGGAGTTTCAACATCAACGAGTTCAGCGCCAATGGAAGAGTTTGCAGTTGGATCAGCCACAGGAGCAGGGGCGTCCTCATCAGCTTGAGGAATAGAGGGAACTGAAGCAATTACAGCATCTTGAGGGATGAAGGGAACTGGAGTGCTGTCAGAAGATGTGGGTGGAGAAGGATCAAACATGTTGGGATAAGAGTTATGCTTGAAGGGAGCTTCATCATCTGAGTCTTCATTTGTCCTTTGGAACGGATCTTCCGAAGGAACTGAGGGATCCTGTGCAGACTTTAAAGGCAATTTTTCATTAAAAATAACATGAATACTTTTCTCTACCTTTTTAGTCCGTTTGTTGAAGACCTTGTATGCTTTGCTACTGGAAGCATACCCAATGAAGATTCCTTCATCACTCCTGGGATCAAACTTCCCCAGATTGTCTTTACCGTTGTTGTGAACAAAACACTTGCATCCAAAGACTCTTAGATGAGAGATGTTGGGAACTCTGCCTCTAAGTAACTCATAAGACGTCTTCTCAAGCATAGGGCGCAACATTGCCCGATTCAGGATGTAGCAAGCTGCAGTTACAACTTTTTCCCAGAAAGACTGAGGAAGACCACTCGAGATGAGCATGGTGCGAGCCATGTCTTCCAAAGTCATGTTCTTTCTCTTGACAACCCCGTTCTGCTGTGGAGTGTAAGGGGTCGAGAAGTTGTGATCAATTCCTTATTCCCTGCAAAAGGTTAGAAAGTCTCCATGCTCGAACTCAGTTCCGTGGTCGGAACGAATAGCACGAAGAGATACATTCAAAGATTTTTCAAGTAAGGGAACTAGTTCTCTAAACCTTTCAAAGACTTCACTTTTAGATTTTATGAATATTGTCCAAGTGAATCTAGAGAAATCATCAACAAATACCAGAATATACCTATTTCCACCAATACTTTGAACTCGCATAGGACCATAGAGACCCATGTGAATGAGTTCCAGAGGTTTAGAGGAACTTACCATTGTTTTGGACTTGAATGAACTACGAACTTGTTTCCCTTGAGCATAGTCAGAACATAGATCTGACTTTTTAGCATTGATTTTGGGAAGGCCACGGACCAGTTCCTTTTGATGTAGCTTGTGGATTAGCTTGATGCTTGCATGACCCAGTCGCTGATGCCATAGATTCGTTTGATCTTCAATTGACGAAAGAAACAGCTTCTCATTTGGAATAAATTTTGGATCAATAACATAGACATTATGAAACCTTTTTCCCTTTAAGATCACTTTTCCCTGATTGTCTTCCACAAAGCATTCCTTAGAGGTAAAGCAAACCTCATTGCCTCTTTGATCACACAGCTGTGACACACTTATTAGATCAAAACCCAAGTTTTCAATAAGATGAACATTGCTTAACTTGATGTGATCTGTAAGATTCAAATTACCAATTCCACAGATTGCTCCATTTCTTTTATCCCCAAAAGAAATGTTTCCTCCGCGGTGTTGCTGAAGTGAGGACATTTTTCTTCTGTTTCTGGTCATATGGCACGAGCAACCACTGTCTATGTACCATTTGTCCTGTCGTCTTACTTTGTCCTGCACAAGGGAACTTAAGCTTTTTGAACCCAGCCAAGCTTAGCTTTTCTGGGTAAATTAGTTTGATAGTTCCTATGTTGCTGGGAAATAGGAGCATGATAATAAGGATCATTTAAATCGATAATTGTATGCATCTTCTTCTTATTATTCATCTCAAAGTTCCTTTTCTTAGGACACTCATTGATATAGTGACCATTGAGACCACAATGCCAACAAACACGGTTATGTACAACATAACTATATTTGCCACGACCGGGTCTAAATGGCCTCTCATGCTTTCTCTGCTCAAAATCAATTCCCTTACCTTTGCTTCCCTGAGCTTGACTGACATACATTTTGTGAGCATTTTGTCCATCAAACCAGGTTTGCTTACCTTCAGGTTTCTTCTCAATAACCTTTACTTTTTCTTCCAGAAACTGATTTTTATCGCGAGAAGTCTGGAGAGCTAGATTGAGAATTTCATTTTTCTCGACCAGTTCCCTTCTCAGTTTCTCATTCTCAACGGAGCATATGTCCTTAGAATCTTCCTTATCAGAATAACCAAGACCATACCTTTTCTTAACAAAAACAGTTTGATTCACGGTTTTCTCATTGATAGAACCAGTGAGATCATTCAGTTTATTCACGATTTCAAGAAGCATAGTAGAGGTTGATAGTTCCATGACCCCCTCGATGACGGCGAAGGACGAAGAGGACGCAACGAAGGTGCGCTCGAGGAGAGCCAGACGAACAAAGACCCAGCTGGTTCTACAGGAAGTTAGTTCTCAATTGAACTGCACGGTTTGCTGCAAACCGTGCACCATCCATTCAATATTGCTTCTCAGTTGAACCGCACGGTTTGTTGTAAACCGTGCGGTGTTGCATGCAAACCATGCACTAGCCAAAACTTTGCTTCCAGTTGAACTGTACGGTGTGTTACAAACCATGCGGTTGCCCAGACGCGGCGCAGATTGTTTTTCCGAGATCTTTTCTTTTAGGAAATATTATTTTGACGGTATTTAAACTTAGAAAACCCTAGTTTATAATCTTTACGTTGAATTTGAGTAGTAAAGTTGAGTACGCTCCTTCCCTTGAGTTCCAACGTCAACTCTTCGATCCCACTGATCGTCTATCCCGTTGCTCATCGCTTTGAGCAAGTGTTCATCGTCTCTTCGGTGTTTCAAGATCATCTCTTTGATCCTTTTGATCATCACTTTGAACGCGTTTGAGGGTTATCTCTTTAGCCCTAGGAAAGCCATCACTTTGGCTACGGAAGAGAAGGAATCGAATTCAAGCTTGAGGAGTCAAAGATCTTGCGTTGCAGACAACATTCAGGGGTTGTTCGCATCAGAGGTGGTCTTTTCAGAGTCAGTGAAAGAAACGGCAGAATCAATAGCATGCATGGGTTCCTTTTCACAAGTTAAACATGAATCATATTTTTTAGATGAACTAGCAAGTAGTTTTTCAGTTTCATCAAGTTTCTTGCTCCAAACAGAATTTTCAGTAGATAAACATAAGATTTCGTCTTCACATTCTTCTAATCTTTCTTGAAGGGAACTGTTTTCCTTCCCAAGTTTCGTAATGATCTTGATCAATTATTTCTTATCACATTCAAGAAGAGATTTAGTAAAGTCAGAGGAGGATACCTCAGAGTCATCCGATTCGGTTGAATCCTCCTTAGCCATTAAGCACCTTCCTTCAGAGATTCCATTCAGATCCAGTTCCCCATCTGAGTCCTCTGAGTCATCTCCAAAAGTAGCGAATATAGATTTCTTCTTCATAGGCTTGTCATCTTCATTTGAGTTCTTTGGACAATTCTTAGCCAGATGTCCCATTTCCTTGCATTGATAACAAGCATACTCTGAGAGATCTCTCTTCTGGAAGGATCTCTTGTACTTTCCCTTGATGAAGTGCTTCTTGATATGCTTAGTGACAAGAGCGGTCATCTCGTCTTCTTCTTTTTCAAGATCCGAGTCTTCTTCCTCCTTTCTCCATTTTCTTGGCAGAACTCATCTTGAGAGCCTCCATTTCTTCAACTTCAAGTTTCCCAATGATCTGAGTTAAGGGAAGACTTTGAATTCCAGGGGTAGTCTTTAAGACTCTCTTGATGAGGGTGAACTTTGAGTTGAGTCTGTTGATGATGACTAGAGATTTAGACCATTCATCAAGCTTAACATCAGCGTTGTTGAGTTTGGTAACAAGTCTAGTGAAACGAGAGTGATACCGAGAGATGTTTTCTGTTTCAAGCATTTCGAAAGTCTGGTACTCTCCTTCTAGAGCGAACTTTCTGCTCTTTTTGAGTTCCTCACTTCCTTCATGCATTTCCTTGAGAGTTGTCCAGATATCTTTGGCGGTTTCAATTCCTATCACCTTGTCCATGTCTTCTCTTGTCAACCCATTGAGAATGAGTTGACGAGCCTTAGCATTCTTTGCCTTGATGGTGTAGTACTCAGGCTTCCAATCTGCTTCAGCCAAATCCTTAGGAATAACGCCATCACCATTTTCAATCACGCGCCAACACTGATAGTCAATAGTTTGAATGTGGTTTGTCATGCATTTCTCCCACCATTCTTCTTCTCCCTTCTTCCGAATGTGAGGCTTGTTGATTGAGATCCCCAAATCGAATTTGCTTCCACTAGACATCCTGAAATCTATAAACTAATACAAATCTAGAGCACCTGCTCTGATATCAATTGTAGGACCGTAGGTGTTAGTAATCAAAGGGAACTGAGGCTTCAGAGAAGTTCAGTTCCTTAGCAGCGGAAATAAGTAACTTAACAGATTCAAGACAAGTTCCGTAGAGTGGGAACCTTTGATAACCAACTAGTTATCCAGGATAAAACCCACTACCTCTCTTTCGAAAGGATTTCAAAGTCTACTTCTTTTATTCAAGCTTTGATTACAATCAACTAGAATAGAACACATAGATTCAAGACTTAAGACACACTTAAGACTCTCTACCTAGTTCGACCTAATCAAGCACTTAAAAGCAAGAGACTTACACAGTTCTTCTCACAAGAACAAGCACGATTTCTCTTCACCTTCAGCAATGCGTGAATGATTAGTAATGAGAGAGTTCGATTACTTTACTAATACAATTCAACCGTATAGAATTAGGATCTACATCTGGCCGATTTGCATAATTAAAATAACGGAAAGAAATCAGAAAAGATAATATTTGTTACCAAACAATATGTTTCCCGATTTTACATTGTTTAGTTTCCATAAAAGAGATTCAATAATCTCTTAAATATATAGAAACAAGGATATCTTTTATCTTCTCTCTCTAAGATAAAAGATTTATCCTAAACAACCAACGCACTGAGATCTTCTCCAATTAGCGCGGCACCCTAAGCAGCTAGTCGTCATTTTCTGAGTTCCTTTGCCAGTTCCCAATTCTGGCGTCTTGGTCTATGTTCTTCGTTTCTTGAGCCTTAGTTCCCTGTTCAACTACACATATGGAAATATTAATAGCAAAGTGTTTGTCATCGTCAAAACTAGGAAAACTGAAGGAGGGAACTTTCGAGGGAACTAGAGTTCCTGAAAATTCACATCCTAACAATTTCAATGGTGTAGATTGCACTTTTGAAAAAATTATCACCTATGGTAAGCCAAGAGGAGAAAGGAAAGGGATGATTAGCTTTAGTAGATTAATACGAAACTTAAATGTGCCAAGTACCTAATTTAATTGAACACAATTGTTTTGTATTTTAACTTCGTTATTATACGCGTACACCCAAATTATGTCTGAAATCAGTATTTTGATCTTTGTTGAGAAACCACTCACAAGGATTGAAGCACATTGGCTTTTTGTTCCCATGACCAATATCGTAATTCGCAGAAGAACTCATCATTATGGTTAATTGTAAGTAACACACAATCCAGAGCAACATGCTCATATACTAATTGTTGAATCGTTTATGTTAGTTCATGAAATGGTAGAACTGTTCCATGGCAATGAAAATATAAGTAAAAATAATGTTAACACACGACGCAATTCCTTAGAGAGGAAAACTGTTAGGAAACGGAACTCTGGAATTTAGGTTCTCCTGAGAGTTCCTTTCCTCAGTTTCTCTACTTTTGACGATGACAAATATTATGATACTAATGTTTTATCTCAAAGATGTGTTTTAAGGAACCACAAGAACATACCGAAGGCAAGAAAGCCAAACAGGACAAGGGAACCAAAGGAACAAGACAGATGAAGGAAACCAGAGGAACTCAGGTGTGCCCAAAACGCAGCATGCAACATTGCGATTCCCGAGAAATCTGGGGACACACAACCTCGGACAAAAGTTGTTGAAAACGACTTGTCCGAAGCTTCCAAAAGCCTGCCATTGTCCAAGAGCAAAACAACAAGAAACCTAGAGACGCTGAACCTCAGACAGAAAAGATGAAAGCGACAGGACATAGAGACGTCGCTGTCTAGAAGACAATTCCCAAGCGGCCAGCTTGTTCAACCTCGGATGAAAGTATTTGGACAATGACATAGCAAGGCTCGTCTGAGGTAGTTGACCAACCAAGAGAGATTCTGAGCTGCCTAGGTTGTTTGCACATGACCAAGAACAACGTGGATCAAGGAGAACCACTCATCCTAGGGCAAGCTCAATCTGTGGGAACCTAGAGAGGATCGAGCTGCGAAGAATCCTCTATAAAAGGAAGACTAACCCAAGGGTTATCTTCAAGCACTGAAACACGACTCACACTCATTAGCAAATATCTAGTGTGAACCTCCAAACAAGATCATCAAAGCAAACCAAGATCAAGAGGAACCAGTCAAGGAAGAAGAGCTGAGTGCTAAGTTCCTGTGACTGTAAGTGATAGTTCCTAGGTTCAAAAGTCTGTTTCTTGGATTGATTATTGATTGTGTTAAGTTATCTAGGATTGTCTAACTATGTGTAAGGAAAAGGAACTGTGTGTTCGTTCCTAGGATAAGCTGTAACCAAAAGAGATAAGAAATCAAGAAGTAGACTTTGAAATCCTTTCGAAAGAAAGGTAGTGGTTTTTATCCTAGATTTCTAGTTGGCAATCAAAGGTTTCCACTATAAGGAACTGGTCATTTGTTTGATTGTTTATTTCCGCTGCGAAAGGAACTGAGAATTGATATTCTGAGTTCCTTAAGTTTTTATCTAACAATCACGATCCTACAATTGGTATCAGAGCAGGAAACGCTCTAGATCTTTGTTAAGTTTGCAGATCATGTCTCAACCAAGCAAGTTTGAGCTCGGAATCTCCACCAACAAGCCACATCTCCGAAAGAAAGGAGAAGAAACATGGTGGGAAAAGTGCATGGAAAGCCACATCAAGACCAAAGACTATCAATGCTGGAGGATAGTCGAAAATGGAGATGGCCACGTCGATCTTACCATGAAGGAAGAAGATTGGAAACCAGAACACTATGTCATCATGGAGAAGAATGCCAAGGCCAGGCAGTTCATCCTCAATGGATTGGACAGAGAAGACATGGACAAGGTCATAGGCATCAAGACGGCGAAGGAAATGTGGAAAGCTCTCAAGGAGATGCATGAAGGAAGTGAGGAACTAAAGCAAAGCAGAAAGTTTGCTTTGGAAGGAGAATACCACACCTTCAAAATGATGGAAACTGAGACCATCTCAGAGTACTACTCCCGCTTCAACAGATTGATTGGAAAGTTGACAGCGGCGGGAGTCGATCTTGATGAAGTCTCCAAGTCCCTAGTGGTCATCAATGGACTCAACTCCAAATTCACCCTTCTGAAGGGAATCATGAAGAACACTCCAGGCATCCAATCCTTTCCCTTGACACAAATCATAGGGAAATTGGAGGTTGAAGAAGGAGAGCACACCAAAGCCAATACCGACAAGAAACTGGAGAAAGGAATTGCCCTCAAGATCTCCAAAGCCTTCTCTAGGCTCGAGATGGAGGAAGAGAACTCAGATCTTGAAGAAGAGGAGGACGAACTAACAGCCCTCTTAACAAAGAACATCAAAAAATTCTTTGTGAAGGGAAGGTTCCAACAGGGCAGTTCCTCTCACAATGGACCAAGAATAGATCTCAAGGAAGTTTCCTGTTATGAGTGCAAGGAGAAGGGACACTATGCTAAGAACTGTCCCAACAAAGAAGAGTCCAAGGAAGAAGAAAGACCTCAAAGAAAGAAGGCTCTCTTAGCCTCATGGGGAGAAGACTCAGATGAGGAACTGGATCTCAGTGGCTTCTCTGGAGGAAGATGTCTCATGGAAAAAGGAGACTCAAGCGACTCAGAAGACCTTGAGGTAACTTCTGACGATCTCTTAAAATCCCTAGTTGATTGTGATAAGAAACAACTTCTTAAGATCATAAAGAAACTAGGAAAGGAAACCAGTTCCCTTCAACAGAAACTAGATGATTGTGAAGATGAAATTGCTTGCTTGACAGTTGAAAATTCTGTTTGGAGTAAGAAACTTGATGAAACTGAGAAAGACCTAACTGAAACTCACTCCAAACTCATTGATATTAGGAATGTGCATTCTAGTCACCTTAAAACTTGCAAATCTTGTGATGAAACTAGCATAGATTCTGTCAAAGTTCCCTTGCATGCTAATCCACCTGGAAATGACATGCTTCAATCCATAATTGATAGGTTATACATTCTCACTAATTCCATTAATGAAAAAACGTTAAATCAAACTATTTTTGTGAAACAACGGCATGGAATAGGATATGTCAATAATAAAGGGAACAATGATGCTGAAGAAGAAAAGGCTAGGCGAGAACTTGTTGAGATGAATGAGAACCTCAGTATTGCTCTGGCCACTTCTCGTGATAGGAATCAATTCCTATCAGAGAAGATCATGGTCCTTGAGAACAAGGCTGAGGTTGCCAAACGTCTCAATGAAGGTTCTCAAAGTCCTAAGAAGGAACCAAAGGGAAAAGAAAAGATGGTTCCTGAAAACCAATGGTTCACCAATTCCTTTGCTCACAAAAAATATATTGACATGACCCATAGCAAGGTTAGAAACAATGTTGATTTTAACAAAAGGAAAACTGAAAAACCTTTTAGGCCAGGAAAAGGAAAATATGGACATGTTGTTTACAATCGTTTGTGTACCTACTGTGGTAAGAATGGTCATTACAACACTGATTGTACTAAGAAAAGGAACTTTGAAAAGGAGAAAAATACTCATTACCATGAAAGGAACCAGTTCCCTGGTTATTCACAGACTCGGAATGCTAATCCCCCCAGTAAAGCCAAGCTTCGCTGGGTTAAGAAATCTTAGTTCCCTTGTGTGCAGAAAGAAGAGAGGCAACCCCAACTATGGTACATTGACAGTGGTTGCTCATGCCATATGACCGGAAGAAGAAATCAAATGACCTCTCTTCAACTTCTCCAAGGAGGGAACATATCCTTTGGAGACAAAGCAAAGGGACAATCTGTGGAATAGGAACTGTGAAACTCAATGATCACATTCAGGTAAACAAAGTTCACCTTGTTGATAATCTTGGTTTTGACCTAATAAGTGTGTCACAACTGTGTGATCAAGGAGACAATGAAGTTAGATTCAGATCAAACGAATGTTCAGTCCTTGACTCCTCGGGACAAATCATCCTAAAAGGGAAAAGATTCAACAATGTCTACATAATTGATCCATGCTTTGTTCCCAAGGAGAAACTTTGTCTCTCAACTGTGAATGACCAAGCTGATTTGTGGCATCAACGCCTCGGTCATGCTAGCACCAAGCTGATTCAAAAGCTACACTCAAAGGAGCTAGTCAGAGGACTGCCAAAGCTAAGTGGCACATCTAAGGAAATGTGCTCTGACTGTGTAAAAGGAAAACAGGCTCGAAGTTCCTTCAAGTCTAAAAACATGGTAAGCACCTCAAGGCCTCTTGAACTCATCCACATGGATCTTTGTGGACCCTAGAGAGTTCAAAGCCTAGGAGGGAATAGGTATATCTTTTTTATTGTCGATGACTTCTCTCGTTTTACTTGGATCATTTTCATTAAATCTAA
Organism: Rheum nobile; assembly: GCA_027886185.1. Taxonomy (NCBI): domain Eukaryota; kingdom Viridiplantae; phylum Streptophyta; class Magnoliopsida; order Caryophyllales; family Polygonaceae; genus Rheum; species Rheum nobile. The sequence continues at coordinate 2,500,498 of WOAB01000717.1, read as the reverse complement.
AAGTGAAGTTGTTGACCGCTTTAAAGATCTGGTTCCCTTGTTAGAAAAATCTCTTGATTGTTCACTAAATGCTATCCGGTCTGACCATGGTACCGAATTCGAAAATGGAGAATTTCTAACCTTTTGCAGTGAGCATGGCATCGATCACAACTTCTCTGCACCATACACTCCTCAACAAAATGGAGTAGTAGAAAGGAAGAACAGGACCTTGGAGGACATGGCTCGAACTATGCTGATCTTAAGTGGGCTCTCCCAATCATTTTGGGCTGAGGCGATCAACACAGCGTGCTACATCATCAATAGAGCCATGCTTTGCCCAATCACAGAGAAGACACCCTATGAACTCCTTAGAGGAAGAGTTCCCAACATTTCACATCTGAGGGTGTTCGGATGCAAATGCTTTGTGCACAATAATGGAAAGGACAATCTTGGCAAGTTCGACCCAAGAAGTGATGAAGGAATCTTCATTGGTTATGCCTCAGGCAGTAAGGCATACAAGGTCTTCAACAAAAGGACTAAAAAGGTAGAAGAAAGTATTCATGTTATTTTTAATGAAAAATCACTTGGAAAGATTGTGTAGAACACCACCAGTTCCTTTGAAGATCCATTTCCCAAGTCATCTCAAGAAGATCCAGATGAAGATGTCACTCCTCCCAGTTCTTGTCCTGCTGATTGGAACCCTCCAATGGATCCCCCACCAGTTCCCATGGATAATGAACAACAATCCATTTCTGGGAACCATGAGCATGACGACAACATCTGTGGAGACCTCAATGATTCATCTTCCCACATGATCTTCAATGGAGAAGGTGATCCTAACAAGGAAGCTGAATGCTCAACTCAGAATGTCTCCACATCAAATGCTCTGGCTCCCAACAGAGAAAGAAGAGTCGTCAAGCCTCCAGTAAGGTATGAACATCTAACCTTCTTTGCTTTTAATGTCTTTCTGTCTATTGTGGAACCAACTAACATAGGTGAGGCACTGAAGGATGCGGACTGGATCCAAGCTATGCAAGAAGAGCTTCATCAGTTTGAAAGAAACAAAGTATGGCATCTAGTTCCCCGTCCCAAGGATAAACACATCATAGGAACTAGATGGGTCTTCAGAAACAAGCTGGATGATACAGGAGCTGTGATAAGGAACAAAGCAAGACTTGTTGCTCAAGGATACAATCAACAAGAAGGCATCGACTATGATGAAACCTATGCTCCAGTGGCAAGGATTGAGGCAATAAGATTGTTGATTGCCTTCGCTTCACACAAAGGATTCAAGTTGTTCCAAATGGATGTAAAGACAGCCTTCCTCAATGGAATTCTTCAAGAAGAAGTCTATGTCAAACAACCTCCTGGTTTCGAAGACGACGATCATCCAGATCATGTCTACTTTCTAGACAAGGCACTCTATGGCCTCAAGCAAGCTCCCAGAGTGTGGTATGATCGTCTTGCCCAGTTCCTACTCTCAAATGGCTATAGGCGTGGAGTCATTGATAAAACTCTCTTCATCCTAGAAGAAGAAGGTAACATCTTAGTGGTTCAAATCTATGTTGATGATATTATATTTGGTTCCACTAACTTGTCCCTTGTAGACAAGTTCAAAGACTTGATGAGCAGTGAATTTGAAATGAGTTTAATTGGGGAACTAACATTCTTCCTCGGATTACAAATCACTCAAAAGGAAGATGGTATTCAAATCCATCAACAGAAGTATGTCAGGGAACTACTGAAGAAGTTCAAAATGGATTCATGCAAGCCTCTCTCCACTCCCATATCCACTATTGCCCATCTGGATAAGGACTATTTGAGTCCTCTAGTGGAAGAGAAGCTCTATAGAGGTATGATAGGCTCACTCATGTACCTAACCGCTAGTCGACCAGACATTGTCTTTGCTGTTGGCTTGTGTGCTAGGTTCCAATCTTGTCCGAGAGAAACCCACTTGGCTGCTGTGAAGAGAATACTTCGATATCTCAAGGGAACTGACGATCTCTGTATTTGGTACCCCAAAGAATGTCCCTTTGAGCTCATGGGTTTCACTGATGCTAATTATGCTGGATATTTGATGGATAGAAAGAGCACTTCTGGAATGGCACAGTTCCTCGGCCCTTGCCTTGTGTCATGGGGATCAAAGAAACAAGTTTCAGTCTCCCTCTCCACCACAGAATCCGAGTACATTGCGGCTGCCTCCTACTGTTTCCAACTTCTCTGGCTAAAGCAACAACTCGCGGACTTTGGTATGTCTTATGGCCCTCTCACTATTCTTTGTGATAACACTAGTGCCATAAACATCTCTAAGAATCCTGTGCACCATACTAGGACCAAGCATATTGACATAAGACATCATTTTCTTAGAGATCATGTTGAGAAGGGAAACATCATTATGAAATTTTGTAGAACTGAAGATCAGGTTGCAGATATATTCACCAAGGCATTGAATAGAGTTCCTTTCGAGAACCTTAGATTGGAACTAGGAATGATTCCTATTACTCAGTAGTGACCTCAGTTCAAAGAATTCTTTCCAGTTCCCCTAATTGACTAGTTTAAGATATTTAACTTGTTGAGTCTTGATGTCCTTGTGTTATATCTTTTGCTACAAACCCTTCTTGTTATAATGGTTTCTTAAAAAAGGCTTAGATTAAATTTTTCTGGATCGTCTCCTTTTGGTCCTCATTATTCTTTTAATTCCTCATTGTTCAAGTTTTCTTCATGGCCCATAAGTCACAATCTGATCATATTTCTTTTCCAACGATACAAGCCGAAATGATGATTGTGTACTAAGACCCACCCTTGCCTCATTGCTCAAGTTAATTCTCTATGATCCATCTCTAAAACCCTCTCTGAGAATTATTGTGCAATGCGATAAAGAGCCTATCCTGATTCCTTTTATGGGAAATACTTTTTGCTTCCATTATGTTAACCCACATCAAAGGTTCCCATATGTTCCTCTAGCACGCTGAACACTTCGCCAGAAAGGAACCATGATTAAACGTCTCTCTAATGGCTAGATTGACACTTCCCAGAATTTATTTATGGCAAACTACAGAGGCTCAGAACGGTCTTATCAGATGACAGACATCCCTCTTCTCTAAATGGATAAGTTTTGAAAATGGGTTAGCCATTCCGAAAAGCTGCAAGAGTATTCAATGCCCCAGATTTACCTTGATCTTCTCAACGGCTGGATTTGGTTCTATGGTCATCTCAGCCTTCATCGCCCTTAAAGAGTTGCACATTTGCTCCAAGCTAATCCCACAACTCACCATCTCCCTGATCCTCTGCCTCTCATTTCTCTCAAACACAGAAATCCTTAAGCTCCTCAAAAATGGCCGATCCAAACCCTAACCTTGTTCAAGACGAAGAGGAGGCTGCCCTTCTCAAAGCCTTTCGAGAAAAGAAGGCAGCTTCATCCTCTAAACCCGTTTCTGCCATCTCTTCTCACAAATCCCAACCGGAAGAGAAACCTGTGAAGAAAATAGTGGAGGAACCTGAAGAGAAAGCCGAAGAGGAACCCAAGGAGCCAACAAAGCCCAAGGGCGAGGAGAAAGCCATGGCCATCTCTCTGGCTTCGGAATCGGCTACCAAAACCGTCTCCGAAGGGGGCTCTCATGACTCCTCGCCTGACAAGTTTCTCCAAGAGCTCTCACCAGTAAGCCTCAAATCCAAAACCACTTCTAACCCTGGTCCCTCTGTCGCCACTAGAATGCAACAAAGAAAGAGGAGTTCCCAAGCCATAGTTCCCTATGAAACCAAATCCACAAAAAGAGCCAAAATCACCTCCCTCTCTGCCTCCTCCTCCCTGGGTCAGGTCTCCTCTTTCTTCTCTAAGAGGAAGATCCTTAAGCCTCTCATAATCGACAAGGAGTTCTGGACCCAAGAACTGGAAGAAGAAGATGAGGAAATGTTTGGAGAAGCCCTGAATGAGTTCCATTCTCTGCTGCAGTTTCAAGGATGGGATGAGATGCTGTTTGAACCCTTCTCTGCTTCTGATGAGATTGTCCGCTTGTTTTACCAGTCTATGGAGTTTGTGCCTGCGAAGGAGAACTCTCCCTGTAACGATGCCATTCTTATATGGAAGGGAACCAGCTATCCTCTGTCCGCCAACCTAATTGCGTCTGCTCTAGGGATCGAGTCAAAGTCTGGGTTTGGCATTCTGCCTCAAAAGAAGGGATGTCCCAAAGGAAAGGGCTACAAATCCAAGGGAGCAGTGGTCAAGAAAATCTATGATGGCGCCTCCCCCTCATCTTTGGAGACAAAGGATCTCTCCATCGCAAACAAGTTGTTACACTTCTGGATCACCCGCAATCTGGTTCCCAGACAGGAGCACCGGAACAATGTTCTCATCACAGATGCCATCTACATGGACACGGTGCTATCTGGTGTTCAATTGGATCTCCCTCGCATTGTCTTAGCCCACATGCAGTTATGCTCATCCCATGACTCTCATGCTTTACCCTTCCCTCATATCATCAAAAACATTCTCTCCAACCTTCACCAATACCCAGTTGATCTGCCTGACACAGTCTACAATAAGTGTCTTACCATGGCCACAGTTCGGAAGTTGAAGACAAAGGAATAACAAGATCCCCCTTCTGAAGCTCAAGCTCAACTGCCTAAGGAAAAGGCCAGTTCCAAGGCCCCTTCTAGTTCCCAGCCACATCTCAACCCCTCTCCAGACTCCTCTGCGATCCTTACTTCTCTGGATCGTATTGAAAAGGCTATCATGATGGGCTCGACTGCTATCCCGGTCGCCCTCCAAGATCAAGTAAGAGAGTTGGGGCATATACGTTCTGCTGTTGTGGCTCTGGTAGAAGTTCTTCAGAAGGATTGGCAAGGTGCAATCAGTGCCCATCAGGCCATGGGCAAAAATGTAGGAACTGTCGACAAAGATGCTGAAGAGGAGGCCGCTGCTCTGCCATAGGAATGCTTGTTCTGGTTTCCAGTGCTAAAACACCACAGCGTGCTAGTAGTTTCCCTTAGGATCCTACTCCCCTCTTCTATCCATTTGTCGTCTTTCCTAATGATTGCTTTTGTTGTTGTCTTTGCAGTTTGTTATTGGCTTATGTTGGTTGTATTGTGTCATACCCGTCCTTGAACAATGATCAGTTTAAGCTTTTATGATTATCTTTTGGCTTCGTTTCTATAATTAATTTGCCTTTGCCTTAAGTTTCCATTATGCTTCTATTATGGGTTTGATGCAATTGTATATTCTCTTGAATATCATGTTCTTAACTCGTACTTAATCTTTTCGATGATGTCAAAAGGGGGAAGAAAAGGATAGGAACCTTGAACTTTGGATACTACTGAACTAATAGGAACTCTGAACTAGTTCTACTTCTAAGGGAGAATTTGAAATAAACTCGTTCACTTGCTTAGGGGGAATTTGCAACCATTGAATGCTCTATCATTAATCCGTAATGTTGTAATTCCTTAAACTCAATATGGTCTCATAAAATTCAAAGTCCTATTATGTTGCCAGGTTCCTTGTATTTGTCATCATCAAAAAGGGAGAAATTGTTAGGAAACGGAAATCTAGAATTTAGGTTCTCCTGAGAGTTCATTTCCTCAGTTTCTCTACTTTTGATGATGACAAATATTATGATACTAATGTTTTATCTCAAAGATGTTTTTTAAGGAACCACAGGAACATACCGAAGGCAAGAAAGCCAAACAGGACAAGGGAACCAAAGGAACAAGATAGATGAAGGAAACCAGAGGAACTCAGGTGTGCCTAGAATGCAGCATGCGACATTGCGATTCCCGAGAAATCCGGGGACACACAACCTCAGACAAAAGTTGTTGAAAACGACTTGTCCGAAGCTTCCAAAAGCCTGCCATTGTCCAAGAGCAAAACAACAAGAAACCTAGAGACGCTGAACCTCGGACAGAAAAGATGAAAGCGACAGGACATAGAGACGTCGCTGTCCAGAAGACAGTTCCCAAGCGGCCAGCTTGTTCAACCTCGGACGAAAGTATTTGGACAATGACATAGCAAGGCTCGTCTGAGGTAGTTGACCAACCAAGAGAGATTCTGAGCTACCTAGGTTTTTTGCACATGACCAAGAACAACGTGGATCAAGGAGAACCACTCATCCTAGGGCAAGCTCAATCTGTGGGAACCTAGAGAGGATCGAGCTGCGAAGAATCCTCTATAAAAGAAAGACTAACCCAAGGGTTATCTTCAAGCACTGAAACACGACTCACACTCATTAGCAAATATCTAGTGTGAACCTCCAAACAAGATCATCAAAGCAAACCAAGATCAAGAGGAACCAGTCAAGGAAGAAGAGTTGAGTGCTAAGTTCCTGTGACTGTAAGTGATAGTTCCTAGGTGCGAAAGTCTGTTTCTTGGATTGATTATTGATTGTGTTAAGTTATCTAGGATTGTCTAACTGTGTGTAAGGCAAAGGAACTGTGTGTTCGTTCCTAGGATAAGCTGTAACCAAAAGAGATAAGAAATCAAGAAGTAGACTTTGAATTCCTTTCGAAAGAAAGGTAGTGGTTTTTATCCTAGATTGCTAGTTGGCAATCAAAGGTTTCCACTATAAGGAACTGGTCATTTGTTTGATTGTTTATTTCCGCTGCGAAAGAAACTGAGAATTGATATTCTGAGTTCCTTAAGTTTTTATCTAACAATCACGATCCTACAAAAACTCAATCAACCAACTAGTTGACTAAATAAACCTTTACCTCTAGGTGATTAGCCTAGTAGGATTTCAAACGTTCTTGTATTATTAATCGATTTACAAATGATAACTTCTATTTTGTAGCACATATCTAAGGATTATTACCAGGTTTGAGGCGTCATTTGGATGGATTTAGAGCACAATCGTGGATTATGGAGTTAGAGTGGAGAAGTGAAGAAATCATGGGATTTATAGAGGTTTGAAGTGTATTGAAGAGTAGAAGAACAATTTGCTGAATTCAAATGGTTCGTTCTCTCTACTCAGATGTCCAAATGAAGTGATTCCAATTCGAGGAGTTAGATCTCGAAGTCTACTGCAAGTCTGCAAAATATGAGCGCAATACAAGTTGGGAATCGAAAGTTATGGCATTTTTACTAAAGTGTCACAGAAGCTGAAAAGTCACCGCCCCGCGCCAGAAGCCACCGCGACCCGGCGCTGGGTCTCAGATAAAGATGCCGCGCCGCGTGAATTGAAAGCGGGAAAGTGTGATGAAGAATTGGAAGATGATGTCGCCATGACATCAGCGGAGCATGTGATGGAGTTGGGCCGATCAGCTGGAATTGGAGATGGGCAGACGAGAGGCTTGCACGAGAATTACGGGATTAATTCCCTATTTCGTTTGTTTATTTTTGGCTATTAGTTTTATTATTATTTCCTTTTATTATTTTTATTACTTTTAGATTTAGGTTAAATACTCTTTTGTTAACCTAGTTGCCACAAGTTATAATTCTCCTTCGGGAGACTTAGTTCGTTTTCATTCTGCCTCCAGGGTTTCAACCCATGGAGAGCTAAACACCTTTGTTTCGCTAGACGTTTGAAGCAATATAGTTGATTCGGTTGTGAGATTTCTATTCCTTGTTCTTATTCTTATGTGTGTTGGTTTGATTCTCTTGGTTATATTGATTATTGATTTATCATTGTTCTTCATAGTCTGGCCAGCTAGGTTGAGTAATATCTATCAATTGCTAGGATTTGCATATAGGGGTTCCGAGTGCATATCTAGTAGCAAACACAATTGTGCGTATAGGGGTTCCGAGCGTACAATTGTGAGTGAGAGTTAGTTGCATGCGAGTATTAATACGTCTTTCTATTTGCATGTATCCTATATCCTTGTGTGCATTGCTATTGCTTTGTTGGTGGTAAAGTATACCAACAACTGTGAGAATCGGAGGTGCTTTACCATTGGCATAGTAATAAGTCTATTGACAACTGTGAGAATCAATAGTACTTAAGATCAGGGTGGGAACAACCATAAGAATAATAAAAGAACTTGGATTGAATAGATTTCAGTGATCTACTTATATCTCTGTATTGTGGATCTCGTTCTAGTGGAACTTGCATCTTTGTTTCTTTGCTTGATAATCAAAACCCCCTTGTTACTTTGCATGCTGATTAACATTTAGAAAGATAACTTCCTCCATGTGGGATCGACCCTTGCTTGCCTCTACTACTTGTTTAGGTTTGTTAGGATTATTTTGTTTAGGTGTCACGACAACGCCTTATCAACAAACAATAAAGCAAGCAAGAACTTCACAACCTAGTCACAAAAAGTTCATGGGTTAACCTTAAATTATTGTAAGTAAATCTAAGCTCAACAAGTAAACTCAATCCTAGACACAAAGTACTCACAAAGTTTGTACCTTTGTCTTCTTCTCCCTTATGCCTTTGTAAGCTCAAAACTAAGTACGTAATATATTGTTAGACTCAATGTATATATACCCATACAAAAAGATCAGAACTTCTATCTTTAAACCGACCAACACATGCCTACATAAAGATGTTGTTCCCATCTAATCTTATTACCATAAAAACAAATCTTCTAAAGCTTATTCTAAAAGACTTGGTTTCCATATATAAAACTTAGTCAAATCCATCTAAAACTCAAGCCTTGTAGCTCAAGTCTTCACGAATATCTTGTTTCCATATTTGACTAATCTTCTCTTGAAATTCGAGCTCCATATCTCTACAGTTTTCCTTCGTTCTCTAACGTTATTTCTTCGCTTCTTGTCACAAACATCGGGTGCACTTCCATCACTTTGTTCCTTTTCTCATCGCTTTTGTTCCTTAGTTGACTCGTTCTTCGTTTGCTTCTCTGTTTTTCTTCATTTGGTTTCCACCATTCCCTAACATGTTCTTCAACCTGAAACTCAAGGGAACAAGCAAACCATATAATCTAATAGTGTTTGTCATTATCAAAACTAGAGGAAACAGTCTTGTTCAAACAACATTGTTGTTTTCACTTGAAATTATGGAATGTCAATGCTTAGGAAAGTTTGGAGTTGAAACGCTCAATCAAAATCAACACACAAGAGACTAGTTGTTACAACGCAAGACTGTAAGTTTGGGGATAATTGAGACTTGAAAACTTAGCAAAGTTTTTCGAATCTTTAAATCTGAATATTACTGAATCAAATATGTCTTTAAATAGCCTGAATTTTGTGCCTAAGGGATATAATTTGCAAGACAACACATGTTGTAAAATTTCATCTTTAAGCCTCAAATTCAATTCCTAAACTATGCTAGTAAATAATACACTAATAAATAATAAAAATAACATGAAAATCGATAGATTAAGATATTCATGCAACCACATATGAATTAAGATAAAATATATCATATATTAATAATAAATAATTATATAAAAAGTAAAAAGGACGCTCTAAAGATAATATAAGATTGTCGTACAACTCTTTGTAAAATCAGATTTTGAACTTTATTTGTTGGAGTTTTGATTCTGCATAAACTATAGAGTTTTAGATGTTCAAATCATCTTTCAATCGCATCTTCAATCAACATGAGCTCAATTTTCTAGCCAAAATTATAATATTTATATTGAAAACTGTCCAAAATATAAGGTGTGGGAGTCGGATTTAGCTCGGCCCAAGTGCGTAGGGCCCAAGCAGAGGAAAAAAGCCTAATTAGCAATAAGGCTCAACTCAAAGCAAGGCCCCAAATGGCACCGCCATAGCTCGACCAAACCACACCGCCCGCGGCCCCTCTTCCCGCTCTACCATGCCGGCTCCTCCCGGCCCCGTCCGGCTACACGGTCCGAGAACCTTCCTCACGGCCTGGGCTAGCTTGCGACACAAAGGGCCATTGGGCTTCATGTATATAAGGGGGCACCACTGTGACTGAAAGGGGATTCTCGACCCTCTCTCTGGTTAGTCTCTCTCTCTCCCACCCTATCGGCGAAAACCGAAACTCTTACTCATTTACTCTTTCCGCCAATATAGCCCGATCGTACTATATACTCTATCGCACTGTATCCCCCATTGTACTCTATACTCTACCGCATTATAGCTCCACCGTGCTCCATACTCCACCGCCCTTATTGCCCTATTTGCGGATTGAGTACTGACTTGAGCGTCGGAGTGGCAAGCCCAAGGTCACCCTCGGGCCCCTCTTCTTTTTCAAGTCGGAGCTCGAGACCGAACGGCGTCTGGCGTGACCAGAGAGTGTCGGCGGGGAACAGGGAGAGACGAGCCGGAGTTGGTTTCATTTTAACCGCCAACTACTTCCTTGCGGAAAACTGGACGATCACACTGGCGCCAACCGTGGGAACTCCTCACACATCTAGTACATCTTCGGCCATGTCAGACGTCGAGCGCGCAACACCCTTTCATGAACGTGGAGGAGGAAAACTTCCAAGGGTGGCAGTACATAAGCCCGACTTTTTAAGAACCGTACGCACCTCAAGGAGCACCCCCTTATGCACCAGCAGAGCCATACCCTCAGTATGGGTTTCCACAAGAGCCATACCCGCCCTATAGGTATGGATACATGCCTACTCCCAAACCAACCACTCCAAACATCCCATCATCCCCAAGAGGAGCAAGGCAGGCCAGGCCCGCGCAACAAGTAGGCCCCACCCGACCAGCTCCAGTGGCCAGTGCACCCGGTAGGCACCACAATCATGAGAGGAGAAACAGCTTCTCGCACACGGAGCTCCAGTCGGTCGCAGATAGGCCCGAAGCACGCCAGGACCCCGCCGACCTTCCGGCCCTATAAGGCTCCATCGCTTTCACGAACGAGGTACTAATGGAAATTCCTCAGATTGACGCTAGCGTGATTCCAACCATGGGGGAGTATGCCGGTGTTAGGAATCCCCACGACCACTATGTACAAGTTATTCCCCAGCTCGCTTACTAGAGCGGCCCTTACGTGGATGATCAACCTTCTGGCGGGGAGCATCATCAATTTCCCCCAACTAGAGGAATCATACCCTAACGCACGTCGGAAGCTCGAGGAGGAGATGCCGTGGGATGCAAGAAATCTTTGCCCTGAGACAGCGTGAGGCGGAGAGCCTAGCCTCGTACGTAAAAAGGTTCACGGCCGAGGTGATACAAGTGTGCGATTTCGACAAGAAGGTGGCCAAAATCACGTTCATACAAGGACTCACAAACTCAAACTTCAAGTTCTCGGTCACCAAGAAAGAGCTGACAACCTACTCCAAGTTGCTGGATAAGGCCAACACTCACATCCGAGCCAAGGAGATGGCGAGCTTGTACCGCGGTCCCCCGAATGCGCCCCAGAATGAGCCTAAGGGAAGATACCAGTGCTAATGGGAATAAAAGAGGCCAGCCACGGCCGCGGACAAAGGCAAATCCCATAAGCGAGCTCTGGTGCACACGGTGTCGATGAACCCACCACCCCCGCAATACAACCCCTTTCTCAACCGCTCCAAGTAGCACCCCATCAAGGACAACCTCCCCAAAAGTTCTGCTCGTACCATCAATCCAAAACCCATGGCAACAACGAGTGTATGGGGTACGGATCCCCAACGAATAAGCCCACTTTGGGGTCTCTATTCACCCAAGGCTATAGAGCAATGAGAAAGAACTCGACGCCTCCCATGCCCCCTTCGCAGAGGGATAAATTTCCTCCCCTGGATGGTTGCGTGGGAACAATCGCAGGCGACGCAGGTCCATGGGGAGAAAGCATGAGGGCCACGCGTAGATAAGCGCGAGGAGGAATGCATCACCCCGCAATACTAGTACTCAGTGTTGCTAACAGTTCGCCAGTGGGGCACCAACTCTCTTTCACAGAAGCAGACGCGGAGGCGGTAGAAACCCCGCACTATGACCCCTTGGTCATACATGTGCAGTTCGGGACGAAACTAGTTTAGCGGATCCTGATCGACACGGGAAGCTCCGCGAACATTTTATACTGGACGCCTTCCTGCAACTAGAGATCCCACACGCAGAACTCCGTCCCACTGATTGCTCGTTAGTCGGCTTCTCAGTAGAAAGGGTCGATGTCTTCGGTGTTGTCACCCTAGACCTCATCTTGGGGGATGAAGAAAGCCCGCACAGATCCGAGTTGGTAGACTTTATGTTTATGAGGATACCATCCACGTACAATGCGATCCTTGGGCAAGTGTCCCTCAACAAGTTCTAGGATATTGCATCAGTGTACCACCTTAAGGTAAAGTTTCATGTCCGCGGAGATGTAGGAGAGTCAAAGGGCCGACAAGTAGAGAGTCGTGCATGCTATTTAGCCACCTTGAAAGGAAAGGGCCTCGCGGAACAATTCTTGCAAGTCCAAGAACTCAATCCGGAAGCAGGATCCTCAGATGGGACCCGAGAGCAAGCCGACCTCGAAGTGCCGGAACAATTCCTGCTCCACTTTGCCCCATACCCCCTGGGCAAGAAGGTGATTTCTCCTTCTCGACCAGGCGGCCGTGGCGCTCCAAAGCCAAGAGCGTCCTAAGGGACGTCGGGCACAACCACCCTCCTTGAAGCACCTCTACCTGAAGTGCTCTCGTCCCTCCTGGAGGAGGGATTAAGGAGGATAATCAGAGGCAACGACACGCAGGCGCTCAGAGCCACATTCATACAGACTCCACACGCTATTGCCGACATAACCTGGCATCGTAATTCGCAAACGCAGAGTAACGGTGACCTCCCGATTAGAAGGGGATCCCGTCCCCCCGACCACCTTGTGACCTGGCCATCTGCAAGAGGAAGGAGAAGAGGCAAGTGGGTTTGTGTTTGGTTCGAGAGACCCGGGCAAGCAAGAAACTGCAAGGAAGGAAGCAAGAGTCAAAGCAAGTATAGGAGCAATTATCCAGAGCAAGTATTAAAGCAAGTGTGTTAAGCAGTCTGAGCAAAGGAGAAGGAGAGATTAGAGCAAGAAATGAAGCAACACTGCCCTTTTTATAGTCGCTCCTCTGGATGGGACGTATGGGACCTACCACCCGCCTTACAATAATAGTGAGGAAAAAGTCTTCCCCTCCGCGGCCAGTTAAGAAGGTCCGCGACCATACCAAACCAGCCGACTCCTTTGAAGATCAAGCTTCTCGGCCGGATGGGACTTCAATCGCGAGGCTTGAGAGGCTGTGTGGGAGCCGGATTTAGCCCGACCCAAGTGTGTAGGGCCCAAGCAGAGGAAAAAAGCTCTATTAGCAATGCGACCCAACTCAAACCAAGGCCCCAAACGGCACCGCCATAGCTCGACCCAGCCACACCGTCCGCAGCCCCTCTTCCCGCTCTACCATGCCAGCTCCTCCCGGCCTTGTCCAGCTGCACGGTCCGAGAACCTTCCTCACGGCCTGGGTTGGCTGCGCGGCACAAAGGGTCGTTGGGCTTCAGGTGGGGGCGCCACTGTGACTGAAAGAGGATTCTCGACCCTCTCTCTGGTTGGTCTCTCTCTCCCACCCTATCGGCTAAAACCGAAACTCTTACTCATTTACTCTTTTCGCCACTATAGCCCAATCGTACTCTATATTCCATCATACTGTAACCCCCATTGTACTCTATACTTTACCATACTATAGCTCCACCGTGCTCCATTCTCCACTGCCCTTATTGCCCTATTTACGGATTGAGTACTGATTTGAGCGTCGGTGTAGCAAGCCCGGGGTCACCCTCGGGCCCGTCTTCTTCTTTAGGTCGGAGCTCGGGATTGGACGACGTCTGGCGTGACCGGAGATAGCCAGCGGGGAAAGAGGCCTCCAGGAGAGACAAGCCGGATTTGGTATCGTGTGAACCGCCAACTAGTTTCTCGCGAAAAACCAAACGATCACATAAGGAAATCTAAATCTGCATAATTTTTTTTAACATCGTTTTTGGTAAGTCTATTCCTTATAAAACTTTAAGTGGACTCTCCTTGATTTTAGTCATGTTCTCCATGAAGAACAAAATCATTTTGTTATTCAATGGAAGTGAAATAGGTAGTCCTAAATTTATGAGGAGCGGCCAGAAGCACTCCATTGTGATTGGCCTAAGCGTCCTATCATATAAGTCATTCTTATATTCAATAGAAGTTATGTACTTGTTCAAGATATTTGTTTTCCCGATCCCTCTTTATCTACATATACACACTAAAGCTTTAGTTTTCTTTCTTTCTTTTTTGTCGTCCAATTAGGTATGCCACATAGGCAAATTTATTTAGCTAATTACTCTCTCATCCTTCACATTTTTTATAATTATTTACATTCTTTATTTAAAATTTTCAAATTTCATACTTATATAACTTACCTTAATTATAGGCCTCTACTATTCGACGCATAGGCATTTTTGCCGTTTGGCGCATAGGCTCGCGCATAACGTGGGAAGAGGCTTCCCATGTTACGCACGGGAAGTGACCCGTTCAAGCCCCACACGTAACGTGTGACGAACCTTCACACGTAACGTGTGAAGCGCATCCACGCGTTACGTGTGGGTTTACGCCACACGTTACGTGTGGAGGAGATCTGGCTTTAAAAGCCAGATCTTGCTTCATCCTCCATTCATTCGAACTCCGCAACCACAAAATCCTTTCACTCGTTACGCGTCTCTTGCATCTGCTCGTGACGAATCAACCGACTCCGCGCGTTACGTTCAAGATCTTTGAAAGGTTAGTTAGTAGAAATTGTTTTTTGGTTTTGTTTTGTTAAATTTGAAGTGTTTGGTTAAGGATTGTAGATCTATGTTGTGGAGATGTTTAGGATGGTAGATCTATGTTTTGTAGAAGCTTTTGGGATTGTTTTTGATTTTTTGTATAATTTTGAAGAATTTTTTTGCATGAGGATTTATGTTGAATTTTTTGTGAAAATATGCTAGTAGAAGTGATAGTATTGATAGATTTGTAAAAATTGTGCATTTTTTGTTGAATTTCATGTATTATTTGATGGAAAAAAATCACCGGAATTCGGAAATGTCACCGGAGAAGACGACCGGAGGATCGCCGGAATGTCGCCGGTGTCTCGCCGGCGGGAGTTGGAATGTGCACATTCACACGTAACGTGTGAATGTGTTCCACACGTTACGTGTGATTCCATTTCACACGTAACGTGTGGATCGCCGGCGAGTCACCGGCGAGCCGCCGACGATTCTCCGGCGACATGTCGGCGACTCTCCGACTCAAAATATTATTTTGATAATATTTTAATTATATTATTTTGATAATATTTGAATTATATTATTTTGATTATATTTTGATTATATTATTTTGATTATATTATTTTAATAATATTTTGATTATATTATTTTGATAAAAATGATATCAAAATATATTATTTTGGATAACATATTTTGATATATAACCGCAGATGGAGCCTGGGGAAAGAACCGAACGTAGGAGACGCCGCAACCTTCAACGCGAACAGTCGTTTAGGACTGGCAAAGAGGTGAACAGGTCGGAGAGGAGGCAATAGAGGAATGTCAGCTACCGGGATGATGAGACCGGTGCATATCAGACTGGAGCCGGTAGCAGTAGTGGGGTTGCTGGCATGATAGGAGTTTAGAGCTTAATGGTGGTGCCTTCGTTTCATGGAGGTAGGGCAGACTCTGAGCCTCAGATGTACCCGGACTACCAAGGGAGCCCGCTGCATGGTTATTCTGATACAATAGATCATAATAACTACTACGGGCGGAATTTTAGTCCGCCGGTACTACCGCCGCATCTGAGCCCTCATCATCATAGCCCTTCGCATTATTATCAGGGGGATGAGGATCAGCACAACCCGTGGGAGAACCCGGCAGTGTACCCGAATGCTCCATATCATCAACCTACGGTAAGTACATTTAGTATAACCTGAATTAGTTTAAAAAATGTAATTATTACTGATCTATTTAATAAATGTAGGATCAGGCCAATACATGGGGGACTCAGGACCAGTCCAGCAATGCCTGGATGCTAAGAGATGACGCTCCGGACGTGGACGAGGATCCTCAGGAAGCCTCTTCTTTGCGGGAAAAACCGCCCCGGTCAAGGAAGAATGTGAGATATGACCCTGAACTGCGGGTGAGCGTTCCTGGAGGTCCGGAGAGCCCTGAACTCTTGAAGAGTTTTGTGAACCACGTGGCGTACCTCCTGTACCAGCGCATTGTAAGTTGCATGTAACTTTATTTGTTTTAATTACTAATCTTATTTTAAATAAGTCCGATGGATTGCTTAAATATGTTCATATACAGCCGGTGCCACCCTTGAGGTTCCAGCAGCGAGGCAAGCAGTTACGCTCATGGAGTCGCACAACGACTGACGTGTGGGGTAACATGGCATCTGCGTCCGGGCTATGTCATCTACCGGACATCATGCACGAGCATGTGGATGAGACGCTGATTGGTGCCTTCGTCGAGCGTTGGCAACCGGAAACCAACTCATTCCACATGCCATGTGGAGAGATGACTATAACTCTCCATGATGTGTGGATGATCCTTGGGCTGAACATACAAGGGCAAGACACGGGTCCCCCAAAGAAATGGCACGAGCAGCTAGCCCGCAATGATTTGAAGAAGGCGTTGATGGAGGAAGCGCATGAGTTTTTTGAGCTGGAGGATGGTGCTATCGTCACTGGTAACGTGCATGCGGCAGATTTTAGGACTCATTGCCAGGATTTGGCTGACAAGAAGCAAGCGGTTGGGTTCTTGCTGTACTTGGTGGGGTCTTGTCTCTTTCCTGACAAGTCTCAGCATCGGTTGCCCATTTATTACACTCCGTTCGTGACTGATCCCTCGTCAGCCACGAACTATTCATGGGGTACCGGTGTTCTTGCCCATGTGTACCGCAGCTTGGGCGAGTGCACAAGGAAGGAGGTGCGGGTCATGTCCATATGTTTCACTCTGATTCAGGTATTAAATGGCTTGAATAAAAACATCTGTATTTTTGTTATAGATTAATATTTGTTATTAAGGGAATTGACTTACATGTAATTGTTTTGTAGGCATGGATATATCAATACTTTCCCATGTTTAGACCTGCATAGAGTGTTTACTAGGACCGCCAACAGCCGATCCCATACGCCAGTCGATTGGACATGTCACAGCCACCCAACCGGACCAGGAATTATAGGGAGGAGCTGGATGGGATGTGTGCTGAGAGTGTAAGTGCATATACGGTCCTTATCTAGTATGTTAAAATATGAAATTATATGCATGATTAGTTGTTTGAAATTCAATTATGTTTAGGTTGAGTGGATGCCATATGGCCCGATTGACTTCAACAATGGGATGTTTGCTTCATCGCGATTCCACGGAGTCATATCCTATTTGTGGGTCACCGAGCCTTACATGCCAGATCGAGCAACTAGGCAGTTTGGGCGTGCAAAAAAGTGTCCAAGATAACCGATTGTTCCAATTAAGTCATGGAGGGGCACAAAGATTAGCAGCTACACGGTGGAATACGATAGATCCTTACATGCATAGGATGCCCGCAATGAACATTCCATTAGCCTACAAGCCATGGGTCCTCCAGTCCTTCAACCCCACCAGTGTAACGGTGATTACATGAAGTGGTACCTCCAGCATACACATCCATTCATCATCCCTCAAGAGGACCGTAACCCTCAGCACCATGTAAGAAATTGAATAATTATATCTTGTTTAATTTCATGTACAAACTTTATATTAATCGTATCCACTTATTGTGACTGCAGTGGGTCGATAGTTGCTACGGACGTCTGGATCCATATCGTGATCACCAACATGGATATGACCAATGTGAAGACCTAGCCGAGGCGTTACGGCAATCATTGGAGCAAATGTATCCCTACCTTTCGAACCATTGAACTTGGCTGCTTCGTCATTTGAGCATTAAACTTTGGATTTTATTAAACTTTGGAAGGTGACAACAATGAATGTTATGACTTTTGTTTGAATGTTTTTTATGAGTTGTTTGGATTATGACAACAATGAATGTTATCACTTCTATTTGAATGTTTTTTATGAGTTGTTTGGATTTAGGGATGTGATAGCATGCGTTTAGGCTAGTTGGTCGAGCTGGACCGAGTATTTCTCTTCTTTTTGGATTGTTCTTGGATCCAAACAAGTATTTCTCTTCTTTTTGGATTAGAAACGTCGAACTCATTGCATCATAATTCATACATATCATTCATTACATAAATCGACCATTTCAACCTTCTTCTTTCGCCTTGTCTTCTTTTTGGCCTTGGTTGCTTCGTACTCCAACAACCGATCACACGTCCTTTGATCTACGTAATCACCCGCAGACGGGTCATGATATACCACCCACGCCGGGTAAAGAGTAGGCAAGGGCGATGTCTCGGCAAGGCCAATCTACATCAAAGTCAATGCATCATACATATGTTTTAACACAAGATAGTATCAACATATGTGATTGTATTAACGTACCGCAATAAAATGTTGCTCTTCCTGGACATGGCAAATGCATATCGTCTTCAGCTTCTCGCCAACCGATGCTTCGTTTGGCTTCCCCCTCATAGGCAGATATGTCGTTCCCACACCACCACCGACGGTAACGAACACACATGTGAATGTCGTTGCCACCAAACATCCCATATCCGTGAGGTCCAACCACATCTCCGGTGGGGCCGGCCTGTTCGGGGAAAGAAACCATGCTAGCTTCACCTCCATTGCCTCAAGTGTCATCGTAGACACCCAAAGTGGCGCGAGTAGCTCATACTCTTTTCTCAACGTAGCGATCATAGTACGTCGAACAAAAGCCCACTGATCTTGCCCTAAACCCAAACCATGCGCAATTGCTCTGTACCCGCAGTTTCCATCACCCACTATCTCATACCATCCTCCCACGTGTGGTCTCATACACATGGGAAACTGGGGACGATATCGCCACGGGTTCTTGATCAAAGATGTGTCACCCGAAGGCTTTGCTGCAAGCGTCTTCGGTGGTCTTCCTTTTTGCTTTTTCAGAGGCGTTTCGTCCATCTGTTGGTCAGTGTACTCCCATGATGACAGTTGTCTTTTGGTGGCAAAGTTTAGAGCTCCTGGAGGCCAACCCTTATGCCTGACTTTAGCTGGCTCTTGCAGAGCAGTCCGCTCTGGATGCGCAATACTTGTTAGTGTTGAGACTGCTCTTTGTTGAACCTGCACTAGCAATGTGGGGAAGACGCTTTGGGTAAATTCTTCAAGCAACGATCTATTCACTCTGCGTTCTCTGGCTTCTTCCTCTTCTTCTGTCTTCACTTCTGACAAGGTCAATTGCCTCCAGAACGGATG
The DNA here is from genome assembly GCA_027886185.1 of Rheum nobile. Taxonomy (NCBI): domain Eukaryota; kingdom Viridiplantae; phylum Streptophyta; class Magnoliopsida; order Caryophyllales; family Polygonaceae; genus Rheum; species Rheum nobile. Next base: position 2,481,408 of record WOAB01000717.1, on the reverse strand, counting down.
CAATGAGCTAGGTTCAATTGGGGCCTGGCTCCTCACATTTAGTGCCATGTCATGCTTGCAAGGCAAGCCATCTCTGACCCTCATCTGGCATCTGCATATAGTGCTCCACAATGGAGCTTCTCCTTTCCTGTGTTCCTCAATCAAATGAGCTAGTGCAATCGCAGAGACCTTGAAGTGCAGCTTGCAGAAAAGATGTGCGTTCATTAGCAGCGTATATCTCTTTCCAATGCTCTCATTCAATGCCCCCTTTATCTCACCAATATGACTGCGCAACCGTGTATGATATTGATCGAACACAGTGCAAAGGTTGCCATCATTGCTTGTGAAGAAGCTTTTCATACTGGAATGGGCCCCTTCAACCCTGTATTACAATCAAGAATCCGAAATCAGTATGTTGCTGTAAAGGTCTAACTAAGTTCAAATAACTAGCTAAATTTAGAAAAAAAACATAATGCACAAACCTGTTACTGGTGGTAGTACCGAGTGTGAACACTATATCTATCCATACAGAGATGATTCTTTCCTTGTAGGGGTCAAGCCAGTTCTTTTGTAGGTACTGGAGACATTTTGGAGATTTCCTCCAATCACACTTCAGCTTCTTCAGTGTTGCTTCATACCCTTGTATGGTCGTTTCCTTCAAGAGTTTCATGCAGTCGTTGGAAAATGTTGTGCCCCTAAACTTGTCCATGTTCTTCTTCCCGAAGTCTTCAATATTCTTCCTCACATGTCGCCTACATAGAAGGAATTTTGCTTCTGAAAACTGCTTCTCTAAGGCGTTCATCAACGCCTTCTCCCGATCAGTGACCAAACATGTGGGTGCTCGTTGCACCTTGACAAACATCTTTGCAAGTTGCTCTATGGCCCACTTGTAACTGTCTTCGTCCTCCTTCTCCAGAAATGCCCCGACAATATTGTAGTTTTTCCAAACAGATGTAATGCCAACAATTTCAAGGAAGGGAAAATTGTAACTGCACACATAATCATATATAAAATATGATGGCATCCTAACCTTGACATGAACAAATGAAGAGTATAATAGATATGTATGTTACTAACCAGTTAGTTGCATATGTAAAGTCCAACAACACAATGTACGGAAATGCCTTTAGCAATGACAAATGTTCCTGGCTTGCGAAGAAGATATCCGTTATCTTGTTGGTCTCCTTGTTGAATCTATGCTCCATGAAGTATCCCTTCTCATTGCACTCATAGAAGAACTGTTGCACAACTGTTCTTCCTTTCATGCCCTTCTTTCGTATCTCATGCATGATGTTGTACACTTGCTTCATCTTGGTCAAATTGCCAGGGGACGAATGGATTGTAGTATGAATCTTTTGAGGCTTGCAATGATTGACTGTCATCACCCTAATAATCTCCTTCTCTTCAGCGCTTGGTCGCCCAGCTAATGCACTACCATACAAATAATCTGCTATGACATGATTGTGAGTTCCATGTTGTACAATGATCCTCCACAATCCCTTCGGCCCTTCTTTCAGCCTCAACATGAAGGGACACCCACACTTCTTATACCTTGTGATGTCTCTCACTTGGTCAGCTTGTTTAGGCACGTTTTGTCCATGCCTATCACACGGTAACCAAGTCCCCCCAAGGGTCGAAGGGGTGGAAGGTTTATTCCTCCACTTTTTGATGCAGAAGTGTTTACACTTAGCCATCTCCCGTCCCCACACAAATGCTTCTTCTCTAGACTCCCAGATTTGATCAGTTGTAAAGAACCTTGAGTAATCAGCAGAGACGTAAACATCCTCCTCCGGTGGTACACTAAACTGAGGCTGTGTGTGTAGGGATGGAAAGCAAAACTATGGGGTAGCATGAGATGAAGATGCTTTTGGAGGAAACGGTATCCCAAGTGAGAAGGATGGTATCTCAATAGCTGGTTGAGGCGTGTTCCAATCCTGCAGCTTTTGAGGCGTTTCCCAAACCGCAAATGTCTTTTGTGGGGTGCTCCAGTCATTGAGGGAGATATTGTTTAACCCATCGTATAAATAATAGTTCGTTTACATACACATGAAATCATCTCATCAAGTAGTGCACAAATTATAAACCTAAATTCAAAATTTTCTTTGAGAGAGCAGATTCTATAAAATGGCACGATTAGTGACAAACCGTGCCATTTTACATAATGAACCTACAACCGGTTTCTGGTGGTGATTCCACACGTAACGTGTGGAGCGTTTCACACGTAATGTGTGGAACTCTCCCACATGTTACGTGTGGAAGCGTTCCACACGTTACGTGTGCACTATCTTGCCACATAACGTGTGGAACTGTTCTTCAATGTAACAGCGATTTCACAGTCCTAAACCCTAAACAATGCTCAATCTTTGTTTCTAATCCCCTAAACAATAAAATGAGATCTTTAATATTAAACAACAAATATCATGTCTAGCTTGGTTAAACCCTAAATAACAAATATCATACCTTTCAAAACCCTAACCATCAAGCTAACAACTTTAAACAAGTTCAAAACAACAAAAAAAGAGAACTTTAGGGTTACATAATAGAAATTACCTCGTTCGAAAGTGGAATATCTTCCCCACTGTTGCTCCAATACTCGTTGTTGTTCGGATTGTCCATTTTTTTTACAAAAATTGAGAGTGCAAAACAAGAATTTGTGAGTGTTTCAAATGAGGGTTTAGGCTCGAAATGGATCGTTAGCCGATGAAAAAGACGGGTCATTATTACAGTTAGGTGGGGACAAGATGGTTAATTCAATGCATTTTGCCACAGACTGAACCACACGTTACGTGTGAGCCCCATCCACACGTTACGTGTGGGATAGCATGACACGTAACGTGTGAGCTGATTCCACACGTTACGTGTGGTTCAAGGTTTAGGCGTATGAGGCTTTTTGTTAGGGTTTGGGGTAGGGTTAGGGTTTAGGGTTTAGGGATATGGTATTGGGGTAGGGTTTAGGGTAATGTGGTTTAGGTTTAGGGATTAGGGTTTAGGGTTTAGGGTTAGGGTTAAGGTTAGGGTTAACTATTTATCTTTAATTAATAAGGGTGGATCAGGTATTTTAGTTACCTTGTTTGTGAGATTGAGGAGAGGAACTTTTAATTAGGGTTTAGGGTTTAGGGTGGTAAATGATTATTGAGAAGTTATTAATGCTAGTGGTTGAGTTCATTAATGCTAGTGGTTGAGTTCATTAATGCTAGTGGTTGAGGTCATTATATACTACAGTTATATACAGATGTGTATTAGCTGTCAAACACATTGCTTTTCACTATATAAGAGGCATTAGGATTGTTTGTTCTCTACAACAAGTCCAACACAAGCGACGCTTGAAGATTCAATTGTGGGTAAGCTTCTTCTTCCAGTTTTTTTTTTATTTATTATCCCCAATTTTTTATATTAATGGATTCACGATATTTGTAGGAAACCAAGCACTACAACAAATAATGGCATCTTCATCCGAATCATCAACAAACCCACTATACGCATGTAATTTGAAAGCCATTGTCCGTACTTGGGATTTACAGTGGAACTACGGAAGAAGGTATTGGGGATGCCCAAGACTGGGGTATTTTTACAGGAAGTGGATTGATCCTATATACGAGGACAGGGCACACACGATTATTCGACAACAATGGCGGGAAAAACAAGATCTTGTTAAGGAGAATCAAGATCTTGTTAAGAAAAATCAAAAACTTTTACAAGATGTGGATAAGATGCGTAGGTATAACCTCAAACTATATAATGATGTACATCGTATACTGCCTTGATGTCGTATTTTTGTATAATGTTGTTTATGTACTATCAACCTTTGTAGGGAGCAAGCAATTTTATCAAAGCAGAGATATGATAGGAAGCGAACTTTTATCAGAGACTATCCTAATTTCTTCAAACGCAACTAGACGATGTCATTTATTTTGTGTTAGGGTTTCTAAGTTTATGAAGAAGGTGAAGAACATGTATTATTTACTTTATTTTGAGATAAATGTGGTTGTAGTCATCCAACGTAATGAACAATTCTATTCTGTCTTCTAGGTTGATTATTTTGGGGTGTTTTTTTATTAATTTTAGATAAATAAATAAACCCTAAAAATAAACAATAATATGATACAACATTCATACACAACATTATAATATATATAAAATAATCAATAATTCAACATTGAACCACAAATAAATATTAAAAATATACAATAATATAACATACACAAATACCCTAAAGTATACTATAACTAAACAATTTAATATACTAAAACACCGCACGTTACGGGTGGTGTATACCCACACGTAACGTGTGGTATGACTCCACACGTTATGTGTGAGGTACAACCACACGTTATGTGTGAGGTACAATCACACGTAACGTGTGGAGCCTATGCGCTAAACGGCAAAAAAGCCTATGCGCCGAAAAGTAATTGTGTAATTATATATGTAAAATCTCCTTCAAGATTCATTACAAGATATCAATCTATATTGGCAAGAAACAATAACATTCCATATACCATTTCATAATCCCATTTGCAAATATACCCATTGTTTTTTTTTTGCAAAATTACCCCAATCAATTTTAATCCACCTCATTTTTTTTGTAAAAATACCCCTTAAAAGAAAAAGTAAATTAAAAATTAAAATTTCTTTTAATTTTGGAAGACAAATAATAACATGTCCAAAAACTATACAAGAAAAAAATCAAAGTCAAATTTCAAATATCAAAACCCAATTCCCCAATTCTAAACAAATTCCAAAACCAAAATCCAATTCTCCAATTCTCTCAAAAATTATAGTAGAATTAGTAGCTCATACCCTCTTTTACAAACTCCTTTGTAAAAATATCATAGTTTTTACAATGTTGCAAAAATGCCTAAAATAATTAAACTTATACCCAAATTATAACAATAAATGCCTAAACTCTAAAATAGGAATTTATAGGAAAAAATAAATTCTTATTTTATTAATAATTATTTTCGTTTAAAAAATTATAATAAATTTAATGTAAAATACAAATCATTGAAGATCTATGCTACAGGGACGAAACTTACCCATGGTTTCTTCGGAACAAAGAAGACATGAATGCTACTTGCAAATCAGCGAAGATCGATAGGATAGAATATGCTATGCGACAGGAACGAAACTTACCTATGGCTTCTTCGGCGAAAATTACAGATGATGAACAAATGGAGTTAGGGTGAATCAAAATAGTGTCAGGATAAGGGTGAGAGAAGATTGCAAAATCGTTTTTTTTATATAGAAAATCGTTTCTGAAAAGATCTAACAAAATCTTTGATTATGTCCATCTTTAATGACCGTGATTATAGGAGGGAGAGAAAAAAAAACTCGCTTATTGGTAAGTATTTCCGTTCTTTTCCCTTAAATATTTTATTTTTCCATTTATAATATATTTTCTGTTGACTAGATAAATATTGAAGGACGGCAGGACAAACTTGGAGGCTAGTGAAAATACTCAAAATATTGTGAGATTGAAAGTGTCTTCCATTCACCATCGATAATCAACGTAAGTAAATAGTTACTTCGACCTAACAAATACACAAACACAACAGCATACAAATATTATTTCCAAACAATCCCGTTAGGACAATACTTGTAGTGCGACAGGTTCGAAACTTACCCATAGATGCTACCATGGAGATTACAACACTGGACTTTGGGGGGAAATGATGAAATCAATGGTGTAGGAGGAACGAAGAGGAACAAATTAAAGTTTTAGGGTTGATTAGGGTTGAACGGGAGACTGTCAGGATAGAAAACAAACACTGATAGGAAGATAACACAAACTTTTGATAAAGATTTCACTAAATCTTTACTTTCCATATTTAATAAACTTTAGTTTCTATCTTTAATAACAAAAATGAAAAACCGGTTTTTATGATTGTTTTACTACTTTATAATTTTCATTTGAGTTTCTTTTGATAAAATTTATTTATTTTTCTGATTTTTCTTTTAAAAGAAAAAAAAGGAAACAACTATTTTGGCAAAAATACCCAAATAGGCAAACTTTTCCATTTTATAATTTTTAAGGTATTTCTACAAACTTTTTAAAAAATAAGCTATCTATTCAAATTGGCCAAAATTATAAAATCCATTGAAGAGCTAGGCTCCAAAACACCGATGAACTGCTCCTCTCTTTCATTTGATTTTGGATTTATCACACCAAGCTTCTCTGATTACTAGTGAGTTCGAAATCAAAATCGCTGAGAGAAGGTAAATCACACCAAGCTATTTGTTCAAGGAAGACATTTGATTTCTCAAGCTATTTGTTCCTAGATTTTGGTTCTTTGACCTCGATCAGTCGTCCAAGCTTTTGAAGTCACTGCCCAATTCAAAAACATCGTCGCCGCCATTGAGTCAAAGCACCCTCGATTCGTCTCTTCCTCTGCCTTCGGTGATGCCTCCTCAAATTCCACCGTCTCTCTGTCCTCCTACCCTGGTTAATTATTTGTTCTTTGCTCTTTTTGTGTTTTATTGATGAAATGTCTTTGTTGCAACGACAAGGGGAACTTTAAACCCTATCTCCCTGATTCTGCTTTGTTATTTGATCTACCCAATGGTGTGTTTTTTTCGATAGTTAAGAGGGTGTAAAAAGAAATTCTGCAAGGTGTGCGCGAAGTAACACCCGGTGAAACGGTGCGTTTTGGTTATACCCTGATTCTCCTACAATTTGCGTTCTTTGGAGTTCGACAGCCGTAGTAGAAGGTGAAGAGCAGAAAGAGAAGATTATGATAGACAAGGGGAAAAATGTTGAGCTCTAGACTGGGTGTCTTTGGTGATATTAAATTCAATGCGCTGTTATTTTGTAGGTTGCTAGGTGTTAGGAAGTGAACTTTTGGGAACTCCAGTTCCCTACCTAGTTCCCTTCCTCAGTTTTCCTAGTTTTGACAATGACAAATACTTTGCTATTAATATTTCCATATGTGTTGATAAACAGGGAACTCAAGAATTGGAAACACAAGACAGAGACCAAGACGCCAGATTTGGGAACTAGCACAAGGAACTGAAGGACGTTGACGCCGAAAGAACTTGGAACAAGAGATGAAGGGCAGCGGCGATCCGTTTAGGGTAGATCTTTACTTGGAGAGAGAAGATAAAGATTATCCTGTTTCCATATTATCTTAGGAATTAAAAGTATATCTTTTATGGAAACGAAAAGTGTAAAATCGTGGAAGATTATATTTGGTAACAATGTTATATTTCCGATTACTTTTTGATTATTTTATTTGTGTAAAACAGTTGTTGGAGATTCGGTTCTTCTACACAATTGAGTTGCATAAATAGAATAATTGAACTCTCTCACAAATCAACGCATTCATTCACATTGCTTACGAAGAAGAAACATAGCTTAGTTCTTTGAAGAATAACTATAAGTCGCTTGTTTGTTTGTGTGCTTGATTTGGTCGAACTAGGTAGAGAGTCCTTAGTGTGTCTAAGACTTAATCTGTGTGTTCTATCCTAGTTGATTGTAATCGAAGCATTAATAAAAGAAGTAGACTTTGAAATCCTCTTGAAAGAGAGGTAGTGGGTTTTATCCTGGATAACTAGTTGGTTATCAAAGGTTCCCACTCTAAGGAACTGGACTTGATTCTGTTATTGTTTACTTATTTCACTGCTAAGGAACTGGACTCCTAATTTCCTTTGATTGCTAACACGTACGATCCTACAATTGGTATCAGAGCAGGCGCTCTAGATTTCTGTTAGTTTATAGATTTCAAGATGACTAGCTCAAGCGAATTCAGTTTGGGAATTTCGATTAACAAGCCTCACATTCTGAAGAAATGAGAAGAAGAATGGTGGGAAAAAATGCATGGAAATCCATATCAAAACCAATGACTATGATCTCGAAGAAGAGAAAGATGAGATGACCGCCCTTGTCACAAAGCACATCAAAAAACACTTCAATAAGGGAAAGTTCAAGAAATCCTTACAGAAAAGGGACCTCAAGGATTATATCTGTTATCAATGCAAGGAAAGAGGACATCTTTGTGATACCCCGTAATTTTGTAAGGCTATTTTGGGAATTATGGATTTTTCCTGAACGTCCGTTTGGTACGTCGGATTTAATTCTGAAGGTTTGAGACATTCTGTAATGTGCTCTGTATCTGTAATATTTTTCTCAGTGAAGAATTATACAGTCGAGATGTTTTGGAAGTTCGTACTCATTCGTGTACGACTTTTGTTAACGCGGGTTAAGATTGGTACAAGTTTATTGCCCAAGAGTTGTTATCTAATGGGCAATAGTATAAGATTCCTTACCCGAAGGTTATTACCCGAGGGTTATTATCCAAGAGGCGCTAAGGTACAAAGGGTTATTACCCAAGGGTTTGGAAGGAATCTTCCTACCCACCTTCCTAAACCCTTGGATTGCGTATATAAGGAGGTGTTGGGAGGAAGAGAGAGGCTTGTTATCAAAGCTCTCAAACTCTCAAAAACGCTCTCAAGGAAAACGCTCCCTCTCGGAAGGCTTGAGTCGAGCGTCGGAGCTCGGTCGGTGTCGTTCTCGGTGGCCAAAGGAAGCTTGGGAGATCCTTAGAGGCCTAGAAACCAAGCAAGGCGGAAGACGAGCCAAACCGATCGTCGAGGGTAAGTTTTTCCCTCTCGTATTTCTGTTTTCGTTCGTGACGGCGACCGCCGCCAGGGAGACGGCGACCGGCGCCAGGGAGACGGCGACCGCCGCCAGGGAGACGGCGACCGCCGCCAGGGAGACGGCGACCGCGGCTAGGAACGGCGCCCGCCGTGGAGAACGGCGCCCGCCGTGGAGAACGGCGCCCGCCGTGGTGAGGTTGCCCAGCCGTCGTGATGTGTGGCCAAGGAGCGGCGCCCGCCGTGGATGAGCGGCGCCCGCCGTGGATGAGCGGCGCCCGCCGTGGATGAGCGGCGCCCGCCGTGCTTGAGGCGGCGCCCGCCGTGATTGTTGTGGTGCCCGCCGACGAGTGTTGGTGGCCGTGGTTGTTGGTGTTGGCTTCCGTAGCCTTCGTTCGGGTTTCGTTTCCATCGATTCATTTCGTTCTTTCGTAGATCGGTATTGTTGTTTGTCGAATCTAACTTAGGGTTTCTATATGGGTCGATCCGAAGGTACCGGAGTTGGCGGATTCGTCTCTGTGTCGAGCCCGGAATCCCGTCGTTCGACTTCGTTCAATCTCTGCAGACTCAGGCAAGTGGCGGTTCGCTCTTGCTCATCGTTCCATATTTACATTAATTATTAGTTGTTTATCTGAGTAATTAATTTGGAATGATTACTGTGTTTGTCTGGAATTGGTTTTATAAACTGTTTTGGGAAAATCATATAATAGGTTGTATATCTGTTAGAACGACGCTATTATCTGTGATCGCCTTCCGGGCATTTATGTGGATTTATCTTATACTGTGGTTGTGTTGTAACTATAAGTTAGCACGAGTATTTGTAGGAACGCCTGGATCTTGAGAGTTCCATGCGCGTTCCTTTATAACTGTAAGGGCGATGAAGACCCAACGATTGTTGAAGTTTGAACTCAGTGAAGTTCATTCTTTTAAAGGGCGAGCAAGACCCTGCGATAGTAGAAGTTTGGACTCTGTGAGGTTCATTCTTTCGATGTAGATTCAGAGGTTTGGACTCGGTGAGGTTCATTCCTTAGATATGGGTCCTGCGTGACAGGGACATATATTAAAAGCTTACAACGTGTTAATCGTTTTGGAATTAAATAAGATAAGGTGCCCGAGAGCACTTAATTAATATACCTTTGGCGAGTAGTGCACCTAAGTAAATAGTGCAGCTAGGAAAGCTCGTCTTGACTTTTGATCAGAGTACGTTCTCTTTCCAATCTGGATTCGCTGTAAGCGATGAGGTTGGTCGTGAACCGAAACATCTTAGTCAGTTTTTAAATCATCGTTATGTGGTTCTGTAAGATCCAGACTTGAATGTAGTACGTTCTCCTTCCGATCTGGATTTGCTGTAAGCGGTGAGGTTGGTTGTGAGCCGAAGCATCTCAGTCAGCTTTTAATCGCTGTTTTTTTATTCTGTAAACATTCCAGATTTATCATATTTCCTTAAAGACTCATTTCCTTTGGAGTCTTCTTTCGGGTCGATTTCTGTGAAGATTAAGTCTTCCAGAATCTTCTCTTGTGCATAACTCTTGTTGTTATTCCGTGAAAGTGTCGGGTTATGTATTGTCCCTTCGGTTATTATTCGAGGGACAATGATAGTAAACGGTTACGATCACTCGAACCACTCTGCTTTTTACCCTTGCTAGTCTATTCAAGTAGACTAGCCCACGAACATTGTTCTCCGCATGTGGGCTGGTGTCATCCGTTCGATTCGGCACATCAGATAGAGAGAAGATATGAGGAGACTAGATTGACTATGAAGACGACGGTTGTTTTTGGATATTTTAATAATTTCTTTTAATCAGGTTGAGATCCTTGGGCAGGTGATCATTACGATCACAACCATTTTTGTAATATCTTTTAAAAGACTTCCGCTGTACCTTGTTTAAAGACTTCCGCTGTACTTTGTTTAAACTCTGTGTTTGGCCTATTCGGGATTGGGTTGTAATCCCGTAACTCATGTTTCATTTGATTGATGTTTTGATTTGAATACTTTGATCATTATGTATCAATTGTATTCCATAAATTGTATTTAAACCGATAAAGCCTTGGGTGATCTCGGTAAGGAACACTGGGGTCACTGGCGGTAATACATTTCCAAATGGGTTAAGATTTGGGGGTGTTACAGTTGTGGTATCAGAGCCAAAGGTTTTAAAATGGGTTTGGGATTTTATAAATCATTTATCCGTTTTTTAAAATGCTTTAAAAGGACTCTGAATTTTCAAAGTGAAAAGAATTTCAATACACCATTCATAGTCGTGTCTTCTATATAGTTTGATGTAGTAAGCTTGCTTCTATGTCTAGAAAGACTAATTCCTTCCCCGTTGCCCCGCTAGATATGGGTGCATTCTGTTCTCTTCAGAGGAACCCAGGAGAAGCCGAGGTGGTTTCGTCATCTCCAGTTAGGCTTGATTCTCGGTTCGCTCGTTGTGATTTGAGGTTGTAGAACCTAGTTTCTCGGTTTGGGTTCATCAATAGAAATTACCAAGTTGATCTATTCTAAGTTGATTTTATTACGATAAATATATCAGAATGATATTAATGTGATAAAATCCTTGGAATTTGATCGGTAAACATATGGTGAACACGAGGAACGTTATCCGTGCTGGTGTTGGGCCGAGTAATGACCCCAGACCAAACCCGAGGAATGTTGCAGACCCATTAGGAGAGCGTGAGTCTGTCTTTAATAATAATCCAGGAGGCAATGGCCAAGCTCAGGCTGACGCTCCAATAGTGCTCGATGCAGCGACAGTCGTAGCAATTCGGGGGATTGTTCTGCAAGCAATCACCGAGATAATGAGGCCAATCGCACCTCAGGCACAAGGAGTGCCAGTACCTCCAGAAGGAAGAAGCCAGTGAATGGTGGGAGAGTGAATGGTGGGAGAGTACCGGCTTAGCTGATAGCCCGGTGTTGACCTGGTCAATGTTTAAGACCAAGATGACGGATCGTTTCTTCTCTCGAGCTATGAGAGAGGAGAAACACAAGGAGTTCTTGTATCCTAAGACGGATAGGTTGAAGGTGACAGAGCTCGCCACCAAGTTCAATCATTTGTTGTAGTATGCTGAACCGCAGATATCCAGTGAGGCACACAAGATCTGGTACTTCCATGAATGCATGAGCCCGGATATTAAGCCATGGATGGTGCACCACACATGCTCTACTTTGGAACAGTACGTGGATGCGGCCTACAAGTTGGAAGTAACACTGGAGGAGTCCGCTCATAAGCGGGAGAATCAAGTTAAGGGAAAGGGTGGGCAACAGGATCACCAGGTTGGTTCATTCAAACGACCGGCATCGCCTACCAAGTTTGAGAAGTCTGGTCGTGCTAAGACCGAGACAACTCAGTCTGACTCTGCCAGGGGCTCAGGTTGGAGCAACGGAGTGATTCAGTGTCACAATTGTGGTGCATCTGGGCACAAAAGTTTTGCATGTCGGAATGAGAGGAAGGCATGTTTTGGTTGTGGGAAGGAAGGGCATATGCAGAGGTTCTGTCGGCAGGGAATGCAGAAAGGAGCGGAGTCTCATCAGGGGTCTGTTAATCCAAACAACAGACCTAGGTTTAAACCAGCAGAGACTTCCAATCCTTCGATGCAGACAACTGCGCAGGATAACAGGAAAGCCCTAGTGACTTTTGGAAATCAGAGTCAACGTCTTTATGTGATGCGTGAGGCGGATGGACCCTATGATCCTAATGCTTAGAGTACTTTGTATCTACGTTCTACTTTTGTTAATGTGTTGTTGATGTGGGTGCTACCCAGACTTTAATTTTGGATGATTGTAAGTTAAGTTGTGTGTGCAACGAGGTTGTGAACCTTTTGTTGTAACTCTTCCTATATATGAACCTTTGGTTTATACCAAGTTAATGTTTCGTTGCTTGGTATGGGGTAAGGTCTCGTGTTCGAGACTCACCAACAAACTCTTAGGAGATGGCTGCCTATTAATTAGGCGGAGCTAACAAGGATGGGTTGAGATGTATGGACAGCGGCTCATGGCAATAGTGGACGCTGGTAATGGCTGGGCCTGGGCTCGGAGCCACTAGTGAGTCGTCTGTGAACCATATAGTGGGCTGGTCTAAGATGGTGACCATTTAGTGGGAACCAATCGTCTGTCGGATTGTCGATTACCATCAAGGGTAAGAAATTCAAAGCGATTTGACCTAAATAACCATGGTCCCATACGATAATTATTCTCAGTATGGATTGACGGAAGCGTCATAAGGCAATGATCGACTTCAGTTTTGATATTCCTGTGGCTAGAGGATTTACGGGTGTCTTTCCAGAAGATATTCCTAGATACCCCGAATCGTGTCATGGAGTTTGCAATTGATCTCGAGCCGAGTACCACGCCGATCTCTGAGGCACCGTACCGGATGGCTCCTGTTGAGATGCAAGAGTTGAAGAAGCAACTCAAGGATCTTCTTGACAAAAGTTATATAAAGCTGAGTGCATCACCTTGAGTAGGAGTGCCCTAGTTTTATTTGTCAAAAAGAAATATGGACCGTTTCGACTTTGTTTTGACTTTCGAGAGTTGAATAAAGTCACAATCAAGAGCAAGTATATGTTGCCAAGGAGTGATGATCTGTTGGATCAACTACATGCAGCAAAAGTTTTCTCCAAGATCGACCGAAGATCTGGTTTTTATCAGCTCAGGGTTCGTGAGGATGATATTCCGAGGATTGCGTTCGGACGAGAGATGGTCACTACGAGTTTGTAGTCATGCCATCTGGATCTACGAATGCTCCATCAGTTTTCATGAACCTAGTGCATCGATGTTTTAGACCAGTACTTGAATAAGTTCATAGTGGTCTTCATCAATGGCATTTTGTTATTTTCCCGAGCAAGGAAGCTCACAGGGAACATCTGCGGATTGCTTTATCGGTCTTTAGACCAAGTCGGCTGTACGCAAAGTGAGCTAAGTGCGATTGTTGGATCTAGAAATGGCTTTCTTAGGCCATGTGATCAATAAGAATGAGGTTATGGTTATTCACCAGAAGAGTGAATCAGTAGTTGTTTGGAAGCGGCCTCAGGGTGTGAGCGAGGTGCGCAGTTTCCCAGAGCTTGCTGAGCATTATAGACGGTTCATGGAAGGATTTTTCTAAGATCACTCCACCTATGACCAGTCTGTTCCGCAAGGTCAACAAGAAGTTGTCTGGGATGACAAGTGCAAGACCAGTTTTCAAGAAGTTGAACAGTGTCTGACTTATGCACCAGTTTTGGCGTTGTCGGAAAGAATGATGGATGTATGGTCTATAGTTAATGCTTCGAGAAATGGGTTGGGATGTGTCTTTGATGCAGAGGGGCAAGGTTATTGCATACGCATCTAGACAATTGAAAACCTATGAAGCAAACTAACCAACACATGACCTAGAACTAGCAGCAATAGTGTTTGCATTGGAAACTGAGGTTACTTGGGTGACCCAGAGGTCAGTAGAAGTTTTCCACTAGGAGATTATCCGTTTACATGGCATTCCTAAGACCATTGTATCGGATCGAGATGGCCGATTCATGTCAAGGTTATAGCAAGAACTTCACAAGGCCATGGGAACTGAATTGAGATTCAGTAGGGTTTCATCCTCAGACAGATGGTCAGTCTGAAAAGACCATCTAGACCCTGGAGGATATGCTAAGAAGCATACGTACTCGATCATCCGACTAGCTGGGAAGACAACCTAAGTCTGATTGAGCTCACGTACGATAATAGCTGGCATGCTACGGTCAAGATGGCTCAGTTCGAAGCTTTGTATGGTCACAGATGTAGATCTCAGATTTGTTGGGTTGAGTACGCCGACAAGATTCTACTTGGACCAGAGTTGGTCGAAAGGACAACTTCGAACATTGCTTTGATTATACAGAGGTTGTTGACCGCTCAGAGTCGACAAAAGTCTTACGCAGATCAGAAGCGTTAAAGTTTTGAGTTCGAGGTTGGTGACAAGGTACTTGTCACAGTATCGCCACCCAAGGATGTTTTCAGGTTTGGTAAGCGTGGGAAGCTTAACCCTCGCTACGTGGGACCATTCAAGATTCTAGATAGAGTAAGATCTCTAACGTACCGTTTGGCATTGTCGCCATCGGCATACCCAGTGCATAATGTGTTCCACGTATCCTTGCTAAGGAAATTCATGCTAAGATGAGTCTCGTAGGCTGAGCTATAAGGACGTCGAGATTCAGGAAAATGGTACTTGAGAGGAGATGCCAGAGCGCATTCTCGAACGCCGTGTGAAGCAGCTGTGCAATAAGATCGTACTGTTGGTACGAGTTCTGTGGTCCAGGTCTGGGACTGAGGAAGTTACTTGGGAAACCGAGGCAGAGATGCTCATACACTTTCCCGAGTTGTTTTTCGGCCAAGTTTCGGGGTCGAAACTTCTTTTAAGGGGGAGGTGATGTGATACCCCGTAATTTTGTAAGGCTATTTTGGGAATTATGGATTTTTCCCGAACGTCCGTTTGGTACGTCGGATTTAATTCTGAAGGTTTGAGACATTCTGTAATGTGCTCTGTATCTGTAATATTTTTCTCAGTGAAGAATTATACAGTCGAGATGTTTTGGAAGTTCGTACTCGTTCGTGTACGACTTTTGTTAACGCGGGTTAAGATTGGTACAAGTTTATTGCCCAAGAGTTGTTATCTAATGGGCAATAGTACAAGATTCCTTACCCGAAGGTTATTACCCGAGGGTTATTATCCAAGAGGCGCTAAGGTACAAAGGGTTATTACCCAAGGGTTTGGAAGGAAGCTTCCTACCCACCTTCCTAAACCCTTGGATTGCCTATATAAGGAGGTGTTGGGAGGAAGAGAGAGGCTTGTTATCAAAGCTCTAAAACTCTCAAAAAATGCTCTCAAGGAAAACGCTCCCTCTCGGAAGGCTTGAGTCGAGCGTCGGAGCTCGGTCGGTGTCGTTCTCGGTGGCCAAAGGAAGCTTGGGAGATCCTTAGAGGCCTAGAAATCAAGCAAGGCGGAAGACGAGCCAAACCGATCGTCTAGGGTAAGTTTTTCCCTCTCGTATTTCTGTTTTTGTTCGCGACGGCGACCGCCGCCAGGGAGACGGCGACCGCCACCAGGGAGACGGCGGCCGCCGCCAGGGAGACGGCGGCCGCCGCTAGGAACGACGCCCGCCGTGGTGAGGTTGCCCAGCCGCCGTGATGTGTGGCCAAGGAGCGGCGCCCGCCGTGGATGAGCAGCGCCCGCCATGCTTGAGGCGGCGCCCACCGTATTTAAGGCGGCGCCCGCCGTGATTGTTGTGGCGCCCACCAGCGAGTGTTGGTGGCCGTGGTTGTTGGTGTTGGCTTCCGTAGCCTTCGTTCGGGTTTCGTTTCCGTCGATTCCTTTTGTTCTTTCGTAGATCGGTATTGTTGTTTGTCGAATCTAACTTAGGGTTTCTGTATGGGTCGATCCGAAGGTACCGGAGTTGGCGGATTCGTCTCTGTGTCGAGCCTGGAATCCCGTCGTTAGACTTCGTTCAATCTCTGCGGACTCAGGCAAGTGGTGGTTCGCTCTTGCTCATCATTCCATATTTACATTAATTATCAGTTGTTTATCTGAGTAATTAATTTGGATTGATTACTGTGTTTGTCTGGAATTGGTTTTATAAACTGTTTTGGGAAAATCATATAATAGGTTGTATATTTGTTAGAACGACGCTATTATCTGTGATCACCTTCCGGGCATTTATGTGGATTTATCTTGTACTGTGGTTGTGTTGTAACTGTAAGTTAGCACGAGTATTTGTAGAAACGCCTGGATCCTGAGAGTTCCATGCACGTTCCTTTATAACTGTAAGGGCGATGAAGACCCAACGATTGTTGAAGTTTGAACTCAGTGAGGTTCATTCTTTTAAAGGGCGAGCAAGACCCTGCGATAGTAGAAGTTTGGACTCTGTGAGGTTCATTCTTTCAATGTAGATTCAGAGGTTTGGACTCGGTGAGGTTCATTCCTTAGATATGGGTCCTGCGTGACAGGGACATATATTAAAAGCTTACAACGTGTTAATCGTTTTGGAATTAAATAAGATAAGGTGCCCGAGAGCACTTAATTAATATACCTTTGGCGAGTAGTGCACCTAAGTAAATAGTGCAGCTAGGAAAGCTTGTCTTGACTTTTGATCAGAGTACGTTCTCTTTCCAATCTGGATTCGCTGTAAGCGATGAGGTTGGTCGTGAACCGAAACATCTTAGTCAGTTTTTAAATCATCGTTATGTGGTTCTGTAAGATCCAGACTTGAATGTAGTACGTTCTTGATAGCGTATTTTCAGTCGTTCGCACTATCAAAGTAATCCTAATATGCAACTAGAGTATAGCATGCAAGTAGGGAATCGTACCCAAGGGAGTTAAAATGTCAATTTCAATGTAACTACTAATTTATCAACTTTAAAGAACAAATGGGGGGGGGATTTGGTTTTCTACTAAAATTACTCAATTGCAATAGCACAAAAATCAGATTAAACAATGGGAGAAAGAGTTTCACCTAGCAAGTTTCCACACATCAATTAACCAAGTTGCAATTCGGTTCATTTCATGTTCATCATAATCCTATGGATTTGTCCCAATTCTGATTTTTTGTATATTAACAATCCAACCGGTCTTGCTAATACTTACTAATTGAAAACCTAGAAGACCTCCTAAGTTGATTCAATCAATAGCATAGGGCATAAGAAATAATGGATTGCAAGCAAAGACTCAACACCGCAAGTATGACATGCAAATCAATTTCCTTTTCACAATTGAATTCAATATACCAATTTCATACAATTGTGGTTGCTACAAGTGATTAGGGATTCCACCGTCTATCCCTATTCTAGCAATTAGAAAACTATAAAATCGAACTAGGATATCAATCTAGCCAACAATATAGAAATCCGAATTATGCTCAAGGAAATCAATACAAAAATCCAAAGGGACGAACAAGAGATAAAACCTTACAACTGAATTAATCGAGTGCTTCCACGCTAGGCAAAACAAGGGTCTTAGTTCCGGTTCATGTTCTTCACGAAATCCAAAACCATGGAGAAAACTAGAAAAACGTTCTTGAGAAAAACAAAGAAAGAAAAGAGATGGAAAAGATAGATGATGAGAGGAGAGAGAGGGAATGGTGATGGATAGATGAATGTCTGCCAAAAACGTGCTAATCTAACCTAAACTGACAAACAAAACGTCTGAATTGATTAAGGGAAAACAAAACGTTAAGCCAAAAAGGAAATCGGGAAAGTTCAGAAATGCCAGAGACGCGACCGGACGCGATCGCTTCCGCTCGCCGTTTCGCCTCGCCAAAGATCAGAACTTCCTGGAGCAAAAACGCGACCACCGGCGATCGCCGCCGCCCGCCGCCACTCGCGGCCAGTCGCGTCCACCCGCCGCCGCCTGCTCGCGTCAGCCAGCTCCAGCCCAGCCCGCGTCGGCCCGCGGTGGGTCGCCATGGCCCGCGTCAAGCTGCTTCTCCTAGCTTCAACGTCGTCTCTTCATGTCAGCCCGGCTCCTCGAGCGTCTTCTCGCCAAGGAAACCTCGAGCCTCGTCCTCAACATGCAAGTGCTTCCAAATAATCATAATGTAGCTCCGCACCTCAAGCATCGACTTAGCTCCAAAACCGAGCCAAAATCTCCACAAAACTATGCTAATAACTACTAGTTGCGCTATGTAAAATACCGCTTATCAAATCCCCCATACTTAAACCTTGCTCGCCCTCGAGTAAGCTAAAAGAAAACTCACTCCTCCAATCAGCACACAGGTTTCAGGAAGTAAGGAAGAACATGAAACTAGCAATTACAAGACTCAACACTTCGCCTCCAAACAATAAAAAATGAGCAATGCATAAACTCCAATCTATCTCCTTATCGCTCCATGAGTGATCCTACCCGAACTCCTTATAACACCTCTTCTTATGACACCAACGCCAAGCAAGAAAATCCTAAATCACTCACACTCATTTTGCTTAGGCGCCCTTTCGGGTTTTCACCTAACCACTCATTTCATTTTGCTAGATATCTCACATGTTGCTCACATCACTCAAGTCCATTTTTGCACCAACCTAGAGTCGGTCGGACTACCTGCTTTTTACCTGAGCTTTTCAGCTCATCCCAGGATTTTGATTGCCTTTTTCTCATATTTTTGGCTTTTTCTTTTTCAAAATTTTCAAAAATTCATACACATCAGCCATACACAAGTGCACAACACCATAAAACATGTGAATACATTCTCTCCCCCATACTTAAACATGACATTGTTCCCAATGGAATGAAAGACAAGGTAAAAGCACGGGGAGAAAGAAAACAGAAGACTCACATACGAGACCGGATGGTCTCCCTCCAATGAAGCACAAGGTGTAGTAGAAGTGGGATGAGCTCAATGATGATCCAATAATGTCCAGCTCATCCAAAACAATGGGTAACAAGGAAGAACGCCGAAATTGAAGATCCACAGAAGAAGAAAAATGAATGGTGAATTCAGCAAATCACCAACTTCCGGAAGGTTGCTAAGCACAAACCCGTGATCGTAGTTTGCAACCTACAATCACAAGCTCTTCTTCGGGGAACACCAATCTCGCATCACTCCAAGACTCATTTTTGCCTCAACCTGGGGTTGAGCGAGTCACCTTCTTATTACCTATGCGGCCCTTGCGGGTTTTCCGCACATCCAAGGATATTTTTTTTTTTTTTTTTTTTTTTTTTTTTTTTTTTTTTTTAGAAAGGAAGAAAGACTTACAGCGGTTTTGGCTACAGATTGTAGCTAAACCTGTGCCTCGGGCATCCTTCCCTAACCACAAAAACACTAAAAATGACAATTAAAAAATAAACAAAAAGAAAAAATAAAATAAAGCATCTCAAACCTCGGGTTGCCTCCCGAGAAGCGCCTTAGTTATTGTCGTGGCTCGACATACTACTCACACAACCTCAATCTATATCATCGGGTCCTTTAGGAACCCTCTCATTGAGCACCTCCTTCTTGAACCATTCATGGAAAGGTTTAAACCTTAGACCATGCTTCTTGGTAGTTGACTCCTTCGGTGGCTCCTCCATCTTTACCTTCTTGGTTGCCTTCCCCCCATACTTCGATGGATCAGGGGGGTGTTGAAACTCAACTTCTGGGGCCTGCACAAAAGAAGAAGAAAAAAGCTTCTTGCTCGGAGTTAGCACAATGGGGCCAATGCCCAAAAGAGAGTTAGGGGACTCTCCCTTCTCATCCAATAAAGCTGTCATGTTAGAATCCTCAATCATAGGTTGTAACTCATCCAAAGGGTTAGGAGTCATTACATCAACAAAGTTCAAAGAGGAATCAACAACGGGCTTCATATCATAGATGTTAAATTCAACTTCATCCCCATCAAATTCCATAGTCAATTTCCCACTATTAACATCAATTTTAGTTTGTGCTGTTTTCATGAAAGGCCTACCTAACAGCATAGGGGCCGCATCTTTGTCATGCTCCATATCCAACACAAAAAAATCAGCGGGAAATATCAAATCACCAACCATAACAAGTACATCTTCAACCACTCCCTTAGGATACACATTAGACCTATCAGCTAGTTGAATAACAATACCGGTCTCATGCAAAGGTCCTAATCCTAGGGATTCATACAAGGACAAAGGCAAAACATTGATAGATGCACCAAGATCAAGCATAGCATTTTCAATTTTAGTATCACCAATCACACATGGAATGCTAAACCTACCCGGGTCACCACACTTTTTAGGCATTTTCTTTTGAAAAACCGCAGAAACATGCTCACTAATTTTGACCTTTTGTTTTCCTTTCAATTTTTGATTCCTTTTGATAGTGCAAATTTCTTTTAAAAACTTAGCATATCTAGGAATACTTTTAACCAATTTTAGCAAAGGAATGTTTACCTGACACTTGCTAAAGGTCTCATACATCTCATTGTCACTCTCCGGTCTTCTAGTGTCCTTCAACGCCTCAGGGAAAGGCGGGACCGGCTTCTGAGAGCAAAGCGGTGGAAAGCTCGGGCGAACATACTCGTCGACAAGATCTGGGCTCAAACCGCGAGCCACGGCGGGTCCACGCGATCGCCGTTCCTGAGCTGGGAGTTCTGCCGCCAAACCGCGACCTCCGGCGGGTGACCGCGATCGCCGCCGGTGAGGTTGATTTTCTGGGCAACTTTCTGGCGTGAAACGGAGAGTGTCCGCGGGTGAGGGCGATCGCCGGTGTTGTTCCGGTGACACTTCCTCATCAAGCACACAATCTCGGTAGGCCGCCTCGGGTCCTCGTTTCTTGTTCTCACACGGTGCAGAACCGTCTTGCAAATCACCCTGTTCAGCATAAGGGTCCAATAACTTCCCACTCCTCAAGGTAATGGCACTCACATTCGCCTTCGGGTTGACTACCGTTTGTGACGGTAATTTTCCCGATACATGAGCCTCTAGATTACTCACGGATTGAGCAATTTGTGCCACTTGTCTCTCAAGATTCTGAATAGACGACTTTGTCTCAGCATCCTTTTGTATAACCGATTGAGCCAACGACTTGATCATGTCTTCAGCTGACATGGTTTGTCTCGGGTTGTACTGTGGCCTCGGTTGTTGTGGTTGCAAGAGATGAGGGTTCTCAACATTGTGCGTGTTACTCCACCTCAGATTTGGATGATCTCTATAATTTGGTCTTGGTTGCCATCCTCCAACACCATTCACCTCAGCACTTGACTCTTGAAGAGTAGGGCATTGATCATTTGGGTGCCCCACTTCATTGCAAACTCCACAAGGTCGGGCTTGAGATGAAGTGCCATTCAGCATAAAGCACTTCATCATCTCCTTCAACTCATTCACATCAGACTCAATCTTTGATGAAGAAGCACTCACAGCCTTGAGACTCTCTCTCTTGCTAAATTGCCTTGAGCCTTCGGATAGCTCCTGAAACATCTCAAACGCTTGGGTAGGAGTTTTGTTCAGAATATTACCTCCACAAGCGGCATTCACCATCCTACGCTCCTCATCCGAGAGACCGTTGAACAAGTAGAGGATGAGATCTTGCTCACTATACCCATGATATGGGCAACTTGCACATAGCCGCTTGAATCTCTCATAATACTCGTACAAGCTCTCGCCTCCTTGCTGCTCAATGGTGGCAATGGCTCTCTTCAAGCTATTCAACTTCGTGGCCGAGAAGTATTTTTCGAGAAAAGCCTTCTTCATTTCAGCCCATGTCGTAATACTTCCCGGAGCAAGGTAATATAGCCAATCATTTGCAGCATCCTTCAAGGTGAATCCAAATGCTCTCAACATGATGGCATCGGCAGTGACACCTCTTGGCTTCATGCTAGAACACACCGCATGAAATTGCGCCAAGTCCTTGTTCGGGTCTTCTCCAGCAAGACCATGAAAATGAGGCAACTCATGAATCAATCCTGCCTTCAACTCAAAATTCACTCCTTCGGCTAACTCAGGAATGGTGATAGCCAAAGGTTGTTGCTCCAAGTTAGGAGCGGTAAGCTGTCTCAACGTCCGGTCACCCATCTCAGTTTGGTTCAACAAATCACGGGCTGCTCTTCGGTTCCTTAAAAATGTCCGCTCAATTTCTGGATCACAATCAACAATCAAAGAATCAGTAGCACGGGTGTGAACCATACAAATGGTTCACACCAAAGGGTTGACAAACAAACAATTACAAAGAAAAGAACAAACATTAACTCCCCGGCAACGGCGCCAAATTTGATAGCGTATTTTCAGTCGTTCACACTATCAAAGTAATCCTAATATGCAACTAGAGTATAGCATGCAAGTAGGGAATCGTACCCAAGGGAGTTAAAATGTCAATTTCAATGTAACTACTAATTTATCAAGTTTAAAGAACAAATGGGGGGGGATTTGGTTTTCTACTAAAACTACTCAATTGCAATAGCACAAAAATTAGATTAAACAATGGGAGAAAGAGTTTCACCTAGCAAGTTTCCACACATCAATTAACCAAGTTGCAATTCGGTTCATTTCATGTTCATCATAATCCTATGGATTTGTCCCAATTCTGATTTTTTGTATATTAACAATCCAACCGGTCTTGCTAATACTTACTAATTGAAAACCTAGAAGACCTCCTAAGTTGATTCAATCAATAGCATAGGGCATAAGAAATAATGGATTGCAAGCAAAGACTCAACACCGCAAGTATGACATGCAAATCAATTTCCTTTTCACAATTGAATTCAATATACCAATTTCATACAATTGTGGTTGCTACAAGTGATTAGGGATTCCACCGTCTATCCCTATTCTAGCAATTAGAAAACTATAAAATCGAACTAGGATGTCAATCTAGCCAACAATATAGAAATCCGAATTATGCTCAAGGAAATCAATACAAAAATCCAAAGGGACGAACAAGAGATAAAACCTTACAACTGAATTAATCGAGTGCTTCCACGCTAGGCAAAACAAGGGTCTTAGTTCCGGTTCATGTTCTTCACGAAATCCAAAACCATGGAGAAAACTAGAAAAACGTTCTTGAGAAAAACAAAGAAAGAAAAGAGATGGAAAAGATAGATGATGAGAGGAGAGAGAGGGAATGGTGATGGATAGATGAATGTCTGCCAAAAACGTGCTAATCTAACCTAAACTGACAAACAAAACGTCTGAATTGATTAAGGGAAAACAAAACGTTAAGCCAAAAAGGAAATCGGGAAAGTTCAGAAACGCCAGAGACACGACCGGACGCGATCGCTTCCGCTCGCCGTTTCGCCTCGCCAAAGATCAGAACTTCCTGGAGCAAAAACGCAACCACCGGCGATCGCCGCCGCCCGCCGCCACTCGCGGCCAGTCGCGTCCACCCGCCGCCGCCTGCTCGCGTCAGCCAGCTCCAGCCCAGCCCACGTCGGCCCGCGGTGGGTCGCCATGGCCCGCGTCAAGCTGCTTCTCCTAGCTTCAACGTCGTCTCTTCATGTCAGCCCGGCTCCTCGAGCGTCTTCTCGCCAAGGAAACCTCGAGCCTCGTCCTCAACATGCAAGTGCTTCCAAATAATCATAATGTAGCTCCACACCTCAAGCATCGACTTAGCTCCAAAACCGAGCCAAAATCTCCACAAAACTATGCTAATAACTACTAGTTGCGCTATGTAAAATACCGCTTATCAGTTCTCCTTCCGATCTGGATTCACTGTAAGCGGTGAGGTTGGTTGTGAGCCGAAGCATCTCAGTCAGCTTTTAATCGCTATTGTTTGATTCTGTAAACATTCCAGATTTGTCATATTTCCTTAAAGACTCATTTCCTTTGGAGTCTTCTTTCGGGTCGATTTCTGTGAAGATTAAGTCTTCCAGAATCTTCTCTTGTACATACCTCTTGTTGTTATTCCGTAAAAGTGTCGGGTTATGTATCGTCCCTTCGGTTATTATTCGAGGGACAATGATAGTAAACGGTTACGATCACTCGAACCACTCTACTTTTTACCCTTGCTAGTCTATTCAAGTAGACTAACCCACGAACATTGTTCTCCGCATGTGGGCTGGTGTCATCCGTTCGATTCGGCACATCAGATAGAGCGAAGATATGAGGAGACTAGATTGACTATGAAGACGACGGTTGTTTTTGGATGTTTTAATAATTTCTTTTAATCAGGTTGAGATCGTTGGGCAGGTGATCATTACGATCACAACCCTTTTTGTAATATCTTTTAAAAGACTTCCGATGTACCTTGTTTAAAGACTTCCGTTGTACTTTGTTTAAACTCTGTGTTTGGCCTATTCGGGATTGGGTTGTAATCCCGTAACTCATGTTTCATTTGATTGATGTTTTGATTTAAATACTTTGATCATTATGTATCAATTGTATTCCATGAATTGTATTTAAACCGGTAAAGCCTTGGGTGATCTTGGTAAGGAACACTGGGGTCACTGGCAGTAATACCTTTCCAAATGGGTTAAGATTTGGGGGTGTTACAATCTTGCTAAGAATTGTCCAAAGAATTTAAATGAAGATGACAAACCTATGAAGAAGAAAGCTCTCTTCGTGTATTTTGGAGATGACTCAGAGGACTCCGATGGGGAACTGGATCTGAATGAAATCTTTGGAGGAAGATGCTTGATGGCTAAGGAGGATTCAACCGAATCGGATGACTCTGAGGTATCCTCTTCTAACTTTACTAAATCTCTTCTTGAATGTGATAAGAAACAATTGATCAAGATCATTAAGAAACTTGGAAAAGAGAATAGTTCTCTTCAGGAAAGACTAGATGAATGTGAAGAAGAAATTTCATGCTTATCTACTGAGAATTCTGTTTGGAGCAAGAAACTTGATGAAACTGAAAAATTGCTTGCTAATTCCTCTAGAACGTGTGATTCATGTTTAACTCGTGAAAAGGAACCCAATCATGCTAAGAATTGTCAGAGTTCTCTTACTCCAGAAAATGATTTGCTTGTTGAGATCATAGATAAGCTTGATGTGTTGACTACTTCTATTAATGAAAAAACTATCAATCAAACTGTCTTTGTTAAATCTAGATATGGAATTGGATATGGTGATGAGGATTCTGATGATAGTTGCTCTTCTGCGAAATAAAAACTGTCTAGGGAACTAGCTGAGAAAAATGACATTCTTGATAAAGCTCTTCAAACTTGTCGTGATAAAAATCAATTTCTTAAAGAAAAGGTTAAGGTTCTTGAACATGGACCCTCAAAAGTAAAGGATTGGTTTAATGGTCAGAATGCTCATCACATGTATGTTAACCAAGCCCTAGGGAACTTAGGTAAAGGAATTGACTTTCAACGGAGAAAAATGGAGAATCCCTTTAGACCTGGTCATGGAAAACATGGTCATGTTGTGTATAATCGTGTTTGCTGGCATTGTGATAAAAATGGTCATTATATTCATTATTGCATTTATAAGAAAAGAAAAATTGAAGAAAGTCATAGAAAAAGGAACTTGGATGCTGAGATTGGTGGTCATGTGTATTACCCAGCTAACCTGCAGGAGAAAAGGAACTCTCATTCCCACAAACCCAGAAAAGCCAAGCTTGTCTGGGTGCGTAAGTCTTAATTGAATTGCAGATTGAAGTGAGATGCCTAGTTCCCTACAAATTGAGAATTGATGATTGGGACACAAAATTGAAGATTTGATCTAGCTCATCTCACTTCAAAGGAATAACAAGGGAAATATATCCTTTGTTAAAGAAAGATTTTTATGAAGAAGCAGAAAACAATGAAGGGAACTCCAATGCTAATGGAAATGATGGAGGATCACATGGTGTTGACGTTAGTTCCCAGTGATAATATCAACGGAACTACAAGTATCAGAAGTCAATGATTAAAGGGGAACTGACGTAAATAAGGAAATTCTTCACCTCAACTGCTTATTGTTCCCAAGTCCTATTGTTGGAGCAACATCTTGGTGGTCAAGGTATGTTCCTTTGACACTATTCTTATCATGTGTGATGTTTCTAGTGCCTTTAACTTTATGTAGTATTCAGTTCCCCATGCTAGGACCAAGCATGTAGATATAAGGCATCATTTCTTGCATGATCATGTTGAAAAGGGGAACATTTTGCTAGAATAGTGTAGGACTAAGGATCAAATTGCCGATATATTCACCAAAGCATTGAATCAGGAACCATTTGAGACCCTAAGGTTGCTTCTGGGAATGATTTCCCTAAACTAGTAGTTCCGGTTGCTGTTACTAGTTCCCTCTCTTTGACTAGACTTGATCTTTTCTATGATTCTTTGAAAATATTGGTGATATTTGATCTTGTGATGGCCTCACATGTCCTGTAATATTTTTTCTACAACATGTTCTTAACACTCTTGCATGATCACGTGATTTTATGATAGGATTTGATCTTGATTACATTTCTTTGTTGGCCTCATAATAGTCAATTTGATCACTTCTATCCCTCATCATAAGCCGAAATGATAATTGACTACAAACCGTCCTAAGCCTGACTGCATTTCATAATTCCTTATGATCCATCTGTAGTCCAAATCTGGGAATTATCTTTGTGGTGTCAAAATTGCCAACCTCTTTTCTCTTGATCATGGGTACGTATTTTTCTTGAGTGTTGCTTGGTTCCCTACATAAATGTACCCATATCTATCATGTTCTGTGTCACAAATTGAGGAAAGGAACTAAGGAAAGGAACTGGGAATTGCTCTCAACGTCCAGAATTCAAATCTGCTAGAATTTCGCTGCTTCCCGAGAAAAAATAATACAAGTATAGTCGTTGAAGTTCTTATGAACGTTGGAGTGCTGATCTGGGTTTCCTTCTTTTGGATTAAAAAAAAAATCTGCGAGTTCCCTTAAAAAAAAAGGGGTTGAAAGAAAGAAGCCATGTGCGGTCCGAGGAGAAGGAAATTGAGGAGGAGGAGCAGAAACCTGAGGAGTAGTTCTCCTGGTTCCCTACTCAGTTGACACAGAGCCCTTAGTTCCCTTAGGATCCCACTTCCACATTATGATCCTTTTCTGTGTCTCTTTGAGTGCTTTATTGTTATATGTTGTCTCTGCTTCTCTTATATTTAATGAAATATTTTGATGTCCTTGCGTTGTTAAGAGCATTCAACTTCTATTACGGTGCCATTACTCTAGAGGTCAAAGCAAGTCATTGGTTCTCTCTAAATTGTCTATGCTTATCATCTAACTGTTTCTTTTCGATGATGTCCAAAGGGGAAATGAACTCTGCAATCTGGAACTAATAGGATGAAAGGAACTCTGAACTAGTTGTCTCCTTAAGGGGGAATTAAGGAACTCGGTTTGCTGTTAAGGGGGAATATGCAATTCACTAATGATTATTCTACATCTAGCTATGTTCTGTTTTTCGTCATACATCATTCATGCCTATTTTAGATATGCCAGGTTTTACATGTTTGTCATCATCAAAAATGGGGAAATTGTTAGGAAGTGAACTTTTGGGAACTCCAGTTCCGTACCTAGTTCCCTTCCTCGGTTTTCCTAGTTTTGACGATGACAAACACTTTGCTATTAATATTTCCACATGTGTTGATAAACAGGGAACTCAGGAATTGGAAACACAAGACAGAGACCAAGATGCCAGATTTGGGAACTGGCACAAGGAACTGAAGGACGCTGATGCCGAAAGAACTTGGAACAAGAGATGAAGGGCGGCGGCGATCCGTTTAGGGTAGATCTTTACTTGGAGAGAGAAGATAAAGATTATCTTGTTTCCATATTATCTTAGGGATTAAAAGTTAATCTTTTATGGAAACGAAAAGTGTAAATTCGTGGAAGATTATATTTGGTAACAATGTTATATTTCCGATTACTTTTTGATTACTTTATTTGTGTAAATCAGTTGTTGGAGATTCGGTTCTTCTACACAATTGAGTTGCATAAATAAAATAATTGAACTCTCTCACAAATCAACGCATTCATTCACATTGCTTACGAAGAAGAAACAAAGCTTAGTTCTTTGAAGAAGAACTGTAAGTCGCTTGCTTGTTTGTGTGCTTGATTTGGTCGAACTAGGTAGAGAGTCCTTAGTGTGTCTAAGACTTAATCTGTGTGTTCTATCCTAGTTGATTGTAATCGAAGCATTAATAAAAGAAGTAGACTTTGAAATCCTCTTGAAAGAGAGGTAGTGGGTTTTATCTTGGATAACTAGTTGGTTATGAAAGGTTTCCACTCTAAGGAACTGGACTTGATTCTGTTATTGTTTACTTATTTTGCTGCTAAGGAACTGGACTCCCAGTTCCCTTTGATTGCTAACACATATGATCCTACACTAGGCTTAGGAGATCATGTGAAGAGAAATCATATGTTGGGTTTATAATGATGAAGGTGCTAACGATGAGTTGTCTGTTTTGGGTTTACAAGTTTTTGAATTTCTATAAGTGGCTGAAGCTAAGCTATGCGTTTTTGTTGTGTGAAGGGAAGTGACAATGCTTTTTTTTCTTCATGGTGCTGATGTTGTAAGCTTGTATCAATTGATGAATGATGGTGTGTTTCATTCATGTCTCATTTGTTTCTACTTTCTAGCCATCACCCTCCTTAGAATTCATCAGTAAGGTTTTTCTAAATCTATTAAGATATTGTTAATTTTAACCTTTTTTATGTCACACAAAGTTGAGCATATTTTGAGTTTGAGTTTTCAGATTTGTCTGTAATTGCTTCCTTTATGTTATTTTCATAACATTAGAAGTTGTTTTAAATAAGCATAATTCTAAGTCAAAGTTGTCAGGTTTGGTTCTATTTAGTTACAAGTTGACTTATGACATATTATAGGTATTGTTCCCATGATGTTCCTTACATGGTGTTGGATGTGTATAAACTATAAAGGTGTTTCATTTTTTTCAAGGATTCCTAAGTTTGGCATATTCTTCTCCTTGATGTATTTTGATGTTATAAAATTAGTTGAAATGGTTGTTTCTTCCAGTGGAGATTATTAATGTCAATACTGTTAAGATTCTTCTGAGGGTGAATTGTATTTTATCCTGCAATTACACAATGATGAACTGGATTTGATTATGCCAGTTGTGCTTAGGTGATCATTGATCAGTTTTGGTTTCTGGTCAGATTTACATGTCATTTAGAATCATAATTTATGGGGAATTGCTTCTCAATTTAAATCGAATCTGCAATCTATGATCATTATGCTTCATATTAGATGTGGTCCGATTGCCTCATCTAGTCATCTTAGATGTTCTACCGTAAATGATCTCAGATTTTTCGTTTTTGACCCATAATTTCTACTCTTTGTTTTCATCATAGCTCTTCATTCACAGACTGTTGGTTCTCTTTATAAGCTCTTCTAATTATGTATATTGTTGATTGTTTTTCTTTTCTATTTTGGTGATCCAGTTTCAATAATCAGACTGTCAAAACCCTAAGGACTTGCACTCTAGGAAAGCAGGCCTAATTAGACTCATCAAACTAACTCGATTCCATTGGTGGTTGATCGTGATATGCAACATCATATTTGTCATTGCAGGTATAAATGCTTGTTGTGTCATCATCTTTCACCTCAGTAGTTGTGTCCAATTGCTTTAGTTTTAAAATTTTCATTATAAATTCAACTTCATTGTTTAAATGTTTCATATTGAGTTAGAAAAGCTATTGGCACACCTTGTTGAAGATGAAATAAACAAGCATATGGTATGATATATTTTCTACTTATCAAAGTATCAAGAGACTTATTAATTTCAACTTTTTTCTGCTTCATAATTGTATTGGTTAATTTTATGATTAAACCTTATAAAAAATAACAAATGCATTTTTTTGAACCATGTGATAATCATGACTACCAAGTCATGAGTACCTAATAGTGTTCAGTGATGTAAAAGCTCTAACAGTTTGATATGTATGTCATAAGTATTATTGTGTGTATGAATAATATAGATTGAAGGTAAAGAAACAAGTCATAATCATTTAACTACATTATCTGTTGTGGGGGTTGTTAGGAAGTGAACTTTTGGGAACTCCAGTTCCCTACATAGTTCCCTTCCTCAGTTTTCCTAGTTTTGATAATCACAAACACTTTTGCTATTAATATTTCCGTAAGTGTTGATGAACATGGAAATCTGGAATTGGAAGCACAAGACAGAGACCAAGATGCCAGATTTGGGAACTGGCGTAAGGAACTGAAGCTCGCTGACGCTGGAAGAGCTTGGAACAAGAGATGAAGTGCGGCGGCGATCCGATTAGGGTAGATCTTTACTAAGAGAGAGAAGTTAAAGATTATCCTGTTTCCATATTATCCTAGGAGTTAGAAGTATATCTTTTATGAAAACGAAAATTGTAAAATCGTGGGAGATTATATTTGGTAACAAATATTATCTTTCCGATTACTTTTTGATTATTTTATTTGTGTAATTTGGTTGTTGGAGATTTGTTTCTTCCATCAATTAAATTACATAAATAGAATAGTTGAATCTCTTTCACACTAACGCATTCATTCACATTGCTTACGAAGAAGAAACAGAGCTTAGTTCTTTGAAGAAGAACTGTAAGTCGCTTGCTTGTTTGTGTGCTTGATTTGGTCGAACTAGGTAGAGAGTCCTTAGTGTGTCTAAGACTTAATCTGTGTGTTCTATCCTGGTTGATTGTAATCGAAGTATTAATACAAGAAGTAGACTTTGAAATCCTCTTGAAAGAGAGGTAGTGGATTTTATCTTGGATAACTAGTTGGTTATGAAAGGTTTCCACTCTAAGGAACTGGACTTGATTCTGTTATTGTTTACTTATTCCGCTGCTAAGGAACTGAACTCTCAGTTCCCTTTGATTGCTACCA
The DNA here is from genome assembly GCA_027886185.1 of Rheum nobile. Lineage (NCBI taxonomy): Eukaryota > Viridiplantae > Streptophyta > Magnoliopsida > Caryophyllales > Polygonaceae > Rheum > Rheum nobile. Next base: position 2,450,682 of record WOAB01000717.1, on the reverse strand, counting down.
TGTACGATCCTACAATTGGTATCAGAGCAGGCGCTCTAGATTTGTGTTAGTTTACAGATTTCAAGATGACTAGTTCAAGCGAATTCAGCTTGGGAATCTCCATAAACAAGCCCCATATCCGAAAGAAGGGAGAAGAAGAATGGTGGGAGAAATGCATGACCAACTACATCCAAACCATGGACTATTAGTGCTGGCGTGTGATTAAAAATGGTGATGGAGTTATTCCTGACAAACTGGAGGAAAAAGACTAGAAGCCTGAGTACTATACCATCAAAGAGAAGAATGCTAAAGCTCGTCAACCTATTCTTAATGGGTTAACAAGGGAGGACATGGACAAGGTGATAGGAATCACAACTGCTAAGGGCATTTGGACTGCCCTAAAGGAGATGCATGAAGGAAGTGAGGAACTGAAGCAAAGCAAGAAGTTTGCTCTAGAAGGAGAATACCACACTTTTGAGATGCTGGAAACTGAGAACATCTCTCAATACCACTCACGTTTCACAAGACTCATCACCAAACTCAACAATGCTGACGTGAAGCTTGATGAATGGTCCAAATCCCTTGTCATCATCAATGGACTCAACTCCAAATTCAACCTCATCAAAAGAGTGCTAAAGACTACTCCTGGTATTCAAGGTCTTCCCTTAACTCAAATCATAGGGAAACTTGAAGTTGAAGAAAGGGAGGCACTCAAAGCAAGCTCCACCAAGAAGATGGAGAAGGGAATCGCCTTTAAAATCTCAAAGGTCTTCTCAAGGTTGGAGATGGAGGAAGAAAACTCAGATCTTGAAGAAGAAGAGGATGAGATGACAACTTGGTTACTAAGCACATCAAGAAGCACTTCATCAAAGGAAAGTTCAAGAAAAACTTCCAAAAGAGAGATCTCTCTGAATATGCTTGCTATCAATGCAAGGAAAGAGGACACTTTGCTTGGAACTGTCCTAAGAACTCAAATGAAGATGATAAGCCTATGCAGAAGAAAGCCCTCTTTGCTACCTTTGGAGACGACTCAGAAGACTTTGAAGGGGAACTGGATATAAATGGAACTTCTGGAGGAAGATGCTTGATGGCTAAGGAAGATTTAACTGAATCAGATGACTCTGAGGTATCTTCTTCTGACTTTACCAAATCTCTTCTTGAATGTGATAAAAAACAATTGATCAAGATCATTAAGAAATTTGGAAAGGAAACTAGTTCCCTTCAAGAGAAACTAGAAGAATATGAAGATGAAATCTCATGCCTATCCACTGAAAACTCTGTCTGGAGTAAGAAACTTGATGAAACTGAGAAATTACTTGCTAATTCTTCTAGGAAGTGTGATTCTTGCATCACTGTTAAAAAGGAACCCATGCATGTTGACAATCCTATTGTTCCTTCCACAGACTCTGAAAAGAACACTTCTTCTATGCTTGCTGAAATATTGAACAAACTTGATTATCTCACTCACTCTATAAATGAGAAAACTGTGAATCAAACTATTTTTGGTAAGCAACGATATGGTCTTGGCTACTCTGGTAACAACGATTATGAGGAAACATGCTCTGCTGAGAACGAGAAACTAAGAAGGGAACTGGTCGAGAAAAATGAAACCCTCAACTGTGCTTTACAAAATTCTCATGACAAAACCCAGTTCCTAGAAGAAAAGGTAAAAGTGCTCGAATATAAGCCTAAAGAGAATCAAACTTGGTTCGATGGTTAGAATGCCCACAAGATGTATATTGACCAAGCTCAAGGAACTAAAGGTAAGAAAGTTAACTTTGAGCAGAGAAAGCAAGAAAGACCATTCCGACATGGTCATGGTAAGTATGGTCATGTTGTCTACAATCGTGTTTGCTGGCATTGTGGTAAAAATGGTCATTATATTCATGAGTGCATTCACAAGAAAAGACAAATGGAGGAAAATGCTAGGAAAAGGAACCAGAAAATAAAGAATAAGAAAAAGATGCATACCATAAATGATTTGAATGATCCTTATTATTTTATTCCTGCTTCTAACCCACAGATAAGATACCAACCTCATTCTCCCAGAAAAGCTAAGCTTAGCTGGGTTCAAAAAGTTTGAGTTCCCTTGTGCCAGACGAAGTGCGACAACAAGACAAATGGTACATAGACAGTGGTTGCTCGTGCCATATGACCGGAAATAGAAGAAAAATGTCATCACTTCAGCAACACCGAGGAGGTACCATTTCCTTCGGAGATAAGAGAAAGGGAACAATCTGTGGAACTGGCAGTGTGAATCTCACTGATCACATCAAGGTAAGTAACGTTAACCTAGTTGAAAATTTAGGTTTTGATCTAATTAGCGTGTCACAGCTGTGTGATCAAGGGGGGAAATGAGGTTCGCTTTACCTCTAAAGAATGCTTTGTGGAAGATAGAAAGAGAATTGTGATCCTAAAGGGCAAAAGGTTCAACAATGTCTACATCATTGATCCGAATTTTGTTCCCAAAGAAAAGTTATGTCTATCAACCATTGACGACCAAACAAACCTCTGGCATTAACGACTTGGTCATGCAAGTATCAAGCTTATTCAAAAGCTGCATCAAAAGGAACTCGTTCGTGTCCTTCCGAAAATAAATGCTGAAAAGTCAGAAATCTGCTCTGACTGTGTTCAAGGGAAACAAGTTTGTAGTTCCTTCAAGTCCAAAACACTTGTGAGTTTCTCTAAGCCTCTGGAACTCATTCACATGGATCTTTGTGGTCCTATGCGAGTCCAAAGCATTGGTGGTAACATGTATATTCTGGTACTTGTTGATGATTACTCTAGATTCACTTGGACATTATTTATAAAATCTAAAAGTGAAGTCTTTGATAGGTTTAGTGAGCTAGTTCCCTTGCTTGAAAAATCATTGAATGTCTCTCTTCGTGCCATTCGTTCCGATCATGGAACTGAGTTCGAGAATGGAGATTTTCTAACCTTTTGCAGGGAACATGGAGTTGATCATAATTTCTCGGCTCCCTACACTCCACAATAGAATGGAGTTGTTGAAAGAAAGAACAGAACCTTGGAAGATATGGCTCGCACCATGCTCATCTCAAGCGGTCTCTCTTAATCCTTCTGTGTAGAAGCAGTTAATGCAACGTGCTATATCTTGAATCGGGCTATGATATGCCCAATGCTTGAGAAGACTTCCTATGAGCTACTTCGAGGCAGAGTTCCCAACATTGCTCATCTTCGAGTCTTCGGTTGTAAATGTTTTGTTCACAATAATAGGAAGGACAATCTAGGGAAGTTTGATCCACAGAGTGATGAAGGGATCTTCATCGGATATGCTTCCAGTAGCAAAGCATACAAGGTCTTCAACAAACGGACTAAAAAGGTAGAGGAAAGTATTCATGTTGTTTTCAATGAAAAATTGCCTTCAAAGTCTGTGCAGGATCTCTCAGTTCCCTCGGAGGATCCATTTCAATGACCAAGTGAAGATTTTGATGATGAAGCTCCTCCCAAGCGTAACTCCTATCCTACTCTCTCCACCTCAACCGCACCCACAGTCCCCTCAACTCTGGTTGAGCCCAAGGAATCAACATCCACAGACAGCTCCCCAGCTCCCTCCACTCATCAAGATGCTATTGTTACGGCTCTAGTTCCCTCCAATCCGTCGAATGAAGTCGACGCTACCTCTTAGGGAACGGAACTTGCTCCAGAAGTCAACCCAAATATAGCTTCTTCCTCAGCTACTGATCCTACAGACGTGGAGGCTCCGGGAATCGATCTTCTTGTTCCCAACAGAGACAAAAGAACCACCAAGCATTCAGTCAGGTATGGATTTGAGGATATGTCCTATTGTGCATTCAATGCTTTTCTGTCTCTTATAGAACCCAAGAACATCACGGAGGCGCTGAAGGACGCTGATTGGATCATCGTCATGCAAGAAGAACTTCACCAGTTCGAGAGGAACAGAGTCTGGCGACTAGTTCCTCGCCCTCAGAACAGACACATCATAGGAACTCGGTGGGTTTTTCGCAACAAGCTGGATGATTATGGTGCTATATCAAGAAACAAAACTCGGTTGGTTGCTCAAGGCTATAACCAATAAGAAAGGATCGATTACGATGAAACATTTGCCCATGTGGCAAGATTGGAAGCCATACGATTGCTCATTGTCTATGCTTCACACAAAGGGTTCAAGTTGTACCAAATGGACGTGAAGACTGCACTCCTTAATGACATTCTTCAAGAGGAAGTTTATGTCAAGCAACCTCCAGGATTTGAGGATGATGATCACCATGACCACGTATATTTCTTGGACAAGGCCCTCTATGGTCTAAAGCAATCCCCTCGCGCTTGGTATGATCGCCTTGCCCAGTTCCTAACCGCTAATGGCTATCGCCGTAGTATGATCGACAAGACTCTTTTCATTCTGGAAGTTAAAGGTGAGATTCTAGTGGTCCAAGTATATGTTGATGATATTATTTTTGGTTCCACTAACTTGGCTCTTGTAGAAAAGTTCAAAAATATCATGAGCAGCGAATTTGAAATGAGTATGATTGGGGAACTATCCTTCTTCCTGGGATTGCAAGTCACTCAGAAGGCCGATGGCATTCAAATCCATCAATAGAAATATCTTAAGGAACTCTTGAAGAAGTTCAAAATGGCTTCAAGCAAAGCCATCTCCACACCCATCTCCCCGGCAACTCGCCTCACCGTCGATCACACTGAAAAAAAAGTGAAAGAGAAGCTTTATCGTGGCATGATTGCTTCCTTGACGTATATAACCGCTAGTAGGCCAGATATTGTGTTTGTTGTTTGTCTTTGTGCCAGATTTCAAGCTGATCCAAAAGAATCTCACTTATCTGAAGTGAAGCGCATATTTCGCTATCTCAAGGGAACTGACGACCTATGTCTTTAGTACCCCAAGGATTGCCACTTCAATATTCTTAGATACACCGATGCGGACTATGCAGGCTACTTGGTTGATCGAAAAAGCACATCTGGAATGGCCCAGTTCCTTGGCCCTTGCTTGGTCTCTTGGGGGTCCAAGAAACAAAACTCAGTGGCTCTATCAACCACAGAAGCTGAGTACATCGCAGCTGCCGCATGATGTTCCCAACTCCTTTGGCTCAAACAATAACTCGCGGATTTTGGTATGTCATTTGGCCCTCTAAAGATTCTATGTGACAACACCAGTGCAATCAACATCTCCAAGAATCTTGTGCATCATACTAGGACTAAGCATATTGACATTAGGCATCACTTCTTGCGTGCTCATGTTGAAAAAGGGAACATTCTACTAGAACATTGTAGGAGTACTGAAGATCAAATTGCAGATATATTCACCAAAGCATTAAATCGAGAACCTTATTAGTCATTTAGATTACTTCTGGGAATGATATCCATAAACTAGTAGTTCCGTTTGCCTTTACTAGTTCCCTAACTTTGCCTAGATTTGATCTTTTCTATGATTTCATTGACAATATTGTTGATTATTGTTCTCGTGCTGCCCTCGCATGTCCTGTAATATTTGTTCTAAAGCATGGTCTTAACTCTTTTGCATGCTCACATGATTTTATGACATAATTTGATCTTGATTGCATCTCTTTGTCAGCCCTATAATAGTCAATTTGATCACATCTATCCTCTATTACAAGCCGAAATGATAATTGACTATAAACCGTCCTAAGCCTGACTACACTGTATGATTCCCTATGATCCCTCTTTAGTCCACTCTGGGAATTATCTTTGTGGTGTCAAAATTGCCTTCCCAATTTTATCTATATGGGTATGTATTTTTCTTGAGTGATTGCTTGGTTCCCTACATAAAATGTACCCATATCTCCCCGGTTCTGTGTCACACACTGAGGAAAGGAACTGGGAATTGTGCTTCAACGGCCAGATTTCAAATTGAGCTCTGTTAGCGTCCGCTTCCCAAGGCAGTTATTGCACATCTAGCCGTTTGCTCTATGAGATTTCTGGGGAATTCAAGCCCGATTGATTTGATTGTTCTGAAGAAATTACTATGGGGAGAGTTATGAGTTCCCTTCGGCTTCAGAAGATCTTGTGGCCGTTTGAGATATTTCTGGGTTCCCTTATTTGAAAAGATTCGGCAACGGCGTCTTATGGATATAATTTTGCCCACCGCTTATATAAGGAAACAAGTCTAACCCTAAAGCGGCACCAATAACAACTTCTCTTTGCTCTGAACTCAATCTATGCCGTGCCCACAAAACTTCCTAAAGCTCTCTCTCCTCTATATCTGTCTCCATGGAATCCGGTCTACCCCAGCTCCCCGCCGATGAGTTAGCTATTCTGGAGGCCTACCGGAAGCAGAAAGTCACTCCATCCTCCTCCCAGGTGGCTACACCGACAACGGCACCATCTTCGGTGCCCCCACCTATGGCGGACCCGGCTCGATCGGCTCCACCGCCGGTCCCTGAGGCTCACCAGTCTGAATCTGCCTCATCAGAGCACACTCCGTCCAAGCCGGCCTCCCCTACACCAACAAAAGAGGACTCTCACCACTCTTCTCCTTCTCAGGGGGGCGCTCTAATTGATGTGGACCTGCTCCCAACTCCGACGACTATTCTGCAGCTCCCCGGCGACTCCTAGTCTGTGGCCGGCCGTGTCAACCGCCGTGCCGCTAAAGGGGTCCATGGCATCCCCTCTCTTCATCTAGAGGATGTCACTCCCGCCAAAAAAGCGAAACTTTCAAAGGCCACCAAAGGAAAGCAACCTCTATCCCAGCAAGCCTCTCCACCATCTCAAGTTCCCTCTCAAGTGGCACCAGCTCTCGCCACTCGCCACATTCTGGAGCCTCTCATTGTTGGCGAAGAATTCTGGGCTCTTGCTGATGATGAATGTGTCTCTGCTGCCCATGCCAAACTCCAACTTCAAGGGTGGGACATACTGGTACCGGAGCCGTTCGCTGTCAACGAGGACCTAGTGTGACTTTTCTATCAGAATTTGCAATTCGTCGCGGCTAAGGACGATCAACATGTGCACGACGCCATCCTCACTTGGGGAGGTAATTTGATTCCTCTCTCGGCAGCTGTAATTGGGTGTGTGCTGGGCCTCGACACTGGCAAAGGCTTTGGGGTCATCATCAAAAGTAACTGGCCATTAAAGGGCAAGCAGACCATTTTCAAAACTGTGTTCGATGGAAACTTCCCATCCAAGGGCCCCTTGCTCACCAAGTACCTAAGCCTTGATAGGAAGATCCACCATACCTTCCTCATCAAAAATATCATCCCTCGTCAGGAAAAGAGGGACACTGTTTTGGTCAGCGACGCAGTGCTTATGGAGAAGCTTATTCTGGGAGAGCCAATTGACCTGCCCCGTATCATCCTAGCCCACATGCAATTCTTCAAAGGCCACTCTACCTATGCCCTCCCATACCCTCACATTATCAATAAAATCATGAGTCGCCTTGGTCTTTACCCTACTGAAATTGAAGAGACTCAATTCTCTCATCTCCTCACCATGACAACTGTGAGGCGTCTGGCGCAAAAGGCTCATGTCGATGAGGAATCTGATGCAGAGAAGGAAAAAGAAGAGATCCAGCCTGACCAATCTGATCCCTGCCTAGTTCCCGACACACATGTTATTCTGAACAGTTTGGGGAACATTGAAGCTGCTCTGGTTGATGGTTTTGACAAGGTGGCTGCCGCTGTGGAAAAAGGAAGCAACTTCACCAATGAAATGGTGGTGGAGTTGTGGAAGACGTCTACATCCCTTGTACAGGAAATTGCAAAGTTGGTGAACCGTAAGCTTGCTGAAGACAAGGCAAAGGCGCAGAAGTAGTTTGGTGCAGTGATCAGTTCCCTACTCAGTTGACACGGAACCTTAGTTCCCTAGGATCTCACTTCCATATATTGATCCCTTTTTGTGTGTCTCTGAGTGTTATGTCTATGCTATCTATGATCTCCTTATGTTTAATGAAATTTCTGTGTTCCTTGCAATTGTTCTGATTTGCTTTCAACTTTTATTACAGTGCCATTTCTCTAGAGGTTAGCATTAGTCTATTTGTCACTCTAAAATCTTTTTGTTCTTCATTTAACTGACTCTTTTCGATGATGTCCAAAGGGGGAATGAACTTGGCAATCTGGAACTAATAGGATGAAAGGAACTCTAAACTAGTTGTCTCTTTAAGGGGGAATTAAGGAACTCGGTTTGCTGTTAAGGGGGAATATGCAATTCACTAATGAATATTCTACATCTAGTTATGTTCTATTTTTCATTATATATCATTCATGCCTATTTTATATATGACAGGTTCTACATGTTTGTCATCATGAAAAAGGGAGAAATTGTTAGGAAGTGAACTTTTGGGAACTCCAGTTCCCTTCCTCAGTTTTCCTAGTTTTGATAATGACAAACACTTTTGCTATTAATATTTCCGTAAGTGTTGATGAATAGGGAACTCTAGAATTGGAAGCACAAGACAGAGACCAAGATGCCAGATTTGGGAACTGGCGTAAGGAACTGAAGCTCGCTGACGCTGGAAGAGCTTGGAATAAGAGATGAAGGGCGACGGCGATCCGATTAGGGTATATCTTTACTAAGAGAGAGAAGTTAAAGATTATCCTGTTTCCATATTATCCTAGGAGTTAAAAGTATATCTTTTATGGAAACAAAAATTGTAAAATCGTGGGAGATTATATTTGGTAACAAATATTGTCTTTCCGATTACTTTTTGATTATTTTATTTGTGTAATTCGGTTGTTGGAGATTCATTTCTTCCATCAATTAAATTACATAAATAGAATAGTTGAATCTCTTTCACACTAACGCATTCATTCACATTGCTTACGAAGAAGAAACAGAGCTTAGTTCTTTGAAGAAGAACTGTAAGTCGTTTGCTTGTTTGTGTGCTTGATTTGGTCGAACTAGGTAGAGAGTCCTTAGTGTGTCTAAGACTTAATCTGTGTGTTCTATCCTGGTTGATTGTAATCGAAGTATTAATACAAGAAGTAGACTTTGAAATCCTCTTGAAAGAGAGGTAGTGGGTTTTATCATGGATAACTAGTTGGTTATCAAAGGTTTACACTCTAAGGAACTAGACTTGATTCTGTTATTGTTTACTTATTCCGCTGCTAAGGAACTGAACTCTCAGTTCCCTTTGATTGCTAACACGTACGATCCTACAAGGGTTCTAAGATTAATGATGGTTTTTAATGTGTAGAAAGAAATTGCTTAATGATTCACAAGTTAATTGTAGCTTTGAGAAAGTATGGTGTTTATCCTCTGTATTATGCTAGTTTTTGTGTTTTAAGAAATGCACATGCCTTTTTGTATGATATCTTTGCACTTATTATAAATAATTTTTCTTTTTGAATTATAGAGATTTGTCTGTTGTTGCTCTCTCTGCCCCATTAAAATCTTTCTCATTGTTGTTTTTTTCTTATTGCCTTGCCATTTTAAGGGGGTTTACATGTTATAATGGTGGCTTCTTGGGTTAAAAGATCATCCACTAATCTATATTCTAATGTCAAGTATTACTTTACATAGAAACTCACCATAATGTACGGCATGTGTTAATGTAATTCATGAAGTTCTAAATGTAAGATAACCTTCTTATCATAGAAAACCTTTGGGTATATACCCGATTGATCCTCTTTGCTTGCATGATGGGATCAACAATTAGCTGGCAAACCTAAAAATTTGTCATTTACGTCCACTCATATATTCATACCTATAATTTTTTATGCAGATCAAGGTCTCAAACTCTCCCCTTGTCAGTGTCGTCATGACCCAGCTTGAATCTGATTCTCATATCACTCATATATAGCAGTATCCTTTCGCATTAATTTATGCACCTCACATAAGACTTAGTTGAGTTGAGATCTTTGTCGTGGATATCTCTCTGTGATCAATGTTACTATGACCACCTGCAATTATCTTCTGCTACATAATGGGAGAAAATTTTGGAACTTATGATCCACTGTATTGACGAGTTGTTTATGCAACAACTTGCATTGTACCTGACAAAGGCGTTGTAAGAGACCTCAATAAACTGGGATATTTGATTGAGAAGGTCAAGCTTGAAGACAATCGTTCTGGTGCGTGAGTAGGGCTACGACGAGTTGTGCTCGTTGTCATTAATTAATTGTTGTTATAATCAATGAATTATTGATAGGCCCGCAAGTGCATTACATTACAGAGTAGTATAAAAGATATCGAATCCAATGGAGCACTCTTTGATCATCAATTTTACACAAACCAATAATCTAGATAAATCAAGAGATGTGGGATTTTTGATTTAATAAAACTAACAAGAAACACAAAGTCTATAGCTAGGATTGGGGTTCACCACAAATGAAATTATGTAATGTTAAGCAAGTAAATCTCTAAGGTTGCAAGTAGTGGTCTACAATGTCCAAATGTCCTAATATTTCTCTTATCCTCTTTCAAGGTATAAGAAAAGTAGCCTAAACTTGATTAAGTTTTACTTTCGTGGTAATTAACTCAAGATTATGGGCATTAAGATTTATGACAATTCAAACAACCACTAGGAAAATAGGCATACTTCTATGGTCCTAAAAATCATAGCTCAAATATCGAGGTTTCAATGTCAAACACCACCTTTGCATAGATATTAAAATTTAATACATGCAAAAGTATTAGCTAGGCATTTTCACAAACACTTGGTGTGCAAGATTTGAGTATTAAGCGAAAACTCATCCAACCAAAGAGAAGCTTTACTAAATCATCACATAATCTCCATTGGGCTACTCCCAATCCTAAAATAACATATTACTCACTCATGATTTGCAATAACATGGCATAAAACATCAACCCAACCATCATGAACATGGGTGCAATGATAAACAAAGCAAGAAATAAAGAAAATGAGTAAGAGATACTTAACATTCAACGCAATCCTTGCATTTTCAATGAACCATGAGAAAAAGGGTGGAACTTCGCTCCTTTTCCAAGTCTTGAACCACAAAGAGAGCGTAAATAACCCAAAAAATGACACTAGAATTCAATAATAATCATAAATGTACCTACTAATTTAAGTGGAAATGAAATCTAGAGTTGAATACATGGAGGGAATGAGGTAAATGCTAAAAGCATATAAAATGAGGCTAAGATTAAATGTAAAGTTTGGACATAAGTCCTTAAATGTTTCCCTTACATGCACTTTTTAAATGGGTCACAAAAAAAAGGGAATAAAATGCATTCAAGTGCTCGATGGCAATCACAACCGTGGTGAATAACACAGCCTAATCGTGGTGATCACCACAGTCGTGTTAATTACCACATGATGGTGACCATAAGATGAATGTGTGAGATGTAAGTGTATTGTCCTGTAACACCCCCAAATATTCCCTTGAAAGTATTACCGCCAGTGACCTCAGATTACAAATCTGGGGTCACCCAAGGCTTAACCATTTTATAACAACCATATAATAACACAATTTATATTAAATATCATCAAAATTCCCAAATATTATTTAAACCAAAGTCACGGTCTTGCAACTGTCGATACCAAATACAACCAAATACGGAATTGTTTCAATACAGCGGAAGTCTTTAAAATAACATTACGAAGGGTCTTGATCTGCGCGATCTCACGCCTAGGATCCTTAACCTTGGAAAACTCTTTAAACGACATCTGCCTTCATCATCGCCAACTAGCCTTCACGGAAATGGAGTTTACCTGATGTGCCGTATGAGACGGATGACACCAGCCAACCATGCAAAGGAAAATAATCGGTTGGTTAGTCTAATGAAAGACTACGTACGCAAGGGTAAAAATAGAAAAGGTTCTAAGTAGTCGTATTAAGTTACACCTGTCACTTCTCGAATAATAACCGATGACGACAGTAAACCTCAACACTTCCACGGAAACATACGAAAAGGTATGAACAAGGGAAGACTCCAAAAGATTGAGTCTTAGGGAAATGTATGAAGAGAAGACTCCAAGAGATTGAGTCTTTCAGAAAAGTATGACAAGTGTTTGGGAACGTTATAGTTTCACACAAGCATTAAAAATGACTTGATCATTTGGGTCCACAACCAACCTCACCGCATAATGCGAATTCAGATTTGGAAGGAGGACTTACTCTAACCGAAGTCCGGGCGGGTTCCAAGTTGTACTTCTCGCCCAAAGGTTCATTAATTATGTTCATAACCGCACTTATCTTATTTGATGACAAAACGTACATTCACGTTAAAGCTTTTAGTATATATATCATCTCGATACGAGAGATATCTGGGGAATAAATCTCGATTGTCGGCACCAGCTGTGTGCACCACCACCTATACTCGGATAGGGGTAGGTCATGAACAGGAAAGTACTAGGGAAAAAACATCGTAATACCAGTTATAAAGAAACGACTAGACCTCGTGAGGTACATAGTGTTCCTACGAATACTCGTTCTAACTAACAGTTAAGTTCACACATTAATCCACACCAATACCATCACGGTAATAACAGGTATAACAACGTTATTTCTAGCAATATATACAACCTATTATAATACCATATTTTAATCACATCATTTATAAAATCTGTTCCCAAACGAAAACCACATCTCTATCCAATTTAATTCACAATCAAAATAATTGATAACTAAAAGAAAAAATTGAATGATAAGCAAGAGCGAACCGCCACTTGCCTTAGTCTAGACGAACATAGTTGTCGGGTTCCGGGTATCTGGGAACTAGAATCTGGTTACGGATTCCTACGACGACGATGAACAACGACGGAACCCTAAGTTAGATTCGATACGAACGGATAAAATATACGAACGAAAGAATCAAAAGGAAACGAGGGTCAAAGCCATGACCGGCCTCCTCCAAGCCACGATCGCGCTTGCTAAAGCAAGCCGCGGTCGCAATTTGGATTTCCGCGGTCGCGGATTTCTAGGCAGAGCCGCGGTCGCGGTGTTCATAGCCGCGGTCGCGGATCTTCCCCTATCGCGACCCTAAATTGGTTCTAGGCTCACCGATTACGACGACGACGATGCTAGCGACCACTCCTCGGCTTCGAACAAGGCTCACCACCACTCCAAGCTTCCAAGGCACCACTGACGACCATGAAGAACTCCGACGAGACACGAATTCCAGCGAGGCAAGAACGAGAGAAAGAGATTTTGATTCAGGGTTGATGATGCATATCTCTGAGGCCTCGACCTCCCTATATAGGGTGGGAAGGAGTATAACGCCGGCCAGACGAACCGATCGAGCTCCCTCCATCGGCAAAACGCCGGAATTCAAATCGGCGAAAATGCAAAAGGCAATGAAGACGACGAAGAACAGTTTCCGCGATCGCGGAAACTCCTCCACGGTCGCGGAAATGCCGCGAATGCGTCATTTGGCCTCAGATCGCGGGTTTCGACCAAAGCGTACTGTTGGAACGATGATGTTCCCTCTAGGTTTGATGATGATAAACTCAATAGCATTTGATGGTTTTTAGTGTGACTATGAGTTTCAGGAAACAAATGATTCAAAGGAACGATGAAAACCAAGTGAAGAATCAAAACAGAGAATGCAAGGAACAGAGAAGCCAACAATGAGAAACAACACGCTGGAACGAAAGAGAAAGAGAGACGCGCATTGTTGATCAGAAAAGGAAAGGGAACATCGCCAAGGAACGCATGACGCGCGTTGTGAACCCTTGCGCCTGCCGAATCTTTCTTTTATGGAAACAAAGATTGAAAGAGCAACTTGGGCCTCAAGATAAGATCTCGTTGGAGATATTCTGATTAGGATAGATTAGAAAAGATTGTATAGGATTATTTTTATCTTATTTTCCTTAAGTAAAACTAGGGTAAATTAGATAGAATACCTAGACTATAAAATAGAAAGTTGCAAGCTTCATTCAAGAAAGGGATTCACGGCGTTTCCCACAGAGAAGAGCATTCCGAAGTATCAAGAACTTACAAGGACGAGACTTTTGGTGAGTTGAGTACTTGTTAGGGTTTTGATTGTCTTAGGTATTGTTAGGAACGTTACATCCAGAGGTCTATGTTAGGAAACGGAACTCTGGAACTTAGGTTCCCCTGAGAGTTCCGTTCCTCGGTTTCTCTACTTTTGAAGATGACAAATATTATGATACTAATGTTTTATCTCAAAGATGTGTTTTAAGGAACCACATGAATTTACCAAAGGCAGGAAAGCCAAACAGAACTATGGAACCAAAGGAACAAGACAGCTCAAGGAATCTAGAGGAACCTAGGTGTGCCCAGAAATGAAGCTTGCGACATTGCGATTCCCGAGAAATCTGGGGACACACAACCTCGGACAAAAGGAGTCGAAAACGACTTGTCCGAAGCATCCAAAATCCTGCCAAGGTCCAAGAGCTAAAGAACAAGATGCGTAGAGAACCTCTACCTCGGACATAAACGATGAAAGCGACAGGACATGAAGACGTCGCTGTCTAGAAGACGGTTCCCAAGCGGCCAGCTTAGTCAACCTCGGACGAAAGCGTTTGGACAATGACATTGCAAGGATCGTCTGAGGTAGTTGACCAACCAAGAGAGATTCAGAGCTGCCTAGGTTGTTTGCACATGCCAAGAACAACATGAATCAAGGAGAACCACTCAATCTAGGGCAAGCTCAATCTGTGGGAACCCAGAGAGGATCGAGCTGCGAAGAAGCCTCTATAAAAGGAAGACTAACCCAAGGGTTATCTTCGAGCACAAAAAACACGACTCACACTCATTAGCAAATATCTAGTGTGAACCTCCAAACAAGATCATCAAAGCATACCGAGATCAAGAGGAACCAGTCAAGGAAGAAGAGCTGAGTGCTAAGTTCCTGTGACTGTAAGTGATAGTTCCTAGGTGCGAAAGTCTGTTTCTTGGATTGATTATTGATTGTGTTAAGTTATCTAGGATTGTCTAACTGTGTGTAAGGCAAAGGAACTGTGTGTTCGTTCCTAGGATAAGCTGTAACCAAAAGAGATAAGAAATCCAGAAGTAGACTTTGAAATCCTTTCGAAAGAAAGGTAGTGGTTTTTATCCTGGATTGCGAGTTGGCAATCAAAGGTTTCCACTATAAGGAACTGGTCATTTGTTTGATTGTTTATTTCCGCTGTGAAAGGAACTGAGAATTGATATTCTGAGTTCGTTAATTTTTTATCTAACAATCACGATCCTACAATTGGTATCAGAGCAGGAAAAGCTCTAGATATTTGTTAAGTTTGCAGATCATGTCTCAACCAAGCAAGTTTGAGCTCAGAATCTCCACCAACAAACCATATCTCCGAAAGAAAGGTGAAGAAACATGGTGGGAAAAGTGCATGGAAAGCCACATCAAGACCAACGACTACCAATGCTGGAGGATAGTCGAAAATGGAGATGGCTATGTCGATCTTACCATGAAGGAAGAAGATTGGAAACCAGAACACTATGTCATCATAGAGAAGAATGCCAAGGCCAGGCAGTTCATCCTCAATGGATTGGACAGAGAAGACATGGACAAGGTCATAGGCATCAAGACAGCAAAGGAGATGTGGAAAGCTCTCAAGGAGATGCATGAAGGAAGTGAGGAACTAAAGCAAAGCAGAAAGTTTGCTTTGGAAGGAGAATACCACACCTTCAAAATGACGGAAACTGAGACCATCTCAGAGTACTACTCCCGCTTCAACAGATTAATTGGAAAGTTGACACCGGTGGGAGTTGATCTGGATAAAGTTTCCAAGTCCCTGGTGGTCATCAATGGACTCAACTCCAAGTTCACCCTTCTCAAGGGAATCATGAAGAACACTCCAGGCATCCAATCCCTTCCCTTGACCCAAGTCATAGGGAAACTGGAAGTTGAAGAAGGAGAGCACACCAAAGCCAATGCCGACAAGAAACTGGAGAAAGGAATTGCCCTCAAGATCTCCAAAGCCTTCTCTAGGCTCGAGATGGAGGAAGAGAACTCAGACTTAGAAGAAGAAGAGGACGAACTTACGGCCCTCTTCACAAAGAACATCAAAAAATTCTTTGTGAAGGGAAGGTTCCAAAAGGACAGTTCCTCCCACAATGGACCCAGAAGAGATCTCAAGGAAGTCTCATGTTACGAGTGCAAGGAAAAGGAACACTACGCTAAGAATTGTCCCAACAAGGAAGACTCAAAGCAAGAAGAAAAACCTCAGAGAAAGAAGGCTCTCGTAGCCTCATAGGGAGAAGACTCAGATGAGGAACTGGATCTCAGTGGCTTCTCTGGAGGAAGATGTCTCATGGAAAAATGAGACTCAAGCGACTCAGAAGACCTTGAGGTAACTTCTGACGATCTCTTAAAATCCCTAGTTGATTGTGATAAGAAACAACTTCTTAAGATCATAAAGAAACTAGGAAAGGAAACCAGTTCCCTTCAATAGAAACTAGATGATTGTGAAGATGAAATTGCTTGCTTGACTGTTGAGAATTCTGTTTGGAGTAAGAAACTTGGTGAAACTGAGAAAGACCTAGCTGAAACTCATTCCAAACTCATTGATATTAGGAAAGTGCATGCTAGTCACCTTAAAACTTGCAAATCTTGTGATGAAACTAGCATAGATTCTATCAAAGTTCTCTTGCATGTTAACCCACCTGGAAATGACATGCTTTAATCCATAATTGATAGGTTAGACATTCTCACTAATTCCATTAATGAAAAAACGATAAATCAAACTGTTTTTGTGAGACAACGCCATGGATTAGGATATGTCAATAATAAAGGGAACAATGATGTTGAAGAAGAAAAGGCTAGGCGAGAACTTGTTGAGATGAATGAAAATCTCAGTATTGCTCTTGCCACTTCTCGCGATAGGAATCAATTCCTATCAGAGAAGATCATGGTCCTTGAGAACAAGGCTGAGGTTGCCAAACGTCTCAATGAAGGCTCTCAAAGTCCTAAGAAGGAACCAAAGGGAAAAGAAAAGATGGTTCCTGAAAATCAATGGTTCACCAATTCCTTTGCTCACAAAAGATATATTGACATGGCCCATAGCAAGGTTAGAAACAATGTTGATTTTAACAAAAGGAAAACTGAAAAACCTTTTAGGCAAGGAAAAGGAAAATATGGACATGTTGTTTACAATCGTTTGTGTACCTACTGCGGTAAGAATGGTCATAACAACACTGAGTGTGCTGAGAAAAGAAACTTTGAAAAGGAGAAAAGTACTCATTACCATGAAAGGAACCAGTTCCCTGGCTACTCACAGACTCGGAATGCTAATCCCCCCAGTAAAGCCAAGCTTCGCTGGGTTCAGAAATCTTAGTTCCCTTGCGTGCAGAAAGAAGAGAGGCAACCCCAACTATGGTACATTGACAGTGGTTGCTCATGCCATATGACTGGAAGAAGAAATCAAATGACCTATCTTCAACCTCTCCAAGGTGGAAACATATCCTTTGGAGACAAAAGCAAAGGGAAAATCTGTAGGATAGGTACTGTGAAACTCAACGACCACATTCAGGTAAACAAAGTTCACCTTGTTGATAATCTTGGTCTTGATCTAATAAGTGTGTCACAGCTGTGTGATCAAGGAGACAATGAAGTTAGATTCAGATCCAACGAATGTTCAGTCCTTGACTCCTCGGGACAAATCATCCTAAATGGGAAAAGATTCAACAATGTCTACATAATTGATCCATCCTTTGTTCCCAAGGAGAAACTGTGTCTCTCAATAATGAATGACCAAGCTGAGTTGTGGCATCAACGCCTCAGTCATGCCAGCACCAAACTGATTCAAAAACTACACTCAAAGGAACTAGTCAGAGGACTGCCAAAGCTGAGTGGCACATCTAAGGAACTGTGCTCTGACTGTGTAAAAGGAAAACAGGCTCGTAGTTCCTTCAAATCCAAAAACGTGGTAAGCACCTCAAGGCCTCTTGAACTTATCCACATGGATCTTTGTGGACCCATGAGAGTTCAAAGCCTAGGAGGGAACAGGTATATCTTTGTTATTGTCGATGACTTCTCTCGTTTTACTTGGACCATATTCATTAAATCTAAAAGTGAAGTTATTGACCGCTTTAAAGATCTGGTTCCCTTGTTAGAAAAATCTCTTGATTGTTCACTAAATGCTATTCGGTCTGACCATGGTACCGAATTCGAAAATGGAGAATTTCTAACCTTTTGCAGTGAGCATGGCATCAATCATAACTTCTCTGCACCATACACTCCTCAATAGAATGGAGTAGTAGAAAGGAAGAACAGGATCTTGGAAGACATGGCTCGAACTATGCTGATCTCAAGTGGACTCTCCCAATCATTTTGGGCTAAGGCGATCAACACAGCGTGCTACATCATCAATGGAGCCATGCTTCACCCAATCATAGAGAAGACACCCTATGAACTCCTAAGAGGAAGAGTTTCCAACATTTCACATCTGAGGGTGTTCGGATGCAAATGCTTTGTGCACAACAATGGGAAGGACAATCTTGGCAAGTTCGACCCAAGAAGTGATGAAGGAATCTTCATTGGTTATGCCTCAGGCACTAAGGCATACAAGGTCTTCAACAAAAGGACTAAAAAGGTAGAAAAAAGTATTCATGTTATTTTTAATGAAAAATCACTTGGAAAGATTATGCAGAATACCACCAGTTCCTTTGAAGATCCATTTCCCAAGCCATCTCAAGAAGATCCAGATGAAAATGTAACTCCTCCCAGTTCCTGTCCTGCTGATCGGAACCCTCCAATGGCTCCCCCACCAGTTCCCATGGATAATGAACAACAATCCATTTTTGGGAACCATGAGCATGACGACAACAACTGTGGAGACTTCAATGATTCATCTTCCCACATGATCTTCAATGGAGAAGGTGATCCTAACAAGGAAGCTGAATGCTCAACTCAGAATGTCTCCACATCAAATGCTCTGGCTCCCAACAGAGAAAGAAGAGTCGTCAAACCTCCAGTCATGTATGAACATCTAACCTTCTTTGCTTTTAATGCCTTTCTGTCTATTGTGGAACCAAAGAACAAAGGTGAGGCACTGAAGGATGCGGACTGGATCCAAGCTATGCAAGAAGAGCTTTATCAGTTTGAAAGGAACAAAGTATGGCATCTAGTTCCCCGTCCCAAGGATAAACACATCATAGGAACTAGATGGGTCTTCAGAAACAAGCTGGATGATACAGGAGTTGTGATAAGGAACAAAGCAAGACTTGTTGCTCAAGGATACAATCAACAAGAAGGCATCGACTATGATGAAACCTATGCTCCAATGGCAAGGATTGAGGCAATAAGATTGTTGATTGCCTTCGCTTCACACAAAGGATTCAAGTTGTTCCAAATGGATGTAAAGACAGCCTTCCTCAATGGAATTCTTCAAGAAGAAGTCTATGTCAAACAACCTCCTGGTTTCGAAGACGACGATCATCCAGATCATGTCTACTTTCTAGACAAGGCACTCTATGGCATCAAGCAAGCTCCCAGAGCGTGGTATGATCGTCTTGCCCAGTTCCTACTCTCAAATGGCTACAGGCGTGGAGTCATTGATAAAACTCTCTTCATCCTAGAAGAAGAAGGTAACATATTAGTGGTTTAAATCTATGTTGATGATATTATTTTTGGTTCCACTAACCTGTCCCTTGTAGACAAGTTCAAAGATCTGATGAGCAGTGAATTTGAAATGAGTTTAATTGGGGAACTCACATTCTTCCTCGGATTACAAATCACTCAAAAGGAAGATGGTATTCAAATCCATCAACAAAAGTATGTCAGGGAACTACTGAAAAAGTTCAAAATGGATTCATGCAAGCCTCTCTCCACTCCCATATCCACCATTGCCCATCTGGATAAGGACAATTCGAGTCCTCTAGTGGAAGAGAAGCTCTATAGAGGTATGATCGGTTCACTCATGTACCTAACCGCCAGTCGACCAGACATTGTCTTTGCTATTGGCTTGTGTGCTAGGTTCCAATCTTGTCCAAGAGAAACCCACTTGGCTGCTGTGAAGAGAATACTTCGATATCTCAAGGGAACTGGCAATCTCTGCATTTGGTACCCCAAAGAATGTCCCTTTGAGCTGATGGGTTTCACTGATGCTGATTATGCTGGATACTTGGTGGATAGAAAGAGCACTTCTGGAATGGCACAGTTCCTAGGCCCTTGCCTTGTGTCATGGGGATCAAAGAAACAAGTTTCAGTCTCCCTCTCCACCACAGAATCCGAGTACATTACGGCTGCCTCCTGCTGTTCCCAACTTCTCTGGCTAAAGCAACAACTCGCGGATTTTGGTATGTCTTATGGCCCTCTCACTATTCTTTGTGATAACACTAGTGCCATAAACATCTCTAAGAATCCGGTGCATCATACTAGGACCAAGCATATTGACATAAGACATCATTTTCTTAGAGATCATGTTGAGAAGGGAAACATCATTATGAAATTTTGTAGAACTGAAGATCAAGTTGCAAATATATTCACCAAGGCATTGAATAGGGTTCCTTTCGAGAACCTTAGATTGGAACTATGAATGATTCCTATTACTCAGTAGTAACCTTAGTTCAAAGAATTCTTTCCAGTTTCCTTGATTGACTAATTTAAGATATTTAACTTGTTGAGTCTTGATGTCCTTGTGTTATATCTTTTGCTACAAACCCTTTTGTCATAACGGTTTCTTAAAAAGGCTTAGATAAATCTTTGTGGCTCGCTTCCTTTTGGTTCTCATTATTCTTTAATTCCTCATTGTTCAAGTTTTCTTCATGGCCCAAAAGTCACAATCTGATCATATTTCTTTCCCAACGATACAAGCCGAAATGATGATTGTGTACTAAGACCCACCCTTGCCTCATTGCTCAAGTTAATTCTCTATGATCCATCTCTAAAACCCTCTCTGAGAATTATTGTGCAATGCGAAAAATAGCCTACCCTGATTCCTTGTATGGGAACGTACTATTTTTTTGGTTCCATTGTTTTAACCCACACCAAAGGTTCCCATATATCCCTCTAGCTCGCTGAAAATATCGCCAGAAAGGAACCAGAACTTAGCGTCTCTCCAACGGCTCGTTTGGCTCTTCCCAGAAGCTATTTATGGCAAATTCGCAGGGATAAGGCACGTCTCATCAGTGGCAGAATCTCTCTCTCTCTCTTCTCTGAATGGACAAATTTTCAAAATTGAGTTAGCCGTTCCGAAAAGCTGCAACTTCCATTAATGCTCCGGATTGGCCTTGATCTTCTCAACGGCTGGATTTGATTCAACGGTCACCTCTGCTCTTGATCTTCAGAGATCTTCACCGCCTTTAAAGAGTTGCCCTGTTCATCCAAGCTAATCCCATAACTCGCTATTTCTCTGATCTTCTACTTCTCCCTCTCTCAAACACAGAAATCCTTAAATCCTCAAAAATGGCGAACCAAAACCCTAATGTTATCCTGAATGAGGAAGAGGCTGCCATTCTCAGAGTCTTTCGAGAAAAGAAGGCAGCTTCATCTTCTAAGCCCATTTTTGCCACCTCCTCTCAAAAATCCCAACCTAAAGAGAAAGCAGTAGAGAATCCTGTGGAGAAACCAGTGGAGCAACCCGAAGAGAAAATTGAGGAGCCACCAAAGGAACAGGCTGAGGATAAAGCCATGGCCATCACTCTGGGCTCTGAATCGGCCACCAAATCCGCCTCCGAAGGTGGCTCTCATTACTCCTCGCCTGACAAATCTCTCCAAGAGCTCCTCAGCCCTGAGCCCTCACCAGTAAGCCTCAAATCCAAAACCACTTCTAACCCTGGTCCCTCTATTGCCACTAGAATGCAACAGAGAAAGAGGAGTTCCCAAGCCATAGTTCCCTATGAAACCAAATCCTCAAAAAGAGCCAAAATCACCACCCTCTCTGCCTCCTCCTCCCTGGGTCAGGTCTGCTCCTTCTTCTCTAAGAGGAAGATCCTTAAGCCTCTCATAATCGGCAAGGAGTTCTGGACCCAAGAACTGGAAGAAGAAGATGAGGAAATGTTTGGAGAAGCCCTGGATGAGTTCCATTCTCTGCTGCAGTTTCAAGGATGGGACGAGATGCTGTTTGAACCTTTCTCTGCTTCTGATGAGGTTGTCCGCTTCTTTTACCAGTCTATGAAGTTTGTGCATGCGAAGGAGAACTCTCCCTGTAACGACGCCATTCTTATATGGAAGGGAACCAACTATCCTCTATCCGCCAACCTTATTGCATCTGCTCTAGGGATCGAGTCAAGGTCTGGGTTTGGCATTCTGCCTCAAAAGAAGGGATGGCCCAAAGGAAAAGGCTACAAATCCAAGGGAGCAGTGGTCAAGAAAATCTATGATGGCGCCTCCCCCTCATCTTTGGAGACAAAGGATCTCTCCATCGCAAACAAGTTGTTACACTTCTGGATCACCCGAAATCTGGTTCCCAGACAGGAGCACCGAAACAATGTTCTCATCACAGATGCCATCTACATGGACAAGGTGCTCTCTGGTGTTCAATTGGATCTCCCTCGCATTGTCTTAGCCCACATGCAGTTCTGCTCATCCCATGACTCCCATGCTTTACCCTTCCCTCATATCATCAAAAACATTCTCTCCAACCTTCACCAGTACCTAGTTGATCTGCCTGATACAGTCTATAGCAAGTGTCTTACCTTGGCCACAGTTCGGAAGTTAAAGAAAAAGGAACAACAAGACCCCCCTTCTGAAGCTCAAGCTCAACTGCCTAAGGAAAAGGCCAGTTCCCAGGGCCCTTCTAGTTCCCACCCAAAGCAACCCCCCTCTTCAGACTCCTCTACGATCCTTCTTGCTCTGAATCATATTGAAAAAGCTATCATGGAAGGCTCGACTGCCATACCGGTCGCCATCCATGATCAAGTAAGATAGTTGGGGCGCATTAGTTCTGCTGTCGAAAGTTTGGTGGAAGTTCTGCAGAAGGATTGGCAAGGTGCAATCAGTGCTCATCAGGCCGCGGGCCAACATGTAGGAACCGACGACAAGGTTGAAGAAGAGGAGGCCGCTACTACGCCATAGGAACGCTTGTTATGGTTCCATGTGTTGTAACTCCATAGCGAGCTAGTAGTTTCCCTTAGGATCATACTCCCCTCTTCTATCCCATTGTTGTCTTCCCTAAGATTGCTTTTGTTGTTATCCTTGCCGTTTATTGTTTGTGTTGTTGTCTTTTGTCGACTGTAGTTTTTGTTGGATGTTGTGTGTCTTTGAACAATGATCAGTGAAGCTTTAATGATTATCTTTAGTTTCGTTCCCATGATCGATTTGTCTTTGCCTTAAGTTTTCATTATGCCTTTTATGGGTTTGATGCAATCGCATATTTACTTGGATATCATGTTCTTCACTTGTACTTAATCTTTTCGATGATGTCAAAAGGGGGAAGAAAAGGATAGGAACCTTGAACTTTGAGACTACTGGATTAATAGGAACTCTGAACTAGTTCTACTTCTATGGGGGAATTTAAAATCAACTCATTCACTTGCTTAGGGGGAATTTGCAACCATTGAATGTTCAAACACTAATCTGAAATGTTGTAAATCCCTTTATCTCAATATGGTCTCATAAGATTCAAAGTCCTATTATGTTGCCAGGTTCCTTGTATTTGTCATCATCAAAAAGGGGGAAATTGTTAGGAAACGGAACTCTGGAACATAGGTTCCCCTGAGAGTTCCGTTCCTCAGTTTCTCTACTTTTGAAGATGACAAATATTATGATACTAATGTTTTATCTCAAAGATGTGTTTTAAGGAACCACAGGAATTTACCAAAGGCAGGAAAGCCAAACAGAACTAGGGAACCAAAGGAACAAGACATCTGAAGGAATCCAGAGGAACCCAGGTGTGCCCAGAAATGAAGTTTGCGACATTGCGATTCCCGAGAAATCTGGGGACACACAACCTCGGACCAAAGGAGTCGAAAACGACTTGTCCGAAGCTTCCAAAATCCTGCCAAGGTCCAAGAGCTAAAGAACAAGATGCCTAGAGAACCTCTACCTCGGACAGAAACGATGAAAGCGACAGGACATGAAGACGTCGTTGTCCAGAAGACGGTTCCCAAGCGGCCAGCTTAGTCAACCTCGGACGAAAGCGTTTGGACAATGACATTGCAAGGATCGTCTAAGGTAGTTGACCAACCAAGAGAGATTCAGAGCTACCTAGGTTGTTTGCACATGCCAAGAACAACGTGAATCAAGGAGAACCACTCAATCTAGGGCAAGCTCAATCTGTGGGAACCCAGAGAGGAGCGAGCTGCGAAGAAGCCTCTATAAAAGGAAGACTAACCCAAGGGTTATCTTCGAGCACAAAAAACATGACTCACACTCATTAGCAAATATCTAGTGTGAACCTCCAAACAAGATCATCAAAGCAAACCGAGATCAAGAGGAACCAGTCAAGGAAGAAGAGCTGAGTGCTAAGTTCCTGTGACTGTAAGTGATAGTTCCTAGGTGCGAAAGTCTGTTTCTTGAATTGATTATTGATTGTGTTAAGTTATCTAGGATTGTCTAACTGTGTGTAAGGAAAAGGAACTGTGTGTTCGTTCCTAGGATAAGCTGTAACCAAAAGAGATAAGAAATCAAGAAGTAGACTTTGAAATCCTTTCGAAAGAAAGGTAGTGGTTTTTATCCTGGATTGCGAGTTGGCAATCAAAGGTTTCCACTATAAGGAACTGGTCATTTGTTTGATTGTTTATTTCCGCTGCGAAAGGAATTGAGAATTGATATTCTGAGTTCCTTAAATTTTTATCTAACAATCACGATCCTACAGTCTAGATATCTAGGAGTAAACTAGATTGAGATAAGCTTTGCTTGTTTGTAATTCCAGGATTAATAACACAAGTAGACTTTCGAAATCCTACTAGGTATTTCGAAAGGCAAGTGGCGGTTCGCTCTTGCTTATCATTCCATGTTTCCATTAATTATCAATTGTTTGTAATTGTTAATTAAATTGGGATGAAGGTTATTTTCGTTTGGGAACAGTTTTGATAAACGTATGTGATATAAAAAGTGATATTATAATAGGTTGTATATACTGCTCGAAACAACGCTATTATATATATTATTGCCATAATGGTATTGATGTGGACTATTGTGTGGTTTTAACTGTTTAGTTAGAACGAGTATTCGTAGGAACGCTATGTACCTTGTGAGGTCTAGTCATTTCTTTATAATTGGTATTAGGAGGATTTTTCCCTAGTACTTTCTCTAGTCATGACTGTACCCTTACTCAGGGTAGGTGCACACAGCTGGTGCCGACACTCGGTATTTATCCCCTCCGATATCTCTTGTGTTGAGATGATATATCTTAAAAGCTTATAACGTAATTTTGTGTTTTGGAATTAAATAAGATAAGTACGATTATGCACATAATTAATATACCCTCGGGCGAGGAGTACAACGTGGAAACCGCCCGAACATCGATTAAAGTAAGTCCTCCTTCCAAATCTGAATTCGCATTGTGCAGTGAGGTTGGTCGTGGACCCAAATGGTCAAGTCTTTTTAATAACGCTTGTGCGAAATTATAACGTTCCCGAACACTTGTCATACTTTCCGATAAGACTCAATCATTTGGAGTCTTCTCTTCACACGTTTCCCTTAAGACTCAATCTTCCAGAGTCTTCTCGTGATCTTTTTGTTTCGTATATTCCTGTAGAAGTATCAAGGTTTACTATCATCATCGGCTTTCATTCGAGAAGCGATGGGTCTAACATAATACGACTATATAGAACCTTTCTGTTTTACCCTTACATAGTCTTTCATTAGACTAACCAACCGATTATTTTCCCTTGCATGGTTGGCTGGTGTCATCCGTCTCATATGGCACATCAGGTAAACTCCCGTTCCATGAAGGCTAGAATCCGACAATGAAGGCAGATGAAGTTTTTAAGAGTTTTATCAAGGTTGAAGATCCTAGGCGTGCGATCGCGTGATCAAGACCCTTATGTTATTTATTTAAGACGTCCGCTGTATTAAACATATTCTGTATTTTTGTTGTATTTGGAATTTACGGATATAATCCCGAGACTTTGGTTTCAATAAAGATTATGATATTTCATATTATCAATGTATTTTATGTTTTGTATAAAGTAGTTAAGCCTTGGGTGGATTCGGATGTGAAATCTGAGGTCACTGGCGGTAATACTTTCAAGGTGATATTTGGGGGTGTTACATTTACTTCACAAGAATGTTGTGTCAAAGATCGTGAAACCAAGAACATAATTCTGAGAGGAGTCAGATTCAAGGATGTGTATATTGTGGACAAAAATTTCAAGCCAAAGGAAATCCTATGCTTTGCGTCTATAGCTAATGAGACGGAACTGTGGCATAGAAGGCTTGGACATGCAAATCTTCAACTCATTCACAAGCTGTATACAAAGGAACATGTTCGTGGTCTTCCAACTGTTTGATCAGAGTTCCATGGTGTATGTGATGCTTGTGTGAAAGGGAAACAGACTCGTTCCTCGTTCAAGATTAAACCTGATGTAACAACTTCTCATCCTCTGGAACTGATTCATATGAATCTATGTGGTCCCATGAGGATAAGAAGTCATGGAGGGAACAAGTATGTTTTCGTAATTGTCAATGATTATTCTAGATTCACGTGGACAATTTTTCTATCTTCGAAGGATGAAGCTTTCTCTGAGTTCGAGGCGTTCATCAAGAAGATGGAAACAAGTCTGGGAAAGAAGCTGAAGGCTATAAGGTCTGACCATGGAACGGAGTTCTAGAACTCTATATTCTTCAACTTCTGTGAGGAACATGGTGTGTCACATGACTTCTCCGTGCCTAGGACACCACAACAGAATGGGGTTGTGGAACGGAAGAACAAGACTCTGGAAGACATGGCAAGAAGCCTCCTTATTGCAAGCAACCTTCCAAGAATCTTTTGGGCAAAAGCCATTAACACTGCTTGTTATATTCTCAATCGTGCCATGCTTCGTCCCTTATTGAATAAATCTGCCTATGAACTAATAAGGGATCGCAAGCCCAATATTTCCCACTTGCGTGCTTTTGGATGCAGGTGCTACATTCACAACAATGGGAAGGATAACTTAGGAAAGTTTGACCCACGAAGTGATGAAGGGATTTTCTTGGGATATGCAAAGGCAAGCAAGGCCTACAGAGTATACAATAAGAGGCTTCGCAAAATTGAAGAAAGCATTCATGTTGTCTTTGATGAGAACTCAAAAGGTTCCAATGGCGAGTTAGAGGCGACGTTCCCAGAGGAAGGCTATCCAAGAATGCAATGAGAGGATTCTGATGATGAAGACAACGGTCCTTCTTCATGACCTAATGCAGGTCGTGGGAACGGTCCTTCTAATGCTGCAAATGTGTCTCCATCCTCTCTAGACTCTTCTAGTCATGACGACTCTTCCAAGGAGGATACCTTAAGTGATTATGCACAAGATGTAGACGTTCCCTCCTCATCTACTGCTGATTCAACAATCATGCCCCCACCTAATGCAGAAGCCACTATCACTGTTCCATCTGGAACTTCTGGTGATATTATTGTTGTTGATTCTCAACGAGATGACGACGGAACAGACCAATTTGAAGATGCACAGTTACATCCATCTTCAACGGACGACTCTGAGATACAACCTGATGATCCATCATTACTAGTGTCAAAGAGTGTTCGAATTCAAAAAGCTCACCCCACTCATAATTTGGTCACACCTTACGGGGAAAGAGGTTTGTGTTCTAAATTGAATATGTTTTGTGCTTTCCATGCTTTTATCTCTCTTGTAGAACCCAAGACTATCAAGGAAGCATTGAAGGAACCTGACTGGATCATAGCTATGCAAGAGGAGCTACATCAATTTGAGAGGAACAAGGTATGGCGGCTCGTTCCCTTGCCTCGAAACAAACATGCTATTGGCACTCGTTGGTGTATAGGAACAAGCTCGATGACTCTGGGGTGATCACAAGGAACAAAGCAAGGTTGGTTGCTCAAGGTTACAATCAACAAGAGGGGATTGACTACGATGAGACGTATGTTCCAGTGGCTCGCATTGAAGCTATTCGTCTTCTTATAGCCTATACAGCTCACAAGGGATTCACGTTATACCAAATGGATGTCAAGACTGTGTTCTTGAATGGATGTCTTCAAGAAGAGGTATATGTGAAGCAGCCCCCTGGTTTTGAAGATGCCAATTTTCCCTCGCATGTGTATGCTTTGGATAAGGCACTGTATGGTCTTAAACAAGCACCTCGTGCTTGGTATGATAGACTTGCACAGTTTCTTCTCTCCAATAGATATCGTCGAGGAACGATTGACAAAACCATATTCCTTCTGGAACAAGAAGGTAAGATTCTGGTGGTTCAAGTCTATGTTGATGATATTATTTTTGGTTCCACTAACCCTGCTCTTGTAGAAAAGTTCAAAAATCTGATGATTAGTGAGTTTGAGATGAGCATGATTGGGGAATTGTCCTTTTCCTCAGATTACAAGTTACTCAGACTAAGGAAGGAATGAAGATACATCAACAAAAGTACATCAAGGAGTTGTTGAAGAAGTATGGTATGGATTCTGCAAAACCTATCGTTACCCCTATTTCTCCTAACACTCGCTTGGATGCAGATGTCAATGGAACAGATGTTGATCCCACCATGTATAGAGGAATGATTGGTTCTCTCCTCTATCTCACTGCCAGTCGGCCAAAATCAGGCCAATCCAAAGGACTCACACTTGAAGGAAGTAAAGCGCATCTTTCGATACCTCAAAGCAATGGACCATCTATGTCTATGGTATCCCAAGAACTGTGACTTCAATCTTGTTGGATTCACAGACGCTGATTTTGCTAGGCACGTTGTAGATCGCAAAAGCACCTCTGGAACGGCACAGTTCCTTGGTCCATGTCTTGTCTCATGGGATTCCAAGAAGCAAAACTCTGTGGCCCTCTCCACTATAGAAGCTGAATATGTTGCCGCGACAAGTTGTTGTGCTCAGGTATTGTGGCTCAAACAACAACTGGTGGACTTTGGTATGTCTCGTGGCACCATTCCCATTATGTGTGATAATACTAGTGCCATTAACATCTCGAAAAATCCAGTTCATCATTCACGTACTAAGCACATTGACATTCGTCATCGTTTCCTACGTGATAATGTTGACATGGGCTTTATTAGAATGGAACATTGCAGGACTGAAAATCAAGTAGCAGACATTTTCACCAAAGCACTAGACAAAGGTCCATTCGAGTATCTTCGATTACTCCTTGGCATGATCTCTCTAAATTGAGGACCTTCACACCCATTATTTCCTCAATGATTGGCTAACTTGTCTCACAGATTTCATGAGTTCCTTGCTTACATTGCATTTCTTGACATTATAGTTTCATGATTTATGTCTGTTCGAATTGCTTTGTCTTAGGGTCTAAAACTTCTTTGTCCATTGATTTGTGTTGAATTACTTGATTGCATGCTAACATCTTATTTGAGACCCAAAACAACCAATTTGATGAATTGAACCCTCTTTACAAGCCCACATGATAATTGGTTGTACTGCCTACCTTAGCCGCGATTCAGGTAAACGTTCCCTATGATCTCTCTTTGATAAACCATTTTATCGGGAATAATTATTTGAGTTGTTTTTTCCCTACCATA
This sequence comes from Rheum nobile, assembly GCA_027886185.1. NCBI lineage: Eukaryota > Viridiplantae > Streptophyta > Magnoliopsida > Caryophyllales > Polygonaceae > Rheum > Rheum nobile. Next base: position 2,421,288 of record WOAB01000717.1, on the reverse strand, counting down.
TGTTTGGATATACTATATTTTGCATGAACCCAACATTGAAATATCCAGACGAGCTTCGCAAACACTCTTGGTCTCAGGGGGAACGACGATTGTTGCTCATATTGATTGGGAACAGATGTGTATGGAACGTAGAATTTGAATCAGTGGCTGGCATTTATTGAGGCGCAGGTGAACGTTGGAATGGCTATGTGCGAGATTTGACTGCTCTGTGGCAGGAACAGTGGATTTCAGTGTGTACCTGTAGGATCGTGATTGTTAGATAAAAATTTAAGGAACTCAGAATATCAATTCTCAATTCCTTTCGCAGCGGAAATAAACAATCAAACAAATGACCAGTTCCTTATAGTGGAAACCTTTGATTGCCAACTCGCAATCCAGGATAAAAACCACTACCTTTCTTTCGAAAGGATTTCAAAGTCTACTTCTTGATTTCTTATCTCTTTTGGTTACAGCTTATCCTAGGAACGAACACACAGTTCCTTTGCCCTACACACAGTTAGACAATCCTAGATAACTTAACACAATCAATAATCAATCCAAGAAACAGACTTTCGCACCTAGGAACTATCACTTACAGTCACAGGAACTTAGCACTCAGCTCTTCTTCCTTGACTGGTTCCTCTTGATCTCGGTTTGCTTTGATGATCTTGTTTGGAGGTTCACACTAGATATTTGCTAATGAGTGTGAGTCATGTTTTTTGTGCTCGAAGATAACCCTTGGGTTAGTCTTCCTTTTATAGAGGCTTCTTCGCAGCTCGATCCTCTCTCGGTTCCCACATATTGAGCTTGCCCTAGATTGAGTGGTTCTCCTTGATTCACGTTGTTCTTGGCATGTGCAAACAACCTAGGCAGCTCTGAATCTCTCTTGGTTGGTCAACTACCTCAGACGATCCTTGCAATGTCATTGTCCAAACGCTTTCGTCCGAGGTTGACTAAGCTGGCCGCTTGGGAACCGTCTTCTGGACAGCGACGTCTTCATGTCCTGTCGCTTTCATCATTTCTGTCCAAGGTAGAGGTTCTCTAGGCATCTTGTTCTTTAGCTCTTGGACCTTGGAAGGATTTTGGAAGCTTCGGACAAGTCGTTTTCGACTCCTTTGGTCCGAGGTTGTGTGTCCCCAGATTTCTCGGGAATCGCAATGTCACAAGCTTCATTTCTGGGCACACCTGAGTTCCTCTGGATTCCTTCAGATGTCTTGTTCCTTTGGTTCCCTAGTTCTATTTGGCTTTCCTGCCTTTGGTAAATTCTTGTGGTTCCTTAAAACACATCTTTGAGATAAAACATTAGTATCATAATATTTGTCATCTTCAAAAGTAGAGAAACTGAGGAACGGAACTCTCAGGGGAACCTATGTTCCAGAGTTCCATTTCCTAACAATTTCCCCCTTTTTGATGATGACAAATACAAGGAACCTGGCAACATAATAGGACTTTGAATCTTATGAGACCATATTGAGATAAAGGGATTTACAACATTTCAGATTAGTGTTTGAACATTCAATGGTTGCAAATTCCCCCTAAGCAAGTGAACGAGTTGATTTTAAATTCCCCCTTAGAAGTAGAACTAGTTCAGAGTTCCTATTAATCCAGTAGTCTCAAAGATCAAGGTTCCTATCATTTTCTTCCCCCTTTTGACATCATCGAACAGAATAAGTACAAGTTAAGAACATGATATCCAAGTAAATATGCGATTGCATCAAACCCATAAAAGGCATAATGAAAACTTAAGGCAAAGACAAATCGATCATGGGAACGAAACTAAAGATAATCATTAAAGCTTCACTGATCATTGTTCAAAGACACACAACATCCAACAAAAACTACAGTCGACAAAAGACAACAACACAAACAACAAACGACAAGGATAACAACAAAAGCAATCTTAGGGAAGACAACAATGGGATAGAAGAGGGGAGTAGGATCCTAAGGGAAACTACTAGCTCGCTGTGGAGTTACAGCACATGGAACCATAACAAGCGTTCCTATGGCGTAGTAGCGGCCTCCTCTTCTTCAACCTTGTCATCGGTTCCTACATGTTGGCCCGCGGCCTGCTGAGCACTGATTGCACCTTGCCAATCCTTCTGCAGAACTTCCACCAAACTTTCGACAGCAGAACTAATGTGCCCCAACTCTCTTACTTGATCATGGATGGCGACCGGTATGGCAGTCGAGCCTTCCATGATAGCTTTTTCTATACGATTCAGAGCAAGAAGGATCGTAGAGGAGTCTGAAGAGGGGGGTTGCTGTGGGTGGGAACTAGAAGGGCCCTGGGAACTGGCCTTTTCCTTAGGCAGTTGAGCTTGATCTTCAGATGGGGGGTCTTGTTGTTCCTTTGTCTTTAACTTCCGAACTGTGGCCAAGGTAAGACACTTGCTGTAGACTGTCTCAGGCAGATCAACTGGGTACTGGTGAAGGTTGGAGAGAATGTTTTTGATGATATGAGGGAAGGGTAAAGCATGGGAGTCATGGGATGAGCAGAACTGCATGTGGGCTAAGACAATGCGAGGGAGATCCAATTGAACACCAGAGAGCACCTTGTCCATGTAGATGGCATCTGTGATGAGAACATTGTTCTGGTGCTCCTGTCTGGGAACCAGATTTCGGGTGATCCAGAAGTGTAACAACTTGTTTGTGATGGAGAGATCCTTTGTCTCCAAAGATGAGGAGGAGGCGCCATCATAGATTTTCTTGACCACTGCTCCCTTGGATTTGTAGCCTTTTCCTTTGGGCCATCCCTTCTTTTGAGGCAGAATGCCAAACCCAGACCTTGACTCGATCCCTAGAGTAGATGCAATAAGGTTGACGGATAGAGGATAGCTGGTTCCCTTCCATATAAGAATGGCGTCGTTACAGGGAGAGTTCTCCTTCGTAGGCACAAACTCCATAGACTGGTAAAACAAGCGGACAACCTCATCAGAAGCAGAGAAAGGTTCAAACAGCATCTCGTCCCATCCTTGAAACTGCAGCAGAGAATGGAACTCATCCAGGGCTTCTCCAAACATTTCCTCATCTTCTTCTTCCAGTTCTTGGGTCCAGAACTCCTTGCCGATTATGAGAGGCTTAAGGATCTTCCTCTTAGAGAAGAAGGAGCAAACCTGACCCAGGGAGGAGGAGGCAGATAGGGTGGTGATTTTGGCTCTTTTTGAGGATTTGGTTTCATAGGGAACTATGGCTTGGGAACTCCTCTTTCTCTGTTGCATTCTAGTGGCGACAGAGGGACCAGGGTTAGAAGTGGTTTTGGATTTGAGGCTTACTGGTGAGGGCGCAGGGCTGAGGAGCTCTTGGAGAGATTTGTCAGGTGAGGAGTCATGAGAGCCACCTTCGGAGGCGGATTTGGTGGCCGATTCAGAGCCCAGAGTGATGGCCATGGCTTTCTCCTCAGCCTGTTCCTTTGGTGGCTCCTCAATTTTCTCTTCGGGTTGCTCCATTGGTTTCTCCATAGGGTTCTCTACTGCTTTCTCTTTAGGTTGGGATTTTTGAGAGGAGGTGGCAGAAATGGGCTTAGAAGATGAAGTTGCCTTCTTTTCTCGAAAGGCTCTGATAATGGCAGCCTCTTCCTCATTCAGGATAACATTAGGGTTTTGGTTCGCCATTTTTGAGGATTTAAGGATTTCTGTGTTTGAGAGAGGGAGAAGTAGAAGATCAGAGAAATGGCGAGTTGTGGGATTAGCTTGGATGAACAGGGCAACTCTTTAAAGGCGGTGAAGATCTCTGAAGATCAAGAGCAGAGGTGACCGTTGAATCAAATCCAGCCGTTGAGAAGATCAAGGCCAATCCGGAGCATTAATGGAAGTTGCAGCTTTTCGGAACGGCTAACTCAATTTTAAAAATTTGTCCATTCAGAGAAGAGAGAGAGAGAGATTCTGCCACTGATGAGACGTGCCTTATCCCTGCGAATTTGCCATAAATAGCTTATGGGAAGAGCCAAACGAGCCGTTGGAGAGACGCTAAGTTCTGGTTCCTTTCTGGCGATATTTTCAGCGAGCTAGAGGGATGTATGGGAACCTTTGGTGTGGGTTAAAACAATGGAACCAAAAATAGTATGTTCCCATACAAGGAATCAGGGTAGGCTATTTTTCGCATTGCACAATAATTCTCAGAGAGGGTTTTAGAGATGGATCATAGAGAATTAACTTGAGCAATGAGGCAAGGGTGGGTCTTAGTACACAATCATCATTTCGGCTTGTATCGTTGGGAAAGAAATATGATCAGATTGTGACTTTTGGGCCATGAAGAAAACTTGAACAATGAGGAATTAAAGAATAATGAGAACCAAAAGGAAACGAGCCACAAAGATTTATCTAAGCCTTTTTAAGAAACCATTATGACAAAAGGGTTTGTAGCAAAAGATATAACACAAGGACATCAAGACTCAACAAGTTAAATATCTTAAATTAGTCAATCAGGGAAACTGGAAAGAATTCTTTGAACTAAGGTTACTACTGAGTAATAGGAACTCTATTCAATGCCTTGGTGAATATATCTGCAAACTGATCTTCAGTTCTACAAAATTTCATAATGATGTTTCTCTTCTCAACATGATCTCTAAGAAAATGATGTCGTATGTCAATATGCTTGGTCCTAGTATGATGCACCGAATTCTTAGAGATGTTTATGGCACTAGTGTTATCACAAAGAATAGTGAGAGGGCCATAAGACATACCAAAATCCGCGAGTTGTTGCTTTAGCCAGAGAAGTTGGGAACAGCAGGAGGCAGCCGCAATGTACTCGGATTCTGTGGTGGAGAGGGAGACTGAAACTTGTTTCTTTGATCCCCATGACACAAGGCAAGGGCCTAGGAACTGTGCCATTCCAGAAGTGCTCTTCCTATCCACCAAGTATCCAGCATAATCAGCATCAGTGAAACCCATCAGCTCAAAGGGACATTCTTTGGGGTACCAAATGCAGAGATCGTCAGTTCCCTTGAGATATCGAAGTATTCTCTTCACAGCAGCCAAGTGGGTTTCTCTTGGACAAGATTGGAACCTAGAACACAAGCCAACAGCAAAGACAATGTCTGGTCGACTGGCGGTTAGGTACATGAGTGAACCGATCATACCTCTATAGAGCTTCTCTTCCACTAGAGGACTCGAATTGTCCTTATCCAGATGGGCAATGGTGGATATGGGAGTGGGGAGAGGCTTGCATGAATCCATTTTGAACTTCTTCAGTAGTTCCCTGACATACTTTTGTTGATGGATTTGAATATCATCTTCCTTTTGAGTGATTTGTAATCCGAGGAAGAATGTGAGTTCCCCAATTAAACTCATTTCAAATTCACTACTCATCAGATCATTGAACTTGTCTACAAGGGACAGGTTAGTGGAACCAAAAATAATATCATCAACATAGATTTGAACCACTAATATGTTACCTTCTTCTTCTAGGATGAAGAGAGTTTTATCAATGACTCCACGCCTATAGCCATTTGAGAGTAGGAACTGGGCAAGACGATCATACCACGCTCTGGGAGCTTGCTTGAGGCCATAGAGTGCCTTGTCTAGAAAGTAGACATGATCTGGATGATCGTCGTCTTCGAAACCAGGAGGTTGTTTGACATAGACTTCTTCTTGAAGAATTCCATTGAGGAAGGCTGTCTTTACATCCATTTGGAACAACTTGAATCCTTTGTGTGAGGCGAAGGCAATCAACAATCTTATTGCCTCAATCCTTGCCACTGGAGCATAGGTTTCATCATAGTCGATGCCTTCTTGTTGATTGTATCATTGAGCAACAAGTCTTGCTTTGTTCCTTATCACATCTCCTGTATCATCCAGCTTGTTTTTGAAAACCCATCTAGTTCCTATGATGTGTTTATCCTTGGGACGGGGAACTAGATGTCATACTTTGTTCCTTTCAAACTGATGAAGCTCTTCTTGCATAGCTTGGATCCAGTCCGCATCCTTCAGTGCCTCACCTATGTTCTTTGGTTCCACAATAGACAGAAAGGCATTAAAAGCAAAGAAGGTTAGATGTTCATACCTGACTGGAGGTTTGACGACTCTTCTTTCTCTGTTGGGAGCCAGAGCATTTGATGTGGAGAAATTCTGAGTTGAGCATTCAGCTTCCTTGTTAGGATCACCTTCTCCATTGAAGATCATGTGGGAAGATGAATCATTGAAGTCTCCACAGTTGTTGTCGTCATGCTCATGGTTCCCAGAAATGTATTGTTGTTCATTATCCATGGGAACTGGTGGGGGAGCCATGGGAGGGTTTCGATCAGAAGGACAGGAACTGGGAGGAGTGACATTTTCATCTGGATCTTCTTGAGATGGCTTGGGAAATGGATCTTCAAAGGAACTGGTGGTATTCTGCATAATCTTTCCAATTGATTTTTCATTAAAAATAGGGTGGTGCTAGCTACGCTCAAATTTTTCACTAAATAAACTCAATTGTTCACGCGTACAAAACGCGGGAGCGGGACCAAGTGCACGCATACGCGAAACAGGAACGAGACAGACTAAACGGGTATCCGAATAGAGGTCGAAAACCACAAAAAGTCCCGCACCCGCTTTGCGGGCGCGGGGCTTTGGCTTTACTTTAATGTCCACACGGGACCCACTTGATACAAATAGTCACGCACCCGCAAAGCGGGTGCGTGACTCCCTTCTATTTTCCCACTGCATATTCACCTCCCAAAGCAACATCAATGGCTAGCACCAAAGCTGGCAAATTTTCTCCATCTGGTTTCGATCTTGGCAAGGACCCAGAAGAAATCATCTTTCTTTCATGACCATTACTGGCAAAGTGAAAAAGAAAGAGATGAAAAAATCATCCAAATGTTACTTGCAAATTTTTACAAAGAGAGAAGAAAAAGAGGAGGAATGGGGGTGAACTGATTGAAGAAATTGAGGGTTAGAGGTGGTTTTGGTGGTGGGTTTTGATTCAATGTTCTTGTATAGCACAAGTGCAACTACTGGTGTAGTGGTGTGCCGGGGGTTTGAATTGAAAAGAGGGAGAAAGAAAAAGAAGAAAGAGAGAGAGAAAGAGAAGTGCAATTAATGGGGGCAGAGCAAAGCAGAGGGAGCCAAGGAGGTGTAGTTGGAAGCATTAAATGGGGAGAAGTGATTTCTGCACACATGGCAGCCTCTTCTTCAGCCCCCATCCATTTCTCCCTCTCAATTTAAACCCAATTTACTAGAGTCCCGCTCCCGCATGTTTTGTCACTTAATGTTTTGTCCCGCACCCGCAATGCGGGTGCGTGACATTATGTATTTAACCAACAAAAAAATCGAATACCCTTAATTTTAATACGCTCTTGTATTCCGAACGCGTGAATTCGATCTCGCTCCCGCTTTTCGTGAGCGTGAGTCTTTTGAGCGTAAACAGGAAAAAAAAGTGAGCGTATCTAGCGGTCGCGTAAAAATAACATGAATACTTTCTTCTACCTTTTTAGTCCTTTTGTTGAAGACCTTGTATGCCTTACTGCCTGAGGCATAACCAATGAAGATTCCTTCATCACTTCTTGGGTCAAACTTGCCAAGATTGTCCTTCCCATTATTGTGCACAAAGCATTTGCATCCGAACACCCTCAGATGTGAAATGTTGGGAACTCTTCCTCTTAGGAGTTCATAGGGTGTCTTCTCTGTGATTGGGCGAAGCATGGCTCTATTGATGATGTAGCACGCTGTGTTGATCGCCTCAGCCCAAAATGATTGGGAGAGTCCACTTGAGATCAGCATAGTTCGAGCCATGTCCTCCAAGGTCCTGTTCTTCCTTTCTACTACTCCATTCTGTTGAGGAGTGTATGGTGCAGAGAAGTTGTGATTGATGCCATGCTCACTGCAAAAGGTTAGAAAATCTCCATTTTCTAATTCGGTACCATGGTCAGACCGAATAGCATTTAGTGAACAATCAAGAGATTTTTCTAACAAGGGAACCAGATCTTTAAAGCGGTCAATAACTTCACTTTTAGATTTAATGAATATGGTCCAAGTAAAACGAGAGAAGTCATCGACAATAACAAAGATATATATGTTCCCTCCTAGGCTTTGAACTCTCATGGGTCCACAAAGATCCATGTGGATAAGTTCAAGAGGCCTTGAGGTGCTTACCAAGTTTTTGGATTTGAAGGAACTACGAGCCTGTTTTCCTTTTACATAGTCAGAGCACAGTTCCTTAGATATGCCACTCAGCTTTGGCAGTCCTCTGACTAGTTCCTTTGAGTATAGCTTTTGAATCAGCTTGGTGCTGGCATGACCGAGGCGTTGATGCCACAACTCAGCTTGGTCATTCATTGTTGAGAGACACAGTTTCTCCTTGGGAACAAAGGATGGATCAATTATGTAGACATTGTTGAATATTTTCCCTTTTAGGATGATTTGTCCCGAGGAGTCAAGGACTGAACATTCGTTGGATCTGAATCTAACTTCATTGTCTCCTTGATCACACAGTTGTGACACACTTATTAGATCAAAACCAAGATTATCAACAAGGTGAACTTTGTTTACCTGAATGTGGTCGTTGAGTTTCACAGTACCTATCCCATAGATTTTCCCTTTGCTTTTGTCTCCAAAGGATATGTTTCCACCTTGGAGAGGTTGAAGAGAGGTCATTTGATTTCTTCTTCCAGTCATATGGCATGAGCAACCACTATCAATGTACCATAGTTGGGGTTGCCTCTCTTCTTTCTGCACGCAAGGGAACTAAGATTTCTGAACCCAGCGAAGCTTGGCTTTACTGGGGGGATTAGCATTCTGAGTCTGTGAGTAGCCAGGGAACTGGTTCCTTTCATGGTAATGAGTACTTTTCTCCTTTTCAAAGTTTCTTTTCTTAGCACACTCAGTGTTGTTATGACCATTCTTACCGCAGTAGGTACACAAACGATTGTAAACAACATGTCCATATTTTCCTTTTCCTGGCCTAAAAGGTTTTTCAGTTTTCCTTTTGTTAAAATCATTATTGTTTCTAACCTTGCTATGGGCCATGTCAATATATCTTTTGTGAGCAAAGGAATTGGTGAACCATTGATTTTCAGGAACCATATTTTCTTTTCCCTTTGGTTCCTTCTTAGGACTTTGAGAGCCTTCATTGAGACGTTTGGCAACCTCAGCCTTGTTCTCAAGGACCATGATCTTCTCTGATAGGAATTGATTCCTATCGCGAGAAGTGGCAAGAGCAATACTGAGATTTTCATTCATCTCAACAAGTTCTCGCCTAGCCTTTTCTTCTTCAGCATCATTGTTCCCTTTATTATTGACATATCCTAATCCATGGCGTTGTCTCACAAAAACAGTTTGATTTATCATTTTTTCATTAATGGAATTAGTGAGAATGTCTAACCTATCAATTATGGATTGAAGCATGTCATTTCCAGGTGGGTTAGCATGCAAGGGAACTTTGATAGAATCTATGCTAGTTTCATCACAAGATTTGCAAGTTTTAAGGTGACTAGCATGCACTTTCCTAATATCAATGAGTTTGGAGTGAGTTTCAGCTAGGTCTTTCTCAGTTTCACCAAGTTTCTTACTCCAAACAGAATTCTCAACAGTCAAGCAAGCAGTTTCATCTTCACAATCATCTAGTTTCTATTGAAGGGAACTGGTTTCCTTTCCTAGTTTCTTTATGATCTTAAGAAGTTGTTTCTTATCACAATCAACTAGGGATTTTAAGAGATCGTCAGAAGTTACCTCAAGGTCTTCTGAGTCGCTTGAGTCTCCTTTTGCCATAAGACATCTTCCTCCAGAGAAGCCACTGAGATCCAGTTCCTCATCTGAGTCTTCTCCCCATGAGGCTACGAGAGCCTTCTTTCTCTGAGGTTTTTCTTCTTGCTTTGAGTCTTCCTTGTTGGGACAATTCTTAGCGTAGTGTCCCTTTTCCTTGCACTCGTAACATGAGACTTCCTTGAGATCTTTTCTGGGTCCATTGTGGGAGGAACTGTCCTTTTGGAACCTTCCCTTCACAAAGAATTTTTTGATGTTCTTTGTGAAGAGGGCCGTAAGTTCGTCCACCTCTTCTTCTAAGTCTGAGTTCTCTTCCTCCATCTCGAGCCTAGAGAAGGCTTTGGAGATCTTGAGGGCAATTCTTTTCTCCAGTTTCTTGTCGGCATTAGCTTTGTTGTGCTCTCCTTCTTCAACTTCCAGTTTCCCTATGACTTGGGTCAAGGGAAGGGATTGGATGCCTGGAGTGTTCTTCATGATTCCCTTGAGAAGGGTGAACTTGGAGTTGAGTCCATTGATGACCACCAGGGACTTGGAAACTTCATCCAGATCAACTCCCGCCGCTGTCAACTTTCCAATTAATCTGTTGAAGCGGGAGTAGTACTCTGAGATGGTCTCAGTTTCCGTCATTTTGAAGGTGTGGTATTCTCCTTCCAAAGAAAACTTTCTGCTTTGCTTTAGTTCCTCACTTCCTTCATGCATCTCCTTGAGAGCTTTCCACATCTCATTTGCTGTCTTGATGCCTATGACCTTGTCCATGTCTTCTCTGTCCAATCCATTGAGGATGAACTGTCTGGCCTTGGCATTCTTCTCCATGATGACATAGTGTTCTATTTTCCAATCTTCTTCCTTCATGGTAAGATCGACATAGCCATCTCCATTTTCGACTATCCTCCAGCATTGGTAGTCGTTGGTCTTGATGTGGCTTTCCATGCACTTTTCCCACCATGTTTCTTCTCATTTCTTTTGGAGATGTGGTTTGTTGGTGGAGATTCTGAGCTCCAACTTGCTTAGTTGAGACATGATCTGCAAACTTAACAAAGATCTAGAGCTTTTCCTGCTCTGATACCAATTGTAGGATCGTGATTGTTAGATAAAAATTTAAGGAACTCAGAATATCAATTCGCAGTTCCTTTCGCAGCGGAAATAAACAATCAAACAAATGACCAGTTCCTTATAGTAGAAACCTTTGATTGCCAACTCGCAATCCAGGATAAAAACCACTACCTTTCTTTCGAAAGGATTTCAAAGTCTACTTCTTGATTTCTTATCTCTTTTGGTTACAACTTATCCTAGGAACGAACACACAGTTCCTTTGCCTTACACACAGTTAGACAATCCTAGATAACTTAACACAATCAATAATCAATCCAAGAAACAGACTTTCGCACCTAGGAACTATCACTTACAGTCACAGGAACTTAGCACTCAGCTCTTCTTCCTTGACTAGTTCCTCTTGATCTCGGTTTGCTTTGATGATCTTGTTTGGAGGTTCACACTAGATATTTGCTAATGAGTGTGAGTCGTGTTTTTTGTGCTCAAAGATAACCCTTGGGTTAGTCTTCCTTTTATAGAGGCTTCTTCGCAGCTCGATCCTCTCTGGGTTCCCACAGATTGAGCTTGCCCTAGATTGAGTGGTTCTCCTTGATTCACGTTGTTCTTGGCATGTGCAAACAACCTAGGCAGCTCTGAATCTCTCTTGGTTGGTCAACTACCTCAGACGATCCTTGTAATGTCATTGTCCAAACGCTTTCGTCCGAGGTTGACTAAGCTGGCCGCTTGGGAACCGTCTTCTTGACAGCGACGTCTTCATGTCCTGTCGCTTTCATCGTTTCTGTTTGAGGTAGAGGTTCTCTAGGCATCTTGTTCTTTAGCTCTTGGACCTTGGCAGGATTTTGGAAGCTTCGGACAAGTCGTTTTCGACTCCTTTTGTCCGAGGTTGTGTGTCCCCAGATTTCTCGAGAATCGCAATGTCGCAAGCTTTATTTCTGGGCACACCTGGGTTCCTCTGGATTCCTTCAGCTGTCTTGTTCCTTTGGTTCCCTAGTTCTGTTTGGCTTTCCTGCCTTTGGTAAATTCCTGTGGTTCCTTAAAACACATCTTTGAGATAAAACATTAGTATCATGATATTTGTCATCTTCAAAATTAGAGAAACTGAGGAACGGAACTCTCAGGGGAACCTAAGTTCCAGAGTTCCGTTTCCTAATAGTACCTCTCTACCGTTGGAGAGCTACACACTGAAAGGCTGCCTTTGGCTCAGCGGATTGCTTTCCACATCATTTGCAGAGTTGTGGCGCCTCGCCAAGAGAGGCGCAACACCATCATCTTGTGTGACCTGCTTTTGCTTGATCGATTTTTGAGAAGGGAGAAAATTGATCTCCCTCGAGTGATATTGTGCCATATGGATTGGTGCAAAGCCAAGTCCCACTCTTTAGCCTATCCAGGCTTAGTGAAGATGTTGTTGCTTCAAGATGAAGCTTATATTGAAGAGAATGAGGTGTCTCTGGGAAGTGAGTTGGACTCTGCAGCTGTTGAGAAAATGAAGTTCAAGGGTGATACCAAGGGAATGGGCACTCCGACTGTAAAGAAGTCAGTTGTGAAGGAACATCGAAGGGAAGCTCAATTCAACACTAGATATTGGCTGAGCTTAAGCAGTTGAACACCACGATGACATTGCTCCTAGATCACTTTCTGAGCAACGCTGAGGACGCTACTGAAGACCCTGAGATCTGAGTGTTCCCCATTACCCCCTTGCCCGTCTAATCTTCTATGTTTTTTCTTTTCTATGTTCTTATGTCTTTTGTGTGATTGTTCCTTATCTTTTGATAATAGTTGTCTAAGTTCATTTGCTTTGTACTTCGCCTTGCATTATGAATGAAATATTTTGCTTATGATTTGCACGTGAGTCAAGTCTTTCTGATTTCTGTGATCTTTTGATGATGCCAAAAGGGGGAAGTATGGAAAATGTGAAACCCAAGGAAGGGATGATAACAAAAGCTAGTGCTAAGGAGAACGACAATGCTGCTTGAAGGTAAATCCTTCTATGAACTTTCTGAGGGGGAACAATGTCAATATTTTGAACTTAGTATTTATGTGATTACATGTGAATTTGACTTCTTACTTGTCTGTTTTGAACGTGCACATTTTGAAGGAGTTTGTCATCACCAAAAAGGGGGAAATTGTTGGAACGATGATGTTCCCTCTAGTTTTGATGATGATAAACTCAATAGCATTTGATGGTTTTTAGTGTGACTATGAGTTTCAGGAAACAAATTATTCAAAGGAACAATGAAAACCAAGTGAAGAATCAAAACAGAGAATGCAAAGAACAGAGAAGCCAACAATGAGAAACAACACGCTGGAACGAAAGAGAAAGAGAGACGCGCGTTGTTGATCAGAAAAGGAAAGGGAACAGCGCCAAGGAATGCATGACGCGTGTTGTGAACCCTTGCGCCTGCCAAATCTTTCTTTTATGGAAACAAAGATTGAAGGAGCAACTTGGGACTCAAGATAAGATCTCGTTGGAGATATTCTGGTTAGGATAGATTAGAAAAGATTGTATAGGATTATTTTTATCTTATTTTCCTTAAGTAAAACTAGGGTAAATTAGATAGAATACCAAGACTATAAAATAGAAAGTTGCAAGCTTCATTCAAGAAAGGGATTCACGGCGTTTCCCACAGAGAAGAGCATTCAGAAGTATCAAGAACTTACAAGGACGAGACTTTTGGTGAGTTGAGTACTTGTTAGGGTTTTGATTGTCTTAGGTGTTGTTAGGAACATTACATCCAGAGGTCTAGATATCTAGGAGTAAACTAGATTGAGATAAGACTTGCTTGTTTGTAATTCCAGGATTAATAACACAAGTAGACTTTCGAAATCCTACTAGGGAAACCTAGAGGTAGAGGTTTTTCTTAGTCAACTAGTTGGTTGATTAAGTTTTCCTCTCTAACGAACTTTGTGTGTTACTCTGTTATTCTGTTATGATATTCCGCTGCCCAAGGAACAGTTATATTGAATATTATTTTTGTACTCTTAAAAAGATATTTTAAGACCAAAAATGCAATAACGTATATTAATACATTCAAAAGATGATTACAGAAATTCCGAATACGCCAAACACGTCTTGCTTACAGAACGAGGGTTGGGAAAATTACCCAAATACCCTTACTGAAATTGAGGGGTATTACATCACTACCCCTTTAAAAAAAAATGACCCCGAAACTTGGCCGAAAAGAGCTTGAAAAATGAGGGATATCCCATCACCGCCCCCTTAAAAAGGTTTCGACCCTAAAACTAGGCCGAAAATAGGTCGGGAAAACGACTAAGCATGCCAGCCTCAGTCTCCCAGGTTTCCCAAGTAACCTCCTCCGATCCAGACTTGGACCAAAGAATTCGTACTAATGGTACCACCTTGTTTCGCAAGTGCTTCTCGCGGCGTTCGAGAATACGCACAGGTATCTCCTCGTAGGTACCATTTGCCTGAATTTCGATATCCTCATAACTCAGCACATGAGACACATCTGGCACGTACTTTCTCAACAAAGACACATGGAACACGTTATGCACTGGATGCGCCGATGGCGGCAATGCTAAACGATATGCTAGAGACCCCACTCTGTCAAGGATCTCAAACGGTCCCACGTAGCGAGGGTTAAGCTTCCCACGCTTGCCGAACCTGAACACACCCTTGGATCTGAAGCGAAGGAATGTTGACACTCGAACTCGACATTCCTTCGCTTCAGATCTGCGTAAGACTTCGGTCGACTCTAAGCTGTCAACATCCTCTGTCGGATCAAAGCAATGTCTGAGGCAGTCCTTTCGACTAACTCTGATCCGAGCAGAACCTTGTCGGCATTATCATCCCAACAAATTGGAGATCTGCACTTCCGACCGTACAAATCCTCGAATGGAGCCATCTTAATGGTAGAATGCCAGCTATTGTTGTACGTGAATTCAATCAGACATAAGTTGTTCTCCCAGCTGGTCGGACAATCTAGTACGCAAGCTCTCAACATATCTTCCAGTGTCTGGATGGTCCTCTCAGACTGTCCATCCGTCTGAGGATGAAATGCAGTACTGAACCTCAACTCAGTTCCCATGGCCTTGTGGAGTTCCTTCCAGAATCTCGACATGAATCGGCCGTCACGATCTGATACAATGGTTTTTGGTGTACCATGCAAATGGACAATCTCGTGTAGGAACACTTTTGATAGCTTATGGGTTCCCCATGTTGACTTGATAGCCACGAAATGAGCACTCTTCATGAGCCTGTCAATGATTACCCATATAGCATCCTTCTGACTCTGAGTCTTCGGCAACCCTGTGACGAAGTCCATAGCGATATCCTCCCACTTCCATTCTGGCACTGGGAGAGGTAGCAATTCACCACCTGGTCTACGGTGTTCTATCTTGACCTTCTGACAAGTCAAGCATTTCGCCACAAATTCTGCAACATCCCACTTCATATTGGGCCACTAGAATTTCTTTCTAAGGTCTTTGTACATCTTACTGGATCCTGGATGTACAGAATACGATGACGAATAGGCCTCCTTCATCACCAACTGGCGAAGGCCATCCACGTCAGGCACACAAATCCGGTCCTGGAACCAGAGTGATCCATCATCCTGAATCACGAATCCGAGAGCTTTCCCATCCATCACTTCACTGCTTAGCTTTACCAAAATTGCATCATCAACCTGCCTCTCCTTGATCTGATCAAGTAGCGTAGCCTAAATTTCCAACATACTCAGGCATCCTCGACGCTGATCGTACAAGACGTCAATCTCGCACAATCCTTGGTTCAGTTTGGTCTGAGCAGTGAGTAGAGCTATTACGGTCTCGTGTGGCGTCTTCCGGCTCAATGCATCGGCCACTACGTTAGCCTTGCCCGGATGATACAACAGCTCGATGTCGTAGTCTTTGAGTAGCTCCAACCAGCGACGTTGTCTCATATTCAACTCCTTCTGAGTGAACACATACTTGAGACTCTTATGGTCAGTAAACCTAACACCATAAAGGTAGTGCCTCCAAATCTTCAATGCGAATACCACAGCCGCTAACTCCATATCGTGTGTCAGATAGTTTGCTTCATAGGTCTTCAATTGCCGAGATGCGTACGTAATAACCTTTCCCTTTTGCATCAGTACACATCCTAACCCATGCTTTGAAGCGTCACTATAGACCACATAACCATCAGTTCCCTCCGGTAGCGCCAAAACTGGTGCGGACGTCAGGCACTTTTTCAACTTCTGAAAACTTGCCTCGCACTTGCCGTCCCACATAAACTTCTTATGGACCTTGCGGAGCAAACCGGTCATTGGTAGAGCGATCTTCGAAAATCCCTCCATGAACCGTCTATAATAACCTGCAAGTCCCAAGAAACTGCGCACCTCCTTCACATTCTGAGGTTGCTTCCAGTTGGCTACCGCTTCAATCTTCTGAGGGTCGACCATAACCCCATCCTCATTGATCACATGGCCTAAGAAAGCCACTTTCTTGATCCAGAAGTCACATTTAGACAACTTCGCATACAGCTGATTTTGTCTAAGGACTGACAAAGTGATTCGAAGATGCTCCTCGTGAGCCTCCTCGCTTGGGGAAAAGATCAGAATATCATCGATGAATACCACCACAAACTTATCCAGGTATTGGTGGAAACATCGATGCATCAGATCCATGAAGATTGCCGGAGCATTGGTAAGCCCAAATGGCATGACTACGAACTCGTAGTGTCCATACCTCATCCGGAATGCAGTCCTTAGAATATCTTCCTCACGAATCCTGAGCTGATGGTAACCAGATCTCGGATCGATCTTGGAAAAGACTTTTGCTCCCTGCAGTTGATCCAACAGATCATCAATCCTAGGTAACGGATACTTATTCTTGATCGTGACCTTGTTCAACTCTCGGTAGTCGATACAAAGTCGGAACGAACCATCCTTCTTCTTGACAAACAAGACCGGAGCGCCCCAAGGCGATGCACTCGGCCTTATATACCCTTTCTCAAGAAGGTCCTCGAGTTGCTTCTTCAACTCTTGCATCTCCGCAGGAGCCATCCGGTACGGTGCCTTAGAAATTGGCACGGTACCAGGCTCGAGATCAATAGTGAACTCCACGTCACGATAAGGGGGTAAACCGGGAATCCCCTCCGAAAAGACATCCGGATACTCACAAATTACAGGAATATCAAGAACTAAAGTCCCATCCCTCTTGGGCTTATCCAGGTAGCACAGGTACCCGACACAACATTGTTGAAGTAGCTTACATGCAGCCATCGCATTGATGAGCTTCCCGTTATCAGCGTCATTATGACCCTTGAACTTGCATACAAACTGGCCCTCAGATGAAACTGTCACAGTCCTTGAGCTAAAATCGATTACCGCCCCATGACGTGTCAACCAATCCATCCCGAGAATAATGTCGTATGGATCCATGGCTATACAGATCAAATTTGCCTCGAACTTCCGACCTTGAATGGAAATCGGAAATTCTGATAGACGCTTGGTTCATATCAATTGTTCACTATTTGGAAGATTTACCACAAATGGCTCACAAGCCTCATTGCACACTAAGCCTAGCTTATTCACACAGTTCTCCGAAATGAAAGAATGTGTGGCACCCGAATCAAACAATATACACACAGAAGTAGAATGGAGGTATAAAGTAGCTTGAGCAATCGGAGCATTTGGTCCGTCAGCCTCACGCATCTCGTAAAGCCGCTGACCTTGACCTCCAGAAGCAGTTGGGGCTCCCCTTATTCTGGGCAGTTGTCTGCGTTGAGGGACTAGGAGTCTCTACTGGCCTGAATCTTGGTCGGTTGTTATGACTAACAGACCCTTGTTGTGACTCAGCTCCTTTCTGTCTCCTTTGTGGACAAAATGTCTGCAAGTGCCCCTCCTTTTCGTAGGCAAAACACGTTCTCTTGTCCTTCTGACATTCGTTTCTCTTATGCCCTGGTGTGCCACAATTATAACACTGGATCAGATTCTTGCCCTGACCCGAGCGTTGAGTGGAACCTGCCTGTGTTGCCTCCGTTCTAGCCCGGCCAGACTTGGCAAAATTCGACGGTGGCGCGGGTCGCTTGAACCCACTTGCCTGAGGCTGGCTCTGTGCCGGCCTCTGGCGATTGCGCTTCTTCGCCGACTCCTCCAGAGTTACCTCCAACTTATAAGCGGCGTCTACATACTGCTCTAGAGTAGAGCATCTGTGGTGCACCATCAAAGGCTTGATGTCTGGGTTCATCCACTCGTGGAAATGCCAGATCTTCTGCTCCTCACTGGACACTTCCGGCCCAGCATACTGCAACAGGTGATTAAACTTGGCCGCAAGCTCAGTCACCTTCAACCCATCCGTCTTCGGATAAAGGAACTCCTTATGTTTCTCCTCCCTTATAGCACGAGAAAAGAAACGATCGGTCATCTTTGTCTTAAACATTTCCCAGTTCAAACCAGGATGATCAACTAGACCAGTGCTTTCCCACCATTCGCTAGCCACCTCCTTCAGTTGAAGGGAAGCAATATGCACTTTTTCAGCCTCAGTGCACTCGACGTTTTTAAACAACCTCTCTATGTGCGAGAACCAATATGCCACTTTGACTGGTTCCCCCTTGCCATCATAATTGTCAGGCCTCATAGAACTAATGGCTTTCAACGCTCGACCATAATTCCCTTTGTTCCTGACGGCATCATTTTGAGGCACATGAATAACTGGCTCCTCGAATTCAGGGACCACCTGAGGAACCGGCACACCTTGTGCTTGTGGTGCAATTGGCCGCATTATATCGGTGACCGCTTGCATAACGATCCCCCGAATAGCTTCTATAGCCGCCGCATCAAATACCACTGGAGGATTAGCCCGCACTTGACCATTGTCGACGGGTTTGTTGTGAGAGACAGACTCGCTCTCATCCCCTTGATTTGCGGCGCTTCTTAGATTCCTCATGGGGTCGTTGCTCGGCCCAGCTCCAGCCCGAATAGTGTTTCTTGTGTTCACCATATGTTTACCAATCAATTTCCCAAGTATTTTACAACATTAATATCATATTCTTAAGATGCACAACACATAGAATAGACTTGGAATAGATCAAACTGGTAAACTTTTATTGATGTAGTAAACTGAAACTGAGTTTGGTAAGTTATACAAAAAGCCCTCATAAGCGAGAAGACAAAATTGCTAGGAGGCTACAACTCTAACAAAAACGAAACAAAACAACTAAAAGAAATCCCTACGGCCCAACACTGCCTCCTTCACGGTGCTATGAAGAGTTTCCTATACCCAGTGGACCTCTGACATCTTCTCTTTGGGAGTGGACCATTCTCGGGTTCCGGTGTCGGACTCCTCGACCTACTAGGACCCGGAGCGCACGGCTCTTCCCTAGGCCTCGGTATACTTGGTCTCTCTCTAGACACAGGAACATTCGGCCCCTCCTCAGGTACTGGTGGGTAGCAAAACTCCTCAATGAATCCTGATTGGAAATATGCCCTGTTCACCTCGTACTGAGGGTTGAGTAGCATCCTGGCCTGACGGATGCACTCCTGGAGCTCGCGGACGTCCTCTAGCATATGTGAGAGACCGAGTTTTGTCTCGTAAGTCCTCTCCTCCATATCATACAAGGCGTTCGTCCACTCCTCCATGCGCTCAACAAGCACTCGAGACGTAGGCCTGGCCTGTTGGGTCGGGACCACACTCGGGGTACCTGACGACGAGATTCGGAGGAAACGCTCTCGACGAGCTTCGGAGGAAACCCTCTCGCTCTGATGAAGCACGTGCCGAGAAGCAGGGCTCACCATCGGCCTTCTCGGAGTGGGGATAAACTGCGGGTTCACTAGTACATCCAGGCCCATATCTCCTCCTGCTAATACCCGAGATCCCAAGCGCCTCCCAAGCGGCAGGGCACAACGGCGTATACTCCTCATCAGGCGGCAGGGCACAACGGCGTATACTCCTCATCAGGCGGCAACTCTGGACTCGGGAAAATGATCTGCATTCCCGGGTCCTCGTTGTCCTCAAGCAAGTGCTCTAGGCCATCTGATTCATAGCCGAACTCCTCGAGGTCTTCCTCAGGGTCCTCTTTCGGATCCTCCTCGGGATCTTCCTCGGGATCCTCTTTCGGATCCTCCTCGGGATCCTCCTCTACCTCGAAGTCATCGTCGTAGTACCCTCCATGATACTCCACCGACTTCTCCTCTGTGTCCTCCCTCGGGTCTGCCTCGGGCTCTACCTCGGGAACCCTTGCCCGGTCGGACACCAACACTACCGACTCCTCGAGTACGGTCTTCACCTCCTCGGGTTGACAACTTGGCTCCCCGACCTCAATGCATTGAGGGGGAACTGGAACCTCAAGCCTAATTGGAGATGGTGGAACCACCTCGGCTTCCTTCTTGTTCCTGAGTTGCGATACGAATGCGCCCATATCCTGCGAGGCGGTGAGAAAAGATTAGTCTTTCTAAATATAGAAGCGAACTTACTATATCAGACTGGAAAGATGGCACGACTTGAATGGCAGAGATTTGAAAATACACTTTTTACTCAAGTATGATTTTATTCAAAATTTTCAACCTTTGATTTTAACCAACTACTTTTTCACAACACGAAGAGGTAAACGGTTCATAAAATTTTGTTTAAGGTAAAACAATTTGAAAACCCGACCCGTTTTAAAACTTTCGGCTCTGATACCAAATCTATAACACCCTCAAATATTCCCTTGAAAGTATTACCTCCAGTGACCTCAAATTACACATCTGGGGTCACCCAAGGCTTAACCATTTTATAACAACCATATAATAACACAATTTATATTAAATATCGTCAAAATTCCCAAATATTATTTAAACCAAAGTCACGGTCTTGCAACTGTCAATACCAAATACAACCAAATATGGAATTGTTTCAATACAGCGGAAGTCTTTAAAATAACATTACGAAGGGTCTTGATCTGCGCAATCTCACGCCTAGGATCCTTAACCTTGGAAAACTCTTTAAACGTCATCTGCCTTCATCATCGCCAACTAGCCTTCACGGAAAGGGAGTTTACCTGATGTGCCGTATGAGACGGATGACACCAGCCAATCATGCAAAGGAAAATAACCAGTTGATTATTCTAATGAAAGACTACACAAGGGTAAAAATAGAAAAGGTTCTAAGTAGTCGTATTAGGTTACACCTGTCACTTCTCGAATAATAACCGATGACGACAGTGAACCTCAACACTTCCACGGAAACATACGAAAAGGTATGAACAAGAGAAGACTCCAAAAGATTGAGTCTTAGGGAAATGTATGAAGAGAAGACTCCAAGAGATTGAGTCTTTCGGAAAAGTATGACAAGTGTTTGGGAACGTTATAGTTTCACACAAGCGTTAAAAACGACTTGATCATTTGGGTCCACGACCAACCTCACCGTGCAATACGAATTCAGATTTGGAAGGAGGACTTACTCTAACCGAAGTCCGGGCAGGTTCCAAGTTGTACTTCTCGCCCGAATGTTCATTAATTATGTGCATAACCGCACTTATCTTATTTGATGACAAATCATACATTCACGTTAAAGCTTTTAGTATATATATCATCTCGATACGAGAGATATCTGGGGAATAAATCCCGATTATCGGCACCAGTTGTGTGCACCACCACTTATACTCAGATAGGGGTAGGTCATGACCAGGAAAGTACTAGGGCAAAAACATCCTAATACCAGTTATAAAGAAACGACTAGACCTCGCGAGATACATAGCGCTCCTACGAATACTCGTTCTAACTAACAGTTAAGTTCACACATTAATCCATACCAATACCATCACGATAATAACAGGTATAATAGCGTTGTTTCTAGTAATATATACAACATATTATAATACCATATTTTAATCACATCATTTATAAAATCTGTTCCCAAACGAAAACCACATCTCATTCCAATTTAATTAACAATCAAAATAATTGATAACTAAAGGAAATATGGAATGATAAGCAAGAGCGAACCGCCACTTGTCTTAGTCTAGATGAACGTAGTTGTCGGGTTCCGGGTATCTGGGAACTGGAATCTGGTTACGGATTCCTATGCCGACGATGAACAACGACAGAACCCGAAGTTAGATTCGATACGAACGGATAAAATATACGAACGAAAGAATCAAAAGGAAACGAGGGTCAAAGCCGTGACCGGCCTCCTCCAAGACACAATCGCACTTGCTAAAGCAAGCCGCAATCGCGGTTTGGATTTCTGCGGTCGCGGATTTCTGGGCAGAGCCGCGGTCGCGGTGTTCATAGCCGCGGTCGCGGATCTCCCCCTGTCGCGACCCTAAATCGGTTCAAGGCTCACCGATTACGACGACGACGATGCTAGCGACCACTCCTCGGCTTCGAACAAGGCTCACCACCACTCCAAGCTTCCAAGGCACCACTGACGACCACGAAGAACTCCGACGAAAACTCCGACGAGACACGAATTCCAGCGAGGCAAGAACGAGAGAAAGAGAGATTATTTGGGGCTGAGGATGCATATCTCCGAGGCCTCGACCTCTTTATATAGGGTGGGAAGGAGTGTAACACCGGCTAGACAAACCGATCGAGCTCCCTCCATCGGCAAAACGCCAGAATTCAAATCGGCAAAAACGCAAAAGGCAATGAAGACGACGAAGAACAGTTTCCGCGATCGCGGAAATGCCGCGAATGCGTCATTTGGCCTCAGATCGCGGGTTTCGACCAAAGCATACCAATTTAATATTATTTTTGTACTCT
Organism: Rheum nobile; assembly: GCA_027886185.1. Lineage (NCBI taxonomy): Eukaryota > Viridiplantae > Streptophyta > Magnoliopsida > Caryophyllales > Polygonaceae > Rheum > Rheum nobile. Next base: position 2,398,892 of record WOAB01000717.1, on the reverse strand, counting down.
TAAAAAGATATTTTAAGACCAAAAATGCAATAACGTATATTAATACGTTCAAAAGATTATTACAGAAATTCGGAATACGCCAAACGCGTCTTGCTTACAGAACGAGGGTTGGGAAAATTATCCAAATACCCTTACTGAAATTGAGGGGTATTACATGTCCGACACCGGTATGTGATGATCTTCTTGAAGTGCATTTTTCTTCCCCAAATCTCCGTGTCAATGCCCTTTAACTTCGTCTGAGCTTGAGCTAATTCCAAGTTGATTCCATCATGCTCTCATAGCTCCAAAAAGTGCTCCTACAAGACCAAAATGACAAAATGACATATATTCGAGCAAAGCAAATAAAACTCCTTCAAAATGCCTACGAGAGTGTATCTTGTATGCACAAAATGGGGTTAATACGAGTCAAGATGTTCCATATAATCATGTTATCAAACTCCCCTAAGATTATATTTTTCTTGTCCTCAAGTAAGAATTTCTACACAAAGATTGATATTCCAAAAGAAATTCAAAGGGTTGCCTCCATGCAAAAGAAATTCAAACAAAGCTTTTGAAATTTAGAATATGTAATAAGTGAAATCATAGAAGACAACAAGTCATCGTTCAAGAGATTAGGCTAACATCCAAATTCATAGACCTCTCGGGACGAAAATGTGACCCACTTACTCTCATGTGTTTAAAGGGATGTGTTTCACTCGTTTTCATCCCTAGAAAAACATCTACCTTAAGCTTGCATCAGTGTCTTAATTCTCCACCACTAGAGACCATTCACATAACACAAATCAAGAGGTCTTTTATTTCGTTGTAATGGGGCCAATGTAATGGAAGAAGGGTAGGAATCATATTTGGTCATGTGGTGCTAGTCCGAGAAATATTGAAAAAAATCTATCTTGACTAGACAAAAAAAATCTGTTATATCTTGAAAATTTCTTAATTACTTTTTTTTTATTACAAGCAAACATTAGGACACAACCATAGAGGATGGAAGTCCTAAATCATTCCAATGAATGATCTTTACAAACTTAGAACCAAATGATTCATGACTAGAGTTCAAACTGATGAACTCATATCTAGTGGAAGAATAGAGGAATTAGCAGTGGCAAAATTGGAAGAGCAAATAATGCAGTGGAAGCTCTGGAGAGTCGGAGGAAATTGGATGAGTCGCCAGAAAGTCTGTTGCACGGTTGGCTTCGCGAAAGCAATGATGTACCTGAAAAACAGGAAAGGACGAAAGAAGTGACAGAATATCTCAAATAATGGAGTGAATTTCCCATGGAATTTTCCAGATTCCTCTAATGGAATTAATTACGACTAGATTGTCACCCTCAATAATTAAATGAGTAAAATGCATACGGGCCGCTTGTTGAATACTGAAAAGTGCAGCAAGAGCCTCACTTCTCAGGACAGAAGTGGAGGGTATAGTTTGACGATGGAAGGAGAGAACGGTTCCATTGTGATTGCGGAGCAGAAATCGATATGAGTGGATGAGTCAATTTCTTGGAGCCATCAAAGTTCAGTTTGGTCCAATGAATCGGAGGTTTGTTCCAAGTTCGGTTAGAAGGACATAGACGATTACGCTTAATAGGTGCTATATTTGGTGTGAGGGTTAGTGTTTTCCAATCGTGGTAATGGTAAAAGGCCTGGTGTGAAGGATTTGGTGGATGTGCATCATTCTGATGTCTAAAGATAATATTGTTACGATGATTCCAAATAGACCACTAGAGAAATAGTAGGGGTATGGGGTCAAAATTATTGCTTATAGCAAACTCAAAGTTATGGTCAAAGTCAGTCGTAGTCTGAATCGAAAAGGAACAATTCAGCCTCGATTCAAACTGTGAAATCATAGATTGAGTGAAAGGACATGTAAACATGAGGTGGTTACAGTCTTCATCCTAAGTATTGCAGAGAGTACAGACGAAAGGAACCCGAGAATAATGAAGATTTAAGCGTGTCGTAGTTGGGAGTGCGTCAACTAGACATTTCCAAACAAAGTTTTGGATTTTTGGCGGTATTTTGAGCTTCCAAAGCTAGGCAAGAGAGTTTGTTTGAGGATGCGGAGTAGTATTCCATATTTTGGTATGAGTAGAAGAAACATTGAAGTTGCCTTCCGATGTGGGTTTCCAGATAATACGATCTTCATAAGGGACATATGGAATATGGATGTTAATAATTTTTGAAATAATATGGGGAGGTAAGAGAGCTTTAAGACGTTGTATATCCCATTCTTTAGTTGGAGTAATGAACGCAAAAACAATAATTAATGGATTAGTGTTATTATTGTAATATGGGAAGATGTCAGAATTTGAAATCCAAGAATCTGACCAGAATCTGACATTATTACCATTGCCAATTTCCCATCCTAAACCTTTTTGAAACTCAGTGTGAAGATGTAAGAGTCACTGAATTGCCACGATTGGTGTGGTTTCTTTTTATAAGAGAATAGATCAGATGAGCGCAAATATTTTTCAGTGATGATTCCTGTCTAGAGGTTATCAGGTTCAATCAATAATTTCCATAATAGTTTCATTTGTATGGATTTGTTAATGTCAACAGCTTTATGAAGGCCGAGCCCACCCGAAGATTTAGGTTGACAGACGAAATCCAATTTGATAAGAGCTCAGTAATGGTTATCATATTTATTCTAGAAGAAGTTTTTAACAATTCTATATATTTTCTGACAAATGCCAAGTGGTAATAGAAAGCTCTGCATTAAGTAATTAACCTTGGAGAGTAAATTAGATTGGATAAGGGTTAATCTACCAACTTGAGATAGGGTATCAGCTTTCCATTTTTAATGTTGTTTTTGAGGTTGTGGATGTAGGATGCAAAAACATCATTTTTAACACGGCCTCGAACTATAGGGATGTCTAAGTACTTTTCCATAGTCTTTATGACTTGTAGATTTAGAATGGATTCCAGCGCAGTTGTCTGGCCTGTATTGAGGTTGGAGGAGGTCTGGAATGAGCTTTTATGGAAGTTGACTACGAGTCTAGAGGGAATACGGAATTGATGAAGGAGGTTTTTAACATAGAGCATATTAGTTTGATTGGCATTGTACTTTTCCGTAGTCTTTATGACTTGTAGATTTAGAATGGATGCCAGCGCAGTTGTCTGGCCTGTATTGAGATTGGAGGAGGTTTGGAATGAGCTTTTATGGAAGTTGACTACGAGTCTAGAGGGAACACTGAATGTTAGAAAGGGGACACAAGTACCATTTCTAGTTAGTTTAAACTAACTAGAAAGTTGTATTGTATTAATGCATTTCCTTCAACTGGTTGAAGTAAACCAAGGCAAATGTTGCCTTCAACTGGTTGAAATAAAATTCAACCGAACGAAGCCATATTAAGATTTTTGTATTGTATTAATGCATATTATGAGTAAATTAATTGTATTCAAATTCTCTTGAAAATTATGTCATTTACTGAAGTTATATTAATTGTCTAGTCATTTACTCCCTTCAATCATTAATATATGTCGTTTAAGGGCTTGAAAAATGATTATCAATATATGACTTGAAGAGTTGAATTGTATCTTCTTTAAGTAGATTAATTGTATTCAAATTCTCTTGGATAACATTTTAATTTGCATGACATGATTTTCAAAAGAATTTTTTTTAAGTACTTGTTCGATGACATTTTAATCATATACCGCCTTAAAATTGATTATCAATATATGACTTGAAGAGTTGAATTGTATCTTCTTTAAGTAGATTAAATTTTTTTAAGTACTTGTTCGATGATATTAATGCATATTATGAGTAGATTGAAGGCGTTTTGAAATATGCATTTCCTTCAACTGGTTGAAGTAAACCAAGGCAAATGTTGCCTTCAACTGGTTGAAATAAAATCCAACCGAACGAAGCCATATTAAGATTTTTGTATTGTATTAATGCATATTATGAGTAAATTAATTGTATTCAAATTCTCTTGAAAATTATGTCATTTACTGAAGTTATATTAATTGTCTAGTCATTTACTCCCTTCGATCATTAATATATGTCGTTTAAGGGCTTGAAAAATGATTATCAATATATGACTTGAAGAGTTGAATTGTATCTTCTTTAAGTAGATTAATTGTATTCAAATTCTCTTGGATAACATTTTAATTTGCATGACATGATTTTCAAAAGAATTTTTTTTAAGTACTTGTTCGATGACATTTTAATCATATACCGCCTTAAAATTGATTATCAATATATGACTTGAAGAGTTGAATTGTATCTTCTTTAAGTAGATTAATTTTTTTTAAGTACTTGTTCGATGATATTAATGCATATTACGAGTAGATTGAAGGTCATTGTTGAGGCGTTTTGAAATATGTACGCCTCTAAAAGGGAGCCTCAAAAAGTATTTTTTCCACTAGTGTTTGATGCCTACTCTATGGTTCTGGTGTTGAGATTCCAAGGTTAATGAGCGAAAAAGGAATTCAATTGCAATAATGAAAATAAAGGGAGCTATCCGATCGCCTTGTCGCAAACCACATTTAGGTGTAAAAAGTGGTTCGGTTCATTATTGACAAGAACAGAGAAAAAAGTTGATTTAATGCATGTCATGAGAAGATGCACCCATCGATCAGAGAAGCCGAATTTAAGCAAAATTTTTTGAATGAAATCCCAATTCAATTTGTCGTAGGCTTTTTCCATATCCAGTTTGAGTGCCATCAAACCCCGTTTTCCTTTACTTTTTATTGTGAAAGGAATGAAAGATTTTGTGGGCAATCAAAATATTGTCTTGGATACAGCAACCTTCAACGAAGGCTCCTTGATATGCAGAGATAAGTTTGGGGAGTAGTAGTTTTAATCTATTAGCCATTAACTTTGTGATGATCTTGTAAGTAGTATTACAAAGACTGATGGGTCTATAATGGTTGATAGATATTGGATTGTCCTGTTTGGGGATAAGTGTGATGGAGGATTGCGTGCATTCGTTTAAAAGTAATCCATAATGGAAGAAGGCCTGAATTGCTGAGGTCAAAGATTTTCCAACAAAAGACCAGTAAGATTGATAGACTTCTGTGGGATACCCATCAGGGCCCGACGTTTTGTTGTGAGGTAATTCGAAGACAACCTTTTTAATTTCAGCAAGGGTTGGAGGTGTGAGAAGGTTGAAATTGTCTTGTTGTGTTATAAGCGTAGGAATGATATCAAGGTCGACACTTGAAAGGGAAGAATTTGTAATTGGAGTAAAACGTGATTGTAGTTCAGAGGAGATCATTTGTTGGATAAAGTGATGGTCGATGGCTTGTCTCCTTGCTTGTCCCCTCTGAGGAAGCTCACTGATGGGCTATAAAAGGGGGTTGAATTCAGAAGTCAACGGGCACTTCACCTTCCTCCTCTGTTTTCTCCTCTGAATTTCTCCATTGTTGTTCAAGCTTTTGAGCTTGGTGTGAGAAGGTGATCGAGATACCTTTGAGTGATAAAAAGGTACTCCTAAGTGGTATTCAAAGGCCTAAGGTGTTGGGAGATCAAACCAAGAACGAATCAAAGTCGAACGAATTGATTTGGGTGAGTTCTCCATCGAAAATCTGTCACGACCTTTGCCACTGTAACCTGGCCGCACCCGCGGCAGAGGCTCTCCGCGGCGAGCCTTGTCCGAGTGTGTGTTCTTGGGTGTTTGGCTTGGGACGAGGCTTGATTCCTTTGATTCTTTTTCTATTCTTTTAGATTCAATTATGTAGATATTGAATCTAACTTAGGATTTCTTTTTGGGTCGATCCGAAGGAATCTGTGGTCTCAGATCTGTCCCTGTTTCGGACCCAAAAACTCGTCGTCTTTAAGCTTCTGCGGATCTAAGGCAAGTGGCGGTTCGCTCTTGCTCATCATTCCATATTTCAATTAATTATCAATTGTTTAGTTGTTAATTAATTTGGGATGATTTACTGTTTTCGTTGGGAACAGTTTTGATAACTGTTTGTGATTTTAAAAGATATTATAATTGATTAAAAGATGATATTATAATAGGTTGTATATCTGCTAGAACAACGCTATTATAGATATAATTGATTAAAAGATGATATTATACTAGGTTGTATATCTGCTAGAACGACGCTAGTATAAATATATGTTTATGATGTTGGCCATGTTGGCTTGGATGTGGACTATTACTGTGTTGAACTGTTAGTTAGCACGAGTATTCGTAGGAACTCTTGGACTTTGCGAGGTCCATTCGTTTCTTTATAACTTGGCAAATAACAGGGCGATCAAGACCCTATGCCAAACTTTCTGGTCATGACCAACCGTGATGTGGATATAGAGGCTTGGACTCTGCGATGTGGATATAAAAGCTTATAACGTGATGTGAGTTTTGGAATTAAATAAGATAAGTGTCGTTAGTCGCACATAATTAATATACCTTCGGGGAGTAGTGCAGCTAGGCGATAGTGCAGCTAGGAAAACTCGTCTTAACTTTTAAATCGCTCGTATGCGATACTGTGATTCTGTGATTAATTAAGTTTCCCAACATTTTTCATATTTCTGATAAGACTCATTTCCTTGGGAGTCTTCTCTTCAGTGCATATCTTATTTGATACTCATTCAGGGAAAGTACCGGGTTATGTATCGTTCCGTCGGTTATTATTCGAGGGACAATGATAGTAAACGGTTACGATCTCTCGAACCACTCTGCTTTGTACCCCTTGCTTGGTCTTTCATTAGACTAACCAACCGTAATTGTTCTCTACATGGTTGGCTGGTGTCATCCGTTCGATTCGGCACATCAGATAAATTACGGATCCGAGAAGGCTAGAACGACTATAAAGGCGAACGATGTTTTGTTGTTATTTTAAGACTTCCGCTGTGTTAATGATGTTTTGTATTTAAGACTTCCGATGTAATAATTCTGATAATGTATTTTGATGTATTTGGAATTATGCTGTAATTCCGAGACTTGGTTTTAATGGAAGTTATAATATGTTGTATCATAACTATGGTTTAATGATTTATATCAACTGGAAAAGCCTTGGGTGACATCGGACAGTACGTCTGAGGTCACTGGCGGTAATACATTCAAGAGGTTATTTGGGGGTGTTACAAAAGGATTGTGAGTGACCCAAGGAGAAAGTAGTAAGGCAATGATCCGAAGAGGTAAAAGGGTGATGCTGAACAGAGAGGGATGAAAAGGTATTTGTCAGAGTGGGGTGAATGAGAACGCGATCCAACCTTTCATAGATTGTGTCAGTCGTCTGAGCGGAATTACGCCAAGTGAAAGGAAAACCCAAAAAGTTAGTGGATAGGAGGCCAATGTCTATGAGAAAATGCCAATGATATAAGGATGGGTCAGCACAACACCCACACCCCGGTGAGAACCCTTCATACCATACCATCATTGTAAGGATGGTGTCGTCTGTGTGTTGGAGTCTGAGGAACCTTTTGAAATTGAAAGCTTGCATGTTCACGCATAATCGCGCAAACATCATCTTGTTTTTCATATTAGAAGCCTCATCAAGCTTAAGAAAAATGCCAATATTGTTGTCTCTGAGAATGTAATTCAAGGCTTGTCCATTGAAGAGGTAAAAAGGGAGAAGGGGAATGCGGATCCAAATGTCAATTCTAAAAACATGTTCATTCAAAGGCTGGAATGTAGGAGAGTAAGGGAGCATGACCACAAGACGACCTTGGACATGGTAAGGTCGGTTGTGCCAAACCCAGTCTCTGGCTTCACAGTTAGCAAAAATAAAGAGCAACCAGAAATTACCCAATTCATGAACCTGAATGTCACCCTTAATACATTTCCAAGCTTCTTTGAGGCGGTTGTTGATGGTAGAGGCGACAATGAAACTATTGGCCATCCGAAGGAGTAGGGAAAAATGGGTTAGGTGGGCCAGTTCATTTTGCACAACAGAGAGATGAAGAGGGTTAGGTAAAGAGGTAGGAAGGGCATGAACTTGGTCTGCAAGGGAAACATAAGTGGAGAAGAATACATGATCTTCAGTGAGTGGAGGGAGATTCTCCATAGGGGTAGGTTGAGTCTGCAGTTGAGCTTATTGTTGATAGATCTGTTCATGCATGATCTCAGTGAAGGCTGCCTGGTCCAAAGAAGACAGGGCAAAGTAAGGTAGCAGAGCGAAGGATGAAGACGGGATATCCACCAGGGACTGTGCATTAGCATTAGGGTCATCGACGACAGCAGGAGAGGTGTTGAGCGGAAAATTAACAAGGGCATGGGAATAAGACTTGGAGTGATTATCGTCCATGGCAAAGGACAGAGAAGTAGTGTTTGGAGGCTGATGTTTGTGAATGAAGCGGTGAAGTAAGAATGAGTGGTTAGTAAGAAGATATATAAAGCTAAGAGTAGACGAGAGAAACTCTAACTTCTCACTTCGGAGCCCGTGAAAATTTCTTAAATACTTACCTTCATCCCCCCCCCCCCCCCTCTCTCTCTCTCTCTCTCAAATTTCACCACAACTTTTATAGAGAAACTGATATATGTGAATGCACTCGATTACTAGGCAGAAAATGTTTTTTTACATACCCAAGTGCTTTACAATTATAACATGTACATCAAACTCCTCCAAGTTAAGCTTCTATGCACACAAGCAAGTCACAATACAATTTTCTTAATTCCTCAGAGGGATAAAAGGCTAATAATTAAGGCTTGGTTTGCTTTTATGGTGCTTAAGAAAATGATTGGCTAATATGGGCTCAAAGGGGATAAGCAAATAGGATGAAATATAAAGGGTAGTCATGGGTAAAGATGGTTATAAAAAGAACAAATTGCATCAATCGTTTTTATGCATGTGCAATGGTTATAATGTGGTATCGAACATAGTTCTAAATGCAAGTTCTAGAGATGAAATTCAAGTGAGAATTCACACATGAAAAGATAGAGGACTAATGAAGTGTAAGTCCTAAGGTCAGAAAATAACTCATAGCTTTTGTCATTAATTTTAATCCTAGCCAATCTCTAAACATAATCACATGCAATTTCCTAATTCAATCATTCACACATATTCATAATTCAAAGTTTTTGTTTCTATAATATCCCACTTAAATTAAAAGGGTAATACAGTAATTTTAATTTGATAAAAATAAAAGTTATGAATTTTATTTTATTCCTTTTAGAGGAGTAATTTAAACTTTCATTAACTTAAGTTCAAAGGTTGGGTTAAGATAATTTTATATAAATTATCAAATGGGTTATAATAGTATGGTGTAGAAATAAATATATAAGTATAACAATAAATGTAGTTTTAGAATTTTAAATATAATAATAAAGGGGATAAGAAATACTATGTATATCCATGGGAGGGATAAAATACTAAATACCGTAAGTATGTTATCTCTTTAAGCTATGAATGGTCTAAATTATGATTAACCTTATGTTAATTATAATTTAAATAAAGTTATCAATTTTAACATAGAATACTTGAACCAAGTTTAATAAAGTGTTAAAAAGGGGTTAAGTATGGTTAAATTTATAAGAAAAGGGTAACATAAGCTTTATTGTAACCTAAGTTAATTTATCTACATCTTAATTTTGGGTTAAAATAATATTATAAACTTAGAATGATAAGTTAAATAAGTTTGGGTAAATTTTATAATTTTTGAAAAGTTATTCAAGGATATTTTTGCCACAACTTAAAAAGTTGGGCGAAATATTGCAATTATCCCAAAAGGGGGGCGACCCCAATTTACTGTTCATCTTCCTCCCCAGCCCACCAAGCTCTCGGCCAAGCTTCGTCCATGGCGTCTTGGGCCAAATCCGACCCCGTTTTCGTCGCATTTCGTTCGATTAATCCATGGGCTTCATAGGTAAGATCAAGATTCACTCAATCAAGGTAAAATCAGAATGTATAAACCGCGTAGAAGATCGAATTTTTCCATTGAAGGAAAGAAATATATCCAAAATTGCGTCGATCGTATTTTGGCAAATTCGAGATCAATTCGTGATCTTTTTTAACCCAAATCTGGGACGATTGTGTATGTTTTTCCAATCTCTTTCCAACCATTATAAATAGAGCCACACCCATTGCATTTTCGTCATCCAATTTCAAGCTTAAACCCCCGATTTCTCTATTTCGTTGGGCGGTTGTTCTTGGTATTTTCCGGCCACCACGGTGCTCCTCCACCACAATTACAGCCACCCCTGGAACCACCTTGAAGTCCTCTTGTCCCGACCCCGGTGGTGCTCCGACTAGACTCAATTTTGCCGTTTTCCGTCGGTACCCATTTCGAACCTCCAGTGAGGGTTTTTTGCCCAATTCAATTTTGGGGTTTTGTTTCTATTTTATTTCAATCGTGATTAATTAAGTTAATCTGGATTCATTAAAATTATATTAGGTTAATTTAATTTTATAAATATTAAAATGAAATTAATTTATATTTTTTGGGTATTATCTAATATTATGAATTGTTAATTTATAACATTTCATTAGATAATAAGTTTGGTTATAAATTTATTAGGGTTATAAATAAATTAATGGATCAATTTATTTATGTTATGAATGTTTAGAATATACGACTAAATAAATTTTAGTATCGCATAAATAATCGTTTTATTGTAAAGCCTTGAAAATTGATTTATTTACGAGTTAAATAAATTCAATTAGAAACTGAGACATTGTATCCTCAAATTTCGATATTGAATAAATTATCTAAGTATAATTTATTTATTGTGTGTGATTTGGGTACGTCTCAGATTTGCTTCCGGAACGGAATTAAAGTAGGAAGTTAATTAATAGTCGAAAGCAACCGCTCCCGTTACGCCGTTCAACCTCCTTCGTGATTTAAGGCAAGTGGCGGTTAGCTCTTGCTATTATATTCTATATTTTTCTTAATTGACAATTAATTTGTTGTCTTAATTAAGTAGGGATAAATATTCTTAATTTCTGTTTGGGAACTTATGTGATAAATTAGTGTGGAAAATGAATCCTATATATTAGGTTGTATATTTTGCTAGTAACGACCCTTATATATATATATATATATATATTATAGGGTGCTAGATGAACTTTGGAGTGAATTGGTGTGTATTGGTGTGGACTTATATGCTAGTTAGCACGAGTATTCGTAGGAACGATATTTACCTTGTGAGGTTTATCTGTTTCTTATAGCTTAGTATTAGGAGGATTATTACCCTAATACATTTTGGTCATGATCACCTACCCTTATTCTAATATAAGTGGTGGTGCACTTAGCTAATGTCGAAATTCGGGATTCATCCCATGATCTATATCTCATTGCGAGATTGGTGTGGATTAACAACTTTAATGTAAATGCACGTTTTGGAATTAAATAAGATAAGTGTCATTTTGCACATAATTAATATACCATCGGGCGAGAAGTACAACGTGGAACCCGCCCGGACTCTTGTCTAAAGTATGTCCCTTTCCAATCTGGATTCGCATTATGCGGTGAGGTTGGTCGATGACCCAAATATTCAAGTAGTTAGTTTTCAAACTTTGTGTGATAAATATAATGTTCCCAAACAAACATACATATTCATATAAGATTTACCTTCTTTGAAGTCTTCTCTTGTCGCATACCTTTTCTATCGTTTCAGTGAGAGTATCTGAGTTATATATCGTCTACCGACTATTATTCGAGAGACAATGATAGTAACCGAATATAATCACAAAGAACCACTCTGTTTGAGCCCTTGTTTAGTCTTTCATTAGACTAACCAACCTTTCTTTTCCTTGCATGGTTGGCTGGTGTCATCCGTCCTATACGACACATCAATGGTTGGTTTCAGACAACCTTGAAGTAACAAATCGAAGACGAAGGCTTGCAGTTGAAGATTGAATATTTTAAGTAATATTAATTATTTTTTTATAGTTGTCTAGTGTTGACTTAATCTTGATATATAAATGTAAGACCTAGTTAAGTTAGTCATGTGTTAGGGTTTATTTAACAAGTCTTCCGCTATATTGTAATTTCGATTGTAAAACTTATCTCTTCAATTTACGAGGAAAGATTTTAATTAAGGTTTAAGTATTTGTTATAAAAGTTTTCCGTTATTTACTATGTTATTATTTAATGTTCATTTATTTATTTAAATCATAATTGTTCCGATTAAAGCCTTGGGTGACTTTGGACTTTACAGTCTGAGGTCACTAACGTGTGACACTACCGATGTAAGTCAGGGGTCTTATAGTTTCATGATCGATTGCAATTTTGACAACCAAGACATTTCACATGGAATAACATGAGGAGTACATCAAAATCCTAAAGCTATATGCAATGTAAATGTTATGATAGCCTAAGTTAATGCAAATCTAACTAATGTGAATGTCATGTCATGTCATGGACCAATGCAACTAACGCTAGAGAAATAGAAAATGCAATTTGAAGGTAATTTTCTCTCCCTCTCCCAAGCTTAAAATATGCATTGTCCTCAATGAAAAACAAAAGTAGAGGGAGAGGGGAAATTACCGAATCATCGTGGTGGTGGAGGTGGATAGCCATGGGTGAGATGCATGTTATAGAGGGCTTGAAGAGTTGTATTCATTTGCTCCAAGAGTATTTGTTGGGGATGTTGCTCCTCATCAAGTCAAAGAATGGATTGATGCATTGCCTTGAACAAGCAAGTTTTTCAAGAAATTAAGGCTAAATGTACCAAAGCAATTTTAACAAGCACATTCAAATAAAGCTTCTCAATGAAATTCTTAACAATATGTACTTATTTGCTCATGGGTCAAATTTCACTACGCATCATCCATCATTACTCTTAAAATCAAATTTTTCAAGAAAACCTTCAACATTCTCCATGGAATGGCACCAAATTTTATCAATATCACAAACAATTAACAAAAGAAACACCATGATTCATATAATTTAGCAATATCAATGTCACAAGTGCCTTCCAAAATTCACAAGAAGTATAAAGGCCCGAAGCATCAACTTTTCCATTTTCCATGAAAATCTCAACAACAAGACATTATAATTCATCTAATCAAGCTCAATTACCACCCAATTGCAAATTTGCAACAACAATTTGACCAAAAATTCATAAAATTTTATTTGAAAAACAAATTAAGGCTAAAATTTGGGGATATTGGGGTTTTTTATGAGAGGGGGCAGCCATGGTGATTTTGAGCTGTGGGTGGTTGGAGGTTCGTGGTGTTGTGGTAGAGGTAGTGTGTGGGGTTACGAAGAGAGGGTGGGCTGAGATGTGGTGGCCATTGGGGTGAGTATGGATTATGTGATACCCCGTATTTCCGTAAGGATATTCTGGAGTTTTGGGTATTTTGGAAATTTTCCCGAGCGCCGTTTTGGTATGTCGGATTAATTTCGGAGACAGAAAGACATTTTGTAATGTTCTCAGTCTCTGTAATATTTTTTTCTCAGTGAAATAATATACAGTCGATGTACTTTGGGATTTAATACTCGTTCGTGTACGATTATTTTTATCCCGGGTTAAGCCAAGATTATCCATAAGCCAACGGATAAGGAGTGACCTGGCGGCGCCCGCCGTGGGTATGGCGGCGCCCGCCGCAAGTCAGCTCCTGGCTCCTTCGTCGAAGCTTCCTCCTCGCCAAGTGGCCTAGCAAAACGGCGACCGCCGCCCAAAAATGGCGACCGCCGCTTCGGAAGGTCAAGGGCGGCGACCAGGGGCTGTCGGCGGCGACCGCCGCATTCGTGCAGAAGCTAGCCTCACTAGCTGTCGGCGATCACCGATGCTTCGATCGTGGCCCTCCACGTCGCATTTGGCCATCATTGCCTTCCATGGATGTTGGGCTATAAATAGAGATGAATTGGAGCTGGATTGGAGCACAGAAACAAGCTCAAAATCCCTCAAATTGTCTCGCCGGAGTTCGAGTTCTTGCCGGAGTTTTGGAGCGATCTTCGGAGCTCCTTTGGTGTTGCTTCCAGTGGCCAAGTGGAGCTTTGGAGGCACATTGGAGCGTAGAATCCAAAGCAAGGAGAAAGAGGACCAAATCGCTCGCCGTCGGTGAGTTTTCTGGCCTCGTTAAATTTTCCGATGTTCATAGCGGCGCCCGCCGTGATGAAGGCGGCGACCGCCGCCATGAACACACGGCGCCCGCCGTAAGGCCGCCAGCGACCGCTGCCAGAAGGCTGATGGCCTAGTTTGGCCTCGGCTTTGGTGGTTTTCGATCGGACGTCGTTCCTTTCGATTTCTTTCGTTCGTGCTCGTCTTTGTCGAATCTAACTTAGGGTTTCTTTATGGGTCGATTCGAAGGAATCTGTGTTGCCAGATCTGTCCCTCTGTCGAGCCCGGAAACTCGTCGTTAGGCTTCGTTCAAACTCTGCGGATTAAGGCAAGTGGCGATTCGCTCTTGCTCATCGTTCCATATTTACATTAATTATCAGTTGTTTATCTGAGTAATTAATTTGGAATGATTATTGTGTTTATCTGGAAATGGTTTTATAAACTGTTTTGGAAACTGTAATAATGATATTATAATAGGTTGTATATCTGTTAGAACAACGCTATTATTTATGTTCGCCTTGAGGGCATTTATGTGGATTTATCCTGAACTATTGTTGTGCTCGAACTGTTTAGTTAGCACGAGTGTTCGTAGGAACACTAATCCAAGTAAGGATTAGTCGTTTCTTTATAACGTAATATTCCTCAGAATAATTCCGAATAATAATTTAAGGGTCATGACCTATGCTTCATATCCACCTTTAAGGATCTGAAGTGTTTAAGCGCCTTGCTAGCGCAATTGGGTGAACATAATTGTCACCCTGTGTATTAAGCACCTAGCTAGTGCAATTGGGGTGGACGTAACTGTCACCCTGTAAATTAAAGTGTAAGCATTGTGGCAGTGTAATCTGGGTGAACGTAAGGTCACCCTGTGTAATAATAACTTCCGTTGTTACTCGGAATAATATTAAGCCTCGTGTGTGAGTGTTTGTGTGTTGTATTAATTTGGGTCGACATAATGGTCACCCTGAGATTTAAAGCGTTGTAGTTGCTCTTAATAATATTAATATATTTCAGTGATGTGTGTTTTATAATTAAATAAGATAATGTGCCCAATTGCACAAGATTAATATACCTTTGTCGAGTAGTGCAGCTAAGTAAATAGTGCAGCTAGGAAAGCTCGTCTTGACTTTGATCAGAGTACGTTATCTTTCCAATCTGGATTCGATGTACGCGGTGAGGTTGGTCGTGAACCGAAACATCTAAGTCAGCTTTTAAATCACTTGTTTGTGATCCTTTAAACGTTCCAGATTTGTCATATTTCCTTAAGACTCACTTCCGTTGGAGTCTTTTTTCGGGTCGATTTCTGTGAAGATTCAGTCTTCCAGAATCTTCTCTTGTGCATGCCTTTTGTCATATTCAAGTATAGTATGGTGGTTGACTAACGTACTCGACTTTTATTAGAGAGACGAGGAGTCTAACCTAATATGACTACTTTGAACCTTCTGCTTTGTACCCTTGCATAGTCTATTCAGTAGACTAACCAACCACAATTGTTCTCTGCATGGTTGGTTGGTGTCATCCGTTCGATTCGGCACATCAGATAGAGCGAAGAGATGAGGAGACTAGATTGACTATGAAGACGACGGTTGTTTTTGGATGTTTTAATAATTATCTTTTAATCAGGTTGAGATCCTTGGGCAGATGATCATTACGATCATAACCCTTTTTGTAAGATTTCAAGAAAGACTTCCGTTGTACTTTGTTTAAACTCTGTATTTGTCCTATTCGGGATTGGGATGTAATCCCGGGACTCATGTTTTATATGAATAAAGTTATCATTTTTGTACCATATGTGTTTCATGATTGTATTTAAACGGTAAAGCCTTGGGTGATCTCGGTAAGGAACACTGAGGTCACTGGCGGTAATACCTTTCCAAATGGGTTAAAATTTGGGGGTGTTACAGATTAGCAGCAAGGGTGGGGGTGGTTTGTTGTAGGGTGATACGCACAATTATGTTGTGTGTATGGACGGAGTTTTAGCATCATCTTAGTGGTGTTTTAGGGTGCTTTGGAGGAATTCTGGAGTATTGGCGAGGAGGTACGGAAGACACACTTTGGAGGCGTATGGAAGCAATTGGAGCGGCGGAGACGAAGATTAAAGAACGGAGCTTACGGCGCCCGCCGTGGTAGATGCGGCGCCCGCCGCAATTGCCTTCCCAGCTGCCTTGGCTACGACATGTGCACGGCGACCGCCGTTTAAAGACGGTGACCGCCGCAATTACGGCGCCCGCCGTGAAGGATGCAGCGGCCGCCGCCTGTGTCAGAAGACCACCGAACCGATTTTTCCTTATATGTTATTTCGGATTATTTTATTACGTTTTTATTATTTCGTATTAGGTTAACTTAGACTTTAATTCCTTTAGTATTTAAGGGTAGAGAAGGACTTGTTTCTACTATCTCGAAACCCTAATTTCACTTTTCTATTCTACGTACTTGCTATGAAGAACTAAGCCTCCCTTGCTTAGTCAGACGCTGAAGCTTTCGTTGTGATTTAGTTGTGAGACTCTTACTCTTAATCTATTGCATGGAATTTATCTTCTCTCTCGCTTGATTGCTTATGATTGATATTGATATTCTTTAGTCTGATCAACTAGGGTTTGTTGTTATTGGTCTATTGCTAGATCTAGATTGTTACTGGTTGAACATATCTATTTCAGAGTAGCAACTGCATCGTACTAGTATCTGGTTGTGCTAGTCTTATACAGGAGAGATTTGATTTACATTCTAGGATAAAAGCTGGTTGTTTTATGCTAGAATTGTATCCAACCATATTCCTATCCGTAACGCTGCTATTAAACTGAATCTTGATAGTTTCAGGGTTGTTTGATTAGTTAGTGCTAATAGTATCTGGTTGTGCTATTAGTTATATCTGAAAAGGAATTGGAATTTCCATTGCATGAGATTTTGAATGAGTTTCTAGGATCAACTTGTCATACGAATAGTGGATGTTGTTTGACTAAGTGTTTTTCCCCATTACTAAATTCATCATCTTTAGTTTGTCTTACCTTTGCATGCTTAGTTACTTAAAACAAACAAAACCCCCCCATTTGGTTACTTTGGATTGACATACAAATTGCATAATTAGATAGAATTCGCCTCCCTGTGGATTCGACCTTTACTTACCTAGGACTACGGTTTAGGGTTTGTTTGGATATTTTGCATAGCAGTTTTTCACACGACAAAAGCCTGTTATCAAATTGGCGCCGTTGTCGGGGAAGCAATATTCTATTTAGTGTGTGATTTGTGTGCCAATTTTGGTGTGAACCTATCTTATGGTTCACACTCGTGTTACTAATAATCTACCTCTTGAATTTGATCCAGAGATCGAAAGAACTTTTCATCAGGCTCGCAGGGCTGCGGGTGCATTACTTCAGGAAGCTGTGACGATGGCTGACAATCTGCGTGTTACTCTTGAGTCCTTGACGGCTCCTAACTTGGACCAACCAACTCGTGCTGTGCAATTTCCCGCTCTTGGTGATGGGGTTAAATTTGAGCTCAAGACAGGAGTAGTCCATTTACTCCCGAAATTCAGTGGAACCCCCCTTGAGGACCCTATTCAGCATTTGGATGAGTTCCTTGAGGTCTACACCAGCATGCAGCCATCTGATATTACTGAAGATCAGATGAGGTTGAGGGTATTTTCTTTTTCTCTGAAGGACTCAGCGAATGACTGGTATCATTCTCTACCCCCAAGAAGCATCACTACTTGGGTGAATTTGAAGAAAGTATTCCTTGACAAGTATTTCCCAGCTATCAAGTCCAATCAACTTAAGAAGAAGATCTGCAACATTGAGCAACTGTCCAATGAGTCTCTCTATGACTATTATGAACGCTTCAAGAAACTAGTGAAGAGTGACCCTTACCATGGTTATGCTAATCATGATCTGATTCTCTATCTGTATGGAGGACTCCGTGAAGATGATCGTCGGATGGTGAATTCTTCATGTGGTGGAAACATTTTGAAGAGGACTTATGAAGAAGCTCTGGAGATATTTGCTACACTGGTTGATGACTCCAGACAATACAGTGGGAGAGGTTCCCAAAGCTTGGTGGCTGCAAGTTCTCAATCCAAAATTGATCAAGCTGACTTTGATGTGCTGAGAGAGGAGGTGAGACGTCTAAAGCTGAAAGGTACGCCTCAACAGGCCAAGGTCTGTGAGATTTGTCATGACGACTTGCATCCTACTGATTCGTGTCCTTCCCTACAAGAGGAAGTGAATGCAGTAGGAGGATATCAGCAGAGGCCCAGGCATGATCCCTACTCCAATACTTACAATCCTGGTTGGAGGGACCATCCAAATTTCAGATGGAGAGACCCGGAATAGAATCAAGGTCAAGTCCAACAGCAGGGTAACCCTCCACAACCTAGGCAACCCTATGTGCCAAGACCTCAAGGGCAGAGCTCGAATCCTTCGTCGTCTATGGAGGACATGATGAAGATGCTCACTGCGAATGTTAATAAGCTGACTCAAAGCTCAGCGCAATTCCAAGCAAATAATCAAGCTAGCATTCAGAACTTGGAAAGGCAATTTGGCCAGATTTCTCAAGTGGTGAATAAACTGGACGCAAAGGATTCTGGTAAACTTCCATCTCAAACGGAAGTGAACTCGAATATTCGGAATGTCAGTGCTGTAACTTTGAGAAGTGGCAAGAAGCTAGAAGAAGATAAGTCTGAAGTCAACGAGGCATAAAACGAGGATCTGGAGAAGAACAGCGACGGCGACCGCCGTGAAGGCGACGGCGACCGCCGTGAAGACCACGGCGCCCGCCGTAGCGATGAATCTGCTCTCGACTTCGCTGATAGAAATTACGGCGACCGCCGTACTAATTACGGCGCCCGCCGTGACGGTGATCCAATTTCCAAAGTTTCTGATGATGTTCACGGCGCCCGCCGCGAAACTTACGGCTCCCGCCGTGACTCTGATGTAGCTCTCGACCTGTCTGAAGAAAATCACGGCGACCGCCGTACTAATTGCGGCGCCCGCCGTCCCTCTGTAGTCGAAGCTGATGCTGAGAAAGAGTCTGGAACTCCGATTTTTCCTGAGTGGAAGCCTGTTGCACCATTCCCATCTGCTTTGAAGTGTACCAAGCCACTTGCGCAGGACAAGGACATGTTTGAGATGTTCAGAAACGTTGAGGTCAACATTCCTCTCCTCAATTTGATCAAATCTGTCCCTCGTTATGCGAAGTTCTTGAAGCAGATGTGCACAACAAAAAGGAACCAAGACAGGAACAGTAAGAAGAAGGTAAAGGTGAGCGAACATGTTTCTGCTGTATTTCAGAAGCGCTTACCTAAGAAGTGTGGCGATCCAGGTATGTTCACCATCCCTATCACTATTGGAGGCACCAAGTTCAATAAGGCTATGCTAGATTTGGGTGCTTCTATTAATGTTTTGCCTTCATCTCTTTGTGAATCCTTACGATTAGGACCTATGCATGCTACCAATATTTCCATTCAGTTAGTTGATCGATCTAGTGTACGTCCTATAGGGATAGTAGAGGATGTATTGGTTATGGTTGGTGATCTTACTTTTCCTGCTGACTTCTATGTGCTTAATATGGAACATGATAAGCATGCAGCTCCTATTCTGTTAGGGAGACCCTTCCTCAAAACTGCTAATACCAAGATTAATGTGAGCATTGGTTCTTTGACTATGGAATTCGAGGGCCAAACCATAATTATAATATCTATGAGGCCATGAAATACCCGTCTGATGATCATTCCTTGTGTGCGATTGATGTACTTGAGCATGTGGTACAAGATGTGTTTGATGAGGATCACCTAGATGTCACGCAATCTATTATTGTTGATTCTAGTTTGGATTTTACTCTATCCACTGACTTGCAGGAAGTTGTCAATGAATTGGATGCTTACTATAAGCTTCCTCGTGAGCCACCAAGTAAATCGCCTCTACCACTAACCCTGCCTAGCGAGAAGCTTTTGCCCTCTATTGTGCAGGCACCAGTGATTGAGTTGAAGCAACTTCCCGAGCACCTCAAGTATGTTTTTCTTGGAGACAAGGAGACATTACCGGTAATCATCTCCAGCAAGCTCACTAAGGAACAAGAAGACAAGTTGGTGGTGGTTCTTAAGGAAGATAAGACGGCAATCGGGTGGACCATTGCTGACATCAAGGGAATTAGCCCTACCACCTGCATGCACCGTATTCTGCTGGAAGGAAAGGAGAAGCCTTCGAGACAACCCCAGAGGCGTCTAAACCCACCTATGATGGACGTTGTCAAGAAGGAAGTTCTGAAACTTCTACAGGCAGGTATGATTTTCCCTATTTCTGACAGCAAGTGGGTTAGTCCTATGCAGGTTGTCCCGAAGAAAGGAGGGATTACAGTGGTGGAGAACCAACATGGAGAGCTCGTTCCCACGAGACTACAGACAGGCTACCGAGTATGCATTGACTACCGCAAGCTAAACGCGGTCACCAGAAAGGACCATTTTCCTCTTCCATTCATTGATCAGATGCTCGAGAGACTGTCGGGGCGTGCGTTCTACTGCTTTTTGGATGGATACTCCGGCTACTTCCAGATAGCCATTGCACATGAGGATCAAGCAAAAACGACATTCACTTGTCCCTTTGGCACTTTTGCCTATCGCAGGATGCCATTTGGGTTGTGCAATGCTCCAGGAACCTTTTAGCGGTATATGGTAAGCATCTTTTCTGAGTACATTGAGAACTTCATAGAGGTCTTCATGGATGATTTTACTGTATATGGTGATAATTTTGATGCCTGCCTGATCCACCTATCACTTGTGCTTGCAAGATGTGTTGACACTAATTTAGTGCTGAATTCTGAGAAGTGTCACTTTATGGTTGAGCAGGGCATTATTTTGGGTCATATTGTGTCGTCTAGGGGTATTGAGGTCGATAAGGCAAAGATTGAAGTAATTCAGTCTTTGCCCTATCCTACTAATGTTCGCGAAGTTCTTTTTTTTTTCGGCCATGCAGGTTTCTATCGCAGGTTCATTAAAGACTTTTCCAAGATCTCTTCACTTCTGTGTGACCTGCTGAAGAAGGAGATGGGATTTGAGTTTACAGCTGAGTGTCGGGCAGCCTTTGATGAACTGAAGGCTCGCCTGACAAGTGCCCCAATTATTCAGGCTCCTGATTGGTCTAAGCCATTTGAGATCATGTGTGACGCCAGTGACTATGCTGTGGGGGCTGTGCTGGGCCAAAAGGATGGTAGAGCATCCCATGTGATCCAGTACGCTTCAATGACGTTGAATGGTGCGCAAAGGAACTACTCCACCACAGAGAAGGAGATGCTTGTTGTGGTGTTTGCTCTTGAGAAGTTCAGGCAGTACCTCCTTGGTACAAAGGTCTTTGTCTACTCCGACCATGCTGCTCTGCGCTATCTCATGACGAAGAAGGAAGCCAAGCCATGGCTGATCTGGTGGATCTTATTACTCAGTGAGTTTGATGTGGAGATCAAGGATAAGAAGGGTGCTGAGAATCTTGTTGCTGACCATCTCAGTCGAATTGTCCAGGAAGATAGCACTCCACAGCCTCAGATTCAGGCGAGATTCCCTGATGAGTCTCTATTCAGGCTGACTACTGTGGAGCCATGGTATGCTGATTTGGTGAATTTTCTCTCCACGGGTGAATTCCCCCCACCTTTCAACAAGGCTCAGAGGGACAGACTACGCAGTTCAGCCAGATTCTTTGTCTGGGACGATCCCTACCTATGGAAGCACTGTTCTGACCAGGTAATTCGTAGGTGCATCCCAGAAAACGAGGTAAATTCTCTCCTTGCCTTTTGTCACTCAGAAGCATGTGGTGGGCACTTTGGGGTACAAAGAACCGCAAGGAAGGTACTTGACGCAGGATTTTGGTGGCCTTCCATCTTCAAGGATGTGCATAACCACTGTAAATCCTGTGACAGGTGTCAAAGGGTTGGAAATATATCTCATAGGGATGAGATGCCACTAACAGGGTTGATTTTCTGTGAAATCTTCGATGTTTGGGGCATTGACTTCATGGGACCATTTCCAACCTCTTGTGGTAACATATATATTTTGCTTGCGGTGGACTACATTTCCAAATGGGTAGAAGCGAAGGCCACCAGGACTGATGACGCCAAAGTTGTTGCAGATTTCTTGAAGTCCAACATATTTACCAGGTTTGGGATCTCGAAAGCTCTTATCAGTGATAGAGGAACTCACTTCTGCAATAGGACAATCACTGCGCTGTTGAAGAAATATCATGTCACGCAGAGAGTTTCTACTGCCTATCACCCTCAAACAAATGGGCAAGCTGAAGTGTCCAATAGGGAGATAAAATCCATCTTGGAAAAGACGGTGTCTCCCAATAGAAAAGACTAGAGTTTGAGGCTTGATGATGCATTATGGGCATATAGGACAGCTTACAAAACACCAATTGGTATGTCACCCTTTCGGTTGGTGTTTGGTAAGGCTTGTCACCTTCCAGTGGAGCTAGAGCACAAGGCATACTGGGCTGTCAAGAATTGCAGCATGAAAATGGATGAGGCTGGAGAGCTTCGTAAGCTGCAACTGCAAGAGCTGGAGGAAGCCAGGATCGAGGCCTATGACAATGCCATTCACTACAAGGAGAAGACTAAGGCTTGGCATGACAAGAACATATTGAGGAAGGACTTCAAGGTTGGAGACAAAGTCCTCTTATTTCAGTCACGCCTTAGACTTTTCCCAGGCAAGCTGAGATCGCGCTGGGCAGGACCCTAATATGTTGCAAAGGTATTCCCACATGGTGCTGTAGAGCTATTTGATTCAGCATCACAGACTTTGTTCAAGGTGAATGGGCAGAGAGTGAAAAAATACCATGAGGGATTCACAAAAGACACCATTGAAGAAGCGTTCCTAAAGGAACCCGAAGCTGAAACGTGATGAGCCAGCATTGAGTCGAGCCACGACGTTAACTACGGCGCTTCTCGGGAGGCAACCCGATGATTAGGTAGAGTGTTTCCTTCGCCCTTAGTTGATTTCAGTTGTTCTTCTTTTTGTTTTTGCATTTTTGTGTCGAACTAACCTGTAGGAAGCGTCAAAAAGTGAAGAAGGAGTTCACGGCGCCCGCCGCCAAACTTACGGCGCCCGCCGTAAATGCCTCGCCAAGCAAGTTGGCTATGACCTAAGCATGGCGACCGCCGTTTAATTGCGGCGCCCGCCGCGATTAAACGGCGCCCGCCGCCCTTCTTACGGCGCCCGCCGTTTTATTACGGCGATCGCCGCCATTCTCAGGTTCGACCCCTATCCCTATTTTTAAATTTGAAGAAAAAAAAATAGGCCCCGAAAAAACCCTAAACGGGGTACAAAAGACAAAAAAAAAATGAATACCCCGAAAAGACCTTAAACGGGGAGAAAAAGTCAAAAATCGAAAGAAAAATGGACCCCGAGAAAACCTTAAACGGGGTGCAAAAGGCATAAAAAGAAACCCCGTTAAAACCCAAACGGGGTAAAAGCCAAAAAAAAAAAAAAAAACACCTTCTACAACTGTTTTTTTTAACCCTATTTCCCTTTACCCTACCCTACCCCTTCTGCTTTAAACCCACCCTAGCCCGCCACCCCCAGATCTCCCTCGCCGCGGCGCCCGCTATAACCCACAATCCCCCTAGCGACCGTCGTTGTGCAGATCTCCAGCATCGGCGAACCAATCGTCGCGGCGACCGCCGTATTCAACACGGCGCCCGCCGCAACAAACACGGCGCCCGCCGTTCTTCATCCAGCGCCCGCCGTTTTCTTCTTTCAGTGATTTCTGATCTTCTTCTGCTTTTGATTGTTGTTGCTGCATATATTGTCGAATTTAAGCATGTTGAAATGCACTTTTTCGTCCCGATCCCGCCCGAGATTATCTGATGTTGAGGAAGCCCGTAGGAAAATCATTGGAAAGAAAACCATGCTGACCACCTTGTTTTTTGATCCTGCGACGATGAGGGAGCTTCGTCTGTCTGATTGTGTTGAGCAGATGTTTATTCACTGTGGGTTGGGTGGTTTTTACCATCTCAGGGCGCCGACTTTTCCCTCCTGGACGGAGGAATTTCTGATTAGCTTTGAGCACGTTGAGGATGAGGGCAGGATTACATTTAGGTTGGCGGGCAGCCCCCATTCTATGTCATACGCAGAGCTAGATACGGCGCTTGGGATAACCAAGCCACCGTCCTCTCAGGAGGAGTGGGATGCAGCCAACGAGTATCTGAATTTTTGGTACCACTCCACGGGCACCACCATCTTTGACCCACAGCATGGCGAGTACAACTACAAGTGGTCGCACCCGGGCCTACGGTTGGCCCACAAGGTGGTTCGGATGGCCTTCCTTGGTCAGTCCGAGATGAACAAGGTGCAGTATCTTGATTTGGAGACCGTTTGGAGCATGACGCCCGGCTGCGACCTGGTGAAGGACTGGAGGTCCTTCTTTATGATATGTTGTAGGAAGTTCCAGCGGGACAAGAACCACAAGATCGTCATCGGTGGGCTGGTTTCATTGATTGGTCAGCACCTGGGTATTGCTTTCCCAGACCCGTCGCTGCAGCTGACCCCGGGATACACATATGACTGGCGCCAGCTCAGGACCGTGAGTGTTTTGTCTGGGACCGGGCCTCGGATGTCCTGGTTGTATGGTTCGAGAGGCAGCCACCGGCTGCCCGTACCCTTCCCGATTGAGATACCTTTTGGGCCACGCTATGTGGATTTTGATTTGAGGCACTACAGGTTGGGAGCTAGTCCTAGCCCGGGTGCGGGCACCTCTGCTGTTGGTCCCTCAACATCCCATGCTGCAGAGTCTGAGGATGAGGATGATGCTGCGAGGCCTTCTATGTATGTCACTGCTGGGGAGCGTTTTGATTTACAATCGATGATGTGGGCGACGCTCCAGCAGATGGACACCCGCCAGCAGGAGATGTACACTCACCAGCAGTCTATGGAGACAGCACTACATGATTACCGCCAGGAGGTGTACGACTACCGCGCCGAGCAGACCTCGATGTTTCAGCAGCAGGCCGATGACATCGGAGCTATGGAGGAGCAGATGTGCCAGTGGAACCTATTTATGGGTTCCCAACATCCAGACTTTCCACCACCCCCGCAGTAGTGGTACCTTCTTGACTTCCCCTATTTATTTATGTCTTACTTCATTGAGGACAATGCGTATTTCAAGTGTGGGGAGGTTGACTATGTATTACTATTGTTTTATCTTAAAAAAAAAGCCAAAAAGAGAATAAAAGGCATATCAGAAATCCTGGGATGGACTGAAAACCCGAAAGGGCGGTCCAGGTAAAAAGCAGGTAATCCGGCAGGCATTAGGCCTGGGCAAAAATGGATTCAGAGTGATGTGAGGTGGTGAGTCCAACTTGCAAAATGAAATGAGAGTGTTAGGTGAAAACCTGCAAAGGCGCCTAAGCAAAAAGAGTGAAAAAAAAATTGAGTGTTTTAGGACTTCAAATTTACCGGCGCAGGCGACATAAGAAGTGGAGTATAGGAGTGTTTTGGGTAGGTTTTCACTTGGAGGAACAAGGTGTAGTAATTGTGGTGTTTGGCACTCTCATTGATGATTCTTTATGCTGATGTTGGACTTGGATGTTATGTGTAGTTTTCTTGTGTAGTTGGTTAGGGGATGTTGAGCTTTCATACAGATGTTTGATACTCTTAGTTGTGTGCTTCTTCGCATTTGAGGATCTAGGTGTTCCATTGATGATGGGTGGTAGTTTTCCATCCACTCGAGACGAGTAGAGATTCAAGTGTGGGGAGGTTTGATACGCACAATTATGTTGTGTGTATGGACGGAGTTTTAGCATCATCTTAGTGGTGTTTTAGGGTGCTTTGGAGGAGTTCTGGAGTATTGGCGAGGAGGTACGGAAGACACACTTTGGAGGCGTATGGAAGCAATTGGAGCGGCGGAGACGAAGATTAAAGAACGGAGCTTACGGCGCCCGCCGTGGTAGATGCGGCGCCTGCCGCAATTGCCTTCCCAGCTGCCTTGGCTACGACATGTGCACGGCGACCGCCGTTTAAAGATGGCGACCGCCGCAATTACGGCGCCCGTCGTGAAGGATGCAGCGGCCGCCGCCCGTGTCAGAAGACCACCGAACTGATTTTTCCTTATATGTTATTTCGGATTATTTTATTACGTTTTTATTATTTCGTATTAGGTTAACTTAGACTTTAATTCCTTTAGTATTTAAGGGTAGAGAAGGACTTGTTTCTACTATCTCGAAACCCTAATTTCACTTTTCTATTCTACGTACTTGCTATGAAGAACTAAGCCTCCCTTGCTTAGTCAGATGCTGAAGCTTTCGTTATGATTTAGTTGTGAGACTCTTACTCTTAATCTATTGCATGGAATTTATCTTCTCTCTCGCTTGATTGCTTATGATTGATATTGATATTCTTTAGTCTGATCAACTAGGGTTTGTTGTTATTGGTCTATTGCTAGATCTAGATTGTTACTGGTTGAGCATATCTATTTCAGAGTAGCAATTGCATCGTACTAGTATCTGGTTGTGCTAGTCTTATACAGGAGAGATTTGATTTACATTCTAGGATAAAAGCTGGTTGTTTTATGCTAGAATTGTATCCAACCATATTCCTATCCGTAACGCTGCTATTAAACTGAATCTTGATAGTTTCAGGGTTGTTTGATTAGTTAGTGCTAATAGTATCTGGTTGTGCTATTAGTTATATCTGAAAAGGAATTGGAATTTCCATTGCATGAGATTTTGAATGAGTTTCTAGGATCAACTTGTCATACGAATAGTGGATGTTGTTTGACTAAGTGTTTTTCCCCATTACTAAATTCATCATCTTTAGTTTGTCTTACCTTTGCATGCTTAGTTACTTAAAACAAACAAAACCCCCCCATTTGGTTACTTTGGATTGACATACAAGTTGCATAATTAGATAGAATTCGCCCCCCTGTGGATTCAACCTTTACTTACCTAGGACTACGGTTTAGGGTTTGTTTGGATATTTTGCATAGCAGTTTTTCACACGACAAAAGCTTGTTATCATAGGGCCCGACGGGATGAGTTGTGGCTGGGTGTGGGTAGACAGAGGAGTTGCGGGGCTATGGTGTGGTGGGGCTGGGTGAGGGCCACCAGAGGAGTGGCAGGGTTGTGGTGTGTTTGTGGGCCGAGTGAGAGCGAAGAAGGAGTACATACTAGTGGTGAGATAGGGGATGGTCGCATCAGTGGCGACTCGTCAGAGGCGTTGTCGACGTGGGTGGCGAGGTTGTGGTGTTTTGGGGTTGGGTGAGGGTTCGCCACAAGGGAAGATGAAGGAGATGTAACACCCCCGACTTATGTCGGTAGTACCACACGCTTGTGACCTCAAACGTTACCGTCCAAAGTCACCCTAGGCTTTAATCGAAACAATTAAGCTTAAATAAGTATATTAAATAACAAAAGATTAATCAGCGGAAAACATGTTTAAATGAAACTCAACATTTTATTAACAGATCTCTCATTAAATGAGAGAGACGATTTTACAACAGGGTGAAATTACAGCGGAAGACTTTTATATTAAACCCTAATACATGACTCGTTTATAGGAACACGTGTAAAAATAATACTTAATAACCTTAAAACACTGCCACTTAAATCTTCAACTGCAAGCCTCTTCTTCGATTGGTTACTTCAAGTCTTCGGGGACCAACCACTGATGTGCCGTATAGGACGGATGACACCAGCCAACCATGCAAGGAATAAAACCCGGTTGGTTAGTCTAATGAAAGACTATGCAAGGTTACAAACAGAATCGTTCAAGTGATCGTAACCGTTTACTATCATTGTCCCTCGAATAATAACCGAAGGGACGATACATAACCCGGAACTTTCACGGAATGATTTGTATTAGACATGCACTGAAAAAGAAGACTCCAAAGGAATTGAGTCTTGTGGGAAACGTATGACAAATGTTTGGGAACGTTAAGTTTTCACACAGCTTTTAAAACACGACCTTGACAATTTGGGTCAACGACCAACCTCACCGCGCAATGCGAATCCAGATTGGAAAGAAGACTTACTCTAGCAAGAGTCCGGGCGGTTTCCACGTTTCACTCCTCGCCCGAGGGTTTATTAATTATGTGCATAACCGCACTTATCTTATTTACTTCCAAAACGCACATTAACATTGAAGCTTTTAATGCAATCTCGAATAACTACGAGAACAACACAGGGTGACATTACGTCCAACCCAATTGCAATAGCAAGGTGCTTAAACATCATCTCTTATCCTTAACGGGTGGATAAGAAGCAATGGTCATGACCTTAAAAGTATTAGAGAATTATTCCGACTAATACCGAGTTATAAAGAAACGACTAATCCTTGTAGGGAATTAGCGTTCCTACGAATACTCGTGCTAATCTAGCATTTAAGTCCACATATAAATCCACACAAATATCCATTTACTGTAATATCATATCAAACTATATAATAGCGTTATTACTAGCAATATATACAACCTATTATAAAGTCATAATTTAACACATCGTTTAATTAAATCTGTTCCCAAACAGAAAACAACAACTTTTATCCCATCTTAATTAACAATCAATTAATTGATAATCAAGGGAAACATGGAATAGTGAGCAAGAGCGAACTGCCACTTGCCTTGATCTAGACGAATCGAAGATGTCGGGTTCTGAGATCTGGAAACTGGAATCTGCGTACGGATCCCTACGACGACGACGAGACAACGACGGAACCCTAAGTTAGATATGATACAACACGAAACAACGAAATGAATTGAAGGGAAACAAAAGCCTAAGCCGTGACCGTGTTTGTCCAAGCCACGATCGCGCTTGCTAGAGCAAGCCGCGGTCGCGGATTGGACATCCGCGGTCGCGGAATTCTGGGCAGAGCCGCGGTCGCGGAATTCATCCCTGTGGTCGCGGATCTCCCTTTCGACGACGGCTCAACCCGGCTTCGAGGCTTACCGATGACGAAGGCGACACTTCTTGGCTTCGGACGAAGGCTCACCACGACCACCACCACCTCGAACCTCCAAGGCACTTCCGGCGACACCAAAACTCCGGTGAAGCTCCGACGATCTCCTAGAACTCCGGCGATGCACTTAAACAAGAGAGAGAGAGAGCTTGAGAAGCTGTGGATGATGGATTCCGAAGCTGAAGACCCCTATTTATAGGGTGAGGGGGAGCTCAACGCCGAGAACACAAATCGATCGGCATCCCCAATGGCAAAACGGCGGCACACGAACCGGCGAAACGCGGAAAGAACGAAGAAGACGAAGAACAGTGTTTCCGCGGTCGCGGAAATGCCGCGAGCGCGTCGTTTGCCTTTTGGTCACGGGTTTCGTTCAAGGTCATGCTAAGTCTGTATTTTTAGCACCCATAAAAATATTCTAAGACCCACTAATGCATTAAACGTATATCCGAACGTTCAAAAGATTAATACAGAGATTACAGAGGTTACAGAAATTGCCCATTATGTCTTTCATACAAAACGACAGTTTGGGACTTTTAGGGGTTATTACATGAGATGAGTTGGTTAAGGGAGGGAGATGAAAGAGATGGGTTTGATGCGGGTTCAGTTTAGAATAATTTTCTTTTGAACTATGGTATGGCCACGGTCGTGGTGAATACCACTGTTGACCATGGCCATTCAAGAGAATTTGCCACGAAAAACCAACAAATAGTTTTTAGTCTAGAAAGGCCACGATCGTGGCAAGTACCACCGTTTTACTGTGGCCATTCCAAAAGTTTACCACG
This sequence comes from Rheum nobile, assembly GCA_027886185.1. Taxonomy (NCBI): domain Eukaryota; kingdom Viridiplantae; phylum Streptophyta; class Magnoliopsida; order Caryophyllales; family Polygonaceae; genus Rheum; species Rheum nobile. Next base: position 2,369,298 of record WOAB01000717.1, on the reverse strand, counting down.
ACTAACATTTTTTTTACTTGTATGGCCAACTACCTAACCCAAATTAATCCATGTATGTATTTTTACCCCAAATTTTATCTATATAAGATGCATCTAATCCCTAATTAAGAGCCCTATGACACCAAACAAAAATCACATGCAAAGAACACATCAACAATGAAATTGTATCACCTACATCTACTCAACTAAAACTAACCAAGAAAAATTAAACTAAAAAGCAAGAAGAGATTTGCATGCATGGATCAAGCAAGAAAAGGATAGAAATGCTTGGATTGTCTCCCAAGAAGCACTATTTATGGTCTAGCTAGACCGACCTCCTTTATTTATGCCTTCAGATGAGAAAGGGAAAAGATGACTCCCTTTTCAATCGAATCGCCATCCACATAGTGCTTGAGTCGAATTTTCTACACTAAAGAATCTCTTGAATTTTTGTGCCATAACTCAATCATCACACTATTGCAAAATTGACTCACCATATCTGCCCCAAACCACCTTGTATGCTTACTATCTGGAAACATCTTCGAGCGGTGGTGAAAGAGCATTACTTGGTCTCCTTTCTTGAACTCAATGAAGGTCTAATTTGTGATGCCATGTTTTCTTTTCTTCTTTGAGCTTCAACCCTTAATGATTCCACTTAGAGTGGAAGAAAGATGTTTCAATCCTACCTTTGTTGTATCATTCTCTTTAAGGGTAAACACTTTTAGCTCTTACTCAAGCTTCTCAACTTTGGACAATCCAGGTGAAGTCTTCAACTTTGCTTCATAAAGTTGACACTTGAGGCTACATTCAACCCTTTATCATCAAGCTCACCTGGTCATAAAACATGTATGTCTAGGATCTTCCAAGTAATATCTCACAAATCTTTCTTCACTAGGTGGTCAACAAAATCAACCTACACAAAAGAATGCTCAAGAGAATGATGTTTAGTAGCATTTGATAAATTAAATTCAAATCTTTTTTCCCGAACATCCAAGGAAACTTTTTCTTTTTTAAAATCAATAACGACGCATGCCGTTGCAAGGAAAGACATTACAAGAATGATGGGGAATTCGACATCTTCAAGGATGCCCCTTGGATAATGAATAGAGTGATCTGCTAGCACCAAAGATATATTGGTGGGTTTTAATTCACGAATGTCTAGTTTTTCACAAATAGAAAAATGTATTACACTCACACTAGCACCTAGATCATATAAGGCTTCGTTCGACATAGCTTTTTTGCACATTAACAGAGCTTAATTTTTTTCTTCATCTGCTTATTGAGTGTTCGGCAAAAAAATTATCCATCTAACTTAACAAGCTTATTGTAGATGAATATAGCTTAATTTTGTTAATTTTTTTAATGTGACCTCCCCAACATTTTGAAAGCTTAACTAGCTTAATGTATTTTTTTTACCCACTAGTGCCCTTAAATGAACACATAAAATAACTCGTCATCAATCACTATATAATTATAAATATAATTGTATAATGAAAATATTTACATAGTTTTACAAGTATTACATATCTCCCTAGTTAGACTTTTGTCAAAGACTTAGTTTTAATTACAATTCACTACCACAAAAATGCTATTTTAATCCGTGATAAAATAACCCGGATGTCCTATATCCAGTATAATAGGGGGTCAAAACACTAGAAAATCTAATTTTCTTTTAAATTTTGCGTTAATAATAGCAAATAACCCGGGTATAAGGCAATACGTCCGGGTTATTTAAGTACACACCTCTTTGAGCCATGTACAAGAATAACCCGGGCATTTTCCCCCTTGATATATCCGGGATATTAGGTAAGATAATTGAAGAATAAAACCCGGATATTTTTATTTGAACCACGCCCGGGTTATTTGCTTATGTATTATCGAAGTGCGTATAGCATATATCCCGGATATGTGTACATCCGGTATATTTACTAAATTTGGTGATAATATAGATCCCGGTTTTTATACATCCGTGTTATTGAAATTCTTTTGAAAAGCAAGTTTCAGAATAAGCCTCTACTTACACACGATGCAATACTCAATCTAAACCCTAACTTCTCTTCTTCTTCGATTGTGCCTATACTGGTGGAACGCTCAATTCCATTCTTCGATTGCTTCATCTAGTATGCTCTTGCTTGTCTTTTTCTTCGAATCCTTATATTCCATCGATAAGGGAGTCTCTGGAACTCAAAATTTCTTCTTTTGTGCCTTCATCTACTGCGCATGAACGAATCCGCTCTTTTCAAGCTTGATTCGCTCTTGCTGGTCTTCTTCTTAAATTCCATCCTTTCTCTATTGCCGATCTTTAAGCTTGAGTCGCTTGAACGAATCCCTCCAGTCTTCACTTTGATTCTTCTCCGATTCGTTTTTGCTCCCGCTCTCTTCGACGGAAGATGAAGAACAAGGGGTCTAGTCTTTCACATTGGAAGAATTTTGATATGGAAGGTACTTTGTTAGCCATTTTTATCTTGCTTTACTTGAAAGTTGAAACAAGTCTGTAAATGGTCTATATCAGTAACAGGGAGGAAAGCGATAGCCACGGTTACCTTTGGCGTTTGAATTTCAGATTTCTTTAGGTTAAATATTCAACTTGCCTACTTATTGAGAGAGAGAAAAAACTTGCAAGTGTTTGTGAAATAGCTACTTGATTTGCCACTGCTAATGAAAAACATTGGCTAGACCCCACCCCAATAATGTCAAACATATAAAATTGTTGTTAAAAATCATGTATAGCAAATGGGGCCGAGGATAACCAATTTCAGAAGCAGTTTGCGGACAATAGATTTTGAATTGCTATATCTATTTGACCCTCCAGGTCTACTACATACTATTTATGATGTCATGTACTTTACTATGTATCAGATTTTATGATAAATCGCATGAAGATTGATAAAGGTCATTAAAGTGAAAAAGGCCCAAAATGCCAAGTTTGGAAGGTTGTTTGCTATGGTTGCTCATGCCTTGGCTAAGGTGCATTTTGGGATATGGGTATTGTATAATTGAGAAAGTCCCTAAAAGAGGCACAATGGAGGAAGGCATATCTGATAAGAAACTTGATGATATGGAGCCTGATGTATCACATAGAACTTATAGTAATGAGAATATTCTATAAGAATGTGAAAATATAAAGGAGAATTATTTTTTTGCCTTTTACTGAAGGTTGTCACAGGCTCAACATGATTTCCAAAAGTCATATACACAGGTATGTTACTATCATGATCAGTTGCAGTGTGATAAAATATCATATTGTACATAACATACTGATTTGCTAATTCATTCTTTGCCTTACCTTACATGTACTGCATTGTATTTTTCATGCTATCATCAATATTATCTCAGGAAATATTTTCAAGATAAATTATGGTCTTTAAAGTTTGTACAATTTAGATCTTTCCGTGTTTTCAACGCTTAAATAACCGCTTTTGGAGTTATTTGTCTTGAACCTAACTTTTATATATGATCTTGTATATAGATCTAATTATCCTTTTTTTGTAATTGTCTTACCCTCATCATCTTTGTGGTTGCAGGTTTGTGACGCATACAGGAACAAAAAACACCAAGAGACATGGTTGTTACAAAGAAACCGTAAATGAGTTAACAAGAAAGATTGAGAATGTCATTTTAAGAAGTATAGATTTTTCAAAGTCTTGAAGAAGTGCATCTCAGTGAGTTTGTGGACCTTTTTAATATTCCTTGAGTTACTTTTCTTTGGCGTTATCATAATCTTTTCTAGCTTTTTCCCTTGCAAAAAAAGTACTATTCTAAGGTGAAATATAGAGGGCTTTTCTCGCTTTTACTATAACCTTACCCTTTTATTACTTACAAAATATGCCATTTATTTGTATGTCGAGTTGATTACCTTTTTCTGGAAAAATGGTTCTTAAATGGATCTAAACTTGAAATAAATAGTCTTCAGCGTGTTAATGAGTCATACCAATTAGATTGTAGTGTCTAACTTGACTCTATAGGCAATGAAAAACTAACCTTGTTAAGCCTATCAGGATGAAATGATTACATGTAGATCAGCAAAGATACCATTTTACAGGAAATAACTCTAGATCTCTAGAAAATTGTCTTAGTTGCATGACAGTTATTATGTATGAATGCATCTAGAAAGGAAACACTTTGTATACTCATTCGGAACAATACTTTTCTGGAACATTGTCTTCAAATGTGTTCACTGTGAATTGGACGATCTATTTGAGATTTCTGATCCAACGTAGTTTTGAAAACTCTACACCATTGTCGTAGCTGTATTCTTATTCTTTTTAATAATACCTTGAATTGTGTGTCTTAGGATTATGAGGCTAGGCTCTTTCTTTTTGAAAGGAGATTCAATGGGAGATCTGTAGTTTCTGGTGAGGAAGCAATCAACTAGCAGAGGAAGAAATCAGAATCGATTCAATTCTTTGGGAATTTGCCAAAAAATACCAAGACTTCGGCATTAGGAGCCAAAAAAAGAGAGTTTGGAAAGAAACTAGAGGTTAGGAAGAAATGTTTTTTTTTTCCTATTTAGGTTATTTCTGGAAAGTACTCTGTCATTTTCATGTTTTGTCTTCTCTGATGGAGCATATTTCTATTTCAAGGGGACTCTTGCTTGCTATTTGCTCTTGGGAGATCTTTAGGTTTGTAATTTTAATTGTGTTGTTGTACTCAGTTATAACTCCCTTCCCCCCTCCACTAAGATAAATATTTAAATTAATGTTTAAGTTATAAGGTTTATCATTGGCGTATAATTAATACATGTGAGAGAGTTATATTTTTCTAATTGAGTTATTAATGCTACTATGCTAGTTGGACTATATGCCATTTTGAACCCACGAAAAATATAAGGTTTATTTTGCTGATTGTTAGCTTTCATGTTCAAATTCTGCATGCTTGGCAGATGGACTTTGGTGGGTCTTCTCGCCTTGGCTAGGCTACACATGATGATGTGGTCCCCTAACAATACAAGGTGCAAAATAATTTTTATGAAGTTGTGTCAATTTCTCTGATTTTGATCAATTTGGAATTACAAATCTTTTACTTTGTTCAAAGAAACTGTTCATTCTGAAGTTGTCCTGACTTTTTGTCTGGAAAATGACTTGACAACATGCGTCTTCACTCTTTAGTCTTGGGTGGCTTTGATAGCTTCACACATTTATTCCTTTATTTGTTGCTTGGTATGGGTTGGCATTATTAGGTTGTACTTGATAATGCCGCATGCATATTGTTTTGCTCCTTCGAGTAGTTTTTATATATGCTGTGGATACTTCATACCATATAATTTTGATAACTTCGCAGACTTTTCAGAATGTGTTGCCTCTATGAAAAGAAGTGGAACAGTACAAGGAGTACCAAAGGAAACTAAGAGCCTACCTTTGGAAGCATTAAGGGTGTAGATTGATTCAAGATCAAGAGGTTGGCGGTGAAAATGAAGAATCATAAGGGGTGATTTTGTTTCTTCAACTGCTAATCTTTTTAGGTGACAAGTTGCGAAATGTTACCTTCCTTTCTCTAGACAAGTATGGATTATGCCTTAGTTGGTTTTTAGTGTTGTTTTTCTTGAATTGGTTTATTCTAGTACATTGTCAAATTGGGTGAAAAATATGTATCTTTTTACAGTCTTGGTGTATTGTGTTGAAATGTGATATGACAATGGATTTAATTTGTTCATTACTGTGTGAAAATATGTAAAAAAAATTAAGGTTTTTATTATTAAAAAACTATATAACCTGGATCTAAATACAATCGGGTTATATAACATATTGAGATCGGGACAATATAACCCGGACCTTGGAATATATGGGGTATTAAGTATCCATGAAATGTGATGTTGATAGAATTTTTTAACCCGGACCATTTTCAGATCCGGGTTATAAAGTCCAGCTATTGTGATATTTTGACAAGATATTATAACTCGGATGTAAAACAGTCCGGGTTATTTAATCACTTTTTTAACCCGGGCGTGTTTTTCAGGTCTGGGTTATATAGTCTATTTTCCTTGTGTTCTATAGTCAAGCAATTAACCCGGGCGTGTGAAAAGAGATCCGGGTTATATAACCTATTATACCCTCAACCTGAAGCCCGAACCATTTCCGTGCAAGATCCGGGTTATTTCTCCTTTTACGCCCGGGTTGAAAACCCATTTTTGTGGTAGTGATTGATAATTTATGGATCTATAAAAGCTCCAATTGATGGACCAACATGCTAGCATGAAATAAAAAATGAGCAATAAATTGAAACCAGAAGTAGATAGATTTAGATTTTGTTAGCCATATACATATGGATGAATTAAAATGAAACTATACCAACGTTGACATCCGTGAAGATGTTGATATGTGAGAGATGACGAGGCAACAATATAAAATATAGGGTTAAAAAGTACTCACATGGATCAAAGTATAACCTTATTTGTATATGTTCCAAAACATTGATGTATTATCATACCCTTTTTCCTAATTGTACTGTTATTATTTAAAAATCCAGTTAGTAATTCTGAACATTCAACTAGCTTTTTAGAGAAAATTAAGCTGATGAATCCAGCTCCAACTACTCATTCAGCTCCAGCTCCAGTTCTACCTACTTATTCAGCTCCAGCTCTAGTTTCAGCTCGATATGCCGAACAGAGCCTAAAGCATTTTCAAAACTAATATTGATGTTTATCATTATCAAAATACCTAAAAATCCTTGAGAGAACCTTGTTCCAACATAAAATTATACAATGACTAATAGAAATGGTTATACCTCACTTCAAGAATTCTCCAACCACAAGAGTACACCCTATTTGAACCAAAATCCATAGACCAAAAAAGTATATTTTATTTAGCATTTCCATTGAATTTATAATTATCTTTTTCATAAAATCTTGCACCTTTATCTGCCTTGATGTGGTTGGGTTTCTTATTTTTATTAAATAATTATCAAATTTATCTATTTTTCATAATCAGTCCATTCACGTTGATAAATAAACACGATTTCTATTTAGCGCACCGGCAAATTTTTTATTTAACGCATTGGTTCATCCGTGACGGACGAAACATGTTCATCTGTGACGGACGAAGCATTTTCATCCGTGACGGATGAACATGCTTCGTCCGTCACGGATGAACATGCTGATCCGCGACACGATTTTGAAATCGCCATAACGTTTGATTCCCTAATCCAAACGCGCTGAAACTTGGAGGAGTTATAGTTGACATCTTGATCTTTAATCTAACGTTGGAATCACTCAATTCAGAGTTACATAGAAAAAGTTACACTTCTCCAAAGACGGGATAAAAAATAGAGATCTCTTAAGCGCCAAGGCGAGTACAATAACATTTAAGTCGGATTACAATAGCATTGCAATCATGGATCACAATAGCATTTAAGTCGGATTACAATAGCATTGCCATGTTGAGAAGGAGAGACATTTCATTTCGGTATGGTACTAATCATTTAATTATTTTATATTAATTATTTGAACCCATGAGTAGATGGTCCTATCAAAGGCGTCACCATTGCCTCCAGTATTTGTCATGTGGGAGCATGCACATGATTCCTCTGGTGCTTGTCTATATGATTCATTTGTTTCTCAACTGATGGCATTCAGACCTTCTTGCACAAGAAAGAGACGAGGTCGCAAGCCGACTTAAATGCTATTGTACTCGCACATTGTAATGCTATTGTGATCCATGATTGCAATGCTATTGTAATCCGACTTAAATGCTATTGTACTCGCATTGACGCTTAAGAGATCTCTATTTTTTGTCCCGTCTTTAGAGAAGTATAACTTTTTCTATGTAACTCTGAATTGAGTGATTTCAACGTCAGATTAAAGATCAAGATGTCAACTATAACACCTCCAAATTTCAGCGCGTTTGGACTAGGGAATCGTGTCACGGATTCCAAAATCGTGTCGCGGATCAGCATGTTCATCCGTGACGGACGAAGCATGTTCATCTGTGACGGACGAAATATGTTCATCCGTCACGGATGAAAATGCTTCGTCCGTCACGGAAGAACATGTTTCGTCCGTCACGGATGAACTAGTGCGTTAAATAGAAATTTTGCCGGTGCGCTAAATAGCAACGACCTAAATAAAAGGATATATGGCCTAAGATATCAGGTTTTTTCCAATCCAATAGATAAAGTCTGACCTCTTGATTCGTTTTACCTAGTCTTAATCAAAAGCGTGTATAATACATAAAAAGCCAGATTTGTTTTATGCAATAAATGTACTATTTCACTATCAAGCAAATTTTCGTCTCTTTCTTCTCTTTATAGTAAACATTTTAGAAATAATAAATTTATTTAATATCAATCAAATTATATAAGTCCCATAAATGAAATACGATGAGACTAAACAAATGAAAATTCAAAAAATTACAATTATTTATATTGAAATATATCTATCCTAATAAATCTACCTTAATATATTAAAGTTGAAGGTATGTCTTTTACAAAAAATTTAGCCACTTGGCTAAACCTTTAACTGACATCTGGCTAAACCTGGAACTAACATCTGTCCTCCCACGACCATCTGCCTCTCAGTATTTTTTGGCTTTTGAACTCACTTTATTTGTTTGGATGAAACTGGCAAACTGCTACTATGAAACCGGCAAACTACTACTCTCACCCACGTTCAATTAAACCTCTACATCAAACACGAAACTGGAGAACTGTAAAAATTTTCCCTTTAATCTTCATTCTCCTCTATACATTCTTCTCAGTTCCGTGTTCTAATTTCTTAGCCGCAATTGGAATTCCCCCCCCCCCCCCCCCCCCCCCTAGCTTGCTACAAGTCTTATAATTCGTAGAGTTGTTTTGTATGAAAGGGAGACATGACAGAAAGGGAGATAAACCTCCCGTGGTATGCTTGAGAGTTAGAGAAAGGGAGATAAACCGTCGGAGAATAAGAGATGAATCAGAGGATGTCCCTTCGGAATAGCTTCCATACAACATTGGGAGAGTCGTAAGTAGTTTTATCATCCTTCTCCATGAAGTCGGGATGTGGGTTGGATCAATTCTGGTGCGTGCACTTAAAAGGTATTTGATCTGTGAAGGAATTGTGTCCTTTAATCAAAGGTGCAATTACTGATTATGAAGTGGGACCATTTATGGAGATATTTAATCCGGTGATTTTAGGTAGTCATAGTGTTTTGCTAGAAGCCAACTATGATTTATAGACTATATGTTATAGAGTATGTCATAAAGTCTATTGTTATTGTTGCCGGGTTAATCGGTGCTATTTTGTAGTGTTTATCTAGGGGTTATTACCTGGTTTAGGGCGCCATTTGGTTGGATTTAGAGCACAATTGGAGATTATAGAGTTAGAGCGGAGAAGTGTGGTTTTGGTGGTCTGGATGAGCTAATTGGAGACATTCAGAGGAATAGGACTTGGCCATCTGAGGAGACAAGGAAAATCCATGAAGAAACCACATTGAAAAGACCAAATTCGAGAATTAATTAGGGCCAATTCGAGAACAAACCGCGACCGCGGCCATCACGCGAAGCAAAATCAGCTTAATTAAATAAGCGTGATGGTGAAGCTGGAATTTGGAGGAACAAAGGCACGTGGAAGCTCGGCCCAATGGAGAAGAAGCCCATGAAGGCTTCGGCCCATGAAGATCCCGCGTGAATTGATGCGGGAAGCAGTGAAGCAATTCGGCCGTGATGTCACCATGACGTAGGCGACCTGATTGTTGCATGTGATGGGCCGCCGCTGACGAGATGTTTGCTGGAGTTGGGCCGTGCGGAGCATCTGCTGGACGAGAGAGGCCAAGAATCCGGGATTAATTTCCCCCGTTTTGGATTGTTAATTTTGGTTTTTATTTTATTATTATTTTTATTATTTTACACACTTTTAGAATTAGGTTAAAAACACTTTTAGTTAACCTAGTTGCAACCTATCTTCGGATCACGTTAGACCTAGTTTTCTATTCAGTATTGTTTTTCCCTTTCTTAGTTTAGTTCTTTGTTTTGTTTTGTTTTTGGCTAGACAATTGAAGCCTTGGTTTGAATTTGATATTGAGATTATTCCTTTACTTTTTCTATGATTGTTTTAATTCTCTCTCGTGCTTAATCTCATTGATCATATATCGATTCCCCTTGATTTGTTAATTAGGACATCAAATAGACTTATAATAGTAGTTCCCTCTAGATTGACACCCTAGAGAAATTAGTATTATGTTATTGGTTCCCCTTTTCCATACAACCTGTTGAGATTGTTATTGATCATACTACTAAGGATTGGAGGATACTGGTTGCGAATCTAAATCCCTTAGTTTGTGTAGAGAATTAATTGCATTCAATTGTATGACTGGTTGATACACTTGCATGTACCTATCTATTCCTGAACTTCTTGCTGCTATTGAATTAAATCGTAAAGGTTAGTAGGGATTTGTTTAATAGTTAGGGTTATCAGGACTGGTTGGACTGGTAACTAATTCAGAACAGGGATTAGGACTTTCATGAGTATTGAGGACTAGGAGTAATCAATGATTGATCAACCAAACTAAAGGTGGATATTTATCTAGCCAAGATTTTTATGTTTTATTTATCATTTTATTAGTTAGATTCATACAACTCCCCCCCATTGTCTTTGTTATCAATTGGTGAATGATTTTGCAAACATGAAATATAACTTGATTCTCTATGGGATTCGACCCTTGCTTACCAGACTACATTAGTTAGGTTTGTTTAGGATTATTTTGTTTAGGTGTCACGACAACGCCTATCACGGGTCTTACGAGGTCACACCCTTAGAGTTTGGACTGGATCAGTTTATTGGGAGACATATTATATAAAATATATAATATAAAGTTATATATGATATAACTTGGGAGATAAGGTTTGTTAATAATAAAGAGTTATTATTAATAATAAGAGATATATTTATTTAGGAAATAAGATATCTACACATGGCAATATAAAAGGAGGGCTTTTAGGAAAAGCCCATAACCCTAATTCACTTCAGAAATACGGTTTCCTCCATCTCTCAAATCTCTCTCTCTCGTTCGCCTTCGATCCTCGCTCTAGCAACCGAGTCCTAGGTGATCCAGATTCAAGCTTGAGTGGACCAAATAGAGGAGTCACACGTGAGACTCTATTCTCTCCATTCTAGCAGATTGAAACACACATCAAGAGATATTTGATTCTTCCTATCTATGATATATTTGGTTTATACATGAGATCCTTGGTTAGATGTTAGGAAAACGTTTCCTGAAATTCCGCTTTACGCATCTAAAATCCCTACAATCTATGGGTTTTGCGATTCTGGAGACGTGATTGAGGCGTCGAAGCCTTGGAATTTGATGGTGGATGAAGGATTTAAAGATGATGTAGTTGCAATCAACAAGATGATAGAGACTTTCTTTAAGAAGAATAAGTTTGATGAGGCTCTGAAGCTCTTTCAAGCGATGAGGATGAAGAGGACGGATGAACTAGGCATGTCCACTTATAATTTAGTGATCGAGTGGCTCGCTAAAAAGGGCAACCTTTCTCAAGCACACCAAGTGTTCGACTAAATGCTCAATAGAGGAATCCAGCCAGATGATGTGACTGTAGTCTGTAGCGTCGTTGGTTTATGGGCTTGTGTCGAAAAGGAGGATAAGGGAGGCTTATTTGATGGTGGAGAAGATCTAGAGGATGAGCATAAGCATGTACCACGCCTTGATCAAGGGGTTTCTAATGGAAGAACTTATTTGTTGATCAATTTCTGCACTGTGGGAAGTAGAATCTCCTTGTATATAGTGAGCAACTACCATGTTCTTCCCTTTACTATCTTTCAATATTTGCTTGGCATGATTGTTTCTAATTTCTTGCTCTCAATCTTGTACTAGGTCCAGTTTAGAGAGGTAGATTTATAAATTGTTAAAATGTTGGAAATTTAGTAACTTGACCAGAGGTTTGAACTGATGGAAAATTGTTGGCATGGACATAGCAAACGACAAAGGGAAATTTTTGTTCTCTCCTTCCTCTTTAATTGTTCTTCTTCTCCATTGCAGGATGTACTGAGAATTAGGGTGAGAAGAGAAGGAATAAAGTTGGGTCACCATAAGCAATGGCTTTCAACCATACCAGAGTCTCCAACTGTCATAATAATGCCTTTTGTGCCCATCACTTTGCTTTTGTACTGCCGTCAGTGTATTAAGCAATGTGCATGCATTTGGAAAGACAAATTGAGGACATTATTTTCAGTTCTTGACGAAATGGGCTAATGAATTGCCAAGGAGAAGTTGAATATAAACCTGATTGTAATATTTTACAATTTATGTGTCAATTGTCAAACCTACTTTTTTGCATGATTACCTGGCTGGAAATCTCACATTAGTCTGTTTTTAAGTCTTTCCTTATTCCAACTACTGCTCCTACTACTTTTTGCATTTAAACTTCGCCTTAATGAACATTATATTGAATTTTAACTTGGGGAGACTTCTTTATCCATCAAAAGATTAGCAACTTATTGTCATCGGTTAGTAGTTTGACTTACTCTATGTCTAGGAATCTAATGGGACAATTGACAATAAAATAAATTGTTATACTATGTCATCAATATATGCTGTTTACATATGGTATAAGAATTGTTGAGTATGCTTGAATTCAACGGAGGGCCGACGCCGGGTCACGGTGGATTTGGACGTCCCGCGGTGGGTAACTGAGAGTTGTCGAGAGTTGTCGCCGGGTCGTGGTGAGGCTGGCGCCTCGCGGTGGAAAGGCCACCGCCCCGCGGTGGAAAGGCCACCGCCCCGCGGTGGAAAGGCCACCGCCCCGCCGTGAGGGACACCGCCCCGCGCTGGATGGATTCATCTCGCGGTGGGCCATGGGCCGGTGTCATGAGGCCCAAATCTATCAGGGTAGATTAGCACTATATATAGTCGTCTAATGTAAACCCTAATTGTAATCTGAAACTTTGTCTCCTAATACAATCTGATCTCCCTCTGTCCGTGGACGTAGCCAAATTTGGTGAACCACGTAAATCTGTGTTTCGTTTGTTCTTGTTCTTTCTTGTTTGTTTGTTTGTCTCTCTCTCAATCCGCACAACAAACTGGTATCAGAGCTTCGGGTTAGATCGGCGTTTGTAATCAGGAGAGAAGGATGTCTGCTATGAACATCAAGATCGACAAGTTCACGGGGAGGAACAGTTTCAGTCTATGGCAGATCAAGATGCGGGCTTTGCTGAAGCAACAGGGTCTATGGGGGCCGCTGAAGGTAAAGGCAGGCGAGGACGTCACCGCTGAGATGGCCATTCAGGAGGAGAAGGCACACTCAACGATTATGTTGCGCCTGGCAGATGATGTCATCACCGAAATTTCGGATGAAGATTCTGCCGCTGGGTTGTGGTTGAAGTTGGAGAGTCTTTACATGACGAAGTCTCTCACCAACAAGCTACTTTTGAAGCAACGTCTGTTCGGCCTGCGTATGCAGGAAGGTACGAAACTCAGGGAGCATTTAGAACAACTTAATACTATTCTGTTAGAATTAAGGAATATTGATGTTAAGGTTGAAGATGAGGATGCTGCCTTGATTTTGTTAGTATCTCTGCCCAGTTCGTATGAGAACTTTGTTCAGTCATTCATAGTTGGGAAAGATACAGTAACTCTGGAAGACGTCAGGTCTGCCCTTCACTTAAGGGAATTACGTCATCAGGCGAATGGCACGAGTTCAGATAATCAGGCCTCTGGGCTGTTTACCAGCGGAGGCAAGGGGCAAGGAAAAGGGAGGAAGAAGGAAAAGAAGCCGTCTTCTTCAAAGGGTCCTAAGCCGAACGATGTCTGCAACTACTGTAAAGAGAAAGGGCATTGGAAGAACGAATGTCCTAAGAAGAAGAAACCGCAGGATTCTGGTTCTGCAGCTGTTGCAGAAGATGATTGTGCACTTGATGAGGATATAGCTCTGGTTGCTGGTGGACACACTAATCTAGATGATGTGTGGGTTCTTGATTCTGGGGCTTCCTATCACATATGTCCTAAGAGAGAGTGGTTCGAAACCTATAAGAAGGTAGATGGTGGCAGTGTTTCCATGGCCAACAATTCTGTCTGCAAGGCGGTTGGAATTGGCTCTATCAAGATCAGGACACATGATGGCAAATTCTGTATATTGAACGAGGTCAGGCATGTTCCACTTATTACCAAGAATTTGATATCTCTGAGTCTGCTGGACAGTAAGGGGTTCTGTTTCAAGGGTGAAGGTGGAGTTCTGAATGTCTGTAAGGGTTCTGATGTTATCCTGAAATGTGTCAAAAAGGGCACTTTATATTTCCTGCAGGGTTCTACTGTTTCTGGGTCTGTTTCTGTTGCATCTTCAGAGATTCACAAGGATGATATGACTAAGTTATGGCACATGAGACTTGGTCATATGGGTGAAAAGAGGATGCAAATTCTGGCAAAGGAAGATCTTCTTGGTGGTCACAAGATCACGAGTCTGGACTTCTATGAGCACTGCGTCCTTGGGAAGCTACACCGCAGCAAGTTTCGAAAGAGTATTCACAGGACAAAAGGCACACTTGATTACATCAATGTGGATTGTTGGGGCCCGGCTAGCGTTGAGTCTCTTGGAGGTCAGAGGTATTTCTTGACTGTCATTGATGATTACTCAAGAATGACTTGGCTGTTTGTCATGAAGCACAAAGGAGAGGCTTTCAAGAACTTCAAGGAGTGGAAAACGTTAGTGAAGAATCAAACAGGGAAGAAGATCAAAAGACTGTGAACTGATAATGGTCTGGAGTTCTGTTCGTCCGAGTTTGATCAGTTCTGCAAGGATGCTAGAATTGCTCGTCATCACACAGTCAGGCATACACCACAGCAGAATGGTGTAGCTGAGAGGATGAATCAGACACTACTGGAGAGAGCGAGGTGCATGCTCTCTAATGCAAAACTGGATAGGAGATTTTGGGCAGCAGCAGTGACTACATCATGCTACTTAATAAACCATGGACCTCACACTGGCATAAACTGCAAAACACCTTACGAGGTGTGGTCTGGTAAGCCTGCTGATTACTCGAGTCTGAAGGTTTTTGGCTGCACAGTTTATTATCATGTAAGTGAGGGTAAACTAGAGCCAAGAGCAAAGAAGGGAGTATTTGTGGGCTATGGAGATGGTATCAAGGGATATAGAGTTTGGTCTCCATCTGAGAAGAGGGTTATTATGAGTAGAAGCGTCATTTTTTATGAGAGTTCTATGCTTAACTCTACTGTGAAGTCCATAGAAGAAAGTAGCAGTGTTGATAAACAGGTGGAGTTAGAAGTTCCTCTACAAGAAGAAGAGGAAGAACACTACAGTAAAGCTGAGTCGCCAGAATCTACACCATCAGATTCTCAACCATCAGAAGCTATTCATCAAAGTTTAGCTGAAGGTCGCTCAAGAAGGGTTGGAGTTAGGCCACCACAGAGGTATGGTTTTGAGGATATGGTGGGCTATGCACTACAGGTTGCTGAGGAGGTGGATACGTCTGAACCATCCACCTACAAAGAAGCTGTATCAGGGTCTGAAGCTGCACAGTGGTTTGTAGCAATGGGAGATGAGATGGAATCACTTCATAAGAATCAGACTTGGGAGTTGGTCTCACTGCCTGCAGGGAGAAAGGTTATTACTTGCAAATGGGTTTTCAAGAAGAAGGAAGGGATATCTGTCGCTGAAGGAGTCAAGTTTAAGGCTAGAGTTGTTGCTAGAGGTTTCAATCAGAGAGAGGGAGTGGACTACAATGAGATTTTCTCACCTGTGGTCAGACACACTTCAATCAGGGTGTTGCTAGCAATAGTAACACATCAGGATTTGGAGCTTGAACAACTTGATGTGAAGACAGCTTTTCTATATGGAGAGCTAGAAGAGGAGATATACATGACTCAGCCAGATGGTTTCCAGGTTCCAGGAAAGGAAAAGTACGTCTGCAAGTTAAAGAAGTCCTTATATGGACTTAAGCAGTCTCCTAGGCAGTGGTATAAGAGATTTGACAGCTTTATGATGGAGCTCGGCTACAACAGGAGTGCATATGATTGTTGTGTTTACTACAACAAGTTGAAAGATGGCTCTCTCATCTACTTAGTTCTGTATGTAGATGACATGTTGGTAGCTGCAAAGAGCAAGACAGAAGTTCAGAAGTTGAAAGATCTCCTAAGTGGTGAGTTTGAGATGAAGGATCTGGGAGTAGCTCGAAAGATTCTAGGAATGGAGATTCTTAGAGATAGAGGTCAGAAGAAACTTTTCTTATCACAGAAAGGTTACATAGAGAAGGTGTTGTCAAGGTTTGGTATGTCAACCGCTAAGCCTATCGATACACCTTGTGCTGCTAATATCCATCTTACTACTCTGTATGCACCTCAGTCAACTGAGGAGAAGGAGTATATGTCTAGAGTCCCCTATGCTAGCGTGGTAGGGAGCTTGATGTATGTTATGGTCTGTACAAGATCAGATCTGGCACAGGCTGTTAGTGTTGTGAGCAGGTTCATGGTTCAACCAGGAAAGGAACACTGGCAAGCTGTGAAGAGGATATTCAGGTATCTGAGGGGAACATCTGATATTGGTCTCATTTATGGAGGTGATACACAGTGTTTGGTCACAGGGTATTCAGATTCTGATTACGCTGGAGATGTTGATAGCAGGAGATCTATGATTGGCTATGTTTTCACTCTTGGTGGTTCTGTTGTTAGCTGGAAGGCGACTCTGCAACCTACTATGACTTTGTCTACAACGGAAGAAGAGTACATGGCTTTGACGGAGGCTGCTAAAGAGGGAATATGGCTGAAAGGACTAGTTAGTGATCTGGGTCTATATCATGATCAGGCAACTGTCTACTGTGACAGTCTGAGTGCTATATGCTTAGCCAAGGATCAGGTTCATCACGAACGGACTAAGCATATCGACGTGAGGTATCATTTTCTGAGAAGTGAGAAGAGGATAAAGGTGAAGAAAGTAGGTACTGCTGATAATCCTGCTGATATGTTCACCAAGCCGGTTCCACATAGCAAGTTCCAGCACTGTTTGGACTTGCTAAACGTCAGAAGCTGTTAGTTTGCCCTGTGGGGCAAGTCTGGATCTGAGAGACAGAGGAGATAGTACATCTGGCATTGCCTAATGCATCTGGTACATCTGCGAGAATTCAAGGCAAGGTGGAGATTGTTGAGTATGCGTGAATTCAACTGAGGGCCGATGCCGGGTCGCGGTGGATTTGGACGTCCCGCGGTGGGCAACTGAGAGTTGTCGAGAGTTGTCGTCGGGTCGTGGTGAGGCTGGCGCCTCGCGGTGGAAAGGCCACCGCCCCGCGGTAGAAAGGCCACCGCCCCGCGGTGAGGGACACCGCCCCGCGCTGGATGGATTCATCTCGCGGTGGGCCATGGGCCGGTGTCATGAGGCCCAAATCTGTCAGGGTAGATTAGTACTATATATAGTCGTCTAATGTAAACCCTAATTGTAATCTGAAACTTTGTCTCCTAATACAATCTGATCTCCCTCTGTCCGTGGACGCAGCCAAATTTGGTGAACCACGTAAATCTGTGTTTCGTTTGTTCTTGTTCTTTCTTGTTTGTTTGTTTGTCTCTCTCTCAATCCGCACAATAAGAATTTTCATAATAACAGTTAGCTATCTGTTGTGTACTCTTCATATTTGATTTGATTGAAGTAGTTTTGTGCAATAGCTAACAGATTTGTCATAATACTCATGGACTGGTGGAAAGGAACTTTCTCACTTTTAGTTCAAGAATTCATAACTTCATGGTTTAAACATTATTTATCTACAATACACCGCATACAATGCCTACTTTTTTCTTTCTTCCTTTTTTTGGATATTTGAGCTGATTAACATTGATTGCTAGCTATCATAATTTGGCTTGGCTCCACAAATACATGTAATTGTGTCTATTGACTTGAATAATGTTGACAAATATTATGAAATATATGCTGGCTATTGCAGTTGACTTGATCAGGAGAAGTAGCTCAATTGTTTCCGGAATGGATCAAATTAAGGCAGCTAGTGCAATCGATGTTGTGGATTGCTGCACTCTAAGCTGCACCTGCAATGGCTTACCAACTAGGTGACACCGAATTCGCAGAAAAATAGAAAAGCATATTCTTGAAGGCCAAGTATGTATTCGAAAGAAAGTTGTGGAATGGATTGTACTTCAACTACGACAGTGGGTTGAGTAGTAACAGTAGATCTATTCAAACTGATCAGTTGGCGGGGCAATGGTACACTGCATCCTCATGCTTGCCAAGACTTTTCGAATATTACAAATTCAAAACTGCCCTACAGAGGATCTTTAACTTCAATGTGATGAAAATCAAAGGAAATATGGACTGGTGTGATGAAAATCAAAGGAGTTGAGATAGGAATTGTCAACGGAATGCACCCAAATGGGAGAGTAGACTAGATGTGTAATGTGTATACAGTCACACGAAATATGGACTGGTGTTACATATGTTGTAGCAGCTACTATGATACTTGCAGGAATGGAGGATAGGGGCTTTTGCTACTGCTTGTGTAATTTTCTGTCGGATGATAAGAAGATATTTATGGGCAAGTCTCCTTTTCGTTGCGGAAAGTAATAACTGATGTGTTGTATGCAGGTACTGGTTCCCAACTACAGAGACATGGACTATAGACGGGCACTTTCAGTCGCTTATCTATATGAGGTCGTTGGCCATCTGGGGAATGCAGAGGGCACTGTCCAAGTCGAGGGAGTTTCTTGGGGCTTCAGTTGTGAACATAATTGATAGGATTGATGTGTCAATGTGGAGTTCAAGATCATCAAGAACTGAGGCTAGTGGTGTGAAAAAGAGGGGTAAAAAAGGGAGGTGTTTTGGTAATTGTCTTTCATTGTACGTGCTAGCCCTTTGTTTTTCCCGGTAAATGTTGTAAAATAAAAGCCTTACAAAGACTTGTAATTGTGAATATTTTGTGGTGAGAAGTTGTATATCTGTGTATATTCATATTCATGGCTTTGGAAAAGAGACTGCACTTCTTACATTGATTATAGTTTACCTATTATTCAAGAGATTCACCCGAATTATTCGTTTTTAATTCGATATACAAAGTTAGGGGTGACTGAGCATTGGTCCAAATCGGACCAGATTGAAAATTAAATCCTAAATAAATGTAGGATCAAAATTACTCTGGTCAATCCCGATTGGTCCACTTCGGTCCAATTTTATATAAAAAATATTTTCTTTAAAAAACTAACTACAATATTAATATTTAATTAGTGATATATAAACATAAAAGGAATCGATTCAGTGAGAATAAGTTCCACTACAAATGTGAGAATGATATACATATAGATAAAAACATATTCATAAAATTTAATTTTATGTTTGTACAAGAAAATAAAATTTCAATATTATGTTCATACAAGCAAATAAATTTCAATTTTATGTTCATACAAGCAAATATTTACGCACTTTTAAAACTCATACACATACAATCAAAAATTTATGTATTTCATATACTCACACAGATACAGTTAATAATTTATGCATATACAGGAAAAAAATTCACACTTTAAAATATGCACATGTTTTAACTTACGTGTGCATGAGTTTCGAAAACTGAATAAATTTTTACATGTATGTGTTATCCATATTTTTGAAAAAAATTATTCAAAAGTGCATAAATGTTGTTCAAAATGTGCATCGTTCTCACGAGAGATATCATTTTCATGTGAACCTTCTCCAAATCTAAAAACTTCACTAATTTAGTTATACAATTTACAAGTCTAAGTCCTTTAGATTTTGCTTTACCATTTAGGTTCCAATGACGACAATTTTATGAATTCTCTCTCTATTTCCGAATTTATTGGATTGCATGTTTTTACTTTGACATTGTTGTAACCTTTTACTGCAAACCTTTATCTTGCATTTCATTTATGTTTGTCAATATGTGGTAGATGTAGAAGATATGTGTTTTCTGAGGATGTTGTTTCGAATATTTTTGTCAATTTCAGTTTGTTATTTGATGTTGTCTTTGCTCATTAGTTGTATCCAATCTTCATAAATGGTCAACTCATTTTTCGGTTGAACAAAATTATGTTGCCGTGTCAATTTGAATTTCCTATTCATTATTGCCGTTGCTCACGAGTTGTATTCAAATTTCAAAATCGTGTACCGGAAAACTCATTTCTCGATTTAATGAAATTATATAACATCTCACTTATTTACTAACTTATAGGCTGCATTAACCCGTGCCATGCACGGACGTTACACTAGTTAAAATTAAAATAGCTTCTTTAAAAAAGAATTTGCCACTTGGCAGCTTATATGTCTGACATTTGGCTACACCATGTGCTAACACCTGTCCCTAAAATCTACCCTAAAAACTTCCCACCAGCTTACGTTCTCCTATCTCCATGGCCACGTTCCCCATTCTCCATGTTTCTTCAAATGCCAATACCTACTTATAAATATATGTTGTTGAATTATGAGGTAAATCTTCTCCCTCTTACTGCTGCTCTCATTCATACTCTCCCTATATACCTACTGTATTTGATTGCTTCAACACATTTCGAAGGGAAGAGGAAGCTCGTGGCTTTTTCGATATACTTTCTCGAGGTTAGATTTTGCATCTTTGTATTCTTGCACTGCTTCACTTTAAACTGCATATGGTGGAAGGAACAAGGACAAAAAGGGTGAAGCTTGCACTTAATGCCTGTGGAGTAGATGGTCAAGGTCAGTCTGCATATGGTGGAAGGTACCCTAAGAGGGTGAGATTTCCCAGTATCTTCTCCATATGCTACAGTACACATTGATCATATGATGCAGATTTATTAGCAGTATTTTATGTGGATCAATGTTGCAGAGTTTAGTAGCTTCAAAAGATGTTTACTACCTACGTACGCTGTCATTTTTGGCACTATATATGTCATCGCTTCAGCTTTTGAAATCAACATATCAAGCATACAACAAGAAAACTGCGGAGGTGAAATCATCTTCCACTTAGATGTCATTAGTTTAGTTGTGAATTCATTTGTGGTTTTTGTGTGTTCTACAATTTGCAAATATGTGATTTTGAGGTGTTACTAATTAAATTACGCTAATGACACAAAATTTGAGTGCTCATGGAACTGTCTGAAAAGAAGCAGTTGTTACACATATGAGGTGACTATGTTTTGACTTGTGAAGACACCCAAAAAGAAGTTTGTACGTATAATGCTAAATAAAATAAGGTTATTCCAGGTGGATCGTCTCCCTAGAACTGAGCTTCCTGCATGTACCCATTAAAATATGAATATTAAATGCACTAGAGCCAGCTTGCCAATAAATATTTCATAGAGCAATTATATCAGAGTTAGAGATAGCCGTTTTTTCTAACAAAATTAGAAACTAACAAAGAAGCCCACACGCTTAATATCAAAATATTTATGCGCACTCACCAAAAACCCATGCACATCAGCCCAATTACAATATTAGCTCTAAAATGAATATATTTATTAACACAGCTTCAGCAAAAAACCAGAGACAGAAACGCTCCGGCCCTAGCCGAGGGGCTGGGCTGTGCTATAGAACCCTCTCCTCCGACTTTGCCCGCTCCGACCGAGTTTAACACCACCGCCGCCGCTACCATGGCAACCACCGTCGCCGCCGCTACCATGGCAACTACCGCCGCCGCCACCATGGCACCACCAACCCCTCCGAACACACCGAGCTTCCCACCGGCGGGCTGCTTCAGTTCCTTCCTTGAGGAGCCCCTGCGTCGGTTCTTCCTTCTCACCTCCATGGTCGGAGCAGCCCGAGCTCGCCGCCGCTCTCTTCGGCTCCGCCAGCCTCTCCGTCTTCGCCTTCTCCCTGTGCTTCCCCGACTTCTCCTCCTCCGTCTGCAACCTCTGCTTCGCCCAGATCTAGATTTTTTTTTTTGTGTGTGTAAGCTTATGTGTTGTACTACTTGATTCTGTTGAGCTGATTTAGGGTGGAGATCGAGTTGTTCCAGTTGTGGTCGTGGTTGTGTTGAGGCTTCTGAAGATTCAAAAGGCAACGTCAGGGTGGTCGAGACTCCTGAAGATCCCTCATCATGAGTGGGGGCAACGTCATGGTTGTCCATTCAACACTTTCTAGGGTTGTTTATCCTGTTTGACCCGTCGTCTGACATTGTTCGTTTGTGCTGGACTCACTTCTCTCCTTAGTCTTTTAGCTCGCTTTTGCTTTGTTGTATTTTCATTAGCTTGTCTGTGTTTTCTGAATTGGTTTTTTCAATTGCCGTTTTTTCGGCCTCTCGAGCTATCCGACATTGTATGTCGGTAATTCGAATTCTTACCTTATTAAAAAAAATTATATTTATGAGCACTCACCAAAAACCCATGCACATCAGCCCAATTACATTACAATATTAGCTCTAAAATGAATATCTCACTCACCTATTGTATAGAATAAATCATTGACATTAAGAGCAGATTTAGCAGAGGTTTCCATGAAGAAGAGGCCATTCTCCTCCGCATAAGCATTTGCTTCCTATAAATCACAAATTTAAACCTTAATAAAACACAACAAAATAAGGTGAATCCTATTTGCACCGGAACAGTGCCTTTGACACGCGCCGGCTGGCGCGCGGCAGTGGCTGCCGCGCAGCGGTGGGTGCCGCACGGCGGTGGGTGCCGGCGGTGGCCGGAGGTGGGGTGCCCGCGGTGAATCGAAGGTGGCCGGCGGTGGATCGATCGAGTCGTACAATTTTTCGGGTTGAGTTCGGGTCGGGTTTAGATCGAGTCGGGTTCTTCTTCGATATTTAAAAAATATTGAATTTTAAAATTATATCGAGTCTTAAAAAATATAGAGTCGGGTTCGGGTCGAGTCGGGTTCTTAAAATTCACCAAAAAATTGTGATTGAAATCCACCGAAAATAATTCATTCACGGACGCAACAATAATTCTGATTGAAATCCACCGAATATTCTACCCTGAACCCTAAACCCTAAACCTTAAACCCTGAACCCTAAACCCTAAACCTTAAACCATGAACCCTAAACCCTGAACCCTGAACCCTAAACCCTAAACCTTAAACCCTAAACCGACGTCCATTAACAACGAGATCGTCCATCACCGGCGAGATCGAACTCCCGGTACCACCACCGCGTGGCGGCGCCAGATCGAACTCCCTCCACGTGACGCTCAGGGCACCCGTCGTCGGACCCACCACCGGCCAGCACCCACCATCGGATCCACCGCCGGACTCACCGCCGACACCCATGCCAAAGACAAGCAATAAAACTCACATTCTTGGCATCCTGTCTCTCAGACTCACAACATTGGGTGAACACATTACAAGATGATAACAAACATGTGAGACATTATATCTCTTTCTCATTTAGAAGAAGAAAACCTACCACATTAGTTGCATTTAAAAATCCATAACCTTCACGTATTTTCTCGCTAAAAAAATTATACAACTAACTCATTTACTAACTAATATGTTGAATATATCCGTGCATGGCACTCGTGCCACACTAGTTATCTTTTATAAACTAATATAAAGACAAATAAATGGAAAATTTTAAATAATTTATATTCCAGAATATTTTAAAATTTAGTTAATATGATTTTGTTCATAATTTAATATCTAGTATTTTATTTGCTAATGTAAAGTTAATTTTTTTTAAATAAGTTCTAAAACAAAAAATTAGTATTCATGAATAAGAATATACAAATATAAACAAAATAAATAAGCAATTTTAACCTATAATCAGGTGTTATAATTTTCTAATTTAATTGTATATATACATTCATCTTTTTTTACATGTCAGATATCATAATATGTACATATTTATTTTTTTATGACAATATCTCCAAAATGCTAAAAACTCCTTCATAATCAACTATTTCACAAAATTTTGAAAATTGTTTCACGAAATTTTGAATGTATATTACATACTTGTCAATGGAGAATATACTATAATATAATAAAGGTACATATATTGATTCTTAAAAATAACTCTTAAGTAATACTTGAAATTAAACAAAATATAGAAATTTATACTAACTTATAAATAGAACGTAATTGAATATGAGATAAAATATAATTTTTTTGTGA
Source organism: Rheum nobile (assembly GCA_027886185.1). Lineage (NCBI taxonomy): Eukaryota > Viridiplantae > Streptophyta > Magnoliopsida > Caryophyllales > Polygonaceae > Rheum > Rheum nobile. Next base: position 2,345,358 of record WOAB01000717.1, on the reverse strand, counting down.
TGTGATGACATATTGACTATACATAATTTTATAAAATTACACTAATATATCAAAAAGATCAACCAATCTAATCATAAACAAAAACAATTGAAAATTTGAATAAAACATCTTAAACGCATGGTAAAAGTCCGCTAGTTCATTAAATGAAATCAACTCTTTAAATAACACCTAATTAGTGAATGTTTAAGCTAATTCTGTATAATAATTTGATATGAGATAGAATTATACAACTGTGGTTATAAAGATAACAAAGTTGTTTTGTTTCATCTTATTTTATATTAGTAACATCATAATTAGTAATGTAAAATGGAATAACTCATATATATTGTTTCGTTATTTAGAAACAGATCGTAAATTTGTATAGATTTGGTTATACAAGTTTTATAAACTATACTAATATATTAAAATATTAATTAATCTAATTATAAATAATAATAAAACATATTAAATTAATCATACCACATATCTGTGCTACGCACATATAACTAGTTGCCTTTACATGAAAACATAGCACAATAATGTGGGTCGGTTACAAACTCCCCCATGCGTTTTAACATTTCGGCAAAGCCAAATAACATAGTGCATAGAGCATATGCAAGAAATATTTGGAAGCTTAAATATAACAAACTTTAATTTGTCAAGTTATATAACACTCAGAAAGAAACAAATATTTACGTAAAAAAGATTATAATTTTTTTTAATTCTATTAGACCTGTCAAAATAATTTCGACCTGAAAACAGATCTAACTCATTCGAGTACTTTAGGGTAGAGATTCAACTCCAAATTCATGGGTCAAGAGTAACTCAAATTCCAAGAATCTGAAAATTTATGAGTTGGGTCAACCAGAACCGTGGATTGATTTTACCAGAAGTTTCATATGCAGTATTTTATTTAAATTGAATATTGTGATACATGTTATTTAAATATAAATATTTGTTATGATTTCATTATCAATTATTTTATCTAAGTAAAACAATTATTACAATAGTTATAAGAAACAAACGCTTTTGACCCATAAGGTAAACTTAGACGCACGAAACCCGTTATGACCCAACCCAATCGACTTGTAAATTTTACAATGTGACAACCTGAACTGTACGACCTAATTGACAAGTCTAAATTTCGATGTAGCTATAATATTTTTGTTGGTCTTAAACCCGGTTCAATCGACCATAGTTACTCTAAGTCCAAACCAAATATTGTATGTTACATTTAAAGTATGTTCATCCGGTCCGGACCAGATCGGATTTTTTCAAAAGTCCGGACCGGAGACCGGATCGGACCTATTCGGTCCGGTCCAGTTCCGGTCCGGTCCAGTCTAGGACCGATTTAGACCGGACTTTATTTATTTTTTAAATAAATTTAAATTCCTATTTAAAATCTAAAAAAAATATCTAAAAAAAATATATACTCCTAACTTATTAAATTAAAAAAAATATATATAAAAAAATACATATAAATCTCCAAAAAAACATATAAATTAAAAAAAAAAAACCGATCTACCAGTCCGGACATGTTTTTTTCCGGGTTTGGACCGGACCGGAACCGGATTAAGAAAATTATCTGGACTGGAGACCGGACCATATTTTCACCGGTCCGGTCCGGTCGAGATTTGAACACCCCTAATTTAAAGAGTACACTCTCCCATTCATAAGCGATTTCATGCCGTAGAAAAATTTAAAACTAAGTCACTATACATGAGACATAGCACCATAGGTCCATAACCACCGAACCAACTTGTGATTGTATTAATTAGCGTACATATAATTGAATGCACGTGTTACTATATTCTGTTACTTCATTTGCTTGATATAAGTATGACAAATATTCATGGACTATAGAATCAAATAAGTATGATAATTATTTTCGGACATGAAATATGTAATTCAATAAAGTAGAAAGTAATATACAAATATCAATTTGATTTTCTTCTAAAAAAAGAATTAGGTTGACTTTATCGACGGTTAAAAGATTACTCTAGAATATCCTTTCGGATGAGATCCCTACGAATTAGATCTTGTTGTGGCAGTGCACTTGATGATGAAAGACCTTAATGAGTCAGTTTGTCGGCCACATGATTCACCTCTTGAAATATATGATAAATGTGGACAACCAAGAAACTCTGAAGGTCGCAAAGAATGTCAGAAACGATCATCTAAATCTCCAATGGACACCTCCAGAGTCCTTTAGCTGCACTAATAAGACAAATGTTATCCCCTTTAATTTCGGAGAACTTAATAAGGGTCTTTTTATGGCTTCTGGTTGGTTATTTCTAATAATACAACCAATTATTGCATCTCCATTTTGATGGTTTGATCCATCAAATTTTATTTTATAATAGTTGGGATTGGTCGTTTACGTTTTACATTTCTAGTAATGATGGTCTAATGTGCATGAATATTATCTTAATTGTCCATGCATTCTTTTCTCATTTTAAGAACTATGTTAATGTATTGTAATAGGTCTTTAGTTTTCCATACTTAATCTGAACAAAAGAGAATTTGATTTCTTTGATAGATGCACCACCATGGAACATCAACCTCCATGATTTCTTGTTTTGTTTATATAGTGTGCAATTTGTTAAGTATTTCCCAGCCATATTAATTGTATTGGTGTTTTTATAGTCATTGTATTGTTTTTGTTTGATCATAATTTTCTTATGATCAATTAATCTGTATTAATAAATGTATTAATTCAGATGCATAAAATCTCACAGTATGTACTATAATTGATTTACTTAACTCTTTATCCATTAAAAGTCTATTTATTAAAAACTTCATGCATATATTTTAGCTATGAGATGCAATTTCGTTGTGGTTGAGTAAAGTGTAAAATGTATATACATGTATACATATAGTACCATGGTATTGTTTCTTAAATAATAAGAGAGATGAATCTTTCATCGGAATAAAATCTTCATTTGTGGGATGTGGCCACCAACATAAAGTAGGTGCTTAAGCAATAAGCATGCTTTGTCTTGTTACCCTTTTTCCGCCTCATAATAATTGTGCAAATGAGAGCACAAAAACGACTGCCTTTGAGATGCATATTGACTACCCATCCTATCATTTTTTGTTTCAGTATAATAATCATTGACGATTACTCCACTTCCTACTAGCACCAGACATATGGCTTCGATTCCTCTCTCCTCTTGTTCTAACTTTATGTTTTGTTTAGACAAAATTCATATACTATAGCTAGTAAGCTAGATGCCTAGTTTCTTAAATGTCTTAATTTATAATGTAACAAGACTGGGAAATAGCTGTTCTATAAGCAGGTAGGACTATCATATATATAGATTTAGGATCCCCAACTAATGCCTTTAACTATGTGAAATACGAAGTATTTTTAGCGGTTGGATCGTCTTTCATTTATGGCTCAAATGATATCCATGTGTTTTATCCTTATAACTAATGCGAGATATTTTTGTCATTTTGACTTCTAGGACTTTCTGAAGGAATTGTGTCATTTAATCAAAGGTGCAATTACTGATTATGAAGTGAGACCATTTATGAAGATATTTAATCTGGTGATTTTAGGTAGTCATAGTGTTTTGCTAGAAGCCAACTATGATTTATAGACTATATGTTATAAAGTATGTCATAAAGTCTATTGCTATTATTACCGGATCCTACGAGGTCACACCCTTAGAGTTTGGACTGTTCAGTTTAATGGGGGATATATTATATAAGGTATATGATATAAAGTTATATATGATATAACTTGGGAGATAAGGTTTGTTAATAATAAAGAGTTATTATTAATAATAAAAGATATACTTATTTAGGAAATAAGATATCTACACCTGATATTATAAAAGGAGGGCTTTTAGGAAAAGCCCATAACCCTAATTCACTGAAGAAGTACGGCTGCCTCCTTCTCCCTCTCTCTCCCTTCGTTCGCCTTCGATCCTCGCTCTAGCAACCGAGTCCTAGGTGATCCAGATTCAAGCTCGGGTGGACCAAATAGAGGAGTCACACGTGAGGCTCTATTCTCTCCATTCCAGCAGATTGAAACACGCATCAAGAGGTATTTGATTCTTCCTATCTATGATCTACTTGGTTTATGCATGAGATCCTTAGATAGATGTTAGGAAAACGTTTCCTGAAATTCCGCTTTACGCATCTAAAATCCTTACAGTGGTATCAGTTGCCTCTTGCATAAATTGATTAGATCAAGTTTAAAGTTGTAAATTTTGATGCATGTTCATAATTGTCTTGATTCAAATTAAGTGGTAAATTGATATATAGGTTAATTTACATGATTAAAATTCTGATTTTAATTGATTGGATTAGTAAGGTTGAAGAACTTTATGAACATATATGCATGTAAAATTGATCTACCCATACTTGATTCATATGATTTAATTATGCAAGAGATATGATTTTTTGACATGTTTAAATCATTAGATGAAAATTTGATTTTCATAAGATGAATCAACTACCCAAATTCTAGCTTTTGTTAAATTCTAATTTTGTAGTGAATTGTTCGAATTGTTTGAACTGTTCGGATGTGGAGACGTGGAATTGTTCTGCTCACATGGACCAATCATATAAATTTAACAATATGAAATTCTGCTTTAATATGTTAACTCACGTGGAATTGTGGTCCTGCTTTATTCCGAACATTAGAATATGACATTAAGCTTAAGACCATGATTATGCTTTAATTGTTAACGCAGTATTATAATATGTCATTATGCGGTCTTGATTTACTTAATTTTACAATATGCGATTAAGTGTTAACGTAGTATTGTAACGCAGTATTCTATTCGGTTGTTGGTGTTGGTCCGCCGGGCGAACCCGCAGGGGCTGTGTGGTTCGGTGGGAGTGGGTTGGTCCGGATTTGACTCGGGCGTGACTCGTTCCGGTTGGGTAGATTTGGTGTTTTAGGATAATTTCCTAAAATATAAGATAAGATCTTATTTATTTACTTGGATAATATTTGATATCATCTAAATTATATAATTTCCTAAAAGTTGTTAGGATAGATTCCCACTAGATTTAGATAAGGATATTTGATATCTTATCTTGTTCATGCATATCATATCCAATAATGCATTTTAATGATTAATCATGATTAATGCTATATATTGATTTTAATTTGAATTAAGAATTTGATATTAAATTATTTATATCATGAGATGATTTATTTAATTTGATATAGTTTTATTTAAATTAGTTAAATCGGTTATTACTATTAATTAGATTAATATTATTTATAATATCTGATATTATTATTGCATGCATGTTTTATGATATTATGATATTATTGCTTGCATGAGGTGACTAGTATGGCCCACAATAGGATACATAAATACGGTCTGCGTACCGTTATGTTTTTCTTGTACACGATCTGCGTATCGTTATGTATTTTTGTAATTTAAATTTCTGCAAGAGAGTTTATTTCAATTATATGTAAGACAAGAAGAAGAAGATCCTAAGAAGACCAAAGGATGGAGATCCATGGAGAATACTAAGGATGGAGATCCAAGAGTAATAAGAGCCATGAAGATTAGATCTTTAATTTTGGTTTTTAGGGGTCATACTAGGATCACATTTAATTACTGCATTACTTGAATGCTTTATTTCCCACTTTGCATGCTTGCTTGTTTGTTTATGCTATTTTGTTCACTAGTAAATAAACAACCATTGCATGCTTAAGTCCCTTAACAGAATATTGAGATCATGCCTTTCCATATCATAACCATGAGGCCCTTGGGATTCGTTGGATAGTTTTCGCCCTAGCGAGGTGTCCTTCCTTGACCTTGGGATAGTGCGGATATGTCTAATAGGGGCATGTGCCTTGGTATGGTTACACTCAACAAGAGACCAAAAGGCTCAGTTTTGGATCTTGAGGCATAAGGATGAGTCTTACATAAGATGTGATCATCAACCAAGAGTTATAAGGTGTTATAATTAGTAAAGGAGTTTACTTACCTTGATTACATGAGACTTGGGGAAGTGCCCTAGTACGCTCGAGTTTCATCTAAGATAGGATCTTGGAATCATTTTACTCACAAGGGACAATTTAATTGAGTAGAATGTGCAATAACTTATTGTTTATAGTTTGTCTAAATTTTAAAGTTCTTGCATGTCAAGCATAATTTATCTGCATGTTTTATTCCGTTTTGTATTTACCATGTCTTCTGAACACCTCAAATTCACTCTCCGCTCAATAGTTGAGAAAAACCGTTTGAACGACAAGAATTTCTTTGATTGGGAAAGGAATCTGAGAATTATTCTCAGGTCTGAGGGACAAGAGGATGTCCTTGAAACCCCCATCCCAGAGCTGACTGCCACCTCATCTGATGAGGAAAAGGCACGTCACAAGAAAATATGCGAACGGGCAATGTAAGTCACTTGCCTCATGCTGGCTGCTATGGAACCTGCTCTTCAACAAAGGTTTGAAGCACATGATGCCCATACCATTATGAAGAATCTTAGAGATCTCTTCAAGGAGCAAGCCAAAATTGAGAGGTACTTGACCCTCAAATCCATATTGCAATGCAAGCTCGAGAAAGGGAAACCAGTTGGGCCACATGTTTACAACATGATAGGCTTGTTTGACAAGATGGCTCGACTGGGTAACCCTTACAATGTTGAGACAGCTATAGATATGATCTTATACTCCCTGCATGATGGATTTGCCCATTTTAGGCAGATGTATCACATGGGAGCTATGAGCAAGACTCTCAACGAGCTGCACGTGATGCTCAAAACAGCTGAGCAAAACGTCATGGTTGACCCATTGAAGGAAGTTCTAATGGTCAAGGGAAAAGGGTTTAAGAAAGGGCCCCAAAAGAAGCAACAACACCAAGGGAAGGGCAAGCAAGCTGCCCAACCCCAAGGAACACCCCTAAGGTGAAAGTGGCTGCTGAGCACGAATGCTTCTACTGCAAGGCTAAGGGGCACTGGAAGAGAAACTGCCCCAAGTACCTAGAAGACAAGAAGAGGGGAACAGTCTCCACTTCAGGTATTCCCGTTACTGAAATCTTATCAACTAAGTCTCATTCTTGGGTATTAGATACCGGATGTGGTTCTCACATTATTTCGAATGTGCAGGGACCAACAAATAGGAGACGGTTGCAGAAGGATGAGATAGATCTGCGCGTTGGAAATGGAGCAAGGGTTGCTGCACTTGCCATTGAAGATTATAGTCTACCTCCACTTTCTGGCTTAGTTTTAGAACTTTATAATTGTTATTTTGTTCCTTCTATTACTAAGTATTTGATTTCAATTTCAGTTTTGAACCTTGAGGGTTATGATTTTGTCATTAAGAATTGATTTTTCATTTATAAGAATGACATTTTCTATGCTCAAGCCCATATGAGTAGTAATGGACTATACATATTGGATATCAAATCTGAAAATTATAACGTTGATCTTCCTACATCCTTTTGGGGATATGCCCTCACCACTAATGCGTTCACACTAAACAGAACTTCGTCACGATCAGTTGACAAGACACCACATGAGATATGGTATGGAAAAGTTCCTAGCTTATCACTTCTGAAGGTCTGGGGATGCAAGGCTTATGTAAAGCATTTACTACCTGATAATCTAGTACCCAAATCACACAAATGCTTCTTTATAGGTTATCCCAATGAAACAAGGGGATATTAATTCTACAATTCCGCTGAGAATAAATTGTTTGTTGCTCGGGATAGTGTCTTTTTGGAAAAGGATTTATTTTCCAAGAGCCAAGTGGGAGAAATGTTCAGCTTGATGAGATTCAAGCTGAGCAACAAACCCAACAACACGAGGACATAGATGATGTCACTGAGGAACTTGACTTTGGAGGCATACCTTCTCAAAGGAAAATCGCCCAGATTCAAGATGCAATTCTTCAAGTTGATGAAGCACCTGAGGTCCCGCATACAGATGTGGTCAACCCAGCAGCTGAAGTCTCTCCTATTGTTGGACCACTTTGGAGATCAGACAAGCTAAGGCAGTAGCCTAGACGTTATGAGGATTACATCTTGACTGCTAGCATTGACGTTCTACTTTTAGAGAACGGTGAGTCTGCGACCTATAAGCAAATGATGGCGGACCCCGACTCCGAGAAATGGCTGGTAGCCATGAAATTCGAAATGGAATCCATGTCTGAGAATCAAGTATGGGACTTGATAGATTTGCATGATGGGGTAAAACCTATTGGATGCAAATGGGTCTTTGAGATCAAGACTGACAAGGATGGAAACGTTTCTGTCTATAAGGCAAGACTAGTTGCAAAAGAATTTAGACAGGTTCATGGTACTGACTATGATGAAACGTTCGCATCGGTCGTTATGATCAGGTCCATTAGGATACTCCTAGCGATTGCCGCTTATTATGATTATGAGATTTGGCAAATCCTAGGAGAATATGCAAGCTTAAGAAGTCCATCTATGGATTTAAACAAGCATCCAGGAGTTGGAATCTTCGTTTTGATGAAGTGGTCAAAAAGTTTGATTTCATCAGATGCGAAGAAGAGCCCTGTGTCTACAAGAAGTTTAGTGGGAGCAAAGTGGCCTTCCTAGTTCTGTATGTGGATGACATACTACTCATTGGGAATGACACTCCTATGCTGGAGATAGTTAAGAAGTGGCTTAAGAAGTACTTCTCAATGAATGACTTGGGAGAGGCTGAGTACATATTAGGCATTAAGATCTATAGAGATATATCTAAGAGACTCATTGGTCTGAGTCATGGAACTTATGTAGATAAGGTCCTTGAGAGATTCAATATGCTGGACTCTAAGAAAGGGTTCCTGCCTATGCAGCATGACTTATATCTCAGCAAGAGCCAGTGTTCTGAGACACCTGGTGAGGCTGAAAGGATGAGCAGGATTGCCTATGCCTCAGCCATAGGATCCATCATGTATGCAATGACTTGTACTCACCCAGATGTTGCATATGCTTTGAGTATGTGTAGAAGATACCAATCAAACCAGGGTGATGCACATTAGTGTGCAGCCAAGAACATCCTGGAGTACTTACGAAGGACTAGGGATGATCTCTTGATATTTGGAGGTGATAACGAGCTGGTCGTCAATGGCTATATTGATGCAAGTTTTCAGACAGACATAAATGATTTTGAATCTCAGTCTGGATATGTCTTCATTCTGAATGAAGGAGCCATCAGTTGGAAGAGTTCCAAATCCAGACATGTTCTACGGAAGTACCATATGATCAAACACTATGTTGATAGTGGAGATGTGAGGATGTGCAAAATGCACACAAACGGCAACATTGCAGATCCTTTTGACCAAGACCATGTCTAGGCCCAAGTATGATAGTCATACTAGGGCCAAAGGACTCAAGCACACTAGAGAGTTCTTTTGAGACATTGTTTGTTTTATGATAAACCTTGTTTATTATTACAAACATTTATGCTTGACTTATATATGAGTTTCATATTATTATTTAATCATTTCTTGGGATTAGATAAAGTATCCAAACAATTTAATAGTTATCAAATGGGCTCATCAAAACTGTTTTGGTAAATGAAACCCCATTAAGTGAACTGAAATTATAAAATTGTTAGAAGTCCATGGTCTAAGTTGTTAACTTGGATACAAATGACTTGATCAAAAGACCATATGTGAGATTGATTGATAACACCGGGTTTCATGTGTTATAGGGACATGGAGATGTCTAATCGATTACATAGATGTGTATACTGATACACATCGGACAGACCGATCTTAGGACTTCTCGGGACTTTACTGCGGAGTTCTAGGATTATTCATGATTAGTGAGTTCCTTAGACATGAGTATGATATAGTTATCATTTGACTACTAGTATGTCTTTGACGCTGTCAAACGCTGACCGTAACAAGCAGTTATAAAGGCAGTGATTGTGATTGCCAAAAGTTGAGTGGGAGCTGTAGTCTTACAAGATTGAATATGTCCTCCTATTCCGTGTATACCATGATACATTTGGAAAGGATTGGTGTCTCGGCCACTTGAAGAGTGAGAACTGTGAAAACGCATGGCCATGCTCGGATGGATTATTAGTAATCATCCGTACTGACAGTTTGATCTCAAGAGTTCAAGAAACATATTTGACGGTAAAGATGAGTTTCATCATATAGTCAGATAAGACACTAAGTGACAAAGGAATTTTAACATTGCACACTTGTTTTAAGGACAAGTGGGAGATTGAAGGAATTGTGTCCTTTAATCAAAGGTGCAATTACTGATTATGAAGTGGGACCATTTATGGAGATATTTAATCTGGTGATTTTAGGTAGTCATAGTGCTTTCCTAGAAGCCAACTATGATTTATAGACTATATGTTATAAAGTATGTCATAAAGTCTATTGCTATTATTACCGGATCCTACGAGGTCACACCCTTAGAGTTTGGACTGGATCAGTTTAATGGGGGACATATTATATAAGGTATATGATATAAAGTTATATATGATATAACTTGGGAGATAAGGTTTGTTAATAATAAAGAGTTATTATTAATAATAAAAGATATACTTATTTAGGAAATAAGATATCTACACCTGATATTATAAAAGGAGGGCTTTTAGGAAAAGCCCATAACCCTAATTCACTGAAGAAGTACGGCTGCCTCCTTCTCCCTCTCTCTCCCTTCGTTCGCCTTCGATCCTCGCTCTAGCAACCGAGTCCTAGGTGATCTAGATTCAAGCTCGGGTGGACCAAATAGAGGAGTCACACGTGAGGCTCTATTCTCTCCATTCCAGCAGATTGAAACACGCATCAAGAGGTATTTGATTCTTCCTATCTATGATCTACTTGGTTTATGCATGAGATCCTTGGATAGATGTTAGGAAAACGTTTCCTGAAATTCCGCTTTACGCATCTAAAATCCTTACACTTTCTCCCCCAAATCTCACCATACGTATCTAGTTTTCTCCATGGTTGCACTCAAATACTTTGCTTTTTGTCTGTGTTGATCCGTCCATGGTGGAATGAAAGATTTGTAGTCGAAAGTGAATTATTCCATAGGTTGTGTTTATTAGTTCATCTACGCCTCAAATTGTACCCATTTTTGTTGATTTTCTGTTCAAAAACTCCATGAATGCGAGTGTTGATTTCCTTTCAAACACTTCAAATTTGGATCGGGTTTTGGTTTGTGATTGATTTTTGGTTGCTTACATGTTGCAATGTCCTGTTTTAGTACAAGCCTCTCAAAATTTGTTGATATTTTTGCATCAAAATTTAAGTTTGTATGTGTTGCATTGTAACATGAGTTTCTCTAAATTATCATCAAATATGTACGTACATGGTTAGCATAGACTTTTGCCTGTTGAATGTACGTACAAATCCTTAATACCTCAGCTGATTTTCAAATATGCAAAGATTATGAACCTCAAGCGATTCATAATAAACATTTTGAAATTATTATGAACTTGATATGCTTTTGGGCTGAAGTTGTGATTGGTTGAATTGTTGTCTTGATTGTGCTAATTCTTCCATTGATCAATCTAAAAAGGACATCTTTGTGTTGATCTAGTGAATTAATTTGGTGCTATTTATTTTGCTTTTGTTTTTCTATGCCTTTGTGTTTTGAGAGAAGCCCACAAGGTGTTCGGTGAAATACTTGAGAGAGATGTTGTGAGTTGGACATGGATGAATGCCTTCTATGGTTGATAATCAGTTTGTTTTCACATTTCATTAGACATTTGATATGAAGAACATGAGAAAGTGATATCATCCATTTTACACATATTAAGGACATGCACTTAGACCTTAGTTTTGTTTATTTCATGTTTATTTTATGCATTTATTAGTTAGTTCTATCATTTTCCCTAGCGTAGAGATCTACACGAGTTTCTTGCGTATTTCAGGTGAAATGGTGGGCGTTGGAGTCTTCTGTCTTGAGCTATGGTACGAGACGTGATGTGTGGAGCTATTCGAGCTGGAACGAGGCAAAGTTGAGCCAAGAACAAGACAACAAGGACTGAGGAGCAGAAAAGCGGACCTGGCACGAGGAACAGAAAAGTGCACGACCCACAACTAGACATGCATTTTTATGCACGGTCCGTGCATTTACTTTCTGTAAAGGAGGAGGTCGTGCACCATCAACTGCACAGACCACAACTGGACCATGCACTCAACTGCATGGTCCGTGCATTTCCCCTCTGTAAAGAAGGAGTTCGTGTAGTGTCAATTGCACGGATTGTGCCTTAGTCTGTGCATCGCGTACTTTTCCGAACTTTTAGGCTTCGGCCCATGACTATTTTTAGATGGTTTAAATACTTTTTAGGGATTAATTTTCAGACTTCTTCTTTCATTCTCTACATCGCCTTTGTAGCCCTAGAGTGTTTAAGGAGTTCTTTTAGAGATTTCTGCAGATTGGAGACTGTTACTCTGGATTTGATCAAATATTTTCTTCATCTAATATAGTTGAATGATTTTCTTCGTTCTTAAGATGTTTTTGATTGTTTCTCTGAGCATGTTTGGCTAATTCCATATTTCTAGGGTTAGGGTGATCACAACTATGCGTAGGTAGACTTGTTTGATATTTGCCTGAATGGAACTTTAAAACTTTGTTGATTTATTCATAGTGTGCTTAATGCCCATATTAGCTTATGCGAATTGGATCCTATTAGGGTTTGAGACCGAGAGGTGATAACGTTAATAGGTAGTCAGATAGGGTTTGAGACCGAGATGTATTAACTTTTATTGGATTCCTAGGATTTGAACCTGAGATTTTATTATTGTGAGAGCGTTTTAATTTCTCTCGTGGATTAATAACTACCATAGAAATCCTAAGATTAGATTGGATTTAGCAAGTCATGAGAGTGGATGTTAGTTCAGTTTGACCTTAGATTTTAAGTGCCCAAAGGGTCTAGATCTTGATTAGCAAGTCGTGAGAGTGGATGTTAATTGAATCTAGACACATTTACTATCATCCGAAAAGAATTAGTAATTACCTCAGATAGTTACCTTCAACAAAGAAAGGCTAAATTCAGACATTTATCTGGCCGAGTCTACTGAAGCATAGTTGTAGGGATCCATTTCCTTAGAAGCCTTCCCTCAATTAATTACAATCATCACTTGCATTTGTTTCTTAATTTGTAGTTATTAGTTCAACAAATTTCCCTACTTGTGGCTTAGCTTACCAGTCAAAGTTACCATTGCAGCAAAGGATCGCAGAGGGAACAAAGCTTTGTTCATGTGCTTTGTTACCTCTCAAGGAACATCAGTGACGAACAAGATCAAGCTGCGAATGGAAGGAAGATATCCAGCGTGAAGATTATGGAAACTTTCCTAGAAGAATCACGCGGTCAAAGGATAGGATTTCGGCTGGAAGGATCTCACCGAAAAGATGATTTGGAGAGAGAATCTGAATGTGTTATCTTAGAAAAACTTTCCTAAGATAATATATTTGGAGGGAGAAGAATCTTATCTTAATCCGTTAATGTTATCTTAGGAATTATTTCCTTAGATAATATCGGTTGTTAAGATAATATTCTTCAAATCAATTAATATCATCTTGTTACCAAGTTTAGGAAGATAGGATTATCTTGTTATGATTAGGGTTTGGACGAGTTGTATTTATAGGAGTGTGGGATTCATTTTCTATGTACGAACTCGGGGCATCAAACGAAAAGAAAAGAAAAAGAGAGTGAAGTGTTTGTGAGTCTTTGAGGGTTGAGTTCGATTCATCGTTGTAGAAGAGGTTTCAAATCTAGGTGGGAAGTCTAGAGGTTGAAGTCCAGGATACAAGTGTAATCGAACAAGAAATCAATAAGACAAGTAGACGCTTCAAAATCCTCTCAAGCGGAAGCTTGAAGGTAGTGGTTTTTCCTTGAGAAGCTAGTTTTGCCAATCAGGGTTTCCACTATATGTCGTGAGTTCGTTCGTTATCTTTCTTGCTATATTATTCCGCTGTGCCTTCTGTGGGAACAAAGCCTTTGTTCCCTCAGACGTAACTCTAACGATCCAACAATTGGTATCAGATCCTGGTGCTCTAGATTGTTTTCGTTTTAGACTTTGCAGGAAAGATGTCGTCAAGCAACGCTATTGGTGATTCATTCTGGAAGCCACCAGTCCTGAAGGGAGGTGAATATGACTGGTGGGTTGAGCAAATCGAATCCCATATTTGTTCCCTCGATGGACAGATATGGAGAATCATCGAGGTTGGCCCCATGGCTATCCCAAATGAAAAGGACGCTACAAAGCCTAAGCCAAAGATCGACTACACCGATGGAGACTGGAAGAAGCTGGAGAAGAATTGCAGAGCCAAGAAGATCCTTCACATGACCCTTCTCCCCACGGATCTCAAGAAAATCATTGGCTACAAAACCGCCAAGGAGATTTGGAAAGCTCTAAGACGTCTCCATCATGGAAATGAAGATGTCAAGAAAAACATAATTCTTTCCTTGATGAAGGAGTACGATCAAATTTCTCAAGGAGAGGATGAGCACATTCAAGAGTTCTACTCCAGGTTCCAGGGGATCGTAGGTCAATTGGAGTTCCTTGATGAAGAGATGCCAGACTGGAAGCTCACTCATCACTTTATGCAAGGCCTCAACTCTCAGTGGGACGCAATTTCTCTCGCTCTATACTCCCAAACTGACGTCAAGTCTCTCACCATGGAAGAAGTTGTTGCCAAGCTTGAAAGCAACGCCTCTGTATACAACCACAAGATGAACAAAAAGGGAGAAGAGAAGGCTCAAAGCATTGCCTTAAAGGTTGAACGTGCCTTTGACTTATCTCAAGTTGAAGACGAAGACGAGGATGGTGATGAAGATGTGGCTCTTATCACTAGAGCAATGAAGAAGATATGGTCTTGAAACAAGGAGATGTTGAGTTCCTCTAAAGGGAACAGAGACATGAGGGATATCGTTTGTTACCACTGTCAGAACAAAGGACATTTCGCCGAAAACTGCTTCAAGAAGAAGGCAAGTCACCTTCCGATTCGTGAAGGGAAGCAAGCAATGGTCGTAACGTGGGGTGATTCCGACTCAGATGATGAAGACTCGTCATGCTCTAGGGATCTCTGCTTGATGGCCATAGAAGACCATGCCAAATCAAAAGGCGGCATACAGGGAATTGAGGTAAGTGAATCTGAACTCATCTCAAGCTTGAAAAGTAAATCAAAAGAAAGCTTGATATCTTTTATTAAGAAACTTGTTCATGAGAATAGTCTTTTCAGTGAGCAAATTGAAGAAAAGGATGAATCGATCTCAAGTTTGATCGAAGAAAATCAGGGTTGGGTAGACAAAGTGCTCGAGCTTGAGAAAGGTTCATCTTTTCCTTCAAGTTCATGTGTCGAATGTCCTAAGCTCGCTGAGAAGATTACGTCTCTTGAGTCCTCTGTCTCCTCACTTGAGTCCGAGTCTTTAATGTTAAAACTTGGAAATGCAAAACTGTCTAGTGATCTAACCAAACTCAGTGAGAAACAGAAGGACAAGCCAAAAGGCATTGTCTTCGTTGCAGCCAAGAATGAAAAGAAGCCCGAATCAAAGGAAGTACCTCACTTTGGAATTGGGTATCAACCTAAGCTTCCTGTTGATGGCACTAAGTCTAAACGTCCTGGAGTCGAAGGAAAGTAGTCAACACAAGAAAAGGGGGAAAGTTCCTCGAGGAGGAACAATCACAAAGATTGCTCAAATTCGACTGATGGGAACAAGGCTTGGTACCATGGACAGAAAGCTCATTCCATTTGGTTGAAACAATCTCAAAGCGGTAAGTCCAATCATATTGATTTTCATTCTAGAATTGCTAACAAAACAATTTGGCCTGGAAAGAGCAAGTATGCAGATCTGAAGTGCCATAGGGTCTGTTGGTATTGCGGACACTCTGGTCACTACAAGCAAGAGTGCCTCCTGAAGAAACACAATGAGGAACTTGCTCGAACCACTAGGGAGAAAATGAATGCTAAACCTCCAGAAATCAAATATGTTGCTCCCACACCCAGAAAGCATAAGCTTGTCTGGGTTCGCAAGAACTAACTCTTTCTGTGCAGGATAAAGTGAGGAAAGTTCCCGGTATTTCATTCGTACAAGGGTCAGTTACCTGACAGGGAACAAAGCGAGTCTCACCTTACTTCTGCAGAAATGTTTGAGACTCAAAGGCCTGGTGACAAAGGTAAAAGAAATGGATATGTGGATAAGGACTTAATGACTGAAGTGTTCCGTGTTTGTATACTCAGGTACCATGTACATCTATAAAAGACATCACTGTGTGGAGAAAGATTGGCATACAAGGAAATTCATGGAACAAAAGAATCAAACGCCAATTTTCTCATTAGGACACCTGTTGGGGAACTCTACATTCATTTCCATACGAAGCCTGGTTTGTTCCTCTAACTATATGTCTATCTCTTATGTTCCCTCGATGATTGGCTAAATTACATGGTAAAGTGTGAAAGGTTAATCATCATGTCTTGGTCTGCATTTCTTCTCTTGATCATTTGTTGAACGCCTTGCTTAGACTCATGCTAATACTTCACTAATGTGCAAAATTGCATGCATGATTCTCTATGCTATCTTGTTAATACATGATTCATCTTTCTTTCGGCCTAAAAGAGTCAACTTGATGCATTGATCCCTCATTATAAGCCCAAATGATTGTTGACTCTACAGCCTACCCTAGCCATCATGCTTGATGCTTCCTATGAGCCTCTCTTATCATCCACATCCGGGACTTGAAGAGTGACTCTACAGACCTTTTAAAAGACAATTGTACTTATCCACTAGATCAACTTTACTTTTTATATTTCTTATCTTAATTAATAATTAGATTACTACTACTTGATATTGAATTTGGGCCCCTTCCGACCTTGGGCCCTAGGGTGGCCGCCTACCTAAACTACCCCTAGGGCCAGCCCTGTAGGGCACCCACACATAGAGCTGGCCAATCCTGAACCGGAACCGATAAACCGGACCGGAACCGGACCGGGTCAAACCCTGAACCGGACCGACGATTCAAGGTCCCGGCCGGTTCAGGTTCAAGGTATACTTGAACCGCCGAACCGGCGGTTAACCGACAGTTCGAACCTCCGGTTCATGAACCGGCGGTTCAACAACCGGTTCGTAGGCGGTTCAACAACCGGTTCACGAACCGACGGTTCAGGTGAAAAATAAATATTAAAAAAATAAAATATACCCATTACCCTAAAATCCAAAACACTCCTAAAACCCTAAACCCTAAACTAAAACCCCAAACCCATATAATGTTACATAATTACATTACCTTTTAAATCTTAAAAAAGCTAAAACAATCATAAACACACTAAAAAAATATTTAAATAATTAAATATAAAAAAAACTAACCATATAGTTGTACAAAACCTTAAAATACAAACCCTTAAACCTAAAACTATAAACCTTAACCTAAATCATATAATGTTACATACTTACATTACCCTTTAAATCTTAAAAAAGCTACTAAAAACATAAACACATTAAAAATATTCAAATAATTAAATTTAAAATAAAACCTAACCATAAACAATATAAAACCTTAAAATACAAACCTTTAACCCTAAACTATACACCCTAACCTAGAGTCTTATATCCTACATTACTCTTTAAATGATTAAATCTTAAAAAACTACAAAAAAACATAAACATATTAAAAACGTTCAAATAATTAAATTTAAAATAAAGCCTAACCATAAATCATAAATAATACAAAACCTTAAAATACAAACCCTTAACCCTAAACTATACATCCTAACCTAGAGTCTTATATCCTACATTACTCTTTAAATGATTAAATCTTATTAAAGCTACAAAAAACATAAACACATTAAAAATGTTCAAATAATTAAATTTAAAATAAAACCTAACCATAAACCATAAACAATACAAAACCTTAAAATACAAACCCTTAACCCTAAACTATACACCCTAACCTAGAGTCTTATATCCTACATTATTCTTTAAATGATTAAATCTTAAAAAAGCTACAAAAAACATAAACACATTAAAAATGTTCAAATAATTAAATTTAAAATAAAATCTAACCATAAACCACAAACAATACAAAACCTTAAAATACAAACCCTTAACCCTAAACTATACACCCTAACCTAGAGTCTTATATCCTACATTACTCTTTAAATGATTAAATCTTAAAAAGGCTATAAAAAACATAAACACGTTAAAAACGTTCAAATAATTAAATTTAAAATAAAACCTAACCATAAACAATGCAAAACCTTAAAATACAAACCATTAACCCTAAACTATACACCCTAACCTAGAGTCTTGTATCATACATTACTCTTTAAATGATTAAATCTTATTAAAGCTACAAAAATCATAAACACATTAAAAAAAATTTAAATAATTATAATCACTATTAAGTTCAAACCCTTTTTTTAATGTAATTTTTTTGATAAATGTTTTAATTTTTTTTTTTCGAACCGGGTTCCGAACCGGCGGAAAACCGATCGAACCTGAACCGGACCGCCGGTTCCGAGGGGTAGCCGGTTCCGGTTCAAGGTTCCCTTGAACCGGCGGTTCATGAACCGTGGCCAGCTCTACCCACACATAGATGTGATTTTCAAATCTTTCACCATTTTTTCCAGTTTTTTTCCTCCGTCACATCATCTTAACATCTCTTCTTTTTTTTTGCTCTAAAAAGAACATCTCATTTTTTTGTCCATATCAAATAAATGTTTTCTAAATTTTCAAATATATATATCTACATATAGAGTTAACTTTATATGAAAAGCACCCTTAGGATGAAACGCAAAGAGTATTATAGACCAATCATTTCAATATTATCATACGTCCATCAACATGATTACTCTTAGAGATAAAATTTCCTTAAAAGATAGATCTTGTAGATGTGATATCTTTCTTATCCGAAGTCCTTTGACCTGAAATTTGTGAAAATTTCCCTTAGTAGGCTCATGAGCAAGAACATATTCAAACATCACCCCAATCCACCGAGCCAAATGGTAGCGTCGCTCTGCCTTATCAGTTATTTCGTTCCCGACGTTGTCGTCGTTGTAGTATCATGTGTTCTATTCTTCCAGGCAAATCCTCTCCAATGGCACATAAACTTGACATGATTTCCTCATTTAGTAAGTCTTGAGGATGGGGCCCTTCAGAGCTCACCCATGGAGTCGTTGGCCTGGTAGACTCGTCAAACCCTACATTCGGCGCCTTCGAGACCGCCGACATTGTCCACTGAGATCTTGTATTTCTTCTGGGCCATCTTCCTTCATCTGAGGCACTCCCTTGTACAAGCTCCTGCTTTGATCCTTTATGCAGCCCGCCTTGGTCGTAGCCTACTTTGGAAGTGAATGGCTCGGGCATCTTGTTAAACCCTAGTGTAGAGCTTGTTGGCGGTTTCGTTGGCCTCAACTTGTCTTTTTTTTGTTGGTCTTATCGCTTGGTTCGATCGGCCAAATCCACTCTACATCCAGACTGGGGTATTGTTAGCATACGAAGTGGTAGACCCCTCCCAATATCAGTGTCTCCATACACGCCTCCAGCAGGAATCGAACTCGGCCTCAAATTGTCTTGGTGCAGCTTCGAGCTACGACTTGGCAGATCTTGAAGCTTGATGTGAACCTGTTAGGAAGTGAACTTTTGGGAACTCCAGTTCCCTACCTAGTTTCCTTCCTCAGTTTTCCTAGTTTTGATAATGACAAACATCTTTTCTATTAATACTTCCATAAGTGTGATAAACAAGGAACTCTAGATTCGGAAAGCACAAGACAGAGACGAAGACGCCCGACTTGGGAACTGGCGTAAGGAACTGAAGCTTGCTGATGCTGGAAACACTTGGAACAATATGTGAAGAGCGGCGATGAGCTGATTAGGGTAGATCTTTAGTTGGAGAGAGAACTTGAAGATCTTATCCTGTTTCCATATATTTTAGGAGCTTAAAGTATATCTTTATGGAAACAAAACATGTAAAATCGGTAAAGATTATATTTGGTAACAAATATTATCTTTAACGATTACTTTTTGATTATTTTATTTATGTGATCTGGTTGTTGGAGATTTATTTCTTCCATCAATTAAATCATATAAATAAAGTAGTTAAAACCTCTCTCATTACTACGCATTCACGTATACTGCTTACAGAGAAGAAAAACAGAGCTGAGTTCTTTGAAGAAGAACTGTACGTCGATTGTCTTGTTCGTGTGCTTGATTTGGTCGAACTAGGTAGATAGTCTTTAGTGTGTCTAAGACTTAATCTGCGTGTTCTATCCTAGTTGATTGTAATCGAAGCATTAATACAAGAAGTAGACTTTGAAATCCTCTTGCAAGAGAGGTAGTGGGTTTTATCATGGATAACTAGTTGGTTATCAAAGGTTCTCACTCTAAGGAACTTGTCTTGATTCTGTTTGTGTTTATTTATTCCGCTGCTAAGGAACTGGACTTCCAATTTCCTTTGATTGCTAACAGGTACGATCCTACAATTGGTATCAGAGCAGGCGCTCTAGATTTGTGTTAGTTTACACATTTCAAGATGACTAGTTCAAGCGAATTCAGTTTGGGAATCTCCATCAACAAGCCCCACATTCGTAAGAAGGGAGAAGAAGAATGGTGGGAGAAATGCATGACCAACTACATCCAAACCATGGACTATCAGTGCTGGAGCGTGATCGAAAATGGTGATGGAGTCATTCCTAAGGACTTAACTGAAGATCAATGGAAGCCTGAGTACTACACCATCAAAGAGAAGAATGCTAAAGCTCATCAACTTATTCTCAATGGATTAACAAGGGAAGATATGGACAATGTGATAGGAATCCCAACTGCCAAAGGGATCTGGACTGCTCTAAAGGAGATGCATGAAGGAAGTGAGGAACTAAAGCAAAGCAGGAAGTTTGCTCTAGAAGGAGAATACTACACTTTCGAGATGCTTGAAACTGAGGACATCTCTCAATATCACTCACGTTTCACAAGGCTCGTCACAAAACTCACCAACGCTGATGTGGAACTTGATGATGGTCAAAAGCCCTTGTTATTATCAACGGACTCAACTCCAAATTCAGCCTTATCAAAAGAGTTCTAAAGACTACTCCTGGCATTCAAGGACTTCCTTTAACCCAAATCATAGGAAAACTTGAAGTCGATGAAAGGGAGGCACTCAAAGCAAGTTCTGCAAAGAAGATGGAGAAAGGAATTGCCTTAAAAATTTCAAAGGCATTTTCCAGACTGGAAATGGAGGAAGAAAACTCCGATCTTGAAGAAGAAGATGATGAGATGACAACCTTGGTTACCAAACACATCAGGAAGGACTTCATCAAAGGAAAGTTCAAGAAAAACTTCCAGAAAAAGGATCTCTCTGAATACTCTTGCTATCAATGTAAGGAAAGAGGACACCTGGCGAGGAACTGTCCTAAGAACACTAATGAAGATGACAAGCCTCTGCAGAAGAAGGCCCTCTTTGCTACCTTTGGAGATGACTCAGAAGACTCTGAAGGGGAACTGGATACAAATGGAACTTCTAGAGGAAGAGGCTTAATGGCCAAGGAAGATTCAACTGAATCAGATGACTCTGAGGTATCTTCTTCTGACTTTACCAAGTCTCTTCTTGAATATGATAAAAAACAATTGATCAAGATAATTAAGAAACTTGAAAATGAAACTAGTTCCCTCCAAGAGAAACTAGAAGAATATGAAGATGAGATTTCATGCTTAACCACTGAAAACTCTGTATGGAGTAAGAAACTTGAGAAAACTGAGAAACTGCTGACTAATCCTCTTAGAAAATGTGACTCCTGCATCAATGTTAAAAAGGAACCCATGCATGTTGATAATACTACTATTCCTATTCAGAATCTGAAAACAACACCTCCTCTATGCTCACTGAAATCATGAACAAACTTGATCATCTCGCTCACTCTATAAATTAGAAAACTGTGAATCAAACTGTTTTTGTTAAGCAACGTCATGGTCTTCGCTACTCTGGTAAAAACGATTCTGAGGAAACATGCTCTGCTGATAGTGAGAAACTAAGAAGGGAACTGGTCGAGAAAAATGAGTCCCTCAGTTGTGCATTACAAAACTCTCATGACAAAACCCAGTTCCTAGAGGAGAAGGTAAAAGTGCTTGAACAAAAGCCCAAAGAGAACCAAACTTGGTTCGATGGCCAGAATGCTCACAAGATGTATGTTGCCCAAGCTCAGGGAACTAAAGGTAAGAAAGTTAACTTTGAGCAAAGAAATCAAGAACGACCATTCCGACCTGATCATGGTAAGTATGGTCATGTTGTCTATAATCGTGTTTGCTGGCATTGTGGAAAAAATGGTCAATATATTCATGAGTGCATTCACAAGAAAAGACAAATGGAAGAAAATGCTAGGAAAAGGAACCAGAAAATAAATAATAAGAAAAGGATGCATACCATCAATGATTTAAAGGATCCTTATTATTTTGTTCCTGCTTCGAACCCACATATAAGATATCAACCTCATTCGCCCAGAAAAGCTAAGCTTAGTTGGGTTCAAAAAGTTTGAGTTCCCTTGTGCAGGACGAAGTGCGACAACAAGACAAATGGTACATAGACAGTGGATGCTCGTGCCATATGACTGGAAATAGAAGAAAAATGTCGTCACTTCAGCAACACCGAGGAGGAACCATTTCCTTCGGAGATAAGAGAAAGGGAACAATCTGTGAAACTGGAAGTGTGAATCTCACTGATCACATTAAGGTAAGTAACGTCAACCTTGTTGAAAATTTAGGTTTTGATCTAATAAGTGTGTCACAGCTGTGTGATCAATGAGGAAATGAGGTTCGCTTTACCTCAAAATAATGTTTCGTGGAAGATAGACAGGAAACTGTAATCCTAAAAGGCAAAAGGTTCAACAACGTCTACATCATTGATCCAAAATTTGTTCCCAAATAAAAGTTGTGTCTCTCTTCCATTGACGACCAAACAAACCTCTGGCATCAACGACTTGGTCATGCAAGTATCAAGCTAATTCACAAGCTGCACCAAAAGGAACTTGTTCGTGGTCTTCCCAAAATAAACGCTGAGAAGTCAGAGATCTGTTCTAACTGTGTTCAAGGGAAACAGGTCCGTAGTTCCTTCAAGTCCAAAACAATGGTAAGCTCTGCTAAACCTATGGAACTCATTCATATGGATCTCTGTGGTCCTATGCGAGTTCAAAGCATTGGTGGTAACAGGTATATTCTGGTACTTGTTGATGATTACTCTAGATTCACTTGGACATTATTTATTAAATCTAAAAGTGAAGTTTTTGATAGGTTTAGTGAGCTAGTTCCCTTGCTTGAGAAATCATTGAATGTATCTCTTCGAGCCATTCGTTTCGATCATGGAACTGAGTTCGAAAATGGAGATTTTCTAACCTTTTGCAGGGAACATGGAGTTGATCACAATTTCTCAGCTCCCTACACCCCACAACAAAATGGAGTTGTTGAAAGGAAGAACATAACTTTGGAAGATATGGCTCGCACCCTTATATCAAGTGGGCTATCTCAATCCTTCTGGGCAGAAGCGGTTAATGCAGCATGCTACATCTTAAATCGGGCTATGCTACGCCCCATGATTGAGAAGACTTCTTATGAGCTACTTCGAGGACGAGTTCCCAACATCGCTCATCTACGAGTTTTCGGCTGTAAATGCTTTATTCACAATAATGGGAAGGACAATCTAGGGAAGTTTGATCCACGAAGTGATGAAGGGATCTTCATCGGATATGCTTCCAGTAGCAAAGCATACAAGGTCTTCAACAAACGGACTAAAAAGGTAGAGGAAAGTATTCACGTTGTTTTCAATGAAAAATTGCCCTCAAAGTCTGTGCAGGATCCCTCAGTTCCCTCAGTGGATCCATTTCAACGACCAAGTGAAGACTCTGATGATGAAGCTCCACCCAAGTGTCACTCCTATCCCAACCTCTACGGCTCACCCACAGTTCCCTCCACTCCTCTTGAGCCCAAGGAATCAACTTCCACAAATAGCTCCCCAGTTTCCCCCACTCCTCAGGTAGCTCTTGCTCCAGTTCCCTCAAATCCGTCGAATGAAGTTAACACCACCTCTCAGGGAATGGAACTTGATCTAGTAGTCGATCCAAACATTGCCTCCTCTTCGGCTACTGATCTCACAGACGAGGAGGCTCCGGGAACTGATCTTCTAGTTCCCAACAGAGACAAACGAACCACCAAACATCCAGTCAGGTATGGTTTTGAAGATATGTCCTATTGTGCATTCAATGCCTTTCTGTCTCTTATATAACCCAAGAACATCACGGAGGCACTGAAGGATGATGATTGGATCATTGCCATGCAAGAAGAACTTTACCAATTCGAGAGGAACAAGGTCTGGCGACTAGTTCCTCGTCCTCAGAACAGACACATCATAGGAACTCTGTGGGTCTTTCGCAACAAGCTGGATGATTCTGGTGCAGTATCAAGAAACAAAGCCCGATTGGTTGCTCAAGTCTATAATAAACAAGAAGAGATCGATTATGATGAGACATTTGCCCCTATGGCAAGATTGGAAGCTATTCGATTGCTCATTGCCTATGCGTCTCACAAAGGATTCAAGCTATTTTAAATGGACGTCAAGACTGCATTTCTAAATGGCATTCTTCAAGAAGAAGTGTATGTCAAACAACCTCCAGGTTTTGAGAATGATGATCACCCTGACCACGTGTATTTCTTGGATAATGCACTCTATGGCTTAAAGCAAGCTCCTCGTGCTTGGTATGATCGCCTTGCCCAGTTCCTGTAACACCCCCAAATATATAACCTTGAAAGTATTACCGCCAGTTGTAGGATCGTGATTGTTAGATAAAAGCTTAAGGAACTCAGAATAACGATTCTCAGTTCCTTTCGCAGCGGAAGATAAACAATCAAACAAATGACAAGTTCCTTATAGTGGAAACCTTTGATTGCCAACTAGTAATCCAGGATAAAAACCACTACCTTTCTTTCGAAAGGATTTCAAAGTCTACTTCTTGATTTCTTATCTCTTTTGGTTACAGCTTATCCTAGGAACGAACACACAGTTCCTTTGCCTTACACACAGTTAGACAATCCTAGATAACTTAACACAATCAATAATCAATCCAAGAAACAGACTTTCGCACCTAGGAACTATTACTTACAGTCACAGGAACATAGCACTCAGCTCTTCTTCCTTGACTGGTTCCTCTGGATCTCGGTTTGTTTTGATGATCTTTGTTTGGAGGTTCACACTAGATATTTGCTAATGAGTGTGAGTTCTTGTTTTAGTGCTTGAAGATAGCCCTTGGGTTAGTCTTCCTTTTATAGAGGATTCTTCGCAGCTCGATCCTCTCTTGGTTCCCACGGATTGAGCTTGCCCTAGGTTTAGTGGTTCTCCTTGATCCACGTTGTTCTTGGCATGTGCAAACAACCTAGGAAGCTCATAATCTCTCTTGGTTGGTCAACTACCTCAGACGAGCCTTATGGAGTCGTTGTCAAAACGCTTTCGTCCGAGGTTGAGTAAGCTGGCCGTTTGGGAACCGTCTGTTGGACAGCGACGTCTTCATGTGCTGTCGCTTTCATCGTCTCTGTCCGAGGTAGAGGTTCTCTAGGCTTCTTGTTCTTTAGCTCTTGGACCTTGGAAGACTTTTGGAAGCTTCAACAAGTCATTTTCGACACCTTTTGTCCGAGGTTGTGTATCCCCAGATTTCTTGGGAATCGTAATGTCGCAAGCTCCATTTCTGGGCACACCTGGGTTCCTCTGGATTCCTTCAGCTGTCTTGTTCCTTTGGTTCCCTTGTTCTGTTTGGCTTTCCTGCCTTCGGTATATTCCTGTGGTTCCTTAAAACACATCTTTGAAATAAAACATTAGTATCATAATATTTGTCATCTTCAAAAGTAGAGAAACTGAGGAAATGAACTCTCAGGGGAACCGAAGTTCCAGAGTTCCGTTTCCTAACAATTTCCCCCTTTTTGATGATGACAAATATAAGGAACCTGACAACATAATAGGAACATGAAATTCATGAGACCATATTGAGATAACGGGATTTACAACATTACAGATTAGTGATAGAACATTCAATGGTTGCAAATTCCCCCTAAGCACGTGAACAAGTTTATTTCAAATTCCCCCTTAGAAATAGAACTAGTTCAGAGTTCCTATTAATTCAGTAGTCTCCAAAGTTCAAGGTTCCTATCCTTTTCTTCCCCATTTTGACATCATCGAAAAGATTAAGTATAAGTTAATAACATGATATCGGAGTGAATATGCGATTGCATCAAACCCATAAAAGGCATAATGAGAACTTAAGGCAAAGACAAATCGATCATGGGAACAAAACTAAGGGTAAACATTAAAGCTTCACTGATCATTGTTCAAAGACACACAACATCCAACAAAAAAAAAAAAACAGACAACAAAAGATAACAACACAAAGACTACAAAGGCAACAACATCAATCTTAAGAAAGACAACAAAAGGGATAGAAGAGGGGAGTATGATCCTAAGGGAAACTACTAGCTCGCTGTGGCGTTGCAGCACTGGGAACCTAGAACAAGCGTTCCTATGGCGTAGTAACGGCCTCCTCTTCTGCATCCTTGTCGTCGGTTCCTACATTTTGGCCCGCGGCCTGATGAGCATTGATTGCACCTTGCCAGTCTTTCTGCAGAACTTCCACCAGACTCTCGACAGCAGAACTGATACACCCCAATTCTCTTACTTGATCATGGATGGCGACCGTGTTGGCAGTCGAGCCTTCCAAGATAGCTTTTTCAATACGATCCAACGCAAGGAGGATCGCAGAGGAGTCTGAAGATGGGGGTTGCTGAGGGTGGGAACTAGAACGGCCCTGGGAACTCGCCTTTTCCTTAGGCGGGATTTCTTCTGTTTCAGCAGGGTTGGGTTATTGTTCCTTAGATTTCAGCTTCCGAACTGTGTACATTGTAAGACATTTGATGTAGGCAGTCTCGGGGAAGTCTTCTGGGTACTGATTGAGGTTGGAGAGTAGCCTTTTGATGATGTGAGGGAAGGGTAAAGTGTGGGAGTCATGGGATGCACATAATTGCATGTGAGCCAGCACAATACGGGGAAGATCTAACTGAACGCCGGAGAGCACTTTGTCCATGTAGATGGCATCGGTGATGAGGACTTCGTTCCTGTGCTCTTGCCTGGGAACCAAGTTGCGAGTGATCCAAAAATGCAGTAGCCGGTTTGCGATGGAGAGATCCTTCGTCTCCAAAGATGAGGGGGATGCGCCATCATAAATTTTCTTGACGATTGCTCCTTTGGACTTGAAGCCCTTTCCCTTGGGCCATCCCTTCTTCTGAGGCAGAATGCCAAACCCAGACCTCGACTCAATCCCTAGAGCAGACGCGATTAGATTGGCGGACAGGGGAAGGCTGGTTCCCTTCCATATGAGAATGGCGTCGTGACAGGGAGAGTTCTCTTTCTGGGGTACAAACTCCATGGACTGGTAAAACATCCGAACAACCTCGTCGGAAGCAGAGAAGGGCTCGCACAGCATCTCATCCCACCCTTGGAACTGCAACAGAGAGTGGAACTCATCCAAAGCTTCTCCATAGAGTTCCTCATCCTCTTCTTCTAACGCCTGGGTCCAGAATTCTCTGCCGATAATGAGAGGTTTTAGGATCTTCCTTTTGGAGAAGGAGGAGGAGACAGAGAGGATGGAGGGTTTGGCTTTTTTTGTGGATTTGGTTTCATAGGGAACAATGGCTTGGGAGCTTCTCTTCCTCTGTTGCATTCTTGTGGCGACAGAGGGGCCTGGGTTGGAAGTTTTGGATTTGAGGCTGATCGGGGAAGGCTCGGAGCTAAGGATCTCTTGAAGGGATTTATCCGGAGAGGAATCATGCGACCCGCCTTCAGAAACTGATTTTGTGACTGATTATGAGGCCAAAGTGATGGCTTGCTCCTCTTCTTTGGGCATGGTTGGTTCCTCTTCCACCTTTTCCTTAGCCTTTGGTGGTTCCTCAAGCTTCTCTTCTGGTTTCTCTGCCGGTTTCACCACAGGGTTCTCTTTGGGGAGGGATTTTTGAGAGGTGGAGGGAGAAACAGGCTTGGAGGAGGAGGCTTTAGCCTTCTTTTCGCGAAATGCTTGAAGAAAAGCAGCCTCCTCTTCGTCCATAACAACGATTGGGTTAGGTTTGGCCATTTGAGAGGAGCTAAGAGGATTGATGTGTGAAGAGCTTGTGTGATCAGAGAGATGGAGAGCTTGTGTGATCAACTCGGAGTAACTGAGCACCTCTTTAAGGGCGTTGAAGATCTGGGATGGCCAAGAGTTGAGGTGACCATTGAAGCAAATCCAGCTGTTGAGAAGATCAAGGCAAATCCGAAGCATTGAAGAGAGTTGCAGCCTTTTTGGAACGGCTAATTTAAATTCAAAAATTGACCCTTCAGAGAAGAGGGAGGTCTGCCACTGATAAGACGTGGCTTATCCCTGCCAATATGCCATAAATAGCGTCTGGGAGAGCCAAGCGAGCCGTTGGAGAGACGCGGTGATCTGGTTCCTTTCTGGCGACATTTTCAGCGAGCTAGAGGAATGTATGGGAACCTTTGGTGTGGGTGGAGACAAAGGAACCAAAAACAGTACGTTCCCATACAAGGAATCAGGGTAGGCTATTTATCGCATTGCACAATAATTCTCAGAGAAGGTTTAGAGATGGATCATAGAGAATTAAATTGAGCAATGAGGCAAGGGTAGGTCTTAGTACACAATCATCATTTCAGCTTGTAATGTTGGGTTAGAAATATGATCAGATTGTGACTTTTGGGCCATCAAAGAAATTTGAACAATGAGGAGTTGAGAAATAATGATAATCAAAAGGAAACGAACCAGAAAAATTTATCTAGGCCTTTATAAGAAACCATTATGACACGAAGGGTTTGTAGCAAAAGATATAACACAAGGACATCAAGACTCAACAAGTTAAATATCTTTAAACTAGTCAATCAGGGGAACTTGGAAAGAATTCTCAGAACTAAGGTCACTACTGAGTAATGGGAATCATTCCTAGTTCAAATCTAAGGTTCTCAAAAGGAACTCTATTCAATGCCTTGGTGAATATATCTGCAATTTGATCTTCAGTTCTACAAAATTTCATAATGATGTTTCCCTTCTCAACATGATCTCTAAGAAAATGATGTCTAATGTCAATATGCTTGGTCCTAGTATGATGCACATGATTCTTAGAAATATTTATGGCACCAGTGTTGTCATAAAGAATAGTGAGAGGGCCATAAGACATACCAAAGTCCGCGAGTTATTGCTTTAGCCAGAGAAGTTGGGAACAACAAGAGGCAGCTGCAATGTACTCGGATTCTGTGGTGGAGAGAGAGACTGAAACTTGTTTCTTTGATCCCCATGACATGAGGTGATGTGACCTTGCTATAAAGAAGGTCTCAAGTCCCGGATGAGATCGTGGTGAATCCGTAGTGGGGCGAAACAACTCCTTGAATAGGCGTCTGCGTTGATGGAGATTGCAAGACGACGGCGAGGCGGAAGCGATTGCGGAAGCGATAGAAATTTGAGGGGTTGACCGTATGGGTGAAGGGGGCCACGACCAGTTTAGGGCTGAAAAAGGATGGAGATTTTGAAGCGGATTAGAAGAAGGGAGCAAGCTCGACCTAGATCTAGCGGAATTAATGGCAGAAACGCGAGGGAGCAAGCTCAACCAAGAGAATCAAGGAGGACGTTAATGGAGGCTCAATTGGAGTTTCTCTCAACAATAAGTCTGTAATATTAACGTGAAGAAGAAAGGGAACTACAAGCTAGGTTAAGTAAAAGGAAGACTCTTCCTTTTCCTTAACCAAAAAGATTAAAAATAAAACAAATAAATTACTAAAAATACCCTAAGGAATTTCGGTCATTCTAAGTATAGAAATGACCTCCTAAACTCCCTAAAAATGCTGAAAATAATAATAAATAATATCCGGGAAAAATACTGATAAATGTCATAAATCAGAAATATCGATAACTAGGCGAATAGCGATCAATATCTCTAATCTGTAAGCTCCGGGATCTCTGCAGACTATGTAGACGTCCCAACTGTCACTAAACTCAGAATGGATCCCTCATCTGTAGTTGGACGTCCCTGACCTGCTACGAGTCTGGTCACCAGTGATTGAGTCGCAACTTGAATAGCTTTGGCTCGTGCTCTAGTAATGGGACCTACGGACCTAAGACTCATAGCCTCCTCCTCGTCTGCAGCTGTCATGGTAGGCGAGGTCACATCATCCTCCCCCACTTGAGTGTGAAGCGTCCCCGCTTCACCCTCATCATACTCTGGCTCCACGTACGGTGATAGATCAACAACATTAAAGGTTGGGTGAACACCATACTTGTCTGGGAGCTCTAGCTGGTAGGCGTTGTCATTGATGGCCTTGACAACACGGAATGGTCCATCACCCCTTTGGTCGAGCTTAGACTTGCGGTTGGAAGGAAAACGCTCCTTCCGCAAGTGAAGCCAAACCAAGTCGCCAGGAGCAAAGACAATCCTGCGTCGTCCTTTGTTCTTCTGGGCCGCATACTGTGCTGCTCTGCGCTCCAGCTGGTTGCGCGTCCGAGTGTGCAGTTCCTTGATGTGAACGGCCAATCTGTCAGCTGTGGTGCTGTCTGTATCCTTCCGAGGATAGGGAGTCAAGTCCAGCGGCGTCAGCGGGTTCCGTCCATAGACAACTTCGAACGGGGTCAGTTTAGTCGCGCTGTGCCTGCACCTGTTATAAGAAAACTCCACAGTAGATAGTAAGTCCTCCCACCTGCGTGGGTTACTCTTCAGAACCGTCCGAAGGAGGGCTCCAAGAGTGCGGTTGGTCACCTCTGTCTGACCATCCGTCTGTGGGTGGTAGCTCGTAGAAAATAGGAGTTTAGTACCGAGCTTACCCCACAAGGTTCTCCAGAAATGGCCGACAAACTTGGTGTCCCGATCACTAACAATAGTGCGCGGAATACCATGCAGTCTCACGACATTGTCGAAGAACAAATTAGCAACGTCAGTGGCGTTACTAGTGTTCTTACAGGCAATGAAGTGTGCCATCTTAGAGAACCTGTCTACGACCACAAATATAGAATCTCTACCACGCCGAGAGATAGGCAACACAGTGATAAAATCCATGGATAGATCTTCCCACGGGCCAGCTGGAATCGACAGAGGCGTGTAGAGACCATGCGGACTAGACCTGGCCTTAGCCTTATGGCATGTCACACAACTCTGACAATACTTCGTAACATTGTTGGCCATTTTAGGCCAGAAGAAGTGTTCGCGAAGTGCTGCCAGCGTCTTAGACACGCCAAAGTGACCATGACTATGTGCTTCCTCAATCAGCAAATTTCTGACAGAGGATGAAGGAACGCAAAGCTTCCCACCTTTGTACAGAAATCCGTCATCAAGGAAATACGTAGCATGTTCACGACCAGTGGATTTACATTGCTCATAGAATGTAGAAAAGAAAGGATCAACAGCATAAAGATCCTTGAGCAATGCAAACCCAAATAACTGAGACTGAAGCTGAGTAATGAGGACGTACCTGCGAGAAAGGGCGTCGGCTACCACATTCTCCTTACCTTTCTTGTGAACAATGAGGTAGGGGAACATCTCTATGAACTCAACCCAGCGAGCGTGGCGTCTGTTAAGAGTCGTCTGGCTGCGCAGATAACTAAGAGCTGCATGATCTGAGTGAATCACGAACTCTATAGGCCACAGATAGTGCTGCCACGTCTTCAGAACCCAAATCAGCGCGTACAACTCCTTGTCGTACGTCGGGTAGTTCAGCTGGGCACCTGCCAGCTTCTCTGAAAAATAGGCAATCGGCCTCTTTTCCTGCAGCAAGACACCTCCGATGCCGAAATCAGAAGCGTCGCATTCCACCTCGAACCGACGGGTGAAGTCAGGAAGCTGCAGCAGTGGCGCGTGGCACAAGGCATCCTTTAGGGCGGCAAAAGCAGCATCATGCCGTGGAAGCCAAGTGATAGACGCTGCCTTCTTGGTCAGCTCGTGTAATGGGGCGGCTATAGTGCTGAAATCACGAACAAACCGTCGATAAAAACCAGCCAAACCCAAAAACGAACGTACCTGAGTAGGAGTAGCTGGCGTCGGCCACTCCTGGATAGCGCGGATCTTTTCTGCATCCACCTGTAGGCCATCCTTGCTGACGACGAAACCTAGGAAGTTTGTAGAAGGAGAACAAAATACACACTTGCCAAGATTGGCGTATAAGCTCTCTACTCTCAAACACTCTAAAACAAGGCGAAGATGCTCAGCATGGTCATCTAAAGTCCTAGAGTAAATAAGAATATCATCAAAATAGACAACGACAAACTTACCCAGAAAAGCTCTCAAGACATGGTTCATCAGCCTCATGAACGTAGAAGGAGCATTGGTCAGTCCAAATGGCATGACTAGCCACTCATACAGACCATACTTCGTCTTGAAAGCCGTCTTCCACTCGTCCCCCTCCTTCATGCGAATCTGATGATAGCCGCTCTTCAGATCAATCTTGCTGAAGAACTGCGCTCCATGCAGCTCGTCAAGCATGTCGTCGAGGCGAGGAATTGGATGTCTGTATTTGACGGTGATCTGGTTGATGGCACGGCAATCCACGCACATCCTCCAAGAACCGTCCTTCTTAGGCACCAATAGGACGGGAACAGCGCACGGGCTAAGAGACTCGCGCACATACCCCTTCTCCAACAGTTCCTGCACCTGCTTTTGCAACTCCTTTGTTTCCTCTGGAGAAGTTCGGTAGGCAGCTCGGTTGGGAAGAGTAGCTCCTGGTACAAAATCGATCTGGTGCTCAATGCCACGAAGTGGTGGAAGACCATCTGGCAACTCGTCCGGCATCACATCCTGAAACTCCTGCAAAATTGACAAAATACAAGAGGGAAGTGCGGACTCTGAAACAGGTAGGGCAGTAGGATGAGCAATGAGTAGGAAACAGGGAGACTTGCCTTGGATGACGTTGGAAACCTTTCGGCGTCGCGCCAAGAGAAGGCGCTGCTCACAAGTGCCTTTCAGCGCAGAACTACCTTGTCCACCCTTCTGATGATGGACTCCAGAAGGTACCTGTTGACCATTACCACTACAGTGAGGAAATTTAAGACTAATGGGCCGGTCACTTACCTGTCCTGAGTTGCCTTGGGTACCCGAAGAAGATGCTGCAGGAAGTTGTAGGGAACTCGGCTGGAAGGCTGTAGGGGACTCTGGAGGGGGTTTTCCTGTGTCCTTTGCAGCCTGTATAGCCTTGTTCCTCTGTCTAATAGCATGGTCCTGTAAAATCTCATTCGGAGTCATAGGTAAGAGCGTCACGCGCTTGCCATGGTGAGTGAACATGTAACTGTTCAAAAACCCATCATGGAAAACGCGACGGTCAAATAGCCAAGGACGCCCTAACAGAATATGGGTGGCATCCATGGCGGTAACATCGCACAAAACAGTGTCTGTATATGATCCTATGGAAAAAGTAACGGGACACTGTAAAGAAACATTGTTACCTGGTTGGTCTGAAATCCACTGCAGACCGTAGGGCTGAGGATGTGGCTGCGTTTGAAGATTGAAGTCGCGGACGACTCTCTCATTTATAATGTTGCAGCATGACCCGCCATCTATTATCAGACTCAACGACGCATTCTTCATACGACACCGGGAATGAAACAGATTCTCCCTTTGGTCAAGCGGACCTCCTTCCTTGACGCTGAGGACGCGTCTGGTGACCAAGGCATAATGCATGACGTCTGTATCATGGTCACTCGGCCGGATCACCTCATCAGTCAGCTCTGCAGACTCCTCCGGGACGTTCTCCTCTTCATCCGAGAGGCTCTCGTAGTCTTCAGTTTTGGCGGAGTAGAGGACACGCTTCTGATTGGGGCAGTCCTTCTGATAGTGTCCTCGTCCACCACATCTGTAACACTCTCGACCGCTGGAACGATCTGTACGGCCTGTCTCAGCAGAGGCCGATGGCTTTTGGCGCGCGGAAGAAGGGGGCGCCGGCCGCGGCGTCGTAGTAGACGCAATACCTGTACGATCCTGTCTAGACACAGAACTAGAAGAAGAGTTAGTGCGATAAGAATTGACAGGGTTCGAGGTATACCTTGGTGAGGGAGAAGACGAAGACTGCCAAGGCTGCTGTCGACGTCGCTGCGCTTGAAGATAGAGCTTCTGCGCAGTATGTACTACGTTGTTGAGGTCTCGGATTGGTAGAACGTCAACCTGATCCCTGTACGGTTGTGACAAACCCGTGACAAAACGTGTACGTAGAGTAGACGGAGTAACACTTACCCCGGCTTTGAAATACATGTCTTCTAAGCGAGCAAAGAACTCCTGTGGCGTATCACGACCCTGAGTAGCAAGTGCAATGGCCGTCTTCATATCCTCTCGGTATGTTGTCGGCACGTACTTGTGCGTCATGAGCGCTACTAGCTGTTGCCACTCTGCCACAGGTGGCCACCCCATGCGTGCCTGCTGTTGGACCAGTCGGTTCCACCAGGTGCGTGCTGCTCCTTGGAAATGCAAGGTGACGATCTCCACCTTCGCATGCTCCTCATATTGATAGTGTTGAAGAACATGGCAGGTACTCTGCAACCAATCTATGAAAGTAGAAGGATCATAAGTACCAAGGAAGGGTTCGATTTTCACCTTAATTTCTTGGCGATACGTAGCTGGGGGTGGGTATCGCTGTTGGGCTGCAGCGGGAGCATAGAAATTCTGTTGTGGAAGCCCCTGCCGCTGCTGTCCAACTGGTAGTTGTTGCCGTCGCCGCACTCGTGGGGGACCGGCAACCCGCTGCTGCTGATATTGTTGTGGATGACCCTGTGCAGCGTAATAAGCAGCCTGATTCTGTGGCTGCTGTGGAGGAGGAACCCAACCTGTACGATGAAACTGCTGCTCTGGTGGGTCTTGTAGGGGTGGGTGATAACCTGCAGAAAACCCATAGGCCCCTTCTTCCTCATCCTCAAGATCAAATTCCTGGAATCCTTCATCTGAATCTGACTCAACAGGAGAAACAGTACTCTCATGGTCAGCAAAAGAATGGACATTGAAGGTTTCAGAATTTACCTGATGTCGACTTGGACGAGCCGTGGAGTGTTTCCCTTGCTTGCTTGTGGAAGCATGTGGTTCTGTGCGTCTGCTCTGGCGTTTGACGACACTGTCATCGACCGGTGCATCCTCCTCTGAAGATGACTCATCATCGTCCTGCTCGTCCTCGTCCTGAGAGTTGTGTTCAGGAATTGTCAACTGGGCTGATTTGGAGCGCACCTTCTTCTTCGACGCGCTACTCTCTTTCTGCGATCCTTTCCGTTGATGCTGCGTAGGAGGATCGGATATCAGAACGCCCTTGCCCTTTTTCTGCTTCTGGGCTAGGGTACTCTGGTCGTCACGGTTGTTCGGTGACGGAGACGGCATCACTCTACTGAGCAGATCACGCATGGCTGCAAAATTCGCTTCGGAACGTTCATCGGAACGTTGCTGATTGGCCACCAATAGCTCAATGGCCGTAGCCAGTTGATCGACCCGACCCGTATCCTGTCCGTCATTGGAGTTCACCATTATCCTGAAAAGACAACAGACCCCAACAGAGCAAAGGAAAAACCAAAAACAAAGCAACAGAAACGAAAGAGAAGTCGAACTACCAAGATATCACAACTGAAAACAAAGCTGATATGGCCGTGAGGGCGGAAAGGCTAAGGATAATCACACAACAATCACAAATTGCAGCGATAACTCAGCAAACAAATTATAGATATAAATTGCCGCAATATAAGCCTAGATATGCCAACAAGACTATAACAGCCAAGACAGTGAGAGAGAGGAGATGGGAATTGAATCAATAACGATAGGGTAACGATTACCTTATTTTGGCTTTGCGCACCCTATATCTCTTCACCGTTGCCACCTAAGTTCGGCTTTTCTCACAAAAAGCTCCTGCACTCTAATACCCCTACAGAAACCTCAACTGCTGTTGCCAGGATATAACGGTAGGCACATAATTTAATCCGGCGTGAACCTAGGCGTCCCGGCTAAGCAGCTGCAAACTAACAAAAGCGGATAACTCACACCAAAGTCAGAAGGATAACTGTAAAAAGCGAATGCAGAAACCGACACAAAAAGGAAAAAAATAAAATAAAAGGACTCAAATCCCTGCAATCTAATACCCCTACAGTAACCTCAACTGCTGTCGCCCGGATATAACGGTAGGCACAGAATTTAACCCGGCGTGAACCTAGGCGTCCCGGCTAAGCAGCTGTAAACTAACAAAAGTGGATAACTCACACCAAAGTCAGAAGGATTACTGTAAAAAGCGAAAGCAGAAATCGACACAAAAAGAGAAAAAAAAAATTAAAATTAAAATAAACAATACCAAAGTTCTGCCGTAGGTGCAAATTTCGGACCCACGAAAAGAACCCGGATCTGGGAGCTCCGTGCTCGTTGCGCTGGGCGGGGGAAAAGAACCCGGTTTGTCAGCACCCGGGATAGAAGACGCTGGCAGCTGGGCGCGCGCGCGCGGGCGCGGATGGCTGGCTGGGCGCGACGCTGACGCTCGTGATGGAGGCGCGGCGCTGTTGCTTGTGGGCGCCGAGGGCAAGGTGCCCTAAGACTTGCCCAAATTACAAATTTTTTTTTTTGATTGCCTTGATTTTTTTTTTTTGGCAATTCTTCAGATCTGGCTTTTTCTACAAGGAAAGATCTCAGCCTTTTTTTTTTTAATTAGAGAAATTGCAACAATAACTCAAGAACCCTAATCTTCAACGGCGAAAATTCTTCAACGAACTCCCTTGTGCAGATCGGACTCCAAAAAATTTATTCAAAAATATTCTAGACACCAACACACTCAATTGATTCAAGTTGGAAAGAAGAAGATCAAAGAAGACGCAGATTAATGGCAAAAAGGTCAAGTACAGCAATTCAACCTATATGCATGCAAATCTAGATCTATAATTCAATCACCAAATTACCAACACAAAGAGCAATTGTTGTGTGTAGGGGACAAGGTAAGATCACTAAAAATCAAGCAAACGATTTTTTTTGAAGCAGATTTACACCAAAAATGAGTTTTCAATGCAAATCTACAATGGTTTTTTTGATAAAATTAATTCGGCCTTCAAGAGGAATTTTTTTTTTTGTTTTGAAATTTTCGACTTTAATAATATAGATCTGAATAAGAAAAAAATCGGAATTATCAAGAAAAATGCAGGAAAATTTTTTTTTGAATTTTTTGACACGAAAATAAGGTTGTGATAAGCAAGGAATCGATTCGACTTACAGATTCGAAGGCTCTGATGCCAGTTGATGTGACCTTGCTATGAAGAAGGTCTCAAGTCTCGGATGAGATCGTGGTGAATCCGTAGTGGGGCGAAACAACTCCTTGAATAGGCGTCTGCGTTGATGGAGATTGCAAGACGACGGCGAGGCGGAAGCGATTGCGGAAGTGATAGAAATTTGAGGGGTTGACCGTATGGGTGAAGGGGGCCACGACCAGTTTAGGGCTGGAAAAGGATGGAGATTTTGAAGCGGATTAGAAGAAGGGAGCAAGCTCGACCTAGATCTAGCGGAATTAATGGCAGAAACGCGAGGGAGCAAGCTCAACCAAGAGAATCAAGGAGGACGTTAATGGAGGCTCAATTGGAGTTTCTCTCAACAATAAGTCTGTAATATTAACGTGAAGAATAAAGGGAACTACAAGCTAGGTTAAGTAAAAGGAAGACTCTTCCTTTTCCTTAACCAAAAAGATTAAAAATAAAACAAATAAAATACTAAAAATACCCTAAGGAATTTCGGTCATTCTAAGTATAGAAATGACCTCCTAAACTCCCTAAAAATGCTGAAAATAATAATAAATAATATCCGGGAAAAATACTGATAAATGTCATAAATCAGAAATATCGATAACTAGGCGAATAGCGATCAATATCTCTAATCTGTAAGCTCCGGGATCTCTGCAGACTGTGTAGACGTCCCAACTATCACTAAACTCAGAATGGATCCCTCATCTGTAGTTGGACGTCCCTGACCTGCTACGAGTCTGGTCACCAGTGATTGAGTCGCAGCTTGAATAGCTTTGGCTCGTGCTCTAGTAATGGGACCTGCGGACCTAAGACTCATAGCCTCCTCCTCGTCTGCAGCTGTCATGGTAGGCGAGGTCACGTCACGAGGCAAGGGCCTAGGAACTGTGCCATTCCAGAAGTGCTCTTCCTCTATAGAGCTTCTCCTCCATTAGAGGACTCGAGTGGTCCTTATCCAGATGGGCAATGGTGGATATGGGAGTGGAGAGAGGCTTGCATGAATCCATTTTGAACTTCTTCAGTAGTTCCCTGACATACTTCTGTTGGTGGATTTGAATACCATCTTCCTTTTGAGTGATTTGTAATCCGAGGAAGAATGCGAGTTCCCCAATTAAACTCATTTCAAATTCACTGCTCATCAAGTCTTTGAACTTGTCTATAAGGGACAGGTTAGTGGAACCAAAAATGATATCATCGACATAGATTTGAACCACTAAGATGTTACCTTCTTCTTCTAGGATGAAGAAAGTCTTATCAATAACTCCACGCCTGTAGCCATTTGAGAGTAGGAACTGGGCAAGACGATCATACCAAGCTCTGGGAGCTTGCTTGAGGCCATAGAGTGCCTTGTCTAGAAAGTAGACATGATCTGGATGATCATCGTCTTCGAAACCAGGAGGTTGCTTGACATAGACTTATTCTTGAAGAATTCCATTGAGGAAGGCTGTTTTCACATCCATTTGGAACAACTTGAACCCTTTGTGAGATGCGAAGGCAACCAATAACCTTATTGCTTCGATCCTTGCCACTGGAGCATAGGTTTCATCATAGTCAATTCCTTCTTGTTGATTGTATCCTTGAGCCACAAGTCTTGCTTTGTTCCTTATCACAGCTCCTGTATCATCTAGCTTGTTTCTGAAAACCCATCTTGTTTCTGAAAACCCATCGTATACATTTAACGGTTGGAATTCATTCGTATTTCACATTATAGCTTTTAATTCTACCCTAACTGGCCTCCACACATATGTATATGGAATGGATCATATGAGAAACATTAGTTAAGAGATAACTAAGAACAATATATAGCCGTCAGATCCAAAAAAACGAGTAGTCTAGATTAGACTTTCATTAAAAGCGCAAAAAATAGATGTGTTGAATTTTTTCCGTATTAGACGCATTTTTGAAAAACAAATTGCTCGTGCCTCTCAAAAACATATTTTTGATGTTTATCACTTTTATCCTTAGAGATTCACAACTTTCATGCCTAGATGTTCACCACTTTCGTACAAAAATATTGATCAGTTTTTATACATGCATGTTCATCGTTTTTCTTATATTTTCATCACTTTTTGTTGTGAACATATTTTCAATGTTCATCACTTTTTGTTGTGAACATATTTTCAATGTTCACCACTTCTTCCCTTAGATATTCACCACTTTCATGCCCATATGTTCACCACGTTTGTACCTAGATGTTCTTTCGTTTTTTTCATACATGCATATTCATCGCTTTTCTCCTATACATTAATCATTTTTCGATGTGAACATGTTTTCGATGTTCATCAATTTATTCCTTAGATGATCACCACTTTCATGCTCAAATGTTCACAACTTTGTACCTAGAAGCAATGTTGATAGGATTGGGATTCTCGGATTGGATCCTAAGGGGGGTGCAGAATCAGATCGTAAAATCGGATCATAGAATC
The DNA here is from genome assembly GCA_027886185.1 of Rheum nobile. Lineage (NCBI taxonomy): Eukaryota > Viridiplantae > Streptophyta > Magnoliopsida > Caryophyllales > Polygonaceae > Rheum > Rheum nobile. The sequence continues at coordinate 2,305,784 of WOAB01000717.1, read as the reverse complement.
GTAAGATCCTACCAAATTAATGAATTATAGCAATAATAATTTAACTATGTCATATATTACTCAAAATCTAACGTTATATAATTAAAAAATTCTCATTAACCACTAATTATTCCATAATACCATCCACATATAGACAAATTCATCTGTAACTACATCATGACAACCAAAACGTCAAATACCAAGTAGTAATTTTAGAATGTTTACATTTCAAAACAACAAAGTTATGTAGGAAATATGTATAACATAAATTATCATATGCACGAGAGTCATCATAATCACTTCTAATGTCGTCTTTACCAATGAACGCATCATCTGACATAATATTTATAGCAAACTAATTTACGCCCTTATATTTTATTGTATCCAAAACTTTCATCTCTTGATTATAGAAATGTGAAATCTTAGGTTGTATAACTTAAGAGATAACAAAGTAGTATGAATTTGAAGATCAAAGATCTAAAATATTCCATTATAGAGAATGTCCAACCATTAGAAAGATGTATATCTGATAGAAGCTAAGAAACTACTAACTTACTAAGATACAATATTAATTGAATATTCTAAACATGTAATTAAGGCTCACAATTAACTATGTGATGTTAGATTACTATAGAAAATATATGCGATGTAAGATCACTTCAAAAAACAATGTAATGCTAGAATGCAAGGCTGGAAAATTAACGATTTAGAAATTATTAAAAAATTATATTAGATATCATCCTCATCATTTAAATCATTTTAAAGAACATTGAAAACTCATTGGTGAGAAGAAAAGGTTCCCCATGTCAATGAGCTAACATTTGTACATAAGGACAAAATTATTTCATATTTTTTTATTTACTTTTAGTTGTTTAAATATAATAAAAATATATTAATGAGATACGTGAATGTCTTAGTGGGTCCAATATGATGGTCCAACTGTCTCATGTTCACTTAACAAACCAAAATTTTGAGAAATCTATACAAAATAGCAAAGTTTCCCTAGGATATTTCTACTGCATACGACTATTTCCATACGATTTGAATCGTTTTGCATATCATGGATCGTAAAATCGTACGATTCTACGATCCGGATAGCGATTTTAACAACATTACCTATATGTTCATCATTTTATATGAATGCATGTTCATCGCTTTTATGAATGCATGTTCATCGCTTTTCTCCTAATTGGGTTGTTAAGTGAACATGAGACAGTTGTGAACATGTCTTAGATGTTCATAACTTCTATGAAAAGATGTTTACTACATCTATGCCCAAATATTCATCACCTTTTGTAACACCCCCGACTTACGTCGGTAGTGCCACACGCTAGTGACCTCAGACGTTGCTGTCCGATGTCACCCAAGGCTTTAATCGGAACAATTAATCTTAATTAAACATGTTAAATAACGAAAGATTAAACAGCGAAAGACATTTTTAAATGAAACTCAACCATTTATATTAAAAGATCTCTCATCAAACGAGAGTAGCGTCTTTACAACAAAGTAAAAATTTCAGCGGAAGACTTATAAATTACACAACGGAAGACTTTAAGAATAAACCTATTACATGACTAGGTTATAAAAATACATTTTAGAGTAATACTTAACGACCTTGAAATACCGACACTTAAATCTGCAACTGCAAGCCTCTTCTTCAATTGGTTACTTCGAGTCTTCGGGGACCAACCACTGATGTGCCGTATAGGACGGATGACACCAGCCAACCATGCAAGGAATAAAACTCGGTTGGTTAGTCTAATGAAAGACTATGCAAGGGTGAAAACAGAATGGTCCTAGTGATCGTAACCGTTTACTATCATTGTCCCTCGAATAACAACTGAAGGAACGATATATAACCCGAAACTTTTACGGAATGATTAAAGTTTAGACATGCACTAAAAAGGAAATGAGCCTTATGGGAAACGTATGAAGAGAGGACTCCCAAAAGATTGAGTCCTACGGGAAAGTATGACAAATGTTTGGGAATGTTATAATTTCACACAAGCGTTTAAAAACGACTTGATCATTTGGGTCCACGACCAACCTCACCACACAATGCGAATTCAGATTGGAACGAGAACTTACTCTAACCGAAGTCCAGGCGAGTTTCCAAGTTGTACTTCTCGCCCGAGGGTTCATTAATTATGTGCCTACCCTTACTTATCTTATCTAAATTTCAAAACGGATATTCATGTTAAAGCTTTTTAATATGATCTCGAGTAACTACGAAAGTTTACGATATCGAGTGACTACGAAGGTTTACGATCTCGAGTGACTACGAAAGTTTATGATCTCGAGTAACTACGAAAGTTTATGGTCTCGAATGACAATGAAAGTTTATGGTCTCGAATGACTACGAAGGTTTATGATCTCGAGTGACTACGAAAGTTTACGATCTGGAAAGCATTTAGAGGTTGGGTCCACTAATACTGAGTTATAAAGAAACGATTAATCCTCATAAGGAATTAACGTTCCTACGAATACTCGTGTTAATCTAGCATTAAAGTTTACATTTAAATCCACAACAAAACCATTACGGTCATTAACAAGTGTAATAGCGTTGTTTCTAGCAATATATACAATCTACTATAATATCATATTTTAATCACATTATTTATAAAAATCTGTTCCCAAACGAAAACAACAGTTCACTCCGATTTAATTAACAATTAAAAGCAATTGATAATTAATAGAATATGGAATGATTAAGCAAGAGCGAACCGCCACTTGCCTTAGTCTAGACAAACGATTGAGCGACGACGGGTTTCTGGGTCCGGAACGGGAACAGAAGTCGGATTACAGATTCCTATGATAACGACCCATAACGAAACCCTAGGTTAGATTCGACAATAAAATGATACGAATCTAAGAAAGAACGAACGAAATCGAAAGAACGAAAGTCTCGCCCGAGACCGGATCGTCCAAGGCCACGATCGCGATTGCCAAGGCAATCCGCGGTCGCGGCAGGGATTCCGCGCCGTCGAGGACTTCGTCCGCGAGTGTCAAAGACAGCGGCCGCGGACGCGGCCGACCTTGTTACTGCCGCGGTCGCGGCCGACCTTGTTACTGCCGCGGTCGCGGCAGTTCATGTCTGCGGTCGCGGCCATGAACTCCGTCGACTCTAAAGGGAGAAAAATCTCACCGGCGACGACGCGAGGGGGCTCGATTTGCGAGGGCTTTGACTCCAATCTTCCTTGCACCTCCTAAGCACCACCCTATGAGTACCACCACCTCCGGCGAGAGCTCCGACGACTCCACAAGAATTCCGGCGAGAGCTCGAAACTCCGACGATTATGGAAAACGAGAGAGAGAGGAGATCTGATGTTTGGGTGCTCAAAAACCTCCATCCCGACCTCCTTTTATAGCCAAAGGAGGAGAGCAGCCCCCGCCCAGATCAACAGTGGCTCGGAAAATCGATGGCGACGAAGAACACGCGGCACGCATGCCCGACTGCACATTCTGCACATTTCCGCGATCGCGGAAAATTCCAATGCCCAGCTCCTCTGGGAGCTATTTTCCGCAGTCGCGGAAATGTCTGCGCGGTCGCGGCAGAGGCATTTTCGCATCTTTTTGCCCAGGGAAAGGTTTGGCATGGGCTTAAACCCCGAAAATTATATATTTGTACCCAAACAAATATTCTAAGCCCCGAAAATACGTCGAATGTATTTTATACCACTCAGGGAAATTTTACAGAGATTATATGAGTTACAGATATCCAAACTTCGCCTAACGCGTTCAGAATTATTGTCGAGGGTTTGGAAAATTACCCAAATGCCCTTACTAAAAAATGAGGGGTATTACACCTTTAGGCCTAAATGTTCATCATTTTTATGCATGCATGACATTTTCCATTAGTCCAGACTTAATTAGTCTTTGATTAAAGATGAAGATATTAAATATGGAGTTTGGATAATATGAGGAGGGTTGGGTGAATAGAGGAGAACAATGGTGACCATTAGATCTATGATAACACTAAAGATAGAGCGAAATCGTTACTTTGATAAACTTAATTTTGATATTTTTCTCGGAATGTTTTCACGAAATCCCCCTTCCCCCCCCCCCCCCCCCCCCCTCAAGTTTTTTTTAAATATCATGCACTTTAACATACTAACATATTCACATTAGCATACTAACACATGCATTTGAAAATACTAATACATGCACTTTAGCATACTAATGAAATGAACTGCATGTCCGAGTCCAATACATCAATTGTGAGATAATCTGACATATTTTTGGAGCACTCCGGAACCACCTAGAACCATCTGAAGATATATAGAAAATTATAAAGACAAGAGGAACTTTGTTGAATGGCCTGAATCGACTTGGAGAAACCCAAAGGAGCCTAGAGGGGCGTGAAGTATTTCGGTGGGACACGAAATATCATGTAGTGGGATTGGAGCGAACCAGTGTGGTCTAGAATCTTCTGATTTGACCTGAAGAAGGGAGGAGTCTCCATGGAGTTCTAGCTCTAGAACCCCATAGGCTAAATTTATTCTAGAATTATCTTGTAATATGGGCCTTGTCAATAAATATTCATACATCCCCTCATTTGCAAACCATTACATGAAATAAGGGCATCCAAGCATCACAAGCTATCAAGCTATTGTAAAGCTCCACTTTCAAAGCAATACAAACTCATTCTCACATTCTTCCTTTCAGAGTTCTCTCTAATCATCTTCCTTAGATGTTTGCTTTGCGACAATCATCGGGGTAAGTCTTGAGTTAGACTTTGTTTGGCAAGCCAAAAAAAACATTTTTTTATGGATAAAGAGTTTTTTTTTTATAAAAATGTAGTTTTAAGCCTTTGGAAAATGTCAAATGGCAAAATTTGTAGAGAGAAAAATAAAATTTTAAATTTGTTCAAGTACCATTTGCCAAACCATTTTTTTACTAAAAGTATTTATTTGTAATAACACCCTCTTTATCCTTCAAAAACTCATTATAACTAATTTTACCAAATAAATCCATAACTTCTCGATGCGATTGAGTTGTCTAAAAGTCGCACGGTTCGGGATACTAACACATGCACTTCATCATAATAAGCATACACTTTAGCTGAAATGTACATTGTTAATATACATATTAAACTTGCACTTTAGTATAAAGATACACATTTATGTATACTCTATGAGAGCAATTAACATATACGTATATTTTTTATAATGTGCTTATATATATATATTAAATGGAATTTTGGTGCGTATATATGAACTTTAAGTGCTTATGTGTGCACTTTGCATGGAAATATATGCACTTAAACTATTAATTTATAGGATTGTTACAACGCAAAAAAATTATATTTTTTCATTTACAATTTTATCCTTCCATGTCTTTTAATCCTAGCTCTCCATTCCACTCCATATTTTTTTGATCCTCAATATGCATCATAAGCTTACTATATACGTATGTGAACATCACTTATTAGATAGAAATCATATATATTTACGCGTAACTTATTTTCTATTATGATCCACTTGTGATTAGGGTTAAATCTCATAAGATTACATGTCTGTATTTTTATTAGCACTTTTTGTATATTTTGCTGATGAAATATTGATTACTAAGGACCCATTTGTTTCTCATAAAATAGACTTGTTAACACAGATTAAAATGTGTGTTACCGTCCGAGCTTATATGGTTGTGCCTTTTCACTCTGGTGAAAATTGAAAATACTCTGACACACGTTTCCTTCAAAAACTCATGAGGTAAGAATCCTTTTTTTATGTTTTCAGGGCCATCCATCTCCGGCTTCTCTAGTGGAAAAATCCTTATAGAGGCGGGCCTTTGGACACTTATTGAGGCGAACACCATTCACTTCAACTAAGGGGGTTGCAACAAGTAGGGACACTTTTTGAGGCGGGCATTTTATGCCTCTAAAAGGACCTTATTGAGGCGGGCCTCCGAAGCCCGCCTCAACAAGTCCCTCACTTTGGCGCCAAAATGAGGGACTTGTTGAGGCGGGCTTCGGAGGCCCGCCTCAATAAGTAAACACTTGTTGAGGCGGGCCTCTATAGGCCCGCCTCAACAAGTCGCGCTGACTCGGCCGAGTTTTTTGTGCTTCTTTTGGATGTTTTTTGGATTTATGATGCACCATACACACATGGCAGAATAGGTTCCTGATTTTATTCACAGAATAAAAACAAGTTAACATGACAAGTAAAAACAAGTTCAATCCGAGTACAGTCAGGTTCTCAACAACAGTTTACATGACAAGTAAAAACAAGTTCAATCCGATAATAAATACTTCGATGTAAAATACTGTGCCCATTGCTCACGAACAACATCCATTTCTTCATAAGTATACGATGTCTTCCTCTTAGGATATAGCTTCATAAAAAAACACAGAAATTATTGACAAAAAACACAAATACTATCAATATATAGTTAGTTAAGTTACATACCTTGATACTCTCAACGTCTTACGTTTTCCTATTAAATTCTCGCACTTCCCACCTTGATACTCTCAACGTCTTAGGTTCCTGATTTTTTTCGCAGCGTACATATCAACGAAAAAGCATATGAGTACATATCACAAAAAAAATCCAAGGAAGACAATTTATAATGCAATTAAATCTACTTGTCAATAAATTACCTCATTTTATTCATTTATGATTTGTAACCCATATTCCTTCCCTATGATCTGTACAGATATGATTAGTATTATTTGTATCTTCCTCCTCCGGTAATGGTTGAACAACAGTTGATAACAAGGGTGTGTCATCATACTCGTCATACTCATCTTCATCCACAACATCATCAATACCCAGAATATGTCTTTTGCCTTGGGCAACTGCACGCCATCTAGGATCAACATTGTCTACCACATAAAAAATCTGCTTAGCTTGTGATGCTAGGATGAATGGATCGTCACTATCACTTAATCGGTCAAAGTTTACAAATGTCAAACCCGGATAAATTTCATCTTGCTTCACCCCGTTAGGGTTGTTGACCCACTTGCACCAGAAAACAGGGATTGTAAAATTGTTATAATCAAGCTCCCATATTTCTTCGATAACACCATAATACGATTTTGTCGCATCAACCGGTCTTTTGTCCTTAGCGTTCGCATAGACCCTAGATGATGCAACTACCTTCACTCCACTATTCTGCACCACACTCTTTTCATCTTGTCTTCTAGTGTAGAATGTGAACCCATTGATATCATACCCTTCGTAAGACCGAACATATAGTCGAGGACCTCGAGATAACCACTTGACCATATCAGAAACGTCATGTTCTTTCCTTAGTTCCTCAGCTACTTCCTTCTTAAACCAATCAACAAATGTGCGATTATGTTCCCGCATCAAAGCTCTTTCATTCAATTTAGCATTATTGTGTTGCAATTCAAGGCAATGCTTTTCTATGTAAGGATTGACCTCTGTAAGATGCTGCAACACACAAAGATGTGCCTTAATCTTCCTTTCAGATGGAGGAGATATCACATTTTTACCAATTACTCCCTCTCCTTCAAGCCTCCCTACATGATGAGATTTTGGAAGACCTATTGGATGAAGCCTTGACAAAAAATCAGCTGCGTATTGAGATATCTCTTCATGAAGGACTCCACGAATGATACTACCCTCTGGATTCGCCCGATTCTTTGCTTTGTCCTTTAAACTGCCAAAAAATCTCTCAAAAGGATACATCCATCTTAAGAACGCCGGACCACATAACTTGATTTCTCGAACCAAATGAACAATTAAGTGCACCATTATGTCAAAGAAAGACGGCGGAAAGTACATTTCAAATCGACACAAAGTTTCAACAATATCATCGTGGAGAGCATCCAATATTTCCGGATCAATAACCTTAGCACATATGGAACTGAAAAACACGCAAAGTTTTGTTATAACATGTCTCACGTGTTTTGGCAATATCCCACGAAGTGCGATCGACAAGAAAACATTAATCAATACATGACAATCATGAGACTTCAAACCAATCAACCGAAGGTCCGAAAGAGAAACTAGACGTTTTACATTTGATGAATATCCCGATGGAACCTTAATGCCATGTAAGCACTCACAAAACACCTTTTTCTCCTTTCTTGACATTGTATAACACGCCGGAGGCAGAAAAGTCTTTTTACCATCCGGTTTTACCACGGGCCACAAATCTGGTCGAATATTCCTCTCTTTCATATCAAAACGAACTTTCTGATTGTCTTTCGTCTTTCCGGGTATATTTAGCAAAGTCCCAATTATAGCATCACAAACATTTTTTTCAATGTGCATCACATCGAGACAATGCCTAACCGACAAATCTTTCCAATAAGAAAGATCCCATAGTATAGACACTTTCTTCCATAAAACACCCTTTTTAGAGACGGACTTGAAGCCCTTGCCGTATTTGGTGTCAACATTGTTAATCCGTTCATAAACCTGTGATCCTGTCAAAGGTGTACGAGCTACTCCTTCCTCGGTGTACCCATTGAACTCCTTCTTCTTTTTACGGTAAGGGTGATATCGACTAAGGAACTTCCGGTACTCTAGATACACATTTTCCTGTAATTTTTCAAGTAGGCGGGTTTGTAGAATCGAGTGTGTTAGATCAAGGAACGACAAGTTCGTTCCTTGGGCAGCGGAAAATAACGACAGATTTATAAGTAGCAAGCTCAGTTCCTTAGAGAGGAAAACTCAATCAACCAACTAGTTGATTGAGAAAAACCTCTACCTCTAGGTTTCCCTAGTAGGATTTCAAATGTCTACTTATGTTCTTATTCCAGGAATTACAATAAGCAAGTATTCTCTCAATCTAGTTTACTCCTAGATATCTAGACCTCTTAGATGTAACGTTCCTAACAACACACTAGACAGCCGAAACCCTAACAAATACTCAACTCACCAAAGTCTCGTACTTGTAAGTGTTCTTCTTTCTTCCGAATATTCTGCTCTGAGAATTGCTCTCCGTGTTCTTGAAGTACGCAGCTATCTTCACTTTTATAGTTCGGATATTCTCACTTGATTTACCCTAAAAACGTTTAAGGAAATAAACTAAGAATATCCTATACAATCTTTTCTAGAAGTATTCTAACCAAATTATCTTTTCACCGAGATCTTCCTTGAGGCCTAAGTTGCAGCTTCCAAATCTGTTTTCCATAACAGATATTCGGCGGCTCTCTAGGGTTTCAGCACGCGTCCTTCGTTCCTTGCACTGTTCCCTTTCTATGTTCTATTCAACCTCACGCGTCTCTTCTCTTCTTTCGTTCCAGCGTGTTGTTGTGTCATTGTTGGCTTCTCTGTTCCTTTGCTTCTCTGTTTTGACTCTTCATTGGTTTTTATCGTTCCTTTGACACGATCGTCTCCTGAAACTCATGGTCACACTAAAAACCATCAAAAGCATTTGAGTTTATCATCATCAAAACTAGAGGGAACGTCATCGTTCCAACACTTTCCCCCTTTTTGGTGATGACAAACTCCTTCAAAATGTGTAAGTCAAAATACACATTTCAAAACAGACAAGTAAAAGGCATTTTCACATTAAATCACATATATACTATGTTCAAAATATTAACACTGTTCCCCCTCAGAAAGTTCATTGAGAATTTACCTTCAAGCAGCATTGTCGTTCCCCTTAGCACTAGCTTCTGTTATCAACTCTTCCTTGGGTTTCACATTTTCCATACTTCCCCCTTTTGGCATCATCAAAAGTTCCACAAGAAACAGAAGGACTTGACACACATGCAACTCATAAACAAGATAGTTCATTCATAAAGTCATACGAAGTACAGAGCATAGGGACATAGACAACTAAGATCAGAAGATAAGGAACAATCACAAAAGAACATGAAACATTAAAAATCAAGAACAGAGGGTCAGACGGGCTAGAATAGGAACGGAGAGCACTCAGATCTCAGGGTCTTCAGCAGAGTCATCGGCGTTGCTCAAGAAGTGATCCAAGAGCAATGACATGGTTGTGTTCAACTGCTTGAACTCAACAAGTATCTGATGCTAAATAGAGCTCCCTTTGGACGTTCCTTCGCCAGTTGCTTTCTTTGCAGCAGTAGTGCCCGTTCCTTTGTTGTCGCCAACGAATTTCATTTTTTCAATTGTAGCAGAATCCAACTCGCTACGAAGCAACACTTCATTCTCTGCCACATATGCCTCCTCCTTTTGCAGCAACAGTTTCACCAGGCTGGGATAGGCTAGAGAATGGGACTTGGCCTTGCAGCGATCCATATGGCATAGAATAACTCGAGGGAGATCAATTTTCTCCCTTCTCAGGAAACGATCGAGCAAGAACAGATCGCACAGAGTGATAGTTGTTCTGCGCTCTTGTCGTGGTGCAACAACCCTGGATATGATATGGAACACAATACGCTAAAGCAGATTCAGTCGCTCTGTGTGCAATTCACCCTCAGTAGAACCAAACAAACGTTCCATATAAGCCAACTTTTCCTCAATTTGAACAGACACCGGAATCTCATAAAAGCCTCCTAATGAAACAGATAGAAGCTGGGAGATAACTTTAGGAGTGAAGGAAAGTTCTTCACCACTGACCTTGGAAGAACCAATCAAGACGTCTCCTTTGGAGAGATAGAAATAGTGGTAGAATTCGCGGACATGGACTTCATTGACTGTGACGCTGTCGGAACAGAGCCGTTCCCAACCCTGGAATTTCAGTAACTCCAAAACATCTTCCACATAGTGCTCAGAGTAGAAGCTTGTACGGATTATGAGAGGAGGGAGGATCTTTTTACCCTCGTAGAAGGTTGGGGTGGTAGTGGTGGAGAGGGAGATTTCCAACTTGGCCTTCCCAGTGGATTTGTCCCTCTTCGCCGTTGTTTTAGCAGCGGAACGGAGCCGTGCCTTGATAGGGCGAGGGGCATGCTCATCACCACCAGATTTGGAGGGAGTGGAGTGAGCAGTGGTGGTTGGGCGGTGTTCCATGATTTGGACTTCGCCTTCTTCCTCAGATTCCTGGGCGGTGAGGGCTAGATCAGCGTGCTTCCGCTTGCGAGGTGGAGGCGGCGCCAAAGGTGTAGCCTTTACACCCAAGTTCTTCTCTAGCAGTCTCATCGATTCCTCCTCGGCTTCTACTTTGCCCTCGGAAGGAGAGGAAACAGAGTGCTCCTCTTCCATTGGCACCAGGGCAAGTGTAGGATTGAGGTCCTGGGCCTTGAGAGGGGACGGAGCAGGGGAGGATGTTGTGGGGATGGGAGTCGATGTAGAGGCATAGGGGTCCACCGATTGTTGGACGGTAACCTTAGCAACATCAAGAACAGACACAGGGGCGCCAACGGAGCTGGGAGTAGCCCTGGCGGCCTTGGCCTGCTGAAGTTGGAGGATGTAGGCGTCCATCTCAGCGTCGGTGAGTTTGTCGGTGATGATCTTGCTTGGGGAATCCATGGAAGCAGCAAGCTTTAGAGATTTGAGAGCCTGAGAGAGATATCAGAGAGAGAAGGGGCGGTGAAGGAACATGGGGAAGATATGCCATATATATAGGAACAAGATAAAATCTTTTCCAAGATAAAATCTTTTCCAAATAAATCTTTTCGGATCTCAACCGTCTCCAAGTTTCCTTCTTTCAAAAGTTTCCATCAATAACTCCTTCTCGCTCCAGATGCAACGGTCACTTTTTGCTTGGTAGCCGCGTCACTGTTCCTGTCTCAGATCAGTCAAATCACACAGGGAGCCGTTCCAACGGGCACCTGCAACTGAAGTAATGTGAGCCTCTGATTCAAATTCAATGTTCCACACTTATCAGTTCCCCCTTAATCTGAGCAATGGTCTTCGTTCCCCCTGAGACCAAGAGTGCTTGCGAGGCTTGTCTGGATATTTCAATGTTGGGTTCACACAAAATATAGTATATCCAAACATATGGTAGGGAGAAAAATAACTCAAGTAATTATTCCCAGTAAAGAGTGTAGCAAAGAAGGGTCATAGAGAACGTTTACCTGAATCACGGCTAAGATAGGCTGTACAACCAATTATCATGTGGGCTTGTAATGAGGGTTCAATCATCAAATTGGTTGTTTTGGGTCTTTAAGAGAGATGTTAGCATGTAATCAAGTAATTTAACACAAATCAAAAGACAAAGTACCTAGACCCTAAGACAAGGTAATTCGAACACACAAAAATCATGAACATTCATATCATAAGAAGCCAGTAAACAAGGAACTTCATGAAATCTGTGAAATAAGTTAGCCAAGCATCGAGGGAATAATGGGTGTGAAGGTCCTCAATTCAGAGAGATCATGCCAAGGAGTAATCGAAGATACTCGAATGGACCTTTGTCTAGTGCTTTGGTGAAGATGTCTGCCACTTGATTTTCAGTCCTGTAATGTTCCATTCTAATAAAGCCCATGTCAACATTATCACGTAGAAAATGATGACGAATGTCAATATGCTTAGTACGTGAATGATGAACTGGATTTTTTGAAATGTTGATGGCACTGGTATTATCACACATAATAGGAACGGTGCCAAGAGACATACCATAGTCTTCCAGTTGTTGTTTAAGCCACAATACCTGAGCACAACAACTTGCCGCGGCGACGTACTCGGCTTCTGCAGTGGAAAGGGCCACAGAGTTTTGTTTCTTGGAACCCCATGAAATGAGACAGGGACCAAGGAACTGTGCCGTTCCAGAAGTGCTTTTGCGATCTACTACGTGCCCAGCAAAGTCGGCGTCTGTGAATCCAACAAGGTTGAAGTCACAGTTCTTGGGATACCATAGACACAAGTGGTCCATTCCTTTGAGGTATCGGAAGATACGCTTGACCTCCTTCAAGTGTGAGTCCTTTGGATTTGCCTGAAATCTAGCACAGAGACACACACTAAACAAAATATTTGGCCTACTTGCCGTGAGATATAAAAGCGAACCAATCATTCCTTTATACATGGTGGGATCAATGTCCGTTCCATGAAGGTCTGCATCCAAGCGAGTGTTAGGAGAAATAGGAGTAACGATGGGTTTGGCAGTGTCCATACCGTACTTCTTCAACAACTCCTTGATGTACTTCTATTGATGTATTTTCGTTCCTTCCTTAGTTTGGGTGACTTGTAATCTGAGGAAAAATGATAGTTCCCCAATCATACTAATCTCAAACTCACTACTCATAAGATCTTTGAATTTTTCTACAAGAGCAGGGTTAGTGGAACCAAAAATAATATCATCAACATAGACTTGAACCACCAGAATCTTACCTTCGTGTTCCAGAAGGAACAGAGTTTTATCAATTGTTCCTCTACGATATCCATTGGAAAGAAGGAACTGTGCCAGTCTATCATACCAAGCACGAGGTGCTTGCTTAAGACCGTACAGAGCCTTATCCAATGCATACACATGAGAGGGAAAATTGACGTCTTCAAAGCCAGGGGGTTGTTTCACATATACCTCTTCTTGAAGATATCCATTAAGGAACGCAATCTTGACGTCCATCTGGTATAGCGTGAACCCTTTATGAGCAGCGTAGGCAATGAGGAGACGAATGGCTTCAATACGAGCTATTGGAGCATATGTCTCATCATAATCAATCCCTTCTTGTTGATTATAGCCTTGGGCAACTAACCGGGCTTTGTTCCTTGTGACTACCCCAGAGTCGTCAAGCTTGTTCCTATACACCCATCGAGTGCCAATGGCATGTTTATTGTGAGGTAAAGGAACGAGCCGCCAGACCTTGTTTCTCTCAAACTGGTGTAACTCTTCTTGTATAGCTACGATCCAATCTGGTTCCTTCAGTGCTTCCTTGATAGTCTTGGATTCTACAAGAGAGATAAATGCATGGAATGCATAAAACATATTTAATTTAGAGCGCAAACCTCTTTCATCGAATGGTGTGACCAGATTGTGAGTGGGGTGTTCCTTTCGGACAAAAGCATTCTTTGACACAAGAAGTGTGGGGTCATGAGCACTCTCAGAACCATCTGTTCCATCTTCATCGTTTTCCGAACTGACAACCACAACATCACTAGAAGTTCCAACAGGAACGGTGATGGGAGTAGTCATAGATGGGGGCATGGTTGTTGAGTCGACGATGGAGGTAGAGGTAGCGTCTGTTTCTTGTACAGTGTCACTTGAGGTATCCTCATTTGAGGACTCATCTGGACTTGAAGAGTCCGGAGATGATGAAGATGTCTCGTCTATACTGGGGTGTCCGTTCCCACAACCGGAATTTGGTCGAGAGGAAGGACCATTTTCTTCATCATCAGAGTCTTCACGTTGCATTCTTGGATAACCTTCTTCTGGGGATGAGGCTTCGAACTCTCCATTGGAACCTTTGGAGTTTTCGTCGAAGACGACGTGAATGCTTTCTTCTATTTTGCGCAGTCTCTCGTTGTATACTCTGTAAGCTTTGCTTGCCCTAGCATAGCCCAAGAAAATTCCTTCATCACTTCGAGGATCAAACTTTCCCAAGTTATCCTTGCCATTGTTGTGAATATAGCACCTGCATCCAAAAGCACGCAAGTGGGAAATATTGGGCTTGCGATCCCTTATTAGTTCATATGCAGTTTTATTCAATAAGGGACGAAGCATGGCACGATTAAGGATATAAAAAGAAGTGTTTACTGCCTCAGCCCAGAAAATCCTTGGAAGGTTGCTTGCAATGAGAAGAGTTCTTGCCATATCTTCCAGAGTCCTATTCTTCCGTTCTACAACACCATTTTGTTGTGGTGTCCTAGGCGCGGAGAAGTCATGAGACACACCATGTTCCTCGCAGAAGTTGAAGAACATAGAGTTTTCAAACTCCGTTCCATGGTCAGACCTTATTGCCTTTAGCTTCTTTCCTAAGCTTGTTTCCACCTTCTTGATAAAAGCCTCGAACTCGGAGAAGACTTCATCCTTCGAAGACAGAAAAATTGTCCAAGTGAATCTAGAATAATCATCGACAATTACGAAAACATACATGTTCCCACCATGACTTCTTATCCTCATGGGACCACAGAGATCCATATGGATCAGTTCCAGAGGATGAGAGGTTGTTACATCTGGTTTGATCTTGAATGAGGAACGAGTCTGTTTTCCCTTTACACAAGCATCGCAGACGCCATGGAACTCTGATTGAACATGGGGAAGACCACGAACAAGTTCTTTTGAATAAAGCTTGTGAATGAGTCAAAGATTAGCATCTCCAAGCCTTCTATGCCACAGTTCCGTCTCATCAGCTATAGACGCAAAGCATAGGACTTCCTTTGGCTTGAAGTCTTTATCCACGATGTATACATCCTTGAATCTGACTCCTCTCAAAATTATGTTCTTGGTTTCACGATCTTTGACGTAGCATTCTTGTGAGGTGAAGACCGTCTTGTTGTTCCCTTGGTCACAAAGTTGTGCAACACTCAACAAGCTAAAACCAAGTTCATGAACTAAACTAACCTCTTTTACCGTGATGATGGAGTTTAGTTTTGTTTCGCCTGTTCCAATGATTTCTCTGCGTCTCTTGTCTCCAAGAGCAACACTCCCTCGTGAGTGTTTGTGAAGTGAGGTAAGTTGATCTTTTTTTCCAGTCATATGGCACGAACATGCGCTGTCAATGTACCATCTCTCATTCCCCCTCACTTCAGCCTGCACAGAAAAGGTTAGTTTTTGGCGATCCAGGCAAGTTTAGTCTTACCTGGTCGAGACACATAATGCAATTGTTCCATAGGAATAGTTCTAACAGTAGCAACATTTTTCTTCCTAGATCTAGCAAGATTATGACTATGCACATGTGAATCATCATAGAAATCATTCAAGTCCACATTGTTACTCCTACTGTTCCTTCTCTTTGTGTGCTCTTCAGAGAACTTCTTTTTCTTTTTACAATCTCTTTGCACATGTCTGTTGTCCCCACAATACCAATACAGCTTGAATTGTTCCATCTGAACATACTTTCTGTTGGGAACAATACTCTTGCATTGTTTGGTACGTTCAGGACATGGAACGTTGGGTTACATCCCTTGAGATTGCTTGAGAAAAATCTTGTGGGCAGGTTGTCCAGTGTACCACGACTGAGTTTCATCCAGACCACTCTCAAGAACTTTGATGCGTTCCTCAAGATTACGATTCTTCTCTCTAGCATCTTGAAGTTCCCTATCTCTTGCTTCACGTAGTTCCAGTATAGAAGGATCATCTTTCTTTTGGTTGGAACCTGTATAGCCAATACCATACCTTGCTTTGACGAACTTGACGCTTTCAGCTTCAGCCTTCTGTTCCATCAGAACAGAATGAATCTTGTGCACATAGGACGTCATCTCGGATACATGTGCTTCAAGCTTAGTTGGACTAGCTATACTCCTTGCATCAGTATTGTTAGAGACTTCATTCATAAGCAGAGAGACTTTTTCATTTCTCAAACTTTGAAGTTCCTCATGATTAGCCTCACATGAAGAACAAGGAACAGTCGAGGTACTAGCAGTTCTAGAAATATTTTCTTTTAAACTACTACATTCATCTTCAGAATTAGCTAATTCCTCTTGAGTTTTCATGTTCTCAACATACATATTTCTTATGAGAGCAATTAAAGTTTTTTTTATCAAAATTCACAAGAGATTTTAAGAAATCTTTGGGATTTACCTCGGTTTCTTCAGACGAGTTGTTGATGGCCATGGCACACATCGTTCCACTCCATGCTTCAGGATCTTCGTTATCTGAGTCATCTTCATTGCCCCAGACAGCAACGAAAGCTTTCTTTTCTTCATTCCCAGAAGGTTTGCTTGCCTTCTTCGACTTTGGGCACGAACTGGAGTAGTGACCCTTCTCATTACAGTTGTAACAAGTGATATCCTTGATGCCACGAGTCTCACCGTTCCCTCCTCTACTGTTTCTTCCTTTGTTGTAGAGGAAACGTATGGCTTTAGTGAGCAATACCACCTCAGGGTCATCGGAGCCATCATCGTCATCGAGGTTGTTCTCAATTCTATCGACAGCCTTTCCAACCATCAAGGAAATTCCCTTTTCTTTAGAATCCTTGTTTCTTGCAGCCTTTTCTTCGTTGTCATACTTTTGTATCTTGCTGAATACCTCATGGAACGTCAGTTTGACGGTGTTGGGATTCTCCTTCAGAATAGCTTTGGTCATTGCATGACGATGAGGGAGACCATCAATGATTATGAGGATTTTCTCATCGGGGATAATTTCCTCATCGGTGACGGAGTGAGCAGTGAGATTTGCTGTGATCTTCTCAAATCGTGCTTGGTAGGAACTCACATCTTCCTTGTCATCCATTTTGAAGTTGTAAAAGTCCTTTTTCGCAGTGAAACGATCAACTTCACGCAGATCCTTGCTTCCCATATACATCTGTTCCAAGGCAAGCCATTTAGCATTGGCCGACTCACAAGATTGGAGTTTTTGCACATCTTGCTGATTGAGAGCGTTGTTGATGAGCATGGATGCTTTGCAATTTTTCTCCATGACTTGGAGATCGTCTTGATCCCATTTCTTCAGTTTCTTCTTCTTCTCAAGATCAACAATGTCAATATCACCAAGAGAGATCACCAACCAGCATTGGTAGTCATGACTTTGCACCCACTTGACGAAAAGTGTTTTCCAATGTTGATATTGTCCAGCGATCAAGAGAGGAGGCCTTGAGGAGTTCAAACCGACTTCGACAGTACTGGGAGCCATTATTACCTGTAAAATCTGTAAGTAACACACAATTTAGAGCACATGCTCTGATACCAATTGTAGAATCGAGTGTGTTAGATCAAGGAACGACAAGTTCGTTCCTTGGGCAGCAGAAAATAACGACAGATTTATAAGTAGCAAGCTCAGTTCCTTAGAGAGGAAAACTCAATCAACCAACTAGTTGATTGAGAAAAACCTCTACCTCTAGGTTTCCCTAGTAGGATTTCAAATGTCTACTTATGTTATTATTCTAGGAATTACAATAAGCAAGTCTTCTCTCAATCTAGTTTACTCCTAGATATCTAGACCTCTTAGATCTAACGTTCCTAACAACACACTAGACAGCCGAAACCCTAACAAATACTCAACTCACCAAAGTCTCGTACTTGTAAGTGTTCTTCTTTCTTTCGAATATTTTGCTCTGAGAATTGCTCTCCGTGTTCTTGAAGTACGCAGCTATCTTCACTTTTATAGTTCGGATATTCTCACTTGATTTACCCTAAAAACGTTTAAGGAAATAAACTAAGAATATCCTATACAATCTTTTCTAGAAGTATTCTAACCAAATTATCTTTTCACCGAGATCTTTTTTGAGGCCCAAGTTGCAGCTTCCGAATCTGTTTTCCATAACAGATATTCGGCGGCTCTCTATGGTTTCAGTGCACGTCCTCCGTTCCTTGCACTATCCCCTTTCTCTGTTCTATTCAACCTCACGCGTCTCTTCTCTTCTTTCGTTCCAGCGTGTTGTTGTGTCATTGTTGGCTTCTCTGTTCCTTTGCTTCTTTGTTTTGACTCTTCATTGGTTTTCATCGTTCCTTTGACACGATCGTCTCCTGAAACTCATGGTCACACTAAAAACCATCAAAAGCATTTGAGTTTATCATCATCAAAACTAGAGGGAACGTCATCGTTCCAACAGGGTTTCATGTCTTCTTCACATATAGGGCACGCTTGTTCTCCTTTGGTTTTGTACCCAGACAAGTTTCCATATGCCGGGAAATCATTTATGGTACAAAAAACCATAGCTCGCAAGGTAAAGTTTGAGTTGGTGTATGCATCGAACATTGGAACACCTTCATTCCACAGTAATTTCAAATCATCAACAAGTGGAGCCAGTTACACATCTATGTCATTCCCAGGTTGCTTAGGCCCGGAGATGAGGAGTGATAACATGATATACTTGCGCTTCATACACAACCATGGAGGAAGATTATAAATCGCTAGAAGAACCGGCCATGTGCTATGTTGACTGCTTAGAGTGCCATACGGATTCACACCATCTGTACATAAAGCAAGTCTCAGATTCCTAACCTCCTCACCAAATTCAGAATATTTCTTATCAATATTTCTCCATTGAGTAGAATCAGCAAGATGTCTAAGGAGTCCATCTTTCTTCCTCCCTTCCGCATGCCACCTCAGACTTTTTGCTTCCTTCTTTATCGAAAACAAACGCTGAAACCTAGGTATTATCGGAAGATACCACATAACCTTAGTTGATGGGCCCCTCTTAGCCGAATTTACCCCTTTACGCTTGTAACGAGATGCACCGCACTTTGGACACTCATCCAAATTTTCATGTTCGTTTCTGTAAAGCATACAATCATTTGGGCAAGCATCTATCTTGACGGCCTCTAAGCCTAAGGGACACATCAATTTCCAGGCATAATAAGTAGAGATAGGCATCTCATTGCCTTTTGGTAAAAATTCACCTAACCATTCCAATAAGGTGTTGAAACTTCCGTCAGTCCAACCAGAAGCACATTTCAAGTTGTAAAGTATTGACACACCCTCTAACTTGCTAAATTTTGTACACCCGGGATACAAGGGAGTCTCTGCAGCCTTTGATACCTGTTCGAACATCTGAGGTCGTTCGTTCAAGTGATCTCTCACCCCATCCATCATCCCATTTATTTCATCATCTTCTTGGTCATCATCATCATCCATCTCATTATTCTCAGCAATATCATCATCACTATCATCAGTGTCTACCCGAACATCAAACTCATTGACACTAGAACTTGGACGATCAGGTATTTTCTCACCATGCCAAAACCAAACATGGTAATCTTGTTTGAAACCACGACGAAATAAATGATCCTCAATCTCATCAATATCATCTAACCGCCTTATATTCTTACAATCACGGCATGGACAATAGATTTTTTCGGCTTTCGTACTCCGTTGGTGTGCTAAAGCACATCTAATGAACTCCTCAACCCCACTCAAGTATTGTGTCGTAGTATGGTCACCGTACATCCAAGGACGACTCATTTCTAGTAATACATGCAAAATAACATGCAAGGAAGATTAAATACTCATTTCTAGTAACTATCCCACCAAGGGCCTAAATAGATAATAATACGCAACCAAGCAAGAAAAAATACAAACTCAACTATCCCGCCAAGGGCCTAAATTATGAATTCTATCCCGCCAAGGGCCTAAGGAATTAGGGTAGAAATCTGAAATAATACCTGACTTGGCTTCGAGTGCGTTGAAGGGAGCTCGTTTTGGTGAAACCTCGAGTGCGTTGTTGATACTTGTTGAAGGGAGTATTAGAGGGAGCTCGGCGAAGGGAGATGAAGTCGAAGCTCGGGAAGACGGAGCTCGGCGAAGACGGAGGAGATCGATGAAGTCGGGAAGACGGAGGAGATCGATGAAGTAGGGAAGACGGAGGAGATCAATGAAGTCGGAGCTCGGGACGAACGAATTGGAGACGAAGAGGAGGATACGAAGAGGAAAATGAAGGTGCTCGCAGCTGTTTTTTTTTTAATTAGGGTTGAGCTTATAGAGGCGGGCCTAACACGCCCGCCTCTATAAGTATTACGACTCGGCCGAGTAATGGTCTAATAGAGGCGGGCCTTACATGCCCACCTCTATTGGACATACTTTTTGAGGCGGGCTTTAAGAGGCCCGCCTCAACAAGCTTTAATTGAGGCGGGCTACTTGGCCCGCCTCAATTAGTTAGCATTAGATGCGGGCCTTACCCTGGCCCGCCTCTAATACTTTAGCGGGAAATGTTTTTTCGGATACTTGTTGAGGCGTATATTAATTTGCCCGCCTCAAAAGATGTTTTTGAGGCGTATAAATTAATTATCCGCCTCAAAAACCAAAAAAAAGTGATTGCCTAAGTCGTTGTTGAGGCATTTTGAACTATGTACGCCTCTAAAAGGGAGCAGCAAAAAGTGTTTTTTACACTAGTGAGATCTCCTTCATCGGTGCTCTGCGCGGGCTCACTCTATCTTCCTTCTCTATCGTCCTTCTCATCTTGGATCGACTCCGAGCTCTGCTACTTCTTCTCTTCATCAATCAAACGATCGCTCTTCCCCTTCATGTGTTGCTGATTTAGGTCGATTTTTTTGTTTTTGCTTCTAGGGTTAGGGCTTTCAAGTTCTTTAGCTTTATTTAGGGCTTGTAAGTTTGGCCTTCTAATTTGGGTAGTGCTTTTTATTGGAACTATGATGTTCCCTCTTGTTTTGATGATGATAAACACCATTAGGTTTTATGGTTTATATTGTTTCTATGAGCTTCAGGCTTGATGAAAGAATTAAGGAACAATGGAAACCATCAGAAGAAGGGAAATAAAGGAGTGCAAGGAACGTTGAGACAACAATGGAATGGTGACACTGAACAAAATAAAATTGTGATGCATATCCATTGTTCCTTCTTTTCCTCCTTTATCGTATGGAGTGATGATGTTATCCTCTGAATGATCCTTTTTCTGTTGATTATTCCTTTTTCCAACCTAAGTTACATCCATTGTTCCTTCCTCTTCCCTATGAACGGTTAATGTATTCTCAACAATGGGAAACATGTTCTGTATTGATGGAGAGTCAAGGGCTTCTTCCACAGAAACAAATTATGTGGGAATAGTGTTACCTAATTCTAAAGGATCATCATTTTCCTCATCTGGATTCTCAGCACCTTCATCAGCATTTGGGGCATCATTTCATGTACCCAGGTGGAGCAGGTGGATCATCGTTTCCATCATAATTATTAGACTCCTCTCATTGCATCTGAATGAAGTCATCTTCTTGAAACACCAAATCAAGAATACTGTTTCTTGTAGCAGATTTTTCGTCAAAGACCACATGAATAATTTCCTTAATTTTCTTGGTACTTTTGTTGAAAATCTTGTATGCCTTGCTATAGGTCGCATATCCCATGAAAATGCCTTCATCACTCCTTGGATCAAACTGCCCTAGGTTGTCATTTCCATTGTTTTTAATAAAGCACCTACAACCAAAAGATTTCAAGTGGGAAATGTTGGGCTTACGTCCTTCGTTTAGTTCATAAACGTTTTGTGAAGCAATGGAAGATTCATGGCACGGTTGAGGATTTATCCAACTATGTTGAATGCTTCCGCCCAGTAGACGTTAGGAAGTTTACTAGCAATGAGCATCGGGTCATTTCCTCCAAAGTTATATCTTCCTTTCAACGACGCCATTTTGCTAGGGTGTCCTTGGTGTTGAAAAGTTATGAGAAACACCAGAGTCCCTACAAAAGAAGGAAGTAAACGCTTTCAAATTTCATTCCATTATCGGATCTAATGGAACCAAGTATTCGACCAAATCTTCTCTCTAACTTCTTGATTATGAACTGAAACTCAACAAAGGCTTAATCTTTTAAAGAGAATGAGATGGTCCACGTGTACCTGGAATAGTCATCAACAAGAACAAAAACATATATGTTTTCCGCATGACTTCATACCCTCATAGGACCACAAAGACCCATATGGATCAATTCTATCAGATGAGAAGTACTTATAATGGTTTTGGGCTTGAGCCAGGTACCGATTTGCTTACCTTTTGTGCATGCATCACAAGCTTAATTTTTCTCATGTTTGATCTTTGGAAGCTCTTCCACTAATCCTTGTTGATAAAGTTTGTGAATGAGTTGGAGGTTTGCATGACCTAGCCTTCTGTGCCACAATTCAATCTCATCATTAACACACATAAAGCACAATTCCTTCATAGGCTTGAAGCTAGTGCCAACAATGTAGACTTGGTTGGAACGTTTTCGTTCAAGTATCACCTTATTAGTCCTTTGAACAATCACATAACATTCCTCATAAGAGAACAAGACCTTGTTCTCAGCTTGACCATAAATATGCGTGACACTCAAAAAATTATAACCAAGGTCATTAACCAAATTGGTATCATTTACCTTGATTTGGTCCTCTAGGTTTGCATTTCTAGATACGATGATTGTTCTCTTTCGCTTATCTCTGAAGAAAATGTTTCCTCCGTTGTGTTTGTGAAGTCATGTGATACTTTTGCAATTCCTAGCCATATGGCACAATCATCCAGTATGAATGTACCAATGGTTGTTTCCACTCACTTCAACATGTAAAGAGAAGATTAAGCTTTAACAGCCTAGGCAAGTGAGGCTTTTTTTAGTATGGTAGGGAAGTAATTCCCCTACTCACGAGGACGTCTAGCTTCATAATATTCATTCAAAATCACATTGTTAATGTTCCTTCGCTTGTAGTGATAATTTGTTTATCTTTTCTTACTTTTTCAATCCATAAGGACATGACCATTATCATCACAGTGACAATAAAGCTTGTGGTAATCAAGATGGGGATATGCATCATACCTAACAAACTTACGCTCATGGACTCTTTTAGGGTCAATGTTCCCAGGTTCATTTCCTTTCGATCGTTTGAGGAAGATTTTATGAGCAGTTTCCCAGTATACCAATACCTTTTTCATGTCTTCCCACTCTCTAAGACTCTTGCCCTTTCCCTCTAGATGAGCATTTTTGTCTTTATCACTTTGTAGTTCCATGTCCCGGATTTCTTTTAACTCATGTTCATTAATCTCTTTCACTGGTTATGGGGAACTGCTTCCTACGTACCCAATGACATATCTAAGTTTGATCAATTTGATCTCTCAATCTTCTTCCTTTTTAGCACTAACGCTAAGATGAATATCAAGCTTTTCTTTAATTTCTGTCAATTATGCCTTACTATCTTTGTCGCACATTTGGATTTAATTACTTTTTTCAAGTTTGAGGCAATAATGTTAGTACATATGTTAATTAAGTTAATTCATAGTTTCACTAAAAGTAAAGTAAGGAACAATATATGAATCAGACATGCAATTCAAAGCTTCTTGATATTCATTACACTATTCTTCATATTGACCACGTTCATCTTGCAACTCAAGAGTTTCTTTGAAAAATTCCATAACAATATCAGATTTAGCAAATTCCATTAAGGACTCAAGAAGGGATTCAAAACGTACCTCTTCTTCATTGTCATTTTCCTTGATGGTCATGAGACATTTCTTCAGCTTTATTCAAGCTTCTAGTTCCTCGACAGAGTCCTCTTCCCACACGACTACTAGGGCCTTCTTTTCTCTCTCTCATCATCTTCACCTTTGGAGCATGCCTTGTCATATTTCCCTTTCTCTCTACATTTGTAGCCTGTAACATCTTTGATGCCACTTCTCCCTTCATCGTTCCCCAGAAATCATGATCACCTCTGAACTTGCCCTCTTTGTGAAGTTGGCGCATGTTGTTTGTGATGAGAATCATTTCTTCATCAACTTCATATTCATTCTCATCCTTTTGTGGAGAAGGGATTTTCCAATCTTCAATGCAATTCCCCTATCGGATTTCTTCTTGGAATCAGGTTTCAAACCCTCATATTGCAAGATCTTGCCAAAGATCTAGTGTAGTGAGGATGTTTGAGTGATGTGATTCTCCTTGATGAGGCATTTTGTCATGTTGTACTTGTGGTTCAACCCATCAATAGAAATAAGATTTGTATCCCAAGCTTCAATATTACTATTAAGAGCATTCAACCAATTAAGAAGTTGTAGGAATCGAGATTGATATTCAAAAATAGTCTCATTTTCTCCCTAAGTGAAGTTGTAAAACTCTTTTTTTTTCTTGGAGCTTGTACTTGTTCTTGAAATTTGCATTTCTCAGGTGCAATTGTTCAATAGCTTTCCGCATCTCAAAAGCAATTTTCAAGTCCAATGGTTTTTAGTGAATCCTCTTGGAAAATTGAATTTGTAACATACAACGTTGCTTTGAAGTTCTTTTCAAAACCACTAAGATCATGCCTACAAAGCCCATAAATTGATTGGGCAAAAAGAGGCGAAAACAGGACCGAAATCGGCCCAAAACCGCCATTGACGGACATGGAAGCTCATGGCTAGTAGTTGGATGGAGGAATGTAACACCCCCAAATATATATCCTTGAAAGGTATTACCGCCAGTGACCCCGGATTCCACATCCGAAGCCACTCAGGCTTGACTCGTTTATATAAATCATAAAACGATAATTATAATACAAAATATCATAACTTTTGATTAAAATCATTGTCTCGGCATTACATCCATAATCCGAAATACAACTGAAATACAGAGTAGTCTTGACATAAAATATGTTTAACACAGCGGAAGTCTTTAAAATAAAATAACACAAGGGTCTTGATCTAAACGATCACCCGCCAAGGAATCTCAACCTGGTAAAACTCTTCAAAATTCCAACTTCCTTCATTGGACCTGCAGTTTATCTGATGTGCCGTATGAGACGGATGACACCAGCCAACCATGCAAGGGAATATAATCGGTTGGTTAGTCTAATGAAAGACTATGCAAGGGTAAAACAGAAAGGTTCTAAGTAGTCGTATTAGGTTAGACTCATCGCTTCTCGAATAAAAGTCGATGACGACAGTCAACCACCATACTCCTACTGAAATATACGAAAAGGCATGATCAAGATAAAGAACTCTGAAAGAATGAGTCTTAAGGAAACATATGAAGAGAAGACTCCAATGAATTGAGTCTTATCGGAAGTATGACAAGTGTTTGGGAACATTAAAGTTTCACGCAAACGTTTAAAAGCGACTTGACTATTTGGGTCCACGACCAACCTCACCGCATAATGCGAATTCAGATTCGGAAGGTGGACTTACTCTAATCGAAGCCCAGACGAGTTTCCACGTTGTACTTCTCGTCCAAGGTTCATTAATTATGTGCACTAAAGCACTTATCTTATTTAATTCCAAAATGTACATTTCACGTTATAAGCTTTTAAGATCTCTTCACGAGAGATATCGGATCTCCTCACAAGAGATATCAAAGGGAATACATCCCAAATGGCGGCACCAGCTGTGTGCACGTATCCTGAGTAAGGGTAAGGTCATGACCGAAGATACTAGGGAAAATCATCCTAGCACCATTATCAAGAAACCACTGAACCTCGCAAGGTACATAGTGTTCCTACGAATACTCGTTCTAACTAAACAGTTAAACATAAGAGCAATAATTTACATCAAAGCCATCGAGGCCAATAACAAATATAATAGCGTTGCTTCTAGCAGTATATACAACCTATTATAATATCTGTATTTCAATCATATATATATATATAATAGCGTTGTTCTAGCAATATACAACCTATTATAATATCTCTTTTAAAATCACATACAGTTATCAAAACTTTTCCCAGACGAAAACAACAATTCATCCCAAATTAGTTAACAATTAAACAATTGATAATCAATATAAATATGGAATGATAAGCAAGGGCGAACCGCCACTTGCCTTAGATTAGACGAAGCTCAACGAAGCTTGAGACGACGGGTTTCCGGGTCCGAAACGTGGAAGAACTCAGATTATGATTTCCTACGGAACGAACCATAACGAAACCCTAAGTTAGATTCGACAATAAAAGTACGAATCTAAAGAAAAATGAACAAAATCGAAGGAACGAAAGTCCCAAACGAGATCACAAAGCCCAAGCCACAACCACACACGCCCAAGCCCACCGCGGGTGCGGCGGCTTGACCGCGGGTGCGGTGAGGCTATAGCGGCGAGACGCCGACAGTGAAAACTCACCGGGGAAGACGATGGGGCTCGACTTGGGTTGGTTTCGACTTCCAAACTCATTGTGTCACTAACCACCACCTTGAGGGCACCTCTTCCTTCTATGGCAACTCCGGCGACGACCTTGAAGAACTTCGGCGACGCTTGTAACTCCGGCGACAATGGCAGTGAAAGAAAGAGAGATTTGAGGGAGAGAGAGAGAGAGTGGAATGGCCTCCTCCTCTTAGCCCCCTCCTTTTATAGGCCATCAATGAGCCAGAAGGAGTCCAGCTGGCCCCCTCTCCCACCGCCTCACCGGGGACAAGATCGAAAAGCAGCTCAGACGAGTTCGGCGGAGCAGAGAAGCTATCATCATGGCGCGGGTGCGGTGGGTCTCACCGTGGGGTGCGGTGGCGACCAGTTCCTGACCGCGGAGTGCGGTGGGTATGACCGCGGGTGCGGTCAAGGCCAATTTTGTGCCTTTTGCCCATTCGTTGACCGGGAAGCCCACTTTTGACCGGGAAGAATTATGGTATGGGTTTAAATATATTCGTACCCGAACAATTATTCTAAACCCCAAAAATACGTCGAATGTATTTTATTCCACAAAATCCGTACCAATGGTACCACCTTGTTCCGTAACTGCTTCTCACGACATTCGAGAATACGCATCGGTATCTCTTCGTAGGTACCATTTGTCTGCATCTCGATGTCGTCATAACTCAGCACATAAGACTCACCTGGCACGTACTTCCTCAACAAAGATACGTGGAACACGTTATGCACTGGATGTGCCGATGGCGGCAATGCCAAACGATACGCTAGAGACCCCACTCTATCAAGGATCTCAAACGGTCCCACGTAGCGAGGGTTAAGCTTCCCACGCTTGACAAATCTAAACACACCCTTTGATGGCGATACTCTAACGAACACTTTGTCACCAACCTCAAACTCAACATTTATGCGCTTCAGATCTGCATAAGACTTTTGTCGACTCTGAGCGGTCAACATCCTTTGTCTTATCAAAGCAATGTCCGAGGCAGTCCTTTCGACTAACTCCGGTCCGAGCAGAACCTTGTCGGCATTTTCATCCCAACAAATCGGAGATCTGTACCTTCGACTGTACAAAGCCTCGAATGGAGCCATCTTAATGGTAGCATGCCAACTGTTGTTGTACGTGAACTCAATCAGACTCAGGCTGTTCTCCCAGCTAGTCGGACGATCGAGTGTACAAGATCTTAGCATATCTTCCAAGGTCTGGATGGTCCTCTCAGACTGTCCATCCGTCTGAGGATGAAACGCAGTGCTGAATCTCAACTCGGTTCCCATGGCCTTATGTAGTTCTTTCTAGAATCTTGACATGAATTGGCCATCACGATCCGATACAATGGTCTTTGGAGTACCATGCAAATGGACAATCTCGTGTAAAAACACTTCAGATAGCTTCTGGGTTCCCCATGTTGACTTGATAGCCATGAAGTGAGCACTCTTCGTGAGCCTGTCAATGATTACCCATATAGCATCCTTTTGACTTTGAGTCTTTGGTAGCCCTGTGATGAAATCCATAGCAATATCCTTCCATTTCCATTCTGGCACTAGGAGAGGTAGCAACTCACCACCAGGTCTACGGTGTTCTATCTTGACCTTTTGACAAGTCAAGCATTTTGCCACAAACTCTACTACATCCTACTTCATATCGGGCCACCAGAACTTCGTTCTGAGGTCCTTGTACATCTTGCTAGAGCTTGGATGTACAGAATAAGCTGACGAACGGGCCTCTTTCATCACCAACTGACGAAGACCATCAACGTCAGGTACACAAATCCGGTCCTGAAACCAGAGTGATCCATCTTCCTGAATCACGAAACCGGGAGCTTTCCCGTCCATCACTTCACTGCTTAGCTTCACAATGACTACATCATCAACCTGCTTCACCCTGATTTGATCTAGTAACGTGGCCTGAATCTCAAGGATACTCAGATATCCTCTACGCTGATCGTACAAGACTTTAATCTCGCACAACCCTTGGTTCGGCTTGGTCTGAGCAGTAGGTAAAGCCACTATAGTCTCGTGTGGCGTCTTCCGGCTCAATGCATTGGCTACTACATTAGCCTTGCCCGGATGATACATCAATTCGATGTCGTAGTCTTTGAGCAGCTCTAACCAGCGACGTTGTCTCATATTTAGCTCCTTCTGAGTGAATATATATTTGAGACTCTTGTGATCGGTGAAGACTTGAGACCTTACACCATAGAGATAGTGCCTCCAAATCTTCAGTGCAAAAACAACGGCTGCTAGTTCCAGATCATGCGTCAGATAGTTTGCCTCATAAGTCTTCAATTGTCGGGATGCGTATGCAATAACCTTGCCTCTCTGCATCAGCACACATCCCAAACCACTCTTCGAAGCATCACTATAGACCACATAACCATCATTCCCTTCTGGTAGCGCTAATACTGGTGCGGAGGTCAGACATTGCTTCAACTTCTGAAAACTGGCCTCGCACTTGTCTTCCCAGACAAACTTCTTATGGACTTTGCGAAGCAGACCGATCATAGGTAGAGCGATCTTAGAGAATCCCTCTACGAACCGTCTATAATAGCCAGCGAGTCCTAAAAAACTGTGCACCTCCTTCACATTCTGAGGCCGCTTCCAATTGGCTACTGCTTCAATCTTTTGGGGATCAACCATAACCCCATTCTCATTAATCACATGGCCTAAGAAAGCCACTTCCTTGTTCCAAAAGTCACACTTAGACAACTTTGCATACAACTGATTTTGTCTAAGGACTGACAAGGTAATCTGAAGATGTTCCTCATGAGCTTCCACGCTCGGGGAATAGATCAAAATGTCGTCGATGAAGACCACCACGAACTTATCCAAGCACTGGTGAAAACATCGATGCATGAGATCCATAAAGATTACCGGAGCATTGGTATGTCCAAATGGCATGACTACGAACTCGTAGTGACCATATCTCGTCCGGAATGCAGTCCTCGGAATATCCTCCTCACGAATCCTGAGCTGATGGTAACCAGACCTCAGATCGATTTTGGAAAAGACCTTTGCTCCCTGCAATTGATCCAACAGATCATCAATCCTCGGTAACAGATACTTATTCTTGATCGTGACCTTATTCAACTCACGATAGTCGATACAAAGTCGAAACGATCCATCCTTCTTCTTGACGAACAAGACCGGAGCACCCCAAGGCGATGCATTAGGCCTTATATAACCCTTCTCAAGAAGATCTTCGAGTTGCTTCTTCAACTCTTGCATCTCAGGAGGAGCCATCCGGTACAGTGCCTTAGAGATTGGCATAGTACCAGGCTCGAGATCAATAGTAAATTCTACGTCACGATGTGGGGGTAAACCATGAATCTTCTCCGGAAAGACATCCGGAAATTCACAAACAACCGGAATATCAGGAATTAAAGGTTCATCTTTCTTGGGCTCGTCCAGATAGCACAAGTACCCGACACAACCTTGTCAAAGTAGCTTAAACGCAACCATCGCATTGATAAGCTTGTCGTTATCAGCGTCATTCCGACCCTTAAACTTGCATACATACTGGCCCCCAGATGACACCGTCACAGTCCTTGAGCTAAAATCGATTACCGCCCCATGATGCGTCAGCCAATCCATACCGAGAATAATGTCGTATGGAGCCATGGCTATACAGATCAAATCTACTTCGAACTTCTTAACCTGGATGGTAATCGGAAATTCTGACAGACGCTTGATTCCAACCAAATGTTCACCATTAGGAAGATTCACAACGAAAGGTTCACAAACCTCGTTGCATACTAACCCTAACTTACTGACACAACTTTCCGAAATAAAAGAATGGGTAGCACCCGAATCAAATAACATACATACAGAAGTAGAATGAAGGTATAGAGTACCTTGAGCAATTGGAGCATTAGGTCCATCCGCCTCACGTATCTCGTAAAGGCGTTGACCTTGACTTCCAGAAGCAGCTGGGGCTTTCCCCTTATTCTGTGCAGATGTCTGCATCGAAGGACTAGGAGCTTCCACTGGTCTGAACTTAGGTCAATTGTTCTGATTAACTGACCCTTGCTGCGACTCAGCTCCTTTCTGCCTTTGTTGTGGACAGAACTTCTACAAATGTCCCACCTTTTCGCATCCAAAACACGTCTTCTTCTCCTTCGGACACTCATTACTCTTGTGTCCGTGTGTACCACAGTTATAGCATTGGATCGGACTCTTGCCCTGACCCGATTGACGTGTAGACCCTCCATGAGTCATATCCGTTTTTGCTCTGCCAGACTTGGCAAAATTAGACGGTGGCGCGGGACGCTTGAATCCACTCGCCTGAGACTGGCCCTGCATTGACCTCTGGCGACTTCGTTTCTTTGTTGACTCCTCCAGAGTCACTTCCAACTTATAGGCAGCGTACACGTACTGCTCCAGAGTAGAACCTCCGTGACGTATCATTAGTGGCTTAATATCTGGGTTCATCCACTCGTGGAAATGCCAGATCTTTTGCTCCTCATTGGACACCTCCGGCCCAGCATACTACAATAGATGATTGAACTTGGTTGCAAGCTCAGTCACTCTCAAACCATCCGTCCTTGGATATAGAAACTCCTTGTGTTTCTCTTCCCTCATAGCTCGGGAAAAGAAACGATCAGTCATCTTGGCTTTAAATATTCCCCAATTCAAACCTGGGTGATCAGCCAAACATGTACCTTCCCACCATTCACTGGCTACTTCCTTCAGCTGAAGGGATGCAATGTGCACCTTCTCTGCTTCAGTGCACTCAACATTGCGGAATAATCGCTCCATGTGCGAGAACCAATGTGCCATCCTGACTGGTTCTCCCTTCCCATCATAGCAGTCGGGCCTCATAGAGCTTATGGCCTTCAGTGCTCGGCCATAGTCGCCTCTACTCCTGACTGCTTCTTCTTGTGGCGCATGGACAACTGGCTCCTCAAATCTAGGAACCGCTGGAGGAATTGGCACAGCCTGTGCCTGAGGCGCAATTGGTCGCATGATGTCGGTGAATGCTTGCATTACAATCCCCCGAATTGCCTCTATTGCTACGGCGTCAAATACCACTGGAGTGTTGACCTGAGCTTGGTCACTACCTCCAGGATTGTTGTTGGAAACAGACTCGTGTTCCTCCACAGGGTTTACGACATTCCTCACGTTTGGTCTGGGGTCGTTGCTTGGCCCAACACTAGTACGAATGGTATTCCTTGTGTTCACCATCTGTTTACCGATCAAATTCCAAGTATTTTATTACATTAATATCATTCAATATATTTAACGTAATAAAAATCAACTCAGAATAGATCAAACTTGGTAATTTTCATTGATAAGCTCAACTGAGCTAATACGTTTTACAAAAGGGATCTCCCGAGCGTCAAAACAAAATTGCCCGGAGACTTAGGTTCTTAACAAAACAATCATTGAAATACTACAAAGGGAACTGCTAATCAGTACTGGCCCAATCATGGCGCCCTGAAACATTTCCTATAATCGCCACTCCTCATACATGGCTTCTTCGAACGGGGTTTACCATCGGAGTCTGGTGAAAGACTCCTCACCATGCTCGGTCTTGGAGCACATGGCTAATTGCTTGGTCTTGCTCTTCTTCGAGCATGCTCAACCGCCTCGTCCATCTGGCGGCGCTCTTCAGGGGAAAACATCTGACTTAAGCGAAGTGCCTCTCGCGAGTCAGGACTCAACATTAGCCTTCTCTGAGCAGGAATAGGCCGTGAGTTCTCAGATGCATTTCGTGGACCATTCCTTCTTCTGGGAAATACCACCGCGTAAAGTTTACCCCAATCGGCCGAAGTCAATGGCGAGTACTCTTGCTCAGGCGGCAACTCTGGGCTTGGATAGATAAATTCCATTTTCGGGTCCTCGCTGCCCACCAATAAGCGCTCTAAGCCATCAGACTCGTGGCCCTGTCCCTCGAGGTCCTCCTCGGGGTCCTCTTCTTCCGGATCCTCTTCTGGGTCTTCTTCCGGATCCTCTTCTTCTGGATCCTCCTCGGGAATCATCTTAATCATGAAGTCGTCGTTGTAATGCCCTCTTGCATATCTTGACCACTCCTCTTCATTTTTCGTGTCCTCCCTTGGCTCCTCTGTAGGTTCTGCCCCTGGAACCTTGGCCCTATCGGACACTAGTACTACTGACTCGGGTAGTATAGTCTTCACCTCCTCGGGTGGACTACTTGATTCTCCTACTTCGAAGCATCGCAGGGGAACTGGAAACTCAAGCCTTAATGGAGATGGCGGAGCCACCTTGGCTTCTTCCGAGTCCCTTCGAAGAGAAATGCATGCACCCATAACCTACGGGTGACGAGAAAAGAGTTAGTCTTTCTAAATATAGAAGTTCGCTTCCATATCAGACTAAAGTGAAGGCAGGACTAGATCGGCAGAATAATAATTTTACTTGGAAATTCAGAGCCTTCGAAAACATTTCTCAGTTTCAAACGAGTAAACGGTTTACAAAAAAATTCGTCCCAAGAAAATGTTTTAAAACCCACCCGTTTTTAAAAAAATTCGGCTCTGATACCAGATCTATAACACCCCCAAATATATATCCTTGAAAGGTATTACCGTCAGTGACCCCGGATTCCACATCCGAAGCCACTCAGGCTTGACTCGTTTATATAAATCATAAAACGACAATTATAATACAAAATATCATAACTTTTGATTAAAATCATTGTCTCGGCATTACATCCATAATCTGAAATACAACTGAAATACAAAGTAGTCTTGACATAAAATATGTTTAACACAGCGGAAGTCTTTAAAATAAAATAACACAAGGGTCTTGATCTAAACGATCACCCGCCAAGGAATCTCAACCTGGTAAAACTTTTCAAAATTCCAACTCCCTTCGTTGTCGTTTCTAGCCTTCATTGGAACTGCAGTTTATCTGATGTGTCGTATGAGACGGATGACACCAGCCAACCATGCAAGGGAATATAACCGGTTGGTTAGTCTAATGAAAGACTATGCAAGGGTAAAACAGAAAGGTTCTAAGTAGTCGTATTAGGTTAGACTCATCGCTTCTCGAATAAAAGTCGATGACGATAGTCAACCACCATACTCCTACTGAAATATACGAAAAGGCATGATCAAGAGAAAGAACTCTGAAAGAATGAGTCTTAAGGAAACATATGAAGAGAAGACTCCAACGAATTGAGTCTTATCGGAAGTATGACAAGTGTTTGGGAACATTAAAGTTTCACGCAAACGTTTAAAAGCGACTTGACTATTTGGGTCCACGACCAACCTCACCGCATAATGCGAATTCAGATTTGGAAGGTGGACTTACTCTAATCGAAGCCCAGACGAGTTTCCACGTTGTACTTCTCGCCCAAGGTTTATTAATTATGTGCACTAAAGCACTTATCTTATTTAATTCCAAAACGTACATTTCACGTTATAAGCTTTTAAGATCTCTTCACGAGAGATATCGGATCTCCTCACAAGAGATATCAAAGGGAATACATCCCAGGGAATACATCCCAAATGGTGGCACCAGCTGTGTGCACGTACCCTGAGTAAGGGTAAGGTCATGACCGAAGATACTAGGGAAAATCATCCTAGCACCATTATCAAGAAACCACTAAACCTCGCAAGGTACATAGTGTTCCTACGAATACTCGTTCTAACTAAACAGTTAAAACATAAGAGCAATAATTCACATCAAAGCCATCGAGGCCAATAACAGATATAATAGCGTTGTTTCTAGCAGTATATACAACCTATTATAATATTTGTATTTCAATCATATATATATATATAATAGCGTTGTTCTAGCAATATACAACCTATTATAATATCTCTTTTAAAATCACATACAGTTATCAAAATTGTTTCCAGACGAAAACAACAATTTATCCCAAATTAATTAACAATTAAACAATTGATAATCAATATAAATATGGAATGATAAGCAAGAGCGAACCGCCACTTGCCTTAGATTAGACGAAGCTCAACGAAGCTTGAGATGACGGGTTTCCGGGTCCGAAATGAGGAAGAACTCAGATTATGATTTCCTACGGAACAACCCATAACGAAATCCTAAGTTAGATTCGACAATAAAAGTACGAATCTAAAGAAAAACGAACGAAATCAAAGGAACGAAAGTCCCAAACGAGATCACAAAGCCCAAGCCACAACCACACACGCCCAGGCCCACCGCGGGTGCGGCGGCTTGACCGTGGGTGCGGCGAGGCTACAGAGGCGAGACGCCGACAACGAAAACTCACCGGGGAAGACGATGGAGCTCGACTTGGGTTGGTTTCGACTTCCAAACTCCTTGTGTCACTAACCACCACCTTGAGGGCACCTCCTCCTCCTATGGCAACTCCGGCGACGACCTTGAAGAACTTCGGCGACGCTTGCAACTCCGGCGACAATGGCAGTGAAAGAAAGAGAGATTTGAGGGAGAGAGAGAGTGGAATGGCCTCCTCCTCTTAGCCCCCTCCTTTTATAGGCCATCAAGGAGCTAGAAGGAGTCCAGCTAGCCCCATCTCCCACCGCCTCACCGGGGACAAGATCGGCAAGCAGCTCAGACGAGTTCGGCGGAGCAGAGAAGCCATCATCACGGCGCGGGTGCAGTGGGTCTCACCGCGGGGTGCGGTGGTGACCAATTCCTGACCGCGGGGTGCGGTGGGTATGACTGCAGGTGCGGTCAAGGCCAATTTTGTGCCTTTTGCCCATTCTTTGACCGAGAAGCCCACTTTTGACCGGGAAGAATTATGGTATGAGTTTTAACCCCGGGTTAAATATATTCGTACCCGAACAATTATTCTAAACCCCAAAAATATGTCGAATGTATTTTATTCCACTCAATGAATTATTACGGAGATCAAGTATTTAACAGAAAGTCTGAACTTCTCTGAAAATAATTCGACTACAATACGAGTGTTTGGAAAACTTACCCAAAAAACTCTTTACTAAAATGAGGGGTATTACAAGGAAGGAGATAAACTTTCTCCATAATTACGGTCGGGTCTCTCAAGTTTTTGGATTATGGTAAAAATTCCCTCCAATAACTTTTCAACAATTATCAAAGTTATCCAAACTTACCCAAACTCATTTATTTAATAAATCTAATTTCTAATATTATTTTAACCCAAAAATAATATTTAGAAAAATTAACGTAGGTTACAATAATTCTTAAGTTACCTTAAGTTACCCTTTCTTATAATTTTAACCATACTTAACCCATTTTTAACACTTTTTTAATTTGGTTCAAGTATTCTAAGTTAAAATTGATATGTTTATATAAATTATAATTAACATAAGGTTAATCATAATTTAGACCATCCATAACTTAAAGAG
Source organism: Rheum nobile (assembly GCA_027886185.1). Taxonomy (NCBI): domain Eukaryota; kingdom Viridiplantae; phylum Streptophyta; class Magnoliopsida; order Caryophyllales; family Polygonaceae; genus Rheum; species Rheum nobile. Next base: position 2,270,094 of record WOAB01000717.1, on the reverse strand, counting down.
TTAACATACTTAAGGTATTTATTATTTTACCCCTCCCATGGATAAATATAATAATTCTTAAACCTAATAAGAGGCCAAAAATCTTAAAACCATTGCTCTGATACAACATTTGTAACACCCCCGACTTACGTCGGTAGTGCCACACTCCAGTGACCTCAGACAGCAAAGTCCAAAGCCACCCAAGGCTTTAATTGGAACAATTATACTTAAATAAACATTATATAATAAAAGAGTAGCGGGAGACTTTTGAAATAAATATCAAATCTTTATTAATATTCCCCTCGTAAATTGAGGAGATAAGGTTTTACAAATGATATTGAAATTACAGCGGAAGACTTTAAATGAATCCTAGTTACATGACAAGGATATACAACTTCACCTATTACATTAATTAGAAAATTAAATCCTATATTTAAACGACCTTGAAATTCTTCAAACTATACTTCAACTGTAAGTCTTCGTCTTCGATTTGTTACTTCAAGGTTGTCTAAAACCAACCAGTGATGTGCCGAATAGGACGGATGACATCAGCCAACCATGCAAGGAAAAAGAAGGTTGGGTAGTCAAATGAAAGACTAAACAAGGATTGATCCGATTACTATCATTGTTTCTCGAATAATAGTCGGTAGACGATATATAACCCAGAAAACGTATGTGACAAGAGGACTTACTATCATTGTTTCTCGAATAATGAGTCTTATGAGAAATTAATTAATTTGTTTGGGAACATTATAATTCACACAAACTTTGAAAACCGACCTTGAATATTTGGGTCCACGACCAACCTCACCACATAATGCGAATCCAGATCGGAAAGAGGACTTACTTTAAACAAGAGTCCGGGCGGGTTCCAAGTTGTACTTCTCGCCCAAGGGTATATTAATTATGTGCAACAAGGAACTTATCTTATTTAATTTCAAAATGTACATTAACGTTAAGACTTTTATTTCCACAACCGATCTCACAATGAGATATAGAATGGGATAAATCCATAATATTGCCACTAGCTAAGTGCACCACCACTTATATTCGAATAAGGGTAGGTCATGACCAAAAGTATTAGGGCAATAATCCTCCTAATATCAATTATAAAGAAATAACTAAACCTCGCAAGCTAAATAGTGTTCCTACGAATACTTGTGCTAAACTAGCATATATGTCCACACCAATGCACAACAAATCCACACCAAGTTGATCTAGCACCCTATAATAAAAATATCAATTATATATACAAGGGTCGGTGTTAGGATATTATACAACCTAATAAGGTTCATTTATCACACCATTTTATCAAACAGGTTCCCAAACGACAAGAGAATTATTTATCCCAACTTAATAGCACAATCGATTCATTGTCAATTAAGAAAAAAAAATGGAATAAAAATGCAAACCTTAGATCACGAAAAAAGGTTGAACGGCGTATCGGAGATGATTGCTTTTGAAAAGCAAATTGGCTATGTGCTTTATTTTCATTCCAGAAGCAAATCCGAGACGTACCTAAACCACACACAACAATAAATTATAATTAGATAATTTATTCAATATCGAATTTTGAATGGTACATGTCTCAATTTCTAATTGAATTTATTTAACTCTAAATAAATCAATTTTCAAGGCCTCTTTAACAAAACGATTATTTATACGATTCTAAAAATCAATTAGTCATATATTCTAAATAATCTTATAATAATTAAATTAATCTCATAATTTATTTAAGTCTAAAAATTCCAACTCAAAATATTATCTAAATGAAAAGTTATATATTAACCATTCATAATCTAAGATAATACCTAAAATAATAATTATTAATTTAATTTTAATATTTATAAAATCGAATTAATCCCAACTAACTATTCAGTAAACTAGATTTATTAAATTAATCAAGATTAAGCTAAATAAAATAAAGAAACTAAAAAAATTCAAAATCGGACCAACCAATTTCCCTCCAACAGGTCACGGCGGCAGCTTGGTGTTTTCCGGCGAAATTGGAGCTCGGCAGCGGAGGTGCAACTGGTGGCAGCGGTAATTGAGGCGGAGGAGCTCGGTGGCGGATGAATTTGGGCGATGAACAACCGAGACGGAAATTTAGGGTTCTTGGCTTTGCACTCGAAATTGGATGCTCAAACATCAACTATTGTAGCCCTATTTATAGGGGTTGGAAAGAGATCGGAAATATATTCAAAATAGTATAAAATATTGAAGGAAACGATATCAAATTGGCCCCTATTTTGTCAAATTTCCAAAACGCTTTTTGTATTATACACTTGCCTTCTATTACGAAATTAGATCTTATACGGGCACATTTCCTTCCGATTTCCACACAATTATATGCGTCTAGATCATGCCTACAAAGCGCATAATTTTATTGGGTGAAACGAGGCAAAAACTGATCCGAAATCGGCCCAGAACCGCCATTGACGGACATGGAAGCTCACGGCCAACAGCTGGCTGGACGAAGGAGATGAACTTTCTCCACAATTACGGTCGGGCCACTCAAGTGTTTGGATTGTGGCAAAAATGCCCTCCAACAATATTTCAAAAATTAACAAAGTTACCCAAACTCAATTATTTTATAAATCTAAGTTTCTAATATTATTTTAACCCAAAATTAATATTTAGAAAAAATAACTTAGGTTAAAATAATGCATAAGTTACCTTAAGTACCATTTTTTATAATTTTAACCATACTTAATCCATTTTTAACACTTTGTTAATTTGATTCAAGTATTCTAAGTTAAAATTGATAAGTTTATATAAATTATAATTAACATAAGGTTAATCATAATTTTGACCATCCATAACTTAAGGAGATAACATACTTAAGGTATTTATTATTTTATCCCTCCCATGGATAAATATAATAATTCTTGTACCCTTATATTGACGGTGACAGTCTTGTCGATGGGGTAGAAGTTGGGGTAACGTTGACGGTGACAGTCTTGTCGATGAGGCAGTTGGCGGCGGCGAGGAGGTCGAAGACCAACTGGTGGTTCTAGTCGGGGCAGAGCTCCCTAGTGACGGCGTGGGTGTTGTGGCACTGGTCAGCAAACTCAACCTCGACATAGGGATTGGCGGAGCCGTGATCGTCCTTGGGCATCAGATTCACTGCACCCAGCACTTCCACCACCAGCTTTGTCATGTCTCTAGCTTGTCTAATTTAATTTATCAAACAAATTAAAGAATTGATTATTTATTTTGTACTTAAAATGTTGTTTTGCCTTTGCCTTGTGATTTGGGCTGCAAAGACTGATGAAGTCTATGCTCATATTACATTAGAAGTTGTGACCCTAGGCTTTAATCTAAATAATTTATGATTAAATACATTGATAAAAAAAAAGAATAAACAACTGAAGAGTTGTGAAACAAATACTCAACTTTTATTAAAATTTCTCTCGTAAAGTGAGAACGCTAATTTTACAAAACAATATGAAATTACAGCGGAAGACTTTTTATATAAACCCTAAATACATGACTAAGTTATCTAAGTATTACATTTACTTAAGAAGATTAAATCGATACTAAAACAACTTCAGAATATCACTTTAAAACACAACTTCAACTGCAAGCCTTCTTCTCTGATTCGTCACTTTGAGATAGCATGAGACAAACGACTGATGTGTCGTATGGGACGGATGACATCAGTCAACCATGCAAGGAAAATGAAAGGTTTGTTAGTCTACTGAAAGACTATGCAAGATAAGGTTTCTATCTGGCATTCCTGGGGAAGAATCAACGTTCTTAGAGGATGCAACTTTTGGGAAGTAGAGAGAAAAGGTACTGACAGTGTTATGTGGAAAACCTTATTGAATATCATAGATGAGATCACAATAGAACTGGATAGAGGCCAAACCATTCCCATCATCAGTTCCTACAAAGGCAAATATAACATCAAAGGCATTTATGATGCATTTAGATCAAGAGGCAACATAGAAACATGGAACAACATGATCTGGAGGACAATCAATACTCCATGAACCTCCTTTATCAACTGGATGATCATTCATGGAGGTATCAACACAACAAGCAGACTCAAACAAATGGGCATCATTCAAGATGATATATGCCCTTTGTGTAGCAATGAACCTGAAACGAGAGAGCATCTTCGGTTCAACTGCACATACACTAGACAAACTCTGCTCAGAGTCATCAACTGGAGTAGAATCGGCCACAGACCTAGAGACATTGAGGAATGGATTGACTACATGAAAAGGTTCAAGAGAAAACACAGCTTCACCTACTCCCTTTGGGTCAGTTGCATTACCACCACCATCTATTACACTTGGAGATGTAGAAATATTTATGTGTTCCAATCCAAAATGAGTAACTCTACTGAATGTGCTGTGATGATTATAAATCAAGTGAGGAACTATATTCTTGCCAGATGGAAGAAAAAGAATAGAGAAACAAGAACCTGGCTTAGGAAATTGGGGATTAGGAGATCATCCATGTAATACCTAGGGGCACCTAGGTTTGTCTGTAATCTCTTACCATGAATGAAATCTTTACCTTTCATTCAAAAAAAGGACTATACAAGGGTATTTATGTAAGGTTCTGCGTAGTCGTATATAGTTATTACCCTTGTTTCTCGAGTAATACTCGATAAACCGTATATAACTACTATACTCCCACTGAAACATAGAAAATGTATGATTCAAGAGAAGACTCCAATGAAACTGAGTCTTATGGAAATTATATGTATTTGTTTGGGAACATTTAAAATTATCACAACAAGATTTTAAAAATGACTCATTTGACTATTTGGATCTTCAACCAACCTCACCGCATAATGCGAATTCAGATTGAAAAGGGGACTTACTTTAGACAGGAGCCCGAGCGGTTTCCACGTTGTACTTCTCGCCCGAAGTATATTAATTATGTGCATAAAAGTACTTATCTTATTTAATTCCAAAACGTGCATTTACGTTAATATCATAAAAGCACTAATCCACACCATCTATATACGAAAAAATCATGAGACGAATCCCGAATAACGACACTAACTAAGTGCACCACCACTTATATTTGAATAAGGGTACGGTCATGACCAAAAGTATTAGGAAAATAATTCTCCTAAAACCAAGTTATAAAGAAACAACTAAACCTCGAGAGGTATATAACGTTTCTACGAATACTCGTGCTAACTAAGCATACAAGTCTACACCAACGTTCAACTAGCACCCTACGATAAAAATAATATACATACAAGGGTCATCACTAGAAATTTATACAACCTGGTATATAATTCATATTTTCGACACCATCATAACACACAAGTTCCCAAACACAAAATAGAAATATTTTTCCCAACGTAATTAAAACAATTAATTACTTATCGATTAAGGAAAATATGGAATAAATGCAAGAGCGAACCACCACTTGTCTTACTTATGAAGATCATACTTATACACCATGCACACGTCGACCACCATGGATCCCTTCTGAGCACATCATACTCACATCACAAGCAACCACCCTAGTGATGACGATTGAACCATCAACCGCGCTAGACCAATACAGAGCTTGGTTTGTTGAGCGTCGATTTCGTTGTTGTGGGTCCGTCAAAAAACTGGGCCCGTTGTAGCAAAAACTTTCCAAATTTGAAGAGTTTCGCTTTTGTGGACCCGCTAAGAAGACTGGATCCGTCAATAGCAAAACATCTTACAAATTATGAAATTTGGATGAATGTCTAGGCCTGTATATATAGTTATTTCCTCAACCCTTCTTTTTCTCTCTTTCGGATATGGGATGGGAGTTCTATTAATATTTCTTTAATGAGCAAATTGAGATAAAACTGTTTAATGACCCATATTGGCGCATAATTTTGAACCACATACTGTTGAAACTACGTCTTGATGCAAACTAGAGAATTGTAGATCCCTAGTCTAGTTTCCAATGCATCTTGAATCAACAAAATACAAGCTTTGTGGAAAACGATATGCCAGTTCTACGAAGTTGCCTCGAACACAACAATTCTTGCGGGAATCCCCACGAAAATTCTAAACTTAAATCTAGTTGGTCCATCATTAATCAAAACACCGAGTTTTGATCCGTCACTTTGATTTATTTCATTTCAAGGCTAACTAAGACTTGTTTGGATAAATGTTAAAGATGTCCACAAATGTTTTTAGTTCGTTCACATCATATACAAAGAGTCTAAGTTATCAGATTATATCTTCAGACTCCAAATAATCTTACCCGATAAAAAATTGACTTTTCTTATTCGGAAACATACTAGAGATAGAGTTACTATTTTAGTAGTCCCTAAACCATGAACCTTACTATTTATAGTAACTTCTCATTTTACCTCCCAACATCTGAATTTCTCGAGTATTTATGTTTTGACCCCAAGTTTTGTTTTTATTGACATAAATGTCCTTTATAAAAATTCAAAATATTTAGGGTTATTACATTCAAAAGCAAGCTTCAAAGGAATGGTCTGCTTCACCACAACAACCACACCTAGTAGAACAGTCTTCATACCATAATCTGAAAGTTAACACAAAGCCATCAATGTGTTGAATATTATTAATAATGCCAATCAGATTAGGGATGGGGACATTAATACATAATAGAGCAAATTTCCTATATTATTTTCTCTAAGTATCATTTTGGTGCAAGACAATTGTACAAATGATAGGGTAAGAGAGGGATATGTACCCATCGATGAACACAAGTAACTTTCTCTAGCAGGGGTTGAAAGCAGTCAGTGTATGGGAAGATGGCCACAAGCTTTCCTTGCACGTCGTATGGTTGGTTAAAGCAGACGAAGTCTCTAGCTTCTTTGTTGGAAAAGATCAGCACAGTCCAGAAGTTTCCCAACTTGTGGATTTCAATGTCATATTTGACCCATTTCTAAGCTTCCTTCATTTTTGCAAGAATAATAGAGGGCTGAATTAGGGGTGCTCACCATTCTATAAGAAGTGAAAGATGAGTTAAATGAGCAATCTGGTTTTGCGTAATTGGAAATAGATGAGGGTTTTGAAGATGGATTGGGGCAATGGCTTCATGGTTATCAATAAAGGGAGCATAGTTGAACATGTGGTCTAGGTAAAAGGTTTGATCATGAGCCAAAGGTTGGCTATCAAATTTAGGAAGTTCATCACATATGGGTATTTCTAGGGGGCCAATAGGATGATCATTAGGATTCTAGACATCAGTTACAAGCGCTAAGGCATTACTAGCAATTGGAGTTGTTTCAAGCAGAGAGGAATGATCAAGGGGGATGTACTCGTCACCATGCTCAGAGGATCCATTTCTAAGAGCGTGAGCATAAGAGAGCTCAACATTCATGTTTTAAACCATGGTTAGAGAGAATGATTATGGTGAAGAGAGGTCGGGAATGTAGGGTAGGTTATTATTCATGTGGATATTGGTTAAGGTAGATTTATAGTAATCCTGGAGATTTTGAGCTTGTTGTGAAACAAAATTTAGCGGGGAAGGAAAGGGGAGATATTGGGTGTTTTTCGGGCTTTGTGTCTACATGGAGGCAGCTATAGGTTTAAGTAAGAGGTTGGTTAAGAGATTCAGGGAGAGATTTTGCACGAGCTCCGTTGTAAATTTGAAGAGAGGAAAGAGAGTAAGTAGGGTTACCAGATAATGAAGAAGCCGATTGAGTTTCTTCTGCTTCCTTTTCCCAAGTGTGTCCCAATTGTGTATGTGGCGGCATTTGAACATCAAGTTTCCAAGGGAAGAGAGGGAATGAAAGGAAGGTGAAGAGTCTCTTCTCTCAATTTTCCAAGTCATCATATACTCACAGGTACTACTTAGATTTTCTATAATGTAATAACGTCATCCGTACAGTTCCTCAATCCTCCAAGGGCCCCAATAAGAGGAGCTGACAAGGAGGAGAGCTTAAGGATAATGAACGAATACCCATAGATCATAAAGTATCTAATCATTGTTTGTAGGTCATCGTTTATTGCAAGGTTCAGTAAAAGTGTCAAATGGCGCAAGGCAAGGTCATCATGTATACAGATGCAAAACCTATAGGAACCTAAATTCCTGAATCGTACAGAATTAAGAAACTGCATAAATAAATCGCACTATAATTTAAAAAATTACAACGAAGAACTACTGAATAGTGATCGGGATAGATTTGATGCAGAGTCGAGAAGAAATCTATGTCCTTAATTCTGAAATCGCCCCGTATTGCGATGGTTCTGTAGCGATTCGAATCCCAGGATACAACTGCGATTGAATTTATGTATTGCACAATCAAATTCCAGAAGCCTGCGAACCTAATTTTTGTGTGAACTCCCAGACGCGAAATAAAGGAGGAGAAAAAGAAGAATACGATGTGGATTTTCGGATGATTTAGAATGAGACGCAGAGTGCTCTTTTATAGCAGCCTCTGGAGTCTGTTAGCGCACCAACAGAGTGACAGAGAAGAAGGTGGGAAGACCGAGTCACTTCAGCAACTGCCCCGAATTCTCGCGGACTCTGGATCGGAACAAAACATAGCATTGGCTAGCCAGCCCAAGCTACGTACTAGGCTTAAGGCCCAATCCAATCCAATCCGGCCCAAGCCCAGGCTCAGCTAAGCCAGTCGGTCCGGTCCGACGCGACTCGGCACGCTTGTGGTCTTGATGAGCTAGGTCCTCTCCCCATTACACATTGGTGGTGACCCAAGGCCACAACCTTGAAGCCAAATTCCTAGTATATATACTAGTTAATTTTATCCCCAACTTCCAATGTGGGATGCAATTTCCACCCCAAAATTTCCCAAGTTATGCACTTCAAGCAACCAACTTTAGGCCTCCATTTCTCATTCAAACGGAATTCATTTTTAACATATGAGTACACTACGAGAATGTGCTCACGGAGATGAAGCCAATGCTTCCATATTTCGGTGTTTTCATTGGCCGGAGCCCACCAGACTCTTGCCCGGAAAAGTCACCGGACTCCACTTTAAAATGAGTTTCAACAATCCCCCACATGAATAGAAATGACTCTAAAACATATGTAGACTAGACAGAAAGACTTTTGAGAGTACAGTCGAAAAATCAATGCATCTGGGCTGGTGGCGTTTTTCAGCCTTGAACCACCCATAGTGAGTAACTATCGGATTTACTCGACCAGGTAGTGAACATAATGTCTTGAACCACCCGGGCTTTGATGTAAACCTAGACAACATCTATCACGCCGTTTCATCTTCTCACAAAACTAGGTTCTCTGGTTGTGTTCATTTTGGCCTTGAACATCCCTGGTTATTCATGAGTGAACTTGGAGAATGTAGCCTCTCTTCATTCTCCTAGAAACGGCCCCATTTCACACTCATAAGGTGATTGACCATAAAGAGTATCCTGTCATACCCCACTTTTATTTCAAATCTATGGAATCATTAAAAGTCAAGCTTAACCTCAACTCATACAGGTAGCACTGTGCATCATCCTAGGAACTGGGAGGAGAACTAAGTCTCCCAGTGCTCTTCTGGATTCAACTTGATTTAGTTTTCCCTTTGAACCTACATCTTGGGATCTCCAGTCACGTAGGTGGGGTTTACCATCAGGCATCCTCCTTTGTCGTAGGCTTTAAACCCATTCCTCTTGATGATTTAACAACTTGATCTCGTGACAGACCTTTAGTAAATGGATCCGCTAGGTTGTCAGCCGATTTGATATAATCTATTGAGATTACACCATTCGAGAGTAGTCGTCTAATGGTTTTGTGTCATCTTCTTATATGACGTGACTTACCATTGTACAAACGACTCAGTGCACGTGCTATAGCCGATTGACTGTCATAGTGTACACATAATGCCGGCACTGGTTTGTCTCACATCGGGATATCTTCCAAAAAGTTCCGAAGCCATTCAGCTTCCTCTGCTGCTTTGTCTAAAGCAGAGAACTCAGATTCCATAGTGGATCTGGCCAATAATGTTTGTTTGGAAGATTTTCATGATACTGTTGCACCACCAAATGTAAATACATATCCACTAGTGGACTTTGAGTTTCTCGAATCTGATATCCAGTTGGCATCACTGTAGCCTTCCAGAACTGCTGGGTATTTTCCATAGTGTAGCCCATAACTTTGAGTATATCGCAAGTAGTTCAATACTCTAGTTATCCCTTTCCAATGACGGTGTCCTGGATTGCTGGTGTAGCGACTTAGTACATTTACTGAGTGCGCCAAGTCAGGTCTTGTGCAATTGGTCAAGTACATCAGACTTCCAATCACACGTGCATACTCCAATTGTGACACTGCATCCCCCGAGTTCTTAGTCAAGTGGAGATGAGGGTCCACGAGACTCTTTCAGTCCCACTTGAGTAGTTCTTGAATCTCTCAAGTACTTTTTCAGTATAGTGAGCTTGAGACATGATGATTCCTTCAGAATGTCTAGTGATTTTGATCCCTAGTATTACATTTGCTAGTCCCAAGTCTTTCATGTCAAACTTCCCACTAAGCATGTTCTTAGTTTGTTTGATCATGTCTTTATTGCTTCCAATGATAAGCATGTCATCTACGTACATACACATCAAAATATATCCATTTGGAGTGTTTTTGAAGTAGATGCATTTGTCACATTCATTGATGTTGAAGCCATTTGACATCAGTACATTGTCAAATTTTTCATGCCACTGTTTTGGAGCTTGTTTGAGTCCATATAGGGACTTTACAAGTCTGCACACCTTGTGTTCCTGTCCAGAGACAACATAACCCTCAGGTTGTTTCATATATATCTCCTCTTCTAATTTTCCGTTTAGAAAGGCAGTTTTCACATCCATTTGATGGATTTCTAGGTTGCGTAATGCTGCTATTGCTATTAGCATTCTGATTGAAGTTATTCTCGTGACCGGGGAATAAGTGTCAAAGAAATCCAAGCCTCCTTTTTGTTGGAATCCTTGCACCACAAGCCTAGCCTTGTGCTTCTTTATTGAGCCATCTGTTTTCAATTTTCTTTTGAAAATCCATTTGCACCCAAGTGCTTTACACCCTTGTGGCAAATCGACTAACTCTCATGTATAGTTTTGCATAATGGAGTCTATTTCGCTTTTGACTGCTTCCTTCCATGAAGGTGCATCAGGTGTAGACATGGCTTCTTTGAATGTTCTAGGCTCATTTTCTAAAAGAAAAGCCGTTATGAACTCAAGCCCAAATGATTTCTCCTTTTCGAGCTCTCTTGCTTCGTCTAGGTTCGTCTTTTTCCTCTTCTGTTTCATTTACAGAAGTGCTTGTTTCTCCTTGTTCACGAGTTCGTTTCAGATGTTCTTTATCCTTGCACGGAACCATGTGTTCAAAGAAGGACGCATTCCTTGATTCCATTATTGTATTTGCATGTATGTCTGGTATGTCAGACTTATATACCAAAAACCGATAAACACTACTGTTGTGTCGATTGTGACCTTTTTAGGAGGTGGTACTGCCACTTTTGCTAGGCACCCCCACACTTTGAGGTATTTGTACGATGGTACTTTACCTTTCCAAAGTTTATATGGCGTCTTGCCAGTAACTTTATGTGGTATTTTGTTGAGGATATAATTGGTGGTTAGCAGCGCTTCCCCCCACATGTTCTGGGGTAACCCAGATTCTTGCAACATTGCATTCATCTTCTCTTTCAGAGTTCAGTTCTTTCGTTCCGCAACCCCGTTAGATTCTGGTGAGTAGAGAGCAGTTGTTTGATGAATAATCTCGTGTTCTCTACAGAACGCGTTGAATGGTTCATCATACTCATCTCCTCTATCATTTCTTGATTTTTTTTTTATGGTTTTGCTAAGTTGGTTTTCAACTTCTAACTTGTATTCTTTGAATTTTTCCAAGGCTTCATCATTGTTTCTTAGCAAGTATACAAAACAGTATTTTGTGCAATCATCGATAAAGGTCACGAAATACTTTTTACCACCTCTAGTTTGCACAAATTTTAAATCACACAGATCTGTGTGTATTAAACCTAGAGGTTCGGTTGTTCTCTCTACATGTGGGGATGGCATTTTTGTGAGTTTGGCATGTACGCATACTTCACATTTGTCTTTACTTGATTTGCATTTTGGACTCAGGTTCATGATAATCAGTCTTCGTATAGACTTGTAATTCACATGCCCTAATCGTTCATGCCAAATATTAAAAGACTCAACAACATAAGCAATAGGATTCTTTTCATTCATTGAAACTTCAAAAACAAAAGTTTTTGGGAGGACTGTCATTACATTCATTTTGACCAGTCCATCCTTTACATATCCCTTGCCCAAATAAACCCCATTCTTAGTGCCGGAGATCAGATTCTTCCTTATTTCTAGCACATGCATGACATTGTTGAGAGTCAGATCCTTCTTTGAAGTCAGCTTCAACACCACTTTGCCGTGACCTTCTACCTTGGATGTGGACGAGTTCCCCATAAATAGTTGCTCGTCACTCTTGCTCTTCTGATAACTGGTAAACAGTCCCCTATCAGAGCAGATATGTCTGGTGACACCTGTATCATACCACCATTCCCTCGGATTGCTTCCAACCATGTTGACTTCAGACACTACAGCACACAGATCTTCATCCGAGAGCCTGTCTTCAGTCATGTTGACTTGGGACTTTCCCTTGTCCTTGCATGGGTCAATCTTGCTTCGACACTCGTCTGCCTTGTGATCCATCTTACCACACTTGTGGCATTTCCCACTGAACTTCTTAGCTGGTTGCTTCTTGAAGTTGCTAGAGCCGGAGCCTTGGGGTTGGAACTTTCGTTTCTTCCCTTTTTTCCTTGTGTTTGGCCAAGTTGGCCTTCTGTTCAACAGTCTGAACATCATCTGCTTTGCGGTTGGTTGACTCAATCCGCAGCCTAACAATCAAGTCTTCAATGGCCATAGCCTTTCGCTTGTGCTTTAGGTAGCTCTTGATATCCTTCTAACCTGGAGGGAGTTTCTCAATGAAAGCAGCTACTTGGAACGTCTCACAAATTGACATTCATTCCGCAATAATCTCATGTGTAAGTAATTGCAGCTCTTCAACTTGTTCCATGATGGGCTTAGAGTCCACCATTTTGAAGTCCAGAAATTTCACCACTGCGAACTTCTTAGAGCCTGTATCCTCAGACTTGTATTTCTTTTCCAAGGCCATCCAGAGTTCCTTGGAAGTCTTGATCTTGTTGTATACATTGTACATTGGATCTATCAGGCGGTTTTGAACCCAACCTTTGCACAGAAAGTCCCCATGAGTCCAGGCCTCAACGCTGGCAAAGGCTAGAACATCAGTATTCTGAGGCAGAAGCACATGCTTATCCTCATTCAGATATCTTTCCAGCTTCAGTGTGGTCAGAAAGAAGAACATCTTCTACTGCCATGTTTTTAAGCCAGTTCTGTCAAACTTTTCTGGCATCAGCCATGCGTTTACAACACTAGGCATATGAACTGTCGGTTAGACAGTCTGATAAGCTGTCGGTTGGACATTCTGATTAGCATCAGTTCCGACCCTCACGGCGGGCAAATTCACTGCTGGCAGACCATTCCCAAACTGAATCTGGGGTGTCGACTCAACAAGATTTCCATTACCAGCTCCAACAAGAACACCAGAATCAACATTCTAAGTCTGGTTAGTCATACTTCAAACTGTTCACAGATAAGCAAACCAGAATTAGTACGAAGTTCAATTAGGAAATGTAACGGAAGCAATTTAATTTCGAATTAAATTGCAGAAGCGAAAAATATTGTTGTATAATTTCGGGAATGTGCTGATGAACAACAGATTTTAAAAAGTTCCTGCACTGTTTAGAGACTTCAGAAACAAAGTTCGGTTAGTGCGTAATGCAGTTAAATGAAATTTCAGAATTAAGACTGTAGGAACCTAAATTCCTGAATCGTACAGAATTAAGAAACTGCATAAATAAATCGCACTATAATTTAAAAAATTACAACGAAGAACTATCGAACAGTGATCGGGCTGGATCTGATGCAGAGTCGAGAAGTAATCTATGTCCTTAATTCTGAAATCGCCCCGTATTGCGATGGTTCTGTAGCGATTCGAATCCCAGGATACAACTGCGATTGAACTTCTGTATTGCACAATCAAATTCCAGAAGCCTGCGAACCTGATTTCTGTGTGTACTCCCAGACGCCAAATAAAGGAGAAAAAGAAGAATACGATGTGGATTTTCAGATAATTTAGAATAAGACGCAGAGCAGCCTCTGGAGTCTGTTAGCGCACCAACAGAGTGGCGGAGAAGAAGGTGGGAAGACCGAGTCACTTCAGCAACTGCCCCGAATTCTCGCGGACTGGGTCAAAGTTGTTAACAACAGCTTGGGACTCTGGATCGGAACAAAAAATAGCATTGGCTGGCCAGCCCAAGCTACGTATTGGGCCTAAGGCCCAATCCAATCCGGCCCAAGCCCAGGCTTAGCTCACCCGGCCCGACTCGGCTCGGCGCGCGTGTGGTCTTGATGAGCTAGGTCCTCTCCCCATTTTCAGATGATTTAGAATAAGACGCAGAGCAGCCTCTGGAGTCTGTTAGCGCACCAACAGAGTGGCGGAGAAGAAGGTGGGAAGACTAAGTCACTTCAGCAACTGCCCCGAATTCTCGCGGACTGGGTCAAAGCTGTTAACAACAACTTGGGACTCTGGATCGGAACAAAAAATAGCATTGGCTGGCCAGCCCAAGCTACGTATTGGGCCTAAGGCCCAATCCAATCCGGCCCAAGCCCAGGCTCAGCTCACCCGACCCGACTCGGCTCGGCGCGCGTGTGGTCTTGATGAGCTAGGTCCCGAATTCTCGCGGACTGGGTCAAAGCTGTTAACAACAACTTGGGACTCTGGATCGGAATAAAAAATAACATTGGTTGGCCAGCCCAAGCTACGTATTGGGCCTAAGGCCCAATCCAATCCGGCCCAAGCCCAGGCTTAGCTCACCCGGCCCGACTCGGCTCGGCGCGCGTGTGGTCTTGATGAGCTAGGTCCTCTGGATCGGAACAAAAAATAGCATTGGCTGGCCAGCCCAAGCTACGTATTGGGCCTAAGGCTCAATCCAATCCGGCCCAAGCCCAGGCTCAGCTCACCCGGCCCGACTCGGCTCGGCGTGCATGTGGTCTTGATGAGCTAGGTCCCGAATTCTCGCGGACTGGGTCATAGTTGTTAACAACAGCTAGGTCCTCTAGATCGGAACAAAAAATAGCATTGGCTGGCCAGCTCAAGCTACGTATTGGGCCTAAGGCCCAATCCAATCCGGCCCAAGCCCAGGCACAGCTCACCCGGCCCGACTCGGCTCGGCGCGCGTGTGGTCTTGATGAGCTAGGTCCTGAATTCTCGCGGACAGGGTCAAAGCTGTTAACAACAACTTGGGACTCTGGATCGGAACAAAAAATAACATTGACTGGCCAGCCCAAGCTACGTATTGGGCCTAAGGCCCAATCCAATCCGGCCCAAGCCCAGGCTTAGCTCACCCGGCCCGACTCGGCTCGGCGCGCGTGTGGTCTTGATGAGCTAGATCCTCTCCCCATTATACATTGGTGGTGACCCAATGCCACAACCTTGAAGCCAAATTCCTAGTATATATATTAGTGAATTTTATCCCCAACTTCCAATATGGGATGCAATTTCCACCCCAAATTTCCCAAGTTTTGCACTTCAAGCAACCAACTTTGGGCATCCATTTCTCATTCAAACGGAATTCATTTTTAACATATGAGTACACTACGAGAATGTGCTCGCGGAGACGAAGCCAATGCTTCCATATTCCGATGTTTTCATTTGCCGGAGCCCATCGGACTCTTGCCCGGTAAAGTCACCGGACTCCACTTTAAAATGAGTTCCAACAAAATCAACCATTAAGGCAGAGAACAACTCCAAAGAGGACACCAAATTCCAGAGATCCAAACCAACCAAGGACCAAAAGGGATCTGGAAAATGGGCACCAAAGTGTGGTTGATCAATCCAGCCAGAATGGGGCATGCAACACCATAAGTTTATTTCAGAGTAGTTTTTAGAGAGAGAGATAATACCATGAGCATCGTTCACATAGATCATGTTCTAGGTCTGGATTAAATTGATCATAGAGGGCATTTGAGGGTTGAGAAAATTAAGGCGAGAAACCCATCTACAAAAACTTAGATCAGTAGGCCATCTTTGTAATGATTGAAAGTTTTGGATATAGAAATTGGAAAATCTCACCCAAAAGGACAAGTTGTCAGATAGGAGGTAAACGAAACAGAGATGGAGGTTCACCAAGGAGATCTGTTGCATGTTCAACTTTTAACAAAATTTTGATTTCTAGCAAAGTTAGGATTTCTGCTGAAGTGGTCGAGATTGAGTTCTGGGTTGATTTCATGATTAATTTCATTGTCAAGGTTAGGAAAAGAGGGAAGAAAGGAAAGGGAAGAGAAAGAAATAGAGGCTGGGGTTGGCGGAGTCAATTGGCAACCAAGAAAGAGAGCATTTTTGTTTAAAAATAGAGTTGTTTTTTTCCTTAATCGCATTTTAAACTAGATTTATAGCACATAAATTGTATTTTGCCCATATTTTAAAAAAACAATATATTATTGTCATTTTATTTTATTTTTGGCTTAAATCATATAATATGTATTTTAATCTAACAAAAACAATAAATCTTTGTCGCTTTTAAATGTTGTATTGGAGTTAGATGTTTTAAAACTCATCCTAAATTATGCTAAACTTGTAAGCATAATGTATATTAATCTCTTTGAATGACACATTTGTGTTAAACGCATACAATTAATATCTAAAATATTTATACTCAATAACATTTATGATGAAACAAATAATTGTACATAAAAGGATAAAGTTACCAAAACCCATACCTAAATACTCGTTATTCGACTCATCAACCCTAGCCTAAACACCACAGACACACAAATCACCATAGACACACAAATCACTATTTACTCAAGAGCCCTTACTTCCTCCATAAGGGTATGTTCAGTATGACTCGGACTTATTTGGGAAGAAGTTGAAATTGAGGCTGAAGCTGAATGATTGAATTGTGGGTTGAATTGAGCTGAGACTGAAACTGAATATATGAACTTAAGCTGAAATGTTTGTTCGATTACGGTAGATTATAGAATTTGAAGGTAAAATTACAAAAATATCCCTAATTTTATATCTAAAAACTAGAAATGAGAGGCATCACGTGCTCCTCACGTGGCTGATTTCTTCATACTTCTCCTTCTGTGATATTTAGGTTACTAGCCAGATTTGTCCTTACTTCCATAATTAGATTTATGTATGTTTTTGTATTGCAATTGTGTACCATTATTTTGTCATAAGTGTGCAAGTAATTATGAAAATAAGAAAAGGTCACTATATGTAATTCTTAAGAAGATAGTTTCCAAGTCTGAACACAAGTTTAGAATAAGATTAGAGTGACATTACTCACAAGATGTCAATGTCTATCAAAAATCTGAATAACGTGGATAGTAGAACAATTTCACAATTTCAACAACGTTATCATAATTTAATATCCATCTTAACTTACATATGTTCAACTTAATGAAAATTTACATGATGGATTAGACAAGATTGGAAAGGAGAATATTAAAAAAACGTTAATAAAAGAAAATTTAGATTACGGAGTAGCATATCCACTTGTCATTCTCGAGTTGAGAGAAATGTGTTTTGGTTGACTTGATGATCAATGTGGATGAATGGAATGCTCGAGATAAGAATCCAATCATCATTAATCTTCCTTTCACATCTTTTGCTTAAAATCGAGCACCTTGCGATTGTCAATTCTTGTAAGCCAACACTTAGAGCTTGCTTAGTTTACCACAACCATGCACTTGGAGCTTCAAAAGAGAAGCGCAAAGCTCTAACCCTTCATACAGGCTTCTCATTGCCTCATAATCCCCAATCCTGAGAAGTTGTAGAGACCCACAACAGTATCACAACCAAACAAAATTCTGAATGAACCATTACAAAAATCAGAGAAATTCAAACCAACCAACCATATATACAACCACAATTCCCTAAACACAAGAACCCTAAACCAATCCATAGAAACCCTCAAATCTTATAACCCTCATTTCAAGCTAGGGTCGAACCATAAAAACCAATCCACCGAAAACCCCTAAACAATTCCATCAAAAAACCTAAATCTCAAACCCAATCCCACAAAAATCATAGTGATAAAACTCGAGGAGGAGAAGGAGGTTGATGAGGGATACAGAGAAGCTTACCTATGAGAAGGAAGAAGATGGAGCTTGCCAATCTATGACACCAATAAATCCCTAATCAAAAACTCTCCTAAATCACCACAATACTGGAATGGTAAAGATGGAAGGGGAACAACAAGGAGGGGATCTCAAGGACGACGATGATGATCATGATGATCATGAGGAGGAGGAGGAGGAGGAGGAGGAGGAGGAGGAGGAGAAGAAGGATGAGGAGCTTACTTGTGAGGAGGAGGAAGATTGAGTTTTCCAGGAAGAAGACGAAGGAGTTCGCCAAGACGGAGAAGTTCGCCAAGCGTGAGGAATGGAAAAAATCGCAAAATCGTTGAAGACGAGGATGGTAATGGTTGCATTTTTCACTTCTTGAATCCGCTTCAGCCCCCATATGCCTGGAGATGAAGCTCATTTTTTTGCCAAGATTTTAGTCAGTTTCAGCCAAGTTCAACCCCTAGTCTAGGTTGTTTTATGCATTTCGTGTTGCATTTATAGCTAGTTGAATGTTTTCTTTGTTATGGAGGTCTACACGAGAAAATGTGTGTTTTCAAGTACTTGGGTGGATTTTTGGAGCTTTCTATCGATTTGCTAGGACCTCGGATGTCATCTGGAGGTGATTCGAGCTAAAACAAGAGTTGTGCAAGACACGTGGGAGGCCGTGTGTTTGGAATTAATTTCCTTCAAGAGGTTGTGCGTTCCACCGCACGGCCGTGCAAGCGGTGATTTCTCGCAATTTGCATGTGCGTTTTGCCTGTGCTCTGTGCGTTTTCGCCTACGGAGAATTTTGCCTGTGCATTTTTTGCACGGGCCATGCGGTTTCACACCTCTAGCATTTTGGTCGTGCGTTTTTCGCACAGTCAAGACACGGGCCGTGCGTTCTACTCGGACGACTTTATTTTTGGTAACTTTTTACCCTATGTATAAATACTTCGTTTTAGTTTTTTAGATGGATCTTTTGCCACTTTTTCTAACTCTCTATACCTAGTTGTTTGCATCCTTTGGAAGTTTGCACCTTTGGAGATTGTTCTTCTGGATTCGAGACTAAGTTCATCTTTCTCTCTAATCTTGTTTATGATTTTCATTGTTATCATGTCTTCTTTGGTTGATCTTGCAATTATGTCTAGCTAATTTCCATATTTCTAGGGTTAGGATGATCCCAATTATGCGTAGGTAGACTTGTTTGATATTTGCCTAAATGGAAATCTGAAACTTTGTTGATTCGTTCCTAGATGCTTAATGTCCATATTAGCTTTTGGAAATTGGATCCTATTAGGGTTTCCAACCGAGAGGTAAAAACACTATTAGGTAGTCAGATAGGGTTTGAGACCAAGAGGTAATAACTTCTATTGGAATCCTAGGAATTGAACCTGAGATTTTATTCTTGCGAGAGCATCTTAATTTCTCATGTGGATTAATAACTATCATAGAAACCCTAAGATTAGGTTGGATTTAGCAAGTCATGAGAGTGGATGTTAATTCAGTTTGACCTTAGATTCTAAGCACCCAAAGGGTCTAGATCTTGATTAGCAAGTCGCGAGAGAGGATGTTAATTAAGTCTAGAAACATTTGCTATCATCCGAGAGGAATAGTAATTACCTAAGATAGTTACCTTCAATAAAGACACACTAAATTCAGACATTTATCTAGTTGAGTCTACTGAAGCATAGTTGTGGGGATCCATTGCCTTGGAACTTTCCCTCCATTGATTAAAATCATCACTTGCATTTGTTTCTTAATTTTAGTTATTGGTTCAACGAAAATTCCCATCTTTTGGCTTAGCTTACCAGTCAAAGTTACAATTGATACTATATAGTCCTCGTGGAAACGACACTTGAAAAACTACCACCGATCTCATACGCTTGTGGGTAGGTTTTTTTCCTATCAAGTTTTTGGTGCTGTTGTCGGGAACTATTGCTAGTATCAATTGTTTTCCTACAACTGGTTCGACTAAGTCTTTGTTTTATTTTTATTCTTGTTTTTTGTTGCTTTGCTTTCAAACTTGTTTTCTTTAGATGCGAAGAGCCTTGAGCGCTGGTAATCTCAACGACTACGATCCTGAACCTAAGCTTACTTTTCGTGCTAGAAGAAGACAACAACGCGAAGCCATAGCACATGCAATGGTCGACGACTGAGTCGAACAAGATCCTCCTCTGCAAGTTTAAGAACCATGCATGACGCTTGGTAATTATGTGACGCCAAACTACCTTGGTCTTATCTCTGGTGTGGTATGACCTCCGATGCAAGCTTGTAACTTCAAGCTGAAACCTTCCCTTATCAATATGGTTTAGCAGAATTAGTTTGGAGGTCTACCTTCTGAGAACCCACACCAACATCTGGCTACTTTTATTGAGATAAGGGATACTATGAAGATCCATGAGGCATCCCAAGAGTCGTTATTCCTGCGAGCCTTTTCATTCTCTCTACGAGACACGGCCAAAGATTGGTTCAAGGCCCTACCTCTTGGCTAGATAACTGTAACACCCCCGACTTATGTCGGTAGTGCCACACGCCAGTGACCTCAGACGTTAATGTCCAAAGTCACCCTAGGCTTTAATCGGAACAATTAAGCTTAAATAAATACATAAATATTAAATAACGAAAGAATAATCAGCGGAAGACGGTTTAAAGGAATAAAACTCAACCTTTTATTAAGATTCCTCTCATAAAATGAGAAGGACGGTTTTACAACAAAGTATAGTGACAGCGGAAGACTTTTAAATTACAGCGGAAGACTCTTTTAAAGTAGTCCTAATTACATGACTATGTATTACATTTATTTCAAATTAAACATACACGCCTTGGAAATATTACTTCTTAAAACGCAAACTTCAACTGCAAGTCTTCTCTTCGATTGGTTACTTCAGTCGTCGGGGACTAACCTCTGATGTGTCATATAGGACGGATGACACCAGCCAACCATGCAAGGAATAAAATCCGGTTGGTTAGTCTAATGAAAGACTATGCAAGGGTACAAGCAGAATGGTTCTAGTGATCGTAACTGTTTACTATCATTGTCCCTCGAATAATAACCGAAGGAACGATACATAACCCAGAACTTTCACGAAATGATAGAAGAAGATATACATTGAAAAGAAGACTCCAACCGAATTGAGTCTTATAGGAAAATATGAAGAATTGTTTGGGAACGTTAAGTTTTCACACAAGTTTATAAAAACGACTTTGATTATTTGGGTCCACGACCAACCTCACCGCGTACTGCGAATCCAGATTGGAAAGAGGACTTACTCTAATAAGAGTTTGGGCGGGTTCCACGTTGTACTTCTTGCCCGAGGGTATATTAATTATGTGCGTAAAAGCACTTATCTTATTTACTTTCAAAACGTACATTCACGTTAAGGCTTTTAATTCACATCATCTCGATACGAGAGATATCTTTGGGATGAATCCCGAATATTGGCACTAGCTAAGTGCATCTACCACTTATATCCGAATAAGGGTACAGTCATGACCAGAAGTACTAGGGCAAATACCTCCTAATACTTGTTATAAGGAAATGACTAGACCTCGCAAGGTACATAGCGTTCCTACGAATACTCGTGCTAACAAAGCATGTAAGTTCACACATAAATCCACACCAAAATCCATTTATCACTTTATGGTATTATCATATAGAATAATATATAATAGCGTTGTTTCTAGCAATATATACAACCTATTATAAATTCGTATCTTTAACACAACATTTTATCGTTTAAGTTCCCAAACACAAATCAACAACTTTATTCCAACTTAATTAAACAATTAAGTAATTGATAATCAAGATGAATATGGATTAAATCAACAAGAGCGAACCGCCACTTGCCTTAGTCTGGACGAACGAAGAGTTGGGTCCGAAATCTGGGAACTTGAACTTGTGCACGGCTGTCTACTAAAATTCCTGTTGGAATTTATCATCATTCAGTAGGGTCGGATTCCATTCCGTACAATCAGCCATGGAGACGAGCATAATCCAACACCAACGACGCATACGAGACGAGTTTTAAAACAAAACCCTAATTAGTTACGGGTACGAAGGAACGAAAAGGACGAAGAAAAAGGCAGTGCCGCGATCGCGGCTTTGCTGGGCAAAACCGCGCCCACGGCCGATAGGCCGCGATCGTGATTCCATGCCTAGCCGAGATCGCGGGCCTCTGCCCAGCCGCGATCGTGGTATTTATGCCGCGGTCGCGGGATCCAACGTCGACCGACAAACTAAACAAACACAACGGAGCCATGCCGAGGGAAGACGAGGCTCGGACCTTGCTTCTTGGACAAGCGCGCACCACCACCACTCTTGGCTTCGCTTTGATGGAACTCCGACAACGAACGACAACGACCAAAACTCCGACGACAACACCAACCAAGCTAGAACGAGAGGAAGAGGGTGTGAAATACCCTCGGATCCGCCCCTATTTATAGGGCAAGGGTGAGCTCCTGCACTAAATGAGAGGAAGGACAACCGATTCGTCTCCCTCAACCGGCCGCTCGGAGAAGAAACACCGGATTCTCAATCGTCGGCGTCACATGGAAGACGAGAAAGAAGATGAAGCAATGGTGCCGCGATTGCGGTTTGGCCTTTAGGCAAAACCGCGACCGCGGTTTCATAACCGCGGTCGCGGGCAGTGCCGCACCCGCGGCTGCATAGCCGCGATCGCGGGCAATGCCGCGCCCGCGGCTCTCGGGCCTTGATCATGGGTCTTGCTTAAATTCCGATTTTAGCAACCCTCCAATAATTAGAACCCATATATTTCATTAAATGTGTATCCACACATTCATATGGTTCTTACAGGGTTACAGAACATGCCTAACACATCTTGCTTACAAAATGAAAGTTTGAAAATTACACAAATACCCCTACTAAAATTGAGGGTTATTACATTACTACCCCCTTAAAAATAGTTTTGACCCCGAAACTAACACTTCGACCCCGAAACTAACACTACCAAGTTAGAGGGATCGATTTCCACATTAACCTTTCTACTTGAGTTTAGTATCCTCAATTATTTCATACTCAAATTTAATCCTAGGAAAGTCGATCTGTTTCCTCAACCATGACATCCCTCATATGTCTCATTTCCATATATTATCTCATGTGCCAACTCTTAATATACTCACAAGATCATGATTATCTTAGACTAATAGTCTCCAAAATCATTACGATCTTAATATACTTTAAGAATGAATATGCACCTTCTTCTTCCAATTTCTTCTTTATAAACTACTCCCAAAGTTTGTACACTATCTCCTTATAACTCAACTATCCAACCTTAGTACCTTTAACTATTGTATCATCTTACTCCTTACATGTGCATCTAACAAATTTGATTATTACCTTAATTAAAATTGGCCCTTATGCCATCTCTTAACCCAAAATCTTTCCATTAATCAGGCTCTAACATAAGACCTTTAAAATCTCAAAATTTTCCTCAATTAATCACACAACATCTTATTCATGTTTTCCTCAAACATGATGTTACTAATCCGTTTAACACGATTATAATCAATCACCTTATTCACCCAAAACATGTCATTGGATCACCTTAATAGACATAGGTCACTTTTCATCCAATCCATTTGACAAAATCCATACACTTACGTTATCCCCGTACTGTTGATCCAAAAAAATCAAAACAAACTTTTATCGACTGAGTTTGTTATTCACCCATAAATCCTTAAACACTTCATTGTTCTCACACAATTTCATCATCCCAAATTAAGCAAACCTTATGCTTTGCCAAAATTTAATATGTACCCAAGACTTAATTGTCTTAATACTCCTCATATCATTATATCATTTCCTTAAGAAAGCCTCATAATGAAACCTTAATAGGTTTTCCAAAATAATACTTATGATTTCACACACTTAGCTTTTTCAAAAGCTTTTAACACTAGTCCCATAACGGACACACTCGCTTTTAAATCCCACAATTATAACTCTTAATTTTATTTTATTTTAAGTTTACTCAAGATCGTATTAGAGTATGATCATTTTAGAGAAAACCAACTCCTTATGAAATACTCCTCTTTACAAATTTATTCACTTTAAATGAATAATTTATAAGACTTAAAATTGAGTATTTTAAGCTTTATACTAACTCACTACACAATTTTACCACATTTAATGCTCGGAGTATACACATGAGAAATAACCTCCAACTCCATAGAGCATTAACTTTATACGCTCAAGTCCTTGTAGCGAGGAGTCCTTACAAGATTAAACTCTCGAGACAATGCTCATGAATTCGAGCAATAAGGTATGGAACAATCACACATGTCCCAACCCAACACTATCCTTTATAAGTCCAGACAGTCTTTATCAACACATGACATGTACTATTTTTGGCACTCAAGGATTCTCGTATGAACGAACAACTTGCAATAGTAACGAATTTAGTAATTTTCGAAACAAGGAAACACTTCTTTATTATTCGAAACATTACATTAAAATAATTGACAAAATGTCGAACATACAGATTACTAAACTATAGAGACTATCGACACAAGTCATCGCTCCTTATTCTTAAAAAGATTTATAAAATACCACTTCTCGTTCAGGGTTTCCTTCTCGTCGGGGTGACGTATCACAAAGAGTCGTTGACCCTGACTCGAAGATTCGATAGGCGCCTTGCCTCTATTATGAGCAACAGATTGCTCAAGAGCAGACACTTTCGGCTTTGGGTTCTGCCTACTGCCAACATTTGAGGCCTGATATGATTGTGTTAGCCCTTGACCCTTCTACCTACAGTATGTTTGCATGTGGCCTTACTTCCCACAATTATAACATACCCGCTTCTCCTTTTGGCAAATAAAACTTGTATGCCCAGCTTCACCACAGTTGTGGCATTGAATCACACCGCTACTCCAACCTGAGCCTTTGGAGGAGTCAGACTGAGTCATCTCGGTCTTAGCACGACCAGACTTCTCAAACTTGGTAGGCGACGCCGGCCGCTTGAAGGTATTAACCTTCCGGTTTTATTGCCCTCCCTTTGCCGTATTATGTTCCATCCACTTTCGGGCGGATTCCTCCAGCGTGACCTCTATTTTATAGGCCGCATCAACATATTGCTCCAAAGTAGAGCAACCGTAACGCACCATCAGAGGTTTGATTTTTGGATTCATCCATCCATGGAAGTACCATATCTTTTATTCTTCAGTATGCACTTAAGAACCAGCGTAATGCAGCAAGTGATTAAACTTTGCCGTCAGCTCAGACACTTTTAGTCCTTCAGCCTCTGGGTAGAGGAACTCCTTCAGCTTCTCTTCCCTCATAGCACGAGAGAAGAACCGATTAGTGAGCTTGGCCTTGAACATTGCCGAGCTCAGGTTTGGGTGGTTGTCCAAACCAGTTCCTTTCCACCACTCACTTGCTCCATCTTTCAGATGTAACGAAGCAATGTGCACCTGTTCAGCCTCGATGCAGACCACATTCCAAAATAGTCGCTCCATATGGGAAAACCAATAGGCAACCTTGACTGGTTCCCCGGTCCCATCGTAGCTATCCGGGCACATTGAATTGATCGTCTTCAATGCTTAGTTGTAATTCCCGTCGTTTCTCTCGGAAACCACCAGATGTACAAGACCTTCACGTCCCTCCACATTAGTTGCAACTTGAGGATTGGGAGCTGCTTGAGCTTGCGGTATCCCTTGGGCCATTAGTACCTCCACCACCTGCCTCACTATCTGCCCAATGATCGTCGCATCTAACACGATCGGGGCAGGAGGTGGAACTTCCCTCGCAGCTTGAGGGTCCACTTGTCCCTGATGAACACCTTGCCGCAGGGTCCGGTCATTATTACGTGAGCCAGATCCCGCGTCTTCCCCTTGCTGAGTAGTACTCCTCAGTTGAATTCGGGAATCGTTGTTAGGACCTTTAGTACCTGCTTGGTTGGTGGATCGAGTGTTCACCATCTGTTGATGAACTATAACGTCAATTTAGAACTTTTCCAACTTGTACACGATACTTAATCAATTACGTTATGATACGAATTGTAAGGGTCCAAACCAATAACTTATATTAGTTTAACAACCCGAAGCTTGCAGAAGTTTGAAAAACCGCTTAAACCCTATGATTTCAAACTTTATACTTTATACTTTTAAACCTTATATATTTAACTTAATAAAATAATTATTTATAAAGTTAGTTTCTCAAACTAACGACACTGTTATCACCTATAACCCTTACTATGACCAAAAATCACACTTTTAAAGTTATAGTACGAAGTAAATGTTAAACGTTTATAACGCCATTTATAAGGCAACTATAAAATAACTATTAAATTCCTAATAGTTAAAGCATTATTTTTAAATTAAACTTTAAGAAATCATTGAACTTTAAGTTTGATACTAACATTTAGACTCAAAATTCATTTTGAAAAGAAGATAGTTTGAAAATAGTTTTGAAATTAATTTTCAAAAATTCTAAAACCTAACAATAGGCCAAGAATTTTAAAACCATTGCTCTGATACCATAATTGTAACACCCCCCGACTTATGTCGGTAGTGCCACACGCCAGTGACCTCAGCCGTTAATATCCAAAGTCACCCTAGGCTTTAATCAGAACAATTAAGCTTAAATAAATACATAAATATTAAATAACGAAAGAATAATCAGAGGAAGACATTTTAAAGGAATAAAACTCAACCTTTTATTAAGATTCCTCTCGTAAAATGAGAAGGACGGTTTTACAACAAAGTATAGTGACAGCGGAAGACTTTTAAATTACAGCGGAAGACTCTTTTAAAGTAGTCCTAATTACATGACTATGTATTACATTTATTTCAAATTAAACATACACGCCTTGGAAATATTACTTCTTAAAATGCAAACTTCAACTGTAAGCCTTCTCTTCGATTGGTTACTTTAGTCGTCGGGGACCAACCTCTGATGTGTCGTATAGGACGGATGACACCAGCCAACCATGCAAGGAATAAAATCCGGTTGGTTAGTCTAATGAAAGACTATGCAAGGGTACAAGCAGAATACTTCTAGTGATCGTAACTGTTTACTATCATTGTCCCTCGAATAATAATCGAAGGAACGATATATAACCCGGAACTTTCACGAAATGATAGAAGAAGATATGCATTGAAAAGAAGACTCCAACGGAATTGAGTCTTATAGGAAAATATGAAGAATTGTTTGGGAACGTTAAGTTTTCACACAAGTTTATAAAAACGACCTTGATTATTTGGGTCCACGACCAACCTCACCGCATATTGCGAATCCAGATTAGAAAGAGGACTTACTCTAACAAGAGTCCGGGCGGGTTCCACGTTGTACTTCTTGCCCGAGGGTATAATAATTATGTGCGTAAAAGCACTTATCTTATTTACTTTCAAAACGTACATTCACGTTAAAGCTTTTAATTCACATCATCTCGATACGAGAGATATCTTTGGGATGAATCCTGAATATTGGCACTAGCTAAGTGCACCTACCACTTATATCCGAATAAAGGTACAGTCATGACCAGGAGTACTAGGGCAAAAACCTCCTAATACTTGTTATAAAGAAACGACTAGACCTCGCAAGGTACATAACGTTCCTATGAATACTCGTGCTAACTAAGCTTGTAAGTTCACACATAAATCCACACCAAAATCCATTTATCACTTTATGGTATTATCATATAGAATAATATATAATAGCGTTGTCTCTAGCAATATATACAACCTATTATAAATTCGTATCTTTAACACAACATTTTATCGTTTAAGTTGTGATACCCCGTATTTCTGTAAGGATATTTTGGGAATTTTCCCGAGTACCCGTTTCGTACGTCGGATTTAATTTAGATAGTTTGAGACATTCTGTAATGTGCTCTATCTCTGTAATATTTTTCTCAGTGAAATAAAATACAGACGGCGTACTTTGGATTTTAATACTCGTTCGTGTACGATTATTTTTATCCCGAGTTAAGCCGAGTCGTCCCAAAAGTCAAGATCGGACGAAGCAACAGAGGCGGCGACCGCCGCAGTTAAGGCGGCGACCGCCGTCGCCTGGCTCGAGGAGTCGTCTTCTAGCTCGACGACAAGCTAGGAAACGGAGACCGTCGTGCAATGCAACGCCCGCCGTTAACTGCCCGCCGCCGTGTATTTGTGCTACGGCGACTTGGGTGAATCGCGGCACCCGCCGTGAGCTAGCTGGGGGTGTAGCCCTGTGGTCGTCGGCGACGTCTGACGACGCCGAAAATAGCCCCTCCACGTCGCTTTGCTAGCCATCATTGTGTTTCCTGGAGCTTGGGCTATAAATTGGAAGGTTTAGGGATCAGATTGGAGCAAAAACAGAAGCTTAAGTCCTCCAAAATCTCTCGCCTGAGTTTTGTGCCCCTCGCCGGATTCTGAAGCAATCGTCGGGGTGTCGTTTGGTGTGTTTCCAGTGGCCTTTGTGAAGCCTTTTGGTTGCCTTTGAAGGTCAGAACCCAAAGCAAGGCAAAGGGGGTCGAAACGCATACCAATTGGTGAGTGTTCTCGCCGTTTCTGTTTTCTGGGTTCATCGCGGCGCCCGCCGTGTTCATGGCGGCGACCGCCGTGATGAACAGCGGCGCCCGCCGTAAGGCCGCCGGCGACCGCCGCCAGAAGGCTGATGGCTTAGTTAGGCCTCGGCTTTGGTGGTCGTCTTTCGGACGTCGTTTCCTTCGGTTTCTTTCGTCTTTCCTTAGATTCATACTCGTTTATGTCGAATCTAACTTAGGGTTTCTTTATGGGTCGGCTCGAAGGAATCTGTGCTTTCAGAACTGTCCCTGTGTCGAGCCCGGAATCCCGTTGTCTCTAGCTTTGTTCCAGATCTGTGGATTAAGGCAAGTGGCGGTTCGCTCTTGCTCATTGTTCCATATTTACATTATCTATCAGTTGTTTATCTGAGTAATTAATTTGGAATGATTACTGTGTTTATCTGGAAATGGTTTTATAAACTGTTTTGGAAACTGTAATAATGACATTATCATAGGTTGTATATCTGTTAGAACAACGCCATATATGTGATAATTACCGTGATGGTGTTGTGGTAAAATTAATCTTAATGCTAGAATAGCATGTGGGTTAATAGGAAAGCTAATCCAAGTAAGGACTAGCCGTTTCTATTATCTCTATGTTTAAGTCGTTTGCCTGGATGGCTTTAAAGTGAATAATTGTTGTGTGAGATTGTTTAGTTAGCACGAGTGTTCGTAGGAACGCTAATCCAAGTAAGGATTAGTCGTTTCTTTATAACTTAATGTTCATAGGAACGCTAATCCAAGTAAGGATTTTTCGTTTCTTTAAATCGTAATATTCCTCGGGATAATTTCCGAATAATAATTCAAGGGTCATGACCTATGCTTCCTATCCACCTTTAAGGATCTGAAGTGTTTAAGCGCCTTGCTAGCGCAATTGGGTGGACATAATTGTCACCATGTGTATTAAGCACCTAGCTAGTGCAATTGGGGTGGACGTAACTGTCACCCTGTAAATTAAAGTGTAAGCACTGTGGCAGTGTAATCTGGGTGAACGTAAGGTCACCCTGTGTAATAATAACTTCCGTTGTTCTCGGAATAATATTAAGCCTCGTGTGTGCGTGGGTGTGTGTGTGTTTGTGTGTTGTATTAATTTGGGTCGACATAATTGTCACCCTGTGATTTAAACTTCGTTGTCGTGCTTAATAATATTAATGTACTTCAATGTCGTGTGTTTTATAATTAAATAAGATATGTGCCCGAGTGCACATAATTAATGAACCCTTGACGAGTAGTGCAGCTAAGTAAATAGTGCAGCTAGGAAAGCTCGTCTCGACTTTTGATCAGAGTACGTTCTCTTTCCAATCTGGATTCGCTGTAAGCGGTGAGGTTGGTTGTGAACCGAAACATCTAAGTCAGCTTTTAAATCATTAATGTATGTTTCTTAAAACGTTCCAGATTTGTCATAATTTCCTTAAGACTCAATTCCTTTGGAGTCTTCTTTCGGGTCGATTTATGTGAAGTCTCAGTCTTCCAGAATCTTCTCTTGTGCATACCTCTTGTTGTTATTCCGTGAAAGTGTCGGGTTATGTATCGTTCCTTCGGTTATTATTCGAGGGACAATGATAGTAAACGGTTACGATCATTCGAACCACTCTGCTTTTTACCCTTGCATGGTCTTTCATTAGACTAACCCACGAACATTGTTCTCCGCATGTGGGCTGGTGTCATCCGTTCGATTCGGCACATCAGATAGAGTGTAGATGAGAAGACTAGAAGGACTATGGAGTCGACGGTGGTTTTTCGATGTTTTTAATAATTTCTTTTAATCAGGTTGAAATCCTTGGGAGATGACCATTGTGGTCAAGATCCTTGTTTGTAATAGATTTTATAAGACTTCCGTTGTAACTTATTTACTCTGTTATTTGTTTATCAAGACTTTCGCTGTAATTTATTTAAACTTTGTGTTTGTCCTATTCGGGATTGGGATGTAATCCCGGGACTCATGTTTTATATGAATAAGGTTATCATTTTGTATCATTGTATTTCATGATTTGTATTTAAACGGTAAAGCCTTGGGTGATCTCGGTAAGGAACACGGGGGTCACTGGCGGTAATACATTTCCAAAAGGGTTAAGTTTTGGGGGTGTTACATAAGTTTCCAAACACAAATCAACAACTTTATTCCAACTTAATTAAACAATTAAGTAATTGATAATCAAGATGAATATGGAATAAATCAACAAGAGCGAACCGCAACTTGCCTTAGTCTGGACGAACGAAGAGTTGGGTCCGAAATCTGGGAACTTGAACTTGTGTACGGCTGTCTACTAAAATTCTCGTTGGAATTTATCATCATTCAGTAGGGTCGGATTCCATTCCGTACAATCAGCCATGGAGACAAGCACAATCCAACACCAACGACGCATACGAGACGAGTTTTAAAACAAAACCCTAATTAGTTATGGGTACGAAGGAACGAAAAGGACAAAGAAAAAGGCAGTGCCGCGATCGCGGTTTGCATAGCCGCGATCGCGGCTTTGTTGGGCAAAACTGCACCCGCGGCCGATAGGCCGCAATCGCGGTTCCATGCCTAGCCGAGATCGCGGGCCTCTGCCCAGCCGCGATCGCGGGATCCAACGTCGACCGACAAACTAAACAAACACAACGGAGCCATACCGAGGGAATACAAGGCTCGGACCTTGCTTCTTGGACAAGCGCGCACCACCACCACTCCTGGCTTCGCTTTGATGGAACTCTGACTCCGACAACAAACGAAGACGACCAAAACTCCGACGACAACACCAACCAAGCTAGAACGAGAGGAAGAGGATGTGAAATACCCTAGGATCTGCCCCTATTTATAGGGCAAGGGTGAGCTCCTCCACTAAATGAGAGGAAGGACAACTGATTCACCTCCCTCAACCGGCCGCTCGGAGAAGAAACGCCGGATTCTCAATCGTCGGAATCACAAGGAAGACGAGGAAGAAGATGAAGCAATGGCGCCGCGATCGCGGTTTCATAACCGCGATCACGGTTTGGCCTTTAGGCAAAACCGTGCCCGCGGCTGTATAGCTACGCCCGCGGGCAATGCCGCGCCCGCGGGCAATGCCGCGCCCGCGGGCAATGCCGCGCCCGCGGCTCTCGGGCCTTGATCGCGGGTCTTGCTTAAATTCCGATTTTAGCAACCCTCCAATAATTAGAACCCATATATTTTATTAAATGTGTATCCACACATTCTAATGGTTCTTACAGGGTTACAGAACATCTTGCTTACAAAACGAAAGTTTGAAAATTACACAAATACCCCTACTAAAATTGAGGGTTATTATAATAACAACTTGGGACAAGTTACCAAAGGCATTCCTCAACAAATACTTCCCATCAAAGAAGATTGTTGAGATGAGGAATCAGATTCTTGTATTCAAGATGCGGGATGAAAAGTCTCTTTATGAGGGGTGGGAAAGATTCAAGGAATTGTTGATGTTGTGCCCCCATCATGCGCAACAAAAATGGACCCTGCTGCACGTCTTCTACAACGTTGTTGATAATTCTACTAGGCTAATCATTGATGCTTCAGCAGGTGGAAGAATCATGAGTATGGAAGTTGATGATGCATGAGACTTGATTGAGAGTACTGCTCAACACTCTCACTATTATAGTGATCCTCGCTCTACTTCAAGTTCCAAGAAACCTGCAGGGATGTATGAGGTTAGTTCTGAGACACACCAACAGGCTCAAATAGATGCTATGGCATAAGAGATCAAGAGGCTGAATCTATTAGTGCAAAAGTCTCAAGCGCAAAGTGCATGACAATCCACACAGGCTGTTTCTGGTGTAGCATGTCAGTTTTGTGGAGAGGGTGACCACACGATATCATCTTGTCACCTATTTGCTTCTCAGAGTGAGTCCTAGGTAGAGGCAAACTACATGAATAACTTCAACAAGGGCCCTAGGAATGATCCACATTCCAACACTTATAACCCTGGTTGGAGGAATCATCCAAATTTCTCCTATGGGAACAACTAGGCTGCGCAGAGACCACCCCCCTGGATTTCAACAAAGAGCCTTTCCACCTAAGAATCAAGCTCCTGCTCAATCAGCTGATGATGCCAAATATGACCTCATATTAAATGAGCTTCAGAACATGTCTAAGATACTGAAAAATCATGATAGTTTGCATGCGCAATACGCTCTGAATGCTCCTAGACCGCAAGGTCAACTTCCTGGCCAAACTGAGCCTAATCCAAAAGGGCAAATCAATTATGTGTCCTTAAGGAATGGAAGACAACTTGAGGATCTTAAGGTTGTAGATCCCAAGAAGAAATACAAGGTAACTGCAGAGCCTGAAGAAGTTGTGATCCAAGAGAAGGAGCCATAAAATGAGCCTAGATATGTGCCACCACCAGCTTACAAGCCTCCTATCCCTTTCCTACAAAGGAGAGCTCAGGCTCAATTGGATCAGTAGTATGGCAAATTTGTGGAGGTGTTGAAAAAGTTGTACATCAACATTCCCTTCACCGATGCTCTAAAGCAAATGCCAGCCTATGTAAAATTCTTGAAAGAGATCTTGTCCAACAAGAGGAAGTTGGATGACTACCAATCCGTCTCCTTGAGCCAGGAGTGCAGCGCTCTAATCTAAAACATATTGCCTCCTAAGCTGGAAGACCCTGGTAGCTTTTGTGTCCCTATGGTGATTGGAAATCTCACCTATAATGCTTTGTGTGATTTAGGGGCTAGTGTGAGTTTGATTCCGCCATCCATATGCAAGAAGTTGGATTTGGGAGAGCCAAGACTAGTGAGGATGACTCTTTTCATGGCGGATAGATCCACCGCGCGTCCGTTAGGTATTTTGGAGGACATTCCCATCCAGATAGGTAAGTTCTACATTCATGTAGATTTTATTGTCCTTGATATTGAGGTTGATTTTATTGTTCCTATTATATTAGAAAGACCCTTTCTAGCTACTACGGGTACACTCATTGATGTTAAGCAGGGTATTCTTTCCTTTACTATTGGGAATGAGAAAATTGAATTGAATTTTTCCAAAGCTATTAAACAACATGCTTTTAAGGATGATGGTTGTAGGGTAGGTGTAGTTGACCATGAACCTCAAGGATCTATGATGTCTGTTATTTCTAAGGATCCTTTGGAACTTTGCTTGACTGAGAATGTGACCCAGGCTGATAATCTTGAGCTACTTGCGGATGTGGTTCTTGATTTGGAGTCCGCTGGAGAGTTCCCTGAGGCCGTTGCTGAGGTCCTGAAAAGAGATGACCCAGACCCTACAGAAGAGTCTAAAGATGCACCTAATGTGGAGTTGAAGCCACTACTACCAACTTTGAGGTATGAGTTCCTAGGACCCAATTCTACAAATCCTGTGATTATCAATGCTAGTCTAAGTGAAATTGAAGTTGAGAAATTGTTGTATGAGCTTAGATTGCATAGAAAAAGCCATATGATATTGTATTGATGACTTGAAAGGAATTAGTCCCTCAATGTGAATGCATTGGATTTTGTTAGAAGCTGATCATAAGCCTTCTATTGAGCATCAAAGAAGACTTAACCCAAATATGAAAGAAGTTATGAAAAAAGAAGTGTTGAAACTGTTAGATGTAGGCATTATTTATCATATTTCTGATAGTGAGTGGGTTAGTCCAGTTCATGTTGTGCCTAAGAAAGGGGGTATGAATGTTTTTTAGCCAAATGTTAAGAAATATTATTGAAACAAGCGAACAAAGAGTCCAAAGGATTACACAACACCTCTCTCAAAACACACCCTATAGTCAAACCCCATAAAAGAAAGCTACTGCAAACACAAGACAAAAACAGACAATCAAAGGCCTAACCTCCTCCTCATAGCTCTTCCTCTCCTACCACTCAAGGATAGCTTGTGAAAAATTCTGAACTTACAGGCTTGGATGATCTTTGTAGCTACAGCTTCCTCATCCACATTGGCTCCTCTGAAAATTACCTCATTTCTCAACTGCCAGGTAAAGTAGACAACAACCATGAGAGCTAACAGCTTAGACAAGTAGATATTATTCTCCTTTTTATCACAAGCTGCAAACCAATCCCACCATTCAATAAGATTATGTTTCCTAGTATGAATACCCTGCCATTCCAGGACTTTATTTGTAATGTTTGCAATAACAGAACAGTCAAACCAGAGGTGATCCTCATCTTCATCACCTCTCAAGCATAAGGAGCAGTCCTGATTCCTGACCAGTCCCCATCTGTGCAGTTTAGCTGCTGTAGGAAGCCTCTTTAGAGTAGCCAGCCAATAGATAAAACTCCATTTCCTAGCATGAATTCCTTTCCATATCACACCACACCAGGGAATAAGGTGCTCTCTAGGCCTTAGCAAAGAGTAAAGACCAGTAGTGTTAAGCTTACCATTGCTCTTTGTGATTAGGGGCACTGTCATAGGTTGATTTAGTTGCATAACCTAATCCCTAATCTTCATAAAGTTTCTCCACAGCCAAGAGCAAGTATAAGGTAGCTCAACTGTCCAGATATCACCTCTCTTTGTAATATTCTGCTTGACCCACAAGGTCCACAAATTATGCTTCTCCCAGTGCAGATCAAAGACAAGCCTGAATAGCAGAGTTTTATTCCAAGAGAGGAGCTCTTTAAAGTTAACCCTCCATTTCCAAACTCCTAGCACACCTTTCTCTAGGCCACCAAGTTTCTACCACTACCAAAATTCCCTGACCACAGGTAGGATCTGCATAAACTCTCAATCCTTCTAATCACTTTCTTAGGAATATGAATAATCTGCATCCAAAAGGAAATGACTCCCTCAAGCACAACTCTGATCACTTGTGCCCTGCCTGCATAAGAGATATTCCTTGCACACCTACAATTGATCACTTGCTTCAGTCTGTCATACAAGGGTCCATATTCATCAACCTTGAGCTTCTTTGAGTGTAGAGGGTGCCAAGATACTTCACTGGAAAAGATCCCTGAGCAAATCCAAGAACAACAGCACATTCCTCTCTTCTTGCTGCACTAATGCCCCCAAAAAATACCTTAGATTTTGCACTGTTAGCAATCAATCCAGACTCTTGAGCAAATTCTGACAAGCATCCTTGAATAATCTTTAAGGAAAATAAGGTGGGTTTACAAAAGATCATAAAATCATCTGCAAAGGCAATGCTAATGAGCTGTAATTGTTTGCACTTTGGATGATAACCAAAACCTCTTCTTTGACTGGCTTTATGAAGTTTTCTAGCAAACATTTCCATCACAATGACAAAAAGGAAAGGGGAAAGAGGATCTCCTTGCCTAAGTCATCTTCCTCCTTTAAAGAATCCTTTTGCCTCTCCATTGATCATGATTGAATAGGAAGGTGTAGTGACACATTCCATAATCCAACCCACCAGCTGTCTAGGAAAGTTCAGAAAAACAAGAGCTTCTTCAAGGTAAGTCCAGCTAACACAGTCATAAGCCTTCTGAAGATCAACTTGGAGCAAACATCTAGGAGAAATATTTTTGCTATCATATCCCCTCACAAGCTCTTGAGCCACAAAAGGGGTATGAATGTTGTGAAGAATGAAAAGAATGAATTAATTCCTACTAGGACAGTTACGGGTTGGAGAATGTGCATTGATTATAGGAGATTGAACAAGGCAACCTGGAAAGACTATTTCCCCCTTCCCTTCATTGACCAAATGTTAGAGAGGTTAGCTAAGCATTCACACTTCTATTATTTAGATGGTTATAGTGGATTTTTCCAGATCCCTATTCGCCATGATGACCAGGAGAAGACCACATTTACTTGCCCTTATGGCACATTTGTATATATGAGGATGCCCTTTGGTCTGTGTAATGCTCATGCTACCTTTCAGAGATGTATGATGGCTATTTTTACTGATTTTATTGAGGACATTATGGATGTATTCATGGATGACTTTTTTGTATATGGTGCTTCTTTTGATGCTTGTTTGTCTAACTTGTCACGAGTTTTACAGCGGTGTAAAGAGGTTAACCTTGTATTGAATTAGGAGAAATGCCATTTTATGGAAAGGGAAGGTATTGTCTTGGGTCATTTGGTTTCTAATCGTGGTATTGAGGTTGACAAGGCAAAGATTGAGATCATTGAGAAGATGCCACCTCCTACTTCGATCAATGGCATAAGGAGTTTCCTTGGACATGCAGGTTTATATAGGAGGTTCATTAAAGATTTCTCTAAAATTGCCAAGCCTCTTATTAATCTTCTATTGAAGGATGTTTTCTTTGATTTTTTGAAGGATTGTCTTGATTCTTTTTGCAGGTTGAAGCAGGCATTGATTTCAGCTCCAATTATGCAGCTCCCTGGTTGGGATCTTCCATTTCAGATCATGTGTGATGTTAGTGACTATGTTGTTAGAGTTGTTTTAGGGAAAAGGAAGGACAATAAGCTTCATGTTATTTATTATGCTAGCAAGACTCTTGATGTGGCCTAAATGAATTATGCTACTACTGAGAAAGAGTTGATAACTATTGTGTTTGCTTTTGAGAAGTTCAGGTCCTATTTGGTGGGTGCCAAGGTGATTGTCTACACTGATCATGCTGTTATCAGATATCTCTTGTGCAAGAAGGAGGCCAAGCCCAGACTGATTCGTTGGATCCTTCTTCTTCAAGAGTTTGATTTGGAGATTAGAGACAAGAAGGGCACAAAAAATTTGGTTGTTGACCACCTTTCCAGGTTGACTCCAGAACAGCTGGAGTGTACTCAAGATGAACCCTCTATTGATGATTCTTTTCCTGATGACCATCTTTTTAGGATTACTGAGGCTACTGAGCAGATCCTGACTCTTGCAAATTCCAGGGTTCTCTGGTATGCTGATTTTGTTAATTATTTGGTTTGCAATGAGCTACCTCCTAGATTATTTTTCCAAGCAAAAGAAAAAGTGCATGTCTGATGTTAGACACTATTACTGGATTAGCCTTTGCTTTTCAAGTGGTGTGCTGATGGGATTATCAGGCGCTGCATCCCTGAGGAGGAGGTAGAGAGTGTTATCACTCATTGTCACTCTTTATCCTGTGGAGGCCATGCTAGTTCCTCCAAGACCACCTCCAAGATTCTCCAGTCCGCTCTCTATTGGCCTTCTATGTTCAAGGATGTGCACCGTTTCCTTGCCTCTTGTGATGTTTGCCAGCGAACAAGAAATATCTCTAGGAGGACTGAGATGCCTCTTAATAATATCCAGGAGGTTGAGATCTTTGATGTGTGAGGAGTTGATTTCATGGGACCTTTTCCACCGTCATGCAGTAACAAGTACATTCTTGTGGCGGTTGATTATGTGTCTAAGAGGGTTGAAGCCATTGCCTCTCCAACCAATGACTCTAGGGTGGTGTCCAAGTTCTTCAACAAGGTGATTTTTCCTACATTTGGGACACCTAGAGTTGTGATTAGTGATGGGGGGTCACATTTTATGGACAAGAAGTTTGAGGCTTTGCTAAAGAAGTATGGGGTAACTCACAAAATTGCCACCCCATATCATCCTCAAACAAGTGGTCAAGTTGAGGATTCCAACATGCAGATTAAGAGTATTTTGGAGAAGACATTGTCTCGATCCCGAAAAGATTGGTCTTTGAAGCTTGATGATGCTATTTGGGCTTACATGACTGCTTTTAAGACTCCTATTGGCACAACACAATACAGGCTCATCTATGGAAAGTATTATCATCTCCCTATGGAGTTGAAGCATAAGGCATATTGGGAAATTAAGTTGTTCAATTACGATATGAAAGAAGCAGGTAAGAAGAGGAGATTGCAATTGCAAGAGTTGGAAGAGCTGAGATTGGATGCTTATGAGGATGCCCGAATTTACAAGGGGAGGACAAAACGATGGCATGACAAGCGTATAATTCCAAGGGAGATTCATGAAGGTGATCTTGTCTTACTATTCAATTCTAGGATCAAACGCTTCCCTGGCAAATTGAGATCAAAGTGGAGTGGATCTTTCCAAGTGCGTAAGGTATATCCCCATGGCGCAGTTGATGTGTAGACTGAAGAAAAAGAGGAATTTAAAGTGAATGGTCAGCGCTTGAAGACATACATAGCTGGGAATCCAGTTGAGGAGATCGTTTCCATAGATCTTCTTGATCTGAGTACGTGATATTGATTGAAGGTCTAGCTAACGACCCTAAACAAGCACTGCTTGGGAGGCAACCCAAGGTATGTGTTTCTCATTTTCGTTCATTCACTTAAAAAAAATGGCCGAAAAAAACGTTGTTCGAGAGCAGCGCACTGCCTGTGCAGTAAAACGCACAGCCGTGCGTTATATTTCCCGAATTTCGTCGCTCACTTCGAGAGCGACGCACAGCCTGTGCACGGTCGTGCGCTTTTTCGCTGACAAAAAAAAATCTGCTCACTTTGAGAGCACGACCGTGCGTTTTTTGTAGCTGTTCAGAATTTTTTTAATTTGCTCACTTCGAGAGCACCGCACGGCATGTGCACTCAAGTGCACGGCCGTGCGTTTGTTTTTAGCTATTAAAAAAAAAGAATTTTCGTCTTTTCTTCTCTCTCCACCTCCCTTTCATTTCCTTACCCTAACTCCTTCATCCTGATCTCTTCTCAACCCTCACCAGCCTCTCTTTCACCCACACCACCTCCGCGCAAACCTCGCGACCACCACCTGACCGCTCGCGACCCACTGCGCACCACCCAACCCGGATCCACACCATCTGTTCGTGCCACGACCCAGCCATACCACATGTTTGCGCCACGACCAGCCATACCATCTGTTCGCACCAACCACCCCACACCAGATCCGAACCCCCACGAGCACCACTCCCTCCTCCTAGGTTTCTCAATTTCCAGATTCAAGGTAACATCTTCTTTTCCCTTATTCTTGTGTGCTTGATTTTGGGTTGTTGCTTATTGAATTTGTGCTCTTGCTCTGTTGATTTTGAGTCTTTGTATGGTTGATTTTGGGCATTGATCAATTTATTTAAGTTTGGATGATTTGATTTTGCGCGGGAAAATTGATTGGACTTACTTGTTTACTATTTTGTCGTTTTCCTAGAATTTCTGATGTCATCCATAATTATTGTTTATTACCTGATTTAGGCCCTTGGCGGGATAGACACTCATGTCTTAGGCCCTTGGCGGGATAGACTATTACTTAGATCCTAATAATTTGTTGCTGGAATTTGTCTTGGATGTTTCATTGTTCTTGCGTTTGACGCTTTTTTCTAGGTCCCCATTTGTTCACCTTGGCATTATGGCTTCGCGTCCATCGCGTCGTGCCCAGCCGCAACAGGGTGTTGATCGTATCCGCTTACTAGATGAGCACAAGGCTATTTACAAGGAGCTTGATAAGTGGCATGGCAAAGTACTAGGTGGCTCAGTCTTTTCCACCTTGAGGACTTGGGTCTTAATGACGAGTTGATCCGTCCAGCTTCTACAATTTATGCTCATACTTTTCTCAATGCTAGATGGTCGGCATACAAGGTTCTCACCTTGGAATTTCTGAGTTCCCTCACTGCTAATGTGGACCGCAACACTGGAGTTGGTCTCTTGAAGTTTCACTTGGGAAATGAATGGAGGGTGCTGACCTTGGCTACGTTGAATGGCGTATACGGGTTCTTCCCTTCTGGACACTTCATAAATATGGACAAGAAAGAACAACACAGTTTCTGGTGCACGCTTATTGGGCAAGCAAAATATGAAAGTCAACGTTCTAAGGGTTCCAACATTGTTCACCCTTGCCGAAGAATCCTCTACAAGTTCTTCTATCATACCATATTTGCACGTGATGATGTTGGTGGAGGCGTTAGAAACGGGGAACTTCTACTCCTTTGGGCTATGCTTAAGGGCATCGAAGTCAATATTGGATATCAACTGACCTAGAAGTTCCTTTCTTATCAGGGCAAGGATAAAGGCGTTATTTGCATAGGGGGCATGATCACTCTCCCATTGCCTCCTACTTTGGCATTCATTTGAATCAATACACTGTAACCCCCAACAACCTCTTTCTGGACTGTGCTTACTTGCGTACTTGCAAGTGGATTATGAGCGATCGATCTAGCAATTACTTTCTCGCATTCACGCAGTCAAGTAAAAGGAGACGTCTTCCCGATCCCGAGCATGTCGGCACCACTGATGTGAACAATTTGTACTCTGGTTGGATTCCAGCTGACACTTCTTCGTCTGAGGAGGAGTCTGATGATGAGATGCATGACGCTCAGCTACCCTCTCAAGGCCCATCTAGTAGCTTGCGTCATTCTGATCCCGGTGGCCCTTTGTCTTCTACTGCTGGCCACATGCATGGAGCTGATTTTTCCTATCTCCGCGAGCGCTCAGGTTCTTTTGACTCACGATTGACAAGCTTGGAGTCGTTCATTGCATATATTCGGGAGCGCATTGATATCTCGGATGCCTGCCAGGCACATCGCGACAAGATGCTGGAGTTGATGTACCAGCAGCAGTTCGGGTCTCCCTTCGATCCGAATACCACATTTCCACACCCTAGTAGATTTTCTCGGTGAGTTTCTTCTTCCTCTCATTACTTTCTCTACATTGGGGACAATGTAGAATTTAGCTTGGGGGGTTGATACTCATTAGTAGACTGACATGTTTGCATTTGCATTTAGTGTTAGTTTTCCATGTCTTTTGTTATGTTTGCACGCATTGCATTGTTGGATGTTGGATTTGACTC
The DNA here is from genome assembly GCA_027886185.1 of Rheum nobile. Taxonomy (NCBI): domain Eukaryota; kingdom Viridiplantae; phylum Streptophyta; class Magnoliopsida; order Caryophyllales; family Polygonaceae; genus Rheum; species Rheum nobile. Next base: position 2,228,925 of record WOAB01000717.1, on the reverse strand, counting down.
CCTTTGCTTCTTTCCCTCTGATTGTTTTCATTGTGACGCATGCTTTATGAGTCCCCTCAACATGTTTTGGTTGTTAATATTACAATTGCATTATGTGCATGATTATGAGCACTTGAATGTTTGACATTTGGCTGGAGCATGTGACCTTCGATTGAGATGTGTTAGGACTAATACTCTAGGCAAGCATCCTAGTGAGCTTTTGAGCCTTTTATGGACTATAATTTCATGAGTCCTCTTATTTCTCTTGTGTGTGAATCTGTACTTGCTTGCTAACTCTAGAACTCGCATTAGAATCTTTTTCAAGGCTATGCTTTTGATTTATGTATATAACATTAATATGATTGAGGCATTAATTATATTAGCCCTTATCCTAGACCACCCTATATATGTTTTCCTCTGCTTGAAGCTCATTTGTGCCTTAATTGCCTTTTCTTTGGAAGCTCCACAAAAGCATAACGAGCCTATTTATTCATCCAACCCATTCGGGGATTAGGATAGTTGATTTGTTTTGCTAGAATGGATTTGAGCCAAGCTTGGGGGAGGTTGCATGTGTTAGTGGTTGAATGTGATGTTTGTATTAGGTCTCCCTTCTTTTCCTTCTTCTATAAAAAAAAGTAGTAAAGGAAAAGGCAAACAAAGAAAAGAAAGGAGACAATTTAGCATAAAAGGGTGTTGTTGTATGGGTTTGAAGAACGAAATTGGATGTGAAGGATTGTTCTAAGCTTGGTGTCGTCTTGGTAATTCTCTTCCTCGGATTTAGCACCACATGGCCTAAATATATCCTTACCTTGATATTATACCTTGGCCCCATTACATGTAACACCCCCAAAACTTAACCCTTTTGGAAAGGTATTACCGCCAGTGACCCTAGTGTTCCTTATCGAGATCACCCAAGACTTTACCATTTAAATACAATTTATGAAATACAAATGATACATAATGATCAAAGCATTCAATTCCAAAACATAACATTGTCAAGGAAACATGAGTTACAGGATTACAACCCAATCCTGAATAGGTCAACACAGAGTTTAAACCAAATACAGCGGAAGTCTTATAAAACACATTACAACCAAAGTCATTGTCCAAAAGATCTCAACCTGATAAAAGTAATAACTAAAACGTTCAAAAACCACCGTCGACTCCATAGTCCTTCTATTCTTCTGAGCTACTTTCGATCTGATGTGCCGAATCGAACGGATGACACCAGCCCACATGCGGAGAACAAAGTTCGTGGGTTAGTCTACTTGAATAGACTAGCAAGGGTATAAAGCAGAATGGTTCGAAGCAGTCGTATTAGGTTAGACTCATCGCTTCTCGAATAATAATCGATGACGATAGTCAACCATCATACTCCTACTGGAATAGACAAGAGGTATGCACAAGAGAAGATTCTGGAAGACTGAATCTTCACAGAATTCGACTCGAAAAGAGACTCCAAGAGATTGAGTCTTTAAGGAAATATGACAAATCTGGAATGTTTACAGCATCATACAACAATGATTTAAAAGTTGACTGAGATGCTTCGGTTCACGACCAACCTCATCGCATACAGCGAATCCGGATTGGAAAGAGAACGTACTATGATCAAAGTCGAGACGAGTTTTCCTAGCTGCACTATAACTTAGCTGCACTACTCGCCGAAGGTTTATTAATTATGTGCGTCGAGTAGCACTTATCTGATTTATGTTTCAAAAACACACATCACGTTAATAGACTTTTACATGTGTACCCCACCAATGGGACGACACATCTTAGTATACGTTTCATCGAGAGTGACGTACACCGGAAGGTTTGTGACACCAACTAAGTGTCCTGCCTCTACACACTTGTGAAAGAGACCGATCATGATCTTAGAATAGTACCAGATGGAGACGAGCCACCCCGATACCAGATTATAAAGAAACGACTGGACCGAGTCCGAGTAACGTTCCTATCTAACAGTGCTAACTAACAGTTATAGCACAATAACAGTTACAGGATAAATCCACATAAAGGCCCGAAAGGCGATCACAGATAATAGCGCTGTTCTAACAGATATACAACCTATTATATGATTTTCAAAACAGTTTACCAAAACCGTTTCCAGACAAACAGAGTATTCATTCCAAATTAATTACTCAGATAAACTACTGATAATTAATGTAAATATGGAACGAATGAGCAAGATCGAACCGCCACTTGCCTTAATCCGCAGAATAGAAACAAGCCTTACGACAACGACGGGATTCCGGGCTCGACACGGGTATAGCTCTGCTAGCACAAACACCTTCGAGTCGACCCATAAAAGGAACCCTAAGTTAGATCCGACATAACCACAGTACGAATCTAAAAACGACGAAAGAGAATGAAAGGAAAGACGCCACGACCACAACCAACCAAGCCAAAGCCACGAAGGCATTCTGGGCACTGGCGGCGGTCGCTGTTCTTGGCGGCGGTCGCCGTTCTTGGCGGCGGTCGCCGCATTCATTACGGCGGGCGCCGTAAAGAACACGGCGGTCCCCGTGAAGAACTCCGATGACAGAACGAGAGATAAACTCACCCAAATGATGCGCGTTTCGACCCCTTTATGCCTTGCCTGGGTTCCAACCTCCAAAGGCAACCAAAAGGCTTCACAAGGGCTTCTGGAAACACCACCAAACGACACCGGCGAAAGCTTCAGAATTTCCGGCGAAGGGCACAAACTCCGGCGAGGAAGATTTTTGCAGGGATTCGGTGTTGGGATGGCTCAAAACCCTTCCCCCAACACCTCCTTTTATAGCCAAAGCAAAGGGAACATCATCAGCACCCTAGACGAGGCCGAGCAGGGCTAGATCGGCGCGGCCAGAGCTCGCCGGCGACCATCGGTTAAGGACCTCTGGGTAATCACGGCGGGCGTCGCAAATTTGCCTACGGCGGGCATACGGTGGTCGCCGTTCCTAGTTTTGGCGAGCCCAGAGTAGGAGACGACGGCCTGACACATCGGGCCCAGCGACGGCGGGCGCCGTGACTGTACGGCGGTCGCCGTTTTGCCTTTTCCCGCCCATTCAGCTTTTGGACGAGCAAGACATTAACCCGGGATAAAAATTATAGTACGCGAATGCGTATAAACATTCGAAGCACGTCGTCTGTATTTTATTTCACTGAGAAAAATATTACAGATAAAGAGCACATTACAGAATGTCTCAAGCTACCTGAATTAAATCCGACGTACTAAACGGGTACCCGGGAAAATTCCAAATTTCCCAAAATAACCTTACAAAAATACGGGGTATCACATCTCCTCCCCCTTAAAAGAAGTTTCGTCCCCGAAACTTAGGTCAAAAATAACTCGGGAAAACGCCTGAGCATATCTGACTCGGTTTCCCACGTCTCCCAAGTAACTTCTTCGGTCCTTGACTTGAACCACAGCACTCGTACCAACGGCACGATCTTGTTGGGCAAACGCTTCTCCCGACGCTCCAAAATGCGCACGGGCAACTCTTCATAAGTACCATTAGCTTGAATCTCGATGTCCTCATAACTAAGCACATGAGACTCATCTGGCACATACTTTCTGAGTAAAGATACGTGGAACACGTTATGCACCGGGTGAGCCGATGGCGGCAATGCCAAACGGTACGCTAGAGATCCTACTCTATCTAGAATCTCGAATGGTCCCACGTAGCGAGGGTTAAGCTTCCCACGCTTACCAAATCTGAAAACTCCTTTGGAAGGCGATACCTTGAAAAAAACCTTGTCACCGACCTCGAACTCGACAGTCCTGCGCTTCCGATCTGCGTAGGACTTCTGTCGACTTTGAGCGGTCAACATCCTTTGTCTGATCAAAGCAATGTCTGAGGCTGTCCTTTCGACCAAGTCTGGTCCAAGCAGAATTTTGTCGGCATTATCATCCCAAAAAATCGAAGATCTGTATCTGCGACCATACAAAGCTTCAAACGGAGCCATTTTGATTGTAGCATGCCAGCTATTATTGTATGTGAACTCAATCAGACTCAAGTTGTCCTCCCAGCTAGTCGGACGATCGAGTACACAAGCTCTAAGCATATCCTCCAGGGTCTGGATGGTCCTTTCAGACTGGCCATCTGTCTGAGGATGAAACGCGGTGCTGAACCTCAACTCGGTTCCCATAGCCTTATGAAGTTCCTGCCAGAACCTTGACATGAAACGGCCATCTCGGTCTGATATAATGGTCTTAGGAATGCCATGTAAGCGGACAATCTCCTTCTGGTAGACTTCTGCTAACTTCTGGGTTTCCCATGTTGTCTTGATGGCTATGAAATGAGCACTCTTCGTAAGCCTATCCACAATTACCCGTATGCTCCCAAATGTAATTGTATTCTAACATCCTTTTCAAACTAGATCCATTTCAGGGCTCGTTTGAAATGAGGAATCGAAATCGGAATGAGCCATTCCATAATTCTTGTTTGGTATGGGGGAGAATGGGAATCGTGGTCATTCCTTGGAATGGATGATTCCAGATTTTATGAAACCCTTGATTCCACCAAAAAAGGTGAGGTATATGAGCCATTCCAAGCTTGTCTTTTTCCTCCAGCCTATTCACACAAACTACATATCACCTTCACCCATCCTTGCTCCCAATGACCCAACCATAGTAGGGGTGAGCAAACGGATATATCTGATCCGGTCTGGTCCGGTATGTCGGATATCCGGTAAAAAATATTCACAAAATTCCTATCCGTATCCGGTAAATATTATCCGGATCGGATCGAATATTTGACTCGGATATACAAATTATCTGGTTACTAGAAAACCTATTAAAAACTAAATCAAAATATTACTTTTTCTAATTCAATCAAAACTAACAATCCGCAAAGTGCAAACTAAATGTCAAACATCAACACCATTTACAAGTCCTTGTAATGTTTTCAAACAATTAAACTTGCCAATCTTTTCAAATTGAGAACCATAAACGTATATATTATGTAACAAGAGGAATTGGAAAGTATATATAAGGTTGTAACTGTAACTTATATAATCAAAATTTAATTCAATGATGAACACTCAGTCTTGACAAAAAACATATTTGATGTGTATAGTGAGGCCACAATTAATAGTACATGAATTATTGATTTAGGGTTTTATTTTTTTAAGAATAATAATCAAGGTTGTTTTTTATTAAAAGGAATAAAATAAGGAATGTTGTATTGGAGAATTGAAGTGAGTTTAATTACTTAAAAATGTACAAGTACCATTTTGAGATCATCTAAACTAATTAAACATTGTATAGTAGTTATAAAAAGAGGGATTTGCAGGAAACCACCCCTTAAAGGGGTCATTTTGCCCTAAACCACCCTTTATACACGTATTTATTCAAACACACCCCTTACACGATTTTTTTTTTGCAAAGTCACACCCTTCGTTAGCTTCCATCCAACTCTCCGTTAAAATGTGTAAAATGACCATAATGCCCTCAATTTTTTTAAAAACTCAGGGGCAAAATGTCTTTACACACCCAATTGATAAACCGCCGGTTTGGACAAATTTTTTGGACTAGTTTGACATTTAATTAATTACTAAACCGGTTCATCTAAAACCCAAAACATCTTCTTCAACCTTTGAAACAACCTTTGAATAGACCAAAATCATCTTCTCCCACGACCAAAATCATCTCATTTGCCATTAAAGCCCTCCTCGAGCTCCAAACCGATTCTGACACCATCCTTTCCTCCGACCCCAACCTCTCCCGCCTCTCCCTCCACCTCACCTCCCTCAAATCCCTCGTCGATAACCTCCGCCGCTATCCCCTCTCTCGCGGTGGCGGAATCCGCTCCTTCCTCCACTGTCGCACCTCCACTCACCAGCTCTCCCGCGTCGCCGGCCATATCCAATCCGAGATCCAGGCCTGGATTGACCGTGAGAGCCTCGATAATCTAGTCAGAGCACTTGATTCCTCCTCTGAGAGCTGTTGAAGTCGCCCCCTTTCTTCTGCGAGAACAAAGCTTTGGTCGTCGATCCGAGCGATACTCAGTTGAGGATCGATGTACTGAGCATGCTGGATTTGATTAGCCAAGAGATTGTTCCCCAAATCGAATTCTAAACAAGAACCCTATTTTATTTTCCCTAATCAATTTTTTTCCCAAAACAAGAACCCTAATTTACAAATTCGAAATGAAATCGAAAACAAGAACCCTAATCAATTCTGAACTTATATTCTTCATCTTATCGCTCATTTGATTCTTTTTGGGATATAATCGAATCAATTCACAGGAATTGGAGCTACGTATATATCTATATTTGTTGTTGGGATTTGGAAGGTCGATTCTCAGTGATCGAATTGATTGCTTTTTTTTCTGGATTCTCAAATAAAATGGGTGGATCATGATCAAAGGTTTGTTCAAAGGTTGAAGAAGATGTTCAAAGATGAGTGAAGGGTTGTTCAAAGGTTGAAGAAGAAGATTTTGGGTTTTAGATGAACCGGTTTGGTAATAAATTAAATGCCAAACTGGTCCAGAAAAATGAGAAAACCGATGGTTTATCAATTGGGTGTGTAAAGACAATTTTGCCCCTGAGTTTTTTAAAAAAGTGAGGGCATTATGGTCATTTCACACATTTTAACGGAGAGTTGGACGGAAGCTAACGACGGGTGTGACTTTGCAAAAAAAATCGTTTAAGGGGTGTGTTTGAATAAATACGTGTATAAAGGGTGGTTTAGGGCAAAATGGCCCCCTTAAAGGGTGGTTTCCTGCAAATCCCTCTTATAAAAACATATATATTATATATTAATAGTACCGGATTCCCGGATATCCGGTAAGCAACATATCCCGATCCGTATCCGGTCCAAGTATTCGGAAAAATCACCCAGATCGGATCGGATTCGGATAAAAATTAAACGGATGTTTTCGGATACGGACTTTTAGGGTTCGGATTGGCGGGTTATCGGGTCGGCAAGATCGGATATTTTTGCTCATCCCCCCATAGCACCACCAAAATCGCCAAAGCACTGTAACCATCATCGGATTCTAAACTCTCTCTCTCTCTATCTTCCCCAACCAATTGTTCAGCCCTTTTTCACACCAACCTCCCAACCCGACACCGGCCACCAACACCACCAGTCCTCGCCACCTTTCCCTCCACCCGCAATTTTCCAACATCATTACTGGACTGTCCACCACAAGCCAACCAATCAGCCCTCATTCACCACCACAACCATGGCTCTCACCACCCTAAAAATTCCCCAAATTTCTAATTTTACCCTAATTCTTTACTTTGGGGGAAATTGGAGTTAGCAACGCACGTAATCATCAAGAAAAATGGATGTGGTTCAGATGGATATGTGAATCAATTATATGTCTCCATTTAGGGGATTGGGAGTTTAAAGAGAATAGATGAACTGATACTTTTTTTGATAGGAAGATGAACGGGTACTTCGTTCTGATAATAAACCTCCTCTATAGGTTATCTTTTCTTCATTTGTTAGAATATTTTTATCAACGATATGAATTTGTGTCTATGTCTAATTTTCCAATGATTTCTAGTATTGACCTCTTATATTGATCAATTATATAATTTCAAGAGTGAGTAACAACTGAACTAGAACTGACCAAATTGCAAACCTCCATTGAATCCATCTCAATGAGAAGGGATACACATTAATTGTTATATCTTGTACGTAGACTCTCTTTAAAACATGAAAAAATACATTTATATCATAAAATATGATTTGATCTCTCATTTCAGATATTCAACCAAATAACAGTTTTCGAGAATGGTTCATTTCGACAACATACCAAACACCAAACTATAGGAATGACTCATTCTAATTCCTTATTCCATTTGGATTCATTGATTCCAATCCGATTCCAGGAGACATATCAAACAAGGTCTTACTTTTCTTTTCATTGGAAAAATGTTTTTTACCCATATTTGAAACTAGTTTTAAAACACAAATTTGTATTTTACCCAAGTTTTAAGAAAAAATATATTATTACAATTTTATTTATTTGGTTTTAATTTGTATCATTTTTTTGTCAATCTAATAAAAGCGGTACATCTTCTTTTGCCTTTTTTCTCTATGTATAGTAGTTAATGATTTAAATCATACTATAAATGTAAGTATCGTATTTATGATACCCCTCACATGACAATAATTGTTACATACACATAACAATTAATATATTTTGTGACATTTATGATGAAGCAAATAATCTAGTATAAAAGGCAAAGGCTATCAAAACCCATACACAAACACTCGTCCATTCAAAACATCAACTAGGCATACTAACCATAGACCCACAAATCACCATACTCAAGAGGCCTCACTTCCTCGACAATATGAGAAACATCTATAACCAATGGTAAACTCCTCTATCTAATTGCCTTTTAGCATTCTTGTTAAACTAGATCCAATTGCTTTTTTTATCATGAGAAAGGATTGAAATGGGCAGGGTTGTTCAAATTTTGGTTTGAATCGATTTTTGGTTCAAATTGATAGATTCAATCGAAACCAAATCGAGCTTATTCGGCTTGGTCCTCGATTCAAGTGTTGATTTTTGGTTTTACACAGATTAGAGTTGCACCAAAAGTTTTCTTTTAATATAAAAGGTAAGTGTCTTAAGAAACTTAACCCTAATCTCATTCTCATTTGATGTGCGGCGCCCACAACTCTCAACCTCTCTCTTTATTTTTTTTAATGAACTCAACCTCTCTCTTACCTCAAATTGTTGACCCTTGTCCTTTCTTAAAATTGCCGATCTCCTTGCCTCTACCGACCTCCTCCTCGCCTCCTTCAACCTCTTCCACTCAATCTTGCTCCTCACTGATCACCTCCTCTTTGAACTACTCCTTGTGGCCTTGCTCCATCGCTGATTATTGCTTATCGACTTCCACAATTTTTTTCCCTTCTTGACCTCTGTAATTTCATACATGCTTTACATTCTCGGCCTACATTATTCATTAAATTATTCCATATGAATGAAATGAAATTGCATGTGTAATTTACAAATATGTGAGTAAGTGTGAGTTCACTCACAAATCTGCCAAGATCTAGAACATTTGGTAGTGTAATAGATCTTTCTAGTTTTGATAAAAGTAAAGTTCAAAATCTAAAATTTAGTTTCTTTCATTTAACAATAAAAAAATGATTCACATATCTCCGAAGTATCTAGAACATTCGATCTAATCCAAAATTAAATCGAGTAAATTTAAATCAAATCCAATTTGAATTAGGTTTATTCCGTTAGATCCTCATTCCACCAAAATCTGAAATTCGATTTTCGTTCAGTTAGGGTCGGTCTAGTTTGGACAAATTTTAGACTGATAAGAAATCCTAGCGATGGGATGCATATTTTTCGATCCCTAAAGGAAGTTCCATATTAGGAGCAGAGATGGGGGATTTAAACGGGGACAAGGAGGGGCAAAAGAATTCAACACACAAAGATGGGGATAGAGGTCTCAAACATGTTTCCCTACTCGCTATTGTCCCCACCGGAAAAACCATATACTCTTAAATCTACTATATAATACTAAACCAGAACCTTTCTAAGGTCACGTGTCTCAAATTTTAAAGCACAAATTTGTATTTTACACATTTTTTAAGAATAAATATATTATTATAATTTTATGTATTTGGTTTTTATCTGTATCATTTTTTGTCAATCTAATAAAAGCGGTACATTTCCTTTTGCCTTTTTCTCTACATCAGTTGACGATTTAAATCATACTATAAATGTAAGTATCATATTTATGATACCTTTCACATGACAATAATTGTTACATATGCATAACAATTAATATATTTTGTGACATTTATAATGAAGCAAATAATCTAGTATAAAAGGCAGAGGCTATCAAAACCCATACCTGAACACTCGTCCATTCAAAACATCAACTAGGCATACACACCATAGACCCACAAATCACCATACTCAAGAGGCATCACTTCCTCGACAATATGAGAAACATCTATAACCAATGGTAAATTCCTCTATCTAATTGCCTTTTAGCATTCTTGTTAAACTAGATCAATTGCTTTTTTTATCACGAGAAAGGATGGAAATGGGTAGGGTTGTTCAAATTTCGGTTTGAATCGATTTTTGGTTCAAATTGATATATTAAATCGAAACCAAATCGAGCTTATTCGACTTGGTCCTCGATTCAGGTGTTGATTTTTGGTTTTGCACAGATTAGAGTTGCACCAAAAGTTTTCTTTTAATATAAAAAGTAAGTGTCTTAAAAACTTAACCCTAATCTCATTCTCATTTTATGTGCGGCGCCCACAACTCTCAACCTCTCTCTTTATTTTTTTTAATGAACTCAATATCACTCTTACCTCAAATTGTTGACCCTTGTCCTTTCTTAAAATCGCCGATCCCTTCACCTCTACCGACTTCCTCCTCGCCTCTGTCAACCTCCTCCTCTCAATCTTGCTCCCCACTAGTCACCTCCTCCTTGAACTACTCCTTGGGGCCTCGCTCCATCGCTGACTATTGCTCATCGCCTTCCATAATTATTTTCCCTTCTTGACCTCCTTAATTTCATAGATGCATTACATTATCGGCCTACATTATTCATCAAATTGTTCCATATGAATGAAATGAATTTGTATGTGTAGTTTTACCAATATGTGAGTAAGTGTGAGTTCACTCACAAATCCGCCAAGATCTAGAACATTGGTAGTGTAATAGATCTTTTTAGTTTTGAAAACGTAAACTTCAAAATCTAAAAATTAGTTTCTTCCATTTAACAATAAAAAATTATTCACATATCTTCGTAGGATTTAGAACATTCGATCTACACCAAAATTGAATCGAGTAAATTTAAATCAAATCCAATTTGAATCAAGTTTATTCTGTTAGATCCTCATTCTCCCAAAATCTGAAATTTGATTTTCATTCAGTTGGGGTCGGTCTAGTTTGGACAAATTTTAGACCAATGAGAAGTCCTAGCGATGGGATGCATATTTTTCGATCCCTAAAGAAAGTTTCATATTAGGAGCAAAGATGAGGGATTTAAACGGGGATGGGGAGGGGGGGGGGGGGGGAATTCACCACACGAAGATGGGGATAGAGGTCTCGACCATGTTTTCATACTCGCTCTTGTCCGGCCCCCTACCGAAAAAACCATAGACTCTTGAATCTACTATATAATACTAAACCAGAACCTTTCTAAGGTCACGTGTCTCCCCGAGAATAAGCCGCATTATTATTTGTCACGTGTCGTCACCTCATTTTTCCACAACAATTTTTTTATTATTATTTATCATGTGTCGTCACCTCATTTTTTGACATCAATTTTTTAAACTATTTTTAAAATAGAATTTATATCCACCCTTCCATTTTTTTAGCAGATTTCTTTCCAATTTCATAAATAAATGATTCATCCTTTTACATTTAATCTTTTTTTCTTATCGAACGCAACTCTCCTTCTCCCTTAAGGTATCAATTTTTTTTCTAGGCGTAGAGATTTGATTTTAACGTATTATCTATATACTTATTAGTATATACTTATTTATATTACCATACTTAATTATAATATTATTTACATTGTCACTCATTACATATATATCTCTACATTAATTAACTATATAAATTATCTATAAAAGTTCTCTAAATGTTACAATGATAGTAAATCTCCTGCAAAGCACGGAAACCAAGCTAGTTGGATACTAAATAAAGGGAAAAGTTCAAATGAGGACAGCTCCCCGTGTCAAGACTCAGGATGCACCAAGCGCGTCCAAAAATTCGGCCCGACCGAATTATTCGCGAATTTTTGCCGAATTATTCGGCAAAAATTCGCTAATTTTTCGGAAAATATTTTTCAAAAATTCGATTTTTTGCAAAAAAAATCGATTTTGTGTGCATATGAAATACACTATTGTGTGCATATGTCAGAATGTATGTGTGCATATGTTAGGCTCAGTGTGTGCATGTGGTTTTCAGAATGTGTGCATGTCTGGGAACAATTGTTAATGCTAGAGATATGTGTGCATATCAAATACACATCTGTGTGCATACGCGAAAAAGTGTGTGTGCACATATAACCAACAAGGTGGATGATTTCTTGGGTATGAACATATGATTTCTGCGGTATGAACACATGATTCCTGGGCTTATATTTGATACACACACGCACGTAGTGAATATGCACACAACAAGGTAAATGATATGCACACAATAGTCAATTTGACATGCACATAACGAGTATTTGATATGCACACATGGTTTGTGTGCATCAACACTTGAGACCATATGCACACACGAGGTATGCACACATGGTTTGTGTGCATCAACACTTGAGACCATATGCACACACGAGGTATGCACACGATAGTGTAATGGATGTGCACACGACAGGTTATTTGGTATGCACACATGGTTTGTGTGCATCTACACTTGTTTCCATGTATGCACATGACTTGAGACCATATGCACACACGGGGTCTGCACACGATAGTATAATGGATGTGCACACGACAAGTTATTTGGTATGCACACACATGTGTGCATACCAACACTTGTTTTCGGGTATGCACACGACCCGAGACCATATGAACACACATAGTATGCACACAGCAGTATAATTGATGTGCACACACAGGTTATTTGATGTGCACACAAGTCCTCTAAGCATAAACACTATGTTAAAGGCATTCACAATTTCAGAAACCATATGCACACACACATAGTAACATATGCACACACACATAGTAACATATGCACACAACAGTGCATCTGATATGCACACACACACGTTATATGATATGCACACAAAATCGATTTTTCTGGGAAAATTTTTGACTTGGAATTTTTTTTTTGCCGAATTATTCGCGAATTATACGCGAAAAATTCGGCAATTGTACTACAAGGCCGAATTGAAGTTTTTCCCTATAAGGGCGCGCGCCTCCGCCACTGTTCACTCCGTTTTTTTTTGTTTTTCCCTCTAATTTTTTCCTCTTCTCTCATATATCCTCAATCCTATCATGAAGCACCGTCCTCACCGGAACCGGACCCATTCTTTATATGTCATTTATCATATATATTTCATGTTATATTTTATTAATACTCTACATTTATTTGTTAATCGGGTCGGGTTTGGTCTCGATAAATTCGGGTTCGGAAATTTCGGATTACCAAAAATTTCAGTCAGGTCGGGTCGTGTCCAAAAGCGGGTCGGTCAGGTCGATAAAACGGGTTCGGTCACTTTTGACAGCTCTAGTTATATTAGTTAATTCTCTTTTTACATTTTTTCTACTTGTAATCTTAGGTGTTCTTTTTTATACAAAGAATGAAGATGTCCGGTCTGATTTGAATTTTTAAGTCTGATTTTTAATAATTTGATTTTTAGTTTCATATTTAATAAAATAGAAAGCAAGGTTAATTTTTATCCATATCAAATGTAATTTTGGTAGACGTTATAATTTGTTGAGAGATCAGATCACCCATCGTCGTCGACGAAAGGGGCGGGCGGAGGGAAGTGTAGCCCCCATCGGGAATTTAATTAATATATTTTTTATATAGTTTTTAAAAGAGTCTAACCTTTTATATACAATTTTTTATTCAAAAGTATTCTTTGATTTTTCAAAATGAATTATGTATTTTCAATTTTTTATATAGAATTTATTAGGTATAATCTTTAATAACATTAAAGTAATATAACTTTATCTAAATTTACATATAAATCTTTCAACCAAAAAATCACTATTTTTCTATATCTATCTTTATTTGTGTTAAAAAATTTAAAATTTAGGATTTTTGGACTTACAAAATTTTAAATCAATTTTTTATACATATTTATTAAAATCATGCAGTAAAAGTGGTATGTAATGATGATATTTGTTTAAATTATGTTATTTTGTGATCAATTTTGAACAAAATTTATTTGCGGTTTGCATATTGATTTTTTTGTTTGAAATTGAGGTTTGTTGTACAAAATGAATACACTTTAAAATTGAGATTTTATATAAGATAGATGATAGACTTTGTTCTTAGGATTTTAGCCTTTATTGGACTAATATCCTACGTCCGTCCCTGATCGACGATGAGGGTTTGGGCAGAGTTTACAATATCATTCAAAGACCAAAGTACATAATATTTAGTGCATTTCGAAAAGGTCAAGATAGAGTGCACAAATGCTTCAAAATTTAGGATAATTTTCAACATCTTTTTTCCTAATTTGATTTCATATTACAATCTTATTGATTTTATTTTGTTAAAGCATCCCTTATGGGGCTTATTCATGGGGCTTAAATAATTTATTTTATTAAAATATTAACACTTTAGTTTAAGCCTCCCCCTTGGGGCTTAAAAAAGGGCAAAAGTTTAAGCCCCAACCCATGGGGCTTAAACTAAAGTGAGCGTCACATGTCGCTCCGTTATTGGAGCCGTGTTTTCCAATGGGCTTTTTAAAAAAAAAAAAAATATATCATAATTCTAGTTTCATTTTTCTCTATCTATAGACATTCATTTTAGATATATTTAATATAAATATAAATTGGGTTCAAAAGCCATTCCAAAAACCCCTCTATTAAAATGCTATTTTGACATAGAGTTTAAATGAAGGCTTAAATTCAAAAAACCTTCATTTATATCTCTCATTTGAGCCCCATAAGTGGTGCTCTTAGAATGTTGATTAAATTGTTTGGTACATTGGAAAAGGCAGAAATAAACAGTCAACCCAGCCATGTTGGAGAACGGCTAAACTCCACGCCTCTCCATGCTCCAGACGTACGGAGTTTTCACCCCCTCCAAACCATGGTTCCCCTTTGTCTAACCATGGTTAGTTCAGATAGGAAAAAAAAAAAGAATGTGAAAGAGTTAATGGTTATGGATGTGTACGTGTTTGTGTATAATAGGACGCAGTGAAAGTGCTCATGGGGATTTGGTAAGAAGCGAGTTGTGTGAGAGAGAGAGAGAGAGAGTGAAGGTGGTTTCAATGGTGGCTGGTGAGGTTGTTTTGTGGGTGACGAGTGCGAGAAGAGACAAATTACATAGCTTCCTCCTGGTTTTGTAACTGAAGAGGAAAGTAAAAGTGAGAGAAATTGATTAAAATGATATGTTTTCCATGGATTATTTGTTGCAATTTTGTAACCGTTGAGTGCTCTAATGGCGGTTGATTAATTGCAAAAAAAAACCCAACAAAGCTTCTTCTTTTTTATCCATTTCCATTTCACCTCTCAGACCAGTGCTTCATAACTTTATCTCCTTTCTTCTTTGGTATAAACAAAGGGGGTTTATTTGGGAAGCAGTACCAGAGCTTCAACAGCTCGCTCTAATGGCGCAAATTGAGTGTCTCAACAACCAACGGCTTCAGACTGGACCTGGTAACACTCCATCCTCCATCTACACTTGTGTCTAGCTTTTCAATTTCACTCTAAGCTCTGCTGTATTCAGCGCAATTCGCCGTGTGGGCTGGTCCTGGTTTCATCATTTCTGGAATTGCTAGTCCATTTTTGGGTGTAAATAATTGAAGGGTTTTTCTCTGCTGTTGAATTTTGATAGGTTTTAAGATGTATGAAGAGCTATGGAGAGCATGTGCTGGTCCACTGGTGGAGGTTCCACGCCCTGGAGAGAGAGTCTTCTACTTTCCTCAGGGTCACATGGAACAAGTACTTTTCCCCCCTCTAATCTTTAACCTTTCTGTTACTTGAATTTAATTCTTAATTCTGTAAGGCCGTCCTGTGTTAATTTTGCTTCACCATATTTGTACTTGATTGAATTCTGAGTTTCCTTTTCCTCCTTTGGAAAATCCTTGCTAGTACTGATGGTGATATGTGATGTTCTGCTTTGTATTCTCATAGCTGGAAGCATCCATAAATCAGGACCAAAAACTCCATATTCCTCCATGCAGTCTTCCTTACAAGATTCTCTGTCGAGTTATTAACATTGAATTACGGGTACCCTTTTCCATTTCAGAATCTGGGTTCTTTTTTTGTTGTTGTTGTGTTAAACTTTGAGTTTAGACATTCAAATTTGGTAATTATTTTTCCCATTGTTGTTCTGAACTAAATATCAGGCTGAGCAGGAAACGGATGAAGTGTACGCTCAAATTACGTTGCTACCTCAACATGATGTAAGGAAAATCTTATTATCAGCCTTCAATTTTGAAATTTGGCTAGGGATTGTTTAAATTTTCATCTAATAGGAGGAGAAACTTTACATGTGGATGTAAAAATATGTAATCCGTACACCTATGTTGTATGTGTTGGTGTAGGAAAATGAACCTGAAAGTCCAGATGCATCTCTTCCAGAGCTTCCTAGGCCGAAGGTAGACTCGTTCTGCAAAATTTTAACAGCGTCTGATACGAGTACCCATGGAGGGTTTTCCGTGCTTCGTAAGCATGCAAACGAGTGTCTTCCTCCGTTGGTAATCATAATTTCATCATTGCCTATGTTTTTTATGTATGGATGTGTTGAGCTTAGTTTGATCAGGCTTCTCTTGTGTTGCAATTGATCTTTATCTAGGATATGAGCCAGGCTACCCCGACTCAGGAGCTGGTTGCAAAGGATCTTCATGGCTATGAGTGGCATTTTAAGCATATATTCAGAGGTAAGCGGCTTTTGAATTCGTATAAGAGAAGAAGTGATACTGTTATGGTGCAATTCTTGATGCCTTGCTCCTTCCAATTTGATCAGGTCAACCCCGTAGACATTTGCTTACAACTGGGTGGAGTACTTTTGTTACTTCTAAGAGATTGGTAGCTGGGGATGCATTTGTTTTCTTAAGGTATCTGAGCACGGTTTTGATATACGCTGTTATAACTTTCAAGTCTTCAGGGGGATTTGGTTTCTGGAAGCTTTAGCTAGATCTTGATTTACAATGTCATGTAGAGGTGAGAATGGAGAGTTGAGGGTTGGCGTCCGGAGGCTTGCACGCCAACAGACCACTATGCCCTCGTCAGTGATATCCAGTCAAAGCATGCATCTCGGAGTTCTTGCTACGGCTTCTCATGCTGTCGCTACACGAACTCTGTTTGTTGTGTATTACAAGCCCAGGTATGATGATGGTGTACTGATTTTTACATGACAAATTGGACTTATTCTTTCCATTTAACGTATGTCGGTTTCCAGGTCTAGCCAGTTTATTGTTACTGTGAACAAATATCTCGAAGCAGCTAAGCATGGGTTTACGGTGGGCATGCGATTCAACATGAGGTTTGAGGCAGATGAATCCCCTGATAAAAGGTATTCTTCGTCGAATGGTTCTTGGTTTGGATTTTTACTTGGTTTGGTACCATTTATGTAATTAGCAATTCAATGTGGTTGCTCAGGTTCACAGGCACAATTGTTGGAGTTGGGGATATTTGTTCTCAGTGGAAGGACTCTAAATGGAGATCCTTGAAAGTACAGTATCTGTCCTGAACTGAAACTCTTGCTTGCACCTGAACTTGTTGCCAATAAAACTTTCAACCTTTTTCTTCTTCAGGTTCAATGGGATGAGCCTGCATCAATTCAAAGGCCAGACGGGGTATCTCCGTGGGAGATCGAACCCTTTGTTCCGTCCATTCCTGTCAATCCAACTCCACCAATTCCACTAAAGAACAAGAGGCCCAGGCCTAACGATATCTCTGTATCCGGTACATGAAGACCTACTAATACTGTGCATCTTTTACTTGGTTGTTGGCTTAGAACTGACCACATTACTTTGTATTTGCTGTCAATTTTGCAATGAAGTCGCTGGTCACGGATTAACTGCTCCTCCGAGCTTTTGGTACAAATCAACTCAGAATCAGCCGGAGAAGATGTGGTCACCGTCTCCTCGTGTGAATGGCTCTCTCAAGCTTTTTGCTGATCCCATGAAAGACGGTGCAGCTTCATCTGTTCAACCTTTCTCCCACGCTCCTCCCCTCGTGTCTCCAAACCTTGGCAATGACTTTGATCAAGCTGAAAATGGGAGCAAAGTGGGTCCCACGTCAAGCTGTCGCTTGTTTGGCATTGACTTGAAACCCAACCCAACTGTTGCACCTCCTCAGCTGGTAGGCATAGAAGATGAGGAGCAGGTTGTGAAATTAGACTCGTTGGAAGCCAATAAAGAGCAGCGGCAAGATCCACTTCAGAAGGAGGTGCTGACTAAGCATGTCGCTCCTTCATCCACTAGAAGCCGCACTAAGGTATAGAAGACAGCCTCTTGCACCAATATCATCCCTGTAATTTGTTGTTTGCTCTTAGTGTCTGATTTTGCAAAATGCATGAATAGGTGCAAATGCAAGGTGTTGCTGTGGGGCGAGCTGTTGACTTGACTGTGCTGCGTGGGTACGACGAGCTTATAAATGAGCTGGAGAAGCTGTTCGACATCAAGGGGGAGCTTCAAACCCGCGACAAGTGGGCAGTTGTTTTTACTGATGATGAAGGGGATATGATGCTTGTGGGTGATGATCCATGGGAGTAAAGTCCACTAATCCACTGCCAAATAATTCTGTTTCTCCATTTGACAGGAAGACAAAGATTTCTCATTGTAGGGGGTATTTTTGTGCAGGGAATTTTGCAGGATGGTGAAGAAGATATCAATATACTCAAGTGAGGAGGTGAAGAAAACGAGTCCCAAGTGCCGGCTTTCACCGTCATTTGTAGATGGTGATGTCTTGGACTTGGACACAAACTCGGAGCCGTGAAAAGCCCTTTCTCGGACGTTCTCCCTTGGTAGTAATAAGAGGGTTTTTTAAGCTAACCAAGTAAGTCTTTGTTAAGTGTTCCGTGTTTAGTGTTTGTTAGAAGAGTGCAATGAACTCAGTCCAAGCTATCAGGTTTGCTTACTGTGAATACATCTATGTGGTTCGTGTTGATCTATGAGCCTGTAAGATATTATGATGTCCCTTCTGTCTTATGCTTTGTTTGATGGGGTTTGTGAGCTTGGACTTCTCCTAAATGAAATGGGACCTTTTTTATGTGCCCTTTGTATTGTCATTGTCCAAAAGGGTTGCCCTCTTTCTATTTGTGCATTGCCAACACTATCTACTGTTTGAATGTTCCCTTTTACAAAGTTGTCTATGGATCTGATTCTGATTGAGAGGGGTGTTATTGTCCAGAGTTCCAATAACGGTTGATTACTCCAACATTAAACTTTATACCAAGTCGTCTCAGCTTAACTGGTAAGCATGATATATTGTGATCATGAGGTCACGAGTTGGTAGCCACATTGTGTTTCACAACTTCAAATGCACATGGCAGGCATAGATTATAGAAGTGAATTTATTTTCTTTCTCCGGAAGACAAAGTAGTTCTTGAAAAAGCTAGAGTAAAAAGTCCGTTGCCAAACATGTATAGTATATGATTTCTACTAAAAAAACACGAGTAGAAATCAGCCATTCTTGAAAGCAAAGATCACTAGTAGATGTTGGCCCCACTTAGTTATATGATTGACCAATATAAAACTTACCAATGTGTTATTCCTATTGCTTTATTGGTATTAGTGTGGACTAAATTAATAAGCAGCACTTTCAGCAGTCAATTTTTTACAGATACATTAGCCTCTGCCCCACCCCTGAATCATGCTTATGAAGTTGGAGCAAAGTTTCTGTGAAAGTTGCTTGAGAGTGTGGTCCTAATGACTTTTTTTTGCAAGTTGGGATTATTTTATAATCACTTGTTTAATCTCTTCCAATGGCATCACTATTGTTCCTCCAATGTCATTGGATGGTTGGTAGGCTTTCTCATGTGGAAGGCATTTGATGCTTACAACCTTTTCTTCTATGTTTTGGCTTCCTCTATGGAATTAGCCGTCGGAAAGCAGTTTCGCCGACAAAGGGTATTGCGTTGTTAATGCCACTCAGGTCAGGTGTGTAAAAACTAAAAAGTGATGGGTGCTAAGTGATATTTTTTGTATTTTGTCTGGGATATTTAGGAGCAAATGTTGCTATCATGAAAGATTACCATATGAAAAGAAATTGGGGAGAAAATTGGTGTAGAATTGGACAAGATTTGATTTTGAAAGGGACATTGGAAGAATCCAGGTGGGTCTGGTGTTTTCTGCCTTTTCCCACTTGTGACCGTTTGCTTTCCTTGTTCTTCCCCCCCTGCATTTCCCCTCTTTTGTGGGCAGTTGACTTGCAGATCACAAGTCACAAATGAAGCTTAAGAAGAAGGTGAGTGGAAATTTCTTTCTTCTTAAAACTTCTCAATTTTACAATAAAATTAGAGTAAGTCTTCTCAATCCAATTTACAAGCATGATACGCTCGTGACCTCGCAGTCACGTATATCATGCTTGTAATGGCCTAATTGTTAGAATTTGAACGCATTTATGAAAGAAATCGAAAGCAAAGAAAAATTGTTAACCTAGTTCTCCACGAATTGTGACTACGTCTAGAGGCGCTCCCAAACTAGGGTTTTTCTATTATTTTGTGATACGATTACAATACATCAAGTGGGTATAAATACTGGTAATGGACCGAAACCCTAGTCAGGCCCAAATTTCGACTTACAATAAAACATGGCCAATTAGTTGGATCGCCATAGTTTGGACTTTAGCGTACAGTTCACCAGACTCCATAACCCAACACTAATACCTTTTATGGACGAAAAGAAATACAATAGGAAATGAACCGGATGGACCCAGTCTAGAGTGGTGAGGTTACATCAATATTTTCTTTGAACCGGACGGATCCAATCTTGAAGTTACATCAATAATGTATATACGGTTTTTCTAACATATATCTAAATTTGAATATTTTGAACATTTTTATAGGGTTTTATCTTTTCCATATTAGGGAATAATTTTCAAATATGGCTTTATATCCGATGCCCTAGCTAGAAAAACCATTATATATAAAAGATTTGAATCCACCATCCAATAGAGATTCAAAATATGAAATTAGTGTTTAAGGCTTTACCTTATATACTATTCAATTCGTTTGCATCTGTCCTAACCTCAACAAATACAATCTCACTTCATCTACTATACACCAATATCTAGCCTCAAGAGGTGAGAATGTGAAAGGATGTTTCCACTAATAAGGGGTCTTTGGTTTGTGAAACTGAGAGCATTTAGACCAAACAATAATTAACGGTATAAGTTACAACCGTCTATATTCTTCATAATATTTTCCTTGGGGTTACTTGACTTTTGAGAATTTACAAGAGCAAGCTTTCCACATTAGCCTACCAATTTTGATCTTTTGACCTACCCAGGTTCTTTATAGTGTAGATTCTACTAGGGTTGATCGTCAACTTTAATCCTTGGGATATTGGGGGTGATGGTGTGAGACTGTGAGCATATGAATATGCTGCTTTTGTCAAATCTGACTGCTTATCAATTGGGCATTTTTTTTTGTATATGAATATCAAAGTGCTCTTTTGGCTTGTTGAGGGAGCAATTCGATCAAGATTCTATGCTTGTTAAGCAAGCAGACATGGAGGAAATCTTGATTTGATTACTCTATAGCCCCACTGTAAATGACTTGAAAACTCAACCATAAAGTAAAAATTCGTTACAGTAATTTTGATTTTGGCATTTGATTCTTTGGAAATATGCGGGTAAAATGTAAAACAAACACCTCTAGGGCTCTAACTCTAAGAGTCCTCTTATGCGTGGAACATATGCCATGCTAGAAGTCACAGTAAAAAAACAATCTCCACTTTATTTTTCAAAGTTCTAGTAAACTGTAACCTCCTCTTTTTTCCTATCTTACAAAGTAATTAGTAAATTAGTAAATGTAAGTTGTCAATTGACAAGAATTACATCTCTTAACTAGATTATGCATTTCTAGACCGGACTGGTCCACAACAGGAACCTTTATAGCCCGGTCCACGGTCCCTTTTTTAGAATTTATAAGTCACAGTCCAATCTAAGACATCTATATCTATTTAAAAGTTACCATTCTTGACATTGAATGCTAACTTTTAAACCCCTAAAATGCAAATACTAAGGCATATGCATGGTCCCAATGGGCCTTCTAGAAATGCTAACTAAATGGGCCAAAGGCTGCTACACTCTTTTGGACGGGGACAATAAGCTGTAAAACATCGTTACACAGCCAGAAGGCGTAGGGAATTGCTGCAATTATGAGAGAAGATGAAGAGGCAGAGGCTGGCAAAAACCTGCAATTATAAAAAACCTGCAATCATGAGGCTGCCCTTTCACCTACACAAGTACGAACAGATGGAAAAACTGGCCTTTAAATAGTGTTGGTGATAGCCAGAAATACTCATAATTCCTTTCACATACACCATGGCTTCTAAAGACTCCCAGAGCAAGGCTTCGTCTGTTGTTCGTTGTGCTGCGTCAATGAAAGGGAAAGGTGTTTGCAGCATTACCGGACCCGCAACCCCGCCCAACAAGAAGGAATCTGTTGTAGTGGTGGCACACTCAGACGAATCCTACGTTTTTCTCGGCAAAAGTGACATACTATTTTACCTCTTGACCTTTGCAGAGGCAGACAGATCCGAGTGACGTTGTGGGGCAGGCTGTGCGATGAGTTTCTCCAGCGAAATGGTAAAGCACAGCCCAACTACGCCCTCATTCTGCCCGATATGCATGTCAAAGAGTGGAAAGGTACAAATTATACTACTTTGTACTGTTATTACGAGTAAATGTCAACATAACTGAACACATAATTTGAGGATAAAACAGGGTTGAGTATAAGAAAAATATGGACTGTAAAAATATATGATAGTCCGATAACATAAATAATTATTATTGCAGTAAAGATTATGATGATCAAAAGTACTAAAACAGATTAAGCTGAATGGTTTCCAGTCTTCACAATTAATTAGGTCAGGTGTTTTAGCAGACAACAGATGATCTAGGCATCAGAAGCATTGCTCAAGATAGCATAAACCCATGAGTACACACACAAACCTCAAGCATCAACATAGTTGAAGCTAATTTTAAGTAATGTAATTAAGATTATCAATCCATAACAAAACATCTATAGGCAAGCAGCCAAACACTTATGTCCAATGGCTAGATCTGGTATAGACCAATATGCAACACAACCTTCTACTTCCTGTATCAAACATGATTTTAACTTGTAACCCCTAACTCCAAGAGGAGGGAAAATGTTACTATGTTTTTTTTATTTTGCAGTCTAAGGCTAATGTCATCCACAATGGAGAAATTATAAGTTTCTCATTCTTTAGAAAAATTGAAGATAAAAGCAAATATATCCTGGAAATTTCAGTCTTTTACATGACACAGTTTCTCCAATTTCAAAATTTGTCTCGTGTAGTAGAGGCTCATTCTGAAATTTGAGCAACTCTTCTCCTTTAGAGTTTCGACTTTGTCAGAAATTATTTAATTTACCTTTATTTTAACAGATAAACTTCAAAATTTCTACTTTGTGAATGCTCTAACTAACATGAAAATCCACAGAAAAAGAAGTATTATAGAACTTTGCAACTATTGACAAATACAGTATAGGAAGTATAGGAGAAGCGCCTCAGTTTGGTCACCAAATAAACATGATTTATAGAAAATTTTGGTACACTTATAAGAGTATATTTTCAATAAACAATATATACAAATTGTAAATTAATGTGAAAGATTAATTTTAAAATGCAAGATGGTGGAAATAACGTGGACCCATTCTATCCTTTTCCCTCTCAATTATTAAGAATATGGAGAAGTCGAGGTGCACTGTTTTAACTTATAAGCTTACAAAAACTATATGTTGAGAAATACAATACTGCATTTGATAGCCCTATATCAAAAATAAATTTTTTTCTACAATTTCGTTGACCTATTAGCTTTACTTAATTAATGATATCACTATGCTTAAAATTTTCTGTTGGAGACTTTACACATAAATCATTATATAAATATGTCTCAGCTAGACCTGGCAATCGGGTCGGGCGGGCGGGTTCGGGTCTGAGTACTGCCGAGTTCTGGTTATTTGGGGTCGGGTTATTTCGGGTCTAAAATTTACCGGGTCAAACCAGGTCGGGTTATTACGGGTTTATTGCCGGTTCGGGTCAACTCAATGGGTCGAGTTACGCAATTTTTTCCTGCTTTTTTTGTTAATTTAATTTGCTTTAATTTACGAAATATTTATATTAAGTTTTTTTTTTTCGCATGGCTATCTATCGTTCAATTTTAATCCCGGTAAAAATAATGTTATCATAATGCCTTAACTCTTAATTTTAACATCTTAGTTCTATTTTATTAAAACTATCTTATAAATTTATACAATTATACAACTTATACACTTATAACTATGCAATAGAGCTTCGGCATAAGATTTAGGTTTGTACTAGCTTATATATATAATATATTCCAAGATTTCTTCTCCCAAACAAACACTTGAGCTATCTCATATTACTCATATAGTGATATAGTCATATATATAATGAATTAATGATGTTGTTGAATCAGTGAATCCTCTAGTATTCTTGTCGTCTTATTATTCATGCATCAAACAAGGAACAAACAAACATGTACAAAAAGTAATGTTGAATCATGTTATACTATCACTCAACTGGGTGCCTGGATCAATGCTTTCTAGATACCAGTTATTTCCAATGTTCCTCATCTGTAGAGAATGCTCAAAAGTCAAAACACAACACCCTAAACAAAACCATAATTAAGTCATCATCCAACGACGTTTCAAGTTCGATAAAGTAGCAAATTAGTAACAAACTAACAACTTAGTCACAATTCAAAACACAACAAAATAAATAATCTCATAACTAAGAAAATATCCAAAACAATTAAACAAGTCCTTAATAGTTATGTCAATCCTCCATCTCCATTGTTTCATCACCATTGTCAACGTGCAACCTCGTAAATTGGACTTCTAATCCTTCTTCTAGATTCTCCTCTGGGCCTGGACAATTAAACTTTGAATTCAACTCAAATATATAACATTAAAATGTCATACTAAGGTGAAACAAAACAATAACTTACCTTCTTAGATATCCAATCCATAAATCCGAGAGCGAGTCGTCAAAAGTGCTTCGGCGGTTTCTGCAAGAAGAGAATATCTCCACCTTGTTATAACTCTACTTCCCATGCTAAAGGCAGACTCGGATGCCACAGTTGTTATCGGAATGGCTAAAATATCTCTTGCCATTCTAGAGACTGAAGGGAATCCTTGTAGAAAGTTTGATCCACTTTACGTATCAATTTTCCATCGCTTGCCAAGATACGTTCACCCTTAGCACCACATAGACGGCTCGAACACGTTTCAAAATGCCTTCTGAAATTAGAAGTACCCTTTTCAGCATAAGCCTTAATAGGTCCACCACCGCAATACTTACAAATAGCTTGTGGCACAAGATCATCAAACTTATTCCCGTTGTGTGTTTCATAATGTTGCCAAATTGGAGCATTCCAACTTCTTTTCCGAGTTTGAGTTTCTACAGAAGGGGATGAACTCCTTAAATAAAAGAAAATAAACATCATTATAAAAAGAATATTGAGATACATATTAATAAAAATTATGATGTCAAAATATGAGACTAGATACCCAAATTTGGAGCGGGTGATGATGTTGATGCTGATGGGGCTACGGATGCAGATTCAGATGCGGATGCGGATGCAGAACTTCCAGTCCGAAATGGCAACGGAGGTCGATCTCCTCTTTTGGATTTTCGAGTTGCAGGAATATCTTTTCGTGACGGCATGTTCTACCCTTATAGAAAAAATAAGTTAATAACAAAGAGTAAAAATGAAGCAGCAAATCAAAACATTCACATGACTTGTGTTAAGAGAACAGAATAATAGTCCAAATTGCATTCTCTTAAACTGAAGGCAGTGCTAAGAGAACAGAATAATAGTCCAAATTGCTTTTTCACACCGGTTTTTAGTACTCATAGCCTTCACATATAAGTTGGATTCTTTGTCAATTCAGCCTTAAGCCCAAAAAAAATAGCATTTACAGTGTATTTATGTTCTAAAAAAAATTGTCTACTTCTGTTCCAGAACTTCCAGGACATTAAAGCTTCTAATCAAATTAAGCATTGAGCACGACATGCTATCCAAAGATTGTCTACTTCTGTTCCAGGAAGAGCATTTACAGTGTATTTTAAGAGCAAAGATTTCGACTAGAAGAGCATTTATAGTCTACAGCAGACCGAGAGAGCATTTTAAAAGCAAAGCTTCTAATCTGGAAGAGCATTTACAGTCTGCAACAGAATATCAAGAAGGCTCCTTATACTCGTCAGGCCACCAACGACTCAACAAGCATTTTAAGAGCAAAGATTTCGACTGATATTAAGCCTATAAAATATCGAAAGTTCAAAACAACATCGCAACTTCAGTAACTCAGTAAGCCTAGACGAGCAAATTGCAAAAAAGAGAATAAGAGAGGCAAGGTGTCGGAGCTTCAGTAACTCAGTAAGCTAATACTGTAAATCTGTAATACATGAGAATGAAGAGGAGCGGGAGGAAGAGTACCTTTGAAAGGTCGATGTGCTTATATTCAATCTTGTACTTAGAATGAAGATGAGAGGCAAGGTGCCACCGCCAGTGAAGGCGAGGAGCTGCCGGTCTGGACGAGGTGAGCTGCGTAGATTGGACGAGACAAGGAGCCAAGAGGCGATGAGCTGCGCTGCTGCGTAGATTGGACGGGGCGAGGCGGGGCGAGGCAGGAGGCCAGGAGTTGCGGCTGCGCTGCGCTGAAGTCTGAACTTGTTTTTCTTTTTAGGGTTTGGTTGGTTTGACTCATCTGAAGTCCGAACTTCTGAAAGAAATCATAGAATGGAAATTGGAAAAGAATAAACGCGCCTGAACTCTGATTTTTTATTTTTTTCATTTTCCCGCCTTTTTTTATTACCCATTGGGTTGACCCGACCCGTTTTTGACCCAAAAATTTTTCGGGTCATCGAGTTTGATTGAAAACGGGTTTTGGGTTCAACTTTACGGGTTATGACCCAGAAAATTTCAGTCAGAACGGGTCGGGTCATATTTTGGCAGGTCTAGTCTCAGCCCAAAAGACTTCAAAATAACACCTGTACACTAAAATAAAAAAACGCCAGAAATTGATTTTCTGATCTATGCTTATAATTGCCGTAATTGAGACTTTAGACATAATCCAAAAGGCACTAGCACATAAATGATACAGCTAAAAGAAATATTACACAAAATTCACAATCAAAGGAAATTATCAGTAAACTTTATAAGTAAATAAACAATCGCCACCTCATTATTGGAATAACAAATAAAAGGTAGTTGATATATTGAAATCAAGAAGGATGTTGTGATGGGGCTAGGACAGTGGCATGGTGCATGATGACCTAGCTAGACCAACTCCCTTCATTTCTTACATATATATTTATTATGGGAGTGGTGTATAATTTTCATGCCAAGTACCAACCCACGTTATATGAAAATATTCTATACAGCAAATAGGCCATTGTACCTGTCGTCTCAATTCCACGTCATGAATCTTATCCATTTTGGTACAATTATAAGATTATCTTTTCAATAAATAATATTTGTTGCACAACAACAGCAGGAACAAAGAATAAAGGCAAAGAAGATTGTTGACTTTAGATAGATAGATTAAATCACATATGTACATCAACTGAGAGTTGTCAAGGGAATCAAATCATTCTTTGGGAAGCATTAAGGTTTGTCATAGGCATGAGCAAGGAAATTGGTATTCAGTTGTTCTTTTCTTAACCATTTTCTGATGTTAGATTATTTAATTAATTAGCTTTTTACAAAGAAAGAAAATAATGACCTCAAAACCAACAATGCGAGCAAGGTGGAGTTCACAACCTGTGTGGTGTGACCTCAAAACCAACAATGCGAACAGAATCATTCTCCAACTCCCTGTGGAACATAACTCTGAAGCTGAGGTGGTTATGGATGAAATATCTTTCTCCATTAGTCTGCAATGGATACTACATGTTATTTGCGCTAAAATGAAATTATAATAAATTTATTAGATAAAGAAGCATTGGCAATATAACTTACCCCAGAATACTTCCCTTTAAATCCAACTCGGTATCCATGCTCATAAACCTTGGCCTGAGTTCCATCTCTTCTTTGTCTTAACACAACAATTGGAAGGTTATCCAGTATCCTATAATGGTAAAAAGTGCAATCCAGTCATGAGCACAGACACAAAAAATATGATGTTATCTCTCCGAGAGTAATGGCACTATATGGATCCATAACAAGAATCATCAAACTATATCAATCGAATGTATTTCATCATCTCCTAGCCCAAAAGCATGCATCTACATGGATTTCAAAAGAGTAATTAGCTTCCTCAGTGCTTACATGTTAACGCGATACTCATCATCGATTTTTTCCTTGAAATTCTTCGCAGCTTCAGCATCAAGTTTCTTTCGACATGCTACCTCGCAGGACATCACCTCCCGCATCTTGAACTGTTACATCAATTACTATGTCAGACTTGTAAAAACATAAAAAGAACATATAAAATAAAGATACCATCAAATCGAAGTAAAATAAAGATACCATCAAATCGAAGTAAAATATTTATTATATAAACAAGACATAATAGGAATAAAACAATGAACACAAATTTGCAAATAGTTTCCTCAGTGCTTACAGTGTAGATAGAATTCTCAATCTGGTCACCACGAAGAACTTCACCCAAGACACGTCATGAAATTATACAATGAATCAGTTGTTCATACCCTTTATAGACATCTCTGAATGAACCTCTTCCAATCAACTCTAGGGAATTGAATCTTTACCCTGCAGCTTCTAAAATACCTCCAACATCAGCCATTTTGCACCTAAGAAAATGACCTTACCACTAATCCAACCCTATTCTCCTCGCTATTTGACAACTGCCCACATATTTTTGCAGATAATAGCTCTTTACCTCCAACCTCATAAATCTGCAACGGAAGCACAGGGCACCAATCAATCAACCCAATTAGCAAAGAATTATAAGGAGCACTCAAATTCAAGTGGCGATAGATTCAAGTTTCCAGTAGGGACCTTGAAAAATACAAGTGATAAAACAAAATTCAACAACACAATGCACATGGCTAACAAAAAGTAACAATAAGCAAACAACGTGATTGATAAGAAAATTCTCAAATCAATCAGCAAACTCAGAACAATAAGGAAAAAAATTTATGAACTATAACCGCATTTCTGGAATTTAGGCTAACAAAAACTTAGTTCACAACTCTTCCAACTTCATCAACTTCCACTCAAACATTTATACAACCATATAGTGCCCAAAACACGTGCTAACACAAACAGTTGAAGAAATTGACACATAACATAAGCAGCGTGCGTATGAGAATTGGACAGTAAGAAGAAAGAGTCTTGAATGTTGGGAAAGTGAGTGGGTAAGAACAACCCAAACCCAATTAACAGCTAACAACATGTCAAAAAACCAGTGGATGTATTCACTCTCCATCTAATTTCAGAATGAACAGACGGTAACCTGTTTCGTGTGTGTCAAATCTCGCCTCTCCCTAGAGTTTTTCCACAAATTGGGAAAATGGCCGTCTCTTTCCATTAAATTGAACACACAAAACTGAAAACAAAATGATAGCACGGGGACAATTGTAAGGTAGGCGTAGAAAATTCCGGTCGAGGAGATAAATGGAGAGCAATAGAGAGGAAAAGACGGTGCTTCAGAGCTGTGCTAGCCATTGTTCAGCTTTATGTGGCAGCTGGCATGGTGGAATATCATACAGGAAACAAATTTTATTTTGCAAGTGGGTTCATTGAATGAAGAGAAAAAAAAGGGGAAATTTATAATTAGAAGGCGATTTTGGGAGGGTGAGTGCAAGTGCAATAAAATTATATTACAATAACACTCCAATTGCTACATATCACTATATAGTCCAAAAACTAGCTTCAGTGAGAGACAACCACGTCTGGATCAATAGAAAACCCTCCAATCTATATATATATATTAAAGCAAAGGAATTTGAAGCCATCATATTGATTATGGCCCCACAAATCCTAAGTGTCAATTTGTGATTAATCCAATTTATTTTTATATTAATAATTCTATTTATATTAAATCACAATATCTAATCACAACTAACTTCAAATATTTAAAATTTTAAATCACAATATTTAATCACAACTAACTTCAAATATATAAAAACTATATACAACTTTTTTATAAAATTTAATTTCTACAAATTACACATACAATAAGCTTATAATATATGATAGATTTTTTACTAAACTTATATATAAAATACATCTTATATTCATTTATGTAATTAGTAATATTAGTTTCATGCGTTTGCATATATAATTTGACCTATAAAAATTTATGGGCCAAAATCATACAATATATACAATTTCCAACTCATAGTACATGTGCTTTTATAATCAAGCCCACTATATTATATTATTACACATACAAATTTATGGCCCATTTAGAGTAAAATGACCCGAATAAATTTTATGGTCCATCTATATATATTAAAGCTATTGAATTTCGAGCCACCAAAATGCTTTTGGCCCCACAAATCCTACATGTCATTTTGTTACACGATTACTTTTCGGCGCATAGGCATTTTGCCGTTTGGCGCATAGGCTCGCACGTAACGTGAGGGTACAAACCACACGTTACGTGTGACAGTTCTCCACACGTTACGTGTGGGACCATTTCACACGTTACGTGTGGTTTGTACCCACACGTTACGTGTGGTTTGTACCCACACGTTACGTGTGGGTTAGTCAATAGGGTTTAGAATGGTTATAGGGTTTAGGGTATTTGTGTATGTCATATTATTGTATATTTTGTGGTATTTATTTGTTGTTCAATGTTAAATTATTATTTATTTTATACATATTATAATGTTACATGTATGAATGTTGTATCATATTATTGTTTATTTGTAGTATTTATTTGTTTATCTAAAATCCTACAAAAAACACCCCAAAATAATCAACATAGAAGATAGAATAGAATTATTCATTACGTTGGATGAATACAATCACATTTAGCTCACAATACAAGAAATAATACAAGTTCTTCATAAACTTAGAAAACCTAGCACAAAATAAATGACATCGCCTAGTTGCGTTTGAAAAAATTAGGATAGTCTCTTGTAAAACTTCGCGACATATCATGTCTCTGCTTTGATAAAATTGCTTGCTCCCTACAAAGGTTGATAGTACGTAAACAACATTACACAAAAGATACGACATCAAGGCATTATATGATGTACATCATTATATAGATTGAGGTTATACCTATGCATCTTATCCATATCTTGTAAAAGTTCTTGCTTAACAACATCTTGATTCCCCTTTAATAAGATCTTGTTTTTCCCGCCATTATTGTCGAATAACCGCGTGTGCCCTCTCCTCGTACACAGGATCAATCCAATTCCTGTATAAACACCCTAGTCTTGGGCATCCCCAATACCTCCTTCCGTAGTTCCACTGCAAATCCCAAGTACGGACAATGGTTTTCAAATTACACTCGCATTGTGGAGCACTTATTTGTTGATGGTGCCTATTTAGGTTTGATGATGATTCAGATGAAGATGTCATTATTTGATGTAGTGCTTGGTTTCCTACAAATCCATTAATATGAAAAGGCCAATTAGGGTTACTAAATCGAAAGAAACTGGAAGAAGAAGCTTACCCACAAATGAATCTTCAATCCCGCTTGTGTTGGAAGTGTTGTAGTGAACAAACAACCCTAATGCCTCTTATATAGTGAAATGATATATACAACTGTAGTAATTAAAGACCACAACCACAAGAATTAAAGACCTCAACCACTAGCATTAAAGACCTCAACCACTAGCATTAAGGACCTCAACCACTCTTACCCTAATAACCCTAAACCCTAAACGTCAACCACTCTCATAAACAATGTAACTCGCATACCCAAATTCACCCTTAATAATTAAAGATAAACTCTAAACTCAAACCCTAAACCCTAATCATAACACTAACCCTAAGCCCTAAACCCTAACCCTAACCCTAACCCTAAACCCTAAACTTAAAACTCATTATTCTAAACTCTACCGAAATGTCATAACCCTAAACCACACAACCTAAACCCTACCCCTATCCATCCTACCCTACCCTACCCTACATACGCCTAAACCCTAAACCCTAGTAATCACACGTTACGTGTGGGTGTGTTTCACACATAACGTGCCAATCTACTTCACTCGTAACGTGTGGCACGGTTTGACACGTAACGTGTGGTTCAGTCTATTGAAAAACGCATTGAATTAACCGTCTTGTCCCCACCTAACTGTAATAATGACCCATCTTCTTTCCCCGCTAACAACCCATTTCGAATCCATTTCGAACCTAAACCCTCATCCTAAACACTCCCAAAATTTTGATTTTCACTCACATTTTTTGTACAAAAAATGGACAATCCGAACAACAACGAGTATTGGAGCAACAATGGGGAAGATATTCCACTTTGGAACGAGGTAATTTCTATAAGTAACCCTAAAGTTGTCTTTTTTTTTTCTTGTTTTGAAAATGTTTAAAGTTCTTAGCTTCATGGTTAGGGTTTAGAGAAGTTATTTTTGATGGCCCATTATATTTGTTGTTTAGGATTTAGGGAAGCTAGTTTTGATACTTATTGTTTAATATTAAAGATCTCATTTTATTATTTAGGGTATTAGAAACAAAGATTGAGCGTTGTTTAGGGTTTAGGGCTACGAATTTGCTGTTACATTGAATAACAGTTTCACACGTTACGTGTGAAGAATGTTCACACATAACGTGTGAAGGTGTTCAACACGTTACGTGTGGGTGTGTTTCACACGTAACGTGTGGACACTCTTCACACGTTACGTGTGTAATCACCACCCGAAACCAGGTTTCATTCTGTAATATGGCACGGTTTGACAGTAAACATGCTTTTTTTATAATCAGTGCACTAATTGATGACATGATTTCGTGTATGCAGACGAACTATCATTTATACGAGGGGTTAAACAATATCTCCCTCAATGACTGGAGCACTCCACAGAAGACATTTCCGGTTTGGGAAACGCCTGAAAAACTGCAGGATTGGAGCACGCCTCAGAAGACATTTTCGGTTTGGGAAACGCCGGAAAAACTGCAGGATTGGAACACGCCTCAACCAGTTATTGATATACCATCATTTGATGTTGGGATACCGTTTCCTCCAGAAGCATCTTCATCTCATGCTACCCCACAGCTGTTCTTTCCATCCCTACACACACAGCCTCAGTTCAGTGTACTACCGGAGGAGGATATGTACGTCTCGGCCGATTATTCAAGGTTCTTCACATCTGATCAAATCTGGGAGTCTAGAGAAGAAGCCTTTTTGTGGGCGCGGGAGATTGCTATGAATCAGCAATTCTGCATCAAAAAGTGGAGGAATAAAGCTTCCACCCCTTCGACCCTCGGGGGGACTTGGTTACCGTGTGATAGGCATGGACAAAACGTCCCTAAAGGAGCTGACCAAGTGAGAGACATCACAAGATCGAAGAAATGTGGGTGTCCCTTCATGTTGAGGCTGAAAGAAAGGCCGAAGGGATTGTGGAGGATCACTGTACAACATGGAACTCACAACCATGTCATAGGAGACAATTTGTATGGTAGTGCATTAGCTGGGCGACCAATTGCTGAAGAGAAGGAGATTATAAGGGTGATGACGGTCAATCATTGCAAGCCTCAGAAGATTCATACTACAATCCAGTCGTCTCCTGGAAATTTGACCAAGATGAAGCAAGTATACAACATCATGCACGAGATAAGAAAGAAGGGCATGGAAGGAAGAACAGTTGTACAACAGTTCTTCTATGAGTGCAATGAGAAGGGGTACTTCATGGAGTATAAATTCAACAAGGAACTAACCTTACGCGGGAGGGGCAAGGAGGCGTTACGCGGGAGGGGCAAGGAGACGTTACGCGGGAGGGGCAAGGAGGCGCAGCGGCTGAGTGATGGTGATGAATGAAGAGGAGGAGCCGAATCTGGCTTTTATAGCCAGATTCCCACACGTTACGTGTGATACAATGTCACACGTAACGTGTGAACCAATCCCACACGTAACGTGTGGAGCCAATTCACACGTTACGTGTAGGTCTTGAATGGGTCAGTATCGACGCGTAACGTGGGAAGTCTATTCTCACGTTATGCGCAACCCTATGCGCTAAAAGGCAAAAATGTCTATGCGCCGAATAGTTGAGCCCTTTTGTTATTAATTCACTTTTTTTCTTAACATTATATTTTAATTTAAACCACAATATCTAATCACACCTAACTTCAAATATATAAAAACTATATACAACTTTGTTGAATGCTTATACATTTTTTTATAAATTTTGATCTCTACAAATTGCAAAAATAAGCTTATATCTGTCAAACTAATATATGATAGAATTCCTACTAAACTTATATATAAAGTACATCTTATATTCATTTATGTAATTAGTAATATTATTTTTATGACTTTGCATATATAGTATGATATATATATAAATTTATGGGCCAAAATCATACAATATATACAATTTTCAACTCAAAGTAGATGTGCTTTTATAATTCAACCCACTATATTATATTATTACACATACATATTTTATTAACAATTTAGTGAAATTTCAGACTAATGTATCTTAACAAACTTAATTTATATAATCTTGAGATTTTCTTCTAAACCTTTCAATTTTAACAACAATGATATCCTATCAGATTTTTAACGAATGTATATTGTACGTTCCCATTTAACAATTTTTATTTGATTATAATTTTCTATAAAAAATACATGGTCTCCATTTTCTGATTTTATAATGTTTCTATGGGCTTATTACTTATCATTTTGCAAAATGTAATTTTCAGTTTTTAAAAATTAAATTGAGTTTGTTAATCACCAAGAAAATATTCACTAACAAACCGTGAAATATCAATTATAAATTACCAAGAAAATTTTGTTAAATCAAACAAAAAGTTTCAACTAAAAAATCTAGCTAAATCTTTGTTGTATCAAACTTTCAATTTCATATGATTATACACATTATCAAAAGTAAATTAAATATAGTACGTATACAAATTTTAAAAGTATTTGAATTTGAGATAACTTTACACCTATATAAATCAGCCACTACTGATTAATTAATTATTCAAATAACTTTTCAGTTATCGTTTTCTATAAGTAAGGATATAAATTAAAATCAAAATCTTAAAACTTTAGACGGGTCCATTACGTAATTAGAAAAAACTAAAAAAATGTGATTTATCTGGCTGATTTGTAATATTTTTTTATACATATTTTGCTGAATTATTTCATATATTTATTTTAACAAAAAATTAAAATATCAAAATTATTTGTTTTCCTTCGTTTGATCTCATATCCCCCTTCGAGACACCAAAACAATCATGGATCAACTTTGTTTACGTGTTATTTTGCGATTAATCCTTTTTTTAGTTTACTTTTTTCCTTAAACTAACTAAATTTATAATATAAAAATCTTCAAAATTTCATCAAGTAACTCAATTTTTTTGTATGAACAATAACTTTGATCTAATATAAATATTTTCTTTTATTTGGATATTAATTTTCACATTTATATTCTACGATAAAATTGTTATATAAATATTTTAACTTAATATAAGGGTCAAATATATTATCCATTGTGAATATATGCATGGAATTTTAAATTGAGCTTGTCTTTTATTTTATCTTTTTTGAATAATTAAAATGAAAAATACTTTTTTAATAATCATTGAAATAAATATATTCAAATATTGAGTTCCACCTTATTTTTCAATAATTATTTTTAATATTCATTATAATAAATACATACGAGATAATATCATGTTTATTAGGTTGATGTCACTTCTTTAGTTCTTTTCCATATGCAAATGAAATATCTACAACATAATATTTTATATCATAAAGTAGCTTGCTATGATAAATATTGGTTTCGTAACCTTACGTATATTATTACTTTTGTAAATATTAAGATATCATTGTTTTATATTGTGATTTTTACAAGTATCGTTGAAGGTGTAACAATAATTTCGTTTGATCCTCATTGTTTAGCTACATATAATTTCTTGAAAAACATAAATCTTACTTTAATATAATTTTTTTATTTTTAAATTTACATTGGCCTTATTCATTAATTATACATATATAATTTTATTCTTTTATAATTTTAAAATCTTCAGCTTACTTTATTTTATCCATGTTTAACCAAAACTTAGTTTGAAGGTATAATACAGTAGCTAATATTACTAATTACATTGAGTTCCATATTATTTTTCAATAATTATTTTTAATATTCTTTATTTTATCCATATTTATCCACCATATTGATTCCGGCCCCGCAAATTCTACGTGTCATTTTGAAGTTAATTCACGCTTTTTAAATATTAACAATTCTATTTAATTTAAATCACAATATTAATCATAACTACCTTTAAATCTATAAATCATATATATATATATATACAACTTTATTGAATGTTTGTATACATGAAGGTGATGAATTTTTTATAAAAAAATACAAACAATAAGCTTATATTTATATAACTAATATATCAAAGCTTAAATATTTGAACTTTGACCACCGTATAAGCTTATATAACTAATAAGCTTATATAATCATAACTAACTTTGAATCTATAAATCATATATATATACAACTTTGTTGAATGTTTATATATATGAATGTGATAAGTTTTTTATAAAAAATACAAACAATAAGATTATATTTATATAACTAATATATCAAAGCTTATATTTATATAACAATAAGCTCACATTTTTTATTAAAAAACAAACAATAGGATATGGTTGATTAATGAAATCTCACAACAACCTTAAAAAAAAAAGTAAAATCTCACAATAATCTTTCATAAAAAGAAAAGGAAAAAGTGAAATCTCACAACAACGTAACAAATCGGTTCTGTGATTTGAGTACAAAACCAAACCCGATTATTTGTGTAGCTTATGATTATAATAACAAAATTTAATGCCTCCGATTATTTACTAGCATTAACCAACTTTTGAATTTGAAATTTTATCCTACGTAGCTGAAGTTTTTTTAAATTTTCATGTAAAGCCCAATTAGATATTGTTGTTTAATGAAATCTCACAACAATAACTGAATGCAGCCCATCTATAAAATCTCACCACATTCTAATTTTTTTAAGAAGAACTAATCATTTAACTGTCTAACAAATCTTTGAATTAAAACCTACGTTGATGAACTTTTATCCTAACAAATCTTTGAACTTGAAATTTTATCCTACATTGCTGAACTTTTTTTTTTATTTTCAAGTAAAACCCATGTGATTTACATATCTGTCCACAATTATTAAAACCAAATCTGATATAATTATAAAACTGAATTATGCCTAAAAAATCGGTTTTGTTATTTGAGTTCAAAACAAATCTGAATTCTTCCAAAAAACTCTATTCTTTTATTTGATTTACATATCTGTCCACAATTAGTAAATCATATCTTCCCTTTTTATATAAGAAAAAAGAAAAAAAAAAGTTCAGATTCTTATATATAGATTATTCCGGTCTATGTAGTGCATTACGTATTAGAGCAGAAGTTTGATATTTGAGAATCGGTGTATGCATCTCTATTTACTTTTTTAAGCTTACAATATGACATTTATATGTATTGCATCCTGCTCACATATATCTAAAAATGCATGTTTATATTATTTAGGTATTCCAATGGCCAATTATATTGAAGAAATTACTGAAGTGAAAGGTGTTTGGACACTCAAAGTTTATATTGTTGGCATGTGGAAGAAAAAAAATTATAAAGGAAGAGACGAAATTCACATGGTTATGATAGATGAAAAGGTTAATATATTTCAGAGACACTATATTATATTTTCATTTTCAGCAATTAATTTTTATTATATACATTATTAATGAACTATTATTTTTTTCATGAAGAATTCGTGGATTGAATCTACCATCCCAAGTTATTTTGTCAACAAATTTTCACAAATGATCAAGGAGTATTCTATATACAAAATATCAAATTTTTCTGTTGAAGAAAATACTGATAAATGGAAAATTACTCAACATTCATATAAAATAACATTTACTTTTATCTTTGCAATAGGAACAATATCGTTGAGTCAATAAATTCAATATATATAAAATTTTATATATATTGAATTGATAAAACACGGTTTTTATTAAAGAGATCATTCTTACCACAAAAAAGCTACCATATTTTTCATCAAATATTTATTTTTTTGGTATGCTCAATTAAATATCTTCTAATATTATATATTGATGTGATAATATATCCTTTATCATATCATTTTCCGTTTAGTTTTTACAAATTTATCATGATACATGTGAACAATATTATTCAAATTTTCTTCTTTTTTTACTAATATTGTGAGTTTATGATTAATATTTCTTCATAAACTATATACAAATACATCACTTTAACATAAAATTTTATTAAATATACACGTAAAAGTGATGTTAAAGCTATACTAAAACATCACCCTAATAAAAAATATTCGTGCATGGCACGAGTTATGAACTAGTTTCGCTAACGAGAGAACCCCTTATTTCTTTCTCTTTCACAGATGAACACAACAATCGACGACTTCTTGAGGACCAAACAAAGCTTCTGAGAATTTTTTTGGAATCGACCCTAGATCTCACCATTCTTCTTTCCAGTAGAGTGAAACTCAAAAAAAATCAAATGACTGAAATGAGAACTGCAGTTGCCCTTTCACCGAGAAGGGTAAAGCAATGGTAGGGTTTTAAAAGCTTATAGAGCACGAGTCAGTGAGCCATCATCCTACACTTGACTTTAAATACTACCTATAATCATTCACTTTAAATATCACCACATAACTTAATTAATTTTTCCTTTTATTGTCAAACTATATCTTAACTCAATTCAAGTACTAATGTCGTTAACTTTTGTTCACTAACGTTTAATAATAGCATAAAATAATACCATCTTTTAAAAATATTCCCTTAATACTATACCAGATAAAAATAAAGCAAAAAACAATTACTCAAATCTATCTATATATATTTAAAAGTTAGCATTCTAGGTCATTGAATGCTAACTTTTAAAGATGAATTAGTTTTTTTTTTCATTTCATGCCTTATTTATTTAGCATAAAATTTAAACAATTTCTCAAATCCAAAAGTACTTAAGTGACAATTTCATATATTAACAATTATATTAATAATCTATAATTGTCTATATAATATACAAAGTTTTTGATTCACAATTATATACAATTACTACATATTAATCAATTAAAAAGTCCTCATTTTCATATCGTTGTATAATTCTTATATCTTCACGTTAAATTTTCAACATAGTTCAATTTATATTTCTATTAAGCATGAAAAATAACCATCTATATCTATATATATATTTAAAAGTTAGCATTCTAGGTCATTGAATGCTAACTTTTAAAGACAAAATCAAAGGCTTAAATAGGCCTAAAGTTATAGTTTGCATGTAGGATTAGTTTATCACCCTTAGTATATAATATGTTAGATTTTCCGATCGGTTTTTACTATAGGGTTTATAAACCAATATAAAATACATAAGTATAATTATAGGCTACTTTGTAATTTAAGTAATTAATTTTTCTTTGTTTATTTTAATATACCATAGCATAATTATGTGTATATATAAAAATGAGCACTATTTGTAAGTAATTATTTCCTCCCCTCACACACTTTTTTCAGCTAAATCTTGCCTCTACGTACGGACTACTCTTTAGGTTATGACTCATTTTTCAACCTAAATCTCAATTAGTGATAGTTACTACATACTGTATTCGTTATATTTTGCTCTCATTTACTCCTATTTTAATATTATTCAATTACTACACGTAACTCCCGTATTTAGTACACAGTGAATGGTTGGAAACAAATTATAGTCAAGATGTCTAAACGGTTATATGTCTAAACGGTTATATGAAATGTACAAGGAAGAAGTTATGAATTATAATTTCGCTAAGAAGAGTAAGCAAGTACCGATAAAATAACTAATGTACTTTTATATAAAATGTAACAAAGTTTAAGAAAATGCATAGTCACCAATTATTTATATTACTCTATATTTAATAAGAATAGGAATTAATGATTAATATATTTTAATTAAAATGATATTAATGTCTAGGAATATGTAAAGTCAATGTGACTAATAAAATGATATATATTCCAGACCAAATAAATAAAACGATATATTAATGAATATTAATAATTAAAGCATAACAAAAAAGACATTATTAAAATGCAATAAATTTGTAAGATAAAGGCAAAAAATTAGAAATGTGGAGGGTAGTGAAGCATGTAAGAAATGAGAGTTGTTATAGCAAGTTTCTTACAAATACTTGAGTTCAAGCACAACATATAATTAGATAGGCATTTCTAAAATATTTCCCAAATATTTTCAAAGGAAAAAACTCATCCTTACAAAAAACAACTATCACCTTAATTCAAAATTTAAATTGAACTTCTGACCAAAAAAAAAAAATTGTACTTCGTACAATCATAGCATTTTATACCTAAAATACTTAGATATTACATTTTTTGTCAAGACTTAGATATTACATTTAAATACATATCAAACAATATATCGTCTAAGATAAAACATGAAACAACAATCCATATATTAAAAACTCAAATTTAAATCGTAACACTACATATACAAAAAAGGCCCGTACGAAACACGGGCTTCGATTTCTAGTTAACATATGTTTTTAAAATTATATCAATTCCATCTATATTTACACTTGAAATTCTACTTTGAGTCGTGGTTTTCACGATCCAAAACCGAATCGTAAATGAGCCGTTTTTAGTTTATAAATCCAAGAGTATGTGTAACATCAAATTATAAATTGGTATTTACGGTCTCAAACCGGACCATAATAAGATTGAACCATAAAGTTTAGATTTGGTCTGGACAGTATACACACCCTTACTCCCATTTTTTTTTTTTTTTTTGATGTCCCTTACTCCCAACTACGAAGGTAGAGCACAAAATATGTAACAAGAATATTACAACTTCTTA
Organism: Rheum nobile; assembly: GCA_027886185.1. Lineage (NCBI taxonomy): Eukaryota > Viridiplantae > Streptophyta > Magnoliopsida > Caryophyllales > Polygonaceae > Rheum > Rheum nobile. The sequence goes on along the minus strand of WOAB01000717.1, from coordinate 2,188,110 downwards.
ATGAGTGGATAAGAGGCAACAATTATGACCTTAAAAGTATTAGAAAACCATTCCGAATAATATAGAGTTATAAAGAGATTATCATTTCTCACAAGACCATAATATTCATAAGTCATAATACTTAACGACTATAAAGTCAACACTTAATGAATATAAAGTCCATATTTAATGACAATAAAATCCAAATATAAACACACAAAAGTTCACACACAATATCGTCACTAATTTGACTAGCTATAAGAATAATATTATATAATATATATATATAGGGTTGAGATCCGGTGAGGATGAGAATGGAGGAGAGGAACGATGACACATGAGAGTTGTAATATCCCGTATATTTGCACGAATAAATTTTTGAATTTTCTTAAGCCATATTACAAGCCAGATTAATATTGAAGAGATACGAACATTCTGTGTAATGTTTGGCTTCTATAATATTTTTCTGAGCAATATAAAATACAGTTAAGGTATTTTTGGCTTAAATGATCGTTCGTGTACGAATATATTTAACCCGGAGTTAAGAAAATTACCACTTAAGGTAAAAGAAGACAAAGCCCAAGGTCGGCCAAATGCCTTAGCCTCCACACAGCTCACGAAATCAGCAGCTGGAAGGCCACTTGGGGCAGCTAGAAACTAGCCTTGATGACTTGCCAAAGCTAGGGGGCATAGCTTGTCCACCTCTTGGTACACATGTCTTCATATTGGTCTTCTTTGTTTGCCTATAAAAGAAGAGGACAAGTCGTGAGAAGGGCCAGAAGTTAGCTCCTCAGCACGTTTTTGCTGTCAAAACAACCCAGAAATCTGTTTCATGAGCTGAACTTCGTGATCGATTTCTGATCGATTCACTCATTCGTTTGGCGAGATCAAAGTTGCATATTGAAGGTGAAGTGTTGCTTAAGAGGGTGAGAAGAATATCCAAGTTCGAATCGAACCCGAGGTCGATCGAAAGTGGGTAAGAAATCCCTTGAAAGTCACTGTTTTTCCCTTCAAAATCCGTGATTTTGCTGAACTTTGAATCCGTTTTTCGTGGTTGTTCTGGCCTTGTTTTGATCTGTTCTCAAGGGCCTTTTGAAGCTTGTTAGAAGCTTAATAAGGTGGTAGAAACAAACCAAGGAGAATCGAAGCCAAGGGGGTTCGATTTGGGAATTGTTCCCGTTCTGGACTCAGAAACTCTTTGAAACCAAGCTTTTGAAGCTTTCGTCAGATTCAAGGCAAGTGGCGGTTCACTCTTGCTTATCATTCCATATTTCCATTGATTATCAATTGCTTAATTGTTAATTGATTTGGGATGATTTATTGAATTGTTGGGAACTGTTTTATTAAATGATATAAATGAATATGATATTATAATAGATTGTATATCTGCTAGAACAACGCTATTATAAATATATATTTTGGCCTGAGGGCTTTGATATGATTATTACTGTGTTGAACTGTTTAGTTAGCACGAGTATTAGTAGGAGCGATGGACGAGTTGAGGTCCAGTCGTTTCTTTATAATGAGAAAATGGTGCTTGGGGTAAGGCCCATAGGCCATTTGGTGGGTCATGACCGTGCCTCCGTACTTAGCGGTATGGAGGTGGTGGCACAAAGCTAGTGCTACAAACTTGGGATCCGTCCCTATCATAAATATGTCCCGCTATCGGCAGGCATAATTAAAAGCCTATAACGTGATGAGCTTTTGGAATTTAATAAGATAAGTGCCCGAGTGCACGTAATTAATATACCTTTGGCGAGTAGGGCAGCTAAGTAATAGTGTCGTTAGGAAAAACTCGTCCTGACTTGAATGTAGTACGTCCTCTTTCCAGTCTGGATTCGTATCATGCGGTGATTCGCATTATACGGTGAGGTTGGTCGTGGATCGAAGCATCTCAGTCAGTTTTAAATCATCAATTATATGATTCTTGAATGTTTCCCAACATTGTCATATTTCCTATAAGACTCAATCTCTTGGAGTCTTCTTTTGGTTGATTGCTGTGAGACCTGATCTCCAGAATCTCATCATGATCTTTCAGTTTGTTTCATTCCAGTAGAAGTATGAAGGTTGACTATCATCTTCGGTTATTATTCGGAGAGCGATGAGTCTAACTAATACGACTACTTGAACCACTCTGCTTTGTACCCTTGCATAGTCTTTCATTAGACTAACCCATGAACTTTGTTCTCTGCATGTGGGCTGGTGTCATCCGTTCGATTCGGCACATCAGATAAGAATCTGAGGAAGGAAGGCTAGAATGACTATAAGAGTAAACGGTATATGTTTTTAACGGTTTATCAGGCTACGATCTTTGGCGGGTGATCTTTAGGATCAAGACCCATGTATTTATATTTTGAAAGACTTCCGCTGAACTACTTTGTTTTGTCCTAGGGGATTGGGATGTAATCCTCAGACATCTGTTTTATTTAATGGTTTTGATGTTTATATCTTAATGATTGATTATAAATTGTGTTGAAACCGGTAAAGCCTGGGGTGGCTTCGGTGTGGAAACCGAGGTCACTGGCGGTAATACATTTCCAAATGGGTTATAAATTTGGGGGTGTTACAGATTTGGTATCAAAGCGAGGTTTTTAAAACGGATTTGGGATTTCATGAACCATTTACTCGTTTTGTTTGAAAATGTTTTCAAACGGCTCTTGTGAACTCACGGGCGGCACCAGTACCGGCACCGGCACCGTTGGGTGGCTGGGTGTGTGATGTGGTTGGGGTAGCTTGGCCTAGGGATGTTACAGATCCGGTTTGAAATATTTTCACTCGTTTGAAATATTTTCACTCGTTTGAAATATTTTCACTCGTTTGAAATATTTTCACTCGTTTGAAATATTTTCACTCGTTTGAAATATTTTCACTCGTTTGAAATATTTTCGAAGGCTCTGAATTTTCGAATGAAGAATTATAACCGTTCATAGTCGTGCCTTCTTTAGTCTAATATGAGAGGTATGGGAGTTACCTCTATATCTAGAAAGACTGATTTCTTCTTGTTGTTATAAGACATAGGTATTTGTCTATTCTTTTGAAAGGACTCAGAAGATGCCGAGATGATTCTATCATCTCTAGTAATGTTAGATTTCCCTGTTTCTCAGAGATATTTCGAGGTTTGAAGACCTAGTAGTCCCCCTCGAAGGTATCAAGTATGTACTTCCTGAGTTGGTAGTACTTAATATCCTAGTGTTGTTAATCTCCGAGTAAATTGGTGTGAATGATCGGGAGATTAGTGTAGATGAATCTTGTGCTCTATGTTCATAATTCATCTATAGAATTATCAAGTTGATCTATTCTAAGTGATTTTATGGGATAATTAAGGAATCACTCTTAGGAGTTTTGATGTCTAAAGTGTGATGTCATAGTCATTGACATTCATTGTTGAGAAAACGAATACGGAGGATGAATGCTCGATGCAGTCGGGATTTGCATCCGTATGAGAATTCGTGGGATGAACCTATGGTAGAGTTCGTTGAGCCGTTAAGGTAGGCTAACGAAATATTGTAATAACGACGTTTAAATGGAAGTGATTTCCAAGGGAACTCTAAGGAAAATCCCGAGGAAGATCCTAAGGAAGATCCTCAAGGAGAGGAAAATCCTAGGGGAGATCCCGAGGAAGATCCGGAGGAAGATCCTCGAGAGGAGGAAGATCCTGTGGAAGATCCTTAGAAGGAGGAAGATCCAGAGGAAAACCTTGAGGAAGATCCTCGAGAGGGGGAAGATCCGAGGGAAGATCCAGAGGGAACTTCCGATGAAAACCCAGAGGAAGACTTCGTAAGGCAAGGCTAGAAGAATCTGATGCCTAAAGTGTTCATTTATGAGTATCTTTTAGGAAATAAGGATATTGGAAGAAGTTATGGAAATATTTGTTTCTTCTTGAGACATCATATCTAGTATTTGGAGGTATAGGTTATGTGGAGTTAATGAGATTAAGAGTTATATCTCACTTGTGTACTTGAGATTTTTTGTTCCACTAGAAGTATATAGAGGTGGACTAGTGCAAAGTCCGGAATGTCTAGTTGTGGAATCATGCTGTAGGCATTAATGTGGATAAAGTGTTGTGAAGGAATAAGTTGATTAAAGGAATAGTTCGATAAGAACTCGTTTCCCCTATTTCGATCTTGAGTAAGACTGTGAAATCCGGAGTTATGATGGTCGGGATCATAAGTAAGTATGACCCATGTAGGACCAATGGTTAAAGCTTTTGGAAAAGCCAAGTGTGCGAAATCATAGGTATCCTTTGGGGAGATCTATTTGAGATTCGTTTGAGGTAATATAACGAAGTGATGCGATTAAGTCCTGGATGGATAGTAGATTGCGTGATGCATATAAGGATTTTAAATTAGAAATAAGTCATTTAAGACAGTACGAGTCATTGGACTCGATAAGTGGAATTTCCAGAGGATGAAGAGTTATGACTCTTGGGAAGTTTCAAGGATTGACATCTTGTGAGTATGTCATCTATAAGGCTTGTGGTATCACTCTCTTTGAGGAGATAAGAGTAATATCTTATGTAATACGTTTCGAGGAACGTAGGAATAAGATATTATGGTTGTCCTTGAATCTTAAAGGAGTTAAGTTAGAAATTGTTTAAAGAGATGTGTTAAATTATTCTTGTAAGGATTTTAAGTTAGAGATGGCGTAAGGCCAGTCTTACTTTGAGATAAATAATAGAATTGTGTAAAGTACCATTAAGGGAATTAAGGAAGTTATGATTCGAGGTTACTAAGATTTAATATCTGAGTTGTAAGAAGTTAATGTGTAAACCTTGGGTTTGTCTATAAAGAGATTGGAGGAGAAATATGTGTGCTCCTATTAAAGGTACAATAATGTCGTTATGATAATTTTGGAGACCATTATTGTATAATGGTCAAGATCTTGTGGATATAGTGAGAATGATTACATGGTTCAATATATAGAGATGAGATTGCGGATGATATCAAATGGACTTGAGAAAAAAGGTAACCCACATTGGTTAAGGTAATCATATAGCACGTTCGGGTGAGACAATAGTATAATCCTATGGAATGGATTAGTGAATCATGTTGAGGTAATCAGACATAGATTGTGGTATTACTGATTGTGGGATCACATGAGTAAAGATTATGAGATAAAGATATGGCATAAGGGCCGGATATGATTAAGGTAACAAGTGAATCGTTTATATAAGGTCTATATGACAAGTGAAGGTACTAAGTTGAGATACATTGGAGATTGTTGTAAATGAATACGTGATCGAATAGGTAGTTCGATGTTGGCAATATAAGTTATGAAAACCATATTGGTTAAGGATACCGACCTAAGGAGGTTTGGGTATATACTTCGAGAGAAGTTTAGAGGTAAGTGTAAGAGAATATGTATTCTCATAATTAAAGTATAGCGAGTCTATTGTGGTGATCAGGACTTTGAGAATGATCACGAGTTAGTACAAGTATAGCATATGAAAATAAGATATGCGAGATAGTAGTATCATCTCTGCCTTCGAAAGAGTGATAAAAGATGAGGTTTCAGGTTCGAGACTCACCAACAACCTATTGGAAATGGCTGCCTGTTATAGGTGGAGCCCCCAAGGAAGGGTTGGGGTGTATGGGCTGCAGCCCTGTGATGGGCCGGGCCGTTAAGCTGTCGAGTCTCTTCTCTAACCTACTAGATGTGGCAAGAGTGTATGGGAGACGACCCATGTTAACGACTCGGCGGCACCGGAAGGGTGGCTGGCCCAGGTCATTACACTAGGCATGGACTCAGGTAGTGAGATTGAGGTGATTCCAGTCACCCATTAGTTTATCGATGCAAGTTTCGGGGTCGAAACTTTTCTTAAGGGGGTAGTGATGTAATACCCCTCAATTTTAGTAAGGGCATTTGGGTAATTTTCTCAACTTTCGTTCAATTAATTATTTCGCTTTCAGTGGAGTTCGGATTTTCCGTAACATCCATGATGTCCGAAATAATTCTTTGAGTGGTATAAAATACATTCGATGTATTTTTGGGACTTAGAATATTTGTTTGGATACAAACATATAATTTCCGGGGTTTAAAAACTCATACCAAAACCATTGTATCAGACCGAGATGGCCGTTTCACATCGAGATTCTGGAAATAACTTCATAAGGCCATGGGAACCGAGCTGAGATTTAGCATTGCCTTTCATCCTCAGACTGATGGACAGTCGGAAAGGACTATCCAGACCTTAGAGGATATGCTGAGAGCATGTGTACTCGACCGTTTGACAAGTTGGGAAGACAGCCTAAGTCTAATCGAGTTCACATACAATAATAGCTGGCATGCTACAATTAAGATGGCTCCATTTGAGGCATTGTATGGTCGGAAGTGCAAATTGCCAATTTGTTGGGATGAGAACGCCGACAAGATTCTGCTCGGACCAGAGTTGGTCGAGAGAACTGCTGCAGACATTGCTGTGATCAGACAGAGAATGTTGACCGCTCAGAGTCGACAGAAGTCCTACGCAGACCCAAGGCGTAGGAATGTCGAATTTGAGGTTGGCGACAAAGTGTTTGTTAAGGTATCACCATCCAGAGGAGTATTCAGATTTGGTAAGCGTGGAAAGCTCAACCCTCGCTACGTGGGACCTTTTGAAATTCTCGATAGAGTGGGATCTCTAGCATACCGTTTGGCATTACCGCCATCGGCGCATCCAGTGCATAATGTGTTCCACGTATCTTTGTTGAGAAAGTATGTACCAGACGAGTCTCATGTGCTGAGCTATGAAGACATCGAGATTCAAGCAGATGGTACTTACAAAGAAATACCAGTGCGTATTCTTGAGCGTCGTGAGAAGCACTTGCGTAACAAAGTCGTACCGTTGGTACGGATTCTGTGGTCCAAGTCAGGAACAGAAGAAGTTACCTGGGAAACTTGGGAGACTGAGGAGAATATGTGTAAACGCTTTCCCGAGATATTTTCGGCCTAAGTTTCGGGGTCGAAACTTCTTTAAGGGGGAAGTGATGTAATATCCCGTATATTATACGGTGAGGTTGGTCGTGGATCGAAGCATCTCAGTCAGTTTTAAATCATCAATTATATGATTCTTGAATGTTTCCCAACATTGTCATATTTCCTATAAGACTCAATCTCTTGGAGTCTTCTTTTGGTTGATTGATGTGAGACCTGATCTCCAGAATCTCATCATGATCTTTCAGTTTGTTTCATTCCAGTAGAAGTATGAAGGTTGACTATCATCTTCGGTTATTATTCGGAGAGCGATGAGTCTAACTAATACGACTACTTGAACCACTCTGCTTTGTACCCTTGCATAGTCTTTCATTAGACTAACCCACGAACTTTGTTCTCTGTATGTTGGCTGGTGTCATCCGTTCGATTCGGCACATCAGATAAGAATCTGAGGAAGGAAGGCTAGAATGACTATAAGAGTAAACGGTATTTGTTTTTAACGGTTTATCAGGCTACGATCTTTGGCGGGTGATCTTTAGGATCAAGACCCATGTATTTATATTTTGAAAGACTTCCGCTGAACTACTTTGTTTTGTCCTAGGGGATTGGGATGTAATCCTCAGACATCTGTTTTATTTAATGGTTTTGATGTTTATATCTTAATGATTGATTATAAATTGTGTTGAAACCGGTAAAGCCTGGGGTGGCTTCGGTGTGGAAACCGACGTCACTGGCGGTAATACCTTTCCAAATGGGTTATAAATTTGGGGGTGTTACAAGAGTCGTCGGATGGAAAGCAACGAAGTGCCCAGATCGCTTTTCAAAAATTTGGCAAAAATTCGGCACGACCGAATTATTCGTGAAAAAGACGGATTCGTGTGCACGCGAAGTACAAATTTATGTGCATGTTAAATACATTGTTGTGTGCATGCCAAATACACTACGGTGTACACGTGAAATTCATTTTTGTGTGCATGCATAAAACGCGTGCATTCATATGGAATGAACAAAACGTGTGCATATGAAAACATGACTGTGTGCATGCAAAGTATACTACCGTGTGCATGTGAAAATGGCATGTTTGTGCATATGAAATGCACTATGTGTTATGTCTGCATGTGAAACAACGTAGGTGTGCATGTGTGCACATGAAAATAACATATGTGTGCATGCGAAAATGACTCAAAGTGCGTACGAAATAACATGTGTGCATACGTATGAAAACCAACGAAAATAACCTACGTATGCATACGAAAATGACATGTGTGTGCACATGAAAACAACGTGTGTGTGCATGCAAAACAAAGTGTGTGCATACAGATTAAAATGTGTGTGCATGCAAGACGCGTTTTTTCGCGGAAAAATTGGCCATGTCGAATTGTATCCGAATTTTTCCAAATTTTTCTGAATTCTTTCCTTGACTGATCTGACGCTTTTTTTCTTGATCTGACGGTCTTGAAATGTCATCACTCCTCTCCTAATCCCCATGATCACCTTATCTTTTCCCATATATATATATATATAATATTTAATATCACACAATATTCCCAAACAATTAATTAGGTTTTAAAATTACCGAATTAATAACCATTAGTTTGAATATTAATTGTCGGTCAAAGCATAACTGAAATGACAAGAACAAATCACCACTTGCCTGTGATGAATCTAGAGAAAACTACCGATGATTATTTAGCGCGAACGTCGGCTTAAATCCAGCATCGAGGATCCATTTTTCAATTAATTATGTTTAATTGTATAATTGATTTGTTAAAATAACGATACGAAGTGGGTAGAAATTATACTGTTGATCGATCACGGGTTGTTAAAATATATGTGAGGGACCCCACAAGCTTCTTCTTCCTTAAACTTGCAAAACAGCACGAAGCTCGAGCGGATGACCATGGCTTCCGCGGAGCTTGCCCCGACGTGATCTTGGTGGTAGCGGCTCAATGGAGGTGGCTCTGGGTCCAACAATGCCACGACTGCAGCACGGCGGTAGGGTGGCGGCGATGTGGAGCTCTGGCGTCGTGCACAGCAGCTGGGAACCACCAATATAGAGCACACATCGAGCAAGATTTGAGTGACTAGTTGAAGGACCAAATGGATACGAAACTGAACAAGGCCGGTGTCGTGACTCGTTTCACCACCAATACAGGTTACATGATATCACTGGGAATGCTTAGTGGCGGTGGAGGAAGGCTACCGACGTCGTAAAAAGGCCTTGACATTGGAGAACGAAAACCAGAGGACAAGAGCTTTGTTCGGTTTCTTTGGATGCGGAAAACGCATCGATTTGACTCGTATTTATAGGGATATGGTTGGCTTCAATCCCGAGATCACAATCGCGTAATCAACGTGTCCCAATTGATTCATATCAGATCAAATTTCCAAAAATTATACCTTGATAAGTCACGCACACGTCATTAGATTCCCTGAGCTGAATCTGGACAATTTCAATTCTATTCAATCACGAAATTAAAGGATTTTGTTAGATTATTGGTTGACCTCGAATGCCCAATTGAAGAAATGCTCCAATTTGATTCCAAAGTTGGGATTATTTGTTGTCTATTAGTAAAAATTGTGATTATTTTTGATGATTTTACATGTCTTTTGTTATACTATTATAATATATTATTTTCTTGTGATATACTATAATGGAGAAGCATCATATAAGAACATAAATACAAGAGAGAACTAAGAAAAAATGTGGGCAGTTGATCATAAAAGAATCGAATGGCTGGGGAGGCGTGCGTCTGAGGGAGTCAGCTTTTTAGGAGAAGCATTCACTCTCTTCTTACACGCGCGTCTCTCTGTTTTCCTGATCAAACTTGCGCGGAATTTGAACCGCCATTTACACTCCTTTTTCGATTCTCTCTATCTCGCTCTCGTGTCTTCTCCATTTCGCTCTCGATTCTTCTCGATTCTTCGCCATTTTCGGTCCTTGTTCGTCGTTTCAACGCTCCTCTTTCGAAGACAACGAATCCTCTGCATTTTTCTACTGATTCCGGCCGAGAAGGAGTTGAAGTTCCGGTCTCTCAAAAACCGAGTATGAAACCCAAAATTACTCGATTTCCACTTTTCCTGTAGTTTTCCGCATCTTATGGTGCTAATATCCTTTCGAATATGTGTTCTTATGATGTTTCCATGGCCAAAGAAGCCAAATCTGTTTTATTTTGGGGGAAACGTGTACGGTTTAGTGTGTTTTTATGTGTTTTCCGCCCTCCGATGAGGTTTTAGTTGGTATATTGAGTGATATGGTGTTAAGTTTACCGATATGTCCAGATTTGGCCTAATGTGTGGTTTGGATGTTGAGTAAAGAGTTTGTTAATTTCCATCAACGTTTTAATTGATATCCATGAACATTTGTATTGATGTGGATGAACATGGATGTAAAAAGCTCTCCCCTCCGAGGAGGTTTTAGTTGGTCTATTGAGTGATTTGGTGTTAAGTTTAGCGATATCTTCAGATTTGGCTTAATGTGTGGTTTGTATGTGGAGTAAAGAGTTTGTTTAAATGATATCCATGAACATTTGTACTGTTGTGGATGAACATGGATATAAAAGGCTTGAAAAAGTTTAGTGGAAAAGTGCATGAACTGTTAGTCAAGTATGCTTGAACTTTTTGTTTACTGTGCATGAACAAACTTGAGTGTACATGTGTTGTGTCACCTATGTTCACTGTTATGAATCTTTCTGTTTACTGGTTTTCAGTTAGTTTTAAACTATGATGTTATTTTTTTCCCGTTGTTATAGATATTAAAATCAAGTCCCGTTGTCAATTGTCGTTTGTGGAAGTATGCCTACTACGGGTGATAGTTACTCAAACAAGTCGACTGATGCTTCTGGAAGTGGTTCTTCCAGCAGTGATAAATACTCCCCCTCAACCAGTGGTTATGAAACTGCGTCTTCAAGTCATTATTCGGAGGATGGTGGTTCCAGTGCTGGTATACTCATTTGTTTTGTGTTGTTCTTTATTCATTTGTTGTGTTTTTTTTACCATCTTTCAATTGTTGATAATAAACTTGGTGTTGTGTTTTTTGTTGTTGTAGCGGAGAGACGCACCAAATCCCGGAACTCAGAAAATGCCTTGGCTTTGGCAGTCGTTGTTAAGAAAGACAGAAAGAGTAATTTAACTGTCCTTTCAAAGTTATTTCAGTTGTTTAGTTGCAATCAATTTTTCTTGAACATGAATTCGCACTGCACTGAACATGTGTGTTCATTACCATGAACTACAATACTGATTATGTTGAACTGTCAATGCTCTGTCTTGAATATGTTTGTGGTGCAGTTCTTGCCAGTTATTCATACATTTTCATGCATTATTTTTTAGATGATGTCGTTGTTACAGTATTCTATGATCGTTTTCTTATATTACTCATGTCATTATTTTAAGGGAAAATATCTTCTCCGTCTTTGACGCTCGAAAGAAGGTGTAGTCCTCGATTTTCTACGGGAAAGCCTTCTACCCCGTTAAAGAAGAAACCGACGCTAAAATCTATTACTCAGCGTCCATCATCAGTGAAAGCAAAGGGTCCTGATAAAGCAAAGGAAAGGGAAGGAGGTGTGCATTATTGCCCCTAAAAAACCAGGTGCTACTAAAGGTCAGAAAATTGACAAAGGAAAGGATGTTATTGTGATTGATGAGAGACGTTCCCGAGTTGCTGGTAGAGGTGCAAAGGGAAATATAGGGAAGAGTGTTATTGTACAGAGACCTAGTGTTAGTTCTTCAAAGTCGGAGCAGCTTAAGTTGTTGCATTCAAGGACATGTCCAACCCCGTTTATGTCCTGTATAACTCTACTGTCTGAGTTTCGGAAGGATCTGATTAAGGACTGGGGTTTCGGATTTCTGCTGTCATGCGATTTGACAAAGCTTCATTGGCGATTGTCATACTTTGTTGTTGACAAGTTTGATTGGATTTCTTGTTCAATCAAAATTTCGTCTCTGGAAGATATAAGGTTGACTGACAGTAGTGTTGAGAGGTATATCGGCTTACCCAAGGGTTCAGTGAAGGTGGATGATTCAAAGTTCAAAGCAGATCCTGTTGTTGTCCTTGCTTGGAAATCCCAGTTCATGGTAGAGAAGGATGGTGTTTTAGTTGTTAAGACCAAAATCACTCCCAGTGATATATGTGCAACGATGATTGCTTGTGATGAATCTGGGAAGGACATGTTTATAATAAACCTTCTAGTGTTGGTCAACTCACTCCTTGTGGAAAGCTATCAAAACGGTGATGTGAACACTAAGTTTTTGAGGTTTTTGGGGGATTTGAATGTTGCTAAGAAGTTTAATTGGTGCGAGTACACGATTCACACACTTGTTCAGGTTAAGAAGAACCAAAAAGATCCATATTACTTCAAGGGTCCAATTCTACTGTTGTTGGTAAATTATTGTTCATCTATTCTAACTTTCTATGCATTTTATTTGTTGTTGGTCCACACTTGTTATTTACAGTTAATAATGTGTCTGGTTGCAGCTTGCATATGTGGATAGGTTGGTTGTTCTTGGTGTTCCAGAATCTAGGAGAAGTCCTTGTATTATATATTGGACCTCAGAGAAGTTGAAGGATAGAGAGGAACAAGATGTCGGGTTGGGAGGATTTGGATTGGGCTATGTGAGAGCGAAACCAACTAATATCCCAGTCTCTACAGATGACCAGTCAAAAGAAGATACAGCTGATAAGCAATTACCAGTCCACAAAGATGGGATTACTTCTTTTGACACTCTACATGTAATTTATATCAAGATTTTTGTAGAGCCATGCATATTTTATCATTCACTCCATGAACTGCTATGTTTGTTTGTCATGAACATTGATGTATTGTGATATGGAGTTTCAATTTTAGCGCATGAACATTTTAGTTTTTTAACGTGAACGTTTATATATTCCTCCTTGAACACTGTTGGTATCTGTCATTTATGTTCTATTTTCAATAAACTTTTAATTGAATGATTTAACATTTTCTGTTTCTGTAATTGCAAAAATATATTGCTAGACTTGCTAACTTGGGCAGTCGAATTGGTGAGCATGTGAGGGAGTTCTTGAAGCTTGTTAATGAAGCGCCAAAAGAGCTGGTTGATAATGTCACATTCATCAAGATTAATGAAGCTTGTGAGAAGCTTATGAATGTGAAGTTCCTTTCAGAATCGCAGAGGCAGTCTCAGTCTCAAACTCAAGATAGCCAAGATCGATTCTTCTCTGATATTGCTATGATTAAATGTATTGAAGAGATTGAAAGAGCGGTAATGATGAAGAACAAGTTTGAGGAAGGCAATGAGAAATCTACTCAAGTTCATAGATCTAGTCCTCAAGTTGACAGATCTTCTCCTCAACTTCAGAAAGCTAGCCATATTCCTAGAGTTCGCACTGACAAGGACGATATCCCAAGCTTCTCACTTGGTTTTAGTTCCCCTGACGATGTTGATGTTGTTGGTATTGCGCAGCAATACACACCTGAATTATGTGCTAATGAAGATCGTGACAAAGATATGGAGTTGAATGATGGTGATGGTATTGAAAGTGTTGTTGTATCGGATTTTGAGTTTGTTTTTGATCATGCTGACAAAGAGAATGACAATTTGGAGACTACTTTGGAGGTAAGTTTTAATCTTCCTTAATTTGAACACTTTGCACTTACATTCATGCTTTTGTAATAATTTGAATGTTTTCTTTCTTAGGTGGAGGATGTTGTTATTGCTCATAATGCTCCATTGGAAATTGGAAATGAGTTTGAAGGAGGTTATCCAATCTCAGATCTGAATAATGATTCTAATAAGGTTATTCTCTTTTGTTCTGCTGTGAATATTTTCTATGCTGAATGATGTAAAAGGTTCATTTTTGCATGGGCTCTAATAGTTGTTGCCCCTGCACACATTTGTTCATGGGTACATACATAGTCGTTCATGTCCATAAACACCATTGTTAATTGTTGATTCTACTAAACACCTCATTTCAGTGATGTAGCTATTATGCTCTTTTTGTATCACTAAATTTACTTTCTTCCATGTTTCTTTTTTTATTTTGTAAGATGGTCGAGGTTTCTGCTGCTGTTAATGATTTAAGTGACCCAACCATACACTCTACTGGAATTTGTGATGCTGAGGGTGAATTAAGTTCTGTGTATGAGTCTGCAAAAGATACGAATGAGGTTTGTATTTTTGTTCAATGTATTGTTGTAGTGTTGCTCATTGTGTCTTGCAATATGTTTATTTTCTGATCTGTTGATAATCTTATATGACAGGAGATGGATCTCGAGCTTACAGCTACCACTGCAGTTGAAGAACATGTTTCACATATTCCATCTGACACAACTGCTGACCTTACTTGTAGTTTGGTTGAGCAGTCAGATGTGGTTAGTAATGTGCCTTTTATTCTTATTTGGCTTCACTAGTCCTTTGATTTTCTTTCATCTTTTATAATATGATCAATTTTTTATTTCTGTAGGTGGTTGCCGATCATGGTTTTGATGTGGAGACAGGGAAGAGTGCGTGTGATACTGAAGGGGGAGTTAACGAGGTTGTTTGATGTTTATTGTATTGTCTTAGTCTTTCTTATTTGCTAATTTCTGTCATTTAATTAATCGTATATTATAGGCGATGAACATTGAGCTTTCTGCAAACACTCTAGTGCAAGATCCTATTATACATGTTGCATCTGACTCAGTCCTGAACCCTACATCTAGCTTGATCAAGCAGTCCGTCGAGGTTAGGAATGTATTTTTATGTTCTTCGTATTCACCATTTTGTTTTATTTGGTTGATTTTTTATTTATATACCTTTTTCTTATTGTTTTTTAGTTCGTGTTGTTGAGCTCTGTAAGCAATAATGATATATTGTCGGCCAAGCTGGAAATTGATAGTCAGAGTGAAAAAGTGGTGGATTGTACTAGTGAAGGCTCTGATTCAATGAGGAAGATTGAAGAATCGCCTCAAGAAGTAAAGTTAGAAAAGGTTAGTCAAGAAGTGAAGGAGACAACATTTTACCAGAGGAAGAACAAATCTGTTTCCTTTACTACACCTGTGGATACAAGACCAAAACGTGTGCTAAAGTTGGCCAACGTCAAGAAATCTCCATTCAAGGTCAGGGCGATTAATGTTATGAGACATCTGACTGAGGAAGAGATAAGAGTTTATTCATGGATAATGCATGATGCAGAAGATAAGAAGTAAGTACCCGTCTATGATTTTTTTCCTTTTTCAGTTGTGAACAATATGTTGTTCATTGTCTTGAACATACGAGTTCATGGTGTTCTGACTTGATTTTTCAGACTAGATTTGACTACTTTTGATGGTCGTGAGCTTACTTGTTTAGGGATGTTCTGATACTGCGCTTACTTGTTCATGGAACTAGTAGTGAACTTATGCATTCACATGTTCTGACTTGAGTGTTCATTGTAGATTGACTACTTGTTCATGGCCATGACCTTACCTGTTTAGGGTTGTTTTGATTTTTTGCTTGTTTGTTCATGGTACTAGTAGTGAACATACGCGTTCATGGTATTCTCACTTTATTGTTCATTGTAGATTGACTAGTTGTTCATGGCCGTGTCCTTGCCTGTTTAGGGAAGTTCTAATTTTTTTTTGTTTCTTTGTTTATGGGACTAATAGTGAACAAATACCTTTTATTTTTGTTTGATTATGATTATTTGGTGTAATTTATTCCACTTTTGCAGGGAATGTGTCTTCAAGTTGAATGGTTATATAGGATTGCGTGAGGATTTCCAACTCTTTAAGCCAAAAACTTATTTGGCCCAGCATACGATTGAGATTTGGGCAAATTTGTTGAATCTTGCTGAAGTGGAGAGGAGTGCTGATTCACCATTGAGATTCTTTAGCTCTCCTAGTGCTCTTGTATGTCTATTCTTTTACTGATTTTCAACGAATCTTTATATTGAACATATATTGACCTTTTCATGAACAACTTTTCTCTTCGTAGTTGAAACCTTCCTGATAATTTTCGTACATATTTTGCTGTGCAGCTGTTTACAGTGACTCATGCACAGATGAAGTTTAAGGATAGAAGTAATTATTTCAACACAATGTTCATGGATTTCCTAAAACTCATCCCAGATTTGAACATCAGTCAAGTAGAGTTGGTAAGTGTTTTGTTTTCTGTAATGTTTTTGTTTCTTAAAAGTTAATTTATTTTGATGTCTATTTATATTTATTTCAATGCAGTTTGTGTTCCCTGTGTATTTTGAAGAACATTTCTTCATGATAAGTTACAACGTCAAGAACCCAAGGATTGATATAATTGATAACAGTGATGCTGATTGGCCACAACTTCACAAGTACTGCGACGTCCCTGAGAATCTGGTATGTCATCAATGCCCTGGAAGTTTGTTATATTGACCATGCACATGGTTCTTCAAATCCATGAACATTTATTACCTGTACACTGAATATATTCCAATCATTACAGACAGAACTATTTTGTGAGCTCCTCAAGCAAAATGGAATGGAAAGCAAGGCTGCTCCCTTTGTTCAGTTTAAAAAGGCAAAACCCGAACGACTGGGAATTCCTTGGATGGGTGAAAATAAGGTTGACTGTGGGATTTACCTTATGAGGCACATGGAGACCTACATGGGGAGTGGTCTGCAAGGTTGGAACTGTTTGTTGAAGTATGATGATAAGGATCAAATGGCAAGGATGAGGACCCGGTACATGAGTGTAATTCTGTTAAGCAACCACAATCTGTTGGTCGAAGACGTGAAGAAAGCGATTTCATCTCTTCCAGCAGAGAGGATGTTTAAAAGAAGGAAGCTTGATGTTTAGCTGATGTGTGATATTATGACAGTTTGACAATTTAAGTTGATGTTGTTGAAAATATTATGACGTTTAACTCGTGGTGTCTCATGTTTTGTTTGTATGAAAGAATTATCTCTCATAGTTTGATGTGATCTGATTTAGTATGATGCTTATTATACAAATCTATAATTGTCCTGAACGCGGTTTTGGTAATGGTTCTTGGTTCTGGGGCATTAGTGTTCATGGTGTTCAGTATAATCGTTCATGTTCTTTCAATCAAAATTTACATTTGCCAAACTGAATTCATGTCTTTTAAGTTCATGGGGAATAACTTGAATGTTGATGTCAATAAAAATGTACATTCATTACTATTATCACAATTGTTGATGACATTGAAAGGTTAAGCAATATAATTTTGTGAGCGTGTAGATTCATGGTTATGTGCATGAAAGTTCATGGTCGTGATTATGCAGTGCATGAATGGGGACATCAACCTGAGAGTTGATGGGTCATTAAACGGAAAGTTCATGGCTGTGAGCTTAAATGTTCATTAGTTTGACATTGATAGTTCACGACCATTTCGATGAACGTTCATGGCTGTAAAAATAATTTCTAAGGTAATAATCCAAACACATGTCCCTGATTAGAATTGTTCAATGCTTTGTGCATGCTAGCAAAAAAATGTAGAAATAGGACATTTGACACCACTGGCTGTAACAATTATTTTTACGGTAATAATCCAAAAATCATGTCCCTGATTAAAACTGTTCATAGCCCTGTTCATGCCAGCAAAAATATGCAGAAATATGTATAATTGTTTTAAGAAAATAAAGTCGAAGTATTCAATGAAACTATGATTGTTCATGGTAAAAAAACTTGTTCTGAGAGCCTTTGCATGTCTTGATGTTGTGTCCAAACTGATTGCATCTTGCACACATTCTTTGTTGTTTCTTTGCTATCTCCATTGAGATTTCTTTTCCACTTCTCATGCGTCTTGGTCTGCTTCCTTTGTTTTTTGCCTGCTTAGGGGGATGAACACTGAGTTCAGTTGGCAACGGTCCCACAAGCTTCTTAAAGTTGCTCTTTGTTGAAGAAGCACTAGGTTTTGTAATCCTTTTACCCTTGTAAGTAATTTGGTGATCTTTCATGAGTGCCAATAACTCTTTCATTCCATCAACATCATCTTCTACAAGGTTGATACAATTGTGCATTTGTGATATCAACTCATTCAACAACATCTTCTTTTCATCTTGTTGTGCAGACTCCTCGTAAGTTGAACCGTCAATTTCAAATATCTTATTGAGTGTGCTTCTTTTGTCCATCTCTTTGTGATACGTCTCGGTGGCAGCATATCACAACCTATGTTCTTAAGCACTGTAAACATGTGGCTACAAGGTTTCCCCGTATTCATAAAACTTTTGCAGCTGCAGTAAACATCCCCATCTACGACACTGTACTTCACAGAGTAACTCCTACCTTCAGATGCTATCTCATAGGTGTGAACATCTCCAACCTTGTTCAAATCAGCAAGTGAGCAGGAGTAGACTGACGCAAAAATCTCCTCTTGGATGTCATAGAAAACATCTATTGTGTATATAGATGCACAATACTTCTCAATTGGTAAATGTGTTTTCATGGATGGGTAGCATGTTGACGTAGTAAAATCCAGCTTTAGTTTTGTGTGCCTTTGTGAATCAATCGCACTATCATACTGCAACAAGAACTCAACAAGGCTTGATCTGGCACCTATGAAAGTTGAAAAGAAGTTGTTTTGGCTTTCTGACCTGGATGTGGTTCTGATTAGTCCTCTCATCTTCACATCATCAAAAAACGATGGTATCCAAAATCTCCTTAGCTCAAACATGTTTGCAAACCAGGGTTTGTCTCCTAGGTTATAGTCAGCCACCACAGATCTCCACTCTTCTTCGAACTCCTCCTTTGTAAACTCGTTGCTCCAAACAATATTGTTAAATCTTTTTCTGAACCCCTGGTTGTTATAAATGTCCACATCGACCTTTGCAGGGAGCTTGAACATGATGTGCCACATGCAAAATCTATGGACAGAAGTGGTGAAGACATGTTCGAACGCAACCTTTACAGCAGGATCTTGGTCAGTCAACAAAATGTTCGGTTCATGGCCCATTGCCTTCTTAAAGTTCTCAAACAACCAAATGTAGGAATCCTTGTCCTCTTTCAAGAGAAGCCCAATAGCAAAAGTGATTGTTTTCTTATGGTTATCAACCCCTGTAAAAGGTACAAAGACCATGTTGTACCTAGACAAAAGAAAAGTATGGAAGTGTTATAATTAGCTGGGAAAAAAGTATAGGAGTTTTTGTTCAGGTCCATGAACATTTTAGTTCATGTCCATGATTCGTTTCGTTCAATGATATAACTTAAAAGTGAAAGACAGTTGTTCATGAAGGCAGTTGTTCAGGTTTTCAGAGATTTTGTGTTCATGTCCTTGGACATTTATGTTCAGGGTTTTGGAAGGGAAAAACTGAAGTTTGTAAGTTGTAACTGGATGGCATAGAAATAACTAGTACCTGTTCATGTTGTAAGTTGCATCAGCTGAGACAACATCTCTAAAGTTTGAGAAGCTCTTCCTGCTAATAGGATCACTCCAAAATATTCTGCAAAGTTGATCTTGTTTGTCAACAGCATAGTCAAAATAGAAAGCATCAAATGTTTCCTTTTTTCCGAAAGAACATGTCAACCATCATTTGTGCATCACAACCAACCATGAACGAATTCAGACTCCTTCTATAATTCTTAAAGTCTACAAGTGTTGGTCCTATATTTGCATAGCTTCCGACAAATTGCTTGTACAGCTTGTAGCTCCTGCATATCCCAACATTTGCCCTCACACAGTTCATTATGAATTCCTCATGGATTAATCCAATCTTCCGATTGCTTTTTGCAAACTGTTTGTAGTCATCATCAAGCATAAGGTGTGTATGTTTCTCTTCAAACGCATTCACTATATAACCAGTGGATCCTGCATATCTGAGCCTAATACCTGCTTTACAGTTACATCTATTGGACACTCTTCTACGCTTCTGAATATTTCCACTTGTAGAACCTTCACTTGTAACTATTTCTGGGGAGACATTCTTAAAACCTTCTCTTGAGCAAAGCAGATACTTCCACAAAATTGTACCATCTTTTGCTTTTTTGACTGTGTTGTGACGCATGTCAAACCCGCATATATCTGCATATTCTCCGTAGAAATGGGTTGCTAGTTCCAAGGTCTGGAACAGTTGCCCAACATATGGTTTCAACGTTGTAGGACATTCTGGAATGAAGTAATCTGTTTGGCCGGGTGATGTAACAAGCTTTGAGTTCTTATGAGTGTGATCAAGTGTTGGTGTACCTATAAATTGGAAAAACAAGTCATCAACAGACCATGAACTGTAATGATCACTACAATGAACTGACATGCTCATTACAATGAACATTCATACTCATTACAAGTTCAGAATTGTGCTTCTGCAGGGTTCATTACTAAAAACAGTTTTGCTTTGTGTTCAAACTCACGATAGTCATGTCTAAAAACCACATTAGTTCAAGTTTTTGAGTCTTTCTTGTCATGAAAAAGATATGTTCAAGGCGATACACATGAACGTTCATTGATTTCAACAGAAGTTTTTACAGCGGAATCAATATCTGGAATGTTTTGTTTGTGTACATTAAATCTGGAATTTTCTGTTTGTGGATCGTAAATCTGTAGAACTCGTGTTCAGTAGTTAAAAACGTAAAAAATAACGATTGAATCCGTGTTCATTACCTGTCTTCACCTTCTTGCCTTTGAGTTCATTGACTGCTTCGGTTTTCTTTCCCAATTGATTCGATTCCGACATTGCGCTTCAAATCGATCTTCAATGGAGCGTCGTTCTTCAGTTTTCGCAGCAGCGTCTTCATTTCCAGAGGAATTGCTACTTCGTTTGGGCGCCGTTCTTCAGTTTTAGGTTTTTTGTTCCTTTTCGATTTTTCTGGCGCTGCGCTCCTCTGAACACGCGCTTCTGTTTTGCTTTCTCTTTTCACTTTTTCACGCGCGCTGATAGGGTGTTAGTGCTGCTACGTGGAATGTTTGTATTGGTTCTTAGTTCCCTCCTAGGGATTGGTTCTCACCAGAACCGCGCCCTACTATAATAATATATTATTATCTGGTTTGGTGTTTAATATACTTGACATGTATTTGCTTGTATGAATGTATACAGAAATGAGTAAAATGGTTTTATGATTTATGGTTTCGGTTTAAAGGGTTTAGGGTACCATTAAGATATAGAGTTACAATTTAGTGTTTGAGATTAAGGGTTTTAGGCGATATATAAACAACTAATGGAGTTAAGAGGATTATATCAAGTTTCTCGGGGTAAGAGTGTTAGTGTTTGGGGTTAAGACTTAAGAGTGTTATATTGTTTTTTTCCGTTTCGTGACAAATAAACTTGCCAGGTTACACAATCCGTTGCGTGGTCTATACACGAGTGCGTGTTGCATGTGTGATTTACGTGTGTAATTAGCCAAAAAAAGTGTGTATGCACCCACGTAGAGCTGTCAAAATTTGACTCGACTTGATCCGCGTTTTCTGGGTTGAGACCTGACTCGAAAAGTATTGGGTCAAAAGTGACTCGATCCGTTCGACCCAAAAAATTTTGGGTTAGGTCATTGACCTGTTCGGTCGACCCGTAGGATCAATATAAATGTGTTTATATTTTATATATTAAATATTATGATATATTTTATTATTAAAATATTATATAATAATAATTTTTTGATTTATTGTTTTTTGTTTTAATTAAAATATTATTTTAATATTCATTTTATAAAATTTTGACAAAGCGCTCTCGACCCAGCCTTGAACCCGTACCTGATCCGCAATTGACCCGACCCGCAAATTTTGACCCGCAATCGACCCGATCCGGTACGCTTAAATCCGAACTCGACTCGTTTGACCCGTTTGACACCTCTTGACCCACGTTTACTAATGCAAGAGAAGTGATTTAATTAGCATGCCTTTCAGATATATGTACATTCTACCAGTTAACCGACCTCCTGATGTTAAAATAAAAAAGCTTGGACATGTAAGGGTACGTTTGAATTTTCATAATATAGCATTAAATTGTATTATCTTATATTAAATATGATAATTTAATATAATTTAATATAAAATAATATATTATAATGTATTATTTTCAGAAATCCAAACATACCTTAAGTATTTTAATACTGTAGTAGGTGTGTTTCTTAAGCTGCATCTTCTGCTGATTCTTTGACCTTTGGTGAGTTCGAAGAAAGCATTCCTCACTATCCCCGGCCCAATCATTTTCCCCTTAGAACACTCTTTATGGGGGCTTAAAGAGGGGCTTAAATGAGGGCTTTTTGAGTTTAAGCCTCCATTTAAGTCCCAACTCAAAAGAGGCCTTTAATAAAGGGGTTTTTGGAGGGGTTTTTGGTCCTAATTTACATTTATATTAAATTATAATTATGTCATTATATTAAATTACCAAAATATCCTTTATATTAAATTATTAATATATCCTTTATATTAAATGTAAATTATTTGATTTTATAATTAATTTATTAAATAAAATTTAATTCAAGTCTTTAATTATAGTATTAATTGAAAATTAATAAAACAAATATTAAGGCTTGGAGAAAATTAACGACAAACATATATATTACAAACAACAACGATGGATACATAAATTGAAGAAAAAACATTACAATGAAACAGCTACCCTAAATTCATACATAAAATATATAACTACCCTAAATTCATACATAAAATTTATACAAATTTTCCACAATGTCATTTTAATGTAACGAAATGAAAATAGTATATATTTGTATTTTAAACCACCATAGATAATATTAAAATGATTTATTTCAATTAATGATATATAATATACAATAAAAAAATTTAAAATATACCAAATATATTCAAAATGGGTGTCTATGGATAGAGAAAAATGAAACTAGAATTATGGTGTTTTTTTTATTAATTTGATGTTTAATTTTTAAAATAAAGAATTTTAAAAAAAAAAATAGCGGACGGCCAGGAATAAATCCTGGCCGTCCGCTGGAGCGTCACGCGTCGCTCAACGAACGAGCGACGCGGCTCCAGTTACGGAGCGACGCGTGGCGCTCGCTTTAGTCTAAAGACGCTGCATTTTGGTCCTTTTTGGACCAAAATGCAGCGTTTTAATGGGGCTGGGGCAAATTTTTTTAGCCACAACCAAACAGGGCTCCCGTCCGGTTGAGGCTTAAATTTTTTCCTTAATTTGAGCCCCAAGGGGGGGCTTAAACTCATATTCCATTATTTTAATAAATTATATTGTATAAGCCTCTCCATTGAGCCCCCATAAGTAGGGTTGAGCACCGGTCCAAACCCGGTCCGGACCGAAACCCGGAACACCAAAAATGGTGGACCGGAACCCGGACCGGAAATATCCGGTCCGGTCCGGTCTTATTTGGACCATATTTGGACCGGTTTAGGATTTTGTTAAATTTAAATATAATTTATTTACATTTAAACATGAAAAAAACCCTCAAATTTAAATATAATTTACTCTTAAATATAATTTACCCTAAATCCTAAACCCAAAACCTTAACCCAAAAAAAATCTTAAATCCTAACATATTAAGATTTTTTAAAATACCGGGTCGGACCGGACCGGATCCGAAAATTCGAAAATCCTTGGACCGGAGACCGGACCGGTCTAAATTTCCGGGCCGGACCGAAATCTGCTCAACCCTACCCATAAGGGGTGCTCTTAGCCCATTAATCTTCACAAATGAGAGTATCAATGTTTTTCATTCATTTAATTCAATTGAAAATAGCCTACAACATCACAAAAATATACTTTATACTAAACCACCGATAATTGAAAAGAAATATGGGCAAGGGCAACTAGGGGTGTCAATCGGGCGGGTCGGGTTCGCGTCAGGTCATTTCGGATTTGGGTCAGTTTGGATTCGGGCCAATATCTGATATTATAACAAGCCGGACCATATGGGGTCGGGTCGGATCGGATATTCGTTTATCGGGTGAGATCGGGTATTCGGGTTAATTTGAATTTCGGTCAAACTTAGGGTTGTCAATCGGGCAAATCAGATCGGTTTTGGGTCGGGTCATTTTGGTTTCGGATTGATCCGGATCCGGGCTAATGACATATTCACATGTATTTTGACAACTCAATCCAATTCGGGTCGGTCGGGTCAATTGTTCATTTAATCGGGAGAAGTCAGATATTTGGGTCAATTTCGATGGGTTATTTCGGATTATGACTGAACTAGATTTTGTGCAAATTATATTTCGGTTGAGTCAGATTTCAGATAACTATGAGTTCGAATGAATAAGATTTCGTTTAAGTACGATCTCAGAAGATTCGCATTTCGTATAAATCGAATTGTGGTTGAAAAGTATTTCGATGGAACCAATTTTCGATTGAAGTCAAACATAATTATAATAAATATATATTCACTATAAAATCTCATATTATTGGAGTTCTATATTTAAGATTGAGTTTTGGTAAGAATGATTCTTACGGTAAATAGTGAGGATAAACCTAGACCTTTGAGTTTATGATCTAACGATAAGGAAAGTTTATGATCTAACGATAAGGAAAGTTTAGGATCAGGTGGCATTAGTTTTTTATGTGATTTCGGGCTATCGAGTTTGGGTTTTCATGTGATTTCAAATCATCCAAGTTTGGGTTTTCGGGTGATTTCGGATTGGACAACTTCGGGTTTTCGGGTAATATCGGATCAGACAACTTCGGTTTTAGGGTAGGTCGGGTGACTTCGGGTACCAGGTTGATAACGGGCTAATCCGTTCGGGTTATTTTTGGGTTCGGGCTGGCGGGTTTGGGTCGGGTCAGGCTCGGGTATACATTTATTTTATTCTTTTCGGATATCGAACGGATTCGGTGTCAGACGGATCATTCGGATCGGGTCAAGTTTTGACAGCCCTAAGGGCAACTATGCTTTATCTAGTACGGAGTATATATTGTTACACGAGTAAGGATCATATAAGGATAGTGTTTAGGATGTAAAATAAGGATTAATCTTAATCATTTGATTGTAGGAATGAAGAGTTATGATTAAAACATATGAAGTGATAAACTTGTAAATATAACTAATTTTTTTAATTTTATATATATATTTAATTATTATTATTTTTAAATAATTTCCGAAATTATTTTTTCCTAAAATATTTGTTTTCAACTTTTTTTTCCCGAAAATATTGTTTTCCCCAAAAAATATTTTTTTTCGATAATTAAGTTTTTTTCCCCAAAAAGAAATTAATTTTATTTTTTCATGAAAAAATTAGTACCATGTATTTTAACATACTACTCATGCACTTTAATATATTTATATATATACTTAATTTTAGATCACTAAACATGCACTTTAATATACTTACACAAGCATACACTTAACTTGGAATATTGATCATCCACTTTAACATAATTACATATGCACTTTTTAACATATTAAGTATGCACTTTAACATGATAAATATGCACTTTAACATACTAGCATATGCACTTTTAATATAATAAACATACACTAGCTAAAACGTGCACTTTTAATATGCATGTTAAACATGCACATTTATATATTACAACATGCAGTTTATCATATTAAAGATGTACTCTTGGTGTTTATTAAATAAAATATTTTTGAAAAAAAGACGATTTTTTTTTTGAAAAAAATAATAATTTTGGGGGGGGGGGGAAATCGAAAAAAAATTCTGGAAAAAAAAATTATTTTTAGAAGAAAAAAAATTCGATTAATGTCAAAAAAAATATTTTTTAATAAAACTATTATAAAAATAATAATATTTACAATTTTGTCACTCCAATCTTATCCATCCATCTCTTAGATCTTATGGTCCTAATTACTCCTCATTTTACACCCTAAAATCATTATACACTTTAACCTTACACAAAGAGATAAATGTTAAAATATTACCAAATAAAAAAGTGGGAAAATGAAACAAAGAAAGGACAAGAGAGAGAATAAAAATAACCTGATGTAAATATAATTTGTTTTTTGACATATGGACACGACTCACACGAGGGTCGGCAATGACAAATATAAATAAATAAACAAATAGATAGGTATAGTATTAATGTTTACTTGTCGTTAAACAAACATTTCTCTTGATTGAGAATCTACGATTTATATCCCTTAACAAGTAACCCACATGAATCACATGACAAAAAATGTTGATAAGAAGTAGTAATTCTTCATATCTTATATCAAAAAAAAAATATCTTGATATCTAAGAAATATGTACTAGCTCATCTGGTAGAATGCTCTAATATGAACTACTATATAAATTACGGAAAGTTAACCATTTTAACTACTTTCAGTTTTTTAAAAGATATCAATCATATAATATTATTAATCTTATTATTTTTTTCTCCTTACCCAATCAAACAATTATTCGATCAACAAATATCTTTTTTTATATATGTGATGTGATGTCTTGACAAATTGCAAACATTAAAAAACCGATTATAATTTTATTAAAAATACAATCAGATAAAAGAATAAACCCCACAACAAATGGGGAAAACTAAAAAAAAAAAGCACTATAATTGTCCCAATGAATTCTAAAACTTATGTTCCAACCAAATTTCATAATAAAATAAAAAGTAAAAAAGAAAAAAGGGGTGGTAACTCATAAGATTAATTATAAGGACTTTTTTTTAACATAGCTAAAAACTAGATGTCTTTCGGATAAAGATCCATCCTAAATCATCCATACGGACACTCTTAAAAGAATCCTTCAACACAAGATAAAGGTTCCATGTATTGATTCTAAGACCATCTATAATGTAGGCCTAAGCACATCTATATTACAAGACTTTGTGGATATATAATATGTCGCATGAACTTCTCTGTAACAGTGTTGGATTCTAATTTCCTCAAAATGAGTAAGAATTTGCTTGTGCCTTCGATGATCATATCAATTTCCCACGGTGTGTCTCATTTCTCTTGTAAAGCATTTATAACTGTCAGTTTGTCTCCTTCGATCGTTAGCTTCTTTATTCACAGTCGACATGCATGAACCACTCCGACCCACATCGCAATGGCTTTTGGCTGTAAAACCGATGTTGGCTGAATGTGTTGCTTATCCATAAAAAGAATATCACGAATTTTGTCGCTAAGTAAAATACATATACGAGTCTCTTCGTTACCGACCCTCGATGCATCAAAATTTAGTTTGATATACCCAAGTGCGGGTTTTATCCATTCAATTTTCTTTTCCTTCTTTGTTGTTTGTGTTCTTCCTCTGCCATTCGAAGAAACCTAAAGGCGGCATAGATCTAGCACTCATGGGCGTGTCAATTGAAAGATTACGAAAGATCATCGAATTTCTTTGATTCCAAATATGTCATCACGTAAAACATACAAGTTCAAAATTAGACATTGATGCTCTGTTATTGATTAAGTTTTCCTTGAAACTATCGGTCAGCATTGTCGGTGTTAAGCATTCATCTAACTGCAGTTACAAGGCCTTTTTTATTACGAGTTGATGTGATTTAAGTTATTCTTTACTTCCCTTATAAAGAGGCTTATATTTTTTATTACTAAACGGATGCAATGTCCTTACCCCTTACATCGTCAGATGATAAGCTAGAAGTAATCTAAGGGAGCTCATATAAAATACGTATACCTGCGGGGAAAGAAAAGTTAAGCTACCGAGGGAGTAAGCAACAACATGCATTTGTTTATCTAAAGACATGGTAGAATAGGTGTAACACCCCCAAATATATATCCTTGAAAGCGTTACCGACAGTGACATCGGATTCCACATCTGAAGCCACCCAAGGCTTAACCAATTGATATAAATCATAAAACAACAGTTATAATACAAAATATCATAACTTTTGATTAAAGCAAATGTCTCGGAATTACATCCGTAATCCAAAATACATAATCAGATACATTACAGCGGAAGTCTTAATACATAACATGTTTTAATACAGCGGAAGTCTTTTAAATAAAGGACACAAGTGTCTTGATCAAGCGATCTCACGCCTAGGATCTCAACCTGATAAAACTCTTCAAAATTCTATTTGCCTCCATCGTCGTTTCTAGCCTTCATGGAATGGACGTTTATCTGATGTGCCGTATGAGACGGATGACACCAGCCAACCATGCAAGGGAATTAATCGGTTGGTTAGTCTAATGAAAGACTATGCAAGGGTAAAACAGAAATGTTCTAAGTAGTCGTATTAGGTTAGACTCATCGCTTCTCGAATAAAAGTCGATGACGATAGTCAACCACCATACTCCTACTGAAAAATACGAAAAGGTATGATCAAGAGAAGACTCTGAAAGATTGAGTCTTACGGAAACATATGAAGAGAAGACTCCAATGAATTGAGTCTTATCGGAAAGTATGACAATGTTTGGGAACATTATAATTCACATAAGCGTTTTAAAACGACTTGGTGTTTCGGTTCACGACCAACCTCACCGCACAATGCGAATTCAGATTGGAAAGAGAACTTTACTCTGACCAAAGTCTAGACGAGTTTCTCCTAGCTGCACTACTTCCTAGATGCACTACTCGCATGAGGGTATATTAATTATGTGCATAGCGGCACTTATCTTATTTACTTCCAAAATGTATATTCACGTTATAAGCTTTTATCATAATCATCTCATCCCTCAGGATATAGAGATATATAGTCGGGAATACATCCCTAAAGGTTTAACGCCAGCTAAACGCACCTCCCCTATATTCGGATAGGGGATAGTCATGACCTGAGAGAACCCTAAGTTAGATTCGACAATAAATAGTACGAATCTAAAGAAAGACGAACGAAATCGAAGGAACGAAGCCTCGATCAAAACCACAAAGCCCAAACCACAACCACAATCGCTCGGGCACACCGCGGGTGCGGCAGCCTTGACCGCGGGTGCGGTCAAGCCACAGTGGCGAGACGACGACGACGATGTAATATCCCTCAATTTTTAGTAAGGATATTTGAGTAATTTTCCCAACCTTCGTTCAAATTAATTATTTCGCTTTCAGTGGAGTTCGGATTTTCCGTAACATCCATGATCTCCGAAACAATTTCTTGAGTGGTATAAAATACATTCAATGTATTTTCGGGACTTAAAATATTTGTTTGGAGACAAACATATAATTTTCGGGGTTTAAAATCCATACCAAAAGCCAATTCCCTTAAACTTTGCCACGAATTCCCCCGCATGTGCTTCTCTTGCCACGATACTCCCTCCGTGTAATTGTTGTCGGGGCACTTGTCAATGCATTGGCTGGAGGAGCTGATGAGTAACCCTTCCAAACGTCTCCTCCCCTGGGCTATTTAAGGATCTCGATGGGAGCAGCCATCAACCCACAACTCTCTCCCGTCTCTCTCTCCCTCTCGGTTTTCTTCTCACCGGAATCCATGGAGTTCGCTGGCGTTCCTGGGTTGGTTGGAGTGTTGCCAGAGGAGCCCAGGAGGTGTGCTTGCTGCGGTGGTTGAAGGCAGCCCTCGTCCGAGCCATCACCGTCGTCGCCGGTCTTGCTCGAGTTCGCCGGAGCTGCTGCGATTCGTCGGAAGCTGCTGCTGTCTTTCCCGGCGTCGTGGGCTGCTGCTGAACCACGAGCCGCTGCTGTCCGTTGCCGGCCGACGGCGACGAAGCGTCGAGAAGCCCCGGCGAAGCCCCGCGTGGTTGTTGTCGTTGTTGTGTTGTTGCGTTGCGCCGTTGTGCTGTTATTATTATTTGAGGAAGAAGAAGCAGTGGGGCCCTCTCCTTGTTTAATTCTTGTTGGGCCGTAAAAGCCCAAAACCCTTCCAGTCCAAATTTAACCCGAAATTATTCTAGCGGTATAATTTCGATCCCCTTTCGTCCGTATTTTTCTTTAGGAAAATTTAATAAATATTTTTATGATTTATAATCATAAAAATTTATTAAATTTAATTCCTTAAGTTCGTCCATGCAAATTAATTGATAGTTAATTAATTTGTTAGTTAGAACGTGATTCGCTGGATCGCGTGTGGACTCGTAATCCGTTGGAGCTATCTGAAGCTTAGGCCATATCCTTGGAAAGGATATCATCAGTAGTCGTCTCGTCTAGATTCATCGCCGAATCTACTCCAGGCAAGTGGCGGTTCGCTCTTGCTCATCATTCCATATTTCCATTAATTATCAATGATTTGATTGTTAATTAATTTGGAATGATTTACTGTTTTGTTGGAAACAATTTTGATAAATGATATGGATTAAAATATGATATTATAATAGGTTGTATATCTGTTAGAACAACGCTATTATAGATATATATTTTATGAGGATTGCCGGGAGGGCAACAATATGAAAAGAATATGATATTATAATAGGTTGTATATTCTGCTAGAATCGACGCTATTATAGTTATATTGTGTAGGTGTTGGCCATGATGGCTGTGATGTGGATTATTACTGTGTTGAACTGTTTAGTTAGCACGAGTATTCGTAGGAACGTTACTGGGACCCTGGGGTCCAGTCGTTTCTTTATAATCATGGGGGTTAGGAGAACCTAACACCATTTTGGAAGGTCATGACTAACCTCTATACTCGGGTATAGAGGTGGTGCACTTAGCCAGTGTCACAAATCTCGGGAGTTGCTCCCAAAGATCTCTCGTCTCGGGACGAGATGATCATAATAAAAGCTTATAACGCGATGTGTGTTTTGGAATTTAATAAGATAAGTGCCGTTGTCGCACATAATTAATATATCTTGGGCGAGTAGTGCAGCTAGGCGCTAGTGCAGCTAGAAAAGCTCGTCTTAACTTTTAGTCGCTCGAATGCGATATTGTGATTCTGTGATTAATTATGTTCCCCAACATTTGTCATACTTTCGATAAGACTCAATTCATTGGAGTATTCTTTTGGGTTGATTGCTGTGAGACTCGGTCTCCAGGATCTTCTCTTGTTCATGCCTTTTCATATATTCCAGTAGGAGTATGATGGTTGACTATCGTCATCGGTTATTATTCGAGAAGCGATGAGTCTAACCTAATATGACTGCTTTGAACCACTCTGCTTTATACCCTTACATAGTCTTTCATTAGACTAACCAACCGTAATTGTTCTCTGCATGGTTGGCTGGTGTCATCCGTTCGATTCGGCACATCAGATGAGTCGAGGACCCATGAAGGCTAGATCGACTATGAACATGAACGGTATTTGAAAATGTTTTAATCAGGCTACGATCTTTGGGCGTTGACTACTGAAGTCAATACTCTTGTAAATTATTTTAAGTCTTTCGTTGTACTGTAATAACTCTGTATTTTGTCGCATTTGGAATTATGTTGAAATTCCGCGACTATGTTTTAAATGAAAGTTATGATAATTTCGTATCATAATTGTTCTTTATGAATTGTGTTTCAATGGTAAAGCCTGGGGTGGCTTCGGTGTGGAAACCGAGGTCACTGGCGGTAATACATTTCCAAATGGGTTAAAATTTGGGGGTGTTACAGACGAAAACTCATCGGGGAAGACGACGGGGGTTCGACTCGTGGTGGCTCCGACTTCTGGATTCCTTGGACCACCCAAGCACCACCTTGAGAGCACCTCCTCCTCCTATGAGAGCTCCGGCGACAACTCCGGCGAAAGCTTGCAAATCCGGCGACAATGGAATGAGAGAGAGATTTGAGAGAGAGAGATTGGGATGCTTCCTCCTCCAAGTCCCCTCCTTTTATAAGCCAAGCAAGGAGGTCAAGCAGGCACCTCCCCCACCGCCTCACCGCCTCGGCTCCGACAAAGGCGAAGCAGCTCAGGCGAAGCCGGTCAAAGTTCGACGAAGCAGAAAAGTAATGATGACGGCGCGGGTGCGGTGGGTCTCACCGCGGGGTGCGGTGAAGGCCAATTCTGACCGCGGGTGGTCCTACCGCGGGTACGGCGAAGGCTAATTCTGCCTCTTTTGCCCACTTTTGTCTCGGGAAGAATTATGGGTATGGGTTTTAACCCCGGGCTAAATATATTCGTATCCGAACAATTATTCTAAACCCCAAAAATACTTCGAATGTATTTTATTCCACTCAGGGAATTATTACAGAGATCAAGCATTTAACAGAATGTCTGAACTTCTCTGAAATTAATTCGACTTCAGTACGAGTGTTTGGGAAATTACAAAAATGCCATTACTAAAAATGAGGGGTATTACAATAGGAGGACCCAATCTATATGGAGAAAGCCTTGACGATGAGATAGCATGTTGTATAAAGGGTGGAAAAAGTCATTACATTTTCAAAGCAGAGTAACAACCAACAGTGAGTCGTTCTCCACCCACACTTTCGTGTGCCCATTTTTAGTTTCTGAAAGAAGAGGCAAAATTGTGGGAATTTTCCTTGGGTCTATTTTCATTAGGGCAAAGGTATATACATAAGTATAAGGATATATACGTAATTACATAATCAAGATAATATGTACTTTAATACTCCCCCTCAAGTTGGAGCATGCATGTAAATCACGAATGTCCAACTTGCGAAGGAGAAACTTAAACTGTTGCTTCCCTAATGCTTTAGTGAAGACGTCAATTGGTTGTTGAGACGTATGGATCTTTGCAGTGACGACATCAGCAGCTTGGATGCAGTCGCGCACAAAGTGACGATCAATTTCAATATGCATGGTGCGCTCATGAAAGACATGATTTGTTGCAATATGAAGAGCAGCTTGACTGTCGCAAGCAAGGGACGGAGTAGTATGAGAGACTCCCAAAGAGTGAAGCAAGGACTTGAGCCAAATAAGTTCACAACAAGTATGAGCCATTGAGCGATATTTGGCCTCAACTGATGAGCGGGAGACAGTGGCTTGTTTCTAAGTCTTCCATGAGACAGGAGAAGAGCCCAACTGTATAAAATAGCCTGTAATAGAGTACCTAGAGATAGGACATGCGCCCCAGTCTGAGTCACAGAAGGAAAATAACCGAAGTGAGCTGGATGAAGAGAGATGTAATCCTTGACACGGATGACTCTTCAGATAGTGCAACACGCGCAATGCAGTGAACCAATGCGCTTCCTTCTGTAACACCCCCGACTTATGTCGGTAGTGCCACACGCCAGTGACCTCAGACTGCAAAGCCCAAAGTCACCCTAGGCTTTAATCGGAACAATTATACTTAAATACATTCATAAATAAGAGTAAACAATGACATAGTGAATAGCGTAAGACTTTATATATAAACTCGATCTTTTAAAGTTTCTCTCGTAACTTGAGAAGGATAGTTTACAACCATATTTAAATTACAGCGAAAGACTTTTAAGTAAACCCTAAATATATGACCGATTTATATATGTCTTACAACTCTGTAAGAATATTAAATTAGAACTACACATCTTAATATTACTTTAAAATAACAACCTTCAACTACAAGCCTTCTCTTCGATTGGTTACTTCAAATCGTCGGGGACCAACCTCTGATGTGCCGTATAGGACGGATGTCACCAACTAACCATGCAAGGAATAAAACAAGTTGGTTAGTATAATGAAAGACTATGCAAGGGTGAAAACAAAATGGTTCTCGTAGTCGTATATAATCATTACCCTTGTTTCCCGAATTAAACTCGATAAACAGTATATGACTATAGACTTCTACTGAAAAGAATGAAGAGGTATGATTGAAGAGAAGACTCCAATGGATTGAGTCTTATGGGAAATTACATGAATTTGTTTGGGAACATTATATTACTACACAAAGTTTTAAAAACATATCGTTGAATATTTGGGTCCTCGACCAACCTCCACGTTGTACTTCTCGCCCGAGGGTATATTAATTATGTGCAAAACCGCACTTATCTTATTAAATTTCAAAACTTGCATTAACGTTAAGGCTTTTAATCCACACCAATCTGGCAATGAGATATAAAACATGGGACGAATCCCGAATTTCGACACTAGCTAAGTGCACCACCACTTATATAAAATAAGGTTAGGTCATGACCAAAAGTATTAGGGCATTTATCCTCCTAATACCAAGTAATAAAGAAACAGCTAAACCTCGCAAGGTAAATATAGCGTTCCTACGAATACTCATGCTAACTAGCAATTATATCCACACTAAAGCACAACAATCCACACTTATTATTATCTAGCACCGTATAATAATAATAATAATAATAATAATAATAATAATAATAACAATAATAATAATATATAGGATGCGGTTCTTGTGAGAACTAAGAACAAATCACAACCATCCACGTAAGCTAGCTGTAACAAATGGTAGGCGCGTGCGTGTAAACCTAAAAAAAGGAAGAAAATGAAAGAAAGGTAGCGCTCATGTTTGTTCATGGACAGTAAACAATTAGTTCAAGGATACTTAAATAACAGTTCATGGACTTTTTTTCTCAACTGTTTCCAGCCTTTTACATCCATGTTCAAGGACATAAGTACAAACGTTCAAGGATACTTAAATGACAGTTCATGGACTTTTTCTCTCAACTGTTTCCAGCCTTTTACATCCATGTTCAAGGACATCAGTACAAACGTTCAAGTATACTTAAATGACTGTTCATGGACTTTTTCTCTCAACTGTTTCCAGCCTTTTACATCCATGTTCAAGGACATCAGTATAAACGTTCAAGGATACTTAAATGATAGTTCATGGACTTTTTCTCTCAACTGTTTCCAGCCTTTTACATCCATGTTCAAAGACATCAGTACAAACGTTCAAGGATACTTAAATGACCGTTCATGGACTTTTTCTCTCAACTGTTTCTAGCCTTTTACATCCATGTTCAAGAACATCAGTACAAACGTTCAAGGATACTTAAATGACAGTTCATGGACTTTGTCTCTCAAATGTTTCCAGCCTTTTACATGCATGTTCAAGGACATCAGTACAAACGTTCAAGGATACTTAAATGACAGTTCATGGACTTTTTCTCTCAAATGTTTCCAGCCTTTTACATGCATGTTTAAGGACATATGTACAAACGTTCAAGGATACTTAAATGATAGTTCATGGACTTTTTCTCTCAAATGGTTGTAGATCCGTCCGATTCTCTGCCCATGCGGTCGTCGCCGGCGTCGCTCCGATCCGCTCCCTTTCGCAGATCTGCTTCATCTTCTCCATTCGATGAACTCCCCTCTCTCTCTCCAAAACTTAAATTTTCACGTTTATTCAACTAGCTAACTGTACATTTGAAAAAGAAAATCGGTAACAACAATGAAAATCAAAATCAATATTCCAACGCATACCACTTCTCCCCCTAACAGCCGATCCCAAGCAATAGCAACCCCAACCAAACAAGCCAAAAAAAAAACTACAACACAATAAATTAAAACCACAAAAAAAGGACAATCAGCGTACCTTGAATTGCAGCGCTCAACCTTCCGCAGAGCTGACCTTCGCAATTATGTTTTGATGGTTTTCGGGATCAAGTGACTGTAAACTAGGGTTTTCTTTTTTTCCTCCCAAGGAAGAACTATTCCATGCGAGAGAGAATATCAAGCAAATTGGAGATCCGAGGGAAGGGGGAGGAATTTAGCGCCTCAGATATTTGGAACGCGAATTGGGAGATTAGAAAAGAGGAAATTTAATGCAGGGAGAGAGAATGGACGTTTCTAATTTCTCCGAAACTTTTGACTCCTTGAGAGAGACGCCGGATTTCTTAGTTTTCTTTTATCACAGTCGTCTGATTGATTTGTGATCAACGGTCCAGGTAATTTCTTAGTTATCTCCTAATATATTGTTCTTATGTGAAACTCTTCCATAATATATATAAGGGTTATAGCTAGCATATATGCAACCTAATAAAAATGTTTATTTTACACAATATTTTATACACACAAGTTCCCAAACGAGAAATTAAGAATATTTATCCCAACTTAATTAAGACAATAGATTAATTTTCAATTTAGAAAAATATGGAATAAATTAGCAAGAGCGAACCTCCACTTGTCTTGAATCACGAAGAAGATGAACGGTATCACGGGGATGGTTGTTCCCGAGTAGCAACTGAATCCTTGCACTATTTCCGTTCCAGAAGCAAATTCGAGATGTACCCGAATCACACACAAAAATAAATTATAATTAGATATAATTTATTTAATACTGCATTTTGAAAGGTATATATGTCTCTAGGTTTAAATTGAATTAATTTATCTCCAATTAATTCAATTTTCAAGGCTTAATCGATAGAACGATTATCTATCAGATTAAAAATTAATTAGTCGTATATTCTAAATAATCTTTTCATAAATAAATAAATCTTATAATTTATTTATAAAGTCCATAAATTTTACTCCAAAATATTATCCAAATGAAAAGTTAATATTTTAACCATTCATAGTCTAAGATAATACCCACAATTTTAATTAATTTAATCTTAATTTTATTAAAATCAAATTAATTACATCTTATTGTTCAGTATTTAAGATTAATTTAATTAACCTTAATTTAGCCAAATAATAATCAAATTAAATAAAAGAAAATTGAAATCGGACCAAAATCCCGAAAATATACCCGCACGGTGGAGCTCTTGGCGTTTCCGGCGAAATTGGCGGCCCGACGGTGGAAGCTTAGGGATTTTGTATAGGACTCAAAGACGAAGCTAGGGGTACAACCAATTGCAAGATTGAAGCTCCCAAGTGCTCGAATTTTGGCCAAGAACAACCGGTTTTCGGAAATTAGGATTCTTGAGTTTAGGCTTCGAAATTGGATGAATTAGGGGTCCGATTTGGAGGGATGTTATAGGTTTCTTGTAGGTGGGAATGACATTAACAAAACCCCTCTCATTAATCCCTCCAATTGAATACGAATTGATCCAATTTTGGATTTGTTCAATTCAGCCACCTAGATGACGCGTGGGTTTTGAGGCTGAAATTCCACGATTTTGGATTACATTCAATCCAGTTGATAAAGGAATTACGTGGAGGATAAGTTTGTCTTGAATTCAAATCCATCAATTGGCTCAAACGGATCCAAGGAGGATCGAAATCCACCATGGAAATGCTTATAAAGCTTCACGAAGTGGCTGAAGGAGGAAGATGCAATATTTGGCCTAATTACACATGCCCCCCCTATTTGACCTAATTGTACATTTTTGCCCAACTTTCTTAAGTTGTGGCAAAAATGTCCTTATTTTAACTTTTAAAAATTACAAAACTTTCCCAAATTTATTTATTTTAATATTCTAAGTATATAATATTATTCTAACCAAAAATTAAAGTGTATAAAAAATTGAACTTAGGTTAGGATATGCTTACGTTATTTTTCTTATGAATTTGACCATACTTAAATCCTTAACAAAAAATTGTTAATCTTGACTTAAATATTCTAAGTCAAATTTGATAAGTTTTATCTAAATTATAATTCACATAAAGTTAATCATAATTTAAACCATCCTTAGCTTAACGAAATAACTTACTTAGGACAATTATTACTTTATCCCTTTATGGATAACACAATAAGTAGGCACAATAATTCTTATAACTTTTATTGTTGTTTAAAATTCTAAAATTACATTCTTTGTTACACTTATTTATTTGTTTAATACCATATTATTACTATTCATATGATAATTTGAACCAAAAATTATCATAACCCAATCTTTGAATCTAAGTTCGTGAAAATTTAAATTATTCCTCCAAAAGAAATAAAATAAATTTCAAAACTTTTATTTTTATCAATTTAAAATTACCATTTTACCCTTCTATTTTAAGTGTGATTTTACGATACTGTCCCCTTAAAATAGTTTCGACCTTGAAACTAGCGCTAACACGGTAGGAAACAATCACACATGTCCCAACACTTTACACTATCCTTTATGAGTCCAGACAGTCTTTATCAACAAGTGACCTGTACTGTTTTTGGCACTCAAGGATTCTCGAATAAACGCATACTCAAAACAGTAATGAATTTAGTAATTTTCGAAACAAGAAAACACTTCTTTATTATTCGAAACATTGCATTACAACAACTGACGGAATGTCAAACAAATAGATTACTAAACTACAGAGACTATAGACACATAAGTCATTGCTCCTTATACTTAAAAATCTTTAAAAAATAACTACTCGTTCAGGGTTTCCTCCTCGTTGGATTGACGGATCACAGAGAGTCGTTGCCCCTGACTCGAAGATTCAACGGGCGCCTTGCCTTTATTACGAGCAATAGATTACTCAGAAGCGGACACTTCCGTCTTTGGGTTCTGTCTACCGCCAACATTTGAGGCCTGGTATGATTGTGTTGGCCCTTGACCCTATTGCCTACAGTATGTTTTCATGTGGTATTCTTTTCCACAATTATAACATACCCGCTTCTCTTTTTGGCAATTAAACTTTGTATGCCCAACCTCACCACAGTTGTGGCACTGAATTGAACCGCTACTCCAACCTAAGCCTTTGGTGTAGTCAGACTGAGTCTCAGTATTAGCACGACCAGACTTCTCAAACTTGATAGGCGATGCCGGCCGCTTAAATGTATTAGCCTTCTGGTTTTGTTGCCCACCCTTAGCCTTTTTCTGTTCCTCCCGTTTTCGGACAGATTCCTTCAGCGTAACCTTTATCTTATAGGCCGCATCCACATACTGCTCCAAAGTAGAGCAACTGTGACGCACATTCAGAGGTTTGATTTCTGGATTCATCCATCCATGGAAGTACCATATCTTCTATTCTTCAATATGCACGCGTAATGCAGCAAATGATTAAATTTTGCCGCCAACACAGTCACCTTCAACCCCTCAGTTTCTGGGTAGAGAAACTCCTTCAGCTTTTCTTCTCTCATAGCACGGGAGAATAATCGATCAGTGAGCTTGGCCTTGAACATTGCCCAGCTCAGATTTGGGTGGTCATCTAAACCAGTTCATTCCCACCACTCACTTGCTCCGTCTTTCAGATGTAACGAAGCAATGTGCACCTGCTCAGCCTCGGTGCAGACCACATTCCGGAACAGTCGCTCCATGTGGGAAAACCAATAGGCAACTTTGACTGGTTCTCCGGTCCTATCATAGATATCTGGGCGCATCGAATTGATCGTCTTCAATGCCCGGTTGTAGTTCCCATCGTTTCTTCCGGGAACCACTGAAGGCACAAGACCTTCACGTCCCCCAATATCAGTAACGACCTGAGGAACGAAAGTCGCTTGAGCTTGCGGTATCCCCTGGGCCGTCAATATCTCAACAACTTGCCTCACAATCTGCCCAATCACCGTAGCATCCAACACGATCGGGGTAGGAGGTGGATCCCGCACCATCCCCTTGCTGAGCAGCACTCCTCAGATGAATTCGGGAACCATCGCTAGGACCTTCATTATCCGCTCAGTTGGTGGATCGGGTGTTCACCATCTGTTGATGAACCATAACGTCGAATTAAAAATTTCCAACTTGTATATGATACTTAATCACTTACGTTATGATACGAATAGTAAGGGTCCAAACCAATAACTTATATTAGGTTGACTGACCTTCCACCATTACCCTTAAAACGACTTACGAATGGATCTAAGAAATAAGTAACAGAATTGAAGCTTGCAAGAAGTTTGAAAACCACTTGTTATTTAAACTTTATATTTTTAATTTAATAGAATAACTTCATAAACTAATGGCATTATAAACTTTACCAAAACCATACTTTCAAAATTTATAATCTTAGTTTACCCATTACCACACCATTTTATAAAAGCACTATACCAACTAATATTTAACAATAGAAGTTTCAAACCATTACTTTTTAAATTTTTCTAAACCTTAAGAAATTTTAAAACCTTACATTTAATACTATCAATTTATTTTCTTGAGATTCCTTTATCGAAATAAAATAGTTTCAAATTTTTTTTAAAAAAAATCTCAAACCTAACAATAAGCCAAGAATTTTAAAACCATTGCTCTGATACCATAATTGTAACACCCCCGACTTGTGTTGGTAGTGCCACATGCCATTGACCTCAGACTGCAAAGCCCAAAGTCACCCTAGGCTTCAATCGGAATAATTATACTTAAATACATTCATAAATAAAAGTAAACAATAACAGAGTGAATAGCGGAAGACTTTTATATATGAACTCGATCTTTTAAAATTCCTCTCGTAACTTGAGAAGGTTAGTTTACAACCATATTAAAATTACAGCGGAAGACTTTTAAGTAAACCCTAAATACATGACCAATTTATATATGTATTACAACTCGTTAAGAACATTAAATCAGAACTATACATCTTAATATTACCTTATATAACATTCTTCAACTGCAAGCCTTCTCTTCGATTGGTTAATTCAAATTGTTGGGGACCAACCTCTGATGTGTCGTATAGGACGGATGTCACCAACCAACCATGCAAGGAATGGAACCGGTTGGTTAGTCTAATGAAAGACAATGCAAGGGTGAAAACAAATTGGTTCTCGTAGTCGTATATAATCACTACCCTTATTTCCCGAATAAAACTCGGTAAACGATATATGACTATAGACTTCTATCAAAAAGAATGAAGAGGTGTGATTAAAGAGAAGACTCCAATAAATTGAGTCTTATGGGAAATTACATTAATTTGTTTGAGAACGTTATTGTAACACCCCTGACTTATATCGGTAGTGCCACATGCCAGTGATCTCAGACTTTAAGTCCAATGTCACCCTAGGCTTTAATCTGAACAATTATACATAAAAATACAATTATAATAAAGAGTAAATAGCGGAAGACTTGTATAATGAAAATCAATCTTTTATTAAAATTCCTCTCCTTAAATGAGAAGGATAGTTTACAAATGATTTGAAATTATAGCGGAAGACTTTACATAAATTCTAGTTACTTGCCTAGCACTTATACCTATTATATTAACTAGATAAGTAAATCTTATACTTAAAACAAACTCAGGAAAAACTAAACTTCAATCACAAGTCTTCTTCTCCGTCTCGTTACTCTTAAACAACCTGAGGCAAGTCGACTGATATGCCGTATGGGACGGATGACACCAGCCAACATGCAAGGAAAAATATGTAACAAAATACTTTCACTAAAACGAAGGATGGACAAAAGAGATATACACCAAGAGAATATCCGAAATGAATGTGGGTATTATGGGAAGAAGATATGATTTGTTTGGGAACGTTTTAAATTACACACAACATATAAAACTCCATTGAATAATTAGGTCCGACCAACCTCACCGCATAATGCGAATCCAGATTGGAAAGACGACCCGCTTAAGTTGGAGCACGAGCGGTTTCCAAGTTGTACTTATCGCTCGAAGTTTATTAATTATGTCCTCGCATCACTTATCTTATTTAATTTCACCACACCACAATTATTCTTAAAGCTTTTAATACAATCTCGAATAACTACGAGAATAACACAGGGCGACATTACGTCCAACCCAATTGCACTAGCAAGGTGCTTAAACACCTCTTATCCTTAACGCGTGGATAAGAAGCAATGGTCATGACCTTAAAAGTATAAGGTAATTATTTCGACTAATACCGAGTTATAAAGAGATCATTACGTCTCGCAAGGCCATAATATCTCTGACACACACGACTATTAAAGTCCACATTTAATGACTATAGAGCCCACACATAACACACAAAGTTCACACACAATACCGTCATTACGACGATAACAACATTAATCATATATACCTATATATATATATCAATAATAACTAACAACCTAGATACAAAATTATTTATAGCACACAAGTGTTCTCAAACATTAATTAGGTTTTAGAAATTACCCACAAGAGCGAACCATCATTGGCCTTAATTAGATTCGGCGATGAATCTAGACGAAAAGATAACCGTTGATTTTATTTTCGGAAACATGACCTATATTCCACGATAACTCTAGCAAGGTTTCAGGTGGCTCAAATCGATCGATCTTGGGGCGAATTTGAAATGGACTGCGTAATGGATTAATGGGCTGAATGGCCCATCTCCCATATTTCTATTCTAAGGCCATGACACCCACGTGGTCCACTTGCTCCTCCTCCTTCAAATTCCTTAAGCAGAAGGCGGCACAACATCACGAAGACGATGGCGGAAGACACGACCCGCGCTGGCTTGAACTAAAGTGGTCCTGGGCTCGGACGGTGTCTTCGACCACCTGAAGCAACTAGAAGCCAGCATCCGGCAGCGAGCAGGTGCGCAGGAGCGGCGGCGGCCTGGTGGTGCGGTGTCCCGACCGGAGGTAACGCGCAGAAACAGGGGCGCCGACAACGAGTTTGGATGGCTCGTACGGGCTCAAACGGAGTCCAAATGGAGCGGCGTCAGCGGCTATGGACTCGTATCGTCGAGGGCTACCACCAGGTATGTCGAGTGGCGGAGGACGGTGGTTTCCGGTGCCGAAAATCAGCCACAACAGAAGGCTCGTGAAAACAGAGGACGAGGAGGCTTTGTTTGGTTTAGAGCGAAATTGCTTGAAGGAAACCCATTTATTTGCTTGGTGTT
Source organism: Rheum nobile (assembly GCA_027886185.1). NCBI lineage: Eukaryota > Viridiplantae > Streptophyta > Magnoliopsida > Caryophyllales > Polygonaceae > Rheum > Rheum nobile. Next base: position 2,146,080 of record WOAB01000717.1, on the reverse strand, counting down.
TATAGGGATTTCATAGCTTTGATTGATTGCAACTCCGGATCCCCCGCGAGCCTTTGATTCGACCTAATCGAATCAAATCCGGTGAAATCGTCCACGAACTCGAGAACAGAACATTCACCGTTCTTGAATTAATTTGGACGATATAATGGAGTTAATTAGTCTGCTAACCTTAGGGATTTCGTATTTAACTTAATAAGGAAGATTCCGGATTTTCCGGATTAGATTATCTCGGTGGAGCTCAAATTTTGGTTTTGAAAATTTAGAACTACAGACCCACAACTCCACAAGGCCACAAGCAGAGCAACTGAGCAAGGCAGCCGCTTGTTCTCGTATAAAATAAAGGGATTTACAAGTTTTGCACAATAATTCCGGTATTGTCACGCATGGCCCAAACTTTAAGGTAAACTGCACAATCGATTCAAACTTTTTAAATTAATGCCATTTTCATCCTTAATTAATTATCAATGAAATTAAAAGCCTTCAAAACTTACGTATTTTACTATTTTGCCTAATTTAATTTAATAAATTAAATTTAAGGCAAATATAGTTATATAATTATATTTTAGACCAATATAATTGTAAAATTATTTTTTTGTACCCATAATTTTATATTTCTCTCTAGTATTTCATCTAAGAAATATTGTAAGTAATATTTTTGCTTTAGAATTTAAAGTTTAAACTTCTATTTCTTTTAAAACTATTATCAACATAAAAGTTTTTTATTTATAACAAATGGAAAAATATTTACTTATAAATGTTTTAAATATTAGGGATATTACAGTTATATTACTACACAAAGTTTTAAAAACATCTCGTTGAATATTTGGGTCATTGACCAACCTCACCGCGTAATGCGAATCCAGATTGGAAATGGAACTTACTTTAGACAAGAGACCGGACGGATTACAGGTTGTACTTCTCGTCCGATGGTATATTAATTATGTGTAAAACCACACTTATCTTATTAAATTTCAAAACTTGCATTAACGTTAAGGCTTTTAATCCACATCAATCTCGCAATGAGATATAGAACATGAGACGAATCCCGAATTTCGACACTAGCTAAGTGCACCACCACTTATATAAAATAAGGGTAGGTTATGATCAAAAGTATTAGGGCATTTATCCTCCTAATATCAAGTTATAAAAAAACAGTTAAACCTCGCAAGGTAAATAGCATTCCTACGAATACTCGTGCTAACTAGCAATTATATCTACACCAAAGCACAACAATCCACACCAATTATTATCTAGCACCCTATAATAATAATAATAATAATATATAAGGGTTATAGATAGCATATATACAACCTAATAAAATGATTCATTTTACACAACATTTTATACACATAAGTTCCCAAACGAGAAATTAAGAATATTTATCCCAACTTAATTAAGACAATAGATTAATTGTCAATTAAGAAAAATATGGAATAAATTAGCAAGAGCGAACCACCACTTGCATTGAATCACGAAGACGATGAACGGTATCACGGGGATGGTTGTATCCGAGTAGCAACTTGAATCACTGCTCTATTTCCGTTCCAGAAGCAAATCCGAAACGTATCCGAATCACACACAAAAATAAATTATATCTCAAGTAATTTGAAGGGTAAATGTCTCAAGGTTTAAATTGAATTAATTTATCTCCAAGTAATTCAATTTTCAAGACATAATCGGTAGAACGATTATCAATACGATTAAAAATCAATTAGTCGTATATTCTAAATAATTTTTTCATAAATAAAGAAATCATAAGATTTATTTATAAAGTCCATAATTTTTTCTCCAAAATATTATCCAAATGAAAAGTTAATATTTTAACCATTCATAGTCTAAGATAATACCCAAAGTAATTTTAATTAATTTAATTTTATTAAAATCAAATTAATTCCATCTTATTATTAACTAATTAAGTTTAATTTAATTAACCTTAATTAAGCCAAATAATAATCAAATTAAATAAAAGAAATTTGAAATCGGACCAAAATCCCAAAAATATACCCGTGCGGTGGAGCTGTTGGCGTTTCCGGCGAAATTGGCGGCCCGGCGGTGGAAGCTAGCGGTCGAAATTTGGTCAAGAACAACCGGTTTTCGGAAATTAGGGTTCTTGAGTTTAGGCTTCGAAATTGGATGAAGTGGGGGTCCGATTGGGAGGGCTTTTATAGGGTTCTTGTAGGTGGGAATGCCATTAACAAAACCCCTCTCATTAATCCCTCCAATTGAAGACGAATTGATCCAATTTTGGATTTGTTCAATTCGGCCACTTAGATGACGCGTGGATTTTGCGGCTGAAATTATACGATTTTGTATGACATTCAATCCAATTGATGGATGAATTACGTGGATGATAAGTTTGTCTTGAATTCCCATCCATCAATTGGCTCAAACGGATAGGAGGATCGAAATCCACCATGGAAATGCTTATAAAGCTTCACGAAGTGGCTGAAGGAGGAAGATGTAATATTTGGCCTAATTACATACGCCCCCCTTATTTGACCTATTTGCATTGTTTTGCCCAACTTTTTTAAGTTGTGGCAAAAATATCCTTATTTTTACTTCTTAAAATCACAAAACTTTCCCAAATTTATTTGTTTTAATATTCCAAGTTTATAATATTATTCTGACCCAAAATTAAAGTGTATAAAAATTTTAACTTAGGTTAGGACATGCTTACGTTATTTTTCTTATGAATTTGACCATACTTAAATCCTTAATATTATTTTTTAATCTTGACTTAAATATTCTAAGTAAAAAATGATAAGTTTTATCTAAATAGTAATTAACATAAAGTTAATCATAATTTAAACCATCCTTAGATTAAAGAAATAACTTACTTAGGACAATTATTATTTTATCCCTTTATGGATAACACAATAATTCTTATAACTTTTATTGTTATTTAAAATTCTAAAATTACATTCTTTGTTACACTTATTTATTTATTTAACACCATATTATTATTATTCATATGATAGTTTTAGAGCTTGCATACCTGATCAGGGGAAGCTCGTGGTACACCGGGTGGTAGAGACATGTACACATCTTCAGTGAGGTCTCCATGAAGAAAGGCATTGTGAACATCCATATGATGAAGTTCCCAACCCTTGATAGGAACAACAGACAAAAACACATGAACAATGACCATCTTGGCCACTGGAGCAAAAGTCTATGTGAAGTCGACACCTTCAACTTGTCTGTTTCCAAGCACAACAAGATGAGCTTTGTAGCGCTCAAGTTCACTTGTAGAATGGTACTTTATCCGATACACCCACTTGCAACCAATAGCTTTCTTTCCAACAGACAACTCAGTAATAACCCGGGTATTGTTTCTAGCAAGAGCATCAAGCTCACTCTACATAGCTACAGGCCAAGGGACGTGTCGAACAGCCTCTGAAAAGGTTGCAGGTAGAGGTGTTCAGCAGTTCGATTGGGTTCTGAAACCGTCCAAAACCGCCTAGAACCGAAACCGAAATCGGTTGGAATCGGCCGAGACCGGTTCTAGTTCATGATTTCATAGAATCGTAGAACCGGCGATTCGGACCGCCGGTTTCAAACCGGTTGAACCGCCCACTTTGGACACATTGATTTCCACTTACATCTAAAAGCTCAACTTTAAGGCCCAACTTTAAATTATAAAGGCCCAAATTTTAACTAGTATTGGGCCTATACACAAATGTTTTTCTAGTAGCCCAAATGAACTACCAAAATTTCTTGGCTCATGAAAGAGATGTTGCCTTTTTACTACATCTCTCTCTCCCATAACTCCATAAGTCCCATTCCCATAGTTCAATACTTCAATACGTACATAATGGTACATTAGTAGCCACCGGCGGAACGGCTAGTGTTGGAAGTTGGAACTTCCAACTTTGGAAGTCTATGCCATTTATATATAAAAAAGCCGTTGGCTTCTATAAGCCAATGGGCATTTTTTTATTTTTTTAACAAAATTTTATATATCTTTAATCTACACATTTTATCCTATAAATACCCCCATCTTACTTTCATTTCTCTTCACACCAATCTCATTATCTCTTTTAAGCATTACAAAGTCTACAATTCTCTCCAATTCTCTACGAATATCTTTATTTATATTTATTCTTAATCTTATAGTATTTAAATAATAAATACTTATAAGAATTTGTTTATCTTATTATTTATTTACTTGCTTATTACAACTTCTCTATTAGTTTATCATCCTTGTTATTTATATTTAAAAATGGAGAATGTTCAAAATGTTGTCGGAACACAAGAGAGTCAAACTCCCACCACCCAAAGAATTGAGGGTGGAATAGGCTCGTCCCAAATGAGTCAAGTGGGAAGATGACGAACTCTTACTTTCGATATTTATACAAAACATTTTAGAAAATGACCTATGAATAAAAATAATAAGTGTCAAGTTTTTTGTAACTATTGTACTACAATATACACTTATCAAAGTGGTGGAGGTAATGGAAATTTTACGAAGCACATCAAGAAGGACCATCCAGACAAGATTGGAATGATGCGAGGTCAAACAATTCGCGGGGTTTGCAACTTCTTCTCCTCATTCTCCTAATTTATTTAGTTATGATCATGAAGCTAGTATTAATGCTTTAGCCGAAGCTATTAGTGTTGATCATTTAGCATTTCAATTTAGTGAATATGTTGGTTTTAATGAGTGGATTATTAATCATGTGCAACCGGCTCATAGATCGGTTTCTAGACATACGATTAAGAGAAGAATTATGCCCGCATATAAAAAACGTAAGAATGCTTTGATCGAATTTTTTAGTACAAATGATGTTCATGTTTCTATTTGTAGTGATATTTAGAGTGATCATCAACTTGACCATTCATACATGGGTATTACTTGACATTTTATTGATAGTGATTTTAATGTGCAAAAATGAGTTTTGGCTTATAAGGAATTTGATGACGCCCATAATGCGGCCAATATTTGTGCAATCATACATTCTATTTTACAAGAATATAGATTATCTATGAGAGTTTTTTCTATTTCTTTTGATAATGCATCCAACAACACCACTTCTATTCATGCATTGATTTCAAATTGCAAACCGGTTTTTGGAGATAAATATTTTCATGTACGGTGTGTTTATCATATTTTAAACTTATGTGTACAAGATGGTTTAAAGGCTATGACCAATATTCTTAAGCCAATTTAAAAAGTTATTAAACATATTTGGTTGAATAAAAATGTTACAAAGGATTGGGCAAGATTTTGTATTTCCCATGGAGTTTTGCCAAAACGTTTTTCAAAAGATGTTGGTCATCGCTGGAACTTTACTTTTAAATTACTTTGTCAATCACTTGCTTATAAAGAAATATTATCTTCTTTTTCCACTCAATCAATTTTGGGGACTCCCCTCCTAACACCGATTTGGGACACTTGTGCTTCTATTGTGAATGTTTTAAAAGTTTTTTATGATGCAACTAATACTTTTAGCCATATATATACACCATGTGCTCATTTGTTTTGTTATGAAGCTTTGAATGTGGCCGAGGCTTTTAGTAACAGGCTTAAAATTCTCGAACTTGAGAGGGCTATTCATCATATGCGTGCTAAATGGTTGAATTATTATAAAGTTATTCTCGATATTTATCTTGTTGCTTATATATTTGATCCTAGGTTGAGATTTGAGTCATTAGAATTTTTTTTACATGAATATTATGAATGATTGGAAATAGACATTGAGGATAACGATTGTCATGTTCCATCTATTGTTAGGAATGTTAGAAAGCAAATTGATACTTTGTTTACTCATTTTCATGTTTTCGTTGATACACCTTCGTCTCAATTACCTCCTCCATCATCATCCATACCAACTAGTTCAAAAATAGGATCTAATCTTTTTAGTAATAAGAGACCAAGGCATTCGAGCTCACATTCGGAGCTCGAGACTTATCTAACAACTCATTTTGAATTTGGTGAGGATTTTATTATTTTGGATTGGTGGAAGCGTCATAAGAAGACGTATCCTACACTAGCAAAGATAACTTCTCAAGTTCTCGCCGTTCCCGCCTCAACGGTAGCGGTAGAGCAAACTTTTAGCCAAGGTGGGCACATTCTAGACAAAAAAAAAGATTGAGATTGGCACCCGATGCATTGCAAGCTCAAGTATGCATCAACGATTGGAAGAGGGCGACACTTAGACAACAAACGTTGAAGGATGACTCTTCATCAGACGATGACTTGGTTGGAGTAGAGTCAGTAGACACACTGAATCCGAGCGGATCCAAAGGAGAGTCTTAGGTAAGTGGGGTTCCATAATAAAGGTAAGAGAACTACGTGGGCTTTGATTCCTCTAACCCCGAGAGGATACGCAGGCAACTTAATATTAAGTTCAAGCCCTCTATTTTTCCAATTTTTTTCTTGTAATTTTGTATTAAGAAATATGCTTATTGTATTTGTTACTTTAAGAATTTATTGTATAATAAAACCTTTAAAGGTTTAATAATTAATATTTATTAACTTATTAAATTTTTTAGTTGGACATTTTTTAAAAATAAAAAAAATAATAATTTTTTTAAGAAACATTATTTTCCCCCAGTTCGGAACCGGTTCAAAACCGCTTGAACCCGAAACCGGAACCTGCGGTTCTAGAACCGTGAACATCTCTAGTTGCAGGCTCATGCCCTGCAGTAATAGCTGCTAAAAAATGTGCATGCTTATCTGGAAAATTAGCACAAGAAACATATGATGTTATAGGGTAAGATGTACTAGATGAAGTAGAGGGTGCAGAGCTGCAAACTATACTACAGACATAGTCACGTAGAAGAACTGAAGGTTGTCTAGCCCGTGTGCTTTGCCTAACCTCATTAGATGGACACTGTGATGGCTCGAAATGTGACACATCAGTGGTCGCACTAGTAAAAGGCGATGAACCTGTGTCATGAGAGACAATTGGAGAAACATCATTCCCCCTATTTGAAATAATCTCATGAGGCGTGTCAAAAATAGCAGGATGAAGAGACTTAGATGAAGTTTCAGACTGTAGAGGAGTGACCAAAAAGGGGAATTGGGTCTTATAGAACACCACATCTTTAGATACAAATATAGCACCTAAGTCAAGATCGTGTACACGCCATCCGCGCTTGCCAAATGGATACCCAAGAAAAACACACTTTCGACTCCTAGCAACAAAGTTGTCCTTAGGACGAGGAAATCTAGATGCATAGCAAAGGCATCTAAAAACCTTCATATGATTATAAGAAGGAGCATGACCAAACAACAATTGGTAAGGTGTTTTGTTGGCCAACAATGACGTAGGAGTCCTATTTATCATATAACAAGCAGTTAAAACACATTATCCTCAAAGTGATATAGGTAGACCTGCTTGGAAACACAACGCATGAGCCACATTAAGGATGTGACGATGCTTACGCTCCACTCTGCCATTCTGTTGAGGTGTTACAACGCAAGAATTCTCAACTATGATTCCCTATTCACAAAAGAACGAGCGCAAACAGAGGAATTCAGTCCCATTGTCAGAGCGGAACCACTTCATCTTCCTATGAAACTGAGTTTGAATCAGAGCAGAAAAATTATTAATCAAAAAGGCAACCTCAAACTTAGTTGTCATTCGAAAGACCCACACATCATGAGAGTAATCATCAATAATCATAAAAAAGTAGGAAGCTCCAGTAGTAGATGTGATACTATAAGGCCCCCAAACATCACAGTGAATGAGATCAAACAAACCATCAGCTTTATTATCACTTAAAGGAAAGGCATTAGAGAGTTTGCTTAGCTTTGAAATAAATGTCACATGGAGCATCCTTAGAAGAAACCTTAAGTGAATGATCAATAACAGGTAATGAAGATAATGCAGCAGAAGATGGATGACCAAGTCTTCTATGCCAAAGAGAATACAAAGTAGACGCAGCTGATGTATGACAAGAATGAGCAGAGGAACGTAAAGTGCGCAACCAATAGACACCACCCCGTTGTTCACCTGCACCAATCACCGTCCTCGTAATAGTGTCCTGTATCAGACACAACCTGTCCGTGCCAGTGAAAACACACTTAGCATCGGATGCTAATTGACCAAAGGAGGTCAAATTGCAACTCGGAGATGGAATAAGTAGAACATGAGATAGCCTAAAATCATCTGTAAACCGCAGAAAGCCTTCATGAGTTGTAGTAGCATAAGTATTATCAGGCAGCAAAATAGACACAGGCGCAATATCAACCATGTCTTTAAGCAACGCCTTGTTTCCCGTCATGTGAAACGAGGCACTAGTATGAAGTATCCAAGAAGAATGCTTACTACCACCAGTGCTAAGGGTATGAAGAGTACAAAAAAATTTCACAACAACATTCCATTAATCATCATTGAGACAAGGACCGAGGGATGTCCGTATTGATCTTTATCCATCCTCATTTGGCTTTTTCCAAGGAACATATAAGAGCTTCGTTTCTTCCCTATTTTCACCCATTTGTTTCTCTGTTGGACCAATATATAATATATTCTCTCATATTGTGTGGGGCCATCAAACACTTAGCTTGCATGTTGTGTCGACGCCATAGCCACCATAGTGTCGTGGAGAAGATCGTCCACCGCTCTCTAACTCCGTCAACATTCTTATATTCATTCTGATTCAAGCTGCAAAGAGGAGTTAAGGAACAAGCGATTGGCGATATCATATGCTAATGTTGTTAAAATTGTGATTCAAACTCTGTGTCCAAACCGCAGGTGCAGCATGACTGTACCGCAGGTGCGGTCGGAAACAGAACCTAGAATTCTGTTTTATGCAGTTTGTTGACTAGCTATGTTTAAGGGCTTTTAATTAATTGTTTTAGTTTGTTATTTAGTCCACTAAGTTAGTGAGTAGTTAGACGTGGTTAGTGGGAGTAATTAGGGAGTTTGTTAAGCCTAGAAATGCTATTTATTCTATGTGTAATCAATCGATCAAAATGACTGAGAAGTGCAGTTCAGCAAAAGTTCAGCAGAAACTATGTTCTTGTTCTTGTGTTGTTCTTCAATTTCTGTGAGATTTATGTGACTCTTTTCCAATAGTTTGGTATCAGAGCGTGTCTGGGTTTCGATCCAAGACAGTGAGTGAGAAAATTAAGAGAAAATACAAGGGAGTGAAGAGACACGGGATAATACAAGGGCAACACGGGATAATACAAGGGCAACACGGGAAAAAACAAGGGAAACAAGGGAACAAGAGTGAGTTGTTCACAATGCAGAACAACAATGGAGCAGGGTCTGGATTTTCACAATTGCCCATTTTTAATGGTGTGAAGTACCAGTTTTGGAGCCTCAAAATGAAGACCTTATTCAGGTCTCAAGAGCTGTGGAGTTATGTCGAGGAAGGCTTCGAGAATGATGATCCAGAAAATCCAGATCTCCAACTAAGAGAGAAGAGGAAGAAGGATGCAAAGGCCTTGTTTATGATACAACAAGCCTTGGATGATGAGATCTTTCCAAGGATAGCATCTGCAAAGACATCAAAGAAGGCCTGGAATACTTTACAGCAAGAGTATTTAGGAGATAAGAAGGTGATCACAGTTCGACTGCAATCACTGAGAAGGGAATTTGAGACTTCCCTTATGAAGGAGAAGGAATCTGTGCAGGATTACCTATCTCGAGTGTCAGGAATTGTGCAACAGATGAGAGCATATGGAGAGGGAATGTCCAATGCAAATGTGGTTGGCAAAGTACTAAGAAGCCTTACAAGCAAGTATGACCACGTTGTAGCTGCCATTAAGGAGTCAAAGGACATGGAGGAGTACACCTTTGAAGAGCTAATGGGATCACTGCAGGCCCATGAAGAAAGGTTGAATAGATCAACTGAGAACAAGGAGGAAAAGGCATTTCAAGTGAAGGAAGAGACTCTCTACAAAGGGAAGTCCAAGGATGATGACTCCAACGAGCAAAGGAGTTCAATTAAGTGCAAGCATTGCAAGGAAGATGACTCCAACGAGCAAAGGAGCTCAATCCAGTGCAAGTATTGCAAGAAATTTGGTCACAAGGAAGATAATTGTTGGCATAAAGGAAAGCCACAATGTTTCAAGTGCAAGAGATTTGGTCATATACAAAGAAATTGCAGGTTTGACAATGAGAATGAGCCAAGCATGGCACAAGTAACAAGAGAGGAAACTCTCTTTTGAAGAAGATGAGAAGTGCATCAAAGATAGGGAAAGATGAGAAGTGCATCAAGATTGAAGATAGATGAGAAGTGCATCATAGTTTGAAGAAGATGAGAAGTGCATCAGGATCAAAGAATGAAGATAAGTTTGAATCAAGGGAGGGTGTTAAAATTGTGATTCAAACTCTGTGTCCAAACCGCAGGTGCAGGATGACTGTACCGCAGGTGCGGTCGGAAACAGAACCCAGAATTCTGTTTTATGCAGTTTGTTGACTAGCTATGTTTAAGGGCTTTTAATTAATTGTTTTAGTTTGTTATTTAGTCCACTAAGTTAGTGAGTAGTTAGACGTGGTTAGTGGGAGTAATTAGGGAGTTTGTTAAGCCTAGAAATGCTATTTATTCTATGTGTAATCAATCGATCAAAATGACTGAGAAGTGCAGTTCAGCAAAAGTTCAGCAGAAACTATGTTCTTGTTCTTGTGTTGTTCTTCAATTTCTGTGAGATTTCTGTGACTCTTTTCCAACAAATGTGATTGATTAATTTTCGTTGGGGTAGGATTCCAGCTCAAAAACATCGGGGGAATTAAGGGCAACAGAGATTGCATTCAAAACTAATTTTAGAAGGATTGTTGTGGGGAAATGATGAGTGAGAACTACCCAGTTACATCATACGCCCTTACTCTCGAGTGTTGCTATGAAACATAAATTAATGGGTCAACATGAAACTGCCTCATTCAACAACATTAAATTCAGGATCTATCTGCCCTACCATAAAAGGGCGATGGTCTCTATATATCACCTAGGATCCAACGTGCCCCTTTGATAATGATGGTATGGACTACTTTCTACAAATCTCCATACATGAGATGGGGAAGCTACATTGGAGGGGGATTGTCTTGTGTATTTTGAGTGGAGTACTTGTGCCCAAAATTTGTCACAATTGAGAAAAAAATCCGTAGCCCAATTTGCCGACGATTGCCATGTTGATGTCCTACATCGAACGAATTCCCAGTCCTCCCATCCGTTTGGGTTTGCACACTTCCTTCCTTATAAAATACAAGGAATATGTTTTTATGTTGATCCTAGTTGTCCAAATAAAGTTCATGGTTATCTGGACAATATGCTTACAAATTGAGAATGGTAAGTAGACTGAGGAGAGGATGATTTTGGCTAGTGTAACACGCCCCAAAGTTGAGCTAGCAACCTTTCAATCCTGATAATTTGGCACGGATTTTATCAAGGAGTGGTTGAGGGGTACCTTTTGAGACTCTCTTATAAAGCACTATCATTCTCATATAACTACCGAGGTCAGTAGTGACCTCAAAGTCACACTCTTGTATGATAGTGTTGATCAAGTCCTCCTTAACATTAGCTAAGACAAACAGTTTCGACTTGGAATTGTTCACTTTCTAACATGAAGCTCTGTAGAATGCCTTCAAACAACCCTGGGTAATTCTGAGCCGAGGGATTGAAGCTTAGGCGAGAAGGACGATGTCATAAGCGAAAAATATGCAAGAGAGGCTTCAGATAGGGATGGCAACAGGGTGGGTTCGGGGCGGGGAGTACTCTCCCCGTCCCCGTTTTTTGCCCCAAACCTCGTTCCCATTCCCGTCCCCGAATAGGGATCAAAAACTCCCCCTGTCCTCGTCCTCGTCGGGGCCCCTCTCCCCGTCAGGATCACGGTCCCCGTTTCACTACACATAAATTATATTATTAAGATTTAGGGTATAAAGGGTTTGAGATTTATGGTTTCACGTCTAAATTATACAAGATTTATGGACTAAATGGTATAAAATTTAGGATTTAAGGTCAAGAAAAACACAAAAATAATGTATTCGGCGAGGATCCCGCGAGTTTTCCCGTCGATGACGAGGCAGGGAACGAGGTAGGGATTCCCCGCCTTGCTCCCCGTCCCCGCGAGGGGCTAAATTTTTTCTCTCGCGCCCGTCTTCATCCCCGTTTAAACGCCTCATTCCCGTAGCGGGGATTCCCCACGGGAATAGGGAATCCCCGCCCCGTGGCCACGCATGGCTTTGGACATTTTTAGATAGCTGAATCAATTCCTATTTTTGTCATGAATAGATTGTTGGATCAAATGGCTGAGTCTTTCCCTACACAACACAAAGATATATGGGATATTATCCTCATCGATAGAATACCATGAGTGAGCATAAAGCTTTCAGTTGTCTCACCATTCCAGCGGAGGCGCATAGTCGATGATCCAACACATTCCTTAATCCACACAACCTAGTTTGGAGGGAAGCCTTCATCAATGACAATTTCTTCTACGAGATCCCCGCTACCACTTCGTGTGCCAACAGTACCCCGGTCTGGACGTAGAGCGGCTTTGGCCGATCGAACCAGGCGATAAGACAAAAAAAAAAGTACTATCAATTTTACATTTAAAATTTTAACATATAAAGTTATATAAGGTATATTGAGCACTTAAAACATAGAGTTATTAAGTCATTATAATCTACTATATATACTAAATTAGAATCTCACTATGCCACGTGACACTCCCATAATAATATTGGCACGTGTCATTTCCTCTTCTTCTTTTTTTCATTTTTCTCAATTAAATATAATTATATTTCAAGATTTGTTTCCTAAATCTAACGTAATATCTTCCTAATTTACATACAAATCAATCACAAAGATTACAAATCAAATCTATATCTTCTTTCTTTCAAATTTCACATTAAAAATATTATGAAAATATTCTAAATATATTTTTGGATATTTCTAAAATACTATTTTTATAACTTGATTTAATAATTATAAGAGTTAATTATTCAAAATACTATTTTTGTGATTAATTAACTCTCATACTCATAATTAATTAACTCTCATAGTCATAATATCTTCCTAATTTAATTTTGAGTATGAGAGTTTCCTAAATCGAACGTAATATCTTCCTATTTTTGTGATTAAATAGGAAAAGCTTTACATAAGAACAATATATTAGGAGAGAACTAAGAAATTACATGGACCGTTCATCACAAATCAATCGGACGGCTGGGATAAAAGCGATTGGGGGAGGCAGTTTTTAATTCCAGATTCCACTCTCCTTTTTAGGTTTACATTACACGCGCCTCTGTCACCTCCCTGATCAAATTTTCATGGAATTTCAACCGCCATTTTCACTCTTTTTTCGATTCTCTCCATCTCGCTCTCGAGTCTTCTCCATCTCGCTCTCGATTCTTTGCCATTTTCACTCCTTTTTCGACGTTTCACCGCGCCTCTCTCGAAGACAACGACTACTCTACATTGTCTACTGATTCCGGCAGCAAAGGCGTTGAAGTTCCGGTCACTCAAAAACCGAGTATGAAACCCTAAATTACTCGATTTCCACTTTTTATGTAGTTTTCCGCATCTTATCATGCTAATATCCTTTTGAATCTGTGTTATTATGTTGTTTCCATGGCCAAAGAAGCCAAATCTGTGTTATTTGTGGAAAAAGTGTACGGTGTTTGTGTTTTTATCTGATTTCCCCCCTCCGAAGAGGTTCAAGTTGTTCTATTGAGTGATATGGTGTTAACTTTACCGCTATCTTCAGATTTGGCTTAATGTGTGCTTTGGATGTCGAGTAAAGAGTCTGTTATTTTCCATCAACGTTTCAAATGATATCCATGAACATTTGTACTGATGTCCTTGAACATGCATGTAAAAGGCTGGAAACATTTGAGAGAAAAAGTCCATGAACTGTCATTTAAGTATCCTTGAACGTTTGTACTGATGTCCTTGAACATGAATGTAAAAGGCTGGAAACAGTTGAGAGAAAAAGTCCATGAACTGTCATTTAAGTATCCTTGAATGTTTGTATTTATGTCCTTGAACATGGATGTAAAAGGCTGGAAACAGTTGAGAGAAAAAGTCCATTAACTGTTATTTAAGTATCCTTGAACTAATTGTTTACCGTCCATGAACAAACTTGAGTGTACATGTGTTGTACACCTTTGTACACCAATGTTCATTGTTTTGAATCTTTCTGTTAATTGGTTTTTAGTTGTTTTTAACTATCATGTTAATTTTTTCCCCTTGGTTATAGATCTTAAAATCGAGTTCCGTTGTCAATTGGGGTTTCTAGAAGTATGTCCTCTACCGGTGATAGTGACTCAAAAAAAAGTCGAGTGATGTTTCTGGAAGTAGTTCTTCTACCAGTGATAATGACTGATATGCGATATATTGTATAGCGCATCTAGTGGTTATTAGCATGATTTAGTTGTTGTTTAGGTATGTCTTGGTTGTAATTCTGTAATCCGGACGAGAGGACGAGAAATGAAGAAGATATCATAGGATTTACAACACTTCGGAGTGAAGTGGAATGAAGAGTTGAAGAGCTGCACATGAGAAGAATGAAGTAGCAGCTGAAGAAGAGTTCTGGAGACCCACCGCACCCCGCGGTGGGTATTGCCGCACCCGCGGTGGCGACGCGCTGAAGCCTTTTCCGGATTTATTTCCGAGATCTGTTATTTCCTTTTATTTTATTTCTGAAACTTTGTTTCCAAGTTTGTTATTTTCTTTTCTTTATTTTTGAATTATTTCCTTAGTATTTAAGCTTGGGTTTTAGACTCTTTTAAAAAATCATCTATTCTCAAAACCTAGTTGCCACCTTTCATCGTTTTTCCCTCACAAACCCTATGGAGAACTAAACCTCCATTGTTGCACTTGACGTTTTGAAGCCTTCAATTGATTGGTTGTGAGTTTTCTACTCTTGTTCGTTTTCCTATCTAGTTGGATTAATTCTCTTATGCTTGAATGTTTATGGGTTTATGTCGATTTATCTAGAGTAGCTACCTAGGTCTATTGATATTTTCCTAATTGCTAGGACTTGTGATTCCGGGTTCGGGTTGCATATCTAGTAGCAAACACGATTTACATAAGCGGGTTGCGAGTGTTCATCGTGAGAGAGAGTTAATTGCGTGCTTATAGTAACGGGTTGTTTCTATTGCATGTGTCTTGTTGAATCCTTGGTTGAATGCTATTGCTTTGTTGAGTCTTGAAGGTTTTCAGATTTGACTTAGTAATAAGTACTATTAGGGCTGGTAGAACTAATAGTTACCTATGATCGGGATAAGAACAACTAAAGGAAAGATAAGAACTTGAGATTGATAGAATTCAGTGATCAACCATATCTCTTGTTGTGTGGATCTTTGTCAGGTGTGACGATTTTCCCCATCATATTCATAACCTTTGCCTGTGAATCTGTTTACTTGCTTTGTTTTAATTACTTGGTTCAAAAATCATACAACCCCCCCCCCCCCCCCAGTTCCTAGTTGGTGACTTGAAAAACACAAGAATTGATAACATGATTCCCTTGGGTTTGACCCTGACTTGCTTGCTATACTCTTTAGTAGGTACTTTAGGATTTCTTTGATTAGGCATACGACTTTAGGCCTGTCAAATTTGGCGTCGTTGCCGGGGAATTAAAATTTCTGTTTTTGCGTTTTTATTTATTTATTTATTTAAGAGAATCCTAAAGTACCTACTAAAGTCGTATGCCTAAAGTCGTTTGTTTTAAGGAGTTTAAGGTATCAAACTCCCTCTTTAAGTAGTACTTGCAAGAAGATCAGGATGCGTTCACCTCAGCGTTCACCTCAGCTCCTTTTTTTTTTGTGCTCTTTTAAGTAGTGCTTATCAAACTCCCTCTTTAAGTAGTACTTGTCTTTGTGTTTTCATAGCATAGCTCTTCTCTCCTACAATCAGTGCTTATCAAACTCCCTCTTTAAGTAATGATTCTGAGGATGTTACTTCCAGTGGTGATATACTCATTTCTTTTGTGTTGTTCTTTATTCATTTGTTGTGTTTTTTTACCATCTTTCAATTGCTGATAATAAACTTGTTGTGTTGTGTTTTTGTTGTTATAGCTAAAAAACGAATGAAATCCAACAACTCAAGAAATGCTTTGGCATTGGCACTCGTGGTTAACAAATATAAAAAGAGTAATTTAACTGTCCTTTCAAATTTATTTCAATTGTTTACTTGCAATCAATTTTCCATGAACATCAAATAGCACTACATTGAACATGTATATTCATTACCATGAACTACAATACTGATTATGTTGAACTGCCAATGCTCTGTCTTGAATATTTTTATGGTGCAGTTCTTGCCAGTTATTCATACATTTTTCATGGTTTTCATGCACAATATTTTCATGATGTTGTTCTTCCAGTATTCTATGATCGTTTACTTATATTAATCATGTCATTCTTGTAAGGTAAAAGATCTTCTCCGTCTTTGACGCTAGAAAGAAGGTGCAGTCCTAGATTTTCTACTGTAGAGCCTTCTACCCCGTTAAAGAAGAAACAGAAGCATAAATATATTGCCCAGCATACATCATCAATGAAAGCAAAGAAAACTGATAAAGCACAGCAAAGGAAAGGGAAGGAGGTCTGCATTATCGCCTATAAAAAGCCAGCTGCTAGTAAAGCTCAGAAAGGTAACAAAGGGAAGGGTGTTCTTATTGTGAGTGAGGACAAACCTTCTCAAGTAGTTGGTAGAGGTTCAAAGGGCAATACATGGAAGAGTACGTGTTGCTACTGTTGCTGAACATAGACCTACTGCTATTTCTTCAAGGTCCCACCATCTTAAGATGTTGACTTCAAGAACATGTACAGCGACCTTTATGTCCTGTATAAATCAATTGTATGAGTTTCAGAAGGATTTAATTAAGGAGTGGAGTTTTGGGTTTCTACTGGCATGTGATTTGACAAAGCTTCCTTGGCGTTTGTCGTACTTTGTTGTTGACAAGTTTGATTGGATTACCTGTTCAATTAAAATTCCATCTCTGGAAGATATACGGTTGACTGATAGTAGCGTTGAGCGGTATATTGCCTTACCCAAGGGTTCAGTGAAGCTTGATGACTCAAAGTTCAAAGCAGAACCTGTTGTTGTCACTGCTTGGAAATCTCAGTTCATGGTTGAGAAGAATGGCATTTCAGTTCTTAAGACGAAAATCACTCCTAGTGATGTCTGTGCAGCCATGGTTGCTTGTGATGAAACCAAGAAGGACATGTTTATAATGAACCTTCTAGTTTTAGTTCTCCAACCTTGTTCAAATCAGCAAGTGAGCATGAGTAGACTGACGCAAAAATCTCCTATTGCACTTCATAGAAAACATCTATTGTGTATATAGATGCATAATACTTCTCAATTGGTAAATGTGTTCTCATGGATGGATAGCATGTTGATGTAGTAAAATCCAGCTTCAGTTTTGTGTGCCTTTGTGCATCAATCGCACTATCATACTGCAACAAGAACTCAACAAGGCTTGATCTGGCGCCTATGAATGTTGAAAAGAAGCTGTTTTGGCTTTCCGACCTGGATGTGGTTCTGAGTAGTCCTCCCATCTTCACATCATCAAAAAACGATGGTATCCAAAATCTCTTTATCTCAAACATCTTTGCAAACCAGGGTTTGTCTCCTAGGTTGTAGTCAGCTACCACGGATCTCCACTCTTCTTTAAACTGCTCCTTTGAAAACTCATTGCTCCAAACAATATTGTTGAATCTTTTTCTGAATTCTTGATTTTTATAAATGTCCACATCAACCTTTGCAGGGAGCTTGAACATGATGTACCACATACAAAATCTATGGACAAAAGTGTTGAAGACATGTTCAACCACAACCTTTACAGCAGGATCTTGGTCAGTCAACAAAATGTTCGGTTCATGGCCCATTGCCTTCTTAAAGTTCTCAAACAACCAAATGTAGGACTCCTTATCCTCTTTCAACAGAAGCCCAACAGCAAAAGTGATTGTTTTCTTATGGTTATCAACCCCTGTAAAAGGTACAAAGACCATGTTGTACCTACACACACACAAAAAGTATAGAAGTGTTATAATTAGTTGTAAAAAAAAGTATAACAGTTTCTGTTCATGGCCATGAACATTTTCGTTCATGTCCATGAATCTTTTCGTTCAAGGCCATAACTTAAAAGTGAAAGGCTCCTTGTGTAAATGTTCATGAAGACAGATGTTCATGGCTTTGAGAGATTTTGTGTTCATGGCCTTGAACCTTTATGTTCACGGTTTTGGAAGGGAAAAAACTGAAGATTTTAAGTTGTAACTGGATGACATAAAAATAACTAGTACATGTTCATGTTGTAAGTTGCATCAGCTAAGACAACATCTCCAAAGTATGAGAAGATCTTCCTGCTAATAGGATCACTCCAAAATATTCTGCAAAGTTGATCTTGTTTGTCAACAGTATAGTCAAAATAGAAAGCATCACATGTTTCCTTTTTCTGAAAGAACCTGTCAACCATCATTTGTGCATCACAACCAACCATGAATGAATTCAGATTCCTTCTGTAATTCTTAAAGTCTACAAGTGTTGGTCCTATATTTGTATAACTTCCAACAAATTGCTTATACAACTTGTAGCTCCTGCATATCCCAACATTTGCTTTCACACAGTTCATTATGAATTCCTCATGGATTGATCACATCTTCCGATTGCTTTTTGCAAACTACTTGTAGTCATCACCCAGCATAAGGTGTGTATGTTTCTCTTCAAACGCCTTCACCACATAACCAGCGGATCTTGCATATCTGAGCCTAACACCAGCTTTACAGTTACATATGTTGGACACTCTTCTACGCTTTTGTATGTTGTCAGATGTAGACATTTCACTTGTAAATATTTCTGGGGAGACATTCTTAAATCCTTCTCTTGAGCAAATCAGATACTTCCATAAAATTGTACCATCTCTTGCTTTTTTGTTTATGCTATGACGCATATCAAACCCACATATATCTGCATAGTCTCCATAGAAATGGACTACTAGTTGCAATGTCGGAAACACTTGCCTAACATATGGTTTCAAGTTTACTGGACATTCTGGAATGAAGTAATCTGTTTGACCAGGTGATGTAACAAGCTTTGAGTTTTTATGAGTGTGAGCAAGTGTTGGTGTACCTATAAATTAAATAAAGAAGTTAAGTAGAGTCTTCATTCAACGTTCATTCCTAAAAATACATTAGTTCATGTCTAAAAACACATTAGTTCATGTTTAGGACCCTTTCATGTCCTGAAAAGAATTTGTTCATTGCGATGGACACGAACGTTCATGAATTTAAAACAAAAGTGTTCACGGCACAATGAATATCTGTACTATGAGCCTTTTTAAGATTCATGATTGTGAACAAGAATTTGTTGATGGCGATGGACACGAACGTTCATGGATTTGAACAGAAGTGTTTACGGCACAATGAATATCTGTACTATGAGCCTTTTTCGTTCATGTTTAGGACCCTTTCATGTCCTGAAAAGAATGTGTTCATGGCGATGGACACAAATGTTCATGGATTTGAATAGAAGTGTTTACGGCACAATGAATATCTGTACTATGAGCCTTTTCCGTTCATTGATACAAACATAAACATTCATGTTTACGCAAATCTATAAGCATGAATTCTTGCTTAAAAACCTAAAATTCATTACCTGATTTCATCTTCTTGCATTTGCGTTCATCAACTTCTTCGATTTTCTGTTCGGATGGCTTCGATTCCGTCATTGAGGTTGAATTCGATCTTCAATCTGGCGTCGTTCTTCGATTTCGCAGCAGCTTCTTCTGTTTTAGGTTTAACGAATTTTCTCGGAGCGCGAGGGTAGAGTGAATGCGATGTGAAGCTTCTTTTCTTCCTTTCTTTCCTTTTATTTATGCTCCGTACAAACACGCGCTACCTTTCTTTCCTTTTCTTCCCTTTTTTAGGTTTACATGCGCGCGCCTACCATTTGTTACAACTAGCTTACGTGGATGGTTGTGATTTGTTCTTAGTTCTCTCTTAGGGAATGGTTCTCACAATAATCACACCCTGATTAAATATAATTATATTTCAAGATTTGAAAATCTTCCTAATTTTCGTTGAGAGTTGAACTTTGAATGTGACATAGAGTTGGACAAAATTATGAGTATGAGAGTTAATTATTCAAAAGTTATAATGATTTAAGTTCACACTTTCTCTCAAGTTATGTCACGATGACTCTGCTCAACTTGAAGAGAAAAACATATAAGGAATTTATAATTTTTTTATAACACATAACTATTCACTTTTTATTTATTTTTAATTAATATTTCATTACAATATGACAATTATTATGCAAATTATACATCAAATCTATATAAAATACGAGAATTAATCAACCGTGCAAGGCACGGGGAATTAAGCTAGTTATATTTAAGTTTCTAATTTACTTCATCAAAACGTGTGTAAACTCAAATTAATTAGACAAAATTTAAATATAAGATTATCCAAATCTTAACGAGATTGAGCTCTACTAGCTACACCTCATATCACCTAAATCACATTTTTTAAAGGAATTAATAAAGCTTCCTTTTACAATACAAATAATAGGCTCCTTATTAGTTATATCGGTTTTTCTATCCTATGTCCTTAGGATATAGATTAATTCTTTTTATTTTAAAAATTATTTTTTAAAAGAAAAAGCTTAAATTCATCTAAAAAAAATTAAAATTCCTAAAATGATAATATCTAACTATAACTTTTTAAAATAAGATTCTCTAATACATAGGTTAGAAAAACCCTAATTATATAGCCAACCTAAAATCATCACAAAAATGATCTTTAAAAAATCTCTAAACAAAGGCTCTGAAGTAGATATCCCATTAGTCCGCAAGTCGCAACCCCTAGTATCCTGATGTAATTCAAAAAGCTTGCATCTCTCGATAAAAGTGGGACCTGCAAAGAAGATCGAAAGCCTCTAAGGCTAGAAAATTAGCAATTGAGTTACGTTTTCAGTAACAATGAAAAACTAAAAATGTATCAAAGTAATTCAACATATAAATAATATGAATGAATTTTTTTTTTGTCTCGTGAAACTTTCAAAGTCAGTTTTATATAATTA
The DNA here is from genome assembly GCA_027886185.1 of Rheum nobile. Lineage (NCBI taxonomy): Eukaryota > Viridiplantae > Streptophyta > Magnoliopsida > Caryophyllales > Polygonaceae > Rheum > Rheum nobile. The sequence goes on along the minus strand of WOAB01000717.1, from coordinate 2,125,104 downwards.
ATGACAACTAAATTATCACATTTTATGACAATATTTTTAATATTAAGAGAAAATCCTTTTTTGACTCCTTTTAGAAGAGCGTAAGCCTCAACTTATAGAATAAAAGTATGAGAAATACGTTTCTTGTTAAACTTATAATATTAGTACTCTGGTCTCTTAATATGAATCCAATATGAGATGATTGGTCACTATTTATCAAAATATAATTTTATCCAACCTTCAGATACTTTTTTCCAAAATTAAAGTTTGGATTTACGTTTATTATTACATTTTCGTGACTGATTACATAGACCATTATACCATTGATGGTGTTGAATTAATGTTTTATCTTATGGTAAATGATATTTTTGGCTTCTTTGGTTGTTAAAAAAGTTGTTCCTATTCCGCCAAATAAACCACCACATGAAGTAGCACATATTTACATCTGAATTATGTTCACAGATTTTTTTTTATTAAAATCATCATGCAATATAATATTGAAGTTTTGGTTAATTAGTTTTTATTTGAATATTTTCAAACATTCTTTTGAATAAAACTACAATTATAGAAAATATACTTGTTATTTTCATCGAAGATGGGATTAGGGCTGAGCACGGTTCGGGTAAATCAAAATTTTGGACCGAAACGAACCGAAAAAACAAAACCGAACCGAGGTTTTTCAGTTCGGTTTACATATTTTGAAATTTCGGTTTTGATTCGGTTTAAAACAATTATTTTATGAAAATAAAATAAACCCTTATATTCTACTCCATTTCTATTTTTTATTTGTGTACCGCACCCAGCTAGCCTTCCACTTCGCTCCATCCCTCTCGAGTCTCGTCCCGAACAACAATTCATCCCTCCATTTTCCAATAATCCTTCTCATAATTTGCTTAAATTGTTTAGCATTTAATTAATGATTGAAATAGATCTAATTTACAAATATTGATTTTTTATTTTGTAAGCTTTATATATATTGGATTGCAAAATATATACATATGGAAACTTTGTCTTGTGAGACACCGGTATGCAATATGCACCAGTTAAGATTAATGGTCAGTTCAAAACCGAATCGAACCGAACCGAAATGAGTATGTTCGGTTTTCGGTTCAACCAAATTCGAAATTCGATTTTCGATTCGATTTTGAACAGATGCTAAACCCTAGATGGGATAATGCTTGTCTTCATCGAGACAAGATACTAGAAAAGTGTCCATTGAATTGTACCTCCTCAGTTTAATAATAAATGTTATTTTAGCTTTAGACACAAGTATTAAAGAATCAATTACTATTACAATATATTTGTAGAATTTATGATTTATTAACCACCATATCATTTTTACTCAATGAATAAAGAAAATTTGTATAGAAAAAATATAATATGTACAACTTTTAATAAAAGAAAACATCGTAACTCACAAATATATCATTACAGAAAAAATTTATAATAAATAATATTTATTAACAAAATTTAAAAGCCTTCTTTTCTAAACAGAGAAATGTAAATAATCAATACAAGCATTCCGGAAATTTTATATTTTGAGAGGCAATTTATAATAAAGTACTTTTTGTACAGCATGTCGATATAAATCAGCACCCATAATTTCCGAATTCCAATCCACAACCCCCACACAGAAGTCACAGCCAACTTCCATCCTTGTAGAGAGGAAGAGAGAGATGGCAGGCTCAGAAGCGGATCACTCCACAGAAGACGCACCAAGGCTGGCAATATTCTCCCTCCCAGGCATTACCGTCAAATCAGGAGTTGGTTACGAGGGTACGATGGGGATTTCAACTCCACCTCACCACGCTGCATCTATCCCCTTCCGGTGGGAAGAGGAGCCCGGGAAGCCACGGCCCTGCAAAGCGCTCTCTCTCCCTTCCACAACCGACAGCAACAGAGGGCTCGAGCTTCCTCCCAGACTCCTCAAATTTACCAAAACACCCTCCCCAACCACTGTCTTGGAGGGCCCTTATGTGGGCAGGTCAGTCTTCCACTCCTTGAGGAGCATCAGGAACAGAGAGGCGGCCTCATCCGACGCCTTGCTTGGGTCAATGGTGCTTGCCAAGAGAAACAAGGAGAAGGGTAGTTTTGTCTTTTCCACATCAAGGAAGAGGGGTCTTACAAAAGCTAGGTCCAACTTCTGGGTAACCTCTCTTTCTTTCTCATTTTTTGGGTTTTAATTCATGTTTAAGTTTGTCGGCAAAACCCTCTTGCTCTACTAGGAAATTAGCTAAAAAGTTATCAAAAGAGGGAGTTTGATAATTGATGTGCAAATGAGCAAGGCTTGAAACGGGAGGAAAGTAGGTACTTTTGAATTAGTTGAAGGGTCAATCTCAAACTTTGTCAAGGAGAGCTAGCTATAATGCATTAATGCCTAGGCTACGTTGGAGTGTACTGTCTTTTTGTTACAAGGGGGGCTGAGGCTGATGTTTACTGACTACCTCATAACTCATAAGGTCATACACATTATACAGTAATGTTTGTGGTCCACTTGCTTTACCATTTCAACAAGCTATGATTTTGTAAACTGCATATATTGCAGAGACAGGGTACTAGTTGGGCAAATTCAGCTTTGAATGCACAAACAGACAAACTGGTGTTTTATTTCTAGGATTGGTAGAATCTGTAGTGAATAAGAATGAGATTTGCTCACTGGGTTTATTCATTCGTTGTATCAATTGATTTTAGTTTTTAGCAACTTGCATTGAACCGCAAAAAAGTGTTTTTGGATGTTGGTACAGGCAACCATCTATGGGGCAGTGAAGCAAGTTATAGCAAGCCCGAGGAGGAGAAAGCGGAACAGCTGAACATGGACAAGATCGATCGAATGCTTGTTTAAAGATGGAAAAAAAGAAGAGATTATCTATTGAATAGATGATAGAACTGTTTGTTGAGACTCTTGAAAAGGGCGTGTGATGAGGATGAGAGGAAGTATACTTCTGTTTATAGTTGTATGTAAGCCTACAAGGCTGTGTAGTATGTTGCCCAATCAAGCATTTTTACTCTGTGGTTTGTATCTTTGTATTGTCTAAGGAACTCACTCGGTTATCCAATCCGGCTATTACGACACTAAGTCACGGGAAACTTTGTACTACAAAGAAGACCATCTTCCCCCAAAATAGCTCTTTATCTTTTTAGTTTCCAAAGTTCATGTTTTCTCCTCGAAACCCAAGTTGTTATGTAAACGATGGAAATTAAAAATCTGACTTCTAACACCAAAATCAAGGCTAGCTGTAAGACCATTTTTAATGTTAGTATTTTATATATATATGAGTCTTTTATGCAATTTTAAAAAAGAAAAGTCCAAAATCTATATATCTATATAATATTACTAAAGCCATAATTATCTCTCCTATGTATGTGTCACTCATCTAACTATGCCACATCAGCAACTTAATTAACTCATTTATCTATTTGTCATTTCATTTTTTCTGTAAATTAAAGTCAAATTATCAACCTAAATTAGCTATATCTTTCTTACGGATTAGCTTCATATGAGGAGCACTCTTAGAGTGAAAAGTGGGGATCATTCTAGGCCATTCATTTTAATATTATCATATACCCTATCATATCCAATTAAATGGTCAACGGTCAGCATTGACCGGTCAACAATCAGCGTTGATCGACCGTTAACCAGTCAACACCCAGATTTTTTTTGTTTTTTTTTACTTTACTTTGTTTTTTTTTTGTTTTTCTACAGGTTTCCATTATAAACTATTGATGAAAAAAATTAAACAATTAGTTCTTAAAGTTGAACAATTATATGTTAAAAGTTGAACAATTAAAACTTGAACAATATTAAAGTTGAACAATCGTATCTGAAAAGTTGAACAATTGTATCTTAAAGTTGAATAATTTCATTTTTATAGTTAGACAACTGTGTTCGCAATGTATATAAATTTGAACAATTGTATCTTAATGTTAAACAATTTCATTTTTTTAATAATTTTTTTTGGGCATGCCGTTTTTTCTGTCTTTACTATTCTTATTTTCCTACACATTTAGGATTTAGGGTTTATGTTTTGAACATTTTGAGTTGTATTATGTTTATAGTACATTATAAACAAAACTTATAATTTATTGGACAATTGTTAAAATTTTAATGAAGTATTGTTCAATCTATCTTTTGTTATAAGTTTGAATTTTCATGCAATTTAATTTGTTCAATTTTTCTGGTTCATTTGTTCAACTTTATATATTGTTAAAAAGATTGTTCAGCTTGTAAGATACAATTGTTCAAATTCAAGAGAGAATTGTTCAATTTTGTAGAAACAATTTTATGAGGAAAGCGTGTAGGAAAACAAGAATAAAAATATATATTTTATCCTGAAAAGAAAATTGGCCAAAAAAAACAAAACTGACCGTTGTATAGTGAAAACAGATGTCTAACTATAAAAATAAAATTGTTTAACTTTAAGATACAATTGTTCAACTTTTTTGCTATAATTGTTCAACTTTATATATTGTTTAAAAAACATTGTTCAACTTTTAACATACAATTGTTCAAGTTTAATAGGAAATTGTTCAACTTTTTTAATTACAATTTTATGATAAAAACGTGTAGGAAAACAAGAAGAAAAAAGGAAGAAACAAATTTGCCCGGGAAGATAAAATTTGCCCGGGAAAAAAAAACTAAAGTTTGCTTAGTGAAATAGTCGCCTAACCTTAAAAATGAAATTGTTCAACTTTAAGATACAATTGTTCAACTTTTCAAATACAATTAACTTTATATATTATTCAAAAAAATTGTTCAAATTTTAATATACAATTGTTCAAATTTGATAGGAAATTGTTCATTTTTTTAGAAACACTTTTATGATGAAAATGTGTATAAAAACAAGAATAAAAAAGTGTATTTTAAAATAATAAAAAAAATCAAATCAAATCTGGACAAAAAGTCAGTTTGACTGATCAACGGTCAACGTTGACTGTTGACCGATCAATGGTCAGATATTGACCATAGGGTGTGATTGAGTGTGAGAGAGTGTATGTTTGCATCATAGCCTTCCATTGTCCCCAAATGGTTGGCTCTTATTTCTCCTCACGTTTTACCGTAAGCATCCGTTTCATCGGAGTCTGACTCTCTTTCTTACCATATAAATTTGTAGTAGTTTATCTAAAGGGATAGTTATATTACGTAGTAATTTAATATAACATAATATAATAAAATTTCTTTATTTAATATGTAATATATATTATATAAATAACTTCTTATGGTTATCTATATACATTAAATCCAACCATTGACAATCATATCGAGTCCATGCCTAAACGTAATGATTAACCAAACTAATTAAATTATGACAATTATCATATGAAAATATCCATCAATATACACTTATTTATAGCAATTATCCTTAGTTTATAGATTAATGGTACACGTATAAATAAAAAGGTATATTAGAAACTTATCATGTGTACTTACCTTAATTTTTAGATCATGTGTAGATTGAAAATATTGCATGCTAATTATCTATATACGGTTTAACCATGTAAAGAATACCATTTTCAAAATTATATACCTAAAAACGTAATGTATTTATAATTTTAAATTTATAATACTTAAATATATATAATTGATAACATGACATTGAAAATATAATCGGTCAAGTATGATTCATGACGCAAAAGTGGTAATATAAAATAAAAGTATTTGAAATAAATATGTGATATGATTTAACTATTTTTCTCTTTTAATTAATTATATATAATTAATCGTACTCATTACTTAAATCTAATCTATATATTTTCTTATTGAGCTATTTGTATGAAATTTCTTATCACCATATGTTCAAGAGATTAAACTTATAATTTACCAGCTTAGTTTTCGTAAAAAAATAATAATATTTTAATTTCAAATTTTATTAACCAGACCCGTGCAAGACACGGGGACATATACTAGTTTTAATCTATAGTAGTAATTTAAAAGTTGACATATTTGCTATAATAATGCCTCATTTAAAAGAATATAAATGGTGATATATGTCATCTTCATCACAAATAAATTTTGTTAAAGAATAGTGAGAAAGATTAATTTGTAAAATCCATAAAATTAAGAATTTCAAGTGTTAAAATAATAAATCTATTAAAAGTTGTGTATCTTGATGATAAAACCATTTTATAATTGTATATCTTGATGACATTTCTATTAGAGTATATAAGCTAAAAAAATATACGGAGTATAACTTAATGACATTACTCAATTATACATTTTACAATTTGAGAAAAAAACTTGTTATCCACATCTACGTACATCACAATAAAAGGTATTCTTAAAACACCGTTATATTATACAAAAATAATTAAAAAAACCTACGCACGAGTATAACTGACTACCTAATCTAACCCAACCTTCATGTACTGTAACACCCTCGACTTATGTCAGTAGTGTCACACGCCAGTGACCTCAGACTTTAAGTTCAAAGTCACCCTAGGCTTTAATCTGAACAATTATGCTTAATTATAATGATAACAAAGAGTAAATAGCGGAAGACCTGTAATAAATACTTCATCTTTATTAAATCTCCTCTCGTAAATTGAGAAGGCTAGTTTTACAAAACAATATGAAATTATAGCGGAAGACTTTATATTAACCCTACATACATGACTAAGTGATCTATATATTATAACCTATTACATTTATTAAGGAAATTAAATCAAGACCAAACAACTATAGAATATTACTTTGAAACACAACTTCAACTGCAAGTCTTCGTCTTCAATTTGTTACTTCGGAATAGTCTTAGACCAACGATTTGTCTGGTAAAGGAACGATTGGTTAGTCTAATGAAAGACTACGCAAGGGTGAAAAAGGAATGGTTTTGTAGTCGTTATAGTGACCACTATCCTTGTTTTTTGAATAATACTCGGTAAGCGGTATATGACTACTATACTTCTACTGAAACAAAAGAAGAGGCATGATTCAAAAGAAGACTCCAACGGAATTGAGTCTTATGGGAATTATATGTATTTGTTTGGGATCATTAATAATCATCACACAAGATCTAAAAAACGACTCCTTTGACTATTTAGGTCCTCGACCAACCTCACCGCATAATGCGAATCCATATTGGAAATGAGACTTAGTTTAGACAGGAGCCAGAGCGGTTTTAACATTGTACTTCTCACCCGAATGTATATTAATTAGGCGCATTAGCAAATATACCAGATTTGCTAAAGCAACTTGCAGAAATCCAAGATTTTCAAAAGTATTGCAAAAGTATCAGAATTCTGTACGGTTTCTGGTATTATTGCTATTGTTGAGTGTGGAATTTATCTTTTCTTTTAAATAGAAAATGGGTAAAAGCTGGCTAATATTATCTCAAAAAAATATAAAAAAAGGGTTAATCTCTCCTTAATGAGATTGAAGCCGCCTATGACAGAGGCATCACATCAACCAAGGTGCTTGAACTGTGACTAAATTTCCACACATTAAAACTGGCGGGCAAGTTTCCCTCCAAAAATCTGGCCTCCTTCAACCTTTAATCCCTCAAGCTAAGCTCCCCTGAAAATATCCCTGAATATTCCCGGAGAACTTCAAAGCAGCCTGACCACTTATTACACGTGAGATATTTCCCACCTGATATTTAACACCTGACGCATGCAAATATAGCTTGAATGGGTAAGTAAACTCTCCTGAAAAACAATCGATTTCCCCCCTCTGTATACGTGAAGTTCAAAAACCTTCTTTATTTATAGGTACGAAACTAGTGTATGTGACGTTCATCAGTGGTGGAGAATGGAAACAACAAGGGAAAATGTGGTTGTATGAGGATGATAGAACAGTGAAAGCCATGTTGCTTTCCCCTGACATGGACTTGGCTACACTGCGCAACAAATGGAATGAGAAGAATCCATTTGATGAAGAAAAATTATTTGTGCAATACGCTTATGAAAATAAACCAGAACTTCCACCCATCTTTATAAATGATGACGACGATCTTGGTGCGTTCAAGTTCTTGAACAAATGTGGAGAAAATTCATCAGAGTGGAATATTGAGTTGTACACCAACCTTTTAAAGAAGGAAGAGATTCGAAGTGAAAGGGCTGAACATCGTACTCTTCCTTCAACAGCTCCACCACCAACTCAGAGCCAGAGCCAAGATAATAAAGACTTTTTCAGGTCAATTTTTAAACAAGACAGAGCACCTCACACAGATGTCAGGTCGATTGATGAAATTATTGAAGCTGACAACGAAGCAGAGTTAAGGAGATTAAAAAGGGATGAAGTGAGGGGGAAAGACAAGAGAAATTGTCCCCTGATAGTGGAAGACATTATATCATTGAGTAGCGATGATGAGGACATTGAAGCTGCTACATCAAGAAACAAAGGGAAGGAGAAAATGACTGATTATTCCAACAGTGGAGATTCTTTGGAGGATGAAATAGAAGATGGCTTTGACTATGAGGGCTATTATCAATCAGGTGATGATGATCGTGTTGATGGTGTGGAAGGGTTAGGGTATGCTTCAGGTGATGATGTGAATACTGTTGGTCTAGATGATGTGTGGGAAGAAATAAATGGCATTGAGGGAACACAGAACGAGGAGCAAATAGAGGCGGATAAAGAAGAATAGATTGATGTTGATGAAGACATGCTTAGAGAGATTGAAAAGAGGTACTATCCAACGGAGATGGAAATGTTAGTTGAAGATGAGGAAACAAGTGAAAACAAGTCCTCATATCCAACAATGAATGTTGGTCAGCTCTTCAATTCTAAGGAAGAGTTCAAAGCTGCACTCTTCTCCCTGGCAATGGAAAACTTTTATGAGATGCGTGTGAAGAGGTCCGATAAGTCCAATTATGATGTTGAGTGCGTTGACGACAAATGCACCTTTTTGTGTCGTGGCTCATTGTATCGAAAAACGTCATTGTTTATGGTGCGACAATATGTTGCGGATCATACCTGTGGCATGAGAGTAAACCACAATCATCACAAAGGAGCAACTTCTCGGCTGATTGCCGATAAAGTACTTCACAAGTATGTTTTTCTTGCATTTGAACAGTTTTTGTGATCAAAGGCCAATATGAATGCATCTATAGATTCACTTCGTTACATCTCAGGTTTTTAAACGGCCGTAAAGGCCTACTTGCTTCAGAAATTCAGGATTTCATGTTACAGCATGGGATAAGGACAAGATACTACAAAGCCAATCGAGCGCGGGTCTTCGCCCAGGACATGGCACATGGTACAGCTGAGGATAGCTACAAGGCAATGTACTCTTACATGCACATGTTACAGAAATGTAATCTGGGAACATACACGAGAATAGTCAAAGATGCTGATCAACGCTTCAAGTACGTCTTCTGGACTTTAGGTCCATAGATAAGGGCAGCGCCACATCTGAAAAAGGTCAGTATTCAGTCGTGATGTTGTTACGTCAGGAAATATAGTCATTTTGTCAGGTAAATCTACTATATGACTGCATATGTGACAAACAGAACAAGCATCATTTGTCAGGCTATATAACGTAGTTTCAAAGCTTATAACTCTCTTGTCAGGGCAACATCTGAGAAAATAGTTCTGCGTGTGTAGGTAATATCAGTTGATGGCACTCACCTCACAACCAAGTTCAAGGGGATACTTCTGTTGGCAACGGCACAAGATGGAAACGGCCAAATATATCCACTTGTTGTTGCCGTTGTTAATAGTGAGAACGATGATGCATGGTCATTTTTCTTCAGTGAATTGAGGCTTGTTGTTCCTGATCATCCCGAGTTGTATTTCGTGTCTGATCGTCATCTTAGCATTGGGAAGGGTCTGAGAAATAGCTATCGTTTTGCCAAGCATGGATATTGCGTATATCACATATACCAAAACTTCAAGAGGAAGTTTGGTAGGCAAGACCTCTTCGGCATATTCAAAAAAGCTGCTCATGCTTACACAGTAGCTGAGTTCAATCACCAGTTTGCTCAAATAAAAGCTGCATCTCCAAAGATTGGTCAATATCTAAAAGAAGCTGGAGTTGAAAACTGGGCGAGAGCGCATTTTCATGGGAACAGGTTTAACATCATGACAAGCAACAACGCCGAGTGTCTTAATGGCTTGTGGAAAACACAGCGTCAGTGGCCTATTCTTGCTCTGTTTGATGCGATTGTTGAGACCATTTCTAAATGGTTTTGTCAAAGAAGGGAAGCGGCCTCAAACTGGGACCAATACTTGTCACCCTCTGTGTACACGCTGGTAGAGGTGAACTACAGAAGGGCAGCAAAGATGAGTGTTCGAAGACTAAGCCAGTTTGAAGCGGAGGTCATGGTAGGAACTTGTAGATACTCGGTGAACCTTAATGTTCGTACATGTGATTGTAACATGTTCCAGATTGATAAAGTTCCTTGTGCTCATGCCATAGCGGTTGCAAGTGATAGGGGAGTGCGACTCACTGATCTCGTCCATCCCATGTTCAAGAACGAGTGCGTGAGAGAAATGTACAAGGAAACTGTGCATCTTATTCCTCCCACAGGCCGATGGTCAATTCCTGAAGCCGTGTCATCCATTCCATGCTGTCCACTAAATGTAAAACGTCCTCCTAGAAGGCCACAAATTAACCGATACAGGGCGACGTGGGAGGGGAACTATACTAGGAAGAGGCGGTGTTCGTATTGCGGCAACCAAGGCCATAACAAGCAGTACTGTAGGAGGAGAAGGACTGACGAAGGATTATAGGAAGAGAATGGGTTAGTTTAGGGTTGTTTAGAATTGTCACCATGTTGGTGTTTTTGGGTGTTTATGCTAGTAAATGTTGTTGTTGGGTGTTTCAGTGAAAAGATGTATGGTTTAAGTCTATATAGTCGTAAACCACACCTCTTTTTTGTGGGGGCTCCCTTTTGGATGATATACAAACTAGATAAATTAAAGCTTTTGCTTAAGATTTACTTGTCATCTTGAACCTTCAACAACCCTAGAATCAGGTGTGAAGTTGTACTGACAAAGTTCTCAGGTTCTCTGCAAACGTTGCATTTTGTCCTGTCATCATCTTTGCTTAAGAGTTGATTACTTCTCAGCATCAGTCAGTGTTAAACTCCTCACAAGGAGAAACCATAAGACTCTATAACACCCTGTAAAACAACGTATATGTCCTGACATACTCATTTGCTCGAGGAAAACCTAGTACATAAAAATGACCTGTAAAGGCACATTACGTCCTGTAAAACTCTAACATGGTCTGACAAAGGAAAACCTAATACATAAACACGACCTGTAAAGCCACAATACGTCCTGTAAAACTCTAACATGGTCTGACAAACATGTGCGAAACCATTTTAGTTGCGAAGTCTATAAATTATTCATAAGAACCCTAGAATCAGGTGCGAAGTTGTACTGGCAAAGTTGTACTGACAAACCTAATATATAAACACGACCTGTAAATTCACAATACGTCCTGTAAAACTCCAACATGGTATAAACCTTATAAACACAATCATTATATTACGTTGTTCAACTTTACAAAAAACGTGCCCTTGGTATGGCATTCCCACACACAAAAGAACAAAAAAACTAGCATTGCAAAGTTCATACATTAAAAACACTTATCCACACATACTCAGAAACTACCCTGTTATGAAAACATTATCCCATCAAGATAGATATCGGGACTTCAACTTTCCCTCCAGCGACTGAGCATGGTCCAACACCCTTTTTATGTTGAGCTCAGTGAAGGTGGTGTCCCATTCAATCTGCAAAAACAAAAATTAAGCATCTTAGGCACGTCCCTTGCACATAGGAAGAAAATATACAATAAAAGCCTTACCATTCTAAGCTTGAGCTTGATCCAGGCCTTTTCTTCTTTGGTCTGAGCCCCTTTCGGATTCACAGCAGCAAGCTCCTGCCTCAGGCGGCGCAAATCCTTAACTAAACTTACCAACTCCAAATCTCTGGCCACAATGTTGCGATTGTACTCATGAAAATCGGCCTCGGTCATCTTCCGGCCTCCAACATGATCCTTCACTTCCCGGGCAGATTGAAGCAGTTCATTTACTTCAAAGTATGTCCCAGTGACAAAGTGATGTTCTCCCGCCATGAATTTAGAGTATAGAGAGGGAGTATTTGAAGAACGTGGGAGTGGGAGTATTTGGGAAAGTGGGAGTATTTGAGTTAACAAAAGAACGTGGGAGTTTTTGAAGCACCTTGGTAGACAGTGTGGGAGTGTTTTGAGATCCTTGGTAGAGAACTTTGGTAATAGACCAGTGAGTATTTGAAGAGACTTGGTACAAAAGATTTGGGCAAGTATGGGTGTTTTAGGGAAAATTAAGAGGGGTGAAATCGGATGCAAATTTGAAACGAACTAACTTATTTCAATGTTACCTGACAAACCTGAATACGTACTGTAAAAATGTTTATAATGCCTGAGAAACCCGAAAAGGTAAAAACTATCTATGTTGTTATTTATCCGACTTCAATATGACCTGACGCGCGAGTCAGACAAACAATAAGCCCTGAAAAACTACATATGTCAGAAACAGAACAAGCATTAATCGTCAGTCGACATATGGTTGTTTGCAAGGCTTATAACTACGTTGTCAGGCCAAATTTTGAGTATGTAGAGAAGCAAGTGAGAGCATCGAAGTTTTTTTAAGAACCTTGCTACAGAGCCTGGGAAAAGCTAATCTCATTATATAATTGAATACTATTAATTATTTTTATTCAATAATACTAATTATTTTCATTGAAAATTTTTGATTATTTTTATTGATAATCAAATATATTAAATAAAATTGGCCCCGTTAATTTGTTTAAATAACAAAAACTAATCTCATTATATTATTTTACCTTTAAAAAAACTCATTGGAAATACATAATTAAGTGATAACCTGAAAACTTACCCTAGAAGACTTAATTGGAAAGGATAAGGATGACGTCATGTCAAGATTTTACAAAAACTAATTTCATTACACAGGATAAGGATGACGTCAAGTCAAGATTTTAAAAACCCATTAAATACTCTTTTGGTTAAGGTGGAAGCTTTTACACAGTTTTTTAAGTATTTGTATACGGTTTCAACAATTTGAAATTTTTTGACTGAAATCCTTCTATAAGAAAAAGATGTTGACCTGATAGACATCACATCAGCATTGAACTTTCATTTCATTTCTCTTTCTTTAATACAAACAACAAAAAACAAGTACGGACACAAGGAAGATCATCTTCTGGAGAGGGCACGAAGCTGGACACAAGGAAGAACAACTGCCAATTCAAATTCGAAAATTTGCACCGAAGAAAAAACAAAGAACAACGTAGAGTAGAAAGAGGAACACCGTCTTCGAAAATTTGGCCGAAGTTTTACGATGACAAACGGCTGGACACAAGGAAGATCATCTGCCAATTCAAATTCATGGAGGAGAGGGCACGAAGCTGGTGAATCATCAACTCAAAAATGTTTCCATGGCCTCCCTGCAACAATACAAACTTGCAAACACACTCAAAATTCGGGAAAACAGTTCTATGGGTGTCCATTATGGAAGGTATTGTTGAATGTGAAATTTCGTGCGAAATATGCTTTTCAATTGGGATTTTATATAGTCGTAAATTAGTTGATTGGTTTAATTTTGTATTAAACCTTAGGCAGGGCACGATTGCAAATACTTCAAATGGGTGGATGGTCAAACTTATAATTTTAGAGCCAATGAGTCCATTCAAAGCGTAAGAGTTGTTGAAGATCACGGGACAACCTCTCGGCCAAATATTTACCCGCATCAATCGACTTCAATGAATGACATTATGAATATCAAAACAGAAAATTTCGTTCTGAAAGTTGTACTTGGTGTGGTGGTACTTGTGTTGTTACTTGTTGTCTTCGTTGTCCAATTTGTAACCTTGTTGGTTAAATTATGATAACTACTCATAACCGTATGTTTAGCAATACAATGTATTCTGGTTCCTTGTTTATACAACGAGGGTTTTCTGCAGGTAAAACATGAATATTTCCTGACTTAAGCACCAATTTGCTTGAAAACATCCTTGAAATTGTCATCACAATTTCAAATACAATTAATACATGTTGTTAGTACTCTGACATATGACGCGGATTCTCCTGAATAAGTTTTTATTGTGGACTGACGTAAGTAACTATTAGAAAAAAGCTTTGGTCTCAAGAACTAACCTCGCGGTAAAAAACGGTTTAAACCGTTTTTAACTGTTTTGTGTACTTTCCCCCTCGTTTTAAAGGCTATTTTTCGATTTAAAAACCCTTTAAATGTAGAAAATATTAGGTGTCAATGTGGGAGTTTTTTCAAAGACAATTGTGATGTTTGTACGATGACAGGACTCATTGGAAATGATGAATTTGAAAAAGATATATCAAAATAACCTGACAAATGTGAATATATACTGTAAAGCCGTAATCTGGCCTGACGTATGTAACAATTAGAAAAAACCTTTGGTTTATTCCAGAACTAACCCCGCCATTTTACACGGTTTTTAAATCGTTTTTAACCGTTTTTGTACCATTTTTCCCGGTTTCATAACTGTTGAAATGTAGTACAAATTTAGGTTAATATGTACTTTACCCCCCTCTTTTTAAAGGCTATTTTTCAATTTAAAAACCCTTTAAATTTAGGAAATATTAGGTTTCAATGTGGGAGTTTTTTTCTAGCGTCTTTGACAATTTAGGTTGATGTTTGTACGATGACATGACTCATTGAAAAGGATGAATTTGAAAAAGATATATCAAAACAACCTGACAAATGTGAATATTTACTGTAAATCCGTAATCTGGCCTGACTTAAGTCACATTTTTTCAAATCTTTGGTTTTATTCGAAAACTAACCCCACCATTTTAAATGAAATTCACCTGACAAACCGGGGTGCTTGCTTGTAAAACCAATATCTTGTCTGACATAAACACCATCACAAGCATGTAAACATGCTAAAAATAGTATCTTTGAAAACAGTATCTTGTCTGACATAAACACCATCACAAGCATGTTCCTAGCCGAATGTTTCCCAACAACACAATACAATTACCACATTACATCAAAAGTCTTTAAAGACCATCCCAATAACATCTAAAAATACTATGAGCCATTTGACTTCTATGTGCATCTATGAATTTGTCCGACGCAAGATCCAAGTTTGACATGCCGAGAATCAATAACTCAATGTACTTCAAGGTGTAGACCCCACAATCTCCTCTGCAAGATGTACAAAACACGTTAGAATGTATATCAATTGCAGTTTGATAAGGATTTATCATTGCATAAATACATGTATACTTACCCGCGCTTGTTCTGCTTAAGGTTATCACGACGGGACACCGACATTGGATTGTCCAAGAACGGTTCACATCTCTTTGCCAGTGGCTCGTACATCTTGACATATCTTGGAACAGTCTCAACGATGGGGCGGATCATATCGAAAATATCCTTGTCTGAGTGCAGGTCCACATTGCAGTCATAAACCATCACACACCAGTCGCATAGATCAATTTCTAAGGCAAACCAGTGGTACTCTGGGATGTTGAAGCACGCATATATGCGTTCCGCATCATCCCATCTCTTGCCATAATCTTGCGGACATGAACCCATCATGTACAATATCAGTTCATCCTTACCAACAAGTGGGGTATTATTCTGGAAGCGATCGAATTCACCTTTGACATAGTTTTGCCAAAATGGGTCAAGCACAACCACCTTCGAAAACCGCTGTGGATCCTCTAAAATCCTTTGACGATAGAGGACCATCATTTGCGCCAGATGCTGTAATGGTGCAACAATGTTAATGTATCCACTGGAAACTATTTTACACATGCATACTATTTTGAAAGAATGCATTGGAATATTACCTCACCGCGCAACCAGATCTTTGGGGCAAACAATCTCTCAAAGAACTCATTGTCCAATGATTGCCCACTCGGTCCAGTTCGGGGTTCAATACTGCATGATGGTACATATTCATTTGAATATTATGCAAGGCAATATATGTATTAGTACATATACAGGCTATATACAAGTTAGTCAGTCCACAAAGTATCAATTTCAGGTCAGAATTCTAACAGTCAGGCCAGATAAGATTTTGACATTCAATTCATCAATTCCTTATTAAGTTGAGTATAATGGTTAAGTCACTAACCTCTCACTCTGTATCCACTTTACCAGCTCTGTCATCCCTTCCACCTTGCTATTTTTGGTAATCTTTTTTGCCAATTTCTGCTCATCCATATTGCGGTAGGGTGATTTTGCCTTGGCAGCAAGCTCGCGAGTGCGACTTGGATATGTCTTGTTCGGAACTTGGCTACCTTTCCTTGGTCTGCCCTTCCTCGACACTTTGGACTCCTTGGTCTCCCCTTCATCACCCCCCACGTCATCAAAATCAGCCTGTGATACCTTCTCACCTTGTATTTCAGTCCTCGCCTCAACACCTAGCTCATCAACCTTGGTCCCTCCCTCCACAACATCTCCTATTGATTCCTCCATAACTCCTTCATCAACCGGGTTTAGTCCCTCCACATCTCCCTTCGGTTCCTCCACAACTTGGTCATCAACCTTGGTCATTCCCTCCACATCAGCTCCCTTTGCTACCTCCTCAACATCCACACCTCCGTCATCAACCTTGCTTCCTCCCTTCACAACAGCTTCCTTTAGTTCCTCCACAACTCCGTCATGCACACCCTCATCAGACACTGCTTTTGTTGCCACCTCAACTTGTGTTGCCACCACAGTCCCATCATTAACCAACTCGTCATTAACCAACTCCTTGATGAGTCCCTCCATATCTTGCGGTGTTGCCTCATTAACCAACTTCTCATCTGCATGTAGTATTGTACAAGTTTGGACAAGAACTGACAGTGGATCTGTTGCATCCCCTTGCTCTTCTTCCTCATCTACTATTGCGACATCTTCACCCGCCTCTTTCTGACAACCTACATTAACTGCATCATACACAACTATTTCACCAGTATTTTGCTCTCCATCCATTGTCTCCTGAAACGATGATATAAGGTCTGAAATAAGCAAATATTTTTGGAATTGCGCTCAAATTGACTGAAATGTGCATATATGGACTGAATACATATATGGACTGAACTGTTTACTGAAACGATGATATATGGTCTGAAATATGCAAAAATGGACTGAAATATGTACATCTGGACTGAACTGTACATATACTAACTGGAAGTTTTGGGCATACATACCTCATCAGTCTCAGTCTCTTCGGACTCTCCCTCTTTAGACTCATTGTCTTCCTCATCTTCAGACTCCATCTTTTCCTCTTCATCATTTGCTTTAGACTCCGTCTTTGCCTCCCTCATGCTCTGCTGGTGTTGGGTGATGTTGGGTTCATTATCACTGTTAACCTCCCTAGAGAGCTCCTGTTGTGTACTGATGTCTTGATCACTGGATGAAGATGCCCCTGTTCTAGGAGCTTTGCCTCTTATGAACTTGTTTAACTCAATAAATTCCTCCCTTAGAGCATGCATCATTTCATGCAATTCATTCAAACAACACATAAATTGCCTTGGGTCGAAACCCTCAATGTTTCCAGCTTGCCCTCCCTTACCAACTCCCTTGGCCTTTTTACCAGCATTTTTCCTTCTGGGCTTCAAGTGCTTAACAATCTCATCCAAGGATTTGTGTCCTTCCTCCTCCGGGAAATAACAGCTTTCTCCCAAGTCCTCTCCGTCCTCCTCAACAAGGATCTGTTTAGCAGGGAAATTCCCCTCTAGGACAGCAGAAATCGCATCCAAGCTTGGCCTACTAGATTTAATCCACCTCACACCTCGGGGCTGCACATCTTTATTAAGCTTTTGGACAAATGTTCTGCCAATATGGGGCACTGCCTCATACAACCATATCTGAAACAAACAGAATTGGAATTAATCCACAATTATGAACAGAGGCATTAACCTTTCTCAGTTTTACATACTCAACTACTAACACATTACCTGAAACACCATCGGGAAACCCCGTATGGTGTATCCTGCTCTGGCATTGTCTGAAACTGCAAGTGCAACCTGAACTGACTCCATTCTTGTGTCCAAAGCAGAAGCCAGACTTTGATGGAGGTCAAGATATGCACTCCTATCCCATGGGAAATTATTGAAACGATCTAAGTCTTGGGTCAATTTCACATGTAAGGGTCTGACCTTCCTCTTCTTATCACCCTCAAGTACAACACCCTCAAGAATTATCAACAAGGCTATCTTCAGCTTATATACATTATCCTCCCGATAGGATAAGAACTTGATTAAAAGGTTAGCAATAGTAATACTCCTCACACCAAAAAATTCAAACACTGCATTCTTATCCTGCATACTGTCCTCCTCATCGGACATTCCATAATTCAGTCATGTTATTAGCCTAAACTCCTCTATTGAAAACCTACATGGTTGTCCACTAAGATCATACCATGTCTCAAACTGCTTTTTTGTGTCCAGTTGCCTAAACAAGACATGGTGAATCAGTTGTGCAGACAGTTTCATGTTTTTCATTATTTTGATTATTGGGCCAAAGGGCCCCTGCATAACTGTCTGCCAGTCTGTTCGAGTTAGCGTGTTCTCGATACAAGAAAGATACTGAAGCCTTGAGTTCTGATTTATCCGACCAAAAAACAACTCCTCAGAATGCCACTTGTAACTTATCTGTAATGAATGACATTCACATATACATGACAGGTAAGAATGACTTTCATATTCACATAAAAGAGAGGCACCATCTTACTTTGTCAGGTAAAGATATATGTTTTCAGGATACAAAATAAATTGTCAGACTACATTGCAGTTTGCTAGGACAAATGGAAGTTGTTGAGGATAAGTCTTTACCCTAGAGTATAACTTACACTTTTGTATCAACAAATGGAAGTTGTTGAGGATAAGTCTAACATTCTAACCACAGAACAAATACATGACATTCATATTCACATAAACCCTAAAACTTACTTTGTCAGGTAAGATAATCCGTTTCGTCAGAATATAATTTCGTTTGTCAGGCCATATGGATGTAACAGTTTAGGCTACTATAAACTTTGTACATCTCTCCGTGCTCTGTTTATCACAGAGCAAATCATGCTCTCATTTTCACATAAGCCTAATTTTAGCATGCATCACATTCAGACAAAATTTTGTTTTGTTTTTTCCAGAAAATTAAGAGTTTGAGAAGATCACTAACCCCGCCAACCATTTTCGATGGCTCCTTCCTCAACCTCTTGGCTTTTGGTTCTTCAGCCATTCTCGGTTTCTTTTTCTGCATCGAAATGACTGGACTTGGTGATTCTTCTTCCTCTGACGAACTGTAGGCTCTCTTCTTTCGGCCACTCGCCACTGGAGCCGCCTTCGCATTCGCGCTCTCCTCAACCCTTCTCTTCGACTCTGTAGAACCATTCGGCTTCTGCTTCTTCACTCTGGCTTTCGCAGACTGCAAACCTCTGGTCCTCACCATTGTCGATCTAGGGCTTTAGAAAGGGCTTCACAAAGGGCTTCAAAAAGGGCTTAATAAAGGGCTGAACAAAGGGCTTCTCGCCTTTGGGGATTTAGGATTTGCTGTGAGGAATACGCTTCAGGAGTTCAGGGATGAAAAAAAAAAAGGTTCTTCAGCGGAGAACATTAATTGGGGAAGATGAGAAGTGCTACCGGTTGAACAGGTATATAATTAGGCTTACTCATATAACCGTTTTACACTTAACTGCATCTTAAGCACTTTTACTTATTTTGATAAAGGTTTATTCAGATTTTATTTTACCTTTTTTGTTTTCAAAAGTGTTGCAGCTTTATGGCATATTTGTAATACTTTCTAAAATCTGATATTTATGCAAACGGCCCACTGAATTCTGGTAGTTTTTGCAAATCCTTCTATTAATTATGTGCATAAAAGCGCTTATCTTATTTAATTCCAAAATGTTCATTTATGTTAAAGCTTTTAATCCACACCAATCTCGATACGAGATATACCATGGGACGAATCTCAAATAACGACAATAGCTAAGTTCACCATCACTTATATTTGAATAAGGGTAGGTTATGACCAAAAGTATTAGGGCAATAATCTTTCTAATACCAAGTTATAAAGAAACAGCTAAACCTCGTGAGGTATATAGCGTTCTTACGAATACTCATGCTAACTAATCATATAAGTTCACACCAAATTCATACCAAAGTTCAACTAGCACCTTATAATGATAATAATATATATATGGGTCGTCACTAGCAATATATACAACCTAATATATAATTCATATTTATTCACACCATATATCATACAAATTTCTAAACACAAATTAAGAATATTTATTCCAATTTAATTAAAACAATTGATTAATTGTCAATTAAGAAAAATATGGAATAAATTACAAGAGCGAACTGTCACTTGCCTTAAGTCATTTTGTCGGAAAAACGACGTGTCGACGTTCGAGAGAAGATTGATTCTAGTCGACGAATTGGATTCCTGATGATTCTGAGACGTACCCATACATTATTTAATTTATTTACCATATTATATAACCCAACATATTATCCAATTGTAATGTTATATATTAACAATTTACAATCTGAGATAATATCCTAAAATATGTTTAATTTAATTTTAACACTCATAAATTTAAATTAACCCAATATATATATATAATTAACCCCAATTAGTATTACTAATCGTGATTAAATAAAAAAAATCAGAATCGGGATTATACCGAACGGATCGAACGACACCTCTTCGAAGAATAGCTCGATTCGACCTCGTCTGACCACCAACTGGCTCGTGATTGGTGTTTTTGGATTCGTGACTTCAACACGAAGATTTTTATATTGAATCATAACTAGAGATTCCCTAACGATGGAGAATTTTACCCTGGAAATTCTCAGAATATTTTGTAAGCCACCGAAACCTAATCTTCAAAATTGGATGGAATTCTACGATGGGTGATGGGGTATTCATAGAGGAATTAAAGCTCTTAGAGATAGATTTTAGATCCGGCAACATTTGGCTCAATCGGATCTCAACCGAGATTGAATTTTAGATTTTTATCCGAAATTCAAATATCCGGGTTGTTTATCTTTACCTACGAAATTCTATCATGGGGTGGTTTAAAAATCCCGATTTAGTGGGATTAAGTTCGGAATTAGTTAATTTTCAAAGCCCATGGGCTAATTGAAGAAATCAAGCCAAAAATTGGGGCAAAATCACCATGGAAGAGAGCTTCAAAATCGGCTGGCTATAGGTAGAAGAAGCTGATCGTGACTACCCCTTTTTGGCTTACTTGCACTTTTTTGCCCAACGTTTCCATTTGTGGCAAATATGCCCTTATTTCACTTTTCAGAAAATTACGAAAATTGTCCAAACTTATATATAACTTTACCCAAAGTTTATATATACATTCTAACCCAAATTTATGATGAATTACATTTTAAATTAAGTTAATTCTAAGATTAAATTACATTTTATCATAATTTAACCTTATCTTACTTAACATTTTGGTATCCTTAATTTAAATACTTTATTTTAACTTGATAAATTTTATTTAAATTAATATTAACATAAGTTAAAATAATTAAATACTTCATGACGTAAGGAGATAACTTACTTAGGTTAAGAATTATTTTATCCCTTTCATGGAATAACATAATAAATCTTATAACCTTTATTAATACATTTAAAATTCCCAAAATCACATTCCTGGTTATACTTAATTATTTATTTCTACCCATACTATTATATACATTTGATAATTTGTACAAAAAATATTTTAACATAATTTTTGAACTTAAGTTAATGAAAATTTATATTATTTCTCTATAAAGAATAAAATAAATTTTATAACTTTTATTATTATCAAATAAAACTACCATATTTCCCTTCTAATTTAAGTGGGATATTACATGTACAACTTAGATTCTTAGGCCATTAAAAAAATAATGTTTCAAAAATAAAAAAGAAACTCATATAGCATCATTTGAAAAATCGCCAAATATATATGCAATATTAATAATTAAATGTTAATAATATTCTATAATCATTGCCGACTATATATATGAAATATGAAAGGAAAAATTAAAAAAACAAAAAAAATCATATTTAAAACAATACGAATGACATGATAAGCTCTAATATCAGTTATAACTTCCTAATTACAGGAAGTCGTAAAGGGATTGGTTTGGAAGCAATATCCTTTTATTTTAATATAGTAACTTTCTAATTTAAAACAATCAATTCTCATTAAGTATTCAATCCATATTAATATATTAATTTTTCATGAATAATTTTAGGGCACTTCACACCCCTACAACTTCCGACTTTCATATTACAAAAAGTCATTTCACACCTAACCCATCCCCAATAAATGCTTTCAATTTTACAAAATCATATCTCTTTCCACCCAAAATAACAAAATAATGTATTTTCGTTATTATTGTTATCACAATAATAATTTGTATATCAATCCTACATGCATAGTAATATATTTTCTATTAATAGATGTTATTATTCAATAGAAAAAAGGTCATTTTCATATAATTAAAAAATTGGTCATATATTATCATCTTTCTTTTGTTTAAGTTTTTGTCATACAATAAACTATGATCAAAGTTATAGATTTTAGTTTTCTAATTTGGTATGATAAAAAGTTCAACCCTTAATGTCTTTTATTGTACAACATGTCATATATTATCATCTTATTTAAGTTTTTTTATAAAATAAACTATGGTCAAATTTATACATTTTGGTATTCTAATTTGTTATTATAAAAATTAAATTGTTAACGTCTTCTATTGTACAACAAAATAAAATTACTCCTTATTTGAAATACGTAATATAAATACCTTAGCAAAACTATAAGAAAACCATCGACATAAAGATAAATGATAACACTTAGTTTATACATATTTTAAGAGTCTAGTTGCATATTAGAATAGTTCATTTGCATGCATATTTTATATATTTTATCGTTAATTTTGTATTATTTTGTATTCAGAATCTATACTCGCATTTTTATATATTTCAGGCATTTTAAGATCAATTAGATGGAGATACAAGATATTGTTGAATATGCCGAGTAACTTGAGTCCGGATGAATAACACATAGCCAATTTTCAAGACTAAATATTAGCCCATGTGATGTTGGTCCAAAATCGACGTCTTCTTCCGTTGTAAACCATTGCCCACGTGTGGATTCAAAGAAGATGAACATGGAGGTGAATTTGAATTATTGTTGCTTGTTGCTGCTTGAAAGATAAGCCCCGGCGTGAATTATGAGAGAGGTGTTATATTGTAATTTATGGGCTTAAACTATTGGACTTTGGAGGACCATCTCATGTGGGCCGGCCCATTACAATTTGGAAGGACAGCAGCTTTGTAAAAGTGGCGGAGGGTAGCTTGGACCGGAGGTTTTGTTTGAGATTAGCTTTAGGTTTTAATTTAGTTTTAGTTTTGCTTTTGAAGTTTTTAGTTTTGTTTTAGCTTATTAGACTGCCGCACGTACTGGACTTGAATTTCAAGAAGGGATTTTAATGCTCTAGCACTTTGAAGATTTTGATATTATTGTTATAACATTTGTCAACTTGGATTATTTCTACATTGAGATTAACATTTTCGGTATTTATTGAATAATTCATATATGTTGTTGGCTAGTCTAAATCTATTGAATATATCTTCAATTTTGCTTGGCTAAATTCCTAGTTCTAAGGTTGGGGTGATCCCGACGATACGTGTGTATTTAGAATTACTTCTTTGCGTGAATTGAAATAGTATTTGATTCATTCCTAGATGCTTAATGCCCATATTAGCTTATGTGAATTGGATCCTATCAGGGTTTGCAACCGAGAGGTAAAAACGTTAATAGGTAGTTAGATAGGGTTTGAGACCGAGAGGTAATAACTTCTATTGGACTCCTAGGAATTGAACCTGAGATTTTATTATTGCGATAGCATCTTAATTTCTCTTGTGGATTAATAACTATCATAGAAACCCTAAGATTAAATTGGATTTAGCAAGTCACGAGAGTGGATGTTAGTTCAGTTTGACCTTAGATTCTAGGTGCCCAAAGGGTCTAGATTTGATTAGCAAGTCGCGAGAGTGGATGTTAATTAGATCTAGGCACATTTACTATCATCCGAGAGGAATTAGTAATTACCTAAGATAGTTACCTTCAAATAACTTGGACTAGATTCAGGTGAATTGTGATTTTATTTACAGAAACATCGTTGCGGTGATCCTTAACCTTAGACACATTTATCCTATTGATTTTATCATTTTTATTTGTTTTCATTTGTTAGCTTAATTATAGTTTTCCACAATTTCATATCTTTCCGGCCTAATTCACTGGTAGTGTTTCAATTAATATTACATTGGTCTCTGTGGGATCGACACTTGACTACTACAACTGATCCCGTACACTTGCGGGTATGTTTTAGCCACATCAATAAACTAAGTTTTAACAAATAAAGTTAAATACTCTATTCAATATTAGTCACAATTGTAAATTATATTACACTATTACAAATCAGTAATAAAATAGAGCCTGAATCTTAGAAAATATAAACGATGATCTCTTATGAAACAAAAAAGAAACAAATACAGATTAATACAAACTTATTATTTATATATTACAAAAAACAAAACAATAACATGTTCTGCCCTGGCAAAGCACGAGTTAAACCATCTAGTTGAATCAATAAATGAGTCTCTTGCAAATGGTACTCTCTTCCCATAATTGCATTATTTTTTTTACAAATTCTGACATTATTTTTCATTTTTTCAAACAATATATTATTATAATATACTTGTGTATCACCATTAGACACGCTCTTAAATTGGTTAAAAAAGAAAGAAAAAGAAAAAAAAAATCCACATTGAAATATGTCGGGAACAATCAATAAAACAAGAAATTTAAATGAATCACCAAAGATTAATGTTCTTCTTCTAGGACAAAATTACACATACACTTTGTGTAAGTGTCTGTTTTACACTTTCATAAAGTTAAAGGGTATAACTGTAACTTTTTTTTATTATAGGAAAGCGGACTATATTATTAAGGAAAGATCAAACAAACCGATTACAAGCCAATAAAATGGCATTAGAGAGTGATGAAAGGACGCTACCATTGTCCAAACAGGCAAAGAGAGGCAAGACAGAACAACAAATAACAGAAAATACAGAATACAAAGTTGTGCTAGCAAAAGAAGGCTCCGTAAAGCAACCCTTGGTGCTAATGGGTCAATGATTATGCTAGGTTTTAAAGATTTACTCTCTACCACAATCAATTATCCATCAAACATGACCAGAGAAGACAACACCAGCCTTTCAATCTTGAACATAGCTAGCACCAAAAGGGAGGCAACATACAAAAGCCAAAACAAACAACTACACAAAAACAAAATTAACCTAAAAAAGCAACAACATCAGATTCAAAACCAAACAACAACACCAACAATAAGAGAGGAGGATAGGTTGGGCGGAACTTCCAAAACCCGGCAAAACCCCGCAAGAGAAACCACGTCACGACACCGCTAGGGGAGACCGACTGCTTAGCCCCGCCAGGGGAGACCGAGAGCGGAGAGGCGGCTAGGAGGCTGAACCAGAAACGGAAGAGGAGCCACAACCCCCGCGCAGCGAGAAGACCGACTGGTGGAGGAGGAGACTGGTGGCTGGTTAGGGAGGAAGTCGGCGTCGACTGGAGGAGAGATACATGTCGGACATGTTGGAGAATATTGAATTCTCTAAACCAGGATTGATAATAATAGATTTGCTATAAATGAAAATAGTAATTCTATTCTTGGAAACGATTAATAATCGTTAGAAATGAGAGGTTAGAATTTAAGAGGTAATTCTATTTTTTATCTTTTGAATTCCTATATAAACCTTATAAGTTTTCATTTGTAAACATCCAAAAAAAAAAACACAGAGAGAAAAGCTTAGTTTAAAGCATTAAACAGAGAGAAACTTTCAGGAGAATTTTCTGCGTAAAATTCCAGAGTGTAGTTTTGGGTGTGGGTATTAAGTAATTGAGTTGTAATCACGTTATCATTCTATCAAAGTTTTGCGGCAGATTAGAAACATCTCGTGTGTGTGTTTTCTATCATTGTCATTGTCATTATTCTGATTTTCGGAAAAGTTGAGTGTATTATTTTTTTCCATCAAACCCCCAGCAACCGGAGCAAAATCCATAGAAAAGAAAGAACAAAGAAGAGAAGCAAACAAACCGGTGCAAGGGCAAATGAAGGAAGAGCGAAAACCATCAGAGGGCAAAGGGGAAGAACATGGAATCGTCAGGGGGACAAAGAGGAAGAACATGGATTAACACTTAGGCTAGAAAGACCCCCACCGCGGAGGGAAAAAGGAGGTTACCTACAACAGAGGTAACCTCCACCGAGTTAATGCTTTATAACTGTAACTTTAAATGTATGATATAACTACATCTACTCCTCGGTAACAGTAGTATGCTTAAAGTAATTAGTTCTTTTTTTATATACTTTTTCATCTTCATCCTTCTTCTCTCCCATCTTCTTCCTCCTCGATCCCATATCTGAAATAGTAAAATTTTCAATCTTTCTCCTCTTATTTCCGAATCTTTTCATCTTCTTTCTTCATTCTTATTTTTTTACCTCCTTCCTCTCATTCTTTATCTTCTTCGTTCGTTATCCGCCGATTCTGAGGCCCTCAAGGTTGTACCAGTGGAGGGACCGACGAAAGGAGGCGCCAGAGTGGGAGCGGACAAGGCATGTATCGTCGAAGGAGGCGGTGGCTGCGGCGATGCGGAGGGGGAGGCGCCACGGACGTTCGATCTCTATGAATTTCTGGGTTGGTTTCTGTGAACAACCAAAGCCGTCTTCTGCTACTCAAAATTGGATGTGGAAGTTTGTGTAGTAGAAGAAAAGGAAAAGGAAATTTTTAAATTGTAAATTTATTTGGTGTAATATATTCATTTGAAGGCAATGGGGTTTTGTGCTCTTGCAACCGTTCTCAAATGGGTAGAAAAATCTATCTAGAGTGATTTCATTTGAGTGTTCACGAGAGGAGAGAGAGAGGAGTGATAGGAATATGGAGAGGTGTGGCTGATTGTATTATGAAAAGATCAAAATAGACATTCTATTAACTTTATGTGCTTTTCATTATTATTTTATTTATCATTTAAGATATGATGTGGGTCTTGTTTATTGGAGAATTTTCCTACACTAACCTACACCAATTGTAGGTGTATCAGTGTCCTCTCTTTTAGGGTTAAAAACCAATTGAATCCAATATCAAGGCTTACTGCTAAATCTTACCATATCATTAAAAAAATTCAAGGCCTATTGTAAATGGTCTCCTAAACGCAAAACACGGCTATAGATTAATCATATTGTGAGGTGAAAGTTAGGTTGGTCCCCTGACCATTCCTAACTTACGGAGGGAGTTTGTTGAAGTGGTGAGGCTTGAGTGTAACATACACGAGGGGACTTTCTGTGAGGTGAAAAGTGAGATTGGTCCCTTGACCATGTCTAACTACTGAGAGAGTCCGTAGGAATGGTGAGGTCTGAGAGTCACACTCTTGAGGGGTCATTTCCTAACGTGGATAGTTTGTATGGTCAACTGACCATGTCTAACTAACCGAGGGAGTTGGGAGCTAGATGAGAGCCAACAAAGTGAGGATCTTTGTATTATCTCATCGCTTTGTCCTTCCTGACTGTTCTTCGGCCCTGAATACTATCTGTTCCAGATGATCATGATGACTGTAGATATTGCTGAGACACGATGGAGACTTGTTGATCATCTGGACCTGTTTGGGGGCTTTGGTTAGTCTACTGTTTTGGATCCGACTGTTTGCTTTTGTATGGACCATTTTGTTGGATCCATTTCCCTTCTCCTTGCTCCAGTCTGTGTATTGTGGAGATTTTTGTATTTTACAAGGTATGGATTTTTTAACCATGTTTGTTGGTTATAGGTGGTTATAGCTGTACGCGTAGCCCTTGCCCAATTTTTGGGTGCCCTTGACGCCCGGGAGAGATGATGACATGGATCTTTGTGGGCTTAGGGCTACTAGGATGATGAACCATAGATCTTGTTTCACTTCAACCTTGGTTGTGAGCTAGGATTTTGTTGATGTTAGGCTAAACTCACATTTTTTGGCATCTAGGATATTTTTTTTTCTTTATTTGTCTTCTTTCGTATTTATTTTACACTTAACCAACTTGGTTAAGTACTTTTGTAAATTCTTATAACTCCACTTCTATATATTTTCCATGTTCAATAAAAAAGGCTATAGATTAATTTGGAACAAGTGAAAAAGTACAAGCCTACTAAAGCCCTAAAAACACGAAACGCTTTCGCCTCTTCATCCCGCCGCCGCCCCTGATCCCGACCTTTCACTCAAATCCCTCGTTCGATTTAGATCTTGAAGTTAAACCCCCAAATTCTTTGCTTCTTATTAAAATGAACCATGAATCCAATCCACATAATCACCAAATTCCAGTACCAGTTGAATCAAAGGCACATGTGATATGTAATTTTATCTCGAAAACTCGATTCTTCAATTCAAGAGTTGTTTCTTCGGATGGAGTTACGTTGATTGTTGTCTCCATCAAGGAATTTCTCTTCTTTGTTTAACCGGATTCGTTTCAGATGGAGCGACAATCAGTTTGGTGGTGGAGGTGGTTGATCAGCTCTACTTTGTAGTGCTTATCTAGGAGTTGTTACCGGTGTTTTGGGTGCCATTTGTATGGGTTTAGAACACAACTATGTAGTATGGAGTTGAGGAGGAGAAGTGTGGATATGGTGGTTTGGAGGAGCTTAAATGAAGACATCCAGAAGACGATGAGTAGACCACTTGAGGAGACGAAGAAGAGTAGAAGAAAGAGCCACACGAAGGAGAAGAAAGGAGCTGCCGCGACCGCGGGCGAGTGCACAACTTGATCGCGGAGAAGTCGAGGCAACGGAGCAAAAATCAACATTTTCCGCGACCGTGGAAAAACCCTTCAGCGAGCCAATTCGAGAGCAACTTTCTAATTTCCGCGACCGCGGAAATGTGCGGCAGCGAACCCGGAGTCCCACTCCGGAATTTTCGCTCGGAGTCCCACTCCGGAATTTTCGTCCGGAGTTTATTTTATTTATTTGTTTTCTCTTTTATTTCTTTTATTCCGGTTATTTTTATTTTCCTTTTAGATTTTATTTCCTATCTCTTTAGGAAATTAGGTTTTGCAAACTCTTTATATTCTTTCTTTAGAACATTAGTTTGATAAGTTTGGTGTTCCCTAAGTGGGGTTCTACCCCAAGTTGGGTTCTATCTTTCTTCATTTTTTCCCTTTTTTTAGTTTAGTTCTTTGTTTTGTTTTGTTTTTGGCTAGACAATTGAAGCCTTGGTTTGAATTTGATATTGAGATTATTCCTTTACTCTTTCTATGATTGTTTTAATTCTCTCTCGTGCTTAATCTCATTGATCGTATATCGATTCCCCTTGATTCGTTGATTAGGATATCAAATAGATTGTTAATAGTAGTTCCCTCTAGCCTGACAACCTAGAGAAGATTAGTATTATGCTATTGGTTCCCCTTTTCTATACAACCTGTTGAGATTGTTATTGATCATACTATTAAGGATTGGAGGAGACTGTTTGAGAATCTTGATCCCTTAGTTTGTGTAGAAAATTAATTGCATGTAATTGTATGACTGTTTGCTACACTTGCATGTACCTATCTATTCCTGAATTCATTGCTGCTGTTAGATTTATCTTGATAGTTTCTTGATTGTTTAATAGTTAGGGTTATCAGGACTAGTTGGACTGATAACTAATTTAGAACAGGGATTAGGACATTCATGAGGATTGAGAACTAGAGATAATCAATGATTGATCAACCAAACTAAAGGTGGATATTTGTCTTGCCAAACTTTCTATGTTTGATTTATCATTTTCTTAGTTAGTTTCATCTAAAACCCCCCTTTGTCTTTGTTATCAATTGGTGAATGATTTTGCAAACAAGATATATGACTTGATTCTCTGTGGGATTCGACCCTTGCTTACCAGACTACATTAGTTAGGTTTTTAAGGATTATTTTGCTTATGTGTCACGACAACGCCTATCAGTGGTGTCTCGTCTTCACTTTCCTTGCGGACTTTGCTCCTTCTTGGCATCCTTTGAGAGATGAAATCGATCTTGAAACATGGGTTATTCCCTGACAAGATGGCTTCTTTACTCTATAATTTTCCTCTTTTCAGGTTTATTTGTTTAGCTGACTAATTGTGTATTTATATACACTATGAACTTTGATTGTTTTGGCTTTGCTAATTAGTCTTAATCTGAACTTGAACCCCATTTTATGGTGGTAATTAATGTTTGGAAATAGGACTCCTTGCTTTGATATAGACCCTTGCTTTGATCTTGAACCTTGATGCTCATGACAAATGTTTAGTGTTGACCACACAAGAATGTACAAGAGATATCTATGAAATTATCTACTTGCATGACAGTGAATAGCATGCTATCCTTCAATGTGTCTAAACTTGATTTGTAGATACCCTTCTTGTTGGATGACCTACATTCTGGTTTTGCACAACTGGATCTCGAAACCTACTCTCAATTGGCTTCTTCTTTGCGAAATCTTGACTATGGATTTTATTGAACCCTTTGTCCATTACTGGGATTTTGTTTTTTTGAAATTTATTTTTTGATTCTTTCTTTATGTTTTTTTGTAGGAAGATTTTAAGGAATCTTGACTCCTCAAATTTACATTGACTTGGAAAACAATTTTCTGTGCAGATCATTAAAACATTTCAACATAAACTGGACAACTTGGAGGATATTGAATCAACACCTTTGATCAATCTAGCTGAGATGAAATCTTCTGAACATATGAACTTTATGTTCATGAAAAAATGTGCAAAACCTAATACGCTACACCATTGGAATACACTACTCTGCACTAGATCCAAAATAGAATTTTTACGAACCTTAACGATCAAACAACAACGAGTACCCTCTACGGCCGATTGTTCTTCTAATATGAAACCCAAAAATTAAACAATGTTGCTACGCTTGTATTACCGGATCCAATATAGACATGAAATGAACTGACCAAAAAATAATTACTAATGATCCTATTTCCAGATACCTTAATCTTTTTATGAATATGTTACAATTATTAATTATCCTATTTTCAAATACCTTCATCTTATGATGAATATGTTTTCAACAGAAAATCTCGATCCCATACAAATCAAAGAACATCTTGAAGACTAAGTCGAGAAATGAAAATCAAAGAACGTTCCGAGATACATTCATATGCTGATGTGAAGGGTTTGGTTCGAGGCTGTTGTTTCGGGTAAGAGATCGAGGAGATGGTCGTGTGATTCATGTTGGCTTCTAGAGACGAAGTGTCACCCGAGTGTACGTTGCACCTCCACTTATTGTCTTGTTGATCTGCTTCCCAGCTGTTGCAACGCCGCATTGGTTTTTTCCAAGCCGTGTTTGCGCCTTTCTTGCCCTTTTGCCTACTCCACTAGCTTCCCTTTCAATTTTGTTTGTTTAT
The DNA here is from genome assembly GCA_027886185.1 of Rheum nobile. Classification (NCBI taxonomy): domain Eukaryota; kingdom Viridiplantae; phylum Streptophyta; class Magnoliopsida; order Caryophyllales; family Polygonaceae; genus Rheum; species Rheum nobile. The sequence continues at coordinate 2,093,709 of WOAB01000717.1, read as the reverse complement.
CATTGACTACTTGTTGTAATTTTGTTTTTCCTTGTCGGTTGTTCTGACATCCAATTCATTCGGCCTCTCGATGATCCAAGCCAGGTTTGACAGGGATCTTCGAATTATTACCTAATCACAAAAAAGGCTATAGATTAATGTTTAGCTAGAGAAAGATGATCAAATAATCTATAATCAGGGCAAAAATCACATCACCTACCCTCGCTCGGACTTCATCTCAAGTGCAATTTATGGAGCTTCAGATCATCAGGCCATCTCTTCCCCAAAACCAAAGACATTGTAAAGAAATCATATCTAATGCAACGAAACAAAGATTTAAGAGTTTTTCTAGATGACACAAGTTGAGTAAATACAGCCATCACGATGTGTCCTTAAATCAGTTAGAAGTGAAGCGTGACCTCTCTGAGGGCTGAGCAAAGAGGGGTCACATTCACTAATGGTGCGGTAGAGTAATGTATTGTAGATATGATACGAGTATAGTGTGGCCATAGAAAACATAGTCAATCACATGTATGTAACATTCACTGACCCACAGTGTGGAAACTTATCCTTAGCCTTGTTCTGGTCCTGAAACTCAGTATAATCATTGCTTTCCACGGAAAGGGCCAATCATGCGTGTTGATCAAGCTATTTAATACTCATTATGGACTAGTATTTTCTAATTGAAAATTTCAGTCAAGGAAACTATAAGTAATGTTACTATCACCAACATTATACTAATCTGCCTATGCCTTTGATTATCATGCTCAGTTGATAATTCTAAGCATGAGACCCCTAGTTGAATAGGGTTCGAAACAAAAGACATCCACATGAAAAGTCTCAAGCTAAGCAACAACCGAGCTCTCAATAAATCTGGTCATAGTTCATAGTATATCCCAAGTTTGGTTACAAAACAGGTGGCACCCGGGAAAAGAGAAGAAGAATATTCACAAGGTCAGATTTGGGTAAAGGAAGCATGCAAATCAATGGTGAACAAGAGCAGAAGAATCTCAACACCTTATGATAGAGACCAATAGGATCTTGGACCAACCAGTTTAACCAAATATTTACATTCATAACATTCTGTACAGGCTAGCTACATTGCAACGTACATTTCATATAATCCTTCAGATGGCGAAACCCGAAATTTCTAGGTAAGATTTACATAAGTTGAAATATCAGATGAAATTCTACCCAATTCACCTTCCCTTTCTCCTCAAAAGCCAGTATCCTCGAAGTACAATTACACCGGTTGATGCTCTAGATTGCCGGAAACAACCACCCAACAGTCCAGCCTAAAAGCAAGCCTGCCCCAACAAGACTCAACCCTAGAGCAAAAGCAACAGCATACTTACATATGTCACATCTTGGTAGGCCTCGCTTGCGCCTCTTAGCTTTGGAAGTCTTCTTCCAAATTTTATGAGGCTTGCAAGGGCTCCATGGTATAAGAACATCTGGAAACATTGTGGTATGGTTTGGTGGCTGGTTTGAGTTGTTGTTATGCATATAGGATTCAAGCTGAAGCAGTCTGAACCATTGCTTGTACGCAAACAACTGGGATGCTTGTTTGAAGAAGAGCTTGACAATATGTTCCTTTTCAGTATAGGCTTGCTTTGCAGCCTTTTCTGCTTCACGGGCACGAGTTTGGGAATGACACAGTGCTTCAAGAAGCTGAGCCCTAGCAGCATCTTCACCAGAATGTTTTGGTTTATCGATCATGTCATCGTAGTTCACACTGTAGAGTCCAAGAGTACATAAATGCATATATGGTTAAGTCACATCTTGTAGGAGCACAACACTAGCTCATATGGGGAATTCAAATCCAAGTTAATGCAGCAATAAATCTAGACCTCAAAGCTCAAATAATTTGATAATAAACCCCATTTTAGCAAATTTCATCATGTAGCCAAGTATCTGAATTACTAACTTTACCTTCTAAATTAAACAGGAGAACACTTTGTCTAGTTTTAACTATTATACCAGCTCACCTAAAACTACTGCCATGGTGTGTAGTTTTAAACGAGGACACAAAGAGAACACCTTGTTTATTCAACCTATTTACCAAACAACTAATTGTTGTTGAAAGGATCAAGATGAATTTTCAATGAAAGCCTATCAGCACTAGAGTGTACAAAACTCAATCCTCAGTTGGCTTTCAGAGCTTTCTCACGCACAAGTTGAAAACCTAGGTGGAGAAAACTTCAGGGGTTTGAAGGTTAAACACCACATATGCCCATCATCATTCTCATGTTGGCTTTCACATCAACTACTTGTTGCTTACATCACACGATTAATTATAAAGGTTCTTGTATCAGATATCTCACTCTACAACTATGGATTATGTAAAAAAGATGATCAGCATAAAAAAAGGAGGATCTTCCTTGTAGTCCCAACAATGAAAACTGAATATAGTAAAGCTGTACCTCATGCGTCCACTTGGTACACTTCCTGATAGGCCCCTGTCAACTGAAGCCCATTCACTCCTCTTATTTCCTGCATCAGGATTTGCTCGGGAATATACACTGGAGGTAACATTGCTTCCATCCCAATCTTGCAATGAAACAAACAGCTCATCCGGATCGAAACCTGCAGATTGCTCAGAAAGCTCTTTTTTAACGTGCATCTTATGAGTCGGAGGCAGATCGCAATTCTCAATATGATGTAGCGATTTTTGTGCCACAAACGAGGCTAGATCATCCTTATCCGTCTTTCTCCACCAAGGTACTTTCTCACCTTCGATCCAAGAAGAATCGTCATAAGAAAGGTCACTAGATGGTTTGGAAGCTGACCCTCCAACTAATTCCATCTCCATAAGATCATAGTAGTCTGTCAAGTCCTTAACGTCAAGGACATCTTGTTCAACTTTACAGTTCCTCACACTTATATCTTCTACTTTCACTTCACCATGTTCCTTTGAAACAGCTCTATTCACAATATCAGGAGAACCCATGTCTATATCCAGGGTCTTAGAAGCACCAACTATTGGAGCAGATTTCTCATTGCCAACTCCAATAGTCTCAGCATCAGCTTTGACTGCCTTCAGCTGTCCACAGTTGAAACCCTTTTGGAGGTCATAATTGTGATCCAGATGAAGCCACCATCTTGCTTCAGGCGGCAGATTAAAGTACGAAGGATTCATGTTAAAAGGCATGAAACCTAAGCCATGTTTATCTGATACATCGACTGCACTTGTAGGCCCTGCATCAACTTGCTTGCACCGCGTAGTAGATGACTGGCTACATGCTAATTTTGGAGCTCTTTTAGCATCTTCTTGCACAAAGTAACGGTTAGCAGCTCGTTGCCAGGCAGCTCTTGCTTCTGCTGCCGCCATCACTCATTTTACTACACAAAAGAATATAGTCAGTTTGAGCAACAAAACAAGATCTGTAGCATTTCCAGCCAAAAGGGTACTTGGTTAGTTGGAATTTACACATGGATCTGTATTAATTTCCAACTCAGCAGAATAAAAACACAATATAGCAGTCTCTGAACAAACTCCATTATATTTTGATCAGAAATCAGCATCACATCAAAATTGTGAAGCGAAAATCATCAGATCAGATTCATATTAAGCAAAATTAAGCCACGAAAGCAATGATTTCACCGAATTTCAATGAGTTACCGTACCTAAGCAGAGTGAGCTCAAAAAAGGAAAGGAAAAACCGAAAAAGGGACATAAAGATAAATAATCAGAGTTAAACAATTCCTTCACTCACAAGCAAAACAAACAGGTAGATCGGATCATCCAGCAACTGCAAATTATCATACCAGAAGCAGAATCCAAACGAACAATAATACCGAGTTGATCATCAAGTACAACTTTCATATAAAATCGAAAGCTACAAGGGAAAAATAATCTACAAGGCCAAATCGAAAGGGAAAGGCGAATAAACGCAGAAATCAAATTTAGCGAAGAAGAATAAAATACCAAATTGCAGAGAACAGAATTTGCAAGGAGGAAGAGATCTGGAAGTGTAAGCCCGATTTTGGAAACAACGAAGGAGAGTGAAAGACAGACGCAGTTACAAGATTAGGGATGTTGAAACTCCCTTATCTTTCTGTCTCATGAAAAATCCATTGAATACCATGTCGTAGTAGTTGAAGAAAAGGCTAAGAATGGTGAAAGAGAATGAAAACGAAAGAGGAAAAGAGGAGAGAGACAAATCCGAATACCCGCAGATATACGAATTATCAATTACCAAATACTATCCGGATTTTTTTTTCCAGTCTAAAAATGAAGATAAGTTTTAGGACGGCGTCGTTTTAGGGCGCATACGACGTTGTTTGAGTGTCTGCGAGTTGCGTGAACGGTGTCGTTCCATAGGGATGAGTGGGCACTCTCAATTTGGTCAGTGCTGTTCGGTTTGTTTGTACACGAGGATTGTGTGTCACGAAAGGCTCGTGACACGTACTCAACGTTTTGGAATCATATAATTCACAAGTTACACTATCAATTCCACCTTAAAACGGAAGTGCTAGTTACGCTCAATTTTTTTTACTAAATAAGTTTAACTGTCCACGCATACAGAAAGCGGGAGTGGGACCAGATGTACGAATACGCGAAGCGGGAACGAGACAGACTGAACAGATATCCGATGAAGATCAAAAATCACAAAGAGTCACTAAATGTGACTCACGCTCCCGCAAAGCGGGTGCGTGACTCTTTGTGAGTTGAAAAAATTTTGGTCGTTCATCCTCATCATATATATGGCACCGTCTAGCCATGTTCGTCCCCAAGAAAGACCCCTCTCGAGCCATCTAATCCAAATTCCGACCGTACCATCATCTTCCTCGTGCTCAAGTCAGTTGAACTTGAATCCAGAATCGTCTAGAACCATACCCGAACGGTATCGAATCACCTCCGAACTTGTCCATGTTATGCACAAAAATCAGTGAACTTCTCCAGAAAGACCCTATCATATATATGGCACCGTCTAGCCATGTTCATCCCCAAGAAAGACCCCTTTCGAGCCATCTAATCTAAACCCCGACCGTACCATCATTAGGGGTGAGCACGGGCCGACGAAACCGAAGCCCGAACCGAACCCGGCCCGAAAAACCCGAACCGAACCCGAACCCATACTCCTTCGGTTCGGGTTTCGGGCCGCACTTTTTACCATTTCGGGTTTCGGGTCGGTTCGGGTTCGGTTCGGGTTTCGGGTTTTAGTGCATTTTTGCCCCTTTTCCCCCTTTGAGTGCTGTTTAGCCCGAACCCGACCCGAACCCGAACCGAAGTGTTCGGGTTCGGTCTTCGGTCCCAAGTTTTTGGGCTTTTCGGGTTCGGTTCGGTTCGGGTCGGGTTCTGGCCCGTGCTCACCCCTAACCATCATCTTCCTCGTGCTCAAGTCAGTTGAACTTGACTCCAGAATCGTCTAGAACCATACCCGAACGATATCGAATCACCTTCGAACTTGTCCATGTTATGCACAAAAATCAATGAACCTTACCACTTTAAAGCACTTTTCTAAGTCTGGTGGAACATACCAGCCGCTGCAATCCATCCTCGGAGAAACTTTGCAGCTCCACAAACCCAACGACACTAGCCTTGCTCTATGTGGTTGCTCTTCGAGCCGCCAACGAGCCACTCAAAATTGACTTAATCAAAGACTTTGAAAGGACATTAGTCACTTAATAAAAATAACAAGCGATCCAAAAAAAAAAAAAAACAATGTCACGCACCCGCTTTTGCGGGTGCGGGACATTATTTACTTAACCCATAAAATGTCACGCACCCGCGTGATATTAAAAAATCGGATACCCTAAACCCTTTGTTCACTCCCGTTTTTTGTATGCGTGGATTCGGTCTCGCACCCGCTTTCCGTAAGCGTGAGTCGCATCCGCTTTCCGTAAACGTGAGTCTTTTGAGCGTAAACACAAGAAAATTTGAGCATATCTCTTTAAAATTGTTTTGTGTTTATTTGTCTCTTTTCTAACGATGGGTTGGAGGACTGATCAGGTGCTTCGCATCTGATTTCCGCCTGCATGAATTATTGACGCCTCTGATGTCATCCTGTAGATTGGAAGCCAAGTTATCCACGTCAGCAACATCCCCTTCTTGAGGTCTCCACGTCAGCTGTATCAAATAAATTCCACAAAGAAAGGGTTTTATAAAGAATGTTTTCTTTCTCTCTCTAATCCTTTTCTTTTAACGTGATTTCTTGTAAATTTTGGGAGTTTTGGAAGTGAAACTAACTAGCCCACTGGTAACCGCGCCTGTGGTAAAAGAGGTGTTGTGCTGCCCACAGTAATGAATTTGTAACAAGTGGGAAAATATCTCGTGAAGAGACGTGAGAATTGGGTTTGTTTGGATCTCCTCATAGTATACATATCTCCTCATATTACACATTAAAATATATTATTTTATATTATATTCTATTAAATTATTAATTTAATAAAAGATAATGTATTTAAATACAGTTTAATTGAAATCTAAACGGACACTTAATAAATTTTGGGTTTGGTGGAATGGTGGGCGCCGAGAGTTTCGAACATTACATGAAATATTCAAGATCACTTCGATTACATTTGGCTAAAACCGTTTTAGACTTGGTAATTGTTAGTGAGACAAAAGTTGTCTGTTGGACTGTTCATAGAGATGACAATGGGTCGGGTGATCACCTATCCATTAACCTTTTTGGGTACACCTATCCGTCATCTGTCGGGTGAATCGGGTGGGTCGAGTCATCCATGTATGACTAAAAATAACGATTTAATATAACTTATGATATTCATTTTATGTATTTTAAGACATGTAATACACAAATTCTTGTTAATATTATAATAATTATGGAATAAATAAGTTATAAAAGAGTTCTTTTAATACATAATCAACATTTGAATGAAAAGTGAGAACAATACCGACAAAGTAAAGTTTAAATATTTGTGAATTTTATATTAAGGATACAAAATTATATATATATTTCGGGTGTATCGGGTCGGGTGATGGGTGAAAGACTTTCATCCACATCCGTCCATCTCCCAACTTTTCGGGTCGGGTGAATCGGGGATCCATCGAGTGCGGGTGAGATTGTCATCCGTAACTGTTCAGGAACCGACGAGAAAAACTAAGAGAATCTCTAATTGTGATATGTTATATATATGGATATCTTATACAATTAAAAAGTAAAAAAAATGAGGAAATTGAAGAGAAAAAAACACTATTTTACATTTGGACATATGGTATTTTAGAGATGGGATCAAATGCAGACTAGAGTGTCAAATACGAATCAATTTCGACCATTAGATGCACTTCATCCAATGAATAAGATTGAATCTGCATTTTTTTTTAAAATTACTTAAACGATGACATTTTTGGTATTATGCATGTAAGTTTCCTCCCCCTCTAGCGCTTACGACTTATCCTAATCTCAAATTCCCTCTGTTAGAACCTCGAAGCAACGTCTTCTTCCTCCTACTCCAATTAACCCTCCTTCTTCGAACAAATCTCACTCGATAGTGAATCGTTCCTCTCGACCGGTTCGTCGCATCACTCCTCGCACCTAAGTCTCGGCCTTCTTCTATGACATCGGAGGATTTAAATCATTAGCGGCAAAATCTCCGACGAGCTCAAGAGGAAGGTGTGGGGGCTCGATAAATCAAGACTTAAAGGCCCATTAACAATAAGAAGCCTTAGGCCCATATCTAGAGTATAAAAAAAGGGATTAGGTCCGCATTTGGGGAGGTGGGCAATTAAGAAAGAGAGGCCACATTTTGGAGCAAGAAGAGGGAACTTGGGGGAGATAGCGATAAGAGGCTTTGGAGGATCCATAAGCTTTCTTCGATGAGGCGAGACTTCAAGAGGCAAGGAAGAGGGGAAATGGGGCTCTCTCTAGCTTGAATAATTTGGTAGGGATTTCACAGTAGCGGTGTTTTCCGGTGTCATTACTCGCCGAGCTCCCTCCTCCAAGCGCACCACCACCACCCGCAACAGCATCTCCACTCCTTCGTCCGTCGGCAACACAAGCGGTGCAGTCAGCGACGAGCACCACCATGAGATCAATTAGGACATCGACTCCCAAGCCCTAGCGACAACAACTTGTCCGAGTCATTCGTCGGGAAGAAATAGCCCTGTCTATACTAATGTCGGTAACAACATCACTTCATCTAGATTAATTTGCACATTGGATTGTTTTATATAAGAATACCCCACTTTTTACTCGAATCTTGCTCCATATTTGGCCTATGCTCGTGGCCTCCCGGCTTGTGCCTATTGCCTTCAGGAAGGCTCCCTCTTCACGAAGGTCCTTCACGAAGGCCCCTTCACGAAGGCATCCTTCACGTAGGCATTGTTTCATGGTCCTTCATTGATGCAACTTTAAACTCTTAAAGAGAGAATTGGTTGGTTGATGAGTATGGTACTTGTAAGCTTCAAAGATGTGTCTTTGGTGGAAGGCTTAATGTTTGAATACTTGACTGATGAAATAAAGTGATAAGTGCACTTGTTCAAGGTAATTTGATGGATAAGTAAATCTCTCAATCTTATCATTTTCTATGTATATATATATGTTTGTCGTATGGAAAACTAACTTGAGCATCGGAGTTGCAAGCCCGGGGAAGCCCTCGGGTCTTTTTCAGGTTTAAAGCAAGCTAGATGAGAGGCATTTCGTCAACGACGAGAGCCAATTGACATAGGAAAGAACTTTATGGAATCAAGAAAGAAGAACACCAGAGTTGGTGGTGTGTTGACCACTAATTAATTCACCTCGTTGGAACCGGAATTCAACACTGGCGCCGACCGTGGGGACCTCCTCACACACTAGGAAGGCTTATGTCATGCCGAGATGCCCACCCTAAGAAGAACTTCCGACGACGAGCTTGATTAGGAGCAAGGAGCAAAGAACCAAGCTTCACGACGGCTGGGGCTCGTACGTTCCTCAAGCCGATGCAATCTATGGCATCACTCTGCTCGCCACCACTTATGCCTTTTACAAGAGAGCAAGTGGAAATGCACTGTGAGGCAGAAAGGGAAGAGTCGCTGCACTTAAAAGCAAGCTGAACAACATCACGAGAAAAACTGGTGGGGTTTTCTTCGCAAAGGCCTTTGCTCCCGGCCTTTGCTCTTAGCCTTCCCGGCCTTCGCGAATTCATGGCCTATGCTCCTAGCCTCCCAGATTGCGCCTATTGCCTTCCCAAATGTCCTTCCCAAAGGTCCTACCCAAAGGCTCCTTCACAAGGTCCTTCATGAAGGTCCCTCCTTCACGAAGGCACGTCCTTCATGAAGGCATGCTTCACAAAGGTCCTTCACGAAGACCCCCGCCTTCGCTCCATTGCTTTAAGGCCTTCACAAAGGCCTCCCTTCGCTCATGGCTTCCCAGCGATACGCCCTCCAAGGGCTTAGATGAAAAGCAATTCGGAAAAAGCAAGTCTTGAAAAGCAATACAAACAGTGCACGAGTATGAAAAACAATATGAGCAAGCAATACGTGAAGGCAAGGTACTCGAGTTAAGCAATACGAAATGCGCGATATGAAGCAATACCCTAAAGCAATATGATGTGTGATGTGTGGGCAAGCAAGTGAAAGCAATTTGTGAATGCAATATGAGAAAAGCAATACAAAAGAGCAAGTCTTGAGAAGCGATTTGTAAATGCAATTTGGGAAAAGCAAGTCTTGAAAAGCAATACAAAAAATGCACGAGTATGAAAAGCAATACGAGAAAACAATACGGGAAAGGCAATATGAAAAAGAAAGGGAATAAGCGATACATTTAAAAGCAAGTTGAACAACAACGCGAGAAAACAAGTGAAGTTGCCTTCGCGAAGGCCTTCCCGACCTTCGTGTAGTACTCATGGCCCATGCTCGTGGCCTCCCGGGTTGCGCCTATTGCCCTACACGAAGGCAATGCTTCACGAAGGCCATCCTCCACGTAGGCCATTCTTCACGTAGGCCATTCTTCATGAAGGCACATCCTACACGAAGGGATCCTTCCCAAAGGTCCTTCACAAAGGTCCTTCACGAAGGCTCCCCTTCACGAAGGTCTTCACTTCAAGGCCTTCACAAAGGCCTCCCTTCGCTCATGGCTCCCCAACCATGCACCCTCTATGAACTTAGAGAAAGCGAGTAGAAAGACAATACGATAAAGCAAAGGATTAAGCAAGTAGAAAGGAAATACAAAAATGCAAGTGTATAAGCATACAGAAAGGCAAGTGTATACGCAATGTCAGGAAGCAAGTGTGATAACATGTGTTTATAATACCTTTTGACCATATTAACCGCCACTTTTGTGCATAAATCATACACTTACATGATCATTTTAGGATATTGATAGGTGATATATTGTATAGCGCATCTAGTGGTTATTAGCATTATTTAGATGAGTTTTAGGTGTGTTCTGGTGTTAACTCTGTGATCCGGATGAGAAGCCAAGAAGTGGAGAAAGCATAGGATTTACAGAGTTCTGAAGCACATGGAAGAGAAGAGTTGAGGAGCGGTGCAAAGGATGCAAGGAGAAGCTGCGAGAGAAGACATAGGAGTTCTGGAGCCTTGCCGCACCCGCGGCGATAAGGTCAGGGAAGAGGAGCTGGACACTGGAAGACCACCGCACCCCGCGGTGGGTGTTATCGCACCCCGCGGTGGCGCACGCGCTGAAGAATTTCCGAGTTTTTATTTCCCATTTTATTTTATTTATGAGACTTTGTTTCCAAGTTTGTTATTTTCTTTTCTTTATTTCTGAATTAATTGCCCTAGTATTTAAGAGTCTTTTGAAGACTTTGTTTAGGGAACCCTAGTTTCCACCGTTCTTAGTTTTTCTCTCATAAACCCTATGAAGAATTAAGCTTCCATTGTTACACTTGACACTTTGAAGCCAACAATTGATTGGTTGTGAGTTTTCTACTCTTGTTCGATTTCCTATCTAGTTGTATTAATTCTCTTGTGCTTGAATGTTTATTGAATCTTATTGATTTATCTAGACTGATCACCTAGGTTTATTGATATTATCCATATAGCTAGGACTTGTCAATTCCGGGTTCGGGTTGCATATCTAGTAGCAAACACGATTTACATAAGCGGGTTGCGAGTGTTCATCGTGAGAGAGAGTTAATTGTATGCTTATAGTAACGGGTTATTTCTATTGCATGTATCTTGTTGAATCCTTGGCTGAATGCTATTGCTTTGTTGAGTCTTGAAGGTTTTCGGATTTGATTTAGTAATAAGTACTATTAGGGCTGGTAGAACTAATAGTTACATATGATCGGGATAAGAATAACTAAAGGAAAGATAAGAACTTGAGAATAATAGAATTCAGTGATCAACCATATCTCTTGTTGTGTGGATCTTTGTCAGGTGTGGCGCTTTTCCCCATCATATTCACATCCTTTGCTTTGTTTTAATTACTTGGTTCGAAAATCATACAACCCCCCCCCCCCCCCCTAGTTCCTAGTTGGTGACTTGAAAGACACAAGAATTGATAACCTGATTCTCTGTGGGATTCGACCCTTACTTGCCCAAACTACTTGTTTAGGTTTGTTAGGATTATTTTGTTTAGGTGTCACGACAACGCCTATCAAATTTGGCGCCGTTGCCGGGGAGTCAAATTTTCTGTTTTTGTGTGTTTGTTTGTTACCAACCTTGGTGTGGACCTATCTTATGGTTCACACTCGTGCTACTAATTCACCTCTTTTTGATTTTGATCCAGAGATTGAGAGAGCTTTTTCCCAGGATCGCAGAGTCAACCGTACTTTGGTTTTTGACAACCCTGCATTTGAGATGAGTGACGCAGATCGAACGTTGAGGCAGTTGACTGCGCCCAACCTGTAATAGCAACCCTTGGCTGTGACTATTCTTGCTGTAGGAGAGGGCGTAAACTTTGAGTTGAAGCCGGGGCTGATTCATTTGCTCCCAACCTTCCATGGGCATAGTGGAGAGGACCCAATCAAGCACATGGGTAAATTCCATACTGTCTGCATGAGCATGAAACCGACGAACGTCACTGAGGAACAAATCAAGATGAGAGCTTTCGGGTTTACCCTCAAAGACGCTGCTGATGACTGGTATTACCATCTGCCTACTGGAAGCATAGACACGTGGAACAAACTGCATAAGGCGTTTCTCGAAAAGTATTTCCCTGCAAAGAAGGCAAACAGTTTGGAAAAGGCTATAAGCAACATCGAGCAAGAGGCTGATGAGACCCTTTATGAGTACTATGAGCGGTTCAAGAGACTTTGCTCAAGCTGTCCGTTCCACGGGTACACCAATCAAGACCTGGTGCTTCATCTTTACAATGGTCTGCTGGACAGTGAAAGGAGGATCGTTGACGCTGCATGTGGTGGCAACATTCTAAACACAACACCGGCAGCAGCTATGGAAAAGATTCAGGAGATGGCAGAGGGCACAAGAAATTTCGGTAGAACTTCTACCAAGAGAGGAGTCAATGTTGCTGACTCTAATTGCCCTGCGTATGCAAGTGATATCGCTGAGTTGAAGGACATGGTAAGTAGACTTACGTTGCAAGGAACTCCTCAACAACTCAAAGCATGTGGGATTTGTGCTGATCAATTCCACCCCACCGATGCATGTCCTCAATTACAAGATGATTCGAATGCTGAGGTGAACGTTGTAGGGGGTTATGGACCTCCAAGACCTCGACATGATCCCTACTCCAACACTTATAATCCGGGATGGAGAGACCACCCAAATTTCAGATGGAGGGATCAACCGAATCAACAATAACAACCTCAGCCCATACCCTCTTTTGTACAAAGGCCACAAGGTCCACAACCTGATGCGTCTCCTTCAACTGAAGATATGCTCAAAGCTTTGACGAAACATTTCAGCACTCACGTTCAAGCTACGACGTCGAGTATCAAGAACCTAGAGACGCAGATGGGGCAGATGGCTGAGGCGATCACAAGGATTGATGCACGGACTTCGGGGAATCTACCATCTCAAATGGTAGTAAACCCGAGGGAAAACATTAGCGCTGTAACCCTCTGAAGTGGAAAACAATTGCCTGTCGCTCCTATTGCTGAGAAGGACGATTCAGGAAAAGGGGAGTTTCTGGAGGACCACCGCACCCAGCGGCAAGAGGACCGCACCCGCGGTGAGAATACAGAAGAGGACCAGAACATTCTATTGAAGCTACCGCACCCAGCGGTTGGACCTACCGCACCCAGCGGTGGGACCTGCCGCACCCAGCGGTGACGATGCTGCTTCTCAAGAAAATTCTGGGGACACACCGCACCCCGCGGTGGAGGCTGACCGCACCCGCGGCGGATCTCCTGGAGCTACCAAAGAGCCTTACGTGGACACCTACATTCGTCCATACTTTCCTCATCTCGGTTCCGAAAAGCCACCCGCCCCATTCCCAGAGGCGCTTAAGGAGAGAAGGATCGTCGATGATAAGGATCTTTTCGAGACATTCAGCAAGTGTGAGGTAAACATCCCTTTGCTTAAGCTTGTTAAAAGTATTCCCAAGTATGCTCGTTTCTTGAAGGAGCTTTGCACGATAAAGAGAAATCAAAAGCTTAAAGGGCAGCAGAAGGTCAAGGTGAGCGAACGTGTCTCAGCGGTGTTTCAACGGCGTATGCCCAAGAAGTGCGCTGATCCAGGTATGGTAAGCATCCCTTGTATCATAGGTGACACTAGATTCGAAAGAGCTATGCTTGATCTGGGTGCATCTATCAATGTTTTGCCTTACTCTCTTTATAAATCACTTGGATTAGGACCTTTGCATGAAACAGGAATTATTGTGCAACTTGCTGATAGGTCTAGTGTATACCCTAAGGGAGTAGTTGAGGATGTTTTGGTCATGGTTGACAATTTGATATTCCCTGTTGATTTCTTTGTCCTAGATATGGAACATGATATGAATGCTGCACCTATTTTGTTAGGAAGGCCATTCTTAAAAACTGCTAGGACTAAGATTGATTATGTAAGTGGGACACTTACTATGGAAATCGATGGGGAGGTGGTTGAATTTAACATTTATGATGCTATGAAACACCCCGTTAATGACCACTCTTTGTGCTCTATTGATGTGATTGAACCCATTGTACAAGATGTGTTTGATATTTCTGGTTCGGATGAGTTGCAATCCATTATTGAGAATGATATAGATGAGTCCCACACGGAATATGCTTTGTCAACTAACATGTAGGTGGTCCTATCTCAGATGGATGTGAACGGTAAGCTTCCTATTGAACCTTTGGGCATTGGCCCCAACTTGTTAACACCGAGCGAGAAGCTTGTTCCTTCTGTTGTACAGGCTCCCGAGACTGAACTCAAACAACTCCCTGGTCATCTCAAGTACGCTTTTCTTGGAGTCAACGACACTTTGCCAGTCATTGTGTCTAGTAAGCTTTAAAGGGAGCAAGAGGAGAAGCTAGTGGAGACATTGAAGGAGCACAAGACCGCGCTGGGATGGACCATTGCTGACATCAAAGGGATTAGTCCCTCCAAATGTATGCATCGGATTTTGCTAGAAGACGACGCCAAGCCATCCAGACAACCACAAAGAAGGCTTAACCCACCTATGATGGAGGTGGTGAAGAAGGAGGTCCTGAAACTCCTTCAAGCTGACATGATCTTCCCTATCTCCGACAGTCAATGGGTCAGCCCCACTCAGGTTGTCCCCAAGAAGGGAGGGATCACAGTGGTTGAGAATCAACAAGGAGAGTTGGTCCCTACAAGAACTCAGACGGGCTGGAGAGTCTGCATTGATTACCGTAAGCTAAACGCGGTAACTCGAAAAGACCACTTTCTTTTACCTTTTATTGATCAAATGCTAGAACGCCTTACTGGGCACCCTTACTATTGTTTTCTAGATGGATACTCAGGGTATTTTCAGGTGGCCATAGCGCCAGAAGACCAGGAGAAGACTACTTTTACATGTCCCTTTGGCACTTTTGCATACCGCAGAATGTCTTTTGGACTATGTAACGCACCCGGTACTTTTCAATGATGTATGGTAAGTATCTTCTCTGAGTATATTGAGAATTTCATTGAGGTATTCATGGATGAATTCACGGTACATGGGGATAGCTTTAATTCATGTTTGAACCACTTGACACTTGTGCTTAAAAGATGTGTTGAAACTAACTTAGTTCTCAATTCCAAAAAGTGTCATTTCATGGTAGAACAAGGGATTGTGTTAGGTCATATCGTCTCTGCTAAGGGTATTGAGGTCGATAAGGCGAAGATTGATGTAATTCAGTCTTTGCCTTATCCTACTAACGTGCGCGAAGTTTGTTCCTTCCTAGGCCATGCAGGTTTCTATCACAGGTTTATCAAGGACTTTTCCAAGATCTCATCGCCCTTATGCGAGCTGTTGAAGAAAGATGTGACCTTTGAGCTGAATGAGGAGTGCAAGAAGGCGTTTGATTGTTTGAAGGAACGCCTGACAAGTGCACCGATCATCCATGCACCTGATTGGTCTCGACCGTTCGAGATAATGTGTGATGCCAGTGACTATGCAGTTGGAGCAGTTTTGGGGCAGAAAGAGGGAAGGGCCTCTCATGTGATTCACTACGCTTCCATGACTCTGAATAGAGCGCAACGAAACTACTCCACTACTGAGAAAGAGATGCTGGCTGTGGTGTTTACCTTGGAGAAATTCAGGCAATATCTTTTGGGAGTGAAGGTGATCATATACACAGATCACGCCGCCCTTCGTTACCTAATGACGAAGAAAGAAGCAAAGCCGAGATTGATTCGATGGGTTCTTTTACTGAGTGAGTTTGATGTGGAGATAAGAGACAAGAAAGGAGTAGAGAACTTGGTGGCTGATCACCTGAGTAGACTTGTGAACGAGGAAGACAAGCCAGAGAAACAAAATCCCATCCATGGAACATTCCCGGACGACACACTCTTCAAAGTGGAGGTTCTGGAGAACCACCGCACCCCGCGGACAGAGCACCGCACCCGCGGTGGGAGTGCAGAAGAAACGGCCATGTTTCTGGAGAGTCGACCGCACCCCGCGGTGGGATGTACCGCACCTCACGGCGGCGATGTTGTTTTTGTCGAGGATTCTGGAAGAGAACCGCACCCCGCGGTGACACTGACCGCACCCACGGCGAAGGGGACAGAAAGAGTTTTCTGTGCTGTCAGCGTCTCTTTGCTCGAGTCTTACTTCCACAGGTCTGTTCTCGGGATCCGTTCTTTCCGACCATGGTACGTCGACATTGTGAACTACTTGGTTCATGGGGAATTCCCTCCGGATCATACCAAGGCATAACGGGAGAAGGTGCAAAGAGAAGCTCGACACTATATTTGGGACGATCCATATCTCAGGAGACACTGTGTCGACCAGGTAATCCGTCGATGTCTTCCGAATAACGAGGTACAATCTGTCCTTAGATTTTGTCATTCTGAAGCATGTGGGGGTCATTTTGGTGTGAATAAAACTGCTAGAAAGGTGTTAGATGTAGGTTTCTACTGGCCCCACATCTTTCGGGATGCATTTGCATTTTATAAAGTGTGTGATAGATGTCAGAGGATGGGTAATATTTCTAGGAGAAATGAGATGTCACAGTCGTCTTTGATTTTCTGTGAGGTCTTTGATGTGTGGGGTATTGATTTTATGGGACCCTTTCCTAGTTCTTTTGGGAATCTCTATATTTTGCTTGCGGTGGACTACGTTTCCAAATGGGTGGAAGCGAAGGCCACCAGGACTGATGATTCTAAAGTTGTGGCAGGTTTTTTGAAAGAGAACATATTCTCCAGGTTTGGAATCCCCAAAGCTTTGATTAGTGATCGGGGAATCCACTTTTGCAACAAGACTGTGACCGCCCTGCTGAAGAAGTATCATGTCACACAAAGAGTTTCCACTGCCTATCATCCATAGACCAATGGGCAGGCTGAGGTATCCAATAGGGAGATCAAGACCATTCTTGAGAAGACGGTGGCACCCAATAGGAAGGATTGGAGTGTGAGGCTTAATGATGCATTGTGGGCTTACCGCACCGCTTTTAAAACTCCAATTGGAATGTCTCCTTTCCGGCTCGTATTTGGCAAAGCTTGTCATCTTCCTGTAGAGCTGAACATAAGGCATGGTGGGCGGTGAAGAAGTGCAACATGCAGATTGATGAGGTAGGAGAGTTTCGCAAGCTGCAGCTGCAAGAGTTGGAAGAGTTACGCCTTGATTCATATGACAACGCTGTTATCTATAAGGAGAAAACCAAGGCATGTCATGACAAGAATATCTTGCGGAAGGACTTCCAACCATGCGATAAAGTCCTTTTGTTTCAATCTCGCCTGAAACTCTTTGCAGGAAAGCTTAGATCGAAGTGGATAGGACCCTATGTTATTGTTGAAGTCTACCCATATGGTGCTGTTGATTTAATCGAGCCAAAGACTCAGAAGACATTCAAGGTTAATGGTCAAAGGTTAAAACCTTACCATGAGGGTTTCCACACCGAGGCAATTGATGAGATGGCTCTTGAGGAGCCAAGTGCTGAAAATGAATAGACAAGAGTCTACGTCGAGCCAACGACGTGAACCAAGGCGCTGCTCGGGAGGCAACCCGAGGTATTGTTTTCTTTTTCTTTCTTTTGTCTTTGCATTTTCATAGATTAGCTAGGTAGTTCGTTTCTGTTTTCTTTCGTTTTCGCTTGCGTACTAACGTACATGTACGAAGAATAAGATGCAAAGGAGTTCTGGAGAGCTCACCGCACCCGCGGTGGGCACCCCTTTATTTTCCCTTGCACAAAAAAAAAATCCCGAAAAAACCTTAAACGGGAATGAAAAAATAAATAAATAAAATAGAGCTCCGGACCCCTCCTTTCTTCTTCCTCCTCAAACCCCTAGCCCCCAAATCTCATTCTCCTTTTGCTTCCCAAGAACCCAACACCCAAATCCTTCAAACCTTCTCAACTTTCACCAAATCTCCACCATTCTCTCCCAAATTTCACCATCCCCTCCACAAATCCACATCCCCACACCCAAATCCACCCTTTTTTTCAACCAAATTTCACCCAAGAACCCCATCTCAAACCCCAAACCTTACAAACCCTTAACCACCACCGCACCTCCCTCGATCCACCGCACCCGCGCCGGCTTCACCTTCTCCAAGCCGAGTCGACCCCCATCGAGACACAACCCAAGCCACATGACCGGCCACATGGGTTCGCATACTTGAAGGCTTGCATCGTGTTCGCCACTTCGAGAATCGCCCAGCGCCAGAACCGCACCCCGCGGTGGAGCCTTGCCGCACCCGCGATGAGGCAACAGAAAGTAGAAGAATCCCACCGCACCCAGCGGCACTGTCCACCGCACCCCGCGGCGGCTTGTCAGAAGGCAATTTTCGTGCTTTTTACTGTGAGTCCCTCCTTCTCTCTCGTTTTCAACACCGTAATTCGATTACAATGTCGAGAGCAAGGAAGGTCGGGATGACCCCTAAGGAGAAGGAGAAGTATGAAATCGTGAAATTGCGTAGTGTCCTCCCGACAAAATTTCTGGATAGGGGCACTTTAGAGAAGTTGGGGCTGCTTGAGTGCACAACGCTTTGTTTAGAGCATGCGGGGCTGGGGAGGTTTATTGATCGATATGCCCCCTCTTATGACAATTTATGCAAGCAATTTATCGCCATATTCCGGTGCACCATGGACGGCGAAGCGCTTATTTCTTTGTCATTCAAGTATGAGGGGAGGGAGTATTCTGTGACTGCTGGGGAGATGAGAGATGCTATTGGGGTGACTAGGCCCCCCAGTGATGATTGGAGACAGGGCACCACTGAGGCTGTGTTGTGCGATTTTTGGGAGGCGGCAACTGGACTGCCTTACTACATGGGTGATGAATACAACAATAAGTTCACTCACCCTTGTCTGCGGCTGTTGCACAAGCTGATGATGGGGACCTTTCTGGGGCACAAGGAGGACAACAAGGTGCCCCTCAAGGATTTGCATTGGTTTTACAACGTCTTACCCCAGGCGGCATTGGTCCCCGACTGGGTACAGATCATCCTCGGCGCACTTCAGAGGATCCGAAAGGGTGAGAGGAGATATATTATTTAGGGTGGTTTGATCACCCTCATTGCAGAGAAGGCTTTTCGGGTCGACCAGATTCAAGAGCCCATCCTTTCGCATGTCTTTGACGTAAATCTGCTCAGGAAGTGCAATATGCTGAAGGTGGTGAAGAAGCAGCCATTTTGGTGCTCTTATACTGACAAGATCCACCTCCTGGCATTGCCGAGGTCGCTCCCCTATGGTCCCGCGCTTAGTGATTTCTTCCTCCCTTCTGACCCGTTCACCCCAACAGTGGGGTCAGTTGCTACAGAGATCATGGAGTGTCCTCCCCAGCATCGACGAAGACGGGCTACCGCGGGTAGCTCGAGTCAGGCGGCCGCTGATGATGATGAGGATGACGAGGAGATGCCTGTTGTAGGCCAAGGACCACCGCCCATGGACCCCTGGCAGGACATGATGTACAGACAGATGAAGGCTATGACGCTGCAGCAGCAGTAATGGCAGCAGTGATTCGATGGCCGTTTTGAGGGTTTCCAGACCTAGTTATTTCAGAGGATGGATCAGCAAGACCAGAGGATCCAACAACTGGGTGAGCAGCAGATGCAGTTTTTCGGCCAGTTTCCATACCCGCCCGAACCACCACCACATCAGTGAGTTCTCCTTTCTTTTCCCCATTATTATGATTGTCTTCTATTTTCCACATTGAGGACAATGCGTACTTCAAGTATGGGGGAGGGAGTAGACTCACTAGTTATCTTTATGTACAGTTTTCTTGTTTCTGTGTACATTTTCTTTTGACATTGCATTGCATTTGGTTCTAAAAAAAAGCCAAAAATATGAGAAAAAGGCAACCAAAATCCTGGGATGAGTTGAAAACCCGAAAGGGCGACTCGGGTAAAAAGCATGTAGTCTGACCAACACTAGGCTGGGGCAAAAATAGACTGGAGTGATGTGAGCATACAGTGAGAACATCTAGAAAAATAAAATGAGTGGCTAGGTGAAAATCTGAAAAGGCGCCTAGGCAAGATGAGTGAAAGAAAAAAAGAAGAAGAAGAGATTATTAGGATTCTTCATCTTGGCGTTGGCGACATAAGAAGGGGAGTCATAAGGAGGACTCGGGTAGGCCATTCTTGGAGCAATAAGGTGACTAGATGGAGCTAGGATTAGATGAGTCTTGCATCACTTGTTTTGGTTGTTTTGGAGTGTATTGTTGATATGTTGTAACCACTAGTGTCGTGTTTTCTCGTACTTCCTGAGACCTTAGAGCATGATTGGAGGAGTGAGTCTAGTCTTTAGCTTACTCGGGACGAGTAAGGTCTAAGTATGGGGGAATTTTATAGGTGATATATTGTATAGCACATCTAGTGGTTATTAGCATGATTTAGATGAGTTTTAGGTGTGTTCTGGTGTTAACTCTGTGATCCGGATGAGAAGCCAAGAAGTGGAGAAAGCATAGGATTTACAGAGTTCTGAAGCACATGGAAGAGAAGAGTTGAGGAGCGGTGCGAAGGATGCAAGGAGAAGCTGCGAGAGAAGACATAGGAGTTTTGGAGCCTTGCCGCACCCGCGACGAGAAGGTCAGGGAAGAGGAGCTGGACACTGGAAGACCACCGCACCCCGCGGTGGGTGTTACCGCACCCCGCGGTGGCGCACGCGCTGAAGATTTTCCGAGTTTTTATTTCCTGTTTTATTTTATTTCCGAGACTTTGTTTCCAAGTTTGTTATTTTCTTTTCTTTATTTCTGAATTAATTGCCCTAGTATTTAAGAGTCTTTTGAAGACTTTGTTTAGGGAACCCTAGTTTCCACCGTTCTTAGTTTTTCTCTCATAAACCCTATGAAGAACTAAGCTTCCATTGTTGCACTTGACACTTTGAAGCCAACAATTGATTGGTTGTGAGTTTTCTACTCTTGTTCGATTTCCTATCTAGTTGTATTAATTCTCTTGTGCTTGAATGTTTATTGAATCTTATTGATTTATCTAGACTGATCACCTAGGTTTATTGATATTATCCATATAGCTAGGACTTGTCAATTCCGGGTTCGGGTTGCATATCTAGTAGCAAACACGATTTACATAAGCGGGTTGCGAGTGTTCATCGTGAGAGAGAGTTAATTGCATGCTTATAGTAACGGGTTGTTTCTATTGCATGTATCTTGTTGAATCCTTGGTTGAATGCTATTGCTTTGTTGAGTCTTGAAGGTTTTCAGATTTGATTTAGTAATAAGTACTATTAGGATTGGTAGAACTAATAGTTACATATGATCGGGATAAGAACAACTAAAGGAAAGATAAGAACTTGAGATTGATAGAATTCAGTGATCAACCATATCTCTTGTTGTGTGAATCTTTGTCAGGTGTGACGCTCTTCCCAATCATATTCATAACCTTTGCCTGCGAATCTGTTTACTTGTCTACTTGTTATTTGGTTACGAAAATCATACAAACCCCCCCTAGTTCCTAGTTGATGACTTGCAATTACTTGAATTGATAATCTGATTCTCTGTGGGATTCGACCCTTACTTGCCCAAACTACTTGTTTAGGTTTGTTAGGATTATTTTGTTTAGGTGTCACGACAACGCCTATCAGATATTTATGTTTGTTTGTGCGGATATCTACTCTCTTGTTATTTTTGGTTTTATAGGTGTAATTTTGGAGCTCTTACAAGGACAAATGGATTCAAAACGACTATGGTTGGAGCTAAGAAGAGCCAAAGGGATGCCAAATTGAAGATTCAATGGAGAAAAAACAATGTTTCACAAGCCATACAAGCAAGTGGAGCACTAATTTCCATTCAAAAATGTTAAGAAAGCCTTCCCAGGACATGACATTGGGTGCCAGTATCGCTCAACATGGTCACGCCAAAAGTCTAGACCAAAACTTTGTATTCTGATTTTGGCATGGCCACCCCATGTCGAATGGCATGTCCATGCAACTCTCTCTCTCTCTCTCTCTCTCTCTCTCTCTCTCTCTCTCTCTCTCTCTCTCTCTCTCTCTCTCTCTCTCTCTCTCTCTCTCTCTCTCTCTCCCCCCCCCCCCCACTTTAGCCTCCATTTCTAGGGTTAGCTTAGATTGCATTTCTCTCTTAGATTTAACTCTAGATTTTCATAGATTCCACTTAAACTAGTAATTGGGTTTATGTTTGTTAGTAGATTTTAGATCTATTTTGGGTTGTTGAGCTCCTTTGTGGTTCAAGACTTGGAAAGGGAGCAAAGTTCCATCTTTTCTCTCATGGCTCAATGAAAATACAAGGATTTGGTTGAATGTTAAGTATTTCTTACTCATTCTCTCTATTTGGTTGAATGCTAAGTATATCTTGTTCATTCTTTTTATTTCTTGTTTTGTTTATCATTGTACCCATGTTTATGATGGTTGGATTGATGCTTTATGACATGTTCTTGCAAATCACGAGTGAGTAATTTGTTATGTTTGGATTGGGAGTAGCCCAATGATGATTATGTGATGATTTGGTGAAGTTTTCTCTTTGGTTGGATGAGTTTTGGTCTACTACTCAAATCTTACACACCAAGTGTTTGTGAAAATGCCTAGATAGTTGTTTTTACATGTATTAAATGTTGGCTATGCATTGAAAGGTGATATTTGACATTGAAACCTCAAGATTTGAGCTAGGACTTATAGGATCACGAAAGTAGACCTATTTTCCTAGTGATTGTGTGAATTGTCATTATGCTTAATGAATCTAATCTTGCAGTTATTACCACAAAATTATGAATTGAGTAGGATTAGACTAGTTTCTTATACCTTGAAAGAGGATAGAAGATATATATGGACATTTGACCATTGTAAACCACTACTTGCAACCTTAGAAATTTCTTTGCTTGTCATTACGTGATCTCAATTGTGGTGAACCTCAATCCTAGCTTTTCATCATTCAATTAACCCAAATTTACCTTTTATTGTTTTAGTTAGCTCTAGACTTTGCACTTCTTGTTAGTTTTATAAAATCAAAACCAAAAACTCCACATCTCTTGTTTGATCTAGATTACTAGTTTGTGTAGAATGGTGATCAACGAGTGCTCCCTCGAATTCTATATCTTTTATACTACTCGATAGTACTGTGCACTTGCAGGCCTATCAAGTTTTTGGCGCCGTTGTCGGGGAGCACGGTTGACATTGATTAAGCATTGACTACTAAGACTATATCTTTTCTTTGTCACTTTATTTATTAAAAAAAAACTTCTAATCACTCTATTGATCTTGTTCTTCTTGTAGTGATTTCTTCGTTGCATGCCCGTTACTCGAAGTCTTAGGGTACATCTTGAAGAAGGACACCGAGATTGAGAAATTGTTTCGTGCAAGGAAAAAGCTACAAAAGAGTCAAGGAGCACAAAAAGAATCTCACTCATCTTCAATCATGGAAGAAGATGGAAGAACCGTTGAGGACTACATTACACCGAACAACTATGGTATTCATTCCGAAATCACAAGGCCAAATGTGGAAGCCAACAACTTTGAGTTGAAACCGGCCCTTCTCATCATGGTACAACACCTTCAAATTTCGGGATCACCATCGGAAGACTCAAATCTTCATCTCTCGGTCTTCTTGGAGATTTGTGACACGGTGAAGTACAATGGAGTTACTCAAGATGCCATTCGACTAAGGCTTTTCCCGTTCTTACTAAGGGATAAAGCAAGGGCTTGGGTCTACACCATTCCGGAAAATTCAATCACTACTTGGGAGCAACTCTCCGCCGCTTTCATGGCCGAATACGTTCCACCAAGCAAGACTACCGCTCTAAGCAAGACTACCGCTCTAATTAATAGAAAATCGAAGTTAGAAAATTCAATTGGAAGATTTTATTAATAACTACTTTAAATAAGTTGGAAATAAGCTCAAAAAATAGTACAAAATTAAAATATATACTAAATGAAAAAAAAAGTTGATCTTAATCGGTGGTGTAAAACAAAATAGGTTGATAAAAATAAATATTTGTTCTAGATTGTTAAGAAGCTAAATAATTCGAACGGAACAATTCTACCGAAAGTTAAATTTATGTTCATTTTACCCATCAATAGAATAATCTAAGATATATAGGTGGCTTGAAAAAATAGAGATTTAATATCTATTTGTTAATTTATATTTTACTAGTTATTTAATATAATAAAAAATTAAAAGATAACATCTCAACAATATGAACCTGAAAATATCGTAATAGTTTGAAAATGGTGAGTTTTAATATATATATATATCTATATCTATATAGAGGAACGCTCCGGTAAAACGGAAATTGTGGTAAAACGGATGTATTAATCTGGGACGTTGGATGAAGGGTGATGGACGGATGGATGAATGGGTCATATAGTGGATATGGTATGAGTGAAACTACCAGATCTTCTCAAATAAGATAGTTAATATATATTTTAATTAAAAGAAGATAATAAATGATATTATTAGAGGAGAGAGAAAATCATATATTTCTTCCAAAATCGCTTCATTCCGCTTATACATTTTCTTCTTGTTCAACGATTTTTCAGCGTTCATGAATATCGATCACGTCTTTATGAATATCGTTCATGCGTTATGGACGTGAATATCTTCACTTAAAACATGAATATCACCACTTGATTTTTTAAGTTTTTGCAAATTCGTAGATTTGTAAATTTGTTCTTGTTGCTTTTGTCATAGTTTCTTGAATATCGTTCATGTTTCACTACTACAATATTGAACAAATGAAACGGTCGAGTGTGATTATGAAGCGGTTTGGGGTAGCGGTTTAGCTATTGAAGCGGTTATTTGCAGCGGTTTAGAATATTGTAGCGGTTTGTGTTAGCGGTTGTGTCAAATGAAGCGGATTTTGCAGCGGTTGTTTAAAATCGATCTATTACAGCGCTTTATAATACCTAATGAAGCGGTTTTAAATTAAGAAAAAAATCCTAATGAAGCGGTTTTAGTTTTAGTGGCGCCCTTCCAATTTATCTCACCCGCCTTCACTTTTTGTTCCCCGCTTCAGGACAAATAAAACACTAGGTCAATCTCTCCTTCGTGAGGGTTCTTCCCTCCTCTGTGAGGGCTCTTCCCTTCTTCCTGATGATGCTCCTCCTCCTCCTCTCCTCATCGATCCAACCTCCTTCCGGTAGACCTTCGCCTTTTCTGCCGCTCTGGATCAATTTCCCTCGGCGCCGCCAGCTTCGTCTTGGATGGTTGCTTTCCCTCGGCGCCGGCGTTTGCTTTCCCTCTCGTCTATTTAGTCTGCCACATCTCCTTCTCCTTTTGTCCGTCTGCCTGCTTTCGCTTGGTTTAGCTGGATTCCGGCTCCAAATCTGATTTCGCTGCTTCGTGGTTGCTCTCGCTCTCGGCGCCGCGTCTTCGGGGCTGTCCGGGTCCTCCACTTTGTCCGGGTTTGCAGGTTCAGTTCGAGGACTTGTTTAAATTTGTGGGCTATTAAGACTTTTGGGGTCTGTGATTGGGGGATTTTTGTTTGCATTAAGCTTGGACTGGTTCTATTTTGCTTTCTTTTTATTTGTCCGGTGATGGTTCTTGTGCTGCTTCGTGGTTGCTCCCGCACTTACCTTAACAACAGTTCTATGGGTTTTCTCTTTTTGCAGCATCCATTAATGTCACCTTATGGAACACCAGTCCCATACCCTGCAATCTATCCTCCTGGGGCAGCCTATGATCATCCTAATATGGTAATGATAATCATTATTTTTGTTTTGTTTCCTTAGTTTTTTTGTTGCAGTGGTGGTAATGATAGACATTTGTTAAGAGGCAGAGCTATTTTGTTCATTTGATTAATGCTAGTGTTGATGATGGATCTATTTTGTGGTGTTCTGCCCTGGTGAATTACTATTACGGAGATGTTTGCCCAAGTTTATAACATGTAGCATTACTTTCTTCTGATTGTGTCCATTGGAGTTACCATTTTACCAAAAGAAGACAATGATAGACAATTAGACAATTTTTTGCATATTGTTTTGCCATTGACCGTAAAGCATTAAAGATAATGATTTAAATGCAGGGTTTGTAGCTTGTAATTTTGACAACCTAATCAAAATTTCTCTCTACGGAAAAGATAATGATTTGCATACTGAGAATGGATTTGTTGAGATTTTTCTCATTATTGTCCCATATGAATTTTGGTTTTGTGCTCATGAACTTCATTAACTATTTTATATCTATATACAGATCCTAAAGAGAAGGATGGAACTGTAGACCAATGTTACGATTGCCAGTCTGTTGTGGTTAGTGGTCACCTGGTCAGCCTCACAAAATGATTTTATTTGAGCCAATCCTTTCTTGCAACTCTATCGGTTCATACCAAAATGAACTCACCATTTCAATATGTTTCTCAGATGCTTAGAAATGATGGATAAAGAAATGTTGCCTATTTATCGCTGCAGTCCTGAAGGATTACTTCGGCAGGTAAGGCTTGCTTAGAAAAAAACAATATCTCTTCAGTAAGTATATGAATTGCATTTGCAAATTTGTCCACTCATAGCTTTTGGTAGGAAATAAATTATCCTTGCATCTTTAAGCTTTTCTCACTGCTTAGTGCTCTGTACAGTAGGAGTATACACAAAACAAATGAATATTTAGAGATAGAGAGAAGATCTCGATCAGAAATACCACATGCTTGGCTTGCTTGCAGCTTGTGATTATATAACTTCCCTGTAAAAGAAACAGTTAATGATGTCTCATATGTTCTTTTCTTTTTAATCCAGTTACTTGTGTTATGGTTAATTGATAGCTTTGTTGAGACAATGATTGCATCTTGACATTTTGATAAGAAAAAAATCATAATCATATCGGTCCATGTGAAAGCAAAATTCCTGCAATCTTAAGCAGTTCTGGTGTGTTCGCTGTACATTTCCTTATATTGCAGTTTGAAATTATAGCTAATACTTGAACCGATCAGTGTTTTTTAAGCCACATTCAGACATTCTAGGTCATTAGAAATTTGTGTGAGGTTTTCTCAATTAAAAATAATAATTTTTTACTTAATTAGTCTGATATCTCAATATCAACTTCTTAACAAGAAACATATAAGAGAGCAGAAATAGTGAAGCTCAGTTGCAAATCTATAATTTCACTTGACATGAAGCTTGAGAGACTATTCTTAAATAACCTGATCATGTGACGTGTAGTAATGGATGGTATTGTCCTAATCATTGTAAAGCATAGAGTGATAAGAACTTGCACTAATGTGTAATGAAGTCATAACTTAGAGGAGTTTACCATGTAGAAGTCATACTTCAGCAAAACAGGCTGACATTGCAGGAAGGGAGAGTGAAAAAATTATAGTTCCTTGAGAGATTATCTCTTGGTCGTTCAAGATTGTGTTCATTCAATATGCTATTTTTGGTTATCTTAATTTTATCCTAAGATCATACTTGATAATTGATTTTCTGTTTATTGTCTATACTGACTTTCTTTCTATCAGAACCTTTTACTGTTGAAGTGCAAGAGGACAAGTATGAAACTTATAAATAATTCAATCGACTTGAGGGTTTCCCCACACTTGTAGTTTGATATATGATTGGTTTTGTTCTCCTCGATGATGCTTTAGTTTGTTGATTGAAGATATAATTTAAATGTTTGAAGTTGGAAGTTCAGTTTAGGATGTTATTGAGTTTTTGTCTGGATAGTTTATTCTGGAAACCTTGATTATGAGGTGAATCAGCTATGAAGTACCATTATCACCTTCACCTTCAAACAACTCCCCATTAAATAAAGTTCTTCACCTTCCTGGTCATCTCGTTACCACTATTTTTATGTGTGAGGATCACCTATATACAGTTCTAAATCTGGCCTATTTGTGCATCTCCACTTTCCTCCAGTACTTCCTCCAATTTTTGTGCAAGTATCATGTTTACCATTTTGTGCTTCTCTAAAAGTGGGTATGTTTCTTAAATATGTACAGGTAGAAGAGAAGCTTGAGGGAGGCCAAGGCAAAACAGGCATCCGCCGTTTCTTTTTGAGATTTTGTACACCTCTTTTTCTGGACGTAACACACTCGTAACATATTGAAAGAAAAAAGACATCTTACTACATGGGCTATATTCACAAATTCCTTGTCTTTATACTGGAATGCAGTCATTTATCCTAACCTTTCTAGCTGAGTGGGGGGATCGTAGTCAGATTGCAAAAATTGCTTTGGTAGCAAAAGCCTAGATCTCTTAAGGTTGATATGCATAGGTGGACCTATATTTCTGCACATTGCATGCTCACCTCTTGTGGAATCATTCTTGTATAGATGTATTTTCAATAAATTTATTTGTTTCAATTCAACTTTGGTTATTTCTTTATTTTTTGCAGGTTTTTGATATTATTGCACATGAAAGGAAATACGGGCATTGGTTGTATAGGATTAGGTTGAGTCTTAATGTTAGAGTACTGTTAATACGTACTTGGTATGTTAGCAAGCTATGGACTTGCTATTTTGTATACTTGGGCAAGCTATAAATTTGTTATTTTGTTGAATATATATATTGTAACTAATAGGTGAGGTTTCTGTGTAATGAATACAATTTTATTATTAAATGGTTTATTTATTTCATTTCAATCAGGAAATATTTTGAACATTCGATTTTTTTTTGATGGAATAACATCTGAAATATTATAGAGCTGCTGCATATCTATTGCTTAAAATCATCACAAACCGCTGCAATAGGTGCTAACAACCGCTGCAAGTAGGTTTTAAAAAGCGTTTCAAACAAAAAGCAAACCGCTGCAAAAGATAAAACAGCCGTTGCAATAGTTCTATACAACCGCAGCAGTAGACCGCTGCATTAGATACTTTAGCAGCGATTTTGGTCTTTTGAAGCGGTTTTTTCACTTTTACTATGATCCACTGCATTAAATTATAAAACCGCTGCATTTGACCTAATGTAACGCGAGCAGATAAAACGGTTGTAAACCACTGCATTAGGTCTAATGCAGCGGTTGTATTACATATTGTAGCGGTTTTTAACCGCTTCATTAGGCCTTTATTGTAGTAGTATTTGTATGAATATTTTTGTTTAACATGTGGATATCACTAATTAAAAACATGAATACTATAACTTAAAATATGAATATCACCACTTAATAATATATGAATAGCATACTCAATTACACGAATATCATAATCAGTTACATGAATATCACACTCAAGTACATGAATAACATAACTCAATTCACGTGAATATTACATGAATATCACCATTCAATTCATGAATATCGATCACTACCTAATTATTAATATTACCACCCAATTACATGAATATCAACACATATTACACGAATATCACCCCCGATATCATGAATATTACATGAATATCACCAATCAATTTATGAATATTGATCACTACCCAATTAAATTAGAATTACCACCTAATTACATGAATATCAACAATACTACACGAATATCACCCTCGATATCGTGAATATTACATGAATATCATCACTCAATTCATGAATACCGATTATTATCCAATTACATTAATATTACCACCCAATTACATGAATATCAACACATATTGCACGAATATCACCATCCGTGAATATCACCCTCGGTCGAATCTTCGACTCCTGGCTGTTACTTTTTGTTTCTAGAGACATTTTCTCTTTATTCAACGACCATCGAACCATCCACGAACCCTAAAATCAAAACAACATTGACGTCAAAATCAAAAACAACATCAACATTAATCAATGAAATCGAACAAATAAAAACACAAGTTTTTTGTGACTACAAAACGTAATTTCAATGAGATAAACCTTAAAATCAAAGTCTTTGCGAATTTGGGGAAGTTGAAAACAATAACCCTAAATATCAAACAAATAAATTGAAGGGGGAGATGAACTAATAAACAAGGATTGAAGAAGAAATCACCAAGATCCAAGATAGAGGAACCCACCAAGGCGGAGTCGTGGGGGCAGAGTCGCGGATCCGGAGGCGAAGGCGCGGATCCGGAGGTGGTATCGCGGATCCAGAGTCGTTGGGGCGGAGGCGGAGTTGCGGAGCCGGAGTCGCGGATCCGGAGGCGGAGTCGGAGGCAAAGTCGCGGATCCGGAGGCAGAGGCGGAGTCGCGGATCCGGAGGCAGAGGCGGAGTCGTGGAGCTTCAACAGAGGTTTATGGAGATTTGGCTGAGATGATTTTAGAGCAGTATTTTGGGAGAGAATGAAAATAACATATATGTGAGATTTTAGAGACTTTAGATGGAAATAAAATCCCATGAAATCAGAATTTGGTATAATTTGGTGCACTCAATTTCATTTTTCAAATTTGCACTCATTAGGAATAAATCTGAGCCATTAATTCTTTTCTCATCCGACGCCCCTGATTAGTAACTCCATTTTACCGTAAGAGCTCGTTTCACCAGAACTCAATTATATATATATATATATATATATAACAAACTTTTCATAGTTTAGGGATTTGCTGGGACAAAATAATTTGTATTTATTGTAAGTTAAAGTGGTTGATATTTTCAACCATGCTCCCCATCAAATGCTCCCAAGAAACCCTAAATCCTCTCTGGCTGCCACCTTCTTCCTTCAACCTTGCCCTCCTAACCTCCACCATTGAAGATACAAATCTGCTCTATTCAACCATTTTTTTGTTGATTTTCTTACTCTCTTTCACCTGATCTTCTTTCTCATCCCTAAATCTTACTTCCCCATAAACTCGCTTGTCTCTAGATCTTCTAAATCCACTTTAGAGACTAAGTGCTTCAACTGCCCCAAATCCACTTGTACTTAGAGATCTCTGACAACGGACATCCTCCTCCTACAAATCCGGAGTCGTTACTGTTGAGAGCATGGGCGATTTGGAGGTGTTGGCTCTTGCTTTTCCGCTATGCCTCTCACCTACTTTTCTTTGGGGCGCTGCAAAATGGTCTTCCCCTCCCTTGTTTGTGGTGGTGGAGTATCCCCTCGCAATTTCCTAGTACCATGCATCTGTACTTTCAAAGATTTCAATCTCCACCCTCTCTCCGCAATTGGATTCGGGAAATTAGGTGTTTTCTAACCTTTCTCTCCTTTCTTTTTTTGAATGCTTACCTCTGTGGCTTACCCTATATATCAATGAACAAGTGAACTTGGAAAATACACACTCGATCTACTCGAACTATCTACTTTACAAATATGTGATCTCTTGCTCTAGTTTGGATCTGTGTTTTTGCTTTGATATCTTTTTGTTGGGTTCCTCTCCCTTATCCAATTTGATGGATAAGGGAAAACGATCAATGAAGGATGTACTCTGCTTAACCCTAGGTTCTAGATCCTCTTTAGGTAACGAACCCATTCATCTTAAACCCATTTCTATGCTTTCCTCTAAACCCTCTCTTGATGCTAAACCCCTATCACTACCACCACTACTAATCTCTCTAAACGAACACTCCTTCAGACTAAACCCACCATTGATATGAAACTATATCACTCCCGTTTATCTGGGGTTAGGGAAAACATCTTATAACTTAAGGAGTCCTCCTTGTTGGGTTTTGTCATTGGGGAACCTATTGACTTCTATAAATTCAAAGCCAAACTAAAAAATGACTAGAAATTTGTTAAGGGGTGTTTTGAAATTCTTGAAAAACCTAACTATCTGGTTTGAGCTCAGGTTTGCTAACCCGATTGACCAAAAAAGGGTTTGGGATGGGAGACCATACCATATCTTTGGTAAACTGATTTTACTAAAACCTTGGACCTCTAATTTTGACGCTTTTACTGAGCCTATTTCTACTATTGATATGTGGATTTGCATTCCCTAATTACCTGTGGAGTACACCAACTTTATTGTCATTAGTACTATCAATGAAATGAACAATCTTGGTACCCTTATTAAACTTGATCCCTTTATCTAAAAGAAGCAACGTGTGAGCTATGATCGTCTATGCATCAATGTGGATGTTAAGAGAGTGAATAAAAAACAATTGTGGTGCCAAATGAAGAGGGTGAACCTCAAGAATTCCAAATTTGGTTTGAGGAATGCCCAGAAGGTTGTGTGAATTGTGGTGCTTTAGAGGACAACTTTGAGAACTGCCCCATGAGGATTCCTAGACCTCAGTCTATCCAACTAACTTTCCAAAAATTGAGAGTCAGCTCTCAACCAAAAGGTCCTGCTACAGCTAACCATGAATGGCAACATGTCCCCCACTAGAAAAAAAGTAAGCTAACTGATCCCTCAGCTGCTTCTTCTCAAAATACTATATTGAAACCCCGCAACAATGGTTTTTCTATACTCAATCAAACTATTTTTGAATCTTATCCTCAATGTCCCACCCCGGATACTACCCATGTTTTGCCTTCCCCAATTGTTAGCAACACTTATGAAACTGCCAACACTCTTCCTGCCTCTGACCTCAACACCTCTAAAACTACCCTACCCACTGATCTGACCCCTCCCTTTGATCTGCCCCACCCTAATGATGAAACCCTGAAGGAATGCCTAGTGGCACCTCTAATCCAAACCCATGCACATGACAATGAAGAGCCCTATAAGATGGCACGCCAAATGCTCCTTGATTTTCTTGACAAAGATGATCTTCTTGATGAGGATGTTGATGGAAAAGAACTTTCACAAGTGGAAATTGAGGCCTTGGTCAGTGAAGCCCTAATTAAAGGTAACAAATCTGACCTTGTTGAATCCTTTAAATCTATGAGCAGTGGGCACCCAGATCAGTCCATGAAGATTTCTGACAAGAAAAGTGAGGAAAAGGAGCCCTTGCCATCAACCTCTGAGTCTAGAAAGCGCAAGGAAATGAAATGTGAGGAAGATACCGCCTCCTACAGATTGGAGGGTATCAAAAAATGAAAAATTAGATATGATTAGCACAAGTTATCAAGCTTTTTTGTTCTTTTATTGTACGACTCTTGAAAATGCTGAAATGGTGAACCACCTTCACCCCTTTATACTAGTGGGTTCCCCCCATAACAAGACTGCCTTGATAACTTTGGTAATTTGCTATGTTTTCTGCATTTGGCCCTATGTATGGCCCTTGGGATTTCACAATGTAACCTTGATTATGCCCTATGAATGGATTATTCTTATGTATTTGGTGTGTTATACCTCTGCCATTTGCATTAACAACAAACCTTCAAATGACTCCAACTCTAGCACTAATAACTTGAATAATCAGTACATTTGAATTATTGTTGTTATTATGTTTTTCCCAGAGTTCCTTTGGTATTATTTCTTT
This sequence comes from Rheum nobile, assembly GCA_027886185.1. NCBI lineage: Eukaryota > Viridiplantae > Streptophyta > Magnoliopsida > Caryophyllales > Polygonaceae > Rheum > Rheum nobile. Next base: position 2,060,689 of record WOAB01000717.1, on the reverse strand, counting down.
CTCTCTTTGTTTGGGGTCCCTTGTTTTTGTGCTTCTGCCCTTCCCCTCGTTATTTCTTTCTATGGTCTTTGCTTCCTTGTTTTTCCTTCTTTGATTTTGTCTATGTTTTTATTTCTTGTTGGTTTCTACAATTTTGTTGCTTCAAGCCTTTATTGTGTGTAGAATGTTGTGGTTGGATACCCCCTCTTCCAAGGACCCCCTTATACTGAATCAGATCAATACAACATGAACAACATCATTGTGCACAAGGGTGATAACACCAGGTATTCCTCTACTTCACCTATATACCTCAACATCCTTTTGACATATTTATCATCTTATATGTTTGTGTGAATTATCCTAATTATTACTGAGTGGTATTCTACCAATACTTATACTTCTATTATTATTATACATTATTAGACACTATACAAACTCTAGCAACTCTTTGCTTAATAAGCCTTATGATCAGAAGGCAACTTTTTTTATATTTTTCTTGGTCACATGGCTACAAGTCTAATAACAAACTCTCATATATGAACATGTTCTTGTTTCACCTTGTTTATATTATTCTTCACAGGTTTAAGCTTTATCTCGTAGATCCATTTCAGGTATTGCCTTTCAGACCTCGAAAATGCAATGGAACATCATGAGGAAACCTTCAGAACAAGCCAACAAGGAGAGTAAAAGATTTAGAAGAATTTTCTCTTGACCCTATATTTGACCCATCTGTACAAATGAATAACCCTAGTGATGCAAACCAGATGTTATCGTTAGCTCCAAAAATCTAGATCATGACCACCAACGATTATCTGAAAACATTGAAACTCATAATATACTTTTCATATCTTAGCTTTGATTTTGACTGGAATATGCAATATCAATGTATTCTTTTCACTTTTTCTTGTTCTCCATACATGAAGAACAACTATTATGTGAACTCACAAAATTATTTCTTCTACAAACAGACTCCTAATATTATAATAATACCCTTGATTTTACGAACAAATCTCTAAAATAGAAAGGGGTTTTTGCAGGGAACCACCCGTTATATGTCACTTTCGGCACTAAACCACCCGGATTTAACCTATTGATTTTAAACCACCCAAAAGTGACACTTTTGTTACATTCGACTATCCATGGACGGATTCCGTTAAAATTTCCGTCCAAATGTGTGAAAAGACTATTTTGCCCCTTGGTTTTTTGTGAAATTACAGGAATAGTTTTGGGGAAATTGCAATATGGCCCTCTAGTTTTTGGTTTGTGGCAGAATAGTCCTCAAACAAATTTTCATAATTACAAAAATTGTCCAAACTTATTATTTTTAATATTCTGAGTTGATAGTATATTTTAACCCCAAATTAAAGTGTAGAAAAATTAACTTAGGTTAAAATAGGCTTAAGTTATTATTCTTATGAATTTTACCATATTTAAATATGTAACAAAAATGTAAAATTTGATTTAAATATTTCAAGTCAAAATTTATAAGTTTTATATAAATTATAATTAATATAAGGTTAATCATAAAATTTGAATTAAAGATAACCTTATATTAATTATAATTAATATAACGTTATAATTAATTTAATTAATTTATAAGTTATAAGTTTTATATAAATTATAATTAATATAAGGTTAAATTCATAATAATAATTAATATAAGGTTAATCTTATATTAATTATAATTAATATAAGGTTAATCTTTAATTATAATTAATTATAATGTTAAATATTATTCTTAAATTTAATTAATTTATAAGTTATAAGTTTTATATAAATTATAATTAATATAAGGTTAAATTCATAAGAATAATTAATATAAGGTTAATCTTATATTAATTATAATTAATATAAGGTTAATCTTTAATTATAATTAATTATAATGTTAAATATTATTCTTAAATTATAATTAACTTATAAGTTATAAGTTTTATATAAATTATAATTAATATAAGGTTAAATTCATAAGAATAATATTATAACGTTATATTAATTATAATTAATATAAGGTTAATCTTTAATTCAAATTTTATGATTAACCTTATATTAATTATAATTTATATAAAACTTATAAATTTTGACTTGAAATATTTAAATCAAATTTTACATTTTTGTTACATATTTAAATATGGTCAAATTCATAAGAATAATAACTTAAGCCTATTTTAACCTAAGTTAATTTTTCTACACTTTAATTTGGGGTTAAAATATACTATCAACTCATAATATTAAAAATAATAAGTTTGAATAATTTTTGTAATTATGAAAATTTGTTTGAGGACTATTCTGCCACAAACCAAAAACTAGAGGGTCAGATTACAATTTCCCCAAAACTATTCCTGTAATTTCACAGAAAACCAAGGGGCAAAATAGTCTTTTCACACATTTGGACGGAAATTTTAACGGAATCCGTCCATGAGTGATCGAATGTAACAAAAGTGTCACTTTTGGGTGGTTTAAAATCAATAGGTTAAATCCGGGTGGTTTAGTGCCGAAAGTGACATATAACGGGTGGTTCCCTGCAAAAACCCCAAATAGAAAATAACAAGAACTACTATCTTAGCCATGTTTTTATGCATGCTATTAAGACCCGCCAATACGAATTTATCAACGAGCAGAATAATGAAACAATACTCATGAAGAAATTATATGTGAACCACTCCTATGAACTGCTGAATATTATTCACTATATATGTGAACCACTCGTACAAAAACCACAAACTCTCTTCTTCCTTAGACATAGGGAACAAATCATACAAAAAAGGATTTTTCAACTTGTTATGATATGTAGGCACCATTCACTGGTGAGGAATCTCCCTTCTAGATTCCTCAGTTGTAATTACCCAACACAATGGACAAACCGAGTATTGATTGGATTGAAACTATCCTAAAATGGTTTTTACGAATATCATAACCTGGAATTGTCGAGGTATTCGAAGAAAGAACCTATGGATCGATCTGAAATCATTAAGCAAGATTGAACGAATTCAACTTCTCGCTATTTTTGAAACTAGAGCAAATAAACAACCCCATGAAAGAGTATGAAAAAAACGGGCTTTGATCAATTTTTGTTTTCTCCTGCTGCTGGCGTTTCTGGTGGCTTATGCGTAATGTGGAAAACATATCAGTTCACTAATGAAATACTTGAAGTTGATAGAATCGACCCTAGATTCATTACTTTACGATATACAAACATGTGTACTAACAATAAGACTATGCTTATCATTGCTTATGCACCACCTTACCAATAAGCTAAATCAGCTTTTTGGGAAGAAATAACTTCATGCATTAAAAATTGTCTGTTACCCTGTATTTTGATGGGTGATCTTAATGAACTTCAAGATTCATCTTAGAAGAGCGGAGGACCTCAACCACACATTAGTAGATACAACAAATTAGTACGTGTGAAGAATGTAATGGATATGCCAACCCAAGAAAATGAATTCACTTGGAGCAAAAACAACAAAAAATTGGACAAAGCTCTTGTTCAATACCAAATCCTACAATAGTACCCGAATATAGTAACTAGAAACTATGCTTTTACTACCTCGGACCATTGTCCCATATCCATTGAATTAAAAACCACTATTCCCTTTAAGATTCAACCTTTTAGATTCAAGAAAATATGGATGACACATAAAGATTTTAGAAACGTAATTAAGCAAGCATGTCGAATTAGATATCACATATCACAAAAGTATGACCTTGTACAAAAAACACAACTTCTAAAACGACAAACAAAGGAATCGAACAAACATACTTTCGGTAATATGTTTACCCAGCTTCATAACATTGAGGAAGAGTTGACTAGTATCCAAAAAACCATTTGTACCAATCCGAATAGAGCACTTGCTGATAAACAAATTCGACTAATTGTGAAAAAAGGAACAACTACTGAACTTTCAGAAAAATATTCTGGAACCAACGAGCAAAAGTAAAACATATAAAATTTAACGATACTAATGCAAGTTATTTTCACAAAATTGCCATGGGAAAACGCAACAGAAAGACCATCAAGGAAATAAGAACTCATGACAGAACAACAATTATTGGAGACAAAAATATTAGAAATGGAATACGAAATGATTTTATTAAGAGATCTAAAAGTACTCCCATAAATGAAAACGTCTTACGAGAACACCTAGACCTAATCAACATAGAAATATCAGATGAAGACATCAGGGAGCTCACAAAACAAGTGACTAATGACGAGATTACAATGGCGGTATTTGCTATTGGACAGGATAAATCACCGGGACCGGATGGAATGATGGCAAAATTTTATCAAAAATATTGGGATATTATAGGCCCATAAGCAATTCGGGCAGTTAAAAGTTTTTTCCTATTGGGTAAAATCTTTAAACATGTGAACCATACCTTTATCACTCTTATACCAAAATGTGACAACCCCAACTCCACAAACCATTACCAACCAATTAGTCTATGCTCAACATATACAAGATTATATCTAAAAACTCTTACAGAAAGATTAAAACAAAAATTGGAAAAAATAATTCACCCCTTACAAGGTACATTTGTGGCAAACAGAGCCATCCAGGACAACATTCTCATTGCACGTGAAATTTTCCATTCATTTAAATCAAGAAAAGGAGTTGAAGGACACATTGCGATCAAACTGGACATGGAGAAAACATATGACCAGATTGAGTGGAAATTCATTCTTGACATTCTTACCAAGTTCGGTTCTAGCGAGAAATTTATAAACTGAATCAAACCGTTTGTTCTTTGTAATGAGTTCCATAGCAGACTTTGTAGAAAACTAATCATTCTTGCTTGATTCCCAGTACATGCGATCAATTATTTGGTTAACAAGAATAGGTGTAGAATAATTAGTGATACTATGTCATGAGGTAACACCTATCAAGTTTATCTTTGTTCCAACAATTGGTATTTTCCTTGAATTCATCAACTCGAGCATTGGGATCAATGTTTGACGATATATTCACAATATGTTCTAATGGTTCATTAAGTATCCATCTATCTTTCCAGAACTTTATCGTGTGTCCATCTCCAACCTGGCAGATTATTCCTTTTTCCAAATCATTGCGAATTTCCATCATATTTGACCAATTCCAAGAGCATGTGCCCCTTTTTCAATAGTTGAGTAGGTGTTGCCCCTTAAGATTTTTCTAATACGATTTTCATCCAGTAATTGTTTGGTTCCGCAAAAAAATTTTCACCTCAACTTTTATTACAAGGAACATTTCATGTCTTTAGATGTTCTCATACCCAATCCACCAAGATTTGTTGGTTGACAGATTTTATTTCATCCAATAAGGGGTTTATACGAAGTATCCTTATTCCAAAATAAAGACGTATTTATTTTGTCTAGTTCATTATGTGTGGTTTTCAGGAGCATAAAACTTTGCAGAAGAAAGTTTGGTCTTGATGCCAGGTTTGATCTAATTAGTGTCGTTCTACTAGCTTGAGACAAAGAGTTTGCTTTCCATTTGGTCAATTATTATTTGGATTTGGTGATAATATCCTCAAAGGTGCTTGAATGGACTCTTCCATTAATAATAGGGCACCCAAGGTACTTTTCGAGCGATGATGTTTGAAATTGTCAGAATTCCTTGGATCTGTTGTTTCCTTCCATTTGGTAATTTTTTCGTGATTTGGGATGTTGATTTATGAAAATTAACTTTCTGTCCAGATATGGTGCAATAATCATTGATAATTAGTAAATCAGGAAATTATAGAGATAATGGAAGAAATCAAGACTAATTTAAATAAAACCAATTTTGAAGAATTGTTGATTACTTGGTGGAGCATATGGTAGTCTGGTACCAAAAGAACCAGAAAATTTTTACAACTGACAATTTGCAAACAGAAACCATAAAGGATTTAAAAAAGTATATTAAAAACGTTTGTCATAGTTGAAATAGAATAAAAACACGGAACTTGGATTGCACAACTAACAATGCCGATTACATATAGACCAAAAACAAATAGACAAAAACACAAGAATGTGAGATGGAAAAACAACCAGATAAGGTAATCAAATTAATATGGATGGGTCGACTAAGCTAAATGGAGACTCCACTTTTGCATTCATACTTAGAAATGATAAAGGGGAACCAATACTAATCAGTGCTAATCAATGTGGCAAATCTACAACGATTAAAATTGAGACTATAGCCTTTTGTAATGCCCTTATTAAGGCAAAAGAAATGAGATTTGAACATATTGCAATTGAAAGTGATAATCCAACAATTGTTAATGTTCTTAATCATATCTGACATTGCTCATAGGAAATCGAGACTATTATATCCGATGTCATTTTTTGTTACAACTTTTTGTGATGATGCAGATTATTCATATACTTCGTGAAATTAATGGAGTGACTGACCTAATTATAAATCTTTGCCATCCACATTCACTACAAAAAATCAAGACAAATTAAGAACTTATGATACTCATATGCAAAAATACTTTTAATTAGATCTCAAAACTAGTCTAATTCTTATCTTATAAAAAGTAGATTTAGCCATACCGAAAACGACACCGTTATATGATGAAGACCAATACATCTCTTTTCTTGAACTGCCCTCCTCCCCTTGCTACGCTCCGCCTCCGCTACCCATCTATCTCCACGACCTCCCTTCCCACCACCGCGAAGCGGCCGGCGTGACTCATTTACTCCCATTCCTTTGTCGTCTGCTGGAATTTCTGGAAGCGTCGGTTGCCACGAAACTATCTAAATCTGTCCACAATCTTTGGAGGTAACTTCGATTGCGTTTTCTTCCCTTCGCTCCCACAATCTCTTGTTTCTGGATCAATTTGCAGATGGAAGTCCAAACAAAACGAAATTACATTTTTCTTTTGTTCTAAAATAGAAGTGATCCTGTTCTTTTTTCCTCCGCTGTTTCCAATTCAATTACCAGCCACGCAAAAACGAGTTTAGTTATTTCGTGCTGCGTGCTATAATACGACGGGGTCATTGTTAGGATGTGCATTTTATGTAATCTGTTTTGAATAGGTGTCTTGGCTGTGAATTTCTCAGGTAATTATGTATTTTCATAGGTTTAAAGTTCGACTCTGAGAGAAAACCTTGATTCGTAAGTTGATTCAAAGCTGCAACAAACCACTAAGACGGCATTTTTGTGCAATTATGTGTCATCCGTTTTCTTTGCACCTAGCATACAGCTAATTATTTGTTTTGTGGCTTGACTGTGGTCTCCGACCTTGATCACTTATTCACTTGTTTTGGGATTGGATCGAAGTAGAATGAGGAGAGTTTTGGGACGAGTCTAAGTAGAATGCTCTCTGTAAGGATGTTTACAGTGCACAAGCCTATGTTGTTCATAAGAAGGTTTGTTGGGAAATTTCAATTGGAAATGCATGAGTAGTTATGTTTATTCTTCATGGCCTATGGAAACATCATCTTTAGATCTTCCAATTTAGTATTTTGAGAAGTAATGAAAGAATTTGTGTGCTGTTGCTAAATGGTTTGTTAGGCTGGATATTTAATCTGAAACAGACGATTAATGGTGTTAATTCATGATGGCCTATGGAAAAGTCACCTACAGATAAATAAATTTGTCTTTTGAGAAGGTTTTTTGTGATTTTCTTATGAATTATGATCATATTACAACTTTGTTTGATTATTTCCAGATGGCTGACGAGGCTAAAGACCCGCTGAAAGAGGTTGACTGGAAGAGCATAGGGAGCAACATTAACAAGGAGTCTGATGCTGGAACAGTCACCAAGAAAAGGCTACCCAAAAAGATGAGGCAGATCCCGGACTACTACTTCCTTCCTCGTAGATCATTGCCCTCGGCCATTGCCTTTTATGGCTCATTTATAGTTGCTGGTGTTGGTGCTGGGATGCTGTTGGAAGGTTGGATAAACAAGAAAGTCAAAGGTACGCTGGTTTACGTTTCAAGTAACACAATGCATTAACTAGAGGAACTCATCTGGTTCTGAAAATTTTGGGCCGTAATTACTTTGAAACTGATTAATGTCTGATATTCCCTTTTGCTGGTCAGCTAATTAAGGGATGAAATTGACATCAATAATAGGACTGCAATATTTGGAACAGATTTATGTCTAGTTATTTGCATTAATCATATACAAGTGTCTAATCTCTGGTCAATACTTGTTTTCCATGAGTTGATCTTGTGAATTGTAATACTATAGTATTTAGATATCTATATTCCATCATTTGGTTCAAATATACTAGCTCTGTATGAGTTGATCATGTGAATTGTAATACCATAGTATTATGATATCTATATTCCATCATTTGGTTCATGCTTTATTTGGAGAATATCTGTTACATGATATTATTGGGATAATATTGTAGACTTCTACATCAGTTAGTTGCAGAACATAGTTAAGTTTTGTATGCACTTATTCATCTAAAAAAAACCTGGTGTATGTTTAAGAGCTTTTTGTTTTTGTTGATCCAATTTGTTGCAGAGGATGGAGGTGTCATCTGGGAGTTTGGCAAATGAATTCTGGGTGGCAGAAAGCAAGAATTTCAACTTCTTATCACACACTTGGTGGACACCATTTAGAGGCTAGTGTAGGCATCTTTCCTGAAGTTCATCCATACTGGAAGAAGATTCAATTTGCTGCTAAATATTACCTCTGTTATCTTAATCCTAAGCATTTTCTTGTAGTACCACTACATAATTCCTTTTCTCAGCAACTATGAATTCAAACGGAGCATTCCTTTAGGAAAAATGCAAGATATTCTAGCAATGGAATATTATGTTTTGATTCGATGAGGATGAAATTTTCAGGTCCAAGGTCAAGGGGTTATTTCATCATGCATTTTTGGATAAATGACAATCTCTATTAGGTCGAATTGTTCAAATGAGCAAACCAGAAGCAGAGAAAAAAAAAGTACTTAATAATAAATTAAAATTGATGAGTTGTGCGCATCCGGGGAATCGAACCCCGGTCAGTACCGTGGGAGGGTACTATGATACCACTACACTAGATGCGCTTTTGTGAACTACGGTTATGTACTCTCGTATTAGACTACGCTGTTGCTTCTGTGTTATCATGACCAGTGCCATTCTTCATTTGCTACTTTGCTAGTTTCTAATCTTTTGCGTGTTTTAATCAAAACATGAATTTTGATAGCTTTTCCATTCTTGAGGCTTCAAGGTTGATCATCTCCCAAGCTGATTTCCTTGGTTTCTATATCGGTTTGAAGTTCGAAGATGCGTTATGAGTTCTGAATTTCTCTATTTTCTGTTGGCAATTGGAAGTGTTGATCTCTTCAGATAATTTCAAGTTTATCAACCCTTAAATTATAACAGAAAAATATAATCGCATATTGTAATTGAAACTATTAAAAAATTGTGAATATATACGAATATTGCTATTCGTCCCTTCTGAAACCAAGACACATAGAAGTCGAGGTAATAAATAAGATTTTCCCATATCTATATACTACTATTAAAGTCGTAATTATTTCTCCTATGTGTCGTTCATCTAAGTATGCCACGTTATCAAATAATTATGTACATTATCTATACACCCTTATTCTATTTACAATTTATTTTATCTTTTATTTATACAAATTTCCTAAATTATTACCCCAAAATATTTTCCATTGTACATGATAATTCTGCATTTACCAAAAACATTATTATCATACTTAATTAGTGTCCATAATATAATATATATGTACGTTAATGGTCTGTAAACTCCATTATAAAGATATGTATATATAGATTGTCCATAAATAGTTAACGTTATACGGTTTATCGACCAACATACATATAATTACGCACTTACCAAAAACATTATTATCATACTTAATTAGTGTTCATGATTTAATAAGGGTGAATAAATTATCCGTAAACTTCATTATAAGGAATACAATATGCAATTTTATTTTTAATAATTATATAAAATTCCTCATTTATATTTTCTTATATTAATATAAATTCACACTCATACCTTCAATTTTCATCATACAATACACCTAATAAATTATTCCAATAAAGAAATTGTATTTCCGATACATCATGTTAATTTTCCTATGTAATTGTCTTTTATATTTACATACTATAAACAAATTTAAATTCATCCTTAAAATATATGGTCATACCCGTGCAAGGCACGGGGACACATGCTAGTTAGGTTTTCTATAGTTAAACTGATAAAGTTTGCACCCATATCTCCGAATAACTATCTACAATTATCTTTTCCTACTAAACAAATCATTAAATTTTTCCAAAATTAATAATTACTTTATTTTTATTTTATTTAATCATAAAAAATAGAAACCTCATTAAATTCGCTATGGATTAAAGAGTAGATCCCAATTACTAATTTTGTTTATTTGAGCTTTAATTTCATGTATATCCTGAAAGAATTACTGAAAGTGTAACACGAACCAAAAAAGGATAGATTGAACTTTCTCTTTCTTTCTTCATCATCCTAATTTACATTTTTTTTTGTTATTATTGGCCAAGTATACACCAATATATATATGCAATCAAACTAAGCAAAGTTTACCAATTAAATTGAAAACGTAAAAATCATTTAGTCTTACAAGTTACTGTCATGAATTCAAAAAAAATTGTCAACTCCCTACTTATTAAATATCATAGGCAATTTTTCTTTAATCAAGTAAACTATTTTCAATATTTTTGTCGGGAACTACTAGTATTAGTAATATAGGGTTTAATAAAAGTGATTGTGTTAAACAAAGCCTCTTGTAACAATAATTTATGGAAAAAGATAAGGTGAGGATAGGGGCTTAGGAGAGGAGTGAGGACGTTCCAAGACCGTCAGATTAAGAAAAAGTGCGCACAGATCAGTCAAGGAAAAAATACGGAAAAATTCGGATACAATTCGGCACGGCCGAATTTTTCGCGAAAAAACGCGTCCTGCGTGCACACGCATTTTAGTCTGTATGCACACATACGTTGTTTTGCATGCACACACACGTTGCTTACATGTGTGCACACACATGTCATTTCTGTATGCACACGTAAGTTATTTTTGTTGGTTTTCATACGTATGCACACATGTTATTTCGTATGCGTTTTGAGTCATTTTCGCATGCACACATATGTTATTTTCATGTGCACACATGCACACCTATGTTGTTTCACATGCACACATAGCACGTAGTGCATTTCGTATGAACAAACATGTCATTTTCACATGCACATAGTAGTATACTTCGCATGCACACGAGAATATACTTCGCATGCACACAGCCGTGTTTTCATGTGCACACGTTTTGTTCATTCCACATATGAACACACATTTTATGCATGCACACAAAAATGAATTTCACGTGCACACGGTAGTGTATTTGGCATGCACACAAATCTGCACTTCGCCTGCACGCGAATTCGTTTTTTTCGCGAATAATTCGGTCGTGGCGATTTTTTGAAAAACGATATGGACACTCTGTTTACTTTCCATCTGACGGCTCTCATGCGTCCTCATTCCTCTCCTCCCTTCCCATCCTCACATGATCTCAACCTTATTATTATAAACATATCTTATCTGAAGAACTTTTTGTGTTGGTTTGCAGATTTATTTAAGTTTTTTTGTTTAAAATAAATATATTTTAGATAAGCAAATAAAGATTATTTGATTTAATGGATAAATATGAATATGAATCTAATTGAGAAACATTTGAAGAAAATATGAATAATTATCTTAATTTCTTTTTTAATTATATTAAAATTTCTAGGAATCTGAATAGCAAACATAATCAAAATATGTATTTTAAAAATTAAACATAGATAAGAGAATGACACGTGTTACAACATTGAAAAGATATGTAACAAAAAGTGACGTGGTTTAAGAAAATGACACGTGGCACAATGTGAAAAATATTTAAAAAAGACGGTGTGCTTTAATATAGGAACTAGCTTAGTGCTCGTGCGTCATACGAGATTTGTATAATATAAATTTGATATATTTTGTTTATAATTATAAATTAATTTTACATTTAGAAAAAAAATTATAGTTGAATAATATAAGTTGTTTTTTTTAATCAAAATAGAGACAATTTGAATGAGGGGTGTCATGTGACGTAGTTAGGTAGTGGTTTAGTAAATATATAGTATGTTATGAGTTGATTAGTGTCGTTAAAGTTTGGATTCTAATCTTTCTAATTGATTTGTGATAATTTGTAATCTTGTAATTGTTTTGTATTCAAATTAGGAAGAGATTAGTTCTAGGTTTAGGATTAAAATCTTTGACATGTAATTAAATTTATTTAAAAAAGTGAGAAAATGAGAAAATGACATTTGACAGTTTGAATGAGGGGGGTGTCATGTGGCGTAGTTAGGTTCTAGTTTAGTATATATACTAGTGCTGGACTCATACCATGTACGAGTAATTACACATACAAATATAATAGTTTATAAGACAAACAAAATAATACCTTAATGTTAAATTTGAGGGGGAAAATTGAAAACACATTAGTTAAACTTATCTTGACCATAATGCCAATAACATCAAAACTTAAGTAGGCTAGATGGGATAGGGCCCGAGTCCCAATAGTCGAGTTGAAACAGGTATTAGATCCTCTTGAGTTTTTCCAAATTTCTTAAACATCTCATAGTACATGATATCAACTGAACTACCGGAATCAACAAGAACTCGACGTACCTCATCAATACTGATGTCAATTGTGAGCACCAGGGGGTCGTTGTAAGGCATCTGTAAGCCCTCCGGATCAGTGTCAGTAAAAGCCAGCTGCAACGCTTGTTTGACTCGTGGCCTCTTCTTAGAAACCTCTTAAGCTCTCATGACCTTCAAGGCATGGCATCGATTTATGTAGTCATGTCTGTTGCCCTTTGTGTGCTTGATTGTCGCCTCAACCACATGTATAACATGTTTTTGAGGCTCTTTATTCTTGTCTTCTAGTGCATCTGAGGCTTTTCCCTTTGTCTGATTCTCGCCTGATCCAACCGGTTGTTCCAAACTCTTACAGGTAACCTCTAGAGACCCAAGCCTCCAACCAATGTTTCAGGGACTTACAATCATTGGTTTTGTGCCCTTTTTTGCAATGGAAAGAATAATACATGTTTTGATCTCGTTCTTTTGGGTCACCCTTCATCTTGGATGACCAGTTGAAGAAGGGCTTATCTTTGATCTTGGTTAGGATCTTGTATATCGGCTCCTTAAATACCATATGCACGACTTGAAGTGCATAAGTAGGCAACGGTCCTATGTCCCTGACGGGGGCTTGACTCGGCCCCTTACTGTCATTAGAGATTTCGTTCTTGAGGTTCAAAAGCCATTCACATTTTCATCAAAAAAATGACGCACATCTAGTACAAAATTGATGCACATGCCCTTGACGTTTGTCGCGGGTCCACATCCTCTTCATAGCTCTTGTTTTGAGGGCAACGTCTTCATCAACATCGCTAACGTCCATGTCGTCTTGATCCAAGTTGAATGTCGACCTTGAGAGCTATGTTGTGAGCCTTCTGTGAGTCTTTTCTAATCATCTTCATTTGAAGTACCCTACTGTTACTCACCAACCTTCCTATGAGATCTTCTAAGGTGATAGTCTTGATGTCTTGTTGGGCTTGTAATGTTGTAGAAATCGCATCCCACTTTGAGTTGAGACCTAGGAGGAAGTAGTAAGTGACCTTCCAATATGGTATCTTTTCTCCTAGTTATTCAAGCTGACTCACAAGGCCTTAGAAGCGAGAATGAAAGACCTTGATGGTCTTGTTCTTTCCTTGTGAAACAAATTGGTACTCCTTGAGAAAAGCAAGTATTTTGTTTTTGTTAACATCATCATGCCCTTGATGAAGTCTTTTCAATGCATCCCATATATCCTTAGCAGAGGAGTATATCATGACTTTCTTCCAATACGAAGGTTGAAGGGCCATGTTTAGGATATTTTGCAGCCGTACAATTCTTTTTGATAATTTTGTAGACAACATTAGTGTGATCAACAATCTTTTTGTCCTTGCCTTTACCATCGAAAGTACGTTCAGGACCCTCTCAATTTGCTCTTTCCACTAGACTTGTTGATCGAAGTACTTAAATTTGTATGGTTTCCTGCAAATGAAGAACACAAATTTAGAGCAAGGATCTGATACCAACTATTGGACCGTTAGTGTTCTAATTTTGAAGGTACCAGACCTTTAGAGTGTATGGAGCGAAAATAATAAGCAAAAAGATAATGAGTTTAAACCCAAGTACTTGCAGTGAAAACCCTAATAAAACAACTAGTTAATGTAACACCCCCAAATATATAATCTTGAAGGCATTACCGTCAATGACTTCGGATATAACATCCCGAAGTCATCCCAGGCTTTTCCAGTTGATATAAACCATCAAACCACAGTTATAATACACAAATATCATAACTCTTATTAAAACCAACGTCTCGAAAATACAACAATTTCCAAATACAACAAAATACAAAATCAGAATTATTACAGCGGAAGTCTTAACATTAAAGCATAAATAACACAACGGAAGACTTTAAATAATCAACAAAAGGGTCTTGATCGCAATGATCACCCGTCAAGGATCTCAACCTGAATAAACTTATCAAAAACATCGTTTGCGTCCATAGTCGCTCTAGCCTTCACGGGATGGCAACTTATCTGATGTGCCGAATCGAACGGATGACACCAACCAACCATGCAGAGAACAATTACGGTTGGTTAGTCTAATGAAAGACTATGCAAGGGTACAAAACAGAGTGGTTCGAAGTAGTCGTATTAGGTTAGACTCATCGTCTCTCGAATAACAACCGATCAAGATAGTCAACCACCATACTTCTACTGAATATATGAAAAGACATGATCAAGAGAAGATTCTGGAGACCGAGTCTCACAACAATCAATCCCAAAAGAAGACTCCAACGAAATGAGTCTTATCGGAAACATGACAAATGTTGGGGAACATTAATTAATCACAGAATCACAGTATCGCATACGAGCGATTTAAAAGTTAAGACGAGTTTTCCTAGCTGCATTATCGCCTAGCTGCACTACTCGCCCAAGGGTATATTAGTTATGTGCGACAACGACACTTATCTTATTTAATTCCAAAACCCATATCACGTTATAAGCTTTTAAATCTCCCCATAAGAGATATCGGATCTCCTCACAAGAGATATCAGATCTCCTCACAAGACATATCAGATCTCCTCACAAGAGATCTCAGAGGGAATAAATCCCGAAAGATTTGGCACTAGCGAAGTGCACCATCCTGAGTAAGGGCATGGTCATGACCTGAGAGAGTACTGGGGAAGAATCCACCAAGTACTAGTTATAAAGAAACAGCTAAACCCCCATAAGGTACATAGCGTTCCTACGAATACTCGTGCTAACTAAACAGTTCAACACAGTAATAATCCACATCAAAGCCATCGCGGCCAATAACAGATATAATAGCGTTGTTCTAACAATATACAACCTATCGTAATATCTGTAATTAATCACACACATATATATATATATATAATAGCGTTGTTCTAACAGATATACAACCTATTATAATATCTCATTTCCAATCATATCATTTAACAAAACTGTTCCCAACGCAAACAGTAAATCATCCCAAATTAATTAACAACTAAACAATTGATAATTAATTGAAATATGGAATGATGAGCAAGAGCGAACCGCCACTTGCCTGGAGTAGATTCGGCGATGAATCTAGACGAGACGACTACTGATGATATCCTTTCCGAGGATATGGCCTAAGCTTCAGATAGCTCCAACAGATTACGAGTCCACACGCGATCCAACACATGACATATTAATTAATCTCAATTAATTTGTCTGGACGAACTCAAGGAATTAAATTTAATACATTTTTATGATTTTAAATCATAAAAATATTTATTAAATTTTCCTAAAGAAAATACGGATGAAAGAGGGTAGAAATTATACCGCTCGATCGATCTCAGATTAAATTTGGACTGGAAGGGTTTTGGGCCTTACGGCCCATCAAGAGCTAATTAATTAACAAGGGGCCACCCTTGTCTTCTTCCTCCTTGCAACAACAACAACTCAACAACAACATCAGCCACCACGCCACCACACCAGCTCCGCACGCAGCTCCAACACAGCGGCGGCAACACCAGCACAACACCGGCGGCGACAAGGCTCCAACGGCGAGGCTTTGACTCCCTTCCCCACGGCGCTTCCGAGGCACCTCCACCACCTGGGCACACCGGCGAACTTGAGTAGCAGCTCCCGACGAACCGCAGCAGCTCTGGCGAACTCGAGCAAGACCGGCGACAACGGCGATGGCTCGGACGAGGGCTGCCTTCAACCACCGCAGCAAGCACACCTCCAGGGCTCCTCTGGCAACACTCCAACGAACCCAGGAACACCAGCGAACTCCATGGATTCCGGCGAGAAGAAAACTGAGTGGGAGAGAGAGAAAGACGAGAGAGAAGCTCGGGAGAGAGAGAGATGCCTTCCAACCATTCATCCCGACCACCATATATAGCCCAGGAGAGAGGGGGCAGAGCTCCGACCGGCCCCGACCAGCCCCGACCAGACATGCAGGAGAGCCCAAGTGGCATGGCCACAGGGATAAGATTGTAGGAGATCAAGGGGCGAGATCAAGTAGCGTGCATGGATAAGATTGGATATGGGTTTTAAACCCCGAAAATTATTTTTTTGTATCCAAACAAATATTCTAAGTCCCGAAAATACATCGAATGTATTTTATACCACTTAGGAAATTATTACGGAGATCATGGATATTACTGAAAATCCAAACTCCACTGAAAGCGAAATAATTATAGAACGAATGATGGGAAAAATTACCCAAATATCCTTACTAAAATTAAGGGATATTACATTACTACCCCCTTAAGAAAAGTTTCGACCCCGAAACTTGCATTAAACCAATGAGGAACCTGCCTCACCACCAATCTTACTATCTGAACTTAATAACCTTAACCACTTTATCATCGAAATTACTCCTAGAGAGATCAATCGATTCCTTAATCACAACATCAACTTACAACTCTACTGCCATACATCATACCATGCGGTAACTTTTAGTACATTCACATAATCATGGTTATCTTAAAATAGTGATCTCCAAAAATCATCATAACGACATTAATGTACCTTTAAATAGGAGAACTCACATTTCCCCTTTCCTTATAACAATCCCGAGCTCACACATTAACTTCTTATAACCAGATATCAAATCTTAATAACCTCGAATCTTACGACCTCAATTTCCTTAAAGATATCCCCCACAATTCCATTACTTATCATCATCGGATTTGGCCCTTACGCCAAATTCTAACTTGGGATCCTTTCGATAATGACTTAACTTATTCCTTAAATAACTTTATAACTTAAACCTTCAAGATTCCTTAATTTTCTCCAACATAATCACCACACTTTATATTCCTTGAAACGGATCACATGAGATATTACTCTTAATTCCTTAAGATATCCTTCTGAAAATGATTCATCCACATTAATCCTTATAACACGAATTCACATACGATACTACTCCTAGTTCTTTAAAGATAGTTGTACCATAAGCCTTATAGATGACATACTCACAAGATGTCAATCCTTGACAATTCCCAAGAGTCTTAACTCTTCATCCTCTGGAAATTCCACTTATCGAGTCCAACGACTCATACTGTCTTAAATGACTTATTTCTAACTTAAAATCCTTATATTCACACACAATCTACTATCCATCCAGGACTTAATCACATCATTTCCTTATATTACCTCAAACGAATCTCAAATAGATCTCCCCAAAGGACACCTATGATTTCGTATACTTGGCTATTCCAAAAGCTTTAACCATTGGTCCTACATGGGTCATACTTACGGATTACCAAACTACGGAGATTATCGACACACGTCGTCGCTCCTGCACCAGCATGAACCGTATCTCTTGTGTTCACCATCAGCTGATGAACTCTAAACAAGTTACTAGGTTCTACAACCTCAAAATACAATGAGGAAACCGAGAACTCAAGCCTATCTTAGAGATGGAGGAGCCATCTCGGCTTCTTCTGAGTCCCTATGAAGAAAAATGAATCCACCCATATCCTTCGGGCGATGAGAAGAGAGTTAGTCTTTCTAAATATGGAAGTTCGCTTCCCATATCAGACTAAAGAAGAAGGCACGACTATGAACGATGTCATTTCAAATTCTTTTCATTTTTGAAAACTCAGAGCCCTCGAAAACATTTCTCAATTTAAAATGAGTAAATGATTTATAAAATCCAAACCCGTTAAAAAAATTTCGGCTATGATACCAAATCTGTAACACCCCCAAATATATAACCTTGAAGGCATTACCGCCAATGACCTCGGATATAACATCCCGAAGTCATCCCAGGCTTTTCCAATTGATATAAACCATCAAACCACAGTTATAATACACAAATATCATAACTCTTATTCAAACCAACGTCTCAAAAATACAACAATTTCCAAATACAACAAAATACAAAATTAGAATTATTACAGCGGAAGTCTTAACATTAAAACATAAATAACACAGCGGAAGACTTTAAATAATCAACAAAAGGGTCTTGATCGCAATGATCACCCGTCAAAGATCTCAACCTGAATAAACTTATCAAAAATATCGTTTGCGTCCATAGTCGCTCTAGCCTTCATGGGATGGCAACTTATCTGATGTGCCGAATCGAACGGATGACACCATCCAACCATGCTGAGAACAATTACGGTTGTTTAGTCTAATGAAAGACTATGCAAGGGTACAAAGCAGAGTGGTTCGAAGTAGTCGTATTAGGTTAGACTCATCGTCTCTCGAATAACAACCGATCACGATAGTCAACCACCATACTTCTACTGAATATATGAAAAGACATGATCAAGAGAAGATTCTGGAGACCGAGTCTCACAGCAATCAATCCCAAAAGAAAACTCCAACGAAATGAGTCTTATCGGAAACATGACAAATGTTGGAGAACATTAATTAATCACAGTATCGCATACGAGCGATTTAAAAGTTAAGACGAGTTTTCCTAGCTGCATTATCGCCTAGCTGCACTACTCGCCCAAGGGTATATTAATTATGTGCGACAACGACACTTATCTTATTTAATTCCAAAACCCATATCACGTTATAAGCTTTTAAATCTCCCCACAAGAGATATCAGATCTCCTCACAAGAGATATCAGATCTCCTCACAAGAGATCTCAAAGGGAATAAATCCCGAAAGATTTGGCACTAGCGAAGTGCACCACCCTGAGTAAGGGCATGGTCATGACCTGAGAGAGTATTGGGGAAGAATCCACCAAGTACTAGTTATAAAGAAACAGCTAAACCCCCACAAGGTACATAGCGTTCCTAGGAATACTCGTGCTAACTAAACAGTTCAACACAGTAATAATCCACATCAAAGCCATCGCGGCCAATAACAGATATAATAGCGTTGTTCTAACAATATACAACCTATCGTAATATCTGTAATTAATCACATATATATAATAGCGTTGTTCTAACAGATATACAACCTATTATAATATCTCCTTTCCAATCATATCATTTAACAAAACTGTTCCCAACACAAATAGTAAATCATCCCAAATTAATTAACAACTAAACAATTGATAATTAATTGAAATATGGAATGATGAGCAAGAGCGAACCACCACTAGTCTGGAGTAGATTCGGCGATGAATCTAGACGAGACGACTACTGATGATATCCTTTACAAGGATATCCTTTACGAGGATATGGCCTAAGCTTCAGATAGCTCCAACAGATTACGAGTCCACACGCGATCCAACACATGACATATTAATTAATCTCAATTAATTTGTCTGGACGAACTCAAGGAATTAAATTTAATACATTTTTATGATTTTAAATCATAAAAATATTTATTAAATTTTCCTAAAGAAAATACGGATGAAAGAGGGTAGAAATTATACCGCTCGATCGATCTCGGATTAAATTTGGACTGGAAGGGTTTTGGGCCTTACGTCCCATCAAGAGCTAATTAATTAACAAGGGCCCACCCTTGTCTTCTTCCTCCTTGCAACAACAACAGCTCAACAACAACATCAGCCACCACGCCACCACACCAGCTCCGCACGCAGCTCCAACACAGCGGCGGCAACACTAGCACAGCACCGACGGCGACAAGGCTCCAACGGCGAGGCTTCGACTCCCTTCCCCACGGCGCTTCCGAGGCACCTCCACCACCTGGGCACACCGGCGAACTCGAGCAGCAGCTCCCGACGAACCGCAGCAGCTCTGGCGAACTCGAGCAAGACCGGCGACAACGGCGATGCCTCGGACGAGGGCTGCTTTCAACCACCGCATCAAGCACACCTCCAGGGCTCCTCTGGAAACACTCCAACGAACCCAGGAACACCGGCGAACTCCATGGATTCCGGCGAGAAGAAAACCGGGTGGGAGAGAGAGAAAGACGAGAGAGAAGCTCGGGAGAGAGAGAGAGAGATGCCTTCCAACCATTCATCCCGACCACCATATATAGCCCAGGAGAGAGGGGGAAGAGCTCCGACCGGCCCCGACCAGCCCCGACCAGACATGCAGGAGAGCCCAAGTGGCATGGCCACATGGATAAGATTGCAGGAGATCAAGGGGTGAGATCAAGTGGCGTGCAGGATTAAGATTGGATATGGGTTTTAAACCCCGGAAATTATTTGTTTGTATCCAAACAAATATTCTAAGTCCCGAAAATACATCGAATGTATTTTATACCACTCAGGAAATTATTACGGAGATCATGGATATTACTGAAAATCCAAACTCCACTGAAAGCGAAATAGTTATCGAACGAAGGATGGGAAAAATTACTCAAATATCCTTACTAAAATTAAGGGATATTACAGTTAATCAAGAAAAAACACTACCATCAAGCTTCTTACTTAAAGTATTTAGAACGAGTACACTTATCTTAATGATTTCTTGAGTGATTTCAGCGATGGTCTAGCACTACACTTACCACTCAGCTTAGTTCCCTTTCGCCGTTGTAACAACTCTTACTCGCAAAGACTCGGAACACTCGAACTCTTCCATCACCGGTTGATCTCAAGGTTGCTCAAAAGCTTGGTACTTCTACCTAAGTGGAATCTCTCTCCTTATATAGACGTTACATGAGATTTAACTCCAAGATATAATATTACCTTTTGGATATCTTTATCTCCAAGACAAATATTTTGTCTCCAATATTACATATACTAGTTACCACAAATAACCTACAAGAACGAGTCTCACACCCTTCTAGATTACTTACCATAAATAACTAGTTTTCTTCTTTCTTTCTTAGAAAGCTAAGAACTTCTCCTTTTCTTTGTTCTCCAAGTTGTCACCAAAGATTAGGGTTGAGCACCGGTCCAAACCCGGTCCGGACCGGACCGGACCGGAACCCGGAACACCAAAAATGGTGGATCGGAACCCGGTCCGGAAATATCTGGACCGGTCCGGTCCTATTTGGATCGGATTTGGACCGGTTTAGGGTTTTATTAAATTTAAATGGGTTTTATTAAATTTAAATATAATTTACTTATATTTAAACATGAAAAAAAACCCTCAAATCTAAATATAATTTACTCTTAAATATAATTTACCCTAAACCTCAAATGTAAAAAAACCTAAAATTTTAAGATTTTTTAAAAACACCAGGTCGGATCGGACCGGACCCGAATTTTCGGAATTCCCTGGACCGGTCCGGTCCAAATTTTCGGGCCGGACCGGAATATGCTCAACCCTACCAAAGATCCTCCTTTCTTCTTCCTTTCACCGACTTCAAAGCTCTCACCGCTTCCTGGCAATCGATAATCCTCATAGTAATATTCATGCTCTCAATCACTCTGTTGATCTTGATCACGATTAGCACTCTGAACACCTTTCTAAACATCATAAGCTTATAGCAGTTCAGATTAGCAAAGTCATATACTTGTACCTGCAACACTTAGCAAACAATCAACCTGGAGGTTTGTGACCGTCAAATCCAAGAATCCAACAAATATAATTGGATGTGCATTTGGATATCATAGAATATGCAATTGGACATAACTAAATGTTTATTTTTCTAAAGTATACGTACATTTGGGTTATGATAGATGTGTATTATAAATGCATTTGAATTTCATAGGATGTGCATTTGGAAATAACTTGGTGTGCATTTATCAAATATAAGTTCATATATGTGCATTTAAATATAAGAAACACTCATAAAGGGAAAAAAGATCAAGCACAAAGTAGGCACCTTAGACTAACTAGATTCAACCCCGGAAAATAGCTAAGGGGAAAGCGATTTTTGATGCACAAAATGAATCAAATAGAGAAAGAGTTCACAAGAGCAATAAATTCTCAATTCTAGTAGGTGAAGACAACATCATGGAATTCAGTGTAATAGAAGAGGGCCCCACACCTATTTGTTCCCATGGATAGAAAGAGGGGCCTCAATGGCTCCTCAAAACAGTTCTTTGTGAATAATTTTGCTAAGGAGAATGATGTAGATATACTGGCCATTCTAGAAACTAGAGTCAAACAACAAAATTCACTAGATATTGCTAACAACATTTTGCAAGGATGGAGTAGAAGTACTAACTGCACTAAGGGTAAACTTGGGAGAATCTGGCTACATTGGAAGGGTAAGGAGGTAGAAATTTGTATTATTTTCTAGGACGCTCAGGTATTACAATGTGCCTTTTCTTCCCAAAAGATCAAAAAGCGTTTTGCAGCCTTGTTTGTGTATGCATCTAATTTGATGGCTAAGAGACAAGACCTATGGAAGAAGCTTGAGAATTCTGCTAGAATAACGGACAAGCCATGGATTGTGATTGGTGACTTCAACACGGTGTTGGACGTCAAGGAGAAATATGCAGGTGATGGCAACACCTCTTAGGTCGACTATCCAAGGAACTCAATACATGTTTGAACAGCTCTGGACTGATTTATATGCAAGCTAGCTACTGGAGCATTTTACACATGGAGCAATAACGGACAAGCTTGATAGGGTTGTGATGAACTCCATGTGGCTGGATGAACGTCTCCTGTCATTTTGGGTGCACAGGAACCGCAGATCAGTGGCCCAATGGAGAAACCTTTGTGGAGGAAGCAAATGCAAGAGGAAAGGCCCCGTTGCTTGGGCAGATGTATGCAAAGCCAGAGAAGAGGGTGGACTTGGGCTAAAAGATGTATTGTCATGGAACAAAGCAACCCTAGGCCAACTTTTGTTTGATCTTCACGGCAACAACACCTCAATCTCAAAGCAATGGATGAACAGTAATATGTCAAGAAACATGTATGTTTGGGAAGTAGAACCAATGTGCTACCAAATGCAAACACATCCAGACCAAAATCAAAAGCTGCATTATTATTAGGATTATTGTGTATATATAACATTTATAGATAATATCCTATTTTAGGAAGATTGATTAGGGCTTCTTGTACAACTTGTATATAAGCGTTTTATGTTGAATGAAAAAGGATGAGAATCAGATTTCACGCCTCCACAGAAAGTTTCATGGTATCAGAGCGATATCAAGAACAACCCTAAACCACGAAGATCCAACCGAAACTTGTAGCGATGACAAAAACCGATGATGTTGGAGGATCCAGCAACGGCTCGAAGAAGACTCTGTCGCCGTATGACCATCCGGGTAACGTGATTAACCAAGTTCAACTGAAAGGAGAGAACTATGACGAATGGGCGCGCGCGATGCGCACCTCGCTATGAGCTCGCCAGAAGTGGGGGTTCGTTGATGGAACGGTTCCGAAGCCAGAAGAAGGATCGACTGTCCTAGAGGATTGGTGGACAGTGAACTCGATGTTGGTGGCCTGGATATTGAATACAATTGAACCGAATCTATGATCGACCATGACCTATATGGAGAACGCCAAAGAACTGTGGGACGATATTGCTGAGCGTTTTTCGGTTGTGAACGGGCCAAGAATCCAGCAATTGCGTCGATACTTGGCTGAGATTAAACAGAAGGGATTGCTGATTGTCACATACTACGGCAAGATGAAGAATGTGTGGGAAGAGTTGGGACATTATGATCTGATCCCAACTTGTGTTTGTGACAAGTGTACATGCGATGTAGGCGGTAAGAGCATGAAACGACGAGAAGAAGAGAAGGTCCATATGCTATTGATGGGGCTCGATGATTCAGTTTATGGGACTGTTTACTCGACGCTACTAGCCATGGATCCACTTTCAAGTTTGAATAAGGTGTACTCAACCTTAATTCAAGAGGAAAGAGTTCGAACGATGAATCGAGTGACTGAGGAGAAGGTTGAAAAGACCAAGACGGTGGCCCTTGCTGCTCAAACCGGGCCGCGGGGAAGAGGTCGGGGCGAGCAAAGAGACTACTGTGATCAGCGAGAAAACCGAGAGCAAAGAGAGTACCGGGATTGGAAGTTAATCTGCATCAACTATAATCAGCGAGGTCATGAAATATCGGGCTGTTTTCGGATCATTGGATATCCGGAGTGGTGGGTCGATCGTCCCCGAAAAGAAGTACAGAGCAGCGGTAGTGTGGGTCGAGGCCAAGTCGGACATGGTCGCGGTGGGCAGGGCCGCGGCAGAGGAGGTGGGGCTCGTGCGAACGCTACTACTGCAGGTCATGGTAGCGGGTCGACTTCAGCGGGCAATCTTGAAGGAGAAATTAGAGGCATTCCTGGTTTAGGAGGGGAGCAAATTCAGACGTTAATTGATTTGCTACATAGCCACAAGACGTCCAGAACCAATAAAATGACAGGTACGAGTAGTAAGTTTAATTGGATTATAGATTTCGGGGCAACTAATCATATGACAGGGCATAGAGATCGTTTGATAGATCTTGAAAATATTCCAGGTTGTGATGTTGGATTGCCTAATGGAAATTGTGCCCATGCAAATATGGCTGGAACAGTGGTATTAGATGGGAAGTTGTTGCTTAAAAATGTGCTCTTTGTGCCCAATTTGACTTGTAAACTTATTTCGGTGTCTCAGTTGATAGAAGAGTCTGATTGTGTTGTTCAATTTTATGAGAATATGTGTAATTCAGGACCGCACTATGAAGAGGTTGATTGGTGCGGGTAAGCGTCGGGGCGAACTTTATTACTTCATAACGGTGTGTCGGGAAGTGGCTATGATGACAGGAACAAAGATGGGGGCTGATTTGTGGCATGCGAGAATGAGACACCTATCTATTGAAGTGTTGAAGTTAGCTGATGTTTCTACTGATTTAAATTTGAATAAAGTATGTGATGTTTGCCATAGAGCAAAACAAACACGAAATAGTTTTCCGTTAAGTAATTCTAGAGCGTCTAGTGCATTTGAACTTATTCATTGTGATTTGTGGGGACCTTATCAGGAGACCTTATCTTGTGGAGCACATTATTTTTTGACAATAGTGAATGATTATACCCGAGCAGTTTGGTTGTTTTTGCTTGCTGATAAAATGGAAGTGACTCGTCAATTGATGCATTTCTTTGCTTTGATTGATAGATAATTCGGGGCTAAAATCAAAATTTTCCGAAGTGATAACGGAACGGAATTTGTGTGTATGAGAAATTATTTTGAGGAACAAGGAATTGTGTTTCAGACATCATGTACAAGTACCCCTCAACAAAATGGTCGGATGGAACGAAAACCCTGACACATTTTGAATGTTGGTAGAGATTTGAGGTTTCAGGGGCATTTACCCATTAAATTTTGGGGTGAATGTGTGCTTGCAGCTGCATACTTGATTAATAGGTTGACGTCGTCTGTGTTGGGAGGAAAGAGCCCTTATGAGATGTTGTATGGTGCTCGTCCACATTACAGCCATATTCGGGTATTGGGCTCTCTTTGTTATGTACACAATCAAAACAGAGGGGTGACAAATTTGCCAGTAGAGGTCGGAGATGTGTGTTTGTTGGCTACCCTTCGGGAAAGAAGGCTTGGCGATTGTATGATCCGATGACACAAGAATTCTTGATTTCAAGAGATGTGACATTTTATGAGATGAAATTTCCATTTGCTAAGATGGAAACTGAGAATGTTGAGCCGTCTGTGCATGTAGAGGTACTGATTGCATTTGATGAAAATAGGAGTGATGATGAGCTGATCTCTTCTAAAGAGACTTTGCACGCCAGGGGGGGTAATGGTGCAAATGACGTTGCTGGAGCTGATTTAGTGAGAGACGCATCTGCACCATTGCCAGCTGAGGAAACTAAAGGTACCGTTGCTGAGCCGCTTGCCGAAGGAAGAGGACGTAAGACACGGTTGCCTTATGTGCGTCTGCGTGATTATGTGACTAATACTACACAGTTGGTTGCTCTGCCAAAACGGTCTTCAGGTACTCGGTATCCGCTGAATGAGTATGTGACATATTTTCTCCTAAGCATCGTAGCTTCCTTGCTGCAATTTCAGAAAACAGGGAACCGGTTTCCTTTGCTAAGGCGGTAAAGGATCCTTGATGGAGAGAAGCTATGTGTCTAGAAACGCAAGCTTTAGAAGATAACCAGACTTGGACGCTTTCATCTCTTCCTCTTGAGAAGAAGGCTCTGGGTTGCAAATGGGTGTACAAAATTAAGTACAAATCATATGGAAGTGTTGAGCGATTTAAGGCAAGACTTGTGATACTTGGCAATCATCAGGTTGCGGGATTGATTATTCAAAGACATTTGCTCATGTAGCAAAGATGGTGACTGTTAGAACCTTTCTAGTTGTTGCTGCGATTAGAAACTGGGAATTACATCAGATGGATGTGCATAATGCATTCTTGCACGGAGACTTGAATGAAGAGTTGTATATGAAGCCGTCGCTGGGATTTAGACCGTCAAATTCGACTCTTGTATGCAAGGTACAAAAGTCTCTTTACGGGTTGCGCCAGGCGCCCAAGTGTTGGTTTGCCAAGCTTTCTGCTGAGCTTCGCAGGTTTGGATTCAAACAATCTTATCATGATTATTCTTTGTTTACCTTGATGACTGGTGATGTGCAACTTTATGTACTGATCTATGTTGACGACCTCATAATTTCGAGTAATGATAAGAATGCCATTGCTCGAGTGAATGAATATTTGAGTGCTTGTTTCAAAATGAAAGATCTGGGACCCTTCAAGTATTTTCTTGGTGTGGAAGTAGCAAGGTCTCCAGCCGGGATTTATTTGAGTCAGCGAAAGTATGCCTTGGATATTGTTTCTGATGTTGGCCTTTCGAGAGCACGACCGGTTGACTTTCCTATGGACTCACATCATAAGCTTGCGTTGTCCACTGCTGCTCAACTGAATGATCTTGAGAAGTATCAACGACTGATAGGACACTTGATTTATTTGTGTTTTTCTAGACCAGACTTGGCTTATTCTGTTCATATATTGTCTCAGTTTATGCAACAGCCTACATTAGATCATTGGCAGGCAGCACTTCGTGTTGTGAGATATTTGAAAGGGCATCATGGACAAGGTATTTTACTTAGAGACGATAGTTCTTTGCAATTGACTGGTTGGTGTGACTCTGATTGGGCTAGTTGCCCTATTACGCGACGGTCTTTATCTGGCTGGCTGATGTTTCTAGGCAACTCTCCTATATCTTAGAAGACGAAGAAACAGCAGGTGGTGTCTAAGTCTTCGGCTGAAGTAGAATATCGATCGATGTCTATGATTACTTGTGAGTTTAAGTGGCTCAAAGGACTGTTACGTGATTTGCAGATTCAACATCTTGAGCCTATTCATCTTTATTGAGACAGTCAGTCCGCTCTTCATATAGCTCGGAATCCAATTTTTCACGAGCGGACCAAGCATATCGAAGTGGATTACCATTTTGTACGAGACGAAATCTCAAATGGCACTTTGCTTCCTTCCTTTGTTCTAACCACTGCTCGGTTCGCTGACATATTTACTAAGGCGTTGGGCAAGGCTCATTTCAGGACTTTCCTTTCCAAGTTCGGCATTCGGGACCATCATGCTCCGACTTGAGGGGGTATTAGGATTATTGTGTATATATAATATTTGTAGATAATTTCCTATTTTAGGAAGATTTATTAGGGCTTCTTGTACAACTTGTATATAAGCGTTTTATGCTAAATGGAAAAGGATGAGAGTCGGATTTCACGCCTCCACAGAAAGTTTCAATTATCCATTTCAAATAGGAACTGAATCGTCTCTCAAGTCTCAAATGAATGAGAAACAGATCAACAGGATGTTGTTGTTTCCATGTCAATTCATCCAACATAGCGCCAATACAGATTAATCACCTGAAATTTATGTCTAATCATCAAATTACGTATTAAACGGCATTTGGATGTCGCGGATGCTTTGATCATTTCGTTACTAGCCATCTTTTCCAACTCTTTTAACATGCAAATCCACAAGAAATTCAATAGACTGGATATGAACAGCCACCACCTCTCTTAACTGGAAACAACAAATCGACAACGCACAAAAAATACCTCTAATCTACTATATAATAACTACAGAAGAATGGCGGCGGCACAACACGCGCCACAAGATTGATCCCGCTTTTGTCGCTGCCACGTGTCACCGCGGAATTAATTTGCACATGTGTCACTAGTCTAGTTATTGTTGTTATTTTTTCAAAAACTCTATGATTCTGACCTAATTTTGCCAGATTATGTTTGAACGTTTATTTTTGGCTATGCTATCTTTCCAAAAAAAAATAAGCAAATAAAAATCTCAGCTACATTTTAATTGAATAAAATCTAATAATTGAGAATCAAACAAAAAAAAATTGCTGTAAATGATTTATCAAACCTGTAATACAATAAATTTTGCTTTCAAAATACCCTACAACATTTCGAAAAAAAAATGAAAAAACCTGCACAAAACTTCAACACAAAACCAACTACAAATATGACAAAACAATGCACAAAACCTGCACATATATTACAAAACCGCAAACACACACATTAACCTAAATATGAAGCATAGAAAAATTACATAAGCATTACAGAAAATATTGCACAAAACTTATAAAACCTGCATATAAATTACAAAATTGCATAAAAACTGAAACAAAAATGTGTGTCATTTCTCTGTTTACCCATGTCAGAAATTCTGCAAATCATAACATCTCCATAAATAGCAAAACTGATTAGAAGATCTGAACAAAAAAGTCAAAATATAATATAGAATCATTATCAGCAGTGCAAAATAGTTTATGTACAAAATTAAAAAGATTACTAGGAATATCTAATATTGAAAAATCTGTCCATTCCAAAAATAAAAAAATAAACATGATTTTTCTACTGAAACTTGTAATAGAAGACTCTATATCTCTTTCACATATTCGTCTATAAATCTAGAGCTTCTCAATTATTTTCAGTAGATAAACTACAGCAGAATACAAACATTTAAGAGGTAATGCTTATATCATTTGTAATGCTTATATCATTTCAAACAGAACTTTAGTTTCTGTTTTGTAGGGATTGAGATTTAACATTTCAAACAGCAATGAATGTATGATTTATTTTCTTTGTTTCAGTTTTATTCAGGAAATCCAGAACTCAGTTACAAGGTAATAATTCAGAACCTATATGCAACATCGAATATCTATTTTTCATCCTTTCATTCACTCTACTCTATGCAACATTGAATATCTATTTTTCATGTTCATCTCAATGTTAGTATAGTATCCATACCTTTAGATTTTCATTTATAGATCTTGGAACTCCATGAGTTGTTTGAGCCTCCAGTCCGATTTCCCACACGCATTCCTACAACAACAATAAATGAAGACCTAATTATTATATGGTAAAATAAATAAAAATATAATGAATTTAATATGAATTGATAGAATCATCACCTTAATGTATGGCTTCTTTCTCTGAATAAGAGATGCATTTTGTAGATTATATCTTCAAACCTGTAGCAAAAGGTTAATGATGAGGAGTCGACCCCACCGTTAGTGCCAAACTTTGATGGACCGATCACTAGGTCAAGGTCGAAGGAACTGCGTCAAGAGCTGGAGACGTTTATGGCACATGCACTATCACATGACAAAGAGGACAAGTCCAAAGTCAAGGCGTTGACTTTAATGGTCAACGTTACCTATGTTTAATGGTCTTATTAATTTCTAAGTTGGATATTTTTAGGATTATTATTTAATTGTGTTAAGCTTTCTATTTTCGGATATTTTGGAAACAATTGTAGCCTTTTTGGGAAGCATAGGGCCGGCCACATTAGGGTATTAATAGGCTCCCTTGTCTTCTTCCTTAGGCAGATTTCTCATAATTGTTAAACACAAAACAGAGCTTTGTTTGCTTGGAACGTTGCTCCCCGTGAGAGTCTCAATCGATTGTTACTTCTTCGCTTAGTTGTTTTCGTCTTTGTCAAGTTCCTCTGGAGTTGGTGATTTCGTACATCTTAAGCATCCTCTCCGTGCTCCAAGTTCGTTAGCGATTCTTGGTTGTGTGGCGTTGTAGAGATCGGGTTGGTAGATCGTTCGACAAGGTTCCTTGCTATCAACGCAAGAGGGTTTTCTCGTCGTTTCTATTGATTCTTCCTTATCATTCCTTCATTTGTTTCACTCTGCCATATTCTAATTGTTCTTGTTTTCTTTTGTTTTGAGATTCATTGCCTAGATCCACCCCGACGTGGCTAACCCCGTATCAATTGGTATCAAGAGCTTTGCGACTTCGGATCGCCTTTGACGGTTACCAGATTCATCATCACGAAAATTGAATCTTCATGTTTCTCAATCGTCAATTGAATTTCTTTGTTGAGTCACATTAGTGAATTGATTAGTCTGACTGATTGTTTACTTTTGTTTGTCTTGGAAAGGAGTTCGTTGTGGTTGATTGTGACTACGAGGATCAACAAAAAACCATACCAAAAACCACAAATTTTTTTTTTCGGCCCCTCACCCACCATTGTTGTACGTCCCCAAGCTTGGCGAGCAAGACAACCAAGGCGTCCAGGTTCGTGCTAGCGCAAGAGATCCGGTTGTTACATTTTTGGTAATTTTTAAGATACTTGCTTAATTTTCTAGAGATTTTATTTTATTTTAGTGGTGTAATATCCCAGGAAAAAGAAGTTGCCTAAGAGAAATACAAAAAAAAAAAAAAACAATCAGTTGCCGAAAAACATTCAAAAAAAAAAAGGCATCTGGGATTCTTGTAATTGAAATTTTATCTCTAGGGAAATTTTGTTAGATTACCAAAGATAAGTTTGTAACAGCAAAGGAAGGTTTGCACGTATCCCTGCCGCTGCAACTTTTCGACGCCGCCGGTCTCCTCTCATCACCCGCCAACTCACAAGCTTCACCATCACCAACCTCGTCCCTGCCGCTGACCCGGCCGACACCCGACCGGGTCCTGACCGAGTTTCCCTAAGTCGCGCCCCACCCGGCCTGACTCCACCCGAAACCCGGCCGGGTCGTGGCCGAATTTCCCTCAGTCGAGCCCTACCCGTCCCCCTCTTGTCTGACCCTTCTACCCTTCCGCCTCCCTCTGGTCACTTTCGGCTCCGACTGGCTTCGTTCCGAGTCGACAACGGTATGTCTTTCTGACTTGCAATTCGCATTTCTTGAGTTCGAAACACATACATAGCCCCATCTTTGGTTGCAATTCATTCTTGTAACTACAGTTGTGTCGCTTTCTTGTTGAGTCGTTCTCTAGTCTCACTTTTATTTGAGTCATTTTCGTCGTACTTCTACTTGGCTCGTCTTCTACATCACTGCTTGACCTTGAATTGCTGCTTCTAGAGAGCACACAGAGAACTTGTCATTTACGAGCCTAACTTCGCAGGTTGTTCG
Source organism: Rheum nobile (assembly GCA_027886185.1). Classification (NCBI taxonomy): domain Eukaryota; kingdom Viridiplantae; phylum Streptophyta; class Magnoliopsida; order Caryophyllales; family Polygonaceae; genus Rheum; species Rheum nobile. The sequence goes on along the minus strand of WOAB01000717.1, from coordinate 2,029,040 downwards.
ATCGCCGAGTGCAAACACTTGAGAGTTTTTGGTTTTACTCACCTTAACGTCTTTCTGTGTTCGTCTAAGTGGTGATCATGTCCGGTTCCGACGATGAACAGGTTACCGCGAATGGTTCCCTTGTCGATATGCAAGCCATGCTGCAACAGTTGTCTTCTACGGTCGCCCAACTGTCGACGAAGTTTGACGCTTTGGAGAATCGCCCCATCCAACGACCGGCTGCGCAGGAGCACATTGGCCCATCCAATGGCGCACCATTCCCGGCCACCGAGCCCCTAGTCGACCAAGCCGCGGCCTACCAAGCAGCTATGGACACGCAGCAGCTCCCGCGAGCACATGGCACCAATCGACCGCGTCCTATGGCCGCCCGTCGGCAACCGCCTCCCGCGCATCGTGATAGGTTTGATTCACCTCCTATGTCTCTTCGTTCTAGTTTATGGGGTGATGATGATATGCAGGACTCTGAGCGCGAGGAGCGTAATGAATGGCGTCCTTACCGTCCACGGAATGACCGCGAGCAGCCTCGGCGACGTGAAGCCGAGCAAGACGGGATTGGACGGATCAAAGTGAAGATCCCGGCTTTTGATGGCAAGTGTGACCCGGACGTCTACCTCGAGTGGGAGACGAAGATTGAGCAGATTTGGAGTTGCCACAATTTTCCCAAAAATAAAAAGGTACAACTCGCTGCTCTTGAATTTGTTGGTTATGCTTTGGTTTGGTGAGATTCTGTTGTGAAGGCTCGAAGACAAGCCATGGACCCTCCGGTCGCCACATGGAACCATATGTGAGCTATGATGAGGGCCCGCTTCGTGCCTCGTCACCACAATAGGGTTCTCCGAAACCGTTTGGAGACTATGAGGCAAGGCGCCTTAGGTGTTGAAGAGGTCTACAACAATATGCAGATAGCCATGGCACGCGGCAACGTCGTCGAGGATGAAGAAGCCACGATGTCCAGGTATCTTCGTATTTTGCATCCTCATTTAGCTGACACTATAGAATTGTATCCCTATTCTACCATGACAGATTTGCTTCACCAAGCAATTAAAGTGGAGAGACAATTCAAGTCCAGCTACAACCAACAACACCGCACGGTACCACAACGCCAAGCATGGCGTCCTGACCAGCAGCAGGGCCGTAACACCCAACAGCGAACCCGCCCCACGGCCGGTCAGCCTCGCGGCAACGAGTCCAATTCTCGTGGTCCGTACCCCTCTACCTCCACCGCACCACAACAGCCCACACGACCCGCCCCTTCAGCTACACAAGGTAACCCTACTGAGCCTACTCCTAGAGCTAGATCACTTGCTTTAAATGTCAAGGAAAGGGTCATTACATGAAGGATTGTCCTAATACTCGTGTTTTGATGGTTAATCATTTGGGTGAGTTGGAGTCTGAATCTGACAATGAGCATGATAATTTAGTTGCTAGCAATGATATGAATGAGCATACCGATGATGATGTTTTGGATTTTATTGAATATGAGCATGGTGATTCATTAATTGTTAGGAGGACTTTGCATGTTAATCAAGCTCCTTGTGATGATAATCAGCGTGAGAATTTATTTCATACCAGATGTCTTGTTAAAGGAAAAGTGTGCAACATGATTATTGATGGTGGTAGTTGTTGTAATATTGCTAGTGTTGAGTTAGTTAATAAACTGCAACTCCCTACTTTTTTGCATCCTAGACCTTATAGACTTCATTGGATGAATGACTGTGGTGAACTCAAGGTGAATAGGCAAGTTAAACTTACTCTTAAGCTAGGAACTTATGAGGATCAAATTTTATGTGATGTTGTTCCTATGCAAGCTTGTCATATTTTGTTGGGTCGTCCTTGGCAATTTGATAGACATGTTATTCATGATGGACGTACTAACCAGCATGCCTTTGAGTTTCGTGGTAGGAAAGTGGTGTTGAAACCGATGACGCCGCTTCAAGTGGCTGAGGCTTATGATAAGAAAAGAGAGGCCGACCGTAAGGGTAAGTCCCCAGCCGACCCTTCCCCTGGCACCCCACGGACCGACCTCACCCTCGCCTCCTCCCCTACCATTAGCCCACCCCACGGCCGAGTGCTCCTAGCATCCAGCCGAGCCCACCTGGTCGATTACCTTCCCCCGGACGTCGCCCTCATGTCCCTTTGCCAGGCCTATACCCTGTTAGGTGACGACGATCGAGCTACACTCCCAGCTACTGTCCGGACCCTTTTAGATGAGTTCCTTGATGTATTCCCGGATGAGATACCCCCTAGCCTACCCCCTATTAGAGGCATTGAGCACCAGATAGACCTGATTCCCGGTGCTACCCTACCCAACCGGCCTGCCTATAGGATGAACCCTATTGAGACCCAGGAAATCCAGAACCAAGTCCAGGACCTTCTGGATAAAGGGTATGTTCGAGAGAGCCGTTCCCAGTGTGCTGTGCCTGTCTTACTCGTCCCCAAAAAGGACAATACTTGGCGTATGTGTGTTGATTACAGGGCTATTAATAATATTACGATCAAGTACAGGCACCCAATTCCGAGGCTCGATGACATGTTGGATGAGCTCCATGGCGCCTCCACCTTCTCTAAGATAGATCTTCGCAGTGGCTACCATCAAATCAGGATGAAGGAAGGAGACGAGTGGAAGACAGCATTCAAGACTAAGTTTGGTTTGTATGACTGGCTTGTTATGCCTTTCGGTTTGACTAATGCCCCCTCTACTTTTATGCGTCTTATGAATCATGTCTTGAGATCATTTATTGGTAGATTTGTTGTAGTTTACTTTGATGATATTCTGGTTTACAGCAAATCTATGGAAGCACATGCTGAGCACCTCAGGGAAGTTTTATCCACTCTCAGAGCTATACAGTTGTATGGAAATCTGAAGAAGTGTGATTTTTGCACTGACAGTGTTGTGTTTCTTGGTTTTGTAGTGAGTGCTCATGGACTGCAAGTCGATCAGGAGAAGGTGCAAGCCATTCGTGACTGGTCGACCCCGAAGAACTTAGGTGACGTGCACAGTACCCATGGCCTGGCTGGCTTCTACAGGCGGTTCGTCAGAGATTTTAGCACCATTGCAGCCCCGCTGACAGAAATCACTAAGAAGAATACTCCATTCCGGTGGGGTGAACCTCAAGAAACAGCGTTCCAGACTCTCAAGGATCGTTTGACACACGCGCCATTGCTGGTTCTGCCTGACTTCACTCGCCCCTTTGAAGTGGAGTGTGACGCTTCTGGCATTGGTATTGGCGGAGTCCTCATGCAGAAAGGTAAGCCTATTGCCTTCTTTTCTGAAAAGTTGAAAGGTGCGTGCTTGAATTATTCTACTTATGATAGGGAATTATATGCCTTGTTTAGAGTGCTGAAAACTTGGCAACACTACCTTTGGCCTAGGGAATTTGTGCTTAAAACTGATCATGAGTCCTTAAAGCATTTTAGGAGTCAAGATAAGTTGGATAGGAGGCATGGTAGGTGGATGGAATTCATAGAAACATTTCCTTATGTGATTAAGTATAAGAAAGGAAAAGATAATATAGTAGCTGATGCTCTTTCTAGGAGACATACACCGTTGACCACTTTGGATGCTCGAGTCCTTGGATTCGTGTATATTAAAGAGTTGTATGATATGGATGCTGATTTTGGTGTGATTTATAAGCATTGTGTGGAAAAGGGTTCATTTGATAAATTCTTCTTGTTTGATGGATTCTTGTTTCGAGTTGATAAAGTGTGCATTCCTGTTTGTTCTCTACGCTTATTACTTGTTGATGAGTCCCATAGGAGTGGATTGATGGGTCATTTTGGTAGAGATAAGACTTATAACATGTTGCATACTCATTTCTTTTGGCCACACATGCTTAGGGATGTCGAGAATTTTATAAAACGATGTGTTGAATGCTTACAGGCTAAATCTAAAGTGAAACCGCATGGTCTTTATACTCCCTTACCTATTCCTTGCTATCCTTGGGTTGATATTAGTATGGATTTTATTGTTGGCTTGCCTAGGACTAAGAAGGGGAGAGATTCTATATTTGTGGTTGTCGATAGGTTCTCTAAGATGGCTCACTTTATTGCATGCCATAAAACTGATGATGCTAGGAATGTTGCTGATTTGTTCTTTAGAGAGATTGTTCGGTTGCATGGTGTCCCTCGAACTATTGTTAGTGATAGGGATGTTAAATTTCTGAGTTACTTTTGGAAGACCTTGTGGGGTAAACTTGGTACTAAGTTGTTGTTCTCTACTGCTAGTCACCCCCAAACTGATGGTCAAACTGAGGTAACTAACCGGACTTTAGGTACTCTCCTTAGGACTATTATTAAATCTAATCTGAAAAGTTGGGAGGATGCCTTACCACATGTTGAGTTTGCATATAACATGACTATTCATTCTTCTACTAATATGTCCCCTTTTGAGTGTGTGTATGGTTTGAATCCCCTAACCCCTTTGGATCTTAAGCCGTTGCCTTTACCGGAATGAGCAGACTTTGATGCTGATAGACAGGTTGAGTTCATGAAGGAGTTGCACGAGCGGACTAAGGCTCGTTTGAAAGCAACTGCGGCGAAGAGCGCAGCCCGAGCTAATCACGGACGGCGTCAAGTGTTGTTCGAGCCCGGCGACTTGGTGTGGCTACACCTGCGCAAGGAACGGTTCCCGGAGCATAGGAAGTCGAAGCTGTCTCCCAGAGGTGATGGACCGTTCAAGGTGCTGAAGAGAGTAGGCGACAATGCCTATGTGTTGGAGCTGCCCGACGACTATGGAGTGAGCCCAATATTCAATGTCGGGGACCTTACTCCTTATGCAACCGCTGATGTTGATGACTCGAGGACGAGTCCTTTTCAAGAAGGGGAGAATGATGAGGAGTCGACCCCACCGTTAGTGCCAAACTTTGATGGACCGATCACTAGGTCAAGGTCGAAGGAACTACGTCAAGAGCTGGAGACGTTTATGGCACATGCACTATCACATGACAAAGAGGACAAGTCCAAAGTCAAGGCGTTGACTTTAATGGTCAACGTTACCTATGTTTAATGGTCTTATTAATTTCTAAGTTGGATATTTTTACGATTATTATTTAATTGTGTTAAGCTTTCTATTTTCGGATATTTTGGAAACAATTGTAGCCTTTTTGGGAAGCATAGGGCCAGCCACATTAGGGTATTAATAGGCTCCCTTGTCTTCTTCCTTAGGCAGATTTCTCATAATTGTTAAACACAAAACAGAGCTTTGTTTGCTTGGAACGTTGCTCCCCGTGAGAGTCTCAATCGATTGTTACTTCTTCGCTTAGTTGTTTTCGTCTTTGTCAAGTTCCTCTGGAGTTGGTGATTTCGTACATCTTAAGCATCCTCTTCGTGCTCCAAGTTCGTTAGCGATTCTTGGTTGTGTGGCGTTGTAGAGATCGGGTTGGTAGATCGTTCGACAAGGTTCCTTGCTATCAACGCAAGAGGGTTTTCTCGTCGTTTCTATTGATTCTTCCTTATCATTCCTTCATTTGTTTCACTCCGCCATATTCTAATTGTTCTTGTTTTCTTTTGTTTTGAGATTCGTTGCCTAGATCCACCCCGACGCGGCTAACCCCGTATCAGTTAAGGGTGTGTTTGGATTACGCATTATCTCACATTATAATTCCAAAAACAGGCATTATAATGTCATTTTTGGCATTATAATGTAAGTTTTTTACATTATAATACGTAATTCAAACACATCCTAAATATCATTAATTGCTAGGGTAATTCATATTTGTCACCAAGTCCAATCCAATATCTAAACACCCCTATCTGAGATATGAATTTTAATGTTACTTTACATACGTATTCCCACAAAATGAGTAGGCTGAACAAGTCGGTGCAAAATATGCTCGGAGAGGGTATTAGAAGAGTCCATCGGTCATTCTAACAACCTATTCGAGCATAATCTGCACCTACTAATGCCCTCTCAATGATATGAGAATGCTTATATATTTTGTACAGTTTTGTAACTTTAATATTCTATTTTGTAGTTATGTCAAAAGCTAGACAAGAAATAAACGACATTACAGGTGTCCGAGGAAATTATGAGCTTAAGATTCGAGTAATTCGATTATTTAAAGTTCCAAAGAAAGAGGACCCTACCCAATACAGTACCATTGAATTAATATTAATGGATGAAAAGGTATTGAAATTTTATTTTATGCAACTTTTTGTTTTAGTATTTGCAAAATGATGTACTTAATATTTCTAGTCAAATTAAATGTATTGATTTCAGTTGTTTAATATTGTGTTTCAGGGAGATAAAATCCATACAGTGATTAAAGAAGGCTTTATGGTTAACTTATCAAATTTAAAGGAATGAGGTGCATATTTTATGTCAAATTTTGGTGTTGCCCTTTATGATATACCTTTTAAATTCACTAATCATAAGTACAAGGTCATATTCTATCGCAACACTACAATTAAGCCATGTTCGTCCATTTCTGTTCCAATTCATGGATTCAAATTTACTGCATTTGAAAAAGTCCTTGACGAGTCATTGGATCAAGGATATCTTTACGGTTAGTTAATGTTTTTGTTTTTCATATACAATTCTGTTAACTATTATTATTGATTGCCTATGTATATTAAATTTGTTTCAAACATTGTATTTGTTTGTGTAGATTTTATTGGTCAATTGATTGGAATATGAGATAAAATTGTCTCTTTTACTAATCGCAACGGGAAATATGGTAAAAGGATTAATCTTCAATTAATGGATGCCAAGTATTAAATATTAACCTTTTTTCTGCAAGTTTTATGTAATTATGTAGACTTAATTTACTATTTATTAAAACTTATGTATAATTGTACTGTTTAATATTGTCTAATTATTTTAGGGATAATGTAATCAATTGTACCCTATGGGATGACTACGCTGAAATTTGTCATCCATTTATTGGCACTTCAACTCAGAAGATGGTGGTTGTGATAGTTCAGTTTGCCAAGCTTGGGAAATGGAATAATGCACCAAATATCTCAAATGATTAGTATGGCACAAGGATTTATTTTGATGATGAGAGCACTATTGACATTCATGATTTCAAACAAAGGTATATTCTTAAGATGTTAGTAATATTACAGTTTATATTAATTTCGATTAGTCTTCTTCCTAATTTTTCTTAAATTACAGCATATCAAAAAATGAGGTTTCAAAAAGTGGGCATAGTTTTGTACAACTATCAAGTGAGCCGTCATACAATCATGCATATATTTTTTTAGATGTGAATTCTAGAAAAGCATTGGACGATCTTTACGAACATCTTCAAGATCATAAAACGGTTAGTTTTTAATATACAAATTGGATATGGTTTTGGTTTCATGTTAGTATGTTACTATTCAATTTTTTTAATTATAAAGGTTCTCCAAGCTGTTACACTTGCAACCATTGATCATATAGAAGATTCGTTTGGTTGGTACTACAATTCTTGCAAAAGGTGTAAAAGCAAAGTACAACCACAAGAAGGGCAGTTTTGGTGCAAGAAATGTGATACATTGGTGAACTTTGCTATCCCAAGGTAATTGTAATTACTGAAGTGAAATGATTTGAAACTTGAATTCAACATTTCTAAATATTATTATTTGTGCAGATTCTGTGTGTAAGTAAATGTCATTGATGGAACAGGAACTGCTCAATTTACTATATTTGATAGGGAAGTTACCCAATATTTGAAGAAATTTGTTACAAATATAATTGAGTCGACAAAAAAGGTAATTTAGTTTTTTACATTATGGATATATCATTTAAATTAATATTTGTACCACAAACTTTCTGATTTAATTATTCATGTTTTAATTCTTTTTTTTTTCAGGATCAGGACATTACTACCATCCCAAATGATTTAAATGTTTTGTTGAACAAAAAGTTATTGTTTAGGGTTCTAATTTCACAATACAACATTAGTAGACTTCCTTCTCCTTCAACATATATAGTGACGAATATGATCGATGATTCGAGTTTAATTGAAAAGTTTGAGCAATCTATTATAGAATATGAGGTATGCATTCCAGTATTTTGAATTGTTTTTTTTCACTTTATAAATTATTATTACTTACATATTTGTGCAATTTACTGTGTGAATAGGATAACATGGAATCATGCAACCTAGAGAATGATGTGGTGTCAAAGGTTTCTTCAAATGAAATACTAACGCCGCGAAAGCGTGACTTTATAAACATTGATGAAGAGGAACATTGTAAATCTGATGAAGAGGAGAGTGCGAAATTTGAAGATCTTTCTATATCGTGTCGTGGTGATAACTCAACTTCCAAGAAGAGCGTTACTCTTAAGAAAGTGAAGAAGGAGAAGACTGACTAAATGAGATGATGGTTTTATAGAATTTTTTTATCTATAAGACAATTTAGTATTCTGCTATTTCATATATTTGTTGACTAAGTTTATGATTTATTTCGGTGTTTTTTAGATATTCAATGAAACGTTGTGGTTGATTTTTGTCTTTTGTTTTGTTATTCTCTATATATTTACTTATTAATGCCATATTGATAATTATGTTTCGTTATCTTATATAAAGTTATAAATCATAGCATAAATCAAATTTCTTATTTAAACAAACAGTTAAGTTCAGAAATTTTGTTATAAAATAGCATCAATTCATAAATCCAATTCCTATTCGGACAAACAGATTTTGTTTCATAAATTTGTTTATTAATTCATTCAGTTCAGAATTTCTTTTCATATTAAATAATAGTTTTAGTACCTTGAACGGGATAGGAGTATAAATGTGTAGTAGTTGTTTTTTTGTAACAGATCCAGTTCAGTTTAGCCATTTTGTTTATGAAATCACATATCCAGTTCGGTTTTAAAAGTGTTTAGGGTTTATGATGAAGAATAAGAAAGTAATGAAGAAGAGTGTTTATATATAGGGTATAGGTAGTTATGGTAGAAATTTTATTATCAAATGCATGCTCAAATTGGATTTATATTAAAATATACGGATATGCAGATTTGGATTCTAGATTACCATATATATAATGTATAAAGAATACATAATATATAATGTATACATAATACATAATACATATTATTATGTATTATTTATATGTTTAAAAAAAATATTATTTACATTTTATGGAAACATAAGATTATGTGTAATAGATCGTATGTACCAGATTTCCCTTATTTGACTTATTATAATATTATGTGAATATGTAGCCCATATTACGATTTTATTTAATATTTAATATGCCAAAATTAACCTTCTACACTCTATATAAATGAACATTGTAATATTAATTGTTATACAACCTTCATTCTAAAAAATCAGAATGGTTCACCCAATTCCTCATGATGTCTCAATCGAGACAGAGGTTTTGTTACTTTCTGATATTGAGCCCAAATCCCATTTTTTTAGGTTTCCACGTATTGCAAACAATTTTTACACTAGATTTACTTTACCTATTGATCTATCTGATGATGTTCATTACATGAAATGTTCAATTGTAATGCCAAGTGATCTAGCGAATGCAACCCAAAGGTATTTTTTCCTATCACATACTGGTTTTATTGTTATATTTTATTCCTGTTTATATTTGTTTAATAGTCTAGATTTTTTTTCCAGTTTTTATTTGATTGAAACACGTTTATATTTGTTTCAAGTGCAATTTAGTACAATGTAGAAAACAATTTAGATTTGGTGTGAATTCATAAAAAACAATTGAGAAATAATTTTATATTCTGATTCACTACATAAAATGAACTGTGCTATTACAAATCTTTTTTTTTTCAATTTACTAATATTTGTTATAAACAATTTTTTGTTGATTAATTTTTATGTTTGATATGTACAAGTTTCAAAATGCTTTGGACGAAATTAATATGAAATATTGTCCATTCATATATAAGAGGGATCCTATTCTATTCCCGAATATTCAAATGAACTGTGCCGTTAGAAATGTTGTAGGTTTATTTGGGTCAACTGAAATGGCATCCTTCCATTCGACATTCACATCCTACAATCCTATGATTGTAATGCTTACACAGGCTGAATTGGACGAAACACTTCTTGAAGAAATGTTTCTACAATATGGACATGATCACTATTTACGTATTGATTCATTATACAATGAGGAACACAATTATATCTCATGGCGCAACAGTGAGGTGAATGTATGGGTTGATGGGGAAGGTCGTGATTATTTGTTGAAATTTAATAGTAGGTGTGAGGAAGCATGGAAACTTTCATGTATTTATGAAATGGGAAATGAAATATCGGGAGAGCAACTATGGTGTATTTTGGATGACTTTGCTAAGCTTAATCGTCTTCCGTGGCAACACTTATATAACAGACAGGTTGTGGTAAATTTATCCGATGATGAGGGAGATATTCTTAATGAAGAGATTGAAGAAGGCAATGAGAGAGATATTCTTAATGAAGAGATTGAAGAAGACGAAGAAGAAGACAAGGAAGAAGAAGAAGAACCGTTTGAAGAAGATGATGAAGAATAGGAAATTAATGAAGATAGTATTGAATTAATATTTGATTTTTTGTTAGACAGTGAGTTATATTTGTTTTCTAAGTTAAATTTTATTTGGATTTAGGTAAAACAGCATTATTATTTTTCTGAGCATGTTATAAATTTTTCTTTAACTTAATAATAGTATTTCAATTCCATATTACTTTGGTTTTTGCCTATTTCAATTTACTATTATATTTTTTGAGATTTCTTAATAGAAATATAAAAGGAAGAAATAGTTGATTATAAAAGAAAAGAGTATAGAGTTATATAAAACATAAACCGAGAAGGTAAATTGTACATAATATTATTATATTTTAAAGTTTTAAAAGTGATTAGTTACACTATCATCTAAAGTATTGCAGAACTCATTATGCAATGATGTTAAGTAATTTAGTTTTACTCATCATACAGAATATAAAACCTTTAAATGAAAACATTTTTTTGTTATGATTAGTTCCCTTATGTTTTTAAACTACGAAATATGAATGTAATTGTTAAATTACTTATTAATGATACTTTTGGTTAGGAAATACAAGATTCACGTAATTCTTAACTAGACAAAAATAATTATGTGTCATAAATTTGTAAGTTTATATGTGTGCACATATATTTCACATGGAAATCATTTGAAAACATGTACAAGGAGAGTATATAAAACTTCTATTTATTCTAACAGCTCGGGTATATGGAAATATTTTGAAGATCATTTATTAACTTATATTAAGCTCTATATATCCTAGCACATTCCACAAAGAGTTAAGTATGTCGTTTTATGAGAAAAAACTAAGAAGTGGTTGTCAAAAATATGATGTACAGTGGAGTTTTGTGAACGAGAATCGCAGAAAAACTGCGCAAACATATTGAAACTTACAGGTATAGTGATTGTTTATGTTGTTTTATTTAGAAATATTTATTGTGTTTGTTTATATCTAAATAACTTCGACCTACTGTAGAATGCTTTAGGTTATTCAGATTTTTGAACATGTGTTGTGTAAATTTGTGGACATGAATTATGCAATGAATGTATGATTTACAACTTCTATGCATCTTATTTGTCACATAAATGATTTGGTTTAGAAATGAATCAGAAAATTACAAGTCTTATATTTAGTTTACAGCTAAACTACTTAATATACTATTTCTAGATATTACTACATTAAATGTTAGTATAGAAGACATACCTTTAGGTCTTCTTTTCTATATATTTATTATTATCCAAATTGTTTTTTGAGTTCAGCATGAGCTTCCAAATGATTCCTATATCATAAACAAATTAAGTAAGTATAAGCAAAAGATGTAAATCAGTTAAGTATAAAAAGTCAATTTATGAAACCATGACCTTATAGTAAAGCTTGAATCAGTTTAGGAGATGTATATTACAGATTAGATGGTGCAACCTGTAATGGAAGAAATATTACTATCAGTAAGCATATCCAATTTAATGAAAGTATCCAAATATGTAAATAGTAGTATAGTAGTCATACCTTTAGTCCTCTTTCAAAAAAATTCTTAACAAATGCAAATTTTGTTTGTGTCCATACCAATGTCCATCATGCATTACTGTAACAAGAATAAATAAGTTAATATGTAAAATATTTATGCAATTGTTAGAAATTAAATAATAATGTATCAAGCAAATAAGGATGACCTGATTGAATAGTATAACATGGAAATCTGACTTCCTTAGTTCAGAACCTGATATCATGGTTTTGTATATGACACTTATAATTGATAAAATTAAATAGGGCCATGTCAGTAATTACTATATACACAAATTATTAAGTGTAATATTAGTAAATTATAAGTCAGTAGTACACAAACCTTTACAGCTGTTTCATCCTTAGGTTAAACATGATATCAGGTTTAGATTCCTTTCAGAAGCATCTACATTGGAGCTTTTATGTATAATTGAATGCATGCAAAAGATTCAGATATTATGTAATTAGAATAGGAGTTATAATCTGTAAAAAATGTGTAAACTCTAGATTTGGCACGATTGAAAAGTGTTACCTTTCAGAATATCAAAAGATTGAAGTTCAAGTTCCCAATTTAAAATTCACTGATCTTATCAGTTAACCTGGAGTGCTCAGCTGCAATCATAAATACAAAAGCATTTTCAAAGGTTAGTTACATCTGTTATTCCATATGCTATTGTTACATGTATACTATTGTTCTTTATATCTTATAAGAATATTGATTTCAATATAACCTGTGCACATCAGTTTGTATTACTTTTTTGTTTTTAGGCTAAGTGTTTTGTAGTATGTTTAGTGTTTAGTTTTAGTGTTTAGTTCGTCTTCAATTCAACATCCTTCAATTAAACACTTATAAAAAATCATGCCAAAAACAGATATCATACTTACAGCAAACAAGAATCATACAAATAAACTTTTTTATATCTATGCAGAATGAATGATGCATTTCAATGTGAGACTAATTGTCATGGAAGAAAGAATTTAAACACTTACGTTTGGTAGGGAGTCTTCCATAACTTCCTCCTTGATGGCATAAGTGTATTTGTTATCTGTAGACCTTCGTTGGTGGAAAGTATATTTGGTTTAAACCCTCGCAGAGAAAGAAGTTAAAAAAATTAAGATATCTGCAAATCTCATACTAAGAGAGATAAATTGAGATAAATAGAGAGTTCTAGAAAGATAGAGATATAGAAAGTTGATATGGTAATGTTAAATAGAGAGAGAGAGAGAGAGAGAGAGAGAGAGAGAGAGAGAGAGAGAGAGAGAGAGAGAGAGAGAGAGAGAGAGAGAGAGAGAGAGAGAGAGAGAGAGGTCTCAGAGAAAGACGTTGGTTAAAGTAACAGATTCGGAAATATGTTTTAAATTTTCGAGGCTTGGAAATTGGGCCTTTAAATTTAAGCCCAATTAGCCCATTAGAATCGTTGCAGTCTCATTATATTGGGTTAAAATATATTTGGGCCAATAAGCCCATCATAGTGCCGTTTAAAATGTTTTACAGGATTTTCTAGACACTTCTTCAAATCTGTGACATATAGCCCGCTAAACTTAATTTAAGCCCAATTAGCCCATTAGAATCGTTACATTCATTATTATAGCCCGCTAAACTTGATTGTATCGGTTGTTTAACATATTAATTGGGCCAAAAAAGCCCACAATGTTTTATTCCCATACTATGTGAATAAGAATTCGAAAATGTTTAAATATTAAAGTGGACCGGGTTTGATATAATATTTATTACAATGTAGAACCGGTTTTATCTAATATCAGATTTTAATACGGTTTTCGTATAATATCATATTTGACCTCATAAAAATAAATTTTCCAAAACAAATTTTTTTCACAAAGAACAGATGAAGAACAGTCTTGATTAAATGTATGAAATCAATGAATTAGACGAAACCGGTTGATAGTTGAGTTTATTAGAAACATGATTTTGAAAATTTAAGCATTTCAAATATCTAAAAAATTCCAGACAAAGTCAAAGAGAGAGAGAGAGAGGAAGAATTTACATTTATCGGTTCTGGAGTTTGCCAGAATAGTCTTCCAAATTTCTTCATCAACCGCGTAGGTTTGTTCTTCCAGATCTCCAACGCAGAATACTGTTTCCACCAAATGTAATGTACAAAACCATAAGCTTGATAGAGGATCTTTAGGTTTTGGATCTGGATCTATAAGCTTGATAGAGGATACAAAGACAAAGAAAGAGAAATAGAGAGAGGACACAGAGAAAGAGAAATATTAAAGGTCTCAGAGAAATAGACTTTTTACCTCCTTTTGGTTCAATCAAAACCTCTAGACAGATTCAGAAAGATATTTTAAATTTTCGAGGCTTGGAAATTGGGCCTTTAAATTTAAGCCCAATTAGCCCATTAAAATCGTTGTAGTCTCATTATACTGGGTTAAAATATATTTGGGCCAATAAGCCCATAATAGTGCCGGTTAAAATGTTTTACATGATTTTCTAGACACTTCTTCTAATCTGTGACATATACATATCCTTTTAAAAAATAGACTTTTCAGAGTACACTTAGGACTAAATGTTTATATATTTGTTTTAAGTATTAATATGCAAAAAACATCTGCAGGGCCAATAAGCCCATTCACTTACATACATTATTATAGCCCGCTAAACTTAATTGTATCGGTTGTTTAACATAGTAATTGGGCCAAAAAGCCCATAATGTTTTAATCCCATACTATGTGAATAATAATCCGAAAATGTTTAAATATTAAAGTGGATCGGGTTTGATATAATATTTATTACAATGTAGAACCGATTTTATCTAATATCAGATTTTAATACGGTTTTCATATAATATCATATTTGACATCATAAAAATAAATTTTCCAAAGCCAATATTTTTCCACAAAGAACAGATGAAGAACAGTCTTTATCAAATGTATGAAATCAATGAATTACACGAAAGCGGTTGATAGTTGAGTTTATTAGAAACATGATTTTGGAAATTTAAGCATTTCAAATATCCAAATATTTCCAGAGAAAGTCAAAGAGAGAGAGAGAGAGGAAGAATTTACATTTATCGGTTCTGGAGTTTGCCAGAATATTCTTCCAAATTTCTTCATCATCCGCGTAGGTTTGTTCTTCCAGATCTCCAACGCAGAATACTGTTTCCACCAAATGTAATGTATACTAGCATTAGATCTGGTGCCAGAGAAGAAAAATTATAGGTTTAAATAAAAAGAGCGATAAAGAGACTTAGATCGAGATCAATACAGAGAGACAAAGAGACAGAGAGAAATAAATATTACCTTTGAAAGATCTGGATCTCAAAATCACCCTCTTCTTCCGGATCTGATCATGAACCTCCATCTCTGGCAACATCTTTTAGTAAATATTTTCTTTGCATGTGAACTTTGGACAACATCGATAGTGGATTATGGAGTTTTTAGGGTCGTTTGAAACAGATCTAAGAACACTTACTTTTTTCTTCGAGATTATGAATTTTTAGGGTTCTGGGGAACATAGGAAGACAAAATCGATATTGTTTAAGGTAATTTAGAGGAAGAGGAAAAATAAAAATGATTGTATTCATTCTGCGCTTGAGTGAAGTTTGATGATGACGAAAATGGAAGATGAAATCGGAAAGAAAGGTTGATATTTTATCTAGAAAGATTGAAAATGGTAACTCTGGAAATGGAAGGTGGTAGAAGGAGAGAAGAGAAGCGGCCCATAATAGATTAAAAGTTCGATATGGAAAGATTGAAGTTACCCAGAACCCTAGAAATGGAAGGTGAAAGAAGTAGAGAAGAGAAGCGGCGTAGAGAGAAAGAATAAAAGTGAGATTAGGGTTTCGGGTATTAGTTATTCTGATTAGGTGATATTGGGCTTGGTCCAAGGGAGATCGATATTGGGCCGGGTATTGGTTTATATTGGGCCCATATATTTTGGAAGACAAACTTGCACGGGATTATACAAATAATCGTGTATTATTTGTATATTTGGTATTAAAGAAGGCTCATTAACCCATTAATCTATTTAGTATTGAAAAATATTTGTTATTTTGTTATGCTTTAAAAATATATTATTTGTATTTTAAATTATTTAGTTATTTACATTTTTTAATTTTTGGCCCATATGTCCATTGATTATTTATAATTTTGTATTATAATTGAATAATACAAATAAATTATTTTATGTTTATTAATTATATTTTTAATAAGTACATAATCTCTATTTTGGTATGTATTAGGCCTATAATCCGAAACTCTGCCAACGATCTCTGTTTTGGGCCTATAAGCCCATGTAACAAAAAAATATAAACATCTCCTTAAGTATTTACATATATGTTTTCAATTTTTTCATAAATATATTTTATTCAATTTGTGTATTACATCTGATTACACTGGAATAAATATATAAGTTTTAATTTGAATAGATATATGATTTTGCAGGGTGATTTTGTTATGGACGAATTAACTTGACATAACAGAGCGTTGAGATTGGCTGTTATTAGAGATAAACGACAACGGACAATTTCAAATCGACTAGGTGAATAAATTGCATTCAATTCTTTCACATTTTTTCCCGATAAATTGAAATATGAACTTGAATATAAATAGTCATTATGTAAGATGTATTCCTGAAGTTAGTCCCAATTCATTCGTTAGTGGTCGTATCCCCATGTCCGACATTTCAAATGGTTAGTAATGTTATTCGATAAAGTCTTCAGTTAATTCGATTCGAACATCTATATTGTAATAAATGTTTGATGTTCTATAATACAATATATCTTTAATTTCATGATTGTAAATAAAATTTAAACAAAATTTAACTATTTTATAACTATGAAAACATATAATTGTGCTTTTGAATTTTTTGCTTATGCTTAAAATTTGTAACACATATCCATGTATTTATGCAGTACACCACAATATTACACCGTCGGCTTTGCATTTACCCCGAAGTGATCAAAACGTTCATAATTCATTTTTATCTATAAGTGTTCCAGATCAAGAAAACTACGGTATAATTTTTTTGGTCTTACTCTCCTTTTTATTAAGTATCCAAATTTATTTTGTTTTAGTATCTATAATAAGTAGATTATGATATAACTATTTATTTGTAGTTCAATTGCACAATGTCATGCTTACAGAACAAAATCATATGCACAATGTCGAACAAGGTATGATATTCTTAAAAGTGGTATGAAATAACATAATTTATGTATTTTTAATATTTGAATTTAATTTTTATGCACAAATTAGCTCGACAAAGGAGGAAATTGAGAATGAATGTGATAAGGCATAAGCGGGATGGAACACCGCTAATCGAATCAGGTTAGAACAAAATATATCATATTTAATTACAATTTTAAATTAATGTAGTTCTTGCTTAACCAAAATGAATGAAGTCAATATACTTGGAAATAGTAGCAACTCTATATTTACCCAGGCTACACCATTATCTATTATAGTTTATGGTCTTACGTTTGAGGTTATTAATAATCTATTATTATTTAATACTTTAATGTTCAGGTACAAGAAATTCATCTGCATTGACAGGAGGTTCAAATAATGTACCACATATAAGTGATGGTAATATTCGTTTTATTAAGTGTCAGAATTTATGTTTGGTTATACCCATAAGTTGATTATAATATTATACCTTTATGTTTATAGTTGAATTACACAATTCAATGCTTACAAAACAAATTGATTTGCAAAATGTTGAACAAGGTATGTTATTCGTAAAATTTATATGAAATGAGTGATTTTTTTATTTATAATAATTGACATTTATTTTCATGCACAACATAGCTCGGCATAGGAGGAAGTTGAGAATGAATGTCATACGACATAAGCGACATGAAACATCACTAAACGAATCAGGTTAGGAAAAAAAATCTTTATTAGTTTAAATTAATAAGTAATGTATATTTTTCTTTACCAAACTTTGTGCAGGCAATGTACTTGAAAATATTAGCAACTCTGTACTTACCCAATCTACACCATTATCTATTACGATTAATGGTTAGTTATTAATGAAATATATTATTTAATATACTTTTATGCATGCATTGTCTTAAGTTTGAGGTTTTCAAAACGATTAATCATTTAATACTTAAATGTGAAGGTACAAGAAATTCATCTATATTGTCAGGATGTTCATCTTTTCTACCACAAATAAGTAATGGTACTATTCGACTGTATTTATTATTGTACTAAGCATAGTTGTTATTTTATAATCTTTGATTATGTGTATTTGTATAAGAAAATAAATTAATATCCGTGTTTTTATGTAGTGTCTGCTAATGTTACGCCAACGGATTTACATTTACCAATAGCGGATCAAATCACTACTAACTCAGTTCTACCTATAAGCCTAAATGACAAGGAAAACTATGGTACCAAATTATTGTTTTATCAAGCCGTGTTATTAAGTATTATATTAATTTTTGTCTTACATCACTATGTATAGTATGATATATGTATTTATTTGCAGCTCCTTTACACAACGCAAGTCTTACTAATGAAGTTGACATAACAAATGTTGAACAAGGTACGATGGTAATCAGTAAATATTAATTGAGTGATTTATTGCATTTCAATATTTGTAATTGTTTTCCATTGAAAAATTAGCTCGACGTAAGAGGATGTTGAGAATGAATGTGATTAGGCATAAGAGGCATGGAACACCACTAATTGAATCAGGTTAGCAAAAATCTCTTAATGGTATGGTAAATCCTTAATGAAATTTACGCTCTCATCTAATTGGATATACATACATGGTATACATTCCGACATTGTTCAAAATATATGATCACTTACATATTTTAATTTCAGGAACTACTAATTCATCTGCGTTGGCAGGGTGTTCATCTACATTACCAAATATCGGTAATGTTATAATTAATATCAATTTTTTGTTTGTATTCATAATAGGATCTGTTTCAAATTAAATTAAGATTGATTAACATGTTGTAATGTCCATAATATATGTTAAAATAAGCACCTTTTAGCATATTTAATATTTGTTACAATTTTATTATTCGACCTTTAATTCGTTTATAACAATAGTATACTGTACAGATCTTGTCTCAGAAATGAATAGAACAACAAGAAATCATACCGGTAAACCAGGTAATTCTGTTGTATTATTTGCTAAATTGGTATCATTTGTTTGTTTATTGTTTAACGCTTATTAATTTGTTATAGTGTAATACCTCGATCACGGTGAAGCACTGTATGAATGTCTGCATTGTGGGGCATTGTTATGGCATGCTGAAAGATTAAATACACAAGACCCTTCAAGCGAAGATATATGTCATATATCTTCCTTATGTTGCATGAAATGAAAAATTGAGCTCTCATTGCTACAAGAGCCACCGCCGTTGTTGAATAATCTTTTGACAAATAAGCATTCAAAAAGCAAACAATTTTGTGAGAACATTATAGCTTACAATATGATGTTTGCTTTCACCTCTTTGGGAGGAAAGGTCTCACCCATCACGAAAGGTCGTGAAGCTTATTGTTACCGAATGCATGGACATAATTTTCACAGAATAAGGAGTTTGTTACCAGTATCGGGGACAATACCAAAGTTTTCGCAACTCTATATATATGATACTGAAAATGAGGATTCAAACAGAATCAATGCGATAAGGTATGTCAATTACGTATATTTATATTTTGTTTGTTACTACTTATAGTTATTGAACATTATTCTTTATTATTAAGACATTACTTTCATCTTTACTTATGACATCTCTAGAGTCAAAAAAGTTGATGATTCGCTTGTGATTGAGTTGAGAAAGATGATAGATCAACACAACCCCCATGCAAAGGCATTTAGAATGGCTAGAGATTGATTTAAAGATGAAGGTATAACAGATCTGAAGTTGCGACTGGTTAGCAAAAGAAACACTGATGGTCGGAGATATAATCTCCCAACGAGTTTAGAGGTTGTTGCTCTTATTCTTGGTGATATTGATACAAATCTCTCGCCCAGGGACATTATACTTCATACAAGGTCTGGTCAGTTACAACGGATTTACGAATTGCATTCTTCGTACCTTGTGCTTCAATATCCGTTGGCATTCCCTTATGGTGAGGATGGGTACAGACCTGACATTTCTTTAAGTGAAAGGTGCAACACTTCTGCAAGGAAGAGGTCAAGGGTTACGCTAAAAGAATTTTGTTAGTTTCGAATCCACGAGCGTCGAGGAGAAGCTGGGATTCTGAGGTCATCTAGAAAGTTGTTTCAACAATTTTTTGTTGATGTTTATACAATGATTGAATCAGAAAGGTTGAACTACCATCAAACTCATCAGAAGAACATACGAGCTGATTTATATAAAAATCTTACCGCAACAACGAGCAAGGGTCATACAGCACCGGCATCATCTGGAAAGCGAATAGTGTTGCCATCTTCATTTACAGGCGGTCCTAGATATATGCAGCAGAACTATCAAGATGCAATGGCAATATGCAAACACCATGGTTATCCAGATCTATTCATAACATTCACATGCAATTCAAAATGGCATGAAATTGTCAAGTTTTGCGAAGAAAGGGTTGTATAGCCAGAGGATCGGCCATATATTATATGTAGAGTATTCCACATGAAATTGGAGTCCATGATCAAGGATTTCAAAGTAAAAAAATATTTGGCAAGGTTAATTCAGGTAACGTCTATTTTACTGTCCTCACTTTAGTTATGGTTTCTTATTGTCATAGATATATTATTCCCTCACATGTTTATAGTCTATTTAATGTATCAGTTTCTGATTTTTTTAAATGTATTAAATAATTTGAACATATAACTTTGACTTTTGGATGTTTTGCAGTTATTTACACAATCGAATTCCAGAAGCATGGTCTGCCTCATGCACATAATTTATTGTTTCTGGATAAGGAATCTAAGTTGTCAACTACTACAAATATCGATACGGTCATCTCGGCTGAAATTCCACACCCAACTGAGGATGCTGATTTATACAACGTGGTGACAAATTTCATGATGAATGGTCCATGCGGAGCTTCTAAATCACCGTCTCCGTGTATGGCTGATGGAAAGTGTAGAAAGTACTTTCCAAAACAATTTGTTGAGCAGACTTTTGTTGATGAAGATGGGTACCCTGTTTACAGAAGACGTGACGATGGTAGAACGATAGAAAAGGGTGGAGTTCCCCTTGATAATCGGTATGTGGTTCCTTACAATGCATTTCTTCTCCTAAATTACAATGCACATATAAATGTTGAATCGTGCAACCGATCGGGCTCTATCAAGTATCTGTTCAAGTACATAAATAAAGGGCATGATCGCGTCACTGTTGCAATATCAAGCTCTGATGCAAATAATGTCGGTGATAATGGCATGGACAAAATAAAAAACTACTACACCGCCCGCTATATATCGGCGTGTGAAGCGGCTTGGAGGATTTTCGCCTTTGATATTCATTACAGGACTCCTGCTGTTCAACGTTTGAATTTGCACCTTCCCGGTGAGGAAAGCGTTTTATTTGATGATGATGATCCTATTGATGCCGTCTTAAATGATCATGAAAGTGATAAATCAATGTTTCTGCAATGGATGGCGTCTAACAAAAAGTTTCCAGAAGCTAAAGATTTGACATACTCCGAATTTCCAGAGAAATTTGTTTGGGTAGCTTCATCTAGGCATTGGAAAAAACGTGACAGGCGTGGTTCGGTTGGAAGGATTTATCACGTAGCTCCTGGTAGTGGCGAGAAGTACTATCTTAGAATTTTGTTGAATCATATAAAAGGGCCAACATGCTACGAAGATTTAAGGACTGTTGAGGGTTCAGTTTATAATACATTTAAAGAAGCTTGCTATGCATTGGGGTTGTTAGATGATGACAGAGAATATGTTGACGGGATAACTAAAGCAAGTTTTTGGGATTCAGCAAACTACATTAGGAGTCTATTTGTATTTCTTTTGGTGTCTGATTGCATGGCAAAACCAGAGTTTGTTTGGGAACGAACATGGAGGCTTCTAGCAGATGACATTGTCGATAAACAGAGGAGAATTCTACGAATTAAGGGTATGCATTTCATTAACGTTGTTTACTTGATCATAATCGTAACTGCATTTGATGTACTTTTTTCATGAATATATTTTACTCATTTAATTGTAGTGACATGTGAATTCTATTTATATGCAGATTTGCATGTTACAGATGACCAATTACAAAACTACGCTCTTGCCGAAATTGACAAGTTATTACGACGAAATGGTAGTAGTTTGAGTCACTACAAAACCATGCCTTCTGTAGATTCAAGCCTCATATCTGAAGGTTTCAACAAGCTTATACAAGATGAACTTCGATATGATACAGCATGTCTAGACGAGGAACATTCACAATTACTTTCTAGATTTATAATGGAGCAAAAAGGGGTGTATGATGAGATCATGAATGTTGTTTTATCAAATAAGGGAGTGTCTTATTTTTATATGGTTATGGTGGAACATGCAAAACTTATATATGGAGGGAACTTTCGGCGGCTATAAGGTCAAAAGGTGAAATAGTCCTTACTGTTGCTTCAAGTGGAAATGTAGCTCTCCTAATACCAAGCGGCAGAACTGCTCATTCGAGGTTTAAAATACCTTTGCAAGTTAATGAGGATTCAACGTGTCATATATGTTCAAGTACTGAACTTTCTGAGTTGATATGTGCCGCCAAACTTATTATCTGGGATGAAGTTGTCATGACGAATAGGTTCTGTTTTGAAGCATTAGACAGGACGTTAAGAGATATTTTACGGGCTACAAATCTCCTTAGTTTAGAGAAGCCTTTTGGAGGGAAAGTCGTAGTATTTGGTGGAGACTTTAGGCAAATCCTACATGTGATCTCAAAAGGGAGTAGGCAAGATGTTATTTTTACCACCATTAATTCCTCTTATTTGTGGGACCATTGCAAAGTTCTTACGCTGACAAGAAACATGAGGATTCAACAAGGTACATCTGAATCTGAAATCCAAGAGGCAAAAGAATTTTCTGAATGGGTATTAAGCATCGGAGATGGGACTACAGGTGTTGATAATAATGGGGAAGCGCAAATAGAAATTCCCGATGAACTATTGGTCAAGGATTATGACTTAGATCCGATTCTAGCAGTTGTTAAATCTGTTTATCCCTCTCTAATGGAAGATCAGTTGTCTCCGGCATACTTTGAAGAACGAGCAATTCTTGCTCCAACACACGAAGAGGTAGATAAAGTTAATGAGTATATATTGTCTTCGTTGCCTGGTGATGAAAAGATCTATCTCAGTTCGGATAGTCTGTGCAAGACAGGTTCTGTTAAAGACAATGATGCGAGTATTTATACGTCTGATTATTTGAACAATATTAGATGTTCTGGTCTGCCAAATCATGTACTCAAACTAAAGGTTGGGGTGCCTATTATGCTGCTCCAAAATATTGATCAATCTTTACGTTTATGCAACGGGACGAGATTGATAACCACGCAACTTGGCAGTCATGTCATACAAGGGAGAATTATTTCAGGCAACAATATCGGACATACGATTTTGATTCCTCGCATGATAATGTCACCATCAGACACTTCATTCCCTTTCAAGTTTCAACGAAGACAATTTCTCTTGAGTGTATGTCTTGTTGTGACCATAAACAAAAGCCAAGGTCAATCTCTTGCAAATGTCGGTTTGTATCTTCCATGCCCTGTTTTCAGTCATGGCCAATTTTATGTTGCATCATCAAGGGTGACAAGCAAGAAAGGTTTGAAGATATTGATTTGCGACAAAGAGAAGAAGAGATATAATACTACAACCAATGTAGTATACAAGGAAGTTTTTGATAATTTGTAGCAATTTTGAACATCGTTCCACATTTTATGTTTATCGTTTCATTTTTATGTATTATATGAACATTTTTATTATGTTTGATGGTTTTAGTAGTATTGATGTAAGGGGTGTGGCTATACCTGTTTGAAAGACTACTTAGCCAATTTTTATTATTAATAAAGTTATGGAGAGTGCCGCCTCTCTTTATATAATTTAGTTTTTTGTATATCTTGAATATTTTTTGTCGATTAGTCATTTTTTATTTAAATAACTAATCAAATAAATATTGAACCAATGACTCATCGATAATTAAAATATACTATTTTTACAAATGTAAAAAAAATATAAACAAATCTCGTGCAAGGCACGGTATTACACTAGTTACACTAAAAAAGCGACACAAGTTTGCAAGACTAACCTGTATACTCGTATCAATGTTGTATTGTAGACCACCATTGGAACCCAACTACCCAAGTGTGTGTATGTACTATTTGTATCAGCATTCCTTTTGATGCTCAAACACCACAGAGGAACTCTACTTCCTTTTGCGAATCAGCCAATCATATGCAGATCTACAGCTGAACAAGAAGACCAAAGTTTTCAAAGACACGGATTCTACCATCCAAGCCAGCAGTTACAAAGACCGACCCCCAAGAATGATGAGAGCCAGCCATATTCTGGCAAGTCGCCTTTACAAACTTGTACTCTAATTTATTAGCATATGCTGATACCAACAGAGGAGCAGAACGAGCAAGCTTCTCCTCTGGCCAAGTAGCAGACGAGAAAAGAGCAAACTTGTTGTAGGAGGTCTCGCCCGATAGAGGCTGCTGGGTCCCACATTCTGCCATGTATTTTACTACAATTTCAGATGGTGTTGTCGGGCAAGAGAAGATGGGACTTCCACTTAGTGTTCCATTCCAAGGAACCACGATAGATGCATTGTTTGAGAAAAAGCGCTCACACGAGCTGGTGCTTTTTACACGGGAGGAAACGGGTCTATCTGGGGCTACATAATCCCACATATACACATTAGAATCCTCACTCGCAAAAACAATATGGGTTCCGTCTGGGGTGAATGATGCAGATATTCGACTTCCAGAATTACGAAAGCCTGGGGGGGGGGGGGTTAGTATCGAGAATCTTCTCAATTTGCTCTTTCCACCGGTCATACTCACTGGCCTTCAAGATTGGAGGCTTTTAGAGAGACTTATTGATCGAAGTACTTAAATTTGTATGGTTTCCTGCAAATGAAGAACACAAATTTAGAGCAAGGATCTGATACCAACTATTGGACCGTTATTGTTCTAATTTTGAAGGTACCAGACCTTTAGAGTGTATGGAGCGAAAATAATAAGCAAAAAGATAACGAGTTTAAACTCGAGTACTTGCAGTGAAAACCCTAATAAAACAACTAGTTAATCAAGAAAAAAACACTACCATCAAGCTTCTTACTTAAAGTATTTAGAACGAGTACACTTATCTTAATGATTTCTTGAGTGATTTCAGCGACGGTCTAGCACTACACTTCCCACTCAGCTTAGTTCTCTTTCGTCATTGTAACAACTCTTACTCGCAAAGACTCATAACGCTCGAACTCTTCCATCACCGGTTGATCTCAAGGTTGCTCAAAAGCTTGGTACTTCTACCTAAGTGGAATCTCTCTCCTTATATAGATGTTACATGAGATTTAACTCCAAGATATAATATTACCTTTTGGATATCTTTATCTCCAAGACAAATATTATGTCTCCAATATTACATATACTAGTTACCACAAATAACCTACAAGAACGAGTCTCACACCCTTCTAGATTACTTACCATAAATAACTAGTTTTCTTCTTTCTTTCTTAGAAAGCTAAGAACTTCTCCTCTTCTTTGTTCTCCAAGTTGTCACCAAAGATCTTCCTTTCTTCTTCCTTTCACCGACTTCAAAGCTCTCACCGCTTCCTGGCAATCGATAATCCTCATAGTAATATTCATGCTCTCAATCACTCTGTGGATCTTGATCACGATTAGCACTCTGAACACCTTTCTAAACATCATAAGCTTGTACCAGTTCAGATTAGCAAAGTCAAATACTTGTACCTGCAACACTTAGCAAACAATCAACCTGGAGGTTTGTGACCGTCAAATCCAAGAATCCAACAGATATAATTGGATGTGCATTTGGATATCATAGAATATGCAATTGGACATAACTAAATGTTTGGTTTTCTAAAGTATATGTACATTTGGGTTATGCTAGATGTGTATTATAAGTGCATTTGAATTTCATAGGATGCGCATTTGAAAATAACTTGGTGTGCATTTATCAAATATAAGTTCATATATGTGCATTTAAATATAAGAAACACTCATAAAGGGAAAAAAAGATCGAGCACAAAGTAGGCACCTTAGACTAACTAGATTCAACCCCGGAAAATAGCCAAGGGGAAAGCGATTTTTGATGCACAAAATGAATCAAATAGAGAAAGAGTTCACAAGAGCAATAAATTCTCAATTCTAGTAGGTGAAGACAACATCATGGAATTCAGTGTAATAGAAGAGGCCCTACACCTATCCGTTCTCATGGATAGAAAGAGAGGCCTCAATGGCTCCTCAAAACAGTTCTTTGTGAATAATTTTGCTAAGGAGAATGATCTAGATATACTGGCCATTCTAGAAACTAGAGTCAAACAACAAAATTCACTAGATATTGCTAACAACCTTTTACAAGGATGGAGTAGAAGTACTAACAGCACTAAGGGTAAACTTGGGAGAATCTGGCTACATTGGAAGGGTAAGGAGGTAGAAATTTGTATTATTTTCTAGGACGCTCAGGTATTACAATGTGCCTTTTCTTCCCAAAAGATCAAAAAGCGTTTTGCAGCCTTGTTTGTGTATGCATCTAATTTGATGGCTAAGAGACAAGACCTATGGAAGAAGCTTGAGGATTCTGCTAGAATAACGGACAAGCCGTGGATTGTGATTGGTGACTTTAACACGGTGTTGGACGTCAAGGAGAAATATGCAGGTGATGGCAACACCTCTTAGGTCGACTCTCCAGGGAACTCAATACATGTTTGAACAGCTCTGGACTGATTTATATGCAAGCTAGCTACTAGAGCATTTTACACATGGAGCAATAATGGACAAGCTTGATAGGGTTATGATGAACTCCATGTGGTTGGATGAACGCCTCCTGTCATTTTGGGTGCACAGGAACCGCAGATCAGTGGCCCAATGGAGAAACCTTTGTGGAGGAAGCAAATGCAAGAGGAAAGGCCATGTTGCTTGGGCAGATGTATGCAAAGCCAGAGAAGAGGGTGGACTTGGGCTAAAAGAGGTATTGTCATGGAACAAAGCAACCCTAGGCCAACTTTTGTTTGATCTTCACGGCAACAACACCTCAATCTCGAAGCAATGGGTGAACATTAATATGTCAAGAAACATGTATGTTTGGGAAGTAGAACCAATGTGCTACCAAATGCAAACACATCCAGACCAAAATCAAAAGCTGCATTATTATTAGGATTATTGTGTATATATAACATTTGTAGATAATATCCTATTTTAGGAATATTGATTAGGGCTTCTTGTACAACTTGTATATAAGTGTTTTATGCTGAATGGAAAAGGATGAGAATCAGATTTCACGCCTCCACAGAAAGTTTCATGGTATAAGAGCGATATCAAGAACAACCCTAAACCACGAAGATCCAACCGAAACTTGTAGCGATGACGAAGACCGATGATGTTGGAGGATCCGGTAATAGCTCGAAGAAGACTCCGTCGCCGTATGACTTGAACTCGAATGACAATCCGGGTAACGTGATTAACCAAGTTCAACTGAAAGGAGAGAACTATGACGAATGGGCGTGCGCGATGCGCACCTCGCTACGAGCTCACCGGAAGTGGGGGTTCGTTGATGGAACGGTTCTGAAGCCAGAAGAAGGATCGACTGTCCTAGAGGATTGGTGGACAGTGAACTCGATGTTGGTGGCCTGGATATTGAATACAATTGAACCGAATCTGCGATCGACCATGACCTATATGGAGAACGCCAAAGAACTGCGGGACGATATTGCTGAGCGTTTTTCGGTTGTGAACGGGACAAGAATCCAGCAATTACGTCGATACTTGGCTGAGATTAAACAGAAGGGATTGCCGATTGTCACATACTACGGCAAGATGAAGAAGGTGTGGGAAGAGTTGGGACATTATGATCTGATCCCAACTTGTGTCTGTGGCAAGTGTACATGCGATGTAGGCGGTAAGAGCATGAAACGACGAGAAGAAGAGAAGGTCCATATGCTGTTGATGGTGCTCGATGATTCAGTTTATGGGACTGTTCACTCGATGCTACTAGCCATGGATCCACTTCCGAGTTTGAATAAGGTGTACTCAACCTTAATTCAAGAGGAAAGAGTTCGAACGATGAATCGAGTGACTGAGGAGAAGGTTGAAAAGACCGAGACGGTGGCCCTTGCTGCTCAAACCAGGCCACGAGGAAGAGGTCGGGGCGAGCGAAGAGACTATTGTGATCATCGAGAAAACCGAGAGCAAAGAGAGTACCGAGATTGGAAGTTAATCTGTATCAACTGTAATCAGCGAGGTCATGAAATATCGGGCTGTTTTCGGATCATTGGATATCCGGAGTGGTGGGGCGATCTCCCCGGGAAGAAGTACAGAGCAACGGTAGTGTGGGTCGAGGCCAAACCGGACAGGGTCGCGGTGGGCAGGGCCACGGCAGAGGAGGCGGGTGGAACGAAAACACTGACACGTTTTGAATGTTGCTAGAGCTTTGAGGTTTCAGGGGCATTTACCCATTAAATTTTGGGATGAATGTGTGCTTGCAGCTGCATACTTGATTAACAGGTTGATGTCGTCTGTGTTGGGAGGAAAGAGCCCTTATGAGATGTTGTATGGTGATCGTCCACATTACAGCCATATTCGGGTACTGGGCTCTCTTTGTTATGTACAGATTCAAAACAGAGGGGTGACAAATTTGCCAGTAGAGGTCGGAGATGTGTGTTTGTTGGCTACCCTTCGGGAAAGAAGGCTTGGCGATTGTGTGATCCGATGACACAAGAATTCTTGATTTCAAGAAATGTGACATTTTATGAGATGAAATTTCCATTTGCTAAGATGGAAACTGAGAATGTTGAGTTGTCTGTGCATGTAGAGGTACTGATTGCATTTGATGAAAATGGGAGTGATGATGAGTTGATCTCTTCTGAAGAGACTTTGCACGCCAGGGGGGTAATTGTGCAAATGACGTTGCTGGAACTGATTTAGTGAGAGACGCATATGCACCGTTGCCAGCTGAGGAAACTGAAGGCGTCGTTGTTGAGCCGCCTGCCGAAGGAAGAGGACGTAGGACACGGTTGCCTTCTGTGTGTCTGCGTGATTATGTGACTAATACTACACAGTTGGTTGCTCCGCCAAAACGGTCTTCATGTACTTGATATCCGCTGAATGAGTATGTGACATGTGACAGATTTTATCCTAAGCATCGTAGCTTCCTTGCTGCAATTTCAGAAAACAGGGAATTGGTTTCCTTTGTTGAGGCGGTAAAGGATCCTTGATAGCGAGAAGCTATGCGTCTAGAAACGCAAGCTTTAGAAGATAACCAGACTTGGACGCTTTCATCTCTTCCTCCTGAGAAGAAGGCTCTGGGTTGCAAATGGGTGTACAGAATTAAGTACAAATCATATGGAAGTGTTGAGCGATTTAAGGCAAGACTTGTGATACTTGGCAATCATCAGGTTGCGGGATTGATTATTCAAAGACATTTGCTCATGTAGCAAAGATGGTGACTGTTAGAACCTTTCTAGTTGTTGCTGCGATTAGAAACTGGGAATTGCATCAGATGGATGTGTATAATGCATTCTTGCACGGAGACTTGAATGAAGAGTTGTATATGAAGCCGCCGCCGGGATTTAGACCGTCAGATTCGACTCTTGTATGCAAGCTACATAAGTCTCTTTACGGGTTGTGTCAGGCGCCCAGGTGTTGGTTTGCCAAGCTTTCTGCTGAGCTTCGCAGGTTTGGATTCAAACAATCTAATCATGATTATTCTTTGTTTACCTTGATGACTGGAGATGTGCAACTTTATGTACTGATCTAGGTTGACGATGTCATAATTTCGAGGAATGATAAGAATGCCATTGCTCGAGTGAAGGAGTATTTGAGTGCTTGTTTCAAAATGAAAGATTTGGGACCCTTCAAGTATTTTCTTGGGGTTGAAGTAGCAAGGTCTCCGGCCGGGATTTATTTGAGTCATCGAAAGTATGCCTTGGATATTGTTTCTAATGTTAGCCTTTCGGGAGCACGACCAATTGACTTTCCCATGGACTCACATCATAAGCTTGCGTTGCCCACTGCTGCTCAACTGAATGATCTTGAGAAGTATCGACGACTGATAGGACGTTTGATTTATTTGTGTTTTTCTAGACCAGACTTGGCTTATTCTGTTCATATATTGTCTTAGTTTATGCAACAGCCTACATTAGATCATTGGCAAGCAGCACTTCGTGTTGTGAGATATTTGAAAGGGCATCATGGACATGGTATTTTACTTAGAGCTGACAGTTCTTTGCGATTGACTGGTTGGTGTGACTCTGATTGGGCTAGTTGCCCTATTACGCGACGGTATTTAACTGGCTGGCTGATTTTTCTAGGCGACTCTCCTATATCTTGGAAGACGAAGAAACAGCATGTGGTGTCTAAGTCTTCGGCTGAAGCAGAATATCGATCGATGGCTATGATTACTTGTGAGTTTAAGTGGCTCAAACGACTGTTACGTGATTTGCAGATTCAACATCTTGAGCCTATTCCGCTTTATTGCGACAATCAGTCCGCTCTTCATATAGCTCGGAATTCAGTTTTTCACGAGCGGACAAAGCATATCGAAATAGATTGCCATTTTGTACGAGACGAAATCTCAAATGGCAGTTTGCTTCCTTCCTTTGTTCCAACCACTGCTCAGTTGGCTAACATATTTACTAAGGCATTGGGCAAGGCTCATTTCAGGACTTTCCTTTCCAAGTTCGGCATTCGGGACCTTCATGCTCCGACTTGAGGGGTATTAGGATTATTGTGTATATATAACATTTGTAGATAATATCCTATTTTAGGAAGATTGATTAGGGCTTCTTGTACAACTTGTATATAAGTGTTTTATGCTGAATGGAAAAGGATGAGAATCAGATTTCACGCCTCCACAGAAAGTTTCATGGTATCAGAGCGATATCAAGAACAACCCTAAACCACGAAGATCCAACCGAAACTTGTAGCGATGACGAAGACCGATGATGTTGGAGGATCCGGTAATAGCTCGAAGAAGACTCCGTCGCCGTATGACTTGAACTCGAATGACAATCCGGGTAACGTGATTAACCAAGTTCAACTGAAAGGAGAGAACTATGACGAATGGGCGTGCGCGATGCGCACCTCGCTACGAGCTCACCGGAAGTGGGGGTTCGTTGATGGAACGGTTCCGAAGCCAGAAGAAGGATCGACTGTCCTAGAGGATTGGTGGACAGTGAACTCGATGTTGGTGGCCTGGATATTGAATACAATTGAACCGAATCTGCGATCGACCATGACCTATATGGAGAACGCCAAAGAACTGTGGGACGATATTGCTGAGCGTTTTTCGGTTGTGAACGGGACAAGAATCCAGCAATTACGTCGATACTTGGCTGAGATTAAACAGAAGGGATTGCCGATTGTCACATACTACGGCAAGATGAAGAAGGTGTGGGAAGAGTTGGGACATTATGATCTGATCCCAACTTGTGTTTGTGGCAAGTGTACATGCGATGTAGGCGGTAAGAGCATGAAACGACGAGAAGAAGAGAAGGTCCATATGCTGTTGATGGTGCTCGATGATTCAGTTTATGGGACTGTTCACTCGATGCTACTAGCCATGGATCCACTTCCGAGTTTGAATAAGGTGTACTCAACCTTAATTCAAGAGGAAAGAGTTCGAACGATGAATCGAGTGACTGAGGAGAAGGTTGAAAAGACCGAGACGGTGGCCCTTGCTGCTCAAACCAGGCCACGAGGAAGAGGTTGGGGCGAGCGAAGAGACTATTGTGATCATCGAGAAAACCGAGAGCAAAGAGAGTACCGAGATTGGAAGTTAATCTGTATCAACTGTAATCAGCGAGGTCATGAAATATCGGGCTGTTTTCGGATCATTGGATATCCGGAGTGGTGGGGCGATCTCCCCGGGAAGAAGTACAGAGCAACGGTAGTGTGGGTCGAGGCCAAACCGGACAGGGTCGCGGTGGGCAGGGCCACGGCAGAGGAGGCGGGTGGAACGAAAACACTGACACGTTTTGAATGTTGCTAGAGCTTTGAGGTTTCAGGGGCATTTACCCATTAAATTTTGGGATGAATGTGTGCTTGCAGCTGCATACTTGATTAACAGGTTAATGTCGTCTGTGTTGGGAGGAAAGAGCCCTTATGAGATGTTGTATGGTGATCGTCCACATTACAGCCATATTCGGGTACTGGGCTCTCTTTGTTATGTACAGATTCAAAACAGAGGGGTGACAAATTTGCCAGTAGAGGTCGGAGATGTGTGTTTGTTGGCTACCCTTCGGGAAAGAAGGCTTGGCGATTGTGTGATCCGATGACACAAGAATTCTTGATTTCAAGAGATGTGACATTTTATGAGATGAAATTTCCATTTGCTAAGATGGAAACTGAGAATGTTGAGTTGTCTGTGCATGTAGAGGTACTGATTGCATTTGATGAAAATGGGAGTGATGATGAGTTGATCTCTTCTGAAGAGACTTTGCACGCCAGGGGGGTAATTGTGCAAATGACGTTGCTGGAACTGATTTAGTGAGAGACGCATATGCACCGTTGCCAGCTGAGGAAACTGAAGGCGTCGTTGTTGAGCCGCCTGCCGAAGGAAGAGGACGTAGGACACGGTTGCCTTCTGTGTGTCTGCGTGATTATGTGACTAATACTACACAGTTGGTTGCTCCGCCAAAACGGTCTTCATGTACTTGATATCCGCTGAATGAGTATGTGACATGTGACAGATTTTATCCTAAGCATCGTAGCTTCCTTGCTGCAATTTCAGAAAACAGGGAATTGGTTTCCTTTGTTGAGGCGGTAAAGGATCCTTGATAGCGAGAAGCTATGCGTCTAGAAACGCAAGCTTTAGAAGATAACCAGACTTGGACGCTTTCATCTCTTCCTCCTGAGAAGAAGGCTCTGGGTTGCAAATGGGTGTACAGAATTAAGTACAAATCATATGGAAGTGTTGAGCGATTTAAGGCAAGACTTGTGATACTTGGCAATCATCAGGTTGCGGGATTGATTATTCAAAGACATTTGCTCATGTAGCAAAGATGGTGACTGTTAGAACCTTTCTAGTTGTTGCTGCGATTAGAAACTGGGAATTGCATCAGATGGATGTGTATAATGCATTCTTGCACGGAGACTTGAATGAAGAGTTGTATATGAAGCCGCCGCCGGGATTTAGACCGTCAGATTCGACTCTTGTATGCAAGCTACATAAGTCTCTTTACGGGTTGTGTCAGGCGCCCAGGTGTTGGTTTGCCAAGCTTTCTGCTGAGCTTCGCAGGTTTGGATTCAAACAATCTAATCATGATTATTCTTTGTTTACCTTGATGACTGGAGATGTGCAACTTTATGTACTGATCTAGGTTGACGATGTCATAATTTCGAGGAATGATAAGAATGCCATTGCTCGAGTGAAGGAGTATTTGAGTGCTTGTTTCAAAATGAAAGATTTGGGACCCTTCAAGTATTTTCTTGGGGTTGAAGTAGCAAGGTCTCCGGCCGGGATTTATTTGAGTCATCGAAAGTATGCCTTGGATATTGTTTCTAATGTTAGCCTTTCGGGAGCACGACCAATTGACTTTCCCATGGACTCACATCATAAGCTTGCGTTGCCCACTGCTGCTCAACTGAATGATCTTGAGAAGTATCGACGACTGATAGGACGTTTGATTTATTTGTGTTTTTCTAGACCAGACTTGGCTTATTCTGTTCATATATTGTCTTAGTTTATGCAACAGCCTACATTAGATCATTGGCAAGCAGCACTTCGTGTTGTGAGATATTTGAAAGGGCATCATGGACATGGTATTTTACTTAGAGCTGACAGTTCTTTGCGATTGACTGGTTGGTGTGACTCTGATTGGGCTAGTTGCCCTATTACGCGACGGTATTTAACTGGCTGGCTGATTTTTCTAGGCGACTCTCCTATATCTTGGAAGACGAAGAAACAGCATGTGGTGTCTAAGTCTTCGGCTGAAGCAGAATATCGATCGATGGCTATGATTACTTGTGAGTTTAAGTGGCTCAAACGACTGTTACGTGATTTGCAGATTCAACATCTTGAGCCTATTCCGCTTTATTGCGACAATCAGTCCGCTCTTCATATAGCTCGGAATTCAGTTTTTCACGAGCGGACAAAGCATATCGAAATAGATTGCCATTTTGTACGAGACGAAATCTCAAATGGCAGTTTGCTTCCTTCCTTTGTTCCAACCACTGCTCAGTTGGCTAACATATTTACTAAGGCATTGGGCAAGGCTCATTTCAGGACTTTCCTTTCCAAGTTCGGCATTCGGGACCTTCATGCTCTGACTTGAGGGGTATTAGGATTATTGTGTATATATAACATTTGTAGATAATATCCTATTTTAGGAAGATTGATTAGGGCTTCTTGTACAACTTGTATATAAGTGTTTTATGCTGAATGGAAAAGGATGAGAATCAGATTTCACGCCTCCACAGAAAGTTTCATGGTATCAGAGCGATATCAAGAACAACCCTAAACCACGAAGATCCAACCGAAACTTGTAGCGATGACGAAGACCGATGATGTTGGAGGATCCGGTAATAGCTCGAAGAAGACTCCGTCGCCGTATGACTTGAACTCGAATGACAATCCGGGTAACGTGATTAACCAAGTTCAACTGAAAGGAGAGAACTATGACGAATGGGCGTGCGCGATGCGCACCTCGCTACGAGCTCACCGGAAGTGGGGGTTCGTTGATGGAACGGTTCCGAAGCCAGAAGAAGGATCGACTGTCCTAGAGGATTGGTGGACAGTGAACTCGATGTTGGTGGCCTGGATATTGAATACAATTGAACCGAATCTGCGATCGACCATGACCTATATGGAGAACGCCAAAGAACTGTGGGACGATATTGCTGAGCGTTTTTCGGTTGTGAACGGGACAAGAATCCAGCAATTACGTCGATACTTGGCTGAGATTAAACAGAAGGGATTGCCGATTGTCACATACTACGGCAAGATGAAGAAGGTGTGGGAAGAGTTGGGACATTATGATCTGATCCCAACTTGTGTTTGTGGCAAGTGTACATGCGATGTAGGCGGTAAGAGCATGAAACGACGAGAAGAAGAGAAGGTCCATATGCTGTTGATGGTGCTCGATGATTCAGTTTATGGGACTGTTCACTCGATGCTACTAGCCATGGATCCACTTCCGAGTTTGAATAAGGTGTACTCAACCTTAATTCAAGAGGAAAGAGTTCGAACGATGAATCGAGTGACTGAGGAGAAGGTTGAAAAGACCGAGACGGTGGCCCTTGCTGCTCAAACCAGGCCACGAGGAAGAGGTTGGGGCGAGCGAAGAGACTATTGTGATCATCGAGAAAACCGAGAGCAAAGAGAGTACCGAGATTGGAAGTTAATCTGTATCAACTGTAATCAGCGAGGTCATGAAATATCGGGCTGTTTTCGGATCATTGGATATCCGGAGTGGTGGGGCGATCTCCCCCGGGAAGAAGTACAGAGCAACGGTAGTGTGGGTCGAGGCCAAACCGGACAGGGTCGCGGTGGGCAGGGCCACGGCATAGGAGGCGGGTGGAACGAAAACACTGACACGTTTTGAATGTTGCTAGAGCTTTGAGGTTTCAGGGGCATTTACCCATTAAATTTTGGGATGAATGTGTGCTTGCAGCTGCATACTTGATTAACAGGTTGATGTCGTCTGTGTTGGGAGGAAAGAGCCCTTATGAGATGTTGTATGGTGATCGTCCACATTACAGTCATATTCGGGTACTGGGCTCTCTTTGTTATGTACAGATTCAAAACAGAGGGGTGACAAATTTGCCAGTAGAGGGCGGAGATGTGTGTTTGTTGGCTACCCTTCGGGAAAGAAGGCTTGGCGATTGTGTGATCCGATGACACAAGAATTCTTGATTTCAAGAGATGTGACATTTTATGAGATGAAATTTCCATTTGCTAAGATGGAAACTGAGAATGTTGAGTTGTCTGTGCATGTAGAGGTACTGATTGCATTTGATGAAAATGGGAGTGATGATGAGTTGATCTCTTCTGAAGAGACTTTGCACGCCAGGGGGGTAATTGTGCAAATGACGTTGCTGGAACTGATTTAGTGAGAGACGCATATGCACCGTTGCCAGCTGAGGAAACTGAAGGTGTCGTTGTTGAGCCGCCTGCCGAAGGAAGAGGACGTAGGACACGGTTGCCTTCTGTGTGTCTGTGTGATTATGTGACTAATACTACACAGTTGGTTGCTCCGCCAAAACGGTCTTCATGTACTTGATATCCGCTGAATGAGTATGTGACATGTGACAGATTTTATCCTAAGCATCGTAGCTTCCTTGCTGCAATTTCAGAAAACAGGGAATTGGTTTCCTTTGTTGAGGCGGTAAAGGATCCTTGATAGCGAGAAGCTATGCGTCTAGAAACGCAAGCTTTAGAAGATAACCAGACTTGGACGCTTTCATCTCTTCCTCCTGAGAAGAAGGCTCTGGGTTGCAAATGGGTGTACAGAATTAAGTACAAATCATATGGAAGTGTTGAGCGATTTAAGGCAAGACTTGTGATACTTGGCAATCATCAGGTTGCGGGATTGATTATTCAAAGACATTTGCTCATGTAGCAAAGATGGTGACTGTTAGAACCTTTCTAGTTGTTGCTGCGATTAGAAACTGGGAATTGCATCAGATGGATGTGTAATGCATTCTTGCACGGAGACTTGAATGAAGAGTTGTATATGAAGCCGCCGCCGGGATTTAGACCGTCAGATTCGACTCTTGTATGCAAGCTACATAAGTCTCTTTACGGGTTGTGTCAGGCGCCCAGGTGTTGGTTTGCCAAGCTTTCTGCTGAGCTTCGCAGGTTTGGATTCAAACAATCTAATCATGATTATTCTTTGTTTACCTTGATGACTGGAGATGTGCAACTTTATGTACTGATCTAGGTTGACGACGTCATAATTTCGAGGAATGATAAGAATGCCATTGCTCGAGTGAAGGAGTATTTGAGTGCTTGTTTCAAAATGAAAGATTTGGGACCCTTCAAGTATTTTCTTGGGGTTGAAGTAGCAAGGTCTCCGGCCGGGATTTAT
Source organism: Rheum nobile (assembly GCA_027886185.1). Taxonomy (NCBI): domain Eukaryota; kingdom Viridiplantae; phylum Streptophyta; class Magnoliopsida; order Caryophyllales; family Polygonaceae; genus Rheum; species Rheum nobile. Next base: position 1,991,942 of record WOAB01000717.1, on the reverse strand, counting down.
TTGAGTCATCGAAAGTATGCCTTGGATATTGTTTCTAATGTTAGCCTTTCGGGAGCACGACCAATTGACTTTCCCATGGACTCACATCATAAGCTTGCGTTGCCCACTGCTGCTCAACTGAATGATCTTGAGAAGTATCGACGACTGATAGGACGTTTGATTTATTTGTGTTTTTCTAGACCAGACTTGGCTTATTCTGTTCATATATTGTCTTAGTTTATGCAACAGCCTACATTAGATCATTGGCAAGCAGCACTTCGTGTTGTGAGATATTTGAAAGGGCATCATGGACAGGGTATTTTACTTAGAGCTGACAGTTCTTTGCGATTGACTGGTTGGTGTGACTCTGATTGGGCTAGTTGCCCTATTACGCGACGGTATTTAACTGGCTGGCTGATTTTTCTAGGCGACTCTCCTATATCTTGGAAGACGAAGAAACAGCATGTGGTGTCTAAGTCTTCGGCTGAAGCAGAATATCGATCGATGGCTATGATTACTTGTGAGTTTAAGTGGCTCAAACGACTGTTACGTGATTTGCAGATTCGACATCTTGAGCCTATTCCGCTTTATTGCGACAATCAGTCCGCTCTTCATATAGCTCGGAATTCAGTTTTTCACGAGCGGACAAAGCATATCGAAATAGATTGCCATTTTGTACGAGACGAAATCTCAAATGGCAGTTTGCTTCCTTCCTTTGTTCCAACCACTGCTCAGTTGGCTAACATATTTACTAAGGCATTGGGCAAGGCTCATTTCAGGACTTTCCTTTCCAAGTTCGGCATTCGGGACCTTCATGCTCCGACTTGAGGGGTATTAGGATTATTGTGTATATATAATATTTGTAGATAATATCCTATTTTAGGAAGATTGATTAGGGCTTCTTGTACGCTTGTATATAAGCGTTTTATGCTAAATGGAAAAGGATGAGAGTCGGATTTCACGCCTCCACAGAAAGTTTCAATTATCCATTTCAAATAGCACTGAATCGTCTCTCAAGTCTCAAATGAATGAGAAACAGATCAACAGGATGCTGTTGTTTCCATGTCAATTCATCCAACATAGCGCCAATACAGATTAATCACCTGAAATTTATGTCTAATCATCAAATTACGTATTAAACGGCACTTGGTTGTCGCGGATGCTTTGATCATTTCGTTACTAGCCATCTTTTCCAACTCTTTTAACATGCAAATCCACAAGAAATTTAATAGACTGGATATGAACAGCCACCACCTCTCTTAACTGGAAACAACAAATCGACAACGCACAGAAAAATACCTCTAATTACACTAAAAAAGCGACACAAGTTTGCAGGACTAACCTGTATACTCGTATCAATGTTGTATTGTAGACCACCATTGGAACCCAACTACCCAAGTGTGTGTATGTACTATTTGTATCAGCATTCCTTTTCTACTTCCTTTTGCGAATCAGCCAATCATATGCAGATCTACAGATGAACAGGAAGACCAAAGTTTTCAAAGACACGGATTCTACCATCCAAGCCGGCAGTTACAAAGACCGACCCCCAAGAATGATGAGAGCCAGCCATATTCTGGCAAGCCGCCTTTACAAACTTGTACTCTGATTTATTAGCAGATGCTGATACCGACAGAGGAGCAGAACGAGCGAGCTTCTCCTCTGGCCAAGTAGCAGACGAGAAAAGAGCAAACCTGTTGTAGGAGGTCTCGCCCGATAGAGGCTGCTGGGTCCCACATTCTGCCATGTATTTTACTACAATTCCAGATGGTGTTGTCGGGCAAGAGAAGATGGGACTTCCACTTAGTGTTCCATTCCAAGGAACCACGATAGATGCATTGTTTGAGAAAAAGCGCTCACACGAGCTGGTGCTTTTTACACGGGAGGAAACGGGTCTATCTGGGGCTACATAATCCCACATATACACATTAGAATCCTCACTCGCAGAAACAATATGGGTTCCGTCTGGGGTGAATGATGCAGATATCCGACTTCTAGAATTACGAAAGCCTGGAGGAAAAAGGATAATGAGAGAAGATGTAGATCAGATTAGGCCACATAATCACTCAAGAAAGTAAGACTAGATTCGCAAACTGTATGTTAAATCATACCTTATAGCTATAACCAATTTCATGAATGAAAACGTACCATAAAAATCTATAACTTCAACACATACATGACTTGGAAAATAGCTACTAATCCTGATTCCTTTCCTTCTTATGAGAGGAGTCATGGTAAAAGTTGAGTACCTCGGTATTTGCAGATCATGTTACTCCCTTGAAGTATGCGCACATGAGAGTCAGCAGAAGTGATCATCAATTTGCTAGCGTCAACTGGGGAAAACTGGAAAATGTAAAAGAATTAGACACTCCAAAGCTAGTGAAATGCATATATGAATAGTCAAACACAAATGGCATCCCACCTGTAACCCAGTTATTCTCCTACAAGGTGACTTTTTCTTTCCCTGTAAACACATTTGATTAACAAGTTGCAGCCGGTTATCTGATAATGCAAGTGGAACAAAAATTATGAACACCTCAGTTGGTTAATGTCAGGGTTTCCCTTGTAATAAAGCAAAGAGAAGATAAAAAGACAAAAGTGGAACGATGACATACTTAAATTTCAATTTTCAATCTTAACAATAATCATAATGTGATGCTTCTTTTGTGAAAGTTTCAGTAGGATTTCTAGTGGGGAAAAAGTAATCATATACTGAAACAGCTGCTAAAAAAAATCAGTGAAGTAGCTACTGAAGCCAGCAGGAGAAGAAGGAAAGTTTTGTGCCCCTGTACTGGACGAGAGAAATGGGTCAGCACATTAATGTTAGAACTAAAAACCAATCAATTCCCCACTTCATTAAACGGTACTTTATATTTCCATGATTCCATGACAAATAGGATTTTGAACTATCATTGCAGCAACAAGATCACACCTACTAAGGAAGGATTCTGTGCTTAACTGCAGACAGTAATGAATTATTCTTGTCAAAAGGAATTTTCACTTTTCTCCTAAGATAAGCAATATTGTAGTACTATGTAGTGTCAAATATTTAAATAAAATCACACAAACAAGCTGTAAGAAAAAACACAAAAATCACAAATACCAACTACGGAATGTGTATACCTGAGGTGCCAAAGAAGAGACAATCACCAGCAATGGAGCCCACGACAGCCCCCTGCAAGTTGTGGGGATAAAATACAGTTTATATTCTTCATAACTATTGGAAGCTAGAGCTATCTTTCCACAAATGTTCCAATTAAAGGAGTCAAACCAACCTTTCCATCAGGTTGATAGGAAAGCGCTGTTACTATTTCTTTCATATCAATCCAATCAACAACTGCGTCGCCACTTACATCCCAGATTCGGACTTTACCATCAATGGAGCCGCTAATGAAGTAATTTTCATCCGCGGGATTAAATTGAACACATGTAACTGTTTAACCAATAGCAAAAATAGGAAGCAATAAGATGGTATATAAATCCAACAGCTAACAAGAATTAATCAATAGGTCCAAGACAACATGCAAGACTTACATACCATAGTCATTATGAGAAAAAACTCGTTGGCATTGATCAAAACCCACTCTCCACAAGCGAACAGTCTTGTCAACAGAGGATGATAACACGCACTGCAGTGAAAAAATAAAGATAAGATGCCTATAGCTAAAAAAAGTACTTGTTTTAAGACCCATTTACCCGCAAGTCAATCACGAAGCCAACCTTATCTTTCGACCAAGAGAGATCCAACACTTCACCATGATGACCATGGAACTCGTGAAGAGGTTTTTCTGCTATATGAAAAATTCTTTCTGGGAATACAACACAGATTGACTCTGATGACTTCCCCAAGCCTTCCAATTTGCTCCTTTTCTCTTTGTCCACATCCAACGGCACCAATTCGGACAGATCGTTTATGATGAAGTAACCACTTGATGGTTTCGCGTCCACAATGTGAAATGAAGGTGATCTTTGTGTTTGAATGACTTGCCAAATACAAACGACTCCATCTTCACCAGCACTACCAAGCAGTTGTCCATCTGGACTAAACTTCATGGCTGAGATTGCACCACTGTGTGCCACTAAATCTTGACCCACATAGAGAGCTGAAAGCTCCTTGGTACGCTTTCGAAAGGTGCGAACCCTCACACAGTTAGAGCTGCAACCATCATCATCATCAGCATTTCTCAATCCTACTTCCACATTGGGAATGCACGCCATTGTGCCCAATCGTTTCAGCCATCCCTTCTTTGCACGCCTTTTCACCACGGAACGGCTATTTTCCTGAGCAGCATCTTTTTTCATAACCTTTTGAACTAGAGGAGACCACCCAAGAAACCTCTCAAACTCTTCACCGGAGACCAGCCGATTCGAACCAATCTCACGAAGTCTGCTCATGAGCCCATCCTGGCCCAATTCATCCACAATAAACTCTGTCCCATTATCCAAATTTCTGATCCTATCATCCAGATTTTCATCCAATGCTTGACCGAACACCTCACAAGAATCAGTAGAGCAACGCCATTCACCGAAATCTGATCTTAGAGCTGCTCCAGAGTCTTCAGTAATCCTACTTCTGTCCATTTCCACCTCAGGACCTTCTAAATCACTCGCATGGTCTTCCTTATTATTCTGAGCTGCACATAAGCCCATCAAACTCATCAGCCTTTGACGGCGCTCCAAAATGGTTCCAGGGCTCTTAATCCAGAACTCATATCCAAACCTAGAGATTAATTCACCCCCAACCGTAGATTCGGTGTCTCCGGTAATAGAGCTTGAATCATACACGGAGGTAATCTCCTCTCGTATATCAAAGAATTGGTCGTTGTCCTCGTTCCAGTCTCCCATCATTTGTTTCATAGTTATAGTTCATCCATGTAGTTCATTAACCCCAACCCCGCGCAAAGCTTGACAATCAGAAACACAGAAACTACCTCAATCCTCAACAGAATTAGCCAATATAACTGCAGAATTTCAATACCCAGACAGAAAAGTTTAGCTTTCAGCCAAAAACAAGCAAATTCAACACAAAGATCTAATAATCAAATAAGTGAGAGTTTTCAGCAAAAATTCAATAGAAAATCAAAGAGCCACAGAGATAGATCAAATGAAGAGCTAGTCAAGCTCATACGGATCAACGCAAAACATGGGAATAGATAAAGCAGAGAGTCTAGAGATTCCTCACAACAAAAGCAATCAACCATTACATACCCCAAATAACATAACGGTGGCAACGAAGTAGCTGAGCGGTTGAACAATAAATAAGAAAGACAAACATAAGCACGGATAGATCGAGAATCACGCAAAAAGTAAAACTCCTATTCCAATAATATTTTTTTTAAAAAAAAAAGGAGAGTGCAGAAGCAAACAAAAAACAGAATTTGTGGGCGATTTTGGCAAATGGGCATCAAACAAACCTGGGAGGGGTTTCCAATTTCTCGGAGAGTTCCGAATCAAGCAGCCCGAGAAACGCAAACCGGCCATAGGAATTTACATCCCTGCATCTCTCTCCCTCAGCAAAGACAATGGAAGAAGAGTGAAGTAAAAAATTGAGATGCCCAAGCGTTTTATACATTAAAATAAATCATGGTACACCTTGACAAATTAATTAATTAATATTAAATTACGGAAAGGAAGAAAATTGAATGAGATTTCGGAGGGCTTTGCTTTGGTAATTGTAAGGTTGTGCTTCTTCCCCGCCAATTTTTACAGCCACCGGCAGCCTTCTCCCAGTTCCCCTACCCACGAACAGTCCTCTCTTTTGACTCCCTTTGTCTATTTTAATGTTTTTTACATTTTGTTAAGACTTTAATGGTGTCTAATGAGAGTAACAAGACCCTATTTGTATAATGTACTATAAATCTACGAAAAACATACGAAAAATCGTCTTTTTTTTTTTAAGAGAGAAAATCGTGTGCATAAAAATCATCTTTATGCACACTATTTTGTGTCTTAATATCAGCAGTACAACGTTGTGCGTTAACATTATCAGTACAATGGGCAAAATCGATAGTTTTTGAAAATTTGGCCATCAAAGTTGTGCGTTAACATTTAACGCACAGATTTGTGCGTTAAGTTTAAACGCACAACTCTACTGGGCTAAAATGGACTGGGCTTTGCACAAGCCCATTCCATTTAAACTGTGCGTTAACACTTAACGCACAAATATGTGCATTAAATGTTAACGCACAAGTTGTGCGCGACTTTAAAGTCACACACAACTTCTTCTTCTTCTTCCCCTAGCTCTGCGCCAATTTCGACCCCGATAAATCCTAAAATTTCGACAGTGATTCCTCAACCTTAAACCTAAAATTAGAGATGGATCCATCTTCTTCTCCCTTGGGCGAGCATTCCGATGGTTCTGGGGTAGAAATTATGGTCGAATGTGGTGTTGCAGCGGCGGGAGGGTCGGCGGTGGTGTTGCAGCGGCGGGAGGACCGGCGGTTGGCGGTGGTGGTCCAGCGGAGGTCCGACAGGGAGGGGTGAGGGTGGTGGTGGTCCGGCAGCTTGGGTGACGATGGAGGAGGAGGCGGAGGAGGAGGGGTTAGCTCGACGATCAGCGAGTGGTGGTGTTAGACGACCGGTGACTCGATCGACACTCGTTCCAGATGTGTCGGTCGACGTTCTTGTGACTCCCGCACCCGCACCGATAAACGTCCACCAGGTATGTTATGCGTTTTAAATTATAATTCATAATATTTTAGATTTCATTATGAATTAGAATTTAGATTTTGATAGAATTTATATTCGTTAATTTAGAATTGAAACGAAATTGTTAGAAACGAATATTGTTAAAAACAAATATTATGAAATCTAATTTAGAATTAGTAAAATTGGATATGAAATCGAATCGAATTTATGAAAACGAATATTATTAAACTAGAATTTAGATTTGGATATGAATTTATATTCGTTAGAATTTAGATATGAATTTAGATTCGTTTGATTGATTTTAGAATTGAAACGAAATTGTTAGAATTTATGAAATTAGATTTTGGATATATGAATCTAGATTCGTTAGATTTTGGATATTAATATAGATTCGTGCGATTTTAGAATTGAACGAATATTATGAAATTAGATATGAATTTAGATTCGTTAGATTTGTTTGATTTTAGAATTGAAACGAAATTGTTAAAATTTTGTAATTTATTTCATTATTGTTTTTTATTGAATATTGTCGTATAAATGAATAATTTATTGTTGCAAAATGTAATTCTATATTGCAAATATGATTAGAATTTAGATTTCATTATTAGGAATTAAATTTGATTAGAATTTGAAAATAGAAATTAGTATATTAGTTTCTAATAATGAAATCAAATTTATGATGAATTTATATTTTCTTCTAAATTCTAATTAGATTTTTTTTTAATCTAATTGGATTGAAATCTCAATTAGATTTCAATCCAATTAGATTTAAAGAAATCTAATTAGAGATGAAAGTAAATTGGAATTAATTTTTGTTATAATGAAATATAAAACAAATGCGATTGTCAAACAAATATATTTATAATAAATTACAAAATAAATAATTTAGGCCGTACGGGACACCTTGGGAGGTTCTGAGGGACTTACACATCCGGCTCCGGTATCCGACCGATGTGGTGTGTCTCGGAAGCACATCTCTGATATTGTACGTCGCCATGCTGCTGAGCTACGAGCAGATCTATTAGGTGTAGAGACCCCAGTTCCACAGCCTTCTACTCAGACAGAGGATACGACCATGGAAAACGAGATGGCAGACGATGCAGAGGACCATGAGGGAGAGTTTAGGGTTTCATTTGATCTGATTCCGCCGACCGAGGATATGAGGACGGATGACACTATCCCTACCAGTTCCCCTCATTTTCCTATCATGCTCCCTCCCCCATTCCCTCCCCGGATCAGATCGGCTCTTTCTGTCCCCTTTTTGATCCAGTACTGAGTCCTTCCCCTCCACCTACTCCTTCTCATTCACCAGCTCTAGTTGATGGGCCCGTTCTAGGGCAGGCTCTTGGATGCTAGAAGGGCCACGCATAAATGTCCTCCTTCTCACCTACACCACACACATTGACAGGGCTATTTATGACTTGACCCCTCTTGCCCCTCATCCTCTTGATATCCATGTATCGGCCCTCCCCACCCTTCCGCGACAGAGACGCATGAGATGTCGAGGGGAGGACACCCCAGTTGCAGAGGCTGCTCCAGAAGTTGTTCAAGCTCCTCGTCGTTCAGGACATCAGTGGCGCCAGCTGACTCAGGATTTGATACGTATTTTAGTGCAGTCCCCTATTTTAGGTGAAGTTTAAGTTTTATTTGTTAATTTTGAAGCTAATATTAATTATCGAACCTTCAGACTCGTAAGGTCTTGAGGGCTCACTTCCACGTCGGTTGGACCACTGAGCTGGAGCAGTTTATTAGACTCGGGCCAGATTCATGGTTTCAGCTAGCAGAGCGTAGTGATCTCACACATCTACACATTCTTGGCATCGGGGTAGTTGATCACGTCCTGATCTTGGCATTTGTCGAGAGATAGCACCTTGAGACGTCCTCGTTCCATTTCCAATGGGGCGAGATGATCATTACACTCCATGATATTTATGAGATACTCAGGGTGTCCATTGACGGGAGGAGTTATACGGCATCAGGGGATACGGCTGATCTAGAGGTCAGACGGAGGATCGCCCAAGCTCATGGATTTAACGCCACTACTCAGGTGGACAGGTGGTACAAGGACGACGACATTCCTTTGCAGTATCTGTAGGACACACTCAGCAGGATGATGTAGAGCGAGGAGAGGGACGAGAGCGTCATCGCTTCATTTTATCTATTCTTGTTGCTCGGCTCTACAGTCTTGGTCGACAAGTCTAGCACGAGGATCAACCACAAGTGGATGGCGTTGTTGTTCAGCCACGAGGCCACATGCCAGTATACATGGGGAGTTGGCATCTTGGCATTCCTGTACTGGAACTTAGGACAGGCGTCGAGACGAGAGGCGCAGGGCATTGCCAGCATACTATTGAGGGTAAGAAATGAGACTTTAATTAATAAATTTAAAATATACGTTATAACTATTTATTATTTTAATTTGTATCGTTCAATCTTGTTATACAGTCATGGATATGGGCATATTTTCTCCAGTTTTGCGGACACTATGTCATGGACCCTGTTGCAATGTTAGACGATGCTGCAGCCATCAAAGACGGTCAGAAGGTCCCACAGGGCAAGGATCTTGGCCGTTTGGTCTGTATACGCCGCATGCTGGACAACATCAGATACGAGGAGGTAATTTGTTTTGTTATACTAATATTTTATTTTATAATATATATTGACGCAAAATACTCATTTAATATTAATTACTTGTTATAGGTACAGTGGTTCCCATTTGCTAGGGTATCATTCGACAAGCCAGAGTATGCTCCTTCTCTATTCCAAGGCATAATCCAAATCATAGATAGCCAGGAGCTGTATCTTCCTGACCGCGTCCTCCAACAGTTCAGACATGTATAGGGTGTCCCGGATTTACCGCCAGAGCCTCGCTCAGTCAACCGTCAAAACGACCTCACCCACTACTCAGTGACATTTGAGTGACATCTGTTGGGGGCGTGGGATGAGGTTCCTAGGCCTCTGATCCAGATTCAGCAGCCACGAGCCACCTTATATTGGGCTATGACGAACGACTATCTGGATTGGTTGGACGACTACTCTCATGTGCTGGTGGATCCTAGATCCATCAGACAGGATCGTCCCACGGGCCCTGTCCATCCCACACCTTCGGTGGACACTCTTGCGGTATGTTTGATTCGTTTAATTCAATAAATGTTTATTATTTTTTGTCATATATAAATTATTATGGGTATTACCATTACGAATACAGCGGAACCGGTTGGTTGCTTGTGAGATCTGTGGTTATTTAGAGACATCGAGGGATAGGAGCGCTATTCCGGTTGAGGAGGTTAAGGAGCTCATGAGTCATTTACTGCATATGATGATTGATGAGACTCCTCCGATGCCCCCCCCCCCCCCCCCTCCACCTTATGCATCACAGCTTTTTCATGATTCTATACACGAGCACGGGAAGGGTAGTGAGAGTCATCCTGGTGGAGATTAGGACTATCTGATATATTTTGTATGATTGACGTTTGTATTGATTTTCTATGATGTATGTGTTCTTTTTTTTCATACTTTTCATACTTATAGAATTGATTGATACGACTCGATTATAATATAAAAACACGAAAACTACGAAATTGGCCCAAACTAGGCCCAATAGATGAGAATAATCGATAAATACGCCAAAAACTCAAAAACTACGAAATTGGCCCAAACTAGGCCCAATAGATTGAAATAATCAAGAAATACGCCAAAAACTCAAAAACTGTAAAATTGGCCCAAACTAGGCCCAATAGATGTGAATAATCAAAAAATACGCCAAAAATGCAAAAACTACGAAATTTTCCCGAACTAGGACCAATAGTAAGCATTATTCAAGAAATTGGTCAAAAACCCTAAACTACAAAATTGGCCCAAACTAGGCCCAAGAGTAAGGATATTCAAGAAATGGGTCAAAAACCCTAAACTACAAAATTGGCCCAAACTAGGCCCAAGAGTAAGGATATTCAAGAAATGGATCAAAAACCCTAAACTACAAAATTGGCCCAAACTAGGCCCAATAGATGAGAATGATCGAGAAATACGCCAAAAATGCAAAAAAAAATTATGAAATTAGCCCAAACTAGGACCAATAGATGAGAATAATGAAGAAACGGGCCAAAAATGCGAAAATCGCAAAATTGGCCCAAACTAAGCCCAACAGTAAGGATTATTCAAGAAATGCGCCAAAAACTCGAAAACTACGAAATTGGCCCAATAGTAAGGATTATTCAAGAAATGGGTCAAAAACTCAAAAATCGCAAAATTGGCCCAATAAGGCCCAATAGTAAGGATTATTCAAGAAATACGCCAAAAACTCAAAAACTACGAAATTGGCCCAATAAGGCCCAATTGTAAGGATTATTCAAGAAATAAGCCAAAAACTATGAAATTGGCCCAATAGTAAGGATTATTCAAGAAATATGCCAAAAACTCAAAAACTACGAAATTGGCCAAATAGTAAGGATTATTCAAGAAATGGGTCAAAAACCGCAAAATTGGCCCAATAAGACCCAATAGTAAGGATTATTGAAGAAATATGCCAAAAACTTAAAAACTATGAAATTGGCCCAAACTAGGCCCAATAGTAAGGATTGTTGAAGAAATGGGCCAAAAAACGCGAAATTGGCCCAAACTAGGCCCAATAGGTGAATTTAATTTAGAAACGGCCAAAGATGCAAAACTACTAAAGTAGTAATTTCATAATACCTCATGAAATTACATTAGAATATAGTACAAGTAATAATTTGATAAGAAATCGTAATATTACATTATTATAAACTATAATTCTCGACTTCTTCAAGTTATGACTTATAATTCTCGACTTCATGCTATATTGTAAGTATAAAGTTCAAGTTATAACTTCATAATACCTCATGAAATTACATTTATATATAGTACAAGTAATAATTGCTTAAGAAATCATAATATTACATTAGTATAAACTATAATTATCGACTTCTTCATACTTCATGTTATAGCGTAAGTATAAAGTTCAAGTGATAACTTCATAAGACTTCGTCATATCACATTAGTATATAATACAAGTGATAACTTCTTAAGAAATCATAATAATACATTAGTATAAACTTTAATTCTCGACTTCTTCATACTTCATGCTATAGCGTAAGTATAAAGTTCAAGTGATAACTCCATAAGGCTTCATCATATCACATTAGTATAAAATACAAGTGATAACTTCTTAAGAAATCATTATATTACATTAGTATACACTTTAATTCTCGACTATTGTATAAGTATAAGGTATAAAAATCTTAAAATAACTATTAACATTATCATAAAATGCAAATAAATGCCTTAAATCACGGAAAAAAACATATAAACTGCGCGTTAAATTTTAACGCACATAATTGTGCGATAACAGTTAATGCACAGTTCTGGGATCCAGTCCACGAAGCCCAATTTTGCTTTGGGCCTTGATTTGAGCCCAATATGCTCGTTACCAACCCTAATACTCGTCTATAAAAAGGCATAATACCAACCCTAATACTCACATCAAGCGGCGCCTTGCAAAGCTTCTTCTAGGGTTCGCCAACTCCAGATCCGCCGTGCAGAGGAGAAAACTCGACCTCGCGAGAGATTATTAAGCTTTTTGGTAATAATATTCATCTTTTTTTGCTTTAGTTTTTGCAAGAGTTTATAGCTTGTAATACAATAATTCATAGTCCAGATCCTAGATACCAAGTTCACTGGAGAGGATGGTTTCGTCGTCCAGCAGTGCACATGCTCCGGTTACAACATGCGAGTGTAATTTTATGATCGCCATGTACACTTGCGACAAACCCAATCACTATAAAAGAAGGTATCTCGCATACAAGGATTACACCCCAATAGAGCGGGATGATACAATGAGAGGGTGTCGTACCTTTAAGTGGCTTGATCCAGCGTATGACAACAATGTTGCCAAGATTATTAGAGAATTGGTGTTGGAAAGAAATGAGCTTAAACAGCTAAACCAGACTCTTTCAGATTCAAATGTGAAGTTAAGAAAGCAGATATATTATCGGGGTTTTCAAATTGATTGATGTTATAAGAAATGACCTTAGTTCGGTGCTTATTTCGAGTTCTATGTTTATTTTGAGTTTTATGCATGTTGATTTCCAAGTGTATGATTACATAAGTTTGCAAATGTATGATTTCCAAGTTTATGATTTGCAAATGGTAGGATTATATTGCATTACAAATCACACGATTATACATTTTCAAAAAAAATCACATGATTATTACATCAACTACTGGTAATGTCGATCAACTACACCAAATAATCTGCATTTTGACCGGCTGCCATGCAACATTCCTTAAACTCTTGCAATTTCAAAGCATACAATCCTTCCCACCACATGATTCTTTGATCGCAATGTCTTCGTCACGCATGCGTAATGGGTGGTAATGGAGAATCATCATTGAGCGTCATCTATACGAATACAAACAAAAAATACACAATTAGCATACACAAAATGATCGGGTACTTTGAAGTACAAGTAGAGAGACAAAGCATTACCGGTATCTAGTGGTTGTGATCCCCTACGTGTGCTATCGCCAAAATTTATGAGGGAGGAGTGAGGCTTGATCCAGACGGCCTTATTGGTAAACACAATAAAGGATATTAAGATAAGACGACCACATCAACGTTATACACCGTGGAAAACACTAAACCCATAAATGGCATGTCAAGCCAATAATCCTTGCCGCAAGGGGTCTTCATATAGTTAATTTGAACCATTAGATCATCCCATGACCCTAGATCTCGTGTTAGTTCTCATATCGGCTCCCACATTTGTCGGTGGCACGCAACTCCTTTGCCAGCGTGCTACGGATCAAGGGATATTAACCCTCACTCATGCCCTTAAGTACATCCAAAGACCGGTATCCACAGTGTCCATCTGAACGTACATCCATAGCATTGTTAATGTACCCAAACCAGAAGTAATCGATATTCTGAATTCCAAAGTCCACCCCGCAATGAAGCATGGGTTCTTCAGGCCACTCCGAGGGACCGGCTCCCACATGGTCGGTCTCGACATACATCTCTTCAACTTGTGATTCTTCTGGTTGGGGTTGGGATTGCATGTCCTCATCGTCGATCACCACGAAACTTGCTTGCTTTCTGGGACGGCTTGGCCCTTTCACTTTCTCCTTTGCCTTCTCCTTTCCCTTCGCCTTCTCAGACTTTAGTAAGTCTTCGCTTACGTGCTCGTGTAGGCTAATTTCCCTAGTCGGTGACCCATTTGCCTTGTTCTTCGAATCACTTGGCCTTCCCTTTCTACGGATGTCCGTTGGCTCCATAAACGTACTCTGTTCCGGATGCTCCAAGGCAATGTACAAATCACTCACTTGTCATAACGTGGCTTTGTCCAAAGTTTGGGTTGCACTCTCGACCACATCTCACGCAATCTCAACTCTAGAACGAATATCAGAACATTGTCGTTAGCAAGCACACATATTGTTGGATCCTCTTCCCAATGCAATTCCTTCCAGAAGACGTGAATGTCATCTGGAGTGAGAGTTGTCCTCGTAATGATGGCATTTGCAATATCGTGGACGCACGGCAGCCTAAGGCAGTCTCTCACCCAGTGATCGTCGCATACTTCTGGATAGTCCCCCTTGACTATCTGATCATACATGGCCAACAACAAATCAAAGCACATATCCAACACTCTGCAGAAGAGCCATGAAAACACCATTCGTGCAAGCTCCAGAAACCCTGGATCATTGAACTCCATTGGTCGTGTAGATAGTGAGTTGTTCATGGTCGCCCTAATTGTATCGATTTGAAGAATGATCGCATGGTGGATCATCACAATCACTTTGTTAAAGCTTTCTCTGCTAGACCCCACATTATCTTTCAACACACGATGCATCCTCTCAACCCTATCAAAACGGAAACATTTCTTGCCTTAGTACGAATTTCAGACCCAATAGTAAATACAATCAACTACACAATGTTCAAAGGATACTTGTTTGAAGTCCTCGTAAAGAAGTGAAGAGTGTAATCTGTCCACGCTCTTACTATGCTTTCCTTGTAAGGAGCCAGCCATTCCCTCTCGACGTATCCAACAAGGCCGCTCTTCCACGATGTCCTCAATGCTCTGAGCCTCTCCTCGGTGGTTGAGCAAAAAAGTCCCCAACACTGGTTTGTAAACAAATCGACTTTGGCACTGTTTTTTATAACCTTATTGGCATGTGCCTTGATGTTGTTTCTAATATGGACCCAGCAGAAGATATGTCTTACCGGTACGTCTTCAAAAACTACTTTAACAGCTTTGATGAAGGCTTTTTCACAATCGGTCGTTATAGCCTTTGACATTACTCCCATCTACTCAAACAAGTTTCGAAGGGCCCTCACTATCCACCGGTAATGGAAAAACTTTTTCGCTCGGGTGAATGCATACGCAATGTTGAACGTCTTGTGACTTGTGAGTGCATGTAAAACCAACAATCTCCACCAAAGGCATATCATACCTATTGATAGACATAAGAAATAAACTTACCAATATTTAGTGCATATAACTAACTAAAATGTAGCACATAGAAAAATAACTAACTGTTATTAAAAACATATTAAATTTGATTTTATATAAGTTAAAATAAAAATTTACGTTTGAGTGTTTATGCTAAAGTTTTTTCCTATAAACCTCAAAATTTTACACTAGAAATCCCACAAAGTATAAGTCTTAAGTTAAGCTTTATTTAAGTTATTTTTTATTAACTTAAAGTATTAAATTTGATTTTATATAAGTTAAAATAAAGTTTTAAAGTTTGAGTGTTTATGCTAAAGTTTTTTCTTATTAAGTTATAAGATTAAGTTTAATACTTCTAAGTTAAAATAACAAGCTAATTTGTTTTAAGTTAAATTTTTTAGTATAATATTATTAGGTTTAGTGTTAGAGTTATAATTTTTTTTAAGTTATAAGATTTTTTTGAACCGTCGATTGGCTTGGACAGGTCCGGACCGGGTCAAAATCAGGTGAAACCACCAGTTATGGAAGGTGACTTGTTCGTGAACCAGGGCCAATATATTACTACTCAATGTGTAGTAGTACGCATACTACTACACATTGAGTAGTAGAATGTCGCTAGATTTTGACATTTTAAACTTTTTTATTTATTTTTTAAATCCAAACATACTTGTACGCATTGAGTAGTAGTATAGAAGGTATATTTATGAAAAAGTTATGGGTATGAATATGAACCCCGTTTTGAAAACGATCCATCATGTAAATGACCAACCAAAGCAATCTAATTTCACCCCTAGAATGACTTGTCTTGATAGGTCATAACTCAAAAGAAACAACTGTTCACAAATCTATGCACCTATCTCTAGCTGGCCGCCATGCTATGGATAAAAAAAAAACAGAGAAGACACAGTCAATCAAAAAAAGAAAAGAAAAGGAGACTGCCAAAAATGGAAAAAAAGAGAGAGCTAGAGATGGATATGAGAATGTGAACTTTCATCTCAAGCATTAAATTCAAAGGCCACAAAAAGTAACTCGTATCTGCTATCTATTTTGATGCATCTATCAAGAATTCAAGATAATGGCAGAGTGGAATTTATTTATTTGCTTTATTGGGGAGGGCGGCATGGGAAGAGGATGACAATGGAAGGGCCTGCGGAGGCGCGCAGGCAGCTGCCAAAGCTGCGGGAGGCAGCACTGCCTCAGGCCTCTGGTGAAGTTGTCGATCTTGTCTTGTGGGTGTACTCAATAATACTAGCTAGCCTGCAAACTCACCACTTGGACTAACTCTTAGGACAAGTTATTTGATTTTGAGGAATGGAATACTTTATTTTTAAGTGATAATTTATTTATAATATTAGTTGTTGTTTGAGTTTAGGGCATGAATAACGGGCCCCCAAAATAGGGGTTTTTAACCCAAAATATAATAAAAAATGGATAATGGGCTAAAAGCCCCATATCAGGTCTCAAAAATGGAGCAAATCTTAGGACCGTCCCTTATGGGGCTTTTAGAGTATTCAGTGCCACGTGTCGCGCTGCGATTGGCGCGCGCCCGATGTGCGATACGTGGCGATGTAACCGACGGCCAGGATTAATTCCTGGCCGTTCGGTATTTAAAAAAAAAATTAATTTATGAAAAAAATACAAGTTAAAAAAAAATAAAAAAATACCATAATTCTAGTTACATTTTTCTCTATCTATAGACATCAATTTTGGATATATTTGATAGATTTTTTTATTTTTTTTGTATTATAAGTATCATTAAGTGAAAATAAATCATTTTATTATTATTATTGGTGGTTTAAAATAAAATAAATATCAATTTAATTTCTTTATATTAAAATTATATTGTAAATAATTTTGGCGCGGGGCGGTGAGTTCCACCGCGGGGCGGCGGTGCCTTTTTCATCTTCTGCGACACTTCCGTAAAAATGCCATAACTTTTGATTCACAACTCGGATTGCGCTCATATTTTGAGGACTTGCAGTAGAATTCAAGATCTAACTCCTCGAATTGGAATCGCTTCATTTGGATATCTTAGTAGAGAGAACGAACCATTTGAATTCAGCACTTTGTCATTTGGTTTAGTTTATGTTATTTTCGCATGTTGTTTTGTTTTCTTGAATGTATGCATCCCCTTTTGTTGATTTTCCATCAATGTATGTTTTTTCCCTTAATTTTAAATAAATATTATAATTATATAATTAAAATAAAATATAAATATTAAGTTTAATGTATGATTTTATCCATAATTTAGTAAATGACATTTTTGTAATTTTAATCCAAATCAAGGATATAATTGTACATAAAACTTATCTAAAAGCCCCCCACTAAAAGCCACCAATATACCATGGGGCTTTTAGCAAATAAATACATTCAAATCCTCCTAAAAGCCCCAACTAAAAGCCCCCCATTAAAGCTGCTCTTAGGGCAAATTCACTCTAAAAGTATATTGTATTTTCAAAGATATATACTACTCCGTAAGTGTCAATGTCTGAGCTAGGCACGGGATAGATTTTATATTTAGGAAAATTATTGTTGGTATCTCTAAATTTAGGGTTATTCCTGTTGGTATCCCACGATTAAGTTTTTTTTCTGTTGGTATCCCTAAGATTTTGGTTTGTTCGCTTTATAATCGAAAATTTTCATGTCCGTATCATTTCGGTTCGAATTGATCAAATCGAAGCTTATCATTATGCTTAGTGACCTCAACTTAGTAGGATTGAACTCCTAAAACAATCAAATTCATACTCAAACCATTCCGATTTGAATTCTTAAGGTCGAAACGGGTTGTTGCTTCGGAATTCAAATCGACATGGTTCGGATATGGATTTGAGTATTTTAGGAGTCAAATCTTACTAATTTGAGGGCGATGAACACAATGGTAGACTTGAATTTAATCAATTGGAACTAGAATGGTACAAACATGAAAAAGTTTGATTACGAAGCAAACAAACACAAACCTTAGGGGTACCAACCGGAAAAACTTAATCGTGGGACACCAACAGAAATAACCTAAATTCAGGGCACCAACATGAATTTCCCTTATATTTATTTTACTATTCTGTTTTTTGGTAAAAAATACTCTCGTAAAATTCTATGTTTTTTTTTTTGAAAAAACACTCAAGATAATAATTTATTTACCATATTGCCATCATTTGACTCTTTAAAAACTCATATATATGCTTTATTAACAATTCTCTATTATCCCGCTTTAGCAAATAATTGATATTTACATTACATTAATTGACTTGTGATATGCACAAATCACTTTTTAATTTTATTAATATTTTTTATGTATTATATATACGGTATATAACTTTTTTCCATCTAATGGTTTTAATTTAAATGATTGTTATTAATTTGTTAAAGTTTTTTAATCATAAAAATAAGAATATTTTTAAACATCTAGAAGTAGTCTAATGATTTCAATTTATTTCAAACTATTTAGTAGATTTTTTATCATCAAGAATTTTTATAAGGATGTATACTTAAACAAAAACTTGTGATATCCATGAGACATACACCACTAACTTGTAAATAATCATACATGGATAAAAATAATATTTTTTTGTATTTTGAGATAAAAACAACCCACTATACTATAAATAATTATTATAGTAGCTATACATTGATCTATCAAGCTATATATTTACTAGATGTGATAATTTGTATTTTGAAACAAAATATAAATATTTAAAATAAATTAAATATATATCAATTACCAATACTAAAAGGAGTCATTTATCATAGGGAAAATTTTGTTTGAATTGTACCTCGGACAATAAATGATGTAGCAAATGATTGTTCCAATTTGTTGATTGTTGTTTTTCCTTTCTTAGTAGTAAAGCATTTCAATCAGCCAATATGGCAACTAATACCGAGAATGCGGAAATAGAGATTATGAGGGAAAAAAGCTAATTTTATTGTTTCATGGTTAATGGGTTAGGGCTACAATTAAGTGGCATGTATACATAATAGTAAGTTGATTTGTGGATTTCAATAGATTTTTAACACTTAATGGATTTTTATGAAATTCTATAAGGAGATTTGTATTGATGAACGTTGATCTTGTCTTTCCTATTTGGTGTGGGTGAATGAGTCATTTAGTTTTCTTATTAAAAGCGATGTTATAACACAATTTAACTATGGATTTGGATTGGACGTTGGTGTTGTTGAGAGTGTTATAAAGAAGGATTAAAAAACATATATATTTTTTGCAACTTCTTAATCATGGTGGAAAAATAGACAAAATAACAAAAAACATATTTACCTATTTAAAATTTCTAGAGAACCAATTAATTGATTGTCTACGTGAGTTTGAATCTATCACAATGTGACAATATTTAAATAGTTATGTATCTCAAGGGATGTAGACCTCTTGATTGTAATATTATAAAAAGGCAATGGCTAAATACACGCGAAAATAAGTCTAAATGGACGCGAAACTACACGCTTAAGCTAAGCGTCCGGTTTTACACGCTTAGCTTAAGCGTGTAGGGGTATTGTTGGTATTTTTAAAAAACAGCCCACGGTTCTTACACGCTTAAGCTAAGCGTGTGCCCATACGCTTAGCTTAAGCGTGTAGTTTTTTTTTTTTGCAAGTTTAAAAGCACACGCTTACCTTAGGCGTACAGTATAAAAAAAAATTCCCAAAATTGCATTTTTTCCATAATCGTGTGGAGAATTTCAATACGAGTCCGTACATATAAAATCCATCCAAAACGGACATCGTTTGCCCCTCCAAAAGTCCAAAAAACGAAGCCTTCAACCCGTGCGCATAGCTTCTTCGAGCAGTCCATCCGTAAGCTTTTATAAGCTTCAATGGAGCATTTGGCAAATTTCTTGGATCCGATTGAAGCCATTAACTATTGGGCATTTAAGAGGACCTTATCATACACGTAATTCCACATTTAATCGGATTGAATGTCGATTAAAATCGTAGAATTTTATCCCCAAAGCCACCGTGTCGTCCAAGGGGGCGATTTGAACAAATCCAAAATTGGATCAAATCCTCTTCAATTGGAGGGCATGAACCATAGGGCATTGTTGAGGGTGTCCTAAGATTCAAAATGCCTATAAAATCTCATTCAATCGTTGCCCCAATGCATCCAATTTCGAAGTCAAAACTCATGAACCCTAAATCCCGTTACCGGTTGTTCTTGACCGAAATTCGAGCACATGGAAGCTTTATTCTTGCAATTGTTGGTACTACTAGCCTTGAAAATTGATCATCTTTCAAAGCCCTCTCTTTAAATCGCCGGAAAAATACCACTTCCATTCAATTTGGAGTTTTTCCGACGAGGTGTCAAGAAGGTATTCCGGCGGAATTGAATTTGTGCCCATTTTGCGATTTTGGGGGTATTTTTCATTTGTTTTGTCTTAATCTTGGTTAAATTAATTAATCTAGATTAGTGAAAAATATTTTAGGATCAATTTGGTGCCCGGCATATAATATGTAAGTAATAAGTTTATAATATTTAACCATAATGTTTAACTATAGTATATAAGTAATAAGTACGTAATACTTAATTATAATGCATAACTATACTTTATAACTAATATATTTTGTAATACTTAACTATAATACATAACTATAGTATATAAGTAATAAGTTTATAATACTTAACCATAAAGTGTAACTATAGTATATAAGTAATAAGTTCGTAATACTTAATTATAAGGGTCAATTATCGGAAACCACCCGTCCAATAGGGCACATTGCCTGAAACCACCCGGATAATCACTATTTACCGTAAACCACTCGTTAAACCATGTCCGTTACATTGTTACCACCCAACTCGTCATTCCGTTTAAAATTCCGTTAAGTAATTACAGATTTAAGCCGAACTTTTTATTTTCATTCAATTTCTCCACAACTTCAAAACTTGGGTAAAAAATGCAATTAAGCTAAAATCGGGGGACCCCGATTGGGTACTGTTCATCACCCCCAAGCTTCAGCCCAGCCGAGGTTGGAAAGCTCTCCAATGGCGGTTTTTCGCCGAGTCGAACCTCCATATGGGCTCGTTTGGTTTAATTATCCCATGAGCTTTTTAGTAGGGGATTAAACTCGTCCAACCCAAGTGATTTCGGATGGAAATAATCAAAGACGAGATCGAATTTGAGTATTTATGGAAAGAGAATTTTGGTTTTTAGCTTTATGGAAATTGGGCGATATCGGGGCCAATTCGATATCGTTTTAGGTCAAACTTTATACGATTTTGAAGCTCTCCCCGAGACCTTTCCAACCCCTATAAATAGGGCACCTTTCAATGAGTTTTCAGTATCCAATTTAATCCCAAAATCTCAAGAACCCTAAATGACGTTCGGATGATTACGGATCAAATTGAAGAATATTTCGGTCTTTTAATTCGATCAAATCCCACCATTAGATGCGTAATCTTCTATTCTTAAATGGACATGGGTTAAAGAAATTTTTCGGGCTCGAATCCATGCCCAGATCCGCCATTAAAGCTAAAAAACGGAGCTTTCTGCTTGTCCGCGCGGAGGAAGAAGAAAGACTTCTTCGGAAATTACGAGTGTGGCCCTCTAGTTTCTAATTTGTGGCAAATCTGCCCTCCCCAAAATTAATAAATTACAATTTTAGCTCATATAATTTATAAGAATTATAATATTTAAGCTAAAATAAATAAGCTAAAATAATATTACAAAATGGCCCAACGTTATGGGCTTGTGGCATAAATGCCCTTTTTTACTTTGCAAAAATTACAAAAGTTGCCCAAATTAATATTAATTTTGTAATATTATTTTAGCTTAATTACAATTTTTACCCAAGTTTTGAAGTTGTGGAGAAATTGAATGAAAATAAAAAAATTGGCTTAAATCTGTAATTACTTAACGGAATTTTAAACGAAATGACGAGTTGGGTGGTAACAGTGTAACGAAGATGGATATACGGGTGGTTTACGGTAAATAGTCGTTATCCGGGTGGTTTCTGGCAATATGGCCTATTGTACGGGTGGTTTCCGGTAATTGACCCTAATTATAATGAAATACTATAGTAAATAAGTGTAACTATATGAAATTTCATGAAGTACTATAGTAAATAAGTCTAAGTATACTAGATTTAATGAAATATTATAATACATAAGTGTAACTATATGAAATTTAATGAAATACTATAGTACATAAGTCTAGGTATACTAGTTTAATGAAATACTATAGTATATAAGTCTAAGTATACTAGATTTTATGAAATACTATAGTATATAAGTCTAAGTATACTAGATTTAATGAAATACTATAGTATATAAGTGTAACTATATGAAATATAATAAAATACTATAATATATAAGTTTAAGTATACTAGATTTAATGAAATACTATACTATATAAGTGTAACTATATAAAATATAATAAAATACTATAATATATAAGTTTAAGTATACTAGATTTAATGAAATACTATACTATATAAGTGTAACTATATGAAATGTAATTAAATACTATAGTACATAAGTGTAACTATATGAAATATAATGAAATAATATAGTATATACGTGTAACTATATGAAATATAATGAAATATTATAATATATAAGTCTAAGTATACTAGATTTAATAAAATACTATAGTACATAAGTGTAACTATATGAAATATAATGAATTACAATAGTACATAAGTGTAACTATACATAAGTGTAACTATATGATATATAATGAAATACTATAGTATATAAGTGTAACTATATGAAATTTCATGAAATACTATAGTATATAAGTCTAAGTATACTAGATTTAATGAAATACTATAGTATATAAGTTTAAGTATACTATATTTAATGAAATACTATATACTATATAAATGTAACTATATGAAATTTAATAAAATACTATAATATATAAGTTTAAGTATACTATATTTAATGAAATACTATACTATATAAGTGTAACTATATGAAATGTAATGAAATACTATATAGTACATAAGCGTAACTATATGAAATATAATGAAATACTATAGTATATACGTGTAACTATATGAAATATAATAAAATACTATAGTATATAAGTCTAAGTATACTAGATTTAATGAAATTATAGTATTTTATATAGTTACACTTATGTACTATAGTATTTCATTATATTTCATATAGTTATACTTATATAGTATAGTATTTCATTAAATCTAGTATACTTAAACTTATATATTATAGTATTTTATTATATTTCATATAATTACACTTATATACTATAGTATTTCATTAAATCTAGTATACTTAGACTTATATACTATAGTATTTCATTAAATCTAGTATACTTAGACTTATATACTATAGTATTTTATTAAATCTAGTATACTTAGACTTATATAGTATAGTATTTCATTAAATCTAGTATACTTAGACTTATTTACTATAGTACTTCATGAAATTTCATATAGTTACACTTATTTACTATAATATTTCATTACATCTAGTATACTTAGACTTATTTACTATAGTACTTCATGAAATTTCATATAGTTACACTTATTTACTATAGTATTTCATTATAATTAAGTATTACGAACTTATTACTTATATACTATAGTTACACATTATGGTTAAGTATTATGAACTTATTACTTATATAATATAGTTATGTATTATAGTTAAGTATTACAAAATATATTAGTTATAAAGTATAGTTATGCATTGTAATTAAGTATTACGTGCTTATTACTTATATACTATAGTTAAACATTATGGTTAAATATTTATGAATTTATTACTTATATACTATGTATTATAGTTAAATATTATGAAATTATTACTTTCATACTATAGTTACACATTATGGTTAAATATTGTAAACTTATTACTTACATATTATATGCCGGGCACCAAATTGATCCTAAAATATTTTTTTACTAATCTAGATTAATTAACTTAACCAAGATTAAGACAAAACAAATGAAAAATACCCCAAAAATCGCAAAATGGGCACAAATTCAATCCCGCCGGAATAACTTCTTGACACCTCGTCGGAAAAACTCCAAATTGAATGGAAGTGGTCTTTTTTCAGCGATGTAAAGAGAGGGCTTTGAAAGAGGACCAATTTTCAAGGCTAGTAGTACCAACAATTGCAAGAATAAAGCTTTCATGTGCTCGAATTTCGGTCAAGAACAACCGGTAACGGGATTTAGGATTCATGAGTTTTGACTTCGAAATTGGATGCATTGGGGCAACGATTGAAGGGAATTTTATAGGCATTTTGAATCTTAGGACACCCTCAACAAGTCCCTATGGTTCATGCCCTCCAATTGAAGATGATTTGGTCCAATTTTGGATTTGTTCAAATCGGCCCCTTGGACGACACGGTGGCTTTGGGGATAAAGTTCTACGATTTTAATCGACATTCAATCTGATTAAATGTGGAATTATGTATATGATAAGGTCCTCTTAAATGCCCAATAGTTAATGGCTTCAATCGGATCCAAGAAATTTTCCAAATGCTCCATTGAAGCTTGTAAAAGCTTACGGATGGACTGCTCGAAGAAGCTATGCGCACGGGTTGAAGGCTTCGTTTTTTGGGCTTTTGGAGGGGCAAACGATGTCCGTTTTGGACGAATTTTATATGTACGGACTCGTATTGAAATTCTCTAGATGATTATGGGGGAAAAAATGCAATTTTGGGGA
Organism: Rheum nobile; assembly: GCA_027886185.1. Classification (NCBI taxonomy): domain Eukaryota; kingdom Viridiplantae; phylum Streptophyta; class Magnoliopsida; order Caryophyllales; family Polygonaceae; genus Rheum; species Rheum nobile. Next base: position 1,967,215 of record WOAB01000717.1, on the reverse strand, counting down.
ATTTGTTTTTGTACTGTACGCCTAAGGTAAGCGTGTGCTTTTAAACTTGCAAAAAAAAACAAAACTACACGCTTAAGCTAAGCGTGTAAGAACTGTGGGCTGTTTTTTTTAAATACCAATAATACCCCTACACGCTTAAGCTAAGCGTGTAAAACCGGACGCTTAGCTTAAGCGTGTAGTTTCGCGTCCATTTAAACATATTTTCGCGTGTGTTTAGCTTGTCCGTATAAAAAATACTAATTTAGCTATAGAAAATCTTTTTTTAAAATGAAATTAAAAGGGGAAAAGTTTGATAAATTATCTCATGTAGATAAAAGCATATTAATAAGGAAACAGTTATAACTATTTTTATTTATTTTTTGTTATTATATATGCTTAATTTGATATAGAGTGTGACTCAATAATTAATAAATCATTGTGATAAAAATGTTTGATTAGAGTAATAAGAAAAAATCATTTGGTCAAAATGATATCTAGAAGACTTGAACCTATAACTTATGGGTTCTTGAGAAATAATCTAACCACTAAGCTACACACAATTACTTGATTCTCTTTTTTAAATGATAATTATATTGGTATTATGATAAAGTTGTTTTGGGGATTTGAATAGATTTTTAACAATTAATGGGTTTTTATGAAATTCTATAAGGAGATTTATATTGATGAACGTTGACTCTGTCTTTCCTATTTGGTATGGGTGTTACAATTATTTGAATGAGTCATTTAGTTTTTTTTATTAAAAGTGATGTTATTTAAAAAAATTGACTATGGATTTGGATTGGATTAGATGTTGGTGTTGTTGAGAGTGTTATAAAGAATGATTTTAAAACAACTATATTTTTTGCAACTTCTTAATCATGGTGGAAAAATAGACAAAATAACAAACACATATTTACCTATTTAAAATTTATAGAGAACCAATTAATTAATTGTCTACGTGAGTTTGAATCTATCACAATGTGACAATATTTAAACAGTTATGTATTTCAAGAGATGTGGACCTCTTGTTTGTAATGTATAAAAAATACTAATTTAGCTATAGAAAATCTTTTGTTTAAAATGAAATTAAAAGGGAAAAAGTTCGATAAATTATCTCGTGTACATAAAAGCATATTAAGAAGGAAACAATTATAACTATTTTTATTTATTTTTGTTATTATATATGCTTAATTTTATATAGAGTGTATCTCAATAAGTAATAAATCATTGTGATTAGAATGTTTGATGAGAGCAATAAGAAAAAAAAAATTGGTCAAAATGATATATAGAAGACTTGAACCTATAACTTATGGATTGTTGAGAGATAGTCTAACCACTAAGCTATATACAATTACTTGACTCTTTTTTTTAAATGATAATTATATTGGTATTATGATGAAGATGTTTAATGAGAATAATAAATGGTTGTAACAACCCATTCTTATATGTATATACGATATAAGATAAGATTGTCATCCATCTATAGCTCTTTTGATTTCTGATGGAGTATTTCCAATGAATTGAAAAATATGGGAGAAGATAGATGCTTATAAAAACATTTAGGGAAATTTCTCTTGGTGCCCCTGAGTTTAGGGTTATTCATGTTGGTGTCCCACGATTAAGTTTTTTCCAGTTGGTACCCCTAAGGTTTTGATTTGTTCTCTTTGTAACCGAAATTTTCCATATCCGTATCATTTCGGTTCGAATTGATCAAATCGAAGCTCATCATTATGTTTATTGACCTCAACTTAGTAGGATTCGACTCCTAAAACAATCAAATTCATACTCAAACCATTCCGATTTGAATTCTTAAGGTCGGAACGGGTTGTTGCTTCGGAATTCAAATCGACATGGTTCAGATATGAATTTGGGTATTTTAGGAGTCAAATCTTACTAATTTGAGGGCGATGAACACAATGGTGGACTTAGATTTAATCAATTTGAACTTGAATGATACAAACATGAAAAAGTTTGGTTACGAAGCAAACAAACTCAAACCTTAGGGGCACCAATCGGAAAAAACTTAATCGTGGGACACCAACAAGAATAACCCTAAACTCAGGGGCACCAACAAGAATTTCCCAAACATTTAAATTCAAGTGAAGAGTAAGACTAAGAGTGAGGATATGTTCTTGATGGGGTATTTTTTATATCGATTTTTCTTACCTATGCCCTAAGGGCATGCATAAGTTAAGATCTTATATGTAGAAATTTTTGATTATGTGTTACTCCCTCCGTCCTATTATATAGTTCCTCTTTCCTTTTTTTGCACTATTAACAATGGAAGAGAATCTTCAAGATTTCTCCCAATATATAAGAAAAAACATAGTCATGTGGGGTCTTGTTTGATTCGTCTCAATGAGTACTTTGACAATATCAAAAAATTATAATTTTTATTAACATGTAATTAGAGATATTAATGATATAAAACTTGTATCGGCAAACGTGCCCTTGTGAAAGAGGAACTATATAATGGGACGGAGGGAGTATTTTTTTTGGATTTTTTTTTAAATGTATTCACCTTTCCTTCGTTAAGGTTTATATTTTTTAATAGAAATTCTTAACCTATATCCTTAAAAAAAAACCGTTTTTATATTGCCACAGCAGGTGATTGAATGAAACATAAATTAGAAAAAAAATGTCTATATATAATTATATGTGAAAAGTTTTTTGTGACAGATGAAATGTTTCAATACTTAAAAAGGTGTAACTCCCGCCTTCCTTGGTTAATTATTAATTTCTACCCTTCCAAATTCCTAGTAGTAATTTTTCTAGAAAAACTCTCTTTTAATTGACTATAGACTATAGATTAGTTCGAATTTATTCTATAGAGTTATTTGCTATATATATGAAACAAACCTACCCTTCCAAATTCTCAGTAGTAATTTTCATGAAAATTCTTCACTCTAATTGACTATTTATATATTAATTCATTCGATGAATCAAACAAACCCAATCTTCCAAATTCCCAGTAGTAATTTTGCTTAAAAATCACTCTTTTCCAATTGAATATAAATTCATTCAAATAATTTTCCTAAAAAAAATCTTCTATTAATATTAATCAATTCAAATTTATTTCAGAGAGAGCGAGTTTGAAACGTATGTTATATAAAAATATTAAATGCTTTTAGTTTTAAAGTTATCTAGACTAAATTGTAAATAATAATTGCCAAAAAATGAATTAGGAAGCTCTATTTTATACGGAGTAATATGTTAATATATTTAGAAAGTAGGATATAAAAACTTTTCTATAGTTATATGATATTCATATATTAATAACGTTTATCATAATTTTGCATTGTTAATTTAGTTTTAAAGTTTTCCTAGGCTAAATTGTGAGTAATTATTGCCAAAAAAATGATAATTTACTTTGAATCTTGCTATAGACTATCTGACATAGATCGAGTTGACTATACGTTGAGCATGAACTTGTTTGAATGTGTTCTTGCCCTTAATATTATTGTGTACTCCTCTATCCTAAAATACGACTATCATCTCTCGTATTGGTTGTTCTTGCTTCTGGTGGATCAGTACTATTTGAGTATTGTATTCCTTTTCCATGGATACTAGGAAAAATATGATGAAAGAAGTGATTTATTCTATTCCATAGAGTGCTACTGAAACAATGACCAGATCTCTTCTATCACAGCACAAATTTGAATCCTCAATCTAAACCTTCTGGGGGGAAAAAAACACCGACAATATGACTAAGAACCACAACTCGATTTCCTCTTTTAACAACAAAGACAAAGGGAAGCATTTGAACGATGCCTCAAGTTTGGGAATAATGATAATGTCTCTAGGTCCAGGAAACACCATTTTATTAAGCTTTCTAAGTTTTTTTGGAAGGCCAAGCTTTTGATTGATAAGGAAGATCATTATGCTCATGAGAAAAACTAGAATATTAAGAAAATGCTATTATCCATCCATATTATTCAGACCCTTTTCTTAAATGGATTACCTGTACAGTGGAATGGATGAGTACTTCTTTTCACTTCTGTTTTGTTGGGATGATGTCCCTTTCCTGACCCTTAGCATGAAATCTGAACTATTTCTCACCAATGTTGTTTACTCGTTTAATTTGGTTTGCTTTTCTAGATCTTCTCTTTTTAGATGATGGAAGCTTGATTTGGGTGCAAACAAAATTTTCTTCAATCCTAACTCATGTAAACTTTCCAAACATACCACTGATATTGTAATCTTCCCTATGATTAATAGACAAAATGATGAACGAAGGGCTTGGCACTTGTTTAAATCTCTCCTCTACATCTTTTTGGTGATACTTCTGCCTTCCTTTTTTTATTTTCTTGATTTTAACTTATGGACACACATTGATTTCGATCCTTTTTTGACCATGTCAATGAAGCTAACCAACGATTACATTATATGCCACTTTCTAGAACTTCCATTGCTTGTTTGAAGTCTAATACGCACATGTCTATGACAACTTGCATTATCAATTTTTTCTTTTCTACTCGCAAAGATCCTCAAAAGTTTGTAGGAAAATGGTACACCATTTGACTGTGACACTAGCTACGAATGATAAGAGATACTCAGATACATGAACATATCTTATGACCAAATGCATGAGCTTAAAATGAAATTTTAATTTCCACTACTACAAAACATGGCAAATAACCCGGGCGTTTAAGGGTATATAACCCGGATCCGGTCCGGGTTAAAGAGCTACGCCGCATTTGCTCGAGATCAAATAACCCGGACCTAAAATCGACATGTCCGGATTATTTGCCTCTCACAATTTTCCCGCATTTTTCCAAGATCTGGGTTATTTGAACATCAAATAACCCGGATATTAGCACATCCGGATTATTTGATGTTCAAATAATCCGGATATTAACTATCCGGGTTATATAAAAAAACCCATATAATCGGGTTATTCGGGTTATTTGACCTAACAAAAAATACATCGGATTTTACATGTCCGGGTTATTTGATTCAAATTGTGTTGTTAATAAACTGATTATGATATCCGTGTTATTTAGTGAAGACACCATAACCTCTATGAATGACATTTTAGGCACTTGTAATGATTATACATAATAATTAACAACATTCTCAAACTCAATGTCACTAACCAAACAAGTCATTGACAAAATCAATATCACAACTGCATATAACTAAGGCAATATATGTCATTGCTAACTCCATGTCACAACTACAAATAACTAAGACAATATGTCATTGTCAACTCAATGTCACAACTAAAAATAACCTTTGCAATGTCTTCTTCTTCAACAGTGATGGCAATTATCTACAAGAGAGTCCAAAATCACAGGTGTGAAAATGCACTTAATCCAAATCCAAAGTCTGAAATCATTTAAAAAATACATGTTACATTCTGATTTTATATTTCATGAACCACAAAATCACAGGTGGACTGCAATCACTTATAGTAGGACAATGCACAAGGCAGTCACAAGACAAAGAAGAACTTTGAATTTTCACCTTCAGATCCCTATGGTAGACACCTCTCAGTGAACTCAGAAATTGTCACTAGCCACCTGCAACAGACGTGAACATAGAAAAAATATCGACATATTTATAACTTACAAAGTGATATATAAGATCCATTCATCTTCGACATGGTTCATCTTGATCATGATTCATGATGATATGTTTTTTATAATAAAGGATTTTTTATATTAAATACTTACAGATAGAAGAGTCTCGAGGTTTGTTCCTCACAAAGGCATAGTCATGCTTAACTTGTTGTAAGCACATTTGACATCTGCAAAGATGATTGAAAGTCAGTCATATATATGGACCACATTGACGTTAAAATGTATAGAAACAATTCATTTTTATAAATCAAGTAATTGCCTAATAGTTGTCGAAAGCCAATAAGAACAAGGGTTTACAATTAGGGATGCATCTAAGCAAACAATAGCTCACATCAACTCACCTAATCTAAAATTTTAAGATGCTAATCAATTAACACAAAAGAGTCAATAATTGTGATCGAAAAAGTAAACCAAGTCATTTGAAGACAAATTCTTAAGAATTTACATCTGCTGATTGTAACAGCTAGATTCAAAGCAAGACATAATTTCCTACTCTAAAAATGATATCCAGATCGCAATCATAAGGGAACCGGAAAATGAAAACATATGAAGTGATTAGTACCTGAAGTGCAACAGCATATCCACCACCACTACATCAACAGATGCCAATTTCACAAATAAAACATTACAAATATAAAGAAACCATCATTCATAGACACGAATCTTTTATTGTAAGATTAGGATGATTCAGTTCATTCATTATTTATCTGATTATATATACAATAACACAAACATTGAAAGAACTAAATCATTATTCGACAACCAAAAAATTGATTAACTATGTGCTATTGCTATTGTGACAAGAAGGTTTAGATTAAACTTTAGGACATAGATATATTATTCAATTCAAGTTTTACCAGTCAAATGAAGCAACAACGATTATCATTTCATTGTTACTTGTTTACAAATATCTATTTAATACTCCTTAAGGAACAACAACAAACACCAAAAGGCCTACACAGAATTGTTCTCATTTTGTTTGTTTGTTTCTTAATCAAGAGAATTATCTAGAAGAATGCCTCTGGTTCCAAGTCAAATATTGAAATCTATATCCAACACTAAGAACATACATAAAACCATATAATCCCTCCAATGCACTATAAGCATCTTCTTTGAATTTAACAAATAGTTTTAAATTTGTGTGAGCTTATCAAAGTGTCCACTATGTTCTAACATACATATATTATACAAAAAAATGCTGACTACCATTTTTTCTAAATGTAAAAAGGGTTCAATTAGGAATTTATAGTATTCTAAATTTGGTGAATGGACATATTTTTACCAAACGGTCAGAAAGTAGGACATTTAATAGTGGTATCGAGTAACAAATGCAAGTTGTTTCAAAAACTAATATTGAAGAAGGCATCTACATATCATTATTTAAATAAAGCAACAGCAAGAAGCAGGCATGCCAGCTACTGCGTGGAGGATTTTACCTCAAGATGTTGTCACTAATACCAAAACATACCTTGAATTTGCTTTTATCTGATGAATGAACACGACATACAATTCCGCCATGCAGATCCTCCTCTATCAGATTAACAGAGTAAAAGTGGGCACACTGTTTCTCAACCTGCAAGAGGGGAAATACTAAAAGATGAAACATATCTTGTAAGCTGTAACAAATATTCTGTACTTCTAAAAACGTAGATACCGACGATCAGTTCAAGGGACATCAATGAATCATTACCCTTCTAAGCAGTGGTTGCCCCAGAGGAAGTGGATGAATGAGTACCTTTCCATTCAATGCCTCCTCCAACATAGTTGCTGATACAATAGTCTTAGTTGGAATGCCAACTTTACTGATTTTATGAAAATAAACAAACACCAATGAAGTAAAAAGGCTCATTAGTTTTTTTTTTTTTTTTAGCGCTCTGATCTAGTCTTCGCTCTGGAATCCATGCTTCTCTGCAGAATGCAAACCGACATTCAAGAAACCCTCAGCCGGGTCAACAACTATGTAAACATATCAGCTTTCTGTTGAAACTCGCATAGAAATTTGCAAATCAAGAAAATTTGAGATGAAAATAGTAAACAACAAAGTAGTTGAGAGAAGAAACTAATCTCAAATTCTCAATTAGTCTTATAAAACTGCGAAATATGAATCTCAGATGGGAATGAAAGGGGAATCACCTGAGTATCAAGCCCTGAGAAGAAATTCCAGATCTTCCAGATAGTGAGAAGCTAATTCATCGAATCCCTAGTCAGAATCCGCCAATGAATCCAGCAAAGCTTCTCAAATTGGTCTTTAACTTCGAGCAGAGCAAATTTGGTGGAGACTTCCAATCTGAAACCAGAGAGAGGCGAGAAAAGTTAGGCATGCTACAAATCTGAAGACTTCTCAAATTGGTCTCTAATTTCGCCAAAAAAGTTAGGCAAAGAATCGAATACTTACCAGAGGAGGAAGAGCAGAGTGAAGTTTAGTGGAGACTTCCAATCCGTAACCAGAGAGAAGCGAGGAGCAGGAACACGATGAAGGATTGAGGGAGGCTACAAATCTGCTTGGAGTTTGACTGACAACGGAGAAGGGCGCGCAGAATGCTGAGAAGTGAGCCCGGAGAGGAGATGAGGTGGGCGACATGGTGGTGCAGATCGAGTCCAGGAGGTGGACGGCGTGGTAGTGTAGATCGAGTCACGCAGAGAAGATGTCGATCAATTTGGGGCTAGGGCTTGGTTACGTAGAAGGGAGAAGATGAGGTTTCTATAGAATCCGGCTTTCATTTAGACCCATAAATAACCCGGATCCAAAATTTATGGAAAATTAGACTGCATAAATAACCCGGATATTGGCGCATCCGGATTATTTAAGTGCTCATTTGTTGTATTTAACCCGGATCATGACACGCCCGGGTTATAAAATATAATATCCATTTTTCAACAGTTTTATAACCCGTCATTTGCACGCCCGGGTTATTTTCTACGGGTTATTAGGACATTTTTATAATAGTGCAAGCAGTCCCAAGGAAAGCAATCTAACGTTCCTTGCCCAGAACGTGCTAAGCAACGCAAGAGTGTTGTGCCCAACAAGAAGTATGTTCAAATGGATCAATTTAAGTTGTGTTGGTATTGTGGGGACAATAAACATTTACAGAGAGACTGTGAAAATGAAAAAGAAGTTCTCCGAAGAGCACACAAAGAGAAGGAACAATAGAAGTAATAATGTGAACTTGAATGACTTCTATGATGATTTACATATGAATAATCATAATCATGCTAGATCTAGGAAGAAAATTATTGTCATTGATCGTGCTATTCCTAGGGAACAATTGCATTATGTGTCTCGACCAGGTAAGGCTAAGCTTGCTTAGGTCGCCAAACCTTAACTTTTTCTGTGCAAGTTGAAGTGAGGGGGAACGAGAAGTGGTACATTGATAGTGCTTGTTCGTGCCACATGACCAGAAAAGAAGATTAACTCACCTCACTTCACAAACACTCCAGAAGGAGCGTAGCCCTTGGAGACAAGAGATGCAAAGAAACCATAGGAACAGGCGAAACAAAACTAAACTCCAGCATTACGATAAGAGAGGTAAGTTTAGTTCAGGAACTTGGTTTTAGTTTGTTGAGTGTTGCACAACTTTGCGACCAAGGGAACAACAAGACGGTCTTCACTTCACAAGAATGTTATGTTAAAGATCGTGAAACCAAGAACATTATTCTTAGAGGAATCAGATTCAAGGATGTGTACATTGTGGACAAGAATTTCAAGCCAAAAAAGTTTCTATGCTTTGCGTCTATAGCTGATGAGATGGAACTGTGGCATAGAAGGGTTAAATGCTAATCTTTGACTGATCCACAAACTTCATGTAAAGGAACATGTACGTGGACTCCCAAATGTTAGATCAGAGTTCCATGGTGTGTGTGATGCGTTATCATCTCCAGAACGCTTCGACGGGGTGGATCTAGGTAGAAGACGGATCGGATTCGCCAATCTCCCAAAACCGAGAACAAGTGGTGAAATTGCCACTTGTTAAAGGGAGGTTGTGGGTTCGAATCCCACCTTCAACAACCTACATGCTAACACCCTGGGAACGGGTTGGGGTGTGTGGCCTGCAGGCCTGATGAGTTTGGGCTGGACCCGCCGGTCTAGCCAGGTCGAGGCTAGCCAGCCCCCGGTGCGGGGACCCACCAAGCTGGGTGTAGGGTCGAATCTCATCAATATTCATGTTGGATGTATGTTTCATACTCTGAGTAGTTGATATTCAAATTTTATGATGTGATATTCACTCTAATGTTGTTGATATTCATGTTGGATCAGTTTGGGTATTTTGTTAGTGTTGTTTGTACTGTTTGCAACTGATATTCAAATTGTTTGATGTGATATTCATAAAAATGCTTTTGATATTCATGTTGGATGTACGTTTCATGCTCTAAGTAGTTGATATTTGAATTTTATGATGTGATATTCACTATGATGATGTTGATATTCATGTTGGATCAGTTTTAGTGTTTTGTTGGTGTTGTTTGCACTGGTTGCCATTGATATTCAAATTGTTTGATGTGATATTTATGCAAATGCTTTTGATATTCATGTTCGATCAGTTTTGGAGTTTATGTTTAGAGTTTAGTGTGCATGGATTTAAGGTTTATGGTGTAGAGGTTTAAGGTTTAGGGTTTATTAGTTTAGGGTTTATTGGTTTAGGATTTAGGGTTTATTGGTTTAGAGTTTAGGGTTAAATGTTTATGATTTATTGGTTTAGAGTTTAGGGTTTAGGGTTAAAGGTTTATTGGTTTAGGGACTTTTTGATATTTATGTGTTATTTTGTTGATATTCGTACATGTATATACTGATGTTCAAGAATACAAAAAACATGTAGAGTTCTATTTCTCTCTCATATTATTGTATAGCAATATTCATGTTTTTTTTGGTATTGATATTCATGTACACTTTGATGATATTCATGAATATAGGTCCAAGGGATTAATGAATCTAGGTGCAAGGTTTGTCGATTTTGCCAAAAAGAAGCACGAAATTCTAAACATGAAGTGACGTGACAATAAATAAAAGATTGATTGTGGTGTATACGCATATGCCATGTGGATGCATACCTAGGTCAAGGTGTAAAGTATTGTGAAACTGGATTCAAGCATAGCAATATTCATGGTTATTGGATTTACCGTTTTTAATGACTATTATGCAATTTGTTTTGCAACTTAGTTCAATCGAATCTATTTACTACACGCAAAGTTTATGATTTACGTTTATATCTGACTTCATTCTACGTTATTATTGCATATTCTTTCATGTTTTATCAATATTTTCAAATGATTCTACTAGTGTATAACACAACAATTGCAACTCTGTGCACAACGACGTATGCATGAATATCAAATGTAACTCAATGAATATCGTTAAGAAATTCAAGAATACTAGTTCAATTAATATGAATATCAATTTAGTTAATGTGAATGTATGAAACACGAATCTGATTATCAAATATACAACTTTACCTTGCAGTTCACACAGTATGTTTGAAGATCACTTATAAATTCATGAAAATAAAAACACAAATCCAATCATAGTAATTCAAAACATACATGTTTTGCTAGGCAAATCTTGAATTTTTGGATCAAACATATGAATATCTTGTATTAGAATACGAATATCAGGTCATATATATCGAATACAAGCCCAATTCTTATTAGTGCAAAAGGTATGAATATCGCTACTCAAAACATGAATATCTAGAATAAGAATGCGAATATCTAAACTATAAATCTTTTTTGCAATTCCCACGGTCATGTCATGCATACTTGTTGCACCTCTTGCATTTCCTCATGCCATTCGTTAGTATAATTATATCCTTCTTCTTCCTATCTTTCAACTTGTGCCATTGTACTTGTCCCTCGCTTGAATCATTCTCTATGCACAACCCTGATAATACATGTGGAAAACTAATGAATACCAATGATGATTATATGTATTGCATGAATATGTATACACAATGCACATATGAATACCAGTATACGAGATCATGAATATCAATGCAATACAAACGAACATAATAATGTATAACACCAATGCATTGTGGAACAAAAAAGAATGAATATTTGTGCACAATACATGAATATCATTTACAACATTTTGAATATCATTGAACATGCACAAATTTTGTTATAAAACACCAAGCATATTGCATTATTCATAATTTCGTGAACGATATTCACGTACGATAATATCAATACTAAGTTGTTGCATATGACTTGATATTCATATTTTCATGATCGATATTCATGATAAAAGACAACTATAGTAATGAATATCGTTGTACTATATGTGAATATCAAACAGAACATTCTAAATATCATTACACAAGTATATTGCATCGCTCGACGACACTCATGAAAAGATGAAATCCATAGATGAATATCTACATAGACAACATGAATACCCAACAAGTGAGTATGAATATCACAACAGTACGCATCTAACATTGATTGTTCGAAACAACTTCGAAAAATCTAGTTCATGAAGAATTATACAAACCAGACCGACAAAACCTGTTTTGACATTCCTAATTAATGTAATTGATGATCAAAATTGAAAGAACTCACCTTGTTCCATGTCGATGAAAACGATTGCTTCAAAAGGGAGGTTGGAAATGATTCAAAAGGGATGCTGTTTAACGTTTTTCACTAAATGAATTGAAGGACTCCAAGATCTGGCTTTGGAGGATCGACGGAGACAAAGATATGGTTGGTTTGATTCGATTGATCTCATTCGATTCTCGATCATTTTCGATATTCAAAGTCTTTCAACAAAATTGGATGGAGAAGACGATGAAGTGACAATGCTTGTTGGATTCGATTGACTTTTTTCGCAAATCGGAGCTCTTGAAATGGTGGATTTGTGGGAGACGAACCAAATCTGGGTGGAGGATTGGATCTGTAAATGGATGGCATAATCTATGACCTCTCTCTCCAAATCTCCTGCAAACTACCTTATTTAGAAGCAGTTATTTTCTGAAATTCAGAAAATCATTTAGGATATCAATCCCATGTGAAACGCCCCTATACACCCTCATTTTCCTCTCCCAATCCAGCCATCCATCACCCCCAATCCGACGCTCCACGTTCATCCACTCGTTTGACCATAACATTCGTTTTACCTGAGCGTCCCTCTCACGTTATATTTATATATATATATATATATATATATATATATATATATATATATATCCGGAAAAGAAGTTAATTATAAGATTAAATATATAGTTTATTTTTTATTTTATATATTTGTTTTTGGAAAAAATTGCTAAACCTAGACTACGTTATTGTACTATGTTAAACGCTCGATTTTTACTAGAACTACCTGTTATAAACGAAATTACTTTTACTCACCCATTATAAGCATTTCGTTAGCGTTGAACCACCCAAGAGTAGGAATCGTTAGCTTGGCCGTTAAATTGAGTGAAAAGACAAAATACCCCTATTATTTATTAGAGATTACAACTTTGCCCTTGTACAATATCTTCGTTAGCTTGGCATGTTCTTGATTTTTTAAAGAACAAGGCCATTAAATCTCCACAAATTTTGGCCAAGACAAGTGGAATTGAAGAATTTGGAATGGTAACAAGTAGAGTTGAAAATTTTGGGGGCGTTTAGGGTGGAGACAAATTAAATTGATCGGGTTAGAAATCAGGTCAAACTACCCTCTGGTCATACTACCTCATTTTTGACAAGTAATCCTGAATTCCGTAATTTGTATCATCAGTGACCGTTGTGCGCACGTTGGTGGAACTGGAAGCTTTGGCGACGCCACCACCAGATCCTCGGCGCGAGTGACTTGTATGCACCGTGAGTTAGAAGCTTTGACTCGCTGCTAGAGTTTCTACTTCTAGCCCGAGAGATTTCTTCCCTTCGTAAGCTCGTCTATATGCATTTCCATGGCGATTACTCCACCTTCAATCTCCTTACCACTTTAATTTTGCGCTGTTGAATCCTCACTCTCCAATTTCACCCTAACGAAGAGGTAAATTGAGTTCACATTTTACATAGATGAACTCCAAGTTCGAGTAGACCTGCTAGGAATTGGTGATTTGTAAGGTTTGGGGGTTATTGATGGGGAGGAAGAGGCCTAGGAAACCTCTGAAGGTGCAGATCTTCCAAGCTTCGTAAATGGTGAATTGATGAATTCCTAGTGGGAGGATGTTTTTTCAAACCGGGTGTGTCTACCACCGCAACCGCCGCCTTAACCATCTCCTTCTCTTCTCTGGCCGATGAAGTCTCACCATGTCTGTCGTAGAATATCTTCTCCCTTGGATTTCCTCTTGTGCCTCTCCGTTACCACTTTCTCCGCCACCAGAGAATATTTCCTTGATTTCAGATCCCCGAGTTTCTCCCTATATATAAACTGAGCGAAAATTACAAATCTACTTAAGAAGTTGAGGAGAACACACTTAGCAACAATGGCATCAAATGGAGTTGTTTCGCTAAAGAAGATGAGGACAATTGTAATTTGTAAAAAAATAACAAGGGTATTTGGTCTTTTTTCTCAAATTGACGGTCAAGCTAACATTCTTGCGTTTTGGTGGTTCAGTGCTAAGGGAATACATATAATGAGTGGTTAGAAATAATTTCATTTATAAAGGGTGATTTGAGTAAAAATAATACACATTTAAAGGGTTTTTTGCCGTAATTTTTCCCATGTTAATTGGATTAATGGATGGTTGTTGTAAATACCTTACTTAAAGGTGTTGGATGTTCACTACTCATAAAGGTTCTCAAGTTACTATTTTGACTCATTTACTAGATATAAGTTATCTAGCTATTTATTCTTTTTATTCAATTGTAACCTTGTAACATCTTGTCTCTATTACCCTATAAATAGAGGCTTATGTAAAGAACAAATATAACAAATAGAAGAAAGAATATTTGGTGTGCAATACCATTCTATCTCGTCTCTTTATACTCTCTTAACAAATTATCAATCTCTATATTTTCATTCGTTTTATAACACGTTATCGGCACAAATTGCTCAACCTGAGTTATGGTTTGATTCTCTCATTTTGTATCTTGCTCAAGCGAAGTCTTAGCCCCCACATGGAGTGTTTGATTCTAATCAAATTCTAACATGAAGGTATGATAAATTATTATATTCATAGATTTTATATTATGAAAATAAAATATGATATTCCGTGAAGTGGATGTATGTAAATATAGTATAATCCCCTAAAGTGGATGTTTGATAATAAAGCTTATTAGCAAGCGAAGAGACAAACTAAAATCATCCGCAGAAGAGGATATATTTACATGAAATATCATCCCAGTAGTGATGGTTTATCCCTTTAAGAGGATATAAATTTGAACCAAGTAACGTCCTTGTAGTGACGAATACTATACTCGGATTTATGAGTGTCATCTCTAGAAGAGGATGTACATATGAGACAACTTGTGTCCTCGTAGAGACAAGTTGCATTCCTATAAGTGGTGAATATCGTCTTGTAATGGTGAAAGTCGTTCCTTGAAGTGAATGAAAACAAGAATTGTATTTTCTAATAGGGACGAGCATGAATTAATATGTAAATTGATATATATATATATCTCCCGAAGTAGACATGTATACAAAATTGAGACAAATATAAACCTCTGAAGTGGTTATATGTATCAGTTGTATAAATTATATTACATCCCTGAAGTAGGTGTTATAATATTTGGATCATCTCTCGAAATAGATGATGAAACACATTTGAGATATCACTTCTCATAGCCAGTGGTAAGAAGACAAAGAAATTTCATTTTGATAAAGTTTATTCCAGTTTGTATATTGTTGGTTTGAATTTGATATATACTATATTTTTTATGTATTACAAGCTCATATCTAACTAGCTAATTGCTAATTTCATATATTCCTCATTGATGCTTGTTATTATTTATTGTGTTTTATTACATGATGAATGTAAAAAATATAACTTGTTTATGAATAATGCATTTATTATAGGATGTTGGTCAATGTTTCATAACTTACTATATTTATGAGCTTTGACTATAACTTATTTATTGATGTTTAATGTGTGAAGCTTCATGGATTTAATCCCCCAAAGTAGATAAAACTGACACATATATAAATAACTATTACCTCCAGTAGAAAGTGATAAAAGTGAAAGAGTTTTTTATGGTTGAACTCTTGTCATATAATATTATATGGTTGAGCTCTTGTCACCCGAAGTTGACAATGAAAAATATTATTCTCAAAATATAATCCCCGAAGAGGCTGCTATGAGTTATATGAATTTTATTCCTCGAAGCGGATTTATATATAGATTTTCATATATTTCCGAAGTAAGTGATAAGAAATATATCATCTCTTGAAGAAGGTGAATATTTTCTATGAAAATATAATCTCTCGTAGTAGATTATGAAATGCATATGAATATATCGACTCCCGTATTAGATGATAAAAGTTATTGAAAGAAATGATATACTTATCTAGTTGCCACCCGAAGTTGACAATTGAGATTTTATGATATTTTATTTTTGAAGAATATGACAAAACGCCTAGTATCTGTCACCTGAAGTGTACAAATAAAATCTACTATGTTTATCGTTTATTTACATTTTCTTATATATTATTATATATATTTCATATACTATACTTCATTCTTATTTATTTCTTGTTCATCTTATTTGTGATGATTGTTATATTTTAATTTGTATACTCTTAAGTGTTTCCGGAAGAAACTCGTTATGAGTTTCTAATGCCAAACTTATTGGCTGGTAAAAATTTGGGAGAAACATGTGGCCATTGAATTCCCGTAGAATTGTGCTATGCATGATCTTAATTATCATCAACTACACGAGATCCTGAAGACTCGAATTTGGAATATTAGGGATCATTATAAGATCTAGAAGAGTTAGATGATCTCATTCCAAATCATGTACTCCAGTAGTAGTACAAGAATAATAGGTCTATGTCACATTCAGAATAATTTATAAATAACCACCAACCACGACTTAGTTTTTGAAGACCATATGATGACAACTTCTAGCATGCTTGAAGTATGCCACCTCTAGTAGAGGGTGTGGAAGGAGATACGGTTAAGAGCGTAACCGTTGTCATGGTTATGGTTTATAGCTAGAGTCTAATTGTGTATGGTTTAACTCTAATGTCTTGAAGACATTAAGGTAGTTGGTCATTAGTCTAGTACCAGATGTATGATACCACGTCTTATGTCGTGGAGACTAATCTTATTTAAATTGAAGGTCTGAATGCACCCATTTTGAGGCATCGTTTTTCTAGAAATCAAGATAATGATTTATTTGATTTTCAGTTGATGATCTTCCAAATTATGAATGGGTCACCCATGTGAAAATTTTCAATGATGGACAAGTATAAATGTCCATGATGGTGTCATCAACATATATCATTTGAAAAATCAGAAGTTTTTCACAAATATGCGAATGGAAAATTTGGTGTGAATATTATGTTCGAACTGAACAATCTCATAAATGACCATATAAGAGTGTCTATCTTGTTACTTGAAGAAACAAGAATTTATTCGAGAGATATATTTTGACAAAATAGTTGTCATATGGACACCAATTAAGTAAGATTGAGGATGATGTCAGATATATAAGTATTCATCTCATAGACTAGCCCGAAGCAAGTCTAAAAAGAAGATGATAACTTACACACCTAGATTATATGACACTCTATATAACCATTGAAGTATATAATATCACTAACTAGAAATTAGTTGGTTTAAATAATATGTGGCATGATAAATTCGATCACCCAAGTGAAATAATGATACACATGATCATTGAATATTCACATGGACACTATAGGACCAGAAGATCCTGAGACATGATGTTCTTTTCCTAAGGGATAAGGGTGACCTAGTATGTGAAGTTTTCTATGGTCCTTGACTGAGTTCGAGAGACATATAAGGATCGAGTACACCGGCATGTGGACCAATGTGAATTATCATATATTTTATGATGTTGATAGATGCCTCAACACATTGGCTACACAAATTAAGTGGGAGAATGAGATAAATTAATTAGTGTAGCAGTTGAGCATTTTGTAGCTCCTACACATTCACAAAATGACCTAGTAGTGTCGTTAATAATACAATCAAAATGGTCATAAAATGGCCCAGTAGTGTCGTTAATAATATGATCATAATGAATGCATTGACAAATGCTAATACATGACGTATACGACCTAGTAGAGTCGTTAATCATATCAAATCATAAATTTGGATGTCGAGATTTTAATTCGACTAAGACCGTCTGCTTATGATTCTCCTATTTGAAACTTGTCTTTGGAAAAGAACTAAAAGTTTTTGGATATGCGGTATACGTCCTTTTACCTCCCTCAATATGTTAAAGGAATGCCACAAAAAAGTTGGAATTACACGATGGGTTTGATTCCCTATCGTTTATCAAATACCTAGAGCTTATGAGCGGGTGATCAATATATTGCTCAGTATTGAGATTATCACTTTGATAAGGTGAATATCCCAACATTAGGGGGAGAAGGAAACAAGACTACTATGTAAGAAACTGTAGGGAACACAATTTTTACATTTTATATCCGAGGGTAATTGAACCTGAAGTTCAAAGCAATGAACCTGAAATTCAAAAACATGAAACCGAAGTTCAAAAACATGAACTAGAAGTTCGATGGGTCGTTTAGATAATATGCTATCAAATGTAATTACTAGGGCTATGATATTGTGACAAAGTCACATATACAAGAGCCATTTATGGATGGTAAGGATAAGAAAACTCTTTATAGACTCTTAGTTATTACAAAGACACTAGAAGGTTTGAGTGAGGATGTTGATCCTCAAACAAGAGTATCGACATTGCAATGATTGCTTGTGCTGCAATGAAGTAATTTGAGGAAGCTAGATTGTTTGAATAAACATGATGATTTTTGGACCAGTAGTTCAAATACTGGAAAACATGAAATTTTTAAGCTGTATAAAAATGTCACGAGTTTGTGATTTAAAGATATAATGGTCATATAAGGCTTTACAGAAAAGTTTGCACTAGAGTATATGGAACTCTATTCACTCGTAATGAACTCTATTCACTCGTAATGAATTTTGAGCATTTAATTGTACTCTTTTCCCTAGCATTGGTTTTTGTCCCATGGGGTTTATCCACGTAAGGGTTTTTAACGAGACAATATGTATACTACAAAGTGTACATCCAAAGGGAGTGTGTTGTAAATACCTTACTTAAAGGTGTTGGATGTTCAATACTCTTAAAGGTTCTCAAATTACTATTTTGGAGTTTGGATCATATGCGGAGCACTCTTCCCGTGCGGACGTGCGGAGCATGTACTTTTGGGTCTTATTTGTGCACTTTAACGTCTTATTTGTGCACTTTTTCAATTTTTTTTTCTTTTTCAAAATTTTTTCCAAGCATTTTTCAAATTTTTTGCAAAAGTGCACAAATAAGGCCCAAAAGTGCACAAATAAGGCCCTATAGTGCATGTCCGCACGTCCGCACAGGAAGAGTGCTCCGCACCGGAACCGCACTACCCATTTACTAGATATAAGTTATCTAGCTATTTATTCTTTTTATTCAATTATAACCTTATAACATCTTGTCTCTATTATCCTATAAATAGAGGCTTATGTAAAGAACAAAGATAACAAGGAGAAAAAGAAATATTTGATGTGCAATACCATTCTATCTTATGTCTTTATACTTTCTTAACAAATTATCAATTTCTATATTTTCATTCATTTTATAACAATGGTTTTGTTATAAAGAGTAATGTTGTCAATTGGAGATTTGAAAATGAGTTGATAAAAAGATCTTCTGTCAAGCACAATGGTGGCAACGAATTATATTCCATAAATCACGATGATTGATATGTATAGTCATTAATTAATTTTCTATGGTTCATAGTGGAAATGTTTTCCACATTAGTTATATACATCGTTATCTTCGTGCGGCGGAAAACAATAATATTTCAAAAATGTCATAATCAAGGTGTTATCGATCACATTAAGTGTATCTGCTTTTCTTTTACATGTATTATGCTATAAATTAAAATATAATTTAATCAAGCATCATTCCTAATACACAAGTTAATTGTCTTGGGGTGTTATTGAAATATATTGTTAGATCATAAAGGTTTATTCACTCAGGGGTTGCAATGTTTTTAGGGGCCTTGTTGAACTTTTTTATAGAGTCCTAGAGGATTATCCCAATTAATCAGAGACACGTGCTATACTTAGAGTTAGGCTTTATTATATACAAAAAGAATAATAGTATAAAATATACGTATTTATTTTCAAAATTTGACACTTCTTTACAAACAAGTTATATATAATACTTATAAGGAAATTAACTGATTTACTATATAGTATTGATTAAGGGACATGTAATATCAACATTTAAATAATAAAATTAGTATATCAATTAATTATTCACTTAATTGATCCCTTTCCATAGAACTCAAAGTTTTAATTACAGGAGCATTACATTCTCTTTGACGTCTCACTCATAAGACTCAAAATTTTGCTCCATAAGTGAACTAATTAACATAAACTAATATATGATTCACTGTTAAAAAAGAGGGCTAATATTCTTTTATACATACAAAAACATAGAAAGGCTTAATGGAGGAAAGGGCATGTCGTTACACAATCCTGAACGATATTGAATTTGATTGATTGGAAAACGAATCAACGATCCGAAGAACGATATCAAATGCTCTCAAACTCTCTCTATGAGGCAAAAGCTGATGTTCAAATGAATGACCTAGGGCAAGAATAAAAGATACAATTTATACTCTAGTCTGAAATTACCACTTTGCCCTTATAATTTACTAGGAAATTTAATCAGCATTAATTAAACCCATTAATGTCGATTTAACACAAAAATGCTCCATCAATATGCCTCTCGAATTTCCGAATCCGATCCGGATACGGGGGTTCGAACATTCAGTGCGCAAGTTCGTTATTTTGTTGTATGTTTTTATAGGTTCTAGATCAGTTTGTGTGACGTGTCTAGTTCCCTAATCGACTTGTGTTTGTTAAGGCTCGACATATGGCATCACCGTGGACGCCATCAGTTGCTCTATTTGGGAACATGATGTGAGATCTCCCTGGTTGACGCTTCCGCCGGTTGTCAAGGACACCGGCGTGAAGACGTTTTGCCTCGGTCTCATCACCCATTCCTCAACTCATACGATACCGGTAGGCTATTGGCATAAAACCTCCCTAGGCGCATGGAACGATCTTAGGGTTACCTGCCTCCCAAGCCTACCTAGAACATATAACCTGCATAAATTGACAATCAAGGACAATCACATAATACCGAAGAACACTGCAAACGTCAGCAAGTCATACACAATCATTCAAAATGAAACAGGAATAAAAAAGGGGCGAGATTGTTCAAGGGTGAACCCCCCGGGGCCTCGTTAAAACCTCTTCGCAGGAAAACCTCATGGGAAAAACCGTACGAAGAGGAAAAAGAGTACCCCTGCAGCGCCTCAAATGTAAAACCTCTTCAAGTTGAAGATGTTCCATGTCCGTGGAATCTCCTTCCCGTCCATATCCTCTAACTTGAATGAGCCGTTCCCGAGATCTGCTACAACTCTATATGGACCCTCCCAGTTAGCGCCGAGCTTCCCTTCCATCGGATCCTTTGTGTTGCCTAGGACCTTCCGGAGTACGAAGTCTCCTACTGAGATCGGGCGTGGCCTGACGTGCCTCCCTTGGAGCTTGATCAGCTCCTGTTGGTAGGCCGCCATCCGAATTGCTGACGCGTCTCTCTTCTCCTGCAGGAGGTCAAGGTTGACGCCGAGAGCCTCATCATTCCCGCCTTGCTGGAAGGCTGTGGTTTGCACACCTGGAAGGCCTATCTCCAACGGGATGACTGCATCAGTACTGTATGTCAGCGCGAAAGGAGACTCACCCGTAGAGCGTCGGGGCGTCGTCCGGTAAGCCCAAAGAACTGCAGGGAGTTCCTGCGCCCACCTGCCCTTAGTCTGGTCCAGTCTCTTCTTGATCCCGTCTAGAATCACCTTGTTGGTTGCCTCAGCCTGTCCGTTAGCCTGCGGATAAGCTACAGATGAGTAAAAGTTTTTAATTCCAAAACCTGCACAATAGTTTTTAAAAGCGACACTGCTGAACTGAGTCCCGTTATCAGAAACTAAAGCAAAAGGAATGCCAAAGCGGGTAATAATAAACTCCCAGACAAACTTAATGATGTCCGTGTCCCTGATGTTTGCCAAGGCTTTCGCCTCGACCCATTTCGTAAAGTAGTCAGTTGCTGTAACCAGGAAGCGCATGTTCCCCGTTGCTTTGGGAAAGGGACCGACGATGTCTAGGCCCCACTGAGCGAAAGGCTAGGGGCTTGTCAACGGATGCAGGTCCCCTGCGGGCTGATGTACTTGCCCAGCGAACTTCTGACATTTCCCGCATTTCCGGACCTAACACTCTGCGTCCTTCTGCATGTATGGCCACCAGAAACCTTGGGACCTTGCTATGCTAGCCATTGTGCGGCTGGCCGGGTGAACACCGCATATTCCCTCATGGATCTCGAACAGGGTGTCCTCTACCTTGGACGGGGGTACGCATCTAAGATAGGAACCTGTGAAAGATTTCCGATGTAGGATCCCCTCGGGTGACATCCAAAACCTCGATGCTCGTAACCTGATCAACCTGGCCTCTTTCTTGTCGTCTGGGAGTATTCCCCGGGCTAGGAAGTCTACAATAGGATCCATCCAACTAGGTTCGGTATCCACAGGGCACACCTCATCGGCTTCTATACTAGGGGTGTCCAGGCAATCAATCAGCACCACCGAGTCAGATTCGGGCGAACTCGATGATGCCAAAGTGGCAAGGGCGTCGGCCACCTCGTTATGATCGCGGGGGACCTGTTGTACTCTGAATTCGGAGAAGCCAACAAGGATACTGCGCGCCTTTTCCAGATACGCTAGCATTCTAACTGACTTGGCTCCATACTCTCCCGTGATTTGATTGACAACCAACTGAGAGTCCGAAAGCACAATCACTGACCTAGCTCCTTGGTTTCTCGCCGCAATCAAGCTGATAACAGGTTTTTTTGTCGTTCTAAAAACTGCTATGCAAAGTATCCAAACAAACCCTAAACCGTAGTCCTAGGTAAGTAAAGGTCGAATCCACAGGGAGGCGAATTCTATCTAAATATGCAATTTATGTGTCAATCAGAAGTAACCAAAGGGGTTTTTTGTTTGTTTTAAGTTATCTAGCATGCAAAGGCAAAGTAGACTAAAGACGATGAATTCAGTAATGAGGAAAGACACTCAGTCAAACAACATCCATTATTCGTATGACAAGTTGATCATAGATACTCATTCAAAATCTCATGCAATGGAAATTCCAATTCCTTTTCAGATATAACTAATAGCACAACCATATACTATTAGCACTAACTAATTAAACAACCCTGAAACTATCAAGATTCAGTTTAACAGCAGCCTTACGGATAGGAATATAGTTGGATACAATTCTAGCATAAAACAACCAGCTTTTATCCTAGAATGTAAATCAATTCTCTTCTACATAAGACTAGCACAATCAGATACTAGTACGATGCAGTTGCTACTCTGAAATAGATATGCTCAACCAGTAACAATCTAGATCTAGCAATTAATCAATAACAATAAACCCTAGATGCGTCCAAATAGAGATTATCAATATCAATCATAAGCAACTTAAGCAAGAGAAAGATAAAAACCATGCAATAGATTAAGAACGAGAATCTCACAACTTTATCGAAACGAAAGCTTTAGCGTCTAACTAAGCCAGGGAGGCTTAGTTCTTCATAGCGTAGAAAAGTAAATTAGGGTTCAAAGAGAAACGAAGATTCAAGATTGGGAACTCTCCCCTAAAGGTGTTTTAACCTAATTCTCAAAATATGGTAAAAATAATAAATTAACAATAATCAAATAAGAAATTAATCCGGGGAAATTAATCCCAAAATCTCGGCCTTGAATTCCCGTTCAGCAGCCCATCCTCGCCTTCTCTCGCGTGCAGCTGCTTCTCGGTTCGGCCCAGCTTAACAACAGCTTCAGCACCAACACGGCCCAACTTCGGCCCACTTCAACTCCAGCACATGCCGACTTCATGGTGATGTCACCCTTCATTCTTCAATTCTCCAGCTTCACGTCACGCCACACGGGAGGAGTTCTTCACGTGGACCACTTCCTTCAATTTGGGCCTTCTCCAGTTGCAGCATCAACACGGCCCACAACAATCTCCAATTGCTTGCTGATGTCATGCACCGTCATCATCCTCCAATTCATTTCGCTGCTTCCAATTTGACGCAGCTTCTCGTGTGGGCTCCAGACTCCAATTGGGCCTTCTCCAGCATTGCTTCTCGGCCCACTCCAACAAACACATGCCCAGCAAATCATGCTCGCCCATGTCATCATGACGTCACCTCCTGCTGTTCTCTTTCCGCTTCAGCTCTCCACTTTCCTTCACGCGGCATTTCACGTGGCTTTTAATTAATTACCAAACTTCGCCCAAACACCTCCAAATACACCAACTTCGCCCAAACACCTCCAAATACACCAACTTCTCCCCCAAACGCCATACACATGAATGTGTCTAAATCTACCCGAATGGCACCAATAAACCCTCTAATGACTCTTACTTAAGCCCTACAAAGTAGTGCTTATCACAAGCCCAATATCAAGGCCTCGTACTCAGCTTCATTATTCGTGGCCTCAAATCCCAACCTGACAGCGGTCCTGATGACCTCATCGGTTGGAGAAACGAGGACCAAGCCTGCCCCAGCACCTCTGCGATTCTTGGCGGCATCAACCTGCAGCTCCCAAGTATCCTGCTGACCGATCTTCACCTGCCAGACGTCTATAACCAGATCCGGGGCTTCCTGAATGAACTCATCGACGAAGTCCGCCAAAACTTGCCCCTTGATGGATGTCCTTGGGATGAAATCGATCTCATACTGCCCCAGCTCCACTGCCCACTTTGCGACTCGTCCAGAAATGTCAGCACTGTGCAATAGCGACTTCAAGGGATGGGAAGTCATTACCTTGATAGGATGTGCCTGGAAGTAGTGGTTCAGCTTCCTTGCAGCCATAACCAAGGCTAACAGCAGCTTTTCCAACGGTGAATACCGGCTCTCTGAATCCAAAAGTGTCTTGCTGACATAATACACTGGGTTCTGTCTTTTCTCCCCTCTCACCAAAATCGCGCTCACCGCGCGCCCGGAGATAGCCAAATACAAGATCAGGTCTTCCTCTGCGCTAGGAACCGTCAGAATGGGAGGCTCTTGCAAATATTTCTTCAAGTCTGCCAGAGCAGATTCGCACTCGTCATCCCACTGAAAAATGCGATCCCCTTTAAGTAATCTGAAGAATGCCCCACACTTATCCGATGACCTGCTGATGAATCTGTTGAGAGCAGCTGCCATTCCTGTCAATCTTTGAAGCTCCTTGACATTCCTTGGGCTCTGAATAGACTGTATAGCCCGAATCTGATCCGGACTAGCTTCAATGCCTCGCCTGGTGACCAAATGCCCCAAAAATTTGCCAGAGCCGACTCCAAAGGCGCATTTTGCCGCGTTCAATTTCAGGCCTGCTCTCTGTAGTATGTCAAACACCAGCTGTAGGTCCTTCATATGAGAACTCTGCAGCTTGCTTTTCACCACCATGTCGTCGATGTACACTTCTATCTTGTCTCCAATCAATTCCGAAAACAGACTAACAACCATTCTTTGGAAGGTTGCCCTAGCGTTTTTCAGACCAAATGGCATCACCCGATAGCAGAAAATGCCACGCGGAGTCAGGAAGGCCGTCTTCTCTCGATCTTCTTCAGCCAACGGGATCTGGTGATATCCCCTGTATGCATCCAAGAAGCTCATCCTCTCATGTCCAGCCGTTGAGTCCACTAGCTGATCGATCTTTGGAAGGGGGAACAGATTCTTAGGACAAGCCTTGTTCAGGTCCGTGAAATCCACACATATGCTCCATTCCCCATTCTTCTTCTTGACAACAACCGGGTTGGCTAACCAGGTCAGGAACCTGACCTCTTCAACTGCCCCAGCCTCTTGCAGCTTTTTCAACTCTTTCAGTACTGCCTCAGTATGCTGTATGGACGATCGCCTGGCTCTCTGAACCACCGGCTTCGCCTCATCCCGCACATTCAGACGGTGACAAGCAATACTGGGGTCCAGCCCAGGCATCTCGTACGGTGTCCAGGCGAATACCTGCCTATTCCGTCTCAACAGCCCCACAAGGGACAACAACTCATCGCCTGCAACAGATTCACCAATCAAAAAGTATTTATCGGGTTCAGAATCACTAACCTGGACCTTCTGGAGTGCTTCGACCGATCACTCCACTGGTGCCATCCCGACCTCGTCTAGCACCTGGGGGCTCTCCTGTAGCGTCAGCACGGCCTGTGCAGAGCCTTCCACGCCGAGACACTGCCTGGCCGCCCTCTGGTCTCCTCTAATGCGCACGACCCTTCCATCGTGAGGAAAGACTACCAGCTGATGCAAGGTGGAATGTACCGCTCCCATGAGATGTAGCCAAGAACGCCCAAGAATAGCGTTATATGAGGACGGGGCTTTGACCACCAAGAACTCGGTCTCAACTGACTTACCACCAAGAGTAATCGGTACGCACAACATACCTAGTGGCCAGACAGAGTAGGACCCAAGCCCGGTCAGCTGCGTAGACACTGGAATCAGGTCCTCTTGCTTCTTGCCCAGCTTCTTGAACATGCTATAGAACATGATCTCAACCGAGCTACCAGAATCGACTAGGATCCTCCTGATTTCGAACTCCTCGATGGCGCAAGACAAGACTAGAGGGTCATTATGCGGTTGTTGTAAGCCTATCAGGTCCGCGTCAGAGAAACTCAGATCTTGCCCCATTGAGCTGCAGGGTCTCTTCGTAGAGCCTCTGTCAGCTAACAGGACCTCCAAGTTGTGACAGCGCTTCCTGTGGCTATGCCTGCTCTCATTGGACTGTCTGGCTGCAGCCTCAATGACGTGGATCACTCTCCTAGGGGCGTCCGCCGGCGGCGGCGCACGCACCTCCTGCTCGACCGCGACCCTCTCGTCAGCGCTAAGATACTCATCCAAGTGCCCCTCTCTGGCCCATCTCGCCAAAGCTCTCTTCAAGGAGAAGCAGTCGCCAGTGAGATGGCCCTTGCTCCTGTGATACTCACACTCCTTTGACTGATCTCTGGCCTTCGATGTTTTTTGCTGCTCTCTTGGCCAGTAGAAGAACGGTTTGTCCTTGATGAGCGGCAAAATACGCTGGACCAGGATCTTGTAGTTGAAGTAGACAGATTTCCGAGGAGGGTCAGCTGGTAATAACCCTCTCTCTTTACCTGCTCTACCTTCCTCTTTCTTCTTCGCCGGGACCTCCGATCTACTCCACCTGACCAGCGATGCAGACGCTTGCCTGTCCTTGGCGGCCTTGCGATCATCTTCTAGCAGCACGTACTGCCTGACCCTGTCCTGCAGCTCAATCATGCTACGGGGAACCTTGAGAGTTATGCTCTCCCTCAGCCTGCTATCTGCAGGCAACACCTGCTGAAATGCCTCTATAGCTGTCAGCTCATCTCCACGGTCCATGTCGGAGTACTTCTCCATGAACCGCGGGCCAAACTAACGTAAAGACTCATCCCTGCGCATTTTAATCTTAAACAAACTGCCCATAGACATAGGCTCCCTGCTATTTGCCACAAAATGATTCACAAATTTTCTAGCTAGTTGATCCCATGAGCTAATAGAATCAGGACTCAACGAATGGAACCAGTTAAAAGCAGTCTTTCCTAAGCTAGCAGGAAATAATTTGCACAGTAAAGCGTCATGCTCAGTCCACAAGGCCATTTTATGCGTAAACGATGCAACATGCAACACATGATCAGACTTTCCATCATATAATTCAAAAGAGGGAGAGGAAAACTTAGCCGGGGGGTTTTGTTCACGGATCCACCGGACAAAAGGAGTAGATGTCATCCGGGATAGTCGAACCTCCGCCTGCTCCCACGTGTCGAGCATCACTCCTCCCTGGCGCTGCCCGGCTCTACGGCCACCTCCATGAGACGAATTAACCGATACGGACCGTCGACGTTCGTGCCTCGTTGAGTGCGCAGGACGACCGCGACAATCGGATGGCTCTCGACGGTCGTCCTCCGTAGGGGCCAACGTCCTCCTCCTTCGACCCACTCAACCGGAATTTCCCGCCGCCGAATCCAGCCGATGACGCCAGGAGTGGGACTGCGCAGCGTCGTGGTGCTCGGAGCTCGCCGTCGTCCTTGAATGCCCCGTCGGAGATTGAGAACGTGACCGATGAGCCGTGCGCAAATTACGCCGATCGGAACCCAAACTGGATCGAGATTCGACGCTCCGGTCCCATCTCCTTGACTGCATCGCTGGCGACCTCGCCGAACCCCCCAACCAACGGGTCCCGCCGCTAGGGTTTCGAGTCGGTGGGCGTCCTCGTCCTCCTTGCGCCGTCGTCGCCCTAGAACGCGGATTAGGGTTTCGGCGTATTCGTGCTCTCTCCTCCGCAACATCACCAGTCGTGGCCGGATCGGCGCCCCTTCTCCCATGACCTCGCTCCGCCTTGAGACGGTTGCTATCCGGGATCTCGAGCATGCTAGTCAAGCGCCGCCATCCGTTGGAGTCATCAGCGACGGGGGGTCTCTTCCCCGCAGCGATCTCGTCTCTCCTGCTTTCCAAGTCGCCGATGCCGTGGGCGCTTGCCCTGCCGACGGTGTATGCCGCCAAAGCTTGCTCTAAAGCAGCGATCCGGAGGTCTCTCTCCCGCACGGCGGCCTCCCATTCCCGGTGCCTCGCCGCCACGTCAGCCGCCAGGGCTGCGGTGGTTAGGGCTTCTTCGTTCACCATTCTTCGATGCGATCCTAGGAAATGATCCCGAGATCGAGTTGTTAACGTCGTTCCCATAGACGGTGCCAAATGTCGTTACACAATCCTGAACGATATTGAATTTGATTGATTGGGAAACGAACCAACGATCCGAAGAACGATATCAAATACTCTCAAACTCTCTCTAGGAGGCAAAAGCTGATGTTGAAATGAATGACCTAGGGCAAGAATAAAAGATACAATTTATACTCTAGTCTGAAATTACCACTTTGCCCTTATAATTTACTAGGAAATTTAATCAGCATTAATTAAACCCATTAATGTCGATTTAACACAAAAATGCTCCATCAGGGCCCTTCAATATTAGGTAAAGGAAAATAAGAAGGGGGTGGCATATCAAACTTAATTGGAGGCCACTGCCAAGAAGGCCCACACGAAGGGAAGGTGTAGGATCGTGATTGTTAGATAAAAATTTAAGGAACTCAGAATATCAATTCTCAGTTCCTTTCGCAGCGGAAATAAACAATCAAATAAATGACCAGTTCCTTATAGTGGAAACCTTTGATTGCCAACTCGCAATCCAGGATAAAAACCACTACCTTTCTTTCGAAAGGATTTCAAAGTCTACTTCTTGATTTCTTATCTCTTTTGGTTACAGCTTATCCTAGGAACGAACACATAGTTCCTTTGCCTTACACACAGTTAGACAATCCTAGATAACTTAACACAATCAATAATCAATCCAAGAAACAGACTTTCGCACCTAGGAACTATCACTTACAGTCACAGGAACTTAGCACTCAGCTCTTCTTCCTTGACTGGTTTCTTTTGATCTCGGTTTGCTTTGATGATCTTGTTTGGAGG
This sequence comes from Rheum nobile, assembly GCA_027886185.1. Lineage (NCBI taxonomy): Eukaryota > Viridiplantae > Streptophyta > Magnoliopsida > Caryophyllales > Polygonaceae > Rheum > Rheum nobile. The sequence continues at coordinate 1,937,963 of WOAB01000717.1, read as the reverse complement.
TTCACACTAGATATTTGCTAATGAGTGTGAGTCGTGTTTTTGTGCTAGAAGATAACCCTTGGGTTAGTCTTCCTTTTATAGAGGCTTCTTCGCAGCTCGATCCTCTCTGGGTTCCCACAGATTGAGCTTGCCCTAGATTGAGTGGTTCTCCTTGATTCACGTTGTTTTTGGCATGTGCAAACAACCTAGGTAGCTCTGAATCTCTCTTGGTTGGTCAACTACCTCAGACGATCCTTGCAATGTCATTGTCCAAACGCTTTCGTCCGAGGTTGACTAAGCTGGCCGCTTGGGAACCGTCTTCTGGACAGCGACGTCTTCATGTCCTGTCGCTTTCATCATTTATGTCTGAGGTAGAGGTTCTCTAGGCATCTTGTTCTTTAGCTCTTGGACCTTGACAGGATTTTGGAAGCTTCGGACAAGTCGTTTTCGACTCCTTTTGTCCGAGGTTGTGTGTCCCCAGATTTCTCGGGAATCGCAATGTCGCAAGCTTCATTTCTGGGCACACCTGGGTTCCTTTGGATTCCTTCAGCTGTCTTGTTCCTTTGGTTCCCTAGTTCTGTTTGGCTTTCATGCCTTTGGTAAATTCCCGTGGTTCCTTAAAACACATCTTTGAGATAAAACATTAGTATCATAGTATTTGTCATCTTCAAAAGTAGAGAAACTGAGGAACGAAACTCTCAGGGGAACCTAAGTTCTAGAGTTCCGTTTCCTAACAATTTCCCCCTTTTTGATGATGACAAATACAAGGAACATGGCAACATAATAGGACTTTGAATCTTATGAGACCATATTGAGATAAAGGGATTTACAACATTTTAGATTAGTGTTTGAACATTCAATGGTTGCAAATTCCCCCTAAGCAAGTGAACGAGTTGATTTTAAATTCCCCCTTAGAAGTAGAACTAGTTCAGAGTTCCTATTAATCCAGTAGTCTCAAAGTTCAAGGTTCCTATCCTTTTCTTCCCCCTTTTGACATCATCGAAAAGATTAAGTACAAGTTAAGAACATGATATCCAAGTAAATATGCGATTGCATCAAACCCATAAAAGGCATAATGAAAAACTTAAGGCAAAGACAAATCGATCATGGGAACGAAACTAAAGATAATAATTAAAGCTTCACTGATCATTGTTCAAAGACACACAACATCCAACAAAAACTACAGTCGACAAAAGACAACAACACAAACAACAAACGACAAGGATAACAACAAAAGCAATCTTAGGGAAGACAGCAATGGGATAGAAGAGGGGAGTAGGATCCTAAGGGAAACTACTAGCTCGCTGTGGAGTTACAGCACAAGGAACCATAACAAGCGTTCCTATGGCATAGTAGCGGCCTCCTCTTCTTCAACCTTGTCGTCGGTTCCTACATGTTGGCCCGCGGCCTGATGAGCACTGATTGCACCTTGCCAATTCATCTGCAGAACTTCCACCAAACTTTCGACAACAGAACTAATGCGCCCCAACTCTCTTACTTGATCATGGATGGCAACCGGTATGGTAGTCGAGCCTTCCATGATAGCTTTTTCAATACGATTCAGAGCAAGAAGGATCGTAGAGGAGTCTGAAGAGGGGGGTTGCTGTGGGTGGGAACTAGAAGGGCCCTGGGAACTGGCCTTTTCCTTAGGCAGCTGAGCTTGAGCTTCAGAAGGGGGGTCTTGTTGTTCCTTTGTCTTTAACTTCCGAACTGTGGCCAAGGTAAGACACTTGCTGTAGACTGTCTCAGGCAGATCAACTGGGTACTGGTGAAAGTTGGAGAGAATGTTTTTGATGATATGAGGGAAGGGTAAAGCATGTGAGTCATGGGATGAGCAGAACTGCATGTGGGCTAAGACAATGCGAGGGAGATCCAATTGAACACCAGAGAGCACCTTGTCCATGTAGATGGCATCTTTGATGAGAACATTGTTCCGGTGCTCCTGTTTGGGAACCAGATTTCGGGTGATCCAGAAGTGTAACAACTTGTTTGCGATGGAGAGATCCTTTGTCTCCAAAGATGAGGGGGAGGTGCCATCATAGATTTTCTTGACCACTGCTCCCTTGGATTTGTAGCCTTTTCCTTTGGGCCATCCCTTCTTTTGAGGCAGAATGCCAAACCCAGACCTTGACTCGATCCCTAGAGCAGATGCAATAAGGTTGGCGGACAGAGGATAGCTGATTCCCTTCCATATAAGAATGGCGTCATTACAGGGAGAGTTCTCCTTCGCAGGCACAAACTCTATAGACTGGTAAAACAAGCAGACAACCTCATCAAAAGCAGAGAAAGGTTCAAACAACATCTCGTCCCATCCTTGAAACTGCAGCAGAGAATGGAACTCATCCAGGGCTTCTCCAAACATTTCTTCATCTTCTTCTTCCAGTTCTTGGGTCTAGAACTCCTTGCCGATTATGAGAGGCTTAAGGATCTTCCTCTTAGAGAAGAAGGAGGAGACCTGACCCAGGGAGGAGGAGGCAGAGAGGGTGGTGATTTTGGCTCTTTTTGAGGATTTGGTTTCATAGGGAACTATGGCTTGGGAACTCCTCTTTCTCTGTTGTATTCTAGTGACGACAGAGGGACCAGGGTTAGAAGTGGTTTTGGATTTGAGGCTTACTGGTGAGGGCTCAGGGCTGAGGAGCTCTTGGAGAGATTTGTCAGGCGAGGAGTCATGAGAGCCACCTTCGGAGGCGGATTTGGTGGCCGATTCAGAGGCCAGAGTGATGGCCATGGCTTTCTCCTCAGCCTGTTCCTTTGGTGGCTCCTCAATTTTCTCTTCGGGTTGCTCCACTGGTTTCTCCACAGGGTTCTCTACTGCTTTCTCTTTAGGTTGGGATTTTTGAGAGGAGGTGACAGAAATGGGCTTAGAAGATGAAGCTGCCTTCTTTTCTCGAAAGGCTCTGAGAATGGCAGCCTCTTCCTCATTCAGGATAACATTAGGGTTTTGGTTCGCCATTTTTGAGGATTTAAGGATTTCTGTGTTTGAGAGAGGGAGAAGTAGAAGATCAGAGAAATGGCGAGTTATGGGATTAGCTTGGATGAACAGGGCAACTCTTTAAAGGCGGTGAAGATCTCTGAAGATTAAGAGCAGAGGTGACCGTTGAATCAAATCCAGCCGTTGAGAAGATCAAGGCCAATCCGGAGCATTAATGGAAGTTGCAGCTTTTCGGAACGGCTAACTCAATTTTGAAAATTTGTCCATTCAGAGAAGAGAGAGAGAGATTCTGCCACTGATGAGACGTGCCTTATCCCTGCGAATTTGCCATAAATAGCTTCTGGGAAGAGCCAAACGAGCCATTGGAGAGACGCTAAGTTCTGGTTCCTTTCTGGCGATATTTTCAGCGAGCTAGAGGGATGTATGGGAACCTTTGGTGTGGGTTAAAACAATGGAACCAAAAATAGTACGTTCCCATACAAGGAATCAGGGTAGGCTATTTTTTGCATTGCACAATAATTCTCAGAGAGGGTTTAGAGATGGATCATAGAGAATTAAATTTAGCAATGAGGCAAGGGTAGGTCTTAGTACACAATCATCATCTCGGCTTGTAATGTTGGGTTAGAAATATGATCAGATTATGACTTTTGGGCCATCAAAAAATTTGAACAATGAGGAGTTGAAAGAGTAATGAGGATCAAAAGGAAACGAGCCAATTTTTTTTATCTAAGCCCTTTTAAGAAACCATTATGACAAGAAGGGTTTGTGGCAAAAGATATAACACAAGGACATCAAGACTCAACAAGTTAAATATCTTAAACTAGTCAATCAGGGGAACTGGAAAGAATTCTTAGAACTAAGGTCACTACTGAGTAATAGGAATCATTCCTAGTTCCAATCTAAGGTTCTCGAAAGGAACTCTATTCAATGCCTTGGTGAATATATCTGTAATCTGATCTTCAGTTCTACAAAATTTCATAATGATGTTTCCCTTCTCAACATGATCTCTAAGAAAATGATGTCTAATGTCAATATGCTTGGTCCTAGTATGATGCACAAGATTCTTAGAAATGTTTATGGCATTAGTGTTGTCACAAAGAATAGTGAGAGGGCCATAAGACATACCAAAGTCCGCGAGTTGTTGCTTTAGCCAGAGAAGTTGGGAACAACAAGAGGCAGCTGCAATGTACTCGGATTCTATGGTGGAGAGGGAGACTGAGACTTGTTTCTTTGATCCCCATGACACAAGGCAAGGGCCTAGGAACTGTGCCATTCCAGAAGTGCTCTTTCTATCCACCAAGTATCCAGCATAATCAGCATCAGTGAAACCCATGAGCTCAAAGGGACATTCTTTGGGGTACCAAATACAGAGATCGTCAGTTCCTTTGAGATATCGAAGTATTCTCTTCACAGTAGCCAAGTGGGTTTCTCTTGGACAAGATTGGAACCTAGCACACAAGCCAACAACAAAGACGATGTCTGGTCGACTAGCGGTTAGGTACATGAGTGAGCCTATCATACCTCTATAGAGCTTCTCCTCCACTAGAGGACTCGAATGGTCCTTATCCAGATGGGCAATGGTGGATATAGGAGTGGAGAGAGGCTTGCATGAATCCAATTTGAACTTCTTCAGTAGTTCCCTGACATACTTCTGTTGATGGATTTGAATGCCATCTTCCTTTTGAGTGATTTGTAATCCGAGGAAGAAAGTGAGTTCCTCAATTAAACTCATTTCAATATCACTGCTCATCAGATCTTTGAACTTGTCTACAAGGGACAGGTTAGTGGAACCAAAAATAATATCATCAACATAGATTTGAACCACTAATATGTTACCTTCTTCTTCTAGGATGAAGAGAGTTTTATCAATGACTCCACGCCTGTAGCCATTTGAGAGTAGGAACTGGGCAAGACGATCATACCACGCTCTGGGAGCTTGCTTGAGGCCATAGAGTGCCTTGTCTAGAAAGTAGACATGATCTGGATGATCGTCGTCTTCGAAACCAGGAGGTTGTTTGACATAGACTTCTTCTTGAAGAATTCCATTGAGGAAGACTGTCTTTACATCTATTTGGAACAACTTGAATCCTTTGTGTGAAGCGAAGGCAATCAACAATCTTATTGCCTCAATCCTTGCGACTGGAGCATAGGTTTCATCATAGTCGATGCCTTCTTATTGATTGTATCCTTGAGCAACAAGTCTTGCTTTGTTCCTTATCACAGCTCCTGTATCATCCAGCTTGTTTCTGAAGACCCATCTAGTTCCTATGATGTGTTTATCCTTGGGACGGGGAACTAGATGCCATACTTTGTTCCTTTCAAACTGATGAAGCTCTTCTTGCATAGCTTGGATCCAGTCCGCATCCTTCAGTGCCTCACCTATGTTCTTTGGTTCCAAAATAGACAGAAAGGCATTAAAAGCAAAGAAGGTTAGATGTTCATACCTGACTGGAGGTTTGACGACTCTTCTTTCTCTGTTGGGAGCCAGAGCATTTGATGTGGAGACATTCTGAGTTGAGCATTCAGCTTCCTTGTTAGGATCACCTTCTCCATTGAAGATCATGTGGGAAGATGAATCATTGAAGTCTCCACAGTTGTTGTCGTCATGCTCATGGTTCCCAGAAATGGATTGTTGTTCATTATCCATGGGAACTGGTGGGGGAGCCATTGGAGGGTTCTGATCAGCAGGACAGGAACTGGGAAGAGTGACATTTTCATCTGGATCTTCTTGAGATGGCTTGGGAAATGGATCTTCAAAGGAACTGGTGGTATTCTGCATAATCTTTCCAAGTGATTTTTCATTAAAAATAACATGAATACTTTCTTCTACCTTTTTAGTCCTTTTGTTGAAGACCTTGTATGCCTTACTGCCTGAGGCATAACCAATGAAGATTCCTTCATCACTTCTTGGGTCGAACTTGCCAAGATTGTCCTTCCCATTATTGTGCACAAAGCATTTGCATCCGAACACCCTCAGATGTGAAATGTTGGGAACTCTTCCTCTTAGGAGTTCATAGGGTGTCTTCTCTGTGATTGGGCGAAGCATGGCTCTATTGATGATGTAGCACGCTGTGTTGATCGCCTCAGCCCAAAATGATTGGGAGAGTCCACTTGAGATCAACATAGTTCGAGCCATGTCCTCCAAGGTCCTGTTCTTCCTTTCTACTACTCCATTCTGTTGAGGAGTGTATGGTGCAGAGAAGTTGTGATCTATGCCATGCTCACTGCAAAAGGTTAGAAATTCTCCATTTTCGAATTCGGTACCATGGTCAGATCGAATAGCATTTAGTGAACAATCAAGAGATTTTTCCAACAAGGGAACCAGGTCTTTAAAGCGATCAATGACTTCACTTTTAGATTTAATGAAAATGGTCCAAGTAAAGCGAGAGAAGTCATCGACAATAACAAAAATATACATGTTTCCTCCTAGGCTTTGAACTCTCATGGGTCCACAAAGATCCATGTGGATGAGTTCAAGAGGCCTTGAGGTGCTTACCATGTTTTTGGATTTGAAGGAACTACGAGCCTGTTTTCCTTTTACACAGTCAGAGCATGGTTCCTTAGATGTGCCACTCAGCTTTGGCAATCCTCTGACTAGTTCCTTTGAGTGTAGCTTTTGAATCAGCTTAGTGCTAGCATGACCGAGGCGTTGGTGCCACAACTCAGCTTGGTCATTCACGGTTGAGAGACACAGTTTCTCCTTGGGGACGAAGGATGGATCAACAATGTAAACATTGTTGAATCTCTTTCCTTTTAGGATGATTTGTCCCGAGGAGTCAAGAACTGAGCATTCGTTTGATCTAAATCTGACTTCATTGTCTCCTTGATCACACAGCTGTGACACACTTATTAGATCAAAACCAAGACTATCAACAAGGTGAACTTTGTTTACCTGAATGTGATCGTTGAGTTTCACAGTTCCTATTCCACAGATTTTCCCTTTGCTTTTGTCTCCAAAGGATATGTTCCCTCCTTGGAGAGGTTGAAGAGAGGTCATTTGATTTCTTTTTCCGGTCATATGGCATGAGCAACCACTGTCAATGTACCATAGTTGGGGTTGCCTCTCTTCTTTCTGCACACAAGGGAACTAAGATTTCTGAACCCAGAGAAGCTTGGCTTTACTAGGGGGATTAGCATTCCGAGTTTGTGAGTAGCCAGGGAACTGGTTCCTTTCATGGTAATGAGTACTTTTCTCCTTTTCAAAGTTTCTTTTCTTAGCACACTCAGTGTTGTTATGACCATTCTTACCGTAGTAGGTACACAAACGATTGTAAACAACATGTCCATATTTTCCTTTTCCTGGCCTAAAAGGTTTTTCAGTTTTCCTTTTGTTAAAATCAACATTGTTTCTAACCTTGCTATGGGCCATGTCAATATATCTTTTGTGAGCAAAGGAATTGGTGAACCATTGATTTTCAGGAACCATCTTTTCTTTTCCCTTTGGTTCCTTCTTAGGACTTTGAGAGCCTTCATTGAGATGTTTGGCAACCTCAGCCTTGTTCTCAAGGACCATGATCTTCTCTGATAGGAATTGATTCCTATCGCGAGAAGTAGCAAGAGCAATACTGAGATTTTCATTCATCTCAACAAGTTCTCGCCTAGCCTTTTCTTCTTCAGCATCATTGTTCCCTTTATTATTGACATATCCTAATCCATGGCGTTGTCTCACAAAAACAGTTTGATTTATCATTTTTTCATTAATGGAATTAGTGAGAATGTCTAACCTATCAATTATGGATTGAAGCATATCATTTCCAAGTGGGTTAGCATGCAAGGGAACTTTGATAGAATCTATGCTAGTTTCATCACAAGATTTGCAAGTTTTAAGGTGACTAGCATGCACTTTCCTAATATCAATGAGTTTGGAGTGAGTTTCAGCTAGGTCTTTCTCAGTTTTATCAAGTTTCTTACTCTAAACAGAATTCTCAACAGTCAAGCAAGGAATTTCATCTTCACAATCATCTAGTTTCTGTTGAAGGGAACTGGTTTCCTTTCCTAGTTTCTTTATGATCTTAAAAAGTTGTTTCTTATCACAATCAACTAGGGATTTTAAGAGATCGTCAGAAGTTACCTCAAGGTCTTCTGAGTCGCTTGAGTCTCCTTTTGCCATGAGACATCTTCCTCCAGAGAAGCCACTGAGATCCAGTTCCTCATCTGAGTCTTCTCCCCATGAGGCTACGAGAGCCTTCTTTCTCTGAGGTTTTTCTTCTTGCTTTGAGTCTTCCTTGTTGGGACAATTCTTAGCGTAGTGTCCCTTTTCCTTGCACTTGTAACACGAGACTTCCTTGAGATCTCTTCTGGGTCCATTGTGGGAGGAACTGTCCTTTTGGAACCTTCCCTTCACAAAGAATTTTTTGATGTTCTTTGTGAAGAGGGCCGTAAGTTCGTCCTCCTCTTCTTCTAAGTCTGAGTTCTCTTCCTCCATCTCGAGCCTAGAGAAGGCTTTGGAGATCTTGAGGGCAATTCCTTTCTCCAGTTTCTTATCGGCATTGGCTTTGGTGTGCTCTCCTTCTTCAACTTCCAGTTTCCCTATGACTTGGGTCAAGGAAAGGGATTGGATGCCTGGAGTGTTCTTCATGATTCCCTTGAGAAGGGTGAACTTGGAGTTGAGTCCATTGATGACCACCAGGGACTTGGAAACTTCATCCAGATCAACTCCCGCCGTTGTCAACTTTCCAATTAATCTGTTGAAGCGGGAGTAGTACTCTGAGATGGTCTCGGTTTCCGTCATTTTGAAGGTGTGGTATTCTCCTTCCAAAGCAAACTTTCTGCTTTGCTTTAGTTCCTCACTTCCTTCATGCATCTCCTTGAGAGCTTTCCACATCTCCTTTGCTGTCTTGATGCCTATGACCTTGTCCATGTCTTCTCTGTCCAATCCATTGAGGATGAACTGCCTGGCCTTGGCATTCTTCTCCATGATGACATAGTGTTCTAGTTTCCAATCTTCTTCCTTCATGGTAAGATCGACATAGCCATCTCCATTTTCGACTATCCTCCAACATTGGTAGTCGTTGGTCTTGATGTGGCTTTCCATACACTTTTCCCACCATGTTTCTTCTCCTTTCTTTCGGAGATGTGGTTTGTTGGTGGAGATTCCGAGCTCAAACTTGCTTGGTTGAGACATGATCTGCAAACTTAACAAAGATCTAGAGCTTTTCCTGCTCTGATACCAATTGTAGGATCGTGATTGTTAGATAAAAATTTAAGGAACTCAGAATATCAATTCTCAGTTCCTTTCGTAGCGGAAATAAACAATCAAACAAATGACCAGTTCCTTATAGTGGAAACCTTTGATTGCCAACTCGCAATCCAGGATAAAAACCACTACCTTTCTTTCGAAAGGATTTCAAAGTCTACTTCTTGATTTCTTATCTCTTTTGGTTACAACTTATCCTAGGAACGAACACACAGTTCCTTTGCCTTACACACAGTTAGACAATCCTAGATAACTTAACACAATCAATAATCAATCCAAGAAACAGACTTTCGCACCTAGGAACTATCACTTACAGTCACATGAACTTAGCACTCAGCTCTTCTTCCTTGACTGGTTCCTCTTGATCTCGGTTTGCTTTGATGATCTTGTTTGGAGGTTCACACTAGATATTTGCTAATGAGTGTGAGTCGTGTTTTTGTGCTAGAAGATAACCCTTGGGTTAGTCTTCCTTTTATAGAGGCTTCTTCGTAGCTCGATCCTCTCTAGGTTCCCACAGATTGAGCTTGCCCTAGATTGAGTGGTTCTCCTTGATTCACGTTGTTCTTGGCATGTGAAAACAACTTAGGAAGCTCTGAATCTCTCTTGGTTGGTCAACTACCTCAGACGATCCTTGCAATGTCATTGTCCAAACGCTTTCGTCCGAGGTTGACTAAGCTGGCCGCTTGGGAACCGTCTTCCGGACAGCGACGTCTTCATGTCCTGTCGCTTTCATCGTTTATGTCCGAGGTAGAGGTTCTCTAGGCATCTTGTTCTTTAGCTCTTGGACCTTGACAGGATTTTGGAAGCTTCGGACAAGTCATTTTCGACTCCTTTTGTCTGAGGTTGTGTGTCCCCAGATTTCTCGGGAATCGCAATGTCGTAAGCTTCATTTCTGGGCACACCTGGGTTCCTCTGGATTCCTTCAGCTGTCTTGTTCCTTTGGTTCCCTAGTTCTGTTTGGCTTTCCTGCCTTTGGTAAATTCCTGTGGTTCCTTAAAACACATCTTTGAGATAAAACATTAGTATCATAGTATTTGTCATCTTCAAAAGTAGAGAAACTGAGGAACAGAACTCTCAGGGGAACCTAAGTTCCAGAGTTCCGTTTCCTAACAGAAGGAAAATAGGAAGGGGTAGCATATGAGAGGCCACTGCCAAGAAGGCCCACACGAAGGGAAAAATTTAGAGGGAGTTTGGTTTAGCGAGGAGTCGAACCCAAGTCTCTATATAATATGGTTTGAAGTTTTTTATTTAAGCCATATAGTTTTTTTTGATGAGGAAATAATTAGATTGATCTTAGTTTTTCTATGCGAAGACCAGCCTAGAACATCCTTGTGGATGACAACACGAAGTTCTATATCATTTCTAAAGTTAGACATATTTGGTGAAAATCTGAATTTAACAATTTTATCAACAGTGCGGTTCACCTCTCGAAAAATATGTCTAATATGGACTTCTTGGAAAAGACGGAAGTCGACTTTGATGTCAACAACCATTTAAATTTCCCAAGGACAATCTCAAATGCCTTTGATAGCGTTAATAAGGCAGTGATTGTCACCATCAATTTGTAATTTTGAAATATTGAGTGTTTTTGCATTGTTAATGCTGTATTTTAATGCCAAACCTTCAGTCATCAGAATGGTGTTCGACCCACATCGTTTTCCTTCCATATGTATCACATCTCCTTTGTCATTTCTGATAATGAATCCGGTACCAGCCTCACCCGTAAGTTTTTTCGAACCATCAAAGTTAATTTTGTAGAAGTTTTGATTTGTCTTTTCCCATTTTTAAAATCTGATTTTTCTGATTTGTTGTGGATTATTTCTAGGCTGGCTGAGTTCTTCATAGTCTTTTTTCTTTGTTTTTTCCCAATTAAGAATTAAAGTTGAAATGCATAGGGATAAATCTTTTATTTTATCGATTGATCAATATTAAAGATAATTTGATTTCTATTAATCCAAATACCCTACCAAGTTGTGGAAAGGCAAATGAAATCTTTTTTGGTTAGAATTGATTGTATTTCAATCAATAGATCTCTAGGTTTTTTATTATGTGTATCGATATTTTGATAATATTTTCAATAGAGACATTTTGTTTTTTGATTTGGTTAAGAGTAAATGGGTATTTTATGAGAAAATGAATTAGATCCTCTAGAGGGTTATTTCATGAATCACATGCGAGGGGAACAAGAACATGTATTTGAGCAAGTCTCATTTTTATGGGTAAACCGTCATGACATATTTTCCAGAGAAAGTTTTTAACTTTTGGATAAGTATCTAATTTCCAAATCCAAGCGAGGTTGTTAATATTAGGAGTTTAATGTTTTGCAATAAGATCAAATGTGTAGAGAACCACCCATTTGTACTAGGGGCCCAATACAATCTATCATGCATTGAATGTTGAGGAATATGGGTATCAAGTATTTTTTGTATAGTTTGATGGTTCAAAACTTCAGCCAGTTTAGTTTTATTCCAAGTTCTGTTACTATCAACACATTCCATTACTGTAGTAGCAGGATCGATAATTGTTTGTGGTAGAGCATTAATTTTTAGATTATTGTCAGATGTCCAGTTATCTATCTAGAAATGGATTGTTTTTCCATCCCCAAATAGCCAATGAAGGCCAGTTTGGAACTCTTTTTTAATTTTAGTAACTGGGAACATTGCCATGAGTGATTCCTTTTTTTGGAGTATTGTAGAATGTTGATGTTTTAAAGATATTTTCCATAATAGTTTTGACCCCGATATTATCCGGTTCAGCCAAAATTTTCCATATCAGTTTCATTTGAAGTGCTTTATTCATATCTAGTGTTTTTCTAATGTTGGTACCATCATGTTCTATTTTTTTGCATATTTTGTCACACCCTATTAAGTGTTTATATGAAGGTTCCTTATTCGAAAAAAAGGCTTTGTTGATAGAATCAAGTTCTTTGTGGATAGAGGATGGTAACATGAAGCTTTGCATGATAAAATTTGGTTTTACTGCTTGGTTGGATTTAACTAATGTGGATCTTCCTTCCCGGAAAAAAAGGAGTTAGTTTTCCATTTCGTAAGTTGATTAGTTTTTGCTGAGATGGTATGTTTGAACGTGTCATGATTAACTTTCCCATTAATGATAGGACATCCTAGATATTTCTCTAAGGATGTAGTTCTTGGTATATTTAGTATTGATTGTATCAAGTTTTTGGTATTATTTGGTTTGTTATTGTTTGTTTTGGAATGTAGATTTATGATAGTTAATACATTGGCCAGAAATAGAACAATAGTCCTCAATAATGGATTTAACTTGAGAACACGCGGTTTGATTAGCTTTGGCAAAAAAGAGAATATTATCAGCAAAAGCAAGAAAAGGAATGTTGGTTCCACTTTTGGTGATTTTGAAGCCAAGTTGATTCTTGCTTCTAAAGCTTTCTTATTGGAGTTTCCTAGCAAGAATTTCAGGTCCTAAAATGAAGAGGAGTGAGAGTGGGTCACCTTGCCTTAATCCTATTTTAGGATAGAAAACATCAATAGGGCCGTTGTTTACAAGAACAAAAAATGATACATTTTCAATGCATTCTTTGATCCATCCAAAGAATCGTGTTGAGAAACCAAATTTTTCTAGAACTTTTAGAATGAATTCTCATTCAATCTTATAATATTCTTTTTTCATATCGAGTTTGATGGCAACCCATTCTTTTTTTCCCTTTTCCCCATGAAAGGAGTGAAAGATTTCATGTGCAATTAGGATATTATCGTGAATAGCTCGATCAGCAACAAATGCTCCTTGTAAAGGATGAATGAGCTTATTTAAAATAGGCTTAATTTTATCAGTGATTATTTTTTAGATTACTTTATAGATGGTTAAGAAGAGAATGATTGAAATGTAGTGATTTGTAGATCAAATTTGGGTTATCACATTTAGGAATAAGTGTAATAAAAGTATGATTAATTTGTTTGTGTAATTTACCTGAATGGAAGAAACTTTTAACTACTTTGATAACCATATGCCCAACAATGTGCCGATATGTTTGATAAAATAAGGTTGACATACTCGCAGGTCCAGGTGATTTATGACTGCCAATTGAAAAAATGGCTTTCTTGATTTCATCATTAGTAACACTTTTAGTTAGTTCATTGTTATATAGGGGAGTGACTTCACTATCAATATTAGTAAGGTAATAAAGTATTATTAATAATATTGCTCTTCTTAAACTTTTTTTCAAAGTCGGTTCTAATTTCTGTACGAATATTCTTATGACCGATAATGATTGTTCATCTTGTGCACAAATTTCCCGGATGAATAGTTGCTTTGCTGGTGTCAGAGAGAACGTTTCGTTGAGATCCCATTCGTAGAACCCCCCGTTGAAGAAGTCGAAAGGACGCCTTCTCCAAATATGTGTAAGTCCCTTAAAATCCTATTTTTTTGACACGTTCATATTTCTTGATGCATCTAACTCGTGATGTTGTGTTTTGTTCTCTTAACATCCAAGGCGAGACATGCCGAGTTCACCGTTGATAAGATTGCCGCGAAGAAGAGAAAGATTCTAGGAGAGGGCTCCTATTCTGCCGTGCCAATCTAGATCCCCAAGGAACTTCTGAAAGTGCCAAAAGTTTCCCCTGTTGTGGAGAAGAAAGAAGATGTGACCACGTAGAAGGTGTAGCCTTCTTCGAACCTGTCAGAGCTTCCTGGAATGCTCGCTCCCACAATGGTCTCCCAGGAACAATCCTTTCAAATGGTGTTGAGTGTTTGGTTATCCCGTTAAAGGAGCACTCTGTGGGCGTCAACATATTGGAGATGTTTTGAGAAACCCTTGACATGCAATGGTAGTTAAGGCATGTTCACGTCATATACTTTGTTTATGTTTTCGACTATTTCTGATGGTCTTGATGACAGGGTCTTTAAGCGATGCTGTGTGCTTGGGAACGTGATAGGTGTCATTTCATGCACCTTAACTAGCAATTATTAACATTATTTAGAGGATTTTATGACTAGATTTGAGGTTAAGTCTGTAATCCAAAAGATGTGGAGAGAATTGAAGATATCCAGGGATTTACAACTTATTTGGAGAAGATGAAGATGGATGAGGATCTGTTGGAAATTAATTGGAGAAGACTACCAACACTTGGTAGTAATAAAGAGCAGAAGAGAAAGGAGTGGGCGAATTTCTACCGCCCCGCGCCAGAGCCACCGCGACCCGGCGGTGGGTCTCAGAGAAAGTCACCGCCCCACGGTGAGAAGCACCGCCCCGCGGTGGGAGCTGACGCCCGCGTCCAATCATGTGAGGCGAAGCAGCTTATTTAAATTTTCCCGCGTGCTGCTTTTATTTTGGGCCAAGTTGGATGAAAGAAAGGCCCAAAAAGGAGAGCTCAGCCCGCGTCGAATTAAAGCGGAAATCAGCGTGAGCTGAAATGGAGAAATGTGGGGATGACTGATAGGTGTTATTTCATACACCTTTACTAGCAACTATTAGCATGATTTGGAGGAGTTTTGGATGAGTTTTTAGGCTAAGTCTGTGATCTGGAAGTTGTGGAGAGAAGTGAAGATATCCCAGGATTTATAGCTTAGATGGAGATGGAGCTGCTGGAGCATACGTAGAGAAGACTACCAAACACTTGGTAGGATTGAAGAGCAGCAGAAGAGAAGAAGAGGAGCTGAAGAAGCTGAAGGTGTGAACTCACCGCCCCGCACCAGATTCACCGCGGCCCGACGGTGACTCCCAGAGAAGGTTGAAGCCTCGCGCCAGAAGACTGTTACTTTCCTTTTATTTCGTTTAGATTTTATTTTATTATTATTCTGTTTCCTTTATTGTTTGCATTAGTTTAACCTAGTTTCCTAAGACTATTTAAGTCCTCTTTCTAGGTTAAGGGATATAGACACTTAGAGACTTTTTACCTACACACGATTTTTCAGACGTTATTTCACATTAGAGTTTTTCATCCCCTTTGATGGAGAACTAACTTTCCCTTGTTCTACTAGACGTGTGAAGCAGTACAGTTGATGTGTTTGTGAGATTTCTATCCCTTGTTCTTATCCTTATAAGTGTTGGTTTGATTCTCTTGGTTATATTGATTATTGATTTCTTGTTGTTCTTCTTAGCCTGATCAACTAGGTTGAATGCTTTTTATCAATTGCTAGGATTGCATATAGGGGTTCCGAGTGCATATCTAGTGGCAAACACGATTGTGCGTATAGGGGTTCCGAGGATACAATTGTGAGTGAGAGTCAGTTGCATGCGAGTATTAGTACGTCCTTCTATTTGCATGTATCCTATATCCTTGTGTGCATTGCTATTGCTGTGTTGGTGGTAAAGTATACTGACAACTGTGAGAATCAGTGGTATTTTATCATTGGCATAGTAATAAGTCTATTGACAACTGTGAGAATTAATAGTACTTAAGATCAGGGTGGGAACAACTATAAGGATAGTAAAAGAACTTGGGTTAAATAGATTTCTGTGATCAAATTATATCTCTGTACTGTGGATCTCGCTCTAGTAGGACTACTTTCCCTCATTATATTTCCTCAACTAAACCAAACTTGTTTGCTTTGCTTGCTTTGTGTTCTCTTGATAACTAAACCCCCATTCGTGTTACTTGTCATTCACAATTGCATACTGCATCAGATCTTCCCTGTGGGTTCGACCCTTACTTGTCTGCTATACCTCTGTTTAGTGGGTCTGTTAGGATATTTTACTTTGACTAGGCTAAGCAACGATACTTGCACTGCGCACTTTTAGCCACCGTCAAATTTGGCGCCGTTGCCGGGGAGGTTTTCTGTTTTGTTGTGTGTTTTTGTGATTGATTTTTGGTGGAGACCTATCTTATGGTCGACACTCGTTCTACTGACTCTCCTCTCGTAGCTTTTGATCCAGAAGTCGATAGATCATTCTGTGCGAACCTACGCGATCAAGGAGAAGAAGAAGTCGAGGTTGAGGTCGTTGAGCCGACTGAGCCAGTTGACATCCCTACTGTCGCAATGGCTGGGACTCTGAGAGAATTGATTGAGCCGAATATTGGAGCACAACCCCTGGCTGTCGTCATCCCTGCACTTGGCGAAGGGGTGAACTTCGAGTTGAAATCTGGAGTTGTTGCTTATCTTCCTAAGTTCCACGGTTTGAGTAGAGAGGACCCGATCTCTCACCTGGGCAAGTTTCACAATGTCTGCATGACTATGAAGCCCAGGAACGTGACGGAAGACCAAATCAAGATGAGAGCTTTTGGTTTCTCCCTGCTAGACTCTGCGAGTGATTGGTATTATCATCTGCCGCCAGGAACCATAGATACCTGGAATAAACTGCACAAGGCGTTCCTGGACAAGTACTTTCCAACGAAGAAGGCGAATGCCTTGAAAAAGGCAATTGTCAATATTGAGCAGGCTGGTGATGAGACGCTGTATGATTATCTTGAGAGGTACAAGAGGCTTTGCTCTAGCTGCCCATTCCACGGGTACGCCAAGCAGGATCTTGTCCTCTATTTACACAATGGTCTGCTGGACCAGGAGAGACGGATGGTTGACGCTGCATACGGTGGAAGCATCCTGAATCTGACACCAGACGCAGCCATGAAGAGATTCCAGGAGATGAGTGAGAGCACTAGGAGTTTTGGGAAGACATACCATAGAAAGGCGGTCAATGCTGTGACCCCTGCCGGACCAAGCCCAGTGTTGACTGAGGTAGCTGAGCTGAAAGAGATGGTGAAGAGGATGGCGAATCAGAATGCCCCTCAACAAGTCAAGGCATGTGGACTTTGCGCTGATCAATACCACCCCACCGACGCTTGTCCTCAGCTGCAGGAGGAGGGTGTTGCTGAAGTTAATGCTATAGGAGGTTATGGACCCCCTAGACCACAGTTTGGTGGATAGCCCAATTATAACCCGAGATGGCGAGACCACCCAGGTTTTAGATGGAGTGACCCTCAAGGTGGTCAACAGCCAGTGCAGCAACAACAATACCAGCCGGCACAACAACAATACCAGCAGAGAGCCCCATACCAACAGAGGCCTCAAGGCCAAAGCTCTGGTGCTTCTACCGAAGATATGCTAAAGACTTTGACTCAGCATTTCGCCACGCACGTGCAGGCTACTGAGTCAAGTTTGAAGAACATGGAGAGACAAATTGGTCAGTTAGCTGATGCTGTGACTAAGATCGACCAAAGGACTTCTAACTCCCTGCCCTCTCAGACTACTGTGAACCCCAGAGAGAACGTGAGTGCTATCACGCTCAGAAGTGGTAAGAAGTTGGTCGTTGCTCCTATAGCTGAGAAGGAAAACGAGATCGAGAAGGAGAAAATCACCGAACGCCCCGCGGTGGATGCTACCACGGCCCGACCAGAAATTGAAGGAGGAGCCAGTAAAGTAGACCTGTTGGCACCGCCCCGCGGTGACTTTCACCGCGACCCGGCGGCTGGTACCAGTAATCTCACCGCGACCCTACCGCCCCGCGGCGATGACCAATGCCCCGCGGTGGTTCTGCCGCGATCTGGCCCTCAAAAATCTATCTCCGCTGAAGAAACCTATATTGATGATTATGTTCGCCCCGTGTTTCCCCCTCTGGGTTCTGAGAAGCCCCCAGCACCTTTTCCTGAGGCGCTGAAGGCCAAGAGAGTAGCTGACGACAGTGACCTGTTCGAGACATTTCGGGACTGTGAGGTGAACATTCCCCTGATCAAGCTTATCAAGGCTATCCCTCGATATGCCAAGTTCTTGAAGGAGCTGTGCACCGTGAAGAGGACTCAGAAGCAGAAGGCTCAAAAGAAGATTCCAGTGAGTGACATGTGTCAGCAGTAGTTCAAAGACGCATGCCTGAGAAGTGCAAGGATCCAGGTACATTTACTATTCCTATCACTATAGGTAAGCATCGATTTGAGAAAGCCTTGTTAGACTTGGGTGCCTCAATTAATGTGTTACCCTATTCTTTGATTGAGGATTTAGGAATAGGACCCTTGCATGATTCTAACATTGTTATACAACTTGCTGATGGTTCTTGTGTACCCCCTAAGGGTGTTGTGGAAAATGTTATTGTGAGGATAGGCTCTTTGATTTTTCCTGCTGACTTCTTTGTTATGGATATGGACTATGATGAGCAGGTCGCTCCAGTTATGCTAGGGCGACCTTTTATGAAAACATCCATGACAAAGATTGATGTAGACAGTGGAACTTTGACTATGGAATTTGATGGAATAATTTTTGAGCATAATATTCATAAAGCCAACTCCATTGAATTGCCTACCCCTTGCTGCATTAGTGATATTGATAATCATGTGCCTGAAAATGTTAAACTTGATGCAGTAGAGACCATAGTTGATTGCTCCTCTATTGATGAACCTATTGAGTCGCATGAGTTACATGTTGGTGATGTCTTGTTGGATGACATAGGAGATTCCATTCCCTCCATTTTGGGCACTCGCCCCCTGCACTAACCATACAAGGCTGTAAGCCTTTATCCAGTAATGTGCAGCATATTCAGATCGAGCCATATCGGCCCCCACATCGCTCTAAGTATGGGGGAGATACTCCAAAGGAAGTAAGCATGGAGTCAATGGCAAAGAGGGAGCATGGTCTAAGGTTTAAACCTTTCCATGGGAGGTCTCAACATGAAGAGACGAGTAGGAGGATTCCGAGGGGATCCTACTCCAGATGGTAGTTGATTTGCAGTATATCGAGCCAAAGACGATAACCAAGGCGCTGTCCGGGAGGCAACCCGTGTTAGTCTTTCTTTGATTTTCTTTCCTTAGATTATTTTCGTAGTTTATTTTGCTTTGTTTTGTTCTCTTGTTACTCACATTTTGTAACACCCCCAAAACTTAACTCTTTTGGAAATGTATTACCGCCAGTGACCCCAGTGTTCCTTACCGAGATCACCCAAGGCTTTACCGTTTAAATACAAATTATTAAATACAATGATACAAAATGATAACCTTATTCATATAAAACACGAGTCCCGGGATTACATCCCAATCCCGAATGGGACAAACACAGAGTTTAAATAAATTACAACGGAAATCTTAAACAAGGCACAGCGGAAAACTTTTAAAAGATATTACAAAAAGGGTTGTGATCATAATGATCACCTGCCCAAGGATCTCAACCTGATTAAAAGAAATTATTAAAAACGTCGGAAAACCACCGTCGACTCCATAGTCCTTCTAGCCTTCTCATCTACACTCCATCTGATGTGCCGAATCGAACGGATGACACCAGCCCACATGCGGAGAACAATGTTCGTGGGTTAGTCTACTTCAATAGACTAGCAAGGGTAAAAAGCAGAGTGGTTCGAGTGATCGTAACCGTTTACTATCATTGTCCCTCGAATAATAACCGAAGGGACGATACATAACCCGGCACTTTCACGGAATAACAACAAAGGTATGCATGAAAGAAGATTCTGGAAGACTTCATCTTCACAGAAATCGACTCGAAAAGAGACTCCAAGAGATTGAGTCTTAAAAGAAATATGACAAATCTGGAATGTTTAACAGAATCAAACAACAATGATTTGAAAGTTGACTGAGATGCTTCGGTTCACGACCAACCTCATCGCATACAGCGAATCCAAATCGGAAAGAGAACGTACTACATTCAAGTCGAGATCTTACAGAACCACATAACGATTTAAGAACTGACTAAGATGCTTCGGTTCACGACCAACCTCATCGCATACAGCGAATCCAGATCGGAAAGAGAACGTACTATATTCAAGTCGAGATCTTACAGAACCACATAACGATTTAAGAACTGACTAAGATGCTTCGGTTCACGACCAACCTCATCGCATACAGCGAATCCAGATCGGAAAGAGAACGTACTATGATCAAAGTCAAGACGAGTTTTCCTAGCTGCACTATAACTTAGCTGCACTACTCGCCCAAGGTTTATTAATCATGTGCACTCGGGCACATATCTTATTTAATTACAAAACACACATTACTGAAACACGTTAATGTTATTAAGAGCGACAACAAGGCTTAAATCACAGGGTGACAATTACGTCAACCCAAATTAAAACACACACAACACACACGCGGGACTTAACATTATTATGCCGAGAAACAACGGCGATTAATATTACACCGGGTGACCTTACGTTCACCCTGATTGCACTATACAGCGCTTACAGTTTAATTATGTGCTTAACTGCACTTATCTTATTAAATTACAACACACACACACAGTGTTAAGGCTTTTAAGAATATTCCGAGAACACGGAAGTTATTAAGACACCGGGTGATCTTACGTTCACCCTGATTTGCACTGCCACAGAGCTTACAGTTTATTTTACAGGGTGACAGTTACGTCCACCCCAATGCACTAGCTAAGTGCTTAAAACACAGGACTGCAATTAAGCTCATCCACTGGCGCTAGCAAGGCGTTTAAAACACTTCAGATCCTTACATGTGGATAAGAAGCATAGGTCATGACCCTTAAATTATTCGGCAATAACCCCGAGGAATATTATGATTTACAGAAACGACAAATCCTTACTTGGATTAGCGTTCCCACGAATATTAAATTATAAAGAAACGACTAATCCTTACTTGGATTAACGTTCCTACGCACATTAAGTTATAAAGAAACGACTAATCCTTACTTGGATTAGCGTTCCTACAAACACTCGCGTTAACTAAACAGTCTAACACAACACTTATTCACATTAAAGCCATCGAGGCAAACGACTTAAACAAAGAGATAATAGAAACAGCTAATCCTTACTTGGATTAGTTTTCCTATTAATCCACATAAATGCCCGGAAGGCGATCATAGATAATAGCGTCGTTCTAGCAGATATACAACCTATTAAATGATTTTCCAAAACAGTTTATAAAACCTTTTCCAGACAAACACATATAATCATTCCAAATTAATTACTCAGATAAACAGCTGATAATTAATGTAAATATGGAACGATGAGCAAGAGCGAACCGCTACTTGCCTGAATCCGCAGAGTTTGAACGAAGCCTAACGACGACAAAATTCCGGGCTCGACACGCGTATAGCTCTGACAGATTACGGGTCCACACGCGATCCGGCATATGACATATTAATTAATATCAATTAATTTGACTGGACAAATTTAAGGAATTATATTTAATAAATATTTATGATATTAAATCATAAAATATTTATTAAATTTTCCTAAAGAAAAATACGGACGAAAGGGTATCGAAATTATACCGCTCGAATGATTTCGGGTCAAATCTGGACTGAAAGGGTTTTGGGCCTCACGGCCCAACAACAATTAAAACAAGGGAGGGGACCCACCAACACTGTTCATCACCATCAATCTTCAACCATTCACAACAATAACAGAGCAACAACGACAACAACCAACACGCGGCACCGCAGCCACCCCAACAACGCAGCCGGGCTGCAACCACCACCACGATGCGCCAGCAGCACCAGCACGACCGCCACCAACACGCACCGGAGACGAAGGCCACCTTCAACAGTGGCTCGCCGGCTTCACGTCGACGCTGGGAGAGACGAGAGGCGAGTTCGGAGGGAGCCCAGCAGTGGTAGAAGGGAGGAGCAGCACCACGCAGCTCAGCGGACACCAGCAGCGGGGCAACGACATCGGGGGAATCTCAACAGGGGAGACGATGATGGGGCGAGCAAGCGGCGGAGCTTACTTTGAGAGGAACAGGGGAGTGAAGCGGGAGAGATTAAGTGTCGTGATGCTGCACCCATCGAGCTCTATATATAGCCATGGAAGGGGCAGCTCCGACCAACACATGGCTCGAGAGGCTAAGCCGGGGAGGGCTCGAGAAAAGCTATGCCGGGGACTAGCCTTTCGGCGCCACACATGTCGGGGGAGACAAGGAGTAGGGGTTTTAGAATATTAAAATGGGGATGTGCATTTAACCCGGAAATTATCTGTTTATCTCTAAACAAATATTCTAAATCCCGAAAATAAATTGAATGTATATTATACCACTCAGGGAATTATTATGGATATCATGGATATTTCAGAAAATCCAAACTCCACAGAAAGCGAAATAATTAATTAGTGAAGGTTGAGAAAAATTACTCAAATAACCTTACTAAAAATTTAGGGATATTACACATTTCAGGTACGAAAGTAAACTTGAGAAGAGACGTTGTGCCCAACCATTCCCACCGCCTCGCGGCGTTCCTCACCGCCCCGCGGTGGAGCCCACCGCCCCGCGGTGGAGGTCAGGTATGATTTCTCGACTCTATATAAAAAAAAAACAAGAATAAAGGGCCCCGAAAAAACCTTAAACGGGTGAGCAATTTTTTTATTTCTTGAGTGATAACTAAGGTTTTGACGGATTGGGCCATTTTTTTGGGCCAAGATTTCTCTCTTTTAGGCCATGGTACATGACCGGCCCATCATCCCTTCCTTCCCTTTCACCTTTCCCCTAGCCTAGCCTCCACTATCTCACACCCTCCATTCTCATGCCTCCCTCAAGCTCCCAAGACATTATCCCCCACTCTCCCACAACCCATCTCTACCTTGAGCCAAATCTAGCCCAAATTCCCCAATTTGGAGTCTCGCCTCACAAACAAGCCAAACACATCCCCACCGCGTCGCTGTAGTCCCGCCTCGCTATCGCTCCGCCCCGCGTTGTACCCGCTTCGTGTCGCTGCTGCCACCGCCCCGCGTCGACCTCGCCGCGACCCGGCCAGACCTCCCAGTTGTCCTCACCGCGACCCGGCGATTCATCCACCGCCCCGCATCGAGGCATCCATGAGTCATCGTTTGTGCTCGTTTGTAAGTCCCCTTGGCTGCCCTTTGTTTTGAGCAATTCACTTCTTTACTTATGGCACCTAAAGGCAAGAAGCAAGTGTCTCTGAGGGACGAGAGTGAGGTTTATAACATTGTGAAGGAGAGGAAGATGTTGGCTTCTAAGTTCTTTGATAGGCCGACGTTGGCCGAGATGGGAATGCTGGCGTGTGTGTCCATGCGCTTGGCACAGTGTGGGTTAGGGGAGTTTCTGAACAAGGTTGCCCCTGCATATCCAGAGCTTTGCTACCAGTTCATCGCCTCTTTCAAGAGGTACTCTAATGGCTCGGATGACAAGCATCTGCTGAGGGTCACGTTCACCTACAATGGGCGTGACTACTCTTTGTCTCCTAAGGTGGTGCGTGATGCCCTGGGCATTACAAAGCTACCAACTGATGGGTGGTCTGGTGGCATTCTAGAGTCAGAGATGATGGAGTTCTGGAGGGCTGCTACGGGCCGAACGTTCAGGAAGGGCCAGGAGGTGAATTCGAAGCTGGTGAACCTGTGTCTGCGGTTGATCCACAAGGTGATGATGAGAGATTTCTTTGGCCATGCTGATGATGGAAAGGTCCCTCTGAAGGATTTCCGGTGGTTTATGAGCATCTTGGAGGTTGTTGAGTACACGCCGTGTTGGGCTACCCTTTTCTTGGGTTCCTTGAAGAGGATTCGTGATGGTGAGTCACGTGATATTTGTGGGGGTGGTCTGATTACCCTCCTTTGTGCTGGAGTGATAGCTTACAATCAGATTCCTCGGCCTATTGCCTATGCGGTGTTTGATATGGCGCACATAAAGGTGTGCTCGATGCTGAAGCCATTGGGAAAGGATGGTGACTTGGTCTGGTCATCCTATGATGGCCACATTTTGATTGTTCCCCGGGATTTTGCCTACTCTCCTTCTTATGCGGGTTGGTGGATTCCCAGTGATAAGAGAATGACGACTGATGATGCTCCTGCTGCTGCTCCTTCAGATCCGTTTGGAAAGGGCCCTAGTGGTGGTTTTGATGTTGCTGCCGCTGATTTTGTGGGTGGAGATGACCCCATGTCTACCCAGTTTGATGCACCTTCATCTTTATACGGTCCTGTCGTACCCTGGCAGGAGTTGTATTCTAGATGGGACGCATTCTCAGTGCGGCAGGATCAGTGGAACACCCAAGTAGAGACCGGTCTGTAGACTTGGCAGACCCAGTTCCGTGCTGATATAGATGAGCGTCTGGACACCATGGACGCTCATATGAGGGACTACTTCGGGAGGTTCCCACCACCACCACCATCGGACCCGCAATGAGTTTATTTTCTTCTTCCCCTATTTCATTTGATGTTCTCTTCTACATTGAGGACAATGTGCGGTTTAAGTATGGGGGAGGGATATAGACTTGCTATCTATCTAGCTAGTGTACTTAGCTTTGATTCTGCATTTTGTTTTCTGCATTTCTGTTTTGTAATTTTGCATTCGGATTTCTTTGAAAAAAAAAAAACGAAAAATCCAAAAAGAAGTAAAAAGGCAATCAAAATCCTGGGATGAGCTGAAAACCCGAAAGGGTAGTTCAGGTAAAAAGCAGGTAGTCCGGCTGGTATAGACCAGGGCAAAAGTGGACTGGAGTGATGTGAGTATTTGTGAGATATCTAGCAAAATGAAATGAGTGGCTTGGTGAAAACCCGAAAGGGCGCCTTGGCAAGATGAGCGTAAAATAAGAACAGTGATTCTAGGATTTCTCGATATTCCTTGGCGAGGTGTCATAAGAAGAGGTGGTATAAGGAGTTCAGGTAGGCCACTCTGGAGCGATAAGGAGCTAGATTGGAGTTAGGATTAGATTATCTTTGCATCACTTATTTTGGTTGTCTGGAGCTTATTGTTGATATGTTGTAGTTGCTAGTGTCTTATTTTCTTGTACTTCCTGAGGCCTTGGTGTTGATTGAGAGAGTGAGTTTTTCTTTAGCTTACTCGGGATGAGTAAAGGTCTAAGTATGGGGGAATTTGATAGGTGTTATTTCATACACCTTTACTAGAAACTATTAGCATGATTTGGAGGAGTTTTGGATGAGTTTTTAGGCTAAGTCTGTGATCTGGAAGTTATGGAGAGAAGTGAAGATATCTCAGGATTTACAGCTTAGATGGAGATGGAGCTGCTGGAGCATACGTGGAGAAGACTACCAAACACTTGGTAGGATTGAAGAGCAGCAGAAGAGAAGAAGAGGAGCTGAAGAAGCTGAAGGTGTGAGCTCATCGCCCCGTGCCAGATTCACCGCGGCCCGGCGGTGACTCCCAGAGAAGGTTGAAGCCCCGCGCCAGAGGAAGCCACCGCCCAACGGTGGAGAGCCTGAAGCCCCGCGGTGGATCTCACCGCCCCGCGGTGGCCGTGTTTGATGCCTCACGCCAGAAGACTGTTACTTTCCTTTTATTTAGTTTAGATTTTATTTTATTATTATTCTGTTTCCTTTATTGTTTGCATTAGTTTAACCTAGTTTCCTAAGACTATTTAAGTCCTCTTTCTAGGTTAAGAGATATAGACACTTAGAGACTTTTTACCTACACACGATTTTTCAGACGTTATTTCACATTAGAGTTTTTCATCCCCTTTGATGGAGAACTAACTTTCCCTTGTTCTACTAGACGTGTGAAGCAGTACAGTTGATGTGTTTGTGAGATTTCTATCCCTTGTTCTTATCCTTATAAGTGTTGGTTTGATTCTCTTGGTTATATTGATTATTGATTTCTTGTTGTTCTTCTTAGCATGATCAACTAGGTTGAATGCTTTTTATCAATTGCTAGGATTGCATATAGGGGTTCCAAGTGCATATCTAGTGGCAAACACGATTTTGCGTATAGGGGTTCCGAGCGTACAATTGTGAGTGAGAGTCAGTTGCATGCGAGTATTAGTACGTCCTTCTATTTGCATGTATCCTATATCCTTGTGTGCATTGCTATTGCTGTGTTGGTGGTAAAGTATACTGACAACTGTGAGAATCAGTGGTATTTTATCATTGACATAGTAATAAGTCTATTGACAACTGTGAGAATCAATAGTACTTAAGATTAGGGTGGGAACAACTATAAGGATAGTAAAAGAACTTGGGTTAAATAGATTTCTGTGATCAAATTATATCTCTGTACTGTGGATCTCGCTCTAGTAGGACTACTTTCCCTCATTATATTTCCTCAACTAAACCAAACTTGTTTGCTTTGCTTGCTTTGTGTTCTCTTGATAACTAAACCCCCGTTCGTGTTACTTGTCATTCACAATTGCATACTGCATCAGATCTTCCCTGTGGGTTCGACCCTTACTTGTCTGCTATACCTCTGTTTAGTGGGTCTGTTAGGATATTTTACTTTGACTAGGCTAAGCAACGATACTTGCACTGTGCACTTTTAGCCACCGTCAATGACGTCACCATGACGTCAGCGATCTGATGTTGAGCGAGATGGGCCGAGTGGGCTGTGTTGGGCCGCGAGGATGTTGCAGTTGTTGTTGGGCCGTGCTGGGACGAGCTGCTTGCGCCAAGAATTGCGAGATTACGGGAATAATTTCCCCAAATTGCGTTTGTTATTTTTGGTATTTATTTTATTATTTTATTTTACACCTTTTAGAATTAGGTTAAAAACCCTTTAGTTAACCTAGTTGCCAGAATCTACAATTTAGATCTAGAAGTTCGTTTTTCATTCTACCGCTAGGGTTTTAACCCATGGAGAGATAAACACCTTTATTTCGCTAGACGATTGAAGCATTGCAATGGATTGGTTGTGAGATTTCTATTCCTTGTTCTATATCTTATTAAGTTGGTTTAATTCTCTTGAGTATATTGTCTATTGGTTTATGTTGATTCTTCTAGCGTAGTTAACTAGGTTTTTCGACATCTATCATAGTGCTAGGGTTTGCATATAGTGGAATACGAGTGCATACCTAGTGGCAAACACAATTGTTACATATAGTGGAATACGAGTGTGCAATTGTGAGAGAGAATTATTTACATGTTAAGTAGTAAGGTTTTCTTCTATTTGCATGTATCCTATATCCTTGTGTGCATTGCTATTGCTTTGTTAGTGGTAACGTCTATCAACAACTGTGAGAATTGGTAGTACATTTCCATTGATATAGTAATAAGTCTATCAACAACTGTGAGAATTGGTAGTACTTAAGATCAAGATGGGAACAACTATAAGATTGTGAAAAGAACTTGGAAAAATAGTTATCAGTGATCAACCTGTTTCCTTTGCAGTGTGGGTATTTGTCTAGTGGAATATTTCCACCCATCATATTTATTTTCCCTCTAAAGCTTGCATCCTTGTTACTATGTTTGATAATCAAAACCCCCCTTATTACTTTGCATGCTTATAAACACTTAGAAAGATCACTTCCTCTCTGTGGATTCGACCCTTACTTGCCCAGACTACTTGTTTAGGTTTGTTAGGATTATTTTGTTTAGGTGTCACGACAACGCCCTATCAAATTGGCGCCGTTGCCGGGGAGGCAAGTTTTGATTTTTCCGTGTGTTTGTTTGTGTGCATGTTACTTTGGTGTGGACCCATCTTACGGTCCACACCCGTGCTACTGACTTTTGTTTTTCCTTTTTGATTTTTGTCACAGATATGGATTTCTGGGGAGAGCTGCGCGATAACCCATACTCTTGCTCACTCTCTCCAGAGAGGGGATACTACCCAACTTCCAGTACAGCAAGGCCAGTTAGAGCCTGCAGACTCTGTCATGATCTGTGGCATTTCACTGACGATTGCCCAAGACTTCCTGAATATGCAACTACAGTAAACGCTGCAAGAGGTTTTGATCCGCAGAGGCCGAGATGTGTCCCGTATTCCTGCACATACAACTCAGGGTGGATGAGTCACCCCAATTCGAGTTATGGGAGCCATCAATACCATCCATATGGTTATGACCACCAGGAGTTCTACCTAGAGCCACAATCGTTCTATCAGTAGGGTACTCCACACCAGTACTATCCGGCATACGAGCATAGCCCACCAGTGTCCAATACAAGTTCCGCCATGTCAACTGAAGAGATGCTCAAGACCTTGACTCAGCACTTCGCCACTCATACTCAAACTACGGAGTCAAGCATCAAGAATATAAAAAGGCAGGTGGACCAGATAGTGGAATCAATTATACGGATCGATGCAAGGATTTCGGGGAATCTACCATCTCAAACGGTAGTAAACCCGAGGGAAAACGTTCCTCCTAGTGCTGAAGAGGAGGATGAATATGAGATGGAGAAAATCGCCGACCGCCCCGCGTCACCTCTCACCGCGACCCGGCGTGAAGCCCCAATTATTTCACCGCCCCGCAGCAACACTGATCGCGACCCGGCGGTGAGCCTCAGTAATCTTCTGATGTGACCATGGGTCCCATCAAGAGCTTCAAGAGAGCCTGGACTTCCAAGATGGCTCAATTATTAAAGATGGAGCTCAAGTCTCATCAAGGAGAGCCAAAGCCAAGCCAAAGCAAGGCATTGGCCAAGACAAGGCCAAGGCGCCGGGTGCGCCGGGCACAAGCGTCACCAAGGCCTACGTCCAAGATGACAAGGCAATCCCTGGTGCCATCACAAGGTCTAGGGCTAGGCGAGGATGTCCAAGAGCTAGGCGCGGATGAGGAACATGAGCCGGAGCTAGGAGAGGATGTCCAAGAGCTAGGCGCGGACGAGGAGCAAGAGGAGCCATGCCAAGAGCTAGGCCAAGAGGAGAGCACAATGCCTAGCTCCAAGACAAGACGGCCGAGTGTGAAGAACCAAGGCGGCGCCGACGACCCTATGCCCGGAGCCATCACTCGGTCAAGGGCTCGCCACCTCCTCCAAGACCTCAAGAAGGGGTTGGCGTGCCAAGGGCCCCTAAGCCACGCCCGAGCCGACTTCTATACAAGTCTCCAAACCGGCGCCGAGAACACCGGCGCTTGCGGCCCGTGAAGAATCAAGCAAGGCGCCAAGCCATCCTGGACCACTTGGCTAGGCGCAATGAGTGTCGTGGGTTGGTACATGGACCATGCCACCTCATGCCAGGCCCATGGCATGGGAGTATTTTATTTATTAAATAATGGCCCAACTTAAGACTTTCCTTTTATGACCACGTTTTTAGTATTTCTTGTTAGTAGGCCAAGCTCCGTATTTTTGTTATTTTTGTTGGCACTTTATGACAATATGTAGGCACTATATAAGTGCCTTCCAATGCCTAAAAAGGCACGCAAGATTAAAACGAATTTGCCTTGTCAAAACTCTCTCTCTCTTTCTTCTTTGCTTCCTTGCGTCAAATTTCTAATTGTTGCCGAGTGAGTTCATCTCGCCAACTCTTCTTCTTTCTCAACCAAGTCTGCGTCGATTCTTCCCTTCCCTTGAAGAACTAGTTGTGAGCCATCATTTTCACGCCAACAACCAACATCCACAACAATCATCTCGCTGAAGTTCTTCCCGGAACTCTCAGCGACACCTCAGTAAAAGCACCATAACTTTCGTTTACGTGATCCAATTGCACTCAAATTTCGAGGACAGAAACTAGACTTCATTATCTAACTACTGCCGCTGGAATCATTCAATTTGGAGTTCGGAGCAAGAAGAAAGACCCCATTGAAGTCAGGACAAATTCTGGAATCCTGCTGTCTTGAGTTCTTGTGTTCTGAGGCATCGACGAGCAAATCTTGCACCGTGGCTTCACGATCCTTAGATCCTAACATCTTCCCTCACAGCCACCGCCCCGCGGCGATGACCACCGCCCCGCGGTGAGACCACCGCGACCCTGCATCCAAAATCCTAGCTCTGCTGATGAGGTTTGGGTGGATACCTATTTTCGCAAGGTGCTGACTGAGGAGGAGTACTTTTTGGGATTGGAGGAGTGGAGCGACGATAAGGAGGAGTGCCGCGACCGCGAAAATACTCCAGAGACGCCCGTTCCCCTCGAAGATGCCCCGACAGTCCCTGACCCTCTGGAGGCTGCCTATGATGAGTTTGTGCGTCTCAGCTCCTTCCCGCTCGTCGTGCTGCAACCCGTCGCACCTTTCCTTGAGGCTTCCCGAGTTACTCAAAGGCTAAAGAACAACGAGGATATCTATGAGGCCTTCAGTGACTGCATAAAAACCGTTCCCTTGGTCACACTGGCTGACAGCACCCCTCGCTGCAAGGAAATGTTAAAGGTGCTGGGCATGATCAAGAAGAAACAAAAGGGGAAGCATAAGAAGGAGAACTTGATGCAGGTGGTGAATTTTTCCATACTGGATACGGGGAAAGATAGACATGCAGCCCCTAAGATGCTGGGTAGGCCATTTCTAAAGATGGCAAGTGCGTTCATGGGTATACACAACGGTCCACCCACAAAGAAGTGCAGGAGATTGGGGGTCACGCTCAACATAGAGCATACAAAGAGGCACCCCCCAGATCCAGATCCCAGGTGTTCAGTTGCTATGAGCAACGCAAGTTGAGAAGATTGAGCAGGATGTCAAGCCATGACAATAACTAAGGCGTTGTCCAGGAGGCAACCCGAGGTATGTTTTTCTTTCTTTGTTTTTGCATATTCTTTAGTGTGTTTTTGCTTTGTTTTTGTTCTTGTTTTTTGTTTCCGACTAACCTGCAGGGAGGAGACCCATGCCTATTGAAGAAGGTGTTTCCCACACCAATGTAAGTCTTCTTTCCCTGCACTAAGTTACTCCCCGAAAAAACCTTAAACGGGGAGCAAAAAAAGAAGAAAAAAAAAATCGAAAAAAAAAATTCAAAAAAAAAAAAAAAAATTGTACCGAAAGCTAGCTGTCCAGAGTTCCCCATGGAGATGGTGTGCATCATGTTGTCAAGGAGGATACATTTCCCTATACATTATTTAGCAACGATGATGGCCCTACAATTGACAGCTGAGGAGGAGGAACACTAGCGCCCCCACCATGATTACATCTGGGCTCCACCATGTGTTCCTAGAAGGCCATGCAATCCTACTATCATTGTTTTACCACTACTCACCAAAGTGGTTCCCTTTGATTGCACGGTAGAAGAAGATGATGACGTGATGAAGACACCCGCCCAACACTAGAGACCTGGGCATTTATTGAGAAGACCGCCAGCGACACCTACAGTGTCCAAGCAACTTGGCAACGTTTGTGAGTTATTTTTTGCTTTTCCCTGTGCTTTATTCTTTTGTCTTTCATTACATTGAGGACAATGCAATGTTTAAGCATGGGGGAGAGTTCTATACTTGCTACGTTGTTGAAAAAAAAAATTTTTAAAAATGAAAAAAGCCAAAAATTTGAAAAAAGGCATACATTAGAAATCCTAGGATAGGTCGAAAACCCGAAAGGGCGGCCTAGGCAATAAGCAGGTGGCTTGGACCAGCATTAGGCTGTGGTAATATGAGGTCAAGAGTGATGTGAGTATACTGTGAGCCCATCTATTGAAAAATGAAATGAGTGGCTTGGTGAAAACCCAAAAGGGCGCCTTGGCAAAATGAGTGAAAAGAAGAAGAGTGATTTTAGGATTTCTCATTATTCTTGGCGAGGTGTCATAAGAAGAGGAGATATAAGGAGGTTTCGGGTAGGTCACTCTGGAGAGATAAGAAGATAGATGGGAGGCTAGGATTAGTGGTGTCACTCTATGGTGTTGTGTTGCACTGTGTTGTTGTGCTGTGCATATTGTTTTGGTTGTCTGGAGCTGATTGTTGAGATGTTGTAATTGCTGGTGTCATATTTTCTTGTATTTCCTGAGACCTTGGTGTTTGATTGAGAGAGTAGGTTTATCATTAGCTTACTCGGGACGAGTAAATGTCTAAGCATGGGGGAATTTGATAGGTGTCATTTCATGCACCTTAACTAGTAGTTATTAACATTATTTAGAGGAGTTTATGACTAGATTTGAGGTTAAGTCTGTAATCCAGAAGATGTGGAGAGAATTGAACATATCCAGGGATTTACAGCTTATTTGGAGAAGATGAAGATGGATGAGGATCTGCTGGAAATTAATTGGAGAAGACTATCAACACTTGGTAGTAATGAAGAGCAGAAGAGAAAGGAGTGGGCGAATTTCTACCGCCCCGTGCCAGAGCCACCGCGACCCGGCGGTGGGTCTCAGAGAAAGTCACCGCCCTGCGGTGAGAAGCACCGCCCCACGGTGGGAGCTGACGCCCCGCGTCCAATCACGTGAGGCGAAGCAGCTTATTTAAATTTGCCCACGTGCTGCTTTTATTTTGGGCCAAGTTGGATGAAAGAAAGGCCCAAAAAGGAGAGCTCAGCCCGCGTGGAATTGAAGCGGAAATCAGCGTGAGCTGAAATGGAGAAATGTGGGGATGACGTCACCATGACGTCAGCAATCTGATGTTGAGAGAGATGGGCTGAGTGGGCTGTGTTGGGCCGCGAGGATGTTGCAGCTGTTGTTGGGCCGTGCTGGGACGAGCTGCTTGCGCCGAGAATTGCGAGATTACGGGAATAATTTCCCCAAATTGCGTTTGTTATTTTTGGTATTTATTTTATTATTGTTATTTTATTATTTTATTTTACACCTTTTAGAATTAGGTTAAAAACCCTTTAGTTAACCTAGTTGCCAGAATCTACAATTTAGATCTAGAAGTTCGTTTTTCATTCTACCTCTAGGGTTTTAACCCATGGAGAGCTAAACACCTTTATTTCGCTAGACGATTGAAGCATTGCAATGGATTGGTTGTGAGATTTCTATTCCTTGTTCTATATCTTATTAAGTTGGTTTAATTCTCTTGAGTATATTGTCTATTGGTTTATGTTGATTCTTCTAGCGTAGCTAACTAGGTTTTTTGACATCTATCATATTGCTAGGGTTTGCATATAGTGGAATACGAGTGCATACCTAGTGGCAAACACAATTGTTACATATAGTGGAATACGAGTGTGCAATTGTGAGAGAGAATTATTTACATGTTAAGTAGTAAGGTTTTCTTCTATTTGTATGTATCCTATATCCTTCTGTGCATTGCTATTGCTTTGTTAGTGGTAAAGTCTATCAACAACTGTGAGAATTGGTAGTACTTTTCCATTGATATAGTAATAAGTCTATCAACAACTATGAGAATTGGTAGTACTTAAGATCAGGATGGGAACAACTATAAGATTGTGAAAAGAACTTGGAAAAATAGTTATCAGTGATCAACCTGTTTCCTTTGCAGTGTGGATGTTTGTCTAGTGGAATATTTCCACCCATCATATTTATTTTCCCTCTAAAGCTTGCATCCTTGTTACTGTGTTTGATAATCAAAACCCCCCTTATTACTTTGCATGCTTATAAACACTTAGAAAGATCACTTCCTCCCTGTGGATTCGACCCTTACTTGCCCAGACTACTTGTTTAGGTTTGTTAGGATTATTTTGTTTAGGTGTCACGACAACGCCTATCAGAACGCGTCAAGGGGTTCTCGTCGCAGATGGATGCCATGGAGAGCAAAGCTGAGTTGGAAAAGAACACGATGGATTCGCTATCCTTCAAGAATTTCGAGATATCCCAGAGCGTCAAGGTTTAACAAGGGAAAATCAGGATGCTTAAAGAGGAGTTTTTCCGTCTCAGGGATGAGAAGACGAAGGCGAATGTGGACTCTGACCGACTGGTGGACCAACTTGACGAGGCAGAGACCTACTATTCCTAGCTAGCCCGGGTGGAGGCCATGGAGGACTATGCCGCTGGAAAGCAAGTCGACTGGGACGCTGCGGCAGAGTGGACAACTTTCTATGAGATACATTCATCCTTATAGTTGTTCCCAAGCATGACTCTTAGGAAGATCAGGGGCTCAGACGATGAAAAGAAGGAGAAAATACCTCTAGTAATGGATGAGGATAAGTAGGACTCTCCCGCTTCTTCATTAATTTCATTTTTATGAACTCTTTTTGAATGATGACCGCCACCTATTGAGGGGCAGTGTTTTGAACTTTTGGACCCACCTTTCGTGATGGTTTGACAATATTTTGGCCCGTTCACGGGAACGGGTTTTAATATATGTTCCTTGTATATCTTGTTTGTGCATAGGTTGTTTATATGTCTTTGTGCTTGTGCAGGCACATCAAGACTGGAACAGCTTGGCTAGAAGGAAGCAAGGCACGATCGTGTTCTGAAGATTGAGATGTCGATCGAGACGATAGCTCAACAACGCGTCAACGATGGCAAGGCCAACACAATGAAGATGATAAAGATGTCGACGCCATATATGGCAAAAGTAAAAAGTTTAATAGATTGTTATACCATGTGAGACATGTATAGAATATAATAGAAAGATGTATATTTCCAATAAGGAATAAAAAAGCAGTGTCGTTGATTGAAGTTATTGCCTTGTTTCCACATCTTCTGAATAACATACCATAGTATGACATTTGAGAAAAATAACATCTTCTATTCTACTTAGCATACTGCATCGATGATAAGTGACAATATCTATATGCCAGAGGCCTTACTATTGATACATTGATATAAAGAATAGAAAAAAACTCTTTTATTTGAATGAAGTAATGCACAAGACATGTTACTTGGGGTAATTGCAGTCGTGTCAAATAAAGATGAGGAAGATCGTAGTGATCATGTCATCGGAGACGATAATAGCGACAACATTAACGCTATCAGATGATTGTGATGATGAAGATAATAGTGACCATATAGGTTGCATCAACGGGGATGCATATGATCACAGGGTTCACGTCGCGTTGACATAAGTGATCGTAGAGGTCGCGTCAAGGGGGTCACATATGATTGTAGGGATCACGTCGCCGAAACGTAAGTGACCGTAGAGGTCGCGTCCAAGGGGACGCAAATGATCACAAGGATTACATTGCATGGATGTAAGTGACCGTAGAGGTTGCGTCAGCAATGATGTATATGATCACATGGATCACATTGCAGAGACGTAAGTGACCATAAAGGTTGCGTCAACGGGGGTGCAGATGATCATAGAGATCACGTCGCATGGACATAAGTGACCGTATAGGTTGCATCAAAGGTGACGTAGATGATCACAAGGATCACGTGGGGACGTAAGTGATCGTAGAGGTCACATCAATGTGGACGCAGGTTATCGCATGGATCACGTCACGGGGATGTAAGTGATCGTAGAGGTTGCGCCAAAGGGGACGCAGATGTTCACATGGTTCACATCGCGGGGACGTAAGTGACCATACAGGTCGCGTCAACGAGGATGCAGATGATCACATGAATCACGTCGTAGAAGTGATCGTAGAGGTCACGTCAACATGGACGTAGATGATCGTAGGGATCACATCGCGGGGACATAAGTGACCATAGAGGCCACGTCAACGAGGATGCATATAGCGTCATGATAAAGCTCACAAGGAACAACATCGATATATTCAGAGAGTACGATGTAGCTCGACCAGGCGCTACCTCGGGGGCAAAGTGTAATAGCAAGATAGTGAAAATAATTGTTTTTTCTTTTAATGAAAAATACTAAATATCATTTAAGTAACATGCGTGAATGGAACCTAGATTATAAATAGTACTTCTTGAGATTCATCACGTTCCAGATTTGGATGACGGGCATACCGTTTAGTGTGGCAAGCTTGTAAGCGCCTTGACTGACTACCTTGGTGATTTGATAAGGGCCTTCCCATGTTGGTCCCAGCTTTCCAACATACTCTTCTTTTGTGTTTTGGAACACTTTTCGTAAAACCTAGTCGTCGACTTGGAACGCTCTCATCCTCACATTGTGATCGTAGCTTCTGGCGACGC
Source organism: Rheum nobile (assembly GCA_027886185.1). Classification (NCBI taxonomy): domain Eukaryota; kingdom Viridiplantae; phylum Streptophyta; class Magnoliopsida; order Caryophyllales; family Polygonaceae; genus Rheum; species Rheum nobile. The sequence continues at coordinate 1,902,479 of WOAB01000717.1, read as the reverse complement.
CTTGTTGGTACATCACCATCCGGGTGGCGGCATCGTAACACAACTCATCAACAGTATCCAACAAGAATGTCATGAGCGATGTGTTTCTTTCCTCGGTGAGGAGACGATCACGAGCTATAGGAATTTTAATTTTGTCGGGCAAGATGGCTTCACTGCGAAAAACTAGGGAGAAACACATGGCTTATGACGTTGTGCGATCTAACCATAGAATGGATGGAAGCTCGTCTGCCTACAAGCCCTTTGCTTTCTTGAGTCTTTTCTTTAGGTTATTGATGATAACTTTATTGCTGCACTTGGCTTAACCGTTAGCATGTGGGTATCGAGGCGCCTATGTGACGAGTTTGATACCCAACTCTTGACAGAACTCATATATCCATTTTCTGATGAATTGCGATCCATTGTCGCAAACAGTGGTGTCGGGTACGCCAAATCTGCATAACATGTTCCTTCTAGTGAAGGAGATCACATGTGTCTTTTATTTCGTTGAACGCCTATGCTTTTATCCACTTAGAAAGTAGTCCGTCATAGCAAGCATAAATATGCGTTGTCCAGAGGAGACTAGTAGCATCCCAACAATGTCCATCCCCCACTTTATGGAAGGCCATGACTACGAGATGGGATGTAAAGATTCAGATGGTTGTTGAGACACTAGGCCATGTCTTTGTCAAGCGTCACACTTTCTTGAGTAGTCAATATAATCTCTCTTCATAGTGGGCCAATAGTATCTTGTTGTGTCAACACGCAACGCCAGGTTCTTGCCTCCAGAATGATTAACATACTCTTCATCGTGGATTTCTTGTAACACGTTCTGAACTTCGTCTTCTTGGAGACATCTTAGGTAATATCCACTTGACCAATTAAGTAGCATGTTGTCCTTCAGAGCAAAAGACAACGCCTAGGCGCGAAGCCGCCATGCCACATTCTTGTCGGGGGCAATTCGCCATGCTTGAGCCAATTATAATGTGGTGTAACCTAGGATGTGGATTCATTAGAGTAACTGACATGCATAGGAAGTGACATGTTGGCCAATTTGTTGATGGTAGGGATATCCACGTGCAAGAAATGGATCTTTTGTTATTATCAAGGATCTATGAATGAGCCAAGGTTGGTTAACGCATTAGCTTCCGCATTGGCGTCTCTAGGATGACGTCGCAAACGACTTCTAAGTAAGATGTCATCTTTGAATCTCGAGCCACGTACACCCCGTTGATCTGGTTCACGATCAACATAGAATCGCATATTACTTCCAAGTTCTTCATGCATGTTCCCTTGGCAATCGTGATCCCTGCTATTAGTACTTCATACTCTGCCTCGTTGTTTGTTGCTTTGAATTCACATCGTATGACTTGGGCTATTCTATCCCCATGTTGCAATTTTAGGAAAATCCCTAGTCCTACACCATTATGATTAGAAGCACCGTCGATGTATAGCATCCACTTCGAGATGACGGGATCAATGTCTTGTAGCAATTCCTCATTAACTTGTCCTCCTTATATTGGGCTGAAATCGGCTACAAAATCTGCCAATGCTTAAGACTTGATTGTTGTGCGTGTATCATACTTTATGTCATAGCCTCTCAGGTGAAATGCCCACTTTATCATTCTCTCGGAGAGTTCTGGCTTGTTCATCACGTTCTTGATGGGATAGTTTGTCCTTACTTTGATGGTATGGGCCTCAAAGTACGGCCGTATCTTGACGCCTTGATGACGGCCAGAGTCAGCTTCTCCATTTGTGAGTGTCTTGTCTCCACGTCTAGAAGAATTTTTCTCACATAGTAGACATGTAACTGCTCACCGTCTTCCTCTTTTACCAAGACAACACTGACCGTCACCTGCATAACTGCATGATATACGTATAGGACTTCGCCGTCTTTGGGTTTTGAGAGAAAGAGTGGACATATTATGTACTTGTTTAGTTCTTGAAATGCCTTTTCATGCTTGCTTGTCCACTCGAATGATTTGTTCATCTTCAGGACGTCAGAGAACAATCGGTTTCTATCGGATGCCTTTAATATGAACATGTTCAGGGCGGTGACTCTGCTTGTCAGCTTTTGGACGTCTTTGACGCATCATGGAGACTACAAGTCGAGGATAGCTTTGATCTGATTGGGATTGGCTTTGATATGCCGTTGCGTCACCATGTAGCCTAAGAATTTGCCAGACGAGACTCCAAAAGAACACTTGGTAAGGTTCATCTTCATGTCATACTTCACCAGGATCTTGAATGTTGTTCTCAGGTGTTCGATGTGGTCGATCATCTTCTTTGATTTGACCAGCATGTCGTCGATATAGACCTCCATCGCGTCGCCAATCTGGTTCTCGAACATCTTGTTCACTAGCCACTGGTACGTAGCTCAGGCGTTCTTGAGACCAAACGACATCACTTTGTAGCAATAGATTCCTTGATTGGTAATGAAGGCGGTCTTCTCTTGATCTTATGGAATCATCTAGATTTGGTGATATCCGTTGAAGGCGTCCATGAAGGTAACCATCTTATGACTGACAGTGGCATTGACCATTGCGTCGATGTGTGGAAGTGGGAAAGAGTCCATAGGACATGCCTTGTTGACATCGGTGAACTTGACGCAAACTCTCCACTTCTCATTCTTCTTCATTACTAAAACCACATTGGCTAACCAATCAGGATAAAGGGCTTCTATGGTCTTGCCAGTCTCTAACAAAGCTCGTACTTCCTCGTCTATCACCTTGTTTCTCTCTAGTGCGAATTTTCTGCCTTTTTGTTTGACTAGTGGGTGATGGGGATCTACGCTGAGTTTGTGCACATTCAAGTTTGGATTGATGTCGGTCATGTCCTCGTGTGTCCATGCAAAGCATTCAGAATGGGACAACAAGAAGTCGATTAGTTGCTTTCTAATCTCGCCAGGCATATATGAGCCTATCTTAACAATGTGGTTGGGCTTGCTAGGATCTAAGATCACCTCATCGAGTTCAGGGGACTCTGGCTTCATGTATTGCGTCGACGCCTTGCAATCCGTTAATTGCTATGCAATTTGACCTTTGTGTTACTTCTTCGTGACCGCCGGCTTTAGCGAAATTCTATAACACTCCTTTGCCAATCTCTAGTCGCCTTTGATTTCCTGTACCCCCATTTGGTGGGAAACTTGACGGTCTAATGGTACGTGGACGGGACCGTCTTTAAGCCAAGTATCCAAGGGCGGCTCAATATGACGTTGAATGGTGACGAGCAGTGTATAATCAAGAACTTGACTTGGAGGTTCACTCCGCTTGCGTGGGTGGTCAACCTGATCTTCCCCAACGAGTTGCTCACCTTGCCATTGAATCCGACTAAGGGAATTGACTTTTTGATAATATCCTCTCGGCTCAAACCAAGGCTATGTAAGGCCTCGATCATCATCAGGTTTGCCGATCTTTCCGTTGTCTGCCAAGACGTGCCTTACCAAGAAATTGCTGATAGTGAGAGATATGACAAGATTGTCATGGTGTTCGACTACGATGTCGAAAGGTGCTCGTGCTATGATTGCATAGCCTTCATATAGAAAGTGGTGCAGCTGCTCCAGAAAGGCTACCTTAGAGATCTTATCTCGAACATAGCACGAGCAAACCTAGATCAAAACAAGAGACAAGAGGCACCACCGCCTCCACCTCTTCACATCAAGATCGTGATCTCTCTGGCATGACGTTTGGAGGCAAAGACAGATCACAATCTTGATGTGAAGAGGTGGAAGCGGTGGTGCCTCTTGTCTCTTGTTTTGATCTAGGTTTACTCGTGCTATAAGATCTCTAAGGTAGCCTTTCTGGAGCAGCTGCACCACTTCCTTTATGAAGGCCATGCATTCCTTAGTGTTGTATCCTCTATTCTGATGGAAGTCAAACCACTTGTCAACGAATTTCTTGTTAATGGGATTATCTGGCTTTCGAGGCAACCTGACGGCATTGCCGAGTTTTGACATGGCCTTCACCATGTCGGTCGCGCCAATAGTGAATGAGTGTTGGTGCAGAGGCGGATAGGTCCCCTAGTCACGTTTCCAGTCATAATTGTTGTTATGGACATTATTGATGGTGTGATTCCCTAGATTCTGACGAGGATAGGGCTTGTAATGCGTTTTGCCTTTGTTGACGCGTTTGTGGATTCATGTCGGCTCTTGTGGCACTGATTGTTGTCGTATTTTAGGTGAACGTAAGCCATGGCATTGGCTTGAACGTCTGATAACAGGTTTTTGTCGTGTGAAAAACTGCTATGCAAAATATCCAAACAAACCTTAAATCGTAGTCCTAGGTAAGTAAATGTCGAATCCACAGGGAGGCGAATTCTATCTTAATATGCAATTTGTATGTCAAACTAAAGTAACCAAAGGGGGGGTTTTGTGAGTTTTAATTAATCTACGCATGCAAAAGTAAACAACTAGATGTGATGGATTCAGTAATGGGGAAAAAGCACTTAGTCAAACAACATCCACTATTCGTATGACAAGTTGATCATAGATACTCATTCAAATCTCATGCAATGGTAATTCCAATTCCTTTTCAGATATAACTAATAGCACAACCAGATACTATTAGCACTAACTAATTAAACAACCCTGAAACTATCAAGATTCAGTTTAACAGCAGCCTTACGGATAGGAATATAGTTGGATACAATTCTAGCATAACACAACCAGATATTATCCTAGAATATAAATCAATTCTCTTATGCATAAGACTAGCACAACCAGTTACTAATACGATGCAATTGCTACTCTGAAATAGATATGCTCAACCAGTAACAATCTAAATCTAGCAATCAATCAATAACAATAAACCCTAGTTGCGTCCAAATAGAGATTATCAATATCAATCATAAACAACTTAAGCAAGAGAAAGATAAAAACCATGCAATAGATTAAGAACGAGAATCTCACAACTTAATCCAAACGAAAGCTTCAGCGTCCGACTAAGCCAGGGAGGCTTAGTTCTTCATAACGTAGAACGTAGAAATTAGGGTTCCAAGAAAAAGATGATAAGAAAAATTAGATGATAGGCAAACAAGCCTTTTTCTCAACCCTAATATACTAAAGGAAATAAAATCTAAATTAACCTAAAATGAAATAATAAAATAACAATAAAAATAATTAAAGGAAATTGGGAATTAATCCCGTCTTCGGCAAAGCCTCTCGAGCAACTCTCTCTCTCGGTCCAACTCACGAAGCGCGGCCCACTTCTACAATTCGGCCCATCTCCAATTGCTTTCAATTTCACGCTGATGTCGTGCACCGTCATCATCCTCCAATTCATTTCGCTGCTTCCAATTTGACGCGGCTTCTCGCGTGGGCTCCAGCCTTCATTTTCCAAATTCTTCACGCGCTGACGTCATCCACTTCAGCCTTCACGTGGGCCCCTTCTTCTCGGCCCTTTCCAGCTTCTTCATCAAGTGGGCTTCTTCATCTTCACATGGGCCTTTATTTCATCCAATTCGTCCCATCAATCACGTGACATTTAATTAATTACCAAACTTCGCCCCAAACGCCATGCACATGAATGTGTCTAAATCTACCCGAATGGCACCAATAAAACCTCTAATGACTCTTACTTAAGCCCTACAAAGTAGTGCTTATCAAATCACCCCATGCTTAGACCTTTGCTCGTCCTCGAGTAAACTAATAAAGAGTCTACTCCTCCAATGTAGCATCCAAGGTCTCAGGAAGCATATCCTCCAACTAAGAGTCACCTAACCCATGCCAAGCAACTGGCACCAATCTCATTTACAACACATCCACAACTCAACAAGCTTAAGGGGCAAGCAGAGTACTTCCCCCAAGCTAAACCCGGACATCCAAAAGTGTGAGTAACCTCTAATCCTAGCCTCCATCTATTGCTCCTTATGTCTCCCAGAGTGACCTACCCGACAATCCTTCTTTGACTCCTCTTCTTATGACGCCTCGCCAAGAATAGTGAGAAATCCTAAAATCACTCTTCTTCTTTTTCACTCGTTTTGCCAAGGCGCCCTTTCGGGTTTTCACCAAGCCACTCATTTCATTTTTCAATAGATGTGCTCACATAAGCTCACGTCACTCTTGACTTCATATTACCCCAGCCTAATGCTGGTCCAAGCCACCTGCTTATTGCCTAGGCCGCCCTTTCGGGTTTTCGACCTATCCCAGGATTTTTTATGTATGCCTTTTTTCAAAATTTTGGCTTTTTCTTTATATTCATTTTTCTCCTCAGCAACGTAGCAAGTATAAAACCCCACCCCATGCTTAAACATTGCATTGTCCTCAATGTAATGAAAGACAAAAGAATAAAGCACAGGGAAAAACAAAAAAATAACTCACAACGTTGCCGAGTTGGCTTGGATAATTCCTTGTTGCTGGCGGTGTACTCATGAAAGCTCATGTCCTGGATGTCTGCCATCAACGCCATTATCTTCATCTACCGTGCAACCATAAGAAACCACTGTAGGGTGTAGTGGTCAATCAAGGGAACGGGGTTGCAAGGCCTTCAAAAATGGGCCCAGATGTCGTCGTGGTTGGGCCCTGGTGTACCTCCTCTCCAGCTGTCGACTGCAGGGCCATCATCGTTGCCAAATAAATATAGGGTGAATGTATTCCTCCGTTTAGCAACATGATGCGCACCTCTCCGTGGGGAACTCTGGACAGCTGGATAAAACTTTTTTTTTTCCCTTCCCGTTTAAGGTCTTTTCGGGGTATCTTATTTTCGTCTTTTGCTCCCCGTTTAAGGTTTTTTCGAGGCCTAATTTGTTCGAATTTTTTTTTTTTGATTTTTTTTTTTTGATTTTTTTTTTACCTGCGAAAATGCGGCGGTCGCCGTGAGGGGTGCGGCGGTCGCCGTAATTGCGGCGGTCACCGTAATTAAACGGCGGTCGCCGTTTTTAGGTCGTAGCCAACTTGCTTGGCGAGGCATTTGCGGCGGTCGCCGTAAGGTTGGCGGCGGGCGCCGTGAACACCATTTCGTTTTTTTCGTGCTTCCTGCAGGTTAGTTAAACACAGAAAGGAAAAATAAAAAGAAAAACAACTAAATAAAGACTAAGGGAAAGAAAATAGACTACCTAACATCGGGTTGCCTCCCGAACAACGCCTTAGTTAATGTCGTGGCTCGACATAGTGCTCAACCTCTTCAACTCGGGTTGCTCCTATCACTTGAACTCCTGAGGTCTATGTCAGGGGGATGCCGTTTTGTGTGCTCCATGTTGAGCCTTTCCCCCATGCTTGTGTACTTCATAATGGTTGGACCGCTGTTCATATCTATGAATGTACTTGCCATCTTCAGGAACGGTCTATCCAACATCTCAAGGGCTGCATGTATGTCCTGCCCCGTATCCAGCATGTAAAAATCTGTCACCTGAATTAAGGTCTCCTTCTTGTGCTTCCCCTTTGGTTTCTTCTTTATATTGCCCAGCGCCCTTAAAAATTTTGTGCTGCGAGGGATATTGTTTGTCAATGTGACCAAAGGAACGGTTTCTGCACAGTTATGGAAGGCCTCATAGGTTTCATTGTTGTTCTTCAACCTTCGAGTATCTTGTAATGCCTCAGGGAAGGGTGCAACGGGGTGCAGCGCAATGAGTGGGGAGGAGTTTAGACACACATACTCATCATAGGCAGCCTCGAGAGGGTCGGGGGCTGCCGGGGCAGTTTCGAGAGGAACGAGCGTCGCATGATCGTTTTCGCGATCGCGACTCTCCTCCTCTTGGTCGTTGAATTCCCCCAGTCCCATAAATACTCATCTTCAGAAAGCACAACGCGGTCCAAAATATCGTCTGGAATACCCATCTCCTCAGTGGGTGAACCGAGGTCGAGGTATACCTCCCGCGGTCTTGGGTTCTCTTCTGCAAATATCTCGCTGTATTCTGCACCCGTCTCACAAATTTGTTCCTCCCTTTCAGCTAAGGGGGCGACATGCAGCTGCTCAGTACTTTGTAGGGTCATCGAGAAGACATTCTCTTCCCGGTGCACCACTGGGTGAGATAGTGGTTCTGCCGACGTCATAGTCTCCATTCTGCTCACTGCTTGCACCATTTGCTCCGTCTGCCTCTCAATGATCTGGATATTGGACTTTATTTATTGTTCAAGTTGGATCGTGTTCTGTTTGAAAGATCGAAACATGTCCTCCAATGACATGGAGGGACTTGGATTGTGCCCATAACTCGAATTAGGGTGATCTCTCCATCCTGGAGTGTATGCGTATGAGTATGAGTCATATCGCAGCTCCTGATGGAAGTGGGGAAATCTATCCATCTCTGTAACAAAATCAAAAAGGAAAAACAAAATTAATAGCACGGGTGTGGACCGTAAGATAGGTCCACACAATAGTTGACACACAAATCACACACAAAATAGATTATTGCCTCCCCGGCAACGGCGCCAATTTGATAACAGGTTTTTGTCGTGTGAAAAACTGCTATGCAAAATATCCAAAAAAACCTTAAACCGTAGTCCTAGGTAAGTAAAGGTCGAATCCACAGGAAGGCGAATTCTATCTTAATATGCAATTTATATGTCAAACTAAAGTAACCAAAGGGGGGGTTTTGTGAGTTTTAATTAATCTACGCATGCAAAAGTAAACAACTAGATGTGATGGATTCAGTAATGGGGAAAAGCACTTAGTCAAACAATATCCACTATTCGTATGACAAGTTGATCATAGATACTCATTCAAATCTCATGCAATGGTAATTCCAATTCCTTTTCAGATATAACTAATAGCACAACCATATACTATTAGCACTAACTAATTAAACAACCCTGAAACTATCAAGATTCAGTTTAACAGCAGCCTTACGGATAGGACTATAGTTGGATACAATTCTAGCATAACACAACCAGATATTATCCTAGAATGTAAATCAATTCTCTTCTGCATAAGACTAGCACAACCAGTTACTAATACGATGCAGTTGCTACTCTGAAATAGATATGCTCAACTAGTAACAATCTAAATCTAGCAATCAATCAATAACAATAAACCCTAGTTGCGTCCAAATAGAGATTATCAATAGCAATCATAAACAACTTAAGCAAGAGAAAGATAAAAACCATGCAATAGATTAAGAACGAGAATCTCACAACTTAATCCAAATGAAAGCTTCAGCGTCCGACTAAGCCAGGGAGGCTTAGTTCTTCATAACGTAGAACGTAGAAATTAGGGTTCCAAGAAAAAGATGATAAGAAAAATTAGATGATAGGCAAACAAGCCTTTTTCTCAACCCTAATATACTAAAGGAAATAAAATCTAAATTAACCTAAAACGAAATAATAAAATAACAATAAAAATAATTAAAGGAAATTGGGAATTAATCCCGTCTTCGGCAAAGCCTCTCGAGCAACTCTCTCTCTCGGTCCAACTCACGAAGCACGGCCCACTTCTACAATTCGGCCCATCTCCAATTGCTTTCAATTTCACGCTGATGTCGTGCACCGTCATCATCCTCCAATTCATTTCGCTGCTTCCAATTGGACGCGGCTTCTCGCGTGGGCTCCAGCCTTCATTTTCCAAATTCTTCACGCGCTGACGTCATCCACTTCAGCCTTCACGTGGGCCCCTTCTTCTCAGCCCTTTCCAGCTTCTTCATCAAGTGGGCTTCTTCATCTTCACGTGGGCCTTTATTTCATCCAATTCGGCCCATCAATCACGTGACATTTAATTAATTACCAAACTTCGCCCCCAAACGCCATGCACATGAATGTGTCTAAATCTACCCGAATGGCACCAATAAAACCTCTAATGACTCTTACTTAAGCCCTACAAAGTAGTGCTTATCAACGTCCTCGAAGTTCTGACATGGATATTTGGTCAGATCGCGACAAATATATGATTTCTCGTATAGTCCTCATCGGAACACTTCTATGGTAGTGGACGCGTCGCAACGAGGTATATACACCTTCTCGTCATTGATTCTATTGAGGAACTTCCTTAGTGTTTATTCCAGACACTGGGTGACGCAATAGAGATTGTTGGGTTGCTTCTGAAGTTGTCGATTGTTCGCAAATTGAGTTTTGAATAGGTTGATTAGCCCGTAGAAAGAATATATGCTCTCGTTGAGTTGGTGTACAAACTGTTTTGAGGCGAAAAGATCGGATGATCTAAATCGCCTTAGACGGGGTAACTAATCGATCGGGTGATAGAAAACAATCCAAACCAAGCAGATAATTGACAAGCAAAGAGTAAATGTAGAATAGCGAGATGATTTTATTAGATAATGTACTGATCAGATCAAATTGAGATACAACTTATCATAATTTAGACCGAGTGGTCGTGTAGGACCCGACCGGTGACTTTTAGGTGGCGACCGGTGGGGAGTAAGCGCAGATGATTGCTAGAGAGCTAGGCGGGGAGCATAAGTGTTGTTCTGATCCGTTTGTGAGCCAGAATGCTTGTGTCCTCAGCATAATTGTGTGCGTATCTTCTTCGTCGTCCAAATATGGTAAGTTCTTTTCCATTGTGACCGTTTTGTTTTTCTAATATCTCCGTCTTCAATGCCGGAAGAAATGGCAAGGATTATGCCATTTAATTGCTGCAATTATGGTGGTTTGAATGCTGTGGACGTTGCGTGATCTGGGCATTAAATGTATGGCGAGATTCTCGTGATCCTGTCGGAGGGCATTCGACCAGAGAAGTCTTGTCGCCTCCTCTGGGCCTTCTCCTTTGTTCTTCCGATCTGCAATGGGCTTGGGCTCGATTCACTTGACTCATCTTCTCCGGGGATGCCAGGCCCAACAATAGCCCCAAGTTGCCTTGGGCTTTCGGTTTAGGCAAGTAAAACGGAATCCGTGGCAACTTCTCTAGACACGATCTTCACCATCCTTTTTTGGCGCGTTTGCTCAGGGCTACGTGGCGCGTGATCGGGGCATGATGCGATGCCTCTGCAAATCTTCCTTTCCCTCCATAAATTCATAGCAGAGGGAATCGATTAGTCTTCATCCCATCTTCCTTTGCAAGTTTCTTCTGGTAAGCTTCTCGATCTCTCTCGCCATAGTTTTTTGATTTCTCTAGTCATAGCTCTTTGATCTCTCTCTCTTTCCATTCTCGAAATGGTTTCCATCGAGGCTTCTGAGTCGTCGAAGACTCTTTCCGATTCTCGTGAAGGTGAAACTTCTCCTCGTTTCATTTTGAAAAAGTCGGATGCATTGACTAGCACTTTGTCCCAGGCGGAGCTGGATCAAGTTCTCCAAGTCGGAGGCTTTCCACCGGAGACGGTCGCCAGGTTGCCTCATCCAGACGAGAGGGCCGATGCGTGTTATGAAGGATGGATTTGCTTCTACGCATACCCGTTTAGAATAGGGCACACATTTCCTTTCTCTCCCCTTGTCATGGATTTTTTAGCCACTTTGGCGCTGGCGCCATGTCAAGTAATGCCTCAGGCGTGGAGAGTTCTTAGGGTTTTAGAGCTTGTGAATGTTCAAACTGGGGCCGATTTTGATTTTGACGCTCTGTGGTATAACTACTTTATTGGGTCGAAGAGTTCTTGTCGCGTTCAGTTGCGTATCCGACATGGTCGAAAGCCCTTGGTGCAGAGCCCTGATGTCAACGACCGTGGATGGGGGTCGAAGTTCTTTTTCGTCGTTCGTCCATTTGGTCATTCGTCCTGTGAACTCAGGTTTCCTCATGATAGCTCTCATGGGATGATTAGTGCGAACAGTAATACTATGGGATTCGAAATATGGTTTGAGTTTGTTCGAAGCCATTACCAATGATAGCACGAGCTTTTCAAGTGACGAATACCTTGTTTCGGCTGGTAACAGTGTCCGACTGACATAGTATATTGGCGACTGTTTGCCATTCTCCTCTCTGATCAGTACTGCGCTTACGACTGATTCTGACACTGCAAGATAAAGAAATAAGGGCTCGTCGCCTTTGGGTTTGGCTAGTAACACGGGACTGGCCAGATACTCTTTGAGGTTTTGGAACGCTGCTTCGTGTTCTTCCGTCCATTGAAAGGACTTGTTCTTCTTGAGTGCGTCGTGGAAGGGTTTGCACTTGTCGGATGATTTGGAGATGAATCTGTTCAGAGCTGCTATCCGACCTGTGAGCTTCTGTACGTCTTTGATGCATCGGGGGGATCGAAGGTTGATGAGAGCCTTGATTTGTTCTGGGCTAGCCTCTACTCCACTTTGTGTCACCATGTATCCTAAGAACTTCCCTGACGACACTCCGAAGGAGCATTTAGTAGGGTTTAGTTTCATGTTGTACCTTTTGAGCACCTCGAAGCTGTCGCGTAGGTGGTCTATGTGATCTCCTTTCTTTTTGGACTTCACCAACATGTCGTCTATGTAGACTTCCATCGTGTCTCCGATTTGGTCTTTGAACATTTTGTTGACTAGTCGTTGATACGTAGCCCCTGCATTTTTCAGACCAAAGGGCATTACTTGGTAACAATAGATACCTCGGCTGGTGATGAATGCTGTTTTTTCTTGATCATCGGGTTCCATAAGGATCTGATTGTAACCGCTGAAAGCGTCCATGAAGGTAAGCATTTCGTGCCCCGTTGTGGCATCGACCATGGCGTCGATATGGGGTAGAGGGAACGAGTCCTTGGGACAAGCCTTGTTGAGGTCTGTGAAGTCGATGCCGACTCTCCATTTGCCGTTCTTCTTCTGGACTACGACCACGTTGGCTAGCCATTCAGGATAGTGGACCTCCTTGATCTTTCCTGTTTCCAATAAGCTTTTGACTTCATCGTCGACTATCTTGTTCCGCTCGGGGGCGAACTTCCTGCGTTTTTGCTTGACAGGGGGATGAGATGGATCTACATTTAATTTATGAGTAATAACGTTTGGAGATATTCCGACCATATCCTCATGCGACCATGCGAAACAGTAGGCATTGGTCCTGAGAAAGTCAAGAAGTTGTTGTCTGGTCGAATCGTCCAAGTCCGACCCGACCCTTACCGTTTGGTTTGGCTTTGAAGGGTCTAGTGCGATTTCATCGAGTTTTTCCATTTCTGGTTCGATGTACCGACTAGGCCCTTCGCCGCTCTGTGGTTTCTATGCGGTCTTGTGTTCGACTGCGCTTTTCATGGAAGCGACGTAGCATTCTTTTGCGGTCCTTTGATCTCCTTTGATTTCTTGGACTCCCCATTCAGTGGGGAATTTGATGACTTGATGATATGTCGAAGGTACTGCCTTCATAGCGTGTATCCATGGCCTGCCAAGATTACAATTATAGGGAGACGGACAGTCTAGGACTAAGAATTTCACCTGTTGGTTGATTCCTCCAGCGTATGTGGTTAGAATGATTTCACCAGTCGTATGCTTAACCTCACCGCTGAACCCGACCAGTGGGGTCGACTTCTTGATTAGGTTGTTCTCAGTCAGACCCATTTCTTTAAGTGCGTCAAGGGTCAAGAGGTTTGTCGAACTCCCTGTATCGATTAGTACTCTCCGTATTAAACAATTACCAATAGACAAAGAGATTACCAGACCATCGTGGTGACTATCCGACCCGTCGGAATCGGATTCGTCGAATGTGACCGTCGGAAGGTTAGACGTCCTCCTTGGCTTGAATTCCGATGCCTCGGGCTTGTCGCCCTTGCTTTCCCTAGCGTGTCGCTTAGCCGCGGAGTATGTGTTCCCACATATATCCGATCCACCTGAAATGGTATTGACAGCTTTTGTATGGACGGGAGATGGGGGTTTGTTCTGTTTTACCTGATCTCGACGTTCCATGGTAGCCTTTGCCCGCTCCAAGATTACGTCGCGCAAGAGTCCCTGTGAGAGCAGCCTAGCGACTTCCTTCCGCAGGGCGATGCACTCGTCGGTCGAATGACCGTGGTCGCCGTGGAATTCGCACCATCGACTCATGTCCTTCTTGACATCCGGTCGGTCGCTCTTTCGGGGCCATCTTACCTCTTTTCCATATTTGTCGAAACTCTTGACGAGCTCCGACACGGAAACATTGAAATTATAAGACTGGACCCTAGGAGGCAACGCCGGACCGTCCCTCCATTCCTGTGACCTATCTTGGAAAGAGTTTACCTGATTTGGTTCGTTTCGATTACGAGAATAAGGATGAGATCGTCTGTCTCGACGGTTGTCGGAGGGATGTTTACGGTCGGATGGATCGAGTCAACGTGAGGCTTTATGCGACTCACGGTCCTCTTCCAATCTTACCTCGGCCATGGTTTTGGCCTGGACATCTTCAAAACTTTTGCATGGGTACTTGGTAATCTCATCGTAGAGATTGCTGTCTTTGACCAAGCCTTGTCGGAAGGCTTCGATGGAGGTTGTGACGTCACAGTGGGGAATTGCCACTTTCTCCTTATTGTACCTGTTAAGATAATTCCGAAGGGGTTCGTTATACCTTTGTGTGACTCAGTAGAGGTCACTTGATTGTCTTTCGAGCCTCCGACTGCTGGCGAATTGACTCTTGAAAGAGTTGACCAGATCCACAAAGGATGTAATCATTCCCTGAGGCAAACGCATAAACCATGTTACTGCGGGACCCGCGAGGGTTGTGCCAAAGCTTTTGCACAGGACTGCCTCGCGTCTCTCCCTTGAAACAGATACAGCCATTAGTTTTTGTTTATAGAGAGAGATATGGTCATCTAGATCGGTGGTGCCGTCGAACGTCGCCATGTTGGGGAGATGGAACTTCTTGGGGATCTCGACCCTTGCAATTTCTTCGACGAACGGGGATTCTTTGAATCCGCCAGACGTTTCCCTCTCGATTGGTTTTGGGACTCCTGGGAGCCTGTTGAAGCGATGGTCGATTGTCTTCATGTGTATGTCGAGCGTCTGCTGGAAAAGAGCCAGGACATCTGGCGGATTGGTAACCTGTGGTTCATCGATTCGGGTCCCAGCAGACCCGATCGGTGTGGAAAAGGTGACATGGTTAGTCGAAAATGGACTAGCGAAAGGAGTTCGAGACGTACCCTCAGTGTGTCCAGGACGTCGTATGCTCGGAGGCGTCGGCTCGATGTTGTCCATGTCGAGGCGTGTTCGGGTGCCGCCGTGGACGGGCACGTTCCTAGATCCTGAAGCCACTGACTGTACCTGCGACTTAAGAGACTCATTTTCACGAGTTAGTTGCGTGATCTCGGCTTCGGATTGGGTTGACAAAGCGGCTAGGGCTTCTGTCTTTTGGCGTTGCTGGGCTAGTTCCTCTTGAAGGGTGGCCATTTTTTGGGAAAGTTCTTGGAACTGGGTTGGAGTAGGATTTTCGGTTGTGTTTCCTACATCTTGGGTTTCGTCTTCGAGACAAAGTTCTTCGTTGTTGGTAGGTGGGTCAATAGTCATGGTTGGAAAGTTTCGGAAGGGTGATCGGCAAGTTGCCCCACGGTGAGCGCCAAATTATTTTGGGGCGAAAAGATCGGACGACCTAAATCGCCTTAGATAGGGTAACTAATCGATCGAGTGATAGAAAACAATCCAAACCAAGCAGATAATTGACAAGCAAAGAGTAAATGTAGAATATCGAGATGATTTTATTAGATAATGTACTGATCGGATCAAATCGAGATACAACTTATCGTAATTTAGACCGAGTGGTCGTATAGGACCCGACCGGTGACTTTTAGGTGGCGACCGGTGGGGAGTAAGCGCAGATGATTGCTAGAGAGCTAGGCGGGGAGCGTAAGTGTTGTTCTGATCCGTTTGTGAGCCAGAATGCTTGTGTCCTCAGCGTAATTGTGTGCGTATCTTCTTCGTCGTCCAAATATGGTAAGTTCTTTTCCATTGTGACCGTTGTGTTTTTCTAATATCTTCGTCTTCAATGCCGGGAGCAATGGCAAGGATTATGCCATTTAATTGCTGCAATTATGGTGGTTTGAATGTTATGGACGTTGCGTGATCTGGGCATTAAATGTATGACGAGATTCTCGCGATCCTGTCGGAGGGCATTCGACCAGAGAAGTCTTATCGCCTCCTCTGGGCCTTCTCCTTTGTTCTTTCGATCTGCAATGGGCTTGGGCTCGATTCACTTGACTCATCTTCTCCGGGGATGCCAGGCCCAACACAAACCAGGTCAACGCGGAGCCTTTCTGGGTTGACCCGAACCACTTGCACATCACGGCCACTTTCAGGGTGTTTAGGGACCGCACTCATCATCATCATCCTCTGTTTGTACAATCAGACATGTTCATCGGGTGCGGTTTTCCCATCGTACGACGACATATCAGGGACAATGTTCTTCTTAGGGATTTCGATGTGAGCGATGGTGTCGGTGAAGGGTGCGTCGGTGTAGCAGTCGTCTCCTTCCTCCTTAATGGTCTGGGTATCCCTAGTTCTTTAGCGAATCTTTCGTCCAAAGTATTTAGCTTTTCACGCTAATTTCTCTCAAAGACACCATTGAACGACTCTATGGGTAGCGCCTCAATTGGATTGGTTGTTTCTGGATTATGGACAAATTGATTGGTCGTTACCATCGGCGGGTGGCGAGATCCTTTTGCGCACATAGACGACATCAATGGTGGAGTTTAAAAGGACGGGTTGATAGCAATAGACTCGAGGTCGTGACACCTGACAGTGTTGTTATCGTGAACATACTAAAGTCGAGAATGAGATACTAGTGGCGGCATGGACACATTCTAGGAACGTAACACCTCTTGGAATTGAGCTTCAAATTGGGATCTTTGAACAACGAGCAATTTCTCTAAAGCCTTCATCTTTTTGCGGAGTTCCGCAATGTCGGTGGTGTGTTGGTCCCCTTGACCGCTGGACCAGCTTGATCGAGCATATTTTGAGAAGGCGTTGTCTCGGTGGTGACAACGTAGTCATCAGATCTGGTAACTTCGTTGGTAGGTCCGTTGGTGGACATAGTGCAAAGGTTGTAGTGTTTATAGTCGGAAAAAAGGTGTAATATTTTTTACTCATAGCCCCACGGTGGTCACCAATTGTTTTGGGCGGATTTCTTATCAGGACACGATGCGCTTTGATTGAGTATAGGGCAAAGGATTACACGATTGTGGACAAAAGTAAGCTTTTTACAAGAATTGTATTATATTGAATAGTCGTTGGATGTGTGTTAGCAGAGTTGGATACTCTTCCTATGTAGAGGTCTATAGATCATCCTAGTAGAAATATAATTACCATAAATACAAGATATGATATTTACTTGGAGCATAAGTAAGATAATATAGATAAGGTAATAATATTTCCTTATATAAAATATATGATCCTATATCCCTTAGTATGGAATATTTCCTTAAGCAAGAGCTTCACGGGTCCCATGTCTTCCCAAGACAACACATCCTTGTTTATGGAAACAAGATCTTTAATCGACACGTTGCTCAACATCTCTTCCTCGATGTGTCTCATGATTGTCATCTCCATAACGTCTTCTTCAACTGCGATCCAAGGGAACACATCTCTATGCCTCAAAGCGATGTACGTGAACATGATCTAGAGTAAAACATACTCTCCACTTTCCATTTTCTTTTTGACCACCACCACGATGCTAACCAATCAGGGTACTTGGCTTCCCTGATCTTCCCAGATTCTAGTAGAGCTCGTACTTCTTCGATTATCACTTTTTTTTTGTTCTAGCGCAAACTTCCACCTATTTGGCTTTACTGGTAGATGTTGTGGATCTACGTTTAGTTTATGTATGATCACGTTGGGACTTAATCATGTCATGTCTTCGTGACTCCATGCAAAGCGTTCGGTGTTGGACCTTAAGAAGTCATTAACTATTCTCGTATCTCACCGGGGACGTTAGATCTTATCTTTACAACCTGGTTTGGTTTGCTAGGATCCAAGACCATCTCGTCGAGTTCGGGAGGCTCCGTTTTGGTATAGTGTGTCGACGACTTGCAATCCGTTAATAGTTATGCCAATTTCCCTTTCGTTGCTTACTTGCGGTCCTTGGTTTCAAAGAGATTTTGTTGCATTCTCTGGCCATTCGTTGCTTGCCCTTGATTTCTTGCACCTTCCACTTCGTGGAAAACTTAATGGTTTGGTGATACGTGGATGGGACCGCTCTCATTTCGTGGATCCATGATCGTCCCAAGATCACGTTGAAAGGTGATGGGCAATCCATAATCATGAATTTTACTTGCAAGTTAAAGCCACATGCATATGTGGTTAGAATAAACTCTCCCAACGAGTTCCTAACTTTTTCACTAAAACCCACCAACAAAGTTGATTTCTTGATGATGTCTTCCTTATCCAAGCCAAGGTTGTGCGGAGATTTGATCATCATCAGGTTTTCCAAACTACCATTGTCTATTAACACGCATTCACTAGGCAAATGTCGATTGTGAGAGAGATAACGAGACTATCGTGATATTCTGCAAGTCTCCTGTCTTCTTTGTTGAACGTGATCGGCGTGTTGTCTTCATATTCTTGATTCCAATCGTCGGCTTGTCAAAGCGTGTCTCTTCTGTGTGTCGCTTTACGGTTGAAACCGTCGTGCCGCAGATTTCCGATTCCCTAGAAATGTTGTTCATCATTTTTACATGTGGCTGTGTAGGTGGTGGCATTTTTTTCATGATCCATGGTTGTCTTTGCTTTATCAGATATGATACCCCTTGCGGAGCAAGTGTGCTACCTCTCTTCTTAACACGATGCACTCGTCTGTCTATGCCCTCATGATGGAAATTGCACCACTTGTTTGCTTCTCTCTTGTTCATCAGATTTTCCTGTCTCCTAGGCCACTTAATGACGTCGCCGAGTTTGGTCATGGCATTCACCATTCCGGTGGGGATGATCATGAATGAGTTTTGACTCAAGTACGGGTACACCTTCGAGTTATTCTACTAGTCGCATCCATCATTGTGTATGTTCTTCACAATGTGGTTCCCAGAATTTGGACGAGAATACGGTTTGTAACGTGAGTCGGCTAAAGTTTTGCGTTGACATACTCGTGTCAGATTGTGTGGCTCTTCTGAATTGGATCATCTTCTACTATTCGGATGTAAGCCATTGTGTTAGGATGGACGTTTTTGAACGTCGACAAGGATACTTGGTCAAGTCTTGGTATGGTTCCGGCTTTCGTACAACCGAATAGAAGAAGATGGGATTCTAAAAGATTCTATGGCGGTGGAGACATTAAATCATGATATCGACACATTTTCATCATTGAACCTGTTGAGAAGGATGCAAGGAGAAGCCTTGAGAGAAGACAAAGGAGTACTGGAGCCTTGCCGCACCCGCACCGAAGACCACCGCACCCAGCGGTGGAGCAAGCAGAAAGGAGAACGAAGTTCTGAAATGCCACTGCACCCCACGGTGGGCACTGCCGTACCAACGGCGAGAAGATCAGAGAAGCTGGACGCTGGAGTTCCACCGCACCCCGCGGTGGGTGTCACCGCACCCGCGGTGGCACGCGCGCTGAAGACTTTTTTCCGAGTTTTTATTTCCTGTTTTTATTTTATTTCTGAAACTTTGTTTCCAAGTTTGTTATTTCCTTTTATTTATTTCTGGATTATATCCCCTAGTATTTAAGGTTATTTCTAAGACATTGTTTAGGTTAACCCTAGTTTCCACCGTTCTTAGTTTTTCTCTCAAAAACCTTATGGAGAACTAAACCTCCATTATTGCACTTGACGTTTTGAAGCCAGCAATTGATTGGTTGTGAGTTTTCTACTCTTGTTCGATTTCCTATCTAGTTGGATTAATTCTCTTGTGCTTGAATGTTTATTGGTTTATGTTGATTTATCTAGAGTAGCTACCTAGGTCTATTGATATCTTCCTAATTGCTAGGACTTGTGATTCCGGGTTCGGGTTGCATATCTAGTAGCAAACACGATTTACATAAGCGGGTTGCGAGTGTTCATCGTGAGAGAGAGTTAATTGCATGCTATAGTAACGGGTTGTTTCTATTGCATGCATCTTGTTGAATCTTTGGTTGAATGCTATTGCTTTATTGAGTCTAGAAGGTTTTCGGATTTGATTTAGTAATAAGTACTATTAGGGCTGGTAGAACTAGTAGTTACCTATGATCGGGATAAGAACAACTATAGGAAAGATAAGAACTTGAGAATAATAGAATTCAGTGATCAACCATATCTCTTGTTGTATGGATCTTTGTCAAGTGTGGCGCCTTCCTCATATCATATTCACATCCTTTACTTTGTTTTCTTGCTTTATTTACTTGGTTCGAAATACTACAAACCCCCCCTAGTTCCTAGTTGGTGACTTGAAAAACACAAGAATTGATAACCTGATTCCCTTGGGTTCGACCCTGACTTGCTTACTATACTCTATTTAGTAGGTACTTTAGGATTTCTTTGATTATGCATTGATAAGCACTACTTTATAGGGCTTAACTAAGAGTCATTAGAGTGTTTATTGGTGCAATTCGGGTAGATTTACACACATTCATGTGCATGGCGTTTGGGGGCGAAGTTTGGTGTTTTTGGAGGTGTTTGAGCTGTTTTGGATATCATAGGAGACACTGAGGAAGGAAGCCACCAGGAGAAGACGCCAAGGAAGTGAAGAGACGAGTTGAGGAGCGGTGCGAAGGATGCAAGGAGGAGCCTTGGAGAGGAGATACATTCTGGAGCCTTGCCGCACCCGCGTCGAAGACCACCGCACCCAGCGGTGGAGGAGCAGAATGGAGGACAGAAGTCTGGAGTCCCACCGCACCCAGCGGTGGGCACTGCCGCACCCGCGGCGAGAAGACCAGAGAAGTGGCACCTGGCCACTGGAGCTCCACCGCACCCCACGGTGGGGGTGTCACCGCACCCCGCGGTGATGACGCGCTGAAGAGATTCTTTCCGAGTTTTATTTCTGTTTTATTTTATTTCCGAGACTTTGTTTCCAAGTTTGTTATTTCCTTTTTTTTATTCCTAAATATTTGCCCTAGTATTTAAGACTATTTTCTAAGACTTGGTGAAAAACCCTAGTTGCCACCTTTCTACGTTTTTGCTCTCACAAACCCTATGGAGAACTAAACCTCCATTGTTGCACTTGACAGTTTGAAGCCAGCAATTGATTGGTTGTGAGTTTTCTACTCTTGTTCATTTTCCTATCTAGTTGGATTAATTCTCTTGCGCTTGATTGTTTATTGGTCTATGTTGATTTATCTAGATTGATCACCTAGGTTTATTGATATCTTCCTTATTGTTAGGACTTGTGATTCCGGGTTCGGGTTGCATATCTAGTAGCGAGCACGATTTACATAAGCGGGTTGCGAATGTTCATCGTGAGAGAGAGTTAATTGCATGCTTATAGTAACGGGTTGTTTCTATTGCATGTATCTTGTTAAATCCTTGGTTGAATGCTATTGCTTTATTGAGTCTTGAAGGTTTTCGGATTTGATTTAGTAATAAGAACTATTAGGGCTGGTAGAACTAATAGTTACCTATGATCGGGATAAGAACAACTATAGGAATGATAAGAACTTGAGATTGATAGAATTTCGTGATCGACCATATCTGTTGTTGTGTGGATCTTTGTTAAGTGTGGCGCTTTTCCCCATTATATTCACAACCTTTATTTGCAAACTTGTTTATTTGCTTACTTGTTACTTGATTTCCAAGAAAACACTACAAAACCCCCCCTAGTTCCTAGTTGGTGATTGCGAATTACAGAGATAGATAACCTGACTCCTTGTGGGATTGACCCTGACTTGCTTGCTATACTCTTTAGTAGGTGTTTTAGGATTTATTTGATAGGCATACGACTTTAGCCCTGTCAAATTTGGCGCCGTTGCCGGGGAGTCAAATTTTCTATTTTTGTGGTTTGTTTGTTACCAACCTTGGTGTGGACCTATCTTATGGTTCACACTCGTGCTACTAATTCACCTCTTCTTGATTTTGATCCAGAGATTGAGAGAACTTTGTCCCAGGATCGCAGAGTCAACCGTACTTTGGTTTTTGACAACCCTGCATTTGAGATGGGTGACGCAGATAGAACGTTGAGGCAGTTGACTGCACCGAACTTGCAAAAACAACCTTTGGCTGTGGTGATTCCTGCTGTAGGAGAGAATGTGAATTTTGAGTTGAAGTCAGGGCTGATTCATTTGCTCCCAACTTTCCATGGGCTGGCTGGAGAGGACCCAATCAAACATATGGGTAAATTCCACACAGTCTGCATGAGCATGAAACCGGCAAACGTCACTGGCAAACCAAGATGAGAGCTTTTGGGTTTACTCTGAAGGACACTGCTGATGACTGGTATTACCATGTGCCTACTGGAAGCATTGATACGTGGAACAAACTGCATGAGGCGTTTCTCGAAAAATATTTCCCTGCAAAGAAGGCGAACAGTTTAAAGAAGGCTATTAGCAACATCGAGCAGGAGGCTGACGAGAGCCTGTATGAGTACTATGAGCGGTTCAAGAGACTTTGCTCAAGCTGTCCATTCCACGGGTACTCCAGTCAAGATCTGATGCTCCACCTTTACAATGGTCTGCTGGACAGTGAAAGGAGGATTGTCGACGCTGCATGTGGCGGCAATATTCTCAACACAACACCGGCAGCAGCTATGGAGAAGATTCAGGAGATGGCAGAGGGCACAAGAAATTTCGGTAGAGCTTCTACCAAGAGAGGAGTCAATGCTGCTGACTCTAGTCGCCCTGCGTATGCCAGTGATATTGCTGAGTTGAAGGACATGGTGAGGAGACTTACGCTGCAAGGAACTCCTCAACAACTCAAAGCGTGTGGGGTCTGTGCCGATCAATTCCACCCCACTGACGCTTGTCCTCAATTACAAGATGATTCGCCTGCTGAGGTAAACACTGTAGGAGGTTATGGAAATCCAAGACCTCGGCATGATCCCTACTCCAACAGTTATAATCCGGGGTGGAGAGATCACCCAAATTTCAGATGGAGGGATCAACTGAATCAACAACAACAACCGCAGCCCAGACCGCCTTTTGTACCAAGGCCACAAGGTCCACAACCTGATGCGTCTCCTTCAACTGAAGATATGCTCAAGGCATCGACGCAACATTTCAACACTCACGTCCAAGCTACGACGTCGAGTATCAAGAATCTAGAGACGCAGATGGGACAGATGGCTGAGGCGATTACAAGGATTGATCAGCGGACTTCGGGGAATCTACCATCTCAAATGGTAGTAAACCCGAGGGATAACGTTAGTGCGGTAACCCTCTAAAGTGGAAAAAAATTACCGATCGATCCTAGTGCTGAGAAGGACGAGTCTGGAAAAGAGGAAGCTTTGGAGGAACACCGCACCCAGCGGCAGCACACCGCACCCCGCGGTGAGAATGCAGTAGAGGAGCAGGATGTTCTGGAGAGTTCACCGTACCCCGCGGTGGCGGTATTGTTTCTCGAGAAATTTATGTGGATGCACCGCACCCCGCGGTGGCTTCTGGCCGCACCCCGCGGCAGCCTTCTGGAGCTGTTGACGAGCCTTATATGGACACCTACGTTCGTCCATACTTTCCTCCTCTCGGTTCAGAAAAGCCACCCGTCCCATTTCTAGAGGCGCTTAAGGAGAGAAGGGTAGTGGACGACAAGAACCTCTTTGAAACCTTTAGCAAGTGTGAGGTCAACATTCCTTTGCTTAAACTGGTTAAAAGCATTCCCAAGTATGCTCGGTTCTTGAAGGAGCTTTGCACGATAAAGAGGAATCAAAAGCTGAAGGGGAAGCAAAAGGTCAAGGTGAGCGAACGTGTCTCAGCGGTGTTTCAACGACGCATGCCCAAGAAGTGCGTTGACCCAGGTATGGTAAGCATTCCTTGTATTATAGGTGATACTAAATTTGAAAGAGCTATGCTTGATCTTGGTGCATCTATCAATGTTTTGCCTTACTCTCTTTATAAATCACTTGGATTGGGACCTTTGCATGAAACATGAATTGTTGTGCAACTTGCTGATATGTCTAGTGTTTACCCTAAGGGGGTAGTTGAGGATGTTTTGGTTATGGTTGACAATTTGATATTCCCTGCTGATTTCTTTGTCCTAGATATGGAACATGATGAGCATGTTGTACCTATTTTGTTAGGTAGACCATTCTTAAAAACTGCTAGGACTAAGATTGACTATGTAAGTGGGACACTTACTATGGAATTCGATGGGGAGGTGGTTCAATTTAACATTTATGATACTATGAAACACCCCGTTGATGACCACTCTTTGTGCTCTATTGATGTGATTAAACCCATTGTGCAAGATGTGTTTGATATTTCTGGTTCGGATGAGTTACAATCCATTATTGAGAATGATATAGATGAGTCCCACACGGAATATGCCTTGTCAACTAACATGCAGGTGGTCTTATCTCAGATGGATGTGAACGGTAAGCTTCCTATTGAACCTTTGGGCATTGGCCCCAACTTGCTAACACCGAGCGAGAAGCTTGTTCCTTCTATTGTACAGGCTCCCGATAGTGAACTCAAACAACTCCCTGATCACCTCCAGTACGCTTTTCTTGGAGTCTACGATACTTTGCCAGTCATTGTGTCTAGTAAGCTTTCAAAGGAGCAAGAGGAGAAGCTAGTGGAGATATTGAAGGAGCATAAGACTGCGCTGGGATGGACCATTGCCGACATCAAAGGGATTAGTCCCTCCACATGTATGCATCGGATCTTACTAGAGGATGATGCCAAGCCGTCCAGACAACCACAAAGGAGACTTAACCCACCTATGATGGAGGTGGTGAAGAAGGAGGTACTGAAACTCCTTCAAGCTGACATGATCTTCCCTATCTCCGACAGTCGATGGGTCAGCCCCACTCAGGTTGTCCCCAAGAAGGGAGGGATCACAGTGGTTGAGAACCAACAAGGAGAGTTGGTCCCTACAAGAACTGTAACGGGCTGGAGAGTCTGCATTGATTACCGTAAGCTGAACGCGTAACCCGAAAAGACCACTTTCCTTTGCCTTTTATTGATCAAATGATAGAACGCCTTGCTGGGCGCTCCTATTATTGTTTTCTAGATGGATACTCAGGGTATTTTCAGGTGGCCATAGCGCCAGAAGACCAAGAGAAGACTACTTTTACATGTCCCTTTGGCACTTTTGCATACCGCAGAATGCCTTTTGGACTTTGTAACGCACCCGATACTTTTCAACGATGTATGGTAAGTATCTTCTCTGAGTATATTGAGAATTTCATTGAGGTATTCATGGATGATTTCACGGTACATGGGGATAGCTTTGATGCATGTTTGAACCAATTGACACTTGTGCTTAAAAGATGTGTTGAAACTAACTTAGTTTTAAATTCTGAAAAATGTCATTTCATGGTAGAACAAGGGATTGTGTTAGGTCATATCGTCTCTGTTAAGGGTATTGAGGTCGATAAGGCAAAGATTGATGTAATTCAGTCTTTGCCTTATCCTACTAATGTGCGTGAAGTTCGTTCCTTCCTAGGCCATGCAGGGTTTTATCGCAGGTTTATCAAGGATTTTTCCAAGATCTCATCACCCTTATGCGAGCTGCTGAAGAAAGAGGTGACTTTTGATTTGTATGAGGAGTGCAAGAAGGCGTTTGATTGTTTGAAGGAACGCCTGACAAGTGCACCAATTATACAAGAACCTGATTGGTCTCGACCGTTCGAGATAATGTGTGATGCCAGTGATTATGCAGTTGGAGCAGTTTTGGGGCAGAAAGAGGGAAGGGCCTCTCATGTGATTCACTACGCGTCCATGACTCTGAATGGCGCACAACGAAACTACTCCACTATTGAGAAAGAGATGCTGGCTGTGGTGTTTTCCTTGGAGAAATTCAAGCAATATCTTTTGGGAGTGAAGGTGATCATATACACAGATCACGCCGCCCTTCGTTACCTAATGACGAAGAAAGAGACGAAGCCGAGATTGATTTGATGGGTTCTTCTGCTGAGTGAGTTTGATGTGGAGATACGAGACAACAAAGGAGCAGAGAACTTGGTGGCGGATCACTTGAGTAGGCTTGTGAACGAGGAAGACAAGCCCGGGAAACAAAATCCCATCCATGGAACCTTCCCAGATGACACCCTCTTCCAAGTGGGGATTCTGGAGCCACACCGCACCAGGCAGCCAGACCACCGCACCCGCGGTGGGAGTACAGAAGAAGAAGCCAAATCTCTGGAGAGCCCACCGCACCCAGCGGTGGATGTCACGGCACCCCGCGGTGACGGTGATATTTTTCTCGAGAAATACCCAGAACCACCGCACCCGGCGGTGGTAGGCATCGCCCCCCGTGGTGGAGGCATTGTTTTTGGCGAAGCTCCTGGAATGCCACCGCACCCCACGGTGAAACCAACCGTACTCACGGTGAGAATAACAGAGGGAGTCATCGGTGATGTGAGCGTCTCTTCGCTTGAGTCGTACTTCCACAGGTCCGTCCTCGGGATCCGTTCCTTCCGACCATGGTACGCCGACATTGTAAACTACTTGGTTCGTGGGGAATTCCCTCCGGATCATACCAAGGCGCAACGGGAGAAGGTACGGAGAGAAGCTCGCCCATTCGACCCCCATCGAGCCAAAACCCAAGCCTTTGACCCAACCCCGGCTCGTGGAGACTGTGGAGACTCGTGTTCGATGTGCTTGGATCGCCAGAAATTGCTCACCGCACCCAGCGGCAGGAGGTGTCACCGCACCCGCGGCGAGGACGACAGTGCCCAGAATCATCCCTTCCACCGCCCCCTAGCGGCAGCTCTCCAGAGGCATTTTTCAGTGCTTCTTTTATGAGTCCCTCCTTCCCTCTTGCTTTCCACACCGTAATTCATTACAATGTCGAGATCAAGGAAGGTTGGGATGAACTCTAAGGAGAAGGAGAGGTTTAGGGTCGTGAAATTGCATAGTGTCCTATCGACAAAATTTCTGCATAAGGGCACTTTAGAGGTGATGGGGCTGCTTGAGTGCACTGAGTTTTGTTTAGAGCATGCGGGGCTGGGGGATTTATTGATGTATATGCCCCCTCGTATGAGAATCTGTGCAGGCAATTCATTGCTACCTTCCGGCGCCACATGGATGGTGACACGCTTACTGCTGTGTCCTTCAAGTACGAGAACAAGGAGTACACAGTGAGTGCTGAGCAGGCGATGAAGGCAATTGGCGTGACTAGGCCTCCCACTGAGGATTGGAGAGATGGCACTACCGAGGCTGTTCTGTGTGATTTCTGGGTGGGGGCTACTGGACAGCCCTACTACGTGGGTGATGAGTATAACAACAAATTCACTCACCCATGTCTGCGGTTGGTGCACAAGCTGCTTCAGGGGACGTTTCATGGTCATAAGGAGGACAACAAGATTCCCTTGAAGGACCTACAATGGTTCTACAGCGTCCTGCCCCAGGCAACTTTTGTCCCGAACTGGATAGAGCTCATCCTCAGTGCCCTTCTACGGATCCATGAGGGCGAGAAGAGGGACATTATTCAGGGTGGTTTGATCACCCTTATTGCTGAGAAGGCCCTCCAGATCGACGCGGATGAGGTGCCCATCCTCTCGCAATGCTTTGACGTCAATCGCAGGCGAGCAACATGCTGAAGATAGTGAAGAAGGCGCCGTTTTGGTGCTCGTATGCCGACAAGAGTCACATCCTGGCACTGCCCAGAGAGCTCCCCTATGGTCTCGAGTACCGTGACTTCTTCATTCCTCACGACCCGGGCACACCTACAGTGGGGACGTTAGCTTCTGAGATCTTGGAGATGCCATCCGACTCCCAGCCTCGACGGAGGCGGGCCATTGCTGGTAGTTCGAGTCGGGCGCCTGCTGATGATGCTGATGAGGAGATGCATGCTGCAGGCCAGGGACCACCGCCCATGGACCCCTGGCAGGACATGATGTATAGGCAGATGGAGGCGATGATGCTGCAGCAGCAGCAGTGGCAGCAAGGATTTGATGGTCGGTTTGATGGTTTTCAGACCCAGATCTTCTCGAGGATGGATCAACAGGATGAGAGGATCCAGCAACTGGGGGAGCAGCAGACGTAGTTCTTCGGGCAGTACCCTTTGCCGCCCGGACCACCACATCAGTGAGTTTTACTTTCTTTTCCCCATTTATTATGATTGTCTTCTATTTCACACATTGAGGACAATGCGTACTTCAAGCATGGGGGAGGGAGTAAACTCATTACTTATCTTTATGTACAATTTTTCAGTTTCTGTGTACAATTTCTTTCGATATTGCATTTGAGTTTTCTAAAAAAAAAAATGAAAAAGCCAAAAAAATGAAAAAAGGCAACAAAAATCCTGGGATGAGTTGAAAACCCGAAAGGGCGACTCAGGTAAAAAGCAAGTGACCCGGACCAGCGCTAGGCTGGGGTAATATGGTGTCTGAGTGACGTGAGCTTATGTGAGCACATCTATGAAAAAATATGAGTGGCTAGGATGAAAACCCGAAAGGGCTCTTAGGCAAAATGAGTGAAAAGAAGATGAGTATTTCTAGGATCTCATTTTACCGACGGGGCGACACAAGAAGAGGAGTCAAAGAAGGATTGTTGGGTAGGTCACTCTGGGAGGCATAAGGAGTCATAGATGGAGGCTAGGATTAGAGGTTACTCACACTATTGGATGTCTGGGTTAAGCTTGGGGGAAGTACTCTGCTTACCCCTTAAGCTTGTTGAGTTGTGGATGTGTTGTGAATGAGATTGGTGCCAGGAGCTTGGCATGGGTTAGGTGACTCTTAGTTGGAGGATATGCTTCCTGAGACCTTGGGTGCTGCATTGGAGGAGTAGACTCTTTATTAGTTTACTCGAGGACGAGCAAAGGTCTAAGCATGGGGGAGTTTGATAAGCACTATTTTGTAGGGCTTAACTGAGAGTCAGTAGAGGGTTTATTGGTGCCATTCGGGTAGATTTAGACACATTCATGTGCATGGCGTTTGGGGGCGAAGTTTGGTGTTTTTGGAGGTGTTTGAGCTGTTTTGGATATCATAGGAGACACTGAGGAAGGAAGCCACCAGGAGAAGACGCCAAGGAAGTGAAGAGACGAGTTGAGGAGCGGTGCGAAGGATGCAAGGAGGAGCCTTGGAGAGGAGATACATTCTGGAGCCTTGCCGTACCCGCGCCGAAGACCACCGCACCCAGCGGTGGAGGAGCAGAATGGAGGACAGAAGTCTGGAGTCCCACCGCACCCAGCTGTGGGCACTGTCGCACCCGCGGCGAGAAGACCAGAGAAGTGGCACCTGGCCACTGGAGCTCCACCGCACCCCGCGGTGGGGGTGTCACCGCACCCCGCGGTGACGACGCGCTGAAGAGATTCTTTCCGAGTTTTATTTCTGTTTTATTTTATTTCCGAGACTTTGTTTCCAAGTTTGTTATTTCCTTTTATTTTATTCCTAAATATTTGCCCTAGTATTTAAGACTATTTTCTAAGACTTGGTGAAAAACCCTAGTTGCCACCTTTCTACATTTTTGCTCTCACAAACCCTATGGAGAACTAAACCTCCATTGTTGCACTTGACAGTTTGAAGCCAACAATTGATTGGTTGTGAGTTTTCTACTCTTGTTCGTTTTCCTATCTAGTTGGATTAATTCTCTTGTGCTTGATTGTTTATTGGTCTATGTTGATTTATCTAGATTGATCACCTAGGTTTATTGATATCTTCCTGATTGCTAGGACATGTGATTCCGGGTTCGGGTTGCATATCTAGTAGCGAGCACGATTTACATAAGCGGGTTACGAGTGTTCATCGTGAGAGAGAGAGAGTTAATTGCATGCTTATAGTAACGGGTTGTTTCTATTGCATGTATCTTGTTAAATCCTTGGTTGAATGCTATTGCTTTATTGAGTCTTGAAGGTTTTCGGATTTGATTTAGTAATAAGAACTATTAGGGCTGGTAGAACTAATAGTTACCTATGATCGGGATAAGAACAACTATATGAATGATAAGAACTTGAGATTGATAGAATTCCGTGATCGACCATATCTATTGTTGTGTGGATCTTTGTTAAGTGTGGCGATTTTCCCCATTATATTCATAACCTTTATTTGCAAACTTGTTTATTTGCTTACTTGTTACTTGATTTCCAAGAAAACACTATAAACCCCCCCTAGTTCCTAGTTGGTGATTGCGAATTACAGAGATAGATAACATGACTCCTTGTGGGATCGACCCTGACTTGCTTGCTATACTCTTTAGTAGGTATTTTAGGATTTATTTGATAGGCATACGACTTTAGCCTTGTCAGGCATACGACTTTAGCCCTGTCAAATTTGGCGCCGTTGCCGGGGATTCAAAATTTTTGTTTTTGTGTTTTTGTTTGTTACCGACTTTGGTGTGGATCTATCTTATGGTCCACACCCGTGCTACTAATAATCCACTTGTTGATTTAGATCCAGAGATCGACAGGACGTTCCACAGGAACCGCAGAGAACACACCACCCCACAAGCTGCAATGGGTGACCAAACGCTTCGGCAATTGACTGCGCCGAATCTGACTATGCAACCACTAGCTGTGACAATCCCCGCCATAGGAGATGGCGTGAATTTTGAACTGAAGCCGGGGCTGATTCATTTGCTCTCGTCATTCCATGGACTGAGTGGAGAGGACCCAATCAAGCACATGGGTAAATTCCACACTGTCTGTATGAGCATGAAACCGACGAACGTCACTGAGGAACAAATCAAGATGAGAGCTTTCGGGTTTACCCTCAAAGACGCTGTTGATGACTGGTATTACCATCTGCCTACTAGAAGCATAGACACGTGGAACAAACTGCATAAGGCGTTTCTCGAAAAGTATTTCCCTGCAAAGAAGGCAAACAGTTTGAAAAAGGCTATAAGCAACATCGAGCAGGAGGCTGACGAGACCCTTTATGAGTACTATGAGCGGTTCAAGAGACTTTGCTCAAGCTGTCCGTTCCACGGGTACACCAATCAAGACCTGGTGCTTCATCTTTACAATGGTTTACTGGATAATGAGAGACGAATTGTCGACGCTGCTTGTGGAGGCAACATTCTCAACACAACACCAGCGACAACCATGGAAAAGATTCAGGAGATGGCAGAGGGGACAAGAAATTTTTGTAGAACTTCTACCAAGAGAGGAGTCAATGCCGTGAACTCCAATCACTCTGAGCTAGCGAGCGAGATTGCTGACTTGAAGGACATGGTGATGAGACTAATGCTGCAAGGAACTCCTTAACAACTCAAAGCATGTGGGATTTGTGTTGATCAATTCCACCCCACCGATGCATGTCCTCAATTGCAAGATGAACCAAATGCTGAGGTGAACCATGTAGGAGGTTATGGACCTCCAAGACCTCGGAACGATCCCTACTCCAGCACTTATAATCCGGGATGGAGAGACCACCCAAATTTCAGATGGAGGGATCAACCGAATCAACAACATCAGCCAAGACCTCAATTTCTAGAAAGGTCACAAGATCAACAACCGGGTACGTCTGCCTCAACTGAAGATATGCTTCAAGCTTTGATGAAACATTTCACTACTCATGTTCAAGCTACGGGGTCGAGCATAAATAATTTAGAGATTCAGATGAGCCAAATGGCTAAAGCCATCACAAGGATCGATGCAAAGATTTCGGGAAATCTACCATATCAAACAGTAGTGAACCCACGAGCAAATGTTAGTGTTGTAACCCTCCGAAGTGGAAAGCAATTGCCCATCGCTCCTAATGCTAAGAAGGACGAGTCGGGAAAAGAGGAAGTTCTGGAGGAGCACCGCACCCAGCGGCAAGACGACCGCACCCGCGGTGAGAACAAAGAGGAGGATCAAAATGTTATGTCGAGTCCACCGCACCCCGTGGTGGGAGGCACCGCACCCCGCGGTGACGGTACTGTTTCTCAAGAATTTTCTGGGGATGCACCGCACCCCGCGGTGGATGTTGACCGCACCCGCGGCGGATCTCTTGGACCTGTTAAAGAACCTTACGTGGACACCTACGTTCGTCCGTACTTCCCTCCTCTCGGTTCCGAAAATCTACCCGCCCCATTCCCAGAGGCGCTTAAAGAGAGGAGAATTATCGATGACAAGGACCTCTTCGAGACGTTTAGCAAGTGCGAGGTAAACATCTTTTTACTCAAACTTGTTAAAATTATTCCCAAATATGCTCGTTTCTTGAAGGAACTTTGCACAATCAAGAGGAAACATAAGCAGAAGCAAACGAAGCAGGTCCAGGTGAGCAAGCAAGTATCTGTTGTGTTTCAAAGGCGCCTACCCAAGAAGTGCAGTGATCCAGGTATGTTTTCTATCCCCTGCGTCATTGGTGAGACAAAGATTGATAAAGCTATGTTAGATCTTGGTGCAGCTATTAATGTCTTACCATTGTCATTTTATGAGTCTTTTGGTCTACCGCCATTACATGACACTAGGCTAGTTATTCAATTAGCTGATGGAACCAATGTCTACCCGAAAGAGGTTGTTGAAGATGTCCTTGTTATGGTAGATAAGCTGATTTTTCCCACTGATTTTTATGTGCTTGATATGGGTGGTGGTACAGGTGCATATATGTTGTTAGGTAGACCATTCATGAAAACCGCAAATACCACAATTGATGTCAGAAGTGGGAAATTAACTATGGAATTTGATGGGGATGGAGTTGAATATAACATATATGATATGAAACCCATCATTAACACCTCTTTGAACTTTGTTGATGTAATGAGTCCTAATCCTTTGGATGAATTGCAACCTATAATAGAGGATTCCATAGTTGACTTGCCTGTCGATATTACCGTATCTTCTAATCTGCAGGAAGTCACGGCTTTATTGGATGAGAAGGGTGAGTCTCCTACTTCTCTTTTGGGTAGTGGCCCCAATGTGCTAACTCCGAGCGAGAAGCTCGTTCCCTCTACTGTGCAGGTCCCTGAAGTTGAGCTTAAACAACCCCCTGATCGATCTAAGTATGGGGGAAAGGCAACTAAGAAGGACAAGGTGAAAGAGCCGTTGAAGAAGAGGAATGGTCTAAGGTTCAAACCTTTCCATGATTGGTTCAGGAAGGAGGTGCCGAATGAAAGGGTTCCTAAGGAACCTGATGTTATGGATTGAGATTGTCTGAGTCTCATGTCGAGCCAACGACATTAACCAAGACGCTGCTCGGGAGGCAGCCCGAGGTATTGTTTTTTCTTTCTTTCTCCTGTCTTTGTGTTTTCATAGCATAGCTAGGTAGTTTGTTTTTGTCTTGTTTCGCCTGTACTCTGACATGCAGGTACAAAAGTAAAGGAGCAAAAGGAGGTTCTGGAGAGCTCACCGCACCCGCGATGGGCACCCCTTCATTTTCTCTTGTTTCTAAAAAAAAAATCCGAAAAAACCTTAAACGGATTTAAAAAAAAAAAACGAAAAAACAACAAAAAAGAGTTCTACCGTAGGCCAGCTGTTCGGAGTTCCCCATGGAGAAGGTGCGCATCATGTTGTCTAGGAGGAGACATTCTCCCCACACATTATTCGGCAACGATGATGGCCCTACAGTCGACAGTTGAAGAGGAGGAACACCAGGGCCCACACCACGAACACATCTGGGCCTATTTTTTGTGTTCATTGAAGGTCGTGCAGCCCCCGAATTCTTTGATATACCACTATTCACCAAAGTGGTTTCCTTTTGGTTGCACGGTAGGAATAGATTATGGATTAAGAAGATCCCGCGCAACACCAAAGACCTGGGCGTTCATTGGTTTACCGCCAGCAACAACGTACGTCTCCAAGCCAACTCAGCGGCGTCTGTGAGTTATTTTTTGCTCTTCTCTGTGCTTCTATTCTTTTGTCTTTCATTACATTGAGGACAATGCAATGTTTAAGTATGGGGGAGGGTTCTATACTTGCTAAATCGTTGAGAAGAAGAAAAAAAATGAAAAGAGCCAAAAATTTGAAAAAAGGAAAAAATTGAAATCCTGGGATAGGTCGAAAACCCGAAAGGGCGGCCTAGGTAATAAGTAGATGGCTTGGACCAGCATTAGGCTGGGGTAATATGAGGTCAAGAGTGACGTGAGTTTATGTGAGCACATCTATTGAAAAATAAAATGAGTGGCTTGGTGAAAACCCGAAAGGGCGCCTTGGCAAAATGAGTGAAAAGAAGAAGAGCGATTTTTAGGAATCATCATTTTACCTGGCGTGGTGACATAAGAAGAGGTGATATAAGGAAGATTTGGGTAGGTCACTCTGGAGCGATAAGAAGATAGATGGAGGCTAGGATTAGATTGTTACTCACTCTATGGTGTTCGGGATAAGCTTGGGGGAAGTACTATGCTTTCCTTCTAAGCTTGGTTGTGTGTGGTGATTTGGTGTTGTGTTTTTGGTTGTCTTGGAGCTTATTGTTGATATGTTGTAACCACTAGTGTCATGTTTTCTCGTACTTCCTGCGACCTTAGAGCATGATTGGAGGAGTAAGTCTAGTTTTTAGCTTACTCGGGACGAGTAAGGTCTAAGTATGAGGGAATTTGATATGTGATATATTGTATAGCGCATCTAGTGGTTATTAGCATGGTTTAGATGAGCTTTAGGTGTGTTCTGGTGTTAACTCTGTGATCCGGATGAGAAGCCAAGAAGTGAAGAAATCATAGGATTTACAGAGTTCTAAGGCAGATGGAAGAGAAGAGTTAAGGAGCGGTGCGAAGGATGCAAGGAGAAGCCTTGAGAGACGACAAAGGAGTAATGGAGCCTTGCCACACCCGCGCCGAAGACCACCGTACCCAACGGTGGAGCAAGCAGAAAGGAGAACGAAGTTCTGAAATGCCACCGCACCCCGCGGTGGGCACTGCCGCACCAGCGGCGAGAAGCTCAAAGAAGCTGGACGCTGGAGTTCCACCGCACCCCGCAGTGGGTGTCACCGCACCCGCGGTGGCACGCGCGCTGAAGAGTTTTTCCGAGTTTTTATTTCCTGTTTTTATTTTATTTCTGAAACTTTATTTCCAAGTTTGTTATTTCATTTTATTTATTTCTGGATTATTTGCCCTAGTATTTAAGGTTATTTCTAAGACTTTGTTTAGGTTAACCCTAGTTGCCACCGTTCTTAGTTTTTCTCTCAAAAACCTTATGGAGAACTAAACCTCCATTGTTGCACTTGACGTTTTGAGGCCAGTAATTGATTGGTTGTGAGTTTTCTACTCTTGTTCGATTTCCTATCTAGTTGGATTAATTCTCTTGTGCTTGAATGTTTATTGGTTTATGTTGATTTATCTAGAGTAGCTACCTAGGTCTATTGATATCTTCCTAATTGCTAGGACTTGTGATTCCGGGTTTGGGTTGCATATCTAGTAGCAAACACGATTTACATAAGCGGGTTGCGAGTGTTCATCGTGAGAGAGAGTTAATTGCATGCTATAGTAACGGGTTGTTTCTATTGCATGTATCTTGTTGAATCCTTGGTTGAATGCTATTGCTTTATTGAGTCTTGAAGGTTTTCGAATTTGATTTAGTAATAAGTACTATTAGGGCTGGTAGAACTAATAGTTACCTATGATCGGGATAAGAACAACTAAAGGAAAGATAAGAACTTGAGAATAATAGAATTCAGTGATCAACCATATCTCTTGTTGTGTGGATCTTTGTCAAGTGTGGCGCCTTCCTCATATCATATTCACATCCTTTACTTTGTTTTCTTGCTTTATTTACTTGGTTTGAAATACAATAAACCCCCCCTAGTTCCTAGTTGGTGACTTGAAAAACACAAGAATTGATAACCTGATTCCCTTGGGTTCGACCCTGACTTGCTTGCTATACTCTATTTAGTAGGTACTTTAGGATTTCTTTGATTAGGCATACGACTTTAGCCCTGTCAACCAACTTTATGGGATGTACTTCTTATGGATCGGTCTCCCTCTGGTTCGTGGAAAGATGGTAAATTTTTTGTATTGACGGGTTGGGAGGGTCTTCAATCCCCACAGATGGCATCACGTGCGGCGGCGTGAAAGAAGGATTGACGGAGGCAGACTCCATGGCTAGGCGTCGACAATGTTGTCGTTGCAAACGTATTGCAACCTGGATTGCGGTGCTGGCGGTTGCATCGATGTGTCCAGGGAATGAAGTGCCTCATTCTCTTGTAACACCTCATGTAGTCTGGCCTCTGATTGGGCTTTTTGATTCGCGAGAGACTCTTCCAATGCTCGCATATTCTTCCTTATTATGATGTGTCGACAACTTGGGGGTTCCTATAGCCGTCGTGATTCACACGGCGGTCTGACCCTTGAGTCTCCATCACGTCAACGTCGAGAAGAGAGTATCCTGGTGGCGTGGCGTTATCGGTAATTCCATCCATCATCATGAAGAATTGGGTGATGTAGTTTCGAGTTGAAAAAGTGTAATTTTAACTTTCAGGCCCACGGTGGGCATCAATTGTTTTGAACGGATAAAGTATGAAAATTGTATCCGCTTTGTTTGTGGAGTATGGGAGTCAACACAACATGTTGATTAATTCTGGACAAGATATTGCAAATAGAATTGAGAAAAGAGTGGTAGAGTTCGAGTTTGTATTGCTTGAAAGCTTGTGCGAATGATTTTACAAGAGGAGAACTTATATAGGGGCCTAGGAGGTATCCTAGTACATATCGTTACAAGATATAGATTTGGTTGTAGATAGCATATTCACATATTTGGTAATAAGTTAAGACGAGATCTTTTATCCAAAAATACCAAAGACGATATCTTGCGAATGAGTCTTCCTCCGCTTGATCCGTGGGTACTTTGGCTAGAGCATTAAGTGACGCCACGTGTCTCTTCGATAAGCCTCTACTACCAGCTA
Organism: Rheum nobile; assembly: GCA_027886185.1. Classification (NCBI taxonomy): domain Eukaryota; kingdom Viridiplantae; phylum Streptophyta; class Magnoliopsida; order Caryophyllales; family Polygonaceae; genus Rheum; species Rheum nobile. Next base: position 1,866,037 of record WOAB01000717.1, on the reverse strand, counting down.
TTGTGGTACGGAAATATATTGTTCTCGATCGTGTTCCACAGTGAACCGTTCCTTTGTCCAACGCATTCCCTGAATCAAGGCTTCATTTCACCGCATCTATGCATTCGGTCCAGACCGGAATTTTTTCAAACCTTGGATCATAGATCGGACTGATATGATTCGATCCGGTCTGGTTTCGGTCTGGTCCGGTCTGGTCTTAGACTGGTAAATATATCTTTATATTTTTTAGTTTTATATAAATAAAAAATTAATTATTTTTATAACTATTGTGTATAATATATTTTGTTATTTATTTATATTTATAATAAAAATTAATTTTTAATAATATTATAAGATATTAATATATAAAATTAAATTAAAAACAATAAAAACTGATCCATCCGGTCCGGACCGAAAACCGACCGGGTTTGGACCGGACCGGACTGGAACCGAAATTTTATAAATATGTGGACCGGGGATCGGACTGTAATTCCCCCGGTCCGGGCATTTTCGGTCCGGTCCGATCCAATTTTCCGGTCCGATCCGAATTTGCACACCCCTAACCGCATCAATCCAACTTGTATCATCTTGACGCTTCTCCCGACACCATGTATACGTAGAACATATAATGGCCCCAACAATAACTGTGTAATCCAACTGATATCCTTACACAAAAAAAAAGAATAAAACATTCTTATTGGAAACAACAAACTTAATTAAGCCACCTTCCGAAACAATCAAAATAGCAAGTATTTCTAGTCAATTGTAAAAGTACGCTCGTATAATCAGAGAGCTATGAACTTTCAAACATTTGACGACATTACAATGTATGACCACGAATCCATCTTGGTTGCTATAACTAATGAACAAAAAAATTGATTTTGTAAAAACAATCAATTTTTGGTATCCGTTAATGATCTACAAATTATTCCCTCGCTTACTTAAGTGTCTAATAATGAAAAATTATGCAAGTTATCATCTTTTGCGGATGTTAAGACGACTGTTTTTGATATGCCACTAGACAAGTTATTCCCTCGCTTATTGGTCCATTATTGGCCATTCGGTTTTCCACTCTAGTCAACTTCTCCAATCATGGAATCATTATTTCATTGCTCTCATCCCTAAAGTTGACTCACCACTTAATATTAATTATATTAGGCCTATTAATCAATATGAAATATATAAAACCTCAACTTTATTATTTCTCCGTTAAGAGTGGTGTGGTGATTAATTAACATAAAATTTCCATCCAAGTGTCTAATAAAGTGTAGTCCCCTTCAGCCTAGCTTGCTAGCTTCTATCCTTGACCTTCAACAACTAAATTCATGGAAATATATCTAGGAATCCCGATAATTAGAGGTAGGGTTAACAATGTAATTTTTGCTGACTCTATCATAAGTCTCTAAAAGCAACTGTCACAATGGAAGACAATTTCTTTATATCAAGCAGGTCAGACTGTTCTTGCACAATTTAAACTTCTCTCTAAGATCAAATATCTTATGCAAAGTTTTCTTCTTTTAAAATAAGTTTGTGAATCGATAGACAAAAACAATAAGGATTTCTTCTGAAACAAACAAAATACTTACTTTATACTCCTAAGTAGTTGGGTAAGATTTGTACTCCTAAGGTGGTTAGCAGTCTTAACATTAAAATGGCCGAACATATGAATATAGCTTTAGATATAAACCTCCATTGGAAAATTTTACCGGAGCCTGACAAAATGTGGGTCAGAATTGTATTTGACAAATATCTACAATCGAGAAATATATATGAATTTGATAGGAAAAGGAACACTAACTTGGCATGGCAGTTTGGTAGTGTTGGAACATTGACGTTCCCTCTGGTTTTGATGATGATAAACACCATTGGGTTTTATGGTTTACATTGTTTCTATGAGTTTCAAGATTCATGAACGATTTAGGGAACAATGGAAAGCATGTGAAAAGAAGAGAAAGCAGAGGATGCTAAGAAACGTGGTGCAAACATGGAACAGTTACGCAAGAAGCAAATTGGAAATATGAAGCGTGCGTGGTTCCTATACAAGGAAACTTCTATATATGGAAACATCGTTTGTGGAACGATGCGGAACGCAAAGATTTACCAGCTGTTACCAGTTTGACTCCATTATACAAGGAAACGAGATTTTGAGTCTTACTTGGAAAAAAAGAAGTAGATAGTGAGTCTTAGGAAAGTTTATAGAAGGATACCATGTGTTTATAAGCTGAATAGTATATTTGGTAATAGAATTGTTCACTGTTACCATATATGTCAATTGCTAGATATTTGATAATAGGATTTTGTTAGACACTATATATAGATGAGATTACCTTGGGGAAAGGTATCTCAGCTATAACCATCAAGCATACCAATGAGCTATTGTGAAAACTGAGATCAAAGGTCTAAGGTCTAAGGCAAGGTACGGGTAGTTCTTGCTAAGGGTCTTGTTTTGTTCTTGTGTCATTGAGAGTTGATTGCACTCAAAGTCTTTAACCTAGGGTATAGGTGGAGAGAAGACTTGTGAAATTGTACAATTCTTAATAATACAAGTATATGTTTTTGAGGAATTACTTGTTACTTTGAATCTTTATATATTCCGCTGCCCAGGGAACAGTTACAACATTCCATGTCTAACACACTATGATTCAACAATTGGTATCAGAGAAGGTTTGCTCTAGATTGTGTGTTCTTTTCAGATTCATAGGTAACAATGTCTTCGACTCATGAAGTTGGGCTTGGAAACAACAAACCACCGTTCCTGCCTATCGGTGGAAAGTTCCAACACTGGAAATACCTCTTCACAGACTGGATGAAGAGTAATGACTACCAATGCTGGAGAGTCATCGAGGTTGGTAAAGAAAAAGTTGCTGAAGATGTAATCAAAGGAACAACACCTTGGAGCCAAGATGATTTCAGAATCATGGAGAAAAACTCTAAGGCTCGTATGTTTATCAACAACGCAATCAACATTGAAGATGCATCCAAATTACACTCTTGTGCAACTGCCAAAGATATGTGGGCAGCCTTGGAACAAATGTATATGGGAAGTTCTGATCTGAGAGAGCTTGATCGTTTCCAATCAAAGAAATATTTCTACAACTTTGCCATGATCGATGGTGAGACTGTCTCCTCCTATCAATCTAGATTTGAAGAAATCACCACCAGACTTGCTGCTCACGATGTCGATGAATAGGAAGTTCTTCCCAAGGAGAAAATTTTCATCATTATTGATGGACTTCCTCCAAGGCACAAGATGACTAAAGCAATTCTCAAGGAGAATCCCAATATACTCTCAAACTCACACTTCATGAGGTATTTGGGAAATTTAAAAAGTATGATGAAGAAGACAAATATGTTAAACCTAAAGGCATTGCCTTGATGGTTGAAAAAGCTGTTGAAATGATAGAAAGTAACAATAATGATAACTTGGATGGCATAGATCCAGAAATTGCCCTTCTCACCAAGCCCATGCAAACTCTTTATCGCAAGGGTAAATCATTCAGGAATAATGGGAACAATGGTGAGAAATGGGACATCAAAGATGTTACGTGCTTCAATTGCAAGGACGAGGGTCACTATGCTAATAGATGCCCCAAAGGAAACAACTCAGACAACAATGGTGAAAATTCTGGGAACGACAAAAAGAAGGCTTTCGTTGCTGTCTGGGGTGATGATTGTGCCAACTCTGATGATGACGAGCCAGAGTCATGGGGGAACAACAGAATGTGTGCAATGACTCTGAAGTCATCAAGTGAAGAACAAGAGGTAGATCCTAAAACTTTCTTTGAATCTCTTGTCAAATTTGATAAAAAGTCCTTAATTTCTCTTATCAAAAGCATGTATAATGAGAATCTTAAAACTCAAAACGATTTAAGTAATGCTGAGGATAAATGCATTGAATTGAATGAATCTTTATCTAGAATTGCTCGTTCCTATGCTGTTCCTTGTGTTAGAAGTGATGCTACTCACAGTGAACCTAGTTCCTTTAGCACTATTAGGGAGCTGTCTCAGATGAAAGCTCAGATTGATAAAATTCACTCCCTTTTAGTTGAGGAAAAGCTTAAGGAAGAAGAGATTACTTTTGTTGAGCCCAAGTATGGTGTAGGGTACAAAGGTGAAAAACAAGAGAGTGAAGAACATGAGTTAACCATACCTGAGCTTAGAGAGTTAAAAGATAGGGAACTTCAGAGTACTAAGGAAAGGAACTCTTACCTAGAAGAGCGTGTGAAAACTCTAGAGAGTGGGTTGAGTGAAAATCAATCATGGTACCAAGGTCAACCTGCCCATAAGATGTATCTCATCCAATCCCAGGGAAATTTGCCTAGTACACTTGACCCAATTAGAACCAAGCAACGTAGAATGCATGTCCCAAACCGTAAGTACACCTTGGGGGACTATTATAAGATTTGCTGGCATTGTGGGAACAACGGCCATGTTGTGAAAAACTGTGCTAAGAAACAAAAGTTCACTGAAGAGCACACACAGCGCAGGAACAGTAGAAGTAACAATGTTGATTTGAATGATTATGATGCATCTCCTGATATGTCCAATGCTAAACCTAGAGAATACTATTTTGTCTCTAAACGACCAAGTAAAGCCAAGCTTGCTTGGGTTGCTAAACACTAACTCTCTTAATGCAGGATGAAGTGAGGGGGAACAACAGGTGGTTCATTGATAGCGCATGCTCATGCCATATGACAGGAAATAAAGATCACCATACCTCACTTCAACAACACTGTAAGTGAACCGTTTCCCTTAGAGATAAATGTTGCAGAGAGATAGTGTGAACAGGAGAAGCCACCTTGAACTCAAGCAACAAAATAAAAGAGGTTAGTCTGGTTCATCAACTTGGTTTTAATTTGTTAAGTGTAGCTCAACTTTGTGATCAAGGAGACAACGAGACTGTGTTCACAACCAAAGATTGCTACGTAAGAAATGGAAAAACCAAGGAAGTCTTATTGAAGGGTGTCTGATTCAACGATGTCTACACTGTTGACACAACATTCAAGCCTTCAAGGGAACTGTGCTTTGCGTCTCTAGGTGAAGAGACGGAACTGTGGCACATAAGGCTTGGACATGCCAATTTACAACTCATTCACAAACTCCACAAGAAGGAACTGGTTAGAGGGCTTCCAAATGTAAAACCTGAGATCCATGAAGTCTGTGAAGCCTGTGTAAGAGGAAAGCAAACACGTTCCTCTTTCAAGAGCAAATTTGATGTTACCACTTCTCGTCCTCTGGAACTGATCCATATGGATCTCTGTGGGCCCATGAGGATAAGAAGTCATACAGGGAACATGTATGTGTTTGTTATTGTTGATGATTACTTTAGATTTACATGGACAATCTTTCTCTCTTCCAAGGAACAGGTATTCGAGACATTTGAATTTTTCATCAAGGGTGTGGAAACCAATCTGAGACACAAGGTAAGCTCCATTCGATCCAACCATGGAACGAAGTTTTAGAATTCCATGTTCCTTGATTATTGCAGGGAACATGGTGTCTCTCATAACTTCTCGGCTCCTAGGACACCACAGCAAAATGGAGTAGTCGAGAGGAAGAACAGAACATTGGAGGACATGGCTAGAACAATGCTCATAGCAAGCAACCTTCCTCGAATATTCTGGGCCGAGGCTATCAATACTTCATGCTATATCCTTAATCGTGCAATGCTTAGACCATTGCTAAATAAATCTGCCTATGATCTAATCAGGGAACGCAAGCCAAATGTTTCCCACTTGCGTGCCTTTGGTTGCAGGTGTTTCATTCACAACAACGGAAAAGACAACTTGGGGAAATTTGATCCAAGGAGTGATAGAAGGAATCTTTATGGGATACGCTAATTCAAGCAAAGCATATAGAGTCTACAATAAGAAAACCCGGAAGATTGAAGACAGCATTCATGTTGTCTTTGACGAACACTCAAAAGTTGAGAGTGATGATTCAACACCGTTCCCTGATGATCACTTTCCACGCATGCAACGTGAATACTCAGATGATGAAGGTGATGATGGGAATCACCAGGGTAATCCACGTACAGGGAACAGTGCCCCCAATGCTGGTTGGAGCACTACTAGTTCTCTCAGAGTTACCACAACCAGTGACGATGACACCCCTACTACACCAGCACCTGATGTTCCCATAATAACAACTCCAATCGTTGATGCTGATGTCACCACTATTCCCAATGGAACTTCTGGTGGTGATACTTCAGATGCACAACTCGTGCAAGATGGCCAAGCGAGTGGTGATGTGGTAACAATTATTGAGGAAGAACCTATGGATGATGTTGAAGGAACAGTCTCTGAGGCAGCCACTGCAATTGCTACTGACGTTCCTCCATCTTCATCCTCAACTATAACAATGAATGCTGCCCTTCCTCCTATTCCTCCGCCGCTTGAATCCAAGAATGTATGGACTAAGAAGAATCATCCAGTTGATGCTCTCCTCACACCATACGAACAAAGAGGTTCACGCTCTCAACTATATGACTTTTGTGCCTTCTATGCTTTTATTTCTTTTGTAGAACCAAAGAACATCAAAGAAGCATTGAAAGAGCCAGATTGGATAGTTGCTATGCAAGAAGAGCTACATCAATTTGAAAGGAACAAAGTTTGGATACTTGTTCCCCTTCCCAAGAACAAGCATGCTATTGGCACTCGATGGGTCTTCAGGAACAAGCTCGATGATTCTGGAACTGTGACAAGGAACAAGGCGAGACTGGTTGCTCAAGGCTACAACCAACAAGAAGGGATCGACTATGATGAAACGTATGCTCCAGTATCTCGCATCAAAGCCATTCGACTTCTCATCGCTTATGCTGCTTTCAAAGGATTCACATTGTATCAAATGGATGTCAAAACAACATTTCTCAATGGCTATCTTCAAGAGGAAGTTTACGTGAAACAACCCCCGGGCTTTGAAGATATGGAACATCCTGACTATGTGTATGCACTGGACAAGGCACTGTATGGGCTCAAGCAAGCTCCCAGAGCTTGGTATCATCGGCTGACACAGTTCCTTCTCTCCAATGGTTATAGACGTGGCGCTATTGACAAGACACTGCTCCTCTTGGAACACAAATGTGAGATTCTCGTAGTTCAAGTCTATGTTGATGATATTATTTTTGGTTCCACTAACCCTGCCCTTGTAGAAAAATTCAAAAATCTCATGAGTAGTGAGTTTGAGATGAGTATGATTGGGGAACTTTCCTTCTTTCCTCGGATTACAAGTCTCTCAAACTTCAGAAGGAACAAGAGTACATCAACAAAAATACATCAAGGAACTGTTGAAGAAGTATGGTATGGATAAAGCTAAACCTATTGATACCCCTATTTCTCCTAACACTCGTCTTGATGCAGACTTGAATGGCCAAGATGTAGATGCTACAATGTATAGAGGCATGATTGGTTCATTACTCTATCTAACGGCAAGTAGGCCATATATTATGTTTAGTGTGTGTCTTTATGCTAGGTTTCAAGCAAATCCTAAGGAGTCGCACCTAACTGAGGTCAAAAGGATCTTGCGATACTTGAAAGGGAACGACAATCTCTGTCTTTGGTATCCAAGGAACAGTGGGTTTGAATGTGTGGGCTTCACTGATGCTGACTTTGTTGGTCACCTTGTGAATCACAAAAGCACATTAGGGACGACACAATTCCTTGGCCCATGTCTTGTCTCTTGGGCATCAAAGAAATAAAATTGTGTTGCCCTTTCAATCGCCAAAGCTGAGTACGTAGATGCTGCCTCTTGTTGTGCCCAAGTATTGTGGCTCAAACAACAATTGGAGGATTTTGGTATGTCTCTTGGCACCGTTCCCATTATGTGTGATAATACTAGTGCCATCAACATTTCCAAAAATCTTGTTCATCACTCATGTACTAAGCATATTGATATTCGTCATCATTTTCTTCGTGATAATGTTGAGAAAAATTTCATTAGAATGGATCATTGCAGGACATAAGATCAAGTTGCATATATCTTCACCAAGACACTGGATAAAAAACCCTTTGAGTATTTGAGAATGCTCCTTGGGATGATCTCACTAAACTGAGGTACTCACTATCCACTACTCTCTTCATGATTGGCTAAATCGATCAATCATATTCAAGGAACATCTTCTATGTTGGTTATTAGTTGTAAATCTTAGTTCATCATGTCTTGTTGTGTGCTATGTGTTACATGATATCATATATTACATGCTACTTCTCTACTTGATCATATGTGCTTTAGGGTTACTTGATAACATCTTATTTCATGCCCAAAGCAACCGATTTGATTATCTGAACCCTCATTACAAGCCAAAATGATAATTGGTTGCACTGTCGTCCCAAGCTTGGATCCAGGTAAACGTTCCCTATGCACCTCTCTTTGTTTACCAACTTATACTGAGAATCATTATATGGATCGTCATTGTTCCCTACCTATATTTTTGTTTGGATATGTCTTTGCAATTTTGTGTGAACCCATTAAAATATCCAAACTAGCCTTTCTATCCACTTAAGCAACTCAGAGTCTTCTGTATGGAGCTTTGCCTAAGGGGGAACTGCGAAAGGAACAATGAATGGGAACAGCTTGCTGAACGTTGAGAGTTGCAGGTGAACGTTGCTCTCTGCAACGATTGCATTTAATGGTGATTTGATAGATCTACAGCGAGGAACAGTGTTGTAGGATCGTGATTGTTAGATTAAGAACAAGGGAACTGAGAATACAGATTACAGTTCCCTTCGCAGCGGAAATAAACAATCAAATATAAATGAACAAGTTCCTTATAGTGGAAACCTTCGATTGCCAACTAGCAATCTAGGATAAAAACCACTACCTTTCTTTCAAAAGGATTTCAAGGTCTACTTCTTGATTTCTTATCACTTCGGTTACAGATTAATCTAGGAACAAACACACAGTTTCTTTGTCTTACACACAGTTAGACAATCCTAGATAAACTTAACAGCAAGTATAATCAATCCAAGAAGCAGTCCTAAGCACTAAAGAACTAACTCACCTACAGTAACAAGAACTAGCACACAGCTTTCAGATTCCTTGATTGGTTCCTCTTGATCTTGGTTTGAGTTGACGATCTGTTTGAAAGCTCACACTATGATGTTTGCTATTGAGTGTGATTCTTGTTGTAGTGATTGAAGATAACAGTGGAGCTTATCTTCTTTATATAGTGGATCCTCGAGGTTGGATCTTCTCTTGGTTCCCACAGAGCAAGCTTGACCTAGGTTGTGTGGTAATCCTTGATTCACGCTGACTTAGACATGTACCAACAACCTAGGCAACTCAGAATCCACATTGGTTGGTCAACTGCTTCAGACAAGTCTGTCATGTCGTTGTCCAACTCTTTTCGTCCGAGGTTCAGCAACCTATACACTTTGGAACTATCCTCTGGATGGTGACAGCCTTGTGACATATCGCTTTCAGCAACCTTTGTCTGAGGTTCAACGTTCTAGACATCTTGGAGCTTTCCTTTGGATGATGGCAGACTTTAGAAGCTTTGCTCAAGTCGCTTTCACCATCTTTTGTCTGAGGTCCTGTGTTCCCAGCTTCATCGGGAAGAGCAAAGTCACGTGTTGCATTTCTGGGCACTTCTGGGTTCCTTTGGCTTGCTTGTTTGGTTTCTTTATCTTGTTTGGCTTCCATGGTTTCAACAATTGTCTTGTGGTTCCTTTAAACATATCTTTGAGATAAAACATTAGTATCAAAGTATTTGTCATCTTCAAAAGTAGAGAAACTGAGGAAAGGAACTCTCATAGGAACTGAGGTTCTTGAGTTCCGTTTTCTAACAATTTCCCCATTTTTGATGATGACAAATATAAGGAACCTGGCAACATAATAAGAACATGAGATTCATGAGAACAGTTGAGCTAAGAGATTTACAACTTTATAAAGTAATGAGAGAAAATTCAATAGTTGCAAATTCCCCCTAAGCAAATGAACTAAGTTATTCGAGTTCCCCCTCAGAAGTAGGACGAGTTTAGATTTCCTATAAGTCCAGTAGTTCCAAGAGTTCAAGGTTCCTATCCATTCTTCCCCCTTTTGACATCATCGAAAAGATTAATTTACTTATCAAGTATAGGATATCAATGGGAAATAAACAATTGCGTTAAACCCATGACAGTCACCATAATAGAAACTTAAGGCAAAGACAAATGATGCATTAGAAACATTACCAAAAGAGTTCATTAATCATTAAGGTCAATTACATTGTCCAGAGATGCATAGTGGAAAGAGAAGCAAAAGATCACAATTAACTTGAAAGAGACAAGGGAAGGATAGGAGAGGGGAGTAGGACCCTAGGGAACTACTAACACACTGTGATGTTATAGCACTGGGAACTAGGAGAGACATTCCTATGGCAGCGCAGTGGCCTCCTCTTCAGTTTCCTTCCTTTCTTCAGTTTCCTCTTCTTGGCCTATAGCCATCTCAGCGGCCTGATCACCTCCAATGGCAGCCTCCAAGGTTTGTTGAATCACATCCATTAGACCAGATATAGCCTTTCGGGTCTTTCCCAGTTCAGTTATTTGATCACGGATGGCACCAGAAATAGTAATGGTTCCTTTCGTGATGGCTTTTTCAATACGACCCAGTGAAGCTAGGATCGCAGAGGAGTCTTGAACGGGGTAGAGCGGAGGCAAGGAGCTTGGAGTGGCTTGGGAACTTGCCTTTTCCTTAGGCAATTCCGCTTGCACATCAGAGGGAGCATCCAGATGATCTTTGGTTTTGAGCTTCTTTACAGTGGCCATGGTTAAGAACTTGTTGTAGGTGGTTTCATTGAGATCAGCTGGATATTGGTTAAGCATGGAGAGGAAGTTTTTTATGAGGTGAGGAAAGGGCAAGGCATGGGATTCATGGGATTGACAGAACTGCATATGAGCTAACACTAGCTTGGGGAGGTCAACTTAGTCACTAGACAGGATCTTATCCATGAGGATGGCATCGGTGATGAGAAATGTGGCTCGGTGCTCCTGCTTGGGAACCAAATTCCTTATGATCCAAAAGTGCAGGAGCTTGTTGGACAGAGAGAGCCCCTTCGTCAGCAGATTCTTTGGATTGTCGCCATCATAGAGCTTGCTGACCACCTCAGTTTTGATTTTGTAGCCTTTTCCTTTGGGCCAAGTCTTCTTTTGATGTAGAATGTCAAAGCCTGATTTGTGCTCAATCCCTAGAGCTGAGGCGATGATGCTTGGGGACAAGGGAAACATGGTTCCCTTTCATTGGAGGATGACATCATTACAAGGAGAGTTCTCCTTGGTTGGCACAAAGGTCATGGACTGATAGAAGAGATGCACCACTTCGTCGGAGACTGAGAAGGGTTCCATCAAGATCTGGTCCCACCCTTGAAACTGGAGCAGAGAGTGGAATTCACTAAGGGCTTCGCCGAATTGAGCTTCATCTTCTTGCTCTAGGGGTTGGGTCCAGAACTCCTCACCAATGATGAGGGGCTTGAGTATCTTTCTCTTAGAGAAGGAGGAAGAGACTTTCCCCAGAGTGGAGGTGGAGGTTATGGCTCTGGTGGACAAGGAAGAGAAGGCTGCTGATTTGGGCTTTTTGGAGGAGGTCGGTTCTTTGGAGACAGGGTTGTAGGAAACCAGGGCCTAGGAGCTTCGCTTGTGAAGCTTGATCCTTGTTGTAACTGAGGGAGCAGGCTTGGACTTGAGGCTGACAGGCGAGGGATCCGAGCTATGAATCTCCAGGGTCTCCTTGTCTGGAGAAGAGTCGTGGGCACCGCCTTCAGAGACAGTGCGAGTAGCTGATGCAGATCCATGGTGGAGTTCCTTTTCCACCTCTTCTGTGTGCTTGGGTATGGGTTCTTTTGTGGGTGTGAGATCAGGGGATTTGGAGGAGGAGGCTGCTTTCTTCTCTCTGAAAGCTCTTAGGAGGGCAGCTTCCTCCTCATCTTGAGCAAGGTGGGGGTTGAGGTCTTTGTTTGCCATTTGAGGAGCTTTGTGGTTTGAGAGAAAAGGTGAACAAGAGATTGAGAGAAAGCGAGAGAAAGCAGAGTGCTCGGCTCAATCAAACACGAGACCCTAAATAACCCTTGAGCAAATTTTGGAGCCGTTGAGAATCAAGCCGTTGGGGAGAGAGATATCTCTGGGAACTCTGACATTTGGGAACGGCTCAATTGATGGCAGCTTTTTTCGGCTTTGAAACGGTCACAGATTCAAAAATCAAATACTCAGAAATGGCAACTGTTCAACGCTGAGAAGACATCTCTAACGTTGTGAAATTGCCATAAATGTTGTCTTGGGAGGAACGAGTTTCTACGAGCCGTTGGAGAGCTGTCAATACCTAGTTTCTTTCTGGCAATTTTTTCAGTGTGCTAGAGGGATATATGGGAACCTTTGATGTGGGAATTTGAGGACATAAGACCTGAAAGTACATTCCCATAAAAGAAATTGGGGAAGGCCATTTATCGCATCACACACTAATTCCCAGAGAGGGTTAAGAGAAGGATCATAGGGAATTAGATTGTGCAATGAGGCAAGGGAGGGTCATAGTACACAATCATCATTTCGGCTTGTATTGTCGGATTAGAATGTGATCAGATTGTGACTTTTGGGCCAACAAAGAAACTTGGACAATGATTGAATTTTAATGAAAAATGAACATTCAAGGAGAAGACTAGAAAAATCTGTCAAGGCCTTTTTGAGTAACCATTGTGGATATGAGGGTCTATTACAAAAGAGATAACACAAAGATTCCAAGATAAAGACAAGTAAAAAGATCTGAACTAGTCAATCAAGGGAGCTGGAGAGGAACTATAAACTAAAGGAACTGCTAGTTTATAGGAATCATTCCCAGTTCTAATCTAAGGTTCTCGAAGGGAACTCTATTCAAGGCTTTGGTGAATATGTCTGCAACCTGATCTTCAGTTCTACAAAATTTCATAATGATGTTCCCTTTCTCAACATGATCTCTAAGGAAGTGATGTCTTATATCTATGTGTTTGGTCCTAGTATGATGCACAGGATTCTTAGAAATGTTTATAGCACTGGTATTATCACAAAGAATAGTGAGAGGACCATAAGACATACCGAAATCCTTGAGTTGTTGCTTTAGCCATAAGAATTGGGAACAGCAAGAGGCGGCTGCAATGTATTCAGATTCTGTGGTAGAGAGAGAGACTGAGATCTGCCTTTACTGAGGAGTAACTAGCTGCTCTCAAGCAATCCATAGAGGCACTCCAGGCTGCTAAGACTCCAACCTCCAAGGACACCACCTTCATTGCTGACGTGGTGGACATAGCCAAAGAAGCCACCTCCTTAATAACTGAAGTTCAGGAGGAACAACCTTAGGGGAAACATCCATCAGAGGAACAGGTCCAAGAAACTGATGTCTCCAAGGAGATGGTGGCCGTCACTGAGCCAGAAGAAGAAGTCAACTCTCCTCCTAAATCAAAAGAAGCTGAAGCGGAGGAGGCCATGGCTGATGTGGAGGCTGATCTAGGTCTTCATCCTCTGGAAACTGTGGAGCCTAGTCGCAAGCGAAAGCACACGATTGGCTCTGAGGATGATGAGGACCCAGATGTTGAGTTCATAGGAGAACATCGAGTGTCCACCGAATTCTCAACTCCGACTAAGTCTGCCGCCGGTGAGACCACTCTAGGCCCTCTGAAGGAACGTCTGCGATCAGCAAAGAAGATCGAGGCCAAGAAACTTGAGGTGAAGAAGACTGAGCCAAGGAAGAAGGCTAAGTTGGAGGAACCATATGTGGATGGGAAAAAGATTCTTCCCCACCTTCTTATCCCTGAAGGGTTCCTAGTTGCCAACGACTTCGAAGACGTCTTAGAGCGTCTCAAATTTCAAGGCTGGGACCACCTCTTCTCCAACCGTGTCATGGCCAATCCTGACCAAGTCCGCGAGTTCTACCGTTCCTTCTAACTCAACACTGTTGTAACTATGGTGGGAACGGCATCGATCAACGATGAAGATCTCTCCTTCACTGTGTCGAAAGTTGCTCGACTTTTGCGTGTTTCTGCTGAAGGGTTTTGCGAAATCCCTGGTGAGAAGATTACAGATGCTCAGACGAAGGCCAAGGAGGCTAGTGCTTAGAGGCTCTTCAAATCCACATCTGGAACCACACATGTGTCTGCTCTAACTCTAACTCAACGAATAGCGCATCACATTATTATGAAAGCTGTCGTTCCTAGGCAAGAAAAGAGAAACATGATCACTGCCACCGATCTGCTGCTATTGGACATGTTTTGGCACATGGAGAAGATTGACCTTCCTAGGGTCATTCTACAACACATGGCAAAATGCAGTTTCAAGACTCACTCCCTAGCCTGCCCAAACGTCATCAAGCTTATTCTACAAGCAGAGGGGGCTTACAGAGCAGAAGGGGAAGTTCCCATGGTCACCGAGCTGGATATGGTGAATGTGAACAAGATGAAGTTTCAGGGAGACGACAAGGGAACTCTGCCTGTGTCTGAGATTTTGAAGCGAGAAGCTGGAGAGGAAACATCAAAAGGTGCCTATGTGCAAAGCCAAATGTTGATTGAACTGCGCGAGATCAAGAACATTCTTTCACTGCTTCTTGAGTATTTTATCAACAAGGACAAAGACCAGAAGGAGGATTATGAGTCTTGAGTGGACACCTTCCCTATCCTAGCCCGTCTTTCCCTATTTCTCTTGAATTTCTATGTTATTTTGTGATTGTGCTTGCTCTTTTGATTTTGTCTAGTTGTTTTCTATGATCTTTTGTAATCATTCCCTGCCTAATATATGAACTTTATTTTGCTCCTAATTTGCCACAATAGTCCTATTGTTCCCTTGTTTATCTTTTGTTGATGCCAAAAGGGGGAAGTGTGGAAAATTGTGATGAACTCAGTAAAGTGAGATAACAGTTCTGTTGTTCCTAAATCTTTATGAACTTTTGAATGATGCTAGTGCTGAGGGGGAACGATGATGTAACTTGAAGGTATGACTTGCCTTTATTCATTTGATGTAAAATTTTACTTAAACATTTGATCTTAGAAACATTATGACTTACATCTTTCTGCTTTTTACCCTATGTTATGATTGAACAATTTTGAATGGGTTTGTCATCACCAAAAAGGGGGAAATTGTTGGAACCTTGACGTTCCCTCTGGTTTTGATGATGATAAACACCATTGGGTTTTATGGTTTACATTGTTTCTATGAGCTTCAGGATTCATGAACGATTTAGGGAACAATGGAAAGCATGTGAAAAGAAGAGAAAGCAAAGGATGCTAAGAAACGTGGTGCAAACATGGAACCGTTACGCAAGAAGCAAATTAGAAATATGAAGCGTGCGTGGTTCCTATACAAGGAAACTTCTATATATGGAAACAACGTTTGTGGAACGATGCGGAACACAGAGATTTACCAGTTGTTACCAGTTTGACTCCGTTATACAAGGAAACAAGATTTTGAGTCTTACTTGGAAAAAAAGAAGTAGATAGTGAGTCTTAGGAAAGTTTATAGAAGGAAACCATGTGTTTATAAGCTGAATAGTATATTTGGTAACGAAATTGTTCACTGTTACCATATATGTCAATTGTTAGATATTTGATAATAGGATTTTGTTAGACACTATATATAGATGAGATTACCTTGGGGAAAGGTATCTCAGCTATAACCATCAAGCATACTAAGGAGCTATTGTGAAAACTGAGATCGAAGGTCTAAGGCAAGGTACGGGTAGTTCTTGCTAAGGGTCTTGATAGGCGTTTTGTCGCATGCACCTAACAAAGTAAACCTCAAAAACCTAACTAATGTAGTCTGGTAAGTAAGAGTCGAATCCCACAGAGAATCAAGCTATATATCCTGTTTGCCAAAATGTTCACCAATTGATAACAAAGACAAATGGGGGAGTTTATATGAATCTAACTAAGAAAACGATAAATAAAACATAAATAGCTTGGCTAGACAAATATCCACCTTCAGTTTGGTTGATCGATCATTGATTATCCCTAATTCTCAATTCACATGAATGTCCTAATCCCTGTTCTAAATTAATTACCAGTCCAACCAGTCCTGATAATCCTAACTATTAAACAATCAAGAAACTATCAAGATTTAATCTAACAGCAACAGTAGGCTCAGGAATAGATAGGCTCACAATACTTAACAACCAGTCAGTACTCGACATGCAATCAATTCTCTCTACAATAAACTATTCTAACCAGTTCTAGAATATCATAGTTGCTACTCTGAATTAGAGATAAACAATATTAATCTCAACAAGTTGACCAGATTAGGAGAACTAGCACTATAGATAATACGAATCTCAACTAGTTTGTCAGGATAGGGAAACCAATATTAATAATATTAATCACAACAAATGGTGAACTAGATAAACCAATAGAATTCAAAACCCTAATCCTGCAGTATGAATAATACCAAAAACTACTAGTTGATCAGGCTAGAGAAATCAATAAAACTCAATGGGATGAAGAATAAGAGAATCAATAACATTCAAGGATAAAGTAAAGGAATAATCTCACAATCAAATTCAAACCAAGGCTTCAATTGTCTAGCAAAAAACAAAACAAAGATAAAAACAAAGAAAAGGGAAAAGAGGAAGAAGGAGAAAAACGAACTCCCCAATCTGATGTTCTAAAGGTAGAATATAAAGACTTAGCAAAATCTAATTTCTAAGATAAGAAATAATATCTTCCTAAAAGGAAATTAAACGAAACAATAAAGAAATAAAATAAAAAGAAATAAAGTAAACAAGTCTCGGACGAAATCCCGAACGCGCTCTTTGCTCCGCGTATGAACAATATCCGCGCCTGCGGAAATGCTTGACAGCTTCATCTGCTTCTATCGTACAGCCGCAACCGCGGCCCTTCCTTTCGCGCCCGTGGATTGCCTATGCAGCGTCTTCAGCTTTTTGCTTGCGGTCTTATCTGGTGGTGGCTTCGCCTTTAATCTTCAATGTCTTCAAAGTATGCACTAAAATCCACCATATCACTACTTCTTCTCTAAAACTCCATTCTCCTAAATTGTGTTCTGAACCCACACAAAATGGTACCTAATATCCAGTAACAACTCCTAGTTACGCACTACAAAGTAGAGCGGATCAGGTCTTGTTTTGTTCTTGTGTCATTGAGAGTTGATTGCACTCAAAGTCTTTAACCTATGATATAGGTGGAGAGAAGACTTGTGAGATTGTACAATTCTTAATAATACAAGTATATGTTTTTGAGGTATTACTTGTTACTTTGAATCATTATATATTTCGTTGCCCAGGGAACAGTTACACCGTTCCCTGTCTAACATACTACGATTCAACAGGTAGCCTTCTTCAACTCTTAAATAATTTTAAAAAGGGTATGACTTGGCAGCTTGACTATGGTCAATCCATTAATTTTTGGACCGGTGATTGGATACGAGATACTAACTTATTTCCCTACTTTGACAACACCAACGTTAATATGAAACTTTCAGAATTTATAACCATTGATAAACATTGGGACTTTTGTAAGTTACAAATTCGTTACCTCCCCATATTGTTTCCAAGTTATGCAAATCAGGACTCCATGTTTTGACATAACATAAACTAATTTGGACACCTTCCCCTAACGATAATTTCTGTATAAAATCGGCTTATAAAGTTATTACTCCGCCAAGTAATTTTTCGTTAGACATATTTGCTTGGATTTGGAATAGTAAAATACCTCCTAGGATTAAAAATCTTCTTTGAAAATAATAAGCGGATTGTCTCCCCACCACTGAGAGGCTTAATAGATTCTATAATCGAGTCTCATCTCAGTGTTGCCTCTGTAATGACCAAGATGAAGACTCTAACCATCTAAGCTTCCATTGTACCTTTACTAGACATATGAAGTCTAATATTGAAAGTATAACTGGTCACATTTACAATTTCTCCCTTACTAATTAATGATTTCATTCATAAAATGAAATTATTTCATTGTAATAATAATAAGCTAGATATTGGTTTTTTTCTCTGGATGAATATCGGGAAATTTAGGAAAAATAAGATCTTTAGATCTTCCTCCAATTCTCATATCATTTCACCTAACAAAGATGCTCTTCTTCAATTTCATGAGTGGTGCGTTACCCGGAAAGAGGTTCCTAATATGAATAAAATAACAAAATCAAATCAGTTTAAGAAACCACGTGTATGGAAGAAGCCTGATTAGGGATGGATAAAATTAAACTTTTATAGATGTAAGAAACATGATCAAACGTGATATATTCATTTCTTGCTATGAAACTTTAAATCAAACATCTTACTGATGGAGAGGAGGAGGATCCCCCAAACTACAACATTGCAAGCTGAAGCTTATGCATTATTGGAAGGTATTAGAGCAGCCTTGACACTCAATATTAAAAGCATAAATATTGAAGGTGATACTCTTACAGTTATTAATAGTATTAAGAAGGTATGAATGGTTCCTTGGGAAATAAGGATGATTATCCTTGACATACATTCCCTCTTGAGTCTTGAACCACGTTGACTCGTTCATACTTTTTGATTATTACAGGAAATGCAATTTTGTTGCAGATTCTATTGCTTTAAGAGAAATCAATATTCTTTAGCTTAGAGACATTGTTGTGAGATTTCAAGGCCATATTGGTAAAGAAGATCGTCCAATACTTAGATTAGAGTTGTATAATGGGACTTCTACCCATGATCTATTTCCAAGAGATTTTGTAAAGATCATCCGCTTTGATGATTTAGGTTACCCATATAGTTGACATGCTGCCTTCTGTTTGCTTATATAAAATTAAAATACAAATTGGAATTTTGGCTTTCGATGTTCTCTATATATTCTTCCCTTCCACAGTTGCTTTAGCTTTTATTTGAAAAGAAAAAGAAAAAGAAAGTTATATCAACTTCGTATCTAGGTCTGTACCCAAGATTATGCTAATTCGTATACCATGTTCTCAAACTTGGTATACAAATTAGCAAGGTAAATTTTCAGTTAAATATACCACTAAACTTGTTAATCCCTTGCCTTCAAACTCTTCTCAAAATATTTCTAGGATTGGAAAAGCAAACTCCCTTAAAAAATACAAAATTTCATTTGGAATTTGTTTACCGATCGCCTCCTACGACTCAACGTTTCAATAGATACTATAATCATGTTCCTTTCCAATGTTGTTTCTGTAATTAAATGGATGAAGACCCCAATATTTAAAACAAATGAAATTACAATTTCCAATTTCATATTACTGATGACTTTATGACAAATATTAATTTGTTTAACATGAATAACTCTCATAAAGAAATTGCTTCCTTCTTATGGTGGAATATCTAGAAACATAGAAATATTAACAGTACCAATAATCCCTTGCCCTCTAGCGATGCCCTTACCCAACATTATGACTGAAGATTGACACGTCTGAAACATTAGTTAAAAATCCAGTGAAAGATACTCTAAGCCACCTATACGGAAAAGAACATATTCAGATTGGATAACACTCAATTTTGACAGATCTATATGACCTGTCAATTTTTCTCATATTGGATTTATTTTTCAGGATAATTTGGGTAACATCCTCTATATTGATTAAAAAACAAATTTCAAACACAAGTAATTTGCAAACTAAGAAAAAGGATCATATGAGCACAACTCTTATTATACAAACAAGAGCATGCATCAACGTCATCCAATTTTTTTTTATCCAAGGGCGGATATTTTATCCCCTATTTTGTCTCATTTAAGTGATTAGGGGTATAATGAGAATTTAAACAAAATTTGACAAAACCCTCATTCTTTCAATTCTCTCTCCTATTCATCGTCTCTTCTATTCATCGTCTCCCCCACCCACTCCTCCTTCCATGTCTTCTATTGCAGCCTCGTGAACTCGTCGTTCGCTCTTTCGTCTCTTTCCGACGAGTTGGTTCCTCTGACCTTCTTTACATCTTTGCAATTGAAGTTTTCGTTGATCCAAGCGAAGATGTTGATAGGCGAGCTATGCTATCCGATAATGGCGTTGTTGGACAAATAAGTCGTCTCCTCGGTGCCATGATAAGTTATTGGACGAACAACAATCCGAATTAGGCGTTTTCGTCAATAAGTTTAACAACACCCAAGTTTGTTTCAATTGTTGGATTGGGTTGGATATCTCCCTTCATAAATTTTTCTAGTGTTTATATTGCTTCAAATTGACTAGCTTATGTCTGTTAGTAGTTAGATGTTTAATATCAGGATTTATCAACTACTGTTCTTGTAGATGCACACACTCCTCTCCGTTTTTGTGTTATGCACTCAACCTATTTGATGAAATGCCTCAATGGAAGTATTGATTGTTGTGTCGGTTTCGATCCCTTAAGCTTCCAAATCGGTGAAATTAGCTTCATAAATTCTGTATAAATGTGTTAATTTTGTTAATTTCGCTGCAAATTTGCTATATAATGATGGCATTGGTTCCCTGCTTTCCCAAACTTCTTGCCTTGAACTCAATTCAAAGCAATCAATAGCACCAAGTACTTCTCCCTATTTTCCTTGAATTCAGTTTCAGGTTGATGGCAAATATGGGTTCATGGTACCCCATCTTAAGCATGAAATATCATCCATGTGATGTGGTCAGAAAAAGTAGTCAAGCATGCAAGATAGTTTGCTTTGTACATTGTACAAGTATCTCTTTTTAATCTCACACATAAACATATGTGATTGCCTTAGCTCTTGTTAAAGGACGATACTGACCTGTGTCGTCGTACCCTTGCAGGAACAGATCATCAAGGAGTACCCGGCAGAGCTGGTTGTCGTCTTCTTTTACAACTTTTTTGCAGCCATGATATCTGGCATTGTAGGATTCTTGTTCGAAACAAACCCGAATGCTTGGAAATTGAAGCTTGACATATCATTGGTTGCTGTTTTGTACTCTGTAAGGAAATCCCCGGATGCTTGTCTTTAGTTTATTTGTTTGTTTGTTTGTTTTGATTGTGTTCTTCTGCTACAGGGACTGCTTGGATCATGCTTGGGGAACTCCATTCACGCGTGGGTCCTACACCGCAAAGGACCCGTTTACATTGCAATGTTCAAGCCACTGTCAATTGCAATTGCTGCAGCCATGGGTGTCATGTTCCTTGGCGACACCCTTTGTCTCGGATGGTACAATACAATACATTTACAAATTACAACGTACCGATCAGATGCACCCACTTTGTCATCTCATTAACTTATAATGTTGTGAAATAGCGTAATAGGAGCAACTGTAATATCGCTTGGGTTCTACGCCGTGATGTGGGGAAAAGCAACAGAAGAGATGTCCAAGGACTATGAAACTGCATACTTGGAATCTTCTTCTGATCATCAGAAGACGCCCTTGCTGCGGAGCATAAAAGAGGAACGCCGCCTGCAGAATGGAAACTGTTAGGATCAGTTAGACAAGACGAACAATCTAAGTTCAGTTCCTCGCCACAATGCTTATGAGCTTGTATGTATATAAGACAACAATTTGCAAGTTCAGAATTGAACTTGTGTTGTTAATTGTTATGTATCAACTGCTTTAATTGTCATTTTACAATCAACTCGGTTTCATATGAAATTACACCCAGCAATATACTTCCTAAGAAAATTATAGGAGAATCTTAAGAGTCTATATATACATGAAAAGAAAAATCAATTGAATTGTCCATCACATAACGAAAGAAAGAGGGTAAGTTTTAGCAATTTAGCATATCTTTTAAAAAAAATCTTAAACTTTATATTTCGACAAGGTATATTGTACATTTTACAATATAAAACAAAAAACTCATGAACTTGCAAGATAAAAAACTCAAGAACCTCAGAAAAAACCTATGGACCTATAAAACAAAACTAATGAACCTATAAGACAACTCATGAACCTGCTAGTTAAAACTCATGAACTTGCAAGTTAAAACTCATGAACCTATAAGATAAAACTTATTAAACAACAAGATAAAAACTCATGAACCTGCAAGATAAAAAAACTCAAGAACCTCAGAAAAAACCCATGAACCTATAAAACAAAACTAATGAACCTATAAGATAAAACTCATGAACCTGCTAATTAAAACTCATGAACCTGCAAGTTAAAACTCATGAACCTGCTAGTTAAAACTCATGAACCTCAGAAAAAACCCATGAACTTGTAAAACAAAACTAATGAACCTATAAGACAAAACTCATGAACCTGCTAGTTAAAACTCATGAACCTTAGAAAAATCTCATAAACTTGTAAAATAAAACTCATGAACCTATACGCCATAACTCATGAACCTACAAGTTAAAACTCATGAACCTACAAGTTCAAATGCATGAATCTGCAAGGAAAAACTCATGAACATGCAAGATTATCGGCTTAAACTTCTCTTGTAGGGTTTATCAACCTCTAAAATGTAGCCTATGAGGGATTTGAACCCACATCCATGTGAATAAACACATTGCTCTACCATTTGAGCTAATAGGCTATGACAACCAATACACAATTTCAACATTTTGTCATTCAAATTCAGCACATGAAAGACGATCTGCACAAACCCAAAATCAAAGCTTTACATTCAAGTCCAAGAGTATAAATAACCTAGGTTTTATTAAAAACTAGCTAGGTTCATGATAATTAATCAAATGATTCAAACACTTTGTCTAACAGATAGACATCTCAAGGCCTATAAAACAGTTGTCTATCCAGCATTATGCATAGAAAACTAATAAATCCGGAAAGAAAATTCATGAACCTACAAGTTAAAACTCGTGAACCTACAAGTTAAAACTCATGAACCCGTAAGTTAAAACTCATGAACCTGCAACAAAAACTCATGAACCTGCAAGATAAAGCTTATGAAGCTATAGCTACGTACAAAACTCATGAACATGAAAGATAAAACTCATGAACATGAAAGATAAAACTCATGAACCTGCAAAACAAAACTAATGAACTATAAGACAAAACTCATGAACTTGCAAAAAAAAATCATGAACCTTTATTGTAAGGTTTATGAACCTCAAAATAGTAGTAGGCTCAAATGGTAGAGCGCCCAGATGCATGAACACTTTCCATATTGGGACACTGGAGAAGTAACTTATCTGTAAAACAGAGATGTCAGGACATATCGAATAAACCCACTAGTATTAACCTAACTTACAAAGTGAACCAAGAAGCATACCTGGGTGCAAATTAGTACATGAGTTCAGGTTCAGGTCATTTAGCTCTGCACAGTTCAAGTATAGAGCCTTTAAACAATATAATTATACAATTCAGAAATAGGAGGGAGAGGCTACTATGTACATTGTAGAAGAATAGAAATACCAAGTTTAAAACTAGATTGCAATAATAGAAAAAACCCAAGCATTAATTAATAAAACCAGAGAGAGCCGGGACAGGGTATGAGACTTACTAGAGGAGACATTTGGGCAGAGAGCAAGGAGTAGCCTTGAGAGAGTCTGAGGTAATACATTGCAGATAATCCCAAGTCCACTCTCAGTAACACTTGACCTGAATCCATCATAAAGGAATTTGAGATTCTGAAGACTGACCAAGAAAATTTTGCATGATGTAAGATAAACTAGAAGAGATACAGAAATCTGTTACATACCCACTTAAATCAAGAAGCTCTAACTTTGAAAAGCTGGAGGTGATGGCAGCAACCGATGCATCAGTAATCCCATCACCCATCACTAGTGATAGCATCCGCAGTGCCCTGAATGTATAAATTTTGATAGAAAAAACAATCATCTGTCAGCCAAGTCCAACTTATTCCATATTCTGTAGGCTCTAAAATTGCCTAAATCAATCATTGATGCAATTGAATATTGCAATTACATGTTCTTTTCTTGTACAAACTTCATGTTTTTCCTACCAAGAAATTAGATCATACAGATCAAGGGTAGTCACTCCTAAGCAGAAGATCAACAAACCTTAAGTTTGCAGCAGTAAGAGCAAGAACATCAGAGTGGGATAGTCTTGTAGATGCAATGTGAATGTTCTGCAACCTCGGGCAGCTTCTTCCCAGGTTGTCCATCATGGTAGTAAGATCAGTAGTATCATTTTCTTGACAGGAAAACCCAAGAGAAATTTCCCTTAAATTTGGGCAATTAAACACCTGTAACAAAGGAAAGAATAAGAAATATGGAACCTGGAAACAGAAAAAACTGAAAAGCTATAAGAAGCTTAAAATTCTAAACTAGAACTCAGGGAAGTGTAAATATCGTCTTTGAGAGGGAATGTAGATCTGAAAGCCAGAGCGTAGAAATGCTACTTGAAGAAATAACCAAAGTCTTGAGACGAGAGTGGCCTTCCATATTAAGGACAGAAAGGCACCGCTTATCCGTGACAAACCGTCCCAGTTCATCTCTACATTTACACAATACAATGCACAACCTGTTATCTAGCAGCTCAGATGCCAAAAATTTATGCCACATTACTACAAAAATATAACTACAACCTAACTCAGTAATCAACCTATAGCATTGATCAACATTAAGGGAGCATTATATATGCAAGGATAGATCTCAAATGCACTTGGTAAATCGCTTAATTGTTTTGCCACAGATCTAACACCTCGAGATAATCTATGCTAATTTTTGGTGATCAATCTCAATGATGTATGATTCATAAAATGCCAAAATAATATCTCCAGTAGCATGCTTTTTATGATGAATGCTAAATAGGTAGACATAGCAATCTAGTGTATTCACTAAAATGCTACAAATTAAAGACTGCAATCCAAGCAAGAGTATAATACCCTGTAATCAGATTGGTAGATGCCTGGGATGTAGAGATCTCCATTGCCTCCAAATTTGGACATGAAAATGCAATGCAAGCCAGCATAGTGGCATCTAGATCACTGGAAGAAGAAAAAAAACATCATACTAAGTGAGTTGTGGGATCAATGAAAAAGATGAGTTGTTTGTTTACTTTACTGGAAACTAAAGATATTCTCAATCTAATATAGTTCAGTACATCCGCAAGTGAAAATAGATAAGCCATTAAGCCTACTTTTCTAAACTATTCCTTTGAATTTATCTTTTTGCTCATCAGCAGATCAGATGAAACAAGCTCCGATGGGCTATATGAAAAAACCATAGATTGGCATCACTTAGTGTATTGTATTCAGAATATCTGATACAAAATAAGAACCCTAGATCTGATCTATAGGGGGGATTACAAATCTCCTAGGGATAAAACCAAGTCCGGTGCCACCTAACCAATACTAAGATCAATCTGGAAAACTGACCTTTCCATCCTAAGAGAAAGCCTGACGAGAGCGGAACACTTCTTCAACACAGATCCGACAATCCTTACTTGAGCCGCCGGCGGAACCCTAAGCCGGAGCTCCTCCGCTGCCCCCCACAACCTATTACTACACTCTCTCTACCCCTTACAAACCCTAGCCGCGGACAACAACGCTGGCGGTGGCAGCCTTCTAAACACCTCCCACAGGAAGGAGAAAGAATGAGCGTGTGAGATTTTTTGGGTTGTTTTAATGGTGAGGGGTAGAATCATCTTTCTGTCCTTTTTTTGTTCAAAATTTCAAAAATGCCATCGTTTCATTTTATCTAACACGCTTGCTTTTTATTTTTGTTCCATGGTCTGCTCTATCTGGACCGTCAGTCTTATTCATCCTATGGTGGAAAATTGTACTCTATGTGTATCTTAAGAGATATATGCACCAGAGCGTCCCTCTGCAAACTAAAGCTTATGTTCTTTTAGAAGGTCTTCGTCAAGCCCTTAGGCTTAACATTAAAAGACTAACTATTGAAGGGGGAAACTTAGTAGTTATTAATAGTATGATCGAACAAAATTTGGAAAGTTCCATGAGAAATAAGAATTATAATTCTACATATGATTTTTCTATTGAATTACTTTGATTCATTTATTGTTTTTCATAGTACAAGAAATGTAACTCAACTACAAATTTTGTGCAGTTACTAATGTTAATATTACTCAACTTTGGGATTTCTTTACAAGATACAACTTGACAGATAGTAATGATATTGTTTTTTTATATGGAAAGAATTAGACTATCCTTAGCTTTTATTCGAAGATCAGCCTACAGAATCCTTGCAGATGAGAATCCGAAGTTGTAGATCATCATTTAAGTGAGACATTGGTGGTTAAAGATTAAGATGTGCAAGTCTATCAGTAGTATGGTTCATTGATGTGTCCTTGTCTCCTGTGACAAGCCGAATTGCCAAAGGTGGCGCCTTGGATCTAGTCTTGGTTGGGAAGTCACGTCTGAACGTCACAGTGGTGGTGGTCGCGAACGGAAGAACGCGATGATGGTGGTGGTGGTGATCACGGTGGCGATGGAAGCCAGTTGATGGGAGTATGGATAGTGGTGGCGGAAGCGATTGAATGGAGGGATAGACGACTTGAAGGGACAAGTCGTTGATGTCGTAGCGTCGACTGCGGAGGGGATAAGCTCGATGGAGATCGAGTGGTTGCCGTAGCGTCGACGGCGGAGTGAATGGGGATGAGAGGGATATGGGTGACGTCCGATCAAGGGAAGGAGGGATTAACACTCGACTTTAAACCTTGAACTTTAACTTTGAACGTGCGAAATAAAGAGTACAAAGTAGGGTATAAATAGGGAAGGGGTCTCGACCAAGACCTAATGGGCTTGGGTCGAAACGAGCCT
The DNA here is from genome assembly GCA_027886185.1 of Rheum nobile. Classification (NCBI taxonomy): domain Eukaryota; kingdom Viridiplantae; phylum Streptophyta; class Magnoliopsida; order Caryophyllales; family Polygonaceae; genus Rheum; species Rheum nobile. The sequence goes on along the minus strand of WOAB01000717.1, from coordinate 1,839,514 downwards.
AAGGGCTAGCCCATGCAAGCATGCAAAAGGCACAAACCCTAAAAGATAAAAGGAAACTTTCTTAAATGCTATAGATAAGGAAACTATCTAAAACGTTGCAAATAAGGAAACTATCTAAACAAGCTAGAAATACGAGATATAGATAATGTCTCAAAAAGAACACGGTGAAGGCTTTGAAGAGATCATCGCGTGAGACGAAGAAGTGTCAAAGTCTTCAGAAGAACGCGTTCTTTCACAATCTAACTTCCGATGGTGGCAAGGACGATGAGCCTTGGGTTGGTCTCTGGGCTTCCTTGGTTGGCGGCGGCGCATGCGATAAGTGATGCGACGGCGGCGGCGATGGCCTTGCAGCCCGTAAACACATGGTCATTCAGCCCAATAGAATTAAAACATGCCGCAAGCTCAGGATATGAGGCATCCTGAGTGTTACTGACATGCCTAAAGTCGTATGTCTAATCAAAGAAATCCTAAAGTACCTACTGAAGAGTATAGCAAGCAAGTCAGGGTCGAACCCAAGGGAGTCAGGTTATCAATTCTTATGCTTTTCAAGTCACCAACTAGGAACTAGGGGGGGTTTGTATGATTTTCGTAACCAAATAACAAGTAAACAGATTCGCAGGCAAATGTTGTGAATATGATGGGGAAAAGCGTCACACCTGACAAAGATCCATACAACAAGAGATATGGTTGATCACTGAATTCTATTAGTCTCAAGTTCTTATCTTTCCTATAGTTGTCCTTATCCCGATCTTAGGTAACTATTAGTTCTACCAGCCCTAATAGTACTTATTACCAAATCAAATCTGAAAACCTTCAAGACTCAATAAAGCAATAGCATTCAACCAAGGATTCAACAAGATACATGCAATAGAAACAACCCGTTACTATAACATGCAATTAACTCTCTCTCACGATGAACACTCGCAACCCGCTTATGTAAATCGTATTTGCTACTAGATATGCAACCCGAACCCGGAATCACAAATCCTAGCAATTAGGAAGATATCAATAGACCTAGGTAGCTACTCTAGATAAATCAACATAAACCAATAAACATTCAAGCACAAGAGAATTAATCCAACTAGATAGGAAATCGAACAAGAGTAGAAAACTCACAACCAATCAATTGAAGGCTTCAAAATGTCAAGTGCAACAATGGAAGCTTAGTTCTTCATAGGATTTGTGAGAGAAAAACTAAGATAGGTGGCAACTAGGTTAACCTAAACAAAGTCTAGGTTAGATCCTTAAATACTAGGGCAAATAATTCAGAAAATAAATAAAAGGAAATAACAAACTTGGAAACAAAGTTTCAGAAATAAAATAAAAAGGAAATAGAAATTCCGGAAATAAATCCGGGAAAGTCTTCAGCGCATCGTCACCGCGGGTGCGGCAACACCCACTGCGGGGTGCGGTGGATCTCCAGAGGCTCTAGCTTCTGCGACACTTCCGTAAAAACGCCATAACGTTTGATTCCAAACTCGGATTGCGCTCATATTTTGAGGACTTGCAGTAGACTTCAAGATCTAACTCCTCGAATTGGAATCACTCCATTTGGACATCTGAGTAGAGAGAACGAACCAATTGAATTCAGCACACTGTTCTTCCACTCTTCAATGCACTTCAAACCTCTGTAAATCCCATGATTTCTTCACTTCTAGTCTTCTCTTCCGGATTACAGAATTACCATCAAATAATATCCAAACATCACCTAAATCATGCTAATAACCACTAGATGTGCTATACAATATATCGCATATCAAATTCCCCCATGCTTAAACCTTGCTCGTCCTCGAGTAAGCTAAAGTCAACCTACTCCTCTAAATTCAACCCCAAGGCTTCAGGAAGCACAAGAAAATATGACACTAGTAGTTATAACACATCAACAATAAGCTCCAATACAACCAAAACAAGCAATGCAAAACTCATCTAATCCTAACTCCATCTAATCACCTTATTCCTCCAAAAGTGGCCTACCCGATTCCTCCTTATAACTCCTCTTCTTATGTCGCCAATGCCAAAATGAGGAATCCTAAAAATCACTCTTCTTCTTTTCACTCATTTTGCCAAGGCGCCCTTTCGGGTTTTCACCAAGCCACTCATTTCATTTTTCAATAGATGGGCTCACAATATACTCACATCACTCTTGACCAATTATTACCCCAGCCTAATGCTGGTCCAAGCCACCTGCTTATTGCCTAGGCCTCCCTTTCGGGTTTTCGACCTATCCCAGGATTTCTATTTTAGCCTTTTTTCAAATTTTTGGCTTTTTTCTTTTTCTTTCTCCTTCCTCAACGACATAGCAAGTATAAAACCTTCCCCCATACTTAAACATTGCATTGTCCTCAATGTAATGAAAGACAAAAGAATAGAAGCACAGGGAAGAGCAAAAAATAACTCATAGACGTCGCTGAGTTGGCTTGGACACTGAAGTTGTTGCTGGCGGTAAAGCAAAGAACGCTCAGGTCGCTGGTGTTGCGTGGGATCTTCTTAATCAATAATCTTCTCCTACCGTGCAACCAAAAGGAAACCACTTTGGTGAATAGTGGTATATCAAAGAATTTGGGGCTGCACGGCCTTCAATGAACACAAAAAATGGGCCCAGATGTCCTCGTGGTGTGGGCCCTGGTGTTCCTCCTCTCCAGCTGTTGACTGTAAGTCCATCATCGTTGCCAAATAATGTGTGGGGCGAATGTCTCCTCCTTGGCAACATGATGCGCACCTTCTCCTTGGGGAACCCGGACAGCTGGCTCCGATAGAACTCTTTTTCGTTGCTTTTCGATTTTTTTTTGATTTTTTAATTTTTTTTTAAAAAAAAACATTAGAAAGTAAAGGGGTGCCCACCGCGGGTGCGGTGAGCTCTCCAGGACCCTCCATTGAACCTTTTCTTTCGTACCTGCGTGTTAGTGCACAGGCGAAACGAAACAAGAACAAAAACAAACTACCTAGCCATGAAACCACAAAGACAGGAGAAAGAAAGAAAAACAATACCTCGGGTTGCCTCCCGAGCAGCGCCTTAGTTAATGCCATTGGCTCGACATGGGACTCAAACAATCTCAATCTACAGCATCAGGTTCCTTAGGAACCCTCTCATTCAACACCTCCTTTCTGAACCAATCATGGAAAGGTTTGAACCTTAGACCATTCCTCTTTTTCAGCGGCTCCTCCACCTTGACCTTTGATCAGTGATATTTTGTAGCACATTTCTAGGGACTATTACCAGGTTTGAGGCGCCATTTGGTGGGATTTTATGCACAGTTGGAGATTATGGAGTTGGAGCAGAGAAGTGTGGTTTTGGTGGTCTGGAGGAGCTTAATGGAGACATCCAGAAGAAGAGAAATTGACCACCTGAGGAGACAAGCAAGATCCATGAAGAAACCACGTGAGAAGGCGGTGAAGTGAAGAAACCGCGACCAAGCCGCGGGGAGCAGAAGGCCGCGGCAATATTTCCGAAGGAGATGGGCGATAGCGAGGAGGCCGCGCCCGCGGCCGAATTATGGAGATTTAATATCCACTTCGAGAGCAAACCGCGACCGCGGCCAAAAGGCCGCGATCGCGGCCATCAGCGGGAGCCAGCCCGACACGCTCCGAACTTCGGTTTTCTTTTTCTGTTTTTCCTTTTTCGTTGTTTTATTTAATTCCGAATATTAGTATTTTTCCTTTTTAGGGATGATGTTTGTGATCTTGGGCTTTAGGTTAACTTATTTAACCTAACTCCCACAGCCTCCATTCGATCATATAGATGAACCCCGAATTATCGTATGTTCAGTATTCAGAGTTTTCCCCTTTCAACAATTATGTCTTTCAGTACTATGAGTAGCTAAACAACCATTGCTTAGCCCGGCATGTGAAGCTTTTTCTATGGTTTGATTGCGAGGTTAATTCTCTATTTCCTATTTCCTTTGGGTTTATATCTTCCTTCTTGCACTTATTCATATGGATTGTTATTGATTTGACTAGACTGATCATCTAGTTAGGTTTAGTAATTATCTATTGCTAGGGTTTGGAATTGACCGGTCGGTGATTCCTTATCTAGAGTAGCATCCATAATTATCTAGGACTGGTAGGACTAGATTATTATGAAAGAAGATTGATTGCATGTTAAATTATTGCGGGTTGTGATTATTTGACATGTATCCTGGTTTGATCCTATGCCCAATGCTATTATTGTTCTAAATCTTGATTGTTTCTTGTGCGTTCAATAATAAGAGTTGCTAGGACTGGTAGGATTAGTAACTATACAAGAATAGGGACAGGAATAAACAAAGGAAATGAATAGAGAGAACCTAGGACCAATCTACCATAGGAAAAGTGGATCTTGTTTGGCTAAGTGTTTTTCCCACATTTGATTACACTCTTTGCTTATTTGCTTTGTTTACTTTCTTGATTACAAAACCAACCAAAAACTCCCCCCCTCTTGTTACTATTGCATGCGAACAACACATAGATTAGTCTCTTCCTCCCTGTGGATTCGATCATTACTTGCCCTAACTACTTGTTTAAGTTTGTCTAGGTTTATTTTGATTTAGTGGTATACGACAAAAACACTTGTCAAAATTGGCGCCGTTGTCGGGGAGTGCAAGTGTTGATTTTTCTGTGTGTTTGTGTGTGTGTGTGTTCCTTTGGTGTGGATCTATCTTATGGTCCACACCCGTGCTACTAACTCCCCTCTATTTGAGATTGATTCAGAGATTAAGAGGACTCTTTCCCAGGGTCGCAGAGTAAATCGTGCTTTGGTTTTTGATAATCCTGCGTTCGAGATGGCTGAAGAAGAACAGACGTTGAGGCAGTTGACTGCGCCTAACCTGCAACAGCAACCACTGGCTGTGCGGTTTCCTGAGTTAGCTGAGGGCGTAAATTTCGAGTTGAAGTCTGGGTTAATCCACCTACTCCCCCACTTCCATGGGATGAGTGGTGAAGACCCCAATAAGCATCTTGCTGAGTTTCATTCGGTGTGTAGCAGTATGAAGCCGAAGAATGTGACTGAGGACCAGATTAAGCTGAGGGCCTTTCCTTTTTCACTGAAGGATGTGGCCAATGACTGGTTCTACTATCTCACTCTAGGGAGCATTGACACATGGGTCAAGATGAAGAAAGCATTCCTGGAGAAGTACTTTCCGGCTACAAAACTGAACAGCCTGAAGCGAGCTATCAGCAACATCGAGCAGCAGTCTGGTGAATCGATGTATGAGTATTACGAGCGGTTCAAGAAGATGATATCCAGCTGCCCCTTCCACGGCTATTCTGAGCAGGATCTCGTACTTTATTTGTACGGTGGTCTTCTTGATGAGGAGAGAAGGATGGTGAACGCTGCTTGTGGAGGGAACATCCTCAACTAGACTCATGCTGCAGCTTTTGAGACCTTCTTTGAGATATCTGAGGGCTCAAGACAGTTCAGTAAAAGGGCGGGCACCCACTCTGTGAAAGCTGTAGAGTCTCAGCCCAATTCTACTCTTCTTGCTGAAGTGGCTGAGATGAAGGAGATGATGAAAAGATGCATGATGAGAGGTGGCTTGCAGCAAGTCAAATCATGTGGGATATGCTACGAGAATACACATCCAACTGATGCATGTCCCACCCTGCAAGAACCAACTGCTGAGGTGAACGCTATTGGCGGATATGGCCCTCAAAGGCCAAAATATGACCCGTACTCCAGCACCTACAATCCCGGGTGGAGAGATCACCCAAATTTGAGGTACGGGAACCAGCAGAACACTCATCAGGGGCAGGAGACCCAGGACTATCAGCAGAGGCCCCCATAGTTTCTCCAGCGTCTGCAGCAGTACCAGCAGCCTGGGGGTCAGCAACAATTTAGAGCTCCTTATGAACAAAGACCCCAGGGCCAGAGCTCCAGTGTCTTTACATCCGTCGACGACCAGATAAAAGCTCTCAACCAAGGCATACTATTAATGTCAAATGCTATGGTCCAAACAAATAAAGAGATGGGAGCACATATCCAAGCGCTAACAAATACGGTGGCCCAGAATCAGCAGGAACATAAATCCAGTATTCAAAACCTGGAGAAGCAGATGGGTCAACTGTCTATGGCGGTGAGCAGGCTAGAGGCTCATGCGTCAGGGAAACTACCCTCTCAAACGGTAGTCAACCTGAAGGAGAATGTGTGCGCCATGATGCTGAGAAGTGGTGCTGAGATAGAGGCCAGGAAGGCTGCTGAGAAAGAGGTCCAGGTGACCAAGGAGGAAAGCCACCAAGAAAATGAGGTCAAAGGCGAGTTCGGAAAGGGAGAGAAGAAGCCGCGACCGCGGCACGAAGGCCACGACCGCGGCCTGTCCGCTGATGAAAATGCTGATTTATTCTCCCCCGAGGTCGAGAAGAGACCGCGATCGCGGCACGAAGGCCGCGACCGCGGCCTCTTCGTTGAGAAGATTTCTGAAGTTCTGAAGCAACCACGACCGCGGTTTCCAAACCGCGGCCGTGGCCAGGCCCCTGTGTACGTGGACAACTACGTACGGCCTAATTTCCCTCCCCTCTTCTCCGAGAAGCCTCCCGCGCCATTCCTAGAGGCTCTAGCGGACACCAGGAAGCCTGCCAGGGATAAGGATATGTTCGACTGGGTGAGCAACTGCGAGGTAAATGTCCCTTTGCTTAAACTTTTGAATAGTGTCCCTCGTTATGCTAAATTTTTGAAGGAGATCTGCACACAAAAGCGGAAGCGCTCAGTGAAGGAGAAGAAGAAGGTGGTGGTGAGTGAGAACGTGTCCGCTATACTGCAAAAGCGGATACCCAAGAAGGCAGATTATCCAGGGATGTTCACCATTCTCTGCAAGATTGGAGGTACCCTGTTCGACAGGGCATTACATGACTTGGGTGCCTCCATCAATGTGCTGACACTCGCTCACTACGAGTCCTTAGACGTGGGGCCACTTGAGAAGACGGGGATTGTCATCCAACTGGCGGACAATTCAATTGTCAATCCAAAGGGAATTCTGCAGGATGTGCTGGTATAGGTGGACCACTTAGTGTTCCCTGCAGACTTCTTCGTCATGGACACTAGGCAGGACAAGGATTCACCTCTGATGCTGGGAAGGCCATTTATGAACACGGCCAGTACAAAGATTGATGTGAGTAGTGATTCGCTCACAATGGAGTTTGATGGGGAGACGGTCGGGTTCAGCATAGACGACCAGAAGAGACACCCTCCTGATGGGGACCCCGAGCGCTCATTGGAGGTGAGCGAACCAAGTTGAGGACGAGGAAGCGATATGTCATGCCATGACAATAACTAAGGCGCTGTCCGGGAGGCAACCCGAGGTATGTATTATTTTTTTTGCTTTTCTTTCTTTATTTTTGCATTAGTTTTGTTTGTTTTTGCCTTGCTTTTGTTTTTGTTTCCGACTAACCTGCAGGGAAGAGACCCATGCTTATTGAAAAAGGTAATTACCACCATTGTAAGTCTCTACTGTCCCTTCACTAGTCAACCCCCCGAAAAAACCTTAAACGGGGCAAAAAAAAAAGGTTGTACGAGTACGAGCTGTCCAGTATTACCATGGAGAGGGGTGCGCATGTTGCGAACGGAGTAAATTTTCGCTACACAATTTATTGGCAACGATGGCAGCCCCACAATCGATAGCCGCGAAGGAAGACCACTCATGGCCTACACGACGTTCATATCTCGGCCCATTTTTTTTTGTGGTAGTTGAAGGCCGTGCAACCCCGGCATCATTGTTTTACCACTACTCACCAAGTGGTACATTTTGGTTGCACGGTAAGAGAAGATGCTGGAGTTGATGATGACACCCACCCACCACCAGCGATCGGTGCATATTATGCGGACCGCCAGCAACAACGGAAGTGTCCAAGCCAACTCGACGACATTTGTGAGCTTATTCCTTCTTTTCCCTATGATTCTATTCTTTTGTCTTTCATTACATTGAGGACAATGCAATGTTTAAGCATGGGGGAGGGTTTTATATTTCTATGTCGCTGAGGAGAAAAAGAAAAAGAAAAGAGCCACAAAAAATTGAAAAAAGGCTAAAATTAAAATCTTGGGATAGGTCGAAAACCCGAGAGGGCGGCCTAGGTAATAAGCAGGTGGCTTGGACCAGCATTAGGCTGGGGTAATAAGAGGTCAAGAGTGATGTGAGCATACTGTGAGCCCATCTATGAAAAATGAAATGAGTGGCTTGGTGAAAACCCGAAAGGGCACCTTGGCAAAATGAGTGAAAAGAAGAAGAGCGATTTCTAGGAATTCCTATTTTTTTCACTCTATGGTGTTTGGGATAAGCTTAGGGGAAATACTCTGCTTTCCTTTTAGCTTGACTGTGTGGGGTGTTGATTTGATGTTGTAGTTATTGTGCTGAGCTTATTTTGTATGGTTGCCTGGAGTTTATTGTTTGGTGTAATTCTTGGAGGTTGAGTTTTCTATGCTTCCTAAAGCCTTGGGGATTTGATTGGAGGAGTAGGTTCACTTTAGCTTACTCGAGGACGAGCATGGTTTAAGCATGGGGGATTTGATCAATGCTATTTTGTAGCACATTTTTAGGGATTATTACCAGGTTTGAGGCGCCATTTGGTGGGATTTTATGCACAATTGGAGATTATGGAGTTGGAGCAGAGAAGTGTGGTTTTTGTGGTCTGGAGGAGCTTATTGGAGACATCCAGAAGAAGAGAAATTGACCACCTGAGGAGACAAGCAAGATCCATGAAGAAACCACGTGAGAAGGCGGTGAAGTGAAGAAACCGCGACCAAGCCGCGGGGAGCAGAAGGCCGCGACAAGATTTCCGAAGGAGATGGGCGATAGCGAGGAGGCCGCGCCCGCGGCCGAATTACGGAGGCCATGCAGCGTAATTGGTTAGCAAGTGGCCCAACCCTAACAAGGCCTGCAGGCCATGCAACGTAATTGGTTAGCAAGTGGGGTAAAAACCACTTGTTAAAGGGAGGTTGTGGGTTCAAATCCCATCACCTCCAACATCTTGCAGGCAAGGCAGCACCTAGGGGTGGCCTCTGTGCTGTGATGGGTTGGGGTGTATGGCCTGCAGGCCTTGTTAGGGTTGGCCCAGGCAGTGACCTACAGCGCCCTGCAGCGTCCTGGGGCCCTTGGGGAGGGATGAAGCCCTTGGCCCATTGGGCCAGGCTTGGCAGGCTAGGTAGGCTTGGCAGGGCCCATGCGAACCGAGATGGTTCCCTAACAATAAAAGTGGTATCGGAGCTTCCCTAATAACACACCTAATCATATTTTTTCTCTTCCTCATCTACTATGGGCGACGACGCTGCTACGAACAAGGGTCTCGATCCCTCCTCTCCGTTCTATCTACATCCTTCAAACCATCCAAGCTTGTACATCTGTCCGGTTGTTTTCAAAAGAGAAAACTTTTAGGAATGGGAGATTTGTTTGCGCAATGCATGTTCGTGTGGTAATGTACTGTCCACCTATGCTACTGATCATGGATGTTCGTGTGGTAATGTACTTGTGATTGGCAATCAACACTTACACATGCAAGGGAAGATGAGAGAGTTCATCAGTTTTGGGTTGGCCTGGATGATACTACCTACGCTACTGTCAGGTCGAACATCATTGAGCAAGACCCATTGCCCCCACTGAATCGTGTTTACTCTCTCGTTATCCAAGAAGAGCGCCATAATGCCCTCACTAAGAGTCGTGAGATACAGCCTGATGCTACTGCCTCCGCAGCTCAAAAAAGTGGTAGTAATCGTCCTTCTTCGAACGACTCCAATTGAGGAAGTGACGCTAGTCGTCATGATTCCAATCGCCGCGACACCCACCATGGTAATCGGCATATTTGTACTCAATGCGGGCGCGTTGGACATGAGGTACGTACATTCTTTCAAATTATTGGGTATCTAATTGGTGGCCTCGTGATGCTGAGCGAATTCATGCTCGTCTGGGTGCGTCGACCACTGCTGATCCTGCCCACAATCGTCCCTCTTCTGGGCTTGCGAATGCTGCTCAAGCCGGGGTGTCTACAACCTCATCCTCGTCGCTTGCACCTACTGACCACCGATCTCTATAGACCTTAAGCAACTCACAATGATAGACCTTTGTTGGTCTCCTTCAGAAGATGGGTACTGGTACTACCTCTGAAAATTTATCGGGTAAGCCTTGTTTCAACTGGATACTCGATATCGGTGCTTCGTTCCATATGACGGGTGATCAAAAATTACTTTATAATATTATTGATGTTGATTCCTCCTCCATTCTTCTTCCTGATGGTGTTCTGACTCAGGCCAAGCAGGCTGGAACACTTGTTTTGGGTCCTCATTTGCATCCGCAAAACATCTTGCTTGTGCCCAATTTAGCTTGCAATTTGGTTTCTTTGGTGCAACTAATTAATGACCACAATTTCATTGTCACCTTAACTGACAAAGTTTGTGTATTGCAGGACCGCACTTCGATGATGTTAATTGGAGCCGATAAAGAGCGGAATGGTGTATACTGGTTTCATTCGATGGCGCCGACGGTCCTCTCCTGCCACACGACACGGGCTGATTCTTTCCAACTATGGCATCGTCGTTTGGGCCATCCTGCACCTTCCATTGTTAGCCTGCTCCCCGGGGTTAGTTCTAGTGATTTCAAGCTTCATAAAACCACACCTTGCGATGTCTGTTCTATGGCGAAGCAAATGTTTTCCGGCTTTCCTTCCAGTTCTTCTCATGCTTCAGATTTGTTTTCTTTGGTTCACTGCGATGTTTGGGGCCCATACCGAACGCCATCATCATTTGGTGCTTCCTATTTTTTTACTTTAGTAGATGATTAATCTAGGTGTGTTTGGGTTTATTTAATGAAGAATAAAACTGAGGTGTCCTCTATTATTCCCAATTTCATTTCCATGGTCTCTACTCAATTTCAGAATTCAATCACTCGTTTTAGAAGTGATAATGGTACGGAATTTACTTCTCTCCATTCTTATTTTCTTTCCAAGGGAATTGGGTTTGAAACTTCTTGTGTGGCTACCCCTCAACAAAATGGGAGAACTGAACGAAAACATTATCACATCCTAAATGTCGCCCGAGCACTTTGTTTTCAAACCAATCTACCTCTTCGGTTTTGGGGAGAATGCATCCTAACTGCTACATATCTTATAAATCGAACCCCAACCTCTCTCCTCCACAATAAATCTCCTTATGGGATTCTTCATGTCTGCCCCCTCCCACCACTCACATGTGCACTCTCGGGTGCTTGTGTTATGTTACACCTCCAAAATTCCTCGTGACCCTGACAAGTTTGCTCCCCGGAGTTGTCGATTCATCTTTGTCGGCTATCCCATATCATAAAGGGTGGCGTCTTTGCGACTTGGACTCTCATGTCTTGTTTGTATCCCGTGACGTTGTCTTCCGTAAGGAGCATTTCCCATATCAACCCACGTCCTTGGATGCATCCTCCTCCTCGTTGGTTGACTCAAATCCTCTACCACATCCTTTGGCCTATGACCTTGACGTGCGACCATCTGCATTGCCCTCTCTTCCCATGTCTAATTTTCCGTCATCACCTTCTTCCGACGATAGGGGGAGTTCATCACTTAATGAGCCCCCTTCACCCTCATTGTCAGCCGCCTCTTCTTCCTCACCAACACCGCCTCCTCATATCCCTCCTCACCGTAGCGATCGTGATCGGCTCCCTAGTGTGAAGTTGCGAGACTATGTTTGTTATACCGTTCATTCCATGTCGTCATTCCCCTCTTCCTCGGTTCCTAAGGCATCATCAGGTAAGGCCTATGCTCTCACTAACTTTCTTATTTTTGATCGTTTCTCTATTACTCATGTTGGCTTTCTAGCCTCTCTCATTGCCTCTACAGAGCCTGCATATTTTTCTGAGGCCGTTCGTCATCCAGAGTGGCGTCAAGCAATGCATGAGGAGATTGATTCCTTGGTCCGTAATCATACCTGAAAGTTAGTTGCGCTTTCTCCTAGCAAGAAGCCCATTAGTTGCAAATGGGTTTACCGAGTGAAGTACAAATCTGATGGCTCCATTGAACGACATAAAGCTTTGCTTGTGGTTCTTGGTAATAATTGACAGGAAGGTATTGTTTTTCGTGAGATGTTTGCCCATGTTGCTAAGATGACATGTGTTCGTGTTTTCCTTCCTGGGGCTGCTATTAAGGGTTGGGAGTTGCATCAGATAGATGTTCACAATTCTTTCCTACACGGTGATTTAGATGAGGAGGTCTACATGAAACATCCTCCTGGTTTCAGTAGTTCTTCTAATGGTCGTGTATGTCTTCTTCAGAAGTCACTATATGGCCTCCGACAAGCTCTCAGAAATTGGTTTGCATGGCTTGCATCTGCTCTGAAATGGTTTGGTTTTGGGTTGCTTCCTCACGGGAGGAATTAGCATTGTTGTTGAGTTGAGTGTACGTATAAAACTGCACTGAAATTAGCTTGTGAAGCTTCAGTGTAGTAAACTTTGATAAATAGTTGTTTTCCTTTCTCTTTAGAGAAGGGATTTAAGTCGTAATCACATCAATAAAAGCAATCCACATAAGCAGAAATAGCAGAATATTGACAAATCGGGTATGTAGTAAGGAGATTAAGCAGATAGTTATGGGTGCAGATAAGAGAAATCAAGTATTAGTATTAATAATTAGTAGGAACAATCAAGTACAGGTAAAAATAGCAGAAACTAGGGAGCGGAATTCGTTGAGAGAACTTGTAGTAATAGCCCTCAATACGCAAGAAAAGAGAGCACCCAAGGGTACTCCTATAACTGAATATGAGAGTATTCCAGTGATTTTTCATTGTTTATTGGATTTGGAATTCTATAACTTGCATAAGTGTCGGATGTATGGTTCTTTTGATTGTTTAGATTTGTACTCCGTATATGTTAAGAACTTGGTAACAAAGGTAAGAAACCATAAATTGAGATCAGAGGAGGGCATAAAGAGGTTAGCATTGATAACAAGAAACAACCGTACACCAACAATTGAGGTTGAGCCATACAGAGATTAGTATCTTCCGCTTAATTGGAAATTTCGTCTGATAACCCTGAGTTTTTGACATTTTCGCGAAATTCCCTAAGGTTTTGACAATTTCGTTTGATAACCCTAAGTTTTTGACAATTTCGCCTGGTAACCCTGAGTTTTTTACTTTTTCGCGAAATTCCCTCAAGTTTAGACAATTCGTGTGGTAACCCTGGAATTTTAATTTTTTCGCCAGATACCCCTCCATCCATTTCACGTGAAAAAATGTTAACTTTAATTTCTTAGGGGTTTAGGGTTTAGGTTTAGGGTTTTTGCAAAATACCCAAATCGTTAAATAGAAACGGTTTCATTTAAAAAAAAAACCATAAATGCTAAAAACATTTTTAGGGTTAAGGGTTTATATACTATGATTATATCCTATAGTTATATCCAATTTGGTTATATCCTATGATAATATTCTATAGTTATATACTATGATTATATCCTATAGTTATATCCTGTGGTTATATTCTATAGTTATATACAATGATTATATCTAGAATTATATCATATGGTTATATTCTATAGTTATATACTATGATTATAACATATAGTTATATCCAATTTGGTTATATCATATGGTTATATTCTATATTTATATATTATGATTATATCCTATAGTTTTATCATATGGTTATATCCTATAGTTTTATTCTATAGTTATATACTATGATTATAACCTATAGTTATATCCAATTTGGTTATATCCTATGGTTATATTCTATAGTTGTATATTATGATTATATCCTATAGTTATATCATAATGGTTATATCCTATAGTTATATTCTATAGTTATATACTATGATATAACCTATAGTTATATCCAAATTGGCTATATCATATGATATAACTATAGGATATAATCATAGTATATAACTATAAAGAATAACCATAAGATATAACCACATAATATAACTATAGATTATAATCATAGTATATAACTATATATAGAATATAACTATAGGATTATATTCTATAGTTATATATTATGATTATATCCTATAGTTATATCATATGGTTATATACAATAACAGATTATTATAAATCAAATAATATACATTAAAACCCTTAACATACTTATATAAATTGGGTTTGAGATTCTAAGTTCTGAAATAATCATCAATGTTTCTTTAGAATTTGGTTTCCATAGATTACATTACAAATCTTAATCATTCGGACCATATCTAGATATTGGAAGTTACAAAGCAAACTTTACATTATAGATCTTTAACTTTGTACCGTAATGACAAAGACCCAAAAACCTGAAACCCTAAACCTTAAAAAAACCAAATTGGATTCTCTCTCACAACATTTTGGCACAACATAGTGACGCCGAAGGGGTTACAGTTGAATCCAACAATATCTTTTTGGGCGCTACAGTTGAACCAGTTCTCATGAACCGATTCAACATTTAAAAAGAAAATCAATTTTCAAAAAAAAAAAAACGAGATCTTGGGCGCCCAAGGATTTTTTTTTTGGGTTCCACAAGAGAAATTCTTTTTTTTTTGTGCGCAACGACGTTCCGCCCAAAACGTGGTGTGGTGCATAAAAAACGCGGTGATCGAAAAAATCAACCCCCTTATTTTAAATGCGGAAATATAAAACTTAAACCCTAACCCTAAACCTCGAAACTCTACACCCAAACCCTAAACCCCTAAGCCCTAAACATAAACCCTAAATCCCTAAGCCCTTAACCCTAAAAACTTTTTTAGGGTTTAGGGTTTGTTTTTTAAAAAATGAAACCGTTTGTATTTAACGATTTGGCTATTTCGCAAAAAAAAAAATTAAGTTAACAAATAAAAAACTCAGGGTTACCACACGAAATTGTCAAAACTTGAGGGGATTTCGCAAAAAAGTCAAAAACTCAGGGTTACCATACGAAATTGTCAAAAACTCAAGGTTACCATGCGAAATTGTCAAAATCTTAGGGGAATTCACGAAAAAGTCAAAAACTCGGGGTTACCAGGCAAAATTTATGTATCTTCTTTGATTGTTCAATTTTCTATCTTTTGAACAATTAGTATTAAGAGTAAGCAACGCACAAAGGAGTAAAGCATAGCCTAAACCGTTCACTCTAGTGAGGAGTATCCGGTTATATATATAAATAGTAGAGTAGAGTTCATTTCTAGTCAATTTAGGTGTCATTCCAACACTGAAATTGGCTTGTAGAGCCTTAGTGTGGTCGTTATTGGTTGATTTGGATTTGTTTCCAACATTGTTATTGGCTTGTGGAGCCACAATGTGGATGATTTCAGCATAGGTATTTTTTCCTTATAGGCAGTTGTTATCAGAGGTAGCGGTGTGCATCTGGTCTAGACCGTCCGATGGATTGAAATTTTTACGATTTGTGGACTAGAGACCAGACCGGATCGGTACATATTCTTTTTATGTTTGATTTTTATATCAATTAAAAATTATTTATTTTTTATATATTTTTAAAAGAAAAAATTAATTAAAATAACCCAACCTTTAAGGAGGTGGTATAAAAAATATAATCTAAAGTTTGGAAGATTGTTTAATGTACTAACCCATATTAGTTTTTTTATAATTATTTTTATGTGATTGAAGATGTGGCAATGATTTAATGATGTGGCAATGACATTACTCCAAAGTGGAATACTTTCAAGCACCATCCAGCAGAGGACTATCCAAACTCCACTTACAGGAGGGGTAAACTTCTTTTATTTGGGTAGTTGGGTATATACCCGTCAAATCATATCTAATTGAATATATGTCCATCAAAATCTGAAAATGAGATATATATATATCCATAAAATTATAAAAATCTTGTATAATTATCTTTTATGTATTTTATCTAATACTATTAAAACAAAATAACATAATTAAAATAAATGTCAATTTAAGTAACAAATAAATATAAAAATAACACAAATTTCCTTAAAAACCAAAATCCATCAAACTAGAAGTATTTAAATTTGGTTTCAGAAAAAATAGAAATGAAGCAATGTTATTGAAGCATGGTCTTTGTATGTTTCTGATCATGCACAAAGAAGAACAAGAAATAGATAGTATAAAGGTATCAAAGTGTCGTAAATGGCATATGTTTATGATAAAAAAAAATGTAGTAATGACAAACTAGAAGATTAACCTACATACAGGTGCAAGAATGAAGAAAAGAAACAAGGGAGAAAAGAGAAGAAAGATAAACCTAACAGTGAGGGAGAGAAATAAATAGTTGTTTTCCTTTCCATTGACAGGGTAACAGAGACTGCTCCTCCTCTTCTCCCTACCCTTCTCCTTAAGACCACCCCTCTCAATACTGCCCATGGCACACACTCCGCCCTTCCTCCTCTCGCCCCACCCACAACCACCTAACCCGCCAAACCCAACCGTTGCCCCAAGGCCCTCTCCTGCAACACAAATCCCTTATCCGCGTTGTCAAACAACACGAACCTGGACTAAAACCTATCCCCTTAAACTATGTTGAAAGCATAAAAAATGGAATCATCGATTTCTCAAAAGATGATGTTGCAGATCTAGTTAGCAAATGGAGTATCATACTTGTTGGAGATGTTATGGGTGACAGAACCTCTTTCAAAGCCATGGAGAAGTTCATAGCCAATCGATGGACCAATATCAACCTCCCTAAAATCCTGCGGAAAGACAATGGAGTCTTTGTCTTCCACTTTGACAAGGAAATTGATCTCATTTCAGTTCTGGAAAAAGGGCCCTATACAATGGGCAACAATAGGCCTCTTATTCAAAGAAGATAGTATGAAGGCATGACTCTTGACCTATCTTGCCTTAATGAAGTCCTAATTTGGGTGACTCTTGCTGAACTTGATGTGAGATTCTAGGTTGAGCACATGCTGGAAAGGGTGGGATATGCTATTGGTACCCTTATTCTTACTGATTACAACTCAACTAACCAAGAAAGACTGATTTATGCTCATGTGTTGGTAGAAATATCGCCCAAAACAGAAATATTGAAATAGGTCATCTTCAGATGACCAGATGGAGAGCTTTTCCACCAAGACCTCATCTATCACTGGTTACCGCCACGATGCCCCAAGTGTAGTGTGTTTGGACACTGTTGTAGCTCCAACACTGAGGAAACCGACCATGATTCCAATTATGGTCCCACTCCCACCAATACCACCTCTCTTTCCAAACCTCTTCTACCTACCCTTGATCCCTCACAAAAAATTCCCCTTGCACACTCTCATAACTCCCACAATCATCCCATTCAATGAAACCCCACTGGCACCAACAACCAATTTAATACTCCACCCAATCCTGCTGTCAATCTCAATGACACTCCTGAACCTCCAACAGTCATACCTATCTCCTCTTCTGATATCAACACAAACCTCCACCATGCCCCTACTTCTAACCCTACTATCTAAACCAACTCATATAACAGTCTCCCCATCTCCAAGCCCGTCATTGAGAACTCTGGAACATCAGTCAATGGCTCTGCATCTCCTCACTCTTCCCCCTCTCATCAACCAACCACATGCACTAATTTTGCCGCTTCTAACCTTGTTCCCCAAAACAAACCGAAATCATCCCATTATTAGTCCCACTATTCTATGTTGGAATATCAGGGGCCTCAACGACCCTATCAAACAAGACCATCTTAAACTCATTGCCACCTCTCATAAAGATGACATTGTCGCTCTGCTGGAAACCCGTCTCCTTCCTCCCAAAGAACAACTCCTTTCCAACTCCATCTTTCCTGGTTGGAAATCCCTCTCTAACTCATCCATTTCAAGGAACTATCGAATATGGATATGGTGGAACCCCCAATGCGTCTCGATCACTCCTCTTTACACCTCTACCCAACTCATTCATACCATCATCTCTACCCTCTGTGGAATTGCCTCCTTTAACTCCTCTTTCATTTATGAAGAGAACAATCAACTCACCAAGACAACTCTTTGGAATGACCTTACTGATATTGCTTGTCAAAACAGCCCTCTCCCTTGGATTGCACTAGGTGACTTCAATGTTGTTTTGGACCCTTCTGAAAAACTTATCAAAGATCAAACTCATCCCAACACCACACCTAATGAGCTTGGCAACTGTCTGCTCAACACCTCTCTCACTGATCATCCTTTAACTGTGTGCTTCCACAACTGGAATAATAGATAATCACCCCAAAATAGAACCTGGTGTAAACTCGACAGAGTGCTCACCAACCAAATTTGGCATTCCACCTTTCCCCATTCCTCTGTCTTTTTTGATGTTGCTGGTATATCTGACCATTCCCCCTCCATCACTCGCCTCTCCAATTCCCGTCCTTCATTAAATCCACCTCTTAGATTCAACAATGCTTGGATATACCATGAAAACTTCTTGTCTACTGATGATAGAATTTGGAATCTCGAGATTGATGGCCACCATATGTTTAAAATTATCTCCCGCCTCAAACTTCTCAAGAGAGAACTAAAGAGATTTAGCAACCTGAAATTGGATAATCTTCATGAATCCATCAAATGCAAGAAACGAGAGCTTGAGCTAGGCTATTCAAGCACAGTTGCAAGCCAAACCTTTTGACTCTATCCCGATCTCTGGTGAAGATGACGCCCTCAACTCTCTGAAATCTTGCATGCTTGCTCTTCGTACTACAACTAGTAATGGACCAAATATTCTGATCAGTGCAGTAGCTACATCTTCAAGCACATCCAAAACCGAAGAAGACTCTCCCAAATCCACACTATCAAGCACAATGATGGCACTATCACCAGCAACAAAACACAAATCATCAGAGCCTTTACTTCCCACTATGAACATTTGCTTGGAACTTCTACTCAGACCACACCTTTCATATCTCGATACATGGTGCTGGGTCCATGTCACGGTTCTGACAAAGCTGCTCCTCTAATTATGGATTTTGATGCTAATGATGTGCGGAAGGCTTTCTTCTCCATTGGAAAAAATAGAACCCCTAGACCTGATGGGTTCAGTTCCCTCTTCTACAAAAACTCTAGGTAAATTACTGGTGTTGAAGTCGTAGCAGTTGTCCTGGACTTCTTTCAATTGGGAAGCTTCTTAAACAAGTAAATCATACCACCATCACCCTTGTCCCAAAAAATAATGCCCCAACAAGTGTTAGTTGCTTTCATCCTATTTCTTGTTGCACTACAATCTATAAAGCTATTGTTAAGCTTATTGTTGGACGTCTCAAAATTGATATCCTTGATCTTATTGGTAACTATCAAGAAGCATTCATTCCGGGTAGATCCATCAGACATACCACTCTTATGCCAAGAGCTCATTAAACACTATGACGGAACAACACTCTCCCCATATGTGTTGTCAAAGTCGACATTCAGAGGGCATTTGATACTGTTAGCCACACCTTCCTAATCCATGCTATGACTGCATTGGGATTCCCTCCTAAACTCATTCAATGGGTCAGATCTTGTATTACCACTGTCACCTACTCCATCAACCTTAACGAATCTCTCGAAGGCTTCATAAAAGACAAGAGAGAACTCCGACAAGGTTGTCCTATGTCACCCTATTTGTTCGTCATTGCCATTGAATACCTCTCCCGCATTCTCAAATCCAAAACCCAAAACACAAATTTCAACTTTCACTCTAAATGTGGCCAACTCTCTATCACCCATATTTGCTTTGTCGATGATCTCCTCCTTTTCTCTAGGGGTGACTTAGAATCTCTCCGCATTCTGAAGTCCAGGCTTGACCTATTTAGAGACATCTCTGGCATTCACTAAAACAACTCCAAATCTCGTATATATTTTTGTGGTGTCGACACCAATGTCCAAACCAATATAACAACTCTTCTCAACTTCCCTACCAAAACCCTCCCTATGAAATACCTTGGCCTTCCTACGGGTTCAAATAATTTGACCACCACTGAGTTTGCTCCCCTCATCACTCGCATCATCTCCCGGATACAATCTTGGACCTCCAAAAATCTCTCCCATGCTGGGTGATTACAATTAATAAAATATGCTATTTTCAGCCTACAGGTCTACTGGTGTGTAACGTCCTCCTTATTCCAAAATCAGTTACCTCAAATATTGTAGGACTCATGCGGAATTTCCTATGGAGTGGGAAAGAATATGGACACCGGAATCTTATTGCTTGGAGCACCATCTACACACCAAAACAAGGAGGAGGACTCGGCTTCAAAGAACTACTCGCTTGGAACAAATCATGTATTGCTAGATCAATTTTTGAAATCAGCAACAACACAAGCAGTCTATGGCTCTCATGGATTCAAACTCACAACATAAGGAACAATAACATCTAGAATGCCATTGCAGGAGACAATGATAGCTGGTGCTGGAAGACCATTATCTCTGACAAAGATGAATTCACTGCACTCAAGACGCCATATGAGCTCGACACCATCATGGCTGCTGGTAATGGGAAGTATTCAACCAATCAAGTCTATCTCACACTCAAACCTCACTCTACTACCTCCACTTTCTTCAACAACATTTGGGGCGGCCTGCACATTCCACGCTGCAGTTTTATCACTTGGATGGCACTGCACCAACGGCTACCAACTCTTGAACGACCTGGTAACTGGGGACTTCAAATCACCAACACTTGCCGATTTTGTAACACGGCACCGGAGAATGAAGCTCATATCTGGTCCACTTTTTCCTTCACCAATTCCATCCTCAACAAAGTTCTCACCTACTTGGCATCTCTTCTCGATTCAACAGCCTCCAATAATGGGCTGAATGGATTAATGGTGGAGCCCATAAAGGCTCATTTTGCTACAATCTTAGAAGCAGCTGCCTCACCACCTTTATATATTATACTTGGTCTGCTATGAACCTGTTGATCTATCAGAACAAAGAAGCAAATGAGGATGACTGTGCTCACCAAATTATCCAAACTATCAAGCAAAATACTCACGTGAATTGGAGACAGGACAAGGATATCAACTCTTGGAGAAGTGTTCTTAGAATGTAGTGATCCCATTTGGCTTGTAGCATTTTGAAACTCTGCTTGCCTTTTGTATATTCTCCTTCCAATTTCTAACACATAACCACAAATTTCCAACAAAAAAAACGCCAACAGACATCCAGAGTGAGGGAATTTTCTAAATCACAATTTCTTGAAGCTCCATTGGATCCTTCTGTATAGGGGGTTTGTATGGTTTCTCCTTTTCATCACCCATTCCAGAAGAAGCGAAGGGTTGTTTTGGGAAAAGAAAATCTATTAGGGTGGTTAAACCACTGAGTTTGGGAGATTGAAGGATGAAATTTGTTGGCTATGCACACAAAAAGGAATATTTTTTGAACCTTTTCTCTTGTCCATTCTTCTAACTAGAGTTGGGAGCAAAGTTGGGGAGATAAGTGTGAGTAATAGATTGAATAGGGGGAATATTACAAGTTTTGTGGATCCATTCCATCGTCGGTATGGAGAACGACCAGAGGCACGGAGATCTAGATGAGTTTTCTTTAGGGTTTCAGAGTTGTTGTTCAAGGTGAAGAGATAAAGGAAAGGTAGAGGATTTATGCACGGACAGTGTTTTCCAGTAAGGATGCATGTAAGGTCTAGCTCTAGTAATGATGTTGTTTGGAGTACAAGACAAGAGCTCTACAATGGGAGCATTCATATATCATGATTCTCTTTTTCGAGATTTCATAAATATTATCCACATTCATAATTCAGGTTGACTTTGTACCTAATAAGGACAATGTTCTAAAGGACGCTAGACGTAAGCTTGACGGTGAGGGAGGGCCTAGCTCCTTAGACGGATTGGAAAGATATTAGAATTTTAAAATAAACTATCGTAACTCCCATGCATTGCACGGGTTTTATCGTAATATGTATTATTTACATAATTAATAATTTTTTTAAAACAACTTTATTTTAAGTGTATTCATTGTAAAATATTAAATTTTATGGCATAATTATATCGTTGATTAACTAAAATATTTTTATAAAGTAGTTTTCTCAAATATATATTATAAAATGTTTATATAATACAATTAATTACGCATCATATTTTTGGTATTGAAATACACAAAATATTGATATATTAATTAGATGACGTGGTATAGTATAGAAATGAAAAATGTCATAGATGTTGTGACTTAATGAGGGGAACATGTGACCTTAGTCAATAACTACTTCAGTATTATAAAATATAGGTTTTGGTTATAATTATATGGATTATAGTATAAATATTATATTTAAGTAGGTAGAGAAATAAACCAAATTGTATATATCCTTATTTTATTAAATCAGTAATTTATGAAAATCATAATCACACCAAAAATTTGACATAAAGATTTTATAGTAACGCAATATCATATATATACTAAAAAGCCAAGTACGATTATCTAGAACCACACTAAAAATTGAAAATCTTTTAATTTTTGATTAAATAAATTAAAATAAAGTGAAAAAATTGAGAGAGTGACATGTGACATATGATAATGTGGCTTAATTGAGGGGTGTCATGTTGCTAAGTGAGGTTCAACTTTAGTATATATAGTATATTGTAAAGTAGATCATCAAGCATTATAAAACGAATTTATATTGTACCAAAATAAATAAATTTAGAAATCTTGAACTAAAAAATGTGAAACCTCGTCTTTGAGAACGTAAGATCCCCAAATCAGTTCATGATTGAATGCATCTTTTTGGATACCGAAATATATAACACAAAATCCAAAAGTCAACGTTACAAATTCCAATCAATATATGGAAGACCTTATTGGTAGATGGAATGCCATATAAACAAAAGTAAGATTAATGTGAGGAGAAAGAGTAAATAGAGGATGCTTATGTCATGGACTTGATTCTTAATCTAGATTACACTTAATTCATCAAAAAAAATATATATACATTTTAAGGGGCATAATTAACTAATGGCTCCAAATAATATGGACTCCCGACCGAAACTAAAAAGCGCACTCTTGATAAAAGTAAGTGTTTTCACTTTACATTATGAGGATAGGTGACAGAAGCGGAGGAGACAACGATAGAGAAGGGATGCGGAGGAGGAGACCACGCCAATGAAGAGTCTAGAGAATATGACGATACAAATAGGCGCAATTAAGTAGTTAATGAAGAAATTGGAGTAATTAATAGAGAAGTGTAATCGTGATGAAGATAATTGGATGATAGCAACTATTAGAGATTTGAAAATTTCCTTATTAAAAAATATTATAGCAAAAAGGTAGTAATGTAAATTTGCTACAGTGTGACCAATGGCATAATTTTTATCAATAAAATTCTTTTAATATACTCTGTTAATCTACTTTAAATTAATAAATCATACATGAGACTGAATTGATCAAAAAAATTATTTGGTGTAAAATTTGGAAAGCAAACCGGATGAAATCTTTACAATTTTGGTAACTTGTATAAGTACTAATTTAATATTTAAACCGATGTAAACTATATAATCTTTAAGATGATTGATATTACATATGGTAAATTATAGTGTATGAAAAAAAAAGGTATATAAAGAAATCAATGTAAATTAGAAAAAAAAAATCTTTAATTTGGGTTAGGTTTATGATAGAAAAATTAATTTGCAGTTAATTATATTATAATAAAGTGAAAAAAATTGAGAGGGTGACATGTGGCAGCTGATGAGACGACTTAATTAAGAGATGTCATGTTTAGTTGTATTCTGGTTTAGTGTATATATAGTAGATTAAAGTTTAAAAGGGGAGAATAGGGTTTTTTCAACAAAACCCTTTTTTAATATAAAGGAAAAAAGTTTTATATTGTGTGTTCATTGGGCATGTAGTTAAAGTTCGTTGTCAGTTGATAACATACACAAGACACAAACATTAGAATAAAAGCTTTGTTTAAAACTTCCGAACCCTAATCCCCTCTTTTCTTCCTCTACAACACTTCACATACAATCCTAATCCTTCTCCAACCTTGCAAAAAATGGGGACCTCTTCTCTCCTTTAAACATCTCCCTAAACGGAACCTAAGACCAAAATTGGGCCCTTGGGTGGTGTTATATACATTTTCTATATGTACTATGTAGAGGCACAGGTTCAGAACACGTGCTCGTGGAGGAGGCACATATATAAGAGTCTTGCACGTAGAAATATGTCAAATATACAAATATTCGAATTTAAAAAAAAAATACAAAGAGGCACGGGAAGAGAAGACGGGGCCGTGACAAATTTAAAAAAAATACAAATGGGCATGGGAAAAAGTAACGTGCACATGCCCCATTTTTTTTAAAAATACAAATGGGCACGGGCATGAACAGCGTGCATGTGCCCCTTATATAAATAAAAAACAAAATGTACGGGCACGAGACCTAAACCCGTGCCTCTACTAGGTCAAATAAAACGTGTCCATCTTCTTCTTCCTCCCATACCCAGCCGTTGTTCGTATTTTTGGTCTCCATTGCTGATGCCTTCAACAACCCATTTTTTCCTCCATTTTTTTTCCTTCTTCCTCGCGATCTTCTTCCAAGCAATTTTACGGCGGATCCGGCGACCACGAAAAATCTCCCACCAGGAGGTCCGACGCCATTGACGGCGGCTCCGACGACGCCATTGACGGTAGGATTGACGCCGGCGAGGACAAATTTATAATAGGCACGTGGTTAGAAGACGTGCATGTGCCTATGCCCACATTTTCAATAGGCACGTGTACTGATCACGTGCCCGTGCCTATACCCAAAATTTTCTGTGAAGTTTGGCACGTAAATAGGTGACGTGTTATTTCCCTTTCCATGTTTGGCACGTAAATAGGTGACGTGACATTGCCTTTTCCATGTTTGGCACGTATTCGTGCCCGTGCCTAATTCGGATACCCGACGGGGAAATAATAGGCACATGCACATGTTTTATTTACGTGCCTACCATACACGGGCACGACTTCCATTTACGTGCCATTTCACTGTATAAACAGAATGTATTTAGCCGCGACGTTCTTTTATATTAGTGAACATAGGACATTTTGTTTACTTGTAAAAAAAAACTTTATCCGGGTCAAATATAAAAATAAAAATTAAATTCCCATATGATAGGCAATGATGTAATTTCAATATAGACGAAGGTAATTATTTAGGCAAAAAAATCTAACATTATTTGCCAAATGGTTAAAAAAACTAATCTCTTCAAACAATAGATCGATTAATGGACCACAAAAAACAATCGCATCTTGTGGATCTTGCAAATGGGCATTTGAAAATAAAAAGAGGGTGTGACAAAAGAAGAAGAAAGAATCGATATATCAAAAGGCTTTTTCAGACATCTCCAGGTCAAAAAAGATAAACCCACCCACAGCAGCAGCAGCACACATCATAATTCCACACACAGTGTATTATATTCCTATATATGTGGGGCACCCACACCCCAGCTAGCTAGGTCTCTTCTCCTTCTATTCATTCTCTCTAGCTTTTCTCTTCTTTTTTTCAATAAAAAAAGATTTCCGACTAATTGATTTAGCCAAGATCAAATCAAGCATAGTGGGTAGATAGATTGGATGAATTAATAAAGTATATATGTAAAAACAATTAAATTAAGGTAAAGTTTAAACAAATAAAGCCAAAAGACTAAGAGTTGAACCATAAAAACATTCTTTCTTTAACAATATAATTAGGGCATATAGCTTCAGACAAACAAGTTAGCAAAGCTAGCTTAAGAAAAATCCTCTCTCACTTTGAGTTTCTATTTCTTTCTCTCACTTAAAAGCTAGAAATCATAAATCTTGTTGCTTTTGCTCTCTACTTTTCCACCTCCCCCTTTGAAATTGATATGGATGCTGCTCAATGGCAACAGGTATACATGTTGTCTCTATATATATGTACATCTTTACTTTTTACATTCTTAGTTTTTCTTCCTTTGAGCTTTCCAACCCTTTTCTGATCATTTTTTGGCTTATTTAGTGTATATGGTAGTTAAAAGATGAAGATCTATACTGTATATGCTTTCAGTTTTCCCCTTTTGAAACCCCCTTTATGGCTCTGTGTTTTTTGTTCTGGAATTCTTGTTTCTTTCTTTCTCATAAAGGTGTTTCATGGAGGTGGTAAACTAGCCACCTAGTTTGATACTATTATGTTTTTAATTTGTAATTTATATCTATGTTCTTGGGTTATGTAAATTATGAGGCCTTTTGAAGCTTCTTTTGCTGATAAGTCTCTGGAAACATGTGCATGCACTTTGGCTTTTTTTGCTTCCTTTTTGGCCATCTGAAAAAAAAGGTCCTTTGGGGAGGAAAATAGAGGTGAATTGGTAATAATTTTGCTCTTGCTTTCTAGCTTCTCTTTTTTTTTTCCTTCCTTTTTCCCTGATTCAATCAATCTAATTAAGGTAGAGGGTGGATGTGGAGAAAAGAAAAGCCTATAATCTTGGGTTTGTTTGTCCATCTAGTTTTCTTCTGAGTCTTTAAAAAACCATCTCACTTGCAAACCTCCCATTCCACTTTTTTTGATGGTATCTTGCATTTCTCTTACCTACACAAATTAACCCACTTTTCTCTCTCTTGTCTTTCCCCTTGTTTGTGTTTGCTTTGTATCATTTGTGTGGTTGAAAATAGCAGGTGGGTTTTTCAATGTCCATGGAAGAGATAATAGCAAACAACAACACAGGAAGAGAACAACAACAACAACAACAACAAGTGTTGTTGGATAACAACAACAACAACAGCCAAAGGAGTAGGCCTGAGAAAGAGCAGAACATAAACTGCCCAAGGTGCAACTCCACAAACACCAAGTTCTGCTACTACAACAACTACAGCCTGACTCAGCCAAGGTACTTTTGCAAGACCTGTAGGAGGTACTGGACACAAGGTGGATCCCTGAGAAATGTTCCTGTGGGAGGAGGCTCCAGGAAGAACAAAAGATCCACACCCTCATCATCATCACCAGCCATATCATCCTTATCATCATCAATTGCATCCCCAATATCATCACCCAACACAGTTACTGACAAGCTTCTCCCTGATCCCAACCCTCCTACCACTACTCTCTCACACTTGATCCCTCCCCATAAAACCCATCACCATTACCAAGATCTTAACCTTGCTTTTCCCACCTCAACAGCAACCCAAGATCTCCATGCTGCCTTACTCCAACCCATGGAAATGCCCAAAATTGAGGGCAACAAAGTTGAGTTAGGCAGCTGCTTCAGATCCTCCTATGTCCCGGATCCAAATGGCTCATCAGTTCTGTACCCATCATCAGGGTTTCCCAATCCGCAAGAGGTCAAGCCCGGCTTGATGGGTTTCCCCGGGCTCGGGCCTAGGTTTAACATTGGGAGCCTCCAAGAGAACAACAACACTAGTAATAGTGGTGATGGAGCTTCTGCAAGGCTGTTGTTTCCCTTTGGAGATATTAACAAGTTCCCAAGCCATCACAATGCAACTACTACATCGGCAACAGGCGAAGATGATGATCATCATCACAGTATGAAGGGATCATCACAAGATCATCATCAAGGAGCAAGTGGGTATTGGAGTGGAATGCTAGGGGGAGGAACATGGTAATTAATTGAAAGAAAATATTATATATGGAGATCCTTCTTTTTCTTTTTTCTATGGTCACTAGCTTGTTTTTGGAGTTGTTCTAACTATAACAATGTAGGATACATAAATGGTTTTCTTTTTATTTTTCTTTGGTGGTTTTACCAAATCAAATCATCCTTAATTTTTAGCATCTGGAGTAGCTTGTGTTAGATAGGCCAGGTTTAATTTGTGGGTATAGTGGAAACAGATGGAAGAAGTGGTGAATATAACCAAAGCAACTGAAAACGTACACCATTTCAATTCTGAGTGGTTAATTTATATTCACACCTTCTGTTGAAGTTCAATATCTTCGTTAGTGCATGCAAATCCGATTGTGCTCTACTTATTGTATCGTACGTCTTATTAGTTATCTTCAGTTTCTTGTGTTGTGTTAATCGTTTTTTCCGGTCTGAAAGAGTTCGGTCATCATCTACTCTTTTATATATACGTACTCTTCTATATATATACCACGGCAGGGTCCGAATATATATATATATAGTCAGTTCCGGTGAAACGGATGCTTATGGTGAAACGTGAGGAAAAATAAGAGTCAATCATTTGGGGACAATGAAAGGCTATGATGGAACATCCATCATAGCAAACATATACCCTCTCACACTCAATCACACCCTATGGTCAATATTTGACCATTGATCGTTGATCGGTCAAATTGATTTTTTTTTAATAAAAAAATATATTTTTTTATTCTTGTTTTATACACATTTTCATCATAAAAGTGTTTCTAAAATAATGAACAATTTCCTATTAAATTTGAACAATTATATATTAAAATTTGAACAAATTTTTTTGAACAATACATAAAGTTGAACAATTGTATATGAAAAGTTGAACAATTATATCTTAAAGCTGAACAATTTCATTTTTAAGGTTAGACGACTATTTCACTAAGCAAACTTTAGTTTTTTTTTTGGCCAAATTTTTTTTCCCAGGCAAATTTTTTCTTTCTTTTTTCTTGTTTTCCTACACGTTTTTATCATAAAATTGTAATTAAAAAAGTTGAACAATTTCCTATTAAACTTGAACAATTGTATGTTAAAAGTTAAACAATTATACCAAAAAAGTTGAACAATTGTATCTTAAAGTTGAACAGTTTTATTTTTATAGTTAGACAGCTGTTTTCACTATGCAACGGTCAGTTTTGTTTTGTTTTTTTGCCAATTTTCTTTTCACGATAAAATATATATTTTTGTTCTTGTTTTCCTACACGCTTTCCTCATAAAGTTGTTTCTAAAAAATTGAACAATTCTCTCTTGAATTTGAATAATTGTATCTTACAAGGTGAACAACATTTTTAACAATATATAGAGTTGAACAAATGAACCAGAAAAGTTGAATAATTTAAATTGTATGAAAATTGAAACTTCTAACAAAAGATAGATTGAACAATACTTCATTAAAATTTTAACAATTGTCCAATAAATTAGAAGTTTTGTTTATAATGTACTATAAACATAATACAACTCAAAATGTTCAAGACATAAACCCTAAATCCTAAATGTGTAGGAAAATAAGAATAGTAAAGACGGAAAAAACGGCCAGCCTAAAAAAATTATTAAAAAAATAAAATTGTTTAACATTAAGATACAATTGTTCAAATTTATATACATAGCGAACACAGTTGCCTAACTATAAAAAATGAAATTGTTCAACTTTTCAGATACGACTGTTCAACTTTAATATTGTTCAAGTTTTAATTGTTCAACTTTTAACATATAATTGTTCAACTTTAAGAAATAATTGTTCAATTTTTTTTATCAATAGTTTCTAATGAAAACATGTAAAAAAAAAGGTATTGATTGGTCAACGGTCGATCAACGCTGATCGTTGACCGATCAACGATCGGTCAACATTGACCATTGACCGGTCAATGCTGACCGTTGATCAGGATTGGATGTGGTATGTTGTATGATAATATTAAAATAAATGATCTAGAATACTTCTCACTTTTCACCCTAAGGATGGTCCTCATATGAACCTAATAGTTCCTTTTGAATGATTAAGATAAAATAGTTTTTGTTGTGATCTTAAAATCCTATTTAGACCCACGAATTCATCTTAATCTTAGTGGGCTGGTTATCATTCCGATGAAATTGCTAATCTGAGTGTGAATAGTTCCTTTTGAATGATTGAGAGAGAGAATCTGCCAGCCATGAAAGCACTTTCATGAACCCAATGAGGATTGTTTGGTTCAACGGAGGTACGGAGACTCGATGAAGAAGGTGTTTGAAAAAAAATGTAAAATTCACATATTTTCAAACTTATATTGGGATTATAATTAAACTGATTTCTTAATCATGGACATTTCTACACTAATTCTTAGAGCATACTAGGGTTACAATGAACTTCATCATGTTTATTGCAATATATCTAAACGAACAAGGGTAGAAAATCAACGTACATTATTATAATTTAGATCCATTTCACATTTTATAATATAAGATTGCTGGACTGTTTTTCTTATAAATAATTAATTTTATGATAAAATCCACTTAATTTATATACCAAATATGTATTAATGTATGTAATATATATATATTACATACTCATCTCATATCTTATTTGAAGTTGTGACATAACTCCTAGTATATAAATTTTGTGGATTATTCCTTCTATTGCTAATTGGTTTTAGGATTGAACCCCATTAAGTTTATGTGCTAGACTCTTACGCGCATTTGCACACATGCCTATCCACATTACCCCGCGTAGGCCTACGTCCCACTGTTTAAAACTTGACATGGTATCAAAGTCTGTTTCAGTCCTGAGTCCGAGTGTCACGGACCAGGTAGGCCCGTCATACTTGAAGGAGAGTGTTAGAATATATATATACATAACATATAATCTCATATCTGAAGTTGAGACATAACTTGTCTAATATAGTAATATATAGCTTAGTGGATTACTAATTCTATTTGATGGAACACTCATTGAACTTATGTGCTAGGCTCATACGCGTATTTGTGGCTTTGTGCACATACATACCCACATTCCCCGCGTAGGCCCACATCCCACTATATAAAAATTGACAATATATTTTCACACACATACATAACATATCTTGTTAGAAAGATTATTAGGTATGGATGATTAGACTTATTCCAGTCATATACTAAACGGAAGGCCTAATGCTTGTTTTTGTGTACGTAAAAGCAGACCGATATATGACATCGATAAATGACGGAAAAATATGACAACATGGGAATAAAATAAATTTAATATGTACAAGATTTTTTATTGAGGAGGTATTCGTAAGATAAACTATTCGGTCGTGTTTAAATTCAACATTTGTTCGGTTATGAAGATTTGTTGCTTCTAAATACACAAGAATATAGAGAGAGAGTTTGTTGAAAAATATCTCCAAATCAAAACAAATGCCAACTGTCAAAATCAAATCAAGATATCAAAATATTTTGTGAGCACTTAAGTTCTCATAACGAAAACAACAAATTAGAAGGGGCCGGGGAAGAGGAAAGTCCAACTATAAAATAGTAAATTAGTGAGTGTATGACATTTTTAGTATTGTAATGAAACATGACATAAGAAAAATTGAATTACTTACTAACTTGAACTTACCTGCCTCAACAAAAGCTTACCTAATCATCATTCTAAAAATTTGTTGGGTTTTTGAATTTAAATCTTATGAAATGCTTTCAACATTTGCCCCACCTATATTAATGAATGATCATCATTGCATCGATCTGTCTCTTGGTTGCTTTTCTTGAATTATTATACTCCCTCCATTTAGTTTTAATTGACATTCTAGGCTTCAGTCTTTGGTAAGTTTTAATTATCGTTTTAGACTTTTTTTACCATTTTTTTCAGATTTGCCCTCATGTTACTAATTCTTTTATTTTTATTTTTTGGTTTCTCAACTATTTATTAATTGTTTTCTCATGATCAATAATAAAGCATTTGATTTTCTGAATCTTTGTGACAATTCCGAATCTTTGTTTTGGTAATTCAAACCTCGACTTCGATTTTTATCGCACGGCCTACATGTGCGATAAAAATCAAAGTCGACTTCGAATTGCAAACCTCGACTTTGAACTTTATTTGGAGATATCCATTGCTTGTCCCAGCCATGGATCTTGAAGTTCTAGAACTTATCAAGTATTATTGAGGTTGAGGTGGGTATGTGGGTTTGGGTAATAGATTTAAGAAACAATAAGGGGATGTACTGAAGGTTGTAGGAAGTAAAGAAGGGGTTTATAGAAAAAATAACTTTCATTGTCACAGTGCATGATCAATTGACAATGAAAGACACGAGTTTGAGTTACTTTTCATATGTGATATATGAGTAGGAAGATAGGGGGAAGAAGATGATGGGGGAAGATAGGAGGAAGAAGACGATGGGAGAAGATGAGAGGAAGAAGATGATGGGACTATCAAGATAATTATCTTTGTACGAAAAATGAAGATAAAACACGAGTTTTGAAAAGTATCAAAAATTGACCTGAGATAAGGGCTGCAAACCGGTGAGGATGGTACAATAGAGAAGGAATACAAATAACTCCCATCCACTGATCCATTTTTATCGCACGACCTACATGTGCGCGTCGCTGCAACTATAAAAAAGAAGAAAAGAGGAAGGCTCTGTGAACTCACATGAACTCACGCGATTGTTCTCCCACCACTTATAGAGAGAGGTCACTTTCAGTCATATTGTTGCAGAGTTCTGAGCGGTTTCAAAAGAGATTTCTAATCATTTTCGAAGATACCCAAGCAATACAAAGGCGATTCAATGCGATTTGTATAAGTTTTATACAGTCGGCCAGAATCAATCGGCAAATCTACTTCAACATCACTACTCCAAACAAAAATGACAAAAAACGGTACATAAAATGCTTGACTCGACGGTAAAAACAATAGAGCCCTATAAAATATGTTTTTTCTACATTATTCAATTATGCTTATGAGAAAACATTCTAGAATTTCTCTACAATATTTTGCTAAAAATCGATAATAAGAGACAATTTGGACTACAATTAAGTTCATATAACTGTTTATATTGTGCATTGACAACAATCAATTTTCCGAATAAAAGATACTACGAGCATATATGAGTGAACGATGTGTCCATTTCATCTTCATGTATGAAAAATAAGATGAAATTTGTGTGTGCGTCTGCGAAAATACTTGTGTGTTCATCATTTAAGAGAACGTGTATGTGCATTTGAAACAAATCTGTGTGTGCATACTAGAAGCTAGTAAATTAATAACTTCCAATCTGTGTGCTTTGATTTCAGAATGTATGTGCATTTACAACAATATGTGTGCTTTGATTTTACGATATTTATGTACTTTAATTTTAAAATATTTGTGCTTTGATTTTGCCCACAAGAAACAGAAAACAACAAACACCAACGAAGGGCAATGATTAAAGCCCTAGGGTTACTAAGAAGTAAAAGAAAAGGACACGTGTTGTACCTAGAGACATTGAGAATGAAGACATAACACTGGGTGAGATGATGCATACATGATACAACACAACCAAAAAATAGAACAACAATAGATACTGGTGTCAATATAAGGGAGATCACCACTAAAGAGGTACACAAATTGACAAAGGAGAAAAATGCAGTCATGAAGAACAAAAAGGTTCTAGTTGTGCATCCAAGAAGAGCATACGGAAACTAAGGGCAAATAACACAAGTTTGATCTATAGGTCTTTGCCAAGTATGCTTGTCAAGTTTTTTGCTGATGAAGGACATTTCACTCCCGTACAGAGACATGCTATCATAGATATGGGGTTCAAGGCGCTACTTGAATGGAATATTACTGATATGCATGAGAGACTTGGTTATTGACTTGCCAAAAAATTTGACCCTTTGTCATGCACAATCAAGCTTAATAATGCTTCCAAGGAAATTCCAATTACAACACAAGATGTACATAATTATCTTGACATACCTAAGGGTAATGACAAAATTGTGCTTCCCAATAAAGTGATGAATGTATAATTTCTTGCAAAGATAGCTGGAGATTTCAAAGGAAAGTCTATGAGGTATATAATGCCCATAGAGATTACAGACAATATGATGACATATGAATGGGATGATTGGTTTAAGAGGTATTTCATCATCCTCTTTGTCAACATTGTTGTAGAAAGCCAACAAAATGGCAAAACAAACATCATGATACTTGAAATGCTCGAGGACATTGCAAGAATCAGGGACTACCAAGTGGTGTGCCATTCTTCTTGACAAGTTGCTAGATAACGCCATCTCATGTGCTAAAATAGCAATTGGTACATACAGAGGAGTTATGTTGTTACTCATGGTACATAATCCATTTATTTAATATTTCTTTTTATGTGTGTTCATTATTAGTTCTCACGTATGTGTGCATGACCCATGTGAAATAGAAAATCTGCATATAAAGTCGGTTTGTGTGTGCATATAAAATAAACGCGTGTATGTATATCAAATATCTTGTGTGTGCATATGAAATAACCTTGTGTGTATATGAAATAAGCATGTGGGTGTGAATGTAAAATAACTTGTGTGTGCACATAAAATAAACTTGTTTGTGCATGTGAAAGAAACATGCACAGACTTTTGTGTTGAAAACACTTTGTATTGAAAAAACTTGTCTGCATATGAAATGAACTTGTGTGCATATGAAATAAACTTGGGTGTGTGCATCTCAAATAAATTATGCGTTCATATCAAATAGACTTCTTCTCATCAAGTTGTCCCCCAGAATATCAACACAAGAATACATCTCTAACATAAGTTTAGTCAACAACAACTTCTTCTCATCAAGTTGAACACTCCCATCATAAACTGAACCATTGACCTCAAAAATAGATTGTAAAATCGCTTTCTTCATCCACTGAGTATTAATGAACTTGGTGTGTACGGACTTCATCCCGAGGTTTCTGAAAACCATGGACATGTGATGACATGGGATACCTACACTTCGAAACTTATTGCAAGAGAAATGAAAATATATGTTGGAGATCACATATTGCACAATAAATGTTTTCCCATATTCATACCCAAAATTAGGGGTGTTCATCCGGTCCGGACCGGACCGGATTTTTGGGCATATGTGGACCGAAGACCGGACCGGACCGGATAGGTCCGGTCCGGTCTTAATCCGGTCTGGTCCGGTCTTGGACCGGATTTAATTTTAAAAAATAAAAAAATTAAATTCTTATTTAAAATCTATAAAAAAATATCTAAAAAAATATTTATAAAACATATATACTCCTAATTTATTAAATTTTAAAAAATATTACAAAAAAATACATATAAATCTCTAAAAAAATATATAAAACATATAAATTACAATTTTATTTTTTTTTAAATTCTGGTCTTCCGGTCCGGACCGGATTTTTTCCGGGTTTGGACCGGACCGGACCGGAAATCGATTTTGGGGAAATGGTGGACCGGAGACCGGACCGGAATGATAATGGTTAATGTCAGTTTCCTTTGTCAAGTATGTAAATGCACAATGATGTATAGAACTGTAGATCTCTTCTTGAACTTCATAGAACATGTTAATAGAAAAGATAAGGCACAATGCTTTTCCAACTCCAAAGGGGTCTTCATGCGGGGCGAGCAAGTAGATGAATCCAAATCCAACTTATTTTGATTGTGACTTTGAAAATCAATTGCACTATTGAACTGCATCAGGAACTCAACGAGACTTAATTGCGGCCCTAAGAAGTTGCCAAAAAACTGTTTTGACTTTCCAACCTTGACGTTGTCTTCAACAAGCCAGCTATTCTGACCACATGAAAGAATGAAGGTATCCAATACGACATAGCTCAAACATTACTCCTAACCACTGATTATCATGAAGACCAAATTCAGACATAATAGAGAACCACTCCTCTTCAAACTGTAGTGGACTAAGTTATTTGCTCCAAATAATGAAATTGAACGTTTTGTGAAATGCCTCAATATCAGTTGGAGATGCCTCAGCATATAATGTTACCTTGGTATGGACCTTCATCATTATATGCCACATATACAAGCGGTGAACAACCATACTAAAATCTCTTTCAACAACAGCTTTTACAATGACATCTTGGTTAGTTAAAACAACATGTGGTTCATGGCCCATTTCCTTTTTCAAATTCTGAAACAACCAAACATAATAATCATAATCTTCATTTGGAAGGAAACCGACGACAAATATAATAGACTTTCTATGATTGTCAATTCCAGTAAATGGAACAAATACCAAACTAAACCTACAACATGAACAATAAATGGAAATAAATGAACACAATAAAGATTGTGAATGCGTGTGCATGTGTAACAAAGTATGGTTCATATTATGATATATGTGTGTGCATATGAAATATAAATAAGTGCTCATTGCAAAGTATACATATGTAGTAAGGAATTACACATACAAAACGAACAATTGAACACATTAAAGATTGTGAATGTGCATGGATATGTAATACAGTATGTGTTCATAATATGATGTATGTGTGTGCATATGAAATATAAATAAGTGTCCATTGCAATGCATACATATAAGGTAAGGAATCACACATACAACTTGTGCAATAAATGAACACAATAGAGTTTGTGAATGTGTGTGCATATGTAATAAATTATATGTGTTCATATTATGATGTATGTGTGTGCATATGAAATATAAATAAGTTTTCATTAAATATTATGCATATAAAGTAAGGAATCACACATACCTATTCAGTTTGTATGTTGCATCGGTTGAAACAACGTCACCAAAGAAAAACTCTTTCAGCTGGTAGGTCAACAAAATAAACGGCATAGTTGATCCTTCTTGTTAACATAAATAATCAAAACTAAATGTGTCATAATGTTACTTCCTCTTGAGGAGTCATTAATGACCATTTGTGCATTCCAACCAACCATATATAAGTTGAGACCCCTCAGAAAAACCTTAACGAAAGTGTGTGTGTTCATGTCAAAATAAACATGTGTTTGCATATGTGGCAAAAATGGTTGATACATTAGGTTGTCTAATATGTGACAATGTGTGTGCATATAAACTTAAAGTGTGTGTGCATATATAGCAAGTATGTTTAATAAGTTGTCTCATATGAGACAATTTTTGTGTCTGCATATGAAATGAACTTGTGTGTGCATTTGATACATCATGTGTCTGCATGTGAAAATAAAAGACTTTGCATACGAGACAATAAAATGTTTTCATGTCACATAACCCATTGTGTGCATTTCTTTTGACGTATGTGTGCATATGAAAAAAATATAAAACACAGAAAAAGGAAATGATATCTGTAGTTATACCTGTTTTAGAACATAACAAAAGTCATAACAAAAACATGAAAAGTAAAACTTGCAGGAGTAGTTGTTTATTGTTTCTAATATATTAAAAAATGTGATCTCAAACTTAATTCATCCATTGTTTGCATATCCTGCTATTGTGGCCAGGGCTGTTACAAATTTCATATGCTCTCTTCTCCTTCTTTGATTTTACCCTTCCAATCTCTTGTCCGCCCCTAATACGTTTTTTCCTGCCCTTTTTCTTTGCTTGTTGAGGTGGAAGCACATCAACTTGATCTGGTCTAGTCCTACCAAAATTTCCAAATGTATACTTTCTACTTGAAGTAGATGACTCATATATTTGTGTACATCTCTAACATTAGTTTAGTCAACAACAACTTCTTCTCATCAAGTTTAACACTTCCATCATAAACTGAACCATTGACCTCAAAAATTGATTATAAAATCGCTTTCTTCATCCACTGAGTATTAATGAACTTGGTGTGTACGGACTTCAATCCGAGGTTTCTGAAAACCATGGACATGTGACGACATGGGATGCCTATACTTAGAAACTTATTGCAAGAGAAATGAAAATTTATATTGGAGATCACATATTGCACAATAAATGTTTTTCCATATTCATACCCAACATGATAATGGTTAATGTCAGTTTCCTTTGTCAAATATGTAAATGCACAATGATGTATAGAATTGTAGATCTCTTCTTGAACTTCATAGAACATGTTAATAGAGAAGATAAGGCACAATGCTTTTCCAACTCCAAAGGGGTCTTCATACGGGGCGAGCAAGTAGATGAATCCAAATCCAACTTATTTTGATTGTGACTTTGGAAATTGCACTATTGAACTGCATCAGGAACTCAACGAGACTTAATTACGGCCCTAAGAAGTTGCCAAAAAACTGTTTTGACTTTCCAACCTTGACGTTGTCTTCAACAAGCCAGCTATTCTGACCACATGAAAGAATGAAGGTATCCAATACGACATAGCTCAAACATTACTCCTAACCACTGATTATCATGAAGACCAAATTCAGACATAATAGATAACCACTCCTCTTCAAACTGTAGTGGACTAAGTTATTTGCTCCAAACAATGAAATTAAACGTTTTGTGAAATGCCTCAATATCAGCTGGAGATGCCTCAGCATATAATGTTACCTTGATACGGACCTTCATCATTATAAGCCACATACACAAGCGGTGAACAACCATACTAAAATCTCTTTCAAGAACAGCTTTTACAACGACATCTTGGTTAGTTAAAACAACATGTGGTTCATGGACCATTGCCTTTTTTAAATTCTGAAACAACCAAACATAATAATCATAATCTTCATTCAGAAGGAAACCGACGACAAATGTAATAGACCTTCTATGATTGTTAATTCTACTAAATGGAAAAAATACCATACTAAACCTACAACATGAACAATAAATAAACACAATAAAGATTGTAAGTGTGTGTGCATGTGTAACAAAGTATGGTTCATATTATGATATGCGTGAGCATATGAAATATAAATAAGTGCTCATTGCAAAGTATACATATGTAGTAAGGAATTACATATACAAAATGAACAATTGAACACATTAAAGATTGTGAATGTGCATGGATATGTAATACAGTATGTGTTCATAATATGATGTATGTGTGTGCATATGAAATATAAATAACTATCCATTACAATGCATACATATAAGGTAAGGAATCACACATACAACATGTGCAATAAATGAACACAATAAAGTTTGTGAATGTGTGTGCATATGTAATAAATTATGTGTTCATATTATGATTTATGTGTTTGCATATGAATTATAAATAAGTTTTCATTAAATATTATACATATAAAGTTAGGAATCACACATACTTATTCAGTTTGTATGTTGCATCGGTTGAAACAATGTCACCAAAGAAAAACTCTTTTAGGTGATAGGTCAACAAAATAAACGGCATAGTTGATCCTTCTTGTTAACATAATAATCAAAACTAAATGTGTCATAATGTTCCTTTCTCTTGAGGAGTCATTAATGACCATTTGTGCATTCCAACCAACCATATATAAGTTGAGACCCCTCAGAAAGTCCTTAACGAAAGTGTGTGTGTTCATGTCAAAATAAACATGTGTTTGCATATGTGGCAAAAATGGTTGATATGTTAGGTTGTCTAATATGTGACAATCTGTGTGTGCATATAAACTTAAAGTGTGTGTGCATATATACCAAGTATTTTTAATAAGTTGTCTCATATGAGACAATTTTTGTGTCTGCATATGAAATGAACTTGTGTGCGCATTTGATACATCATGTGTGTGCATGTGAAAATAAAAGACTTTGCATATGAGACAATCAAATGTTTTCATGTCACACAACCCATTTTGTGCATTTCTTTTGTCCTATGTGTGCATATGAAAAAAATATAAAACACGGAAAAAGGAAATGATATCCGTAGTTTTTTACCTGTTTCAGAACATAACAAAAGTCATAACAAAAACATGAAAAGAAAAACTTGCATGAGTAGTTGTTTAATGTTTCTAATATATTAAAAAATGTGATCTCAAACTTATTTCATCCATTGTTTGCATATCATGCTATTGTGGCCAGGGCTGTTACAAATTTCATATGTTCTCTTCTCCTTCTTTGATTTTACCCTTCCAATCTCTTGTCCGCCCCTAATACGTTTTTTCCTGCCCTTTTTCTTTGCTTGTTAAGGTGGAAGCACATCAACTTGATCTGGTCTAGTCCTACCAAATTTCTCAAATGTATACTTGCTACTTGAAGCAGATGACTCATCTATTTGTGCACTCATGTACGACGCCTTTTGTTCCTTAGTGACACACAACAAGTCGCTCATTTGATTAGTGTTGTCCCCCAGAATATCAACACAAGAATACATCTCTAACATAAGTTTAGTCAACAACTTCTTCTCATCAAGTTGAACACTCTCATCATAAACTGAACCATTGACCTCAAAAATAGATTATAAAATCGCTTTCTTCATCCACTGAGTATTAATGAACTTGCTGTGTACGGACTTCATCCCGAGGTTTCTGAAAACCATGGACATGTGACGACATGGAATGCTTACACTTAGAAACTTATTGCAAGAGAAATGAAAATCTATGTTGGAGATCACATATTGCACAATAAATGTTTTTCCATATTCATACCCAACATGATAATGGTTAATGACAATTTCCTTTGTCAAAGATGTAAATGCACAATGATGTATAGAACTGTAGATCTCTTCTTGAACTTCATAGAACATGTTAATAGAGAAGATAAGGCACAATGCTTTTCCAACTCCAAAGGGGTCTTCATGCGGGGCGAGCAAGTAGTTGAATCCAAATCCAACTTATTTTGATTGTGACTTTGAAAATCAATTGCACTATTGAACTGCATCAGGAACTCAACGAGACTTAATTGCGGCCCTAAGAAGTTGCCAAAAAACTGTTTTGACTTTCCAACCTTGACGTTGTCTTCAACAAGCCAGCTATTCTGACCACATGAAATAATGAAGGTATCCAATACGACATAGCTCAAACATTACTCCTAACCACTGATTATCATGAAGACCAAATTCAGACATAATAGAGAACCACTCCTCTTTAAACTATAGTGGACTAAGTTATTTGCTCCAAACAATGAAATTGAACGTTTTGTGAAATGCCTCAATATCAGCTGGAGATGCCTCATCATATAATGTTACCTTGGTACGGACCTTCATCATGATATGCCACATACACAAGCGGTGAACAACCATACTAAAATCTCTTTCAACAACAGCTTTTACAACGACATCTTGGTTAGTTAAAACAACATGTGGTTCATGGCCCATTGCCTTTTTCAAAATTCTGAAACAACCAAACATAATAATCATAATCTTCATTCAGAAGGAAACCAGCGACAAATGTAATAGACCTTCTATGATTGTCAATTCTAGTAAATGGAACAAATACCATACTAAACCTACAACATGAACAATAAATGGAAATAAAAGAACACAATAAAGATTGTGAATGCGTGTGCATGTGTAAAAAAGTATGGTTCATATTATGATATATGTGTGTGCATATGAAATATAAATAAGTGCTCATTGCAAAGTATGCATATGTAGTAAGGAATTACACATACAAAACGAACAATTAAACACATTAAAGATTGTGAATGTGCATGGATATGTAATACAATATGTGTTCATAATATGATGTATGTGTGTGCATATGAAATATAAATAAGTGTCCATTGCAATGCATACATATAAGGTAAGGAATCACACATACAACTTGTGCAATAAATGAACACAATAAAGTTTGTGAATGTGTGCATATGTAATAAATTATGTGTTCATATTATGATGTATGTGTGTGCATATGAAATATAAATAAGTTTTCATTAAATATTATGCATATAAAGTAATGAATCACACATACCTATTCAGTTTGTATGTTGCATCGGTTGAAACAATGTCACCAAAGAAAAACTCTTTCAGGTGATAGGTCAACAAAATAAACGGCATAGTTGATCCTTCTTGTTAACATAAATAATTAAAACTAAATGTGTCATAATGTTATTTCCTCTTGAGGAGTCATTAATGACCATTTGTGCATTCCAACCAACCATATATAAGTTGAGACCCCTCAGAAAAACCTTAACGAAAGTGTGTGTGTTCATGTCAAAATAAACATGTGTTTGCATATGTGGCAAAAATGGTTGATACATTAGGTTGTCTAATATGTGACAATCTGTGTGTGCATATAAACTTAAAGTGTGTGTGCATATATAGCAAGTATGTTTAATAAAGTTGTCTCATATGAGACAATTTTTGTGTCTGCATATGAAATGAACTTGTGTGTGCATTTCATACATCATGTGTATGCATGTGAAAATAAAAGACTTTGCATACGAGACAATCAAATGTTTTCATGTCACATAACCCATTGTGTGCATTTCTTTTGACGTATGTGTGCATATGAAAAAAATATAAAACACGGAAAAAGGAAACGATATCCGTAGTTATACCTGTTTCAGAACATAACAAAAGTCATAACAAAAACATGAAAAGTAAAACTTGCATGAGTAGTTGTTTAATGTTTCTAATATATAAAAAAAATGTGATCTCAAACTTATTTCATCCATTGTTTGCATATCATGCTATTGTGGCCAGGGCTGTTACAAATTTCATATGTTCTCTTCTCCTTCTTTGATTTTACCCTTCCAATCTCTTGTCTGCCCCTAATATGTTTTTTCCTGCCCTTATTCTTTTCTTGTTGAGGTGGAAGCACATCAACTTGATCTGGTCTAGTCTTACCAAATTTCTCAAATGTATACTTGCTACTTGAAGCAGATGACTCATCTATTTGTGCACTCATATACGATGCCTTTTGTTCCTTTGTGACACACAACAAATCGCTCATTTGATTAGTGTTGTCCCCCAGAATATCAACACAAGAATACATCTCTAACATAAGTTTAGTCAACAACAACTTCTTCACATCAGGTTGAACACTCACATCATAAACTGAACCATTGACCGTAAAAATAGATTGTAAAATCGCTTTCTTCATCCACTGAGTATTAATGAACTTGGTGTGTACGGACTTCATCCCGAGGTTTCTGAAAACCATGGACATGTGACGACATGGAATGCCTACACTTAGAAACTTATTGCAAGAGAAATGAAAATCTATGTTGGAGATCACATATTGCACAATAAATGTTTTTCCATATTCATACCCAACATGATAATGGTTAATGACAGTTTCCTTTGTCAAATATGTAAATGCACAATGATGTATAGAACTGTAGATCTCTTTTTGAACTTCATAGAACATGTTAATAGAGAAGATAAGGCACAATGATTTTCCAACTCCAAAGGGTCTTCATGCGGGGCGAGCAAGTAGATGAATCCAAATCCAACTTATTTTGATTGTGACTTTGAAAATCAATTGCACTATTGAACTGCATCAGGAACTCAACGAGACTTAATTGCGGCCCTAAGAAGTTGCCAAAAAACTGTTTTGACTTTCCAACCTTGACGTTGTCTTCAACAAGCCAGCTATTCTGACCACATGAAAGAATGAAGGTATCCAATACGACATAGCTCAAACATTAATCCTAACCACTGATTATCATAAAGACCAAATTCAGACATAATAGAGAACCACTCCTCTTTAAACTATAGTGGACTAAGTTATTTGATCTAAACAACGAAATTGAACATTTTGTGAAATGCCTCAATATCAGCTGGAGATGCCTCATCATATAATGTTACCTTGGTACGGACCTTCATCATGATATGCCACATACACAAGCGGTGAACAACCATACTAAAATCTCTTTCAACAACAGCTTTTACAATGACATCTTGGTTAGTTAAAACAACATGTGGTTCATGGCCCATTGCCTTTTTCAAAATTCTGAAACAACCAAACATAATAATCATAATCTTCATTCAGAAGGAAACCAGCGACAAATGTAGTAGACCTTCTATGATTGTCAATTCTAGTAAATGGAACAAATACCATACTAAACCTACAACATGAACAATAAATGGAAATAAAAGAACACAATAAAGATTGTGAATGCGTGTGCATGTATAACAAAGTATGGTTCATATTATGATATATGTGTGTGCATATGAAATATATATAAGTGCTCATTGCAAAGTATACTTATGTAGTAAGGAATTACACATACAAAACAAACAGTTGAACACATTAAAGATTGTGAATGTGCATGGATATGTAATACAGTATGTGTTCATAATATGATGTATGTGTGTGCATATGAAATATAAATAAGTGTCCATTGCAAAGCATACATATAAGGTAAGGAATCACACAAATAACATGTGTAATAAATGAACACAATAAAGTTTGTGAATGTGTGCGCATATGTAATACATTATGTCTTCATATTATGATGTATGTGTGTGCATATGAAATATAAATAAGTTTTCATTAAATATTATGCATATAAAGTAAGGAATCACACATACCTATTCAGTTTGTATGTTGCATCGGTTGAAACAACATCACCAAAGAAAAACTCTTTCAGGTGATAGGTCAACAAAATAAACGGCATAGTTGATCCTTCTTGTTAACATAATAATCAAAACTAAATGTGTCATAATGTTCCTTCCTCTTGAGGAGTCATTAATGACCATTTGTGCATTCCAACCAACCATATATAAGTTGAGACCCCTCAGAAAATCCTTAACGAAAGTGTGTGTTCATGTCAAAATAAACATGTGTTTGCATATGTGGCAAAAATGGTTGATACGTTAGGTTGTCTAATATGTGACAATCTGTTTGTGCATATAAACTTGAAGTGTGTGTGCATATATAACAAGTATGTTTAATAAGTTGTCTCATATGAGACAATTTTTGTGTTTGCATATGAAATGAACTTGTGTGTGCATTTGATACATCATGTCCGTGCATGTGAAAATAAAAGACTTTGCATACGAGACAATCAAATGTTTTCATGTCACATAAGCCATTGTGTGCATTTCTTTTGACCTATGTGTGCATATGAAAAAATATAAAACACGGAAAAAGGAAACGATATCCGTAGTTTTTTACCTGTTTTAGAACATTGTGTGCATTAATGACCATTTGTGCATTCCAACCAACCATATATAAGTTGAGACCCCTCAGAAAATCATTGATATCAACCACAGTGGCACATACATTAGCATATGAACCCTCAAAATTCTTGTAGACCTTGTAGCTTTTACTTACACCAATATTGGATTTTATGCAATTCATTATAAAATCCTGATGAAATGGAGTCATTTTCCTATTGTCTTTTGAAAAAATGTTGTCCAGACTCATGTAGCATAGGATGTGTATGGTGAGCCTTAAAACTTGTCACTCGGTACCCTTCCCGTCCTGCATAACAAAAAATGATTCTAGCAATGCATCCACACCTACTAGACACCTCTCCTTGGCTTGCCTCTCACCCTCACTCCATCGGATAGACACCAAAAAGCTTCGTTTTCCCCCACTCTCTCACCACAGCTGCCCCCATTATTCTTCTGCTCGATTCCCATTTATGCACCACCTGCGAGTTGAGCACTGATTTGAGCATCGGAGTGGCAAGCCCGAGGCAACCTCGGGTCCTTCTTCTTTTCC
This sequence comes from Rheum nobile, assembly GCA_027886185.1. Taxonomy (NCBI): domain Eukaryota; kingdom Viridiplantae; phylum Streptophyta; class Magnoliopsida; order Caryophyllales; family Polygonaceae; genus Rheum; species Rheum nobile. The sequence goes on along the minus strand of WOAB01000717.1, from coordinate 1,794,721 downwards.
AAGTCTAGGCTCGAGATCGGACAACGTCTAACGTGACTGAAGGCATCCGGCGGGGAACAGGGAGGAAGGCTTCCAAGGGAGACGAGCCAGAGTTGGTTCTGTGTGGACCTCCAACTATTTCCTCTTGAAAAACCGGACGATCACACTAGCACCGACCGTGGGGACTCCTCACACAGCTGGTACACCTCTGGTCATGTCAGACGCTGAATCCACCACACGCATCGGCCAGACTGGGTTCACCGAGTTCCCAACCCCAGACCCGTAACACCTTTTCATGAATGTGGAGGAAGAGAAATATCAAGGTTTCCAAGGATGGTAGTACATACGCCCGGCATTTTGGGGATCATATGCACCTCAAGGGGCGCACCCTTACGCGCCCGCGGAGCCATAACCTCAAAATGCGTTGCCGCAAGAGCCTTACCCGCCCGATGGATTTAGATACATTGAGATGCTTGGACCAGCTACACCAAATCCCTCCTCCGTTCCCGTGAGGAGCAAGGCAAGCCAGACCTACACAATAAGCTATCCCCTACCGGCCAGCTCTAGCGGTCAGTGAACCCGATCGACACCACGATCGAGAAAGGAGGCATAACGTTTTGCACGCGGAGCCCCATCAAACCGCATATAGCCCTGAATCGCGCCAGGATATCGCTGACCTCCCGACCCTGTACGACTATATCGCCTTCACAAACGAGGTGCTAATGGCGATCCCCCAGCTCAATGGCAGCGCCATTCCAACCATGGGGGAGTACGCCGGCGAGGGAGACCCTCAAGACCACATCTCGAAGTACAAGTATGCGATGTTGTCATGCCGGGCAGATGGGGCAACAATGTGCAAGTTGTTCCCCAGCTCGCTCATCGGGGCCACCCTGACATGGATAATCAATCTCCCGGCATGAAGCATTATTAGCTTCACATGACTAGAAGAGTCATTTCTGACGCACTTCTGAAGCTTGCGGAGGAGGCGTCGTGGGATGCAGTAAATCTTTGGCCTAAGACAGCAAGAGGCCGAGAGCCTGGCTTCGTACGTGAAGAGATTCACGCTTGAGGTAATACAAGTGTGAGATTTTGACGAGAACGTAGCAAAGATTGCGTTCATCCAAGGGTTAGCTAACTCGGATTTCAAGTTCTCGGTCACTAAGAAGGAGCCCGCAACCTACGCCAAGCTACTGGATAAGGCCAAGACTCACATGAAAGCTGAGGAGATGGCTAGCATGTACCGTGGTCCCCCGAGTGCACCTCGAAATGAGCCTAATGGGAGGTACTAGGGCGCATGGGAACCAAGAAGACGCCCCACAGTGGATGACAAAGGCAAGGCCCCTGAACGCGTTCCAGTGCACACGGTGTCAATGAACCCGCCGACTTAGCAGCCCAATCCCTATCTTAATCGCTCCCGATCAGCAGCACCCAAGCAAGGCCAACCTCCCCAGAAGTTATGCTCCTACCACCAGTCCACGGTGCACGAAAGCCGCGAGTGCAAGGGGTACGAGTCCCAAGCAAAAAAGGCAACCTTAGGCTCCCTGTTCGCCAGGGGCTATAAGGCCATGATCAGAAAAACCGGCAAGAGCCAAGGACCACCTCCTCACGGAAGGATCACTTCCCTCCTCCAGACGGGTGCGTAGGAATGATCCTGGGTAGGGCGATTCCCTAGGGAGAAAGCATGAGAGCAGCACATAGGTATGCACGCGGAGGGAGGCACGACTCTACGATGCTAGTACTTAGCGTGTCCAACAGTTCGCCGATAAGGCATCAACTCTCGTTGACATAGGCGGATGCAGAGGCCATGGATGTCCCTCACTATGACCCCTTGTCATACATGCCCAGTTCGGGACAAAGCTCGTCAAGAGGTTCCTTTTCGACACGGGAAGCTCTGCCGACATTCTGTATTGGAATGCCTTTTTGCAACTAGAGATCCCTCATGCGGAGCTTTGGCCCACTGATTGCACGCTAGTTGGTTTCTCAGGGGAAAGAGTCGCCATCTCCGGCATCATCACCTTGGACCTCATCCTAGGCGATGAAGGAAGCCCGCGTAGATCTTAATCGATGGATTTCATGGCCATGAGGATACCCTCCGCGTATAATGCAATTCTAGGGCGAGTTGCCCTCAACAAGTTCCAGGAGGTCGCGTCGGTATACCACCTCAAAATGAAGTTCCCAGTACGCAGAGATGTAGGAGAGTCAAAAGGCCGGCAAGCAGAGAGTCGGGCGTGCTATTTAACCACCTTGAAAGGAAAGGGCCTCGCAGAGCAAGTTTTGCAAGTCCAAGAGCTCGGGTCGGAAGCAGGGTCCTCAAATGGAATACAAGAGCAAGCCGACTTGGAGGTATGAGAGAAAGTCCACCCAATTGTCGAGAACGAGGAGACAAGGGCAATAACTCCTTTTGCCAAGGAGAATGAGAGGCTATTCTTGGGGACCCATCTAGGTGTGAATGACCATGAGCAAATCAAAGAGTTGTTGGGGAAGTCCAGGGATATATTTGCCTAGACGTCGAAGGACGTAATCGGCATTCCCCAGACGCTGATGACCCATAGCTTGAACATCATCTGAGTAACCAAGCCCGTGATGCAGAAGAAGTGAAAGCAAGCCGACGACAAGGCCGAGGGAGCCCGCGAGGAAATACTCAAGATCCTATAAGCCGAATTCATCCGTGAAGTACAGTACCACTCCTGGCTAGCCAACGTGGTCATGGTCAAGAAGTCAAGCAGTAAATGGCGAATGTGTGTAGACTTCACTGACCTGAATGAGGCTTGCCCAAAGGATAGCTACCCGCTCCCCTCTATTGACCGCCTAGTGGATTCCACCGCGAGGAATGAGACCCTAAGCTTCCTCGATGCATATTCCGGCTACAACCAGATCAAGATGAACCCCCATGATGAGGAGCACACAACTTTCATTGCAGAAGCATGGACTTATTGCTACCGCGTGATGCCCTTCGATCTCAAGAATGTGGGGGCCACTTTCCAGAGGCTTGTGGACCGCATCTTTCGCGACTTGAGGGGCAAGACAGTAGAAGCCTATATGGATGACATCGTTGTGAATAGTCGATACGCTTCGGAGCACGCGGCCGATCTCCGTGAGGTTTGCAACACCCTAAGAAGAAATGGAACGAGTTTGAATCCTGAGAAGTGTGTCTTTGGAGTACAAGCAGGCACTTTTTTTGGTTTTTTGGTCAGCACCAGAGGAATCGATGTTAACTCGGAGAGGGTTGAAGCCATCTTAGTAATTTCGCCTCTGCGGAATGTCAAAGAAGTGCAGCGTTTTCTAGGCGCAGTAAACTACTTGGGTAGATTTTATGTCCGATTGTCGGAATAAAGTCTCCCTTTTTTCAAGGCCCTTCGCTAGATCCATAAGTTTCAATGGACGCCAGAATGCGCAGCAACTTTCGATGACTTGAAAAGCCACTTGAAGCGATTGCCTACCTTGGCGGCACCCACGCCTAGGGAGGAGCTCCAACTCTACATCACGGTGGGGGTTGTCGCAGTCAGTGCCGTCACTGTGAAGGACGCGCATGTATCAATCTACTTTGTAAGCAAGATCATGCTGTCGCGGAGACATGATATTCGCCCGTGGAAAAGCTAGCTCTAGCAGTCATCACGGCTACTCACTAGTTGAGTCCGTACTTCCAGGGTCACCCCGTGCAGGTCCTCTCCGACTTCCCATTGCAAAACCCTTATGATCGAGCTACTCTCTCGGGTAGGATGACGAGGTGGGTAGTCAAACTCTCCGAGTTTGACATTTCATACAAAAGCCACCTCGCGATTAAGGCACAATCTCTCACCGACTTCCTGGTCGAGGCCAGCTTTAGGGATGAGGCCGTCGCGGAAGCAACAGGAGCGTTGACTTGCTGGATACTTTTCTCTGATGGTGCGGTGAATGAAGGAGGCTACAGAGCCGGCCTGGTCCTCACGTCCCCCGGAGGAGAAGTGTTGGAGTATGCAGTAGCCCTAGAGTTTGAAGCCACCAACAACAAAGTAGAGTATGAAGGTCCCTTGGCAGGAATCGAACTAGCCCTCGTGAATGGGGCCTAGATCCTGACCTGCTACAGCGACTCTGTGGTAGTGGTCAAACAAGTGAAAGGAATTTACGAGGCAAGAACTGGAACTTTATTCGAGTATTGTGAGAGCGTGAAGACACTGCCAAAGCTTTACGCCAGTTTAAGATACATTCCATCCCAAGGTCCAAAAACGCGGCGGCATACGCTCAAGCTAAACTTGGCTATCGGTCGGCCGGTTGCACCATTGGTGTAGCCCGTGTAGAGAGCAAGAGTCGGCCCGCCCTTCAGATGCAAGTCATGTCGATCAGTGACGCCCCCGATTGGAGGATGCCCTTGAAGGAGTACCTGGAAAAAGGGGCATCCCCTTCTGACAAGGACAAAAGGCGAAGGTTGCAAGTCCGAGCTTTACACTTCTGCATGAAGGGGGGCGGGTTGTACAAGAAAGTCCATAACTCATTAGGTCTCAAAGCTCTACGCGCTGGTTACTGAGCGCTTCTTGTCCATTCTCCATGTGAGGGATGGATCTCCTCGGCCCTTTCCCTCGTGCCCCCGGGCAGCTACAGTACATCCTTGTGGCCATTGATTATTACACCAAGTGGATCTAAGCGGAGGCCCTAGCAACTACTACAGTCGAGAAGGTGAAGAAATTCTTGTGGCAAAATATCAGCTGTTGTTTTGGGCTCCCCCGAGACATTGTCACCGATCGAGGGCCCCAGTTCAATATAGAGAAGCTGAGGACATTTTGCGATGACCTGGGCATTCACCTCCGCTTCGCCTCCGTAGCCCATCCACGAAAAAATGGCCAAGTAGAGAACGTGAACGGGCAAATTCTAGCCGGCTTGAAGAAGAGGCTCGACAAATCGCAAGGGCATTGGGCCGAAGTCCTCCTGCTCGTCCTCTGGGCCAATATAACCACTCCAAGAAAAGGAACCGACGAAACCCCATTTTGTCTAGCATATGGAGTCGAGGCAGTTGTCCTGGTGGAACACCTTTTCCCAAACGACGGGACTTTGCATTACTATGAGGAGGGCAACAACGAGAAAATGTCCGCAGAATTGCAATTAAGGGAGGAAGTGCAAGAAATGGCCGAGATTCGTGAGGCCGAGTACAAGAGGAGGATCGTTGTGGACTACAACAAGAAAATCCTCCCCCGATGCTTCAAAAAGAGGGATCTCGTCCTCAGGAGAATGAAAGGCGGAAAGCTAGACCCAAGGTGGGAAGGCCCTTACATCATCTCGCACCAAGTAGTAGAAGGAGCCTACAAGCTCAAGAGAGAGGACAACAACCTTGTTCTGAACACCTGGAATGTTTTGCGTCTGAAGAAGTATTTCCCGTAAGCAAGAAAGCACCCGTAACCCCCGTAATAGAGTAGCACCCATGTAATCCCTCATGTCATGAATGATGTAAGAAAGCACCGACGGGGCCCGGTTAGGTGTCAGAGTTAAGTGTTAGCCCCACGTATGTTTAAGTACCAAAGCGCGAGTCTTGAAAGCAATATTGAATAACGTTAAGTAACGATTAAGCAATATTAAAAGCAACATTAAGCCTGCAAAGGGAGAGAGAGAAATATTAGAAGCAACAAAGAGCAGTAAAAAGCAACATTAAGCCCGCGGGAGGGGCGAGAGCAATATTAAAAGCAACAAAGAGCAACAATAAGCCTGCGGAGGGGCGAGAGCAATATTAAAAGCAACATGAAGCCCGCGGAGGGGGCGAGAGCAATATTAGAAGCAACATTAGGCCCGTGGAAGGGGCGAGGGCAATATTAAAGAAACAAAAAGCGACATGAAGCCTATGGAATGGGCAAGAGCAATGTTAAGCATCAAAAAGCAAGAAAGGACAATAAAAGGCAATGTTAAGCCCCTAGGGCGAGCAAGAGAAAGGTTAAAAGACTAAAGAAAACCGAAAAGCATATAGGTGGCAATAGCACCGAGGCCGCAGAGCAAGATGAATATGGTAGAAAAGGGGAACCACAGTGATGTCCAAGCCCGCGACAAAAACGGCGGCAAGCAACAAAGTATTGCCTCGGACCCGCAAGATTGGAAGCCCTCAGAAGGACGGGAACAACCCTTGAGAGCACAGGGAAGCAATCGAGAAGGAATGCAACGATCACGAGCAAGTACAAACAAACACGCAAGGGGCTCCGCCTCGGGCAGCACGGAAGCCATAATCAAGCGCGTAAGCCGAGTTAGCAGCGCAAAGATGAGCCGACTACTCTATTTGCCTTGCGGCCTTCACTTGGCGCAATGCACTCAAGAGAAGCCCACGGGCCAGGGGGATGGGAGTAGCCCATCAACAACAAGAAGAATGCAAAAGAAAAAGACAAGACAAAAGATAACGGCAAGATATTTTATTCATTGAAAGAAGAGATTGAGCTATTACAAAGGTATCATATAAAGCCACATCTGGCTAAGAGCTACTAAGCCTAAAAAACAGAAAACCTAGAACCCCCCCCCCCTTACAGGGATAGTCAAGGGATGCTCCTTAACCGCACGTGAAGGGGCCAGATGGAAAATTGGGTCGGCTACACTTATCAGGCCGCGTAGCCTAGAATCGTAACTCGCAACCCCCGTAAAACCTGGCAACGTAACTCGCGGAGGAGCCCTAGGCACCCGGAGGCTCGACTATGCGATCACCGACCACGAACAGCAACACCGCTATGCGCCGGCTAAGAGCATAGATCGCGTCAGCGTCCGACTGATCTTCCAGTTGGCGGAGGACGCGAGGAGCTCGAATGAGTATGGGAAGTAAAGAATCTCAAGGACCTTGTAGTTGGGGTCCCCCACGTCAGCTATGTCCAAGAGTTCCTTGTACGTGAAGCTATTAGTGGACACAATGTACGTCCGCCGACCCCCGCTAATGTAGCGATGAGAGGCAGCCACGGCCTAATTGACCCGCCACCTAGCTAGGTGCTCTCCCCAATGGACCTTTAGCACTGCCATGGTGGGAGGGTCGGCCGCGGAAGGTGGACTGGAAGGAGGGTCCGTCTTGGGGACCCTTATAACCACCACGGTAGAACGGCCAGGCAAAGGAGGACAACTAGGAGGATAGTACATTTGCTGCAAACTGCAAAAATTACACAAGAGGAGAAAGACAAACAAGAGAGTGCGAAAGAAGAAAAATGAGAAAACACAGATGAAAAGCACCAATATATAGCAAGAGTTAGCCAGAACTGCTCTAAGCCTAATGTTTTAGTAACTGTGCATTAATTACAAAAAAACTGTTAAAAAACTTGTCCAACCAGCAGAATGTCTAGGGAACAAGCAAAAGAGAAAGAGAAGAGAAAAGCATGTAAGATAGGCCACTCGGCCAAGGCTCAATGATCAGGAACCCGCGGACCAGAGTCCATAGCATCTTGAGGACCTGCACCCCCTGTAGCATCCGCGAGAATTTTAGACAGCAACTCGTCATTCCGGGCTTGGTTACTCGGTGTGTCTGAAAAGACCAGCGGTATGTGAAGCTTCGAGGACCCTCCTGCCATCGCGGAGGAAGTAACAACCAGATGTGAAGCACTCCCCGGTAAGGCAGTCGGCGAAGAAAGTTCATCACTTTTTCTCTTTGTGCCACGACATTCATTCTCTGGCACAGTCGGCCCTTCGAATAGAGTGGACACATCCCAAGCTTTCGCCACGCCGGGGTAGTCTCCCACCACCTTGCCCAACTTGAGGGGCCGGAAAGGACCGGGCCAGCCAGGCCTTATAGGATAGGCGCACAAGTCAAACTTGATAGGGGTCACGTCGGCATGACGGGCCATTTGGTTCACACCATTTTGGCCCCCGACCTCGTACAAAGGACGCTAGAAATGCACGAACCTCTTCTTCTGGCGTGGACCTCTCACAAACTCAGTTACCGCTTCGTCACGGATCTCCTTCCTTTGGTTAGCGAAGTTGGCAATGCTACCCCTCAAGCTCTCAACCTCCGAAAGAAGCTCAAAGCGCTCTCGACCCAAATGGGAAATCTCCATCCCGGCCTCCCCGGCCCGATGATGAGCAGCCTCAGCCCCCGTCTTCATGGCCTCTATTCCCACAGAAACCTCAGAAAGTTGATGATTGAGCAAAGTAACCTCCTTCTCCACTTGCTTAGCCCTCCGCTCGGCCTAACGAGCCCGCTCCTTGGATTTCTGCTCATGTTCCTCAGCTTGATGAGCACGCTCCTCGACTCGCTGCACCTGTTCCTCGGCATGCCGCACTCGCTCTTCCGCCCATCTCTCGGCATCCCGCCGCACTTGGGTGCGCTGATTTCGTGCCCCAAGCATGAGTCTCGCCTGTGAAGAAATCAATACAAAGAGTCTATTACCCCTCCAACATTCAATGTACCACCCGACAAAGAAGAAGAAGGGAACACACCGTTACCCACGAAGCGCCCAATACTGAATAGATGCCCTCATCTGAGACGGCTAGTTCCCTCACATAAGCACTTCCCATGGGAAATCCGACAAGATCGTCGAGAACATTGGCCACCTCGCGGACAAGAAACACCGGAAGAGTTGGAAACCAGCCCATCCCCCTGACGGAGTGTCCTCGAGAGTCACAATCTGTGGGGGTGGCGCTGACGGCCCGACGACTTGCACCTGCCTTGTAGCCCCCCCCCCCCCCCCCCCGGCCATGATCTCCTCCGGGGTTGTTGCCAAAAGGTGTGGGTCTTGCACGTTAGCCCACGTCTGCCCCATGATACGATCACCAGCTCCCTCCTCATGCCCAAGACTGAAGCTTGATTCCGCACCAAGGTCGGCCTGTCGGTTGGGTCCTTCACCAAAGCCCCCGCCGGACTAGCCAATTATCTCGAAGTCTCCTGACTCTATCTCGTCGTCTGTAAAAACAAAAAAGGAGAAAACGCGAAGGATTAGGCATCAAAAAGAAAAAAAGAGATGTAGTGACAAGCCATCACTGGGGTCGTGGAGCAGCATGGGGGCTCCTACCCCTTCGTAGGCCGCCAGGATTTGCCCGCGGACCAAATAACCACGCGGCGGTCATCCTCTCGAGCGTCAAGAAATCGGCACACTTAATCAACTCCTTGGAAGGGCCCACGAACTGGTCAACAAACTTTTTTCCCAACGTCCGCGGGTAAAGCATTTGAGCGCTTAAACTTAGACCCCTTCGCGGGAACGTTCATCACCCCAAGGCACTCGACGTCCTCACTTATGACAAGGAACCACTTCGACTCCCAACCCTTGACCTTGGAGGGAAGAACCAACATCTTGATCGCATCCACCTTCAAAGTGAAATAGTCGGGCTTGAAGGTCCGGGCCGAGAACATTGCAATGAATCGCCGAAAGGTGTGACAAACCCTCATCTCGTGGCACCTCACCATGAAGACGAATAGCCACCTCCATGTGTTAGGGTGTAGATTGATTGGTGCAACCCCCAAGCCCCTCAGCAACTCGAAAACTATGTTGTGGGCCAGATAGCTCAAGCTGGCCTTCAAGGCCTCCAGGTTGGTCGCCACTTCTTTCGGGTATGCGTACAAGGAACGCCCCTTGGTCAAAGGCAATGCAAGTGAGATACTGAGAGGGAAGTCATATGCCTCTTGGATCGCCTGAAGGTCCGCGAAGGGCAAGGAGGAACGGTGGTCGTACTTGGACGCAAACTGCCTAAAATCATCATCCCCTTTGAGCCGAACTCACTGGATTCTCTCATCTTGAATGGGGACATCGACCCTTCCACGAGGGCTCTCGACCGCTCCATCCGAGGCAGAATCGCCCGACAACAACCCCGAGGAGGCGCCGGAACCACTGTCGGCGTCTTGCCCAACCTCCGCTTGGGGCTCCGCTGCCTGGGGCTCCACCCTTGGGGGCTCCACGCTGACCACCAAGACCCTCCAACCACCGAGCCCTGTCGGGAGGTCATCCTTGTCGCTGGAACTCATGGAAATATTTGAAGTTGGGACTTTTGGGAGAAACGCAAAACCCACTCGGAGAAAAACGCAAAGAAAAAGAGGGAAAGGAGACAATCCAACCTAGCCACGAGCAAGATCCCCGATTTTAGAATGAAGGAGAGGGACAGGTCGCCGCAAAGCAAGAGGAAGAGAGGCGATGACGGCGGAGTACAGGAAGTAAAATTCCTTGCCCTAAACGAGAGCTTTTTCGGTTAACAAACAAAGGGAAAAATGCTAAAAAGAGAGAAAGAAAGGCGTAAAGGATGCTTACCTACCCAATTAAAGCCATGAAGCCATGGTCCACTTGCTCCTTCCACAAAGAACCTTGAACAGAGAAGGTATCGACAATGGCTAAGTAAGGAAAGAATAGAAGGAGAAGCAAGACGCTGGAGACAAGCCGTAAGGATCTTTTTATCAACGATTTGACTAGTAATCATGATTACGGGAACAAGTAAACTTTCACAAATCAACCACTTTGAAAACCTCTTAGGCGACGTTCAAACTTCCATCGTAGACCCAGTCCGTGGGCGATAAAGGAAATCGGCAAGCCATGGGCGAGTAGAAGTTAAGAAAGTCGAAGATATTTTGGACCCAGTGACTGGTCCACGGGCAATAAAGCAACAGTGGGCCACAAGCGAAGTAGAATCAAGCAAGTCGAATTGTGAAGTCTGCAGGCGTTTCCCGTGGCTTACAACGAGGCATGAAAAAAAGGAGCCAGTACAACCACTAGCAAAGTTGAAGCAAGCAATGGTTAAAAGTCCAATCTTATTCTTTATTCACGTCAATCAAAGTACAAGGTGAGATTGCAAGTAGCCAGCCTACTTCGACCGCAGGTATACAGGAAAGAATCTAGCAAAAAAAGAGAATGAAGACGAGAAGGAAGGTGAGCGTCGTCGCAAGCCGTGAGTCCCGAGGCTTCCGCGGAAACTACAAGCCTGGGGAAAGGAGGCGAACGTGAACATGACCCGCGGGCCTCTCGGCCCCAGCCGAACTTGCAGATCCTATGAAACCCGCGGAGGGAAAGATGTGAGAGGAGCCCGTCGCGGAGGGAAGAATGGCTAGGCCGACACACTCTGGTTGGGGTCTCTACAAAGCATCTTCGCCTCCCCAGATGCTCGGCATTGCTGGTGCATGCTCCCCCGTCTGCGGCCTCAGGCACCACATCCCACCTCCTTTGAAGCACCTCTTCCCGAGGCATCTCCATCCCTCTCGGAAGAGGGATTATGGAGGAGAATCAAAGGCGACGACCCACAAGCGCTCAAAGCCTCAATAAAATAGACTTCATATGCTTTTGTCGGCATAACCTGGCATCGCAATTCACGGACTCCAAGCGACAATGCCCTCCCGGCTCGAAAGGAACTCCCCACTCTGGTAGTTATATGATAAGGTCATTTGTATAGGATAAGAGAGAAGGCAAGTGGATATGCATCTAGAGCAATCTGAGCAAGTGTTTAGAGAAATCTGAGCAAGTGTTTAGAGCAACCTGAGCCAGTGTTTAGAGCAATTTGAGCAAGTTTCTAGGATGATCTGAGCAAGGGAGAAGAGCGATCTGAGCAAGAATGGAACAACACTGCCCGTTTTTATAGCCATTTCTCCACAAAAGACGTGAGGGACCCACGAGCTGTCCTCCAATAATGGCAAGAAAATAGTCTATTCCTTCACGACCAGTTTACGAGGTCCGTGGCCACACCGGGCCAGCCGGCTCCTTTCACGATCAAACCCCTCGGCCGGATGAGGTCTCGACTGCGTGGCTTGAGGGGATGTGTGGGATCCGTATTTAGCCCGGCCCAAGTACACGGCCCAGACAAGAGAAAAAGCCCATTTCGCAGGTTGACCCAACTTGGAGCAAGGCCCATGAGTCCCCTTCCCGGTCTGGACCGGCCGCATGGCCAAGGGCCCACAGGCCTCAGGTATAAAAGGAGGAGGCGACTACTGAGAATGTATTCTCGATCCTCTCCTTGGCTTGCCTCTCCCTCACCCCATCAGTTAGACACCGAAAAGCTCTGTTTTCCCCCACTCTCTCACCACCACTGCCCTCATTATTCTTCTTCTTGATTCCCCTTTATGCACCACATGCAAGTTGAGCACTGACTTGAGTGTCGGAGTGGCAAGCCCGAGGCAACCTTGGGCCCCTCTTCTTTTTCAGGTTTGGGCTCGAGACAAGACGACGTCTGACGTGACCGGAGATAGCCAGCGGGGAACAGGGAGGAAGGCTTCCAAGGGAGATGAGTTGGAGTTGGTTCTGTGTGGACCGCCAACTCTTTCCTCTCGAAAAACCAGACAATCACAGAACCCACATGAACATCAAAACTAGATGCATACGCAAGTGTTGTAAAACTAGATAGCATGTTCAATAGTTTGAAAAAGGTGTCCAACAAATGGCTTCAAATCATCGTTGCACACGGGAGTATGATACTCAGAATTGTTGCACGGAGAAATATAAATTGATGCATTGTCATTCATTTTACCCTTTCTTGAGAAAAAATACATAGAATATATTTTAAAAAATGAAGGCATATTTGAAAGTTATGTGTGCATACAATTTCTATTTTGATTTCATACGTATTCAAGCATGTATGCGTATGTATTAAATAATGTGTTCATGCTAAAGTAATCAAAGTGTGCGTATGAGAATAATTATGTGAACATTAAGACAAGTCTTAAATTACATATGTGTGCATAACTTGTATGAATGAGTGTTCATTGCTTCAATGTGATTCCGTAAGATTTTCATCATCCAAATGTACCAAAATCAAACACATTAACATTATCCTCTCGATTGATTCAATCCTATCGAGGAGATTTTTACAAACAAACATATTAGAACTTGTCTGGATCCATAATACATCAATCCTTGAAATCGATTAACAAAAAAAAAAAAAATTGGACACTAGCTTCAATCCTAACGATCAATTCGTTAATCTACTGAAACATAGAAAAAACACGTCGGATTCACAAGTAGAATCACCGACACTCAATGAAAACACTAAACACAAAATCGATTCAACAATGAGCATTCAACGTTGCTCGCGAATATTCCTGAAGCGAAGTCGAGAAACGAGCAAGCTATGAATTCAACAAAGAGAAGCATTCAACGTTACTCTTCGTTTGCACAATTCTGTTTTTTCAATGGAGAATAAAAACAAACAAAAAGATATGAACACGCGCTCATCTTTGAAAAATCACGCGCTCCATCACGGCCACATGATCTCTTGGAACGAACGCTCCAGATGCATCCTCACTCAGCAGATGGAGTAGCATCCTCACCGGCTCGTTTTCCTTGACATAAATATCCTTTTGCTTTATTAGAAGTGTATGAATTATTTTTACACAAGGTTCATGTGTAGTTTCCTAAGACATCAAGGCCCAATCAATTACAACATTCTTAAAATATAAAGGCAAATAAAACCCTAGTAAAGATATAAATAGGAAGCGGGACGACAACCAAGGCGAGCATGCCAACGGGACGTGGAAACGATGGCCTCAGGAGCGTGCAGGCCAGAGAGGCGCGGCCTGAAAATAGAACGACTTAGGAGCCCGTGTCAGGGAAGACACCCTTCACTCAGCTCCATAGGGGACACCATGGACGCGCAAACCAGGGATGCGCTAGACCAAGGTCATTGGCCAACATTCTCCCCTTCGTAAATATGAATCGTCCTCGATTCGTGTGCATAGGACTGAGGGAGAACGGAGGAAACACATTGGCGCGGCTCCCCTTCTTAAAAACAAAGTTGGAGTGGTGGAGTGCGCCAATCATGCGAGTGAGCTGGTGGCGCTGTTGAAAGAACAAGATGTAGATGCCATGCTCCCCTTCTTGGATCGAACATACCTCTCCATGGTCGAAAGGGCAACATAGATGGCCTAGGGTAGCTTGGTAAATGGTGTTGGCAATGCATCACTCCATGTTGGTATGGTCGTGCTTAGGGAGCTCCGTTACGAGCTTAGTGCATTGGCCTAACTTCAACTCATCTGTGTGATGGGACGGCTTCGGTGTAGCAGTCGTCATTAGCAAAAGGTCTAGAGGCATGACTGGTGCAAAGTCCTTGATTACCTGCACAATAGGGGAAAACAATGGGGGTAAATCAAGCAAGACTTTGACAATTGAAAAACACGCAATTAGGGAAAGAAGTAAACACAAGGAACATCCCTTAGACATTGGCTAAACATTGTCGTAGTAGAGGGAGGATGCCGGACCAAGCGTGTAGCTGGTGATGGTCGTCGTGCCGACCAAGACCACATTGTCGTCGTCAATTGGAAGCACGACGGTCTCGTCGGTCTTAGGCACAACGCATGTCTTGGACACATCTGTGGCGCGAACGGGCGCGGGAACGAGCGCTATAGTAGGCTCTGAGTCTTGAGCAGCTCGGAGAGCGCCGATCTCGATGCGCAACTCGACGATACTGGCATGGACGATGCGGTGCCCTTGGATGGAGTATGAGCCAGTTCATGTATTGGTTGTCGCCTGCAAAACGTTGTGTCATCACATAAGTCAGTTGGTCCCACATAGAAATGGGAAGTAAACATTGCTCTGCACACCCTTGTTTGAGCCGATACCACCATGCACGAGCGTCATGTGTGAAGTAGGCGGTCACAACCTTAACCTTCTCGTAATCCATGTAGGCAAAGTGGAACAAGGCAAAGGCCGTGCTGTGGAGCCAATCGTGGCATGTGGCGTAGTCACTAACACTGTCAAAGGGCTCGATGCACAAACTAGGGACATGGCAGGGACTTTCGGTCGGAGCTCTATGGCTACAGTCATAGTGGCGACCATGGTCATGAACGTGGCGTGCAAGGTCGCGATCTTAACCATAATAGTAAAGGTCGTTGTCACATCGTCGGTCATGTGTTTCATTCCGGCTATGGCACGCTGCACGTAGGTCGCGCTTCGTGTGGTGAGATGTGGCTTGCCAAGAGTAGTCGCCAGCCGCACTCAAGGGTTGGTGTGCCATCTCAATTGTACCTATGCAAAACATTACCAAGCGGGAGTCAAAGCAATCAAAAGGCAAGAGAGCCTAACGACAAACCAAGTCCTTGTCACAAGCAGCCCAAAAATTTGGCACTCAAGGGCCGAAAACTTTGGGCAAGAGTGAGGCGGATTAATCTTGACGTAAGGCAAAAAGCAAATGAAGTAGCAAGCAATGATTCACGCAAGCATCGTGATGCACAAAGTCTCAACAATGATTTTCACGTGTTAGAAGTAATTCTTCTTGAGAGATAGCAACAGAATTCAAACCTTTTAGAAGCATTGTAATTTAGACAATGAAGGGGAAGGCTTAGTGGAAACCTTGCACCAAGCAAGATTTTTTTTGCCCTTTGTGCCTATGGCGTGCTTTTTGCCCTTGTCAACGCAAGACTTTTTTTTTTTGAATTTGACGGTGCAGGATTTGTTTTTTTGAAGAAAGAAATCACATAAAATTTATGTTGTTGTGTGACTGGAGGTGAGATGAGGCAAGCAACTAATGAAGGAAGAAAGCAAGCACAACTTTCAATCAAATTAAATCTAAAAGATGAAAAAGCATTCAAGACAACTTTTTTCAAAGTTATCTACTTGCATGAATTAAATAAATGCTACTTGGGAAACATGAATCTTGGAAAAGTAACTTTCTTGGAACTTACTTTCCGACCTCGAAAATGGACGGTCAAGCAATGAAGTATCATGCTTGAACCGCACAAGTAAAGATGAGCAGTAATGGGTGGGCACAAAGTGAAGAATCAATGGGATATGTGTCGACTTAATTAGAAAATGATTTAATTTTTTTGTAAAGATATTATTTTAGTTGTACTTTTTATATATAGGGATAATGCATGGGAGAATGTGAAAAATTATGATAATTTTTTTAAAGATATTTATTTGAAGAAAAAAATTAACTGTTTCTTTTACATAGTCAAGAACTAGGTTGTCTTCCTGAGGAAGGTCCAACCTAAATCATCCATACAGATGTTCTTAAGAAAATCCTTCAGTATATGGTGAAGGTTCCCTGATACACTTACATGTATGTTCATAGGGAACAATCTGACTAACCCTAAATCCAAATTTCTATAAGTTAGGAAATTTGTAGCTCGATTGGCTTCACGAAAGCAATGTTGGATCTTGAAATAGAAGAGAAATTTCCTCGTGTCTTCAATGAGTGTAAAATTGTCCCAGATTTCCAGTAGGGAGTTAATGAGTATTAAATTGTCCCCTTCAATGATTAACATCTTTACCCCTAGCTTACATGCTTGCGCCACCCCTATTCCACATGCTCGTTGCCTCCGCGTGAAAAACTGAGGTTGAGTGAATGTCTCTTTTATCTATAAAAATAGGTTTAGTGTTGCTATCTTTAATGTTGTACCCTATAAAACACTCTCCATTTCTATTTTTTGACGCATCAAAGTTAAGCTTGAGAAACCCCCTCGAGGGTTTCTTCCATGCAACATGAAAATTTTCTTTACGTGGTTTGGACTTTTTGAATTTTGTTTCGACTAGTTTTAAGGCTCGAAATCCAATACACACAGCATTAACAGTCAAGTTGTCTAAGATTTGGTTGCGGAATAAGACACTATTTCTTCAATTCCAAATGTGCCACCAAGTATAACAGGCTAGTTCAATGATACTAAGACTACTTCTACTGTTTTCCAAGTTGTCATTGAAGTTTTCGGTCAGGTTGGTCAAATTCAGGTTTTCATTAATCAATTTACCGGTTCACTGAGAACTGCTCTGTGTACTTACATTTAGAGAAGAGATGATTTAGAGATTCATTTGATTCATTACACAAGGCACACTCTGCAAGTACCCTATTATAATATTTGTTAAGCCTATTTGTAGTTCGCAAACAGTCTGAGCAAGCCTTCCAAATGAAGTGTTTTACTTTTGGTGGGATGTTGAGTCGCCAAACCCATTCTTGGTTCAATTTTATTGCCAATGGATATGTTGTATTGATGGAAGTTGTTGTTGAATTTATAGCGAATTTACCATTTGCCACAGGCTGCCAAATGATTTTATCCTCACAGCTATGCAGAGGTAATTGTAAGTTTAATATTTCCTTAACGATAGGGTCTGGTAAATTTTGGCGAAGCAGATCCACATTCCATTCCTTGTCTTGGTTGAGGAAGTCAGAAATCGGTGTTCCATTGTGATTTGTACCAATGAT
Source organism: Rheum nobile (assembly GCA_027886185.1). Lineage (NCBI taxonomy): Eukaryota > Viridiplantae > Streptophyta > Magnoliopsida > Caryophyllales > Polygonaceae > Rheum > Rheum nobile. The sequence goes on along the minus strand of WOAB01000717.1, from coordinate 1,777,726 downwards.
ATTATTAAGAGTAGATTAACCCACCCAGTTGTCATCCCAGAAGTCAATATGAGTTCCAAAGCCAATAATCCAGATAAGGTTTTTTTTTTGAATTCGTTACGGAGGCTTAGAACTTTATTGAATTGTCAAGAATAATTGTGTTTGCTGATGTCAAAAATGGAGTTTTGTTTAAGGTACTTTTCTTTGATAAGTTGGACCCAAATATTTTCTGACTTATGACTAGTTTCCAAAGCAATTTCATATGCAGAGCTTTGCTACAGGTTTTCATTGTAAAAAAACCTAGGCCTCCTTCATGCTTTGGTCCACAGATATAGTTCCAACTGATGAGTGGATGGTGTAATATCTCATTTAAATGAGAAGGGTAAAATGGTAATTTTAGTTTGATAAAAATAAAAGATATGAAAGTTACTTTATTTCTTTTAGAGGAGTATTTTAAATTTTCATGAACTTAGGTTCAAAGAATAGGTTATGATAATATTTTTGTACAAATTATCAAATGGGCCATAATAGTATGGTGTAGGAATAAATAAATATAGCAATGAATGTAGTTTTAGAATTTTAAGTATTATAATTAAGGTTAACAGAATTATTATGTTGTCCATAAAGGAGTAACAAAATAATTGTCCTAAGTACATTATTTCTTAAAGCTATTAATGGTTTAAATTATGATTAACTTTATGTTAATTATAATTTATATAAAACTTATACATTTTGACTTAGAATATTTAAATCAAGTTTAACAAATTTTTGTTAAGGATTTAAGTATGGTCAAATTCATAAGAAAAATACTTTAAGCTTATTTTAACCTAAGTTAAATTTTTCTACACTTTAATTTTAGGTTAAAATAATATTATAAACTTAAAATATTAAAAATTATAAGTTTGGGCAACTTTTGTAATTTATGAAAAGTTAAAAAGAGCATTATTACCACAAGCCCAAAACTCTGGGCCATTTTTGTAATTATCCGAAAAAATTGTCTTCTTCATCCTTAGAACAACAGCAGCCAGTACGCAAGCTTTTCCAAGCTTTCATGGCGGATTTGACTTGCCCCTTGGATCCGTTTGAGCTTAACACCCATTGGGCATTGAAGATCACATTAAAACACACATATTCCCTCATTGAATTGATTAAAATGGAGACGAAAAATCCGGGATTTGTCCACAAACGCATCTCGTCACTTTCTAGGGAAAATTCACAAATTTGCAAAATTGATCTGATCGGGTATGATATGTCAAAAAATTGCCCATTTAGTAACAAGCACTACAAATTTATTATTTATTTTGACTAATCGGTATGATATGTCAAAAGATTTGACTATAACGACTGTATGTAAAAAAAGGAGTAAATAAAACATATCAAAAAAAAATATTAAGAAACATAATATCTACAACTAATACTTCCTAAATAAAATAAACACCATATCAAAATTCATGCATTTTTTTAAAATTAATATTTATTTGTCAGTACAATATCCAAATCAAAATTCATTTTTATTATATTTTTTCTAGATTATAAAATTTAATCTAATCATAAATATCTCATCTAAATGATATATCATTTATAATAAGATAATTTAATGTTGTTTTATTTTTTTATTTTTGAGGAGGAAAGAATTCGAAGTACCCGACATAACAACGTCGGATAGATCGAGAGGCCGATAAATCGGCGCTGGTCAAAACCGGACACGAAGAACAAAACAACAAGTATGGAAATTACAACCAAAACTAAAATACTCCTCTAAAAGAAATAAAATACTAAAGTAAAACATGATTGGTTTTTTGATGATGAAAGAATTCAAATATCGCAAAATATTTAAGTAGATATTTATTGTTTTTGGAACAAAATTATTTCAAAATTAGTTTAGATAGTATTAAGGGACTATGTATTATTATATCTTTTAACTAATTTATGACACCTTTATATTTCTAAATTTACAAGATTGCCCATTTATATGATTGGTTTTAAGCCTTGATGTCTATTCTACTATATAGTACTAAAGTAAAACATAGCTAAGACCATTTGTCGTTTTGACATCGCGCTACATCATTTATTGTCACATGTCTACTCCTCATCGTGTCACATAACTAAATTATCTTTTTTCTATTATTAATATTATATAAAACATTTTAGATATAATCCTGATTTCCTTTTTAACATATAGATTATTCACATTTGATCCTGATTTCCATATTAGATAGAATACATTAGATATTTTTCAAATATTCTATTTTAACTTTTCAATTTAATTACTCACAGTTTATTCAAATTTATGTTCAATTCATTTTATTCTAGGTATATGACTTTTTTTAGCAGAGGTATATGACTTGATTCAACATATTATATATGTATGAAATCGCATTGATCTTTGATAATTTATTATTAGTAGAGATTTCTATATATTATCATACTTATCTTAATTTCATTTATATTGTCACTAATTATATATTTTAAAAAAAATTACACTCTTGTTATTTAACGCATTGCCCTACATTTCGTCATAGCGCCTACCCTATGTCCGTGAATTGACCACATAGGAACTAAGTTTGTTTGTGAATTAATCACGGATGAAACAAGCTGGTCCGTGAATTGACCACGGACGGACCAAGTTGGTCCGTGAATTGACCACGGACGGACCAAGTTGGTCCGTGAATTGACCACGGATGGACCAATGTGGTCTGTGAATTGACCATGGACGGACCAATGTGGTCTGTGAATTTACCACAAACGGACCAATCTGGTCCGTGAATTGACCACATACGAACTGCTTTCGTCCATGACAGACGAAACACATAAATCAACCGTTGCCTTAAATATTACTTGTCCCCACCTAACAGAATTTAAATACCCTCATCTCTTCATATATTACGGAATTCTTTAACCAAAACACTCTTCCACCATAAAAAAAAATCTTCCACCCTCAACAAAAACTATCTCATATATTATGGAAAATCATGATGATTTCTTTGATTTCATGATTGGATGGGATGATTCATTAATGTTTTCACAATGAGGTAAGTTTTTTTAATTTTTACTTAAAACTTGAGTTTTTACTTTACAAATACATGTACATGAAACTTTTTATTTCTACTTTATTTGCAAATTTTGCAAGTTAAAAGTCTAAACTTTAACTTGATTAAAGATAGGTGTTGCAAATAGATTGTTTTTTGATGTTGTTCTAGCCATAAATTTGTGATTTTGATTAGTTATAGGTAAATTTTTAGTGTTTGTAACTTGCATAATTTGCAAGTGTAAATCCGTAGAAAAAATCACTATCGAATCCGTAGAAAAAACTCATTTCAATTACAAAGTTTCGTCCGTCACGGACGGACCAAGCTCTATCGTCACAAATGAGTTTTACTGTAACAGAAACGAGTTGTTTTGTTTAGGTATTATAACTCACTTAATTTGTTTTATTGTTTGAACAAGAGAACAATGAAATTTATATTGATCTTAATGACTTAAGCCTTAATGACGAGTTTGTACAAAATGAGACGTCTTCTTCGTACATACCAAAATTTTCACTTGGGGTGTTTGGCGATGGATTTGTACCCTCAGGATCACTTCCGATAGCATCAACATCACAAATTCGTAGTGGTTTCCACGAGTACATGCAAAATTTACTCAAGTGCAGTTTGGGTTTCCATTATTACATACACAACGGCAGTTTAGGGTGCTCGTAGAGGATTTAAACCAAGTTTCAGCTGATTATTCTGAGTTGTTTACCACATATAATGTGTTTTACATTAGGGATGAGGCAATTAAGTGGGTTAAAGAGATAGGGATTCAAAATAACATGTGCATCATCACCTTAGAAAGACTATGTTGTTGTGTGAAAGAGAAGGAACGTAAACCCATCAAAAGGAGAAGAAAATAGAGTCTGGAAAAAACACAAAGATAAAGAATTGTGGGTGTCCCTTCAAATTGATGTGTCGTGAACATCCTAGGGGATCATGGAAGATCGATGTAGTACATGGAACTCACAACCATGAGATTGAGTCCAATTTATATGAAGCATGCACTAGCTGGCAAGCTCACAGATGAGTAAAGGAGATTGGTGTTGCGATGACAAATACACATTATACGACAACCCATATTACAACTGCACTAAGTGAGTCCAATGGAACTGCACTAGAAAGAAGCAAGTGTACAATGAGTGGTATAATGTATGATTAATGGTTGGGATGGAAGGAAGAACAGTTGTCCAATAATTCTTCCTTAAATCTAATGAGTACAACAACTATATGGAGCATAAGGCGGACCCTAAAACCAATAAGATCACTGACGTTTATTTTCGTCAGCCCGGATTCCATATCACTCCTCAAGGCATTTCCATATGTATTATTGTTGGACTCTAGCTACCTACAGTACAAACAGGTAAGTATCGCACAACTTTCTATTATATAGTTATTTGAATATGTTATTTTATTATACAATAACATGTTTCTTTATGTGCATGTATGAGTTCCCTTTCCTAGAAACTGTAAGATTCACTTCTACATGGAAGAATTACAACATAGTGGGGGAATATCTGGAACATGAGAGGGAAGAAAACTACTTAGGGGGTATAAAGCAGCTTGCCATACTTTGTGGGCGTGTACAGAGAACACCTATATGCATAGTGCCAGATCAAGAGCTTGCCTTGATGAATGTAGTGGATGAAATGTTTCCAAAGGCAAAGTACATCCTTTGTAGGAGTCATGTATACAAGAACATAGAGGCTAGAGCTAAGAAAGTCATTAAGCATGTAGACATTGCAACAATGTTTGCAAATGCTTACAAGGAATTGTTTAAGGAAACAATAGTAGAGGCATACGATCAGTGGGGGTTGCTCAAAATTGAGGTTGAATTGAGCGCCAGAAAAAGTCTGCTTTAGTATGTAAGAAATTAGTGGCTTGAACCGTATAAGGACATAATTATGTCAGCTTGGACGGATAAAATTTTGCCGTTAGGAACTACCACGACAAACAGGTTTGTGCAATATAATATGTTCAATGCTATAATTTCAAGGCTATACATGGATAGAGTATGATTATATGTCATTTCTGTTAATCAACAGCAGGGTTAAAGAAGAACACTCGTCTTTGAAAAACTTCTTGACTACTTCACATGGTAGGTTAGACACTTTATTAGGTCAATATAATTCCATGATGCGCATCCAAGTAAATGAGATCAAGACCACCTTCAACATGAGATTGATTAAAACCTAATCCCCAAATTAACATTAACCATGTACAACTACAACAATTTAACATATAGAAATTAACATAAACAGTATCATTTACAATTTGAAAAAATCTAATGAATTTGATTAAACCGTGATCCCCAAAAGAACATGCACTAAGTTGAACAAATTTGATGAAATAAAACAAAGAAATTACCTTGAAGTAGTGTAGTATTCAAGAGATTTCGAAGAATTTTAACCCAAATGTATCAATTTGAGCTCCTTGATGGAAATTTGGTTGATTTTGAGTTGAGAAATGAGCAAAACAGGAAGAGAGGTTGATAGTTGAAAGGTGAAGAATGAAAGTGACATATGATGTAATTAAAAGAATATTAGATAGATATATATATATATATATATATATATATATATATATATATATAGGGTGAGCTCTATTTAACAATGACTTTTTTTAATATTTTTTAAAATATAAAATTGATATATTTTTAATAATAAAAAAAATATCAATATAAAATTTTATTCAAGTCCCATATATGACATGAGAAATGAGTTAGTATCATTATAATTTACCAACAAACTGTAACTAAAAAAATCACCAACAAACTTAGTTCTTTTTCCCCAAACTTAGTTTGAAAATTTGATATAAGAAAATCGTTATTGGCCTTTTTACATACCAAATAAGATCCCCAATCTTCATCACATCCAATACATGTAGTGGAAAAACATTTTTTTTCACCTATTTATAAAAACTAAGAGTCTAATCTGTTTTTTCTAATTAATGCCCAATCCAAATAGCAATAGTATTTTCTTATCATATTAAACAAACATTACATCATTTTCTTTTTTGGTAGAAACATCATTTTCTTGTATAACATGAAAGTGAAGTACTATTACTTCCTACAGTAGGACGGAAGCTGAAAAGTTGGAGTGGGAAGACGAGGATTTTTCATACAAGTTGCGTTTGAGTATCAGATACAATCAAAACACAAGACCAAACATGCTATAGGGTAAAGGCTGATGCCTATCATAGTAAGATCATCTGATACATTTGGGCCATTACTGTACAAAGATAGCTTAGATTCAGATGATATAAGAAAAGCATAAGCATTACAGACTGATACAACTTGCCTCCAAGTTTCAGTTTCTATACATAGGTGACCTTTCCGCGGTGAGAAGATGGGCACCAGTAGCCTTTCAAGTGCAAGACGCTTGGAGTGATGGAGGTTTACTGATCTCCGTTGATGCCAAAGATTCGAACCTAATGTGTTCAGAAATATAGCATAGGATGCTGGTAGTCGGTTGTATGAGAGGCGATCAAGTACCTGTCAAATCAATGAAATCATGACCAAGGACTGGGTAAATTGTACTCCTTCTGTCCCATATTATTAGTACTATTTTGACCGGGTTCAAATGTCGAAGCGAGTTTTGTATCGTTAATATCTCTAATTACATAACCCTAAAAATTATAATTTTTTGATATTATTAAAATACTCGTTGAGACGAATCAAATAAGACCCCATATGACTATATTATTTCTTATATATTGGAAGAAATCGTGAAAATTTTCTTTAATTGTAAACAGTATAAAAAAAGCAAATGAGACTTATAAACTGGGACGGATGTACTAACAGTGAAGAGCTGTAGAAATAATTTTCATTGAAATGGGGATTTTCTTGAAATCATTCCATTGAATAGACACGTATAACTGAGATAGCTAGATAGAAAAATCATATATTCAACAATGTAGACCAGCTATGAGATCTTTTTGAGTGATATCTCTTATTTATGTATATAGTATTATCTCTAGGATATTGTATGTGTATTTATACACTTATAAATTTCTCTCACATGGTATCAACTTGATATCGTTCCTCAAAATTCTCAACATCCTCCTCCTTCTTCTCCAACTATATCGACCTCTGATCCAGATCTACCATCACAACCGCCGGTTACCCACACCACCACCACCACCCGTCATCGACCCCAACTCTCATGCAGTCACCAACGCTACCTTCGACAGCCCCATAACCCTCACCCGCAATCCATCTGAAATCGCCATGGCTCAGGCTCTTCATGTCGCATCCATCAAAACTCATGTCTCTTTCCCCCTCGATCTCAAATAATCCAACTATATCAAATGACGCTCTCTTTCTCGTCCTCGTTGGAAAATTTGTCCTCCTATTCCACATTGATAACTCACCCCTCCCAACCCTACGGATCTTACACGGCAGATCCTAGACTTCATCGTCCTCTCCTGGATGTATAGATCCATCTCGCACAACATCTTTGAAATTGTTATGAAGAATGGTTCCATTGCTCAAGAGGTTTGGAATTCCATTTAGAACCTCTTTCTCGACAACAAGAAAAGCATGGCGATTCAACGGGAGACCGAATTTCGGGGCCTTGTTTAGGGCTCTCAGAACATTATGGACTATTTTCAAAAACTCAAAACTCTGGTTGATAGTCTAACAGATGTTGACAATCCCATCTCCGATGAAACCTTGGTGCTTCAAACCATTCGAGGTCTCAACAACGATCTCCAAACCATGGTTGCAGTCATCACGATGCAGCGCCCCTTCCCCACTTTCCAGGAATGTCGAAGCATTCTCCTCGTAGAAGAATTCTACAGGGAAAACATATTGTCTAACAAAGCAGCCCTTGTTGCCACAACTTGCATCCTGCTATGCCTGCTCTGCTGCCCATTCCTCCTTAAGACCCGACGGTCCCGACGCCACACACCAACACCCAATACAATAGTAACTTTCGAGGCCGCGTTAGAGGCCGCAACGGCGGTAGTGGTTGGTCTCCCTAGAAGCAACAACAATGGAAATGGCCTCATACCAGCCGTAGTGGCCCTTTAATCCTCCGCAGTGGGCCGCATGCTCCTTGGTGCCGCTTCTCGTCAGCCATCTCAGTTCCAGTCTCAGCAACATGCCATGGTCTCTCAGTGGGACCAACAGACGTTGATGAACGACCTTAACAGTATGAGTCTTCAACAACCTCAAGATGGATGGTATATGGACACTGGTGCTTCATCCTATATGACATCCAATTCAAGTATTCTCTCTCCCATTTTTAATCCTGGTATCTGATTGGACAAAAACCAACCCACAAGCGTATGGGATCAATCGTAGCTTTTCAAGTATCGTTCCCACGAGGACTATGTAGTATCGTTTGTAACTTTAACTGGTAAGCTAATCCAAAAGAAGAGAGTTTTCGTTAAACTAATAACTAAGAATTAAGAAACAAATGAAAATCATGATTGTGATCAATGGAGGGAAGTCATCTAAGGCAATGGATCACCACAACTATGCTTTAGTAGACTCAACTAGATAAATGTATGAATTTAACATCTCTTTGTTGAAGGTAACTATCTTAGGTAATTACTAACTCCTGCCAGATGATAGTAAATGTGTATGAATTTAACAAACAATCGTTGTCGCATAGAGCTAATCAAGATCTAGACCCTTTGGGCACTTAGAATCTAAGGTCAAACTGAACTAACATCCACTCTCGTGAATTGCTAAATCCAATCTAATCTTACGGTTTCTATGATAGTTATTAATCCATAAGAGAAATTAAGACGCTCTCTCAATAATAAAATCTCATGTTCAAATCCTAGAAATCCAATATAAGTTATTACCTCTACGTCTCAAACCATATCTGACTACCTATTAATGTTATAACCTCTCGGTCTCAAACCCTAATAGGATCCAATTCGCATAAGCTACAATGGTATTAAGCACACTAGGAATGAATCAACAAATTTTCAGGGTTCCATCCAGACAATTATTAAACAAGTCTACCTACGCATAGGAATCACCCCAACCCTAGAAATATGAAGTTAACTAGACATAATCGTACGAACAATCAAAGAAATCATATTAACGATGGAAATCATAAACAAGATTAAAGAGAAAAGGAAACTTAGTCTTAAATCCAGTAGAACAATCTCCAAAGTTGAAATCTTCACATGGCGGCAAACAACTAGGTCTAGAGAGTCAAAAAAAGTGGCAAAAGATACATCTACAAACCTAAAATGAAGTATTTATACCTAACACAAAAGGTTTTAAAAAATAAAAGCAATCCGGGTAAATCGCATGGGCCGCACCTTGACTGTGCAGAAAACACACGGTCAAGCACACGGTCCAAAATTCTATAGAGTGAAAATGCACGGCCGTGGGCAAAACGCACAACCAGATCTTGAAGGTGAGAAAAACGCACGGCCGTGCGGTGGAGCGCACGGCCGGTGCAACAAGAAATCACCGCCTGCATGGCCGTGCGTTGGAATGCACGACTATGATCGTCCAATTTTCCGCGAGGAAAGCAGTTCGCGGTTCACACGTAACCAACTTCGGCTCGTCTCTCCCGGAGGCCTCTCTCCCCGTTCCCCGTCGGCTGTCTCTGGTCACGCCAGACGTCGTTCGGTCCCGAGCTCCGACCTGAATAAGAAGAGGGGCCCGAGGGTGACCCCGGACTTGCCACTCCGACGCTCAAGTCAGTACTCAATCCGCAAAGAAGAGTAGTAAGGGCGGTGGAGTATGGAGTACGATAGAGCTACAATGGCGGAAAGAGTATCGAGTACGATGAGGCTACAGTGGCGGAAATCGTCAAGAGTACGGTGTAGCTACAGTGGCAGAAAGAGTATAGAGTAGGGTGGATCTACAGTGGCAGAAAGAGGTATAGAGCACGGGTTCGGTTTTAGCCGATATAGTGGGAGAGAAAGACCAACCAGAGAGAGGGTGGAGAATCCTTTTCTCAGTTACAGTCTCCCCCTTTGTAGCTTCTATGGGGGTCGCAGAGCTCGCGGCTGGTGACGGTGCTCGCCTTCCTTCTTGTCCCCGGTCTCCTTCTTTGCTAGATTCCTTCTTGTACACTTGCGGTCGGAATGGGCTTACTACATGTAATCTCTCTTGTAACCTTGATTGACATGAATAAAGAATGCGTTTTTGGCTTACTTGCTCATCCATGTGTTTATTGCTTGCTCTCCTTTGAACGTGTTTGCATTGTTTTTTTTTCTTATGTCCGATATCTTGCTGATGGGCCGCAGGCTAAGCTCGCGGGTGTTGTGATCTTGCCTCGTGGTGTAACTTTCTCCATTCGCTTCATTGTTGTTCCTTTGTTAGCGGACAGACTGCCGGGGCCCGAAAGGCTGCTTCAATCCTCCATGAGCAAGGATGACAAGCCGGGGAGCGCGCTAAGCATACCGAGGAGCAAGCGCATCAGGCCAGGCGTAGGGCTGAGGAGGCAGAGCAGGAAGTTGTCAGGCTCAACCGATAGGTCGAGGAGGCTAAGATGGAGCTTGCCCGTCTGGGCCAGGAGCGTTCAGGGCTTCTCTCAGAACTTGAGAGCTCGAGGGCTACCACTGTCGGCTTTGCATATCAAAGGCAGACGATCCGGGAAGAGGCAGTGAACGAGTTTGCGAATGGGCTACGTTACAATCGGATATGCGCATACTTTTCGCGCCCTGTGTACGAGGTCGGGGGTCAAGACAGCGTGAACCAGATGGCTCTTCACGGGGATGTGGCTCCTATTGTTTTCAACCCGCGCGCCCAACCAGTAAAGCCAAAGCGGGCTGAGCTTTACCAGCCTCCCTCAGTTGGTCAGGTGGTGGAAGACCATCCCGGCGTTCTATAAGCATGGGGTATGTCTACTCTTTTTGAGGGGTCGACATTGCATGGGAGAGACCGGGGCACAAAGAGGGGTCGCGACGTGTTTGCCTCACCATCTGTTTTTTCGGGGAGCTCTTCGCACCAGGCCGCTCCTCCCTCCGCGGCGGCAGGGGGGAGATCTCCACTTGGTTTCGATATCGTGTTCTCAGACCCGCCGAGTAGCCAGGATCATAATGATGAGCTTTTCGCTACAATGATGGCCGAAGCTTCAAGGGGAGAGGGTCGCTAAGGTGCCACAGACCCTGAGTTACCGGGGGTTGATCACTAAGCCCTGGTCGGGTGGTTCTTTCCGCTTGCTTTTCTCCTTTTTATCTTTTGTTGGTTCCCGCGACGAGTAGACAATTTTTTGAACAATTGCTTTTTTGGTGGATGAACATTTATTACAGCCCTCGGGCTACGGGCGGTTAAGGTCAACCGCTTGCTATATATTGGCCTTTTTCTTGCTCACTTTGCATTGCTCACCTTACTTGCGTGCTTCTACTTTTCTTCCTTGGCATTTCTTGTGTTTGTCATGCTATTTGTTTTTCTTGCAGCTCGCAACAGATGGACCATCCTCCTGATTTTCCTCCCTTGCCGATAACTTACGCTGTGGAGAATCCTCAGACCGTGGCGATGGTAAGGGTTTACTGGAGAGGGCGTCTGTCTAGGTGTCGGGGAGACTGGGCCGTGACTGCCTTTCATCGCTACATTGGCGGGCGTCGGTGGAAGTATACGTTGCTCGCCACCGATTTCACTCTCGACACCATTTTCGATTTGCCTGATGTCGAAGATCCCAACTACATCGTTCGGGGGTTTCATTATTGCCCGGCTCTCTGCTTGCCGACCCTTCGACTCCCCTACTTCTTTGCGGACTGGAAACTTTACCTTAAGGTGGTACACTGAAGCAACAACTTGGAACTTGTTAAGGGACACTCGCCCAAGGATCGCATTGTACGCGGAGGGTATCCTCAAAACCATAAAGTCTACCGATTCAGATCTGCATGGGCTTCCTTCATCCCCCAGGATGAGGTCCAGGTGACACCATCGGAGACGGCGACCCTTTCTCCCGAGAAGTAGACTAACGAGCAGTTAGTGGGGCAGAGTTCTGCGGGCGGGATCTCTAGTTGCAGGAAGGCGTCCGAGTATAAAATGTCCGCGGAGCTTCCCGTGTCAATCAGGAACCACTTAATGAGCTTTGTCCCGAACTGAGCATGTATGACCAAGGGGTCATAGTGCGGGGTTTCCACCACCTCCGCGTCCGCTTCTGTGAAAGAGAGTCGGTGCCCCCACAGGCAAACTTTTCGCAACGCTGAGTACTGGTATTACGGGGTGATGCCTCCCTCCTTGCGCGTATCCACGCGCGGCCCTCATGCTTTCTCCCCACGGACTTGCGCCGCGTGCGATTGTTCCCACTTAACCATTCAAGGAAGGGAAGTTATCCCTCCGCGGAGGGGGCAGGGGAGGCGACGGGTTCTTGCTCATTCCCCTGCTCATTGCTCTGTAGCCTCGGGCGAATAGAGTCCCCAAAGTAGGCTTCTTCGCCGGGGACCCGTATCCCATACACTCGTTGTTGCCGTGGGTTTTGGACTGATGGTACAAGCCGAACTTTTGGGGAGGTTGTCCTTGTTGGGGTGATGCTAGGGACTTGGAGTGGTTTAGAAAGGGGTTGTACCACGGGGGCGGTGGATTCATCGAAACTGTGTTCATCGGAGCTCGCTCTGGGGCCTTCCCTTTGTCCGCGGCTGTGGCAGGCCTCCTTTGTTCCCATGGGCCCTGGTACCTTCCCTTAGGCTCATTCCGGGATGCATTCGGGGGACCGCGGTACAAGCTTGCCATTTCCTCGGCTCGGATATGGGTGTTGGCCTTATCTAGCAATTTGGAGTAGGTTGTCGGCTCCTTCTTGGTGACCGAGAACTTGAAGTCTGAGTTTGTGAGCCCTTGTATGAACACAATCTTGGCCAACTTCTCGTCGAAATCGCACACTTGTATCACCTCAGTTGTGAACCTCTTTACGTACGAGGCTAGGCTCTCCGCCTCTCGCTGTCTTAGGGCAAAGATTTCTTGTATTCAATGGCGTCTTCTCCTCGAGCTTCTGAAGTGCGTTAGGAATGATTCCTCTAGCCGTGGGAAGTTGCCAATGCTCCCCGCTGGAAGGTTAATCATCCATGTAAGGGTTGCTCCAGTAAGCGAGCTAGGGAATAACTTGCACATGGTTGGTCCATTCGCTCGACTGGACAACATCGTGTACTTGTACTTTGAGATGTGGTCCTGGGGGTCTCCCTCACCGGCATACTCCCCCATGGTTGGAATCGCGCTAGCGTCAATTAGAGGAATTGTCATCAGTACCTCGTTCGTGAAGGCGATGGAGCCGTAGTATAGGGCCAGGAGGTCGGCGAGGTCCTAGCGTGCTTCGGGCCCATCCGCGGCGGGGTAGGCTCCGCGTGTGAGAAGTTGTTTCTCCTCTCATGATGGTGGTGCATGTCGGGTGCGCTAGCCGTTGGAGCTAGCCGGGCAGGGCCTGCTTGTTGTGCGGGTCGGGCCTGTCTTGCTCCCCTTGGGGATAGAGGGAGGTTTGGAGTGGTTGGTTCGGGTGTTGGCATGTATCCATACCCATAGGGTGGGTATGGCTCTTGTGGAAACCCATATTGAGGGTATGGCTCTGTTGGTACATAAGGGGGTGCTCCTAGGGGTGCGTACGGCCCCCAAAAAGCCAGGCCTGTGTGCTGCCACCCTTGGAACCCCTGGAAGTTTTCCTCCTCCACGTTCATGAAAGGGTGTTGCGCGCTCGGGGTCTGGGGTTCGTTAAACCCAGTCTGTCTGGTGCGGTTGGTGGATTCGACTTCTGACATGGCTGGAAATGTACTAGTTGTGTGAGGAGTCCCCACGGTCGGCGTCAGTGTGATCATCCCGTTTTTCGCAAGGGAAGTAGTTGGCGATTCACATGTAACCAACTCTGGCTCGTCTCTCCCGGAGGCCTCTCTCCCCGTTCCCCTCCGGCTGTCTCCGATCACGCCAAACGTCGTCCGGTCCCGAGCTCCGACCTGAAAAAGAAGAGGGGCCCGAGGGTGACCTCGAGCTTGCCACTCCGACGCTCAAGTCAGTACTCAATCTGCAAAGAAGGGTAGTAAGGGCGATGGAGTATGGAGTACGATAGCGCTACAGTGGCGGAAAGAGTATCGAGTATAATGGGGATACAATGGTGGAAAGAGTCTAGAGTACGGTGTAGCTATAGTGGCAGAAATAGTGTAGAGTACGGTGGAGCTACAATGGCAGAAAGAGTATAGAGCACGAGCTCGGTTTTAACCGATAGGGTGGGAGAGAAAGACCAACCAGAGAGAGGGTCGATAATCCTTTTCTCAGTTATAGTCTCCTCCTTTATATACCTAAGGCCTAATAGCCCTTTGCGTTGTGCAGCCAGACCAGGCCATGAGGGGGTACTCGGACCGAGTAGCCGGGTGGGGCCGGGAAGAAGCTGGCAGAGTAGAGCGGGAATGAGGGTCGCAGACGGTATAGTCGGGTGGAGCTACGATAGTGCTACTTGGGGCCTTGCTTCGAGTTGGGTCGTATTACTAATTGGGCTTCTCCCCTTCTTGGGCCTGCGTACTTGGGCCGGGCTAAATCCGGCTCCTACAACGACCCTCTTAAAGAAATTCGAACCAACTACACAGCCTCCTATGAGTTTTTGCGCAACTCTCGTATTAGCTCGATTCCGCCGAATTTGCCATGGTTTGCCACGTTAGCCTCCAGACGACTGCAAGGGTATCATCAACATCCACATAAAGTACCAAAAATCCACCAAAGTACCTGAAATGCACAATTTTCTAGTGTAGACATCCATAACAAATAAAACGATGCAACTAGCTATAAATGCAAACTAAAATGCATAAAACGACCTAAACTATAACACAAATGCATGTCCTTAATATGTACTAAATGGATGTTATCAATATCTTCTCTTCTTCTAAAATAATTGTGGGAAATGGACAAAGCCTACCCATCACAAACATTGGCCACACCAAACTCACCAAAGCGCCTAACACACACCTGCAAAATGTCCTTATGACCCCAGGTCTCATCAAAAAAATTAATTTATGTTCAGAAATTTACTAAGGATAACAACTATTTTGTCGAATTCGACCCTTTGGGTTTTCTATGAAGGATCTACCTACCAGGAAAGAGATAATCAAATGCAATAGTGGTGGTGATCTGTACCCCTTGCTTCCTCCATCCACTTCACAACATTTTGTGTATCAACTTTGCTTTGATTGTTCACTACATTACTATATATTTGTGGGTCACATTAATAAATATTTGTTCACCAGTTTCACTTTGTTTGTTCACCAAATTCGCTTTGATGTACAAAACAACCATTTTTGGTCCACTATTTAGAGTAATGAATTGCACACGAAAATTTCTGAAACTTCATTTGTTTTGTTTATCGATGTTTGTTGTTATTTCACATTCATCTAATGCATAATTCATGCTTTTATTCAGTTTTCATTCAAAGATACTACAATTTTTCTAATTTTGATCAAAAGACATACCTGAACTCATGTTTTTGTTGTTGCGTTTTTTTCACATGAGCCTCGCTTGTCTGTTTTTGTGATTGAATTATTTGAGCACAATGTTCGTTTTTTTATTTTCGAAGGCGATTTCGTTGTGCACAACCTTCGCAAGGAAAATTTGTGTAATATTTTTTGAAGGTTTGGGATTTACGTAAAGATTTGTTGCTTTATTCATAACAGAAGGATGAATGTTTGAGTTTCACGCGCCCGTGTCAATTAAGTTTATTTTATTTTAATCTTTGAAGCGCGCTTTCTGCTCTGCTGGATTGCCTCTGTTTGGACGGTCTAGATTTGTTCGCGGGTTTTCATTATAACAATAGTTTGCACCAGATCAGCGCTCGTTCGTTGAAATTATCAAGTGCAAACTCCACCAAAACTTAACCTGGTTTTATCATATACAAACTTGAATAACCCTCAATCTCTAGTATCAACTTTCAGAATAGCTTTTGAATGCCTAAATTATATAAAAGCACGAGTGTAGACACCAGATGCAAAATAAATTAAACTAATAACAAAATAAATAAAATATGCATGAAAATGATCTAATCTAATATGTAACTAGACTCAAAATATGTATAAAATAGGTGTTATCACACATCATGTGCATCACAACAACCATGAGTGTGCATCATAATGAATGTGTATAGCACAAATGAGTGCATCGTAGCACACATGAATGTGCATCGTAGTGCTCATGAATGTGCATTGTAGTACGAAGTACACCATCTAGCATGCAATACTGTTCGTACAGTCTGCACGAAAAAAACGTTTGCATATAATTAATTCACTCTCTATATATATAATTATCTATTTAAGTTTTTACTTCTTATATTTTTTCCTTACAAAGATTTCACATCTCAAATTATAATCGCTTCTCCTTTCCACTTCGATAAATCTCATCTCTTGTGAACATTTCTTCTCCTCTAGCCATTATCTTATCAATTTCTACTTTTCTACTCCAATTCAAATGTTTGAACTCAAAAATCCCCAAACCTAATTGGCAAAATCTTGTAACGAACTATGAACTTGAATCGAGAAAATAAGTGAAATTCTGCATAACTCAACCGTGCATACGAAATATTACACTAGTTATGTATTATTTAGAAAAAAAAATGAATATGCCTCACAAAGAAAACATAGCACAATGAATAAGCGGAGGACGGTCGGTGATATAGCTTTTGGTGCGAACGTATTTGCAGCCCACTTTCAACTTCAATAAGCAAAATGACATATCAAATACTCCATTCATCATATATTAGCATGCATACTCCATGCCTCCCTATTTTCAATCACTACTTTGTTCTTCTTTTCGAGCTAATGCATGTTTTTTTCTTTATTAAAACCTAAAGAGGATAAACCAACTTTAGAAAACAAGTTTAAAACTCCACTATACAATTCCGTTGGATCTAAAGTTGGAACATAATTAAGCCTAATATATAAGATTGGTAACTACTGCTTCTATTGTCAATTAATTTATGATGAAATCCACTATTGGACTTGTCTATCCATGTATGCTTGTACGTTCACGACCGCACTCTACCTATCTACCTATTGGCTAATGGACTTTATCAAATCCAAAGCTTGGAGCTGCAGATACGTGCACGACCTAATTCAGCAGGACAACATCAGCTAGTGGACATTTTCAACATGAAGTGGGAAATTCAGATGTGGAGCTCCACGAACACAGCACAGCACTTTTTGTATTTCCTAAAAATCAGGTCAAGTGTAATAAGCCATATATCTTTTCTGCTATTGGGTCACTTATCATATGTCTAAATAACAACTACACAAATCATCCAAGTGAGCATATTATATTTAGGGCTCGTTTGGTTTGAACTTGTGGAAACGGTAACGAAACGAATCTAGTCCACTTTGACATCATGATACATTTATCAATTTTTTTTATCTTGGCTTGTGACTCTAAAATTTGTTTGTCAAGAGAAGGGAGAAAAGAAAAGATTTCATCATTTTACAACCCATCCTTGTATTGGGGATACAAATATCCTTCATCATAGTGTCAAGTGAAGGGGGAAAGAAAACGATTTCATCATTTTGATAAATGAATAATGACATTAAATTAGACTAGATTCATTTTCTTTCCGTTATCGTTTTCGCAATTTAAAACAAACGGGGCCTTAGTGTATATCAGTATATAAGCATATCTCCCTTTGTATATGATGACTTTGCATGTATACCTAAGAAAGTCAGGTTTTGAAGCTGACCTTTGTTTGAAGTTATTAAAATTGGAAGTGCTGACCTAACTAGCTAGACCCACCACTTCATCTCTGCCAGCTATGTAGTAAGCCATATATATATGGTTTACAGAGATCACAGAAACACAATGCAGTTGTCATACAAGATAGGGCACATAAGAATTGATATATCATCAGGTAGACTGGAAGCTGCTGTAATCAACTCATAACAGAGTCACACTTGAGACTGAATTCCCGGTTTTCATTTACTCTTTTACCCTTCCTCCTCCCAACATTTGTTACAATTGAAGATATGGGTTGGGGAGGTGAGACGTCCAAAGCAACCGTGCCGAGTGAGGCATCAACGGTGTTGGTATCCAAGTTTTCTCTACGAGAGAGAGCTTGGTTACCGTTACAAGGTCTTGTTATGAGGTTCCTGGACAAGATACGGATTCTCTTGCTGAGTTCTTGGAACATTGGTGTCAATGAGCCTAATAAGCTGATCCACTGTATAAAAGTGTCACTAGCCCTCTGTGCTGTGTCCCTGTTCTATTACATGAGGCCTTTGTATAACGGCGTTGGAGGAAATGCCATGTGGGCAATTATGACAGTTGTGGTTGTCTTTGAATACACAGTTGGTAACTACTATTCTTTGTTCTAATCTTATTTACTGCTATTCTTATGTTCTGAAACTAAGGGTCATGAACCTGTACATTGTATCAAAACTGCAGGTGCAACTCTCAGCAAATGCATCAACAGAACAGTGGCAACTATCCTGGGAGGATCCCTAGGGGTTGGAGTTCACTGGATTGCAAGTCAGTCTGGGGAAGAGTTTGAGCCTATAATTCTTGGAGCTTCAATTTTCATATTTGGTAATAACTCTAACTAACTCGGTAAACTTGTTGATAGGTTGAAATTTTGAAATTAATTGCATGCTAACCTTTTTCTTCTGTGTAGCTGGAACAGCCACCTTCTCGCGGTTCATCCCAAAGGTGAAGGCCCGGTTTGATTATGGAGCTCTGATCTTTATCCTCACCTTCAACCTGGTCTCTGTGTCAGGATATCGAGTTGATAAGTTGTTAATGCTGGCCCAAAAAAGGGTATCAACAATTATGATTGGTACCTCATTGTGCATCATCATTAGCATGTTCTTTTGTCCTGTGTGGGCTGGGAATCAGCTTCACAATGGAATTATTAACAATCTTGAAAAACTTGCAAATTCTCTTGAAGGTAAATAACACTTTAATTTCTATAAAAGAACCGATCAGATCATACCTTCAATGCTGATTGCTGAAGTTTTTTCCTTTTTTCCATTTTTCTTCTAAACTCAGCTTGTGTTGAAGAATACTTCATGAACATGGAATCTTCTAATGTCTGCAAAGAGGATGTTAAAAAGAAGTCGCATGGGTATAAATGTGTGCTGAACTCTAAGGCAGCAGAAGAGTCAATGGTGAGTAAATCATTTTCTATTGTCTTTTGCATGTCACTTTTGTGTAATGCTTGGTACTAATGAACGTATACATGCATACACAGGCCAACTTTGCTAGATGGGAACCAGCACATGGCCAATTCAAATTTGGACATCCATGGAAATTGTACCTCAGGATTGGTGCTAAGATGAGAAACTTTGCGTATTGCATTGATAATCTTAACAACTGCGTAAGCACAGAAGTTCGGGTATGTGCCCATTATTCAGAAAGATGTACTCAGATTTTCTTCATCCTACAACAAAGAGCACCTGAAAAGCCAACAAAAATACAAAAATATGTCAGTATGATTTATAATGGGTCTTGGTGTTTCCACCTTTTATTGGCAGAAGGTTCCCGAGTCATTGAAGGGGATCATCGAGGATGAATGCTTGAAAGTAAGCTCTTGTTCTTCCAAAGTGTTGAAAGAACTGGGCGCCGTGATTAGAGCCATGAAGAAGTCACCCAAGATTGAGATTTTAGTAGGAGAAATGAACTTTGTAGTGCAGCAGCTCCACAATGCTGTGAAGACACTTCCTAAAGAGTTTGCTCATCCAACAACACAGCCATCTCTTGAAGCTGAGTATTGTGCGGATATGAATGGTGAGCAACCAGAGGAGAAAACACCCCGCCTGTCTCTGTTTGAGGCTCTACCAATGGCTCCACTGCTTGCTTTGTTGACTGAAGCTGTATCAAGAATTGAAGATATAGTAGATGAAGTTAATGAGCTAGCAACGACAGTTAAATTCAAGGATATAAATGACAGCAAGTGAATGTGTGGTTACATTAACTCTTTGGATGGCGAGTAAGTACAGCCCATATAAGGCCATTCACATTCAGAACAACCCAATAGTTAGCCAAATAAATGGGATAGGAACATGCAGCACATTGAATAATAAAGCAACAACTTTTTGAGTTTACCCTAATCCTGTAAAGCAGGCAAATCTAATACCCTGGCTATGATAAAGCCTCCTATTGGAAAACTTTTCAGCGTCAATCATGCAGGGAAAGATGTAATTATTTGAAACCTTTCCAAGAACCTGCTCTTTGCTATATGAGCTTAAGAAAACAGATCATTGAGGATGTCCTCTTTGCACTAATCAGTAATTTGGTACTAAACGGATCTTACTATGGGGGTGACGGGTGTCAGGAATGAATCAATGAACATCTTCCTAACCATGTGAATCAATGGCTTATCTTATTTATCACACGCTAGAGAGCTGAATCAGCCTCACTTGTTCTCAATATGACCAAACTCTTGCATACTCAATGAAGCAATCACGACAAATTTTGCAATTTAAGGGAGAACCCTCGCCTAAGAACTCAACAAAAACGAAGAGGAACGACAGTTGGTTGAGGAATAAGGTCGAACACCTTCAGGGCTTGAGGAAGGCGAAGGTGGCATGGACTCTGGACTACGCCGTCGCGCCATATGAGCTCATGGACTCACTACATAACCCAGATCTCCGCCACTAAAACCCACAATCACATGTAAGTGTCAGAAGGCAGTTTGTTTCTTGTTTTCGCAAATTTTCTGGTTCACAAATCACAATGCAGTAAGTATCCTGTATGTAACCCAGTAATTATTCGCATGGATTTAATAATGGGATTAATCGGTGGCGCGCACACACAGCTGACGCTGCTACCCATCAGACATTCATATGGGGGCAGAAATTGGTGTCGGTCCACAAATCAATTTGGGACCCTTCTCTCTGTCTTCTCCGCAATCGCAGCACACACTGCAAAATCAGGCCGTACCAATTCCAATTTTAACCGGTTGGACCCCCCTTGCAAATAACTCAATTTAGCTTCAAACGAATGTCAATTTATCCTGGCACTCATTATTTTTTTAGATTCCTAGCCCGGTTTAAATGATCATTGTCATTCTACGTTTTAATAGAATACTTAAGGGACTTAGCATCAATATCCACTAGATTAACTATATATTGATTCCTCTCACTCATTATTAATACGCTCTAAAAAAAGGTTAAATCAGCCAAAAAGTTAATCCCTTCAATCTTTAGTTGGAAGAGTTATTTTACCCAATTTAATCAAATATGCTAGCTGTTAAGGTTTTTTTTTTTGAAGGGAAATTAGTTAATCACAAATTTGGCATGGAAAAGTTAAGGCAAGAGATAAATTGAATTGATTTGAACTGAATTGAATATACTCATACAACAAAAAGATCATAGCTTTCGGTTGCCCAGATACAGCTTGTGTTGTAAAGACGGGAGTGGTTGGATTTGGCCCACTTGTGTTAATACAAGCATTAACATATGAAGCTAGCGGAAATTGAATGTGACATGGGAGAAAGAAAAAACAAGTGATAAATTAATAGGAAACAAGTAAACGTGGGCTACCTTATTAGTAGGACTTGCAAATCCCACTGTTGCAAAAAGATAATCCAGGTATGTTCATTAGTGCTTTAATAATGTTACTCAGACATAAGAAACCCATAAAATTGAAATTGCTTGGCATGGAATGGGATCCCGCATGTAGGGGCCGACTCATATGGGGCTCACTTGAAGCATGTAGTCTTATTCGGAATTAAAAAAATATTTATATTTTATTTTTTAAAATGTTTTTCAAATATTTTTTAAAATTAATGTCTTAGTAAAAATCTCAAAAATTAGTTTTATACATTTGTTATGCATAATTCTAAAAAATACTTAAAAACATAATTTTATCGAAATTTGCGTACAAATCTTTCAATAAAAAATACAATATGTTTTCTCTATATCTATCCTTTTATGTGTTAAAATTTTCAAAATTTAGGATTTATCTGATTTGCAAATTTTGAAATTAATTTTTTATACAAATTTTGAAATTACACAGTGAAAGTAGTTTGTAATTATGAAGTTTGTTTAAATTGTGTAATTTTTTTTATCAATTTTGAGTAAAATTCAATTTGAGATTCGAAAATATGGTTTGTTTGAATTTGGGTTATTTGTATAAGGTAGACGGTAGCAGTGGCGGATCTAAGGGGGGGCGGAGGGGGCGGCCGCCCCCGCCCCCCGCTAGGATCCGCCGAGCCTAGTATAGTTCGGCAAAAAAAAAAAGTTCGGAAAAATTAAGTGGGATAGCGGTTATTTCATAAAAAGCGTTGTCCATGTCCCTCTTACAGCACTTTAAATAACACTATTTACAACGCTTTTTGAAAAAATCGCTTTCCCAATTTCAGCATTTTCAAAATACCTTTAGACAACATTTCTTTATCAAAAACGTTTTCCCGATTTTCTATTTTTGCGAAGCATCTAATTTAGTTTGTTATGATTATTTTTTTTAAATAAAACTTGTCTAATTTTATTTATAATTAAAATAAGTAGATATTAATTAAATACAATTAATTTTATTTATGGAGAAGTTTATTGTTCAAAGATGTCCTAATTTCAAATATTTAGCTTTGTATAATCCTAATGAGTTAAAATATTAATAATAACATCAGTATATAAAGCATCTAATACAAGAGAGCGCTTTCGACTACTCGTATTTTCGTCCCCCCTTCCGAGTAATCCTAGATCCGCCACTGGACGGTAAACTTTGAAATTAGAGTTTTATATAAGATAGACAATAGACTTTTGCTCTTTAGGATTTTAGTCCCCACTGAATTAATATCCAGCATCCGTCCCTACACTGTACATATTTTACCATTAGTTTTCAGTGTATATAAATACAATTTTTTTTGAAGTGTGGTTCAATTCTCATTTTCCTTGACCATGATTAAAAAATTTCATTATAAATTAATATGTAATTCTTATAATCTCCAAAACGGTCTAAATTCATATATCTTTAAATGGAGAATCAATATGTACAATTTATTATTGGGGAAAACCTATCTGGATAGGTCCATATCTGGAATAAACTCTACCATTATTTTAGAAGCCCTAGCTCTCAAATACGACATCCTTATTGTCAAATAAATTGTAATACGGTAATAAAAGGAGACAACCTTTATATAATTAATTCTAATATATATGTGGAATTGTTCTCAATAAATCAAGACGATAATCTCTAATATCGTTATTTATTTACAATATTTTTTGACAATTTAAATCAACGATATTTCAAAAAATATTTAGAACAATATAAAACTTCAAATTTCCTTCCCCTATGAAAAGAAAAAAAATACAGTGAAACACTAATATTGGTTAGTGATAAGACTAATTAAGTCGAACATACAAGGTAGTCAAACCTGATTTTCAAAGGCCTGGCTTGGTAATACCCTCTCCGTTAAGTTTTAATTGACGTTTTAGGTTTAAGTCCTTGTTAAATTTTAATTGTCATTTTAGATTTTTTTCACCTATTTTTTTCAGATTTATCCTCATATTTAGTAATTTTTTTATTTTTTATTTTTTATTCAGTGATTTCCTATTTTCTAGGAGAAACGTAACAAGAGGAGAATTTCTTTTGATTTTCTGATTTTCTTTTATTTTTTTGTGAGATTTCATAAACAGTAATAAAAAAATAATTAGTCACTAATCATAAGGATAATCTGAGAAAATAATTAATTTCTTATTTTGTCTGAAATTTACTAAAACGTCAATTAAAATTTAACGGAAACGGAAAGAGTATTATTTATGATCAAACCTCCTAAAGATATGCAAAGGAATCTCTTCCAACTTCCAAGACATGATGTGTAGTGGTATTCAAGTGTAATGAATTTCATCATCCAGTTTGTCCTTGTTAAAAAAAAAAAAAAAAACTCGTGCCACGTAGCATTATAAAACATAAATTAAAGACATCTACCTAATTTGCTTAAAGGAGGGAAGCGGGTAAGACAACAGCTACCCCAATACAAACACGTACAAATCAAAGAAAGTTGGAAGAAGAACACACACCGAAGCAAAAAAGTACCTTCTACCCTTGTATCATTGTTAATCCACTATTGTAATACCCATGCCCAAATCAAAATAAAGCCATATATACATATGTCTGACCTAACTCACTTCATTTCTCTCCACCCATGTACTTTGAAGCTTGATTTATTTGTTAGATTTCTTTGGAATTAATCGAAGCGAGGATGAACCAGGAGATGAGCGGCGGCGGCGATGGGGCGGCGGGGGGTGCCGGAATAGTGAACGGCGGGGAGGAGATGAGGGTTGATTACGTGTTCAAGGTGGTGGTGGTGGGCGATTCGGCAGTGGGGAAGACTCAGATTCTTGCAAGATTTGCAAAGAATGAGTTCAGCTTTGACTCCAAGTCAACCATCGGAGTGGAGTTTCAGACTCGGACTCTCACCATCCAATCCAAAGTCATCAAGGCTCAGATCTGGGACACCGCTGGCCAAGAAAGGTTCTTTCTTTCTCTCTTCTTCTCTTTCTCTTCAATTGAGATCGATTTAAATTTGGATTGCTTTTCTTTTGCACAATTAAATTAAATCTACACAGTTCAGAGAGCAAGTGATTCTTGTCCCAACTCCCCAAATGATTTTTTACTCATAATTTTGTCTCTTCCTCACTTTCTTCATCCAGTATTTTTCTTCCTTAATTTTAGGCTGTCATTTTCACTATATGCAACAACTGAGATTACTTTCCCTTGTAATAATCCATTATGATTCTACCAATTATTGTAGCAACTAGCGAATCAAGATTTGATGCCATTATCATGTAGTATACTTTAACATCATTATTAATTGCATTAAATATTTCAACATTTAGAATACCATTAGTACTTGTCCTAAAATATCCAAATTATTCCAAATATCTAGATATTTTGAATATACTAGCATATGTCCATGTGTCTTATACGGGTCTGATTAATGAATTTTGAAATTATAATATTATTAAATATTTATGAATTAAATTGGTAAACTAATAAGCTTAATTAGTTGAACATATGGTAATAAAGAATTTCATACAAATAACTGAATATAAAAATATAAAAATTAGATTTAAGTAATGAGAATAATTGATTATGTATAATTAATCAAAAGGAAAAAATAGTTAAATCATGTCACATAATTATTTCAAATATTTTTAATATATATTACCAATTTTGCATCATGAATCATTCATACCTGATCAATTATATTTTTTTCAATCACATGTTGTTAGTTATATATATTTAAGCATTTAAACTATAAGTACATTACGTTTTTAGGTATATAATTTTGAAAAACGTACCTTTTACATGGTTAAAAAGTATATTTTAATTTGGCTCTATATATTAATATATAACTAATTTTAACGTATTTTAAAATTTTGTTTTACACACATATATATATTATAAATAGTTTTAATTACAAATAAGAAGTACCATAACTAATAAGGTTAAAAGATAACAATAATATTTGAGATGATAATATTTTAGTAAATAGTAAGTAGATAAAAAATAGAAAATTAGATATCGGAATTAGAGATAGATAAAAGTGTAATTGAATATTGAGATTTGCTTATGTGACATATCTCATGGATTGACATGTAAAAGAGATAATTAGAGCTTTAGTGTAGTATATAGGTTTTTCTTATTATATTTATATCGTATTCTTTAATAAAAAGGTGATGAAATTTAAATTAATATATTTGTTAATTCAATTATCATATTCTTTAATACTTATTATGTGTTTTATCAATTAACCAAAGAGAGGGAGTACTAATTGTATTTGACTTTTGTCTTTATTTGTTTTTAATTATGGAAAAGGATAATATATAAGTTAGATGTTTTTGATTGACATGTTTAGTTTTGAAAATAGAATATTCGTATATATAATTATTATATTAAATTTTAGGGAAAAAATCTTTGTATATCATTCTTGTGATTAAATTGTTTAGTTTAGGAAATAGGAGAATGTGATATATATTTATTATGTGGAATTTAAAAAAACAAAAAATTGAGAAAATGCCATGTGTATAAGGAGTGAGTGAGTTTAATAGAAGGATGCTATGTGACATAGAGAGGTATTAGTTTAGTTGATATATATTAATTTATGATTAGATTGAATTTTAAATCTTGAAAATAAATAACAAAAATTAATTTAATTTAGATATTGTGCCAATAAAAAATAATAACTTAAAAAACGCATGAATTGATATGGTATACATGCGGAAGTTTTAACGTTGGTGTGTCTTTGATTTTATTTGATTTTTGAAAAACCAACGAAAAAAATGAGAGCTTAACATGTGACAAATTCAATACCGTGATGTCACGTTGTAGCAGAAAATTTTGGCACGTGGCGTAGTAGGTATTCTACTTTAGTAAATATATAGTAGATTACGTACAAAAAATATATGGCTGAGAATATTGTTTGCTACATTTTTGAAAAGAATAGATTATACAAAATTTTCATATTGTATGCATATCTGCCTAATATGGGCAAAAATTTTATTTTCTTTGATTTTTGAAAAATCAACGAAAAAAATGAGAGCTTGACACGTGGCAAATTCAATATCATGATGCCACATGACAGCATAAAATTTTGATTGATTTTAGAGGCGTCACGTGACGTATTAGGTATTTTACTTTAGTAGATATATAGTAGATTGGAGATAGTATCATTAAATTATTTGAATTACAAATCAATTAGTATTTTTCAAAATGAGTTTGTAATTATTACTGATGATTAAAATACTTTACCATTGTAATAATAAAAAGGAAAAGTGTCAGGTGCGAAAACTTTTTATAATACAAAATACGAAAGCTTTTCAGCCGTTCCATCAATGCAAATCAAATGCTTCAAATCGAAAGCTTCAAATGAAACGCGCTTTTAATTTTTTCTTTTCTTCGCTCCAACTTTTCGCTCCAGTCTTCTTCTTCTCCAAATCTTATTTTTCTGATTCACATCTTCTCTAAAATCTTAGTATTGAACATGGATCTAGGTATACGATTGCTATTTTCGATTTCAGTACTATTTTCGATTTCATTTTTGATGATCCATAAAACAATAGATCTAGTTTTTTTTATTCATTTGTACTTCCTCATTAACCACTTTGACTTCTGTTTAACAACTTGCACTTTCATCATATTCGCTTGCACTTTCGTCATTTCGCTTGCACTTATTCATTATTCTGATGCACTTTCTATTCACTTGCTTGCACTTTACTTCGTATTCTCATGCACTTTCTTTCTATTGGCTTGCACTTTCTGTTATTTAATCTCTTGAACCTAAAGTGCAAGCATATAAGAAAAAAGTGCAAGCAATTCAACACAATATGCATTCGAATATACACAATATGCAAGCAGAATAAACAAATGTGCAATGAAAACATAAAGTGCAAGCATATAAGAAAAAAGTGCAAGCACAAAAATATAAAGTGCAAGCGAATAAACACAATGTGCATTCGAATATACACAATGTGCAAACTAATAAACAAAAGTGCAATCAGAAAACATAAAGTGCAAGCATATAAGAAAAAAGTGCAAGCAAAACAACACAAAGTATAAGAAAATAAACACAAAGTGCAAGCAAACATAAAGTGTAAGCATATAAACATAATGTGCATTCGAATATACACAATGTGCAAGCAGAATAAACAAATGTACAATGAAAACATAAAGTGCAAGCATATAAGAAAAAAATGCAAGCAAAAAATACAAAGTGCAAACGAATAAACACAAGGTGTATTCGAATATACACAATGTGCAAGCGAATAAACAAAAGTGCAATCAGAAAACATAAAGTGCAAGAAAATAAACACAAAGTGCAAGTAAACATAAGGTGTATTCGAATATACACAATGTGCAAGCAAAATAAACAAATGTGCAATGAAAACATAAAGTGCAATCATATAAGAAAAAAGTGCAAGCAAAACAAAACAAAGTGTAAGAAAATAAACACAAAGTGCAAGCAAACATAATAAAGCGCGTGTAATGACACACTCCATAGCGCGTATATATTTAATCGAATCAATAAAGCGTATTTTTCCTATGCTCTCGAGCCGTAAATATGACAACGGTGGACGGCTGAAGATCTTTCATATTTTGTATCTTAACAGCCTTTCGCACCTGAACCGCATCCTAATAAAAAATATGATCATGTTAACAAAGAAAGGAAATTGATGAACTGGGCAGGTACAGAGCAGTAACGAGTGCGTACTACAGGGGGGCGCTGGGTGCAATGATGGTGTACGACATCACGAAACGCCAGTCGTTCGATCATGTGGCCAGGTGGGTGGACGAGCTGCGGGCCCACGCAGATTCATCCATCGTCATCATGCTGATCGGCAACAAGGCCGATCTAACGGCCCAGAGGCAAGTCCCCACCGAAGACGCTGTGGAGTTCGCACGCGATCAGGGCCTCTTCTTCTCTGAGGCCTCTGCTCTCACTGGCGACAACGTGGAGTCCGCCTTCTTGCGGGTGCTCGAGGAGATCTACGCTACGCTCGTCTCCAGGAAGAAGTCCCTGCACGCGCAGGAGGTGAGCGGCTTCAGATTGAACGGCTCCGATTCACTTAAGGGGGCTAAGATTGATGTTGCCTCTGGGGCTGATTCGGAGATCAGTGAGATGAAGAAGTTGTCCTCTTGCTCTTGCTAAGCTCTGATTAATATTATGCTCAAAGTACGATCCGGATGTGATTTGGATTGATTTATGTGATTCGGATTAATTATAACGATCTGAATCGGTAACGATTGTGATATTGTTTGGACTTCGATCTGACTTTTCAAGTATCATTTTTTATATTTTTATAAAGGAATTTGATCACGTGAGAATAATTATTCTGGTATAAAATAAGAATGATTTTATAGTTTTTGGATGAAGACAAATTCAAAGACTTGTGTCAAACTTTTATTAAAGGGACATGTGTCATGCACATGATCCTTTGGTCAAACTTCCCTTGCCGGTGAACGTCGGACTCCGGCGGTCAACTCCGGTCACTGACAGTCAACGTCGGCGTTGACCGGCCAATTTTTTTTTGTGACGGAATTTTCATTATTTGGGCCAAAATTTTCTATGCACATTCATTCTTAAAGTTATGCACATTTCTTCAGAATTCCATACACTTTTGAAAAAAAGAGCAATGCATGTTAAAAACTAAATGAATTTCACATCTAGTATAAAAATAAATGCACAAGTATACTATTTTATGTGCACATACATGCAAAAACTCATGCACTTCAATATTCATCCACACACGGTCTAAAACTCATGCACATTTTCAACACAAACCCGATATATGCACTCATAGTGCAAATTAGGTGCACAAACAAACCATTATTCATGCACATACACGCATAGATGTATGCACTTTACACGTATTGCACTGGATGTGCATGCAAATTGGCTTGAATGTGCATAATGTTTGCATTGTATATGCTAGTACAAATCATATGCACATACAAGCCATTATCCATGCATAGACGTATGCATTTCACACGTAATGACTTGAATGTGCGTGCAAAATGGCTTGAATGTGCATAATGTTTGCACTGGATGTACGGGAAAAATCTGGACCCCGAAAATAAACATTTTAGGAGAAAAAGAGCTTGAATGGTTAGAAGTGCATAAAATCTTGCGTGAATGTGCATAACTTATGCACTAAATGTGCATAGAAAATTTTGGGCCGGATACAAAAAAATCGCCCAAAGAAAGAAAAACAAAGTTGGCCCCATAAAAAAAAAAGTTGACCGATTTTAGTCGGTCAAAAGTGCATGAAATCATGTTGGAATGTGCATAACTTTTGCAAGGAATGTGTATAGAAAATTTTGGCCTAGAAAATAAAAATTCCGCCCCAAAAAAATTAATTTTGGGCCCGAAAAATAAATAAAAAAATCCGATCAACGCCGGCGTCGACCGGCGGTCAACGCATGAGACCGGCGGTCAATGCCGGAGTTGACCCACTTAAGTGGTCATGTGCCATGCACATGACCACTTAAATGAAGCTTTTATCTTCATCCTTGGATGGAAGTCCATCCAAGAATGGATGTTCATTCTCATTTTACACTATAAGCCCCATTCTCACTTGATCAAGCCCCTATTATATAAGCGGATCCGATGATAATAAATATTAGGGTGAGAAATGAGAATAGCTCATAGCCTTTAAATCCAAAGGCTAGGATTAGACTATCATTTAAGTGGTCATGTGTCATGCACATGACCACTTAAGTAGATAATTAATCGGTCAATTTTTATTTTATTTTTTTCGGGGCCACTTTTTGACTTAAGATGGTATGTGGATACATTTTGGCTTGTGTGTGCATCTATATTGTCCTATATATGCATCAAATTTTATAAGGCGTTGTCCGGCCTAAGTTTTTTTTTTTTTCGGCCCATTTTTTTTTCCGAGTCCACTTTTTGCTTGTGTTGGCATGTGCACCATTTTTGACTTGTGTGTGCATCAATATTATCCTATTTGTGCATCAAAAATTTATAAGACGTTGTCCGGCCTAAGTTTTTTTTTTCGGGTCCACTTTTTGCTTGTGCTGACATGTGCACCATTTTTTACTTGTGTGTGCATCAATATTGACTTGTATGTGCATTAAAATTTTATAAGGTGTTGGCCGACCATTTTTTTCGATTCAATTTTTCGCAGCCCAACTTTTTTCCAAAACTATTTTTTGCTTGAAATGGCATGTGCATACATTTTAGCTTGTATGTGCATAATATTGACATGTATGTGCATCTAAAGATTGTAAAAAATATGCATTGTTTTCTAGAGAAAATGTGCATAAGTTGTACACTGTATGTGCATAAGTTTTGACATGTGCACATTCAAGCAAAAAGACATGTGTTTCAAATGATATGCACATACAAGTAAAAAAAACTCATGCACATATGAAGCAAAGAAAACGATGCATACAGGTAAAATTTAGATGCACAAACAATTCAAATTTCATGCACTTACAAGACAAAACCTATACACAATCTGTAAAGTGTATAAGATTTTACATGTGTGTGCATAAGTTTCCACTTACAAAAAGTCACACATATAGTCAAACTCTATGCACGCTTAGTTTCATTTACATGCACATGCAAGCAAAAAGATATGCACTTCAAGGGTATGCACATACAAGTCAAAACTCATGCACAATGCAACCCATGAAAACAACGCACACAAGTAGAATTTAGATGCACATACTGTAATACCTCAGCCACTTGGGCCGGCCCATCACAGGGCTGCAGTCCATACACCCCAACCCTTCCTTGGGGGCTCCACCTAATTAATAGGCAGCCATTGCCAAGAGGTTGTTCGTGAGTCTCGTGTTCGAGACTCACGAACAACCTCCCAACCATGGGGATTTGGTTGGGGTACATGGGCTGCGGCCCATGGATAGAGAAATGGCTGGCCCGATAAGGTCGGAGCCTCTCTCATTCAAAGTGTACTTTTTTGTAACATCCCAGGCCAAGCTACCCCAGCCACCAAGCCGCCCAGCTACCCAACGGTGTCGGCGCCGGTACTGGTGCCGCCTGGATGTCCAAGGGCATGCAGCCCACACACCCAACCCTTCCCCCATTTAAATGGGTAGGTTGTTGCCGCGGAGGTTCGAACTCCCGACCTTTGGATATAAGGGCATTACCTTGCCACTTATATCACCAATTGTGCTGCAATCCAGGCGGCACCAGTACCGGCGCCGACATTGTTGGGTGGCTGGGCGGCTTGGTGGCTGGGGTAGCTTGGCCTGGGATGTTACACATACAAGTCAAAATTTATGCACACACATGCCAAAACATATGCACATTCTGTGAAATACATGCATAAGTTTTTGCATATATGTGCATGAGTTTCCACATACACAAAGTCACACATATAATCAAAACCCTATACAAAATTTATGGAATTTAGATGCACATATAACAAAAAAGACATGCACTTCAAAAGGTATGCACATACAAGCCAAAACTCATGCACATTTCAACCCAAAAAAATAATACACACAAGTAGAATTTAGATGCAAATATATGTCAAAATCTATGCACACACAAGCTAAAACATATGCACATGATGAGAAGTGCATGAGTTTTCACATACACAAAGTCACACATATAGTCAAAAATCATATACAGATTTTATGAAATTTCAATGCACATACAAGTCAATATCGATGCACATATAAGCAAAAATCAATGCACATGCAATCACAAGCCAAAAATTATGCCTGAAAAAAAAAGAACAACTTTGATCGCCGGTGACTGGTTTGACCAGTCATGTTGACCGATCAAACTCTCAAAAATCAGGTCATGTGCATGGCACATGACCTTTTAATGAAAGTTTAATCCTAGCCTTTGGTTTATTGTCATCCAAAGACTATGATTTATTCTCATTTCTCACCCTATTATATATTCTCACATGACACTTACCCTAATATATATATCTAAATGATTTGGGACTCGGGGACCTTGGGGGCTTGTGCCTGACCAGGGAACATTTTGGCCCAACATTTTATTAGTTAGATAAAATTCCCACCAACCGCCATTAACTTCCTAACCGACTTCTTAGATAAAAATCCCGCCAACCGCCATTAACTTTCTAATCGACTTTTGGATGGCTCACAGTCCTCATATATAAAGATGACAGTTAATTCTGTTACAGTATAAATACCCACGTTTGTCTTCTTCACAGATCATCGAACAAAACATTCATATTTTTTGTATGTTGTTCTGAGTGCTTTGTTGTATCCTTAAAAGTGAATTTGTTGGAATCCTACAACAACTCAATCGAGTGGGGACAAATATCACTCAAAAGAAAGTGATCTTCACGTCTCAAAGCAATACAAACGACCCACTGTTCTTACAATTTTTAAGTGATATTCGTGATGGAGGCCCGATCACAAGCCGTTGCTTTAACTCTGATGAATCAAGACTTCTTCAAACTGGATCGATTCGATGGCACAAATTACAATCGCTGGAAGGACCAAATGATGTTCTTACTCACCGCCTTGAAGATTTCCGACTTCCTGGATGATGGCCTGACGGCTATCCCTAATCCCACAGATGATGAAAACCAAGAAATCAAGGACCAACGAAAGAAGCGGGACGAATACAAAGTTCAGTGCAGAGGCCATATTTTGAATCGTCTATATGATCGTCTCTACAATTTGTTCACTGTAATCAAGTCACCGAAGGAGATATGGACCACGTTGGAGACAAGATACAACAATGAAAAACAAGGAATGGACAAGTTTCTTATTATGAAGTATTTCGAATTTTCTATGAATGCTGAGAAGCCTGTTATGGATCAAGTCCATGACTTATAGAGTATTGTCAATCGACTCAAGGAGTTTAAAATTGACATTTCTGAGCCATTAAAAGTCGGGGCTATTATTGCTAAATTGCCCACGACTTGGAATGATTATAGAAAGAAACTCCTACACACCACTAAAGAGTTATCCTTGGATCAAATCCAGAAACCCTTGCATATTGAGGAAGAAACTAGAAAGCAATACAAAACGCAAGTTGATTCACAATCTGATAAAAAAGTGAATAATGTTGTTGGTAAGAATTCTAACAAGAATGCATGAAAGAACAAAAGGAAGAAGCCCTGCGAAGGGAGTAACAACAACAACAACAAACCTAAGAAAGATGACAAGGATAACAGGCCCAAGTGTCACTATTGTCACAATCCTGAGCATTTCAAAAGAAATCGCATAATCCTCAAGAAGAAACACAAAAAGATGGCGAATAATCAGGCTAACATGGCAGAGAAGCGAACATCTGAGATCGTTGCTATGTTCTCGAATTTTCACATAAGCACGGTTACTGAATTGAACATGGCTGCAGCAACCAAATCCAAGGATTGGTGGTATGATTCAGGCGCTACAGTTCATGTTTGCAATGACTTCTCTCAGTTTAAAAACTATGAGGCCGCTGAAAAGGAAGACGACATTCTGATGGGAAACAACAACGTCGCCAAAGTCTTGGGGAAAGGATGCATTGAAATTCAATTCACTTCGGGAAAGAAAGTGACTTTGTGTTACATGTTCCTGATATAAGGAAGAACTTAGTTTCTGCAAATCTATTATGTAAAGTTGGAATTAAGGTTGTGTTAGAATCCGACAAATTGATATTGACTAAGGGTGGTGTATTCGTAGGCAAGGGGTACTCTTGTGATGGAATGTTCAAATTAAGCATCAATAATAATACTACTGATTCTGCTTATTTTGTGGAGTGTTCCACTGATTTATGGCATATGCGTCTTGCTCATGTGAATTTTAGATCTCTTATATTTATGTCTACGCATGGATTGATTAAATGTGATATTTATGTTGCTCATAAACATTTTGAAATATGTGTTCAAGCAAAGATGAATAAAAGACCTTTTCCTAGTGTAGAGAAGACCAATGACATACTTAAACTTGTGCATTCTTATATTTTTGAATTGAATGGAGTCTTGACTAGAGGAGGAAATAGACATTTCATTACATTCATTGATGACATGTCTAGATATACTTATGTTTACTTGTTGAAAACAAAAGATGAAGCATTTGAGATTTTTAAGGTTTATAAAGCTTCTATTGAAAATCAAAAGGATAGGAAGATTATGACCCTAAGAAGTGATAGAGGTGGATAATATTTCTCAAATGATTTTTCTGAGTTTTGTGAAAATAATGGAATTATTCATCAAAGAACTGCTCCATATACGCCACAAAAAAATGGATTGACAAAAAGGAAAAATAGAACATTATGTGATATGGTGAATGCCATGATGCTAAATGCAAAATTACCCAACAGTCTATGGGGTGAGGCTTTATTGACTGCATGTCATCTGCACAACAGAATACCTTCAAAGAAAAGGAAATTGTCTCCTTATGAAATATGGAATGGAAGACAACCTAATTTGAGTTACTTTAAAGTATGGGGCTGCATAGCCTTCTACAGAATTTCAGATCCTAAGAGAACGAAATTGGGTCCTAAAGCACTAAGAAGTGTGTTTGTGGGATATGCTAAAAATTATAAGGAATACAGATTCTTAGATCTGGACTCAAATGTGATCATTGAATCAAGAGATGCGGAATTCTGTGAGACAAAATTCATTGGTGATTCAATTTTTGATGCCCCACAAGAAACTTCAGAATCCGCTCCTTCGACTTCTTCTTCAGCCAAGAAAAGGCAATTAGAAGAACTTGTTGAACCGAGAAGAAGTCAAAGAGCTAGAATAGAAAAATCATTTGGTTCTGACTTTGTATTACCAGATGATGTTTTATTCTTGGTTGAAGGATCAAGGGAAGAAGTGTTGAATCAAATACCATTGGCATTTCAAGTAGAAGGAGATTCGAAAACATTCAAAGAAGCTATGTCTTCAAGAGACGTTGCATTATGGAAAGAGGCTATAAACGATGAAATGGACTCAATATTATCCAATAATACTTGGGTTCTTGTAGATTTGCCTCCGGGATCCAAACCTATTGCATGTAAGTGGGTAATCAGAAGAAAATATAATACCGATGGTTCTATGCAAACTTTTAAAGCCAGATTAGTAGCCAAACGATTCAGGCAAAAGGAGGGTATTGATTACTTTGATACATATGCACTTGTGGCAAGATTAACCTCCGTAAGAGTACTTTTGGCACTTGCTTTGTTATACAAATTAGAAGTGCATCAGATGGAAGTTAAAACCGCATTTCTAAATGGAGATCTTGATGAATAAGTTATATGGAGCAACTCGAAGGGTTCATTACACCAGGAAATGAAAAGAAAGTTTGTAAACTGGTTAAATCCCTGTATGGATTGAAACAAGCTCCCAAACAATGGCATGAGAAATTTGATATCGCTATACTATCATATGGATTTCAACACAATGGTGCTGATAGATGCATTTACACTAAGTTCTGCAAAGAGTATAGTGTAATCGTGTTCCTCTACGTGGATGATATGTTAATAATCAACACTAGTATGTGTGGTGTTAATGAGACCAAAGCATTCTTGAAGTCACAATTCAAGATGAAAGATTTGGGCAAGGTTGATACTATTCTTGGTATTAAAATACTTAGAAATAGTGGGGATTTTACCTTGTCACAATCTCATTATATACATATAATGTTAGAGAACTTCAAGCATCTCATGATAAAAGAGGCTAACACTCCATACGATGTCTCATGTAAGTTATTTACTAATACAGGGTGATCCAACTCTCAATCTGACAATGCAAGTGCAATTGGTAGTCTTATGTATGCAATGCATTGTACAAGACCTGATATTGTTTTTGCAGCTTTCTAGATATACCAGTAATCCTGGAATCGAACATTGGAAAGCAATAGCAAGAGTCTTTGGATATTTGAAAAGAACTGTTGATCTTAGATTGACAGATAATGGCTTTCCCGAAGTGTTAGAAGGTTTTTCTGATGCTAGTTGGATATCAAGTGCTAAGGAAAACAAGTCTACAAGAGTGGGTGGATATTTACCCTTGTTGGGGGAGCAATTTCTTGGGCTTCTAAGAAGTAGACTTGTATAACTCATTCTACCATGGAATCTGAGAAGCATAGCACTCGCTCAGCAGGTAAAGAAGCAGACTGGCTGAGAAATTTTCTATTGGATATAAAGTTGTAGCCACAACCAATGCCAGTCATTTCTGTATTTTGTGATAGTGATGCAACTATGTCTAGAGCATATAATAAGATTTATATAAATGAAAATCTAGACATATTAGTTTCAGACATGCATATGGCAGGCAGTTGATTGATGAAGGTGTAATCACCATAATATATGTGAAGTCATGTAAGAACTTAGCGGATTCATTCACGAAAGCACTCTCGAGAGAAGTGGTGAGAAACACTTCAACTGCTATGGGATTAAAGTTGTAATAGAGTCACCACAATGGGAACCCAACTTTTCTCTAGTTAAAACTAGAAGGAGAGTTTAAAGGGTAATAACAAATTGTTGATAAGTGACTGGTTTATTGCACTCTGAATGCAAGAATATTGAGGCTGAGTACATGGTACTCTTAATAAGATTTATGATAAATTATATAAATGTTTAGCCGTAAATCTTACCTATATGAATAATAAAGAGTGGAGTTGCTCTTGCAAAAACAAGATTTTGTAAATTATTCATCAACTTAAGGTGTAACTCAAGGCAAATAAAATAACCAAGATTGTGGAGAAACAACTTGAGTTGTATGTATGTTTTATCTAGTGTTGACACAAAGATTTATGGTTTAAGGAATTAACAACCATGAGTCTGTTAGCACTTTCATAAGATTATACTAATTGAAAGTTTAAGTTGAAAAACACTTTCATTAAGCATGACTCTTTATAATCTAATAATGTAGACTAAGGGCCCGTTCGGTGGCTCGTTTGTGAGGCAGTTAGCTAGTGGAAGCTTGAGCTTCCACTCCTTCACTGTCGATTTGCCGCGTTCGGTGGCTCGTTTGGGGGGAGTTTAAGGTAGATGAAGGTAGTGGAAGCGAGTGGAGGAAAATGGAGATTTCCACTCCCTTACCGCCGATTTGGAACCGTCCCCCCCCCCCCCCCCCCCACGGTGAGCAGCTCAGGGAGTGGAAGTGGAAGAAATCTTCCATTTTGCCCCTGAGATCCATCGTCACAAATCATTACTCCTCCTTCGACCCCTGTTGTCTCCTTTCTTTCGTGTTTCTCTTCGCAGCAGGTGGAAGCCTTCAAGCTCTGGACATTCATTGCATTTCCAAGCTCGGATCCCCCTGATTTTAAGGTAATTTTGCTTCGATCTTTGCTTGCTTGATCCCCCTATTAATAATTTTGCTGCTGGGACGAATGCTTGCTTGAATGTACACAAGAATGGGGAACTTGAAGCCCTAATCCCCTATTTTTTGTTTACATGAGCTTCAAATTCGCTAGTGCCCTAATTTGCAATTCGGTTGAATGGTAAATTTGAGGGCTTGAAATTTGAGGGTTTATATGTCTCTGCATAAAATCTGTTGAATATATGTCTCTGCATAGAATTTTAGGGTTTATATGCTTGCTTATAATCCCTCTCTCTTTAAAGCATAATCAGTTGGTCCATTTTTTGCTTGAAAGTTTGCCATTTTTGGTGCTTGAAAGCTTGCCATTTTAGTGGTTTGTATATTTTTATACAAACCACTTGTTGGTCTGTTGAACATAAATTTGAGGGCTTTAAATTTGAGGGCTTGAAATTTGAGGGTTTGTATGTTGAATATATGTCTCTGCATAAAAAATGGATGTCTTGAAAGTCTGCTGAATATATCACTTGTTGGTCTGTTGAACATAAGTTCTGTTGAATGGGAAATTTATTTGTCTTTTAGGAGTGGGAATCTGTAAATGGATGTCTTGAACCAAAATCCAAAGTATTATAAGTTTGAATTTTGTTTTCTATGGCCGTGTTTTCTGTGGCGTTGAGCAAAGAATTCTCGGTGATGCTATATATAATTGATGTATGCTATATGCAGGAGCAACAATATTGGACAAGCTGGTGTGATAACTAGAATGGTTAATGAACAAGATTCAAGTATGTATGTGCAATTATTAGTTGATGTATATGTGTAGGAGCAACAAGATTCAAGTATTCACCTTTGTTAACATTCATGGTTAATCATTTTGTGACTTTTCAGTTGATGAGCTTGCATGTTGATGTGCTAATTCTGACTTTTTGATGTATGCTAGTACATAGTTTCCTTTTCATAGAAGACGCATTCATGTTCAGCTAATAAGATGTGTAATAAAATTGTGCAACTTCTTATCCAAAGTCCAACTTCTGTTCTCTGTTTAGCAATGGCTTCTGACGATGGCATTAATGATGCGGTTCATGAAGAAGAGGAGTATGTTGGGCTCCCAAGAGAGGTCCTTGAAACAATGACCGACTACAGCCCCAACAGCTCCAATCCTAGCATACCCGAGGAGCTTCAATGGTGGCGGGTAAACCCTTTACCATCATGTGGCATGATCGATCATAACATTAATATCTGAACTTATGCTTATTTATCTTCAAACCATATTTGTAGGAATATGATGTGTCAAGATTTGATGAACTTATCAATGGAATTGAAACCTCCCTGTGTTCACGCTTGATGCAACAAGCTGCCAGAGCACTGAGAGGGCACGTGGCTGAGCTTCAATTGGATCTTAACCAAGCACTCATCAATCATGAACAACTTAGCGGTGAACTACAAGAAGAGTGTGGCCAGGTGGCACATCTAGATGATGAGAACCAAGAACTAGCTGAGCATGTATCCACACTAGCAACTTCAAACGTTCAGCTAGCGTTACACCGCGACACCCTCCTCGCTGCAAACATGAAGGTCACTGATGCTTCAAGGATTAGGCTATATTACGCTTTGGTGGTTACTATTCTTCTCGTACTGGTTGTTTTGTATGTTGTCATCCGTTATGCAATTCTGTAATTGATATTTAGGGGAAATCTTCGGGGAATCACATTTGTTGAATGCACCTGGGTGATAATTTTGCTATACTAATGTTCGGTCTATGTATTGATTATTGGCCGAGACGTTATAAGTATATGTTGGTTGCATTGACTTTGATGGTTCTCCTTCTTTTATTTCTGTTTATATGTGTGGTTTGTTGTGATATAAGATTGTGTCATAATATTGGTATAATAGTAAGCATCTTTACATATATAGTTCATACTTTATAGTTTTTTATGAAAAGGGATATTCACATGTTAAGAAAAATAAAAAAGTCTATGTACAAAATGTTAGAAGCTCTCTGCCTCACCTCTCTATATAAGGCCTTTCATCCTTTGCTTTTCCCTCAAACCCAGAAGTAAGGCAGCAAGACATCTCTACTTTACAACATACAAGCATAGTAGTCGAAGAATGTCGGGTAAGATTTCTACCTCTAGTATGGTTGTATATATATATATATGTAGGTGTTTATCCATAAGATTTGTACCTGTAGTTGTTGTACAAGTGACCTATTATTGTTTGCACATAGGAGCAAGGAGGACGAATGTTTTCCCATGGAATGATGAAGACTATAACACTTTGTTGTTGGTGTGCATACGACACAATGAACGATTTAGGGCCTACGGGAGTTTCACATGGAATTACATATGTGATGAGTTTAAAGGTGCTATGGGCCGAGATGCGAATGTTAGAATGTTGAGGAACAAGTTTGGATTTCTGAAGAAAAAATGGAATTTATGGAATAGCCTTGTCAGGTCTGGTGATGTTGAGTGCGACGACGAAACCGGTGCTATACTGCGAGATGACGAATGGTGGGACAATAAGTATTCAGTGAGTAATTTCAATTATTGGTGTGATCTTAACAAATGCTTTTGGTAATATGTCCAATCCAATATTGTGAATGCCTTTCTTTTAGGTGTGCGAAGGTTTCCGCACGTTTCGTCTTAAGCCGATGTCTCCCACCATGAAGGAGTTGTGTGCTCGGCTCTTCTACGCATAAGACATGATGAATACCTACACGGCTACACTCTTCAACTTACTAGGGGGCTGCAGCTAGCTTCACGTGACAACTCCAGAAGCACACATTTTTCACCAACACTTGCATGAGCATCTATAACAAAGAATCTTCTTTTTAGCCATGCAGTTGTCTTGTCTTCCACTTTATTTGCATGCAGCAACCTTTCTTGTATAACTAGTCTTACAAGCTAGTAGTCCAAGCTAAGGAGAGCCCTCTAGTCTAGTATATTAACATTGCCATTTCAAGGAAATTGTTCACACACACTTGAAGCCACAAAATCGGTACGAAAAGGGACTAAACACATCATTTTCTAATCAAATTCGGTAAGTCCTAAACACTTCATTTGGTAATCAAAATCGGTGAGGCACACAATAAGTAAGTTTATAATCTATATATAACATTGTCTTCTATATATGTTTTTAACATGTAAATATCTTGTGTAATGTTTAGGTAAGTCCATTCAAATGGCAAGAGAATTTAATTTGTTCGAACGAGTTGAAGTCATTGCAGTCGAACATGGATTGCTCGGCTCATATCACACCGCCACAATAATGGGGCTCGTACCATTGGTTGGATTCTACCGTGTGGAATACGAAAGATTGTTGAGTATCGATCGCTCGGGTCCTCTTGTAGAACTGGTCCCATGGGGGTTGTTGCGCCCCATACCTCATCGTAGAACTCTAAGCTATTACGAGATAGGGCAACACGTAGACGTTTGGAATCGGGATGGATGGTGGTATGGCACTGTGGTACGACAACCACTCATTGGCGTTTATGAAGTGAGTTTTGGGGAATTCGGGTACGAGAATATCGTTGTTGGTGAGAATCATATCAGGCTCCACGTTCATTGGAACGGACATGTTTGGCTACGTCCGAGACCCTCTATCATTCAATTGGATTAGTTTTCTTGAGGATCGTCACCGGTATGGTAATGGTAATGGTTGGCGTTGTTGGTGTTGTCTAGGAACTCAATGAGTGGTACTTGTCGGTATGCGTTGTTGGTGTGGTGCTTTGTGTAGGAATGTACTTTTATCTTTCAAGTGTTTGTAATGTACTTTTATCATCTCGTTGTGCGGTTTGTATGTTTGCATCGTAGTCAATGATCATCTCGGTTGTGCGTTTTTAGCTATGTTTTGTAGTAAATGGTTATCATTTTGTTTTAGTTTGTGTACGTTTTTTGATATGGTCCAAGAAGATGCTTCTCCTATGCTTTGGAGAAGGGCCCTACGTGATATTATCCTAAGCTAGGGAAGCTAAGCCCATGCATATATGTCTTGTCTTTACCTCCACTTTTGTCAATATGTCTAAAATGGAAGCTAGTGTATAGGTTTGTCTTAAATGGAACAAGTTTCATTACCTTGACCGATAGTATATATATATTGTTATGTTTGTGGACAAGCTACTCACACACATTTGCATTAACAATTTGGGAGTGCTAAGAAAAAGAAGAAAAAGGGAGCCGAGAAACACACTTGCTTAATTCGTCAAGAACATCACAAATCCGGTAAAAACATCATGAAAAATTGTATCTATGGTTTGTATGTTTCTAGACCTCTACAATATATACTTTTATTGCTCTACATATATGTCTTATTATTGTATGTTCTTAGATTTCCGAGATGGCTAGACAATACCACTTAGAAGAACATGTTGAGGTGGTTGGAGCTGAAAATGGTATGCTAGGGTCATACCATACCGCAAGGATCAAGCTAGTCTCACCAATGGTGGGATTTTACCGAGTGGAGTACGAAACATTGATGCTTGTCTGCTTACCTTGTCGAAGATGTCCCTTACGGGTTGTTGCGGCCCATACCACCATATAGGGATGTATTCAATTTCGAGATTGGCCAACATGTGGACGTATGGGATCAAGACGGATGGTGGTATGGAACTATTTTACGGCGGCCGGACTGTGGCATGTATGAAGTCGATTTCTCCACATTCAACTATGACAATGTGGTTGTGAGTGGGGTGGATCTTAGGGTCCACCTTAACTGGAATGGTCAAGCTTGGGTACGTCCGAACCCAACAGTCATCCGACTAGATTAGTGGCATTGTCGTTGTCGGTATACTTCTCTTTCGTAGTTGAATGCTTCTCTTTTGGTTTGTCGTCTTTGTATCGTTGAACTTGTTCTTTGTTTGTTTTGACCTTGATGTTTGTACTGGATGATCATCTCCTTCAAGTCTTTGCTTATTTGTTTCATAATGAATGGTGGTATTGTTTATCCTTCATGTGTTTCATGTGTGTGGAAAGGTGACAAAGCAACATTAACAAG
Source organism: Rheum nobile (assembly GCA_027886185.1). NCBI lineage: Eukaryota > Viridiplantae > Streptophyta > Magnoliopsida > Caryophyllales > Polygonaceae > Rheum > Rheum nobile. Next base: position 1,735,154 of record WOAB01000717.1, on the reverse strand, counting down.
TTTAGGTGTTTTTCTCCATTCAAACCATTTAGAACGATCAATTTGTTGCCAACATGTAACTTCAAAGCATCAAGTCTTGACAACATGTGTAAACTAGGGGTTGAATGCATCTATTTCGGGTTTAAAATAATCCAATATTAATATCATATGAAACGCATGAGTCATCCATTAACAAGCCATTGAATTCAACATTAACTAGGGGTTGAATGCACCTATTTCATCCATAAAAAAAGTGTGGTAAGCCATTAACAATCCAACGTTTTGAAAAGGGAAAACAAATATGGATGATCATCTTCAACATATCACCCTTTGCGGTTGTGCACGGTTTGGGACAAACCGTGCACAGCCCGTGCACAACATCAGTGGGCATGCAGTCAATGTGCACGGTTTAGGACAAACTGTGCACATCCGTGCACAGCCCGTGCACAACATCAGTGGGCATGCAGTCATGTATTCCGCGGTCGCGGAAATGGTTTCCGCGGTCGCGGAAATGGTTTCCGCGGTCGCGGAAATGGTTTCCGCGGTCGCGGAAATGGTTTCCGCGGTCGCGGAAATGGTTTCCGCGGTCGCGGAAATGGTTTCCGCGGTCGCGGAAATGGTTTCCGCGGTCGCGGAAATGGTTTCCGCGGTCGCGGAAATGGTTTCCGCGGTCGCGGAAATGGTTTCCGCGGTCGCGGAAATGGTTTCCGCGGTCGCGGAAACGCTTCTGTAGAGCCATCATGTATTCAGTCAATGTGCACAGTTTAGGACAAACCGTGCACACCCGTGCACAACATCAGAGGGTCCCCGAGATGGTCCGAGACCGAAGCTACGAGTCCAACAGTCGACAAGCGTCGATGAATCTAAAATAACAAACAAAATACATGATCATTCCGCCTAAGAGCCTAATCGCCATACAAAATGGAGAACGACATAAGTATCCCTCCATTTCCAAGCTCGGGCCTAACCACGTATATAATATGCTAGCCACCTAATTACGAATCAAAACATATTAAGATTACACGTGTTTACCAAAAAAAGGGGATTGTGTTCCTACAAATTACAGGCCAGTCAAATAAATATTCTTCTGATCCCAAATTTGTTTAACAATGGCATCTCGGATGCCACTCATGTAGCCTTTAGGGTCATTGTCATCACCTTTATCATCATTGGGGTCAAACTTAAAAGCATCTTCCTCATCATCATCATCCTCTTCTAGGATTGAATCATTCAGCTTGTGTTCTAGTATGAAGTTGTGCAGCGCAAAACACACACAAATTATGTCGATTTGCGTGGGAATATCATATGACGGCATGCCCTTTAATATCTTCCATCTCTTCTTCAAAATACCAAAGCACCGTTCGATTGTTGTCCTCAATGAAGAATGGACTCGGTTAAATCCTTCTGTAATATTTTTCGGAGCCTCTCGCATGAACTGAGATTTGTGATATTTTACCTTTGAGTAGGGCACCATATAGCCTTTTCTGTCTGGATATCCCTTGTCAACTAAGTAGTACCTTCCTACAAATAATAAAACATAACAAACGATACATTTTAAATATATAAGTTAATAAAATGCAAACCCAGTTATAAGGCGTTTAGAACATAGATGACAATTGATCATGTCTTACCAGATGGAGGACGTGGAAAGTTCATATGAGGATAGCTCAAAGCATGGTCCAGCACCCGAGTGTCGTGGGCGCTTCCTTCCCACCCAACCGATACAAATGTGAAGTACATATCAAAGTCGCACACCGCCATCACATTGAATGAAGTATACCCCTTACGACATCTATAAGGAAATTGTTCTTCCTCTGACACACAACATTCAATGTGAACCCCATCAATACATCCAATAACACCCTAAATGAATTCAGTAACAATAATATTAGACGACATGGCTGGTTCAACTTGTCCCTAAATTGAAAATATAAGTTTGATATAATCCATACCTTGAAAATACCATATCGGGGCTCACTCATCACTTTTGTTGGAATGTTAGTGAAATTTGCATCACGAGGTTTTAGAAGCTTACATACAAGGCCGTTAAAACCCATGTGCCTGCCAACCATTGCATCTAGAACCTGGTGAAACACACGGCTAATGGTGTCGCCTGATCTCTGAAACCGCTCACATACATCTCTATTAGCCAACCCAACAAAAATAGTGTAAAGGAAAATCCCAACCTTCTCCAAAACGGACATACGACGTGAAGGTAATAGCCCGTACTTTGTCTCTATCTCATCGCAAAGATGTTGGAGGACATGCCTCTCCATCCGAAATGCATTGATACATCTAACATCCGACGTAGAGTCCATCAGTTGGCGCATCCACATGTACCCCATGAGCTCTGAATCATAATAAGGAACCTTGTGAATAAACCTAGCATGGTATGCAGCCGAGAGACGCGCACACATCTCCAAACACACCTGCCATCTAGGAAGCCACTTCTTTCGTAACTCGCGTCTAGACATCTTTCGTCTCGGACCAAGTGGTTGATCCATGTCTTCGGATTATACTAGCTCAAGACATAAACTGAAAATCCCAAACTTCAAATATAAGATATCTCCTACTGTAACGTATCTACTATTATGTAGCCATGCACTAGGAAAACACAAATGGTATGAAAGAGTTAACACGAAGAACTAATAAAGTATGAAATACATCAAACACCAAACACTAAGTTCATAAATAAATCACATCATTATCCAAACACATCAAACACCAAACAATCATGATAACACTAGACACTCAAACAAATGTAATCCCCCAACCAGAAGCCTAAACACTCGAACCCATCACACTCCATCTACGGCTGATATAACTGGTATGCAAGATCGTACTCGTACTGTAGCCATGCAATCCTGTTACTGTCTTTCGGGAGGGACATGAAGACCTCACGTCTTGGTTCTTGAGCAAGCTGACTGGCGGCAAAGCAATACAACTTTTCATTCTCTTTGAGAAGCCCATCAGTTAAAAGGCGTTCCAACACCACAACACATTCTACATATCCATATTTCTTCACTTCCCGTGCCAGATCATTGGTACTTCCAATATCACCCTCCATCATAGTAAGCATCTTTTGACTAGCAGCACCCACAACAGCCATGTGTTCGTTGAATGCCGTTGAAGCAGGACTTGGCCTTCTCCTTCTTTTTTTGATGGACTCAGTAGGTGTAACTGCAAGCATGGTGCTCTTCCCCCTGACATTCGATGGACCAGATCTTGTGCCAGTAATCCCCTCGTGTACTTCTGCTAAGCACTCATCAAGTGGCAACTCCACACTTACCCTTTCAGCGAGCGACCGAAGGCTTTCTTGTTCCTCCTCAGCATCTTTCTCTAGTTGACGGTCAAGACTATCCTCTTGTAAATCCAGATAAACACTATCATTAACTCTAGGTAGGGAAAGCGGAAGTGCACTAGGATCCATACTTGGGGACATGACATGCTTTCCCGTTGCAATAATTTGGCCAAACACGTCATCCCACAAATCACTCAACTCAGGGTTAACCCTTTTCTTTCTGAATTGAGTATACTTGTCATCCTTTTCCTGTCAAACAATAGGACATACACCAAAAATTAATTCACTCCTAAATAATATATACCAAATCATATTCATAGATAAGTTATTATGCCTACAAACCTTCTTCTGTCTTTCCCACCATTCATCATCAGCAGTGACCAAACCAGTCGCAGAATCCCACCCAACACCCATCACATTGCGCCTTAGGTCGCACCACGGCTTCCATAATTTTTTCATATGCTCAATTTTGTTCCTACATGTATTTTTTGAGACCTTCAAGCCTGTCCTCTTTTCAAATTCCTCATTAACATCAGGCCAAGTGAATGTCTGATAATAGCCATGTTTCCTTTGATAATCTTTGCATACCCTCATCAATGTCAATGCAAGATTTTCAGTCCAAAGAAATGGCTTCTCCTTTGCTTTTCTCTTACCTTTATCGTCCTCTATCTACGTTCTTTAAGGGATAAAATAAGCACAAATCCATCGAGTCGGTTTCAACATACACAAATGCATGGCACTATGAACACACACCTTCAGACAACATTTCACAATTGGATTGCTAATAGTAAGCTATATATATGTTTGTCTTCAATTGGATTGCTAATCAAACACGAAACCAACCATAAATTTTCAGAAAGCCTACAATTCCCACATGTATTTTTGTATTCTGTGTAATCATAAGAAAGCCTATAATTCAACTTACTTTCAGAAGTCAAACACAAAATCAAAGCATTCCTTTTCGACCAACAAATCTCTAAAATTCTAGCATACAAAAATCTTTCGGTCGAAACAAACAAACACAAGCAAATAAATCTCCAAACAAACAAACCCTAAAAAAACAAACCAAGTTTTAATTTTACATGAACACGGTCAATTCGGTCTAGATTCATCCATCACGAAGCAATACAAGTTTGAATTTCTCTCCACAATTCATTTATCACAAAGAACACAGGATTTCGCAAGGTAGATCAAGATTTTCAACTAATAAATCAGACGACATTTCGCAAGCTATATGTCATGAGATTACAAACTTTACAGATTGGAAACTAAGGTCAGAATTGAAAGCATTACCTGGGAGGTGGCTTCGAGTTCGGGGAAGAAGCTTGGCCACACCAGCGAAAAGAACACGATTTGGGGGAAATATGCATCAGGGAAGAAGAACTGAGGAAGCCAGCTTCACAGCCGAGCTCAAGAGGGCAAAGTAAATGGTCATCACGTGAGGGTCACATGCCATTTAATAACACTATAAAAATTATACCCCTTTTGGTAATTACACCCCAAAAATACTCAACTTCAACTCGTCTAATTTACTACATACCGAACACACCATTTTATATCTTCAACTCTTATTTCCACTTCAACTCATATTTCCACTTCAACTCCTACTTTCACTTCCACTTCCACTTCCACTTCCACTTTCTTCCACTTCACTACTACTTACCGAACGGGCCCTAAGTGGGGAATTATTGGAGATAGTCTACATATTTGATTTTTGTGAACTTCCCACATGGAAGAATTGATGGTGGCTTGTACCCCATATATATGAGGGATGACTTATATTTGTAAATTTGAAAACCAAGTGTGGTTTATATTATATAATAATAATATATATATCTAAATGACTTGGGACTTGGGATGAGGGGACCTTGGGGGCTTGGGCTTAGGCATTTGAACATTTCGGTCCAACATTTTGTTAGTTAGACAAAATTCCCACTAACCACCATTAACTTCCTAACATACTTTTGGATGGCTCACATTCCTCATATATAAAGATGGCAGTTAATTCTGTTACACTATAAATACTAGGGGTGAGCAAACGGATATAACCGACCCGATATGTCGGATATCCGGTAAAAAATATTCACAAAACTCCTATTCGTATCCGGTAAATATTATCCGGATCGGATCAGATCGGATATTCGACTCGGATATCCAAATTATATGGTTACTAGAAAACCTATTAAAAATTAAATCAAAATGTTAGTTTTTCTAATTCAATCAAAACTAACAATCCGCAAAGTGCAAACTAAATGTCAAACATCAACACCATTTGCAAGTCTCAGTAATTATTTCAAACAATTAAACTTGTCAACCTTTTCAAATTGAGAACCATAAACGTATATATTATATAACAAGAGGAATTGGCAAGTATATATAAAGTTGTAACTGTAACTTATATAATCAAAATTCAATTCAATGACGAACATTCAATCTTGAAAAAAAACATATTTGCTATGTTTAGTGAGGCGACAATTAGTACATCAGTACATGAATTATTGATTTAGGGTTTTAATTTTATAAGAACAATAGTCAAGGTTGTTTTTTTAATAAAAGGAATAAAATAAAGCATGTTGTATTGGAGAATTGAAATGGGTTTAATTACTTAAAAATGTACAAGCATCATTTTGAGATCATCTAAACTAATTAAACATTGTATACTAGTTATAAAAACATATATATTATATATTAATAGTACCGGATTCCCGGATATCCGGTAAACAAAATATCCCGATTCGTATCCGGTCCAAATATCCGAAAAAATCACCCGGATCGGATAAAAATTAAACGGATGTTTTCGGATACAGACTTTTAGGGTTCGGATTGGCGAGTTATCGGATCGGGTCGGCCGGATCGGATATTTTTGCTCACCCCTAATAAATACCCATGTGTGTCTTCTTCACAGATCATCAAACAGAACATTCAGATTTGCTTTCTGTTGTTCTGAGTGCTTTGTTGTATCCTTAAAAGTGAATTTGTTGGAACCCTACATCAACTCAATCGAGTGGGGACAAATATCACTTAAAAGAAAGTGATCTTCACGCCTCAAAGCAATACAGACGACCCACTGTTCTTACATTTTCTAAGTGGACTGTCTTTTTTAAATATAAATAAGGGGTTGGTGGATTCGTTAGCACAACACTAATTATTTTTCAATTACATAGAATAAAATTACCCCTAATCGGAAATATATTAATTTAAAATAAAATTGTGCTAAATAACAAGAACATCCAACATACAAGAAAAGTTTAACATTTTTTACAATATATGACCCTCAAAATAACATTTTTATGTAAATACAAAATAGTAGATTTTATTAAAATAGCAAATTTATAATAACCTACATATAAAATTAGGTTATTTGAAAAATAATGTCCCTATTCAATGAAAGATGACAGAACATCTTATACGATATCGAAATGTTGTGTAATAAAAATAGAAAATATGGTAATATACTGTTGATTGTGTTTTTTTAATAAAGTTATATATATTATATAAATTTAACTATATAGCTTAAAATCATCATCAAAATAATCTATATTGAGAATTTTACGGGTGGTTTTGTAAAATACACATAAATATGTTGTCGAAAAATGTCGTCAGAAATTAGAGTAGTGCCAATTAAATCCATTATATATGATAATGTATTTAATAAAAAAATTAATAGTTTATATATACTACCAAACATTACTCAATGAAAGTTCATATTTTCATTTCCGAAGTTGAAATATATCTTATATTCTAAAAAAGAATGTCACTTGATATTATGTTTTCATTAATCAATTGTTTCTAAGGTTATTGTTATGCTTCTCTCAAGCACTTGGTGTCACTCCCTCTAGTACGTGTGGTTTTTTAATCATTAACGCATTTTGTTGATAATTTTTACACCTTATACCACTATATCTCCAAATAGGCCCCTCATACTCATTATAACTAGGCTTTATGTTTCCTTAGGGCATGTTTGGTATGTTTTCTTAGGACCTGTTTGATATTGATATCAGGATATCAGGTATGAGTATGAATATCACTAATACTCATATATGTGTTTGGTATATAATCTTGATATCGATATCAAACTGATATCAGCTGTTTGGTATTAGATATGGATATCAAGGTATGAGTATGAATAATATCAAAATAATATCATAGTGTTATTTTAATATCTCTCATGAATTGGGTATATATAAAAAATATGACTAATATAAATACTCATGTCCGATACCTTGATATCAGTCATATCCATATATTGATATTCATACCGATACCGATACCGATACCCGATATCTCATATCTTTGATATCGATACCAAACGAGCAACATTAGTAAGTTACTAGCTAGTATGATATCCCAAGTAATAGTTACTTCACAAATATTTTCAATGTTGTAGTTTCTAATCTCTGGCAGCCTCTCATTGTGGAGATTTAATTTAACACAATGTGATAAGCTATATTATTAAACTTTTTTATAGTTCATTGCATATTTAGAGGCCATCTCTGTTGCTACAACTCTATTCTCCATGTTACTTGTACATGTTGTTTTTAGTCTGTGAGGCCGGTGAGAAGTAAAACTGTAAAAAGAGATCTCACTATAAAACTTTTGAATCCGATAAGTAATATAGAAAGAAGAGAGAGTGATCTTATACACAAGGACAACACCATACCAAGAGTAAAGGTGTAGGATACAAAAATCTTCCCCTGCCGAAAGTCTCAAATACTACCAAGACCAATACTCCAAAGCCCTGTAACAAAGAAAATGGATCCTAATGCTGCAGAATTCCGCAAACCCAGATGGGCCGGCCCAAGCGCCTTTCGTGGGCTTTTGAAGGTGGGAGGAGATATTGGAGAGGGTTTTGGGCCCATTGGCCCTTTAAGAGTTTTCAATTAATAAAAGAGTAAATTGGACCCGAAGGGCCCAATTTACTCACGAATATGCCGCGCATGCCTCTTTTATTTGAAATTGAATGTATGACCCCCTGCCAGAACGCCGAAGTCGCGCATCCGCCTTTACAACTGATCCCCTCCCTTCCTCGCTAAGCATCTCGAGCTCTTTGATGCAATCGGCGGTGATGGATTTGGATCCGAGGACCTCTTCTTGTTCCTTGTTAAGAGATTTGCCTAGGCAAACAGATTCTTCCATTCGGAGAATGTGATTGTGCTTCTTGCGCAGAGATCGGAGTTGTTTGTTGATACCGCTGAGTGCAATGTCATAGTCCGAGGTGGTTGTTGTGGTTCGGACATCCGAGGTTGAAGCCCCTGCCATCACTAAACAAGGTTTCTGTGGATTGTTAACAAAATATGCATGTGTATTACTTTAAAAACTTACAATCACAAGAGCAAATCACCTTTCAAACTTCTAGTCTGCGTTAATCAATCTGTATAGTATAATATATCAACACACTTGCAATTTCAAGCAGAACCCAAGAAACGCGCCAAATCAAGAACAAAAAAAAAACAAAATTGTTGGAACATTGATGTTTCCTCTAGTTTTGATGAAGATAAACTCAAATGCATTTTGACGTGGCCGAAATATGCAATGCAAATATCGTTGAATAGTATCAACTAGGTTGGATAATATTTATCAAATTGCTAGGATTTTGCATATAACGGAATGCGAGTGCGGATCTAGTAGCAAACACAATTGTTACATATAGTGGAATACGAGTGTGCAATTGTGAGTGAGAATTATTTGCATGTTGAGTAGTAAGGTTTTCTTCTATTTGCATGTATCCTATACCCTTGCATGAATGCTATTGCTTTATTAGTGGTAAGGTTTTCTTCCATTGATATTGTAATAAGTACTATCAACAACTGTCTGAATTGGTAGTTAATCACGATCAGGGTGGGAACAACCATAAGAATAGTTAAAGAACTTGGATTTATAAGATTTCAGTGATCAAATTATATCTCTGTATTGTGGATCTCGTTCTAGTGGAACTACTTCCCCAATCGTATTCTCAAGTCAACTAAACCTGTTTACTTTGCTCTGTTTGATAACCAAAACCCCCCTTCCTTGTTACTTGTTGATCATAATTGCATACTTCATCAGATCTTCCCTGAGGGTTCGACCCTTACTTGCTTGCTATACATCTATTTAGTAGGTTTGTTAGGACTTCTACTTTGATTAGGCTATTCAACGATATTTGCATTGCATATTTCGGCCACGTCAAATTTGGCGCCGTTGCCGGGGAAAGTTTTCTGTTTTGTTGTGTGTTTTTGTGATTGACTTTGGTGGAGACCTATCTTATGGTCGACACTCGTAGTACTGACTCTCCTCTAGCTGCTCGATCAAGAGAGAAGGATGGTCGACGCTGCATGCGGTGGAAGCATTCTTAATCTGACACCAGACGCAACCATGGAAAGATTTCAGGAGATGAGTGAGAGTACCAGGAGCTTTGGTAAGACGTACCAGAGAAAGGGAGTCAATGCTGTGATTCCTGCAGGATCTAGCCCTGTGCTGAATGAGTTAGCTGAGTTGAAGGAGATGGTGAAGAGAATGGCAAACCAAAACACTCCTCAACAAGTCAAAGCATGTGGGATTTGCTGTGATCAATTCCACCCTACTGATGCTTGCCCTCAGCTACAGGAAGAAGGTACTGCTGAAGTGAATGATGTAGGAGGTTACAGACCCCCTAGACCGCGTTTTGATGGACAACCCAACTACAATCCGAGAGGGCGAGACCACCCGGGTTTCAGATGGAGCGACCCACAAGGTGGTCAACAACCATTACAACAGCAATACCAGCAGAGAGCCCCATACCAATAGAGGCCCCAAGGCCAAAACACTTCTGCTACTACTGAAGAGATGCTCAAGACTTTGACCCAGCACTTCACCACTCATGTTCAGACTACTGAATCAAGCATAAAGAATATTGAGAGGCAGATTGGCCAACTGGCTGATGTTGTCACTAAGATTGACCAGAGGACATCAAATTCCTTGCCGTTTCAGACTACAGTGAATCCGAGGAAAAACGTGAGTGCCATTACCCTCCGAAGTGGAAAGCAACCGGTCGTTCCTCCTAGTGCTGAAAAGGAGAGCGAACATGAGATGGAGAAAATCGGCGACCGCCCCGCGTCACCTCTCACCGCGACCCGGCGGTACGTTGGATCTGAGGCCAGTAAAGAAGAATGCATGTCACCGCCCCGCGGCGACACTGACCGCGACTCGGCGGTGAGCCTCAGTTATCCCTCCTCACACCACCGCCCCGCGGCGATGCCTGACGCCCCCGTGGTGACAGAGTTCTTTCCAGCGAGAATTCGCCGCGCCCCGTGATGAGATCAGCGTGACCCGGCGTCCAAAATTCCAGTTCCGCCGATGAGGTTTGCGTTGATACTTATGTTCGTCTGGTCTTTCCCCTCTTGGTTCCGAGAAACCACCAGCACCTTTTCCCGAGGCGCTAAAGGCTAGAAGGGTCATCGACGACAATGATCTTTTCGAGACATTCTGCAACTGTAAAGTGAACATCCCTCTTCTTAAGCTTCTTAAAGCGATCCCTTGATATGCTAAGTTTTTGAAGGAGCTATGCACCGTTAAGAGGACACAAAATCTGAAGGTCCAGAAAAAGGTTCCGGTTGGTGAACATGCATCTGCAGTATTTCAAATGCGTATGCCTGAGAAGTGCAAGGATCCAGGTACGTTTACTATTCCTATTACTATAGGTGAGCATCGATTTGAGAAGGCATTGTTAGACTTGGGTGCCTCTATTAATGTTTTGCCTCACTCATTGATTGAAGCTTTAGGAGTAGGACCTTTTGCATGATACTAATATTGTGATTCAACTTGCTAATGGTTCTTGTGTGTCCCCTAAGGGTATTGTGGAGGATATTCTTGTTAAGATAGGTCCCTTAATTTTCCCTGCTGATTTATTCGTAATGGATATGGACTATGATGAGCAGGTTGCCCCTGTTATGTTAGGTCGACCTTTTATGAAAACATCCATGACGAAGATTGATGTGGATAGTGAAACTTTGACTATGGAGTTCGATGGAGTAATTTTTTAGCATAATATTCATAAGGTCAACTCCATTGAATTGCCCTCCCTTTGCTGCATTAGTGATATTGATAATCCTATTCAGGAAAATGTTAAGACTAGTGTAGTAGAGACCATAGTTGAATACTCTGCTATTGCTGATCCTATTGATTTGCATGAGCGTGATGTCTTACTTGATGACATAGGAGAGTCTATCCCCTCTATTTTGGGCACTTGCCCCCTGCACTAACCATACAAGGCAGTAAGCCTTCATCTAGTGTCGTGCAGCATGATCAGGTTGAGCCCTATCGGCCCCCACATCGCTCTAAGTATGGGGGAGATGCTCCAAAGGAAGCAATTATGGAGTCCTTGGCCAAGAGGGAGCATGGTCTAAGGTTCAAGCCTTTCCATGGAAGGTTCCAGCAGGAGGAGACAAGTAAAAGGATTCCGAAGGGATCCTGTTCTAGGTGGTAATTGATTCGAAGTGCGTCGAGCCAACGACGTTAACTAAGGCGCTGTCCGGGAGGCAACCCGAGGTAGTTTTCCTTAATTTTTCTTTCTCTTCGATTAATTTCGTAGTTTCTTTTGCTTTGTTTTGTTCGCCTGTCACTAACATTTCAGGTACGGAAGTAAATGGAGATGAGACGGTTTTCCCAGTTTGTTCACCACATCCCGGTGACAAATTCGCCGCCCCGTGGCGAATTTCTGGTATACTTTTCTCAACTCCGAAAAAAAAAATAAAAAAATTTAATTTGACGTGGCCGAAATATGCAATACAAATATCGTTGAATAGCCTAATCAAAGTAAAATTCCTAACAAACCTACTAAACAGATGTATAGCAAGCAAGTAAGGGTCGAACCCTCATGGAAGATCTGATGAAGTATGCAATTATGATCAACAAGTAACAAGGAATGGGGGTTTTGGTTATCAAACAGAGCAAAGTAAACAGGTTTAGTTGACTTGAGAATACGATTGGGGAAGTAGTTCCACTAGAATGAGATACACAATACAAAGATATAATTTGATCACTGAAATCTTATAAATCCAAGTTCTTTAACTATTCTTATGGTTGTTCCCACCCTGATCGTGATTAACTACCAATTTAGACAGTTGTTGATAGTACTTACTACAATATCAATGGAAGAAAACCTTACCACTAATAAAGCAATAGCATTCATGCAAGGGTATAGGATACATGCAAATAGAAGAAAACCTTACTACTCAACATGCAAATAATTCTCACTCACAATTACACACTCGTATTCCACTATATGTAACAATTGTGTTTGCTACTAGATCCGCACTCGCATTCCGCTATATGCAAAATCCTAGCAATTTGATAAATATTATCCAACCTAGTTGATCAGGCTATGAAGAATAACGATAAATCAATACTCAATATAACCAAGAGAATTAAACCAACACATATAAGAATAAGAACAAGGAATAGAAATCTCACAAACGAATCAACTGTATTGCTTCAAACGTCTAGTAGAACAAGGGAAAATTAGTGCTCCATTGACTTGCGAATGAAACCCTAATTGAGAAAAGAAAACTACGATGATAATAAAAGTGTGTCTACTCAAGACCTGGAAAGATATCTTAAATAGGCTAGGGAATGTAAGCTAAACCTAGAAATAATACTAAAGGAAATAAGATAATAAAAATAGGAAGTCCGAAAACGCAAAATAGGAAATAATATCTCGCTGGCCGCGAGGCGTTAACAAGTCCACCGCGGGGCGGCGACTATCTTCTGGCAGGACCGGCTTCTTCTCTGAGATTCATCGCCGGGTCACGGTGGCTTCTAGCGCGGGGCGTCAGCTGTTCCGCCCTCTCCTTTCTTCAGCTCTTCACTTCTTTTTTTCCGCTCTTCCATACTACCAAGTGTTGGTAGCCTTCTCCAATTAGTCTTCAAGCGGATCCTCATCCATCTTCATCTTCTCCATCCTTCATTAAGCTGTAAATCCCTAGATATTTTCAATTCTCTCCACATCTTCTGGATTACAGACTTAACCTTAAATCTAGTCATAAACTCTTCTAAATAATGCTAATAATTGCTAGTTAAGGTGCATGAAATGACACCTATCAAATTCCCCCATACTTAGACTTTTACTCGTCTCGAGTAAGCTAATGATAAACCTACTCCCTCAATCAAACACCAAGGTCTCAGGAAGTACAAGAAAATATGACACCAACAACTACAACATTCAACAATCAGCTCCAGACAACCAAAACAAGTGATGCAAAGATTATTCTAATCCTACCTCCAATCTAGCTCCTTATTGCTCCAGAGTGACCTACCCGAACTCCTTATAACACCTCTTCTTATGACTCCAATCTCCAGAATGATCCTAAAAATCACTCTTTTTCTTTACGCTCATTTTGCCCAGGCGTCCTCTCGGGTTTTCACCTAGCCACTCATTTTATTTTGCTAGATATCTCACATATACTCGCATCACTCCATTCCATTTTTGCACCGGTCTATACCAGTCGGACTACCTGCTTTTTACCTGAACCGCCCTTTCGGGTTTTCAGCTTATCCCAGGATTTTGATTGCCTTTTTCACATATTTTTGGCTTTTTCGATTTTTTTTTTGAAAAAGAATACTGGAATGGAAATTACAGAAAACAAAGCTATGTACACTACCTAGATAGATAGCACAGTCTAAATCCCTCCCCCATACTTAAACCGAACATTGTCCTCAATGTAGAAAAGAGAACATCAAATGAAATAGGGGAAGGAGAAATAAACTCACTGTAGGCCGGATGGTGGTGGTGGTGGGAACCTCCCAAAGTAGTCCCTCATATGAGTGTCCATAGTGTCCAGATGCTCATCTACATCAAGTGGGTGCAAAGCAATGATTACCAATGCTGGTTGGTGATCTCTCTTGGAGATATCGATATTGTTGATCTTGAGAAGAAGAAGAAACTGAAGAAATAGGATCAAGATGATATCCAAATCATGGAGAAAAACTGCAAAGTAGCCATGCTCATTAACAATGCTCTTAACCAGCAAGATGTGCAAAAGCTTCAGTCTTGTGAATCTGCCAATGCTAAGTGGCTCGCCCTGGAACAGATGTACATGGGAAGTAAGGACCTTCGTGAGATTGATCGTTTCACTACCAAGAAGGATTTCTACAATTGCAAAATGGAAGACAAGGAAGATGTGAGCTCCTACCAAGCCAGGTTTGAGAAAATCACTACAAACTTGACTGCTCACTCAGTCACTGATAAAGAAATCCTCCCTGATGAGAAAATCCTTATTATCATTGATGGGCTTCCTCATCGTCATACGATGACCAAGGCCATTCTAAAGGAGAATCCCAACACTGTCAAACTGACGTTCCATGAGGTCTTTAGCAAGATCCAGAAGTATGACAATGAAGAGAAGGCTGCAAGAAACAAGGATTCCAAAGAAAAGGGAATCGCTTTGATGGTTAGAAAGGCTGTTGACAGGATTGAGAACGACCTTGATGACAATGATGGCTCCGATGATCCTGAGGTGGTGCTGCTAACCAAAGTCATGCGTTCCCTCTACAACAAAGGAAGAAACAGTAGAGGTGGGAACGGTGAGACTCGTGACATCAAGGACATCACATGTTACAACTGCAATGAAAAGGGTCACTACCCTAGTTCATGCCCAAAGCTCAAGAAACCAAGCAAACCTTCTGGTAATGATGAGAAGAAAGCTTTCGTTGCTGTGTGGGGCAATGAGGATGACTCAGATGGTGAAGACCCTGAAGCCTGGAGTGGCAAGATGTGTACAATGGCCATCAACGACTCTTCTGAGGAACTCGAGGTAAATCCAGAAACATTCTTGAAATCTCTTGTGAATTATGATAAGAAATCATTGATTGCCCTCATAAGAGAAATGTACACTGAGAATTTGAAAACACAAGAGGAACTTGCTAACTCTGAAGATGAGTGTAGTAGTCTAAAAGAAAATCTTTCTAAAACTACTAGTAGCTCAACTGTTCCTTGTTCTTCATGTGATGCTAATCACGAGGAACTTCAGAGGTTAAGAAATGAAAAAGTCTCTTTGCTTATGAATGAAGTCTCTAACAATACTGATGCAAGGAGTATAGCTGGACCAACTAAGCTCGAGGAATAGGTGTATGAGATGAGAGCCTATGTTCACAAGATTCATTCTTTGCTAATGGAACAAAAAGCTGAAACTGACAGCGTTAAGTTCATCGAAGCAAGGTATGGCATTGGTTATACAGGTTCCAAACAAAAGGAAGATGATCCATCTATACTGGAACTACGTGAAGCAAGAGATAGGGAACTTCAAGATGCTAGAGAGAAGAATCGCAATCTTGAGGAACGCATCAAAGTCCTTGAGAGTGGTCTGGATGAAACTCATTCATGGTACACTGGACAACTTGCCCATAAGATTTTTCTCAAGCAGTCTCAAGGGACGCAATCCAACGTTCCGTGTCCTGAACATGCAAAACAAAGCAAGAGTGTTGTTCCCAACATAAAGTATGTTCAAATGGAACAATTCAAGCTGTGTTGGTATTGTGGGGACAACAGACATGTACGGAGAGACTGTGAAAAGAAAAAAAAGTTCTCTGAAGAGCACATAAAGAGAAGGAACAGTAGGAGTAACAATGTGAACTTGAATGACTTCTATGATGAGTCACATGTGCATAATCATGCTAGATCTAGGAAGAAAACTGTTGTTAATGTTAGAACTATTCCTAGGGAACAGTTGCATTATGTGTCTCGACCAGGTAAGGCTAAGCTTGCCTGGGTCGCCAAACCTTAACTTTTTCTGTGCAGGTTGAAGTGAGGGGGAACGAGAGGTGGTACATTGACAGCGCTTGTTCATGCCACATGACCGGAAAGGAAGATCAACTCACCTCACTTCACAAACACTCAAGATGGAGTGTTGCTCTTGGAGACAAGAGATGCAGATAAATCATTGAAACAGGCGAAACAAAACTAAACTCCAGTATCACGGTAAAAGAGGTCAGTTTAGTTCATGAACTTGGTTTTAGTTTGTTGAGTGTTGCACAGCTTTGCGACCAAGGGAACAACAAGACGGTCTTCACTTCACAAGAATGCTACGTCAAAGATCGTGAAACCAAGAACATAATTTTGAGAGGAGTCAGATTCAAGGATGTGTACATTGTGGAGAAAAATTTCAAGCCAAAGGAGGTTCTATGTTTTGCGTCTATAGCTGATGAGACGAAACTGTGGCATAGAAGGCATGGACATGCAAATCTTCGACTCATCCATAAGCTGTATACCAAGGAACTTGTTCGTGGTCTTCCCCATGTTCAATCAGAATTCCACGGTGTCTGTGATGCTTGTGTAAAAGGGAAACAGACCCGTTCCTCTTTCAAGGTTAAACCAGATGTAATAACCTCTCATCCTCTGAAACTGATTCATATGGATCTCTGTGGTCCCATGAGGATAAGAAGTCACGGTGGGAACAGGTATGTTTTCGTAATTGTCGATGATTATTCTAGATTCACTTGGACAATTTTTCTGTCTTCGAAGGATGAAGTCTTCTATGAGTTTGAGGCATTCATCAAGAAGGTGGAAACAAGCTTAGGAAAGAAGTTGAAGGCTATAAGGTCTGACCATGGAACGGAGTTTGAGAACTCCATGTTCTTCAACTTCTGTGAGGAACACGGTGTGTCTCATGACTTCTCCGCACCTAGGACACCACAACGGAATGGGGTTGTGGAACGGAAGAACAGGACTCTGGAAGATATGGCAAGAACTCTCCTCATTGCAAGCAACCTTTCAAGAATCTTCTGGGCAGAAGCGATTAACACTGCATGTTATATTCTCAATCGTGCCATGCTCCGTCCCTTATTGAATAAAACTGCCTATGAACTAATAAGGGATCGCAAGCCCAATATTTTCCACTTGCGTGCTTTTGGATGCATGTGTTACATTCACAATAATGGGAAGGATAACTTAGGGAAGTTTGACCCACGAAGTGATGAAGGAATTTTCTTGGGATATGCAAAGGCAAGCAAGGCCTACAGAGTATACAACAAGAGGCTTCGCAAAATTGAGGAAAGCATTCATGTCGTCTTCGAAGAGAACTCAAAAGGTTCCAATGGCGAGTTCGAAGCAATGTCCCCAGAGGAAGGTTATCCAAGAATGCAACGTGAAGATTTTGATGATGAAGACATCGGTCCTTCTTCACGACCTAATGCAGGTCGTGGGAACGGTCCTTCCAATACTGTTAATGAGTCTCCATCCTCTCCAGACTCTTCGATTCCTGATGCCTCTTCCAAGGAGGATACATCAAGTGATTCTGCATAAGATGCAAATGTTCCCTCTTCATCCAATGTTGATTCAACAATCATGCCCCCACCTAATGCAGAAGCCTCTATCACTGTTCCAACTAGAACTTCTGGTGATATTATTATTGTTGATTCTCAAAGCGATGACGATGAAACGAACAAATTTGAAGATGCCCAGTTTCATTCATCTTCAATGGATGACTCTGAGATACAACCTGATGACCCTTCATTACTCGTATCAAAGAGTGTTCGAATTCAAAAGGCTCACCCCACTGATAATCTGGTCACACCTTTTGGTGAAAGAGGTTTGCGTTCTAAACTGAATATGTTTTGTGCTTTCCATGCGTTCATCTCTCTTGTAGAACCCAAGAATATCAAGGAAGCATTGAAGGAACCGGACTGGATCGTAGCTATGCAAGAGGAGCTACATCAATTTGAGAGGAACAAAGTCTGGAGGCTTGTTCCTTTGCCTCGCAACAAACATGCCATTGGGACTCGATGGGTGTATAGGAACAAGCTTGATGACTTTGGGGTAGTCACAAGGAATAAAGCAAGACTGGTTGCTCAAGGTTACAATCAACAAGAGGGGATTGACTATGATGAGACGTATGCTCCAGTGGCTCGCATTGAAGCTATTCGTCTTCTTATAGCCTATGCCGCTCACAAAGGTTTCACTTTATACCAAATGGATGTCAAGACTGCGTTCCTAAATGGATATCTTCAAGAAGAGGTATATGTGAAGCAACCCCCTGGCTTTGAAGATGCCAATTTTCCCTCGCATGTATACGCTTTGGATAAGGCACTGTATGGTCTTAACCAAGCACCTCGTTCTTGGTATGATAGACTTGCACAATTCCTTCTCTCCAACGGATATCGTTGAGGAACGATTGACAAAACCCTGTTCCTTTTGGAACAAGAAGGTAAGATTATGGCGGTTCAAGTCTATGTTGATGATATTATTTTTGGTTCCACTAACCCTGCTCTTGTAGAAAAGTTCAAAAATCTTATGAGTAGTGAGTTTGAGATAAGCATGATTGGGGAATTATCCTTTTTCCTCGGATTACAAGTTACTCAGACTAAGGAAGGAACGAAAATACACCAACAAAAGTATATCAAGAAGCTGTTGAAGAAGTATGGTATGGATACTGCCAAACCTATCGTTACTCCTATTTCTCCTAACACTCGCTTGGATGCATATCTTAATGGAACAGACGTTGATCCTACCATGTATAGAGGCATGATTGGTTCTTTCCTCTATCTCACGGCCAGTCGGCCAGATATTTTGTTTAGTGTGTGTCTTTGTGCTAGATTTCAGGCTAATCCAAAGGACTCACACTTGAAGGAAGTCAAGCGAATCTTTCGATACCTCAAAGGAATGGACCATCTCTGTCTATGGTATCCCAAGAACTATGATTTCAACCTTGTTGGATTCACAGACGCCGACTTTGCTGGGCACGTAGTAGATCGCAAAAGCATTTCTGGAACGGCACAGTTCCTTGGGCCCTGTCTCATTTCATGGGGTTCCAAGAAGCAAAACTCTGTGGCCCTCTCCACTGCAGAAGCTGAATACGTCGCCGCAGCAAGTTGTTGTGCTCAGGTATTGTGGCTTAAACAACAACTAGAAGACTATGGTATGTCTCTTGGCACCGTTCCAATTATGTGTGACAATACTAGTGCCATCAACATCTCTAAAAATCCAGTTCATCATTCACGTACTAAGCATATTGACATTCGTCATCATTTCCTACGTGATAATGTTGACATGGGCTTTATCAGAATGGAATATTGCAGGACTGAAAATCAAGTGGCAGACATCTTCACCAAAGCACTAGACAAAGGTCCATTCGAGTATCTTCGATTACTCCTTGGCATGATCTCTCTGAATTGAGGACCTTCACACCCATTATTCCCTCAATGATTGGCTAACTTGTTTCAAAGATTTTATGAAGTTCCTTGTTTACTGGCTTCTCATGACATAAATTTTCATGATTTTTGTGTGTTCGAAATGCCTTGTCTTAGGGTCTAGATACTTTGTCTTTTGATTTGTGTTGAATTACTTGATTGCATGCTAACATCTTACTTATTGACCCAAAACAACCAATTTGATGAATTGAACCCTCATTACAAGCCCACATGATAATTGGTTGTATTGTCTACCTTAGCCGCGATTCAGGTAAACGTTCCCTATGATCCCTCTTTGCTAAACTATTTTACTGGGAATAATTATCTGAGTTGTTTTCTCCCTACCACATGTTTGGATATACTATATTTTGTGTGAACCCAACATTGAAATATCCAGACAAGCCTCGCAAGCATTCTTGGTCTCAGGGGGAAGGACGACTGTTGCTCAGATTAAGGGGGAACAACTGTGTATGGAACGTTGAATTTGAATCAGTACGTGGCTGGCCTTAATTGGGTTACAGGTGAACGTTGGAACGACTTCCTTGAGATTTGACTGCTCTGCGGCAGGAACAGTGACGCGGTAAACGAGTAAAAAGTGGCCGTTGCATCAGGAGAGAGAAAATCTAATGATGAAAATTTTGAAGATAGAAATTTTGGAGACGGTTGAGATTTTGGAAATATTTTATCTTGCAAAAGATATTATCTTGCCTATATATATGGGATATTCCTCACAAAGCCTCTTCATCGCCATTCCTCTCTCTCTGATCTCTCTTAGAATTCAAACTACTCTCAATCTCTCAAAGCTCTCTGTATTCCATGGATTCCCCAAGCAAGAAGATCATCACCGACCAGCTGACCGACGCTAAGATGGATGCCTACATCCTCTAACTCCAACAGGCCAAGGCCGCCCGTGCCACTCCAAGCTCCATCGGCGTTCCTACGTCTGTTCTTGCAATTGCTCAGGCCGCCGCCCAACAAACGGTGGATCCCTTTGCGTCTACATCGACTTCCACTCCGACGACGTCTCCCTCGGCTCCGTCTCCTCTCAAAGCCCAGGATCTCAACCCTGTGCTTATCCAGGCCTGGTGAAGATGTTGTTGCTTCGAGATGAAGCTTATCTTGAAGAAAATGAAGTGTCTCTGGGGAGTGAGTTGGATTCTGCCGTTGTGGAGAAGATGAAGTTTAAGGGTGATTCCAAGGGAACGGGCACTGTGACTGCAAAGAAAGCAGTTGGTGAAGGAACATCAAAGGGGAGCTTAGTTCAACACCAGATTCTTGCTGAGCTCAAGCAGTTGAACACCACAATGACATTGCTCTTAGATCACTTTCAGAGCAAAGCTGAAGACTCTGCTGAAGACCTTGAGATCTGAGTGCTCTCCGTTTCCCTCCTAGCTCGTCTGATCTTCTGTTCTTGTTTTTATATGTTGCTATGTCTTTTGTGTGATTGTTCCTCATCTTTTGATATTAGTTGTCTATGTCCCTTTGCTTTGTACTTCGCCTTGCATTATGAATGAAATATTCTGCTTATGATTTGCACGTGAGTCAAGTCTTTGTGACTTCTGTGATCTTTTGATGATGCCAAAAGGGGGAAGTATGGAAAATGTGAAACCCAAGGAAGAGTTGATAACAGAAGCTAGTGCTAAGGGGAACGACAATGCTGCTTGAAGGTAAATTCTCGATGAACTTTCTGAGGGGGAACAATGTCAATATTCTGAACATAGTATTTGTGTGATTAAATGTGAATTTGACTTTGACAAGCCTAAGGTCGTATGCCTAATCAAATAAATCCTAAAGTACCTACTAAAGAGTATAGCAAGCAAGTCAGGGTCGAACCCAAGGGAATCAAGTTATCAATTCTTAAGCTTCGCAAGTCACCAACTAAGAACTAGGGGGGGTTTTAATATCAGTTTCGTAACCAAGTAACAAGTAAACAAGTAAACAGATTCACATGCAAAGGTTGTGAATATGATTGGGAAAAACGTCACACCTGACACAAATCCACACAACAAACAATACGATTGATCACTGAAATCTATGATTCTCAAGTTCTTATCTTTCCTTTAGTTGTTGTTATCCTGATCATATGTAACTATCAGTTCTACCAGCCCTGATAGTACTTATTACTAAATCAAATCCGAAAACCTTCAAGACTCAACAAAGCAATAACATTCAAACAAGGATTCAACAAGATACATGCAATAGAAACAACCCGTTACTAATAGCATGCAATTAACTCTCTATCACGATGAACACTCGCAACCCGCTTATGCAAATCGTGTTTGCTACTAGATAAGCAACCCGAACCCGGAATCACAAACCCTAGCAATTAGGAAGATATCAATAGACATAGTTAGCTACTCTAGATAAATCAACATAAACCCATAAACATTCAAGCACAAGAGAATTAATACAACTAGATAGGAAAACGAACAAAAGTAGAAATCTCACAAACGATTATCTAAAGGCTTCAAACGTCAAGTGTAACAAATGGAAGTTTAGTTCTCCATAAGGTCTTGAGAGAAAACTAGAGTTGTAGAGAATAGATGATTACCCTAAAAGAGTCTAGAACTTAAGCTTAAATACTAGGGAAACAGTTCAGAATATTAAAAGGAAAAGAAAATATCAAACTTGGAAATAAAGTTTCGAAATTAATAAAAGGAAATAAAATATCCCGGAAACAAATCCGATAAGTCTTCAGCGTCGGTCACCGCGATTGCAGTGACATCCACCGCGGGTGCGGTGGGTCTTTAGTCGACAGGTGTCTTCTTCTAGCTCACCGCAGGTGCGGTGGTATTGGGCGCGGGCGCGGTGGAGCCTCCAGCTTCTGCGACACTTCCGTAAAAATGCCATAACCTTTGATTCCCCACTCGGATTGCGCTCATATTTTGAGGACTTGCATTAGACTTCAAGATCTAACTGCTAGAATTGGAATCACTCCATTTGGACATCTGAGTAAAGAGAATGAACCAATTGAATTCAGCACACTGTTCTTCTACTCTTCAATGCACTTCAAACCTCTATAAATCCCATGATTTCTTCACTTCTAGTCTTCTCTTCCGGATTACAGAATTACCATAAAATCATATCTAAATATCACCTAAATCATGCTAATAACCACTAGATGTGCTATACAATATATCGCATATCAAACTCCCCCATACTTAGACCTTTACTCGTCCCGAGTAAGCTAAAAATTGAACTCACTCCATCAATCATGCTCCAAGGCCTCAGGAAGTACAAGAAATTATGACACTAGTAGTTACAACACATCAACAATAAGCTCCAAGACAACCAAAACAAACAATGCAAGACTAATCCAAACCGAACTCCATCTAATCACCTTATTCCTCCATAATGGCCTACCCGAATCCTTCTTATAACTCCCCTTCTTATGTCGCCATGCCAGGAAAAATGAGGAATCCTAAAAATTAATCTTCTTCTTTTCACTCATTTTGCCAAGGCGCCCTTTCGGGTTTTCACCAAGCCACTCATTTCATTTTTCAATAGATGGGCTCACAATATACTCACGTCACTCTTGACCAATTATTACCCCAGCCTAATGCTGGTCCAAGCCACCTGCTTATTACCTAAGTCGCCCTTTCGGGTTTTCGACTTATCCTAGGATTTTTAAATTTGCCTTTTTCAAATTTTGGATTCTTCTTTATTTTTTTTCTTCTCCTCAACGACATAGCAAGTATAAAACCCTCCCCCATGCTTAAACATTGCATTGTCCTCAATGTAATGAAAGACAAAAAGAATAGAAGCACAATGAAGAGCAAAAAATAACTCACAAACGTCGCCGAGTTGGCTTGGACACTGAAATTGTTGCTGGCGGTCTTCGATATCCGCACAGGTCTCTGGTGTAGTGCGGGTGTCTTCATTAATTTCATAATCTTCTCCGACCGTGCAACCAGAGGAAACCACTTGGGTGAGTAGCGGCAATATCAATGATGTCGGGGTTGCACGGCCTTCTACGAACACATGGTGGAGCCCATATATAACCGTGGGGGGCTCTAGTGTTTCTCATTCTCAACTGTCATATGTAGGGCCATCATCGTTGCCAACTAATGTGTGGGGCTAATGTCTCCTCCTTGGCAACATGATGCGCACCTTTTCTCCATGGGAAAATCGGACAGCTGGCCTTCGGTAGAACTTTTTTTTTTTGATCCCCGTTTAAGGTTTTTTCGGGGATTTTATTTAGTGCAGGGAATAGAAGACTTACATTGGTGTGGGAAACACCTTCTTCAATTCGCAAAGGGTCTCCTCTCTGCAGGTTAGTCGGAAACAAAGAAAAACAAAAACAAACCAAAAACTAACACAAATGCAAAAACAGAGAAAGAAAAGCAAGGAAATAAATCCATACCTCGGGTTGCCTCTCGGACAGCGCCTTAGTTAGTGTCATGGCGCGATATAAGACTCAGACAACCTTAACCCACAACATCAGGTTCCTTTGGAACCCTCTCATTCAACACCTCTTTTCTGAACCAATCATGAAAAGGTTTGAACCTTAGACCATTCCTCTTCTTAACCGGCTCTTTCACCTTGACCTTCTTAGTCGCCTTTCCCCTATACTTAGATCGATCAGCGGGGGGGGGGGGGGGGGGGGGGGGAGTTAACCTCCGACTGTTCATTTTGCACAACAAAAGGGAACGACTTCTTGCCCTGTGTAGTCAGTAAGGTGGGGCAAATGTCCAAAAGAGAAGTAGGAGACTCACCCTTCTCATCCAATAAAGCCGTGATTTCCTACAGATTAGAAGATATAGTAATATCGATAGGCAAGTCAACTATGGGATCCTCTATTATAGGTTGCAATTCATCCAAAGGGTTAGGACTTATTACATCAACAAAGTTTAAAGAGGTGTTAATGACAGGTTTCATATCATATATGTTATATTCAATTCCATCCCCATAAAATTCCATAGTTAATTTCCCACTTCTGACATCAATTGTGGTATTCGCAGTTTTCATGAATGGTCTACCTAACAGCATAGGTGCACCTGTACTACTACCCATATCAAGCACATAAAAATCAGTGGGAAAAATCAGCTTATCTACCATAACAAGGACATCTTCAACAACCCCTTTCGGGTAGACATTGGTTCCATCAGCTAATTGAATAACTAGCCTAGTGTCTTGTAATGGTGGTAGACCAAGAGACTCATATAATGACAATGGTAAGACATTAATAGCTGCACCAAGATCTAGCATAGCTTTATCAATCTTTGTCTCACCGATGGTGTAAGGGATAGAGAACATACCTGAATCACTGCACTTCTTGGGCATATGCCTTTGAAACACAACAGATACTTGCTCGCTCACCTGGACCTGCTTCTTTTGCTTTTGCTTCTGTGTCCTCTTGATTTTGCAAAGTTCCTTCAAGAAACGAGCATATTTGGGAATACTTTTAACAAGTTTGAGTAAAGGGATGTTTACCTCGCACTTGCTAAAGGTCTCAAAGAGGTCCTTGTCGTCGATGATTCTCCTCTCCTTAAGTGCCTCTGGGAATGGGGCGGGTGGCTTCTCAGAACCGAGAGGGGAAAAGTACGGACGAACATAGGTGTCGACGTAGGGCTCTTTCACCTTTCCAGAAGATCCACCGCGGGTGCGGTCAGATTCCACCACGGGTGCGGTCGTCTCAGTAGAAAAATCTCAAACTTTCTCGATACCGTCACCGCGGGTGCGGTGATGTCAACTGAGAGCTCAACTCTTCTGGAGTCCCACCGCGGGTGCGGTCATCCCACCGCGGGTGCGGTGAGATCGCCGCTGGGTGCGGAAAGGTGGGCGCTGGGTGCGGTTGGTCCTCCAGAGCTTCTGTAGACGCACCGCGGGGTGCGGCGTCCTGCCGCGGGTGCGGTGGTGTGTGTTCAGAGAGCTCTTTTTCAGCGTCGTCCTCTTCAACACTAGGAACGACGTTCAATTTCCTACCACTTCGAAGCATCACAGCACTAACATTTTCCTGTGGGTTAACTACTGTTTGAGATGGTAGATTTCCCGAAATCTTTGCATCGATCTTTGTGATAGCTTCAGCCATTTGTCCCATCTGCCTCTCTATACTCTTGATGCTTGACTCCGTAGTTTGAACATGAGTTGTAAAGTGCTTAGTCAAGGTTTAGAGCATATCTTCAGTTGAAGCAGAAGTACCGGGTTGTTGACCTTGTGACCTTTGCAGAAGTTGAGGTTGTTGTTGGTTCGGTTGATCCCTCCATCTGAAATTGGGGTGGTCTCTCCATCCCGGATTATAAGTGCTGGAGTAGGGATTGTTCCGAGGTCTTGGAGGTCCATAACCTCCTACATGGTTCACCTCAGCATTGGGATCATCTTGCAATTGAGGACATGCATCGGTGGGGTGGAATTGATCAGCACAAATCCCACATTCTTTGAGTTGTTGAGGAGTTCCTTGCAGTGTTAGTCTCCTCACCATGTGCTTTAATTCAGCAATCTTGCTCACTAGCTCAGAGCGATTAGAGTCCACAGCATTGACTCCTCTCTTGGTAGAAGTTCTACCAAAATTTATTGTCCCTTCGGCCATCTCCTAAATCTTTTCCATGGCTGCCACCGGTGTTGTGTTGAGAATGTTGCCACCACATGCAGCGTCAACAATCATTCTTTCATTGTCCAGCAGACCATTGTAAAGATGAAGCACTAGATCTTGATTAGTGTAACCATGGAATGGACAGCTTGAGCAAAGTCTCTTGAAACTCTCATAATACTCGTATAGAGTCTCGTCAGTCTCTTGCTCAATGTTGCTTATAGCCTTCTTCAAGCTATTCGCCTTCTTGACAGGAAAGTATTTTTCAAGAAAGGCCTTGTGAAGCTTGTTCCAAGTATCTATGCTTCTAGTGGGTAGATGGTAGTACCAATCATCGGCTGCGTCCTTGAGGGTGAACCCGAAAGCTCTCATCTTGATTTTCTCCTCAGTGACGTTGGTTGGTTTTATGCTCATACAAACAGTGTGGAATTTACCCATATGCTTGATTGGGTCTTCACCACTTAGTCCATGGAATGACGGGAGCAAATGAATCAGCCTTGGCTTCAACTCGAAGTTGACGCCCTCTCCTATGGCAGGAATAGCCACAGCTAAAGGTTGTTGCATCAGATTCGGCGCGGTCAATTGCTGAAGCGTTTGGTCATCCATTGCAACTTGTGGGGTGGTGTGTTCTCTGCGGTTCCTGTGGAATGTCTTATCGATCTCTGGATCTAAATCAACAAGTGGATTGTCAGTAGCACGGGTGTGGACCATAAGATAGATCCACACCAAAGTTGGTAACAAACAAACACACAAAAACAGAAATTTTGATTCCCCGACAACGGCGCCAAATTTGACAGGCCTAAGGTCGTATGCCTAATCAAAGAAATCCTAAAGTACCTACTAAAGAGTATAGCAAGCAAGTTAGGGTCGAACCCAAGGGAATCAGGTTATCAGTTCTTATGCTTCGCAAGTCACCAACTAAGAACTAGGGGGGGTTTTAATATCAGTTTCGTAACCAAGTAACAAGTAAACAGATTCGCAGACAAAGGTTGTGAATATGATTGGGAAAAGCGTCACACCTGACAGAAATCCACACAACAAACAATACGATTGATCACTGAAATCTATGATTCTCAAGTTCTTATCTTTCCTTTAGTTGTTCTTATCCTGATCATATGTAACTATCAGTTCTACCAGCCCTGATAGTACTTATTACTAAATCAAATCCGAAAACCTTCAAGACTCAACAAAGCAATAGCATTCAAACAAGGATTCAACAAGATACATGCAATAGAA
Source organism: Rheum nobile (assembly GCA_027886185.1). Taxonomy (NCBI): domain Eukaryota; kingdom Viridiplantae; phylum Streptophyta; class Magnoliopsida; order Caryophyllales; family Polygonaceae; genus Rheum; species Rheum nobile. The sequence continues at coordinate 1,707,975 of WOAB01000717.1, read as the reverse complement.
ACAACCCGTTACTAATAGCATGCAATTAACTCTCTCTCACGATGAACACTCGCAATCCGCTTATGCAAATCGTGTTTGCTACTAGATAAGCAACCCGAACCCGGAATCACAAACCCTAGCAATTAGGAAGATATCAATAGACCTAGTTAGCTACTCTAGATAAATCAACATAAACCCATAAACATTCAAGCACAAGAGAATTAATACAACTAGATAGGAAAATGAACAAGAGTAGAAATCTCACAAACGATTATCTGATGGCTTCAAACGTCAAGTGTAACAAATGGAAGTTTAGTTCTCCATAAGGTCTTGAGAGAAAACTAGAGTTGTAGAGAATAGATGATTACCCTAAAAGAGTCTAGAACTTAAGCTTAAATACTAGGGAAAAAGTTCAGAATATTAAAATGAAAAGAAAATATCAAACTTGGAAATAAAGTTTCGGAATTAATAAAAGGAAATAAAATATCCCGGAAACAAATCCGATAAGTCTTCAGCGTCGGTCACCGCGGGTGCGGTGGGTCTTTAGTCGGCAGGTGTCTTCTGCTAGCTCACCGCGGGTGCGGTGGTATTGGGCGCGGGCGCGGTGGCGCCTCCAGCTTCTGCGACACTTCCGTACAAACGCCATAACGTTTGATTCCCCACTCGGATTGCGCTCTGAGGACTTGCAGTAGACTTCAAGATCTAACTCCTCAAATTGGAATCACTCCATTTGGACATCTGAGTAAAGAGAACGAACCAATTGAATTCAGCACACTGTTCTTCTACTCTTCAATGCACTTCAAACCTCTGTAAATCCCATGATTTCTTCATTTCTAGTCTTCTCTTCCGGATTACAGAATTACCATCAAATCATATCCAAACATCACCTAAATCATGCTAATAACCACTAGATGCGCTATACAATATATCGCATATCAGACTTCTTACTTGTCTGTTTTGAACGTGCACATTTTGAAGGAGTTTGTCATCACCAAAAAAGGGGAAATTGTTGGAAAATTGATGTACCCTCTAGTTTTGATAATGATAAACTCAAATGCATTTGATGGTTTTTTAGTATGACTATGAGTTTCAGGAAACGATCGAATCAAAGGAACGATGAAAACCAGTGAAGAGTCAAAACAGAGAAGACAAGGAACAGAGAAGCCAACAATAACGAAACAACACGCTGGAATGAGGGAAAAGAAGAGACGCGTGTTGGTGATCAGAATAGAAAAGGGAACAGCGCAAGGAACGAAGGACGCGCGCTGTAAACCCTAGCGCCTGTCGAATCTCTGTTTATGGAAACAGACTTTGGAGAAGCAACTTGGGCCTCAAGGAAAAGATCTGGATGGAGATATTGTGGTTAGAATATATTAGAAAAGATTGTATAGGATTATTTTATCTTATTTCCTTAAGTAAAATTAGGATAAATCAGAGAAAATACCTAGACTATATATTAGAGAGTTGCCAACTTCATTTGATACACGGAACACAGAGCATTTTCAGTGAGCAGAGCATTCGGAGAATAAGAACACTTACAAGGACGAGACTTTTGGTGAGTTGAGTACTTGTTAGGGTTTTGATTGTCTTAGGTGTTGTTAGGAACGTTATATCTAGAAGTCTAGATATCTAGGAGTAAACTAGATTGAGATAAGACTTGCTTGTTTGTAATCCCAGGATTAATAACACAAGTACACATTCGAAATCCAAATAGGGAAGCCTAGAGGTAGATGTTTTTCTTAGTCAACTAGTTGGTTGATTAAGTTTCCATCTCTAAGGAACTGAGTTCGTTACTTTGTCATTCTGTTACTATTTTCCGCTGTCCAAGGAACAGTTCTACCGTTCCTTACACTAACACACTCGATTCTACAAAAACAATAATCCGGAATTAGGATTAATTTGCGGCTTAAACGTACATATATAGAACGAGTTTGGATCATATGCGGAGCATTCTTCCCGTACGGACGTGCGGAGCATGCACTTTAGGGTCTTATTTGTGCACTTTAGGGTCTTATTTGTGCACTTTTTCAAAATTAAAAAAATCTGTTTCAAATTTTTTTCCAAGCATTTTTCAAATTTTTTGCAAAAGTGTACAAATAAGACCCTAAAGTGCACAAATAAACCCCTATAATACACGTCCGTACGTCCGCACGGGAACAATGCTCCGCACCAGAACCGCACTCTATATAGAACATACAAAAATAAATTAAGTACTGAGTAAGTGGATACCAATAGAGAATGGAGGAGCTCAATAATTCGGACTTGAGTCGTTACCGAACCCGCGCATCCGCCTTCACAACTGATCCCCTCCCTTCCTCGCTAAGCATCTCGAGCTCTTTGATGCAATCGGCGGTGATGGTAGCGTGATGATGTGGGCGCTTGCCGTCCACACATTCCCAACATATTATTCAATATTAATTTTCAGCACTATTAATAGTAATTAATCTTCCGGGAAGGGGTAAAAGGATAAAGGTTCCACTTAGCATGATTTCTGACAGGCGTCAATTCCCCCTGCAAGCTATGATTTCTTACCATACAATTCGTCCACGTAGCATTTAATATGTAAAGAATAATAATTTTAACATATTTGTTAATTAATTCCACCAATGCACCAAACATGATTTCTTTGTTTATCTCCTCAGCTTATCTCCTTCTTCTCTATTCCTCGCCGGCCTCCATTTCAGAACTCAGTAGACAATTAGACACCCACAAATTTTAAAGATTAGATGTATAATATAGACATCCCAAATTATTCACCAATTAGCTTCAATCTACTTAACATTGTTCTAACACGCGGGACAGTTGTCCCCAAAGATATTTTGAAAGTGTCTTTTTTAGGGACAGTTGTTTAAAAATATTTTCTCTCTAAGGATAGTTGAAAATTGTCCCAATATGCTTCTTGAAGTGACTCTTTAGGGACAATTGTCTCCAATAACATTTAAAAGTGTCTTTTTTTAGGGATAGTTGGAAATTGTCTCTTTGGGGACAATTTCCAACTGTCCCCATATGCTTCTTGAAGTATCTCTTTAGGGACAGTTATCACCAAAGACATTTTAGAATTGTCTTTTTTAGGGATATTTGTTTAACAATATTTTATCTCTAGGAACAGTTGGAAATTGTCTCTTTAGGCATATGCTTCTTGAAGTGTCTCTTTAGGGACAATTGTCCCCAAAAACATTTTGGAATTGTCTTTTTTAGGGACAGTTGGAAATTGTCTCTTTATGAACAGTTGGGAACTGTCCCAGATGCGTTTTGGAAGTGCCTCTTTACGGACAATTGTCCCCAAATGTATTTTGGAAGTGTTTTTTTTCCGGGACAGTTGTTCAACAATACTTTCTTTTTAGGGACAGTTGGAACTTGTCCGAGAGGCTTCTTTAAAGTGCCTTTATTGGGACAGTTGTCCCTAGATGTCTCTTGGAAGTGTCTTTTTAGGGACATTTGTTTAATTACATTGTCTCTCTAGGGACAGTTGAAAATTGTCTCTTTAGAGTCCGTTGGACACTGTCCCCATATACTCATTGGAAGTGTATCATAAAACGAATAAGAAATTAAATAATTAAAAAGCAGACACATAAAATTATAGCAAATGATATGAGATTGAAATACAAAGACAAGGCCAAAGCTTCTTCATCTGTAACTGAGCAAATATGAAGATGATGAATGATGATCCTCAAGTAAGCAGACCAGTGAAAAAAAACACTTCCAATTGATCAGTGGTGAGCACCCGATGAGCACCTGCAGATACTTGTACCTGAAAGCACTTGAACGTCTTCTTGAATCTGACAAACCCTAGAAACCAGAAATCGAATTGATCGGTGGTGAGCACCTGCAAATACTTGTCGGATCGGCGCTTGGCATCCCCCCTCTAGATCGCCCTGGACACCTTCGACAGCGGGATCGACACCTTGTAGTGGAAGCGGAGAAGCTCGCCGGCAAGGGAGGGGAACTTGATGGGGCGGTCGCTGCAGAAGGTGACTTTCTCGGTGGAGATGAAGAGGAGCCCGACGATGGGGCCCGACGTGGTCCAGAGGTAGCATTGGGAGTCCTTGAGGAGGCGCTCGCCCTCTTTGGCGTTCTTGAAGACTCGCCGGAAGATCTTCTTGACGTCGCCGACCTGTAAGATCTTGGCTCCTAAGCTTATTTTTCTTCTTAGCATTTCTCAGATGTCCACTGAGACCATCGATTCTCGAGTGTGTAGCAGGTGATGGTGACGGGGAGGGCGGAGAATGTGGTGAAGGAGATGGTGGGAGGAGGAATTACTCTTTCTTGCGGAGGAAACAGAAGTCGTTCGGATTTGTTGCTCGCGTGTTGTTATTTTAATGACCTAGGGGGTCATGCGGCTGATATTCATAATTTGGATCCCAAATTTGCTATTTGACCCCCCCTTAAGGGGTCATTTATCTTAAGCACGGTTTTTTTTAGGGACAGTTGTTTAACAATATTTACTCTCTAGGGACAGTTGGAAATTGTCTCTTTAGGGACAGTTTCCAATTGTCCCCATATGCTTCTTGAAGTGTCTTTTTAAAGATAGTTGTCCCCAAAGACATTTTGGAAGTGTCTTTTGTAGGGACAGTTGTTTAACAATATTTTCTCTCTAGGAACAGTTGGAAATAGGCCAGAAAATCAAGTAGATTTCAAACTAAGGCCAGAAAAGAGCACTCAAATGAGAGGGTTCATTTTTGTACATCAACAGTCTAATTTGCCTTACAAAGTAAACAAATGAAGTTCCCTTTCAAGTTTGTGAAGGGGCAGGGGTAAAGCTAGAAACAAAGTGAAGAAGGATGAGTAATAACCCTATGTTTTATCCATGGAGCAGCTACTATGACAGAAAAAGCTCAACTTAGAAACTGTTATGTCAACTTCATATACTATGATTTTCATATAACTTGCCACAATATTTGATGCTATTCATGGATGATGACACTCCAATTAGTAATAATTTCGTGAAGGCGACAAGGATATATACATCACGAGCTATAAACTTGCAAGGTTTGACATACTACACAAGGATGTTATCCAAAGTGTATCCATCAAAGTCAAATTTACCTTCCACAGATCCAATGCCTTCTTGCTGTTCAAATGTAAAACATAAGACAGTTAGCGCTGTATGCAACAAATTCACGATACCCAAAATTCAAGATCATGGTTGACTAAAAATTCAAGATGGGTAAAAATATAATGCCACAATACTACTTTTAGAGAAAATTGAGATTAGCTCATGAATTAGTATATGGTTAAGCACACAAACCTGTTTGAGAAATGCACTCATTAAATCATCATCAGCAAATTGATAAGGATAGAGGTTGTTTCCAGAGCTCAGTTCCTGAAATCGCTCGATCTTCACCCTTGACGAAAAATTGTCCACAAGAGCATTATTAATAATCTGGGTGTTGCTCCCTTGTTGAAGTACATCTGTAGTACCAGTTGAAACCACTGCAGTGTTGCCAACAAAAGCGCTTCCATCAGGCCCAACCCGGCTAGAAGAGAAGCCTTCTGTAGTACCAGTCGGCGGTCCCCATTCCGCCGCCGGCGACCTGCGAACAAACCCCGACGCCGCTCTGCTCCTGTCCCTCCATGTAACTCCTAACCTCCTTCCTTATCATCTCTTTCATCACCGCCAAGAACTCCGCGCAGAAAGGCGTGTACCTGCTCTCTCCGGCGGCCTCCATCGCCGGATTGGGAACTTGCTCCACCGGAGCTCGTTGGACAGCAATCGACAACGCCATGGGAGGAGGCGCCACAAGTGGAAGCAGTTGGATCAGAATGGACATCGGATTGCTAATCTCCGGCGCAGTAGCAGCCAAATTGATTCCTCCCGAATCGGATCGTGGAACAGAGACAAATCGGTGTTCGCTTTCACCGTAGGAGGCGGTTGCGCATCCATCTGAAACACGCCAGTCCTAGGAATCGACCGGTAGACGTGGCCGTCGGAGTCTCTCACATCAGGTCCGAAAGGACTCTCGGGGATCAAGGTCAAGCCGGAGACATTCCTGATGATATTGGCACCGTCGCTTATGGCTCTCTTGAGCGGCTGGCGGATCTCGTCCTCATCCACCTCCGGCTTCGGCGCGGCGTCCTCCGCCATCAACATATCGGAGCTTTTCAAGTGAAACTGCGTCGTTTTGGGGGTCAGAGACTCGTCCTCCTCGGGGCTCCAGGGGCTCTTGATCCGATCCACCTCCTTTCGGTTCATGGTAGTCGCCGTCGCCATTGCAGCTCAGAGCTTTTCAAGTGAAACTGCGTCGTTGGATGGTGACTTAGGGGGTCAAGCGGTTGTTAATCATAATTTACGGTCCAAACCTGGTATTTCATCCTCCTTAAAGGGTCATATACCCTAAGTACGGTTAATAAAATGGACCCCTACTAGTTTTTAAGGGTTTAAGAGGTAGGGTTTCGGGGGTAGGGAGTAGGGTTTAGGGAGAGGGGTCCATTTTTGCTAAGGGTCCATTAGTTTAAAAAAAGGTTTGTCAAAAGGTTATTTACTTAACTCACCGGATATTGGATCCCACAGCTAGCCTTCCAAGTCCTTCGCTTTGCGAAATCTGAAGCGATGACTTGTTTCCTGTGTACCACAATCATTTTTTCCACTTATTGCCTTCGCGGACTTGGATCATCACTTGTCTTCGAGGATTTGGATCGGCACTTGTCTTCGCAGATGAAGATTTCACCCCTTCGCGACGAATGAGGGCGTCTGATATTTCAGCTTCTCCCATTTTTAAATTTAAAAAAGTTTAAAATTTTTCTAACCGTTGGCGCCTTTTCCCCTTTTTTTTTTGTGTGACGTTTCGACTTCCCGCTCTTTATTGAAATTTGCCTATAAAAAAGGGGGGAGCACCGTCAATTTTTCTTATTCTTCTGCCAATTTCTCCTCTGGTGCCCTAGAATTAACTGCCAACGAGTCAAAACGCAAAGGTAAACTCTCTCTGCCATCCATTGTTATTCTCTATTGTTTCGTTTTCTTTTCATCTACCTACTCATTTTACTTTTACTGGAGCATGATGCTCTGCGGTTCTGGGCATTCTTTGACGACACCTATAGTACAAGTATTTTTTGGCTTTAACTCTTGTTTTCATGGTTCTTTGTTGAGACCTGAAGATCGGCCCTTTCAATTCGCAAAAAAATATGGTTTCAGAGAGCAATTTCTTGTGTTCTTAAGTTGCCTTAACTAAGAAACTTCCTCCCTTTTTCCTATCACTTTTGTAGAGTTTAGACTTGAATCACTCTATTTTCTGAGCATTAATGAACAAGCGCATTACGATCATGAGCGATACCGAGCAGTCGGGTGGCTTTTGTTCTTCAACCCCTCTCGTAGAGCTTCATACTAAGCTTCGACACGACAAACATCCCCTAAATGTTCCTGCCGAGGGTATGGAGAGCGCCTCATCTTCCCATGAAGAATCGCCTCCCGCACATGAGAGACCTGTGCGATTTTTGCCTAACAAATTCAAGCTTAGAATTGTGAAGAAACCAGTGAATTGGCTTTCATTTACAAAAGAAAGCCGATATAGAGAGGGTCACGGGGAAGAATCATGTGTAACCGACATGGACTTTCGCTAGATTGCCAAGGAATTTCCATTTCCTGAGGGGACCTACTTGGCCTTACCAGCGGAGAAGTCCCGTTCCTTCCACTCATTCTCAATTTCATGGCAGTAAGCCTCCCAACTCTGCAAGCTGGGTTTCGCTTTCCCATTGCACCCTTATTCAAAGAGTTTTTGAATGCACTTGCGTGAGCCCTATCCAACTTCATCATAACGCCTGGAGGAGTTTGAGTTGCCTTTACATTCAATGTGTAGAGATGGGCATTACACCCACCTTCGACCTCTTAACCATACTTTTTTCTTCGTGAACACTGTTAGGGGAGTATTGGTCCTTGAAGGCCTCTTACACACAAAAAATTGCCAAGCCTTCGCATTTGGATAAATGGAAGGAACGGTAGTTTTTAGTTAGGCTTAGGGAAAATCCTAGAGTGCCTACTCTTTCGCTTCCCAGAGTGCCCTTATCGAGCAAGGCGTCTAAAAAGAAGAAACAGGCCGAGAAGAAGAGTCTCATAAACAAGTTCAAGCCAAAAGACATCTCCGACTTCGACACCTATGTAACTCACGTGAAGCTTGAGGCGGCAGGGTTAAGTTTGACTCATCCGCCTGGCGGTGAGGGTCTACCCAGGAATTAGCATTGGGTTATCCAAACATCTTCTTGTCTCAACTTTTCACTGTTTATTTTGTTATGTTCACTAACTTGGGATCCTCGTGTGTTTATGGCAGGAATGAGTTTTTGCAAGTTCACGAAGACGCTGCCCGACCTGGAGACTCCATCGCCCATCGAGGACGAGCCTCAAGAAGGGGTAGGTGACCATGAAGTCAATCAAGTGACACCAGCGGGACAGGCTAGTGCGTATGTTGGGGAGGATGAAGAGGATATGATCCCTCTTAATCCTAATGCAGGGGCGATGGTGGGAGCCATATAATGGATATTGGGTCTGTTTCGTGAGAACCTGGCCAAAATGCGGAGCCCCTTCTTATTAATCTCCCCGCGGAGAAGCCCCTTGGCTCAACTTCGAAGCCCATGGAAGTGACCTCCGCGCGAGGTGATGATGAAGAAAGTTTAGGCTAGGCCCAACGCTTTATTGATTTGGTAACCTTTTCCTTGTTTTTCTCTTTCGTGTACTTGCTTTTCTTTTCTTTTTGTTATTGATGCTCATGGCCTTCTTGTTAACTTCGTTCATTTTTTGTGTGTGTGTTTGCCCAGGCTTCTAGCGCAATTCGACAAGCCCGTGCTTCTATCAAGACTCAGTCAAAGGAAGCCGACAAGATTAAACGCCAGGCTTTGCAAAGAAATGGAGTCGTTTCGGTTTGCGAAGGACAAGGAGATGAAAGAGGTGCTGGAGCGTTACAATAGGGTCCTCGCAGACAAGAAGAAGCTGGAGTCTGACCTCTCTCGACCTCGCGAAGAAGTGAAGAGCTTGCAGAAATCGCGTGAGAAAGCCAAGCAAGAGGCTGTCAGCGAGTATGCAACCGGTTATCGTCAGAAGGCACGTGTGAATTATTTCGCGAGGGCCCAATATGTCCTAGGCGAATATGTTGGGATTAAGCAGATGGCTAAATACTACAAAGTTCAAGGGACCAAGTTCGACCCTGGGTGCAACTGTGGGCTCCTTTCGATTGCGCGGAAGGCATATCCGGTGCCAAAGATGGGTGAGGTGGTGGGTGATCATGAAAGAGTCATTGAAGCTTGGGATGTTGTTGCTTTACCAGACAGTGAGCCTCTCTTGTCGAGCCCAACTGCTTCAACTCCTCCCAGCGCGAACAAGTGGGACCTTCCCGAAGGTCTTATCCTTCGATCATGAAGTCTTAAAAAGTCTTTCCTCAATTCGCGAACAAACTATTAAGTTTTGTTGTCTCTTTCCGTTTTAAGGACGTTGTTTCTTTTTTGGTGATGTTCTTCACGTAGCTTTATCTTGCTAATGTACGCATGAAAAACTTGTGTTTGTATGATGTTGGTTCCCCTTTGTTGTTTTGTTGATGTGGATGATAGATGTGACTAGACAATTCTTTATGTCAGTTTCGATTTGACCGAATTCTGAGGCCTACATTGTAGCCATTAGTTCCTAGGCCTTTGACTTTGCTGTTTTTAAAGTATTTAATCGTGCATTTTTCCAACGACATTTATGGCTAATTTTCTCTTGTTTCTTTTGCTCGGATCGGTAAAGGCTCTATAAATGCCTCGATTTTTTATCAGGCTCCTATTGTTCTACCGCTGGCTTTTTATTTTCTTCTTTCCTTCTTGAGCCTCTTGTGAGTCGTGACAATGGTGCTTTTGGTTTTGGAGATTCACCGCGGCAGTAGGATTGTCTGTCAACGAGGTGATCGTCGACTGGTTGCGGTCCATCATTACATCGGCGGCACTCAAAAATTGCAGGTGATGGGAGAGGTAGACCAGTATGACTATGGAGCTTTTGTCGCCATGGTGTTTCATGATTGGTGGCCGCAGGTGGGGCAAGTTTTTTACTTCCCTTTTGGCGAGGAGCCCCAAACTCGAAATTTAACTATGTACTGTTTGTACTTCTTTGAACCATAGATGATGAAACTACTGCTTTGTGGCGACAAGAGAAAGAAGCCATTTCTTTCTTGCTATTGTATCATTGTTTTCTTCATTCATGTTTCGGGACATTGTATCGCATTCTGCTACTCTGCAGATTCCACGTATTGCTTGCCGGATTCTTGCTTCGCGAGCTTAGCGTCCATTTTTTGGGTATTGCCATTTTAGTCACCTGTGTACAAAGCTTGACTTGCTCAAAATAGATGGAGCTATTACCTTACTTTCACCCACTACTTGCTCTGGGCCTTGCTCTTTGAAATGTATTGCCAGGATATTGCTCTACTCTCTTGCACGCATCACTTTCTAGCTTCGTGTGTATTGCTTCGTTTTAGGTGGACTTGCTACCCCTTTTACTTGCATGCACAACACACGTTGTGTTTAAATTATTGCTCAAATACTTGCTTTTGAGAATATGCGAGGCGCTTTCGCTTATAAGATTGTTTGCTTTACCATTAGTTATTGCCTTTTCGCGGACTATTGCTTTTCTTCAGGGCATTTCTCTTGCTCTCTTTTTTATTGCATGTCCTACCATTTGTTTATTTTCTCTAGTTACTGCTTCGGCTTTTAGTTAGGAATGAAATAAAGTGCAAGTATTGTTTCGTGATGGCATACCTGGATTGCACTTCGCGTTGCTCTTCATGGATAATATTTACGGAGCCTCGTTACATTCCAAGTATTCGGGATGGGGTTGCCCGCATGATCATTCAGCGTGTATGCTCCGGGGGATACCTCTTCCACTATGATAAACGGCCCTTCCCAGCTAGGATCTAGCTTGCCACCTTCTGTCTTGCAGAGGACTAGATCTCCCCTCGTGAAGCCCCTAGACTTTACACCTTTGTTGTAATAGATTGATATACGCTGCTTGTACTCATTCTCGCGGATTTTAGCCATCTCCCGTAGTTCTTCGCGAAGTTGCAATTCCAACTTCATCTTCTCCGCGTTATCCTCTTCGTCATAGTGCATGATCCACTCGTTGGGGAATAGGTGTTCGACAGGAACCGCTGCTTTGCCCCGTATGTGAGGGCGGAGGATGTCTCACCCGTGCCTCTCTTCGAGGTGGTTATGTTAGCCCACAACAATAGTGGCAATACTTTAGCCCACCTGCCTTGAGCTCTTGTCAGCCGCCTCTTTATGTCGTTTAATATCTTCCCATTGGCGTTTTCCACATGCCCATTCATCCACGAATGGGACACTGAAGCAAAGTGCAATCTGATTCTGAGGCCTTCGCAAAAGCTCTTGAGTTTTTCTGTGTTGAACTGAGATCCGCGGTCTGTCACTATGTCTTGTGGAAGTCCAAATCTGCATATGATGCTTTGCCATAGGAACTTCTTCACCTATTCAACAGTAGTCGAGGCTAGCGGAGTCGCTTCGATCCATTTGGTAATGTAATCGATCGCGACTAAGATGTATTACAGCTGGCCTGGGGCCTTTGGGAAAGGCCCTAGAAGGTCCATGCCCCACTTCACAAACGGACATGGAGCACTAATGACTTGCATTTTTACTCCGGGCTGGTGAGACGCTGAGGCATGGATTTGGCATTCTCTGCACGACTGGGAAACCTTCACCACATTTTCTTTCATTGTGGGCCAGAAATACCCCATCCTCATTGTCTTATACACGAGAGCCCTCCATCCAGAGTGATTGCCGCAAACTCCTCCGTGTACTTCCAGCATCATACTGTACCCATCGGCCTAGGAGAGGCACTTCTGCCCTGCTAGCATGTACCCTTTCTTGTACAAAATTCCTCCACTAACGTAGAATCGCGAAGCCCTTACTTGTAGCTTTCTTCTTTCTTTCAGATCGGACGGGCTGATCCCTTTTTCCAGATACTCACGGATTGGCTCTCTCCAGTCTCTCGTGTGCAACTGGCTTTCCTCTATCGCCATGACTTCACAATCTATTGCTCTTCGTGATCTGGCTTCTAACCACATAAGACCTTCCTACTGTAGCTTGACCCTGGAGCCCAGCTTGGGTAACTCATCTTTCTTCCCATTTTCTATCCTCGGGACTAAATGTATCTCGAAATGATCCATCACGGAGGAGAGGACCTTAGCTTTCTGGCAATATGCGGGTAAACTTCTTGTTCTAGCTTCATATTCTCCGCGTAGCTGTTTCACAACAACCTCAGAGTTGCTGTAGCACTTTACACTTATGGAGCTATTTGCTAGTGCCAACTCTATTCCCGCGATGAGTTCTTCGTACTTTGCCTCATTGTTGGTGGCCTGGAAATTCAGCGCTAGTGCATACTTGAAATGCTCTCCACCCGGGGAGGTTAGTGTTATACCTGCGCCACTGCCTTCTTCGTTGGATGCCCCATCGACAAACAGTGTGGACGATGATGTCGTCCACATAAGCTTCTACTATCTTTCCTAGATGCTCGTGGAAGATGGCGTCGACTAGCCTTTGGAACGTCGCTCTTGCGTTTTTCAAGCCGAAAGGCATCACCTTGTAACAGTATGTCCATCTCTCTATGATAAAATCCGTGTGCTCTTCATTTTCTAGATTCATTTTTACTTGATTGTAGCCAGAATACGCATCAAGGAAACTGAGTGCTTCATGGCCCGCGGTGGAATCCACCAACTGGTCTATGGAAGGTAAAGGATAACTGTCCTTTGGCCACACTTTGTTTAGATCCGTGAAGTCCACGCACCTTCGCCACTTGCCGTTGGACTTGCGAACCATGACAACGTTCGTGGGCCATTTTGGATACTGCACTTCTCTAACAAAACCTGCTTTCAAGAGCTTCTCTACTTCTTCTCTCGCGCCCTGTGCTGTGTCTCCAGCTTGCTTTCATTTTTTCTGTCGGATTGGTTTAGCATCGCGGGTTAAATCCAACTAATGAGTCATAAGGTCTGCAGGGATACCCTTGAGATCGCAAGGCGCCCACGTGAAGACATCGTGTGATTGAGCTAGCAACTTTTCTATTTCTTCCTGTGCTTGGACTCCCAATGTCTTCCCCATGTATAGGTTCTCTTCTGCGCAATCAAAGGGTGCGAGACACCTTATGTCTTCCTCCACGATCACCTTTTCTGAACGACCCCTCACTTTTAGATCTGCTTCTTCCCCTGTTCCCGTCCATAAATCATCAAGCAGATTTGGCGCGGTTGCTTCTTGCAACATCAAGACGGGGCCTCCATTGCCCTTGAGTGCCATGAGATAGCACGCGTGACTCTCGACTGGGTGGTTCCGCGACACACCCGTTCCCATAAGCATGGGAAACTTGACCAAGGAATGGTATACTGACACTGCGGCCTAGAACTTGTTGAGAGACGTTCTCCCTATAATGGCGTTGTACGTGGATGGCGCTTTCAATGCTACAAAGTCGACCTTCTCGGCCCTCCTTTGACCTTCTTCGTCGCTCAAAATCAGGTTAATCATCATGGAGCCAATAGCATGCACTCGTTCGCATGCGAACCCTACTAGTGTGCACTCGGACGGCTTGAGGTAGGTCGGGTCCATTCCCAACTGTTGATATTTTTCGATCCCCTTTTATTTTAGGACGGTATAAATATTTTTTCTAGGTTATTTTTTTGAGTCTCTCATCTGCCACCTTTTGCCACTTTTCTAACTCTCTAGACCTAGTTGTTTGCCTCAATTGAAGATGTCAACTTTGGAGATTGTTCTACTAGATTTGAGACTAAGTTTCTCTTTCTCTTTAATCTTGTTTATGATTTTCTTCATTAATGTGAATTCTTTGATTTTTCCCGCAATTATGTCTAGCTAATTTGCATATTTCTAGGGTTGGGGTGATCCTAACTATGCGTAGGTAGACTTGTTTGATGTTTGCCTAAATGGAATTCTGAAACTTTGTTGATTCATTCCTAGATGCTTTATGCCCATATTAGCTTATGCGAATTGGATCCTATTAGGGTTTGCAGCCGAGAGGTAAAAACGTTAATAGGTAGTCAGATAGGATTTGAGACCGAGAGGTAATAACTTCTATTGGAATCCCAAGAATTAAACCTGAGATTGTATTATTGCGAGAGCATCTTAAATTCTCTTGTGGATTAATAACTATCATAGAAACCCTAAGATTAGGTTGGATTTAGCAAGTCATGAGAGTGGATGTTAATTCAGTTTGACCTTAGATTCTAAGTGCCCAAAGGGTCTAGATCTTAATTAGCAAGTCGCGAGAGTGAATGTTAATTGAATCTGGGCACATTTACTATCATCCAAGATGAATTAGTAATTACCTAAAGATAGTTACCTTCAACAAAGACATACTAAATTCAGACATTTATCTAGTTGAGTCTATTGAAGCATAGTTGCGGGGATCTCTTACCTTGGAAACTTTCCCTCCATTGATTACAATCATCACTTGCATTTGTTTATTAGTTTTAGTTATTAGTTCAACGAAAATTCCCATCTTTTGGCTTAGCTTGTCAGTCAAAGTTACAATCGATACTATATAGTACTCGTGGGAATGATACTTGAACAGCTACAACCGATCCCATACGCTTGTGGATAGGTTTTTGTCCTATCAAGTTTTTGGCGCCGTTGCCGAGGACTATTGCTAGTATTAGTTGTTTTTCTACAACTGGTTCGACTAAGTCTTTGTTTTATTTTTGATCTTGTTTTTTGTTGCTTTGCTTTCAGACTTGTTTTCTTTAGATGCGAAGAGCCCTGACCGCTGGTAATCGATCTCAACGACTATGATCTCGAACCTGAGCGTACATTTTGTGCTAGAAGAAGGCAACAACGCAAAGCTAGAGAACAAGCAATGGGTGACAACAGAGTGGAGGACGATCCTCCTCTATAGGTCCAGGAACCACGCATGACGCTTGGTGATTATGTGATGCCAAATCATCTTGGTCCTATTTTTGGTGTGGTCCGACCTCAAGTGCAAGCTCGTAACTTCGAGCTGAAACCTTCCCTTATCAACATGGTTCATCAGAATCAGTTTGGAGGTCTACCTTCTGAGAACCCACACTAACATCTGGCTACTTTTATTGAGCTAATGGATAATGTGAAGATCCATGAGGTATCCCAAGATGCGCTTTTCCTGCGAGCCTTCTCATTCTCTTTGCGAGACAGGGCCAGGGCTTGGTTCAAGGCCCTACCTCTTGGCTCTATAACAACTTGGGATGAGTTAACAAAGGCATTCCTCAACAAATACTTTCCACCAAAGAAGACTGCTGAGATGAGGAATCAGATTCTTGCATTCAAGATGAAGGATGAAGAGTCTCTTTATGAGGGGTGAGAAATATTCAAGGAATTGCTGATGTTGTGCCCCCCTTATGGGAAACAAAAGTGGACTCTACTGCATGTCTTCTACAACGTTGTTGATAATTCTACTAAGCTAATCACTGATGCTTCAGTGGGTGGAAGAATCATGAGTATGGAAGTTGATGATGCTTGGGACTTGGTTGAGAGTACCTCTCAACACTCTCATTATTACAGTGATTCTCGCTCTACTTCAAGTTCCAAGAAACCTGCAGGGATGTATGAGGTTAGTTCTGAGACACACCAACATGCTCAAATAGATGTTATGGCACAAGAGATCAAGAGGCTGAATCTGTTAGTGCAAAAGTCTCACGCACAAGGTGGAGGGCAATCCACATATGCTGTTTCTGGTGTAGCCTGTCAAGTTTGTGAAGAGGGTGACCATACTATATCATCTTGTCACCTATTTGCTTCTCAAAGTGAGTCCTAGGGAGAGGCGAACTACATGAATAACTTCAACAAGGGCCCTAGGAATGATCCATATTCCAACACTTACAACCCTGGTTGGAGGAATCATCCCAATTTCTCCTATGGGAACAACCAGGCTGCGCAGAGACCACCCCCTGGATTTCAACAAAGAGCCTTACCACCCCAGAATCAAGCTCCTGCTCAATCAGTTGATGATCCCAACTTAGCCCTCATTTTAAAGGAGCTTCAGAACGTGACTAAGATACTGAAACATCATGATAGTTTGCATGCGCAATACGCTTTGATTGCTCCTAGACCACAAGGTCAACTTCATGGCCAAACTGAGGCTAATCCAAAAGGGCAAATCAATGTTGTGTCCTTAAGAAATGAAAGACAACTTGAGGATCCTAAGGTCGTGGATCCCAAGAAGAAAGACAAGGTAGTTGCAGAACCTGAAGAAGTTATGATCAAAGAGAAGGAGAGCTCAAGCTCAATTGGAGAGCTCAGGCTCAATTGGATCAGCAGTATGGTAAATTTGAGGAGGTGTTGAAAAAGCTCTACATCAACATTCCCTTCACCAAAGCTCTAAAGCAGATGCCAGTCTATGTGAAGTTCCTGAATAAGATCTTGTCCAACAAGAGGAAGCTGGATGACTACCAATCCGTCTCCCTGAGTCAGGAGTATAGCGCTCTAATTCAGAATAAATTGCCTCCTAAGCTTGAAGACCTTGGTAGCTTTAATGTCCCTATGGTGATTGGCAATAACACCTACAATGCTTTGTGTGATTTGGGAGCCAATGTGAGTTTGATTCCGCTATCCATATGCAAGAAGCTGGATTTGGGAGAGCCAAGACCAGTGAGGATGACTCTTTTCATGGCAGATAGATCAATGCGAGTCCAAGAAATGGGGTATGACTGTTGTGAAGAATGAAAAGAATGAATTAATTCCTACTAGGATAATCACGGGTTGGAGAATGTGCATTGATTATAGGAGATTGAACAAGGCAACCCGAAAAGACCATTTTCCCCTTCTCTTCATTGACCAGATGTTAGAGAGGTTAGCTAAGCATTCACACTTCTATTATTTAGATGGTTATAGTGGATTTTTCCAGATCCCTATTCACCTTGATGACCAGGAGAAGACCACATTCAGTTGCCCTTATGGCACATTTGCATATAGGAGGATGCCCTTTGGTTTGTGTAATGCTCTTGCTACCTTTCAGAGATGTATTATGGCTATATTTTACTGATTTTATTGAGGACATTATGGATGTATTCATGGATGACTTTTCTGTATATGGTGCTTCTTTGTCTAACTTGTCACGAGTTTTACAGCGGTGTGAAGAGGTTAACCTTGTATTGAATTGGGAGAAATGCCATTTTATGGTAAGGGACGATATTGTCTTAGGTCATTTGGTTTCTAATCGTGGTATTGAGGTGGACAAGGCAAAAATTGAGATCATTCAGAAGATGCCACCTCCTAGTTCGGTTAAGGGCATAAGGAGTTTCCTTGGACATGCAGGTTTTTATAGGAGGTTCATTCAGGATTTCTCTAAAATTTCCAAGCCTCTTACTAATTTGCTATTGAAGGATGTTTCCTTTGATTTTTTGAAGGAGTATCTTGATTCTTTTTGCAGGTTGAAGAAGACATTGATTTCAGCTCTAATTATGCAGCCCCCTGATTGGGATCTCCCATTTGAGATCATGTGTGATGCTAGTGACTATGTTGTTGGAGCTATTTTGGGGCAGAGAAAGAATAAGAAGCTTCATGCCATTTACTATGCTAGCAGGACTCTTGATGTGGCCCAAATGAATTACGCTACTATTGAGAAAGAGTTGCTAGCCGTTATGTTTGCTTTTGAGAAGTTCAAGTCCTATTTGGTCGGTGCCAAGGTGATTGTCTACGCTGATCATGCTGCTATCAGATATCTCTTGAGCAAGAAGAAGGCCAAGCCCAGACTGATTTGTTAGATCCTTCTTCTTCAAGAGTTTGATTTGGAGATTAGAGACAAGAAAGGCACATACAATTTGGTGATAGTACGACTATGGCTCCGGATAGAACTCATGGTAGTTAGGACCATAAAAGGGTATTGTTGGTTCCTATAACTCGAATTGGGGTGATCTCTCCACCCTGGAGTGTATGCGTAGGAGTATGGGTCATATCGCGGTTCCTGCTAGAATTGCGGAAATCTCTCCATTTCTGTATCGAAATCAAAAAGAAAAAAAAAATCAGTAGCACGGGTGTGGACCGTAAGATAGGTCCACACAAAAATTGGCACACAGACACACACAAAGAAAAACAAAACTTGCCTCCCCGGCAACGGCGCCAATTTGATAGACGTTGTCGTGACACCTAAACAAAATAATCCTAACAAACCTAACTCAGTAGAATAGGCAAGTAAGGGTCGAATCCCACAGGGAGGAGTTGTCAATCTTTATGTAAGTTCGCATGCAATAGTAACAAGGGGTTTTTTTAGGTTGATTGTGATCAAACAAGTAAACAAAACAAACAAAGCAAAGAGTTGTAATCAATTAGGGAAAAACACTTAGCCAAACAAATATCCACCATTCATTTGATAGATTGGTCCTAGGTTATCTCTATTCCTTCCTTTGATTATTCCTGTCCCTATTCTGAAATAGTCACCAGTCCAACTCGGCCTGACAACCCTTACTATTGAACGCACGAGAAACTATCAAGATTTAGAACAACAGCAGCATAGAGCATAGGAATTAACCAGGATACATACAACACCGATGTTTCACAGCATTTAGCACATAATCAATTCTATTTCATAATAAACTAGTCCAACTAGTCCTAGAATATCATGGTTGCTACACAAGATAAGGGATTTCAACTCAAAATATCCAAACCTTAGCAATAGACAATTACCAATAACAACTAGTTGCGTCCAACAAGCGAAATCAATAAGAATCAATAGGAATAAGCTCAAGAGAAAAGATATAATCCAAAGGAATAGGAGATAGAGTTATAACCTCACAATCATGAATCAAATGAAGGCTTCAATTATGGGACTAAGCAAAGGTGCTTAGTTCTTCATAACTCAAAGGGAAAACAATACTGAATAATAGTCTCGATCCTGAATGAAGGCTATGGAACTAGGTTTAAATAACCTAAACCTAAAACCAAAGATCGCAAACATAATCTAAAAGGGAAATAAACTAAATAAACGAAATAAAGAAATTAAAAGAAAAACAGAAAAGTCATATAAAATATATTCGGAGAAGTCCCGCGCGGCTCGCTGTTGTGCATTTCCGCGATCGCGGATGAAATTCCGCGGTCGCGGAAAATTCCTTTCTTGTTCGCTTCGCTGATGCATATTTCCGCAATCGCGGATGAATTTCCGCGGTCGCGGAAATCTACATTTTGCTCTCGACTTTCTTTGACTTTTCCGCGATCAACCTCTTGCTCGCCCGCGGTCGCGAATTTCCTTCTATCTTCATCATATCTTCATTTAAGCTCCTCCAAACCACCATATCCGCACTTCTACTTCTCAACTCCAATCTCTATAATACGCTCTAAACATCTCCAAATGGTACCCAAAACACCGGTAACAACTCATAGTTAAACCCTACAAGGTAGTGCTGATCACCCGCCGTACCCCACTGATGACAAGGACAACTGGTGCCGCAACTAGATCGGGATGCTGCCCCGTGATGATGATGCTGATGAGCCTTCTAGACAGTGGGAGCATGCGAGTCTTCTGGTGCCTCTGCTTCCACCTCAAGAGATGATGCCGTTGTCGCCTTACAATGCCAAATTAACAAACTAGCAATACAACAGGCTTAGGAGCGCGCCATGTTCCTCCAAATATACTGCCAAATGTTCGGGCATGACTACGACCCAAACAATCCACCACCGCATTAGACTGACTATGTGAGTTCCTTCTTCTTTTGTTACTTTTCTACATTGGGACAATGTAGGGTTTAGCATGGAAGGGAGTAATTCACATGTAGATTTGCATGTTCATTTAGTTGCATGTTCATCTTAGGTTTAGTTGCATTTTCTTGGTTTATTTTTGCAATTTTTTATTTTTTTTATGAACTTGGTTTCATGCATTGCATTATGGATATTTGATTTGACCCTTATTGCTTAATTTCCTCCGATTGTTTTTCTTATAATGCATGATTAATGAATCCTCTCAATACGTTTTGGTTGTTGATATTGCAATGGCATGTTGTGCGTGATTATGAGGGCTTGAAATTTAGACAATTGGCTTGAACATGTGATCTTTGATTGGGATGTGTTAAGACCGATACTCTAGACAAAACGCCGTTGAGATTTTGGCCTTTTAGGACTATTTCTGTGCAAGTCCTCTCTTTTTCTCTATGTGTGTGAATCTCTCTTTGATTGCTAACTCTAGAACTTGCAGTAATACCTTTTTCAAGGCTACATCTATGATTTATGTACATGACATTAATATGATTGAGGCACTATTTCGTTTCAACCTTTTATCCTTGGTCACCCTATATATGTTTTGCTCTGCTTGAAGCCCCTTTGTGCTTTAATTGCATTTTCTTTGGAAGCTCCACAAAAGCATACTGAGCCTATATATTCTTCCAACCCATCCGGGGATTAGGATAATTGATTTGTCTTGCTAATATGGACTTGAGCCAAGCTTGGGGGAGGTTGCGTATGATCGTGGTTGGAAATGACTAAGCCTTGTAATGTTCTCCTTTCTTTTTCCCCTTTTCTTCCTTGATAAAAAACGAAAAAAAATGAAAAAAAATAAATCAAGGAAGAATAAGCAAACAAAGCAAAGGAGGTAGGCAATTTAGCATCAAAAGGGTTTTGTTGTATGAGTTTGAAGAATAAAATTGGATGTGAAGGATCATTTCAAGCTTGGTGTCATCCTGGTAATTCTCTTCCCCGGATTTAGCACCACATGGCCTAAATATATCCTTACCTTAATCCTATACCTTGGCCCCATTACAACCCTGGAAAGTCCTCATGATTATTGTTATGTATATGGTCTTCCGTAGTGGAGATTTAGGAAAACTATTGCAAGCCTATGGTTGTTTAGCATTCGAAGTAGAGAATTGAGCGAAACACAACCCTAAATACATGAGTGGAGTGACTTCATTTCTTTATCCTTGTGAGGTTTAGAGGAGAGGAACTATCTACATTTCTATCATTGGTTGCAAAGCATGCTATAATTGCGCTTGTCTCATTGTTTGGACTCTCATGGTCATTGCTCACTTGTCTCTTGGGTAGAAACAACCTTGAGACATTTTGTGGATTTATAGACTGTGTACTTGCTTGAGGACAAGCAAGGGTTAAGCTTGGAGGAATTTGATGACATCCATTTTATACATATTTAGGACATGCATCTAGGCTATAGTTTATGCATTTCCACGTTTATTATCTTGCATTCTTAGCTAGTTGCATCATTTTCTTTAGTTTAGATGTCTGCATGAGTTTCTGAGTGATTTCAAGTACATTGGTGGACTTCTGAGATGCATTACGAGGTATGGACGTCATTGGAGATGTGCACGGGCGAATTCGAACACGAACGAAGACAAAGAAGCCATTCTGCAGCTTGGCACGGTTTGTAACAAACCGTGCCATTATGTCGCTGACCGTGCGGGAGGAAAATCACACGGATTTAGGCCTCTGTAAAATGGCACGGTTTGTGACAAACCATGCCACAGACCGTGCCAAACCCCCTATGCTCCTCTATAAATCTGTACGGTTTGTGACAAACCGTGCGGTTTTGTCACAAACCGTACCATGGCCCCGCGGACCCGAATTGTTATTTTTTGACCACCTTTTATTTTAGAACGGTATAAATACTTTTTTTAGGTTTGTCTTTTAGAGTCTCTCCTCTGTCACCTTTGGCCACTTTTCTAACTCTCTAGACCTAGTTGTTTGCCTCAATTGAAGATTTCAACTTTGGAGATTATTCTACTGGATTCGATACTAAGTTTCTCTTTCTCTTTAATCTTGTTTATGATTTTCATCGTTAATACGAATTCTTTTATTGTTCCTGCAATTATGTCTAGCTAATTTCCATATTTCTAGGGTTGGGGTGATCCCAACTATGCGTAGATAGACTTGTTTGATATTTGCCTGAATGAAATTATGAAACATTGTTGATTCATTCCTAGATGTTTTATGCCTATATTAGCTTATGCGAATTGGATCCTATTAGGGTTTGCAACCGAGAGGTAAAAACGTTAATAGGTAGTCAAATAGGGTTTGAGATCGAGAGGTAATAACTTCTATTGGAACCCTAGGAATTGAACATGAGATTTTATTATTACGAGAGCATCTTAAATTCTCATATGGATTAATAACTATCATAGAAACCCTAAGATTAGGTTGGATTTAGCAAGTCATGAGAACATTTAAGATGCTCTCGCAATAATATGTGCCCAAGGGGTCTAGATCTTGATTAGCAAGTTGCGAGAGTGGATGTTAATTGAATCTGGGCACATTTACTATCATCCGAGATGAATTAGTAATTACCTAAGATAGTTGCCTTCAACAAAGACATACTAAATTCATATATTTATCTAGTTGAGTCTATGGAAGCATAGTTGCGGGGATCCCTTGCCTTGTAAACTTTCCCTCCATTGATTACAATCATCACTTGCATTTGTTTCTTAATTTTAGTTATTAGCTGAACGAAAATTCCTGGCTTAGCTTGCTAGTCAAGTTACAATCAATACTACATAGTCCTCGTGGGAACGATACTTGAAAAGGTACAACTGATCCCATACGCTTGTGGGTAGGTTTTTGTCCTATCAGATTCTCCGACGCCCAAGTAAGAGAAACAACTCAAGCAAGATCATGAAGGGAAAAGGAAAAGAACAAGGACGATTAGAGGTCGAAAGAAATGAAACAGTTGGAACGAAGAATGGCACAAATCGACGGGAGTGAGTGACGTTTCTCTCTGCTGTCGCTGCTACCAAATCATGTACTCTCTAGGGATTAGTGAGGGGGAATTTTGCTCAAAGAGAGATCACAAACTTTCCCTTTTTGGAGGTATTTATAGCCTCCAAGTGATAGAGTTTCAGCCAAAACAGATGGGCCGGCCCAAGTGCCTTACGTGGGCTTTTGAAGGTAGGAGGAGATATTGGATCCCACAATTGCAAACACACTCTCCACTTTTCTTTTGGTGAAAACATGCACAGATGAAGGCCACACCCTATTCATGACTCCTCATGCTTGAGCTTCAACTCTCACACTCATCAACGACATGGTAAGGAGTAGTTTACAAACATTCAAGCTAGGGAATTTGAGTTTGATAACCCAACGATGAGTGAAAGGGAAACCACACCCGAAATGATCCTCATTTCCCCTTGACAACCACATAACACAAATGTTATGAATTGGATAACCCAACGATGTAGTTTCTCATGAGTAGGGAATTAGAGTTGTCAACCAAAAGAAAATACTCCATTTCTTACGTTGTAACCGTTTCCATAAAAGCTCACACCACTAGTTTTTGGGAGTTTTGTTCTAAACACTTCATATGCGTTAGAATAATCCAACTTCCCATCAATCCTTGTAGTAGGAGTGAGATCAATAGTGTGGGCATTATACAGATGTTGTGGTGTACCTTTTATAAGGAAGTCATCTTTGATAACGATTTGTTTAAGGACAATTCTCCCGATTCAGGAATCATGGGTAGACTCCTCTACTCCCCCAAAATCTATGCCTTTTAGAATATTGGTGTTAACTCATCTGCTCCACACCTCTACTCCCCCAAAGGTTGGTTGAGTTGTCCTTTCCGACGTAACCAAACACTATAAAAGTTTAACCTAGGTGAAAAGCCCAGATTTTTTAAAAGAAATTGTTTATTGTGGTAGAATGTCATATGTAGTGGGTTGGGCTCAAATGCTTTAATTGGCCTATATTAATTCTGATGGGTCTATATGGGAAATTAGTGGGATAAGTTAAGACAAATATATTTTATGGGCCCATTAGAGGTCCATGATAGTGTTATGGTCCTTGTTATTTAAGTTTTTAAAATATTAAGGTCCATTGTCCTTTTTACTAATCCAAATCTGTAAAATGCCTCCAAAATAAACCTTGTTGCAAATTAACCCCTTTGATCTCTCGCCTCTATCTTTTTCTCATCTCCACGTATTCCAGATCGATCCCGACCTTTCTGTTCATCTTCGTCTTCACTTGTGCACTCACCCGACCATGCCGGAATATCGTCTTCGTCATTTGCCCCACCTGTAACATCTCGAACCTCCATCTCCGACTAGTTTCTGTCGGCCACTCCACCGTATTCCTTCCTTCGAGCTCGCTCCTCCTCGTCGTCGTCGAGTTCGTGTGGCCCTCCCCCGAAGTCGAAATGGCAGCCTCGTCTCAGATCTGGCGATCGTCGCCGCGCGTCCAATGCTGCCATTGTTGGACCCAATCGCCCTAAATTTGTCTCACGGCAGTGTCGCCACTCCGAATCTGTATTTTTTCCTTTTGGAATCTCTAGTGATTGAAGCTTCTTTTTCCTTCAGGAATCTCAGGTTGTAAATCTCAATGAACAGATCCGATCGATCTAAAACGCAATCGCACAATTCGCAAAGCAATACACGGCTAAAGAATCGTAAAAGCATAGAGGACACAAAGAAATGTTCACGCAGTTCGGCGAAGCCTACTCTGCGGAGTCTCAGCGGGGAGACTCACCCCAAGCATGCACTAATTTTCCAGAGAGTTCAAGCAAGGTTACAAGCCAAGAGACAAGAACGACAAACCACATAGAGAACCAGAAAACTAGAGACAAAGAGATAGAGACGAAGGAAGAAGACGAGTGAAAGGGTTTTGGCCCCCAATCAAGGCTGAGAAGCTTCGAGATAGAAGCTTCTTTGAACTCGCCACCGAATACGCCCGCCGGGAAGGACAACCACCGAGGAGACTACCGCGGGCGAGGCGTACACTTCTCTTCTCTCTCTTTTTCTCTCTTTTCTCTCTGTGAGTGGAAACTATACAGGAAGCTAGGGTTAGCAGCAAACGAGCCAGGTGAGGGCTTTTATAACTAGGTCACGTGAGGAGCTGGAGATGAAATGCAACGTTTCATTTAACAACCACAACTGGATCAAGCTCAAATAACATGGGCCTGTCTTCAAAAAGGCCCAGCAACCCATCTGGAGAAACCAACCCGGGAACAAGCCATCCAACCGACTAGGCCGGGGTTGCTTGTTAAACCCGGTTCGGCTCCTTGTGTTATCGTGCCCGGTTCACCTGTCTCGGACCCGGTTCTCTAGCGGTTCGACCCGGTTCTCAGTCTCTATTGGCTCGATCTACCATTTGCTTAATTACATAGATACAAACTATAGATTACAACATTTACAAATGCCCTCTTAATCTAAGTTTGAGTAATCTTCATCACTGGAAACTTCGTGCACACTCTTCTGGGTGAGTGACCCCTTTCATCATGGACTCAAGGCCACATCTCATGTTACATCATTGATGTGGAGTGCATTCCTGTAGAACACAAACTTGTTAGTTGGTATAATTTTGGTACCAAAATCAGCAGGGTTAATATCACCTTTTATTTTCTTCACAGTAATAGCCTGCTTATCCACCATATCTCTTATAAAGTGGAACCTGACATCTAAATGCTTAGTTCTTTCATGGTACACAAGGTCTTTACAGAGATATAAAGCACTTTGATTGTCCATATTTAAAATAGGCAGATACTTTTTACCTTCAACCTCATACAAGATACCTTGCAACCAAACTGTTTCCTTAGAAGCTTCAGTTGCTGCTATGTACTCAGCCTCTGTAGATGAAAGGGCAACAATGAATTGTTGTTGACTTTTCCAGGATATGCAGTTCCCAGCCCAAGTGTAGTAGAATGCAGTAGTGGAACCCCAGAGAAAGCATACAGGAGTCAAATTTCTTATTCCATTGTCTAGGTGATTGTTTGAGACCATAAATGGACTTATTCAGTAAGCACACATGATTATGTTTATTTTTATCAACAAAACCTTTTGGTTGGCTCATATGAATAGTTTTAATTAAATCACCATGCATGAAAGCTATCTTAACATCCATTTGTTCTAACTCCCAATCATATACAACAGTCATAGCAAGCAAGAGTCTCATGGTTTTATATTTAACTACATGAGCAAATATATCATTATAATCCACACCTTCTTTTTGTGTAAAGCCTTTGGCAACAAGCCTGGCTTTGAATCTAGGGGGATCATGCAATTTATTTCCTTCCTTAAGTTTAAATATCCATTTGCAATCTATAACTCTAGCCTTAGCAGGTCTAGGCACAAGTTTCCAAGTATTATTCACATACATGGATTGAATTTTCTCATGCATTGCTTTCAGCCAATCATTAGCCTGACTACATTTACTAGCTTGATCATAGGTTTCAGGGGTGTAAGACTTCACAGTTTCAACAACCAGAAATGCAAAATCAACAATTTTCTCATAACTCTCAAGCAAATTCATATCAAATTTTCTGTTAGGGATTCTTATTCTAGGTTCTCTATCCCTAGCAAGTTGATAATCAGCTAAGTCATGCACATTTTCACTTAAAGGAATACCAGGATTCACATTATCAGACAGTGCATCAGAAGACTCAGCCATAGAATTTGTGTTAGAGTTACTTACTTCCCCACCTAATTGGTGAGGGTGCAGAGCTGCATTGTTGTTATTCTGATTGTCATCTTCTATGGATTGCTCATTTCCATTAGAAGGGGTGTCTGCACTAGAGGGCTGACTGTTGTAGGAATGACCAATGTCGAATTCCTCTTCATCATTATGGGGTGGGTCATCTTCTTCAAAGAACTGTCCTTGAGATGACCAGGGTGTGTGTGATGACGTACATGCATTCTAAGTTGGGGTTGTCAGTCTATTTTTAAAATAAAAATCATTCTCATTGAAGGTGACTGATCTAGAGGTTATGACTTTGTAACCTCCAAGCTGAATTAAAAGCAATCTATACCCTTTGACTCCTTCTGGGTAACCCAACATTACACACTTCAAGGCTCTAGGTTGCAGCTTGCCTTGTGCCACTTGAGCATAGGTTGTACAACCAAAGGGCCTTAAGTGTACAATGCAGGGCTTTTTATCTGTCCACATCTCCTGTGGGGTTTTGAACCCAATCACAGAAGACGGGGATCTGTTAATGAGGTAGGCAGCTGTAGTAACTGCCTCTCCCCACATAACATTTTTTATACTAGAGCTAATTAACATGCATCTAGCTTTTTCTAGAAGGGTTCTATTCATCCTCTCAGCAGTCCCATTCTGCTGAGGGGTACCAGGTATAGTAAGGTGCCTTTTAATCCTATTCAATTTGCAGTACTCATCAAAAGGCTTGTTGTAGAATTGTAGGCCATTGTCAGTTTTTAAGTATTTCAGTTTGTGATCAGACTGACTCTCTACCATGCTTTTCCAAGACTTGAAATTTTCAAATGCATCACTTTTAGCTTTCGGTAAGTATATCCAAACCTTTCTAGAATAATGATCAATAAGTGAGAAAAAGTAGAGTCTACCTCCCACAGTGGCAACCTGGGCAGGGCCCCACAAGTCTGAATGCACATATTCAAGAGGTTTAGTAGCAACATAAGCAGATTTACTGAAGCTATGAGCATGTTTCTTGCCAAGAAGGCAATTTTCACAAAAGTCTAAGTCACAAGGTTTTTTATCAATCATGCCATTCACAAACAATTGATGCAGGCCTTTATTCCCAATGTGCCATAATCTAGCATGCCATGACTTTGTATAACTCAAATTATCATGATTAACAGTTTCATTTGAGACATTCAATTCAGGAGTAGCAATAGCATAGTAAAGACCTCCATTTTTAATGCTCTTAATAAGGACAATATTATTTCTAATAACTTCCCTTATCCCATTGAAAGTGTTAATATGACAATTCAAATCATCAAAGGCAGATTCAGACAGTTTCTCCTTAAGTCAGGCACCCACCTAACATTCTACAAAACTCTAATTCTACCATCATGCATCCTAAGTGGAACACTTCCTACACCCTTAATAGGCAGGGAGGTATGATCACCTAACATGACCTTCCCCCCATCATGCAGATTCAGAGAGCTAAAGAAGTGATTATTAGGTGTAGCATGCATAGTGCATCCTGAATCCAGGATCCATGAATCACAGTCAATCATAGAGCTAGCAACAAGGAGTTCATTATCATACTGATGACAAGTTTTACACACATTAGAAGAATTATTCTGAGAATCCTTATTGTTTTTCTCTTTGTTCTTCTCATCTCTTTTCTTTTTATGACAGTCAGAAGCATAATGACCCAATTTCCCACAGTAAAAACACTTAACAGTACAAGTGTCATTATCATGTTGTTTCTCAGAGTTGTTATCTTTCCTGAACTTATTTCCCTTCTTCTTATTTTTATTTTTACCCTTAGCCATCATGACTTCATTTTTAGTCTCAGTTTTAGACCCATTCTTGATCTTAAACACTTTCAGAGATTCATTTTTCTGAATGATAGACTCAGTGATTTTAGCCATAGTAAGTTCATCACGACCATATTGAATCACATCTTTCAAGGTATCAAATTGAGTGGGCAAAGAATTCAACAATAACACAGCTTGATGAGTTTCCTTAATCTCATCATCACATCTTTTTATATCTTGTGTCATTTTCAGAAAGATATCAAAATTCTCTTGAACAGTCATATGCACATCCATCTTGAAAGTAAACAGTTTGCATAATAAGGATATGCGACTAGGCAATAATTTTTTCAAGAAAATAGTTTCAAGGGCATCCCATAAGGGTTTAGGTTTAGTATGACTCACCACCTGACGAGCTATGTCAACAGTTAATCTAATCATTATTTCAGAATGGGCCAAATCCTGCATATCCTTTTTGTCATCAATAGAGATATCAGCAAGCCATTCATCAACCACAGCCTTGTAACATTTCTCTTTTATAAGAATCGCCTTCATCTTCACCTTCCACATGGCGAAGTCACTGTTACCATCAAAGGGTTTCAACCTCATGTATTCTGCCATCACCACAATCAAGAACATTTAGTAATAAGCAGAGGAGGAGTTTTACAGAAACCAAGAACAAGTTCTAATATCAGAAAACACATAACTTCGACCTAGGGTTACTAGATTACACAGATATCAAACTTGTAGCGAACAAGAACCTTGATACCCAACAGTAAACCCTAGAAATGAAATCTTGCTCAACCAACTAGATCAAGTAACAAGAAATCACAAATCACAACTAAAGCGCAGCGGAACAAAGCAATCACAGAGGAACAGGCTCTGATACCACTTTATAAATCTCAATGAGATCCGATTGATCCAAAATGCAATCGCACAATTCGCAAAGCAATACACGGCTAAAGAATCGTAAAAGCATAGAGGACACAAAGAAATGTTCACGCAGTTCGGCGAAGCCTACTCTGCGGAGTCTCAGCGGGGAGACTCACCCCAATCATGCACTAATTTTCCAGAGAGTTCAAGCAAGGTTACAAGCCAAGAGACAAGAACGACAAACCACACAGAGAACCAGAAAACTAGAGACAAAGAAACAGAGACGAAGGAAGAAGACGAGTGAAAGGGTTTCGGCCCCCAATCAAGGCTGAGAAGCTTCGAGATAGAAGCTTCTTTGAACTCGCCACCGAATACCCCAAGTAACACCGCCGGGAAGGACAACCACCGAGGAGACCACCGCGGGCGAGGCGTACACTTCTCTTCTCTCTCTTTTTCTCTCTGTGAGTGGAAACTATACATGAAGCTAGGGTTAGTAGCAAACGAGCCAGGTGAGGGATTTTATAGTTAGGTCACATGAGGAGCTGGAGATGAAACACAGCGTTTCATTTAACAACCACAACTGGATCAAGCTCAAATAACATGGGCCTGTCTTCAAAAAGGCCCAGCAACCCATTTGGAGAAACCAACCCGGGAACAAGCCATCCAACCGGCTGGGCCGGGGTTGCTTGTTAAACCCGGTTCGGCTCCTTGTGTTATCGTGCCCGGTTCACCTGTCTCGAACCGGGTTCTCTGGCGGTTCGACCCGGTTCTCAGTCTCTATTGGCTCGATCTACCATTTGCTTAATTACATAGATACAAACTATAGATTACAACATTTACACAGGTGAACCCTACTGCCTTACAACTTCTGATATATGTCGTCGTTGGTGTCGCCACTAGGAATTTGGAAGAAGATTGCATTTTAGATATCATCTGTAAGATTGCATCCGTTGTGCAAGTAATCAAGGCCTGAAGAAATCCAACTTAGAAATATGGTATGACTAGATTTATGTTTGTAAAGAAGAAACTGGAATTCTAAAGACACCTTTTGCTGCATTGGAAAATAATATGTGTATGTATGTGTTGCTTGCATATTTAATTTCAATTTGGTTGCTATGTAGTGTTTGGGTTTTGAGGAGAAGGAGTTGGATCTCACCTCTCCTGATGTCGTTACCAAGTATAAAAGCGCTGCTGAAATGGTGAACAGTTAAAGCTTGTGATTCTCAATCTGTTATTGATAGAATAAGAGATCAGAGAATGATATGAATTTCTTGTCCTCTTGGTTCATAGAACACGTTACAATATAAAGGAAGAAAGATGAGAGGAAGAGGAATGACCCACACCTTACAACTTCAAGAGTAAAGAGAAAGAAATGAAAGGGTGAACAAATAAATTGCACTAATACCCTTCCTCAAGTTGGCGCGTGAACATTCAAAACGCCCAACTTGTCAAGTAGAAACCGAAATTATTTAACCCCCAGAGCCTTAGTCAGGATGTCTGCAGGCTGTTCAGAAGTTCGAAGATACTCGAGATGAACACGCCCGCAATGCACTTCGTCCCTCACAAAGTGACGATCAACTTCAATATGTTTTGTTCGCTCATGGAAAACATGATTCTTGGCGATGTAAATAGAAGACTGACTATCACAATAAAGTGTCATCGGGCTAGAATGTGTCACACCCAACGAGAAGAGAAGACCACGCAACCACTTCAGTTCACAAGTAGCAGATGCCATGGAACGATATTCAGCTTCAGCTGAGGACCGAGCTACGGTCGTTTGTTTCTTGGTCCGCCAGAAGATAGGAGAGTTCCCAAGGAAAACACAATATGCTGTCAAAGATCGACGAGAAATGGGGCAACTGGCCCAATCGGAGTCACAATATGCATATAAATGCAAATCAGAATCTAAGCGAAGAAAAATTCCTTGACATGGAGCATTCTTCAAGTAGCGAACCACATGCAGAGCCGCCAACCAATGCTCACATTTTGGCTCACACATGAATTGAGACAACACATGAACACTATATGCAAGTTCCGGTCGAGTAATGGTCAAATATATCAACCTTCCAACAAGACGACAATACGAGCTTGGGTCTTTCATCAAATCCTCTTTCACTTCAGTCAACCGATGATTTTGCTCAATAGGAACAGCAGCAGGCTTGGCCCCTAGTAACCCGGTCTCAGCAATGATATCAAGAGAGAAAATTATTTTGAGCTACTTCAATCCCCAAGAAGTACTTCAATTTTCCCAAGTCTTTCATGTGAAAGCAAGAAATCAAGTACTCTTTAAACAATTGTATCTCACCATTGTTGTTCCCTGCAATAACAAGATCATCAACATACACCAAGATGCAAATATGCACATTCCTTTTTAGAAGACTGAACAGCGAATAGTCCGAAAGGGATTGCACAAAACCATATTTCGTTAGAGCACCTGACAACTTTGCGATCTAGCATCTAGGAGCCTGTTTTAGGCCGTAAAGAGACCTTTTGAGACGACAAACCTTATTTCCAAGATCATTACTGAATCCAGGCGGAAGTTTCATGAAAACTTCTTCTTCAAGATCTCCATGCAAGAACGCGTTATGGACGTCCATCTGATGTAATTCCCACCCACGAGCAGCAGCCACAGAGAGAAAAGTTCGCACGGTGACTATCTTCTCCGTAGGAGCAAATGTTTCATTATAATCTATACCTTCCACTTGTCGATTTCCATGAATCACCAAACGGGCTTTGTATCTCTCTACACTGCCATCAACATTGTATTTGATCTTGAATATCCATTTGCTCCCAATTGGAACCTTTCCAGTAGGTAAGTCAGTGATAACACACGTATCATTGTCTTCTAGAGCTTGAATTTCCTGTTGCATTGCTTCTCTTCATTTCTTATCTTTCACAGATTCATGGAAGCTTTCCGGTTCATGTCCTGCTGTAACAGAAGCTAGAAGACAACAACAATGTTCTGTAGAAAGTCTATCACAATTCACATAATTCGAAATAGGATAAGAAGAACCTAATGTTGATTAGAGTTTTGATGTGAAAGAGGGGCTTAAGCGGGTTGTGTTTGTCATATAGTCATGAAGACGCACAGATGGCATCTTGACACGTTTTCCATGACCCATTGGCTCATGTTCTGAGTTGTCAATCTCAGCTGAATCAGCCCCAGCAACAACTTCCTCGGATTTATCATCTTCGGTGAGGGTTAATTCTGGCACAACTTCCATTTCAGCAGGTGGCAGCTGTCCACAAAAATTTCACCCTCATCACCCAACCCAAAGTCAGGCAATCTCTTTGCATCTAAAACTGGCTGAACCGATGCAAGAGGAAAGATTGATTCTATAAACTTTACATCACGTGAAATAAAAGCCTCCTCTGTTTCAAGATCACGAACAAGCCACCCATTTTTTCCATGAGGGTAACCTAAAACACACAACGCTTGCTTCTGCTGGCGAACTTGTCTCCCCCTCTTTTCATGTTGTAGGCATAGCACAAACACCCAAAAACATGAATCAGACCATACTCAGGTAGTTTGTCAAACAAAACCTCATAAGGTGTCTTTCCCCCCAATTGAACATTAGGAGTTCGGTTGATCAGGTATCATGTAGCCAGAATGCATTCTCCCCAATATTCAATGGGAAGATGCGCCTGAAAACGTAATGCTCTTGCCACATTCAATATGTGTCTATGCTTTCTTTCTACTCTTCCATTTTGTTGAGGCGTACCCGCAACCGATGTTTGATGAACTATTCCTTGCGAAGCAAAATATGCTTTCATGCACATAAATTCAGTGCCATTGTCGGTTCTGATCTTCATGACCCTCTTATCAAATTGCCTTTCAATCATCACAAGAAAGTTATGAAGAACACCTGTCACACTACTTTTATCATTCAACAAGAAGATCCAAACCCCCTTGGAGCAATCATCAACGATTGTTAAGAAATAACTAGAGCCACAAGTTACTTGAACTCTATACGGCCCCCACAAGTCACAATGTATCAACTCAAAGCACACTCTGCTCTTATTATCACTTATCTGAAAACTGTCTCTGGTATGTTTGGCTTTAAAGCAAACATCACAAACATCTAAACTACTACAATTTTCAATGCTTTTATTGATTAAAGGAAGCATCTTCACAACACGAGATGACGGATGACCAAGTCTTTTATGCCAAACTTCAGCAGTCTCCAGACGAGTAACCTTGTTTGCATGAGCTTGCGTGACTCTGCTCAAGTAGTAAAGCCCCTCTCTTTTTTCACATGCTCCAATCGGCATCATCAAAGTGTGGTCCTGTATAACACAATATTTTTTAGTAAACAAGACAGAACCATTCCAACCTTCCAGCAGTTGGGGCACAGACAATAAATTACAATCTAATTCAGGCACAAACAACACTTTCTGCAGTATGAGTTCTTTTCCAAAACTCATGGTTCCCTCTTTGACAGCATAGGAAAAATCTCCATTTGGCATCCGAACATGACATTTTTCAATGCTTTTTACATCAATCAAGCATTCAAGACAACCGGTCATATGATGAGTGGCACCCGTATCTATAATCCAAGACAAATTGACAGCCTTACCACTCAATCTTTGATTACCAGCAGTTCGCTGACCATTCAGAAGATTCACCAAGGTGTCCCACTATTCAGAAGTAAAACCTTGAACATGAATTTGCTCCTCCAAGTTCACAGCAGAACTGGAGCTCCCTACAACAGCCTGAGCGCTGTTAGCTTTGGGTTGCTGACCCCTACCTCTTCCGATAGTAGGCATCGAATTTGTCTGATTTTCTCCCTTGGACATAAGCGCCCCGCTTCCACGTCCACCAGAACGTGGTCGATCTCCCCACCATTCTGGGAAGCCATTTAGAAGGAAGCAACCTGATTTTTCATGGCCTTTACGATTGTAGTGGGAGCAAAGAGAGTTGGAGTCTCTCTTTTCCCATGTCGTTTTCGTTGATTTCCTCCAGCACGAGCCATAAAAGACGTAGGATTAGGCTTCTCATTAGTCTCACGCGAGATAGTTCGCATTCTTTCTTCTTGAATAACCATGGAATAGGCACGATTCACATTCGGTAGAGGCTCACAATTAAGGATGCTTGAGCGAACTGGCCCATAGGAGTCATGATCGAGCCCCATCAGGAATTGATGAAGTTTTTCAACCTCTCTCTGCTTCTGAAATCTTGCACTTATGTCGCAAGTGCAAGCATTGCAGGAGCAAAAGGGGATCCGCTCAAACTCATTGAGTTCATCCCATAATTTGCTGAGTCTCCCGAAGTATTGCACAATGGATTCTCCATTTTGCTTACAGCCTACAAGATCATATTTTATTTGATGAGCCCTTGGCTCATTCCCAATTGCAAACCTCTGCTTAATATCATCCCAAAGATCTCTGGCGATCTCTTTGTGAGAGATGGTGGAACGCAGAGTACCTTCAATCCATGAAACAATCATGGAGTTCACCGTCCACCAGTCTTCAAGATCAGGGGAGTCCTCAGCAGGTCGTTGAATAGAACCATCAACGAAGCCATATTTTTTCTTTGCCCTGAGCGCAGTCCGCACCGCTCGAGACCACTCTTCAAAATTTTCGCCTTTAAGTTGTACTTGGGTGATGAGATTTCCAGGATTGTCGTGGGAAGTCTGCAAGTAAGGAGAGAGTGACTTTCTCTCATCACTAGAGACACCTTCTGTCTTCTTGTTTGGATCGCTCATGATCTGCAACAACAACGATGGCTGATGGGTTGTGTTTAGTGAGGATTTTCTAGGTCAGGAACCTTGCTCTGATACCATGATAAAATAAGAGATCAGAGAATGATCTGAATTTCTTGTCCTCTTGGTTCACAAAACACGTTACAATATAAAGGAAGAAAGATGAGAGAAAGAGGAGTTACCCATACCTTACAACTTCAAGCAGTAAAGAGAAAGAAATGAAAGGGTGAACAAATAAATTACACTAATAGTTATGTTACTTGATGTTTGCGCTTGGTATGTTTGTTAAGGGATTTGAATGTTAATGTTGAATATTCCCTGTTTTTGGTATGGATGGGCAGAGGCTTTGCAACTAGTTGTGTCGGAATGTAAACCTAAGGCCAAAATTGTTGACTTGTGCAAGAAATGAGACTCTTATATCACAAAGTGAGTGCTCTGCTCTTGAGACATCGATCTCCAATTTTTTTATATGCGTTTGTACGTATGTGTTCCTTGCATATTTAATTTCAATTTGTGGTTGAAATCAATTTCGTGTTGGCTAGTGATTGCATGTTCTTTAATTCATGCTTCTTCTGATGAACCTTACTATGATGATTTTTTGCAGATGTGGCTCAATTCTATTTAAGCTAGCAATTTTAGGTGAAATTGATTTTGAATGATTTTTCAGGTTGAAACCATTTAACATGACAAGTCTGTAATGTCTTCTGTTTTCCTTGATCATTTAAGTTAGCAATATTTTGTGCAGATCCAGAACCTGTAATGTCTTCTGTTTTGTTTGATCATTTCCTTTTCTCTTATTTTTGAACAACCAAATGGTTTGTGCTCAAGCTCAATGTTATGTGCCTAGAGAGTGCAGAAGTCCCAGCTCATCTGGGATCTGCCCAAAAAGTTGATTTGAATTGAGGGCTAGGCTATAAAGTTGTCCTGACTGACCAATTTCAAATGGTATTGATCCATCCATATTGTTATTGGACAAGTCCAAGAACCGGAGGTTTTTTAGCTGACCGATCTCATGCGGAATGCTACCAGTTAAAAGATTGTTTGCGAGGTACAAGCTCCCAAGCGTTGTGAGGCTTCTAATGGTGGATGGTATTGATCCATTCAGATTGTTGTTGCGTAGGAAAAATGCCTGTGATGTAGTTGTTGGACAAGTCCAAGACCTAGAGGTTTATTATAATTAGTTGACCAATATGTTGCAGAATGCTGCCAGTTAGAAGATTGTTGCTCAAATTCAAGTACGTAAGCTCTGTGAGGCTTCTAATGGTGGATGGTATTGATGCATTCAGACGGTTATTGCTTAGGTCTATTCTTGTGAGGTTGGGAAATGCAAAGAAGTTGAATTGGTCAAGCGTGCCATGTAGACCAAAATAGGAGGCTTCAATCTCATAGATGACACCAAAAGAGTCACAACAGATACATATCCAACCACATGCATCAATAGAGTTGGAGTCCCTCCATGCATAATGAGTTGAGGCTAGAGGAATCATGTAAGCTTTTTTTTATGTTAGCACTTAAACTAGAGCTAAAGTTTATTGATTAGACAACTTTAATACATGGATGATTTCATGATTTTGTGTACTCGTGCAGGCTCGTATTGGCAAAGAATACCCAATGAATGTATGTATAATAAGTTGCCATGGATACTGTTTTTATCTTTAGGTTCATCTTTTTGAATTAAATGCTTTAAGACATGCATTATGAGTGCTTAATAAACGTGATATACCACCATGTGTCCTGAATGAGCTATCTTTTCATTCAAAAGAGATAAAAAATGAAACAAAACATCTTAAGAGTTATAGTTCTAATACCTACATTATGAAATTTTGATTAAAAGTATTGCTAACTTATAATTCTAATACCTGCATTTTTTTCTTGCTAACACCATTATCTGTACGTGTTCTTGCATGCTATTAAAAATTGGCTTACATCTTTTGTTTTAAAAGGTTGTTCTTTCATTTATGTGTTTCATAGTACTGCGTATAAAAATTGTCTTGGAAGTATGGAATCTGATCATGCAGTTGGTAGATTGTAGGTGTCATGTGAAGGGATTAGATTTTAATGCTTTTATTTGATGGGAATTTTAAGGCTAAACTGAAAAAACTGCAAATTATTTTTATATTATTTACGTAGGTAGAAGAAAACTATATATGCCCTCGACAAATTGTAAAAACTGAAAACCGTTATCGGTGATAACTCGAACGTACGTCTCATCGACTAGTCTTGATGACACCTTTGAAAGTTTCACCAATTAGTATTGATGACACGTTCGAAAGTGCCATCAATTAGGGTTGATGACACCTTCAAAAGTGTCACTGACTAGTTTCGGTGACACTTCGAGCGCACTACCGACTAGCTTCGGTGACACTTCGAACGCGCCACCGACTAGCTTTGGTGACACTTCAAACGCGCCACCGACTAGCCTCGGTGACGCTTAGAACGCGCCACCGACTAGCCTCGGTGACAGTTTGTGTTTTGATGACAGTATGTGTCATCAACTAGTTGTGATATCTTTTGTATTTGATGACAGTTTGTGTTTTGATGACAGTATGTGTCATCAGCTAGTTGCGATACAATTTGTATTTGATGACAGTTTGTGTTTTGATGACAATATGTGTCATCAACTAGTTGCGATACAATTTGTATTTGATGACAGTTTGTGTTTTGATGACAGTATGTGTCATCAACTAGTTGCGATACAATTTGTATTTGATGACAGTATGTGTCATCAACTATTTGCGATACAGTTTGTATTTGATGACAGTGTAATACCCCTCATTTTTAGTAAGGGTATTTGGGTAATTTTCTCAACCCTCGTTCTGTAATCGTGACGCGTTAGGCGAAATTCGGAATTTCTGTAATGCGTATAATCTCTGTA
Source organism: Rheum nobile (assembly GCA_027886185.1). Classification (NCBI taxonomy): domain Eukaryota; kingdom Viridiplantae; phylum Streptophyta; class Magnoliopsida; order Caryophyllales; family Polygonaceae; genus Rheum; species Rheum nobile. Next base: position 1,670,461 of record WOAB01000717.1, on the reverse strand, counting down.
ATAATTTCCTAAGCATTATAATATACATTCGATGTATTTTTGAGGCTTAAAATATTTGTTTGGGTACAAATATTAGTTATTGCAAGGTTTTAGCACGTGTTCAATCGTTTCCGGGCAAAAGGACGCGAACAAGCCTTTTCCGCGACCGCAGAAGATTTCCGCGACCGCGGAAAACGCTTCATCCTCGTCTTCAATGGCTTCGTCGGTTGAGATGGCCGTCGATTCGTCGGGGGGGATTTGGAGCGGTTCGTCTGGCCGGGAGTTGGGGTGCTCGATGGCTATAAAAGGAGGGCTCGGATGGAGGGTTGGAGCATTTGAAATCCAATCTCTCTCTCTCGCTCGTGTCGCCGGAGTTCTCGTATCGTCGGAGCTCTCGCCGGTGGTTTTAGTGGTCGAGTGGTGGTGCAGTAGAGGCGTCGTGGTGCCAGGAGACGAAGCCCTCTCGTTCGGAGCCTCGTCGTGTCGTCGCCGGTGAGGATTTGTCCGATTAGGGTTGTCGGGTTCATGGCCGCGACCGCGGACATGAACAGCCGCGACCGCGGACGATGTCCAGACATCCGCAACCGCGGAATCCAAGCCGCGACCGCGGATTGCCTTAGCAAACGCGATCGTGGCCTTGGACGATCCGGTCACGGATGGGACCCTCGTTTCTTTCGTTTCCTTAGATCCGTATTATTATTTATCGAATCTAACCTAGGGTTTCGTTGTGGGTTCGTTGGCGTCGTAGGAATCCGCAATCCGATTCCGTTTCCAGTTCCCGGACCCAGAAACCCGTCGTCATTCGTTCATCTCGATCAAGGCAAGTGGCGGTTCGCTCTTGCTTATCATTCCATGTTTCCGTTAATTATCAATTGTTTCGGATTGTTAATTAAATTGGGATGAATTGTTGTTTTCGTTTGGGAACATATTTTATAAATGATATGATATAAAATGTGATATTATGATAGGTTGTATTGCTAGAAAACAATGCTATTCTATATGTTATTACCATGATGGTATTGGTGTGGATTTTATGTGTGAACTTATACATATATAGTTAGAACGATTATTCGTAGGAACGCTATGTACCTTGCGAGGTCTAGTCGTTTCTTTATAACCGTGGTGGATTGGATGTCCAAGCCCTAACATCCTTTCCTGGTCATGACTATCCCCTATCCGAGTATATGGGAGGTGCACACAGCTGGTGCCAACAATCGGGATTTATTCCCAAGATATCTCTCGTATCGAGATGATATATTATATGATAAAAGCTTTAATGTAAATATGCATTTTGGAATTTAAGAAGATAAGTGCGATTATGCACATAATTGATATACCCTCGGGCGAGGAGTACAACGTGGAAACCGCTCGGACTTCGATTAGAGTAAGTCTTCTTTCCAATCTGGATTCGCATTGCGCGGTGAGGTTGGTCGTTGACCCAAATGATCAAGTCATTTTTAAACGCTTGTATAAAAACTATAACGTTCTCAAACATTTGTCATACTTTTCCATAAGACTCAATCTTTTGGAGTCTTCTCTTCATACATTTCCCATAAGACTCAATTCCTTTGGAGTCTTCTTTTCAATGCATGTCTATTCTAATCATTCCATGAAAGTTCCGGGTTATATATCGTTCCTTCGGTTATTATTCGAGGGACAATGATAGTAAACGGTTACGATCACTAGAACCATTATGTTTTTACCCTTGCATAGTCTTTCATTAGACTAACCAACCGGGTTTTATTCCTTGCATGGTTGGCTGGTGTCATCCGTCCTATACGGCACATCAGTGGTTGGTTCCCGAAGACTTGAAGTAACCAATTGAAGAAGAGGCTTACAGTTGAAGATTTAAGTGTTAGTGTTTTAAGGTTGTCAACTATTACTTTAATATATTGTTATAACCTAGTCATGTAATAGGTTTATTCTAAAAAGTCTTCCGTTGTGTAATTTATAAGTCTTCCGCTGAGATTTAACTTTGTTGTAAAAACGTTACTCTCGTTTGATGAGAGATCTTTTAATAAAAGGGTTAAGTTTCATATTTAAATGTCTTCCGCTGTTTAATCTTTCGTTAATTAATATCTTCCTTTAAGTTTAATTGTTCCGATTAAAGCCTAGGGTGACATCGGACAGTAACGTCTGAGGTCACTGGCGTGTGGCATTTCCGACAATAACAGTTAAGGTATCAGAGCAATGATTTTAAAATTCTTGGCCTATTGTTAGGTTTGAGAATTTTCGAAAACTAATTTTGAAACTATTTTCAAACTTATCTTCTATTAAAAAGGAATTTCGAGAGTTTCAATGTTGAATTTAAAAGTTATAAGTAACTCTAGTAATTTAATTTAAACTAATGATTTAGCTATTTTGAACTTCAAAAGTTATTTATCGTTGGTTTATAAAAGGCGTGTTATACGCAATCAAAATAAGTTTAAGATTGTAACTTTAAAAGTGTGATTTTGGTCCTGGTACAAGTTTTTTGATAATCGTATCACTAGTTTGAGAAACTAACTTTATAGATAATTATTTTTATATATAAGGTTTAAAGGTATAAAGTATAAAGTTTGAAGATATCTGGTTTAAAACTAAGTGGTTTTCCAAACTTCTGCAAGCTTCGAGTTGTTACTTATTCCTTAGATCCATTCTTAGGAATATCGTTTCTCCCTAGGTTTATTGTCATTTAAAGGTTGACATTTCTCCTAGAGTTTCCACTTTCAAGTAAGTCAGAAGAAGGTCGTTTCTGCGGTTAATGGTGGTGGTCCAGTCAGACTGATATAGAGTTATTAGTTTGGACCCTTATAAATCGTATCATAACGTAATTGACTCAGTGTCATGTACAAGTTGGAAAAGTTCTAAACTAACGTTATGGTTCATCAACAGATAATGGACACCCGATCCACCAACCAGGCAGCTAACGGAAGTCCTAGCAACGATTCTCGAATTCGGCTGAGAAGTGCTAATCCACAAGGGGAAGACGCGAGATCTGGCTCACGTAATAATGAACCGACCCTGCGATAGGATGTTCTTCAGGGACAAGCGGACCCCCAGGCTGCAAGGGGAGTTCCACCTCCTGCCCCGATTGTGCTAAATGCGACGATCATTGGGCAGATAGTGAGGCTAGTGGTCGAAGTATTAATGGGCCAGGTGATACCGCAAGCCTAAGCGGCCCCCATACCTCAAGTTGGAGCTAGTGTGGAGGCACAGATTAAGGCAAAGGGTAGGCAACAGAATCGCATGGCTCGCTCGTTCAAGCGGCCGGCGTCGCCCACCAAGTTCGAGAAGTCTGGTCGTACTAAGACCAAGGCGACTCAGGTTGGCTCCGCCAAAGGCTCAGGCTGGAGTAACGGCGTGATTCAATGCTAGAACTGTGGTCAAGCTGGGCACAAGAGCCCTAGTTGCCAAAAGATGAAGCGGGTATGTTACAAATGTGGGAGGGAAGGCCACATGAAGGCATACTGTAGGAAGAAGGGCCTAAGGCCAACTCAAGCAAATCAGGCCTCAAAGGTTGGCAGTGGACAGAACCCAAGGGCGGAAGTATTTGTTCCGGGGTAGTCTGCTACTCGTGATAAAGGCAAGGCGCCTATGGAATCTTCGGGTCAAGAGCAACGACTCTTTGTGATACGTCACCCCGACGGGAGGAAAGCTTTGTACAAGTGGTAGTATTTTGTAAGGCTTTTTAGAATAAAGAGCGATGACTTATGTCGATAGTCTCCATAGTTTAGTAATCTGTCTATTCGACTTTATATCAGTTGTTTTATGTAACGTTTCGAATAATAAAGAAGTGTTTCCTTGTTCCGGAAATTACTAAATTCGTTACTTTTGCAAATGGTTCGCTCATACGAGACTCCGTGAGTGCCAAGAACAGTTTATGCCACGGGTGGATAAGGGCTGTCAGGGCTCATAAAGGAGGGGTAACGTATGGAGCCTAGGTGTTCGTTCCCTACGTGGTTAACACCAGGGTCGACTCTATTACTGGATTCCTAGACCCATTCTTAGGAATCTCTCTTTACTCTTGGAGTAATGTCACATCGGTATGACACTAATTACTCCCTTCGTTGAGCGGACGAACGTTATCTCGTGAATTGAGTTTTACCAAAATTCCTTAAAGTAAAGGAAACAAATATATGTGGTTAATGCCCTATGGCATGAAGAATTTTTCTCTCTCATATGTGTACCCTGAACATTTGTTCTGGTAAAAGTACATAGGAATGAACTATATGAAGTTCAGAATGCCTCATTGTGAGGTCATACTATAGTCATCCATGTGGATAGATTGTTGAGAAGAGATAGTTCATAGGGAATTCAGTTTCTCTAAGCAGATCATACTTTGTTACGACCTTGAGTAGAACGTTAGAACCCAAGGGTTATGGTGATGGAGTTTGTAAGTGAGTATGCTCAGTATGGACCCAGTGGTCTAAGCTTTCGGAAAGGCTAAAGGTGTGAAGCCATACGTATTATTTTTGGAGGTTTTATCCGAGGTTTAGTTATGAGGCTTTCCTAGAAGAAACGGCATAAGGATTGGATGGAGAGTGATCGATATCTGTTAAGGCGATTGGATGTCACGTTTAGGGAAATAACGTGATTATCCACAATTGTGCTAATCGATTTATCACGATCTTGTTTGAGGAAACTAGAGGTTTTAAGTTGGAAGTGAGCTTTAGGGCCAATTTTAAGTGGGCCAAGGAGCTGAATCAGTGAAGTGTACCTTCAAGAGGTCTGGAGTTATGATATCTAGAGTTTTTACAAGGCTTGATATGAGGATTTTAAGTGGGTGGGACGTAAGGCCAATGATATAGCACTTTCTGGAAATTAAGTTATGGAACGATTGTTTCGGGAGAAAGCTCATTTAAGATTGAAGGGTTATGGAATAAGGACTAGGTTATTCAGAAGATATCGATACCAAAGGATGTAGCATGGGATATTGTCATATGTGCATTTAAGGAGTAAGGTAACTAATGTTACTCGTATATACCCATTGAAGGATTAGGACGTAAAGTGATTGATTTGACGGCAAGGCATCAATATGGTATTTTTGAGTAAATAGAATTGAGGAACCTTAAAGGTTTAAGTTAGAGATTGAATAATGGAATACGTTAGGTTAATCTCGGATAAATGGTAAATATCAGTAAAGCAAAATGGTGCTTGATTTGGGATAATAAATCGTATGAGGACAACTGGTTGCTTAAGGATTTATGGGTGAATAGCAAACTCGACCGGTAAAAGTTTGTTACGGTTTTGAAGATATAAAGTAAGTATGTGGACGATACCAAGTGAACTTGAGGAAAATGTGACCCATGTTTATTAAGGTGATCGTATGGAACGTTTGGGTAAAACGAGAGTATAATCTTGTGGAATGGATTATTAGATCATGTTGAGATAATCGGACATAGGTTGTGGTGTGATTACTTGTGGGATCACATGAGTAAAAGATTTTGAGTTAAGATATGGCACAAGGGCCAAATGTGATTAAGGTAACCAATGAAATAGGTGAGTCGTGTATGTAAGGAGTAAGGTCTATATGACAAGTGGAGGTACTAAGTTGAAATATAGTTGAATTCTATGTATGTACTTTGAGGATCTGACTGTCGAAAGGAAGTGAGTAGAGAGATGTTGTATTCTTCTGGTTGAGGACTTCAAGGTCTTTATGAGGAATAGGGCAATATAGCGATGTTATATTAGATATTATAATGGATACTCTGATTAAGGAAATGGTAATCTTGCGGATGATCATATCTGTTCTAACGAGAGTAAGGAAGGTAGGCAGTATGTTGTAAGTGGAATCATGATTGAATAAATAGTTCAATTTTAGTGGTATAGGTTACGAAGACCAAACTTGTTTAAGGATATTATAAAGAGGAAGTTGAAAGAGAAATGTGTGTTCTCACGCTTAGATATAGCAAGTCTATTGCGATGATTTTGGGGAGACTATTATCCTAAGATAATTATGACCTTGTGGACATAGTCACGCGTTAATACAAGTGTAGTACATGGAGATAGGATATGCGAGATAGTGGTATGGTTGAGGAAACAGATCGTTTCTAGGAGCAAGTGCATGGATGCAATGATTAAGGAAGTTAAATCAGGTAGTGAGATTATGGTGAAACCGGTTCCTTTAGTTTATCGATGCTAGTTTCGGGGTCGAAACTATTTTAAGGGGATAGTAAGGTGATAGAATGTATGTCTGGTGAAAGCAAGTTATAGAATTCTCTTAGGTTGAGAAGGGTCTAAATTATGGTTAACCTGACGTTAACTATAATTTGAACCAACTTATAAATTTTAACTTAGAAATGTCTGCACCAATTTTACAAAGTGTGAAATGGGTTAGACATGGTTAAACTTATACGGTTGTGTAACTTAGTATTAGGTCGCATCTTCGGGTTGTTATCAGCCAAGTTTCGGGGTCGAAACTTCTCTTAACGGGTAGTGATGTAATACCCCTCATTTTTAGTAAGGGTATTTGGGTAATTTTCTCAACCCTCGTTCTGTAATCGTGACACGTTAGGCGAAATTCGGAATTTCTGTAACGCATATAATCTCTGTAATAATTTCCTGAGCATTATAATATACATTCGATGTATTTTCGAGGCTTAAAATATTTGTTTGGGTACAAATATTAGTTATTTCAAGGTTTTAGCACATGTTCAATCGTTTCCGGGCAAAAGAACGCGAACAGGCCTTTTCCGCGACCGCGAAAAATGATACGTCGTCAGCCTCGCGAACAGGCTGACGACGGAATATTTCCGCGACCGCGGAATATTTCCGCGACCGCGGAATATTTCCGCGACCGCGGAATATTTCCGCGACCGCGGAATATTTCCGCGACCGCGGAATATTTCCGCGACCGCGGAATATTTCCGCGACCGCGGAATATTTCCGCGACCGCGGAATATTTCCGCGACCGCGGAATATTTCCGCGACCGCGGAATATTTCCGCGACCGCGGAATATTTCCGCGACCGCGGAATATTTCCGCGACCGCGGAATATTTCCGCGACCGCGGAATATTTCCGCGACCGCGGAATATTTCCGCGACCGCGGAATATTTCCGCGACCGCGGAATATTTCCGCGACCGCGGAATATTTCCGCGACCGCGGAATATTTCCGCGACCGCGGAATATTTCCGCGACCGCGGAATATTTCCGCGACCGCGGAATATTTCCGCGACCGCGGAATATTTCCGCGACCGCGGAATATTTCCGCGACCGCGGCGGTCGCGGAAAACGCTTCATCCTTGTCTTCAATGGCTTCGTCGGTTAAGATGGCCGTCTATTCGTTGGGGGGGATTTGGAGCGGTTCGTCTGGCCGGGAGTTGGGGTGCTCGGTGGCTATAAAAGGAGGGCTCAGATGGAGGGTTGGAGCATCCGAAATCCAATCTCTCTCTCTCTCGCTCGTGTCGCCGGAATTCTCGTATCGTCGGAGCTCTCGTCGGTGGTTTTAGTGGTCGAGTGGTGGTGCAGTAGAGGCATCGTGGTTCCAGGAGACGAAGCCCTCTCGTTTGGAGCCTCATCGTGTCATCGCCGATGAGGATTTGTCCGATTACGGTTGTCGGGTTCATGGCCGCGACCGCGGACATGAACAGCCGCAACCGCGGACGATGTCCAGACATCCGCGACCGCGGAATCCAAGCCGCGACCGCGGATTGCCTTAGCAAAAGCGATCGTGGCCTTGGACGATCCGATCATGGATGGGACCCTCGTTTCTTTCATTTCCTTAGATCCGTATTATTATTTATCGAATCTAACCTAGGGTTTCGTTGTGGCTTCGTTGGCGTCATAGGAATCCACAATACGATTCCGTTTCCAGTTCCCGGACCCAGAAACCCGTCGTCATTCGTTCATCTCGATCAAGGCAAGTGGAGGTTCGCTCTTACTTATCATTCCATGTTTCCGTTAATTATCAATTGTTTCGGATTGTAAATTAAATTGGGATGAATTCTTGTTTTCGTTTGGAAACAGATTTTATAAATGATATGATATAAAATGTGATATTATGATAGGTTGTATATATTGCTAGAAACAACGCTATTCTATCTGTTATTACCATGATGGTATTGGTGTGGATTTTATGTGTGAACTTATACATATATAGTTAGAACGAGTATTCGTAGGAACGCTATGTACCTTGCGAGGTCTAGCCGTTTCTTTATAACCGTGGTGGATAGGATGTCCAAGCCCTAACACCATTTCCTGGTCATGACTATCCCCTATCCGAGTATAGGGGAGGTGCACACAACTGGTGCCAACAATCGGGATTTATTCCCAAGATATCTCTCGTATCGAGATGATATATTATATGATAAAAGCTTTAATGTAAATATGCGTTTTGGAATTTAAGAAGATAAGTGCGATTATGCACATAATTAATATACCCTCAGGCGAGGAGTACAACGTGGAAACCACCCGGACTTCGGTTAGAGTAAGTCTTCTTTCCAATCTGGATTCGCATTGCGCGGTGAGGTTGGTCGTTGACCCAAATGATCAAGTCATTTTTAAACGCTTGTATAAAAACTATAACACTCCCAAACATTTGTCATACTTTCCCATAAGACTCAATCTCTTGGAGTCTTCTCTTCATACATTTCCCATAAGACTCAATTTCTTTAGAGTCTTCTTTTCAATGCATGTCTATTCTAATCATTCCGTGAAAGTTCCGGGTTATATATCGTTCCTTCGGTTATTATTCGAGGGACAATGATAGTAAACGGTTATGATCACTAGAACCATTCTGTTTTCACCCTTGCATATTCTTTCATTAGACTAACCAACCGGGTTTTTTTTTTTTGGGGAATCGTAAATTCGATTAAGTAAGACCCTACAAAGAGGGTAGCAAAACAAAGACAACAATCACGGCATAAGTGGACAAGCACGCAGGCCTTCCAAATACTATGCAAAAACCAAGTGTAGCTGGAGAAGCATGCAAGCCTTCCAAACTACGCAAAAACAACAAAAGCTACAAAGTCTCAACCATACAAGGAGGAAATCTATAATGAAGTAAACGGAAAACATGGGTGAAGATCAAGCGAGTCACAACCTCCTTGGGGACAAGATTAGCATCAAACACACAAGCATTCCGGGCATGCCAAATGAAATAGACCGTCGCCGAGAGAGCAAATACACGAGCCCGGGCAAGACACCCGTGGCCGCGAGCGTGCCGCCGGAGCCAGCGCAAGGCACGCCGCACCGAGGACACTGCTGCGGGAATCATGAAGCGAGCCCGAACCTCACGCCAAATGCTACTAGAAAAAGGGCACTCAAAGAGCAAATGCTCATGAGTCTCCAACTCCGCCCCACATAAGCGGCATCCCGGGTCAATATCAAGGAAAAGAAGCCTATCATAAGTGGAGAGCTTACCGAGGTTAGCAAGCCAAAGAATAAACATATGCTTAGGAGTGTTATGATTTGGCCACACCTCCTTGGCCCAATTCACAACTGGTCTCCTATCCCGAATAGCCTCATAAGCCAGAGCCACTTTGAAACGCCCCATCTTGCACCAATCCTCAAGAGTCTCCTCGGTGCCCAACTCCCTACCTTCAAGCTCATCAATCAAGTCCCTAGCATGAAGAATGCCCTTAATCAAAGGATAATCCCCCTTGTGAGGCACCCACTCAAGAGGTTCCACCACACCAAGATAACGGTGATGAACACACCTCACCCAAATGCTATCACACCGGCTCAAGATATGCCAAAAGTGCTTAAGCATAAAGCAATTGTTCCAAGCTTCAAGGTCCAAGAGCCCAAGACCCCCTTCTTCTCTCGGAACACAAATATCCACCCAACGAACACGAGGCCGCTTCCAAAGGAAACCCCGGCAAATGCCAATCAAACTATTAAGGACGCCAAAGGGCATTGGCAAGATGGAAAGCCAAAACCCTTCGCACCCTTGGAGCACTGACGCAATCAACTCTCTTCTCCCGACAAAGGAGATGCTCTTCTTAGCCCAAGCATTGAGGTACCCACTAATCTTATCAAGGAGAGGCTTGTAGTCCATAACCCGGAGGCCGTGAGGGCTAATAGGAATGCCCAAGTACCGGAAGGGAAACACACCAACCTTGAACCCGGTGGAAGCGAGAATGGGCCCTCTCTCAATGTCCGGAACCGAGGCAAGAAAAATGGAAGACTTCTCCACATTAACACATAAGCCGAACATAAGCTTGAATTGCTCCAAACATTTCATGAGCACACCAACCGAGCCCATATCCCCACGGCAAAAGAGCACACCATCATCGGCAAAGATCAAGTGGGAGAGCCTCAAAATTTCACAATGTTGGTGGAAGTGAAAGGCGCTCCGGGCGGTCTCCTTTTTGAGGAGGCGAGATAGAAGTTCCATGCAAACCACAAAAAAAGGAGAGGAGAGAGAGGGTCACCTTGCCTAAGGCCCCGCTTGCCCGGGAAGAAGCCATGAATACCTTTGTTGATCTTGATAGAATAAGAAGCCGAGCAAACACACTCCATGATCCAAGCCACAAACTTAGGAGGAAAGCCAAGGTGAACAAGCGCAAATCGAAGGAAATCCCAAGAAACCGTGTCATAAGCCTTGGCAAGATCCACATTCAAGAAGCAACGCCGGGTCTCTCTCTTAACATTGTACTTCCTCAAGAGCTCTTGGACCAAAAATATGTTGTCCGACATCAAACGGCCCTCCATAAAAGCACTTTGAGCCGGATCAATGAGGGAGCCAAGAAACTTTCCAAGCCGAAGAGTCATGATCTTGGAGATGAGCTTGTAGATCACATTGCAACAAGCAATGGGCCGAAAATGTACCACACGGTCCGGAGAGTCCACTTTGGGGATGAGGGAAACAATAGTATGATTGAATTGCCGGAGAAGCTTACCATTGACAAAGAACTCCTTAACCGCCGCACACACCTCGGGCCCGGAAGTGTCCCAAGAATCCTTGAAGAATTTGGCGGTGAAGCCATCGGGACCGGGCGACTTGTCATCACCCATGGACCAAAGAGCCTCCTTGATCTCCGAAATAGACACCGGGGCCTCAAGCAAAGCACCCTCCTCCTCGGACAATCTAGGGCCACTAGCAAAGACACTCGGCATCGGTAAGGCCACCGGGACCTCCGAGCCAAATAAACCCTTGAAGAAGGCCACAAACTCCCTCTCCACCTCCTCCTTGGACGAAGAACGGCTCCCATCATTTTTGGTGATGAAAGGAATGTGATTCCGGCGCCCATTAGCTCTCATCAAAGAGTGAAAATACTTGGTACAACGGTCACTCTTGAGGACATACTTGGCTTTAGCTTGTTGCCCAAGGAGACTAGCCTCCGCATCATTCAATCTCGTAGCCTTGATTTTGGAAGCCTCCACCAACCGCCTAGCATCCGGGGAGCCCGGGTTCAACCGAAACTCCTCAAGGGCACGGGAGAAGTCGAGGTTGGCCTCGGTCGCCCTAGAGGAGATGTGGCTAAACTCCAACTTGTTGAGGTTCTTCAAGGGCAACTTCAAGCCAAGGAGGAGTTTGGCAAGCCGGAATTGGTAGGAGCCACGGTGATGAGTCTCTCACCCTTCCCCGATAACCTCCTTGAACTTCGGATGGTCGGCCCACATGTTGAAAAACTTGAAGTACTTCTTGCCATTCTCGGAGACCCTACGCAAGGACACAATGCCCGGCTTGTGGTCCGAGAGATGCCACATATCCGGATAATTAGTATGACAATAAAAATCAGAATTTAGCCAAGAAGGATTTACCAAGACACGGTCAATTTTGCTCCACACGGTGTTGTTGGTCCAAGTGAAAGGGTTGCCATTAGAGCTCGGCGAGTCCACAAGCCCAAGACGCCGACAAGCATCAACCATATCCTTGCTCTCATACATGGAAACCGGGGCCCCATGAAGCCTCTCCTCCTCGGCCATAACACAATTAAAGTCACCCAACACAAGCCACGGTAACTCATGAGCCACAAGAAGCTCATCCATATGCCCCCAAATAGCCCGGCGAGCCACAACACTATGCAAGCCATAGACAAAACACACACCATACTTCACACCGGAAGTCTTGCAAGTAAGAATGCAGCAAACATGTTGAATGGACATTCCAACAACCTCAACATCCACAAAATCAGCATCCCAAAGAACAAGAATACGCCCCCGGGCATCAAGATGGAAATTAGATGAAAACTCCCAACCCGGGGCCACAAGGCGCACTAACTTAGCCATATCGAAACCACCACACTTAGTCTCAAAAATACCACAAATCTTTACCTCAAAATCGCGGAGCACACCGAGCAAGCCATTTTGCTTTCGGGCTTGGCCAAGCCCTTGAATATTCCATGCGAGGACCTTCATGAGGACATCTTGTTTTTGTGTCCCCGCAGTCTCTTAGAGCTTCGGAGATTTGCCGAGTCCTTAGGCCATTTGGGGGCAGCCGGTAGACCAAGCACCAAAGGCCTACATTCCACCGACTTGGCCTTCTTCCTTTGTGATTTGGACAGCACCTTCTCAAAGGGAGCTTCCACCTCCACCACACGGTTTCCTCTACTAACTTCCCCGGAAAGAATGGAGGCCTCAACTTCCCCATCCTCCAAACTCTCAAAGTGCTCATCCAAGGACTCATCCGAGCTAGAGACCCCCTCATCATCATCATTGGTCCCTTCATCACTAGAGCCCACAAGAGAATCACCCTCAAACTCACTAGAAGGATCATTCTCACCCACGACATCCGAGGCCTTGGCGTTGGAGGCACCCTCCACATTAGCATGCTTGTCATCCACCGAGGCCTTGGCAACCGGGGCATCCTCAACATTACCCTTAGTGGCATTGGCATCCAAGGCAACATTCACCCCGACAAGGCCATCCCCACTCCGAACACTATTCTTGGCGGCTTTGGTGACTTTCCTAGCTTTGACACCAACGGCCACCTTCTTCTCTTTGAAAGAGCACCCTTCAACATCATGGCCAAAGGAGCAACAATCCTTGCAATACAATGGCTCATTTTCGACAAGGAAAGTGCACTCAACCGAGTCTCCATCATCAAAATCAAGGCGAACTTCCCTAGTAATGGCCTCGACAAAGTTTATTTCAACTAACACCCGAGCATACGAGCCTCTCTTCCTATTGTCGATAACGGGATCCATGAAGAGAGGCTTACCCACATGCGACGCAATACGACCAAGGATCTCCGGAGTCCAAAAGGTCTTGGAGAGCCCAAAGATCCGAACCCAAAGAGGGATGGTGGCAATATCACGTCGGTTGAAAGCAAATTTGTCCGGGATGTGCTTTAGGATCATTGGCCGACCATGGATATAGTAAGGCCCATTCTTGAGAACTTGATCTTGAGCCTCCTCGGACTCAAACTGAAAAATAGTCCAACCCTCCTCAACCCGGTAGCGCGCCTTAACACCCCAAGACTTCATCAAGTTGTGGATCAAGAAGTGCCCCGGTTGGTAGCCAACATATTGGCCGAGCAAAGACCAACCCCAAACCGATTGCTTAGAGAAGCCCTCGGACACCTTAATTTCAACACGGTTAGACAAGGGTGGGGTGAAAGACAGTTTACCTCCAAGACCCGCATTCATGAACACTTTCTTAGAGCCGGAGGCCCAAGCATTAGGACGAGCGGCGCCGGCGCCGGGGAGACTAGCGGCGGCAGGAGCCTTGGCCACAGCGGCATAGGAAGGCGCGGGGGCACTAACACCAACATGCCCATCAATGCCAAGGATGGAGCCGTTGGCAATGCCGGGATCCAAAGCACCATCAACGGCCACACCAAGCACGCCCACATTGAGACTCGGCGTGCCATTAATGCCGACACGCGCGGCGAGGGGAACATTGCACCCGGCCTTCTCGGAAATCCCCAAGCCATAATTGCTACCAAGCCCATTCACACCAGCCATGGGACTTTGGTCCGGACCACCACCAACCCTAGCCACCGGAGGCGGCGGAAAATGGCCGGAGGCCGCCGGAAGCTCATTTTCACCCTCGGGAACACCTTCGGACAAGTCATCTCCATTGTTACCCACAACTTCTTCAAAACCAAGGCCAATGAGATCACCAAGCTCCACCGGAAGCTTGCCGTTGCCAACCACCAAGGAAGCCAAAGGCGCGGCCTTCTTCAACTTCTTAGAGCCACCCTTGTAGCCATTATCACCAATAGCGCCGCCCTTGGAAGCCACCACCGAATCTTCAAGATACTTGCTTGGATCTTGGATGCCATGAGAGGGGGACGAAGAGGACTTCTTCTTCTTCCCCATGGGAACACCGGAAACCACACGAAAACAGAACGCTGGGAGCCAAAACGGAAAGCCAAGAGAGGAGAGGAGACCGAGACACAAAGGCAAGCACAAAACCCAATCGCCGGAGAACCAAGGCGCCGGCCAAAAGGACGAGAGAAGAGAGCTCCGGTTCGATGGTGGCTCGTGAGGATACCACCATGAACAATGGACAAGGGCTCGTGAGGAAACCCTTGCCGGAGCAAGCCGGAGAAGAGAAGAAGAGCACGCCGGAAATCGCACCGGAAATCGCCCACAAAAGAGAGCAAAATGCACTACCAACCGGGTTTTATTCCTTGCATGGTTGGCTGGTGTCATCCGTCCTATACGGCACATCAGTGGTTGGTTCCCGAAGACTTGAAGTAACCAATTGAAGAAGAGGCTTGCAGTTGAAGATTTAAGTGTTAGTGTTTTAAGGTTGTCAACTATTACTTTAATATATTGTTATAACCTAGTCATGTAATAGGTTTATTCTAAAAAGTCTTCCGCTGTGTAATTTATAAGTCTTCCGCTGAGATTTAACTTTGTTGTAAAAACGTTACTCTCGTTTGATGAGAGATCTTTTAATAAAAGGGTTGAGTTTCATATTTAAATGTCTTCCGCTGTTTAATCTTTCGTTAATTAATATGTTCCTTTAAGTTTAATTGTTCCGATGAAAGCCTAGGGTGACATCGGACAGTAACGTCTGAGGTCACTGGCATATGGCATTTTCGACAATAAGTCGGGGGTGTTATAGACAGTTTGTGTTTTGATGACAGTATGTGTCATCAACTATTTGCAATGCAGTTTGTATTTGATGACAGTTTGTGTTTTGATGACAGTATGTGTCATCAACTAGTTGCGATACAGTTTGTATTTGATGATAGTTTGTGTTTTGATGACAGTATGTGTCATCATTTAGTTGCGATGCAGTTTGTATTTGATGACAGTTTGTGTTTTGATGGTAGTTTGTGTTTTGATGACAATTTGTATTTTTGATGACAGCTTGCATTTTGATGACAGTTTGTGTTTTGATGATAGTTACTATCATCAAGATGATGACGTCACCAAAAATATTTTTTTGGCGGAAAAAAATTTCGTCGATCAACGCCGGTCAACGGCCGTTGACCGGTCAAAGGTCGTTGACCGGTCAAAGGTCAAATATGTTAGTTTGATTGACTTATGATGATGTCATCATTATGTAATGATGACATCACCATGGGGTCATGGTTTACTCACTTCCAACCTCTATAGCAAACATATGAACTCTTGCTACCCAGCTTTATGTTGCGGGACCAGTGCCGGTCCAAACATTTGGTGGGCCCTAGGGCAAAAAAAAAATTAAGGCCCTCGTAAATATAAAAATAACATTTTAATAATTTTTTTATTTAAAATTCAAGAAAGAATAAAAAATAATAAAAAAGTATGATGTATGATAATTATATAAAGTAAATAAAGATAGAATCAAACCACTTTTTATGTCCAGATTAAAAGTTTGATCTTCTTAAAAGAATGGGATTTTATGATAAACAATTAGTATAAGAAAAAAATATTAATTAACAACATTCAAATAAAAAAAAATTATTCAAAATGAAAAATAAACCTCATAAATAATATAAAGAAGAAATTAAAATTAAAACCAAATCCAAATTGAAAAGGAATTGACTCACATATCAAATAAAATAAAATTGAAAAACGAGAGAAATAAGCCACATATTAAAGAAAAAATGTTATATATATTATATAAGATGGAAATGAAAAAAATTGAGTTTTTTATTTTGCCAAAAAAGAAATAAAAAGGGCTTAACGAATATAAAAAAAACTAGCATAATAAAGAAAATGAACTAAAAGAGAAATGGGGCCTACATATTGAATGTAAAAAGTGGAGTTATTGAGATTTGAACCTAAGACCTTTTGAAAGTTAATTATAGCTTCAACCACTAGACCAACTCTACTTTCTATATTTTTTCTATTAATTAATAATTATATTACTACTACTTGATATTGAATTTGGGCCCCTCCCGACCTTGGACCCTAAGCGGTCGCCCTACATAAACTACCCAAAAGGCCGGCCCTGTGCGGGACAGTGATACACCTACACTTGGTGTAAGGGAGTGTAGGAAAATCAACCAGTTAGAAGTGCCCGTGTGTTCATTTATAGAAACTATATTAAATTATTAGAAGGTTTTTTGGTCATTTACAGTAAAAGTTGAAAAGTCACCATGGTTAAAAGCTGTAAATTTTGCTCCTCCTTTTCAAATGCTCCTCTTTTATTGCTTTTCACGAAACTTTCTTCTCCAGATAAAATTTTAATCTCCATGGCCAAATGCTATGATTTTTTCAAAGTAATTATATATTTTTTGTAACACCCAAAAATAAAACTCCGTATATTAAAACATTGAACTTATCAGTAGAAATTAGGAACTAATTAACACCCCCATTAACTCTCTCCTTCAATGATGTCAAGCCCAAAGCCATGGACATCTCTTCCTTATCCAGCTTCACCGAAATATTCACAACGTCGTCGAGGATGACATCACTAACACCGAGTAATTCATCCTCATCTCCATCGTCTGCTTCCACATCGACATGGGCGTCCTCTAACTGTTCAGATCCGGTTATGGCGACAAAGGTATCCCCTCCTCCGCCGCTCTTCCAGCGTCGATGGACAAGGGGGAGACCAACCCCGTCGCCATGTGGATCAGCGATTCGTCCTCCTTCGCTCCTACCGACAGGGTATCGAAAACCAATAGTGTCAGCTGTAAGAGTTATGTTCCGATCGAATTCGATGTCGATCGCGAGCCATCCGTCGACGAAATTGAAGTGGGCCGCACTCATTCCAACTCCAGTGTCTCCTTCTGGCGCCTCCCTCCTCTGCTAGAACATCGTCGACCTCGAAATCAGAGATATGGTTGCAGATGCGTGAGGAGGAAGATGAGAAGTTGAAGAAGGGGGGAAATGAAAAAGAATGTAATTTTAATGACTGCTATCTTTTAAAAGCAGGTAGATAAAATTATATTTTTACCCTTTTTACATAGTCAAAAGTATAAAAATAATTCTACATCAAGTGTAGGTCAAGATTTGTTTTATGTTGCGAGGTAGAGAAACAAGGACAAATCTACACATACACGTCGTGTAAAACTTTTCTTACACTTTTAATAAAGTAAAAAGGGTATATATGTAAATTCACATCTGACATTTCTAGAAAAAAGTAATGAGCTATATTATTTTTATTTTATTTTTTTCTTTCTGTCTCTTTCCTCCCCCATCTTCCTCACATATCATTTTTTTTCCACAACCCATGTCCGACCTTCCCCTGTTTCCCCAAATCCCACATGGGCAAGACCCCAATCAATAAAATCTCCTTCTAGCAAACTCATCAACAAAGTCAAAATCCAAGTCGTGAACTGCGATGAAGGACTACAGACTACTAGATACTTCGGATCTGGGTGAAAGTTGGTGAATCGAACCACCGAGGAAGCCGATGGGTCGACTGTGACGACGAAAGGTGGATCTTGGCCAAGCCGCCATAGAAGAAGACAGATCTGGTGCATTGAATAAAACCGCAATGAACACAAGGAGTCAACAACGACTATGGATTTGGCCACGCACCATAAATGAAGACAGATCTGGGTGAGGGTCGTCGAATCGACCCACAAAGGAACCGAAGAGTGGAGGGCGACGAGTGATTTGGGCGAAGGTAGATACAACGGTGAACAAGATCTAGGACGAATCACTAATACGGAGATAACAAAGACAATGGAGTCGAATTCCCGGGTTCAATTTGGGAGGTTTGAACAGATGACTATGGCGGATAGACTTTTGGATTCTAAATTTCCGTGGGTAAAAGTTTAGAAAATGAAGAGTGAAAAAGATGGTTGAATTATTGGAAATAGGAAAAGACTAAAAGATATATATATATATATTTTATATTATTTTATATCATAAAACACCAAATATATAATATTTATTAGACAAAAAGTTTACACAAGCTTACACTGAGTGTAAACATATCACTGTCCGAGAAACAAAGTTATTCCAACCTTTTCAATTAAATTAAGATGCCGGGTCAATTAAGGTCCCATAAAATGAATCAACACGACAGGTTATGATTATGGATTGAGATGATGGTGTCCTATACGTTAAGCAACATGGTTTCCATGGTTGGTGGGCGACAGAGTATACTTTGAAAAACACCTTTTTTTCTATAACTATAAGTTGATGATAATTGTACTATTAGGACAATAAAAAGCACATATTGATGAGATAAACATTGCATGGTTTTCACTTTTCACAAGCTCAAAAGGTGTATGTTAAAGGTGAATCATCTATATATATGACAATCATAATTCTCAATTAGATAGACAAATTTCAATGTCTATTTATTATACTGTTTGTCTAATATATATTTTTTGGACATAGATTAAGGATTTCGGGAAATTAAATCTTAAAAATGATATTATAAATCCTTTTAGAAGATATTAAAAAAATCTAAATAATTAACATCTAATCAAATCTTTTTATATATGGACTCTTAACCTATGTCCATAGGTTAAAAAAATCGTTTATCATTTTGTGTTTTTCTTATTTTAAAATTTACATATTCTATTATTATATATTTTTACCTAAATAACTTAGAATATTATAAATCATCTTACCTTTATGATTTCCTTACCACAATAACACATATAAAGAGGCAAAATCGGGTACATATTGTCCTTATAATGAGAAGTACGAAGTCACTATAACCGTCAAATGGCCAAGATGGACGGATTAGATTAAAAGCGGGAGAAAATGAACAAAACAAGCATGTGTGTCTCATGCCCACTCAATAATGGAATTTCTGTAATTAAATTCATACGCTTGTACATTGTCAAAATTATCCCCGCTTTACTTTTTTACTCTCAATTTTTCTCTCTCTCATATTTAATTAATAAAGCACAATATTCAATGTTCATATATATTCATCCAAGGTTCATATCTAATATTTCATACTTTAGGAATAATATAGACATAAGAGTTCATATCTAACATGTCAATATTCATATATAATTATCTAATGTTCATACTTATTTTTTCGAAAACATCATCTTCTTTTCCATATCCATAATGTTAAAAAAATATAATGAAATCTAGTGTTCATATTTATTTTTCTAAAAACATTCACCCGTGTTTTTCATTTTGTGTAACATAGGTTCATCAGTTGCGTGTAAATATTAAGATATAGTCCCATAATGTTGATATATACTAGTTTTAGCACGTTCGTATTTGATATTTATTTTGTCGTGGTTCATAGAAATACTATGTGTTCATATGATACATATTAATGTTCATATATAGTAATCTAATGTTCATATTTATTACTTATCAATTCCTCATACTCAATTCTCACACATCCCCCTAATGTTCATATGTTATATGTCAATGTTCATAAATAATCATTTAAGGTACATATTTATTTTTTCGTGGTTCATAGAAACACTATGTGCACCGTATAAACAAACTAGGAGTTTATATGTCATGTGTCAATGCTCATATATAGTCATCTAAGATTCATATATAATAATAATAATGTTCATATATAGTCATCTAATGTTCATATATATTAACGCCAATGTTCATATTATTTCATTTCATTTTTTGCCTTTATCATGGTTTTATAGTTTCTTCATGTCAATAGTCTAATGAAATTTCAAAAACAAAACGAATGATCCACCTTAGAGGGAAATTCAACCATGTACAACTCACATATCCCTCACAAACATTTCATCGAACACCTTGTAGGCATCTCTCAACTCATTCAGTTTAATAATGAAATCAACAAGGAAGAATTGATGACACACAATAATCAATAACTTTTGAAAACAAAATCAACAATTAGACAATGCAAACAATCTGAATTTGAAAAGAAAACACAACACCAAGCATATATACCCAAAATTATATAGCACAAAGTAAAACTAAACAAATCAGCCCAAATTCATGTGGAAGTAAATCGAAAGGGTTGAAGATGATGAATCGACTAGGATGAAAAAACGATTTGTAACGACCGACATTGTCGTAGTTGCTCTCGGTAGAAATTCAGAGGAGTACCAATATGTCTTGGAGAAGAAGACCTTGAAAGGCTTAAATGACCAAAAAGTCCATGTGTCAATAGTTTCTTTTATAAAAGAGAAGTAATATCCCATCCGTAGATGAGCATAATCGGATGGATGACACTGCTTCGCATATTGTATTTTAAGAACACTTCACACGTGATCCTGAATCTTTAAATTCATATTAAAAGATTATATATTATAAATCTTCTTATCTTATTAGCTATTTAATAGTGACAAAAATACCTATATTTAAATGTATTTCTAATTTATATTATGTAAGGAAAAAAAATTAAAAGTTACATTCACTAAACTTTTTTATAAACTAATATATAAATTCAAATATCAGATTCTACATTACATCCATGTTAAAGCTACGGCATTTAAAATTATATAACTAAAAAGTAAAAACATAATACTCAAATAGTTCTAATACTTACATATATATATATAATGGTTGAGATCCAGGGAGGATGGGAAGCGAGGAGAGGAATGAGAATGCATGAGAGCCGTCGGATGGGAAGTAAATGGAGTGCCCAAATCGCTTTTCAAAAATCCGGCAAGGCCAAATCATTGGCGAAAAAGACGGATTCGCATACACGCAAAGTGTAAATTTGTGTGCAAGTCAAATACACTGTTGCGTGTATTCCAAAGTGTCACACGCCAGTGACCTCAGACTGGAAAGCCACCCTAGGCTTTAATTGAAACAATTATGCTTGAATATATAAATAAACGTTAAGTAATAACAGAGTAATTAGCGGAAGACTTTTGAACAAATACTTAACCTTTAATAAATCTTTCATCGTAAACTGAGGATATAAGTTTTGCAACTCAAAATTACAATACACCGGAAGACTTGTTAAATAAACTCTAAATACATGACTAATTTATCTAAGTATTACATTTATTTAAGAAGACTCAATCAACACTACACAACTTTTACAAATAATCTTACTTTAAATCACAATCTTCAACTACAAGCCTTCGTCTTCGACTTGTTAATTCAAGGTTGTCTGAGAATAACCACTGATGTGCCGTATATGACGGATGAGGCTCAAACAGAGTGGTTCTTGTGATTGTATCTAGTTACTATCATTGTCTCTCAAAAAATAGTCGGAAGACGATACATAACTCGGATACTCTCACTGAAACGATAGAAAAAGATATGCGCCAAAGAGAAAACTCCAAAGGAATTGAGTCTTATAGGAATTATGTATCTTTGTTTGAGAACATTTATAATTATCACACAAAGTTTTAAAAACAACTTCTTTGAAAAATTGGGTTCTTAACCAACCTCACCGCATACGTGTTGTGCAAATTCAGATTGGTAAGAGGACATTCATAGACAAAAGCCCGAGCGGGTTCCACGTTGTACTTCTCTTCCACAAGTATATTAGATATGTGTAAAGCGGCATTTATCTTATTTAATTTCAAAACGTGCATTTAAGTTAAAGCTTTTAATCCACACCAATCTCGCAATGAGATATATATCATGGGACGAATCCCAAATTTCGGCACTAGCTAAGTGCACCACCACTTATATACGAATAATGTTAGGTCATGACCAAAAGTATTAGGGCAATAATTCTCATAATACAAGTTATAAAGGAAGAATCCCGAATTTTTCGGCTAGGGTTCTTGATGCGATCCTACCCACCATGACTGCCACAGAGGAAGAGGAAGCTATGAACATTCGCTCAGAAGGGCCAATAACAAGATCGCGTGCCAAAGCCATCGCCAATGCGACACAATCATTGATTGTGCGCGTCATCGCTAGCCAAGGGACGCAAGAGACCGCGTTCTCCCTCAATCACCTCCAACCAAGTCCAGAGAACGCGTTCTCTGTCAAGATACTCGCCACCATCAGTTGAACGGGATATTTGAATTGTTTTGTCATTTCTGAAACATTATTATTTTAGTTATTTCTTTTTGGGCGTGTGTTACACGCGTGTCGCGTGGGCTATCCCATTAAGCGAGACTCGGCCCATCCGAGTCCCGCTATCTCTTATAAAAGGTCAACTCGAACTTCTGTACTAGGTCACGTCAAATTTAAATCAAAGCTTAAGTTTGAGAGCCTATCGCCTCCTTCCTTTGATTGGACGTCAAATACTTATCTCTGTCTTTTCATCTCCTTCACTCCGCCGCCGACGCTACGACATCCACTCAATCTACATCGAGTTTATCCAACCCCGCCGCCGACACTACGGCCACTCACTCGATCTTCTCGAGTCTATCCCCTCCACTGTCGACGCGACAACTTCGCTCACCTCTCGAGCCACCATCCATCATCTCGAGCCACAAACACCGCGTTCCATCCAAAAACCCTCAGATTCGACACGCGTGACTCACCACCAAGATCACGATCCGTCATTCATAAGCAGGAATGCATCAACTGGCATCAGAGCCTTTGATCTTGTAAGTCGCTTGTCAAGTCTCATTTGTTCAATTTTTTTTTCTCCATCATCTTGCTTCCGCCATTGTCATAATTTTTTTTTCTTCCATGCTAGTCCTTTCGGTTTCTACAAGAGAATCTCTTGGCCGAAAATTGCTTGATCCCCGCGCGAAAATTGTATGATTTGTTTGCATGAAATCTGCGTAATTAATTGATTGATTTTCTTAATTAATCGCGTGAATCTCGCTAACATATCTTTCCATATTTTCTTGTGTTGACCGTTATAAATCTGCATCAAATCTTATCTCTCCTATCGCGTAAATCTCGCGATTTCTTTCCTTAAGTTACTTAGCCGTTTATTTTTATTTTAATTGTGTAATCTTATCCGATCTTAAACCAAAAGTCAAAGACTAAGATTCAGATTTGAAACTCAAATTTCAAAAGTCAAGTCGCATTTAAAAAAAAATGTGACAATTAAAAAAAAAAAAAGGAAAGCCAAAATAAGGCAACCTTCTTCCCTCACCGGCTAGGCTCATCTCTTATCCCTCCACTGTCTAGCGTCACACTTGAAGGTTTGTCTTGTGTGTGCGCGTTGTTTACGCAAAAGATTAGGACTTCATTCTTTTGGTTTCGTTTGCTTTTGTACTTGCATATCACACTTGCTTTGCTTGCCTTTAGCCGCCCTCACGGCCAAAAGAACGTTCCCTCCTACGTGAACACTTGTTACTTGTTAAGTGCTTACTTGTTCTTTGGTTTTGTATTGTCTTTGGTTCATTTTTACTCGCGATGTTGGTCATATTGTGATAGGTAGCCTCACGGCACCCACCGGTGGAAATGTCCAAGGAGATGGCAACAACCAACCATCACATCAAAACATTGCGCAACATGAAGTGGTCCCTCTCGCCAATCCTCCCTAACCAGACCCCATTCTGGAACTCTCGGAGGAGCAATGCGAGATACAAGAACTTAGGCGCCAAGTTGCCTAATTGCAGGCCATGCAACGCACTGCGCCGGCCCAACCCACACCAACTTTGATGGTCCCTATGGACACCCTGGGCGCGCCGCGTCACACTGAAGCCGGGCCAAGTCAACAACGCGTGGACAAGGGCAAAAGAGTCATGCCCTCCACCTCAAACTTGCAACCGCGACTTCAACGAATCCAATCTGTGATCGAAAGCCGCCAAGGATATGTGTCGCATCACAAACGATACACACCGCGAGCAACACCAGCCGGCTACGACAACGGCTCCGACCGCGACGATGATTCCCATGGTGAGTAATCTGAACCCTTTGACTTCAATGACAGGTATGAATCTAGGGGAACAAGACGCCGCCGCGAGATTGCATCAACACCTCTTGCCGGCCGAACCAGACGAGATGCACGCGACTCCGGTTTGCCGCGTAGATCCCATTGCATCGCAGACAGCGAGCCGCGTCAGCGTCACCATGATCCCACCCCAGTGCCATTCGACGTCAACGACCACCTTGGCCATCAAAGCGCGCGTACTCTGCGTTATGGCTCCAATGGCTATAGATCGACGACGCCGACTATACATGATGATTTCAATGAGTTCGACGACGAGGAGATGGAGGACGCAGGGCTCATCAATCCAGGCTCCTTCCATCCTCCCCTTGGTGATCCCATTGAACTCCAAGATCGGCCAGCGGATTGGATTCCACCTCCACTCCAACCAGTAGGACAACCACATCGCGTTTTGGGCGACAACACGCGTGCCTCTCGTGGCCAACACCACGAGGACATGGCGCGTGACTTTCGTCGACAACACAATACACCTATTCAAAGACGAAGACAAGGATGCGCTGAGTACAACACGCCTCCTAGGGACTTCGTCGCTGAAGATGTCCAGGCTCGCCAAGCTCGCCGTCCTCATCATCGTGCTGAGGAAGCTGCACAATGCGCTTATGCGCCACAACCTGCTCAACACACACCAAGGCTTAGCCGTCATGAGGTAAAAGTTAAAATTGAGCATTTCTTTGGCGAATATGATCCCGCTGTGTTTCTTGAGTTGGTACAGGATACGGAGTATACTTTGCAATATTGTCGCGTCCCCACAGAGGAGCATGTTGACGCGGTAACGCTACACTTCAGAGGTGCTGCACGCGTTTGGTACCACAGGTTCGTGGACGATCGCGTTCGTCGACACCTTGCTCCCATCACGGAGTGGCACCAGCTCGTGTATGTCATGACACAAAAGTACATGCCAGCAGACTACAGAAATCAAATGCAAATGGAGATCGCAATGGTGCGTCAAGGCTCTAAAACACCTCTGGAGTTCTTCTCTCAGTTGGAGGACATGTACTACAAAGCCAACATCAGTGTCGCCCCATCCACACTGCGAACGAAATTTCTGAGTGGCTTGAATGTGTCCATCCGTGACCAACTCGAGATATTGCCAATCAAGGATCTGAATACCTTGACTCACACCGCGATGCAAATCCACAACCAACAAACGCGTCGCCGGCAATCCTCTTGGCAAACCTCAAGTCAATGAAGGTATGACTCTAACTCTGGTCAATCCCCTACTACTAATGTGCGCAGTCCACCTACAGGAACCACCGCGTCAAATCAAAGCCGACAGGGGAAGATCGCGGCATCTCCACCAATGCTCTTCGCACGACGCCAACAAAGGGCTCAACACCAGCTACTGAGCGCGCGCGTGACTTGGAGTGTTTCAAGTGTGGAGAACGAGGGCACTACAAGAGAGATTTCCCAAACAACAAGAAAGTCCTTTTCTCCAGCATCGCCGTGGGATATGAGTCTTATGAGGAGGAGGACACGGCCCTTGAGACAATCGAGGAGGGATTTGAAGATGACAACGAGGCGGCTTACACTTGTGAAGCCACCGCGCTACATGAAGGCACACCTCTGAGCCTTGTCACGTGCCGTATCCTCACTGTCAAGGAAGCAACCCTTATGGACCAATGCGAGAATCTCTTCCACACGCGTTGCTTGGTCAAGACCGCGTCCTTGAGTGTTATCATCGATGGAGGCAGCTACTGCAATATCATTAATGAAAAGGTGGTCATCCACTTCAACCTGCCAATCACTCCTCACCCACAACCCTATGGGCTACAATCGATTTCATCGAGTTCTGGTAACACTGTAACTCGTCAATGCCTTATTTCTTTCTCCATTGGCCAGTATTCAGATTCAGTCCTTTGTGATGTCATTGCAATGGATGCCACACATCTTTTGTGGGGGCGCCCATGGCAATTCGACAGGTGCGTTCTTCACGATGGTTATTTAAACACTTATGTGTTTACTTACCACGAGAAACGCGTCACGCTCTTACCAATGTCTCCTCATGAGATTTTATAGGATCAGGTTGA
The DNA here is from genome assembly GCA_027886185.1 of Rheum nobile. Lineage (NCBI taxonomy): Eukaryota > Viridiplantae > Streptophyta > Magnoliopsida > Caryophyllales > Polygonaceae > Rheum > Rheum nobile. The sequence continues at coordinate 1,644,456 of WOAB01000717.1, read as the reverse complement.
GCGTGATCGACAAAAGGCTTTGGAAGCAGCCAAGACCGCGTCCCATCCAACGCTTTCCAAACCAGATACTGGGGCTTCTCCCAACACCACAGGCACAAGTACCAGAGGACCGCGTTCTCCCAAAGAGCTCGAAGGTGTTTCCAACAACAAAGAGCCCAATGAGATAACGCGTAGCAAGGATGGTTCATCGGCCGCGTTAAAAGGAACCTGTGAGCACAGATTGCTTCTTGCCCGCCCAAGCGACCACACTGCTACTTTGAGCGGCAAGGCACCATGTTTCCTATTGGTGCCCACGCGTTGCATCCCAGAGAGCCCCATCACGGAAGCTTTGCCTAGTGCCATCGTTGCGTTGCTCGATGAGTTGAAAGATATCTTCCCAGAGGAGCTTCCCCAAGGTCTTCCCCCATTACGAGGCATTGAACACCAAATTGATTTGGTGTCTGGTGCCTCTCTCCCAAATCGCGCTGCTTATCGCACTGGACCAGAAGAAACAAAGGAGTTACAGCGCCAAGTGCAAGAACTTCTGGATCGCGGCTATGTAAAGGAATCTCTATGCCCTTGCGCGGTCCCCGTGATCCTAGTGCCAAAAAAAGATGGCTCATGGCGCATGTGTGTCGACTGTCGCGCCATCAATCAGATCACAGTGAAGCTCACAGGGGCAACTTTGAATTACCCCACCTACGACAAGGAGCTCTACGCTCTTGTCCGCGTGCTCAAGACATGGCAACACTATCTCTGGCCACGCGAGTTCGTGATCCACTCAGACCACGCGGCCATCAGCTATCTGAAGAGTCAGGCCCACCTCAGCCGACGCCCTGTTCGTTGGGTAGAATTCATGGACACGTTTCCTTACGTCGTTGTGCATAAGAAAGGTAAGGAGAATGTGGTTGCTGACGCCCTTTCTCGCAGGTATGTTCTCCTTACTCATCTTCAATCTAAACTTCTTGGCTTCGCGTTGATTAAGGATTTATACTGCACTGATCCATTTTTTAAGCCATCTGTAGACCACTGCCTTAGGGACCGCGAGTTTGAAACCTACTTCTTACATGAGGGGTACCTTTACAAAGTCGGGCGCCTGCGCATTCCTAGCTCACCCATTAGGAAACTCCTCATCCAAGAAGCCCATGAAGGACGCGGTCATTTTGGGGTTACCAAGACACTAGCAGCTTTTCCCGATCACTTTTTTTGGCCGCGCATGACCACACAGGTGACGCGATATTGCACAAGTTATGTCACGTGTCAACGCGCAAAGTCTAGTTCCCATCCCTATGGCCTCTACACGCCATTGCCCATTCCATTAGGCCCTTGGGAAGATTTGTCCATGGACTTCATCACAAGTTTGCCTCTCTCTCGTAGGGGTAATGACTCCATCTTTGTTGTTGTGGACAGGTTTTCAAAAATGGCACATTTCATCGCGTGCAAGACCACACACACTGCTAGTGAAATTGCCGCGTTGTTCTTTGACAACGTGGTCCGTTTACATGGGATCCCTAGGTCTGTTGTCAGTGATCGCGATACCAAATTCGTAGGCCTTTTCTGGAGAACACTTTGGGGAAAGTTGGGTACCAAACTTTTGTTTTCTACTATCTACCACCCATAAACAGATGGCCAAACAGAGGTTACCAATCGAACCCTAGGAGCCCTCCTTAGGACCATGCTCAAATCCAACCCCAAGCGTTGGGAAGACTTACTTGCAATTGTTGAGTTTTCTTACAACAGGTCCAGGCACTCCGCGACAAAGCTCACCCCGCTCGAGGTGGTCTATGGACAAACCCATTGACTCCACTCGACATGCTGCCGCGGTCTCTGAAGGACAGTGAGCACACTAGCGCGGCCAACCGCGCCGAGATGATCCAGGATCTGCATCAGCGAACGCGGGAGCAGTTGGAGCGCCGCACTGATCAATATGCCACACAGCATAACCGTGGGCGCCGCCGCGTTATATTTGCCCCAGGAGACTTAGTGTGGGTGCATCTTCGCAAATGCCGTTTTCCAGCTAAGCGCAAATCAAAGCTGGCCCAATGCGGTGATGGCCCTTTCTGTGTTGTGAAGGCCATTGGCGACAACGCCTACGAGATCGAGCTTCCACCGGACTACGGTGTCCACGCGACCTTCAACGTCGCAGACTTGGAACCATATGTGGCGCCAGAGTTCGATGATGGTGAAGCGGGGACGCTTCACAACCAAGTGGGGGAGGGTGATGCGATCCTACCCACCATGACTGCCACAGAGGAAGAGGAAGCTATGAGCATTCGCTCAGAAGGGCCAATAACAAGATCCCGTGCCAAAGCCATCGACAACGCGACACAATCATTGATTGTGCGCGTCGTTACTAGCCAAGGGACACAAGAGACCGAGTTCTCCCTCACTCGCCTCCAACCAAGTCCAGAGAACGCGTTCTCTGTCAAGATACTCGCCACCATCAATTGAACGCGATCTTTGAATTGTTTTGTCATTTCTGAAACATTATTATTTTAGTTATTTCTTTTTGGGCGTGTGTTTCACGCGTGGCGCATGGGCTAGCCCATTAAGCGAGACTCGACCCATTCGAGTCCCGCTATCTCTTATAAAAGGTCAACTCGACCTTCTGTACTAGGTCATGTCTAATTTGAATCAAAGCTTAAGTTTGAGAGCCTATCGCCTCCTTCCTTTGATTGGACGTCAAACACTTATCTATGTCTTCTCATCTCCTTCATTCCACCGCTGACGCTACGGCATCCACTCGATCTCCATCGAGTTTATCCAACCCCACCGCCGACGCTACGACCAGTCACTCGATCTTCTCGAGTCTATCCCCTCCGCTGCCGACGCGACGGCTTCGCTCACCTCTCGATCCACCATCCATCATCTCGAGCCACAAACACCGCATTCCATCCAAAAAACCTCAGATTCGACACGCGCGACTCACCACCAAGATCACGATCCGGCATTCACAAGCAGGAACGCATCAATTCTTGAGCTTTGGAGGCAAAATTGGATAAATCTACTCAATGGGTGAAGGGGTATTTATAGGGGTTGGATAGGTCTCTCAAACCCCTACAAATTGATATTAAATTTGGCCCAAAACGATTTTGAATCGGATCTCAATTTTGCCAAATTCTTGCACAACACGTTCAAATCGTTTTCTTGCCTTTTGGGTGAAAATTCGATCTTGTTTAGGGATAATACTTGTTGATTTTAAGGGGCTGTTACTTGTCTTGATCATGTCTAAAAAGCCCATGATTTAATTGTAACAATCGAGCTCGTATTTGGGCCAAAATCGGCCATGGCCGAGAGCTTCAATGTTGAATGAGTATGATTGGTTGTTTGAACTTCAACTTGGAAATTCTATCAATTGGGGTCATTAAAATTCTTGATTTTAAAGGTTCGGAATTGGTTACTCTTCAAAGCCCATGGGTTAATTTGGTTCAATTGGGCCAGATTGGCACCGAAATCCTTCATGGAAGTGAGCTTGAGGGCTGCATTTTTGTGTGTTGTTTGGACGTTGAAGAAGAAGCGTAATTTGCTCATATTACACATGCCCCCCATGATTTTGGTTAAATTGAACATTTTTGCCCAACTTTCCAAGTTATGGCAAAAATGCCCTTATTTTACTTATAAAAAATTCCAAAAATTACCCAAACTTATTTAGAACTTATCCTAAGTTTATTTATTCTTTTTAATCCAACTTTAAGTTAAAGAAAAAATTAAATTAAGTTAGTTTTAAGCTTAAATCAACTTTAGCCATATTTTAATTAACATTCTATTATTCTTACTTTAAATACTTTAAGCTTAAAAAGATAATTTTATTTAAATTAATATTAACATAAGTTAACATAATTTAAATATTTCATGAATTAAAGAGGTAACCTACTTAGGTTAAGTATTATTTTATCCTCTCATGGATACCATAATAATTCTTTTAATCTTTATTATTATAAAAATTCCCATAACCACATTTATGATTATACTGAATTATATATTTCTGCCATACTATTATAACCCATTTGATAATTTGTACCAAAAATTATTATAACCCAACCTTTGAATTTAAGTTAATGGAAATTTAAATTACTCCTCTAAAATGAATAAAATAAATTTCATAACTTTTATTTTTATCAAATTGGAATTTCTATGTTACCCTTCTAATTTAAGTGGGATGTTACACAAATACACTACGGTGTGCATGTGAAATTCATTTTTTTATGCATGCATAAAACGCGTGCGTTCATATGGAATGAAAAAAACGTGTGCACATGAAAACACGATTGCGTGCATGCGAAGTATACTACCGTGTGCATGTGAAAATGGCATGTTTGTGAATTCGAAATGCACTACATGCTATGTCTGCATGTGAAATAGGCATGTGTGCATGTGAAACATCATAGATGTACATGTGTGCACATGAAAATAACATATTTGTACATGGGAAAATGACTCAAAGCGCGTGCGAAATAACATGTGTCCATACGTATGAAAAACAACAAAAATAATCTACGTGTACATTCGGAAATTACATGTGTGTGCACATGAAAACAATGCGTGTGTGTGCATGTGAAACAACGTATGTGTTCATACGGACCAAAATGCGTGTGCACACGGGACGTGTTTTTTCCGCGAAAAATTCGGTCGTGCCGAATTGCATCCAAATTCTTTACTTGGTTGAACTAGGCGCGCTCTATTTTTTTATCCGACTGTCTTGGAGCGTCCTCACTCTTCTCCTAAGCCCTCATCCTCAGCTTATTTGTTCCCTATATATAATTGGTAACATACAACTCATGATGCAAACTTGATAATATATATTATATTAAAAGGTTTAAAAAAATAATATAATACAATGTAAAGCGGTTTTTTCCTTTCAATTAATTACATGAAATTCCTATTTTAGTTAACCTTCTTTGTATATAAACTCGAATATATACATTCAATTCTTCGATTCTAAATTTCTAATGATGTGAAAAGTACCCTTACCTGTCAAGAGATGTAGCCTATAATTTATAGGGAAATTCCTGTTGGTGCCCCTGAGTTTAGGGTTATTCCTGTTGGTGTCACACGATTAAGTTTTTTCCTGTTGGTACCCCTAAGGTTTTGGTTTGTTCGCTTTGTAACCGAAATTTTTCATATCCGTATCATTTCGGTTCAAATTGATCAAATAGAAGCTCATCACTATGTTTATTGACATCAACTTAGTAGGATTCGACTCTTAAAACACTCAAATCCATACTCAAACCATTCCGATTTGAATTCTTAAGGTCGAAACGGGTTGTTGCTTCGGAATTCAAATCGACATGGTTCGGACATGGATTTGGGTATTTTAGGAGTCAAATCTTACTAATTTGAGGGCGAGGAACACAATGGTAGATTTGGATTTAATCAATTTGAACTAGAATGGTACAAACATGAAAAAGTTTGGTTACGAAACAAACAAACCCAAACCTTAGGGGCACCAACAGGAAAAAACTTAATTGTGGGACACCAACAGGAATAACCCTAAACACAGGGGTACCAACATGAATTTCCCTAATTTATATGATTAGCTTTCCAACATATTCAACAAAGTTTCAACTTTGATTTTTATTAACAAAGCCCGTGCATGACAAGGAAACATATATATGCTAGTTATGTTACTAAATATGGTTGTCATACAAGGCTATATAAGGGAAATTTCGTTTGATGCCCCAGTGATTGGGGTTATTCTGGGTGGTGTCCACATTTAAAGATTTTCCTGTTAATACCCCTGTATTTTGTAAATAGTTTGGACCATTCCCAAACATTAAAATGTGTAAGATTTTGTTAGTTTGTTCCAAAACAAGGGGAAAATAATAAAAACAAAAAAAAAATCACAAAATCACATTTACCTTTAACATTATGTAAAAAAAAAAGAAGGGGTTTGCCTATCATCACACCTTTATAACCATATATCACACTCTTAAATTTGTTAATTTACAAAATTACCCATTTATATTATTAATTTGAAACCCTACCTCACATTTCTAAACAACGTGTTGATTAATATTACTCAAGCTGTATGACACACTAGCGCGTTGTTGCATCATACTTCTGATCCACTTGACGAAGTTATGAAATGCTATGATAAGGGATCCAAAATAAGACATGATTATGAATACAACACGTTGGCATAACGAGTGGAAGGTAGTGACAGATAGCAAAACCACTTGTATTCTTCTATAACACCACGTGGCATGCATGCATGTGCATGCGCATAGGGAATAAAAACAAGTGGAAAGTGAGAGCTGACAAGTGTCGTCGAGAGAGAAATACAACTTACAAAGCCATAAGTAACAAGGAAGAAGGCGAAAGAGACATCTTTTATCGATTTGAAAAAAGAGAATGGCACGATCTTAGTGAGTTCTCAAAGATCTCGGGTTTGGTTAATGCGGATCGGTTGAGTTCATGTTTAGATTTTGGTTACTATGTGTTGGATTGTGTTCGGAATGCCACATGTAGGTTTGTGTATAGATTTTGTTTAGTATGTTTGGTCCAGATTTGCTTCATTTCCAAGCGTGTGTTATGAGAGAAATGCCACACATTGACAAACTTGTAATTTATGGAAACTTTATACAAATAGGTCATTAGATGAAAAGGCTCTTTAAAGTCAAAGCCCAACTTCTTTCTTCATTTAAATGGTTATGTGTCAAGCATAAGACTCGTTTTAATGAGTGTACCGCGGGTCTCCGGCATTGACCGACGATTTTTCCCTCCAACCAACTTGTGCTTTTCTTAAAAATTTTAAATGCACATAGTATACAATACAAATGCACATATAGTTCAATCAAGATTATATTCCTCCTAACCAACTTGTGTTTGTGTTAAGAAATTAAAATGCACATAGTACACTGTACAAAAGCACATATAATTCAATCTAGATTATTTTTACCCCGACCAACTTGTTTTAGCCTTAAAAGTTCAAAATGCACATAATGTACAATCTAAATGCACATGGTGTAAAATACAAAAGCACATATAGTTTAATCGGGATTATATTTTTCCTCAATCAATTTGTGTTTGCCTAACTTCAAAATGTATATACTATACAATCCAAATGGACATAGTGTGTATTACAGAAACACATATAGTTCAAAAGGATGCATATACAAGATGTACATCTGAATATAAGTAGATGTGCATTTGTATATAACTTGATGTGTATTTGAGTTATACTAGATGTGCATATTTAACAATATGTGTATTTGGATTTTAATCCCTGTGTGCATTTGGATTGATGGTGTATATGCATACGAATTATACTAGATGTGAAATATATATGTAGTCGAATTTTGTTGGATGTGATTGAATGTGTATTTTCAATTGTATGTGCATATGAATTTAAGTAAATGTGTATTTGAAAATGATTGGATGTGCATTTTTACATTTTAAAATTCATCTAACAATAAATTGTAAGATGTGGATTTCGAATTACATTATATGTGTATTTCAAATTTACGAGGAAAACAAAAGTTGGTCTGAACGTGGAAGAGGTGGCCTAAATTATACAAATATCACCGTTCTCACCTAAACCTTGTTTTCGGCTTTGTGGGCGTTCTCATTTGTGGGATGTCTATACATTGCTATTAGGAATTAGAATATATATGGAAAAGGCATACGACAAATTCAATTGGAATTTTATACAGCAAATTTTGATTAAATTTGGCTTCTCACAAACTTGGGTTCACCTTTTAATGACGCGTATCAAATCTACTTCCTTCTTAGTACTTGTCAATAATGAGCCTGCACCACTCTTTTACCCTTCCTATGGCCTACGATACGGTGATCCAATATCCCCCTTCATCTTTATCCTTGCCACTGAATTCCTTTCCTAATCACTCACAAGAGAAGCACAAAACCGCCAGCGGAAAATGGGGATACAACTTACTCGGAACGGTACTTGTATTCCCTTCCTTACCTTTGCTGATGACACACTCATTTTTTATAATGCCACTACCTCTAACATGCTCTTCATCAAGGACTTACTTCACAAGTTTAGCCTCACTTCAGGCCTTTATGTTAACTTCTCCAAAAGTTCCCTCCAGACTTCTTCTAACATCTTATCTCCTCAAACTGCAGTGCTTGCCTCTTTGCTCAACATACCCATAACCATTTCCTTAGAACGATACCTTGGCATACCGATTGTTCGGGGTCGAGTTAAAACCAAAATTTTTGATACGTACATTCAAAAAATGAAAAAACAACTATTAATGTGGAAGGCTAACTCTTTATCTCAAGTTAGTCGTTTAGTTCTAATTCAATCCAATATACTTGTTGGATCGTTAGAGTTACCTTTGAGGGAACAAAGACTTTGTTCCCACAGAAGGTACAGCGGAATATTATAGCAAGAAAGATAAGAAACGAACTCACGATGTGTAGTGGAAACCCTAATTAGCCAACTAGCTAATCAAAGAAAAACCACTACCTTCAAGCTTCTCGCTTGAGAGGATTTTGAAGCGTCTACTTGTCTTATTGATTTCTTGTTCGATTACACTTGTAGCATGGACTCCAAACCCTAGACTACCCAGCTAGATTCGAAGATCACTCCTACAACGATGAATCTGAACTCAATCCTCAAAGACTCACAAACAACTTCACTCTCCTTTATGTTCTCTTATGCTCACAGTTCGTCGTCGTCGATACTTCCATAGAAATGAATCCACACTTCTATAAATACAACTCGACAAAACCCTAATCGTAACAAGATAAAATCTTTTCTAAACTTGGTAACAAGAAGATATTTGAATGATTTGAAGAATATTATCTTATCAGCCGATATTATCTAAGGAAGGAATTTCCTAAGATAACAAAATTGGATAAAGATAAAATCCTTCTCTCTCCAAATATATTATCTTAGGAAAGATTTCCCAAGATAACACATTCGGATTCTCTTTCCAAATCTTCTCTTCGGCGAGATCCTTCCAGCCGAAATCTCTATCCTTGACCGCGTGATCTTCTAGGATTGTCTCCATAATCTTCATGCTGGATATCTTGCTTCCATTCGCAGCTTGATTGTTGTCCGTCTCTGATCTTCCTTGAGAGGTAACAAAGCATGTGGTGAAGGCTTTGTTCCCTCTGCAATCCTTCGCTGCCATGGTTCCATGTGACAACTGTCTTGTTCCTGAAACACTTAGTTACCAGTTTAGCTGAATGTTTGTTACTATCAAAACCTAAGGAATTCAATAAATTCCCCCTTTTTGATGGTGGCAAACATCCTTGACAATAAAACATATACATGAGATAAAGACAGTTGTGAAGAGAAAGTTTTCCACACTTAGGCATAATAGTTTCCCCTCAGTCTAGCAACATATGAAACCATGTTAGTTCTCCCTCAACTAAAGCTACCTGTCATTTTCCCCCTTTTGGCATCATCAAAAACATAAGTAAAGAGATAGAGAAAAATGAACACATCAAGATAAGCAAAGTAACCCCTTGTTCATTAGATTGACAAACACAAGCGTGGGCTACATGCAAAGACACCACAAGATATACAAAGATATCACAAATGAAGATCATGCCAGTCAAGATAATCATGTGAAATAGGAACAAGGAAAAGCAAGGCAGTAGGGAGATAGATGTGCTGGGAACAAGAGATGGGTTTGGAAAGCAGAGAAAGACGAATCAGGTGCCACTGATACCTGGGGCCGGAAACGAAGAGTACCTCAGATATGATGAGTATGCACACCCTTCAAGGGATATCTTTGATGTTCCTTCAATGTAGGCGAGTGTGAGACGTCCTTCTTGGTTCCCATATGAGATCCGGTTCCTCCTTTTGTTCCCCAGAGCTTGCAAATATATATATATATATATATATATATTTTTGGTCACAACTGATAAGAGATCTTCCAAAAATACATCGTGTAGAAGATTCTGACCAAATCTATCAACTTACACAGAATCACAATCGCCACAGGCAACACTTCAGTTGTAGGACATCATTACACATCGTACATGTCAACTCTCAGCCACAAAACATAGAGGCAACGATTCGTATTCTCGGCTTTCCGAAAAAGTATAAGAGTGTAATGTGGGGGTAACGTTACCAGAGAGGGTACAAAGAACATCACACAGAAACATATACGAGAATTTTTAATGATGTTTAATCATGAATGAGAGGCTCCCAGATGTGGATGAGAGGGGCTCATAGGAAGCATCAAGCATGATGGCTAGGGTAAGCTGTAGAGTCAACAATCATTTGGGCTTATGATGAGGGAACAATGCATCAAGTTGACTCTTTTGGGCCGAAAGAAAACTGTTTCATATATTATTATGAGAGCATAAATAATCATGCATGAATGTTTGCACATAAGTGGAGTATTAGCATGAGTCTAGGCAGGTTGTACAATTAATGATCAAGAGAATGAATGCAAATCAAGACATGATGATTAAGTCTTCACACTCTACCATGTAATTTAGCCAATCATTGAGAGAACATAACATATAGACAATCAGTTTAGAGAGATCATACCTAGTTCCATACGAAACTGTTCAAAGGGTTCCCTGTTTAATGCCTTGGTGAAAATGTCGGCGATCTGATCCTTGGTGCCGCAGAAGTCCATGGTCACCAACCCTTTCTCCACACAGTCACGTAAGAAGTGGTGTCTTATCTCGATGTGCTTGGTACGTGAGTGTTGCACAGGATTCTTGGAGATATTTATGGCACTAGTATTGTCACAGAGAATAGGAATAGAGTCAAGAAGAAAACCATAGTCGCTGAGTTGTTGTTTGAGCCACAGTAGTTGAGTGCAACAAGCGGCGACGGCTATGTATTCAGCTTCTATAGTGGATAGGGCAACTGAGTTCTACTTCTTTGATCCCCAAGAGACCAAGCATGGCCCAAGGAACTGAGTCATTCCGGACGTGGACTTTCTATCTACTTTGTTCCCTACGAAGTCCGCATCTGTGTATCCAACTAGATCCAAGTTTCCACCTCTTGGATACCACAGACATAGATCATATGTTCCCTTCAGGTATCTCAGAATCCTCTTTACTGCTTTGAGATGTGTCTCTTTAGGATCAGCCTGAAAGCTAGCACAGAGACACATACTATACATAATATCAGGTCTACTTGCTGTGAGATAGAGAAGCGAACCTATAATTCCTCGATAGAGAGATGGATCAACTCCTTGTTCATGTTCGTCCTTTCCCATTGGATTGTTTGGGGAGATAGGAGTAGTGAAGGGCGTTGCATCAAACATTCTGAACTTCTTGACACATTCTCTGAGGTACTTCTGCTGATGTACTTTAGTTCCCTCATTCCCTTGAGAGACATGAAGACCCAAGAAGAACTTGAGTTCCCCTACCATGCTCATCTCGAATTCACTGGCCATCAGCTTTGAGAATTTTTGAACCAGTTTATCATCTGTAGAGCCAAAGATGATGTCATCCACATAGACTTGCACAACCAGAATGTGTTTTCCCTCCTTCAGAAGGAACAGAGTCTTGTCGACCTTTCCATGAACATATCCATGAGCCAGAAGGAACTGTGAAAGCCTTTCGTACCAGGCCCTTGGAGCTTGTTTGAGACCGTATAATGCTTTATCGAGAGCATAGACATGGTCAGGTTGGGAGGCGTCCTCAAAACCAGGTGTTTGCTCCATATAGACCTCCTCCTTGAGAACTACATTCAAGAAGGCGGTTTTGACATCCATTTGTTGCACTTTGAAGCCGTGGAAAGAGGAGTAAGCAATCAATAATCTTATGGCTTCTAATATGGCAACGTTGTACCCTTTCACCACCAGTCTTGTTTTGTTCCTTGTGACCTGACCTTGATCATCCAGCTTGTTTCTGAACACCCACTTTGTTCCTATCACGGTCCTGTTCCTTGGTCAAGGAGCCAACCGCCATACTTTATTCCTTTCGAATTGATGAAGTTCTTCTTGCATGGCATTAATCCAGTCGGGATCTTTCAATGCTTCTCCTACAGTTTTAGGTTCTTGTAGAGAGAGAAAAGCATTAAAAGCACAAAAATTATGTAGAGAAGAGCGAGTGCTGTGAGGAGTTCCTTTTCTGTAATCTATAAAGAATTGATGGACGTGATGAGCCCACTTCTGCTGGTAGTTTCTGGTTTGTAGGTTGTTGATGTCAAACTCCTTAGAATCGTCGTTACCAGTATTAGAGCTTTCACCACCATTTCCTACAGCATCATGACCCTCTTCATTGCTTTCTTCATTAGCTGCACTTTCCTCGGAGGATTCCACGGAATCAGGACTGGGGCTTTGTTCCCCCTAAGGAACCTGAGGAGAATCCGATGGTTGAGCACCTTCGTTTGTTGTTGATGGATCATCTTGAGTATCTTGATCTGACTGGTCCCCATCACTGACACTATTTTCCACAAGCTGAAAGCAATCATCTCCAGTTGAGCTAGTGTTTGAGGGAACACTTGCTGATTGTTCCTGCACATTGTTACCAGCCATAAAAGATTCATCGAACACTACATGAATGCTTTCCTCTACCTTTCTAGTTCTCTTGTTAAACACTTTGTAGGCTTTACTGTGAAGAGAATATCCTACAAATGTCCCTTCATCACTTTTGGGATCAAACTTTCCAAGAGAATCCTTCTCATTGTTGTGAACGAAGCACTTACAACCAAACGTGCGCAGATGGGACACATTTGGCTTTCTTCCCCTTAGAAGTTCATAGGTTGTCTTGTTCAAGAGAGGGTGAATGGTTGCTCTGTTCAGAACATAGCAAGCAGCGTTCAAAGCTTCAGCCCAGAAACTCATAGGAAGACCACTTGAGATGAGGAGAGTACGCGTCATGTCTTCTAGAGTTCGGTTCTTCCTTTCCAACACCGTTTTGTTGCGGAGTTCTTGGTGCTGAGAAGTTGTGATTGATGCCTTTGTTCCTGCAGAGGGATAAGAACTGAGAGTTCTCAAATTTTGTCCCATGATCAGTGCGGATGGACCCCAGAGATTGTCCTGTGCTTCTTTCAACCGACTTGAGACAGGATTCAAATTCAGCGAACACTTCATCCTTAGATGACAGAAAGAGGGTCCATGTATACCTGGAATAATCATCCACAATAACAAAGACATAGGCATTCCCTCCACGGCTCTTTGTGCGCATTGGCCCACAAAGATCCATGTGGATTAGTTCCAATGGTCGAGTAGTACTTACCTCCTTCTTTGTCTTAAAGGAAGACCTGACTTGTTTGCCTTTGGTGCACGCATCACAAACTCCAATTATCATTGCTTCGATCTTGGGAAGACCGTTCACCAGTTCTTGTCTATGAAGTTTGGACAGGAGTTGCAGACTGGCATGTCCGAACCGTTTGTGCCACAGATCTGTTGTCTCAGCAATGGAAGACATACATAGTTCCTTCTCCGGGATGAAAGCAGGATCAACCTTGTACACGTTGTTATCGCAGATACCTTTGAGTAGGACTTTCCATGTGCTTATACACTCAACATAACAATCATCAGTAGTAAAGACTACCCTATTTTTCTTATTTTGACATAGTTGAGCCACACTGAAGAGATCAAATTTGAGATTATTTACAAGTGTCACATTGTTCACAGTAATATGGTTAGAAAGCCTTACCTTACCGATACCACAGACTTCTCCCTTACTCTTGTTTCCAAAGGTTATTGAACCTCCGGAGGCTTGTTGAAGAGAGGTGAACCACCTTTTGTTCCCTGTCATGTGACTTGAGCAGGCACTATCAAGATACCAGGAACCTTTCCTTGCTTCATCTTCAGATCCCTGAAAATCTCCTTCTGATTTGTGGTGGTCATTTATGCTCATCAAACAGACGTCCCTTGAATAAGATGATTCTTTATCATCTGAGTTGGAATCACCCCATGTAGCAATCATTGCTTGTTCCCCTTCGCGAACCTGAGGTATGCTTGCCTTTCTCTTGAAGCAGTTTTTGGCAAAATGTCATTTTTTCTGACAGTGGTAACAAACAACATCTTTCATGTCTTTGTTCCCTTCGGAGGAACTCGATGTGCCTTTATTTCGAGACCATATCTTCTTCATGGCTCTAGTTATGAGAGCCACATCTTCATCACCATCCTCGTCTTCATCTTTAACTTGAGATAAGTCAAAAGCACGTTCCACCTTCAGGGCAATGCTTTTGGCCTTCTCTTCTCCTTTCTTGTTCATCTTGTGGTTGTAAACAGACGCGTTGCTTTCAAGCTTCGCAACAACCTCTTCCATAGTGAGAGTCTTAACATCCGTCTGAGAGTAGAGAGCAAGGGCAATAGCATCCCACTGAGAGTTGAGGCCTTACATGAAATGATGAGTAAGCTTCCAGTCTGACATTTCTTCATCAAGGAACTCAAGCTGGCCTACTATCCCTTGGAATCTGGAGTAGAATTCCTGAATATGCTCATCCTTCCCCTTAGAGATCTGATCGTACTCTTTCATCAAGGAAAGAATCCTGTTTTTCTTAGCATCTTCATTTCCATGATAAAGGAGTTTTAGAGCATCCCAGATCTCCTTGACAGTCTTGTAGCCCATGATTTTCTTGAGATCGGAGGGGAGCAAGGCCATATGAAGGATCTTCTTGGCTCTGCTGTTCTTTTCTAGCTTCTTCCAGTCATCATCAGTGTAGTCAACTTTCGCCTTTGGCTTCGTAGCATCTTTATCATTCGGAATAGTTATAGGGCCAACTTCAATGACTCGCCATATCTGTCCATCGAGGGAACAAATATGGGACTTGATTTGTTCCACCCACCAGTCATATTCTCCGGCCTTCAGAGTCGGAGGCTTCCAGAATGAATCTCCAATAGCATTGCTTGATGACATCTTTCCTGCAAAGTCTATAACGAACACAATCTAGAGCACCAGGCTCTGATACCAAATGTTGGATCGTTAGAGTTACCTTTGAGGGAACAAAGACTTTGTTCCCACAGAAGGTGCAACGGAATATTATAGCAAGAAATATAAGAAACGAACTCACGATGTATAGTGGAAACCCTAATTAGCCAACTACCTAATCAAAGAAAAACCACTACCCTCAAGCTTCTCTCTTGAGAGGATTTTAAAGCGTCTACTTGTCGTATTGATTTCTTGTTCGATTACACTTGTAGCATGGACTCCAAACCTTAGACTACCTAGCTAGATTCGAAGATCACTCCTACAACGATGAATCTGAACTCAACCCTCAAAGACTCACAAACAACTTCACTCTCCTTTATGTTCTCTTATGTTCACAGTTCGTCGTCGTCGATGCTTCCATAGAAATGAATCCACACTTCTATAAATACAACTCGACAAAACCCTAATCGTAACAAGATAAAATCATTTCTAAACTTGGTAACAAGAAGATATTTAAATGATTTGAAGAATATTATCTTATCAGCCGATATTATCTAAGGAAGGAATTTCCTAAGATAACAAAATCGGATAAAGATAAAATCCTTCTCTCTCCAAATATATTATCTTAGGAAAGATTTCCTAAGATAACACATTCGGATTCTCTCTCCAAATCTTCTCTTCGGCGAGATCCTTCCAGCCGAAATCTCTATCCTTGACCGCGTGATCTTCTAGGATTGTCTCCATAATCTTCACGTTGGATATCTTGCTTCCATTCGCAGCTTGATTGTTGTCCGTCTCTGATATTCCTTGAGAGGTAACAAAGCATGTGGTGAAGGCTTTGTTCCCTCTGCAATCCTTCGCTGTCATGGTTCCCTGTGACAACTGTCTTGTTCCTGAAACACTTAGTTACCAGTTTAGCTGAATGTTTGTTACTATCAAAACCTAAGGAATTCAACACTACTTTCGACCGTCAATTATTTAATGCAAAGCTTCATGCTTTCGGTAGGAATCTGTAATCAGAATGATAAAATTCTTAAGGACTTCTTTTGGAACAAAACCAACCCAACCTATCGCCCCTTAATTAGCTGGGATTCCATTTGCAAACCTAAATCTGCAGGCGGCCTTGGGCTTCATAAGGCTGCTAATCTAAATAAGTCCTTACAAATGAAACTTCTATGGAAAATACTCACGGAACCTGATAACTTATGGTGCAAAATCATTTATGAAAAATATATCCGCTCATCGGACCTTTTCTCATACCGGAAAAAAGCCAAACAATCTTGGCAATTTTCAAAACTACTGCATCTTCGTTCCGAATTCCGAATGGGCCTTGGCTTGGAAATAGGAAATGGACATACGACTAAGTTCTGGTCTGATTCCTAGATCCCAGGTTGTGTACTCTTCCCTTACTACAATAACACAACAGACCCACTAATTACGGTTTCCTCTTTCATTACTCCGAATTTTCAATGGCACCTCCATAAATTGCAATTACCCCCGCATATTGTCACAAAAATTTTGGCCATTCATATTCCTCTATCAAACACTATTGACCGATTGATATGAACCTCAAGCGTTGACGGTTCTTTCTCGGTTAAATCATCTCGTAAGATCACCCAACCTATTACAACAACTCCCCAATCTGATTCCCTTTTGTTGCTTTGGAAATTAAAACTTCCACCCAAAATCCAAACCTTCATTTCGAAATGTCTGGTGGATGCCCCGCCAACTTCTGAATGCTTAAACCATTATTATTCAACGGTTCCTTCCACTTGTACTCTTTGTACGTCTTACAATGAGGATCGTAACCATTTCTTTTTTACATATCCCTATACTAAGTTAACGATCCATAATTTAGAATCAAAATTGCATTACTCTTTCTCTCTCTCAGTCTTTGATAATTTCATCCAAAATTTCGACTTTTATCGCCACTCCAATTCCCAGCCTATTCCACTTCTTTTCTTATGGTGGTCCATCTGGATGTACCAGAATTCTCGAATCTTGCAACCTCAAAATAAACAGTCCCAGCTTTGTCTAGTAACCCAGGCTTTTTACTATCATTAAGACTGACTTACACTCACTTCTCCTCCCACACCAGTTCTAGTGCGACGTAACCGCCTATAACCTTCTAATCGCACTTGGAAGAAACCACCACCTCATTGGCACAAACTGAACTTCGACGGCTCAAGAAGACACGACACCAGCTCTCATATCGGACATTTGATACGCGACTCTCATGGTAAACTACTCTCCTTCCATAAAGAAATCATTCCATCTACATCAGTCCTTCGCACTGAGGCCCTTGCTGCTCTTTCTGGGATTCAGCAAGTGGCTCGAATGCATGTAACTCACTTAATTGTTGAGGGTGATAATTTAGTTCTTATTAACTCCATCAGAGGAATTTGGAAAATTCCATGGAAAATTCATACCATTGTTAAGGATATTATTTTACTTTTGTCGTCTTTCTTGTCTTTTCAGGTACATCACTGCTTCTGTGAAGCCAACCGTGTCGCGGATTACCTTGCCGGTCATAGTCTTCCTCCTCCAATACTACACAGCTTTCAACGAATTATTTTATCCAATTCCAGTCCTTCACTCTCCTCCTTGCTACGAGACACACAATAAGAGTTCACAAAACTGAACTCTGACTTTGATTTCTTTGGTATAAAGTTTGTAAAGATCATCCATTGAGATGATTTAGGATTGCCATCTGATTAAATGGGTCATAAAATTTGCTGTAATAAAAAAAAAAATATAATGTAAGAAAAATAAAGTTAAAGTATAACATGAAAAAAGAAGAGAATATGCATAGTTTTGTCGGCACGTGAGAAAGCATGATGAGGTCCAACTCCACTTACCAACTCAACGGCGGGCAATATACGGGCATTTACGCTGCCTCCTCCTGCTAGCTGCTGCTTCCAATTATTGACAATGACACCAACTTGATTTCATCTTTACAGATCATAGCTAGTATGAAAGTAGCTTGGATCATCAATTTGAAGAATCCGTTGGGTTTGACAACCTTTAATATATAAGATTCATATATGTATGCGCAGATTGATAGGGATATTTCAATAAGGTGACTACGATAAACAAACGCTGTTAAATATTAGTTAATTATTTATCCTATAGTAGTATGTTTTAGAATGAGAATAAGTGGTTTACGGTTTTGAGAAATATCGACAAAGTCAGTGTACGACTTAAAGTTGTAATTCTATAAATCATACAGATAATTAACCTGAAAATATATATGATATATGCTTGATAAATAGTTTAGTCTCAGAAAAAATAATAAAGATTGATTCGAAATTCGAAATAATCACTTCAAATTTCCTAATACATGTCCCTATAACCTTGAGTGCAGTGGTAGAATCGAGTGTGTTAGTGCAAGGAACGGTAGAATTGTTCCTTGGGCAGCGGAAAATAGTAACAGAATGACAAAGTAACGAACTCAGTTCCTTAGAAAGGAAAACTTAATCAACCAACTAGTTGACTAAGAAAAACCTCTACTTCCAGGTTTCCCTAGTAGGATTTCGAATGTCTATTTGTGTTATTAATCCCGGAATTACAAACAAACAAGTCTTATCTCAATCTAGTTTACTCCTAGATATCTAGACTTTAAGATGTAACGTTCCTAACAACACCTAAGACAATCAAAACTCTAACAAGTACTCAACTCACCAAAAGTCTCGTCCTTGTAAGTGTTCTTCTTCTTTCGAATGCTCTGCTCACCGAAAATGCTCTATGTTCCGTGTATCAAATGAAGTTGGCAACTCTCTAATATAAAGTCTAGGTATTTTCTCTGATTTACCCTAATTTTACTTAAGGAAATAAGATAAAATAATCCTATACAATCTTTTATAATTTGTTCTAACCACAATATCTCCAACGAGATATTTTCCTTGCGGCCCAAGTTGCTCCTTCAAGATTTTGTTTCCAAAATAGATATTCGGCAGGCGCTAGGGTTCGCAGCGCGCGTCCTCCGTTCCTTGGCGATGTTCCCTTTCCTTTTCTGATCTACAACGTGCGTCTCTCCTTTTCTTTCGTTCCAGCATGTTGTTTTTCATTGTTGGCTTCTCTGTTCCTTGTATTCTCTGTTTTGACTCTTCACGTGGTTTTCACCGTTCCTTTGAATCATTTGTTTCCTGAAACTCATAGTCACACTAAAAACCATCAAATGCCTTTGAGTTTATCATCATCAAAACTAGAGGGAACATCATCGTTCCAACAATTTCCCCCTTTTTGGTGATGACAAACTCCTTCATAATGTGCAAGTTCAAAACAGACAAGTAATATGCATTTTCACACTTAATCACACAGATACTAAGTTCAAGATATTAACATTGTTCCCCCTCAGAAAGTTCATCGATAATTTACCTTCAAGCAGCATTGTCGTTCCCCTTAGCACTAGCTTCTGTTATCAACTCTTCCTTGGGTTTCACATTTTCCATACTTCCCCCTTTTGGCATCATCAAAAGTTTCACAAATGACACAAAGACTTGACACACATGCAACTCATAAGCAAAATAAATCATTCAAAATGTAAGGCGAAGTACAAAGCAGAGGGGCATAGACAACTAAGATCAAAGGATAAGGACCAATCACATAAAAGACATAAAAACATAAAAAAAATCAAGAACATAAGATCAGACGGGCTAGGGGGGAGGGGGGGGGGGGGGGAACGGAGAGCACTCAGATCTCAGGGTCTTCAGCAGAGTCTTCAGCTTTGCTCAGAAAGTGATCTAAGAGCAATGTCATTGTGGTGTTCAGCTGCTTGAGCTCAGCAAGAATCTGATGCTGAATGGAGCTCCCCTTTGATGTTCCTGCACCAACTGCTTTCTTTGCAGTTGCAGTGCATGTTCCCTTGGTATCACCCTTAAATTTCATCTTCTCCACAATTGCGGAATCCAACTCACTTCCCAGAGACACTTCATTTTCTTCAATGTAAGCTTCATCTCGAAGCAGCAGCATCTTTACCAAGCCTGGATAGGCTAGAGAGTGGGACTTGGCTTTGCATCGATCCATATGACACAGAATAACACGGGGAAGATCAATTTTCTCCCTTCTCAGAAACCGATCAAGCAGAAACAAGTCACACAAGGTGATGACACTAGTACAGAATTTAACTTAAATATCACTAAAATTAGGGCGCTATAAAAAAGCGCAATAAGAAACAAAAACGCTTAGCGGTTTTTTAAAAAAACTGTTAAGACGTACAAAAACGCTTAAAGTTTTCAATTTTATAGCGCTTTTTACAAAAAAACGCTAAGAGTTCTGAAACACTCTTAGCGCTTTTTATAAAAAAACTCTATAATACATTTCAGTTTTTTTTTAAAAAATGTAAAATATTCTCTTAGCGCTTTTTTGTAAAAAGCGCTAAGAGTTTTGAAACACTCTTAGCGTTTTTTGGTAAAAAACGCTATAATAAATTTCAATTTTTTTATTTTAAAAATGTTAAAACATTTTCTTAGCGCTTTTAAACAAAAAGCGCTATAATAAATTTACCAGTAAAAATTTTGGGGCAAATTTTTTTGCCTTGCCTCTTCCCGCTACCCTGTTTCATCTCTCGCGCCCTAATTTTTGCCTTACCACATCTGCGAAGACGACGATCCTTTAGATTCCTCTCTCCCGTGGTTTGCCTCTCGCCCTGTAGCCCCTCTTTTTCTCTGTCGCCGGCGGTTTCCTCTCGCGCCCCATAGCCTCTCTTTTTCTCTGTCGTCGGTCGTTTCCTCTCGCACCCAAGCTTCCAGAAGCTCATCTCGGCGGCTCATCTCGGTATCGTCTTCACAGAAGCTTCTTTTGTTGCTTTCTCTCAATGGCTTCTCTCGCCGGTGCGTTTTCTTGCTGAATTAAACTCAATTAGTTTTTGTTGTTACAATTGCTGAACCAAACCTTGCTCGTGGTTGTGCTATTGCTACACCAAACCTTGATATTTGTTGTTGCGTCTATCTCCTTCCCAGGAGCATAAGCAAGCCCTAGTTTTAGTATCAAATACTAATCTGAACTTACATTTCTCAATTCAGATCTGGCTAGACACTTCTGCAGATTTTGCTGTTCTGTTGTTGTTGATTATATTGATTGTTTCTTCCGATTCTGCTGTTGTTGTTGCTCACTCTTTTGCATTTGAAGTTGTTCTTATGTTGTTGTTGTTGCTCACTGTTTTTACATTTAATTTGAAGTTGTTCTTAGATGTGATCTCGACCAATTTCAATCTACACGCTTTTTCTGATTTTTTGTAAGCTCAAATATTTACAAGTCTTTCAAAGTTTTTTGAACTTCTTTCAGTTCAAAATTGTAAAGTATCTGTTGAAAGAAATTTGAATGCACTGCATTGAAATTATATATAATTTCTAGCTTTTTCAGTTTTGAAATATCCGATGCTGTTGAAAGAAATTTTAACTTGTATTTATGATCTCTTTGGTGAGAATTTTATGTTTTGGAGATTTTGAGATTGATTTAATGGGTGAGTGGTAATTTGAATATATATGGGTGCACAGGGGTTTGTTGAAGCACTGGTGCAGTTCCTGAAGTCATCTGTTTATGAAAGGAATGCATTAGCTCAAGAAGTTGGTGCTATGGCTCTATTTAACATTGTTGTCAAGAACAACAGGTTATTTTCGTTACTGACATATGTACAACTTTTTACACGCTTACTTGACTGCAGAATTGCATGATTAAGAGTCCTTAGCAAATGTGGTGCTTTACTGAATGTTTTCCAGCATTGTTTCCTTGATCAATATCATTGAAAGGAAATGTGGTGCTTTACTGCTTTTGTTCATTAAGAGTCATTAGCCAATGTGGTCCTTTTTGTTCAGTAAGAATCAATAGCGCATTGATTCGAACTGTTGGATGTCATAATTTGATGGATTTTCATATTTTGTCATGTGTTTAAATGTAGGCAATTCTTCATAGGTTTTTATCTCTTCCAATGTGATTGTGGTTTGTGTGGTTATCCAAATGTGAAATTGAAGCTGAATGTTTTCAAGCAAAAATACTATGATATTCATAATAGTAGACATATATATAGGTTACTCTCTTCAAGGGATTAAGGAATGCTTGACATATGATTTCTACTACTAGATTATGTTCCATGTTACTTGTCACTTAATACAAGTTGTTACTCTGATCACTTGTATGATTCAGCTCTAACTTGTTAGAAAATTTTACTAGCATGTTTGTAAACTTGGGCCATTTTTTGTAATTAGTGATTAAGTACGGGTGAGGTTGTTAGGCCATTGCAGAGGCTTATAAGGAGCTCTATCCTTTTCTTCTTTATCTTCTTCCCTCATCTCTTTCATTTCTATCCTTTCTTCCATTGTTATGGAGGATTGAGCTATTGTTGTATCCGGGATACAACACTATTTATCATTGGAATTTATAATTTAGCATGTTTGATTTTGACTATTGACAGTTGTATAGTATGCATTATAACAACTGAGATCTGTTTGTTACACCTTGTACTTGCTATTGTGAGTTTGACTCATACTAGATTAGATTAATATTATAGATGCGTAGCCCATATTCCACTGGACTTCTTGTTGTCTGTCTTACTGGGTTTGTAGCGTAAGTGTTTGATTACCATGTACAGCTCGTGATCCTTCTTGTTGATATAAAAGCTAACATGTACAGCTCAGGTTTTCTTAGTAAAATTTGAGTAGCTATGGTATAGGCTTTTGAGTTCTCCATTGTGTTTGCATTGGCAATGGCATTCTTCTTTCT
Organism: Rheum nobile; assembly: GCA_027886185.1. Classification (NCBI taxonomy): domain Eukaryota; kingdom Viridiplantae; phylum Streptophyta; class Magnoliopsida; order Caryophyllales; family Polygonaceae; genus Rheum; species Rheum nobile. The sequence continues at coordinate 1,621,989 of WOAB01000717.1, read as the reverse complement.
GATAGAAACTAGCTAGTTTGTTCAAAGCATGAAAATAATGAAACCAACCATTTATCCAATTCAGCTTCACGTCCTTGTGGAATATGAGACAGTGGAGGCAGCAGAGAAAGCGGTCAGTAGATATGTCTTTTATGTTATAGTTATGCATATTATTGATACTAAGCTTTGATAAATAATAAAGTTCTATCTCCTCTACAATAAAATTTGGCAGGCTGTCACTTTAAATGATGAAAAGGACTGGAGGAATGGCTTGCGTGTTCAACTTCTTCAGAAGCGAATGGTATGGTATTGCATTGCATCACATTCTTCCTCCTCTGTAACACTGAATAACGTCTTTTCTTTGCTGCAGGCATATGGTTTGGGACGAAAAGAATGGAAGGGATATGATGCTGACAAGGTTAGCCATACCAGGCCAGCTCCTATAGCTAATGAGGATAATCACAAGACAAGTGAAAGCCATGATGACACACAACAAGTTCAAGTATGCATCGCAATTGCTCTGCTTGTGCTCTTTGACTTTATCATTGCAATGACTCAACAAAATTCTCTTTGCACTTTCAGGATGGGGAAGAAGAAAAAGATGGAAAGAGAGGTCAAAACCGTAGATCAAAGGGACAGAAACACCGGGGTAATGGCGGGATGGGTATGTAGACGAATATACTTTTGAGTATCTTATTAACACCAAAGCATAATTTTAATTTCATTCTCTTGTTTCCTTTGTACATATTTAGGTCATGGAAGCATTACTTTTGCACACATAGAAGCTGCAAAGCCGCCTCCTGGCCCTCGCATGCCTGACAGAACAAAAGGGTTTACCATGGGTCGCGGACGCCCTCTGGTGGCAACTCAAGTTTAGTGCAATGTTGGGTGTCACGTTAAGGTATGTCAGTTACGTGGCTATGTATGTAGTTTTATAGTAGGGAATGGATTTTTGAGTAAATTGGTCTCAGCTCACAAGGGGAAAACTGTAAATGGCTGCCCTTGGAGTTGTGGGTTTCCAGGATGGATTACAAGCGAAGGTCTTTGTGGAGGAGGTGACGGTGTGTTTTGGTAACTATATGCTCATCATATCGAACTACTATATTTTAATGCACTTTTCTTCTCGTTCTGTTAATTTTCATTTCAATGTTGTTTTCATGAAATTCCATTGCCACTTTATTTGTAGACTGAGCATCAAGCTTGCATTCCTATATGAAATTGTGGTGTCGTTATGGTGTATTATTGAATTCTTGCAGAGCTTATCCACCAAAATATAGTGGTGAGAATACTTTTAATTACTTGAGTGTAAGAAGTTTTGGTGTATCCTATTGTACACTTCTCTTTTTTGAATTTTAGATAACAACTATTTTCTAGATCTGTCTTACTAGGTTAGCTGCAATTGCATTTGCTGGGCTTTTTTTTTAAATTTTGGAACATATATTATAGCGGTTTTTTACAAAAGACCGCTATAAATTTTTTTAAAAAAAAAAATTTGGAACATATATTATAGCGGTTTTTTGTAAAAAACCACTATAATATATGATAAATTATAGCGGTTTTTTATAAAAACCGCTATGCGTGTTTCAGTTTTTTTTTTATAAAAAAGCAAAATTATAGCGTTTTTAAAAAAAAAACGCTATGCGTGCTTTTTTTTTATAGCGCTTAACTAATAGCGCTATTAATAACTATTAACACACGTGCTTAGATAGCGGTTGGATTAGCGCTATCCGCTTCATAAAAAAACCTCTATCCCAAGGTATTTCTGTACTAGTGTGGTGTTGCGTCGCTCCTGACGAGGTGCTATAGCTCTGGAGATGATGTGGAAGGCGATGCGCTGAGCGAGAGTCAGCCTTTCAGTGTGGAGTTCACCTTCAGTGGAACCAAACAGCCGTTCCATACAAGCCAGTTTCTAATCGTTGATCTCACTCACGGGAACCTCAAAGAATCAACCCAAAGGGACAGAGAGAAGTGAGGAGATCACCTTGGGGGTGAATGATAGGTCTTCGCCGCTGATCTTGGTTGAGCCACTCAAAACATCCCCTTTGACGAGATGGAAGTAGTGGTAGAACTCTATCATCTGCACTTCATTGACAGTGGCCCTGTTGGCACAGAGCCGTTCCCATCCTTGGAAACGCAACAGTTCCAGGATCTCCTCCACATTGTGTTCAGAAAAGAAGCTTTTGCGAATTAAGAGTGGTGGAAGAATCTTTTTACCCCCAGTGAAGTCGGGAGCAGTGGTGGTAGAGAGAGAAAGATCCAGCTTTGCTTTACCAGCAGACTTTTCCTTTTTCAGTTCTGGCTTCGCAGCGGAACGGAGCCGTGCCTTCAGTGGGCGAGGGGCATGTTCATCGGCACCAGACTTCGATGGTGTCGATTGGGCTATGGGAGCCATGCGATGCTCCAAGATTTCAACTTCATCTTCTTTCTCAGAGTCTTGGGCAGTGAGGGCAAGATCTGCGAGCTTACGCTTGCGGGATTGAGGAGGTGCCAAAGGTGCAGACTTGACACCCAGTTTCTTCTCCAGGGACTTCATCGATTGTTCCACCTCATCTCCTCTGTCCTTGGAGGGAGAGGAAACTTCGTCCTCTTTGCCATGTTCGGAACTTGGGGATTCCTCCATGGACACGTCAGCTAGCACAGGATTGAGATTATGGGCTTTGAGAGGAGACGGAGCAGAAGGAGACGCCGTCGGAGTGGGAGTTGATGTAGACGCAGAGGGGTCCACCGATTGTTGGACGGCGGCCTGAGCAATCGCCAGAACAGATGCAGGGACTCTAGTGGAACTCGGAGTAGCACGGGCGGCCCTGGCCTATTGGAGTTGGAGAATGTAGGCATCCATCTCGGCTTCGGACATCTGATCGGTGGAGATCTTCTTGCTTGGGGAATCCATGGAAGCAGAGAGCTTGGAGAGTTTTGAGAAGATTTTGAATTCTGAGAGCAATCAGAGAGAGGAATGACAGTGAAGAGATTTGTGAGAATTATTCCATATATATAGAGGCAAGATAATATCTTTTCTAAGATAAAATCTTTCCAAAATCTCAACCGTCTTCAAAATTTCCATCTGCAAAATTGCCATCATTAGCTTTTCTCTCTCCTGATACAACAGCCACTTTTTACTCGTTTACCAAATATCAAAAGTAGTCGTTCCAACGTTCACCTGCAACCCAAGAAATATCAGCTACTGATTCAATTTTAACGTTCCATATACATATGTTCCCCCTTAATCTGAGCAACATTCTTCGTTCCCCCTGAGACCAAGAGTGCTTGCGAGGCTTGTCTGGATATTTCAATGTTGGGTTCACACAAAATAGTATATCCAAACAGATGGTAGGGAGAAAAACAACTCAGATAATTATTCCCAGTAAAGGTTTAGCAAAGAGGGATCATAGGGAACGTTTACCTGAATCACGGCTAAGGTAGGCAGTACAACCAATTATCATGTGGGCTTGTAATGAGGGTTCAATTCATCAAATAGGTTGTTTTGGGTCTTTAAGTAAGATGTTAGCATGCAATCAAGTAATTCAACACAAATCAAAAGACAAAGTATCTAGACCCTAAGACAAGGCAATTCGAACACACAAAAATCATGAAAATTTATGTCATGAGAGGCCAGTAAACAAGGAACTTTATGAAATCTGTGAAACAAGTTAGCCAAGCATTGAGGGAATAGTGGGTGTGAAGGTCCTCAATTCGGAGAGATCATGCCAAGGAGTAATCGAAGATACTCAAATGGACATTTTTCTAGTCCTGCAATGTTCCATTCTGATAATGTTCCATTCTGATAAAACCCATGTCAATATTATCACGTAGGAAATGATGACGAATGTCAATATGCTTAGTACGTGAATGATGAACTGGATTTTTAGAGATGTTGATGGCACTAGTATTGTCACACATAATTGGAACGGTGCCAAGAGACATACCATAGTCTTCCAGTTGTTGTTTAAGCCACAATACCTGAGCACAACAACTTGCCGCGACGGCGTATTCATCTTCTGCAGTGGAGAGGGCCACAGAGTTTTGCTTCTTGGAACCCCATGAAATGAGACAGGGCCCAAGGAATTGTGCCGTTCCAGAAGTGCTTTTGCGATCTACTACGTGCCCAGCAAAGTCGGCGTCTGTGAATCCAACAAGGTTGAAATCACAGTTCGTGGGATACCATAGACAGAGATGGTCCATTCCTTTGAGGTATCGAAAGGTTCGCTTGACTTCCTTCAAGTGTGAGTCCTTTGGATTAGCCTGAAATCTAGCACAGAGACACACACTAAACAAAATATTTGGCCGACTGGCCGTGAGATAGAGGAGAGAACCAATCATGCCTCTATACATGGTAGGATCAACGTCTGTTCCATTAAGATCTGCATCCAAGCGAGTGTTAGGAGAAATAGGAGTAACGATAGGTTTGGCAGTATCCATACCATACTTCTTCAACAACTCATTGATGTACTTTTGTTGGTGTATTTTCGTTCCTTCCTTAGTCTGAGTAACTTCGTGTTCCAAAAGGAACAGGGTTTTGTCAATCGTTCCTCGACGATATCCGTTGGAGAGAAGGAACTGTGCAAGTCTATCATATCAAGCACGAGGTGCTTGCTTAAGACCATACAGTGCCTTATCTAAAGCGTATACATGCGAGGGAAAATTAGCATCTTCAAAGCCAGGGGGTTGCTTCACATATACCTCTTCTTGAAGATATCCATTTTGGAACGCAGTCTTGACATCCATTTGGTATAAAGTGAAACCTTTGTGAGCGGCATAGGCTATAAGAAGACGAATAGCTTCAATGCGAGCCACTGGAGCATACGTCTCATCATAGTCAATCCCTTCTTGTTGATTGTAACCTTGAGCAACCAACCTTGCTTTGTTCCTTGTGACTACCCCAGAGTCATCAAGCTTGTTCCTATACACCCATCGAGTCCCAATGGCATGTTTGTTGCGAGGCAAAGGAACGAGCCTCCAGACTTTGTTCCTCTCAAATGGATGTAGCTCATCTTGCATAGCTACGATCCAGTCCGGTTCCTTCAATGCTTCCTTGATATTCTTGGGTTCTACAAGAGAGATGAACGCGTGGAAAGCACAAAACATATTCAGTTTAGAACGCAAACCTCTTTCACCAAAAGGTGTGACCAGATTATGAGTGGGGTGAGCCTTTTGAATTCGAACACTCTTTGATACGAGTAATGAAGGGTCATCAGGTTGTATCTCAGAGTCGTCCATTGAAGATGGATGAAACTGGGCATCTTCAAATTTGTCTGTTCCATCGTCATCGCTTTGAGAATCAACAATAATAATATCACCAGAAGTTCCAGTTGGAACAGTGATAGAGGCTTCTGCATTACGTGGGGGCATGATTGTTGAATCAACATTGGATGAAGAGGGAACATTTTCATCTTGTGCAGAATCACTTGAAGTATCCTCCTTGGAAGAGGCGTCAGGACTAGAAGAGTCTAGAGAGGATGGAGACTCATTAGCAGTATTGGAAGGACCGTTCCCACGACCTGCATTAGGTCGTGAAGAAGGACCGATGTCTTCATCATCAGAATCTTCACGTTGCATTCTTGGATAACCTTCCTCTGGGGACATTGCTTCGAACTCGCCATTGGAACCTTTTGAGTTCTCATCGAAGACGACATGAATGATTTCCTCAATTTTGCGAAGCCTCTTGTTGTATACTCTGTAGGCCTTGCTTGCCTTTGCATATCCCAAGAAAATTCCTTCATCACTTCGTGGGTCAAACTTCCCTAAGTTATCCTTACCATTATTGTGAATGTAACACCTGCATCCAAAAGCACGCAAGTGGAAAATATTAGGCTTGCGATCCCTTATTAGTTCATAGGCACTTTTATTCAATAAGGGACACAGCATGGCACGATTGAGAATATAACATGCAGTGTTAATCGCTTATGCCCAGAAGATTCTTGGAAGGTTGCTTGCAATGAGGAGAGTTCTTGCCATATCTTCTAGAGTCCTATTCTTCCGTTCCACAACCCCATTCTGTTGTGGTGTCCTAGGTGCGGAGAAGTCATGAGACACACCATGTTCCTCCCAGAAGTTGAAGAACATGGAGTTCTCAAACTCCGTTCCATGGTCAGACCTTATAGCCTTCAGCTTCTTTCCTAAGCTTGTTTCCACCTTCTTGATGAATGCCTCGAACTCAGAGAAGACTTCATCCTTCAAAGACAGAAAAATTGTCCAAGTGAATCTAAAATAATCATCGACAATTACAAAAACATACCTGTTCCCACCGTGACTTCTTATCCTCATGGGACCACAAAGATCCATATGAATCAGTTCCAGAGGATGAGAGGTTGTTACATCTGGTTTAACCTTGAAAGAGGAACGGGTCTGTTTCCCTTTTACACAAACATCACAGACACCGTGGAATTCTGATTGAACATGGGGAAGACCACGAACAAGTTCCTTGGTATACAGCTTGTGGATGAGTTGAAGATTTGCATGTCCAAGCCTTCTATGCCACAGTTCCGTCTCATCAGCTATAGACGCAAAACATAGAAACTCCTTTGGCTTGAAATTTGTGTCCACAATGTACACATCCTTGAATCTGACCCCTCTCAAAATTATATTCTTGGTTTCACGATCTTTGACGTAGCATTCTTGTGAAGTGAAGACCGTCTTGTTGTTCCCTTCGTCGCAAAGCTGTGCAACACTCAACAAACTAAAACCAAGTTCATGAACTAAACTGACCTCTTTTACCGTGATACTGGAGTTTAGTTTTGTTTCGCCTGTTCCAATGATTTCTCTGCATCTTTTGTCTCCAAGAGCAACACTCCCTCTTGAGTGTTTGTGAAGTGAGGTGAGTTGATCTTCCTTTCCGGTCATGTGGCATGAACAAGCGTTGTCAATGTACCATCTCTCATTCCCCCTCACTTCAACCTGCACAGAAAAAGTTAAGGTTTGGCGACCCAAGCAAGCTTAGCCTTACCTGGTCGAGACACATAATGCAATTGTTCCCTAGGAATAGTTCTAACATTAACAACAGTTTTCTTCCTAGATCTAGCATGATTATGATTATGCACATGTGACTCATCATAGAAGTCATTCAAGTTCACATTGTTACTCCTACTGTTCCTTCTCTTTGTGTGCTCTTTAGAGAACTTCCTTTTCTTTTCACAGTCTCTCTGCACATGTTTGTTGTCCCCACAATACCAACACAGCTTGAATTGTTCCATTTGAACGTACTTTCTGTTGGGAACAACACTCTTGCGTTGTTTTGCACGTTCACGACACGGAACGTTGGATTGCGTCCCTTGAGACTGCTTGAGAAAAATCTTGTGGGCAGGTTGTCCAGTGTACCATGACTGAGTTTCATCCAGACCACTCTCAAGGACGTTGATGCATTCCTCAAGACTGCGATTCTTCTCTCTAGCATCTTGAAGTTCCCTATCTCTTGCTTCACGTAGTTACAGTATAGATGGATCATCTTCCTTTTGTTTGGAACCTGTATAACCAATGCCATACCTTGCTTCGACGAACTTAACGCTGTCAGTTTCAGCTTTCTGTTCCATTAGCACAGAATGAATCTTGTGAACATAGGCTCTCATCTCAGACACATGTTCCTCGAGCTTAGTTGGTCCAGCTTTACTCCTTGCATCAGTATTGTTAGAGACTTCATTCATAAGCAAAGGGACTTTTTTATTTCTTCTCTGAAGTTCCTCATGATTAGCATCACATGAAGAACAAGGAACAGTTGAGCTACTAGCAGTTTTTGAAAGATTTTCTTTTAGACTACTACACTCATCTTCAAAGTTAGCAAGTTCCTCTTGTGTTTTCAAATTCTCAGTATACATTATTCTTATGAGGGCAATCAATGATTTCTTATCATAATTCACAAGAGATTTCAAGAATGTTTCAGGATTTACCTCGAGTTCCTCAGAAGAGTCGTTGATGGCCATTGCACACATCTTGCCACTCCAGGCTTCAGGGTCTTCACCATCTGAGTCATCCTCATTGCCCCACACAACAACGAAAGCTTTCTTCTCATCGTTCTCAGAAGGTTTGCTTGGTTTCTTGGGCTTTGGGCATGAACTAGAGTAGTGACCCTTTTCATTGCAGTTGTAGCATGTGATGTCCTTGATGTCATGAGTCTCACTATTCCCGCCTCTACTGTTTCTTCCTTTGTTATAGAGGGAACGCATGACTTTGGTTAGCAGCACCACCTCAGGATCATCGGAGCCATCATTGTCATCGAGGTCGTTCTCAATCTTGTCAACAGCCTTTCCAACCATCAAAGCGATTCCCTTTTCTTTGGAATCCTTGTTTCTTGCAGCCTTCTCTTCATTGTCATACTTCTGGATCTTGCTAAAGACCTCATGGAACGTCAGTTTGACAGTGTTGGGATTCTCCTTTAGAATGGCCTTGGTCATCGTATGACGATGAGGAAGCCCATCAATGATAATAAGGATTTTCTCGTCAGGGAGGATTTCTTCATCAGTGACTGAGTGAGCAGTCAAGTTTGCAGTGATTTTCTCAAACCTGGCTTGGTAGGAACTCACATCTTCCTTGTATTCCATTTTGAAATTGTAGAAATCCTTCTTGGCAGTGAAACGATCAATCTCACGAAGGTCCTTACTTCCCATGTACATCTGTTCCAAGGCGAGCCACTTAGCATTGGCAGATTCACAAGACTGAAGCTTTTGCACATATTGCTGGTTAAGAGCATTGTTAATGAGCATGGCTGCTTTGCAGTTTTTCTCCATGATTTGGAGATCGTCTTGATCCCATTTCTTCAATTTCTTCTTCTTCTCAAGATCAACAATATCGATATCTCCAAGAGAGATCACCAACTAGCATTGGTAATCATTGCTTTGCACCCACTTGATGAAGAGTGTCTTCCAATGTTGATATTGGCCAGCGAGCAAGAGAGGAGGCCTTGAAGAGTTCAAACCAACTTCAACAGTGCTAGGAGCCATCGTTACCTGAAAATCTATAAGTAACACACAATCTAGAACAAACCTGTTGTGATACCAATTGTAGAATCGAGTGTGTTAGTGCAAGGAACGGTAGAACTGTTCCTTGGGCAGCGGAAAATAGTAACAGAATGACAAAGTAACGAACTCAGTTCCTTATAAAGGAAAACTTAATCAATCAACTAGTTGACTAAGAAAAACCTCTACCTCTAGGTTTCCCTAGTAGGATTTAGAATGTTTACTTGTGTTATTAATCCCGGAATTACAAACAAGCAAGTCTTATCTCAATCTAGTTTACTCCTAGATATCTAGACTTCTAGATGTAACGTTCCTAACAACACCTAAGACAATCAAAACCCTAACAAGTACTCAACTCACCAAAAGTCTCGTCCTTGTAAGTGTTCTTCTTCTTCCGAATGCTCTGCTCACCGAAAATGCTCTGTGTTCCGTGTATCAAATGAAGTTGGCAACTCTCTAATATATAGTCTAGGTATTTTCTCTGATTTACCCTAATTTTACTTAAGGAAATAAGATAAAATAATCCTATACAATCTTTTCTAATTTATTCTAACCACAATATCTCCAACGAGGTATTTTCCTTGCGGCCCAAGTTTCTCCTTTAAGATTTTGTTTCCAAAACAGATATTCGGCAGGCGCTAGGGTTCACAGTGCGCGTCCTCCGTTCCTTGGCGCTGATCCCTTTCCTTTTCTGATCTACAACGCGCGTCTCTCCTTTTCTTTTGTTCCAGCGTGTTGTTTTTCATTGTTGGCTTCTCTGTTCCTTGTATTCTCTGTTTTGACTCTTCACGTGGTTTTCACCGTTCTTTTGAATCATTTGTTTCCTGAAACTCATAGTCACACTAAAAACCATCAAATTCCTTTGAGTTTATCATCATCAAAACTAGAGGGAATATCATCGTTCCAACAACAGTGATAGTATATAAGTTATCACCTCTAATCTTCACTTTTGTAATTAATGCTTTGTTCTTTAAATATTATTCGAGTCTTAATCCTAGACTTCTGCTATTAGTAAATAGAAGAATCCATATATACTATAGTATTCTATGATGATCACTGATTCACTATAGGACGAACTCAAATGACATACATATCGATTTTCCATCACAATGTTCAAATCGATCGAAGTTTAATTTATAGAGTTATAGTTCAGATTTTGATCAAGTTAACTAGACAAGCGGTTAAATTTTTGTTTTTCCATATATATTAAAGATCATAAGCTGGTGCGAACATGTTCTCCTGCGAACGTGCACATTGGAGTGCATAAGCTCGTGCAATATGGTGCACAAAAGGAGTGAGATGCACAACCATATATATGCAAGCTGGTGTACAACCATGTTTAAACAGATGCACATGCATTTTGATGCACAACTGTGCATTGCATCGGGGCAAAATTGATCTCCCATCAGAGCTCCAGTGTTAACCACCGTTGATCGGCGTTGACCGACGTTGATCCACCCTTGACCGGTTAGTGCACTAGAATTACACATACTTGTGCACCGCTTTGGATGTACCATGTTATGTATTAATGTGCACCATGTTACTAGTAATTGTGCACCATTTTACAATTAAAAGTTAATAGAGATAATTGTGCATCATATTACAATAATTTTGTATCATGTTGGATCGTTAGAGTTACATCTGATGGAACAAATGCTTTGTTCCCACAGAAGGTGCAACATAATAATATAGCAAGAAAGACAGTAATTAGAACTCACGATGTATAGTGGAAACCTCAATTAGTAAAATAACTAATCAGGGAAAAACCATTACCTTCAAGCTTCTCGCTTGAGAGGATTTTGAAGAGTCTACTTGTCTTATTGATTTCTTGATCGGTTACACTTGTAGCCTGGACTTCAAACCCTAGACTTCCCACCTAGATTTTAATCTCTTCTACAACAAGAACACGAACTCACTCTTCTAAGACTTACAGACGCTTCACTTTTCTTTTCTCTCAATGAAATGCTCTGAGTTCATACCTAAGAAATGAGTCTCACACTTCTATTTATACAACTTGAAAATCCTACTAACAAGATAAGATCTCTCTCTCTAATTTCAGTAACAAGAAGATATTAACTTGATTTTGATAAGATAAAATCCTAACCGAATATATTATCTAAGGAAAGATTTCTTAAGATAATATAATCGGAATAAGATAATATCTTTCTCTCTCCAAATCTTCCAATCGGTGTGATCCACCCGATTTCCCTTTTCGTCAACCACATGAACTTCAAATATAATCTTCATGATTGATTTCTTCATTCCATTCGCAGCTTGATGTTTTGTTCGACACTGATGTTCCTTGAGAGGTAACAAAGCGTATGGAGAAAGCTTTGTTCCCTCTGCACTCATGCGCTGCAATGGTTCCCTGTGACATATTTGTTTGTTTCTGAAACACTTAGATACCAGATTAGTTGAATGTTTGTTACCATCAAAACCTAAGGAATTCAACAAATTCCCCCTTTTTGATGGTGACAAACATCCTTGACACAATAACACACATATGAGATAATGACATTAGCATGAAGAAAGTTTTCCCCTTTTAGACATAATAGTTCCCCCTCAGAGACAATACAAATAGAACATGATTAGTTCTCCCTCAACTAAGCTACCCGTCATTTTCCCCTTTCTGGCATCATCAAAAACCTGAAGAAAAGTATAGAAGGAAAATGAGCATATCCGAATAAGCAAGCAACCCCTTTTTCATTAACAAAAACAAACAAAGACAACTGTATGGACAACAACAAAATAAGTAAAGATAACAAACATGATCAACATGCCAGTCAAGGCAAACACATGAAATAGAAACAAAGAAAAACAAAGAAACTAAGGGATAGATGTGATGGGAACAAAAGAGGGGTTGGTAAGCGGAGAAAGACGAATCAGGCACCACTGGTGCCGGTAGAGGGAGACGAAGAATGATGAGCAAACAAGGCACGCACAATCGCACATTCTCTGTAAGACGTCTTTGTTGTTCCACTAGTTAAGATCTTGCACGGGACAACCTCCTTAGTTCCTTCCTCAGATTATAATCCTCCGTTTGTTCCCCCTCAGAGTCTACACCTTCAGACTCCTCTTCCTCAACCTCAACAATTGGCTCAGGAACAGCCTTGACCCATCCAACTCCTTCTTGCAACACAAACTGCATCTTGTGCAGATTACTGGCATCTAAGGAACGAGAGAAGAAAAAGCTTTCCGTAGACCCTTGGTATACCTTGTGGTACTCCAGAATTTGCTTGACTATGCGGGTGTACGGAAGAGCATGGTGATAAGTCTTCCTGGCGTGGGCCATATGTTGCATCATTACACGCGACAGATTGATTGGTTCCTTCTCAAGCAGCTTGGCGTGGAGAACCACATCCAGAATTAACAACTTATTGCGCCTTTGTTCCCTAGGAGTGAAGTTGCAGATGCGATAATGGTACATCACCTTGTTGACAGCAGACATAGAGGAGGTATCCAAGGCTCCAGACTCAAGTGGAGAGGGGATCTCAGCGACACGGCGAGTGGCTTCCTAGTAGGGAAAATTCTTTGGCCAACGCCCCTTCGGATACTCATCATACCCAACATGCAGAACTCCCAGAATGAGGCTCAGTTTCATGCTAGAGAACACATGGGCGGTGCCCTTCAGCGTGTACCTACCCAGAACTGCGTGGGGCCGAACCTCAATGATGAACGTTGTGTAGAAGGCCTTGAGTTGGTCTTCATCAACCTCCTCCTCCTGAATAAACAAGTGACTCCACTGTTGCGCCTCCAACAACGACACAATCTCCTCCAGAGCATTCTACTTAAGGAACTCAACATTCAGCAATAGTTCCCTGACCATGCCTTTACGACTCATATCCTTGACCTCTTCGACTTCCGCCTTCACCTTGCCCTTTGTACTTTGGCGTCGTTGACTCTTGCAAACAGAAGCCACATACACCTTGGCGCATTTCGATTTGTGCTCAGAAACCTGCTCAGACTCATCGTCCAAGCTCACTGGAATTGCCTTGGCGGCCTGGGCTTGAGCGCATGTTTTGCGTTTGGTAGAGCAGGCCATCTTGACCTGTGCAGAGAACTTGGGTCCCTTAGGCGGCGAAGCTTTAGCATCATCCTCTATCAATTCCTTCTCCAGACTACGCACTACACCCTTGATGTTGGCGGTGACAGCAGCATGATCCTCTATCGTCGTCGGCGTCGCCGCCGAGAAATTCATCGAACTCCTGCTCAGGGTGGGTAGGGTGGGTGGGAGGAGAAAGCACCTCATCTTTTTCGTTCGAGGAGACGACAATCGGGGCGGTGGGGTTAGGGTTAGGGTTAGAGTTTGCGGAGGCAGGAGGTGATAAGGGTGATTTGGGGGCTACGTACGGGGCCATTATGAGTTTGTTTGGTGTAGGCGATGGAGGCGGAGTGATTGTGGTAGGGGCGGTGGCCGATTGTGGTGGTGTCAAGAGTGGAGGTGGAGGGTGTAGATTGGGCGATGGAGGCGAGGATGGCAGGATCAATTCCCATAGTAGAGACCTTGCTAAGGAGACTTTGGAGATCTTCAACGCTGACAATGGGGATGTTGGAGGGGGAGGCCATTTGTGAAGCTGTGAGGATAGAGACGAGAGAAAGCAAGAGGGCAAGAAAGATTTAGGCAAAGAAGGCAGTGAGGAGGGATTTACCTGGGAGAGCCAAATAAACAAAACACACAAAATCTTTTCGGTTGCCAAATATAACTCTTGAGATCTTCTATCTTTTCCAAAGATTTGCATCCGAAATCTTCACCTTCCAAAATTAAAACTCTGCAAATTCTGTCCACATTCATCAAAGCCCACACAATTCTCGAGCCCATCATATCACACGGACATCACTTCAACTCTAAAAGCAAGCAACACTTCCCAATCGCAGGTGTAGGCCATCATTACTGACGTGGCTAAAGATGCACAAGCAAATGTCGTTAATTAGCCTTATCAAAGTAAATTATCCTAACAAACCCACTAAACAGAAGTATAGTAGACAAGTAAGGGTCGATCCCACAGAGAAGGTTTGATGTAGTATGCAGCCGTGAATGACAAGTAACACAAACGGGGTTTTAGTTATCAAGAAAGTAAACAAGTAAAGCAGACAAGTCTGATTTATGTAGGAAGAAAGTATGATGAGGGAAAGTAGTTCCACTAGAGCGAAATCCATAATACAGAGATAGTGTTTGATCACTGAAATCTATTTCATCCAAGTTCTTTTAATTATCCTGATAGTCGTTCCCACCCTGATCTTAAGTACTATTGATTCTCACAATTGTCAATAGACTTATTACTATGCTAATGATAAAATACCACTGATTCTCACAGTTGTCAGCGTACCTTAGCACCAACATAGCAATAGCAATGCACACAAAGACATAGGATACATGCAGGTAGAAAGACGTACAAGTACTCACTCCCCTACTTAACATGCAATCGATTCTCACTCACAATTGTACGCTCGGAACCCATATACGCACAATTGTGTTTGCCACTAGATATGCACTCGGAACCCCTATATGCAATCCTAGCAATTGATAAAACGTATTCAACCTAGTTGATTAGGCTAAGAAGAACAACAAGAAATCAATATCAATATAACCAAGAGAATCAATCCGAAACAAAAAAGGATAAGAACAAGGAATATAAATCTCACAAACACATCAACTGTACTTCTTCAATCGTCTAGTAGAACAAAGGTGAAGTTAGTTCTCCATCAAAGGGGATGAAAAACTAAGAAAAGTAAAAGCGATGATAACAAAATAGTCCAAGTCTCCGTAATAGTGTGTATGTCGTAGTGTGTCCTCCTCTTAACCTAGAAGGAGGGCTTAAATAGTCTTAACAAACTAGGTTAAACTAAAGCGGAAATTAAAGGAAACAGAATAATAATAAAATAAAGTCTCAAACATAAAAGGAAAGAAAATCGTCTCTGGCGCGAGGTCATTAAGCGCGGCCACCGCGGGGCGGCGAATTCCACCGCGAGGCATCGAACTTCCACCGCGGGGCGGTGGCATCCTCTGGCATGAGCTTCATCTTCACTGAGAGTCATCGCCGGGCCGCGGTACTTCTGACGCGGGGCGGTAGACTCAATTCTCCAGCTCTCTTCTTCTCTGCTCCTGCTGCCCTTCAATCCTACCAAGTGTTGGTAGTCTTCTCCATGAATGCTCCAGCAGCTCCATCCATCCTCATGCTTCATCTAAGCTGCAAATCCTGGAATTTCTTCACTTCTCTCCATAACATCTGGATTGCAGACTTAGCACCAAAACTCATCTAAAACCTCTCCTTATCATGCTAATAATTGCTAGTAAAGGTGTATGAAATAACACCTATCAAATTCCCCCATACTTAGACCTTTACTCGTCCCGAGTAAACTAAAGAAAAGCTCACTCTCTAAATCAACACCAAGGCCTCAGGAAGTATAAGACAATATGACACTAGCAATTACAGCATATCAACAATAAGCTCCAGACAACCAAAATAGGTGATGCAAAGATAAACTAATCCTAACTCTAATCTAGCTCCTTATCGCTCCAAAGTGGCCTACCCGAGTCCTCCTTATGGCTCCCCTTCTTATGACGCCTCGCCAAGAAATATGGAGAAATCCTAGAATCATTCTTCTTCTTTTACGCTCATCTTGCCTAGGCGCCCTTTCGGGTTTTCACCTAGCCACTCATTTCATTTTGCTAGATATCTCACATATACTCGCATCACTCCAGTCCAATTTTGCCCTGGTCTATACCAGCCGGACTACCTGCTTTTTACCTGGACCACCCTTTCGGGTTTTCAGTCCATCCCAGGATTTTGGTTGCCTTTTTACCTCTTTTTGGCTTTTTTGAATTTTTTTTTTTTTTTTTGGGGGGGATGCAGAAACAAACAACGACAAATGCAGAAACAAAATTATTTACACTAGCTAGATGGAAAGCAAGATAGAAGGTCTATATCCCTCCCCCATACTTAAACCGAACATTGTCCTCAATGTAGAAAAGAGAACATCAAATGAAATAGGGGAAGAAAAGATAAACTCACTGTGGACCTGAGGGTGGTGGTGGGTACATCCCAAAATAGTCTCTCATATGGGCGTCCATGGTGTCCAGACGCTCATCTACATCAGCACAGAATTGGGTCTGCCAAGTGTGCAGACCGATCTCTATCTGGGAGTTCCACTAATCCTGGCGCATTGAGAACGCATCCCATCTAGAATACAACTCCTGCCAGGGTGCGACAGGACCGTATGAAGACGAAGGCGCCTCAAACTGGGTAGACATGGGGTCGTCCCCACCCACGGAATCAGCGGCAACAGCATCACAACCACCACTAGGGCCCTCCCCAAACGGACCTGAAGGAGCGACATCAGGGGCATCATCGGTCGGCATCCGGCTATCATTGGGAATCCACCAACCCGCGTATGAAGGCGAGTAGGCAAAATCCCGTGGAATAATCAAAATGTGGCCCTCATAGGACGACCAGACCAAATCGCCATCCTGTCCCAGTGGTTTCATCATGGAGCACACCTTCATGTGCGCTAAATCATACACCGCATAGGCAACAGGCCGAGAAATCTGATCACAAGCAATCACGTTAGCACAAAGGAGTGTAATCAGACCACCCCCACAAATATCACGTGGCTCGCCATCACGAATCCTCTTCAAGGAACACAAGAAAAGGGTAGCCCAATACGGCGTATACTCGACAATCCCCAAGATGCTCATAAACCACTGGAAGTCCTTCAGAGGGACCTTCCCATCGTCTGCATGGCCAAAGAAATCTCTCATCATCACCTTGTGGATCAACCGCAGACACGGGATCACCAACCTAGAATTCACCTCCTGACCCTTCCTGAAACTTCTGCCCATAGCAGCCCGCCAGAACTCCATCATCTCGGACTCGTGAATACCACCAGACCACCCATCAGTTGGGTCCTTCGTGATACCCAAGGCTTCATGCACCAACTTCAGAGATAAGGAGTAATCACGCCCATTGTAGGTGAACATGATCTTGCACAGATGCCTATCGTCCGAGTCATTGGTGAGCCTCCTGAAAGAGACAATAAACTGGTAGCACAGCTCTGGATACACAGGGGCAGCCTTGTCCAGAAAATTTCCTAACCCACACTGTGTCAAGCACATGGACACACATGCCAACATTCCCAATTGCTCCAAAGTCGGCTTATGGAAAAACTTCGAAGCCAACACCTTCCTCTCCTTCACCACATTATAAACCTCACTCCCATCCCTAGTCGAAACTTTCTTCTTGCCTCTAGATGCCATACGTATAGAAGTGAAGTGCTCAAAGCAAGGCAACCAAGGGGACTTACAAACAAGCAAGCAAACACGCAGCCTGGAGAAACTCAGCGCGAGGCGGTAGGGTCGCGGTGAGAAACTGTGAGCTATGGCCGGTTCACGGCGAAGTCGGCACGGGGCGGTGGCAGCAGCGGCGCGAAGCGAGGGCAGTGCGAGGCGGGGAAACGGCGAGCCGGGACTAACGTGACACGGTGGGGTTGTGTTTGGGCTTGTTTGTGTGGCTAGACTCCAAATTGGGGACTTGGGGTTAGATTTGGCTCAAGGTCGACAGGGATTTGGGGGAGATAGAGGGAAATAGATGTGGGAGCTTGAGGGAGGCGTTGGAATGGGGGAGGTTAGATAGTGGAGTTAGGTCAGGGAAAGAGAAAGGAAAAAAAAGGATGATGGGCCGGTCATATACCATGGCCCAAAAGAGAAATCTTGGCCCACCAGAGGGAACTTAATCCGTCAAAACCTTAGTTACCACTTAAGAAATAAGCTTTTACTCACCCGTTTAAGGTTTTTTCGGGGCCCATTATTCTTGCCTTTTTTTTAATGAGTCGAGAGGTTATACTTGACCTCCACCGCGGGGCGGTGAGCTCCACCGCGGGGCGGTAGGGGACGCCGTGGAGCGATGAGACTGGCTGGGTACCACATCTCTTCTCGGGTTTACTTTCGCACCTGTAATGTGAGTAACAGGCGAATGAAACAAAGGAAAATAAACTATGAAAATAATCTAATTAAAGGAAAAAATCAAAGAAGGACTAACACGGGTTGCCTCCCGGACAACGCCTTGGTTATCGTCGTTGGCTCGACGTAGTGCAGATCCTTCACCATTTAGAGTAGGGTCCCCTTGGAATCCTCCTACTCGTATCTTCCTGTGGAGACCTCTCATGGAAAGGTTTAAACCTTAGACCATGTTCCCTCTTTGCCATTGACTCCATCTGTGCTTCCTTTGGAGTGTCTCCCCCATACTTAGAACGATGTGGGGGCTGATATGGCTTGACCTGAATATGTTGCATGTCACTAGATAGAGGCTTACAGCCTTGTATAGTTAGTGCAGGGGGGCTAGCGCCCAAAGTAGAGGGAATAGAACTTCCTACATCTTCTAGCAGGACATCACCAACACGCACTTCGTACAATTCAATAGGTCCTTTATTAGCGGAACACTCAACTACGGTCTCTACTGCATTAGTTTTAACATTTTCATGCATGGAACTATCAATATCAATAATGCAGAGAGGGGTGGACACTTCAATGGAATTGGCTGTATGAATATTATGTTCAAATATAATTCCATCAAATTCCATAGTCAAAGTTCCATTATCTACATCACTCTTTGTCATGGAAGTCTTCATAAAAGGTCGTCCGAGCATAACATGGGCAACTTGTTCATCATAATCCATGTCCATAACAAAGAAATCAGCAGGAAAAATCAAAGGACCTATCCTGACAAGAACATCTTCCACTATACCCTTAGGGGGCACACATGATCCATCAGCAAGTTGTATGACAATGTTAGAATCATGCAAGGGTCCTAATTCCAATTTTTCAATCAATGAATAGGATAGAACATTAATTGAGGCACCCAAGTCTAGCAGTGCTTTCTCAAAAAGATGCCCACCTATGGTGATAGGAATCATAAAAGTACGTGGATCCTTGTATTTTGCGGGCAGACGCTTCTGAACTACCGCTGAAACTTGTGCACCCACTGGACTCTTCTTCTGGGTCTTCTGCTTTTGAGTCCTCTTCACCGTGCATAGCTCCTTTAAGAACTTGGCATATCTCGGGATAGCCTTTATAAGCTTCAGCAGGGGAATGTTCACCTCACAGTTCTGAAATGTCTCGAATAGGTCACTGTCGTCGACAACTCTCTTTGCCTTCAACGCCTCGGGAAAAGGTGCTGGGGGTTTCTCCGAACCGAGAGGCGGGAACACGGGGCGAATGTAATCATCATAGGTCTCTTCAGCGGAGACAGATTTTTGTGGGCCAGGTTGTGGCGAGCCCACCGCGGGGCGTGAGTCAACGCCGCGGGGCGGTGGGGTCGCGGTCGCTTTACTGGGTTCAGGCGCCGGGTCGCGGTGGAGATCGCCGCGGGGCGGTGTCAATGGCATTCCTTTACTTGCTCTTTCCCTCGTTTCTGGCCGGGTCGCGGTGGGGTCTGCCGCGGGGCGGTCGGTGATTTTTTCTTTCTCGAACTCGTTCTCCACTTCAGCATTGGGAGCAATGATCAACTTCTTACCACTTCTGAGCATGATAGCACTCACATTCTCTCTGGGGTTCACCGTGGTCTGGGATGGTAGGGAATTTGATGCCCTTTGGTTAATCTTGGTCATCTCATCGGCTAACTGACCAATCTGCCTCTCCATGTTCTTGATACTCGACTCAGTAGCCTGCACATGTGTGGCAAAGTGCTGAGTCAGAGTCTTTAGCATATCCTCAGTAGAAGCTCCAGATGTTTGGCCTTGGGGCCTCTGTTGATAAGGGGCTCTCTGCTGGTGCTGTTGTTACGCCGGCTGGTACTTCTGTTGTTGCACTGGTTGTTGACCACCTTGAGGGTCACTCCATCTAAAGCCTGGGTGGTCACGCCCTCTCTGATTGTAATTGGGCTGTCCACCGTATTGTGGTCTAGGGGGTCTGTAACCTCCTACAGCGTCCACCGTATTGTGGTCTAGGGGGTCCGTAACCTCTTGCAGCTGGGGACAGGTGTCGGTATGGTGGGACTGGTTAGAGCAAAGTCCACACGCTTTAACTTGCTGAGGGGCATTCTGATTCGCCATCCTCAGCACCAACTCTTTCAGCTCGGCCAACTCGGTCAATACCGGGCTTGGTCCTACAGGGGTCGCAGCGTTGACCGCTTTTCTCTGGTACGTCTTCCCAAAGCTCCTGGTACTCTCACTCATCTCCTGGAATCTCTCCATGGCTGCATCCGGTGTCAGGTTTAGAATACTTCCACCGCATGCGGCATCAACCATTCTACTCTCTTGGTCCAGCAGACCGTTGTGCAGATAAAGAACAAGATTCTGCTTGGCATACCCGTGGAATGGGCAGCTGGAACAGAGCCTCTTATACCTCTCCAGATAATCATACAGCGTCTCATCACCAGCCTGCTCAATGTTGGCAATTGATTTTTTCAAAGCATTCGCCTTCTTCGTGGGAAAATACTTGTCCAGGAATGCTTTATGCAGTTTAGTCCATGTATCTATGGTCCCTGGTGGCAGGTGGTAATACCAGTCGCTCGCAGAATCGAGTAGGGAAAAACCAAAAGCTCTCATCTTGATCTGGTCTTCCGTCACATTCCTGGGCTTCATCGTCATATAGACATTGTGGAACTTGCCCAGGTGAGAGATCGGATCCTCCACACTCAGCCCGTGGAATTTAGGGAGATAAGCAACAACTCCTGACTTCAATTCAAAGTTCACCCCTTCTCCAAGTGCAGGGATGATCACAGCCAGGGGTTGCGCTCCAATATTCGGCTCAGTCAATTCTCTCAGTGTTCCGGCCATTGCAACGGATGGGATATTGGCAGTCTCAACGGTTTCTGTCTCAACGGTCTCGGTCTCAGTGGTCACGACTGTCTCTACTCCTTCTTCTCCGTCTTCCCTTTGATTGCGCAGGTCCCTAAGGAAAGATCTGTCAACCTCTGGATCAAAAGGAGCTAGAATAGGGTCAGTACTACGGGTGTCGACCATAATATAGGTCTCCACCAAAAGTCAATCACGAAAACACACAACAGACAAAAACCTTCCCCGGCAACGGCGCCAAATTTGACGTGGCTAAAGATGCACAAGCAAATGTCGTTAATTAGCCTTATCAAAGTAAATTATCCTAACAAACCCACTAAACAGAAGTATAGTAGACAAGTAAGGGTCAATCCCACAGAGAAGGTTTGATGTAGTATGCAGCCGTGAATGACAAGTAACACAAACGGGGGTTTAGTTATCAAGAAAGTAAACAAGTAAAGCAGACAAGTCTGATTTATATAGGAAGAAAGTATGATGAGGGAAAGTAGTTCCACTAGAGCGAAATCGACAATACAGAGATAGTGTTTGATCACTGAAATCTATTTCGTCCAAGTTCTTTTAATTATCCTGATAGTCGTTTCCACCCTGATCTTAAGTACTATTGATTCTCACAGTTGTCAATAGACTTATTACTATGCTAATGATAAAATACCACTGATTCTCACAGTTGTCAGCGTACCTTAGCACCAACATAACAATAGTAATGCACACAAAGATATAGGATACATGCAGGTAGAAAGACGTACAAGTACTCACTCCTCTACTTAACATGCAATCGATTCTCACTTACAATTGTACGCTCGGAACCCCTATACGCACAATTGTGTTTGCCACTAGATATGCACTCGGAACCCCTATATGCAATCCTAGCAATTGATAAAAACGTATTCAACCTAGTTGATTAGGCTAAGAACAACAACAAGAAATCAATATCAATATAACCAAGAGAATCAATCCGAAACAAAAAAGGATAAGAACAAGGAATAGAAATCTCACAAACACATCAACTGTACTGCTTCAATCGTCTAGTAGAACAAAGGTGAAGTTAGTTCTCCATCAAAGGGGATGAAAAACTAAGAAAAGTAAAAACGATGATAACAAAATAGTCCAAGTCTCCGTAATAGTGTGTTTGTCGTAGTGTGTCCTCCTCTTAACCTAGAAGGAGGGCTTAAATAGTCTTAACAAACCAGGTTAAACTAAAGCGGAAATTAAAGGAAACAGAATAATAATAAAATAAAGTCTCAAACATAAAAGGAAAGAAAATCGTCTCTGGCGCGAGGTCATTAAGCGCGGCCACCGCGGGGCGGCGAATTCCACCGCGAGGCATCGAACTTCCACCGCGGGGCGGTGGCATCCTCTGGCGCGGGCTTCATCTTCACTGAGAGTCATCGCCGGGCCGCGGTACTTCTGACGCGGGGCGGTAGTCTCAATTCTCCAGCTCTCTTCTTCTCTGCTCCTGCTGCCCTTCAATCCTACCAAGTGTTGGTAGTCTTCTCCATGAATGCTCCAGCAACTCCATCCATCCTCATGCTTCATCTAAGCTGCAAATCCTGGAATTTCTTCACTTCTCTCCATAATATCTGGATTGCAGACTTAGCACTAAAACTCATCTAAAACCTCTCCTTATCATGCTTATAATTTCTAGTAAAGGTGTATGAAATAACACCTATCAATTACCCATCAAATCATTCAAATCCCTACTGCAGGCCACAGTAGAGACGATTCATTTTCCCGCCTTACCGAAAAAGTAGAAGTGTGCGATGCTGGGGTAATGTTACCAGAGAGGGTACAAAGAACATCACACAAAAAAATATACGAGAATTTTTAAAATGTTTAATCATGAATGAGAGCAGACCTGTACATGTCTGGGCTAGCCCGTCCAGCCCGGACTGTCCGCCCGATTTTTAAACCCGTTACTGTTTTAATAAGTAATATTATATAATTATTTTGTTTTATTTTTATAAAAAAGCTAACCAGTAACTAGCCTAACCCTAAATTTCCATACCACTCTACCAGTCGCGCCTCCAAACTCCCAATCTCCCAACGTCCTCCTCCATTCTCCATTTCTCATCTCCATCTCCATTCTCCTCCTCCATCATCTTCGAATCTCCATTCTCCTTCCGCCTCCACTCATCCGCTTGGCCGCCGCCCGCCTCCCACTTTGACCGCCGACCGCCACCCATCTCATCTCCATTCCAACTAACCGCTTGGTCGCTTTCCACTTCTTCACCGGACTCCATCGAACCAGCCAACCACCTGCTGCTTCGATCTCCTTCACTTGTCGACCACCTCCCACTTCGATCTATGCCAGCCACCGAGCCAGACCGTCGGCCGCCTCCATACCGGTGCGGGATTCCAAATTAAATCATCTTTGCATGTTGTTCATATTTGTAGTGATTTTGGAATAGCTTAGGTTATATCAGATTCGTATATTCGTGCCATTGATTTTTTTGGATTTTGGAATAGCTTAGTAGTTCAGTCTCTAGTTGGATTTTCGGAACCGAGCCGGCCCGCCGAGCAACCCGGCCTGTATGATCGGACGGGCCTGGATATAAATTCTAGCTCGTTTGGACCGAACGAGTTTGACCCGGCCCGGTCAACCGGGCAGAAAAACGCCAAAAGCCCGGCCCGAACCCGGCTCGAGCCCGGACTTGTACAAGTCTAAATGAGAGGCTCCTAGATGTGGATGATTAGAGGGGCTCATAAGAAGCATCAAGCATGATGGCTAGGATAAACTGTAGAGTCAACAATCATTTGGGTTGATAATGAGGGATCAATATATCAAATTGACTCTTTTGGGTTGAAAGAAAATTGTTTCATGTATTATAATGATAGCATAGATGATCATGCAAGAAATTTTGCAAATTAGTGAAGCACAAGCAAGAGGCTAAGCATGTTGTTCATACAATGATCAAAGGAAAGATTGCAAATCAAGACACGACACTTACACAACCACAAATTACCAAGTAATTTAGCCAGTCATCGAGGGAACACTATAGATAGACAGTTAGTTGAGAGATACCATACCAAGTTCCATGCATAACTGTTCGAAGGGTTCCATATTCAGTGCCTTGGTGAAAAGGTCAGCGATTTGATCCTTGGTTCTACAGAAGTCCATGGACACCAACCCTTTCTCCACACAATCACGTAAGAAGTGATGTCTTATCTCGATATGCTTGGTACGTGAGTGTTGCACAGGATTCTTGGAGATATTATAGCACTAGTATTGTCACAAAGAATGAGAGTAGAGTCAAGAAGAATACCATAGTCAATGAGTTGTTGCTTGATCCATAGGAGTTGAGTGCAACAAGCTGCGGCGGCTATATATTCGGCTTCTGCAGTTGACAAGGCAAATGAATTCTGCTTTTTCGACCCCCAGGAGACCAAAATGGCCCAAGTAACTGAGCCATTCCGGATGTAGATTTTATGTCCACTTTGTTCCCTGTGAATTCGGCATCTGTGTATCCAACTAAATCAAATTTGCCACCCCTTGGATACCACAGAAAAAGATCGTATGTTCACTTCAAGTATCTCAAAATCCTTTTCACTGCTTTGAGGTGTGTCTCCTTGGGATCAGCCTTAAATCAAGCACACAGACATACACTATACATAATATCAAGTCTACTATCAGTGAGATAAATAAGCGAACATGTGATTCTTTGATAGAGTGTTGGATCAACTCCCTTTTCATGCTCATCATTTCCCATTGGATTATTGGGAGATATGGGAGTTGTGAAGGGCTTTGCGTCAGACATTCCAAACTTCTTGATACACTCCCCGAGATACTTCTGTTGATGAACTCTTGTTCCATCTTCTCCCTGAGAGACTTGAATACCCAAGAAGAACTTTAGTTCCCTAACCATGCTCATCTCAAATTCACTGGCCATAAGACTTGATAAGTTTTGGACCAGTTTATCGTCAGTAGACCCAAAGATGATGTCATCTACATAAACCTGCACAACCAGAGTGTGCTTTCCTTCATTCAAAAGAAACAGAGTCTTGTCGACCTTCCCACGAGTGTAACCATGAGACATAAGGAACTGAGAGAGCCTATCATACCAGGCCCTTGGAGCCTGCTTAAGACCATACAACGCCTTGTCAAGAATGTAGACATGATCAGGTTGGGAGGCGTTTTCAAATCCAGGGGTTTGCTCCACATAGACCTCCTCCTTGAGAACTCCATTCAAGAAGGCGGTCTTTATGTCCATTTGTTGCAGTTTAAAGCAATGGAAAGATGAGTATGCAATGAGTAGTCGTATGGCTTCCAAACGAGCAATAGGGGCAAACGTCTCGTCATAGTCGATACCCTTTTGTTGGTTATATACCCTTTTACCACTAGCCTTGCTTTGTTCCTTGTGACCTGCCCTTGATCATCCAACTTGTTTCTGAATACCCACTTGGTTCCTATCACTGTTCTGTTCCCTGGACGAGGAACTAAATGCCAAACCTTGTTTCTTTCGAACTGATGGAGCTCTTCTTGCATGGCGTTTATCCAGTCAGGATCCTTCAATGCTTCTCTTACAGTTTTAGGTTCTTGCAAAGAAAGAAAAGAATTGAAAGCACAAAATTTTGCAAAGAAGAGCGAGTGCTATGAGGAATTCCCTTTCGAATGTCTGTAAGGATTAGATACACTGGATGATCCGTCTTCTGTTGGTAGTTCCTTATTTGCAGATTGTTGATGTCAAACTCGTCAGAGTCAACGTTACATGCAGTCGAGCTTTCACCATCGGTCCCTACAACAATGGGACCTTCACCAGTAGTTTCTTCAGCAATAGGACTTTCCTCATATGTCTCCACTGAATCAGGACTTGGGCTTTGTTCCTCCTGAGGGACCAGAGAGGAACCAGACGGCTGGGCACCTTCATCTGACTCAACATTGTCGACAGAGTCTTGAGTTCTTGGTGTTGATGGATCATCATGACTGTCTTGAGTAGGAGGGACCCCATCCACACCACCATTTTCCACAAGCTGAAAGCTGTCATCTTCGGAGAGATCGGTGTTCGAGGGAACACAGGTCGTTTGTGCCTGATAGGCGTTGTCGGGACACCTAAACAAAATAATCCTTAAAAACCTAACTAATGTAGTATGGTAAGCAAGGGTCGAATCCCACAGAGAATCAAGTCATATATCCTGTTTGCAAAATCATTCACCAATCGATAACAAAAACAAAGGTGGGGTTTTGTATGAATCTAACTAAGAAAACGATAAATAAAACATAGAAAGCTTGGCAAATAAATATCCACCTTTAGTTTGGTTGATCAATCATTGATTATTCCTAATTCTCAATCCTAATGGATGTCCTAATTCTCGTTCTAAATTAGTTACCAGTCCAACTAGTCCTGATAACCCTAACTATTAAACAATCAAGAAACTATCAAGATAAATCTAACAGCAGCAATGAATTCAAGAATAGATAGGTACATGCAAGTGTAGCAAACAGTCATACAATTGCATGCAATTAGTTCTCTACACAAACTAAGGGATCAAGATTCTCAAACAGTCTCCTCCAATCCTTAATAGTATGATCAATAACAATCTCAACAGGTTGTATAGAAAAGGCGAACCAATAGCATAATACTAATCTTGTCTACGTTGCCAGGCTAGAGGGAACTACTAATAACAATCTATTTGATATCCTAATCAACAAATCAAGGGAAATCGATATACGATCAATGAGATTAAGTACGAGAGAGAATTAAAACAATCATAGAAAAAGTAAAGGAATAATCTCAATATCAAATTCAAACCAACGCTTCAATTGTCTAGCCAAAAACAAAACAAAGAACTAAACTAAGAAAAGGGAAAAGATGAAGAAAGGTAGAACCCAACTTGGGGAGCACCCAACTTACAAAACTAATGTTCTAAAGAAAGAATATATAGACTTAGCTAAACCTAATTTCCATAAGATAGGAAATAAAATCTAAAAATAAATTAAATTAACCGGAATAAAAGAAATAAAAGAGAAAAGAAATAAAATAAAGTAGACATCGGACGAAAATTCCGAAGTGGGACTGCGGATTCGCTGCCGCGCCATTCCGCGGTCGCGGAAATGTGATTCTTGCTCTCGAACGGCTTCAGCAATGGGATTTTCCGCGGGCGCGGAAATGTCTTCTTTCGGCTCCGCGCTCTCACCTTCATCGCGGTCTCTCCGTGCTCATCCGCGGTCGCGGCTCCTCCTTCTTCGCTCGTGTGGCTTCTTCCTTCTATCTTCCTTGGTCTCCTCCAGTGGTCTACTCCTCGTCTTCAATAAATCTTTGTTTAAGCTCCTCCAAACCACCATATCCACACTTCTTCTCCTCAACTCCATATTCCACAATTGTGCTCTAAACCCATACAAATGGCACCCAAAACACCGGTAATAATTCCTAGATAAGAACTACAAAATAGTGCTGATCAAACTCCCCCATGCTTAAACCTTGCTCGTCCTCCAGTAAGCTAAAATAAACCTACTCCTCCAATCAAATCCCCAAGGTCTCAGGAAGCATAGAGAAACCATCTCCACTAAGAATTGCACCTAACATGAATCTCCAAGGCACCAATACACTAAGCTCAACACAATATACAACACAACACCTCACCAAGCAAATCACACACACCCAAGCTTAAAGGAAAGCATAGTACTTCCCCCAAGCTTATCCCGAACACCATAGAGTGAATAAAATATAATCCTAGCCTCCCATCTATCTTATTATGCCTCCTAGAGTGACCTACCCGAATCCTCCTTATACCACCTCTTCTTATGTCATCTGGCCAGGAAAAATGAGGAATCCTACTAATCACTCTTCTTCTTTTCACTCATTTTGCCAAGGCGCCCTTTCGGGTTTTCACCAAGCCACTCATTTCATTTTTTCAATAGATGGACTCACATCACTCTTGACCAATTATTACCCCATCCTAATGTTGGTCCAAGCCACCTGCTTATTGCATAAGCCGCCCTTTCAGGTTTTGGACTTATCCCAGGATTTCTATTTTTGCCTTTTTTTAAATTTTTGGCTTTTTCTTTATTTTCTCCTCAACGACATAGCAAGTATAGAATACTCCCCCATGCTTAAACATTGCATTGTCCTCAATGTAATGAAGACAAAAAGAATGAAGCACAGGGAAAGGTAAAAAAATAACTCACAAACGTCGTTGAGTTGGCTTGGACATTGAAATTGTTATTGGCGGTATAACGATGAAAGCTCATGTCTCTGGTGTTGCGTGGACGTCTTCAAAATCAATAGTCTTCTCCACCGTGCAACGAAAAAGATCCACTGTGGTGAATAGTAGAATAGCAAAGATGTCGGGGTTACACGGCCTTCTACGAACACATGGTGGAGCCTAGGTATGATCGTGGTGGGGGCTCTAGTGTTCCTCCTCCTCAGCTGTCAATTGTAGGGCCATCATCTTTGCCAAATAAAAATATGGGGTGAATGTCTCCTCCTTGACAACATGATACGCACCATCTTTCCAGGGAGAACTCGGACAGCTGGCCTTCGGTAGAGCTTTTTTTGTTTTTTGTTTTTCGAATTTGTTTTTACATCTTTTTTTTTGACGAACAGTTTTTTTTTTTTGACTAAACCCTAATTCGCCGCGGCGGCCGCGATCGCGGAAAAATTTCCGCGATCGCGGATTCTTCTCGAATTGTTTGCCACGGCCGCGGTGGCCAGGCTGCGGTGGCCAGGCCGCGATCCCGGTTTTTCTTCTGTTCTTCCTGCGGGTTAGTCGAAACACGAAACAAAAGTACGAAAACACAACAAAGAGGAAAAATAAACGATAAAGATAGTGTCTTGTTATCAAATCGGTAAACAAACAAACAAGAAAAATAAATAGATGGACTCACATCACTCTTGACCAATTATTACCCCAGCCTAATGTTGGTCCAAGCCACCTGCTTATTGCATAAGCCGCCCTTTCAGGTTTTGGACTTATCCCAGGATTTCTATTTTTGCCTTTTTTTAAATTTTTGGCTTTTTCTTTATTTTCTCCTCAACGACATAGCAAGTATAGAATACTCCCACATGCTTAAACATTGCATTGTCCTCAATGTAATGAAGACAAAAAGAATGAAGCACAGGGAAAGGTAAAAAAATAACTCACAAACGTCGTTGAGTTGGCTTGGACATTGAAATTGTTGTTGGCGGTATAACGATGAAAGCTCATGTCTCTGGTGTTGCGCGGACGTCTTCAAAATCAATAGTCTTCTCCACCGTGCAACCAAAAAGATCCACTGTGGTGAATAGTAGAATAGCAAAGATGTCGGGGTTACACGGCCTTCTACGAACACATGGTGGAGCCTAGGTATGATCGTGGTGGGGGCTCTAGTGTTCCTCCTCCTCAGCTGTCAATTGTAGGGCCATCATCTTTGCCAAATAAAAATATGGGGTGAATGTCTCCTCCTTGACAACATGATACGCACCATCTTTCCAGGGAGAACTCGGACAGCTGGCCTTCGGTAGAGCTTTTTTTGTTTTTCGAATTTGTTTTTACATCTTTTTTTTTTACGAACAGTTTTTTTTTTTTTGACTAAACCCTAATTCGCCGCGGCGGCCGCGATCGCGGAAAAATTTCCGCGATCGCGGATTCTTCTCGAATTGTTTGCCACGGCCGCGGTGGCCAGGCTGCGGTGGCCAGGCCGCGATCGCGGTTTTTCTTCTGTTCTTCCTGCGGGTTAGTCAAAACACGAAACAAAAGTACGAAAACACAACAAAGAGGAAAAATAAACGATAAAGATAGTGTCTTGTTATCAAATCGGTAAACAAACAAACAAGAAAATAAGTACCTTAGATTCCCCGGCAACGGCGCCAATTTGATAGGCGTTGTCATGACACCTAAAAAAAATAATCCTTAAAAACCTAACTAATGTAGTCTGGTAAGCAAGGGTCGAATCCCACAGAGAATCAAGTCATATATCCTGTTTGCAAAAACATTTACCAATCGATAACAAAGACAAAGGGGGGGTTTTGTATGAATCTAACTAAGAAAACGATAAATAAAACATAGAAAGCTTGGCAAACAAATATCCACCTTTAGTTTGGTTGATCAATCATTGATTATTCCTAATTCTCAATCCTCATGGATGTCCTAATCCCTGTTCTAAATTAGTTACCAGTCCAACTAGTCCTGATAACCCTAACTATTAAACAATCAAGAAACTATCAAGATAAATCTAACAGCAGCAATAAATTCCGGAATAGATAGGTACATGCAAGTGTAGCAAACAGTCATACAATTGCATGCAATTAATTCTCTACACAAACTAAGGGATCAAGATTCCCAAACAGTCTCCTCCAATCCTTAATAGTATGATCAATAACAATCTAAACATTTTGTATAGAAAAGGGGAACCAATAGCATAATACTAATCTTCTCTAGGTTGTCAGGCTAGAGGGAACTACTATTAACAATCTATTTGATATCTTAATCAATAAATCAAGGGGAATCATATACGATCAATGAGATTAAGCACGAGAGAGAATTAAAACAATCATAGAAAGAGTAAAGGAATAATCTCAATATCAAATTCAAACCAACGCTTCAATTGTCTAGCCAAAAACAAAACAAAGAACTAAACTAAGAAAAGGGAAAAGATGAAGAAAGGTAGAACCCAACTTGGGGATCACCCAACTTACAAAACTAATGTTCTAAAGAAAGAATATATAGACTTAGCTAAACCTAATTTCCATAAGATAGGAAATAAAATCTAAAAATAAAATAAAATAAAATAACCGGAATAAAAGAAATAAAAGAGAAAATAAATAAAATAAAATAAAGTAGACTTCGGACGAAAATTCCGGAGTGGGACTCCGGATTAGCTTCCGCGCCATTCCGCGGTCGCGGAAATGTGATTCTTGCTCTCGAACGGCTTCAGCGATGGGATTTTCCGCGGGCGCGAAAATGTCTTCTTTCGGCTTCGCGCTCTCACCTTCGCCGCGGTCTCTCCGTGCTCATCCGCGGTTGCGGCTCCTCCTTCTTCGCTCGTGTGGCTTCTTCCTTCTATCTTCCTTGGTCTCCTCTAGTGGTCTACTCCTCGTCTTCAATAAATCTTCGTTTAAGCTCCTCCAAACCACCATATCCACACTTCTTCTCCTCAACTCCATATTCCACAGTTGTGCTCTAAACCCATACAAATGGCACCCAAAACACCGGTAACAACTCCTAGATAAGCACTACAAAATAGTGCTGATCAAACTCCCCCATTCTTAAACTTTGCTCGTCCTTGAGTAAGCTAAAATAAACCTACTCCTCCAATCAAATCCCCAAGGTCTCAGGAAGCATAGAAAAACCATCTCCACTAAGAATTGCACCTAACATGAATCTCCAAGGCACCAATACAATAAGCTCAACACAACATACAACACAACACCTCACCAAGCAAATCACACACACCCAAGCTTAAAGGAAAGCAGAGTACTTCCCCCAAGCTTATCCCGAACACCATAGAGTGAATAAAATTTAATCCTAGCCTCCCATCTATCTTCTTATGCCTCCCAGAGTGACCTACCCGAATCCTCCTTATATCACCTCTTCTTATGTCATCTCGCTAGGAAAAATGAGGAATCCTACTAATCACTCTTCTTCTTTTCACTCATTTTGCCAAGGTGCCCTTTCGGGTTTTCACCAAGCCACTCATTTCATTTTTTCAATAGATGGACTCACATCACTCTTGACCAATTATTACCCTAGCCTAATGCTGGTCCAAGCCACCTGCTTATTGCATAAGCCGCCCTTTTGGGTTTTCGACTTATCCCAGGATTTCTTGTTTTGCCTTTTTTTTAAACTTTTGGCTTTTTCTTTATTTTATTTTTTTTCTCCTCAACGACATAGCAAGTATAGAATACTCCCCCATGCTTAAACATTGCATTTTCCTCAATGTAATGAAGACAAAAAGAATGAAGCACAGGGAAAGGTAAAAAAATAACTCACAAACGTCGTTGAGTTGGCTTGGACATTGAAGTTGTTGCTGGCGGTATAACGATGAAAGCTCATGTCTCTGGTGTTGCGCGGACGTCTTCAAAATCAATAGTCTTCTCCACCGTGCAACCAAAAAGATCCAATGTGGTGAATAGTGGAATAGCAAAGATGTCGGGGTTGCACGGCCTTCTACGAACACATGGTGGAGCCCAGGTATGATCGTGGTGGGGGCTCTAGTGTTCCTCCTCCTCAGCTGTCAATTGTAGGGCCATCATCGTTGCCAAATAAAAATATGGGGTGAATGTCTCCTCCTTGACAACATGATACGCACCATCTTTCCAGGGAGAACTCGGACAGCTGCCCTTCGGTAGAGCTTTTTTTGTTTTTCGATTTTTTTTTTTACATCTTTTTTGTTTTTTTACAAACAGATTTTTTTTAATTTTTTTTTTACTAAACCCTAATTCGCCGAGGCGGCCGCGATCGCGGAAAAATTTCCGCGATCGCGGATTCTTCTCGAATTGTTTGCCACGGCCGCGGTGGCCAGGCCGCGATCACGGTTTTTCTTCTGTTCTTCCTGCGGGTTAGTCGAAACACGAAACAAAAATACGAAAACACAACAAAGAGAAAAATAAACGATAAAGATAGTGTCTTGTTATCAAATCGGTAAACAAACAAACAAGAAATTAAGTACCTTAGATTCCCCGACAACGGCGCCAATTTGATAGGCGTTGTCGTGACACCTAAATAAAATAATCCTTAAAAACCTAACTAATGTAGTCTGGTAAGCAAGGGTCGAATCGCACAGAGAATCTAGTCATATATCCTGTTTGCAAAAACATTTACCAATCGATAACAAAGACAAAGGGGGGGTTTTGTATGAATCTAACTAAGAAAACGATAAATAAAACATAGAAAGCTTGGCAAACAAATATCCACCTTTAGTTTGGTTGATCAATCATTGATTATTCCTAATTCTCAATCCTCATGGATGTCCTAATCCCTGTTCTAAATTAGTTACCAGTCCAACTAGTCCTGATAACCCTAACTATTAAACAATCAAGAAACTATCAAGATAAATCTAACAACAGCAATAAATTCCGGAATAGATAGGTACATGCAAGTGTAGCAAATAGTCATACAATTGCATGCAATTAATTTTCTACACAAACTAAGGGATCAAGATTCTCAAACAGTCTCCTCCAATCCTTAATAGTATGATCAATAACAATCTCAACAGGTTGTATAGAAAAGGGGAACCAATAGCATAATGCTAATCTTCTCTAGGTTGTCAGGCTAGAGGGAATTACTATTAACAATCTATTTGATATCCTAATCAATAAATCAAGGGGAATCATATACGATCAATGAGATTAAGCACGAGAGAGAATTAAAACAAGCATAGAAAGAGTAAAGGAATAATCTCAATATCCAATTCAATCCAACGCTTTAATTGTCTAGCCAAAAACAAAACAAAGAACTAAACTAAGAAAAGGGAAAAGATGAAGAAAGGTAGAACCAACTTGGGGATCACCCAACTTACAAAACTAATGTTCTAAAGAAAGAATATATAGACTTAGCTAAACCTAATTTCCATAAGATAGGAAATAAAATCTAAAAATAAAATAAAATAAATTAACCGGAATAAAAGAAATAAAAGAGAAAAGAAATACAATAAAGTAGACTTCGGACGAAAATTCTGGAGTGGGACTCCGGACGAAAATTCCGGAGTGGGACTCCGGATTAGCTGCCGCGCCATTCCGCAGTCGCGGAAATGTGATTCTTGCTCTCGAACGGCTTCAGCGATGGGATTTTCCGCGGGCGCGGAAATGTCTTCTTTTGGCTCCGCGCTCTTGCCTTTGCCGTGGTCTCTCCGTGCTCATCCGCGGTCGCGGCTCCTCCTTCTTCGCTCGTGTGGCTTCTTCCTTCTATCTTCCTTGGTCTCCTCCAGTGGTCTACTCCTCGTCTTCAATAAATCTTCGTTTAAGCTCCTCCAAACCACCATATCCACACTTCTTCTCCTCAACTCCATATTCCACAGTTGTGCTCTAAACCCATACAAATGGCACCCAAAACACCGATAACAACTCCTAGATAAGCACTACAAAATAGTGTTGATCAGTGCCTGCCCATTGTTACCAGCCATGACAGATTCATCGAAAACCACATGAATGCTTTCCTCTACCTTTCTAGTCCTCTTGTTGAACACTTTGTAGGCCTTGCTATGGAGAGAATATCCTACAAAGGTTCCTTCATCACTTCTTGGATCAAACTTCCCAAGAGAATCCTTCCTATTGTTGTGGACAAAGCACTTGCAACCAAAAGTCCGTAGATGAGACACATTCGGCTTTCTTCCCCTTATGAGTTCATAGGGTGTCTTGTTCAACAACGGGCGAATGGTTGCTCTGTTCAGCACATAACAAGCAGCATTCAAGGCTTCGGCCCATAAGCTCATAGGAAGACCACTAGAAATAAGTAGGGTACACGTCATATCCTTTAGAGTCTTGTTCTTCCTTTCCACAACACCATTTTGTTGCGGAGTCCTAGGTGCTGAGAAATTGTGACTTATGCCATTGTTCCTACAGAGGGATAGAAAATGAGAGTTCTCAAATTCTATCCCATGATCAGTGCGGATGGACCCCAAAGACTGTCCTATACTCTTCTCAACTAACTTGAGCCAAGATTCAAACTCAGCGAACACTTCATCTTTTGATGACAAAAAGAGGGTCCATGTGTACCTGGAAAAGTCATCAACAATAACAAACACATATATATTTCCACAACGGCTCCTTGTGCGCATAGGCCCACAAAGATCCATGTAGATTTGTTCCAGAGGACGAGTTATGATTACTTCTTTCTTAGATTTAAAAGAGGACCTTACCTTCTTACCTTTGGTACAAGCATCACAAACTTCATTACTCGTTGCTTCAATCTTAGGAAGACCATTGACCAGTTCTTGTCTATGAAGTTTGGAAAGAAGTTGGAGACTTGCATGTCCAAAGCGCTTGTGCCACAAGTCTGTCATCATAGCGATAGACGACAGACACAGTTCCTTCTCAGGGATAAATACAGGATCAACTTTGTAGACATTGTTATCACAAATCCTTTTAAGCAGAATTTTCCCTGTACTTATACACTCAACATAACAATCGTCGGTAGTAAAGACTACCCTATTTCTCTTGTTTTGACACAGTTGAGCGACACTAAAAAGAACAAATCTGAGATTATGCACGAGTGTCACGTTATCCACAGTTATATGGTTAGAAAGCCTTGCTTACCAAGACCACAAACTTCTCCCTTACTCTTATTTCCAAAAGGTTATTGAACCTCCGGAGGCCTGTTGAAGTGAGGCAAACCAGCTTTTGTTCCCTGTCATATGACTTGAGCATGCACTATCGAAATATCAGGATTCTTTCCTCACTTCAGACTGTATTAAAAAGATTAGTTCTTACAAACCCAGACAAGCTTAGGCTTTCTGGGTGTGGGAGAAACATATTTGATCTTAGAAAGTTTTTCGTTCATTTTTTTTTTCTAGCAATACGAGCAATTTCCTCATTGTGTTTCTTCAGGAGGCACTCTTGTTTGTAGTGACCGGAGTGACCACAGTACCAGCAAACCCTATGACACTTTAGATCCACATACTTGCTCTGTCCATGCCAAATTGGCTTGTTAGCAACCCTAGAATGAAAATCAATATGATTGGGCTTACCGTTTTGTGCTTGCTTTAGCCAAATGGAATGAGCTTTCTGTCCATGGTACCAAGGTGTGTTCCCATCAGTCGAATTCACACAGTTTTTACGATTGTTCCCTCTAGAGGAAATTGCCCTTGTTTCTCGCACAGACTGTTTTCCTTCGACTTCAGGGCTTTGAGACTTGGTGTCGTCAACAAGAAGCTTAGGTTGGTAACCAATTCCAAAGTGAGGCACAGGTTTCTTCTTTTCATCTTTGGCTGCTACAAACACAATTCCTTTTGACTATTCCTTCTGTTCTTCACTGAGCTTAGACAAATCACTAGACAACTCAGAGTCATCCAGACTACCTTCAGTCTTTGTGTCATTAGATTCTTCTATGGCCATCAGGCAAACATCCCTTGAATGAGAGGATTCTTCATCATCTGAGTCAGAATCTCCCCAAGTTGCAACCATTGCTTGTTTTCCCTCACGGACCAGAGGAAGACCTTCCTTTTTCTTGAAGCAGTTTTTGTCAAAGTGTCCCTTCTTTTGGCAATGATAGCAAACGACATCCTTCAGGTCTTTGTTCCCTTTCGAGGGAACGAGGGGTGCGTTTGTTGCGAGACCATATTTTTTTTGCATTGCTCTGGTGATGAGAGCCACATCTTCATCTCCGTCTTCATCTTCAACTTGAGACAAGTCGAAGGCACGTTCAACCTTTAGAGCAATGTTTTGAGCCTTCTCTACTCCTTTCTTGTTCATTTTGTGGTTATAGATAGAGGTGTTACTTTCAAGTTTGGCAACAACCTCTTCCATAGTGAGAGTTTTGACATCAGTCTAGGAGTAAAGGGCTAGAGCAATCGCATCCCACTGAGAGTTGAGGCCTTGCATGAAGTGATGAGTGAGCTTCCAGTCTGGAAGCTCTTCACCAAGGAACTCCAGTTGACTGACTATCCCCTGAAACGTGGAGTAGAACTCTTGGATGTGTTCACCTTTTCCTTGGGACATTTGATCATACTCCTTCATTATTGACAGAATACGATTCTTTTTTACATCTTCATTTCCGTGATGGAGTCGTCTTAAGGCTTCCCAGATCTATTTGGCAGTTTTGTAACCAATGATCTTCTTGAGATCAGCAAGGAGCAATGCCATATGGAGTATCTTCTTGGCTCTGCTATTTTTTTCTCCAGCTTTTTCTAGTCTTCATCAGTATAGTCAGCCCTTAGTTTTGGCTTTGTAGCATCCTTCTCATTTGGGATAACAATAGGGTCAACTTCAATGATTTTCCATATTTGACCATCAAGGGAACAAATATGAGATTCGATTTTCTCAACCCACCAATCATATTCTCCAGCCTTTAGTACTGGAGGCTTCCAGAATTAATCACCAATAGCATTACTTGACGACATCTTTCTTGCAAAGTATTAACGAAAAACAATCTAGAGACCATGCTCTGATACCAATTATTGGATCGTTAGAGTTACGTCTGAGGGAACAAATGCTTTGTTCCCACAAAAGGTGCAGCGGAATAATATAGCAAGAAATACAGTAATTAGAACTCACGATGTATAGTGGAAACCCTAATCAGTCAAATATCACAAGGACAGGGCCAGATCTTATTCAAGACGTTAACAATCGTTAAGTTGTCAGATTCTAGGTGAATGTTGTTAAGGCCTAATTCCTAGGCTTTAACTAGTGCATTTCTGAAAGGAAGAGTTTCTGTTTTTAGAGGGGTTGAGATACCACACTTTTATATTACCTCATTGTTATCTCTCTCATAAAAAGTACAATTAATAAGTTATTGTTGCTTCTTCAACAAGATCTGATACGATTGCTCAATAGCTAAATTTCAAATAGGTTTTTGACAAAATTTTCCATTGAATATTTGATTTAATTCGATCTAAAATCTTATAAGTCTATCTAAAAATTAAATTAACATGAAATAAACAAAAGTCAGCATTTCATATAAAGAAGAAAAAAAGTATTCCCTGAATCTCCATCGATCTTTCACTTTGGTCGTCATTAATTGACAAAGAGGAATTTTTATCGTCTATTGCAATCTTAGGTATTAAATCTAAAATTTCCTATGGTTTTTCTAGTACGTGCCCATGGGCACATGCTAACAAGTTAAAATAGGAAATTATCTTTAAAATATTCCCTAAAAGAGAATGTATAAACCCTTAGCAAAAAAATTAAACTAAAGGCTAAAAAATAATTGCTAAAAATGGAGTTCTTAGAGTGTGCTCATGGGCACACACTAGAAAAAACCAATTTCTTATACGTACTTTTATAGTTTCAAATTGAGATGAATTTGAAGAACCAAAGCTTTAAGTGTTTGACATCAATCTTTACTTAACACCTAAAGATAAACAAGGACAATCAAAGTAAAATCAAAATTCAAGTAATAAAAATTACATCAGCTATCTCGTGAAGAATCATAAAACACATTAGATTCATTAGAAAGCATGAAATCCATACACAATTGATAAAAGAAACCCTAATTCATCCTCAAAACCATAAATTGAATTTAGGATTTCATGCTTTGTAAATATTGTTGGGAAAAATACGCAACTTTTCCTATCGAACAAATTAATGAGAGTATGAAATAATAGAGAAAATAACACACAATAATATATAGAAGATTGTGTTTATATCTCTAAATCTGTTTATACTAGAAAGATAACTAATGTTTACAATATGCAAATAACTCATAGCCCAATTTCTCCCTTACAACAAAATCTCTTAAAAAAGCTTTCCTACTTTTTCCCTCTTTTGTTTTTGGAATTGGATATAAAAAAATGAATTACAAAGAAAGTTTATATAGGCAATACATTTAAATAGTTGATGGATTTACGAAATGCTCTCATTTCAACTTACTAATTTATGAGATTCTCAAAATAAGAGAGGATGAGAGCATCCTTCTTATTTGCCACTAAAATAGCATATGACTATTTCTTAACAATCTCCCACTTGAAGACTGATTTCAATATGTCTTCACACCTCACTCTATGTAGTAGAGCATTCTGGTCTCATCTCTCTTGTAAGCCAACTGAAGTTGAGCACAACTTTAATTTATCCATCTTTACTGTCTTTGTCAACATATCAGCAGAATTCTTGCTTCCTTGGATCTTCTCCAATTTTAACACTTCATCTTCTAATAAAGATCTGATGAAATGATATCAAAGTCTAATATGCTTAGTTCTATAATAAAATGTTGAATTATTTGCCAAGTGTATCGCACTTTGACTCTGTACAACACATTATTCTCCTACTTGAATCCTAACTCGGTTAACAAACCTTAAAGCCATATCATGTCTTTACTAGCTTCAGTCACTGCTACATACTCTGCCTCTGTAGTGGATAGAGCTATAATCTTCTGTAGTTGCGACATCCAACTCACAGTTGTAGTTCCAACAGTGAATATGTAACCTATGGTGCTTTTTCAGTGATCAACTTCACCTCCAAAGTCCGCATCTATATAGCCTTGTACTTTTAGTTCACTCTTACCAAAGTACAAACACTTCTCCGTGGTGCCTTTTAGATACCTTAAAATCCATTTCACTGCTTCCCAATGAGCCTTTCTTGGATTTGACATGTATATGCTAACAACTCCCATTACATGTCCAATATCTGGTCTTATGCATACCATCGCGTACATCAAACTCCCAATGGCTGAGGCATAAGGAACCTTGGCCATTATATCTCTATCCTCCTCTGTCTGAGCGGACTGATCCTTGGATAAGCGAAAATGACTTGCCAATGGTGTACTAACTGGTTTAGCCTTATCCATGTTCAATCTTTCTAAATCACGGTTGATGTACTCTGATTGAGATAACTGCAAAGTCCCCATGTGCTTATCTCTAGTAATCTGCATCCCAAGAATCTTTTTCGCTGGACCTAAATCCTTCATGTCAAACTCCTTTGACAATTGTTGCTTCAACCTTCTAATATCATCAATATCTGAACCTGCTGCTAGCATATCATCAACATAAAGTAGTAAAATGATATAACTAGACTACTAGCTTTTGAAGTAACAACAATGATCAACATTGCACTTCTACAAACTTTCTTTGTGCATGAAGTCGTCAAACTTTTTATACCACTTTCTTGGGGCTTGCTTCAGGCCATACAAACTCTTCTTGAGTTTACACACCATGTTCTCTTTTCCACTCTCCGAGAAACCTTCTGGTTAATGCATGTATATCTCTTCATCTAAATCTCCGTGAAGAAATGCAGCTTCACATCTAATTGTTCAAGATGAAGATCTTCAATAGCAATAACACTCAACACTGTTCTGATAGTATTAAACTTCACGACAAGAGAAAATATCTCAGTATAGTCAACTCCTTCCTTCTGTTGAAACCCGTTGACTACTATTCGAGCTTTATATCTCTTAGAACCATCATTCTCATCTTTTATTCAGTATACCCATTTGTTGTGAAGTGCCTTCTTTCCTATGGGTAACTCAGCTAGCTCCAATGTCTGGTTTGAAATCAAAGATTGCATCTCATCTCTCATTGCAAGCTCCCACTTGTTTGCATCACTAGTCTGGCATGCTTCATCATAGCATTCTGAATCTCCTCCATCTATCAACATCAAATAATTCATGTATCTCATGTTAGGCACATGAGGCCGAGAAGACCTTCTCAATGCAGGAGCTGGAGGTTACAGTGTATCTGACGGGTGCACACTACTTTGCCCGAGTTCTTCTAGCTCACGACTTGTTACAAACGGTACTGTCATAAGACTATCTGGAACATAATCTTCTTCTGCAAATATTGGCCAACTCTGCCCTGCATCACCATCTTCTATTTTATGCCTATCTTTATACATGATTCTTTCATTGAAAATCACATATCTGCTATGAATCACCTTCTTATTTTCATCATCCCATAGGCGGTAGCCAAATTCATCACCACCATAGCCGATGAATGTGCATTTCTTAGATTTTGAATCAAGCTTTATCTTGCCTTGATCACTAATATGCACATATGCTACACAACCAAAAACTTTTAGATGTGATAATTTTATCTTTTTTCCGCTCCATACCTCTTCTGGTATTCGTTGCTCTAATGGACTGGATGTACCTCCATTGATCAAGTAAGTTGTTGTATTGATTGCTTCTGCCTAGAATGGCTTTAGTAGACCTGATAGTATACGGATACTTCTGACTTTTTTGGTCAATTTTTGGTTCATACACTCAGCTATACCATTTTGTTGAGGTGTACCGGACATTGTTCTCTTCATTCGGATTCCGTGCTCATAGCAAAAGTTTTTTAATATGGTATTAACATATTCCCCACCATTGTCGGTTCTAAGCTTTTTGACTTTCCCACATGTCTCATTTTCAACCATAGCCTTCCATCTCTTGAAAGCCTCTAAAACTTCAGATTTATATTTTAGAAAGTAAATCCATACCTTCCGAGAGCAATCATCGATAAAAGTCACAACATAGTGTTTTCCACCAACAGATGAAATAGTCATCGGTCCCCAAACATCTGAGTGAACAAGCTCTAACCTTTGTTTATTTGGGGTTCTACTATTGGTCTGAAAGCTTACCTTCTTTTGCTTTCCTAATATGCATCCTTCACACATGTCTATCTCAACTGATCGTAGACCTGGAAGTTTCTCTTTTGAATGCATCACTTTTATCCCTTTCTCACTCATGTGACCTAGTCTCTGGTGCCACAAATTGGAATTTTCATTTCCTTCTGCAAATGCAATTGAACAACACGCACCTGCTGTCATGTAAAGAGTGCCGCTCTTTTTACCATGAGCAACTGATGAGGGGTTTGTCGTAGACACCTATCAAATAAACCTCAAAAACCTAACTAACGTAGTAGGGTAAATAAGGATTGATCCCACAGGGGGGTAAGCAATCTTCCTATATGCAAATGTTGTATGCCAATAGTAACAAAAGGGGGGATTTAGGTTTGTATCAAGTAACAATGTAAATCAATGCAAAAGATGTAATCAATGGGTGAGAAGTAACTTAGTCAGACAAATATCCACACTTCAGTTTGATTGGTTAATCTTAGATTATCTCCAATTCCTACCAATGAATATTCATATTCCGGTCTTATGTATAAAGACAGGTCAACTAGCCCTGAAAATACTTACCATTAAACAATCAAGAAACCATCAAGATTCAATCTAACGGTAGCAATAAGCATAGGAATTAAGCAGGATACATGCAATACTTAACAACTAGTCAGTACTCGACATGTAATCAATTCTCTTCACAATAAACATTCACAACTAGTTCCTGTAAATCATGGTGGCTACACAAGACAAGGAATTTCAACTAGAAATATCCAAACCCTAGCAATAGAAAATCACTAATATCAACTAGATGATCAGACTAGTCAAATCAGCAAGAATCAAT
The DNA here is from genome assembly GCA_027886185.1 of Rheum nobile. NCBI lineage: Eukaryota > Viridiplantae > Streptophyta > Magnoliopsida > Caryophyllales > Polygonaceae > Rheum > Rheum nobile. Next base: position 1,580,332 of record WOAB01000717.1, on the reverse strand, counting down.
GGGATGAAGCACAAAGAGAATCAATATAATCAAAGGAAAGGAAATAGAGTTATAATCTCACAACCAAATACAAACGAAGGCTTCAATCGTCGGACTAAGCAATGGTTGCTTAGTTCTTCATAGTCTTCAAAGCATAAAACTCTAAGGGAACATAATGAACGATAATGTGATGATGAAAAGGCTGCTAACAAAGAGAGGTAAAATAGCCTAGCAAAACCTAATTCCTAAGATAAGAAATAATATCTTCCTAAAAGGAAATTAAACGAAATAATAAAGAAATAAAACAAAACAGATCTCAGATGAATCGTCGACGCGCTCCGCGCCAGTAGTAATACAGTAACAACTCCTAGTTACGCACTACAAAGTAGAGCGTATCAAATTCTCTCGTGCTTAGACCTTACTCGTCCTCGAGTAAGCTAATAGAAACCTACTCCTCCAATGAAATGCCCAAGGTCTCAGGAAGCACACCAAACAATCTCCACTAAGAACTGCACCTAATCATGAATCTCTAGGGCACCAACAAAATCAACACAGCACACAAGCTTCAAGGAAAGCAGAATACTTCCCCCAAGCTTATCCCGAACACTATAGAGTGAATGTGATCATCTAATCCTAGCTCCAGTCTATCTTCTTATAACTCCCAAAGTGACCTACCCGAATCCTCCTTATAGCTCCAACACTTATGTCACCACACCAGAAAATATGAGGAATCCTAATAATCACTCTTCTTCTTTTCACTCATTTTGCCCAGGCGCCCTTTCGGGTTTTCACCTGGCCACTCATTTTTTTTTTCATAGATGGGCTCACCATTCCTCACATCACTCTACAACCTCTTATTACCCCAGCCTAATGCTGGTCCGGTCACCTGCTTATTGCCTAAGCCACCCTTTCGGGTTTTCAGCTTAGCCCAGGATTATTATTTTTTTCTTTCTCAGACAACTAGCAAGTATAGATCACTCTCCCATGCTTAAATATTGCATTGTCCTCAATGTAATGAAAGACTAAAAGATGAAGCACAGGGGAAGGCAGAAAAGTACTCACGACCGTTGCCGAGGTGGCTTGGACTTGGACGTTGGTGCTGGCGGTAAATCAGTGAAAACACAAGTCAATGGTGTTGCGGCGGTCCTACTCAAGAAAACTCCACGTGCAACCAAATAGATCCATTGTAAGGAGAAGTGGCACATCAAAGAACGGGGTTGCACGGGCCTTCTATGAACACAGATTCGGAGCCCTAGTGTAATCGTGTAGTGGGCTCAGTCGCTCCATATCAATAATCATATATGCAGTTGGCTCTGGAACTCCTCCTCATCAGCTGTCGAATGTCGGGCCATCAACGGTGCCAAATAAAAATGGTGGGCTAATGTCTCCTCCTTGGCAGCATGATGCGCGCCATCTCTCGTAGTAAAAATCGGATAGCTGGGCCGCGATCGCGGTTGTAAGGCCGCGGTCGCGGTGTATTCAATTTTTATTTTTATTTTTGTTTGATTTTTTTTCACATGAGGAGACTTAAAGTGGTAAAACCGCGGTCGCGGAAAATTTTCCGCGGTTGCGGTTTTGCGTCTGTTGCTCTGCTGATGTTGTCTTCGAAACTCCAACCTACAGTTTAGTCTAAAAACGAAACAACAATAATGTAAACTAGAAAAGAAAAGAAAAGAATCACATACCTCGGGTTGCCTCACGAGCAGCGCCTTGGTTACTGTCGTGGCTCGACATAGTGCCCTTCAAATCAGTTTGGGTTGTCCATACCAACCGAACACTTAGGATCACAATGAGGGGGTGTCTCTTTGCATCATCAATGTTGTATTCGACCCTCACCCCATCAAACTCCATGGTGAGTGAACCACTACTCACATCGATATTTGTGTTCGCCGTTTTCATAAACCGCCTACCCAACATCACAGGGGCTGCATACTTATCTTGTCCCGTATCCATCACAAAGAAATCGGCAGGGAAAATAAGCTTATCGACCTCTACTAGAACATCCTGCACGACTTCTTTGGGATACACAGTAGACATATCCGCCAATTGAATCACCGTCCCTGTCTTATGCAATGGTCCAAGCCCCAAATATTCATACAGCGAGAGAGGCAACACGTTTATAGATGCACCCAAATCCAGCATGGCTTTATCAAACGTGGTGTCACCTATCTTGTAAGGAATGCTAAACATGACAGGGTCGCTGCATTTCTGGGGCATCCGCTTTTGCAGCATAGCGGACACATTCTCATTCACCTAGACCTTCTTCTTCGTTTTCTCTGTTTTCTTCCTCTTAATCTTGCATAATTCCTTCAAAAATTTTGCATAACGAGGAATACTCTTAACCAGCGTGATCAACGCAATGTTTACCTCGCAATTACTGAAGGTTTCAAAGATCTCCTTGTCGTTCTCCGACCTTCTAGTATCCTTCAGCGCCTCAGGGAATGGTATGGGTGGCTTAAGTGAGCCGAGCGGAGGAAAATATGGACGAACGTAGTCATCTTGGACGTCAACAGGGAAACCGCGGTCGCGGTTTGGGACCCGCGGTCGCGGTTCTGCTTCTGGAGATTCTGGGCCATCAGTGGACAAACCGCGGTCGCAGTTTGTCGTTTGGAATTTTCTGGCGTCTCTAGGGGAAATCCGCGGTCGCGGAAAATTTGCTGCGGTCGCGGTTGGTGATGCTGCTCATCCTCCAAAATTTTGTTGTTCTGCAGTGGCTCTTCTGTGGGCAAACCACGGTCGCGGTTTCTCATCTGCAGCCTCCGTCACTTCCTTCATTTGCGTTCCACTCCTTAGCGTCATCGCACTGACGTTTTGCACTGGATTCAATTCTATCTGTGATGGGAGTTTACGCGCGTCCCTAGCCTCCAGTTTGCTCACAGCTAGAGAGATCTGTCCAACCTGCTTCTCCAAGTTCTGAATACTGGACTTGGTCTCATGCTGAAATTGTATCATGTTGTTCTGCATGGTGGACACCGTCTGAGTAATACCGGTAATGCACTGTGCAAGAGATTTGATCTGATCGTCAACAGACATAGATCAACTGGAATCTTGGCCTTGAGGTCTAGGCTCGTATTGCGGTCTGAACTGTTGTTGTTGACCTCCAGGCTGTTGAAATTGTTGTTGGCGTGGTGGAAACTGTTGTGGCCTCGGGTGGAACTCCTGGTCATCACGGCCCTGAGGAGGATTCTGTTGGTTCCCGTACCTCAAATTAGGGTGATCTCTCCACCCTGGATTGTAGGTGTTGGAGTACGGGTCATATCTTGGCCTTGGAGGGCCGAAACCTCCTATAGCGCTCACTTCAGCAGTGGGTTCTTGCAGGATTGGACATGCATCTGTGGGGTGCATCGTGTCATAGCATATTCTGTAGGACTTGACTTGCTGCTGGTTGCCTTTCATCATAAACCTCCTCATCATCTCCTTCATCTCAGTCATCTCAGAAAGTAGTGAGGATGATGGCTGAGAGTCTGCGGCCTTAACTGCTTGAGCGCTTGCTCACTTGCTGAATTGCCTTGAGCCCTCATATAGCTTAAAGAATATCTCAAAAGTTGCCGCCGGCGTTTTGTTGAGAATTTTACCGCCACATGCTGCGTTCACCATCATGCGCTCATCATCTAGAAGTCCACCATACAAATATAGAACGAGGTCTTGGTCAGAATAACCATGGTATGGACAGCTTGATATCAACCTCTTGAACCTCTCATAATACTCATACAACGTCTCAGTAGCATGATGTTCGATGTTGATAATGTTCATCTTCAATCTATTGAGCTTCGTTGCAGGGAAATACTTATCCAGGAAGGCTTTCTTCATCTTCTCCCATGTATCTATGCTTCCTGGGGCCAAATAATAGAACCAATCATTGGCTGCATCCTTCAGAGAGAAAGGAAAGGCCCTCAGCTTGATCTGGTCCTCAGTAATGTTCCTTGGCTTCATGCTACTGCAGACAGCGTGAAATTCAGAGAGATGCTTGTTGGGGTCTTCTCCATTCATCCCATGGAAGTGGGGTAGCAAATGAATCAACCCAGATTTTAGCTCAAAATTCACGCCATCATCCAACTCCGGAAACTGCACAGCAAGCGGCTGCTGCTCTAGATTTGGCGCAGTCAACTGCATCAAAGTCTGTTCCTCAGCCATATCAAGTTGCTCACGAACTTCTCTGTGGTTCCTGGAAATTGTTCGCTCGATCTCTGTATCAAGATCTAAGATTGGAGAGTCAGTAGCACGGGTGTTGACCATAAGATAGGTCCATACAATAGTTAGCACACAAACAAACAAACAAAAAAACAAACAAACAAACAAACAAACAAACAAACAAACAAACAAACAAACAAACAAACAAACAAACAAACAAACAAACAAACAAACAAACAAACAAACAAACAAACAAACAAACAAACAGGAGAAATTGAAACTTTGCCTCCCCGGCAACGGCGCCAAATTTGATGAGGGGTTTGTCGTAGACACCTATCAAATAAACCTCAAAAACCTAACTAACGTAGTAGGGTAAATAAGGATCGATCCCATAGGGAGGTAAGCAATCTTTCCATATGCAAAGGTTGTATGCCAATAGTAACAAAAGAAGGGATTTAGGTTTGTATTAAGTAACAATGTAAATCAATGCAAAAGATGTAATCATTGGGTGAGAAGTAACTTAGCCAGACAAATATCCACACTTCAGTTTAATTGGTTGATCCTAGATTATCTCCAATTCCTACCAATGAATATTCTTATTCCGATCTTATGTATAAAGACAGGTCAACTAGCCCTGAAAATACTTACCATTAAACAATCAAGAAACCATCAAGATTCAATCTAACGACAGCAATAAGCATAGGAATTAAGCAGGATACATGCAATACTTAACAACTAGTCAGTACTCGACATGTAATCAATTCTCTTCATAATAAACATTCACAACTAGTTCTTGTAAATCGTGGTTGCTACACAAGACAAGGAATTTCAACTAGAAATATCCAAACTCTAGCAATAGAAAATCACTAATATCAACTAGATGATCAGACTAGTCAAATCAGCAAGAATCAATGGGATGAAGCACAAAGAGAATCAATATAATCAAAGGAAAGGAAATAGAGTTATAATCTCACAACCAAATACAAACGAAGGCTTCAATCGTCGGACTAAGCAATGGTTGCTTAGTTCTTCATAGTCTTCAAAGCATAAAACTCTAAGGGAATATAATAAACGATAATGTGATGATGAAAAGGCTGCTAACAAAGAGAGGTAAAATAGCCTAGCAAAACCTAATTCATAAGATAAAAAATAATATCTTCCTAAAAGGAAATTTAACGAAATAATAAAGAAATAAAACAAAACAGATCTCGGACGAATCGTCGACGCCCTCTGCGTCAGTAGGGAAATCTACGACCGCGGCCAAGCTTCTGTGCCCGCGGTTCTGGCTCTGCCGCGATCACCTGCTTCTTCCGTGCTCGCGACCTTCTCTGGTAGTGGCTTCACCTTCATCTTCAATGTCTTCAAAGTATGCAGTAAAACCCACCATATCACTATTTCTTCTCTAAAACTCCATTCTCCTAAATTGTGTTCTAAACCCATACAAATGGTACCTAGTAATACAGTAACAACTCCTAGTTACGCACTATAAAGTAGAGCGTATCAGCAACTAGGGGTGTTCATCTGGTCCAGACCGGACCGGATTTTTTGAAAATGGTGGACTGGAGACCGGACCGTACTGAATAGGTTCGGTTTCGGTCCGGTCCGGTCTAAGACCAGATTGGACAGGACTTTATTTTTTTTTTTAAAAAAATCTTATTTAAAATCTATAAAAAATATCTATAAAACATATATACTCCTAACTTATTAAATTTAAAAAAAATCTATAAAAAAAAACATATAAATCTCCAAAAAAACATATAAAACATATAAATTAAAAAAAAAATTAAAAAATCCGGTCCACCGGTCCAGACCGGATTTTTTCCGGGTTTGGACCGGACCGGACCAGAACCGGATTAAGAGAAAACCTTGGACCGGAGACCGGACCGGAATTTCACCGGTCCGGTCCGGTCTTTTTCGGTCCGGTCTTTTCCGGTCCGGGCCGGGCCGATTTTGAACACCCCTATCAGCAATTGTCATTGAACCCTTTGAAATTTTCCAATTATCACCATGGAAGGTTGTAATGTAGCCTTCACTAGCCAATTGCCCTACTGATATCAAGTTCTTTCTTAGTTCCGGAATGTGTCGAACATCCTTTAGCTCCCAAACAAAACCGTTTAACTTGATCTTTACTACACCATTTCCAACAACTTTGCAAGGTTGATCATATCTAATCCAAGGTATACGTTCCCAAGGTTTCCCGAGGCATAACTCTCGAAGAATTCTTTCTTCGAAGTGGCATGAAATGATGCTCCAGAATCTAACACCCAAGATTCTTTCTTGTTCTCCAAAGAGCATATCAACACATCATCTTCTTCTGAGATAGAGGTTACATTTGCCTCTGCCTTCGTCTTTGGGTTCTTCAATGAACTCTTGTATTGATTTTTGTAGTGTCTGGTCTTTCCACAATTCCAACACTTGATTGTCTTCGAGCTAGAGGAATTATTTGGGTTCCTTGATTTTGACCTCTTATCTCTTGATCTACCATGATAGTTTGATCTTCCGTGTTCATTCCCTCTCGTTGAATTTCTTCATCTTGACTCTGTGTGCAAAAATGAAGAGGTTGATGATTCACCCGACCCTCTTCGTCGGTTCTCTTCACTGAGAACCAGATCACGAACATCATCAAATTTCAACTTATTGCTTCTTGACGAGCTACTCACAGTCGTGACGATAGCTATCCAACTATCTGGAAGAGATGACAAAAGTATCAATGCTCGTACTTCTTCATCAAATTCAATTCCAATAGAACTCAATTGGGTTGTTATTGTATTGAGTGCATTCAGATGTTGAGCTATCGATGCGCCTTTCGTCATCCGTAAATTGAATAACCATCTCATCAAATGAACTTTGTTAGAGGTTATTGGCTTCTCATACATATTGCAAAGGGCTGCCATGAGACCTGCTGTGGTATTTTCCTTTTGTTGAATTCCTTAGGTTTTGACGGTAACAAACATTCAACTAATCTGGTAACTAAGTGTTTCAGGAACAAAACAGTTGTCTCAGGGATCCATTACAGCAAAGGAGTGCAGAGGGAACAAAGCGATCTCCACATGCTTTGTTACCTCTCAAGGAACATCATTGACGAACAACGCTCGAGCTGTGAACGGAATGAAGGATTTCTAGCGTTGTAACACCCCCAAATACTACCTTGAAAGTATTACCGCCAGTGACCTCAGATTTCACATCTGAAGTCACCCAAGGCTTAACCATTTTATATCAACCATTAAACACACCGATAATATTAAATATCATAACATTTTATTCAACCAAAGTCTCGGATTACATCTGTAAAAATCCCAAATATAATCTGAAATACAGAATTCATTTCAATACAGTGGAAGTCTTTTGATAAATAACATAAGGGTCTTGATCGGAGCGATCTCACGCCTAGGATCTTCAACCTTGAGAAAACTTTTAAAAACTCCATCTGCCTTCATCGTCGCGTACTAGCCTTCACAGAAGGGAAGTTTTCCTGATGTACCGTATGAGACGGATGACACCAGCCAACCATGCAAGGGAAATAACCGGTTGGTTAGTCTAATGAAAGACTATGAAAGGGTAAAACAGAAAGGTTCTAAGTAGTCGTATTAGGTTACACCCATCGCTTCTCGAATGAAAGCCGATGACGATAGTGAACCTCAATACTTCTACGGAAAGATACAGAACATAATGATCAAGAGAAGACTCCAAAAGATCGAGTCTTAGGGAAACGTATAAAGAGAAGACTCCAAAAGATTGAGTCTTATCGGAAAGTATGACAAATGTTTGGGAACGTTATAATTTCACACAAGCTTTTAAAAAGACTTGACCATTTGGGTCCACGACCAACCTCACCGCGCAATGCGAATTCAGATTTGGAAGGAGGACTTACTCTAATCGAAGTCCGAACGGTTTCCACGTTGTACTCCCCGCCCGAGGGTATATTAATTATGTGCATAATCGCACTTATCTTATTAAATTCCAAAACATACATTTACGTTACAAGTTTTTAAGATATTGGAGGGAATAAATTCTGAATGTATCTCATCGCGAGAGATATTGGAGGGAATAAATTCTGAATGTCGGCACCAGCTGTGTGCACCTACCCTGAGTAAGGGTACAGTCATGACCATAGAGAGTACTAGGGCAAAATCCGTCTAATACCAGTTATAAAGAAACGACTAGACCTCGCGAGGTACATAGTGTCCCTATGAATACTCGTTCTAACTAAACAGTTAAAACCACACAATAGTCCATACCAATACCATCATGGTAATTACAGATATATAAGCGTTGTTTCTAGCAGTATATACAACCTATTATAATGTCATATTTTAATCACATACGTTTATAAAAACTGTTCCCAAACGAAAACAATATTCATTCTATTTTAATTAACAATTAAAAGCAATTGATAATTAACGAAAACACGGAATGATGAGCAAGAGCGAACCGCCACTTGCCTTGATCGAGACGAATGAACGAATGATGACGGGTTCCTGGGTCCGAAACTGGGAACATAATCGGATTACAGATTCCTACGACAACGAACCCACAACGAAACCCTAGGTTAGATTCGATAATTAAATAATACGAATCTAAGGAAACAAAAGAACGAGGGTCCCATCCGTGACCGGATTGTCCAAGGCCACGATCGCATTTGCCAAGGCAAACCGCAGTCACGGATGTCTGGACATCGTCCGCGGTCGCGGATGTTCATGTCCGCGGTCGCGGCCATGAATCCGACAACCCTAGCGAACTAAATCCTCATCGGCGAAGACACGATGAGGCTTCGAACGAGAGGGCTTCGATTCCCTATTCCACGCCGCTTCCAACGCACCACCACTCGACCACGAAAACCACTGGCGAGCAAACGAGAGCACGAGAGAGAGATTGAGAGCTTGAGATCTGGATGCCGAACCTCCCCCATCGATCCACCTTTTATAGCCATTGAGGAGGCTAGGCGAACCGCTCCAGATCCCCTCCCCCCCCCCCTCGGCGAATCGACGGTCAACCAACCGGCGAGCCATTGAAGACGATGCTCGAAGCGTTTTCCGCGGTCGCGGAAAAATGCCTGTTCGCGAGGCTGACGACGCTTCATTTTCTGCGGTTTCGGAAATCTGCCGCGGTCGCGGAAAAGGCCTATTCGTGTCCTTTTGCCCGGGAAACAATTGAACACGTGATAAAATCTCGAAATAATTAATATTTGTACCCAAACAAATAATGCTCAGGGAATTATTACAGAGATAATACGCGTTACGGAAATTCTGAACTTCGCCAAATGCGAAACAATTACAAAACGAGGGTTGGGAAAATTACCCAAATACCCTTACTAAAAATGAGGGGTATTACAAGCGTGACGATTATGGAAACTATCTTGGAAGATCACGCGATCAAGGAAAAGGAATCTCGGCTGGAAGGATATTGCCGAAGAGAAGATTTGGAGAGAGAATCCGAATGTGTTATCTTAGGAAATCTTTCCTAAGATAATATATTTGGAAAGAGAAGAATTCTATCTTTAACCGATTATGTTATCTTAGGAATTTCTTAGATAATATAGGCTGTTAAGATTATATTCTCCATATAATATCTTCTTGTTACCTAGTTTAAAAAGATATTTTTTTATCTTGTTACGATTAGGGTTTTAGTCGAGTTGTATTTATAGGAGTGTGGATTCATTTCTATGGACGACGACCACGACGACGAACTGAGAGCATTTGATTAAGAAGAAAAAGAGAGTGAAGTGTTTGTGAGTCTTAGATGGATGAGTTCGTATTCATCGTTGTAGAAGAGAGTTTCAAATCTAGGTGAGAAGTCTAGTGTTTGAAGTCCAGGATACAAGTGTAATCGAACAAGAAATCAATAAGACAAGTAGACGCTTCAAAATCCTCTCAAGCGAGAAGCTTGAAGGTAGTGGTTTTTCCTTGATTAGTTATTTGACTGATTGGGGTTTCCACTATACATCGTGAGTTCTTTCCTTATATTTTTTGCTATATTATTCCGCTGCACCTTCTGTGGGAACAAAGCCTTTGTTCCCTCAGACGTAACTCTAATGATTCAACAATTGGTATCAGAGCCTGGTGTTCTAGATTGTTTTCGTTAAAGACTTTGCAGGAAAGATGTCGTTAAGCAATGCCATTGGAGATTCATTCTGGAAGCCTCCGACTCTGAGAGTTGGAGAATATGATTGGTGGGTGGAACAAATCGAGTCTCATATTTGTTCCCTCGACGGACAGATATGGAGAATCATCGAAGTAGGCCCCATAGCTATTCCAAATGAGAAAGATGCCACAAAGCCAAATCCAAAGCCAAAGCCAAGGGTGGACTACACGGATGACGATTGGAAAAAGCTGGAGAAGAACAGCAGAGCCAAGAAGATCCTTCACATGGCTCTTCTTCCCACTAATCTCAAGAAGATCATCGGCTACAAAACCGCCAAGGAAATATGGGATGCTCTAAGACGTCTCCATCATGGAAATGAAGATGTCAAGAAAAACAGAATTCTTTCCTTGATGAAGGAGTACGATCAAATTTCTCAGGGAAATGGTGAGCACATCCAAGATTTCTATTCCAGGTTCCAGGGGATCGTAGGTCAACTGGAGTTCCTTGATGAAGAGATTCCAGACTGGAAGCTTACTCACCACTTCATGCAAGGCCTCAACTCTCAGTGGGATGCGATTGCTCTCGCTCTCTACTCCCAAACTGATGTCAAGACTCTTACTATGGAAGAGGTTGTTGCCAAGCTTGAAAGCAACGCCTCTGTCTATAACCACAAGATGAACAAGAAAGGAGAAGAGAAGGCTCAAAGTATTGCCTTAAAGGTGGAACGTGCCTTTGACTTATCTCAAGTCGAAGATGAAGATGAGGATAGTGATGAAGATGTTGCTCTCATCATTAGAGCCATAAAGAAGATATGATCTTGAAACAAGGACACGCTGAGTTCCTCTGAAGGGAACAGAGACATGAAGGATGTCGTTTGTTACCACTGTCAAAACAAGGGACATCTTGCCAGAAACTGCTTCAAGAAAAAGGGAGGTCTTCCTCCGGCTCATGAAGGAAAGCAAGCAATGGTCGCTACCTGGGGTGATTCAGACTAAGATGACGAAGAATCATCACACTCTAGGGATGTCTGCTTAATGGCCGTAGAAGACACCGATGAACCAAAAGGTGGTCTGTACAAGGATAAGGTAACTGAATCTGATCTCATCTCAAGCTTGAAAAGTAAGTCAAAAGAAAGCTTAATTTTCTTCATTAAGAAACTTGTTCATGAGAATAGTCTTTTCAGTGAGCAAATTGAAGAAAAGGATGAATCGATCTCATGTTTGATCGAAGAAAACAAAGGTTGGGCAGAAAAAGTGCTCAAACTTGAGAAAGTTTCATCCTCTTCTCCAAGTCTTTGCATTGAGTGTCCTAAACTCACTGAGAAGATCATGTCTCTAGAATCCTCGGTTTCCTCACTTGAGTCCGAGTCATTAATGTTAAAACTAGGTAATGTAAAAATATCTAGTGATCTATCTAAACTCAATGAGGAACAAAAAGAAAAACCAAAAGGTATAGTGTTTGTTGTAGCCAAGAATGAAAAGAAAAACAGAAAGGAAGGAAGTACCTCGCTTTGGAATTGGTTATCAACCTAAGCTTCCTGTTGATGGCATCAAGTCTAAAAGTCCTGGAGTCGAAGGAAAACAGTCAGGACAAGAAAAGGGGGAAAGTTCCTCGAGAAGGAACAATCGCAAAGACTGTTCAAATTCGACTGATGGGAACAAGGCTTGGTACCATGGACAGAAGGCTCATTCCATTTGGTTAAAACAATCTCAAAATGGTAAGTCCAATCATTCTGATTTTCATTCTAGGATTGCTAACAAATCAATTTGGCCTAGACAGAGTAAGTATGTTGATCTAAAATGTCAAAGAATCTGTTGGTACTGTGGTCACTCTGGTCACTACAAACAAGAGTGCCTCTTGAAGAAACACAATGAAGAAATTGCTCGTATTGCTAGGGAGAAGATGAATGCTAAACCTCCAGAAATCAAATATGTTGCTCCCATACCCAGAAAGCCTAAGCTTGTCTGGGTTCGTAAAAACTAACTCTTTCTATACATGCTGAAGTGAGGAAGGTTCCCGGTATTTCGATAGTGCTTGCTAAAGTTACCTGACAGGGAACAAAGGATGGCTCACCTCACTTCAACAGGCCTCCGGAGGTTCAATAACCTTTGGAAATAAGAGTAAGGGAGAAGTTTGTGGTCTCGGTAAGGTAAGGCTTTCTAACCATATCACTGTGGATAATGTGACACTCGTGAATAATCTCAGGTTTGATCTTTTCAGTGTGGCTCAACTGTGTCAAAACAAGAAAAATAGGATAGTCTTTACTACTGATGATTGTTTTGTTGAGTGCATAAGTACAAGGAAAATTCTACTCAGAGTGATCTACGACAACAACGTCTACAAAGTTGATCCCGCTTTTATCCCTGAGAAGGAACTATGTCTGTCGTCCATCGCTGGGACAACAGACTTGTGGCATAAGGGGTTTGGACATGTTGATCCCAAAGAGACACACCTCAAAGCAGTGAAGAAGATTCTGAGATACTTGAAGGGAACAGACATTTTGTGTCTGTGGTATCCAAGGGGTGGAAACTTCGATCTAGTTGGATACACAGACGCTGACTTCGCATGGAACAAAGTGGACAAAAAATCTACATCAGGAATGGCTCAGTTCCTTGGACCATGCTTGGTTTCCTGGGGGTCAATGAAGCAGAATTCAGTGACTATGGGTTGGTGTCCATGAACTTCTGCGGAACCAAGGATCAGATAGCTGATATCAGATAGCTGATATCATACCTAGTTCCGTAAGGAACTAGGTATGATCTCTCTAAACTGATTGTCTATCTCTTGTGTTTCCTCGATGATTGGCTAATTAACATGGTAAAGTGTGAAAGCTTAATCATCATGTCTTGATCTGCATTCATTCTCTTGATCATTAGTTGAACAACTTGCTTAGACTTCTGCTAATACTTCACTTATGTGCAAAATTGCATGCATGATCATCTATGCCATCATCATACTACATGAATCAGCTTTCTTTCGGCCTAAAAGAGTCAACTTGATGTATTGATCCCACATTAAAAGCCCAAATGATTGTTGACTCTACAGCTTACCCTAGCCATCATGTTTGATGCTTCCTATGAGCCCCTCTTACCATCCACATCTAGGAGCCTTTCATTCATGATTAAACATTATTAAAAATTCTCGTATATGATTCTGTGTGATGTTCTGTGTACCCTCTCTGGTAACGCTACCCCCGCATCACACTCTTCTACCTTTTCGGAAAGACGAGAATACGAATCGTCGCCTCTATGGTCTGTGGCTGGAAGTTGACTGGTATGATGTGTAATGATGGATTGCAACTGCGTGATGTTTGTTGCACTCGAGATTTTGTGGGATTTGATGGTTTTGGACAGAATCTTTTACAAGATTTATTTTTGAAAGATATCTTCTTGGTTGTGATCTTTGATATGAAAAAGAAGGAAAGAAGAAGATTGAGAGCATTATCCTTAGTACTTGAAAAGATATGAAAGAGGATTCTCGTGGTTTCTCCCCTCCTATCTATATGGCGACCTCTGTATAGTTGTCCTATTGCTACCCTGTATTGTTCCAAAAAAAAATAAAAAAAAAAAATGGAACACCACAAGGTATACAAAGAGGGGACCAATGAATCTTTCTTCTACTGGCGGTTGGATACTCGTAACCTGCATAAGAAGTAGTTTGTGTTGCAAGAAGGTATTAGTTGGGTCAAGGTTGAACCTGAGATGCAAGCTGATATGGATGAGGAAGGGTCTGACGGTGCAGACTCTGAGGGGGAACAAAAAGATGAACTTGATCTGCAAAGGACCGTGAGGAGTTTGTCTCGCGCAATATCTATGTTGGCAGAACAACAAAGGTGTCTTATGGAGTAAGTGCATGCTTAAATTGCTAATCATATTTTCGGCTCCCTCTGCAGGCACCAGTGGTCTTGATTCGTCTTTCTCTGGCTAACCAATCCCTCTCTTGTTCCCAGCACATCTATCTCCTTACCGCCTTGTTTTTCTTGTCTCTGTTTCACATGGTTGTCTTGATTGGCATGTTCATCATTTGTGATTTCTGTGCGTATCTAGTGTTGTCTTTGCATGTGGTCTATGTGTGTGTGCTTCAATCTAATGCAAAAGGGGTTGTTTTGCTTATCTTGCTGTGCTTATTTTCTCTCGCTCTTTACTTATGTTTTTGATGATGCCAAAAGGGAGAAAATGACTGGTAGCCTCAGTTGAGGGGGAACTAATCCGGTTTCATATGTTGCTAGACTGAGGGGGAACTACTATGCCTAAGTGTGGAACTTTCTCTTCACAACTGTCTTTATCTCATGTGTATGTTTTATTGTCAAGGATGTTTGTCACCATCAAAAAGGGGGAATATGTTGAATTCCTTAGGTTTTGATGGTAATAAACATTCAACTAATCTGGTAACTAAGTGTTTCAGGAACAAAACAGTTGTCTCAGGGATCCATTATAGCAAAGGAGTGCAGAGGGAACAAAGCGATCTCCACATGCTTTGTTACCTCTCAAGGAACATCAATGACAAACAACGCTCGAGCTGTGAACGGAATGAAGGATTTCCAGCGTGACGATTATGGAAACTATCTTGGAAGATCACACGGTCAAGGAAAAGGAATCTCGGCTGGAAGGATGTCGCCGAAGAGAAGATTTGGAGAGAGAATCCAAATGTGTTATCTTAGGAAATCTTTCCTAAGATAATATATTTGGAGAGAGAAGGATTCTATCTTTAACTGATTATGTTATCTTAGGAATTCCTTCCTTAGATAATATAGGCTGTTAAGATTATATTCTCCATATAATATCTTCTTATTATCTAGTTTAAAAAGATATTTTTTTATCTTGTTACGATTAGGGTTTTAGTCGAGTTGTATTTATAGGAGTGTGGATTCATTTCTATGGACGACGACCACGACGACGAACTGAGAGCATTTGATTAAGAAGAAAAAGAGAGTGAAGTGTTTGTGAGTCTTAGAGGGTTCAGTTCATATTCATCGTTGTAGAAGAGAGTTTCAAATCTAGGTGGGAAGTCTAGGGTTTGAAGTCCAGGATACAAGTGTAATCGAACAAGAAATCAATAAGACAAGTAGACGCTTTAAAATCCTCTCAAACGAGAAGCTTGAAGGTAGTGGTTTTTCCTTGATTAGTTATTTGACTGATTAGGGTTTCTACTATACATCGTGAGTTTGTTCCTTATCTTTCTTGCTATATTATTCCGCTGCACCTTCTGTGGGAACAAAGCCTTTGTTCCCTCAGACGGTCCAACACCTTTGCTATGTTAAAAGCAACATTGCGGGATAACGTTAATCGAATAACTCCAAGGGCTTGTCTATCAAGAAGATTCCAATCTCCATCTTTCATACCCTCTGGCTTCTTATATGAGAGAGATTGATAAAGATTTTTCTGATATAGGTAATCTTCAATCTGCATCTTCCAAAATCCGAAATCTACACCATCGAACTTCTCGAGTTTTACCTTTCCGTCGTCTACAGTCATCGTTCCTACTCAAATCTGACTTTATTTGGATCGTTTAGAATCAAATGCTTTGATACCAATTGTTGAGAAAAATACGCAACTCTTTCTCTCAATTAGATTAATGAGAGTACGAAATAACAGAGAACATAACACACAATAATATATGGAAGATTGTGTTTATATCTCTAAATATGTTTATACTAGAAAGATAACTAATGTTTACAATATACAAATAACTCATAACCCAATTTCTCTCTTATAACAAAATCTCTTAAAAAGCTTTCCTGCTTTTTTCCTCTTTTGTTTTTGGAATTGGATACAAACAAATGAATTACAAAGAAAGTTCATATAGACAATACATTTAAAATAGTTGATGGATTTACGAAATGCTCTCATTTCAACTTACTAATTTATGAGATTCTCAAAATAAGAGAGGATGAGAGCATCTTCTTATTTGCCTAGCATATGAGTATTTCTTAACAATTGGGTGGTTGTCCTCGGCTTACCTCAAGCTCAGTTTGCTTTATTCAGTCTGGAAATTTAATTGAGGATACAAGTGGCTGAGAAAGAGGAGCGGTCAAGCTAAGGAATTTTAGAATAATCTATTTTTTTTGGAGGATATTAACATTAGAAACAAAACTAAATGTGTTGTAAGTTAGATTAGGATGTGATGATAGACATTTATATTTTAACAATTAGATCTATAAGAGAAATAATACTAAAGGGAGTAAATTGAATACGATTACCAAATATGATTATAGACTTATCATAGAAAAATGAATTTACCTATATATACAGTATTGAAAATAGAAACTAGTTTTGTACACATCAACCATTTAACTATATCACGTAGATAATTTTAGGTTATAGTTACTATTCTACCCTTCTTAACTATAGTTTATTACTTTTACTATTTTTTTACATTTCATTTATACTAAAATTACCTAAATTAATTCTTTTAAGATCTTCTTGCTCCGTGTTGAATTCCTTAGGTTTTTGATGGTGACAAACACCCTTGACAATAAAGCATACACGTACGAGATAAAGACAGTTATGGAGAGAAAGTTTTTCCACTAAGGCAGTATTAGTTCCCCCTCAATTCAGCAACATATGAAATCATGTTCTGTTCCCCCTCAACCAATGCTACCTGTTATTTTTCCCCTTTTGGCATCATCAAAAACATAGGTAAGGAGATAGAGAGAAAACGACCACATCAAGATGAGCAACACCCCCTTTTGCATTAGATTGAAATGCACAAACATAGACTGCATGTAAAGACAACTACAAAATAAGTAAAGATAACACATATGATCAACATGCCAGTCAATGGAAACACATGAGCCAGAGACAAAGAAAATCAAGCAGTAAGGGATAAATGTGCTAGGGAACAAAAGAGGGATTGGTTAGCTAGAGAACGACGAATCAAGTACCACTGGTGCATGTAGAGGGATCTGGAGTATGAGTAGTCGTTAGAGCACGCACATCCTCCATAAGTCGCCTTTGTTGTTCTGCCAATCAACGATATTGCGCGAGACAAACTCTTCACGACCCTTCGCAAATCTGTTCCCCTTCAGACCCAACCAGCACCTTTTTGCAACACAAACTGCTTCTTGTGTAGCTTACTAGCATCCAACCGCCGGTAGAAGAAAGATTCATTTGTCCCCTCTTTGTGTTCCCTGTGGTGTTCCAGTTTTTTTTTTTTTAAAACAGCACACGAGAGTAAGATGACAACTTTGCAGAGAACGCCATAGATAGGAGGGAAGAAAACACAAGAATCCTTTTTCATATCTTTTCAATTATTAAGGATAATGATCTCAATCTTCTTCTTTCCTTCTTTTACCAAAGATCACAACCAAGAAGATATTTTCCAAAAATAAATCTTGTAAAAGATTCTGTCCAAATCCATCAAAGCCCACAAAATCTCAAGCGTAACAACCATCACGCAACCACCACATCACCTTTTATGCACGAACACTTCTCAAGCAGTTGCAAGCCATCATTACACATCATACCTGTCAAATCCCAGCCACAGACCACAGAGACGATAATTCGTATTCTCGACTTTCCGAAAAAATAGAGGAGTGTGATGCGGGGGTAATGTTACCAGAGAGGGTACAAAGAACATCACACATAAATATATACGAGAATTTTTAATAATGTTTAATCATGAATGAGAGGCTCCCAGATATGGATGATAAGAGAGGCTCATAGGAAGCATCAAGCATGATGGCTAGGGTAGGCTATAGAGTCAATAATCATTTGGGCTTATAATGAGGGATCAATGCATCAAGTTGACTCTTTTAGGCCGAAAGAAAGCTGAATCATGTATTAACAAGATAGCATAGAGAATCATGCATGCAATTTTGCACATTAGTGAGGTATTAGCATGAGTCTAAGCAAGGCGTTCAACAAATGATCAAGAGAATGAATGCAGATCAAGACATGATGATTAACCTTTCACACTTTACCATGTAATTTAGCCAATCATCGAAGGAACACAACAAATAGACATGTGGTTAGGGGAACAAACCAGGCTTCATATGGAACTGAATGTAAAGTTCCCCAACAGGTGTCCTAATGAGAAAATTGGCGTTTGATTCTTTTGTTCCATGAATTTCCTTGTATGTCAATCTTTCTCCACACAGTGATGTCTTTTCTAGATGTACATGGTACCTGAGTATACAAACACAGAACACTTCAGTCATTAAGTCCTTATCCACATATCCATTTCTTTTACCTTTGTCACCAGGCCTTTGAGTCTCAAACATTCCTACAGAAGTGAGGTGAGACTTTCTTTGTTCCCTGTCAGGTAACTGAACTTAATACGAGTGAAATACCGGGAATTTCCTCACTTTATCCTGCACAGAAAGAGTTAGTTCTTTGCGAACCCAGACAAACTTATGCTTTCTGGGCGTAGGAGCAACATATCTGATCTTTGGAGGTTCAACATTCATTTGCTCCCTTGTAGTACGAGCAATCTCCTCATTGGGTTGCTTCAGAAGGCACTCTTGTTTGTAGTGACCAGAATGCCCGCAATACCAACAGACCTTGTGGCACTTTAGGTCGACATACTTGCTCTTGCCAGGCCAAATTGTTTTGTTAGCAATCCTAGAATGAAAGTCAATGTTATTGGACTTACTGCTTTGGGATTGCTTCAACCAGATTTTATGAGCCTTCTGTCCATGGTACCAAGCCTTGCTCTCGTCGGTCGGTTCTGAGCTGTCTTTGCCTTTGTTCCCTTTAGAGGAACTTTCCCCCTTTTCTTGCACTGGCTCTTTTCCTTTGACTTTAGAGCCTTTTGACTTGGTTCCATCAACAGGAAGCTTGGGTTGATAGCCAATACCAAAGCGAGGTACCTCCTTCTTTTCAGGCTTCTTTTCATTCTTGGCTGCAATAAAGACAATACATTTTGTCTTGTCCTTCTGTTCCTCACTGAGTTTGGTTAGATCACTAGAAAGTTTTGCATTTCCTAGTTTTAGCATTAATGACTCAACCTCAAGTGAGGAGACAGAGGACTCTAGAGAAAAAGAGAGTGAAGTGTTTGTGAGTCTTTGAGGGTTGAGTTCGATTCATCGTTGTAGAAGAGGTTTCAAATCTAGGTGGGAAGTCTAGAGGTTGAAGTCCAGGATACAAGTGTAATCGAACAAGAAATCAATAAGACAAGTAGACAAGTAGACGCTTCAAAATTCTCTCAAGCGGAAGCTTGAAGGTAGTGGTTTTTCCTTGAGAAGCTAGTTTTGCCAATCAGGGTTTCCACTATATATCGTGAGTTAGTTCGTTATCTTTCTTGCTGTTTTTAATTCGCTGCATCTTCTATGGGAATAAAGTTTTTGTTCCCTCAGATGTAACTCTAACGATCCAACACTCCGCCACTGTATATGATTTTTATAATAATTTAGCAAAATTCAATCAGGACACTAGAACGCATGCTAGCTAGGTACGTAATAACTAAACTGATATGATAAGTTATTGTTTTTGGGAGGATCCTGTGAAGATGATTTTTTTTGTGAAAATGATAAGAATCGTGGGCCGTGAGATCGAAAAAAATTAATCAAAGAGCTATATCTCCCTATCATTTTAATTTCAATAATTCGGATATAAAACACATGAGCGAATTATAAGCCCAAACACGTATTTTGTGGTAAAATCTAGAATGGCAGTGTGCGCGTTTGTTTTTAGGGAGAATGTTCGCACCGTGAAATTCTAGCCTTGTACCGCTTTTTGGATGCAAACAGATTGTGCCCAAAAAGAGACAATTTCTTTAAAAGAAAAATGAATTTTTGAAAAATGATTTTTAAAGATTATTGAATCGGTTTTTTATCTGAACCGGTTCAGTTGGGAGCAACGTAAAAAAAATGCGGAAAAAAATGGGCGCAACATCGTTGTGCCTAGAAAAAAAAACGTTTGTATTTAAATCAACAAATTTATTTCATATTTAAGATAAATTTACTACATACTCATCGCATTATATCTATCCTGCTATTTTATATGATTTGAAAATTCAAATACCTAGTAGATTTGTATATTTGTGTGCGTTTGACTATAATAATAATAGACGTTTTCAAGTAATCAGGGTTACATGGCTATAAATTCGTTTGTATCATGAGGTTTCAATATACTTTTATTCATCTAAAATTCATGTGCATTTCTCCACCAATTCGTTTGATATTAACTGTTTGTTTTTATTATTCTCGATATAACTATGGTGATATCCTATAGTTATATACTATGATTATATCTTATAGTTATATCCAATTTGCTTATATCTTATGGTTATATTTTATAGTTATATACGATGGTTATATCATATAGTTTTATACTATGATTATATCTTATAGTTATATCAAATTTGGTTATATCCTTGTAGTTATATCCAATTTGGTTATTACTATAGAATATAACCAAATTGGATATAACTATAAGGATATAACCAAATTAAATATAGAAGCATTAGCAAAAACTACCAGAATTTGATAGGTCCTTTGCAAAAATATCAACTTTTAAAAAGTATAGCAAAAATATCATAAAGGTGCAAAATTTTATTAGGAGAAAAAGATAAATTCATCTTATATATCTTTACTTTTTCATTTTGATAAAAACGCTACTTTTAAAAGCCATAATTATACTTATGAATTAATAACCTGGTTTAATTCTCAAATCCTCTCTGCAAATGGGGTTGCAGGAGATTTCAAATGAAAAGGGCAAAAAACCCCTAGATCTGTTTAACGCAAGAGAAATCTCCGATTCATCACACACCGTCTCCCCGAAATCAAAGAACGGGATCTCCGGCTCCGGGAAGTAGGATCCGCCTGTGCTCGGAATCCGACCATGAGCTCGGAATCGCCGACCATGAGCTCAGAATCCGCCGACCAGAGGAGTGGAGGGGCTTGTAATCGCCGACCATGAGCTCGGAATCCGGCAAATCTCCGTCTCCACCGCCTTCTCCTTCATCAACGCCCTGACCGCCGCCTTCCCCCGCCTCCGCCGTCGAGTTCCAGGAGCCCGCCAGCGGCCTCATCATGAAACCCCTGCTGGACTTGTAGAGTATAGTACAGACGCTTTCTGTGTCCCCAAAGTCCGAGCTCGAGCTTAATTCCTACTGTTTGGTGCTCCAGCTTTGTGCTGAGCAAAGGTCGCTGACAGACGGCCGCCAAGTTCATTCAGTCATTTCGTCGAACGGGTTGAAGGCAGAAGATGTCCTAGGTGCAAAGCTCGTGTTTATGTACGTCAGTTGTGGGGATTTGGTAGAAGGATATTTGATCAGATTGCAAATGAGAAGGTGTTTCTCTGGAATTTCTTGATCAACCAGTACTCGAGAGTTGGTGATTTTGAACAAGGTGTACGTTTGTATTATAGGATGAGAGATATGGGTATTGAAGCAAACTCGTACACGTTTTCTTGTGTTTATAAATGCTTTACTGGTTTAGGCTGTTTGAATGAAGGTGAAAAGGCTCATGGGTGTTTGTTGAAAATGGGGATTGGTGATTATATTGTTGTTGCCAATTCTCCGATCGCTTTCTACTTCAAATGTGCAAGGAAGGTGTTTGTTGAATTAACTGACCGGGATAAAATGAATATTGCTCTGAAATGTGAAATTGGCTAATATTTGAAAATTTTGTGATATAACAGAGCATTTACCTGATTTCGTATACATGTGGTCTGACTTCGTACAAATATGACCTGGCAACGTACAAGTGTGCCTTGTTGTGATATTTTAATTTGTTTGAGATGCTTTTGTTACATAATAGAGCATTATGTACTTTATCAGGACATATTTGTACGAAGTCAGACCACATGTATACGAAGTCAGGTCAATGCTCTGTTATATCATAAAATTTTCAAATGTTAGTCAATTTCACATTTCAGAGCAATATTCACTTTATCAGGCCATATTTGTACGTTGTCAGGTCATTACTCTTTTATATTAACTAACTTTAAATTTGAAACACTTAAATTTGCATTTATTAGTCGTGATTCTCGTTGAATTGATAACCACTCATAATATTTACGAGTTTTGATAAGAGAAATATGCCTTAACCCACCATTCATAATGTAAGTGGTTCTGTAATAAGAGAAATATGCCTTAATTTCTTCTTATCAACTTTTTTATGAAAACAACAAGCAATCAACCTCATAGCCAAAATCCTCTCTTTGACAGAAAATAACTACACAAAAAGTACCACCAGCATTTCATATACAGAGAATAATGTACAAGAAGAAACATGCATTTCAGCAGAAGCAGTGAAAAATTAATCAGGCATTATAGATCTCAGTTAAGGAGAATATTGTACTCACATTCATATAAGAGGAAGTTGACCAAGTCTAATTGATAATGACCCTTAAAGAGAATTCAAACTCGAGTTTCTGTCTCCATAGACAGTTAAGAGTATTGATCAGCGTATTGGAAACTATGAAAAGGAAAGCTAATGGAAAAGCTGGTGGATAACAAGCAAGAATAAGAGGTATTTATGCTACATAACAGAGCATTATGTACTTTATCAGGCCACATTTGTACGAAGTCAGACCACATTTATACGAAGTCAGGTCAATGCTCTGTTATATCACAAAATTTCAAATGTTAGCCCATTTCAAATTTTAGAGCAATATTTACTTTGTCAGGCGACATTTATACGTAGTCGGGTCATTACGCTGTTATATAAAAGAGTGATGTTCTCTTGTAGATATTAGAGAACATCACTCGTAAATACCAAAACCCGCCTAGTTAAGAATGATGTTCTCTTGTAGATATTAGAGCACAAAAGAAATAGTAAACATGTGGCAACAAGTAGCAATTTTTACAGTTTGTTGTATAGATCACTTCGATCAGAAAACATAAGAAAAAAACTAACTAAAAAGAAGAGAGTATTATTCCATCTCAAAGAGGGTTGTGGTGGATTGAGGCCAATAACAACATGGCTCTTTTAAGTAGCTTATTGGTTAGTCGAACGACAACCCCATGTAGCAAGGGCGGTGTTATTGGGTTTGTGACGCTGCAAGGTTTCTTCGAAGATAGGTAGCAGAGTCTACGATCTTCCACTGACGTAGAAAAAGAGCTTTAAAGTGGCATAGTTATCGGTTTTCTATGCACAACGCGGGCCGATACGTAGGTGATTCGATGTCGTTCGGAGGTGATTTTAAATGATTCAAGAGTCGAGTTTAAGTAACTTGAGCATGGCGAAGACGATGATGTGGTCAGATTTTGAATTTAATAAATCGAGAGGTGTTTTTCTTGGGGTCGAATAAGGCTTGGTGATGATGTATATAGGCGATGAACAAGGTACTTTAAAACCTGCGATTTGGTACAAAATATATAAATTCATCAAAATTCAAAAGGAGTATGTCTTGTATTATATGGATGTGTAGAGTATAGTATTTGCTTATATGCACTGGTTATTGGTAGACTGTATGATATGAATCACCGGAGCTTCTTGCTTAAGAATGAATAGTCTCTTTGAGTTACAATGTCTGTATGTAGGGCACTTGACATCCAAGAGCGATGTTTATAGCTTTGGAGTTGTGCTGCTCGAGATCCTGACAGGTAGGAGAGCGATGGACAAGAAGCGGCCAAGTGGGGAGCAAACATTTAAATTTGCATTTTATTAGTTGTGATTCTCGTTGAATTGAAGTTAATTTATGTTATGTTGCGTTGAAAAAGAATATGCACGAAGAAATCCTAAACTTAAACCGCCTAACATTTAAAACTTCATTTTTGTAAATTTTGTTACATAACATATCATTATGTACTTTATCAGGTCACATTTATACGAAGTCAGGCCACAATTAGATGAAGTCAGGTCAATTGCTCTATTATATCACAAAATTTCAAATGTTAGCCGAATTCAAATGTGATATGATAAAATTTCATATGTTAGCCGAATTCAAATGCTCTGTTATACGAAATCAGGCCACAATTAGATGAAGTCAGGTCAGATTTTTTATAAATTTTGTGATATAACACATCATTGACCTGACCTGGTATAAATGTGATCTGATTAAAGTGAAGTCAGAGCAATATATATTTTATCAGACCAATGTAAATTTTATCAAACCACATTTATACTGAGGCACTGAAGAGTGTACAAGAAATTCAAATGCTAGCCGATTTCGAATTTTAGAGTAATATTCAATTTATCAGGCCACAGTTGTACGTTGTCAGGCCATATTTGTACGTAGTCAGGTCATTACTCTGTTATATTACTTACCTTTAAATTTGAAACACTTAAATTTGCATTTATTAGTTATGGACCATTATAGAGTACCAACTCTGCACCACCAAGGTATGACACGAATGAGGCATAGTGATCCGCGTTCAACTTCAGTGTTCATTCAAGATCAAAGCAAACCATGTGGACATCACCACCAAGCCTTGTTCGACAAAAAAAACATTTCGATTCATTAAATTCAAGATCTGACCACACCATCGTCTTCTCCATGCTCAAGTTACTTAAACCCTGAGCACACCATTGTCTTGTTCATCGCCTATATATATCACCATCGTCTTCTCCATGTTCATTCAAGATCAAAGCGAAGAATGCAGGGTACATCTCGAGGAACAACTACTCTGCAGCTCAAGTCTCGTCGACTGGCTTTACTGCCGTCGGGCCTAGGCTCGATCTTCTCAGTCACCACGAGGCGGAGGACGTGCTGGTAGATGACAAGGATTCGAGGGCCCTCCATGGGGTCCACGGGGGATGCTCGGCTTCGGAGGTGGCGGTTGCGGGTTTTCTATACAAGTGGGTGAACGGCAAGAATTTCAGAGAAAGCAAAGAGAGAAGAGTGAGAAGTAGCTTTGACGATGAGAGACGCAAGCGTCAGTGGAGGAAGAGGAGGTGGCAAGGATGAAGAGTCACCGACGAGGAAGAGTCTGCGTGCGTCGGCGAGGAAGTGGCAAGCAGAGGAGGAAGAGGTACAATGAGATTTGGAATTAATTAGGGTTAGATTAGTAGGATTAAGTTTTTATTTTACCTTTTCTTTTTAAAAGAAAAATTACCAGAAAATGTACAAAAAGTTGGTACTTTTGCAATACTTTTCAAAAGATGGGTTTTTTTGCAAGTTGGCTTTGAAACTTCAGAGCATTATGTACTTTATCAGACCACATGTGTACGAAGTCAGACCACATTTATACGAAGTCAGGTCAATGCTCTGTTATATCACAAAATTTCAAATGTTAACCGATTTCAAATTTCAGAGCAATATTCACTTTGTCAGGCCACATTTATACGTAGTCAGGTCATTATGCTGTTATAGTAGCTTTAAGCAGAACCACTTTTATACCAAAACCTGCCTGGTTAAGAATGATGTTCTCTTGTAGAGATTAGAACACAGAATTTCAAATACAACTTCTTTTAAATTTCAAAGCAATATTTACTTTATCTGGTCACATTGATACAAAGTCATGCCACATTTATACGAAGTCAGGTTAATGTTCTGTTATATCACAAAATTTCAAATGTCATCCGATTCAAATTTCAGAACAATATTCACTTTATCAGGCCATGAACGTTGTCAGGTCATTACTCTTTCTATTAGCTTTAAGCAGAACCACTTAAATTTACATTTATTAGTTGTGATCCTCTTTGAATTGATAACCATTCAAAGCATATTATCTTGAAACTAGTATTTATGCACATGCTACGCACGGAATATTTCTTATTAATGTACTTGACTTTGTCAACCGGAGAAGTCTTCTTGGACTTGAAGATGCAAGCCCATACCGAAAAACAAGTGTAGAATCAAGAGGTATCTTGCATTTCTTTACTTAATTCAGAATGCTTGCTTGCATATGTGAAAATCAAGAGGTACTCTATAATGGTCCATAACTAATAAATGCAAATCAAGAGGTATATTGCTCTTACATAATAATGGTCTTCTTGAGAATAACCGGGAAAAGAGAAGATGGATATCATGATTTGGCATCTTTGTTCCATGTAAGTGTTTAGTATCTGATTGGCCAGTTTAAATAGGTTGAACTGTGATGTACTGATGTTTGTACGATATTTCTATTGTTTTAACCTTTTCAATATCATGATATGCCATTATTTTATTCTAATTTTTTTTAATCTTATATTTTACGCTTATAGGTATTATTAAATAGACCAAAGTCAATGTGGATGATGAAATGAGTGCAACTGGTGATCAAGCAGTTTAGCCCTTCAAAATCAATCAACCTTTAATTATATGATTGAAATACCAACAACCATCTTTGAATTTTCATCAACTTTCACTGTTGTATACACTCAAAGCGTGATTTATTTGAGCTATTTTATGTACATGGAATGCGTCAAACAGAAGTAAATTGAAGTGTTTCAAATACTTTGAGTGGTTATCAATTCAACGAGAATCACAACTAATAAATGTAAATTTAAGTATTTCAAATTTAAAGTTAGTTAATATAACAAAGTAATGACTTGAATACGTACAAATATGGCCTGATAAAGTGACTATTGCTCTGAAATTTGAAATGGGCTAACATTTGAAATTTTGTGATATAACAGAGCATTGACCTGACTACGTATAAATGTGGCCTGACTTCGTACAAATGTGGCCGGACTTCGTACAAATGTGGCCTGATAACGAAAATAATGCTCTATTATGTAACAGAGCAATATATACTTTGTCAGAGCACATTTGTACATAGTCAGGTCATTACTCTGTTATATTAACTTTAAATTTCAAACGAACATTGGCTGGTTTCGTAACGAGGAACACTTAAATCTGCATTTATTAGTTGTGATTCTCGTTGAATTGATAATCACTAAAAATATTTACGTGCTTTCAAAAGAAAACTTCATAAAAAAACACCAATGTGCTCTTCTGGCGAGTTGTATTCAGTACAAGACTCACCTCTCCAGAGATCACTCAAATTTGTTCATGCAAGATACCAAGGTGCTCATGAATTGTGCTGATGTGTGCTGAATCCTTCCATTTATACCGGGGCACTAATTGGAAGAATACAACTCGCGTGAACTCAAATTTGTTCATCCACATCAGTACAAGAGTCACCTCTCCAGAGATCACTCAAATTTGTTCATGCCACCATGATCCCACAAGAAAAGATAAATTCATTTTGAATTTGGTCAGCTTGATATATATGTTGTCCATCACAAAATTATAACTAAAACACAAGTTTCTTACAAAGACCAGTTATCTGCATTCAAAGACCAGTTATTTTCCCTGATTTGCAAAAAATATGGAACCTGAAATCAAAAATAAAGCACAGCAAGAGCCTCCGCCAACTGAGCCACACAGCCTCCCTTCTATAACCAAGGAGCTCAACACCCTTTGAACTGATTTCACCTCCTGGTGAAACTTAGAGTGCAACACCAAAGAGGAGAACCACTCGTCTAAAACCACAACAAAAGCCTCCGCCACAGCTTCATGGAAAATGGTCTCTCAAGCTCATGGAAGGAAAGACAGTGATAATATCAGCGTGAATTTGAGTACCTGTTTTTGAATTTTAACTGAAAATATGGCCTTCTCTCTGATTCTTATCCGAAGTTCTCGTAGCTCGTGTTCCATTTCCATCACCTTATACCAACAAAGTCGACGAAAAATTGCGTTGTGGATATGAACAAAAGAAAGTAAGTATATGGTATATATCAAAATGTACAATGGGACTTGCACCTTGCTGGGCAGGTGTAGGAATCTGATTCACCGGGCCTCTTGAATCTCCTCTATCAGCAAGTAGTACAAGCACTGCTCAAGGGCTGAAAACCCGTCATAGGCAACCATTAGCAGTACAGCAGCCTCCTTTTCTTTGGCATGTTTCTTCTTAGGTAGCTCCTTGTCGCATGCTATCTTAACAGCAAGCAAGGCCTCCTCTTCCCATGATTTCCTGACGCTACCCATGTTAAGCCGAGCTTCCTTGGACGGGGACAAGAAATACTTCAAAACCCCCAGCAAATTCGACCAATTGAGGTCATCAGAACAACATCTGACAAAGGAGCAAACCAAATTAGAGGAGGAGGACGAGTTGGCGAGGTGGACTTTACAAATTCGAGCAACTGGAGGATGAGGACAAGTCGGCGAGGAGGAGTGTCCACTAAAACAGAGGAGAAAGAGGGAGGGGCTGAAACAGAGAAGAAATCGGGGAAGACGAAGAAGTAGGTGAGATTTAGAATAATTAGGGTTGGTTAAGATTTTCTTTTATCTTTTACTTTTAGAAATTTTAATGATTTATCTTCTTTTTGTATTTAAAAGAAAAGATAAATTAAAGCCTTATCAATTGCAAGAATCCAACAAATCTGGTAATTTTGCAATACTTTTGAAAATCTTGGATTTTTGCAAGTTGTTTTAGCAAATCTGGTATATTTGCTAATGGGCCTTAAATATAACTATAAGATATAATCATAGTATA
The DNA here is from genome assembly GCA_027886185.1 of Rheum nobile. NCBI lineage: Eukaryota > Viridiplantae > Streptophyta > Magnoliopsida > Caryophyllales > Polygonaceae > Rheum > Rheum nobile. Next base: position 1,551,832 of record WOAB01000717.1, on the reverse strand, counting down.
TAACTATATGATATAACCATAGTATATAACTATATGATATAATATAGGATATAACCATAGTATATAACTATGGAATATAACCATAAGATATAATCATAGTATATAATTATATGATATAACCATAGTATATAACTATAGAATATAATATAGGATATAACCATTGTAGTATATAACTATAGAAAATAACCATAAGATATAATCATAGTATATAATTATAGGATATAATGATATGATATAACCAAATTGGATATAACTATAAGATATAACTGTAGTATATAACTACATGATATAACCATAGTATACAACTATAGGATATAACCATATTATATAACTATAAGATATAATCATAGCATATTCAACTATTTGGAGGAACACGGACTAAAAATAGAATTATTTTATGGATTAAACTCTATTTTATCGTGATTTTCTCCCTAATCTCAAATCAAGTAATCAATGTTAGACTTTGTATTTGAATGGATGAAAACCCTAAACCCCAAAACCTAACCATAAATCCTAAAAAATACTAGAAACCCTTTAGTTGCGCCTAGAGATCTGGGCGCAACTTAGTTGCGCCCAAAGTGTTGTGTGGGGGATTGTTTTAGGATTTTTTAGGGTTTAGGGTCTTTATCATTGTAGTACAAAGTTTAAAATTTTCAAGTTGAAGTTGGAAAAATAACTTCTAATATCTATATTATGACAGAATATTTTGCTAAATTGTTTCGGACCTTGAAAGGAATGATGGTGGTTGGGGGAGTAATATATACTGTCATTACGGGATATAACTATAGAATGTAATATAGGATATAACTATAGAATATAACCATACGATATAATCATAGTATGACCCTAAACCCTAAACCCCAAAACCTAACCCTAAACCCTAAAAAAACACTAGAAACCCCTTGGGCCGGCGCAACCTAGTTGTGCCCAGAGTTCTAAACGCAACCTAGTTGCGGCCAAAGGGTTGTATGGGGATTGTTTTAGGGTTTAGGGTCTTTATCATAATATATAACCATAGTATATAACTATATAATATATGATATAACCATAGTATATAACTATAGAATATAACCACAGTATATAACTATATAATATAATCATAAGATATAATCATAGTATATAACTATAGGATATAACGATATGATATAACCAAATTGGATATAAGTCATATAACTATAAGATATAGTATATACCTATATGATATAACCATAGTATATAACGATATGATATAACCAAATTGGATATAACCATAAGATATAATCATATTATATAACTATTATATAGTATATATCACTATAAGATATAATGATAATGATATAACCAAATTGGATATAACTATAAGATATAATCATAGTATATAATCATAGTATATAACAATAGAATAGAATATAGGATATAACCATAGTATATAACTATAGGATATAAGGATATGATATAACCAAATTGGATATAACAATAAGATATCAAGATAGTATATAACTATACGATATAAACATAGTATATAACTATATGATATAATATTGGATATAACCATAGTATATAACTATGCAATATAAACATAAGATATAATCATAGTATATAATTATAGGATATAACCATAGTATATAACTATAGAATATAATATAGGATATAACCATTTTAGTATATAACTATAGAAAATAACCATAAGATATAATCATAGTATATAATTGTAGGATAAAACGATATGATAAAACCAAATTGGATATAACTATAAGATATAAATGTAGTATATAACTACAAGATATAACCATAGTATATAACTATAGGATATAACCATATTATATAACTCTAAGATATAATCATAGTATATTAAACTATTTGGAGGAACACGGACTGAAAAATAGAATTATTTTATGGATTAAACTCTATTTTATCGCGGTTTTCTCCCTAATCTCAAATCAAGTAATCAATGTTAGACTTCGTATTCGAATGGACGAAAACCGCAAACCCTAAACCCCAAAACCTAACCATAATTCCTGAAAAACATTAGAAACCCTTTGGGCGCAACTAGGTTGCGCCTAGAGATCTGGGCTAGTTGCGCCCAAAGGGTTGTGTGGGGGATTTTTTTAGGGTTTAGGGTCTTTATCATTGAAGTACAAAGTTTAAAATTTTCAAGTTGAAGTTGGAAAAATAACTTCTAATATCTATATATTGACCGAATATTTTGCTAAATTGTTTCGGACCTTGAAAGGTATGATGGTGGTTGGGGGAGTAATATATATACTGTCATTACGGGATATAACTATAGAATGTAATATATGATATAACTATAGAATATAACCATACGATATAATCATAGTACGAAAACCCTAAACCCTAAACCACAAACCCTAAACCCCAAAACCTAACCCTAAACCCTAAAAAACACTAGAAAAGCCTTGGGCCGGCGCAACCTAGTTGTGCTCAGAGTTCTAAACGCAACCTAATTGCGCCCAAAGGATTGTGTGGGGATTGTTTTAGGGTTTAGGGTATTTATCATAATATATAACCATAGTATATAACTATATAATATATGATATAACCAAAGTATATAACTATAGAATATAATATAGGATATAACCACATTATATAACTATATAATATAATCATAAGATATAATCATAGTATATAACTATAGGATATAACGATATGATATAACCAAATTGGATATAAGTCATATAACTATAAGATATAGTATATACTTATATGATATAACCATAGTATATAACGATATGATATAACCAAATTGGATATAACCATAAGATATAATCATATTATATAACTATTATATAGTATATATAACTATAGGATATAATGATAATGATATAACCAAATTGGATATAACTATAAGATATAATCATAGTATATAATCATAGTATATAACAATAGAATAGAATATAGGATATAACCATAGTATATAACTATAGGATATAACAATATGATATAACCAAATTGGATATAACAATAAGATATCATCAGAGTATATAACTATAGGATATAAACATAGTATATAACTATATGATATAATATTGGATATAACCATGGTATATAACTGTGGAATATAACCATAAGATATAATCATAGTATATAATTATAGGATATAACCATAGTATATAACTATAGAATATAATATAGGATATAACCATTTTAGTATATAACTATAGAAAATAACCATAAGATATAATCATAGTATAAAATTATAGGATATAACGATATGATAAAACCAAATTGGATATAACTATAAGATATCACTGTAGTATATAACTACAAGATATAACCATAGTATATAACTATAGGATATAACCATATTATATAACTATAAGATATAATCATAGTATATTAAACTATTTGGAGGAACACGGACTGAAAAATATAATTATTTTATGGATTAAACTCTATTTTATCGCGGTTTTCTCCCTAATCTCAAATCAAGTAATCAATGTTAGACTTTGTATTCGAATGGACGAAAACCCTAAACCCTAAACCCCAAAACCTAACCATAATTCCTAAAAAACACTAGAAACCCTTTGGGTGCAACTAGGTTGCGCCTAGAGATCTGGGCGCAACTAAGTTGCGCCCAAAGGGTTGTGTGCGGGATTGTTTTAGGGTTTAGGGTCTTTATCATTGAAGTACAAAGTTTAAAATTTTCAAGTTGAACTTGGAAAAATAACTTATAATATCTATATATTGACCGAATATTTTGCTAAATTGTTTCGGACCTTGAAAGGTATGATGGTGGTTGGGGGAGTAATATATACTGTCATTACGGGATATAACTATAGAATGTAATATAGGATATAACTATAGAATATAACCATACAATATAATCATAGTACGAAAATCCTAAACCACAAACCCTAAACCCCAAAACCTAACCCTAAACCCTAAAAAAACACTAGAAACCCCTTGGGCCGATGCAACCTAGTTGTGCTCAGAGTTCTAAACGCAACCTAGTTGCGCCCAAAGGGTTGTGTGGGGATTGTTTTAGGGTTTAGGGTCTTTATCATAATATATAACATTATAACCATAGTTTCACTAGTGGAAAAAACACTTTTTGAGGTGCCCTTTTAGAGGCGTACATAATTCAATACGCCTCAACAACGACTTAGGCAATCACTTTTTTTGGTTTTTGAGGCGGATAATTAATTTATACGCCTCAAAAACATCTTTTGAGGCGGGCAAATTAATATACGCCTCAACAAGTATCCGAAAAAACATTTCCCGCTAAAGTATTAGAGGCGGGCCAGGATAAGGCCCGCCTCTAATCCTAACTAATTGAGGCGGGCCAAGTAGCCCGCCTCAATTAAAGCTTGTTGAGGCGGGCCTCTTAAAGCCCGCCTCAACAAGTATGTCCAATAGAGGCGGGCATGTAAGGCCCGCCTCTATTAGACCGAGTCGTAATACTTATAGAGGCGGGCGTGTTAGGCCCGCCTCTATAAGCTCAACCCTAATTAAAAAAAAACAGCTGCGCGCGCCTTCATTCTCCTCTTCGTATCCTCCGTCTTCGCCGAGCTCCGTCTTCCCGAGCTCCGACTTCATCTCCCTTCGCCGAGCTCCCTCTAATACTCCCTTCAACAAGTATCAACAATGCACTCGAGATTTCACCAAAACGCCATCCTCAACCTCACCCGATTTCGCTGGTAAGCTCATCTGACACCCTATTTTACTTCTCCAATTCCGCTAAACTCTACACTTTAATTTGCTCGTATTGTCGTCGACCTCAACTTCATCAATCTTAATTATATACTTCTTCTTCGTCTTTTTCTGCCTATTGAAAGCTCGTGCCTTCTGTTACATTAATCATGAATTTCGAATTTGTGTGTTTTGTGTTTAAATGTTTTAGTCTTTGCACTCTTTTTTGAAAACAGGAAGGTTTGGCTTTGTTAGAAGTTTAATCGGTTTGTCGGAATACTCCTTAAGATCAGTCCTTATGACATAGTCCTTTCCCTTCCTAATTGATTCCTTGATTGGGCTTCCAATTTTTGAAAATGAAGAGCAAAAGATTTGATTTATATTCATCATAAATTTAGTTAAGAATGTTAATTTTCTGATGCGGCACACTGAAGGTGTTTGATGAAATGCCCCTATAGCAGTGGTTTCTCTATATTTTCTGCCTTTGGATAAGGGTTTTCTAGAAGGGATCGAAACTGTCTTATTGTTATTGGTTGACTTGTACATTAAAAAAACAAAGTCTCATAATCTATGTATTATAATGTATTGAGGATGTAATATACTAGAGGATCACATTTTTACGGTTTATTAATTTAATAAGTGAAAAGGAAAGCTATATAAATAAAGCAAAAGTGAAAAGAATCACATTCTTTATTTAATTGGTGAAATGACATTCTGCAGGCTGATAAGAGCATTGCCTTGAAGGATCGATATTGGGTCAAGGTAATACTTCTACCCTAATTCCTTAGGCCCTTGGCGGGATAGAATTCATAATTTAGGCCCTTGGCGGGATAGTTGAGTTTGTATTTTCTCTTGCTTGGTTGCGTATTATTATCTATTTAGGCCCTTGGCGGGATAGTTACTAGAAATGAGTATTTAATCTTCCTTGTTTTGCATTTATTACTAGAAATGAGTCGTCCTTGGATGTACGGTGACCATACTACAACACAATACTTGAGTGGGGTTGAGGAGTTCATTAGATGTGCTTTAGCACACCAACGGAGTACGAAAGCCGAAAAAATCTATTGTCCATGCCGTGATTGTAAGAATATAAGGCGGTTAGATGATATTGATGAGATTAAGGATCATTTATTTTACAAAAAGTTATTTTTATTTTACAATAAGTTTTTTTTTTACATTTAGGTAGATTTTTGTGTGTGTTTGTTGCAGGAATTCTAGCCACTATGTCTAACGAAAGTGGAAATGCTATTCTCCCTACCCAAGGTGATCATGAATCACAAGGTGTTAGCGTGATTACACAGATCGCTAAAGGGCGTGGTCCGTCAAAAGGAGTTCAAGTAAAAAAGCCTATGCACCTTGAGTTTAATGAGTTAAATGTCCCTGATGGCGAGTGGTCGAAAGAATACGGAAAGCAAGTTGGGAGTTGTGCTCAAAGAATTAATATTAACGAGAAAGAATACCGAAAGATAGATGAGCAGACGAGGCAAGGGTTTTGGGAGGAGACCAAGGTATAATGACATTTTAAATTGTTTTAAATATATACTATATTAACAATTAATCTAACTTATTGTAAAAATCCACAGCTTATGTTCCACATCATTGAGGATGTAGACAAATCAAGGGAAAAATACTTTCATTCTTGTGTGGCAAAACGATTTAGAGATTTGAAGAGCAAGTTGGTGCGTCGATGGATAACTAAGAAGCAAAAGCCGTCGAAATATCCTACAAACAAGATGCCTTGGGAAATCTACCACCACATTACAGAGGCTGATTGGTCAGTTTTTCTTAAAGAATATTACAAGCCGGAGTCATTGGTAATAATGCTATTTCTTTTTACTATTAAAGATTTCTAGTCAGCGGAAATCGTTGGTTATAAATCTATGTGCCTTTTGACAGGCTCGTAGTGAGAAAGCAAGGGCAAGTGCAGTATTAAACAAGAGTCCTCATCTCACCGGCCAGGCGGGTTATATTAGAAAACGACACGAGTGGATAAAAGAAGGACGACTCCCATCGGAAGCAGCTTTATCTCTGTCAAGTAGCTCCTCAGTGAACTCATCGGTTCCTAGAGCTAGAAAATATAGATCAAAGGAGTGGGTTTTGGCTCATCAAGTTCGAAGTAAGGATGGAAAGTGGGAAGTTAACCCGAACGATAAGGAAGCCGTAGAAATTGCAAGAAAAGTTGTAAGTAGTGCTTTTTTAATGAATATTTACTTAAATTGACTTGGAAATATGAACTAATTTATACTTTCCTAATTGGCATTATAGGAGGAGTATATCGAAGAAGAAGAAAAAGGAAACCTTACTTTCGAGGATGATGAGGATGCCCTCACCAAAGCTATTGGGAAAAAAGATCATCGTGGTCGTGTCAAGGCAATGGGTGGAAATGTTGGTTATAGAGTTGCTTTCGGTCCAAGAGAACGACGGAGAAGATGTTCTAGTGAAGCTTCATCAGATCTGATCGAATCGATCAAAGTTGAAATTAGAAAGGAGTTTGAAGGTGAATTAGATAAAAGGGTGGCTAAGGCCCTCCAAAAGCAACTACGCTCCATGTTACATATAAATAAACCAAACTCCATTTCTACTCCCGTTCTTGAACTTAATGTTAATGCTTCATATACCACTCGTCATGATTCCACACCGCAACCACGTGAGCTAAAGGTATGATTGAGTTTGAGTATTGTCATGAACTCTTCATGCTAAGACCTCTTCTAACATGAATTAAAATTCCATGCCGCAACCTTAGTATTGCATTTTTCATTTTACTTTATATGCAGGAAAGGACTCCATGCCATCTTGCCCTTGAGGATAAAGATTCTGGTAACAAAGTGCTCGTAGCGGATGGTATGGTACAACCCTCAAACGGTGCATCGTCCCAATACTTTATACCGATGAAGCCTGATCACTACAGAGTCCAAGTTGATTTTGTTTATGATGGACATAATGATGATATTCTTCCGGTACCTACGGGTGATGGTTTCACTAACTTAGGCGGTGCTCAGGGTAGTTTCGTGCAATGGCCGATCCGCTTAGTGATTTTCGAAGACGACGAGGTAAGACCTTTGTGCTCAATAATAATGTACACCACATTACTCACTCTTGCTCATCTATAATTCTATATATAGGACTATACTCCACGCCCAACAAAGAAGTCTAAGTCATTTCTCTCTAAAAAGATGGATGACAGCGCCAAAAATACAAAGGTAAGACCTTTGTGCTCAATAATACAAATGTTACTTCATTATTATTTTTTGGAAATTTCATGTCCAAATAACTCTTAAGTCTCAGTCCAACAAAGAGGCGGTTGGTAGCTGTGATCGTAAAATGAAAGAATCAGCCGCCAAAAGGAAGGAAGCAGAAAATGAAGAAATTCGAGGTCATGGCCAGTCATGCAAATACTTGCATTTTATTATGTCTTCGGCGCCGGGTGGTATATATGATAGTACTCCCATCCCATTGGATGCCTCAGTTTGGAATTATGTGAGAGATCAAGAAACATACGTCACTGCATCCGATGTAGAAGAGTTCCTTAATGGGGCGTGCTTAAACATTTCTGTGATTCAAGTCTACATGATGTAAATGTTTTGATCAGTCTTTATCTTTTAATTGTCAACTATCATTCTTAATCGTTTTTTCTTTAATCATTTTTACATTACCATTCATAATCGTTTAATCAAATACCTTTAAATGTGCAGGTATTTATTGGACAATCACACATATGCATTTGAAAATTCTCGAATTGGGTTCATTTGTCCTGAGATGGTGTCAAGCATTAGAATCAGGGCCGATGCAACTGTTCCAGCAGATTACTTGCAACGTGTGTTCAATGCTGAAACTGTTAAGAATACGATTAAAGATTCTAATAGTGCCAAATTGTTTTTGCTCCCATATAATCAAGAGTAAGTGTTTTCAATAAGTTTCATATATAATTAGTATTTTAAGCAATCATTAATATTTATCAATTTACTTTTAAATGATGCAGCAATCATTGGATTCTGTACGTGATAGACCTATTTAGAGCACAGGTCTATCTTTTCGATTCTCTAAAAGGTCAAGGCAACAGAACGACTGATGCATCTGGAATCATGAATTTGTAAGTTATTTTGCTTATGAATTAGTTTTTTTTGGAATATTAACAATATCAGTTTCATGAGTGTATTATGTTGATTTTATAGGGCATTTCAAGTGTATAAGTAACAAGGTGGGAAGTGCGAGAAATTAATAGGAAAACGTAAGACGTTGAGAGTCTCCAATATAGAGGTACATATAGCATTTTATACGCTTTAGGTTTGTTTATTTATAATCAAAGGCCTTGTATCTAAGACAGCCCCCTTATGTTGTGTAATTAGTGCGCTCAACAAAGCGGCGGAACCGAGTGTGGCTATTATGTCATGAAGTTCATGTTAGATATAGTCACGGGACACTATGACTCTAATGACCGACTAGATAAGGTATGTAACTTAACTAACTATATATTGATAGTATTTGTGTTATTTGTCAATAATTTCTGTGTTTTTTATAAAGCTATTTCCTAAGAGGAAGACATCGTATACTTATGAAGAAATGGATGTTGTTCGTGAGCAATGGGCACAGTATTTTACATCGAAGTATTTATTATCGGATTGAACTTGTTTTTACTTGTCATGTAAACTGTTGTTGAGAACCTGACTATACTCTGATGAAATCTGTTGTTTGTTGTATATTATTCTGTGAATAAAATCAGGAACCTATTCTGAAATGGATGTTGTTCTTGATCTTCAGCGCCTACTTGTTGAGGCGGGCTTGTATACGCCCGCCTCTATAAGTATATACTCCCGCCAAAATGAGGGACTTGTTGAGGCGGTCTTCGGAGGCCCGTCTCAATAAGGTCCTTTTAGAGGCGTAAAATGCCCGCCTCAAAAAGTGTCCCTACTTGTTGCAGCCCCCTTAGTTGAAGCGAACGGTGTTCGCCTCAATAAGTGTCCAAAGGCCTGCCTCTATAAAGATTTTTTCCACTAGTGTATATAACTATATAATATATGATATAACCAAAGTACATAACTATAGAATATAATATAGGATATAACCACAGTATATAACTATATAATATAATCATAAAATATAATCATAGTATATAACTATAGGATATAACGATATGAAATAACCAAATTGGATATAAGTCATATAACTATAAGATATAGTATATACCTATATGATATAACCATAGTATATAACGATATGATATAACCAAATTGGATATAACCATAAGATATAATCATATTATATAACTATTATATAGTATATATAACTATAGGATATATTGATAATGATATAAGCAAATTGGATATAACTATAAGATATAATCATAGTATATAATCATAGTATATAACAATAGAATAGAATATAGGATATAACCATAGTATATAACTATAGGATATAACGATATGATATAACCAAATTGGATATGACAATAAGATATCATCATAGTATATAACTATAGGATATAAACATAGTATATAACTATATGATATAATATTGGATATAACCATAGTATATAACTATGGAATATAACCATAAGATATAATCATAGTATATAATTATAGGATATAACCATAGTATATAACTATAGAATATAATATAGGATATAACCATTTTAGTATATAACTATAGAAAATAACCATAAGATATAATCATAGTATATAATTATGGGATATAACGATATGATAAAACCAAATTGGATATAACTATAAGATATAACTGTAGTATATAACTACAAGATATAACCATAGTATATAACTATAGGATATAACCATATTATATAACTATAAGATATAATCATAGTATATTAAACTATTTGGAGGAACACGGACTGAAAAATAGAATTATTTTATGGATTAAACTCTATTTTATCGCGGTTTTCTCCCTAATCTCAAATCAAGTAATCAATGTTAGACTTCGTATTCGAATGGACGAAAACCCCAAACCTTAACCATAATTGCTAAAAAACACTAGAAACCCTTTGGGCGCAACTAGGTTGCGCCTAGAGATCTGGGCGCAACTAAGTTGCGCCCAAAGGGTTGTGTGGGGGATTGTTTTAGGGTTTAGGGTTTTTATCATTGCAGTACAAAGTTTAAAATTTTCAAGTTGAAGTTGGAAAAATAACTTCTAATATCTATATATTGACCGAATATTTTGCTAAATTGTTTCGGACCTTGAAAGGTATGATGGTGGTTGGGGGAGTAATATATACTATCATTACGGGATATAACTATAGAATGTAATATAGGATATAACTATAGAATATAATCATACGATATAATCATAGTACGAAAACCCTAAACCACAAACCCTAAACCCCAAAACCTAACCCTAAACCCTACAAAAACACTAGAAACCCCTTGGGCCGGCGCAACCTAGTTGTGCTCAGAGTTCTAAACGCAACCTAGTTGCGCCCAAAGGGTTGTGTGGGGATTGTTTTAGGGTTTAGGGTCTTTATCATAATATATTTTAACAACCCGGTTATTGTTACGAAATTTACTAGGTATTTGAATTTCCAAATCATATAAAATAGCAGGATAGATACAATGCGATGAGTATGTAGTAAATTTATTTTAAATATGAAATAAATTTGTTGATTTAAATACAAGCGTGGGTAGCGTTTTAGTTTTTTTTTTTTTGGGCGCAACATAAAACCGTATAATTTTTTTTATATATAAATCTGCCATGAACCGGGTTTTTTAACAACCCGGTTCATTCATTTGGGCGCAAATTGGTTGCGCCCAATTTTTTTTTCTCGCTTTTTGGGCTCAACCACGGGGCTAGATTTTCGCGGTGCGAAAAAGAACCCCCTTTTTTTTGTGTGGGCTTCATTGCACATCCAGTACAATATTTGTGCAAATACAGGACAATGTTTATGCTCATTTAGGGGAAAATCTCTACACTTCAATAAAGTCATGCGCACACGGTTTATAAATTTACGGACACCTTCATTAGCAAAACAATGTATGCACATCCAGTACAAAATAGATGTACATTTGCACTAATGTGTATGCAAGTTTAGACAAACACTTACGTACTTAAAAAGTCATGGACATAATGTTCAAAGCCATGCACATTTTGATGCACGCCTAGTCCAATAGCGATGCACAATTAGACCAATACTTATGCACAAGTCAATCTACGTACATGTGCACCCTGTGCGGGTATTTTTCAAGAAAAATGCATTTTTTCATTTTTTTTCTCGCATTTATGCATATTTTGTCCAAAATATACAATAGTCTCACATTCTCACAGAAGAACTTATTGTCACGTAATCCTTTCCCTTATCACTTTATTAGAGGTAAACTCATGATGTTATTCTAACATAAGATATTTTATACGGTCTTACTAACTTATGTCATAGGGAATAGATAAGAATACTTTTTGAAAATTGTATCCCAAAAATGAATTTTAAACCCATTTATGGAAAATAAATTATTAATTTATTAATATCTAACAAATATGTTTACATTAAGCTACTTGTTAAAAAATCATTTTGTATAGCATGGTTATATCAATCATATTCATGTCTTGGAAGTTAGAACTACAATTTACAACGCATAGACTAGTTTTCTTGAAGAGAAACGTAGCAACCACTAACTCGCTTGTTGCATCTTTGGGACTCTTATACTTCAGTCAAAATGCACATTGGATATTACTTGCACTATCTTCCAAAGTAAAAATTTGGAACCAGCTCCGACCAAAACCAAAACTAAAGAATTTGGAACCAGCTGATGATTAAGTCACTTACCTTGCAACAAATCTAACACCATTTTGAATATATGTAGTTATTATGATAGTGCAAGCTTATTGTCACGTATAAGACAAAATTCAATTTAATGTAAAATAATATATTTTAACGCCTACGATATACGCACTACACATTTTGCACTTTCGCACTACGGTTTACCACGCAAGTATTTGGCGTACGCCAAATACTTGCGTGGTAGGCCAAAAACATAGGCCTAAGTAGGAATACATAGGGAAAAAAAAAGTATTTAGCCTCTGCGCAAGGATCTGGCGTATGCCAGATCCTTGCGTAGAGGCTAAAAAATGCCCGTTGGAATATAGCCGTTGGTGTTTCGAATTTTAGGCTTCCTCGCCAACATATTGTGTACGCCAAATGTTTGCGTGGCCAACGGCTATAATTCCAACGGTCGAATTACCCCTCTTTATATATTCTAACTACATCCTCCATGTTTTGCACACTTTCGAATACAATCTTATCAAAATGTCAATATCCGAAAATGATGATTGGAGTACCGATCAAGAATATTTCAGCAGTGATGAAGAATTCAACCCGAACGATTTCGTGGTTAGTATTTTTTACTTCGTAAGGCTTGTCTATTCACATTATATAGATGAATAAGTTATAGTAATATTGCATGCGATTGTGAATTAGATCATGTATATAGAGGCGTAAAAGAATATATAGTTATGTAATATTGTATGTGCTATTTAATTATTTCATGTGTAGTTAGAAATAGTAGTTTTTTAACATTAGTATTTACATTAATAGGGTAAAGATTATGGATCTGAATTTCGTACGAATAAGAAGTGGGATAGCCGAAAGGAGTTAGTTGATTGGGCTCAGAATAGGGGCAAAGAGTTGATGATGGTTCTAGTCACTCGACGAAGTAATGAACGACATGTTAGTTTGACGTGCGAGAACTTTGGTGAATATAGATCGGGAAAGAAAAAACTTAGTGAAGATGATCCGAATGAGGTTGTGGTAATTCGTGAAGGACATTCGAAGAAGTCTAGGTGCACATTTGAGTTGTACGGTATTAGAATGAAAAAGCAGGTGGGAGTAGAGACTCGGAAATGGATATTGAATGTGTTGAGCGGACAACACAACCATAAGCTTCCGACTACCTTCCTTGGGCATCCTTACATGGGTCGAATGACCCCTGAGGAGCAGTGCATTACGAGGACGTTCGGCGAGAAGTTCAATCCGCCGAGTGTTATTCTTGCGGAGTTGAGAAGGTGCAACCCCGAAAATGTAACATCAAGGAAACAAGTTTCCAACTATTTACGAAAGATGCAATACGAGGATCATGGGGAAATGACGGTCACCCAATGGACCCTAAATTTCTATAAAGAAAACCGGTACGAAGTGCATCCTCTGAGGAAGCGGTCTACGTCTGAGATTGATATCCTATTTTTTGTTCACCCTGACTCGCTGCATCTATTGAAGTTATTCCCGCACGTGGTAGTCATCGATGCCACATACAAGACAAATAGGTATATAATGGCCTTATGTTTAATTTAATTTAATATAGTTGTTATGACATGATGTAAAACTGCTTATACTATTTTGTTTTCTTACATTCATCCTTAGGTATAGCATGCCTCTTGTGGAGATTGTCGATTTTACATGCACTAACAAGACGTTCAACATCGCCTATGCATTTACGCGAGAGGAAGATGGTTTGCATTACGGATTCATAATGCAAAAGCTTCTGTATTTGTTTCAAGAGGCGGGAGTAATGCTGACGGCCATAATGACTGATCGAGAGAAAGCCCTCATCAATGCAATTCGGATAGTTTTCAAGGATCAGGTTAAACACCTTTTGTGTTGGGTGCATATCAAACACAACATCGAGCATATACTAGTCCAATCTTGAAGGATTCGAAAAGAGTCAGTAACTTTTGCGGCCAATGCTGGGGACTTTGGTGTTCGACCACGGAGGAAAGCTATAAAGAGAGGCTCCAACAACTTAGGAAATCATGGAAGAGCGGCCTTGTTGGATACCTTGAGAAACAGTGGTTGAATCCTTACAAGGAAAACATAGTCAGTGCGTGGACAAATCATCATCTTCACTTTTTCACGAGAACTTCAAACAGGTAAGTAACACTTTACAATTTTCTGGGATGTTTATTGGGCCTAGGTGTCGGTGTCATACTTTCTTACTAAGACTATGCATTGTTTTGTTTTGATAGGGTTGAGGGTATGCATAGGGTGTTGAAGAATATTGTGGATTCTAGTGTTGGAGGTTTTAACAGGATGGCATTGAGGATCCACCATGCAATCGAAGGTCAAATTGGGCAGGTGAGGGCGAGCATGGAGATGTCATGGGTCAAAAAACCACTTTATTTTAACCAGGTGCCAATAGAAATGAGAAGGGTGTTTACGAAGCTGTTCTACAAAGTGTCGGAAAGGGGCTTGAAGAAGTTGTTCGATATGTATAAGCAGTTAGAGATGGATGATTTCAACGAGGAGTGCGACGATTACTGGATGAGAGAATGCCAAGGCATGCCGTGCATCCATGAGATTGCACTGGCTATTGTTGATAAGAGGCAGATCATGCCGAGTGAGATCCACCGCTTCTGGAGGCAGCTGGAATGGGATAAGGATTATCGTTCTGACACCATTGAGGAGGATGCAACAATGTCTATTCCACAGCTGAGACTTGAGGAACTGTACAAGAAGGAGAAAGAGGGGATCCTTGAAAAATCCACGTTAGTGCAAGTCACTGACCTGTACCATGACTTGGAGCATCCGCATGAATCCTCATTGTTGGAGTCGACGGGTATCATTTCCAAAGGAAGGCCGAAGGGTTCCACAAAGTATTCCACCAAGAGGGACCCGAGCTTGTTTGAGCATAGAAGGGCCGAGTTAGAGGAGTTTGATAAGGAAAAAGAGATAAAAAAAGGAGAAGGAGATGGAGAATGAGAATGAGACCCAAGGTACCCAAGGTAGGGGTCGTGGCCGTCCTAGAAAGGATAAAAGTGAAGCGTTTGGATCACAGTTTCCTGACCAACCCATTACTTATATGGGGGTGAACTTTGGGGTTAGGAATGTGGATTACTTCTGGTTCTCATACATTAAGGAGGCGAAAGATGTAATTCCGGACGGGCATTGTGGGTATCGGTCACTAGCTGTATTATTGGGGTACGAAGAGCATTATTACCCTATGGTTCAAATGCATCTAGCGGCAGAGTTGTTGGACAATAGAGATGTGTACATGGAAATACTGCCCAGACTAGCACCGGGAACGAGTTACGAAGATCTTATATTCCGGGTGAACTATGTCATAAGACCTTGCTCCTCGCAATATTGGCTCGACATGCCTGTAATTGGTTTGGTGTTTGCCACGGCGTATCAAGTTGCGTTATGTTTCTTATCCTGGGATGGTCCTTGCTTGTGCCTACCAATGAAGGCGTGTAATACAAGCTTAGGCCCTCCGACGAAGATATTGACGATGGCCCATGTAGGAGCTCGGAACCACTTCATACCGGTAAAGCTTACTATTTCTAAATAATTTACTGTACTAAACTATAGGAGTATGTGCACAAATAGTTAAAGTTTGTGATTGTGTTTGTGTTTGTATGTAGGTGTGGCTGAAGGATGATTGTCCAGTACCCCCTCCTCCGTTTGCTTGGCGTTGTTTCAAGGACCGAAGTGTAGATGGCTGGGATGCTCAGTTTCAAGCGAGGTTTCAAATATTTCGGGATTATCGCATAAGATGTAACCGTCCACCCGATCCTCCGGTGTAGTGATTATCGCATAAGATATTTCGGGATTATCGCTCTTGTAATATGTTTTATGTATTGACGTTTAATGTAATGTAATGTATGTAGTAATATATTGTATGTATATTTTCATGTTGATGGTAAGAATTGGGCCCAATTAGGCCCAATATGGAGAATTTTGGAGGAAACGGGGGAAAATTGAAAAAACATGAAATCGGGCTCAATTAGGCCCAATATGGAGAATTTTGGAGGAAACGGGGGAAAATTGAAAAAACATGAAATCGGGCCCAATTAGGCCCAATATGGAGAATTTTGGAGAAAACGGGGGAAAATTGAAAAAACATGAAATCGGACCCAATTAGGCCCAATATGGAGAATTTTGGAAGAAACGGGGGAAAATTGAAAAAACATGAAATCGGGCCCAATTAGACCCAATATGGAGAATTTTGGAAGAAACGGGGGAAAATTGAAAAAACATGAAATCGGGCCCAATTAGGCCCAATATGGAGAATTTTGGAAGAAACGGGGGAAAATTGAAAAAACATAAAATCGGGCCCAATTAGGCCCAATATGGAGAATTTTGGAGGAAACGGGGGAAATTGAAAAAACATGAAATCGGGCCCAATTAGGCCCAATATGGAGAATTTTGGAAAAAACGGGGGAAATTTGAAAAAACATGAAATTGGGCCCAATTAGGCCCAATATGGAGAATTTTGGAGGAAACGGGGAAAATTTGAAAAAACATGAAATCGGGCCCAATTAGGCCCAATATGGAGAATTTTGGAGGAAACGGGGGAAAATTGAAAAAATATGAAATCGGGCCCAATTAGGCCCAATATGGAGAATTTTGGAAGAAACGGGGGAAATATACTTATATCATATAGTATTTCATTCAAATATACTTATATCATATAGTATTCCATTCAAATATACTTATATCATATAGTATTTCATGTAAATATACTTATATCATATAGTATTCCATGTAAATATACTTATATCATATAGTATTCCATTCAAATATACTTATATCATATAGTATTTCATTCAAATATACTTATATCATATAGTATTGCATGTAAATATACTTATATCATATAGTATTCCATGTAAATATACTTATATCATATAGTATTTCATGTAAATATACTTATATCATATAGTATTCCATAACCTGACGCAGAGAGAAAAGGCGGTCCGAGTCACTGCCCTGAGGAACCTCCCTCCCGTCACGGGCTGCAGCCCGTGAATCCCCCATGTGCTCCAGGTCAGGTGACGCATGACCTCGGAATGCGTGGAAATATGACCAAATCCACGTATGTACAAAACATCTTATATCCGTTAGCATTTATATCAAAAAATAATGTTAAAACTGAAAAACATGTAAATTACCCTCAAAAGCAGCGATGCTCCGGCCAATCCCTGTGCCTCGGCCCGCGATGCCATACCCAACTGCTGGTATAGGTTGGCCAAGACACCAACACCCCAAGCATAACAGCTTGTGCGGTCGTGATCAAGCAGGAGCGACAGGTACTTCGCCTTCACCTTCTGCCATGACTTGTCTGTGAAGACGGTACTGCCCAATAGCATGAGCAAGTACAACGAAGCAACATGACGCTCGTTCCTGAGATTAGTAGCATTCATTTAATTATTAAATATATAACATAAATTCCAAGAAACTAAATATTAATAAAATTACAGAAAATATACCTCTGGGCCGCCCCACATAATAAAGTACAACGATTCTTCAATGTTGTATTGATTGCAAAGCCGCCACCTGAATAAGTAAATATAACCAAAAAATGATGATTTCAAAAACAATTTAATTACAAAAGGAGAAATAAATGAGAAATATGTTTAAAACTTATTACCTGCTGCCATCTGCGAGACGACAGATACATCAATCCCAAGCATCTCCACTGCAGCGGCAAATATCTCGGGGTCGGGCATATCCGATACCACTGCCGTCCCATTGATGGGCCAAAATATGGAAGACGTCGTGGAGGGTGATCGTGATCTCCCCCCCCCCCCCCCCCCCCACGGAAAATGGAAGGAGCTCGTCTCCGGATGCCACCGCTCCACAAACGCCGATATGAGAACGGGGTCCATCCTACGAAACTCCAACGACCCCAACGATGTGATGCCGCTCCGCTGCGCAAGTGGCCACCACGAATCTGGTTCCTCCCTCTGGAACTGGTGGATGGCGGAGAAATGAGGGTGACGGGTGTACGGCTTCAGGATCTTCCTGAGCTGAAAGCCAATACATAACAGATCAGAATTCCCAAAATTAAAATATGAAGGATGGTATTATGATTTTTTATATAAAAAAATAATAAACAAAACCTATCGGATCAGGATCCACAGGTGATCCGGGAGGGTCACGCGCAAGTCGCTGTGTATATGTCCAAATAACGGCAGCGACATGAGTCGGATATGTCCTCAGAAGGCTACGCGACCGGGGACCTCCTGGCATCCACGCCTCCTCGGGGTCCGCATCTGCCACATGAGGAGGGGGGGCCTCTACATCGGGAACAGGTCCCGCTGGCTCACGAACGGGAACAGGTCCCGCTGGCTCACGAACGGGAACAGGTCCCGCTGGCTCACGAACGGGAACAGGTCCCGCTGGCTCACGAACGGGGGGCGTATCATCCCTCCCCAAATCCTCGGCCGTCGAACAGGGAGGGTGCTCGATCGGATCCATGCCCTCTGAGTAATCACGCTCCAATGCAGATGTCAATGTCTCCTCGTCCAATGCGTCGTCGTCAGCGGCGTCGACGTCGGCGTCAACGTCGGGCATGGACGTGTCGCTACTATCGTCGCCAGCATCAGACAGAGGTGCATCCTCTGGCTGGGCAGCGTCCAGGCGCGGACCCAAATCCGCCGTAGCTCCATCACCGCGTCGGGCTGACCCTGTGACCCGTCGATGTCCCAATAGACGAGAGCCTTTGTACGGCTGTCGAACGGAATGCAACGACTGCTGTATGGCCTTTTTACAAAATTTGAAAACAATATATTCAAAAAATTACTATAAATATTTATTTTATATAAATATTTGTAAATATTTATTTAATTATTTAATTTTCACATTTTATAATAACTTAATACATATTTATATTTAATTAATTACTTACAATTTTTTAAATATTGAATTATTAATTATGCATATTTACTATTTATTTTATTATTTACTTTCATTAATTACTTACAATTTTTTATATTTATATTTAAATATTGAATTATTAATTATGCATATTTACATATTTATATTTAATTAATTACTTACAATTTTTTAAATATTGAATTATTAATTATGCATATTTACTATTTATTTTATTATTTACTATCATTTACTTTCATTAATATTGAATTAAATATAATTTTTTTGTTAGATAACTTTTATATTCTTTAAAATTTAAACTAATATACCGATCAAGGCATACATACTATCATTGCATGAATTTAATTAATCAATTATATTTGAAATTGATCTAATTACATTCTTAATAATCTAAATGTTTCGGGCACAATAATTATCTAAATATTTCAAGCATAATTTCAACACAAATATAGCCCAAATATATATATGCACTTATACTTTTAAATTTAAACTATTATCGTAATAATTCAGAGGTATTCAATCCAAATTAACGTCTAATGAATTTTCAAATTTAACAGATAATGAAAGAGTAAATTTTACGCCAAATTTAATTTACCTGTCGTAAACCTCCTCGTCCTCCTACCGCGACAGGTGTCGCGTCTGGAGCCGAAATGGACGCTGCACGACCACGGGTACGAACGCCACGGGTACGACGCCCACGAACCCCGGCTCCTGCCCCACCGCCTCCACCAGCGGTGTCAACCACCACCTGCCCCACCTCCGCGCCACCACCAGGAGCACCGCCGCCAACAGCCACCACGTCGTCGCCGCCAACAGCCTCCACGCCACCACCACCGAGCTCCACGCCTTCAACACCGGCACCAGGACCACCGTCGCCACCACAAGGATCGACGACGTCTGCACCACCAGCCGCCGAATTGTGCTCCTCCGTCGCGCCACCACATCCAGGAGCCGCTCCACCGCCACCACAGCTCGGGGAGCTCATTTTTTTGAGGGAAAGAGAAGGATTGAGAGAAGAGAGGGAGATGGTGAAGAGAGGAAGCACTGAGGAGGAGGAAGAAGGAGACCGAAATTTTTTCGTCGTTCGCCGCCGCCGCTGCGAGAGGAAGAAGAAGACAGAGGAAGGAGAAAGAAGCCACGCTGCGATTTTAACCTAAAAGGCGTACGCCAGAATCTTGCGTACGCAAGATTCTGGCATGGCCTTTTTATTTTTTTTAAATAACACTACGCCAGAATCTTGCGTACGCAAGATTCTGGCGTAGAAGCTTTAATATTTATTTTTTAAAATTCCTACATATTTATACTAATTTGGCCTACTACGCCGGTATATAAAGTACACCAACATTTTGCGTGATAAAATATAATGCGAAAGTTTAAAATGTATAGTGCGTGTAACATCAGCCTATTTTAATGGATACTAAATGTAACATTTTGATTTGCACTTATGAAAGAATATTTCTCAAACCTGCAAAATGTTTTCATATTGACACGTATAAGACAAAATTCAATGACGCGCGATCAGTGAATGATCCTCCACATTCACAATCCTGTATACTCCTTCAGTCCAAGTTTATTTGTGTTGTTTGACTTTTGGATACTGTTCACCGTTAAATAAAATTTTTAAGATTTCTTTCAATATATAAGAAAAAATATAGTCATGTAGGATCGTGTTTGATTCGTCTCTATTTTGATAATATCAAAAAATTATAAATTTTATTAATATATAATTAAATATATTAACGATACAAAACTCGTCTCGACAAGTATACCCGATCAAAACAAGACAAACAAATAGGGACGGAGGAAGTAATAAATTTCGTTACAATGTCACCTGTAAACATTCACAATCCTCGACATGTTAGTACTCCTAAAAACTTACAAAAAATATTGAAAACTTTACTATTCCATCGAAACACCTACATATCCATGAATAAATGAATTTACAGGAACCCAATATAGAAAAAAGGTGGAAAAAAACTAACTTAAAAAAAGCATAACTTTTTTTTTTTTTTTTCAAGTAAGAATCATATACGCATTGGACCTTTTTTTACTCCGTATCTACACTTCTACGGCGATCGTCTATTCCAGTATTTTCCTATAACTTTTAGATCTTTTTTTTCTAAAAAAAAACTTTTGAAGAAGCGGAGGCCGTTGCTTTGGAGGAATTGCTAGGTGGCAAGATCGAACGACTGAGATCTCTTGGTGCTCTTCCCCATCAAGAGGCCGTAGAACTTGCGAAACTCCTTGACCCCGTCCTTGCAACCAACCATGGCGGAGTCGGAGGAGTCAACCGAAACCCTCCCGGCGTCAACTGTCAACGGCCCGCTTCTCCTGGGGCCGCTGATCCTCGGCGCTCCTCTGGTGTCTCCTCCGGTGGTCTGCAAGGCGGTGAGGACCGACTTTAGAGCCCGGCTCGGCGAGTTCCGGTTGACCACCATCAGCTCCCCGATCTCCGCCGGACTCAGCGTCGCTCCGCTCTGAAACATCTCCTCCACCATTGGAAACAGCTTGTGGTCGCTGATCCCAAGGTAATTGCTCGCCAGGCTCTTGAAATTGGTGAAATCGCACATCGGAAAGTGGATGTGGACGTCGACGCGCCCCGGCCGCAGCAGCGCCGGATCGATCCCGTCTTTCGTCGTCATCGTGAACACCATCACCCGCTCGTCGCAGCACGAATTCACCACTCCGTCCATGAAATTCAACACGCCGGAAATACTCACCGATGACGAAGACGAAGGAGAGGTTGACTTCGAGATGTAACGGTCGAAGTCCTCGATTAGGATAACGGAACGGCTGGTGATGCCGAGGAGGAGAAGCTTAAGATCGGAATCGGAGGTGAGCTTCGAGAAATCGACGTCGTAGATGTGGTAGCCAAGAAGCTTGGCCATGGCCGCCACGAAGCTTGATTTTCCGGTGCCGGAGGGGCCGTAGAGGAGGTAGCTACGTCGCCAGGCGCGGCCGAGGCGGTTATAAAACTGCTTCGACTTCAAGAACGTTTCGAGATCAGATTTCACCTTGCTCTTGACATCGGCGTCCATGGCGATTGTGTCAAGCGTCGCCGGATGCGTCAACGGCACGGATTTCCAGGCGCTCTCACCTCCTCCGGAGGTGTTGGTGAACAATCGGATCCCCCTGGTAGCCGATTGATCGATGTCGGCGGAGACGGTGTGGATGTGCTGGAAATACGGCCGGAGAATCCGGCGCTTGTCGCGTTTCCGAATCCGAAGAAGGAAGGCCTTAGCCACATCTTCGTCGGAGGAGACGTGGTGAGTCCATCGGAGGCGAGCGCCGAGAAACTCGTCGTCGAGGGATTGGTTAGGGTTTAGGGAGAGGGAGATCTGAGTAGGCTTGGTAGGGTTAGCGAAGAGATTCGTGAGATGAGAGTCTTCGAGAGAGTGGAGGGAATTGAGGTAGAGGGAGAGCTGGCGGTAGAGGTGATTCTCTTGGCGATTCGAATCGGTGAATTGCGGGACCTTCAGGAGCTGGTGCTCGTGGAAGCGGTCGGTGACGACGCGCCACCACCGCCGAAGCTTGGCTGTACGGACTGTGCGGCGGAGGAAGAGCCTGACGACGGCGGCGGCGGCGGCCAGGGAGACCGCCCAGAAGAAGACGGCTCCGAGATCAATCTTGTTGAGATGACTCGGCGCCATGATTGATTAATCAATAAATCCGATGAAAATCACAATGGAAATGGAATGTATTAATTTGAAGGTGTGAAATTGGACATGCCTTAATTGGCGAGAGAGAATGAAATACAGATTGGTATTGGGGGTTTTAAAGGATGGATATTGGGGTTTTGGATACAAGTCAAAGAAGGTAGGGAGAGAGATGGCGTTTAGTTTTGTCAATACATATATTTTTAGATTTTAGACATGTCAAACTCTGACTTATTACCCAAATTATGTATATTACAAATCCCTCTCTTTTCCATTTCTATCAATAACATACCCAAAAGTGATTCTAAACGAAATGCCTCATGGAGTCATGGATGATCAATGAACCCAGTTATCAATCACCTGTGGTCGAGTAGGTTTAGACATTAATTTTTTAAGAGTTTGTTCATCGTATTTTTTCATGGCATCTATATCTATTTAATAATACTAACTTTTAAACCCCTAAAATGAAAAAGTTAAAACAATTACATGGTTAAATGGGTCCAAAGGGCCTTTTAGAGTATATTTAAATGGGTCAGCCTAGGGTGATATAATATTTTGGACGGGAACAATATCTTGTGAAACATCGTTACACAGCCACAAGACGTTAGAAATTTCTGCAATTATGAGAGACGTGAAGAGGTTGACGGCTGACTCCTTCAGCTACACCAACATCAAGAGGCCATAAGATAAATCCAGAACCCCTGCAATTATAAAAATTGTTGCAATTATGAGGATGCCCTTTGAATTGTTGGAATTATGAGGCTGTCCTTTCACCTGCACAACTAGGAACGTATGAGAAAGATGGCCTTTAAATAGTGTTGGTGATAACCACAAATACCTTCACATCCATTACCTCTCCTCTCATACACACCATGGCTTCTAAAGACTCGCAGAGCAAGCCTTCGTCGGTTGTTCGTTGTGCTGCGTCGATGAAAGGGAAAGGTGTCGTCAACATTACCGGACCCACAACCCTCGACCAACAAGAAGGAATCTGCTGTAGCGGTGGTACACTCAGACGACTCCTACGTTTCTCTCGACAAATTGAGCTTTGGAACGGCCTGCACAGTAAAATTCATGTCTCAGCTTTCAACATACGTTCGTAATATAATTACCTCATTTCTAGTCTTCAGGTCTTGGGTCAGCAATACTGTCGATGAGCAGCTTTTTACGTGGGCAACTACAACATGCAAAAGTGCAAGGAGCAAAGTATATCAACACTCAAGTGGTACCTGTATAATGCTTTTGTAATGACAAGTCCACCAGTTTCACCTGATTTATTTCGTTTACTATTAGCCACATTCTGTAACAACTGTTGTGCTTTCTTAGCAGCAACTCTGGCCTCCTTCACCTAATTTATTGCCACATAAAGAGATGCTTCAGCATAATGAAGAAGCTTTAGCCAAATTCTAGAATCACCTACTTTTATTATCTTGCTCCACATTTGATTAGGAATTACAAGTCCGTTGCCACCTATATCAGCAAGTTTTTGACTTTTTCTTGTGTATACAAAATTTAGTCAATCTTCTATATGCCTGAACCATCAATTCAATTGTCCAGTCATTGATTCTATAGACAATCTAACCAGTCAGATATCATAGATAGATATAAAAATAAAACTTAATGATATGCAATTCATCTAAAAAGCCAGATACTATTGTAGCAGGAAACTAATCAACACAATCACATACTCCTATCAAATCACTAATGATTTTATAGCCATAGCTTATAGCAAAATTAAGAAGTCATCACCAGAAAATACAACTAACTAACTTTCTGCAACTAATGTGCATAAAATACATATTGCATGGATTACAAGAAAAGAGAGTATGAAAGGCATTTATAATCTACAGAGTAAAGCAAGGTGGAGTTCACAACCTATATGGTTTGACCTCAAAACCAACAAACTCACAATCAACACCAAATACAAAACCCGTTAACTATTATATTCAAAATACGTGCACAAAACATTCGGGAATAAGAAAACAGATAACCATCTGCTATTCAAAACGTCATCAATTTCTATCACAACTCGATATTATTAAATTAGGATTCGGGAGAATAGATAAAATCATCCATTGACACAGAATAAGGTGTAAACAACACGAGATAATCGTAAAACAAGTCCAAACCAAAGACAAAATGTAATTTTCAACTTACCCCCTTGGAGTAGACGCGTCGTAAGGTCCGTACATGGCTACGATTTTGATCGATTTGATCTCAAATGGGCGTCTCTTTCCATTAAATTGAACACACAAAACTGGAAAAAAATTGACAGCACGGGGACAATTATAAGGTAGGCGTAGAAAATTCTGGTGGAGGAGATAAAGGGAGAGCAATAGAGAGGAAAAGACGGTGCTTCGGAGCTGTGCTAGCCATTGTTCAGCTCTCTATGGCATGGTGGAATATCAGAGAGGAAACAAATTTTATTTTGCAAGTGGGCTCATTGAATGAAGAGAAAAAAAAAGGGAAATTTATAATTAGAATGCTATTTTGGGAGGGTGAGTGCAAGTGCAACAAAATTAGATTACAATAACACTTCAATTGCTACATATTACTGTTTTTTAATTATTCTACATTATTTTCCAAATTTTAGAACTTATATATACACTTAGATGGTTGAATCCGTGCTTTGCACGACCCAAAATATATTATTGTTTTTTTAATTTATAAATTATAAGTTCTCATTAATAAGTATTATTTTTTTGTTTCATAAGAGATCGTTTGTTCATTTTTTAAAATTAAGGATCTATTCTATTCACGATTTGAAACTGTATAATTTTGTTTGTGATTGTCAATAATATTTAATAGAGTATTTAATTGTATTTGTTACAAATTGGTTTATTTTTATATTGATATTTTTTAAATAATTTTACTAAAGTTTTTATGTTTCATACTTTAAGTAAGGAGTAAAGATTATATATGATAAATTCATTTTGTTATACAATAGAAGACATTAAGAATTCATATTTTTACAATATCAAATTAGAATACTAAAATTTATAAAAAGACTATACCTTATTTTATGACAAAAACTAAAATAAAATTAAGATGATATACAATAGTATTTTAGCTTTATTAAAATAACCTATTCCCTATTAAATATATCCATTTATTAATAAAAGATAACTTCCAATAAGCAAACAAAATCCTTAAAAATAAATTTTGAACAAATTATAAAATTCTTTTTTGAAACCATTTATAGAATATGTTATATTTGAATCTAAAAAATCACAATTCGTTAAATTTACATTTGTTTGATTTCTTAATCTTTATTTTATTGCTTGATATTAATCATATATAATACTTTCAAAATGGTTTTATTAAAAAATAAAATTTGTATGGTATTGAATGGACACAGTTAATGCACAAAAATGAAAACTTTATATTACATATAGATTTCTAAAATATTCACAAATACTTTCATCAAAATATAAACACATTCCTATAAAAACGAACTTTCACTTTAATTCAAAATTAAAATTAGACTTCTAACCAAAATTATTAAAAATCAAATAACCCGCTTCATATATACAACCATAACATTTTATACCTAACATACATACATTTAAATAAATATCAAATAATATATGTCTAACATAAAAAACAGAACAACAACCCATGTATTACAAACTCATTTTTATATCATGACACTACATATACACAAACAACTCGTGCGAAGCACGGGCTTCGATTTCTAGTGTATTTTAAAGATTGAGTTGGAGTCAAGAATTTGTCAAATGGCAGGTTTTAGATTGATTTTTTTCCGATTAAATTATTGACATTTTTAGTAATATTTTTATACTAGTGAGAAGCACATTAAGACCCACCACTTAAAATTTGACAAATTTATACCATGAGTTTATATTTTTTCCCGATCAAGTTATTATTTTATAATCATTTTACATAAATACAAAATGAAAGGGTAAAATCCGACAGAATCCAAGCAGTTCGCCGGGCTATGGTTGGAAAAATCGAACCCAAGCCCTCATCAAAAGAATTGTTCAATTTCTAGTCTTGATGTAAAGATTATAGTCAATCAAACCAAACCTAATGATAAGTTCTGAAAATGAATGGGAGGGTCTATAATGACTTGCCAAGATTTCAATGAATAGTACTAATTAGAAATAGGGTAATTCGGAACGATGATTCAATTTCTAGGGATTTCATAAGGTTGATTCAAATTAATGTAGATGTCATACTCCGCACGAGTTAAGTAATAAATATTTATATTTTTTTATGTATATGAATAATGTAAAAAAAATATAAGTTTTATAATTTTTTTGTTGTCATCAAATGAATTTGTATGACAACAACAACTAATAATAAGAATGCGGATCTGGTAAAAACACTTCTTTAAATGAGAATTCTCTTAAAATATAAATTGGTGCACAAGTCTGTGCAACAAGGTACACAAGCGGGAAAAAGTGCACAATGCACTTGTAATCTCATGCACACATATTTGGGTACATAATTGTGCATTACGTTGGTGCACAACTAGTCTCCCTCATTGATCCAACGAAGCTCCGACGTTGACCACGTACCGTTGACCGACGTTGACCACCATTGACCGGTCGTTGACCAGCGTTGAACGATCATTGACCGACCCTTGACCGGTCAGTGCACTTGCTTGTGCACCATGTTATGAATACTTGTGTACCATGTTGTAAATAATGTGTACACTATTTAAATAAAATACAAATGTACAATTAAATAAAAAACAAGTGCACCATATCATAAATAAATGTGCATCACGTTATAAGTAATTGTGCACCACAGTTTATGTGTTTGTGCACTCCATTGTATTTAAAAAAAATACAAGTGTACTACTCAATAAAAATCGGGTGCACAATTCAACATATTATGGTATACTTTTCTACATACTTTGGTGTACAAACTCGTACAACTTGGTGTACAAGCATTGTGCACTGCTATTGTACTTAGAAAAAAAAATAAGTTCATCACTCAATAAAATTCTGGTACACAACTTCACATATTTTGATACACTTTTCAATAGACTTTGGTGCACAAATTCGTACAACTTGGTGCACAAGACTAGTTCACATTTTAAGAGAAGTTCTCATTTTAAGAACAGTTCTCACTAGATCCGTTTACTATAAGTCTATAATAATAACAGTTTAATAAACATGATAATGTGTAGTTGACAATAAGGTTTTGTGAAACGAGGAAAAAATATATTAATTTACAGTATTCAAATCTTTTATACCAGTGATAAAATTCTTAAACTCTAAGTAGATAATATAATAGAGAATTAAGAATAATCATGTTGCAAATCAAACATAAGAAATTTTGATGGAATATTCAAATGGAAGTTTGAGAAGTGCGAGGGATTAGGTAATTAGAAGTTAAAATATTATAATTGAATGAAAGTTCGAGAAGTGGGAGGGTGAGGTAATTAGAAGTTAAAATATTATAGTTAAATTAAGAAGATATGACTTAATTTTTGTAAAACCTAAAAGAAAGTAGTTTTTTTTTAGATCCTTCGCCCGGTTTGAATGATCATTGTCACTCTGCGTTCGGATCGGGTTCTGGTTGACCATCTTTCGATGAGGCGGACCCTCCCACACTAATAGTTCCATACACGCCACCAGAAGGACTCGAACTCAAGACCTCTGAATACAACGCTTAAGAGGCCTAGCGCTAATACCCACTAAACCAACTAGATGTTGATAAAGAAAGTAGGTTTTAGCGCTTGAAAGTAAAGGTGTGTGAGGTAGTGAGTAGTTGTAGGAAGTTTGTTTTACACATGTCAATAGCAAAAAATATTAATTGTCATCGCCCGGAAAAGCCACTTAGCTTAATTTTTTTTTTAAAAACTTGCCTACGAAAATTAAAGAAAGAGGAGTGTTCTGTGAAAAATAGAACCTCTGAAAAAACGCTCTCATGGGAGTCGGCCCTAGAAAGCCATGACCACCTCCACCACCAGATGAGCCACCACCGCACACCGCTCCCTTGGGAGCCGGCCCTATAAAGCCATGACTACCTCCACCACCAAATGAGCCACCATCGCACACCGCCGGAGCTGCGCGGCTCCCCCTCCCGGCTAACACCAGCCCACCTCCGGCGATTTCGAATCCTCCTCTGACGTGCTCGGCGGAGGGAGCGAGGAGCCGGCGAGGACCCCGAAGAGGTCCTTTGCCGCCGAGCCCTATGCCGCAGCCGCTCCCAACGAGCCCTATGCAGCTGCCACCCCCTTTTTGGCCTCAGATCTAGATCTGGATCTGAAATTCGAGCAGGCTACGGTGGTCGCCCCCGAACCGAGTAGCTCCGACCACTCCCCCGAGCGAGAAGCTCCATCGGACTTTTTTCGAGAAGTTCCGACCACTCCCCCCGAGCGAGATGCTCCTTCTGGCGAATCCCTTTTTTTTTCTTTTTTTTTTCGGTTCTGTTGTGAGACTCTCTTTGGTTGATGGAGCGTGCCTTGACGATGAATCGAGTTGTAGTTCCGGCTTCGCAGAGGATGACCTTCCTTCCGGCGGCGCAGTGTTCGTTGTGCTTTACTCACCTCATATCTTGGCTTCTTTGCTTTATCTTCCTTTTGTTTGTTTCGCTTTTGTTTGTTTGTTTTCTGTTTTTCCTTGTTGTTGTATTGTCGGTTAGTCTAGTTGCCAGTTTCTGGCCTCTCGAAGTTGTTCACTTCGAATTCTTACTGAATCAAAAAAAAAAAATTTGCCTACAGAATGAATGAATTAAGGAAATGTTTAATGATTTTGCTTAAAAAAGAAAAATGTTTTTTTATATACTTAATTAGTGCTACTCACGTGCTATGTTTTATGAATATCAGTAACTACTCTGTATATTTTTTCTCTTTGCAAATGTGCAGGCGGTTTCTATTTTAGTTGAGCAACATTGCAGCCAATGTTCTAAAAGTCGTTAGGCGGAAGCTTGGCGGTGAGGGGGAGCCTAGCGCCTAGGCGGGGGCCTAGGCGGATTAAAAATTAATGTATGATCCATGTAATTATTTGACCATGTTCTTCCAAATCCATTAATGTTTGTAAAACTATGTTGGGATGAGGTTTGATTTATAATAATAGGCCTTCTTATACAAAGTCTCACCCAAAATTATGTTCTTTGCATTCGTCATCTTCTAAGATGTTGCTACTTCCACAACATCTGAGACTTCTTCTCACCTAGGCGGTGGATGACCGCCTAGCGCCTAGACGGGGCCTAGGCGGGGATTTTTAGAACACTGACTGCACCACGATGATTTTCTTTTCGTGGAAACCAATCTACTGATTGTTTTTATATGATATATGAAGTACTTTATGAAAATGGCCAAATAACATATTATCGGAGATATCCGTGTTGTAATTTCACATTTCAAAATACTACAGTAAAACCTAAGGTCTAAACCCTTCATCGTAAACAGGTATCATTTTCTATTGAAATTAAAGTGTAAAATTCACGTATATAGGCTTCGACACATAATCAATAAACATCGTATAAAAAATACATTACAAAATTAGAGGAAGGATCTAGTAAAACGGAAGTTGTGGTAAAACAGATGGATAAATTTGGGACGTTGGATGAATGGTGATGGTCGGATGGATGATTGGGTCTTATAGTTGATATGGTATGGTTGTAACCACCATATCTTCTTTAATAAGACAGTTACTGGATTTTTAAATTAACAACTGATAATTCGGGATATTGTTAGACGAGAGAAAAATCTAATATTCTTCCCCAACCCGTTACCATCTATGTTAGGAAGATTCTTCCCCTACGTTCTCCTCTCCATTGACATTGCACATGCATTCTCCTCTCCAGTAAATGTTCGTATACAATGACTCATCATCAAGCAATCGAATTTGTTCGATCCTGTGAATATCCCCTCTCGAAACATGAACCATGGTGAGTAGATCCTCCATGGTTTCCTGTGAATATCCCCTCTCGAAACATGAACCATGGTGAGTAGATCCTCCATGGTTTCCCGTTACCATCTACGTTAGGAAGAGTCATCATCGAGTAATCTACTTTTGGGCTGATCGTCTCCACGCAGATCTACGATCCACCATTTTCTACATCAATTCACCATTTCAAGATCTCGATTTGCGAAAACAATAGATCGAATCCAACAACAATCGCCACTTCATCATATTCTCCATCCAAATCTGTTGCAACAACTCTAAATTTTGATAACGAATGAGACCTACACATTCATTGTCTTCTCCACCAATCCTCCATTAGAAGAGCTCCGAACTGCGAGATCCATCGAATCGAACAAGAAGCATCCTTCATCGTCTGCTTTAAAACACTTTGTTTTCAGTCAAGATGAATCATGGTGAGTAGATCCTCCATTGGTTAATTTTCTATTTCGTCAAGATGAACCATGGTGAGTAGATCCTCCATGGTTTCCTGTGTAATTCTTCGTATCTCGATTACTGATGTGATATTCATACTCTCTTCATCGATATTCATGATATGTGTGAAGATGTTCATATGTGAATTACTTCTCATAGTATTGATGCAATGCACTTGTGTAATAATATTCATATCATTTTACTAGATATTCAATTACGCCTATATATATGTTGCAACATGTGCATTGTATTATGAATATCGATGATCCAAAGTTGAATATCAAATCGAATGAAACATGTTATTATTAATATTAACTATGCGAATATCCTTTACTAGATTATGAATATTGTGATATGATTAACTATGTTGATTTATAATGAAATTTGTGCTTGTAACGATATTCAATATTTTGTGAATGATATTCATATCATTCATTAAAATATGAATAACATTTCCTCTCAAACTACTTCTAAATGCTTCACGTGCATATTCATGAATTTGTGACTGATATTCATGTATATCGATATTCACAATTTCTTGCACATGTCAGGGTCGCGCAAAAAGAATGTTTCAAGCGAAGATATAATGTTAGAAAGCTCAGAGGAAGACATTGATGTATCCGAAAATAAAATATCAGAAGAAGATGATACAAAATCAAAGTTTGGCACGGAGTGCGTTTTTGGCACAAAGTGTGTTTTTGACGAGGATGATACAAAATCAAAGTTTTGCAAAGAAGAATTGTAATTTCGTTATTCGTATTCTGTTCCTAGACATTCATGTTTCGCAAGTCCATTTTCATACGTTTAGCATTAACAACATTTAGCTTGGTTTGAATATAAATGGATTTTTTTGATATTCGAATTCCCCTTATAGATATTCATATTCTTTGACCATTTATTCATGCTGTGCATTACATAATTCATAATTTTTGTAAGGATATAAAGGGATTTGTGTTATGCTTCTAATCTTTTTACAAGTCATATTCATTTAGTCTGTGTGCAATGGGAGTAAGTTGAAGCTAAATTATTGTATCTAGAAACATGAATATCATTCTATACTGGTATGAATATCACTACATTTCACCATGAATATCATAACATGAATGTCTGTATCAACAACATGAATGTCACATAATACAAAATGGATATTAGTGATCAACAAATCATACAACACCATCAAAAAACGAAATCTCATCCAACACGAATATTAACATTGTTATCATGAATATCACCTAGACCCTAAACCCATAAATCCTAAACCTTAAATCTATAAACACTAAACCCTAAAACCTAAACTCCTAAACCCTAAACTCATAAACCCTAAACCAGAAACCCTAACCCTAAACCCTAAACTCCTAAACACATACACCCTAAATCTATAAACCCTAAACCTTAAATCCATACACACTAAGCCCTAAACATAAATAAAAGCACCAAAACTGATTGAACATGTCAAAAGCATTTGTATGAATATCACATCAAACAATTTGAATATCAATTACAAACAGTACAAACAACACCAACAATACACCAATACTGATCCAACATGAATATCAAAAACATTATAATGAATATCACATCATAAAACTTGAATATCAACTACTCAACGCATGAAACCTACATCCAATATGAATATCAAAAGCATTTGTATGAATATCACATCAAACAATTTGAATCTCAATTGCAAACAACACCAACAAAACACCAAAACTGATCCAACATGAATATCAATAATATTATAGTGAATATCACATCATAAAATTTGAATATTGACTACTTAACGCATAAAACCTACATCCAACATGAATATCAATAGCATTATAGTGAATATCACATCATAAAATTTGAATATCAACTACTCAACGCATGAAACTTACATCCAACAGGAATATCAAAAGAATGTGTATGAATATCACATCAAACAATTTGAATATCACATATAAAAACGTGAATATCAATGATCAAAAATTTGTACAACACCATCAACAAGCAGAATTTGAATCCACATGAATATAAACATTATTATAATGAATAACACCACAGAGAAACTGAAGATCATATATACAATATCTGAAACATAAATATCAAAACACATAAACTGTAACAATGTTAATTATAATATTGTTAACATGAATAAAAATACTAGTGAACAATTTAGAGCTTCGAAGACGACGTCGGAGGTGATAGTGCATCAGTCATTCGAGGAAATGAGGGGCGGCGGTGAGGCGTAGGCACATCGACGATGGTGGAGCAATGTAGAGATGAGCGGCAACGAGGTGATTGGTGGTCTGTCGGGGATAGAGGCGACAATGTGCAGTGGCCGGTAACGGTGTAACTGATTAAACCAAACACATAACCTCCAAGAACAAACTGAAATTACAGATCGAGATGAAGGGGAGAGAGAAATCTCAAGGAGGACCGTTTTACCAAAGAAGAGATACGACACTATGGAGACGACACTTCAATGGCGATCTGGAAAGATTTCATGGAGCTTGGGAACGGTGCTTCAATGGCAAGTCCGATAAACCATATGAGAGAGACAAATCGGGTGCATGATATGCGTTCTTCGATGGGAGACGAATAGTTTGATGGAGATTCAATGGAGGTTTAGGGAGATTTGGCAGAGACGGTTTTGGAGCGGTAATTTGGGAAAGAATGAAAGAGTAACCGTATATGTGAGATTTAGGAGGTTTTGGATAGAAATAAAATCCCATAGAATCAGGATTTGGTATAATCCGATGCACCCAATTCTGTTTCTCAAATTTGCACTCAGTAGGATTAAATCTGAGCCAACCATTGATTCTTTCCTCATCCGACACCCCTGATTAGTACCTCTGTTTTACCGTAACAACTCGTTTCACCAGAACCTATCTCTAGCAAAGAAAACATTAAATTATCTGAACTGAAGGCAACTGTTAAAGTGTTGAAATAAAAATAACGAAAATTCTGCGAGATAACCCTCAGGTTTTGGAAATTCCGCGAGGTGCCCACACGTTTTAACTATTTCGCGAGGTAACCCTCAATTTTCTAAAAAGTCCGCCAAATAAGTCCAACGTTAAAATGAGATTAAATCTTTACTTTTGTAAAATAAAGCTAACAAAGTTGCTGTTATTTAATTTTTAAAAGGAAAAAAACAAATGGCATAATAATACCTAAACAAAAATAAATCCAATACGAGCTTTTCTCTCCGAACAGGTGAACATTAAGCTTTAATATGTATGTGTTGGTCAAAAAAAGCCACTAACTAATACTACAAGTTTGATAAGGTTGAAGCAAAATGATTTAAGAGCCTCACAAATCCAGGCTCGATCAGCCCCCACTATGGGATCAAGTTGGGATTGCTGAATAATGTGATGGATTACACCATGCGCTGTGTACAACCCCATCAACGATTCATAACATGTTAAAGCTTAATGTTTACATGTTCGCAGAGAAAAGCTCGTGTTGGATTTTGTTTGTTTTTCTTTCTTTAACTCGGTTATTTTTTGGCGCATAGGGAAAATTGTCTTTCAGCGCATAGGCTCCACACGTTACGTGTGGTTAGGCTCCACACGTTACGTGTGGTTAGCATCCACACGTTACGTGTAGTTATGCGCTGAACGTTACGTGTGGAGCTGATTGACACGTTACGTGTGGTGTTTTTGGTATATTATAATGTTGTGTATGAATCATATTATTGTTTATTTTTAGTATTTATTTGTGTTTCAAAGTTGTGTATAAATCATGTTATAATGTTGTGTATGAATCATACTATTGTTTCTAAATAGGCTTAGGGGAGGGTTACCCTCATTTTGTTGCCCAACTTTTATCTAATCTTTATAAAAAAAACAATACAAAATAATCAACCTAGAAGATAAAATAAATTGTTCATTACGCTGGTTGACTACACAACCACATTGAACACACAATACAGGAAAGAATACAAGTTGATCATAAACTTAGAAAAAAATAAGAGAACATATATGGTTCGTTGCTTTAGCGTTTGAAGAAATTAGGATAGTCTCTGGTAAACGTTCGCTTCATATGATATCTCTGCTTTGCTAAATTTGTTTGCTCCCTACAAAGGTTGATAGTACATGAACAACATTACACAAAAGATACGACATTAATCACCTACGATGTATACCATTTAGTAGTTTGAGATTATACTTACGAATGTTATCAAAATCTTTAAGAAGATCTTGATTTTGCTTTACAAGATCTTGATTCTCCTTAACAAGATCTTGTTTTTCCTGCCATTGTTGTCGAATAACCGTGTGTGCCCTGTCCTCGTAGATTGGATCAATCCACTCCCTAAAAGAACACCCCAGTTCCGGGCATCCCCAATACCTCCTTTCGTAGTTCCACTGCAAATCCCAACTTCGGACAACAACTTTCAAATTACAATAGCATAGCCTATCTGCGTTTGTTGATGGTTTGGATGAAGATGCTATTATTTGTTGTAGTGTTTGGTTTCCTACAAATATCATGAATCCATTAATATAAAAAATTAGGGTTAATAAATCGATAGAAATTGGAAGAAGATGCTTACCCAAAAATGTATCTTCAAGCGCCGCTTGTGTTGGAATTGTTGTAGTGAACAAACAACCCTAATGCTTCTTATATATTGAAAATGCAATGTGTTTGACAGCTAATAACCAGCCTCAAAAAGAAGAAATCTGATTGACAACTAATAACCAACTATAGTATATAGCTGTATACAACTGTAGTCATGAGTCTTTTATACTAAACCCTAAACCCTAAACCCTAATCCTAAACCTTAACCCTAAACCATAAACCTTAAATCATAAATACTAAATCCTAAATACTAAATTCTAAAATCCTAAATAGTAAACTCCGACCCTAAACCCTAAACCTAAACCCTTAAGGAGAAAAGAAGCAACACGTTACGTGTGGAAGAATTCCACACGTAACGTGTATTAGAGGCCCACACGTTACATGTGGAAGAATTCCACACGTAACGTGTGGTTTCGTCTGTTGTAAAACGCATTGAATTACCCGTCTTGTCCCCACCTAACTGAATTAATGGACCCCTCTTCTTCATCTTCACCGGCTAACCACAATTTCGAGCTTAATACTTCATTTCAAACAATAAAAAATTTGTGTTTTACACTTTCATTTTTTGTAAAAAAAATGGACAACATGAACAACAATGATTATTGGAACAACAATGTCGAAGAGGATCCACATCCGAATGAGGTAATTTCCGTTATTTAAAGTTAAAGTTCTCACTTTTTGTTTTGGACATGTTCAAAGATTTGAGCTTTAGTTGTTTAGGTTTTAGAAAACTACACATAATATTTGTTGTTAGGGCAAGTTTCACATGCTAGATTTTGTAAGTTTTGAACTTGACAATTCTCATTTAATCTAATACATTTTGAAGGATACATGTGTAAGAAAAGGAGATGTTCGTTACATTGAAGAACAGTTTAACACGTTATGTGTGGGGATGTTCCACACGTAACGTGTGAAACATCACCACACGTAACGTGTGGAACATGTGCCAGATGGTTTAGGGTTCACACGTTACGTGTGGTGATGTTTCACATGTTACATGTGGAGCTGTTTCACACGTAACGTGTGAAACACAACCAGTATCTGGCTGTTTATGTCCCTTCTGTAAAATTGCACGGTTTAGTGCACGGTTTGTCACAAACCATGCCATTTAGCAGAATCTGCTTTCTTAAAGAGAATTATGGTTTCACAGTTGATAATTAGTTCACTACTTGATGAGATGATTCCATGTGTATGCAGGCGAACTATTATTTGTACGAGGGGTTAAACAATATTTCCCTCGATGACTGGAGCACCCTACAAAAAACATTTTCTGTTTGGGAAACACCTCATCAACCGCTGCCGGAATGGAACACACCATCTGAGTGTAAAACACCAGATGAGATACCATCCTTCTCACTTGGATCGTTTGACTATAGTGTTCCGCCTCCAGAAACATCTTTATCTCATGCTACCCCACAATTTTGCTTTCCATCCCTACACAATCATGTGATAAAAGAGAATTTGTATGGTCATGCATTAGCTGGGTGACCAAACGCTGAAGAGAAGGAGATTATTAGGGTGATGACAGTCAATCATTGCAAGCCTCAAAAGATTCATACTACAATCAGGTCGTCCCCAAGAAACTTGACCAAGATGAAGCAAGTGTACAACATCATGCATGAGATACGAAAGAAGGGCATGGAAGGAAGAACAGTTGTGCAACAGTTCTTCTATGAGTGCAATGAGAAGGGATACTTCGTAGAGCATAGATTCAATAAGGAGACCAACAAGATAACATATATCTTCTTCGCAAGCCCAAATCAGTTGTCGCTGCTGAAGGCATTTCCGTATATTGTGTTACTGGACTCTACATACGCAACTAACTGGTTAGTAACACACATATCTATTATATTCTTCACTTGTTCATGTGATCCTTAGCATGCCATAACATATCATTATGTGTGCAGTTACAATTTGCCCTTTCTTGAAATTGTCGGCATCACATCTGTTTGGAAAAACTACAATATTGTCGGAGCGTTTCTGGAGCATGAGGACGAAGAGAGTTACAAGTGGGCCATAGAACAACTGTAAAAAATGTTTGTCAAGGTGCAATGAGCACCCACATGTTTGGTCACTGATCGGGAGAAGGCGTTGATGAACGCCTTAGAGAAGCAGTTTCCAGAAGCAAAATTCCTTCTATGTAGGCGGCATGTGAGGAAGAATATTGAAGACTTCGCGAAGAAGGCCATGGACAAGTTTAGAGGCACAACGTTTTCCAACGACTGCATGAAACTCTTCAAGGAAACGACCATAGAAGGGTATAAAGCAACACTGAAGAAGATTCAGTATGATTGGAGGAAATCTCCAAAATGTCTCCAGTACGTACAAAAAAACTGGCTTGACCCGTACAAGGAAAGAATCGTCTCCGTATGGACAGATACATTGTTCATTCTCGGAACTACCACAACTAACAGGTTTGTGCATTATGTTTTTAAATTTAACTGGTTATTTGAACTTAGACTTTTACAACAACATACTGATTTCGGATTCTTGATTGTAATACAGGGTTGAAGGGGCTCATTCCAGTCTTAAAAGCTTCTTCACTAGCAATGATGGCAACCTTTGCACTGTATTCGATCAATATGATGCACGGTTGCGCACTCACATTGGTGAGATAAGGGGGGCACTGAATGAGAGCATAGAAAAGAGATTTACGCTGATAACAAATGCACATCTTTTCTACAAGCTGCACTACAAGGTCTCTGCGATTGTACTAGCTCGGTTGATTGAGGAATACAAGAAAGGCAAAGCTCCATTGTGGAACACTATATGCAGATGCCATATAAGGGTCAGAGATGGCTTGCTTTGCGTGCATGACATGGCGCGGAATGTGATGAACCAGGACACAATTGAACCTAGCTCATTGCATCCGTTCTGGAGGCAATTGACCTTGTCAGAAGTGCGGACAGAAGAAGAAGGAGAAGCCAGAGAACGTAGAGTGAATAGGTCGTTGCTTGAAGAATTTGCTGCAAGCGTCTTCCCCACATTGCCAGTGCATGATCAACAAAGAGCTGTCTCTGCACTAACAAGTATAGCACATCTAGAGCGGACTACTCTACAAGAGCCATCTAAAGTTAGGCATAAGGTCGGCCTCAAGAAGCTCTAAACATTCCCACCAAAAGACAACCGTCATCATGGGAGTACACTGACCAACAGATGGAGGGAACACCTCCGAAGAAGCAAAAAGGAAGACCACCAAAGAAGGCTTCAACTATGCCTTTGGGTCACATATCATTGATCCAGAATCCTAAGTGATATATTACCCAGTTTCCCAAGTGTATGAACCACACGTGGGAGGATGGTGGAAATAGTGGGTGATGGAAACTGCGGGTACAGAGCAATTGCGCATGGTCTGGGTTTAAGGCAGGAGCAGTGGGCTTATGTTCGACGTACCATGATCGCTACGTTGAAACAAGAGTATGAACTATTCGCGCCAATTTGGATGTCTACGATGACACTTGAGGAAATGGAGGCGAAGCTTGCATGGTTTCCTTCACCCAACAGGCCTGCCCCATGGGAGACGTGGTTGGACCTCCCGGATATGGGATGTTTGGTGGCAACTGCATTCAACTGTGTGTTCGTCTCCATCGGTGCTGGTGTGGGAACGACATACATGCCTATGAGGTCGAAGCCAAACCAAGCGGTTGGCGAGAAGTTGAAGACGATATGCATTTGCCATGTCGAGAAAGAGCAACATTTCATTGCGGTACGTTAATACAATCAAATAAGTTGAAACTATCTTATGTTAAAACATATGTATGATGCATTGACTTTGATGTAGATTGGCCTTGTCGAAACCTCGCCCTTGCCGCATCTTTACGGGCCATGGGTGAGAAATCATGACCCGTCTGTGGGTGATTTGGTAGATCAAATCTATGATCGATTGATGGAGTACCAAGCAGCCGCCCTAAAGAAGCCAAGAGGAAAGAAGAAAGTTGAAACGATCAATTTATGTAATGACTGATATGTATGAATTATGATGCAATGAATTTGATGTTCGTTGTATTTATGAGATGTTGGTGAAATACACATGTTTCCCTCATCCCTCAGTAGATCATACAGATAGGTTCAATTTTTCTTATTTTTCACAAGTTTCAATTTTACAGAAGTTACAAAACGTGTGCGTGGTTTCGGACTCGGAGTTACGAAACGTGTCGGGGTTCAAGAGGCGGACACCGTGAGGGTGATTTCCGGGGTCCTAAGGGTGTGCACAGTTTGTGACAAACCGTGCACCATGGACCACAACCGTGCAGAACAGAATAGAGGCCAGATTTGGCCACTGTAAGGCCGCACGGTTTGTGGCACGGTTTGTCACAAACCGTGCGGTGTCCCAGAACTCGATTTCTGGCTCTCTGGAGGAAGGTACGGTTTGTCACAAACCGTGCGGTGTCCCAGAACTCGATTTCTGGCTCTCTGGAGGAAGGCACGGTTTGTCACAAACCGTGCGGTGTCCTAGAACTCGATTTCTGGCTCTCTGGAGGAAGGCACGGTTTGTATGATCTATTGTTTATCGTGATGGCGGTTTACGCATAATTACGTCATCTAGTTTGTTAGCTTCACGTGAATTAAAATACGGTCTCATACACAATACAAAATGAAGACATCTTAATCCAAAAAAGTCATAACAAACAATCAAATAGAAGTCATAAAATTCATTATTGCCCTAATGCAAAGTTCAATGGTTTGGAAGGAAGGGATACATTTGCTCCAATGATTGCCGTAACGCCTCGGCTACGTCTTCACATTGTTGATCTTCATGTTGGTGATCGCGATATGGATTCAGACGTCTGTAGCAACCATCGATGCACTGCACACAAGATAAGTGAATACGATTAATAAATAGTTTATACACGAAATTAAACAAGATATAATTATTCAATTTCTTACCTGCTGCTGAGCGTGATCACCCTCTGGAGGGATGATGAATGGATGTGTATGCTGGAGGTACCACTGCATGTAATCACCGCTACACTGGTGGGGTTGAACGACTGGAGGGCCCATAGCTTGTAGGCTAATGGAATGTTGATTGCGGGCATCCCATGCAAATTGGGCTCTATCGTATTCCACCGTGTAGCTGCTAATCTTCGTGCCCCTCCATGCCCTAATTGGCACAATCGGCGGTCTTGGACACTGTTGTGCACGCCCAAACTGCCTAGTTGCTCGATCCGGCATGTAAGGCTCGGTGACCCACAAACAGGATATGACTCCATGGAATCGCGATGAAGCAAACATCCCGTCGTTGAAGTCAATCTGGTCGTATGGCATCCACTCAACCTAAACATAATTGAATTTAAAACAACTAATCATGCCTATAATTTCATATTTTAACATACTAGATAAGGACCGTATATGCACTTACACTCTCAGCATGCATCCCATCCAACTCCTCCCTATAATTTCTGCTTCGGTTGGGTGCCTGTGACATGTCCCATCGACGGGCGTATGGGATCGGCTGTTGGGGGTCCCAGTATACACTCTGTGCAGGTCTAAACATGGGGAAGTATTGATATATCCATGCCTATAAAACAATTACATGTAAGTCAATTCCCTAAATAACAAATATACATCTATAACAAAACTACATATGTTTTTTTACAGGAATATTTATACCTGGATCAGAGTGAAACATATGGACATGACCCGCGCCTCTTTCCTTGTGCACTCGCCCAAGCTGTGGTACACGTGGGCAAGAACAGCGGTACCCCAGGCATAGTTCTTGGTTGACGAGGGATCAACCACGAATGGAGTGTAATAAACGGGCAATTTATGCTGAGACTTGTCAGGAAAGAGACAAGACCCCACCAAGTACAGCAAGAACCCAGTCGCATGCGTCTCGTCAATCAAATCCTGGCAATGAGCCTTAAAATCTCTCGCATGCACGGTACCGGCGACGACATCACCACCCTGCAACTCAAAAAACTCTTGTGTCTGCTCCACCAACGCCTTCTTCAAATCATTGAGGCCCAGCTGCTCGTGCCATTTTTGTGGGGGACCCATGTCTGCCCTTGTATGTTCAGCGCAAGGATCATCCACACATCATGGAGAGTTATAGTCATCTCTCCCCATGGCATGTGGAATGAGTTGGTCTCTGGTTGCCAACGCTCGACGAAGGCACGAATCAGCGTCTCATCCATATGCTCGTGCATGATGTCCGGTAGATGACATAGCCCGGACGCAGACGCCATATTACCCCACTCGGCATTCGGTGTGATACGCCATGAGCGTAACTGCTTGCCTCGCTGCTGGAACCTCAACGGTGGCACCGACTGTATATGAACATATTTAAGCAATCCATTGGACTTATTTGTAATAAGATTAAGAATTACAAGAAATAAAGTTTCATGCAACTTACAATGCGCTGGTACAGGAGGTACGCCACGTGGTTGACAAAACTCTTGAGGAGATCAGGGCTCTCCGGACCTCCAAGAAGGCTCACCCGCAATTCAGGGTCATATCTCACCTTCTTCTTTGATTGGGGCGGTTTTGCCCGCAAAGAAGAGGCTTCCTGAGGCTCCTCGTCCACATCCGAAGCGTCATCTCTTGGCATCCAGGCATTGCTGGCATGGTCCTGAGTCCCCCATGTATTGGCATGATCCTACATTTATTAAATAAATCAGAAGTAATTACAGATTTTAAACAAATTCATGTTATACTAAATGTACTTACCATAGGCTGATGATAGGGAGCGTTTGGGTACACTGTCGGGTTCTCCCAAGGGTTGTGCTGATCCTCAGCCCCCTGATAATAATACGAAGGGCTCTGATGAGGGCTCACATGCGACGGTAGTACCGGCGGACTAAAAGTCCGCCCGTAGTAGTTATTCTGATCTATTGTATCAGAATAACCACGCAGCGGGCTCGCTCGGTGGTCCGGGTAGAACTGAGGCTCAGAATATGCCCTATCTCCAGGAAAAAAAGGCACCGCCATTAAGCTCTGAGCGGAAATCATGCCCGCAATCCCACTACTGCTACCGGCTCCAGTCTGATAGGCGCCAGTCTCATCATCCCTCCGTTGCCTTCTCTCTGTCCTGTTCACCTCTTCTTCAGTCTTAAACGACTGTTCACGGACAAGGTTGTGGTGCCTCCTACATGCGGTTCTTTCACCAGGCTCCATCTGCGGTTATATATCCACACATTTTAATCAAAATAATATATTTTGTATTCTAGATAAATACTACGCCGGAGAGTCGCCGGAATGTCGTCGGAAACAAAGGCAAGCCAGAACAAAAATGCAAATTCACACGTTACGTATGAATTGGCTCCACACGTAACGTGTGGGACACATTCACACGTTATGTGTGAATTTGCAGTTTCCAACTGCCGGCGGCGACACTCCGGCGACATTCCGTCGTCTTCTCCGGCGCAATTTCCAGATTTCGGTGAGAAATTTTTTTCATCAAATAATACAATAAATTCAACAAAAATCACACTATTTTAACAAATCTACCAATACTATCACTTCCATTTGCATATTTTCACAAAAATTCAACATAAATCCTCAACACCATTTTATTCAAATCTAACCAATTTTCACCATTTCATACAAAAAAAATACTTTAAAATTAAACAAAAAATCAACAACAACATCAAAAACATCTACACAACATAGATCTACCATCAAAAACATCTACACAACATAGATCTAACAAAAAACTTCAAAATTAACAAAAAAAAACAAACAACAATTTCTACTAACTAACCTTTCAAAGATCTTGATTCAACGTAATGTGTGGAGTTTGTTGCTTCGTAACGAGGAGATCCATGAGACGCGTTATGCGCGAAGGGAAGAAGGGAGCTTGGGCTGCGTTTTAGGGTAATTGCTTCGAATGGAAGAAATTTGGCTTTTAAAGCCAGATTCACTCCACACGTTACGTGTGGAGCTGTGCCACACATTACGTGAGGAGCTGTCTCACACGTAACGTGTGGAGCTTGAAAGGGTCTGCTTCCGCGCGTAATGTGGGAAGCCTATTCCCACATTACGTGCGAGCCTATGCGCTAAAAGGCAAAATTGCCTATGCGTCGAATAGTAAGGGCCGTCTTTAATGTTGGTTGGCAGCTCGTGATGGATTATGCCATTTGTTTTTTTCCTTTTATAAATTAAATAACAATAACCTTTTTAGCTTTTTAAAAAAAATAAAGATTTAACCTCATTTTAACGGTGGATATAACAGAGGGTTGTTTGGCAGACTTTTTAAAAAACTGAGGGTTACCACGCGGATTTGTTAAAACTTGTGGACACCTTGCGGAATTTGCAAAACTTGAGGGTTACCTCGCGGAATTCTCGTAAAAATAAAGAGAAGAACATAATACATCAAGCGATTCCGGTGAGAACAATTAGTTAGGTGATATATGAGAATGTACATGAAACATTTTCCTTCTTATGAGTGCTTGTGTTGTCAGTAAATACGGGTGTTCATCACATTTGTACATAGATGTTGTACCACAAAATATAAGCGATGTTCACCAATTTACAATTAAAAAATATAGAAATTGCTAGTGTTTCTATTATTATGTGTTTGTTTTCTAAACTCTCAAATCTTATAAAATGATCATTGCAAGTTTATATGACATAATATTGTTAATCTTTTATATAAAATCAATCTTAAGGTAATAAAAAATGGTAGGATTTTTCTTGGATGTGTTTTGTGATGCACATATAGGAATAAAATGGTTTACATATATGCCTAAACAAGTGATGCACACGTAGACATGAAACACTAGTGGAAAAAACCCTAATAGAGGCGGGCATTTGGACACTTATTGAGGCGAACACCGTTCGCTTCAAATGAGGGGGCTGCAACAAGTGGGGACCCTTTTTGAGGCGGGCAATATACGCCTCTAAAAGCCACTTGTTGAGGCGGGCCTCTATAGGCCCGCCTCAACAAGTGCCTCACTATGGCGCCAAAGTGAGGCACTTTTAGAGGCGGGCCTATGTAGGCCCACCTCTAAAAGTCCACTTGTTGAGGCGG
Organism: Rheum nobile; assembly: GCA_027886185.1. Lineage (NCBI taxonomy): Eukaryota > Viridiplantae > Streptophyta > Magnoliopsida > Caryophyllales > Polygonaceae > Rheum > Rheum nobile. The sequence goes on along the minus strand of WOAB01000717.1, from coordinate 1,507,093 downwards.
GCCTCTATATGCCCGCCTCAACAAGTGCCTCACTTTGGCGCCATAGTGAGGCACTTGTTGAGGCGGGCCTATAGAGGCCCGCCTCAACAAGTGGTTTTTAGAGGCGGGTCTCCATAGACTCGCCTCTAAAAGTTATTTCAACAATTCGAGTACAACAACGCAACAGATTTATGATGCACCATACACACATTAAATTTGCAGAATAGATTCCTGATTTTATTCACAGAATAATATACAACAACACAACAGATTTCACCAGAGTACAGTCAGGTTCTCAACAACAGTTTACATGACAAGTACAAACAAGTTCAATCCGATAATAAATACTTCGATGTAAAATAATGTGCCCATTGCTCACGAACAACATCCATTTCTTCATAAGTATACGCTGTCTTCCTCTTAGGATATAGCTTCATAAAAAACACAGAAATTATTGACACAAAACACAAATACTATCAATATATAGTTAGTTAAGTTACATACCTTATCTAGTCGCTCATCAGAGTCCTCGAGTCCCGTGACTATCTCTAACATGAACTTCATGACATAATAGCCACACTCGGTTCCGCTGCTTTGTTGAGCGCACTAATTACACAACATAAGGGGGCTGTCTTAGATACAAGGCCTTTGATTATAAATAAACAAACCTAAAGCATTTAAAATGCTATATGTACCTCTATATTGTAGACTCTCAACGTCTTACGTTTTCCTATTGTTTTATCGCACTTCCCACCTTGATACTTAAACACTTGAAATGCCCTAGAAAATCAACATAATACAGTCACGAAACTAATATTGTTAATATTCCAAAAAAAAACTAGTTCGTAAGCAAAATAACTTACAAATTCATGATTCCAGATGCATCAGTCGTTCTGTTGTCTGGACCTTTTAGAGAATCGAAAAGATAGACCTGTGCTTTAAATAGGTCTATCACGTACAGAGTCCAATGATTGCTGCATCATTTAAACGTAAATTGATAAACATTAATGATTGATTAAAATACTAATTATATATGAAACTTATTGAAAACACTTACTCTTGATTATATGGGAGCAAAAACAATTTGGCACTGTTAGCATTGAACACACGTTGCAAGTAATTTGCTGGAACAGATGGATCGGCCTTGATTCTAGTTCTTGACACCATCTCAGGACAAATGAACCCAATTCGAGAATTTTTAAATGCATATGTGTGATTGTCCAATAAATACCTGCACATTTAAAGAAAAAATGATTAAGAATGATAGTTGAACAATTAAAGAAAAAACGATTAAGAATGATAGTTGACAATTAAAAGATAAAGACTGATCAAAACATTTACATCATGTAGACTTGAATCACAGAAATGTTTAAGCACGCCCCCTTAAGGAACTCTTCTACATCGGATGCAGTGACGTATGTTTCTTGATCTGTCACATAATTCCAAACCGAGGCATCCAATGGGATGGGAGTACTATCATATATACCACCCGACGCCGAAGACATAACAAATTGCAACCACTTGCATGACTGGCCATGACCTTGAATTTCTTCGTTTTCTGCTTTCTTCCTTTTGGCGGCTGATTCTTCTGTTTTACGATCACAGCTACCAACCACCTCTTTGTTGGACTGAGACTTAAGAGTTATTTTGACATGAAATTTCCAAACAATAATAATGAAGTAACATTTGTATTATTGAGCACAAACAAGGAAGATTTAATATCATTTCTAATAACTATCCCGCCAAGGGCCTAAATTATGAATTCTATCCACCTTTTTATAGAGAAATGACTTACCTTTGTATTTTTGGCACTGTCATCCACCTTTTTAGAGAGAAATGACTTGGACTTCTTTGTTGGGCGTGGAGTAGTATAGTCCTATATATATTAGAATTATAGATGAGCAAGAGTGAGTAATGTGTACATTATTATTGAGCCTAGATTTCTTACCTCGTCGTCTTCGAAAATCACTAAGAGGATCGGCCATTGCACGAAACTACCCTGAGCACCGCCTAAGTTAGTGAAACCATCACCCGTAGGCACCGAAAGAATATCATCATGATGTCCATCATAAACAAAATCAACTTGGACTTTGTAGTGATCAGGCTTCATCGGTGTAAAGTGTTGGGACGATGCACCGTTTGAGGGTTGTACCATACCATCCGCTACGAGCACTTTGTTACCAGAATCTTTATCCTCAAGGGCAAGATGGCATGGAGTCCTTTCCTGCATAAGAGGTATTTTAATTCATGTTATAAGAGGTATTTGGACATAAAGAGTTCATGATAATACTCAAACTCAATCATACCTTTAGCTCACGTGGTTGCGGTGTGGAATCAGGACAAGTGGTATAGGGTGCATCAACATTAAGTTCAAGAACGGGAGTAGAAGTGAAGTTTGGTTGATTTATGTGTAACATGGAGCGTAGTTGCTTTTGGAGGGCCTCAGCAACCCTTTTATCTAACTCACCTTCAAACTCCGTTCTAACTTCAGCTTTGATCGATTCGATCAGATCTGATGAAGCTTCACTAGAACATCTTCTCCGTCGTTCTCTTGGACCGAAAGCAACTCTATAACCCACATTTTCACCTATTGCCTTGACACGGCCACGATGATCTTTTTTCCCAATGGCTTTGGTGAGGGCATCCTCATCATCCTCGAAAGTAAGGTTTCCCTTTTCTTTCTCTTCGATATACTCCTCCTATAATGTCAATTAGGAAAGTATAGATTAGTTCATATTTCCAAGTAAATTTAAGTAAATATTCATTAAAAAGCACTACTTACAACTTTTCTTGCAATTTCTACGGCATCCTTATCGTTCGGGCTAACTTCCCACTTTCCATCCTCAGTTCGAACTTGATGAGCCAAAACCCACTCCTTTGATCTGTATTTTCTAGCTCTAGGAACCGATGAGTTCACTGAGGAGCTACTTGACAGAGATAAAGCTGCTTCCTCTGGGAGTCATCCTTCTTTTATCCACTCGTTTCGTTTTCTAATATAACCCGCCTGGCCGGTGCGATAAGGATTCTTGTGGTGGGCTGCACTTGCCTTTGCTTTCTCACTACGAGCCTGTCAAAAGTCAATTGCATTATTACCAATGATTTCCGCTAGCTGACTAGAAATCTTTAATACTAAAAAGAAATAGCATTATTATCAATGACTCTGGCCTGTAATATTCTTGAAGAAAAACTGACCAATCAGCCTCTATAATGTGGTGGTAGATTTTCCAAGGCATCTTGTTTCTAGGATACTTCGACGGCTTTTGCGTCTTAGTTATCCATCGAGCTACCAACTTGCTCTTGAAATCTCTAAATCGTTTTGCCACACAAGAATGGAAGTATTTTTCCCTTGATTTATTGACATCCTCAATGATGTGGAACATAAGCTGTGGATTTTTACAATAAGTTAGAATGATAATTAATATAGTATATATTTAAAACAATTTAAAAAGACATTATACCTTGGTCTCCTCCCAAAACCCTTGCCTCGTCTGCTCATCTATCCTTCGGTATTCTTTCACGTTAATATTAATTCTTTGAGCACAACTCCCAACTTGCTTTCCGTATTGTTTCGACCACTCGCCATCAGGGACATTAAACTCAAGGTGCATAGGCTTTTTTACTTGAACGCCTTTTGACGGACCACGCCCTTTAGCGATCTGTGTAATCGCGCTAACACCTTGTGATTCAGGATCACCTTGGGTAGGGAAAATAGCATTTCCACTTTCGTTAGACATAGTGGCTAGAATTCCTGCAACAAGATCATCTAACCGCCTTATATTCTTACAATCACGGCATGGACAATAGATTTTTTCGACTTTGTACTCCGTTGGTGTGCTAAAGCACATCTAATGAACTCCTCAACCCCACTCAAGTATTGTGTCGTAGTATGATCACCGTACATCCAAGGACGACTCATTTCTAGTAATAAATGCAAAACAAGGAAGATTTAATATCATTTCTAATAACTATCCCGCCAAGGGCCTAAATTATGAATTCTATCCCGCCAAGGGCCTAAATAGATAATAATACGCAACTAAGCAAGAAAAAATACAAACTCAAATATCCCGCCAAGGGCCTAAATTATGAATTCTATCCCGCCAAGGGCCTAAGGAATTAGGGTAGAAGTATTACCTTGACCCAATATCGATCCTTCAAGACAATGCCTCTATCAACCTGCAGAATATAATTTCCCCAATTAAATAAACTGTAAAAATGTGATCCTCTAGTATATTACATCCTCATTGCCTTCAATGCACGAGCTTTAAACACAAAAAATACACAAATTCGTACAAGCTTTAAACACAAAATACACAAATTCGAAATCAGTATTAGGCCCGCCTATTATAGAAACGCATATTCATAGGGGCATTTCATCAAACAACTTCAATGCACGAGCTTTACACACAAAAATACACAAATTCGTACAAGCTTTAAACACAAAATACACAAATTCGAAATCAGTACATTAGGATTTGCTCGTATTTTACTTCTCCAAATCCGTACAAGCTTCAGTACTTATGATTTTACTTCTCCAATTCGGTATGAACCTAAATAAAATTGTAAATGTGTTTGATGAAATTAAAGTAAAATAGGGTGTTAGATGTGCTTACCGGCCAGCAGAATCGGGTGAGGAAGTCGAAACTCTGGTGAAACCGAGTGCTCGGCGAAAGGAGAGGAAGTCGGAGCTCGGCGAAGACGACGATACGAAGATATGAACGAAGGCGCGCGCAGAGCTGAATGTTTTTAATTTAATTAGGGTAGACTTATAGAGGCGGGCCTAATATGCCCGCCTCTATAAGCTGAATGTAATGAGGCAATAGAGGCGGGCCTCTTTATGCCCGCCTCTATTGCATACATTTGTTGAGGCGGGCTATAATATGCCCGCCTCAACAAAAGTTAATAGAGGCGGGCTTTTTCGCCCGCCTCAATTATGTACCATTAGAGGCGGGCCTACATTTGGCCCGCCTCTAATACTTTAGCGGGAATATTTTTTCGGAAACTTTTTTAGACGTATAATTATTTGTCCGCCTCAATAGATTTTTTTGAGGCGTATAAAATAATTATCCGCCTCAAAAACCTGAAAAACTGATTGCGTAGGTCGTTGTTGAGGCGTTTTGAAATATGTACGCCTCTAAAAGGGAGCCTCAAAAAGTGTTTTTTCCACTAGTGAAAGTAATAGACATATAGGCATAAAGAGTGATGAACATTTAAGAAAAAAATGTAATAAACATGCATAAAAATGTGAGGACCATCTGGACATAAAGGGATGAAATTTTGGGCTTAGAAGTGGTGAATATCCATGTACAAAAGTGATGAACATCATATTCACAACGAAAAGTGATGAACATATAGGAGAAAAGCGATGAACATGCATGTATAAAAATGTGATGAACATCTAGGTACAACAATGGTGAACATCAAAGGAAAAAGTGATGAACATCGAAAACATGTTATTGCGAAAAGTGATTAAAGTATAGGAGAAAAGCGATGAGCATGCATGCATAAAAAAGTGATGAACAAGGTACAATAGTGATGAACTAGGTACAAAAATGGTGAACATCTGAGCATGAGAATGGTGAACATCTAAGGATAAAAGTGGTGAACATCGAAAATATGTTCACATCGAAAATTAATGAACATATAAGAGAAAAGCGATGAACATGTATGTATAAAAAATTGATGAACAACTAGGTACAAAATTGGTGAACATCTGGACATGAAAGTGGTGAAAAATTAAGGAAAAAAGTGATGAATGTCGCAAATATGTTCACAACGAGGTGCGCGCGGATGTTTTCCAAAAAAAAAACGTATAGTACGGGGAAAATTTGGCACGATTGAATTATTACCCTTTTAATGAAAGTCTAATACGGGACCTTCTTTGTCTCAAATCTAACGGCCCAAAATAATTCTTATTTCTCTCCTAAATAATTGTTCTCATTTAATCCATTCAATATAATATTATAAGGAGTGTTTTACATATAGTTAAATCATTAACTAAACAATGTCTTGAGCACGTGAATGGGAGATTCTTTTCCACCAAATATAAGTAAACCATTGTTGTCGACTAGAAAAATGTTTTTTATTCAGTTTGTATGTTTAATCAAATTTCTTAAAAAAGAAAAAGAAACCCCTAATTATGTCTCTCTCTAAACGCTCTTCCTTCTCTCTACCTCCAAAATTGTGATTGCAATCCCTAACCCTAAAGTTCTTCATCTCTGAATCTTTGCACATACTGTCTCTTATCTCCATCTCCTTGGTTACATCCTAACTAATAATGGTCCATTTTCCCCCAAGAAAAAATCAAACTCAATGATTCTCCTTTCCTCTCTCTGAATGGTGATGGGACTAAAGGTAAAAAAATGAGAAACCAGACCGACTATGCCAGAAATCTAGAATTAAAAAGGGGTCTATTTCTCCTATCTGGGTGGCCACAAACTCTAGTTAAAGTCTCTATGGTTAAGATGAGGGTGTACGACTATGTCCTTTCCTAGCAATGCAAAGTCCTAAAAGCTAGTAAAAGACTACTCAAAGTGCTCGTGTGGTATGATGGTTGTTCTTCGTATGACTCTTCGGATCTCTGTTCTCATATGGCTCTTCTTCTTTCTCGTTGTTGTGTGACTGGAAAAAAAGTGATTTGACCCATCTAGGAGGAGTGGTTTTCCTCCCCTCATGTGGATTACCAGACCATGTCCTTCAAATGAAGCCTTACATCAACCCAGGTTGTATCTCTCTAATCATTTTATCCCTAATGCTCTTACGCTAGAATATTTGTTTGATTATCTTCTATATATATATATATGAGACCTTTGGCCAACTAGAAATTGCACATCTCTACCTACTTACTTCTTCACTCTAACTAAATCTATTCTTTTCTTGTGGTGCCTTTGGTATAATCTTGAAATTTTTACTAAGTCCTTATCGAATCCTTTATATATGGATAACAGAGAGAAATCCTTTGTGGAAACCCTTCTCAGTGAGGCTGCTCAAGCCGGAAACAATGAGAACAACAAAGAATGCAATGACCCCTCTAAGGCCTCGTTTGGTACGATTCCAGTGGAATGAGGAATCGGAATGAGGAATGAATGATTCCAAAATCATGTTTGGTTAGGTGAAAAATAAAAATTTCTTTCATACCAAGCTCAAGGTTTCATCCATTCCAGAAAAATTAGAGATATTTTTTCATAATAGCTCCTCTTAATCGAACACTGTTTTCTTGAATTGGCCTTGAATCAGCCTTAAATCCAACACAGGTTAAATTGAACGATGTTAAATATTATAAAAATGTTGTGAATGTTCGTGATGCTTACTGGTTTCTTTTACATGATTTGGTGTCAATCGAACACTTCATATCATTTTCATGATGCTTACTATGCCAAATTGAACACTTTTCCTGGTACCTTCTTTTATATATATATAATATTTGTAAATTGGTTTTTGAATTTCTTATTTTAATGATTTTAGGTTAAATTTTTGCAATTGCTTATGTTGGAAGATTTTGTGTGGGTGTTTATTGTACAAATTGATTTATGGATGTTTGTGGTATTTTATTATAACTTTTCTAGTACTTAATCTTGTATTTATAAATTAAAAAATTCATCTACTTATATATAACTATCCAATTTATAATATAAAACAAGATTTAACATGTGATGTTAACATGTGGTTACAAGGTACATGTAGGACACTTAAGAATTGAATCATATTTTTGCTTAAGTTGGTTATCTTTATATTTTTATAATTATTTTTCAATGCATATATATAGGCATGAAACTCCAATTTATAATATAAAACAGAATTTAATTCCTCATTCTAGATTTTATATACAATAAAACAATATTTTTCAAGAATGGTTCATTCCAACAGCATACCAAACACCCAATTACAAGAATGGTTCATTCCGATAGCATACCAAATAACAAACTACAAGAATGATTTATTCTGATTCCTGATTCCATTCTGATTCCTGATTCTAGTCCGATTCCAGAAGACATACCAAACGAGGCCTAAGTACATTCCAATCCATGGTATGGACTCTCAAAAGTGAGAGCCTTCAAACTCCAAAATTAGAAAACAACAAAACCTGAGCTTTAGAGAGCATGAAAAGGGGAAGATAAAGATCTCTTTGTCTTCCTACATCTCTAAGCTCTCTAAAGTGAAATATAAACTTAAAAAAAAACACAAGGCTCTACACTCCTAGGTTTTGTGATTGTGAAACCAATCATGTTCTCTAGGATTGTGAGGAAACTCAAGTATGAATGAAACCAATCAACGATGGTTTCGATATTTTTGATAGGAAGTTTGGGTGGTATGATATTTATATTTCTAACCCCATTGATAAAATAAAATAAGTGAGGGAGGGTAGATCCCCTACCACATTTTTGGGCAATCTCTGCTCTTGAGACCTTAGAGTGCAAACTTCAACACTCAAACTGAATCCATTTATCAAATGGACATGTGGGTTTGAATTCCTCTCTTACCCCTCGAATACCCCAACTTTGAGTCCATTAAGACCATCTTAGAGGCTAACAACCCATGCTCTATCCTCAAAATTGATCCCAACTCTGAAAACAAGAAATAGGCTTAATTTGCATGCTTTTGCATTAATATAGATTTCAACAAAACCATAGACAAAACTCTTCTCATACTTGATGAAAATGGGGTTATGAAGGAGTTTAAATTATGGTTTGAGGACATCCATGAAGGATCTGGAAAATGTGAGGGGTTAGACCATGTCTTTAATTCATGCCCCCATAAGACATATACATCACCACAACTCCAAATCACTTTCAAGAAACCCTATACTAAGCCTAACTCTACTACCAAGCCCGATTCTCTTGATTCTGGTGAATCAAGTGAATGAAAAATGCTAAGAAGAAGAGAAACAAGAAGCAGCAGGGGTTGCAAGTTCCTGTTTCCCAAGCCTTACCTTGAAGTGAATGGTGGGATATCCATTATCTATAAATCTGATGATTCCTCTATGGAATCAAAAGAAACTTACAAAAGTTCTTCTCCCTTTGTTAAGTTTAGTGAACACTCCACTGATTTTGAAAAGTTCTCTACTGATGTCAACACCCTTGATCATGTGGTGGTGGTCTCTATCACTAAACATGTGAAGCCTCAAGTCCCAACTCAACACCTGGAAATTGATTTTGCTATAGCTAATATGGAAATCCTAGAAGAACCACCATTAATGCCCTACCCAGATGAGCTATTGAAAGATGGCTATGTCCTTTCACCCCTACAAGCTCTACCTCTACCTCTACAAAGCAATGAAGTGTTCTACAATAATAACAATCAATTTGAGGATTTCAACCATGAGGAAGATGATCTTGTAGGAGAAGATGAGAATGAAGACTAACTCTTTGATGAGGAGGAACAAATTGAAGATGATAACAAGAAATTTTCTCTCCCTAAGGCCTAATTTGGGGACCTTAAGGTGGAGAATATGTCCTTTTACTCCATTAACACATATAGCTCTATCAAGCAAATATAAGCCCTTGGAGTGCACCCTAAGAAAATGTCAAATTCTGATTCAAGAAAGAACAATGGTGGGGTGGATGACATTGCCTTTTATGATCTGATGGGTAACAAAAGGCCCAAACTTTCCTCCTTAGTTTAGTATATGACTTACAATAGAATTGCCTCTTTTGCCTGCCATCCCCTTAGTTTCTAACTGATGATGGACTGGAACATCTATCACCCTTGTAACCTTGCATCTTGCCAACCTGCCTTGGGCATTTTATGTTTTAAATCCTTTTGTTGTTTATAACCCCTTCAATTTCACTCATTGCTTCATGCAAGTGGAGTTATATATTTTGTTCTATCAATCTAATTGCTATCAATATATCCGTGTATGTTTGTATATATTATGAAAACTTCAGCACTATTTTTGGCTACTATCGGTATAACCATCCAACCTACAATCTTAACTACACTAGCAATAATCAAAAAAATTGTTGGAAAATCCATATCCAGCTATCTCCTACTATCAATAATCATAAACATAAGTACAAACTTGAAATGATTATACGTTCCATATTTTATCATGGTAACATTAGGCATGTAATTTCTGGTAATATCAGTAGTTTTGAACAAATTTTACTTGAAACTATGAATTATTACTTCCATGATCTTCACATTTGTCTGATAGTTGTGTTTTCTTCTACAAGTAACCTTCCCTTGTTGCTCTGCCAAATGCTAGTAAAAGTTAATGTCTTTGACTTTTGGGCTCTCCTAAGTGAGTTTATTAACAAGGCCAATACCCAACTCACTATTGCACATATGGTCAATGTTCCATCTCTATCTATTGTAAACAAATGCCAGCCTTTTAAACATTTTAACAGTTCGTTGGTCCATAAGGACCCTTTTGGGTAAGTTCCAGGATAACATCACATACTATCAACTTACCTACCACTTGTGGTTAATTTTAGATATATAAGATCATTAAATATATACTTTACAATAAACTCCTCTTTATAACCCCTAGCATTACCATGTTGTTTAATAATCTTAGTGCATGGAGAGTATAAGTGCTATAATATGCAGACTTTTAACTGCAATCTTATGCAATTAGTTTGCATGAACAATGTCTAGATGTTGTTCTCTAAACCATCTGATATGATTGATGATGTGATCTTAAATAGAAACTATTGTCTTGATCTATATAATCGTGTCAATTACTTTCAACTAATAGCTATGTCTTGTCTCAAATTTTCTCAATAAATCTTAGAAATTGTATCTGGTGTGAAATATTTTATTGGTGGTATAAGTTTTCAACCTTAACATGGCAATTTATGTCGCTTATTTTTTCCCTTAATCTTAACACTAACCATGCAAAATTAATCGCTTGTCACGACTATTTCAAAGAACATGATGGCTCTATCCTCTACACTTGGAAACATGAACTCCCACCATGGAACTCTAGAAGATATAACAGACAAGTTGTACAACTACCAAATGGGTGCTTCTTCACTATGAACAAAAGCTCTCGAGATATTACAAATAACACTCTTAACCATTATCAGTATTTACACAAATCTTGGTTGGCTTTTATACCCATAGCTATGCTATACCAAACTTATCTTAGTAACTATATTAACATAGTAGATCATTGTTGGTCCAGGAAAATTAATGTACTTCGCAACCCTACTTATCTAACTAATATTTATTATTTTAAGTCTCCTGATCACTCCATAGTGTTTTTCCTAGCCATTAGCGGGATAAAATCGGGCAATTGCAACATCTTTAAGCAGTATCCCGAAAGCCATTATTCTTTGCCTATTCTTATACTTTACGGCCAAAAACATTTTTGGTTTCTACTGAAACCTGTTAGTTTTTATCTAAATACCACATGTCATTGCTCTTAATGCAATGACTTCCTATATGTAATTAGGGATTCTAAATGCGCAACCAAAGTTTCAACTATAGACCTCTGCAAGTAATTCATTGCTCTTATTCACTGGAGTCATTTACTAAGGAATAAAACCTCATAATAAATACATGATAATATCTAGCTATGACAACTATCTAGTCATTTCCTTTTTTGAAATTTTTAGAAATGATTGTTACCAATGGTGCAATGACACAATTTACATATCATCGGGATTATGCCTTAAGATTTCTTATGTTTATGTTTTTAGAAGAACACCAAAAGAACCTAACAGTAAAAACCAAGAACAATGCACTTGCAAGAACTAACAATTGATTTTTTTATGAAGATAAGTCTTTGAAATTTTAGGGGTATTGGCCGAAAAAACTTCTGGTCTAATACTGAAACTTTCTGCAAAATCGAAAGGATAAATCTTTTGGCAATTGCTGAAACAAAAAATAGCAAACAACCTAATGAAAGTTGCATTAGGAAAGCAGGTTTCGACAAACGTATCTACTCCCTAGCAGTGGGCATCTCTATAGGGTTGATTGTGATGTGGAAAATTTACCAACTTTTCAATAAAATTGTCGAACCAATTATTCAAACGGACCGTTTCATTGCTTTAAAATACAAACCTTGATATAAGAAGTTTATGATAATCATTCTCCTTTTATACCCCCCAGAAAAAGCGACAAAAGCATCTTCTGGGAAGACCTAACCCAATTCAATCTCCTTAGACATCTCATGTGTTTAATTATGGATGACCTTAATGAAATTCAACACCCATTGGAAAAAATGGCTAGAGGAGCACCGTGTATCAACTGAATCCAACAACTAATCACTTTCAAAGATATATTTGATTTAATAAATATACCAACCAAAAGGAATAATTTCACCTAGAGAAAAAAACATAACCGAAGAAAACAACATTAATGAAAAACCGGATAGAGTCTCATAAATGAACAAATTAGCCATTAGTACCCATGAATATTTACCAAAAAACATGCCTTTACGTCATGAGATCACTGTCCAATCTCAGTTGAGCTGGACAATCAAAAACCAATAAGAGGACAACCACTTAAATTTACAAAAATGTGACTGAATAGAAATGATTTTAAAAATATTGTTAAATAAGCATGGAGAATCCCTGTTGTAGGATCAAATCTATATCAGCTAGTTAAAAAAATCATGCACTTGAGTTTAGTAAGTGCAAAAAATGGAAAAAGAAAACCGTTGGCAATGTATATAAACAACCTAAGAAGTAGAAGACATGTTAACAAATATTCAAAGTGATATTATTAACACAACGTCCTCTATTCTCATTCAAAAACAATTTAGATTAATTATTAAAAAAGATAACCTACATCTTTTCGCATAAGCTATTAGGGGAAAAGAGCCAAAATTAATCATCTTAAAACTGCACATATGAACACAAATCACTTTCATAGAATTGCCAATAGTAGAAGCATGAAAATAATTAAGGAACTAGAAAAAGAGAACCTACCATCTTCCTCAAAATATTGGCATATTATGGGACCATATGTCATTAAAGCTGACAAAAGCTTTTTTTCTTCAGGGATAATACTAAAATAAATTAACCATACATTTATTACGTTAATACCAAAATGGGATAGCCCACGATTTACAAACGACTATAGGCCTATTAGTTTATGCTCTATAATATACAGAACAATATCAAAAATCTTAATGATAGGTTTAGAAGCAATTTGCCAAAAAGTATACACCCATTACAAGGGGACTTTGTAGCTAATTGAGCTATTCAAGACAATATATTAATAGCATGGACTTTCCCACTCTTTTCGGGGTAAAATAGGTAAAGAAGGTTGGATGCCGATCAAACTTAATATGAAAAAAGTGTATGATCGCCTTGACTATGACTTCTTAACTGACACTCTTGGAAAATTTGGATTTTGTACCAAATTCATTAGTTGGATTGAGGAATGATTTAAAACAGTTTTTTTCTCGGTCTTAGTTAACAATGGACCTACTGATACCTTTACCCAAGGTAGGGGCCTCAGACAAGGAAACCTAATATCACATTATCTCTTCGTTCTATGTGTTGAAATTCTAGCAAGGAAACTACAATGGGAGAGTAATGCTAACAAGAGTCAAATTTGATTTAAGCTAGCTCGTGGGAGAATTAGTGCCCGTTTTTAGCCTTTGATGATGATATCCTTATCTTCTCCAAAGCTAATCAAACCGCATGTAATATAGTTAAAACTATTATTAGGACTTTTGTCCATTATCTGAACAAAAGGTTAACTACCACAAATTAGCATTCCAAGTAACTTAAAACATAACAAATGCACAAAAAATACAACCTTAAAATTACATAAACATTGTTCTTACTAACTCGTTAGAAAAAAAACATAGGATGCCCAATAATAAATGAAAAAGTTAATAAAGACAATTTTAATAATGTGATCCTGAGCTGAAAAAAATCAACGAAGGAAATGGAATTTCAATTCTCTATCTCACGTAGGACAATCGGTTCTCATCAAATCTAATTTTGCTACTAAACCAAACTATCTAATGCAAAGCTTCTCACTACCAGTATTGATTCATAAAGGACTGGGCAAAAGATTAATTGTGACTTCTTCTGGAATAAAGAGAATATATATACCCCATTAATTGGTTGAGATAAGGTTTATAAACCTACTTGCATTGGTGGACTTGGCATCAAAAAATCTCAAAACATGAACCAAGCTCTATAGATAAAATTAATCTAGAAGATCATTGTTGAACCACACAACCTTTGGGTCAAATTATAAATGAAAAATACCCAAAAAGTGGGAATATCTTTACATATAAAAAAACAAAGCAATACATCATGGAAATGGAGTAAACTAATGAACCGAAGAAACTCCTTTGAAAAAGGTCTGTCATGGCTAGTAGGAGATGGGAAAACTATCAAATTCTAGACTGATTGTTGGGTCACCCAAGAAAAACTTAGTACTTGTGTGAATGATCTTCCTAATTCGGAACTTGAAAAAGCAGCAAGTGCCTATATAGCTGATAATAAAAAGTTGAAGGAAGAAGAAGTAATAAATCTTACCGAACCATATAGTTTCTTCTATTTTGGATATACCCATCCCACAAAAATTATATCCAAGATTGTCTATATTGGAAACCTAATAAGAATGGTTGGTTTACTACTAAATCGTTCTTTGAATTATTTACAAATCTAAACACAAGTAGCATTAACAAATATGAATGGATTTGAAAACTTCATATTACACCAAAAATTAAAAATTTCCTATGGAAAACCATTAATAATAGATTACCCACCAAATCTAGACTGTGTAATATTGAAATAGTAATTTCACAACAATGTATATCAGGTTATAATCTTTGTGAAGACCTAGCACACATCATTGTGAAATGCCCATTTACACTTACCATCATTCACAACATCAATACTAAGATATAATAGATCCTTATAAGTTTTGATTCAAACAATAAAAGAACATAAACATTAATTAGTGAATTGCTAACCAAATAAATAAGCAGAAAATGTCAAAACTAGTTATTACCATGTGGAGCATCTGGTACCGACGTACAATGTTCTAAAAATCGCTAGGCGGGAGTTGGGCGGTGAGGGGGGGCCTAGCGCCTAGGCGGGGCCTAGTCGGATTAAAAATTAATGTGGGATCCATGTGATTATTTGACTATGTTCTCCCAAATCCATTAATGTTCATAAAATTATGTTGGGATGAGGTTTGTTGTAAAATTATGGGCCTTATTTTACAAGGCTTCATCCAAAATTATATTCTATGCATCCTCTATCTCCTAAGATGTTACTGCTTTCATAACATCTGAGACTTTTTCTCGCCTAGGCGGCCTTAGGCGGGGTCCTAGGCGGTGGATGACCGCCTAGCGCCTAGACGGGGTCTAGGCGGCCCTAGGCGGGGATTTTTAGAACATTGCCGGCGTAACCAGAAAATCCTTGGATACAATGAGAATGACAAAATAAAGGATTTAACAAGCTTCATCAAACAACATATAATGAACTAGAGAAAACAAAACTTTTCCAAAAGGAGGATGATATAATTATTAAACCAAACACTAACCAACTAAGGACAACAAGGAAACTAAGATGGACTAGACCATCAAACGAAGTGATCAAAATAAACTTCGATGGGTCAAAGAAGCATAATGGTGAGGCATCTACTGGTTTTATTTTTAGAAACAATAAAGTTGAAATCATTCATATGGAATCTTTTAAGTGTGGAAACAATAACATACTTATGGCAGAAACGATGGAACTCCGCCAAAGTAATTTTAAATCCAAAATTTTGGAATTAAATGAATCCATGTCGAAGGGGACATCATGTGTGTTATTAATGTTTTGACATGTGTGTGTTCATGTCCTTGGGAGATTGAGATGATTGTTTCAGACATCCGCCACGACTTGTTGTTCTTCTTATAGGTGCGCTTCTCACACATCTTTCATAGAGATCAACCGTGTTACTGACTAGATTGCTTTCGTGGGACATTCTTCTTTCTCGACTGTGCTTCAGATAGATTTAGAACTTAGTGTTCTCGTCCATAAGGATGCTTTGGGTTGGACTTCGAACAAGTGTTATGCTATCTATTAATGAAAACATCAATCCCTATCTTAAATGAAACCAATTTGATAGTTTTAAAGTTTGATTTCAACCAATTGAAGTTTCTTATGATTTGTTCGTATGCTCCATCTTGTGATGATGAAAAAAAAAACATTATGGAACAACTTAGGATTATAATTTTTTCTATGAATCTTCCAGTTATAATTATAGGCGACCTTAATGCACTTCTCTATCCGAGTGATAAATTAGGAGGTCCGTCACCTACACTCACATGTTTCAAAAGATTACTAGATTTCACTAATGAGGTTTCACTCTTGGATACTAAAACTACGAGATTCTCTTACTTGGTGTAAATCTATGACATGTTCCTATAACAAATTACAAAGATTTGACTGTGTCATTATTCATTCCTCCCTTATTTCCTACTTTCCAAATCTTTCTATTCGCCATTGCCCATTTACATCATCTGACCATTGTCCTATCTCCTTTACCCTTGGTGCTTCGAAAAAATACCTTCGATTTCCTTTTAGATTTGAAATCGCTTGGGCAACTAATCCAGATTATGCTAGATTATGCTAAACTAGTTAAAATAAGTATGGAACTGTAAATTGAATGGGTTCGTTAATTTATGTGTAAGTTTGCTATGGAACTTATACTTTTAAACAGTTATTCAAAGAAATGGGCACGTCAAAAACTAATCATACTTTTGAACATTTACATAACAGAAGAAAGACTTCGTCTCCAGAATACTTATCTTTCTAACCGAAATGACCAGCTAACTATGCACCAAATGTTTGTACATCTTCTCAAACATAAGCGTATTTTAGAATTTCAAACTACATATTAGAAACAACGAGCAAAGATCAACTACTTAAGAAACCCATATTATAATACCAAATATTTTTAATATGTTGCTAAAATTCGCTCTTTGAAACAAAAAACATGACTTTCCAAACTAGGGATGGTTTAACCCTCTATGATCAAGAGTCAATCTCTTAAGCAATCACTGGTGAGCTTCATCTCTGTTTTCATAAAAATAATAATGTTTCTTCAACCATGGATGACTTGGATATTATTCCCTCATTGATAACTGATGCTGACAATTTACCTTTATGTAAGATGTCTCCCCCCTCCCAAAGAAATTAAGAACACTATCTTTGAAATGTCAAGTGACGAAACACCAACACTTGACGACTTTCCAGTTGATTTTTTATCAAAAATTTTGTCCAATTATTGGTTCCTCATTGCTCTACAATAAGAGATTTTTTCACTCTAAACAACTTCTTTGTTCATGGAATCATTCCTTCATTGCTTTTATCCCAAAAGTTGATAACCCATCTACTACAGCCCAATTATTTTAACAGTTACAAAATTATTACTAAAATTCTTGCGAATAGGTTAAAGTATATTCTTCCAAATATCATTAGCCCCCTACAAGGTGCCTTTGTTAAAGGACGTTTAATTCAAGATAATATTTTATTGCCCATGAAAATTTTTATTCTAATCGTAAAAAGAAAGACTGGTAAGAAGGGTTGTATGACTCTTAAATTAGATATGGAAAAAGCTTACGATAATTTAGATTGGATATTTTAAAGAAATGTTTTAGCTAAGTTTGATTTCCATTAAAGATGGATTGATTGGGTAATGACACGTATCACCACTGCAACATATTATGTTCTTGTAAATAATGAACCTCGTCGAGAGTTTCAACCCTCTTGTGGCATCAGACAAGGTGATCCTCTTGCTCCTTTTCTCTTTGTCATTGCCATGGAATATCTTGCTCGTACTCTCATTTTTTAATCACAATGTCCTCATATAAAATTGGAATTAGACTAACTATTGTTGCATTTGTATTCTTATCTTAATTTTGCAGATTACACATTAATATTAGCCAACACATCTATGAATAATATGTTACATATAAAAACTATTTTTGATAAATTTTCTCGTCTTAGTGGCCTTGTGATTTATTTTCATATGATTAGCTTTCAGGTTTTGTCGAATATCTCAAAACAACAAGCGATTTCTCTATCTAGTGTCCTTAATATTCAACTTACTACTCCTATGGAAAAATACTTAGGTATTTCTATTATTAAGTTTCATGTAAATAATGAAATTTTTTCGGACTCTATTCAATCTCTTAAAAATCAATTGTCAAATTGAAAAGTCAATTCTCTATCTCAAGCCGGTAGAACAATCCTTATTCAATCAAACCTCATTTCAAAATTCAATTACTTAATGTAAAGTTTATTACTCCCTAAAGGTGATTGTGATGTTGTGCATAAAATAAACAAAAACTTTTTCTAGAACAAAAATTCTCCTTATTTTCATCTGCTCATTAGTTCGGATAAGATTTGTGCTCTTAAATGTGCTGGTGATTTAAACCTTAGAAAGTCTTAACCTAATAGCATAGCTCTTCAAATGAAAGTACTTTGGAAACTCTTAGTTGAAACAAATAATATGTGGGTACACATTATTTATGATAAATACCTAGGATCTTCATAACTTATTGATCATACAAAAACTTCAAAACATTCTTGTCAATTTAGCAGATTATTGAACGTAGTTGATAGTTTAAAAAAAAAGACTCTTATGGCAATTAGGAAATGGCCAAAACATTAACTTCTGCAAAGATAATTAAATTGAAAGTTTGAATCTTCTATCTTATTCTAATGGTTACAATCTCAACACTAGTGTGTTTGAATTCATATATATCCCTTAATATAAATTGAGATTATTTGAAGCTTAGTCAAGTATGACCTCCACATATTGTTTCAAAAATCCTCTCTATCTAGATCCCTAGTATTGATATTCCAAATAAATTAATTTGGGCACCTTTTCCTGATGGTGATTTCAATGTCGAATCTGCAACTCAACTCATTTCTCCACCTCTAAGCTCTAATGGTTTTCAATTACTCATGGATTTGGAAACAAAAACTACTCCTACAATTCAAAACTTCTTGTGAAAATCTTGTTCTGATTCTTTACCAACCATTGAACGATTAAATAGATTTTATAATCGAGTGACCTCTCATCTCAATGTAGCTTTTGTAATGACTTGGATGAAAATACTAATCATTTGTTTTTCATATGTAAATTTACTCTTCATATGTTTCACATAATTAAGCAGAAACTTGGAATTGCTTTCTCAATTCCTAAAGCTCATAGTTTCCATGAAAACTTAGAACTTTTTTGATTCAATAATTATGATTTAGATCTTACTTCCTTCCTTTGGTGGAGTATCCATAAACATAGAAATGATAAGCTTTTTAGACCATCCTCCATACACTCAAACACATCTCCAACCAACTTTCCCATTATCCAATTGAAAGAATTAAAATATCTTTCTTCAAATAAGCCTACTCAGAAAAAGAAATTACGTTACTCAAAACCTTTAATTTGGAAGAAAACTCTTTCTAGCATTTAAAATTAAAATTTGATGGATTAAAATGAAACAATCACACATCTCATATTAGATTTATTATTTTAATTGCGTCAAGTAGATATGAAAGATTTTATTCCATTAGTTATTCCGCATATCTCCTCATTCAAGATTTTCTAAAGATCGTCCGCTCTGATAATTTAGGCTTGTCTTGTAACTAGTAAGGAGTAAAGTGTTTACTTGTAGAATCTTATGGATATCCAAAGCATCTTGTAACTACCCTTATTCCCTCCGTGCCCTTACCACCAAGTCACCACCGAAGTGGCATAAATTATGAGTAAAAATTTTGACAAAAAATTAGAATCAAAGTATGATGGGCGTTTTTTGCATTTGACATTGTTTGTTTGTCCCCTCCAAACATTAACCCTGACTTGCACTGTTCATCTATAATAATTTTGACAAAAATATAAGGCCTTGTTCAGTGCAAAATTAAAATTTAGTAATAGATTTTGTTAAAAGGGATTGTTCTCGTTGAGATTAGAAGCCTCGGTAGTGAAGGAGAATGAATTTTGAGTAAAAAGGTTTAAAAGAGCTTGTTATGTGGTTTGTCCCAAACATAAATTATTATATTTACGTTATTATAATATATTATAGACTTGCTGTCAAACTATATAGCTCTAACTGCAAGAACTGATTATTGAGAGTATAAATTATCTATCAGAAAACTTATCATGATAATATTGAAATATTGACCAAATTGAAATTTGAAGCATATAGCTTCTTCTAGAAAGTTGTTACGGATTGAAAGAGGCAGAGAGCATCAAGATTGACAAGAAAGGACCTTTTCAAAAAGTGGAAATTATGAAATTAGTCAAATATTCTTTTGCGTCTTGAAGATGTCATGACTATTTAAATGACTATTTAAATTCGGTTTTTTTTAACGTATATTATAATTTAATTTATGTTTTTAAGATATATATTAAAATTTCATGCTCAATAATCTAACTCCAAAAAACAATTTGATAAATAAGATTAACTATGAACTGGTTACTGAATTGTTGTCATTTTCAACCATACTTCGACGACAATAACATTGGTTTTAAAGTTTTTCAATTCATTATTCCTTTTCGTAATTGAGATATTCCTAAATTTCAAAGCCTTTTACCATTTTATTATTATATTATATCTAAAATACTATTTATGCGAATTCCGAGCTCAAACCTCGATGATAAGCTTGTTTTGAAATTATCTCGATAGTTATATTGTCAAATTGGCACGAGCTCTTACACATACGGCTACTCCACACTGGAGTCACTAATTCTCTCATTGGATTTGGACATTACACTTCTGTTGCGGGGATATGTCTTTTTGGGTCCAACTGTCAAGCTTAACGGAATTCCATCCTAAAACGAATTAA
The DNA here is from genome assembly GCA_027886185.1 of Rheum nobile. Lineage (NCBI taxonomy): Eukaryota > Viridiplantae > Streptophyta > Magnoliopsida > Caryophyllales > Polygonaceae > Rheum > Rheum nobile. Next base: position 1,486,358 of record WOAB01000717.1, on the reverse strand, counting down.
CAATACTAGGAGTAACTCATCTACTTATATACTAGGTTTGGATTTCTCACAATTCCGATATGGGATTCACAATTGACTCTCAACAGTCTCTCTCTCACTTGTGAATCCTCACAAACCACGTCCGGGCTCAAGCCAAACCGTCGGCTCTGATACCACTTGGGGAGCGTTTGTTCATGTTTTAATTTTTCTCAAAGGATGTAAGGAATCGAGTGTGGAATGGCCGTTCATGGATTTCTGACGATTCACTCATTTTACTTTAGGAGATCAATGTACTAGAATGTCCATCTGATTTGGTTTTTCCGGATGCACCAATGTGGGTTCATGTGCTTAATGTTCCTTTGGGATTGTGTACATCAGATATGACAAAATTATTGGGTGATAGGTTTGGAAAATTCATGGAATTTGATGATTCAGATGCTTTGGGTATCCATAAGATTCTAAGAATGAAGGTTGTTAGTGACGTTGAAAAACCACAGATGCGTGGTATTAAACTTATGGTGGGCAATTCTTGTTGATGGGTGGATTTTCTCTATGAACGATTGCCTATTATTTGTTATCGCTGCAGTCGTTTGGGTCATATGGTGACAATGTGTGATTTTGTTTCTGTTGTTGAAAAGGAGGAAAATCCAAAATAGTTTGGACCATGGCTGAGGGTTGTTGATCGCACTAGGCTTTTGACTTGCGAAGGACGATAGTGAATTGGAGTCTTTACGACTCAACGAGTTGTTCGCGGAGGCGGTTGGAGGGGAAGAGGCTACTCATGATTTTCACGATCAAAGTTGTGATAATACTTTGGTGCAAAATCCTGTTGTCAGTTTGCAGAAAACTATACAAAAGCCACCGAATGACTCTGATGTAGCCATGAATAAGGTCTTTGTCTTGAGTTTCCGGCGTTTTCCGCTTATCGATAGTTCTCCATTGGTGGTCATGACAAAAGAGTCAGATTTGGGGAAGCGCAAGCACGATACTTCAGCCAAAGATGGTACTGACGATTTGGAGGATCTATTGACTTATCTGAAGTGGGGGGATGATGATGTAGGGGTTCTTGTGACAGTAGGGAATCAAGTCACTGGATTCGGGAATAACCTGGCCCGTGAAGGCAATGAAAATCTATAGTTGGAATTGTTGGGGCTTGGGCAATGCCCCGACAGTCAGTGCCCTCCGAGCTTAGACTTGGAGGTTGCGTCCGAAAGTGGTTTTTGTAATGGAGACAATGATTGGGAAGAGGAGCCTAGAGACAGTAATGTCCAAGTGTGGTTTCACATATGGTATTTTTTTGAGTAGCAATAGTCGATCTAGGGGTTTAGGTCTATGGTGGAGGGATTTTCACCTTACTGTGTTGTCATTTTCAGACCGACACATTATGGCGGAATTTCTGAGGAAGGCTCTAACAATAAGTGGGCTGCATGCCCTTGGACAACCAGGCGGCACCAGTACCGGCGCCGACACCGTTGGGTGGCTGGGCGGCTTGGTGGCTGGGATAGCTTGGCCTGGGATGTTACAAAAAAGTACACTTTTATGTGAGTGTTCAAGCCACGGGCCTAGCCCAACATGAGACACTCCATGAGCCGCAGCCCATGTACCCCAACCCATCCTTGGTGGCTACTCCAAATTAATGAAAGCCATTTCCAAGAGGTTGTTGGGAGCGCTCGAACACGAGACCTCTCCCCTTTATCCCCTCCCCGTAAGGAGTGGATACCAATTGCGCTGTAACACCCCTAAAACTTAACCCTTTTGAAAAGGTATTACCTTCAGTGACCCCAGTGTTCCTTACCGAGATCACCCAAGGCTTTACCGTTTAAATAAAATTTATGAAATACAAATGATGCATAATGATCAAAGTATTCAATCCAAAACATAACATTGTCAAGGAACAAGAGTTACGGGATTACAACCCAATCCCGAATAGGATATTATATAGTTTAAACCAAACACAGCGGAAGTCTCATAAAACACCTTACAACCAAAGTCATTGTCCAAAAGATCTCAACCTGATTAAAGAAATAATTAAAACGTTCAAAAACCACCGCCGACTCCATAGTCCTTCTAATCTTCTGGGCTACTTTCGATCTGATGTGCCGAATCGAACGGATGACACCAGCCAACCATGCAAGGGAAAATATTGGTTGGTTAGTCTAAATGAATAGACTAGCAAGGGTACAAAGCATAATGGTTCGAAGCAGTCGTATTAGGTTAGACTCCTCGTCCCTCGAATAATAATCGAGTACGCTTGTCAACCACCATACTCCTACTGGAATAAACAAGAGGTATGCACAAGAGAGGATTCTGGAAGACTGAATCTTCACAGAAATCGACTCGAAAGAAGACTCCAACGGAAATGAGTCTTTAAGGAAGTATGACAATTCTGGAAAGTTACAGAATCATACCACAATGATTTAAAACTGACTGAGATGCTTCAGTCAACGACCAACCTCACCGCCTTTCAGCGAATCCAGATCGGAAAGAAGACGTACTACATTCAAGTCAACACGAGTCTTCCTAGCGGCACTATTACCTAGTTGCCCTACTCGCTGAGCGTTCATTAATTATGTGCGTCAAGGTAGCACTTATCTGATTATGTTTCAAAAACACACATCACATTATAGACTTTTACATGTGTACCCCACCAATGGGACGACACATCTTAGTATACGTTTCGTCGAGAGTGACGTACACCGAAAGGTTTGTGACACCAGCTAAGTGTCCTGTCTCTACACACTTGTGAAAGAGACCGATCATGATCATAGAATAGTATCAGATGGAGACGAGCCACCCCGATACCAGATTATAAAGAAACGACTGGACAGAGTCCGAGTAACGTTCCTATTTAACAGTGCTAACTAAACAGTTACAGCACCACAACAGTTACAGGATAAATCCACATAAAGGCCCGAAAGGCGATCACAGATAATAGCATTGTTCTAACAGATATACAACCTATTATATGATTTTCAAAACAGTTTATCAAAACCGTTTCCAGACAAACAAAATATTCATTCCAAATTAATTACTCAGATAAACTACTGATAATTAATGTACATATGGAACGAATGAGCAAGAGCGAACCGCCACTTGCCTTAATCCGCAGAATAGTCTAACGACGTCAACTGGATTCCGGGCTCGACACGGTATAGTTTCGACAGCACAACAACCTTCGAGTCGACCCATAAAAGGAACCCTAAGTTAGATCCGACATAACCAGTACGAATCTAAACACGGCGAAAGAACACGAAAGGAAAGACGCCACGACGACAACTGACCAAGCCAAAGCCACGAAGGCATTCTGGGCACTGGCGGCGGTCGTTGTTCTTGGCGGCGGTCGCCGCATTCATCACGGCGGTCGCCGTAAAGAACACGGTCGACAGAGACGAGAGAAATCTCACCAAAACAAAGCGCGTTTCGACCCCTTTCTGCCTGGCTTGGTTTCTGACCTTCAAAGGCAACCACAAGGCTTCAAAAGAGCTGCTGGAAACACCACCAAACAACACCGACGGAAGCTTCGAAATTTCCGGCAAAGGCACAACTCCGGCGAGAGGCAAATTTGGCAGAGGTTTGGTGCTGGGATGGCTCAAAATCTCTCCCCCAACGCCTCCTTTTATAGCCAAAACATCTGGAGTTCAAAACAAGAGGGCCTAGAGCTAGTTCGACGCTTGCCAGAAGTCGCGCCGGCGACCAACATGCAAGGACCGCCGGACAACGAAGGTGGCAATTACGGCGGGCGTCGTAATTTACGGCGGTCGCTGCGGCCTGGCACACCAGCTGCCTCCTCGAGCATTGGGACGGCGTGCGCCGTGACTTTACGGTGGTCGCCGTGCTTGGGTCTCACTACGGCGGTCGCCGCGACTTTACGGCGGTCGCCGTGACACCTTTTTCCCGCCCGTTCAGCTTTGAACGAACATGACAATAAGCCGGGATAAAAATTATCGTATGCGAACGACAATTAAAATCCAAGGCATGTTATCTGTATATTATTTCACTGAGAAAATATTACAGATACAAAGCACCTTACAGAATGTCTCAAACTCTCTGTATTAAATCCGACGTACACAACGGGTACTCGGGAAAATTCCAAAATTCCCAAAATAACCTTACAAAAATACGGGGTATCACATAAATTATGATCACATGACTTAGCAGTATGTTTATTATGCTACAGAGGGACAATAATATGTTTACACAAGGTGTAAACTTGTGTAAACAAAATAACCAATTAGCAGTATCCACATGGTAATTTTTTTATAAAAAAAAAAGTTATTGAAATTTTATTCTATTATTAGAAATGTACTCTTTGGTCTTTTTGATTCTGCAAATTTATTTTGTCTTTTTCTTTCTCATCTCATCCATCTTCCTATATTTTACAGATTGAAACAGACACCCACCCCACCATTGCCGGCTTCGTCCGACCGTCGCTGGCATTGACGCTTCCGACCGTCAATACCATTGTCACTTCTTCGACCGTCGCTACCACTAACGCCTCCGTTTGAGCGTCGTTGCCGCCTAACCACCAAATCCGGTCAATTTTGGGATTTTTTTTATTCTTGATGAAGGCTAGATTTGAAGAAAATTAACCTTTTGATTTAAATCATGTAAAGATGTATGTATATCCCAAATTAATATTGTATTTTTTATTTGTTTTGGTATGTGGTTGATGCTTGGTAAGAGAAGCAATAGATGCGGATGCGGTCGTTAAATTTTGTAGGCAGTGCCGATGGAGCGGCATTGAGAGTGAGGATGCGGTTTAGACTGTTAAAATTCAACGGAATCTCGTCGGAGAGATTGTTGAAGGACAAATCGAGGCAGTAGAGGGAGGAGAGAGAGGCCGGATTTGGCCGGTGAGGGAGTTGTGGGAGAGTAAGAGGAGCGGCAACAAATTTGAAGGTGGTTAGAGGCTGGGTGTCGGGGGATCGGGCGGCGGAGTGGAAGAGGAGGAAGGATAATAGGAGAAGAGAGAATATGCAGATTTGAAGGGGTTGATTATTTGAAGAATGGAAAAATATAAAAACTGAAAGGTTATATAAGGAACCGATAAGACATGAATAATTGCTGACAATGTAATAAATATTTCCAAGACACTTGATTACTCCGTATGTATTTATCCTTTTATTATTTTTAAATATAAAAGGTGTAAGATTTGTTTTTACACATGATGTAAATATACATTTGTCCGCTACAGAGCCCGGGTTCTAAACTTTTATATGCCTCGTAAACGAAAATAAATTTTCTTTTGTTTGTTGGTTTAAAAATATCTCTTAAAGTATCATTTGATCACTTAGAATACTTTGAATCACATTACTCTTGCATTAAATAATATTAGTTAATACAATATATTATAAATTGTGATCACACGACTTAATCGGTCCAAACTCCAAAGCATATGTCAAAATTTAATGACGATAATAATATCCATAAAATGGAGAATACGATATGAGATATACTTTGTGCTGAAAACGTTTCGAACACGTACTTTTATTTTAGTTCTAATTATTTATGCAGATTTTGGACACGCATTTGACACGTAATTAAGGGAAAAGTAATATTCCCATCCTAAATTCCACTAACCTGTCTTTATTCCTCGGCCAAAGTTGTCGACCCAATCTTTTACATATTAAATTTATTTTGCTCTTATTTTTTATATCAACGTTCTGTCTTAAATTGTCTCTTTCAAGTAAAAAAAAAAAAAAGCCCACTTCAATTTGAAGTAAACATTATACATACCTCAACAAATTTACATAGTGACAACAAATTCCGCTTTAATGTCGTTTTGAATTTATGAAATTTTGGATAAAAATGTATCTTCTCTGACCTAATTTTCTGGAGTGAAGCGGGAGAGAAGTGAAATTTCAAGCAGCGTCGTGTTACGTTTACAAGATAGATGATTGCGTGTGGTAATACTAATTTTAGTACCAAAAGCATAACATCATATTTAATTATTACTTATAATAATTTAAATGCGTATCTTAGTGGGGAAGAAGGGTTTGGCTTTCATTTTCCGGTTACCAAATTCCAACCTCCGCTTATGTGGACTTGGATTAATTTGTTCAATCGACTTCTATCTTCCAATTGTGATAACTATTTTTACTGTGGAAATTAAAATTTACATCTTTGGAAAGTTCCACAAAATAAATTTAGTATAAAAAGTTGGGGTTTGATAACGTGAGAATAAGTGTTATGGTGTAAATTGATAATGAAGTTACATTTTTGGATGGACTTCTATCCAATATTGGAGATAAAAGTTTAATTTAAGTGGGCATGTGTCATAACCACTTAAGTGGGTCAATTCCAGCGTTGATCAGTTAATAATTTTATTAAGATTTTGTTTTGGATCAATTTTTTTTTCGGTGAAATTTTCTTTTTTTGGGCCAAAATTTTATATGTACATTTGTTGAAAAAATTGCAAAATTTCATGCACTTTTGACCGACGTTGACCAATCAACTGTTTTTTTTTCGGGCAATTTTTTTTTAATTTGAGCCAAATTATTCTGTGTACATTTAGTGTAAAAGTTATGCACATTAATGCAAGATTTCATACACTTTTAATCGTCCAAGCTTTTTCGCTCTTAAAATGTTTCTCTTTGGGGGCCAGATTTTTTCATGCACATCAAGTGCAAACATTATGCACAAATGAGACATTTTGCATGCACATGTATATTTAGTGTATTACGTGTGAAGTACATACATCAATGCATGTATGTGTATGGATAATGCCTTATATGTACACATGATTTGTACTAGCAGATATAGTGCAAAAATTATGCACATTCAAGTTGTAATAACCCTCATTTCTACATAAGGGTATAAGTGTAATAATAATATTATTTTTTAAAATAAGGACTATGGAAATTAATAATTTATTTCTAAATGTGGAAATAAACTAATCAATTTATTAACCTAAGTATGTTATATTTTAAGTCATGATTTATTTAAATTTATTTTAACATTATTTTAATTTAAATTTAAATAAACTTATCAATTTAAAATTAATTATATAAGTTGAGATTATCAAAATGTTAATTAACGTTTAAATATGGTTAAATTTATAAGAAATGATAATTTAAGATTAGAACTAGCCTAAGTTAATTTTCCTTTCATCTTGAATTTAGGTTAAAATGTGTAAATAAACTTAGGATAATATTAAAAATACGTTTGGGAACTTTTTGTAATTTTTTTAATTTAAAATAGGAGTAATTTTGACACAACTTGAAAAGTTGGGCAAACATTTGTAATTAAGCTAGAAATGTGTGGCCACGATTGCAAAGAGGCCCAATTCTTCAACCTTCAGCCAAAACAAGTCCAGCCATCCGAAGTTTCATTTCCATGGCCGAATTTGACCATTTTTCAACTCGTTTCCTTCATATGGTCAATGGGCATTGTAGATAAGGATCTTTTGCATTAAAACCCTTCATCAATTGGGATTAATATGGGCGAAATCGCTGGAAATTAATCCGGGAATCAAATGTGTCGTTCGAATAGCACCAAATTTAATTTTGCAAAATTCGTCCTTACCCGGTTGAATTGGGAGGCCATTTTTGCGAGATTATGTCGAGGACATTTAAGGCTACATGATCCCTATAAATACCAATTCAATTGTTCATCCAATTCATCTAATTTCACCCAATTATCCACGTTAGGGTTCTTAGATTTTCAAAAACTTTTCGGTTGTTCCAGGTTACAATTCTCCCTCCTCAGAGCATCTCTACCTACGATTCAAGTGTCCAAATCTTCGTCTCAAAGTCACGAATCCAACACCACCAACCACGAGCCAATTGGTGGTCAATCGAGCCCGAATCGAGCTGTTTATTCTCTATTTTTGGGTAGATCCCAAATTTGGTTTTGTATTTTTTTAAGTATAATTTGATTAAATTGGCTAATTAAGATTACTTAGTGATAATATGAGTTAAATTAATTTTATTGATATTAAATTAAATTAAACTTATTATATATTATATTATCTTAAATTGTAAAATGTTAATTTTTAACATTACAAATAGATAATATACTTGGTTAAATAATTAATTGTTATTGTAAATAAATTAAATAATGAATTTGTTTATAGTATGATTATTTAGAATATACGACTAAAATATTTTTAGTATCGTATAAATAATCGTTATAATATATACCATCAATAATTGATTTATTTAGATTTAAATAAATCCAATTAAAAACTGAGGCGAGTAAAGCTCAATTTTCATTTATGAATAAATTATCTAATTATAATTTATTTTTGTGTGCATTGGGTACGTCTCAGAATCGCTATTGGGACTCGAAATCTAGTTCGTTGATTCAAAGCAACTTTCTTCGGTACGACATTACGCCATTCAACCGACATCTTAATCCCAGACTAGTGGCAGTTTACTCTTGCATTTATTCCATATTTTCCTTAATTGATAATTAATTAATTGTTTTAATTAAGTTAGGATAAATATTTCTATTTTGCTTTTTGGAACTAATGTGTTATAATGGTGTGGAAAAATATGAATTATATACTAGGTTGTATATATTACTAGTCATGACCCTTATATATATGTTATTATTATAGGGTGTTAGTTGGACTTTGGTGTGGACTTGTATGCTTAGTTAGCACGAGTATTCGTAGGAATACTATATACCTCGCGAGGTTTAACTGTTTATAACTTGGTATTAGGAGGATTATTGCCCTAATACTTTTGGTCATGACCTACCCTTATTCGAATATAAGTGGTGGTCCACTTAGGTAGTGCCGATATTCGGAATTCGTCCCATGATATTCTCGTATCAATATGATGTGGATTAAAAGATTTAATGTAAATACACATTTTGGAATTAAATAAGATAAGTGATTTTATGCACATAATTAATATACTTCGGGCGAGAAGTACAACGTGGAAACCGCTCGGGCTCATGTTTAAAGTAAGTCCCCTTTCCAATCTGAATTAGCATTATGCGGTGAGGTTGGTTGAGGACCGAAATAGTCAAAGGAGTCGTTTTTAAAATCTTGTTGTGATAATTTTAAATGTTCTCAAACAAATACATATAATTCTCATAAGACTCAGTTTCATTGAAATCTTCTATTAAATCATGCATCTTCTTATGTTTTAGTGAAAGTGTAGTAGTTATATATCGTTTATCGAGTATTATTCGAGAAACAAGGGTAGTAACTATATACGACTACACAGAATCTCACATAAAAGCCCTTGCATAGCCTTTCATTAGACTAACCAACCGTTCATTTTTCTTGCATGGTTGGTTGGTGCCATCCATCCCATACGGCACACCAGTCATCCGCCTCAAGCTATCTAAAAACAACGAATCAGAGGAGAAGGCTTGCAGTTGAAGTTGTGTATCGAAGTATATTTTGAAGTTGTTTTCGTATCTATTTAAATTTTCTTAATAAATGTAATATGGTTTATATAAAGTCTCATGTTGTAATTTCATATTGTTTTGTAAAACTAGCTTTCTCAATTTACGAGAAGAATTTTAATAAAGATTAAGTATTTGTGTCGTAAAATATTCTTTAGTTATTAATGTATTACCGCATAAATTGTTCAGATTAAAACCTAGGGTGACTTTGGACTTTAAAGTCTGAGATCACTGTCGTGTGGCAGTACCGAAATAAGTTGGGGTGTTACACAAGCCATTTGCATGTACATTCAGTGCATTATGTGTGAAGTACATACGTTTATGCATGTATTGCATGGACAATGACTTATATTTGAACCTGATTTGTCCTAGCACATACAATGCAAGCTTTATGCACATTCAAGCCAACTTGCATGCACATTCAGTGTATTACGTGTGAAATGCATACGTTTATGTGTGTATATACATGAATAATAGCTTGTATGTGCACCTAATTTGTACTAGGTGTGCATATATCGAGTTTGTATTGAAAATGCGCATGAGTTTTAGACCGAATGAATTTTGAAGTGCATGAGTTTTTACATGCATGTGCACATACAATAGTATACATGTGTATCTATTTTTGTACTAGATATACAATTCATTTAATTTGTTAACATACATTAATTGGGATATTTTCAAAAGTTCATGAAATCCTGCTATGTGCATAACTCTATCATGAATGTGCATAGAAAAGTGTGGCCCTAAAAATGAAAATTTCGCCAAAAAAAAATTTGGGCATGGAATAAAAAGTTTGTTGAGTGCAAATTAACTTTCTCTTACCGACGTTGACCGACAATGGAAAGTTTGACCAATGGGTCATGTACATGGCACATGTCCCTTTTAATGAAAGTGTGATACAAGTCCTTGGATTTGCCTTCATCCAAGGGTTATGAGACATTATCATTTTACACAATAATAATGAGTTTCACTTGATTCATTCCCTAAAAAGTTTGTGAATGACTCTTTCTATGGTTATGGGACATTCTTATTTTACACCATAATAATTATTCTTACTTGATTAATTCCTTAAAAAGTTTGTGGATCACTTTTTCTATTACTAATTAATTTTAGAATAAAATTTTATTGAGTTTATATAATGAGTTTGTTGGATATATATATGTGCTCATTCGGATATGTCATTTATACAAATGACCTACTAGACTTTATTATGCTAACAGGGTTAGTTTCGTTTTGAATCTAACTCCTCCTTAATTAGTCTAGTCCATCTCAATGTATGATTGAACTTGTCGATCTAAGATACTAATTAGATATTTAGGCTAAAGGTACGATGTAAAATGATGTATGGAACTAAACTTATCATATATATTAAAAAGAAAAGAAAAGAAAAGAAAGGCTAGTATATAAATGACTTCACATATTTATCGCTCAATTTTACGATAGAACTTCACTAAACTTATATAACTAGCATATTTCCCCGTGTCTTGTACGTGTCTAGTTGATAAAATTTGAAATTAAAATATTATTAAATACTTATGAACTAAACTGGTAAATTATAAATTTAATCCCTTGAACATATGGTGATAAAGAATTTCATACAAATAAATGAATAAGAAAGTATATAAATTAGATCATATGATGATAAAGAATTTTATACAAATAATTGAATAAGAAAAATATATAAATTAGATTTAAGCAATGAGAACGATTGCTTATGTATAATTAATCAAAAAGAAAAAATAGATAAATCAAATCAAATAATTATTTCAAATATTTTTAATATATATTACCATTTTTGCGTCATGAATCATACTTGACCAATTATATTTTCAATCACATGTTATCAATTATATATATTTAAGCATTAAAACTATAAGCACATTACGTATTTAGGTATATAATTTTGAAAAACGTACCTTTTACATGGTTAAAACGTATATTTTAATTTTGCTCTATATATTAATTTATAACTAATTTTAACGTATTTTAAAATTTTGTTTTACACACACACATATATATTATAAATAGTTTTAATTACAAATAAGAAGTAACATAAGTAATAAGATGGAGTATATCTTATGAATAATTTTATTCACAAATAAAAAGAAACTAATAAGGTAAAAATATATCAATAATATTTGAGATGATAATATGTGTATAATTAAGGTAAATTATTTTAAGTAAATAAATAAATATATATGAAATAGAAAAAGTAGATATCAAAATTAGAGAGGGATATAAGTATAATTGTATATTGAGATTTGCCTATGTGGCATAGCTCATGGGTTGACACGTAAAAAAGATAATTAGGACTGTAATATAGTATATAGGTTTTCCTTATTATATATATAGTATTATTTTCTTAAAGGTGATGCAAATTTTAATTAATATATTTGTTAATTAGAAAAGAAACTGTCGAGTTATTATCTTATTTTTAATAAATTGCAGCAAAAGCATATAGTTATTACGTGTTTTGCCAAATAACCAAAGAGATGGAGTATTAATTGTATTTGACTTCTGCCTTTATTCGGTTTTAATTATAGAAATTGGATAATATATATAAGTTAGGTGTTTTTGATTGACATGTTTAGTTTTGGAAATAAAATATTCTTATATATAATTATTGTATTAAATTTTGGAAAAAAAGGATCTTTCCATATCATTCTTGTGAATAACATCTTTAGTTTAGGAAATAGGAGAATTTGATATATATTTATTATGTTGAATTAAAAAAAAAAACGAACAATTGATAAAATGTCATGTGATAGAAACAATAGGAGAATGTCATGTGGCATAAGAAGGGAGTGAATTTATAGGGGATGTCATGTGACATAGAGGGATTTTAGTTTAATAGATATATAGTAGATTAGATTTATAAATAAAATAGATGAATTCAACCATGAAATCATGGTAGGGAGAAGAGCAAAAAATCTAGAGCATCAAAAGTTATTATCATATCTAAATGTATAAATAATTAAAGAGCCAAAATTAAACGGCACCAAAAAGATAAATATCCAATCACCATTGAAATGTTGTTGTTGTAAGCTCTCTCTAGTCCATGGTTTTAGGGAGTCTGACACTTTGAAAAAGCATCTATAATAGAATATAAAAATGAAAAACCTAAAGTATAATGAAAAGATAATACCGAACAAAAAATTATCTAAAACTATAAAAAATAATCTTGTTGATTATATATAATATTCTCTCAATCTTTTCTTTCCTAATAAATTATTCAACCGTGTTGCATAATGTTTTGTGAATACAGCTCTACCGAGCATTGAATTCTGGTGCGGAGTGTTATGCTTCAAAATCAATTCTCATTGTAGGAATATTATCATAACAAATTCAGAGTATGAGAAACTACAACAAAGACTCCTCAGTAGAAATTTGTATTTACATCTTGAGTTCTCTTCAATAATTCATTTAAACTCAATTCTCAGTGTAAGAATAATTTTTTAATGACAGGTTTATTTTCATAGTTCAGTTCAATTATTTTTTATGAGCCTACTATTCGAGTCAGTCTATAGATTATAACTTGAAAATGATCTGAACGGAATACTTTATAATTTTGAGAAAAAATAGTTCTTCAATCATAAATTTTGAAATTTAGTAGAACAATGCACTACTTACTCTATTATATAATGTGTGTTTCATATGCTTTGTTGTTATGTTTGATATGTTGTGAATCAAATTTAATTGTCCATTTTGATCAATATAAAATTGGATATTTTTAATCATCCAAGGAAATGTGCATTCTATAATTCGGTAGATTTGGCTTCTTTGCAGCATCAAATACTAAGTATCTTATATAAGCCAACCCTGATTTTCAACTTCTGCAAATAAAGATCTACAACCCATGGAGTTTCCATAGGAAGAAAACTCAAATGGAGTACTACCTATTATATTTTGTTGAAGAAGACACATGTTGTTCTGTCCAATTTTTTTGTTTGTAATATATCTTTTGTAATTTATTTGTTATATTCATAATTGATTTGTAATCTTGTTAATTGATTTGTAATCTTGTTAATTGATTTATTTGTAATCTTCCTAATTGATTTGTATCTAAATAAGGAAATATTAGTATTAGGTATAGGATAGAAATCTTTAAAATATAATTAAATTTATTTGAAAAAAACAAAACAAAAACAAAAAATGACATGTGACAAATTAAATGTCGGGGTACCACGTGATATTAATTTACTTTTTTGTTAGTATATATATAGTAGATTTAAAAGATTATATGTCACATATTCAACCGTAAATCCAATCTTCACATGTGTCAAATGGTTATTCTTCGACTTTCTTGTTTCTACGTATTTAAAAAAAGCATATTATAATGAGTAGTACACCCTTACACTTTGATCCTTGAATTTCTAAATGTTTAGTCCAATACAAATTTTATTAAAATCACACGAAATATGGATGATTGAGATGCAAAATATATTAAAGAGACAGAAGGAATAAAGTACATATAAATATAATAAATAAGAAGTTATCAGGAAATTATCAAATATTTATCAAGAAAGGATCAAATATTTAGTATATATTTTGATGTTTAAAAAAGTAAATTTATATATTCAAAGTATTTATGGAAGAAAGTAGATTACGAAAATAATTGTTTGATTCTTTTCTATTTAATATAGTATATTAGGAAAGGATCAAATATTTGGTATATATTTTGAGGTTTAAAGATGAACAAATATATCTACAAAATATTTATGGAAGAAAGTAGATTACGGAAATAATTGTGTGATTCTTTTCTATTTAAATTAGGAAATGTGCGATTGATTTGTATAGTATATTAGGAAATGAATTTATCAGGAAAGGATCAAATATTTAGTATATATTTTGATGTTTAAAAAAGTAAATTTATATATTCAAAGTATTTATGGAAGAAAGTAGATTACGAAAATAATTGTTTGATTCTTTTCTATTTAAATTAGTATATTAAGAAAGGATCAAATATTTGGTATATATTTTGAGGTTTAAAGATGAAAAAATATATCTTTAAAACATTTATGGAAGAAAGTAGATTACGAAATGTGCGATTGATTTATATAGTATATTAGGAAATGACCAAATATTTGGTATATATTATGAGGTTTAAAAATGAAAACTTATATCTTCAAAGTATTATTGGAAGAAAGTAGATTACGAAAATAATTGTGTTATTCTTCTTTCTCCAAACTTTCCTAATCAAGGTATGATATTTAGTATAAATTAGAAAACGTGTGATTTGTTTCTATCTTACTTAGAACATGTGTGATTTGTGATTGATTTATATGGTATAATAGAAAATTATCAAATATATGTTATATATTTGGATATTTAAAAAATGTGAAATTGTAAAAAAATAACATGTTGAAATGATTGTGAAAGCGCCATGTGACAAAATTAATGTAAAAGTAACGTAATTTTATTCTGTTTTAGTATATATAGGTAGATTGAATTGGTATTGCGCATTTGCACTCATACCACCCACTTTGACTTTATCATTAACGAATTACATCACATTAATCAAAACATAGTCATTAAACGTGTGCTCTTATTGTCTATTAATTCATACTCCGTCGTATAAAATTTGCAAAGATTTTTATGAAATGTTAATATATAGGTCACTATAGGTGTATGTATTTTGTTCAGTGAGAACTGAGAATACTAAAATTCCTACGTAAAAATTGAGAATGCTTCTTATGCATTCGCGCACATGTATATTCTATCAATATAAAAGTGATGCACATGTAGGTATAAAAATGATACATAATATAAATATAAAAATGATGTACATGTATACATAAAAATGATGCACAATACAATAGATTTATGATGCACATAC
This sequence comes from Rheum nobile, assembly GCA_027886185.1. Taxonomy (NCBI): domain Eukaryota; kingdom Viridiplantae; phylum Streptophyta; class Magnoliopsida; order Caryophyllales; family Polygonaceae; genus Rheum; species Rheum nobile. The sequence goes on along the minus strand of WOAB01000717.1, from coordinate 1,471,183 downwards.
AAATATAAATTGATGCACATATGTGCTTGTGCACTACTTTTATTCACAAAATATTTCAAAATTACTTGCCTATATACAGTTATCGAAGATGCACAATAAAATAGACTTATAAATTATAATGCATATACAAACGAAAAAATACACAATGCAAAAAAAAACGATACACATAACATATCAAAATTACTTGTACATATACACTTATTGATGATATACAATTCAATATACTTGTGATACAAACCTATACATAAAAGCGATAAACACTCAAATTTATTCATAGTTATAGCGCACACATTTTTTATGAATAAACGCGATTTATTCAGATAAAATACGGTCGTCCCCTTATTTTCGCTCTTGTAATACAATAGATCTTATGTGAATCTTTCAAATATAAACGAGTCGAAAACATTCTCAATTCTCTCCTAAAGACCCTTTATGAGGGATGCCTTCCCATATTTCGTATATATTGAAACTAAAATATCGTGTTGTTTTATAAAGATGAAGTTGCAAAAATTATGTGTAAATTAAGATTTGCTTCATGAGGTATAGGTAGAGATGTTCACGGTTCTGGAACCGTCGGTTCCAGTTCCAAAAAATCATAAACCGAAACAACAGGACAAGTCATGTTTCTTCAGATTTGCCAGTTTCGGTCGGTTTGAGCCGATTCCAAATCGGGAACAAAATACCACGTAATTCACTTACATTTATTATGAAACCTCACATATTTAATCGGTTTGAAACTAGCGATTCCAAACCTATTTGGAACCGCCTGTTTCAAACCGGATCAAACTGTTGGTTCCACGATTTTATAAAATCATAAACCGGAATCGGAACTGGCCTCAACCGTTTTTAGCGATTCCGATTACAGACGGTTTTGAACGGTTTTAGAACTGTCGGTTCAATGGTTCAAACGAACAGTTGAACACATATAGGCATGGGTTAGAGAATTACATGCATCTTGATAGTATCATAATAGTTATGCTTGATTTGTAGAATGTAAGAGTTGATGACTGGAATTGAATTGAATTTTGTTGGAGTCGTATATTGAACTTTGAAAACTACTTGTCATCTTTTGAAGCCCTTCAAAAGCTGCTCCTACGAATAGTATCGACATACGCGTTGCTTCAATTCAATTACACCAACTGCTCACACCAAAAAACAATAAAAGGGACCAAACTGTTTTGACTGCTTATTCCAATTTAAGCTACGCTACATTAGTTAATTAGTCGTTTCTTGAAAATAAATAGTCTAAATTAATAGAACTTCAGTAAATTGTTGAGTTTTATATTTCAGGGATAATAAATAAAGGTCGACAAATTCAATAAAGCACAGCTGTGTCCCCTGTCATTACTTCTTTCACATGATCAAATAAAAAAACAAGAAATCACTACCAAATTCCAAACCACTGATATGGTAGAAATTTCCATTTCGTTACTTTAAACTAAATTAAATTTTGATGGATTCAAGAAAAAATCTCACATTTTATATTGGTTTCATAAGGAACAATCATTTACAAGTTATACATATTGATAAAAGCAAATTCCAAATACACATATACTATAAATTGAGGCTTATGCCTTTCTCGAGGGCCTCTGTCAGGCTTTACACTCAAATATTAGAAATGATGCGGATCCGGTGAGAAATATCGCTTAAGTGAGAACGTGAGAATACGCACATACATACAAAAATTCATGCACATCACAAGATGTGCATGGATTTTTACGTGTATATGTATGAGTCTTTATTTACACATAGTCACATATATTGTAAAAAATATATGCACATACATACATCTTGAAGTGTGCATGATTTTTTGTCTCTATGTGCACGAGTTTTAACTTACACATAGTCACACACATAGTAAAAAAACATGTGCACATACAAGTAAAAATCCATGCACATATTGTGATGTGCATGAATTTTTGTTTGTATGTGCATGAGTTTTCACTTATACATAGTCATCATATAGTCACAAATTTATGCACATATAGACAAAAATTCATGCACATCTTGAAGTGTGAATGATGTTTTACATGTATGTGCATGAGTTTTCATTTACCAAAGTCATGTACATACAATCATAAATCCATGCACATTCGGCATTGTCACGTTCTCACCTAAGCGCCTATTCTCACATGAACCTTTTCCTATTAGAAATATCATTGTTGAAGGTGACAATTTAACTGTAATTAATTGTGTTAGTAAATTATGAAAAATCCCTTGGGAAATAAGAACAATTATTATTGACATACTTTCCCTTTTGCATTGTTTTGATTCTTTAGGGTCTTTCATTGCTACAAGGAATGTAACAAAGTTGTCGACTTCCTAGCATCAAATGACATTAACATTATTCATCTCCAAGATTGGATCACCATGAACTTGCATTCCGTTGCAAAGTATGAGATTTTCAATTAATAGAAGGGAACTCCACACCTTGAGCTCTACCACAGATTCTCGTTTTTGAGATTTTATGAAGATCATCCACTATGATGATTTAGGTTAGCCTTGTACCTAACAAGGATGTAATAACCACACCACATTGGGCCGGCCCATTACAGGGCTGCAGCCCATACACTCCAACACATCCTTGTTGGCTACTCCAAATTAATGGAAGCCATTTCCAAGAGGTTGTTGGGAGCGCTCGAACTCGAGACCTCTCCCCTTTATCCCCTCCCCGCAAGGAGTGGATACCAATTGTGCTGCACTCTTGGAAATGGCTTCCATTAATTTGGAGTAGCCAACAAGGATGGGTTGGGGTGTATGGGCTGCAGCCCTGTAATGGGCCGGCCCAATGTGGTGTGGTTATTACAAAAAAGTACACTTTTATGTGAGTGCTCAAGCCAGCACAATTGGTATCCACTCCTTGCGAGGAGGGGATAAAGGGTGGATGTCTCGTGTTCGAGACTCACCAACAACCTCTTGGAAATGGCTTCCATTAATTTGGAGTAGCCAACAAGGATGGGTTGGGGTACATGGGCTGCAGCTCATGCGAGTGTCTCATGTTGGGCTAGGCCCGTGGCTTGAGCACTCACATAAAAGTGTACTTTTTTGTAATACCACAGCCACTTGGGCCGACCCATCACATGGCTGCAGCCCATACACCCCAACCCTTCCTTATTGGCTCCAACCCCCAAGGCCCAGCCATTTAATCAAGAGGTTGTTGGGAGCGCTCGAACACGAGACCTCTCCCCTTTATCCACTCCCCACAAGGAGTGAATACCAATTGTGCTGCAGCCCAAGTGGTTGTGGTATTACAAAGGAGTCTAGTGTTTGCTTTTACAAAAAAACTCATCCTAATAACCTTTTTTAATTTTAAAAAGAAATTGACATGTTGCAAATTAATTACATCAACTGGCCAGCTGGTCTTGTACACCAGTGGATGAAATCTCAAACATGTTGTATAAAGGCTTTTGTAGTTTATCAAACTTCGACCAAAATTTAGATCGAATTAATCGTGTGAGACACTCTCTAAAAACATTAATTCAACCATTATATTGTGCATTAGGGTTACACAAATTCCGTAGACAATCAAACAATTCTTGATTCAAGGCAAGAAAACAAGAATCCACACTTGGAATTTTTCAGTTTTATGGATGCAAAATGACACACAAAGAGATAAGTCTCTTAGGAGACCAAAACTTTCCCCCAACATACCCTTATAGGGTCGGCCTAACCGACACAAGTCGGCAGGTCGGTTGGAGCAGTTGAAATCGGTTGAAACCGCCCTAAACCGAAGCGCACGATCTGTGCCAAAACAACACGGGCCGTTTGTCGCGCACGAATCGCAACGTTTATAGAGAGCAATGCATTGTCCATGCACCCAAAACGTGCAGACCACTACTTTGACCGTGCATTCTCTAAACTTAAAGAAAATTCACGCCAAAAACCGCATGGTCTATGCACTAAGGTGCACGATCATGGCATTTCATTTTGTAAACATCTTATACCGTCATGCTAATATATGAGGTGTGACATTAGTAGCCCTGGGTATGAGTCCACGAAACGGGTGTGCACCTCGCACCTCACAAGCCCGCATTGAGTTAACTGAACCCCATAGGTCTTGAGCGAACCCCTATCACACTAAATGTGCGATGCCACTAAAATCATCAATATTCCCCCCATTTTAGTGTTATACTTGATTCGTTTGAATAAAACATACATCCAAACACAAACTCATGCATAAATGAAATATCGTACTGATTGGATTTCCATCTTTGTGAATTTCACTTTCAAATACTCAAGAATCCGGATGTCCTATATATTGAACCCATTTGAGTACAATAAGATAACACACACATAAGTTTCTACACTATTCTAAGTGTTAACACTTGACACCATCACAATGTGTCCTTATCCATTCATGAGTAGATACAAAGCAAAGCCCAAGCTTCTTGAAGCGGATACACTTCACATTCACATAGGTAGATCTTTTCAATCATGCACCTGCAAATGCACTTTGTCAAAAGATCTATTAAGAAGATAAACTTCAACCTAACCCTTTCTTGCAGGTCTAAGAACATACCTTGAGATGACATGAACATGTGCTACAATCTCCAATGCGTGCTTTCCACATTGAATTCAGCCCCTAACGTCGCATTAGAAGGGAATTGGGTATCCCACCATTAGAGATTTCAAATGAACTTTATTCCCATCCTAATAGCCGACTTGTGCACCAAGTCCCTAAGTAACCCCTTCGTCAAGTGGTCCGCTAGATTTTGTTGAGACTGAACAAAGTCCATGGAAATTACCCCATGAGTGATCAACTCACGTACCGCACTATGTCTAACTTACATGTGTCACAACTTACTATTATACACTTGGCTATAAACCTTAGCCAAATTAGCAACACTATCACAATGGATATATATGGGTAAAATCGGTTTCGGGAACAAAGGAATCTCGTAGATCAAATTCCTTAGCCACTCTACCTATTTCCCTGTAGTGGCTAATGCTACGAATTCCGACTGCATTGTCGAACTTGTGATGCATGTTTGCTTTTTAGAGGCCCACGCGATGACACCTCCCCCAAGCAAGAATACCCAACCACTTTTAAAATAATGATCTTCTATGTTGGTAATCCAAAGCATCTGAATATCTCTCTAAGACCAAGGGAAACCCGACATATGTTAAATCAAAGTTCATGGCTCCCATTAAATAATGGAGCACCCACCTAATTGCTTGCCAATGGTGATTACTAGGATTACTACCTACTCAACCTTGCTACCGAATAAGCGATATCCGGCCTTGTGCTTGTCATGGCATACATTAAGCATCCAATCACTTGTGTGTACTCGATTTGTGATATCGCTTCACCGGCATTAGGCATAAGCTTCACACTCAGATCCATGAGAGTGCTCATCGGAGAACATTTCTCACAATGGAACTTCTTAAGCACTTTCTCAATGTATTGAGATTGCGTTAAAGCAAGCCCCTTGTTCTTACGCTTGATCCTAATTCCAAGGATCACATCCGCCTCCCCATGTTTTTCAGAGAAAAAACATGATGACAAAAAGGCCTTAGTGAGGTCAACTTGTCTTTGGTCCGCGCCAAAGTTCAACATGTCATAAACACACAAGTAAATGATTACTAAATTTAGGGGTAATCATCCGGTCCGGATTTTTTCAAAAGTGTGGATCGGAGACCGGTTTAGACCGGAACTTATTTTAAAAAAATAATTTTAATTCTTATTTAATATCTAAAAATATATCTAAAAAACATTTATACTCCTAACTTATTAACTTAAGGAAAATATCTATAAAAAATAACATTTAAACTCATAACTTATTATTTTTTATTTTTTTTATAAAAAACCGGTCCAACCGGTCCGGACCGGTTTTTCCGGGTTTGGACCGGAACCGGATTAAGGAAAATATCCGGACCGGAAACCGGACCGTAATTTCCCCGGTCTAATCTTTTTCAGTCCGGTCCGGGCCACCATTGAACACCCTTAACTAAATTACTGGACTTGTGAAACTTGATGTATACGCATTTGTTTGACAAATTTAGCTCAAATCCGCTCGACAAGACGACCTTATCAAACTTTTGATGCCATTGCTTTGGTGATTGTTTCAGCCCATACAATGATTTTACCAACTTACACATCTTATGCTCATTACCCGACATAATGAATCATTCCAGTTGCTTCATATAGACTTCCTTCTCCAAATAACCATTCAAGAGCGTTGTCTTGACATCCATTTATGTATCACTAAATTGTTAATAGCAGCCAAGACATTCAACAATCTAATAGTGTACATCCGAGCAACCGGAGCATATGTATCAAAATAATCAATACCTTCTCTTTGTCTAAACCTATGGATAACCAATCGAGCCTTAAACTTGTCGATAGATCCATTGACCTTCATCTTCTTTTTGAGGATCCACTTGCAGCCCAAAGGCTTGCAACCCGATGGGAGATCTGATAAGATCCACATGTTATTTCTCGTGATGGAGTCCATCTCTTCATTTATTGCTTCTTACCATAAAGCAACATCTTGAGACCTCATAACCTCATCAAAAGTCATATGATCCTCCTCAATATTATAAAAATATGAGTATTGGAACCCAACCTCATCCTTAGATGCACGCCTCAACCAAATAAATTTGGAAATCGGGACCGAAAGATTCTCAATCCTTCCTCGCTTACTTCTACGGAGTTCGGGTGACTCATGAGAAGGCAAGACTATGCCATCTCCCTCTTTAGTCCCACTAGTGCTTGGAACCAAATTCTTTGGGCTAGGTATGGACAAGAACCGATTCCCATTAAATATTGCATCTCTTGACTCAATCATGGTGTGAACCAAAATATAATTATTAGGCTTAATCATATAGAATATATAAGCCCTGGAATGCTCTATATCCAATAAAAATGCAATTAATACCTCTTTCCCCCAAGGTATTCTTCATGGGCTTGGGTAGTCTCACAACCACCCTATATTCCCAAACTCAAAGATAATTCAAATTTGGCTTCTTTTTGTACCAAAGTTTCATAAGGGGTGACCGTTTTCCTTTTGTTAGGAACCTTATATAATAAATAGCAAGCCGTTAGCATGACTTCATCTTAAAATCCGTTACTCAATTCGAAGTAGGATAACATGGAATTAACCATCTCTTTTAGGACTCTATTATTCCTTTCTGACACACCATTTTGTTGTGGTGTATAGGGAGCCGTAGTCTCATGAATAATTCTTACGGATTGGAAATATGAAGGATCATAATATTCTCCACCTCTATTGGTACATAGTTTCTTAATCAAGTCATTTTCTTGCAATTCTATCTCAGTTTTATAAACCTTAAATTCATCAAGGGATTTGTCTTTAGCATGCAATAAATATATATAAAAACGATAATGATCATCAATGAATGTGATGAAATACTTCTTGTTCTCTAAAGACGAAGTAGCATGCAAATCACATATATCATTATGCACAAGTCCTAGCACCGCAAAATTTCTTTAAATGCCTTTGAATGGTTGTTTAGTTGTCTTTGTCAACTTGCAAGCTCTACCTATCTCTAAACTCATGTCAAATGCAGGAATTAAACCTTGCTTAGACATATCATGCATACGTTTATAATGTACATGGCCTAATCGTGCATGCCATATTACTAGAACATGCCATATAAATAGAATTGACAACTTCATTAATATTAAACATAAACATGCCATTACAGAGATATCCAAGTCCTACAAACACACACCACTTTGATAAGATATACTTATCGGATTCATACACTTGTTTATAGCCACATTTATTTAAAATACTACCGGGGACTAAGTTTTTCCTAAACCTGGGTACATGTAGTACACCTATAAGATTAAGGGTCTTTCCTGCACTAAACTCTAACACCACTTCCCCATGGGCAAGGATAGGGGCGGTTGACTCGTTGCCCATATGAAGAACGAATCCATCATCCACCGTTCGGTTACATTCCTTGCAAACATGTTTGGTTACATTCGAGTCAATCCACCAAGCCACTTCATCATCATGCACATAAAATGCATAAGAAATTATTGGTACATAACTCACATTCAAACTTGAACAAAAATATGAAAACTGACATTGATGAGTGGATGAGACTTGGTCCTTAGACCCTTACCCTGAACGGTTTCATCCCGCTCCTTTCTTATCCTTTGCAGCCCGACAATCACACTTGTAGTGACCCATTTTGCCACATATCCAACACGCACCCTTAGGCTTCTTGTTGGACCCACCATTGGTGTTTTTCCAGGGGCCTTTCTTCCCCTTGTTCTTCTTAGAACTCCCACCCTCCTCCATCATATTGACGGAGGAAAATCTAAGAGTCTCCTTCTTCTTTGGCTTTCCACCCTCTTGTGCCCTTAGAGACTCCTCTATGCGCAAGTGGCTACTGAGTTGCACAAGAGACAACTCTTACTTCTTATGTTTGAGCTTGTGTTTGAACTCCTTACACGAAGGTGGAAGTTGTAGATTATACTCAACACCGAGATGGACTCGTCCATCTTCATGTTGCATTGAAAATTACCCTAGGATGAGGAACACCTCGTTGTATTGCTCCATTATGGTCCTTGAGTCAAACATCTTGTAATTGTTAAAGTTACTCACGAGGAACTTCTTACTAGAAGCATCCTCGTCCATGTACTTCAACTCCAGGGCATTTGACAATTCCTTTTCAGATTCCACATTCTGGTAGACATTAAAGAGAGAATCCGAAATACCATTCAAGATGTGACTATGGCATATGTAGTCGTCATTCTCCAACTTTTTGCTTCGGCATGTCGCCTCCAAGTGCTGGTTCTCCTTCTCAAACAACATGGGAAGCATGCGCGTACTCAGAACATACACCACTTTGAGCGTCGTGAGGAGGAAGTGCATGTTCTTCTGCCATCTCCGGAACCTTCGATTTCTCTAATTTCATGAACTTGGAAGTCATCTCCCGCACCGATGCAACCGCCATTGATCACACAAATTACTAAATGTTGTATAAAGGGCGTTGTAGATGATCAAACTTCGACCAAGACTTGGATACTGAATGAATCGTGCCAGACACATTCCAAAAAACAATAATTACACCCTTATATTGTGCCTTAGGGATACACGAATTTTGTTCCAGGATAAGATTATCGAACATTCTTCATTCAAGGCTAGGAAACAAGAATCGACACTTGAAATTTTTGGTTTTATGGATGCAAAATGAAACACAAAGAGATAAGTCTCTTAAGTGACAAAACCTGCCCCCAACATACCCTTATATATGGTATAGGTCGGCCCTACAACCACAAGTTGGTTACATGTCGGTTGGAGCGGTCGAATCGGTTAAAACCGGGCCAAAACTGAAGTGCGTGGTCTATACAAAAACCGCACGAACTGTGAATTATGTCACACACGGAGCACAATGTTTACAAAGAGCAGTGCACAGTCAATCCACCCAAAACACATGAACCACTACTTAGACCGTGCACTCTCCAAACTTAACAGCGCCAGAAAATGGCAGGGTCCATGTACTAAGGTGCACAATCCATGCATTTCATTATGTAAATGTTGTATACCATCGTGATAATTTGCAATGTATGACATTAGTAGCCCTGGGTTCGAATCCGCGCATAAGTTTGTGCACCCTGCACCACCCAAGCCTGCACTGATCTAACCAAACTTCATATGTCTTGAGCGAACCCCGATCACACTTAATGGCCAATGACACTACATTCCCTTACAAAACCCCACAACAAAAAGGGTTTGAAATGAACCACTCTTTCCAAGGTTTATAACTTAAAAGATAGAAAATCATGAAAAAGCAACACAATTACAAAATTGAGGAGCTTACTTTGGACAGCGAATTGACCAAATTTTTAGTAAAACGGGATTTGGTCGGACTAGACTACATTTTTTCTAATAATGTGTATTCACACTAATACAATTGTCCAACTCTATTGGTATATGTAAACCACGTGATTCACACGAACCAAGTTAGTTAGAGGTTGTTAGATGTTAATTCTTCTTTGTACTTAGCTTCCCATATATTCTCCTCTAATGTGATTCTCGTTCTTCGGTCAATGAAACACTGATAATGGCAAGTTTGTTTTCATTCCTCTTTGTTTCAATTGAACACAAATATGGTATTAGATTTGGTTTTGTGAGTACTTCCGCTATTCTGGATTTCTAATTGATTCGATTCTATCAAATCAACTTGTTTTCTGCTTACATCGAATTCAACTTCCTTTTTTCAACCGAGTCCTTTTTTGGTTAATTCGATTGATTTAATTCATTATTTGTCAATTGTTTGTTCTTTGATTGAATATCTCCATTAATCGACTTGATTTTCTTCTCAGTTTTTCCTCTTTAATATGAAAAAATGGTGAATGCACCTCCTAGTGTCATCACTAATCTTTGTTATCCTCTTCATCTTCATCCATTCGATACCCCTAGGATTGTTCTTGTTTCGAAAACCTTTGATGGAAAAGGTTTCTTCTCATGTAAGCACTATGTCTTGGTTGCTCTTAGTGCCAAGAATGACCTCGCCCTTATTGATATGAGTTTTCTACGCTCTTTGCAAGCTAATGATCCTTCAAGACTCCGCCTCTTGGATTGATGCAATGAGATTGTCATTTCATGGATTGTTAACGCGCTTGTCGAGAACATAACACATAGCGTTCTCTTTGCCACAACTGCACATGCTACCTGGTGTCAACTCAATTCTAAATTTCGGTGCATCAATTGTGCTAAAAATTCACAATTCAGAAAGAAATAGCTTCGAACGCACAAGGTACAAATGATATTACTTCATATTTTACCAAGATCAATACACCGTAGGGTAGATTGGAGTCTATTTGCATGATTCCTCCTTGCTCATGTCAAACTGCAGTAGCGATGGATGCATATGATGAAGAGCAACGCCTTTACCAATTCTTAATGGGTCTGAATGAGACTTACTGAATGATCCTTGGAAACATCTTGACGATGAATCCATCTCTAGATGTCAATCAAGCACTTCAATGTTGATTCAAGAAGAGAAATTGTGTGGCATTATATCTTCCTCTTAACCTCTCATGAATTCTAGTTGTTTCGTTGTGCAATCTGCTAATCGATCCAATTATAGAGGAAAGAACCCTAAGACCTGTTCAATATGCAAGAAAACAAGTTATCTTGTTGACAAGTGTTACAAGATCACATGTTATCCATTTGGTGGCAATCATCTTGGTTCTTCTTGAACTGTTTTCAGTCTCAAAGTCCTCATGCTTCATCCTCATCATTTTTTTTTGAAAAGATCCTCTTTCTCCGGTCACGTTGAGACGGAATTCGCTCACTTAGGGCACCTTCTTTAACAAACTTCTGGTGTTTCTCTCACTGATTAGGCTTATAGCAACTTTGTTGGTATTACTTCTTACTTTTTTGCTAGTCTTGGCATATCTATTATAAATCACTTCTGAATCATTAATACCGGGGCAAGTGACCATATGTGTCATCGTTTGGATTATATTCGTGATCACATGAGCCATATTGTCCTTAAATATGTCAATATACCTAATGTCCAATCTATTTATGTTAGTATCATTGGAAAAGTTCAGATAACAAAAGAGAAGAACCTTAAAGGAGTCTTGTTTGTCCCTTGCTCAACTTGCTTTCTGTGAGTAAGTTGGTTTCTCAGATGAATTTCCTTGCCATATTCACTGATAGGTTTTGTGTATTGCAGGGCCTAACTCTTACCAGGCCTCTAGTCCTTGTTATGGCATGAAGAGGATTGTACTTGTTTGATCAAATCGATGTCCTTACACAACAACACTTTACGTTCAACTTCTTCCAACAAGACTCAATGCACCAATACTTTGTCCAAGACTGCTCTTAATCACTTTCTTTTGTTGCATAAAAGACTAGGACATCTCCCTTTTTACTAATTAAAGCTTCTTTGTTAACTAGATGTTCATAAAATTGATCCACCACCATGTGACATATGTGCAAAGCCTAGAAAGCAAAGTCTATCATTTCCTAATAGTTAAATTAGTCTTACTTCAATTTTTGAGTTGATTCACGTACACACTTGGGGGGCTTTTAAAGTGAATACACATGATGGTTACAAATATGTTTTTACTATAGTAGACGATTTCTCTAGAGCTACTTGGGTTCATCTATTGAAGAGTAAATTTAGTAGTTTTGTTGTTCTACAAAATTTCATCTCTATGATACTGCTAAGTTTAATAAGACTGTCAAAATTGGAAGAACATACAATGCCTATGAACTTGGTAACAATTTGTCTACGTCTCAATTTCTCTTATCTAAAGAATCATTCATCAAACCTCATGTGTATACATTCTACAACAAAATGGTGTTGTGGAGAGGAAACATAAACATCTGCTAGAGGTTGCTCGTGCTCTTTTATTTGAGGCTAAACTTCCTTTGAGCTATTGAGGTGATTCAATTTTAACTTCTACATACCTTATAATTAGGTATCCTTCATTTATTCTTCATGGAAAATCTCCCTATGAGATTATATTTTCCAAGCCTGCTCCAAATGATCACTCAACAACATTTGGATGCTGGCTCTTTATCAAACAAGAGAGAGACAAATTCATGCCATGAGTAATCAAATGTGCCTTTCTAGGCTATCATGCAACATATAAAGCTTATAATCCTTTCAATCATGACACAAAGGAGGTCTTCTATTAAATAGATGTCATATTCTATGAGAAAATCATGTGATTTGCTCCTATTCAAGATCAACACAATTCTTGCCTACTGCCTTGCATAACTTCAATATTATTCCAAAGGCACATTTATATTCCTATCCTTTATTTGTTAATAATGATCATGATTTAGTGGTATTGCATGCTTCTCTAGATATTGTGCAGTCTTCTCTTATACAAAATTTTGTTCCTACTATTTCTCTTGTTAGAAGATCTTTTAGAGTCTTTGCTCCTCTTCCTTTTTTACAAGATTTTTTGTGCACCAATGCTTCTTGCAATAGTGTGTTAACCTTTAATGTTCCTATGACATTTTGCCTTTTAGTCAACATAAGGTTGCACAAGTGGCTTCACTAGTGGAGCATTCTTTGGAAGTAGCCAACTCTTCTTCCGAATGGCAAGATGTTATGAATGCACAAGGAGTTGGCTTCCCTAGATGCCAAAAATACCTAGGACTTGGTTGATCTTCCTTATGGCAAGAAGCCCATTAGCTCAAAGTGGGTCTAAAATCTCAAGTACAAGGCTGATGGCACATTAGAAAGAGACAAGGCAAGGTCAATCATCAAAGGCTGCACTCAAAAGGAAGGGATTGATTACACTGAAACTTTCTCACCAGTTGTGAAGATGAAAACTATTAGATGATTTATAGCAGTGGCTGTCAAGAAGGGCTGGACACGATCACAACTTGATGTGAACAATGCCTTCCTCCATGGAGATTTAAATAAAGAAGTTTAGATGAAAATTCCCCAAGATCTTCATGCCGCACCAAGCAAAGCATGTCACCTCAACAGATCCTTATATTGCCTTAAGCAAGCATCAAAGCATGTGAATAATGCCTTCTTTCTCAATTTTATCATCAATCTCCTAATGACTACTCTTTGTTTTCCAGAAAATAAAGTCAGCTCAACTGTCTTCCTTGTTGTTTATGTGGATGAATTCCTTATCACTAGCGATGACTCACATGAGATTGATTCAATCAAGCTATTCCAAGAGGCAAAATTTAGAATCAAAGACTTGGGGAACTTGAACAACTTCCTTGGCTGAATTTCTACATCCATCAAATGGAGTTATCATATCTCAGAGAAAGTTGATTCTTGACATCCTCAAAGACTTTGACTTTGACGATTTAGATCCTAGAAATAGTCCATTAGATCCTTCAATCAAGCTTACTTCATCCAACAATGATCTATTAATTGGTAGACCAAACTCTTTATATGGAACTTTGTTACCACTTTAATGCCATATATTTGCTTCTCTATTCAACATCTAAGTCAGTTTATGCAAAGTTAAAGTCCTTATTCTCATTTTCAGAGCTCTTTGCACACTCTATGGTTTCTCAAAGGAACATTGCACATTAGCTTACTCATGGCTAAATCACCAGACTACACCCTAAAAGCCTACATTGATTCTGACTAGGCATCATGTGTTTGCATGCGATGACCTATCAGTGGTTACTTCATCATGCTTGGCTCTTCCCCCATCATGGAAATCCAAGAAGCAGACCACCATCTCCGTATCATATATAGAGGCTGAGTATTGGCCAATTAAAAGACTTAATGTAGTGTTGGCATGGCTCACTCGCCTGCTTCATGAGTTTGAAATACCCAATCTCACACTAGTGCCAATTAAATGTGACAGTCAGGGTGCATAAGTGCATTACACATTGCCAAGAATCTAGTATTTCATGAGAGAACGAAACACCATAAAATTGAATGCCACTTTGTTCGATATAAGCTTACTAGAGGCTTGATTACCCCATAACATGTCCCAATTGAACTTCAACTAGCTGATTTGTTCACTAAACCTCTATCTAGGCCTTCATATTCATATGTTTTGTCCGAATTGGGGCTATTTCCAACACCTTAAATTTGACAGGGATATTGGAATATGTAAATCATGTGATTCACATGTCCCAAGTTTGTTTAATGTTGTTAGATACATTGTTAGTTCTTATATGTACTTAGCTTTCTATATATTCTCCTTTGATGTAATTCTCATTCTTAATCAATGAAACACCGCCAATGGCAAGTTTGTTTTCATTCCTCTATGTTTCATTTCAATATAAACAAATTGGCGACGTTTTCATTTTGATATTTTCAAATTGAAACAAATCAAATTTTAATACCATATATAAACATGCAGCCTCTTAATTTTTCCCAAATATAATCATACAACATATTATTCCTATTTTCCTCCAAACATGATTTTGATAATTGATTTAACACCATAATCCATCATTTTATTTCCTAAAACACGTCATAAGATAACCTTAATAGATATAAATCATTTTTTTCCTCAAGTCTAGTTGGAAAAGTTTCTAAACTTATTTCATCCTTCAACTTTAATCTACCCAAATTAAAACAAAATTTTACCGACTGAGTTTATTATTCGTCCATACATATCCTTGAATATTTAATTTCTCTCCCACGATATATTATCTCAATTTAAGCAAATATTCTAGCTAACCAAATCTACCATCTTCATCGAACTAAATTCCTTAATACTCCACATATCATTATATCACTTCTTAAAACATTTTGCTTTTAATGTCACTTATCACTTAAGTAAGTTTCTCCAAATAATATATTCATACACAACCGTTCCAAAATCTTTAACCACTAGTCGTATAAGGAACACACTCACTTATAATCACAACATTTAAATCCTTTAAACGTGTAAATTTTAAATCACAAATCGTAATACATTACTATCTTCTTAGAGAAAGACAACGCTTTGTAATTATACTTATCTTAACAATTTATTCACTTAGTTGAATAAATATTAAAACTCACAACAAAGCATCTAAGGCTTTATATTATCTCCCCACACATAATTTACCACAACTAATGCTTGGAGTATACACATGAGAAATAAAATCTCGATCTCCTTAGAACATTGACCACACATGCTTAATTCCTTATAAACAAGGAATCCTTACAAAACTAAACTCATGACACAAGGCTTGTCAACTCGAACACAGAGAGCAAATAATATCAATATTTAACTTGACATTATTCCAATAATATAGAGATATTCTTATGAATGGATCTAAGGATTAAGTAAATGGATTGAAGCTCGCATAAGTTTAAACAAACAAACTTTTAAATCCTTTAAATCTCACTTTAACTATACTCTTCACTATATTATTTAAGATTAATTTATGAAGTTACAAACGTTACTCTTTTTAAACTCTCAACAACTTTTAAAATTGTACTTTTAAAATCATTAAATGATTTTAAAATTCTACTTTTTAAACCACTATTGTATATAAAATAATTATTATAACTAATGTAAGTGTTCGACAATACATTCCCTACAGAATAGAAGGGAATCTACTATATATGCTAAACTAGAAACTAACTACGCCACATGACACCCTCTCATTAAATTTGCCACATGACACCCTCTCATTAAACTAACTATTTAATTATATACCAAAGATTTTTATCCTAAATCTAGCACTAACATTTTCATTTGCAAATATAACAAAGATTACAAACCAAAAACAAAATATTACAAATCCAAAATTCCCATAACACTGATCAACTCAGAATTGGAAGAATCTCCTCTCGCCAAAAAAAGAAGAAGAATTGAAATGATCTCCATGTGAGTCATCTTCAAAAGGACTATGCAGAACACCAGACTCCCAAGTGCCCCTGCCTTCGCATCTTTAAAAGCTCAGTCACCATCGTCGGTGAGCGTCAATTCCCTACAGAATAGAAGGGAATCTACTATATATGCTAAACTAGAAACTAACTACGCCACATGACACCCTCTCATTAAATCTGCACATGACATTTTCTCCATTTTTCACTTTTTTAGAATAAATTTAATTCTATACCAAAGATTTTTATCCTAAATCTAGCACTAACATTTTCATTTGCAAATATAACAAAGATTACAAACCAAAAACAAAATATTACAAATCCAAAATTCCCATAACACTGATCAACTCAGAATTGGAAGAATCTCCTCTCGCCAAAAAAAGAAGAAGAATTGAAATGATCTCCATGTGAGTCATCTTCAAAAGGACTATGCAGAACACCAGACTCCCAAGTTCCCCTGCCTTCGCATCTTTAAAAGCTCAGTCACCATCGTCGGTGAGCGTCAATTCCCCCCCCCCCCCCCCCCATGGCCGATCTCCCTTTATCACCATCACCGATGAGCGTCGATCTGCACATCCCCTACCAATTCACCGTCTTAATTGACAAAAAATCCGTAAAGTTGCAGTAGCCATTATCCGGAACACAACAGCTTAAGTACTTGTGCATTTTCAAAAGGCCCAATTGCAAGAATACTAGATTTTGAAAGACAACTTGCAAAAAACCCATATTTTGAAAAGTATTGCAAGAATATCAGATTTTTGTACGGATTGTGGTATTTTTGCTATTGTTAAGGGTGAAATTTAACTTTTCTTTTAAATAGAAAAATCAGATAAATCATTAAAATTTTTGAAAAGAAAAGGTAAAAAAAATCTTAATCTTATTAATCAATCCCAAATATTAACCCTAATCAATCCCAAATCCCAAATCTTAAACCCTTCCTCGTCTTCCTCCTCTGCTTCCGTCTTCCCC
This sequence comes from Rheum nobile, assembly GCA_027886185.1. Taxonomy (NCBI): domain Eukaryota; kingdom Viridiplantae; phylum Streptophyta; class Magnoliopsida; order Caryophyllales; family Polygonaceae; genus Rheum; species Rheum nobile. The sequence goes on along the minus strand of WOAB01000717.1, from coordinate 1,453,960 downwards.
GAAGGCAGCCGTTTCTTCCGACCACCGCTCGTCGGCGACGCCGCTCTTGGCCTCGTCCCTCTTGTTCCACCGTATCGTCGTCGTACGGACGGCTGGAGTTTCTCCTCAGAAGATGTCGAATTTTGCTTTCGAATATCGCTTTCGAATCCCCAATTTGCTGCAGCGTTCTGCTTTCTTGGTTGGGCGTTGTTAGTCCTGACAGACTGTGGTACATTGGTTTTCATTGTTGTCTGTGGACTAGGATTATCAGAAAAGGCTTGCCATGGCTTTGGTTCAAGGATTTTAGAAACTTTGTCAACGAAACCTTGCTGAACTGTTCCGTTAACCTAATTGATGCAGCGAGGAACAGAAAACAACAAGAGGTAGCATGAACAAAGTTTTATAAACCCTTAGCAAATACACAAGATTTATCAACAATAGATTTGCTGTGATACCTGAGAAGTCACTGATGTCTGATGCTCGGAAATTGATTGAGACTTTACAGCATTGTTCCTAGGCGAGGGAGATCGACCACCAAGAGCTTGCTTCAGCTCCTGTATCTCCTGTCGCTGGGAACGGCAAATTACAGAGAGTTTTTCATATTTCGAAGTTATCTCTGATTTTTCGAAGTTAACTTGCTTTAAGATAGAAATTTCACAAAATTTCAAATTTGGTGCTTCAGTTGAGCCAGGCCAAGGCATACCTTGTTGTAAAGATGTAATATCATATGATTCACAAGTCAAGCGAAGATGGAGATCAAAGAAAAAATTTGATTTTGTGGCATAGTTACTTGATTACTTCTTGTTCCTTGTTCGAAATTGTGGGACATCTAAGATTTAGTGAGATAAAGCAATACAAAGCTAATGCAAAGCATTACTGCACAAACTAATAAAACAAGATGTATGAATTATTTATTGATCATAAATACTTAATTATGATAAGCCAACTTACAACAATTGTTGCAATCTGACTACGATCACCCCACTCTGCTAGAGGACAAATTAACTGAAGTAAAACGAAAACAAGAAATCCATCAAGCACACTACAAAACCAAAATTGGAAGATAATGATGATGGTACTGTCTAAAGTTTAGCCCTTTGAACTTTTGTTTGATGACCATTCACAGATCCTGGACATTCAAACCTGCAACAGCAAACAGTAAATTGTTAGTCAAAGCTGCATAGGAGATTAAAAGCACCCAACTTGTGGAAATGCAACTGCATTTGCTATACCTGGGGGGAAGGGGTGCTCTCATTAGGAGCAGGATCAAAGAGTTCTTTTAATCTTTCCACCTCTGCCTCCAAAGATTGTTTTCCAGATCTGTTACTAGAAGCACTAGAGTTGAGCTTAAAGGTATCAAACTTGGCAACAAAGGTATTAAAGGCCTCATCCTGATAATTTGCAGTTCTATCAGGCTTCAGCTCGTTAGCTTGAGAATACCTTCCTATAGAATCCTTTAAATGACCCTTTGTAGACACATTTATTTGCACAGACAAAGAAATGATACCAAAAATGCCACTGATAGCCGAAGAGACAGTTAGAAGCTCAACAAAACCAAGATCAGCATCTCCACCTGTTAGAAGGTCATTATCTACTGACAGAGGTGCTCTCATTAGGAGCAGGATCAAACCCGAGATGGCAGACGAGCCTGTAAGAAAGCTACATTTCCCAGCAAGAGTGTCTGTCAACAGAATACCAGCTCTGAAATTTGAAATCGTCGAACATTTGAAATTTTGTGATATAACAGAGCATTGACCTGACTTCGTATAAATGTGGCCTGACTTCGTACACATGTAGTCTGATAAAGTACATAATGCTCTGAAGTTTTAAAGTACCTTGTTCATCGCCTATATACATCACCACCAAGCCTTGTTCGACCCTAAGAAAAACACCTCTCGATTCATTAAATTTAAAATCTGACCACACCATCGTCTTCACCATGCTCAAGTTACTTAAACCCGACTCTTGAATTATTTAAAATCACCTCCGAACGACATCGAATCACCTCCGTATCGGCCCGCGTTGTGCATAGAAAACCGGTAACTATGCCACTTTGAAGCTCTTTTTCAACGTCGGTGGAAGATCCTAGACTCTGCGACCTATCTTCGGAGAAACCTTGCAGCGTCACAAACCCAACAACACCGCCCTTGCTACATGGGGTTGTCGTTCGACTAACCAAAGAGCTACTTAAAAGAGCCTTGTTGTTCTTGGCCTCAACCCACCGTAACCCTCTCTGAGGTGGAATAATACTATCTTCTTTTAGTTAGTTTTTTTGTTCTGTGTTTTGATCGAAGTGATCTATACAACAAACTTTAAAAATTGCTACTTGTTGCCATATGTTTACTATTTCTTCTGTGCTCTAATCTCTACAAGAGAACATTATTCTTAACTAGGCAGGTTCTGGTATAAAAGTGGTTTTGCTTAAAGCTAATATAACAACGTAATGACCTGACTACGTACAAATGTGGCCTGATAAAGTGAATATTGCTCTGAAATTTGAAATCGGCTAACATTTGAAATTTTGTGATATAACAGAGCATTGACCTGACTTCGTATAAATGTGGCCTGATAAAGTACATAATGCTCTATTATGTAACAGAGCATTATGTACTTTTTCAGGGCACATTTATACGAAGTCAGGTCACATGTATACCAACTTTGGGGTGAACAAAGTCGACTCCCTTCTTATAAACTCCTTGACTTGAAACTCTCTACATTCTCCAGTGCCGCTCTCAGAGTCGACTCCCTTCTTGTTCACTCTTCAGTGCCCCGGTATAAATATGGTATGATAAAATGAATATTACTCTGACATTTAAAATCGACTATGTATATCACTCTTCAGCGCCCCGACATTATGTACCTTGCCAGGCCACATTTATACGAAGTCAGGTCACACTTATACGAAGTCATGTCACATTTATACGAAGTCAGGTCAATGCTCTGTTATATCACATAATTTCAAATGTTAGTCAATTTCAAATTTTCAGAGCGATATCCACTTTATCAGGCTACATTTGTACGTTGTCAGGTCATTACTCTGTTATATCAACTTTAAATTTGAAATGAACATTAGTTGGTTTCGTAATGAGAAACACTTAAGTTTGTATTTATTAGTTGTGATCCTCGTTGAATTGATAATCACTAAAAATATTAGGACAAAAGGGAAGGGAGAGATATAAGCAACAAAAAATACATGTTCCAGTGTGAGAGAGTATCTAATGCATAATTTCAATTCACTTAAAAAATCATTCCTATCTTGGTGATTCTTTGACATTTTCAAACTTGTACCTTCTCTATAATGGTATAGATCTTGCAGCCCTTCTCAAAATCGAATGAAGACAGCAGATAGAACACTTTCTATTAGCCTGACTTTGTATCTCAAAATTGCTCTGAAATATTAAATCGGCTAACATTTGAAATTTTGTGATATAACAGAGTATTGACCTAACGTCGTATAAATGTGGCCTGATTTCGTATAAATGTGGCCTGATAAAGTATATAACAACATACTCGGTCGACTAGTAAACTGTATGATGTTTCAAATGTTAGGAGATTTCAAATTTCAGAATATTATGTATTTAATTAGACTCCCTTCTTGTACACTCTTCATTGCTGTGATATAAATGTGGTCTAATAAAATGAATATTGCTTTGACAAGTAAAACCGATTAACATTTAAAACTTCATTTTTGTAAATCTTGTTACATAACAGAGCATTATGTACATTGTCATACCACATTTGTACGAAGTCAGATCACATGTATACGAAGTCAAGTCAATGCTCTTTTATTTCACAGAATTTCAATACTGGAGCTAGACTATACTAATTTAAACATCTTCTGAATTCACATTAGCACTTGTAGGCTGCCAAAATCAGTAGGCGGTTTGATCAAAACAAAAAAATTATTGTTTGTGTTAGACTTACCTAATTGGATACTGGAGCTAGACTTAACTAATTTAAACCAAGTTCTCTCCTACATAAATCAATCAATGCTAGCAACCGAGCTACACTTAACTAATTTAAACCAAGTTCTCTCCTGACTGGATTATTAATTTTGTGATATGTACAACGTGGCCGATACGGAGGTGATTCGATGTCGTTCGGATTGGTGGAAGTCAGGGTTTTTGCTCCTCCATAAAAGAGTAATTTCAGTTACGGGATGAAGCAAAAAAAGAAGGAATAACACTACAAGACACGATCTGGTTGGGTCGCCAATTATGGAGAGCGTAAGACAAGGAACGCACTGTCCCGCCGCTTCTACAACGTTCACTACAAGATTCGAATTTACAGTGTGTTAGCAACTGATTCTGTGTGCTATGTTTCGTCTGTTTCCGATGCTTTTCTAAAAGATTCGAATTGCTAAATCAACCTTCTTATATATTAGACTTTCTTGTACACTCTTCAGTGCCTCAGTATAAATGTGGTCTGATAAAATGAATATTGCTCTAACATTTAAAACTGACTAACATTTAAAACTTCATTTTCGTAAATTTTGTTATATAACAGAGCATTATGTACTTTGTCAGGCCACATTTAAACAAAGTTAGGTCACATTTATACGAAGTCAGGTCAATGCTTTGTTATATCACAGAATTTCAAATGTTAGTCAATTTCAAATTTCAGAGCAATATTCACTTTATCAGGCCATATTTGTACGTTGTCGGGTCATTACTCTGTTATATTAACTTTAAATTTGAAACAAACATTCAGTATTGACAAAGTGCTTTGATCATGGTGTAATATTTTGGCTTGATGAATGAATATTTTGCAGCTTGTTGGTGCTTTCTAGTACTTGCTAGCGATAGAGCGATAACCTTTGAAGGATACTGAATATGTGGATTCAGAGACCAATTGCTCGCTCAAGCCGACTTGGGAGACTTGATATCTCGAGAGGGCTTCGCCTCCAATCCACTGGAAGGGTTTGGATATAAATGTGGTATGATAAAATGAATATTGCTTTGACATTTAAAACCGACTAACATTTAAAACTTCATTTTCATAAATTTTGTTACATAACAGAGCATTATGTACTTTGTCAGACCATATTTATACGAAGTCAGGTCACATGTATATTAAGTCAGGTCAATGGTCTTTTATTTCATAGAATTTCAAATGTTAGTCAATTTCAAATTTCAGAGCAATATTCACTTTGTCAGGCAATACTTATACGACGTCAAGTCACATGTATACTATGTCAGGTCAATGCTCTTTTATTTCACATAATTTTAAATGTTAGTCAATTTCAAATTTCAGCATAAAAGATAACATGAAGTTTCCTTTCTAAGGAATTGTCTTAAATGAACCAAACACTTGTGGAAATGCCATGGAGTTTCTTAAAAAGTATCTGAATAATGCAAAATAAGGGGAGAAAGAGATTAAACAACAAAAGAAGATGATGTGAGGCTTTGTGTTGTTTTAGAGGATTGTTCCATTTGAGAGACACCTTGAATTTCTCTTCTCTGCTAAGCTTGATGGATCATCACCCATTACATCCACAAATGAACTAACCACCCTTCTCTCCTATTTTGTGGCTTTGAAGCTGTACCAAGTGAGCAAATTCACTCGAAAATCCAATGTATATATATATCATATATTCTTCAATGTATATATAAACATAGAGTTGACAAGCTTGGACAGTTCTAGTACCTGTTGGTCCTATAAGGATGTTAAAAGATTGATATATTATTCTCTGATGTGATTCCATATTTAAACAACTCAAAGGAACTAAATTGGAGAAAATCCTGCTAACAAGACCTGCGGATTCTCCACTAACTAAGCACTTAATAGTGGTAGCTAATTGCTAAAGAACCGGTCAACAACAGAATTACAAACATTGAATTATAAATTCTAAGTATGATTAACAAGTCCAACAACCGCATAAGCAAACTTTGGATCCTTCGTTTCTAGTTCTGTAGTATGAAGGAATATCTGGTTTTAAAATTCAATGCTTCACGATATTGCAAGGACATTAGAATAAGGGAAGTACCAAACAAGAATATGCATAAGACAAAAGGAAAAATCTAGCATCTGCATTCTTCTGCTCAAATTACCCTGCATCTGTTCCAATCAACCAAAATCATTTCTGGAGATTTTAACAAAGTGCTTCAGTTTTGCTCTTAAACATATGCAAAGATCTAGAAGACAAAATGATATGCATAAGATAAAAGGAAAAATCTAGCTGGAAAACGGGGAGTTCGCGAGGTCTAGGTCAGTATTCGATGTTACCTGTCTGGATCAGAGATCCATATAAGCTGGTTGACGTACTCGATTAGTCGTCGGAGGAAGCGCCAACGATGATCGGCTGTGGGGTGCGGTTGTAGCAGGTGAGGTGGAAGCCTGGGTAGCCGCACCGGAGGGACTGAAACTGAGGAGCAGAAGCCCTCCGAGGTTGCCGGCGCAGATGGCCTCCGAGGTCGTCTGCGGTGAACAGCTTCGATTGCGGTGTCTCGACAAGAGAAATGGTTGGGGTGAAGGGGGCGGTGAGCAGCTTAGAGAAATGGGGTGAAGCCATGAAGGGGATCGACTGGTTGGAGGAGGAGGAGGCGGCGAAGGGAAGCTGATGGGTGGGGTTAGGGTACGTTAAAGTTCTGAGGTTCTGAAAAAAAGTAAACATGTTATTAAGTATAATTAACAGTTATTAAAAGTATAATTTTAAGGAAAGAAAAGATAAATAGAAATATAATTTTATCTTTTTCTGAAAACCAACTTTTGCAGCTTTATGGTAGTTTTGCAATACTTTTCAAAACCTGATATTTTTGCAAATAATATTTCAAAAGTTGGTATTTTTTGCTATTACGCCTTTTCAAAAAGTGAGACTAATTGAAGAATATATACTGGAAAATTTGAACAACAAATATTAATAGTCAATTGAATATTAAATAGTAGTAATAGAAAATCGAGATAAACATCGAGATAACTAATTACTACATATGTGTGGATATATGATTGTAAACTAAGTAAAAGTTATAAAAAATCAAAGATTATGAGTTTTAGTTATAACTTTTCTTAGATTAATAATTAAATGATACTCAATATAGGATTGGAAATACAATATCTAAAATTAATGGATCAAATATCGAAAATCACCCGTCCAATAGATCATATTACCGATAACCACCCGACCTTTACATATTTATCGACAACCATCCATATTTATATCTCCGTTAGCTAAATAACACCCAGAGTAAGATTTCTGTCAAGTCCTCGTTAACGTTAAATTCATGAAAAGACAAAAATGACCCTATTTTTTTATTGTTTTTGGCTTCTTTTACCCTTTTTCTGATGTTGAGTATCACCTTCTTCAAGCTTAAAAAATCAACATTCCATGCCGCCTCCTCTCTTTCACTTTGAACCCTAAAAATTTCCACTTTGAACCTCCTCTCTTTCACAGACCGCTCCCATTTTTTGCTGGCCATTGAAGCCGCCTCATGGATTCTCCGTTCGTCGTCCCCGATTATATTCCATGTAGGTTTTTCTTCTGGCTCTGCTTTTGAATCTATCAATCGATCGTTTCTTCTTTGTCCCGACCTTTGCAATGGAGGATGGTGGATTCTTCGATCTGGTCAAATTCATCTAGAGCCCCATGGTTATGGAATCATTCGTCGACATTCTGCTCTGCGCGGTCCGATTTGGCTCGCCGTAATGAACGACTTGTTGATCGGTTGGTCGTGGCGGCCCCAGTGGACGGGCCTCATCTACCTTGGCCTCCGGAGCAAGTTCTGATTTCCTTGTCGGCGGCGACGGTGCCTCCCGGATTCGGAGCTCACCGGCTCTAGTTCGCACTCACCACTCTCTCTGCCTTCTCTGTTATGCGCACTCTTTGGTCCTACCTATTCAGAAGAAATTTAAGATTCGAGTCTTTGTTTCATTGAGTTTCATTGAAAGGCTTGAATTGGATGAATTCCAGAATTGAATCCTTCGAAATCTTCATATCAATGGCAATTTTGGAAAATTTGATTTATAGATAAGGGTATCTTTGTCAATTGGGAATAAAATCGGGTTAAAATTTTTAAAATAATAAAGGAAAAAAAGATCTTAACGAAAAGAAGACGGAATTGTTTGAGTAGGTGGTATTTAGCTAACAGAGATATAAATACGAGTGGTTGTCGGTAAATATGCAAATGTCGGATGGTTATCGATAATATGTCCTATTGGACGGATGGTTTTTGGTATTTGACCCAAAACTAATTTAGGATATCCTATTTATGGTTGATTTTTTTCTTTCTTTTTCGTAATTCTCCATTTTAGCTTATGATTCTTAATTAACCCGAATAATTTTAGATATTACTAACTTATTTTTCATTTTACCGAATCGGTATGATATGTCAAAAGATTTGGTTATAATGACTTTTTTTTAAAAAAGAGTAAATAAAACTAATCTGATATCAAAGATTAAAAAACACGATATCTAATCCGAATATAATAACTAAAACTAATATCAAAATGTAACACCCCCGACTTAAGTCGAAAGTGTCACACACTAGTGACCCCAAATTTTAATCTCCGAAGTCACCTTAGGCTTAATATCGAACAATGTTTTGTAAAACATGTAATAAAATCATACAAATAAAACAATAGCGGAAGTCTTTTAAAATAACAACTTATATAAACTCTCATGCACTTCATCGGTCTTGAATCTTACTTCATATGTAAGTTCATTCAATAACCTCAACTTAAAATTTACACCTCATAATGTATATCCACAAATTATATCGAGTCAAGGACTCAACCAACCTCACAACTTAATCTATATTCCCTGAAAATAAAATATCATCAATATCATCAAGTTTGAAACTCAAACATTAAAGAAACATCACAACTTAATCCATATTCCCCGAATATAAAATATCCTCAATATCATCAAGTTAGAAACTCAAACTTTCAAATAAACATCACAACTTAATCTATATGCCTCGAGTATAGAATATCACCAATATCAAAGAACTCTAATGTCCCAACAAATATCAAACAATTCATACTAGCTTAACTCAATTATAATAATAACTTTGTGCATCCCAACTCAAATCCACAGTACACATTTTTGCGCTTTTATATCCATCAAAGAAACACATGTTCCTATTTATTGTTCTAAACACACCCTCATATACTAGTCACAACTTCTATATAAGAAATACCATGTTTAGCAACCAAACAAGGCGTAGAAGATAACTAAACAGTCGTTAATCAATTATATTTGAAACACTTAACCACATTAAGAATAATACAGTTAAGATCACTTCATGTATCAACACATATATCACATCATAAAGAACATTAAATACAAACACGTAAATCATTACAGAAATGACATGAATGCACGTTCATACACACGAGGTCAACTTAATGGAGACCTTTTAACACACATCCACACCACACACACAAGGTTAGCTCAATTGCAACCATGACCACACACACTATGGATATTGGCCATATCTGAGCTCATGTTGGAAGTCCATGTCTATACAAACGCCACAACCTCAAGCCAGCGGTATAGCCGTACATACCCCATCGAAGGCCTACTCTGAGGTATGCACCCACTACTGCACTCCCATACACAGGGTCGCCTTCACCCATAATTCGGAGGGTGGTGCATCCGCGTCTTAATCACATGAAAACTCCACATGGAGGATGTCCTCACTTTTTCTTTTGACCACTCATATGAATGACAACACACCTTTTAACAACAAAAATAAACAAGTCATTCATATAACAAAAAGGTCAAGCACATACATGGAATCATTCAAATTTCATATTATAACATTATATTATATTTAATGAATGAGTCACAATAACATTACATGCATCAACAAACTCTCACAAACATTTATCATAACAAATTTTAGACGCATAAAGCAATACTCAAACAAGCACACAAATGACCAACCGAGCAAGTATGAGAACTTGCATTATTAATGACATCCGAGCCATTAAAAAGTATCAATCAAAACCATATATCCTCAAATAATTACCTAGGATGCAAATGATGTCACAATAAATGCTTAAGTTTCACAATTCAAAATCTGAAATTTGACTGCTTATTGTCCATTCAAAAACATACGTATAACTCGATCTAAAATAATTCAAAAATTAAGAAAATGATGTTCTGAATAAACATGAATGAGTCTAGTTCAATCTCCAAGTGAAATGAACCCTTAATCATGTATAAATATTTCATGAAAAATCAACAAAGTCAGTATCGCACATCACGCACACTGATTTTCTAAAAATCATGTAAAATTCATTATTGCCTTAAATCGAGTGATTCAAAAGCCTAAATTTTCTTAAATTTCATATTGTATTTCTAAAAATTAAAACAGTCCAAAACATACTTTAAAGTTCAACAAAAACGTACGAATAAAGTTTGATGTTAGGAAATATAGAAACTCGAAATCAAATCTCTTTCAAATTTCTGGAATTTTAGAATTGAATCCATGAAAAATATAATTTCAGTATAATTAATAAATTAAAAATAACATTCATATCTTTTCAATTATTAGTAAGATCCTCCAATTGGAATCAACGAAATATCTCTTCTTATATGACCTTAACAATTTATTTAATTCGAGTACGCAGAATCTGCAATGTCACATTGTAAAAATATCTAAATATCGAAAACAAATCCTTTAGGGGTGAAACCAGTTCCAAGCATTCATAAATATGTCATAGTTTATCATATTAAATACTAATTAGGATAAGATAAATGATTGACAAGTTATAAGAAAAACGTTTCATGAACTCAAAATCAAATCATCAAACCAACTGTAATATTTCAACAATTGTTAAAAATATCAAACGACATTGAAAAGCTAAGATGTTTCATATAAAACTACATATATTTGATATAAATGTGTAAAATACACTGTTAAAAGTTCAAATGAAAATAAAATTTATAAATATTTTTAACAATTAAAAGTCTTAACAATGTTGACCAAAGTCCGGGCAAAGAGCTTCGACCACCTTGCCTTTAGACGGTGCGTGATGGCGCGTCTTTTGGCTTCAGAAGTCTGGCTTAACATTACAATGTAGAAGACAAAGAGAAGAAGAGAATGCAATTTGAATCGTCTAAATCCGACACCGGACCTATAAACGGCAATGTTAGGAAGTTGACTAAGTTTTACGGCTGAGAGAGAGAGAGAGAGAGAGAGAGAGAGAGAGAGAAGAGGAGAGAAAAGAGTTGTGTGATTTAATATCAATTAATATAAGATTTTATTTTATTTTTGGAAAGAAAATATTCAATATTCAATATTCAATATTCATTTTCATTTAAAATTAATTTTATTAGGACAACTTAAAAGGAAAAGATAAATTTGAACACACTATCTTTTCATTTAAGTTTAGATTATACTCGTAAATCATTCATAAGATATAACTTCAAGTTTATAATATGATTATCAAAAATATAATAGATTTTATAATTCCAAATAAAATGAAAGACATTTACAATAATAACTTTATTTAAAATCTAAAATACTACGGGTTATTACACTACTACCCCTTAATATAAGTTTCAACCCCGAAACTTGAAAAATTATATAATTGTTCAAATTTTAGAATATAAAATTATATAATATTTAATGAATGAGTCACAATAACATTACATGCATCAACAAACTCACGCAAACATTTATCATTACAAATTTTAGACGCATAAAGCAATACACAAACAAGCACACAAATGATCAACCGAGCAAGTATGAGAACTTGTCGTATTAATGACATCGGAGTATTTAAAAGGTATCAATCAAGACCATATATCATCAAATAATTACATAGGATTCAAATGAAGTCACAATAAATGCTTAAGTTTCACAATTCAAAATCTGAAATTTGACAGCTTACTGTCCATTAAAAAACGTAACTATAACTCGATCTAAAATAATTTAAAAATTAAGAGAAATATCATATAAAACTCATTATAGCCTTAAATTGAGTGGAACGAACCCTAAAGCATTTATAAATATTTTGTGAAAAATCAACAAAGTCAGTATCATACATAACGCGCACTGATTTTTTAAAAATCATATAAAACTCATTATAGCCTTAAATTGAGTGATTCAGAAGCCTAAATTTTCTTAACTTTCATATTGTAATTCTAGAAAATAAACCAGTCCAAAACATTCTTTAAAGTTCAACAAAAACGTACGAATAAAGTTTGATGTTAGGAAACATAGAAACTCGAAATCTAATCTCTTTCAAATTTCTGGAATTTTAGAATTGAATCCACAAAAAATATTATTTCAATATAATAAATAAATTAAAAATAACATTAATATCTTTTTAGAAGTTAGTAAGATCCTCTAATTGGAATGAACGAAAGATCTCTTCGTATATGACCTTAACAAATTATTTAATTCGGGTACACAGAATCTGCAATGTCACATTGTAAAAATATCTTAAAATCGAAAGCAAATTCCTTAGGGGTGAAACCAGTTCAACTCGTTCATAAACATGTCATAGTTTATCATATTAAATACCCATTAGGATAAGATAAATCATTGATAAGTTATAAGTAAAACGTTTCATGAACTCAAAATCAAATCATCAAGCCAACTGTTATATTTCAACAATTTTTAAAAATATCAAACGAATTGAAAAGCTAAGATGTTTCATATACAACTACATATATATGTATAAAATACACTGTTAAAAGTTCAAATTAAAATAAGATATATAACTGTTTTTAACAATTAAAAGTCTTAACAATGTTGACCAGAAAATCATGGCAAAGAGCTTCGACCACCTTGCCTTTAGACAGCGTGTGAGGGCGCGTCTTTATGCTTCAGGAGTCTTGCTTCATATTAATATGTAGAAGACAAAGAGAAGAAGAGAATGCAATTTGAATCATCTAAATCTGACACCGAACTTATAAACGACGGTGTTAGGAAGTTGATCGAGTTTTAGGGCTGCGAGAGAGAAAACGCAAGAGAGAGAGCGGCGTGAAGAAGAAGATAAGAGAAAAGAGTTATGTGATTTTAGGTTAAAAATAAGCCTTATTTATAGATAAAAAAGGAGATCAATTAATATAAGATTTCATTTTATTTTTGGAAAGAAAATATTCAATATTCAATATTCATTTTCATTTAAAATTAGATTTATTAGGACAACTTAAAAGGAAAAGATAAATTTGAACACACTATATTTTCATTTAAGTTTAAATTATACTCTTAAATCATTCATAAGCAATTTATTTGACATAAGACCTAACTTCAAGTTCATAATATAATTATCAAAGATATAATAGATTTATAATTCCTAATAAAATGAAGATCATTTACAATAATAACCTTATTTAAAATCTAAAACATTACGGGTTATTACACAAAATTCATGCATTTTTTTAAATTAATATCTATTTTCTAGCACTATATCTAAATCAATATTCATTTTTGTTATTTTAATTTTTTTCATGTACTTAAAATTCAATCTAATCATAAATATCTCATCTAAATGATATATTATATTTTTGGTTTGAAGCCTTGATGTCTAATCTACTATATAATACAAAAGTAAAACCTAGTTAAGATCACTTATCATTTTGACATTGTGCTACATCATTTATTTTCATATGTCTACTCCACATTGTGCCACATCACTAAATTTTCTTCTTCTTTTTCTATTATTATCATTATATAAAATATTTTAGATAACATCTTGATTTCCTTTCAACATACATATTATTCACATTTGATCTTGATTTCCATATCAGATAGAATATATTTGGTATTTTCAATTTTCTCTTATAATTTTTCCATTTAATTAGTCACATTTTATTAAAATTTCCTTTTAATTCATTTATTTCTATGTATATGATATGATTCAACATATTATGTATGTACAAAATTTCATTGATCTTTGTTAAATGATTATTTGTAACGATTTCTTTATATTATCATATCTATCTTAATTTCATTTATATTGTCACTAATTAAATATATATATATATTGATTTAAGATCAGGTAAAACAGCCTCTTGGAGTAAAACGAAGGTACAAATTAGAGCCTTTAGATTAAATTATAATAAATGGTCCTGATTGAATCCCAAAGGGTACATATTTTTAAAGTGGATATGCACATACCAGAATATTTTCAATCAACGTAATTTTAGGGATTTTATCCCACGATTTTACCAAAATCTTTCGGTTACCTTTTTTACACCCTCCTTCATCTCCTCTCTTTCTCCCAGTCGTCTTCCCCCTTTCTATTTTCTCTCCTTCATCCGTTCGTTTCTTCGACTGCTCGTCGGCGTGAAGAAGTGGGTCGGGGTCGATGGCAGTGGGCGTGGGCATCTCGGATCTGGGCACGCGGGGGCATCTCAGATATGGGCACGTGGGTCGGGGTTGATGGCAGTGGGCGTGGGCATCTCATATTCGACTACCAGGGACGCTACCATCCGATCCGATTGCTCGCCGGCGTGAAGAAGTGGGTCGGGGTCGATGGCAGTGGGCGTGGGCATCTCGGATCTGGGCACGCGGGGGCATCTCGGATCTGGGCACGTGGGTCGGGGTTGATGGCAGTGGGCGTGGGCATCTCAGATCCGACTGCTCGCCGGCGTGAAGAAGTGGGTCGGGGTCGATGGCAGTGGGCGTGGGCATCTCGGGATGGTGAGATTTGGGTACTTGTGCAGAGGTTGAAGACGAAGCCGAGGTTGAAGACGAACAAGACGGTACATATCTTCCCCAAATTCCTGTCTATTTCCTCTACAAATTATAAAATCCTAATTTCTAATCCCATGCTAATCTTAATTGCCCTTTTAATGGATTCATTCCTGTGTTATTTTGTCTTGGCTGCTTCTGTACCAGATAGCAAAAGCTTAGTGTATCAGATAGCAAAAGCTATGAATTCCGTCCATTATTTGTAGTTATGTTATCTAGCATTTTGTTTTGGCTGTTTCTCCCGATCATGTGCGAATTAAACTCTGAATATTGACACTGTTTTTATTAATATTGACTACTTACTTGTATGACTATACGTACAAAATACGTGAATATCATCACATATGGAATGAATATTGCTATTATAGTATTCAAATTACTTGTTGATGGTGTTATTTGTACTATTTGCCATTGATATTCAAATTGTATGATGTGATATTCACTATAATGTTGTTCATATTCAAGAGGTTTCATGCGTTAAATAGTCGATATTCAAAATTTATAATGTGATATTCAATATAATGTTGTTGATATTCATTATAATAATGTTGATATTCAGGTTGATCGTGCGACTGTGCGACCCAAAATCGACGCGACAATGTCATTGTTAAACCTTACCGTCATGAATCAAAGCTTCGAAGATATTGGGTGGTGATATTCGTGTAGTTAGATGATGATATTCATGTACTTGGGTGACCATATTAATGTAATTGGGTGGTGGGCAGTGGGCGATATTCTCAAAATGTGTAGTGATATTCACTAATTGAGTGGTGATATTCATGTAAGTGAATTTGATATTCACGTGATTAATTGAGATATTCATGTAACTTAGTGTGATATTCATATTATCAAGTGGTGAAATTCATGATTTAAGTGATGATATTCACATTTTAAAGATATTAAATATTCACTTATTAAATAGAAATCGATATTCAAACAAACATGAACGATATTCATTAAGAAATTAGTGATATTCGTGAACACATTAACGATATTCACGAACGTTTTAAAATGTTATTCCCATTTAAATTTTAAATATTTGAATGAGAGCAAAATCGATTAGGAAAGAGAATATTATCTTAATTTCTCTCTCCTGTAACAACCAAAATTAATTATTTTTTTATTAATAATATCCTTATTAGGTTAGATTTGGTGGGTAGAGCTCTACCATATCTCTCCTATAACCCATTAATCCAACCATCCATCAACATCAATCCGACGCTCCAGATTAGTACTTCCGTTTTACCATAATTCCCGTTTTATCGGAACGTGCCCCTATATATATATACATATATATTTTAAATCTATATGTTTTTAATAGATAAAAAAACATAAAAATATATATTTTACCCAAGTCCGTGCACGACATGGAAACTAAACTAGTGTGTGATCTACACAAGAGAGTTTGCCATCTGATTTGGTTTCTGAAGTTTTGCAAACCTGATCCATATAAGCAAAACGAAAAGGATTAGACCAATTTATAAATCACAATTCAGCCCACTCAATTCAAGCTTTTCTTAACTAGGATTGGCCCAATTTATTGGTCAGATTTCCGTCTTAATTCCCAAGCCCACATACAATTCGTTTTTTGTTGCCACTCTGCATTCACAATCTCTCTATTTAAAGATTAAATTGAGCACTTCAATTGGAAAAATATAGGCGGTTGAAGTTCGCACCATGAATTTTAGGCTTCGCATCGCACTTTATGCGCCACTACCAAGTGTACATATCGGTTCATTTAAAAAAAGGCCAAAAAGACATTTTGGTTTTTAAAAATATCTCTTACATGCACATTGGTATTTTAAAAAACTTCAGAGACACTAAGGTATTTAAAAAAATATAGATGAACATATTAGCCTTTTTTATGGTTAGTACTTAGTAATCTGGTTCATGAGTCTGCCGATTCAAATAATTTTCTTTCGTCCGGTTTAAACATAATTGTAAAACTCGTCTAATTTATAAAAATTAAGGCAACTCCATTAAAACCAACAACACGTGTGTTTACTTCTCATTCATCTTTCACCCAAACCCTAATTTCTTCACTGCGGGCAAATAGACGATGAAGAAGTAAAATTTGAATTCGTCTTCGTGGAAGGTTGTTAAAATACCCATATCACTTGCGGGGAGTATTAAAATACTCATCCCACATCTAAAATTAGGACATAATTTGTTTAGTATATAAGCTTAGTGGACTACTCCTCTTATTGTCAATTATTTTTACAACCACTAGTACACCTTCTCAATCAGCAGAATATGAACCCCCAAGTCAACCATTGTCTTTCTCTCCATCACCACCAGTACCACAAACTCAAGTCTGTCTACCATCACCACCCCGACATGCTCAAGTCTCTTCACCCATAGCAGTTTATGAAACTTACAAGACAAATTCATTTGATTTGTTGTTTTTTAGGAGTTAATGATAAAGAAAAAGGGAAAGCTTTTGAGGAAGATCTTGAAGATGAAGAAGAGTTAGAGGTGGAAGAAGCTAGACATGAGATGGAGGATTTGCAAGGAGACGAAAGATTTGATGGTGCAGAATCCGATAACTCCGTTGAGTGCGATGACATAATGGAAGCGGAGCTAGAATATGATGCAGCCGAGTTGATTCACATTAGAGCAGCTAATCTTTGTTTGAGAAGGGCTCAAAGTGGGTCCACCCAGTGACGGAACCAGAACATTTTAAAAGAGGGGGCCCAAAGAGGAGAACTGGAGACAGCGGCAGCGGCAGCGAGTGAAGAAGACAACACTGTAGGTCGATCGGCTTAACTTTTAATTGGATTTTTTTGAGTTTTTTTTTATTTAAAAAATATAAATCAAAACGACGTCGTTAAAAAAAAAATAATAATAATAATAATCTGGAATAAAAGGGGGGGCCGGTGCCCCCTTGCCCCCCCAGTTCCGCCTCTGGGTCCACCTACATTGAATTACTTATAGCTACGAAGGAGGTATATATGAATGAATACTAATAATTTTTTAATTTGTTTGATACTAGTGATCATGCCCGTGCTACGTACGGGATTTTTTTTTATTATTATAATATATTTAAGAAAAAATTGATTTTCTTAGGAAATGAGTTTAACCAATTTTTCAATCATCTCAATTATAAATGTATAGTCTTCATATATAAAGTGTCCAGTGTACTTTTAGTTTACTTATAAAATGTTTATACAAATACATTTTTCTTGTTTATACATCTTTTCACGTAGTATTTTAAATCGATCAAGATAACACATGTTTCTTGTTAAATTTGTAATCAATGTTATTTTGCATCATTGATTTGATTTAATATAGGTAAATGATGTAACATTAATAACGCGGAGGAAATTATTAATATAGAGACAAATATACAATCAAGTTTTTCATAAGAGAATATAGTATTTTTTTGGTGCATGAGAATATAGTATTTTAGCTAGGAGTTTGATAAATCGATAAAGTGTTATAATTCAACTAAAATATGACAATAAATAAATAGATATATTGATCAGTATACAACTAAATTTAAAATAAAAGTGTATTGAAAAGTATACAACTAAACATAAATAAAAGAGTGTGACATGTTAGATCTCACACTGCATGTTGACCGCGATTAGTTATTTCACTTGATATTGATTTTTTTTTATTCTCGATCAATTTTGAATAATGTCGATCTAATTTCATCATTGATTTGATAAATGATACTACCTATATATAAAAAAATTAATTATATACATTAAGAAACTTTTACATCAATAAAAATAATGTTTTCATAATTATAAATTAAAATATAATGATAATTTACTAAGCTTGATCATCCCACATTAACACATTATCTCAACCCTCTTATCACCCAACACATAAACATGCTTCTTCAACATAAAATATTTTAATATATCCATCTTTATTTGATCCACCCACATTAGTACATTAGAACTCCAAATATTAAAAGATAATTATCTTTGTATTATGCTTTTCTTGAAATATATTAGTCTTGTAAGGCCCGAGCCTTAGAAGCGTTATCTCATGCCAACCCGGTGACTTTCTAAGAGGTCACCCATCCATGTACTACTCTCACCCTAATACGTTTAACTTCAGAGTTCTTTGTCCTCACTTGAACCCTGAAAAGAAACAACTCTTGTTGAAATGGATACCTCTAATCCTTATAAATGGAGTTCAATAAAACTAAATCCTTATTATAATTGTAATTAATTAGGGGGGAAATCTAAATATAATATGTGAAAGGTTTGGCAAGTTTAAAAGTTGTAACTTCTAGAATTAATTGTTACTTTCTACTATTTCAATTTCTTGTAGTAACTCGTATAATTAATTGATCGGTGAGAACAATGTTCTTTAAATTTAAATAAGTAGAAATGTAAAATCTCTTTATCAATTAAACATAATAAAAGACCTACGTAAAATAAAAACTTGGAGCAATGAGAAAGAAGGAAAATGAGATTTACATATGTTAAACATTTGACGGCGTTATAGACTCTTTTTGAAGCCAAAGGCGACCCAGCTGTGAACCACCTGGTTACACACTCAAAATTATTGCCTTCACTTTTTTTGAAAACAATCTTTCAAGAAAAATCCAAATAATGAGATCAAATCTAAAACTTAGCTATATTGGAGATGATATTTTTTTTGTACATATATGTGAAGATATTAATCTTACTTCCAAATTCAATTGACAGTAAAACGAATGAAACATAAATAAAAATTATGATATAATTTTGACCAATATAATCATGCCCATATCTTCAATCTACCATTAGGATAGTACTATGATTGATCAAATTGCAGTTGTCTTTTTACCAATATATAGTGTGATATAATAGAATATTTAAAAGTACATACAAACCGATAAAATTTATGTTTGTAATATTCTAAATGTTGAATCAAATGATTGAAATGTTGCCATTAGACAAAAAGGGCATAAAGAACATATCAAAGAAAAACACATACATAGCTTCTACGTACATCTACATAAAATTGCAACCAAGAGAAAGATAAATAAAGACGAAACAATAAGGAAATGTCCTATAGATTAAAAATTGCAAAAAACAAACAAATCTCACTTGTTCGTAGTTGATTTATACCAAACAAAAAGGTTGAGAGAAAAATTAGATAGAGAATTTACCTAAGAGTAAGTTCGTCAAATTATTTGATGATTTGAAATTCTCTCATCTCATTGATATATAGTAATATCTCCAGCTTTTTGAATTGATCGAAATCTCCATCTTCAAATTCCACAAATAGGATCGAAAGAGATTTGCTAGATTAGATGGTATATATATACATTTCTTCGGTACAATTAACACCAAAAACATTTCTTCGGTACAATCAACGCGGTGATTTGTAACATATGTAATACGTTTCATTAGGGGTTGATGTTGTTAATTATTACTACTGAATGGTCGAGCATAATTATGTAGGCAGATTGTAACGGATACGTGAACACACATTAATTGGGTGTATATTAAATTGCACGGTTATATGAGCATAGATACGTGTTCTCGCTACTATAATTAAAATTATTAGATTGTATTGACAAAAAATTATCAGATTGTTATGTACATATAGAAATAATTAAAGGGAATTCAAATTTGTTAGTAAAAAGAAATCAAGGTAATTTGATTATAATTACTATTTTAATTGAATTTATCACATAGAGCATAAAATTTAATCAGCTACCAAAATTTCCATTTTGATTACTATAAAAAAGTGTTACCAAGTGTTTAACCCATACTCGGTAACATATAATCCCCAGAAAAAATAATTTGATCACTAACCACATATAATTTGATATTTGATTATATTAACACCATTAATTGTTAGCCCTTTGGTTTTATACTGTTACGTTTTGGATACCAGTTAGGATTTTTAAATATTTCTATAATAGTAGGTTTGAAATTATGATTTTATATTCTTTTGGCTCTTTTTTAATAAACATAACTTATCCAGTTTTGAATAATTATTTAATTAAAAATTTTAGGTTTATGAAAAAATAGACAATCATCAAAAAAATTTATATGCTCTAAGTTTGAAGTAGAAATCTACTTTATCTATTTATACTTCTTATTAATTAGATACTCAAAAAAAATTAATTCATACTTTTATCAAGTTCGTAGACTTCTACTTCAAATTAGAATTATTTAAAACTAAAAATTATTTTTGAAGGTTTAAGAAATAATTTTTTGTGTTGAAACGTACAAGTAAATAAATATGATTTATGAATTGAATGGGACATTAATTGCTCTAGAAGCCCAACCCCTTCATTGGGCCTACGACATGAAAGCCTAATACTCATGCATAGGGGTGGGCACGGATGATTAACCGATATTCGGTGGTTTATATTTTTTTATTAACTGTAACTGTACTGAAACACTTGATTAGCCGTTTGGTTAACCAAAATATTTTGGTTAACCGGAAGACAAATTGTTTTGGCAATTTGTTAACAATTTAGACTAATTCATTAATATTGATTGGTTTTCACTTGAAAATCTAATTACATACACTGATGTTTTGAGCTTATTGTACATGCTGGGCATTATGTCAAATGTTAGATCGACTTCTCTGATTTAGTACTAAATACATTGTTCATATCACTTATTCACTTAGCAAGTTGTACTTGATGAAAAGTGAACCGGGGAAACCATTAATTAGCAGGTAGGTATGGAAAGTTAATTATGCTTGCAAGATTGTAAATTCACAACGGGAGAAAAGTTAATCGAGATAATTAATGTTTTGCTTGTAACGTAGGGAACCCTCGGTTTTGAATTCATCACTTTAATTGGTTTGATCACAGTAAGTAGTCAATGATATGAGGAGCATCAGCCAACCAGAACTGGTTTGGGTACGTGTTTTGGCAAAGAAAGAGACTCTGCCCATTTTAGGTTTAATTCGGTTAACCGTAACCGAAATATTTTCGGTCGATTAACCGTAACCGAAAACTTTGATTTTTCGGTTCAGTTAATCGAAAATTCGGGTGGTATTGCGGTTATTCGGTTATGGATATTTTGCCCACCCCTACTCATGCATGTCAACCCATGGGGCTGTTCAGCCCACACTCATTTCAAATAGTGTTTCAACATGTACATAATGCAATGAATGAGAGCATTAATTGGCCCTTCCGTTCTACTTTATATACTTATAGATACATAGACTGAGAATTTGTTCACTTATTTGCTCAAGTATGTGTTGCAGATGGTTCTCATTCCACTTTCACAACTGAGCCAACTAGCGAGACACAAACCATGCATGAGGAACTTGCCAATGATAAGCTAATTAGGAAGAGTACTGTTCCATCAAGCCATTGGCCATCATATTGGACCACTTATGAAGGAGGGTACCAACCAGATCAAAGGGAATCAGATGATGAGAGACCTTTTCCTAGTGATGATGAAGAATTTAAAGATGAAACGAAGGTTGTTAGAAAGAAGAAAAGAGGAAACAAAGTGGATCGATTATCCACATTTCAATGAGAAGACGGATATCATGAGGAATGTCCACTTTGAAGTTGGATTGAGATTTCAATCTCAAAAGGTATTGAAAGAAGAAAACCTGGTAGGAGAAAAATAGCTCGAAGAAGGGATGTAGATGAGCCAACAAAAAAGTCGAAATATTGTAGGAATGGATTACCTACCAAATGTAGCAATTGTGGCTTCACAAATCATGACAAAAGGAAGTGTCCACATCCACAACAAGTAAGCAATCCCACATATATAATTGTTTTAGAGAATTACCATTACTTTCTTAAATTGATATGAGATGCATTATATTTGTAGGCGCCATCAACAAGAGCACACCAAAGCCAGCTTGAGAACCAGCCTAAGAAGAGGGGCATACCTAAATTAAGGGAGCAAGGCTAGGATTGGTAGAGATGATGCTCCGCCACCATCACAGTATCTTGCATCGTTGCGAAATAGGAAGACCAAATCAACCCAGACAACTAGAGAAAATGTCCATACTTATCAACTCCCAAATGATTGGTTATGTTCCGGTAACTTTGCTAGAAAATGACTATATATGTTTACTTCTTGATATTACGATGCATTTTGAATACTTCTAGCATGGACATGTATAATTGCAGTTGCTGCTGCTACCAATAGAAGAGGAAGGGCAAGAGCTAGAGGAAGACCGCCTACAAGAGGCTCGTCTCATGGTAGAGGATGTGGAACGTCGCAAGAGGGCATTGGAATTAACTACGGTACTGGAGGGATGATTGGTTTTCGAACATTAATATCTGCTCATGGAGATGTTCTTAGGGAGGCTCAACCATCTCAACGTACTACCAGCCACAATCAACTTTAAGCATGGGTGTATTATGGGTGGTTGTTTGAGTGTCAATCTTTTTTCAGACTTCTTTTCCTGCTTTTGGATCCAAAGTTGTCATTCTAATGACAAAACTTTGCTTTTGTCTATCAACATGTGAACTTATGTTGTGCTAATGTTGATTTGGTGTATAAACTTGTGAACAATTGTATTTTTGCATTGACAATGCTTATTTTAATGCAAGTTGTAGAGAAATCTATATTTTGTTTATATAACAAGGACTGAGAGTTTTTGTAAAATAGTGTAGTGTATCCCTAAGAATAAATTATTTTTTTTGGAAAAAGTAATTAACCATGTTCATGTAAAATAGTGTAGTGTATCCCTAAGAATAAATTATTTTTTTTGGAAAAAGTAATTAACCATGTTCAGGCAAAAAAAAACGTTAGTATGTTGTCATTAGGGAAGAACAGGTGAAGAAAGGGGGTGGTAGGATGAAAACTTAAATCAATTTTATATAATAAAGAGGGAAGACTTGTAAAACGTTCAGTCTAAATTGGGAAGGAGGGGAGGTGAAAGGGAAAAATGGCTAATAAAATTACATATATTTAGGCCCTTACTTTTTAACGCATAGACGAAATTGTCTTTCAATGCATAGGCATCTCACGTAACGTGGGGATAGGATTCCCACGTTACGCGCAGGATGAGACCTTTTCAAGCTCCACACGTTACGTGGGGAGAGACACCACACGTAACGTGTGGGACTGCTCCACACGTAACGTGTGGTCTGTCTCCACACGTTACGTGTGGAGTCTCTCTGGCTTTAAAAGTCAGATTTCTCCCATTCGTCTTCATTACCCTAAAAGACAGTCTCTTCTTCCCTTCCCGCATAACGCGTCTCGTGGATATCCTCGTTACGAAGCAACGAACTCCGCACGTTACGTTCAATCAAGATCTTTGAAAGGTTAGTTAGTAGAAATTGTTGTTTGGTTATTTTTTTGTTAATTTTGAAGTTTTTTGTTGGATATTGTAGATCTATGTTGTGTAGATGTTTTTGATGGTGTTGTTGATTTTTTCTTTAATTTTGAAGTATTTTTTTGTATGAAATTGTGAAAATTTGTTAGATTTGTATAAAATGGCGTTGAGGGTTTATGTTGAATTTTTGTGAAAATATGCAAATGGAAGTGATAGTGTTGGTGGATTGGTTAAAATAGTGTGATTTTTGTTGAATTTATTGTATTATTTGATGTAAATAATTTTCGCCGGAGAAGACAACGGGATGTCGTCGGAATGTCGTCGTCGGCAGTTGGAATATGTCATTTCACACGTTACGTGTGAATTTGCAGTTTTGGCTGCAGATGTCTGCACACGTTACGTATGGGATGTCTCCACACGTAACATGTGGATTTGCAATTCTGGCTTGCAAATCCGGCGACTCTCCGACGTAGTATTTATCCAGAATACAGAATATATTATTTTGATTAAAATGTGTGGATATATAACCGCAGATGGAGCCTGGTGACAGAACCGCACGTAGGAGCCGCCGCAACCTTGTCCACGACCAGTCGTTTAGGACTGAAGAAGAGGTGACAAGGACGGAGAGAAGGCAACGTAGGAATGTATGCTACCGGGATGATGAGATTGGCGCCTATCAGACGAGATCCGGTAGCAGTAGTGGGGCTGCGGGCATGATTTCCGCTCAGAGCTTAATGGTGGTGCCTTCCTTTCTTGAAGATAGGGCAGATTCTGAGCCTCAGTTCTACTCGGACTACCGAGCGAGCCCGCTGCGTGGTTATTCTGATACAATAGATCAGAATAAGTACTACGGGCTGACTTTTAGTCCGCCGATACTACCGCCGCATATGAGCCCTCATCACAGCACTTCGTATTATCAAGGGGCTGAGGATCAGCACAACCCTTGGGAGAACCCGGCAGTGTACCCGAACGCTCCCTATCATCAGCCTATGGTAAGTACATTTAGTATAACATGAGTTTGTTTAAAAATTGTAATTACTTCTGATTTATTTAATAAATGTAGGACCAGGCCAATGGATGGGGGACTCAGGACCAGGCCAACAACGCCTGGATGCCAAGAGATGACGCTCCGTACGTGGACGAGGATAGTCAGGCTTGGGCTCCAAGAGGTCAACTTGATGATGTGAACGAGGAGCCACAAGAAGCCACCTCTTCGCAGGCAAGACCTCCCCGAACGAAGAAAAAAGGGAGATATGACCTTGAATTGCAGGTTAGAGTCTATGGAGGTCCGGAGATTCCCGAACTTCTGAAGGGTTTTGCCAATCACGTGGCGTACACCCTTTATCAACGCATTGTAAGTTCCATGTAAAACCTTATTCTTGTAATTCCACATTTTAATATAAATATGTCCTATTGATTGCTTACACTGCCCTAAAAATGCAAATATTTATAGCCTGTGCCACCGTTGAGGTTTCAGCAACGAGGCAAACAGACACGCGCATGGCGTTGCAGTTGCAAATGCCATGGGGGTGATCTGGCATCTAGATCAGGCTTGTGTTATATTCTGGATGTGATACATGAGCATGTGCACAAGACGCTGATTGGTGCGTTCGTTGAGCGCTGGCAACTTGAGACCAACTCGTTCCATATGCCATGGGGAGAGATGACCATAACTCTCCATGACGTATTGTTGATCCTTGGGCTAAGCATCAACGGAAAAGACTTAGCACCTCCACGGGGTTGGCAAGAGCGGTTGACTGTGACTGATTTGAAGAAGGACATGGTGGCTGAGGCACAGGGATTCTTTGAGTTGCCTGCTAAAGAGGTGACATCTGGTAACGTAACTGCTGATACGTTCAGGAAGCATTGCAAAGAGCTGAATGACGAGAAGTGTGCGTCTGGGTACTTGCTGTACTTGTTGGGCTCTTGTCTCTTTCCGGACAAGTCCCAACACAAATTGCCACTCTACTATACGGGATTTGTGGACTATCACTCGTGCACCAAGGATTATGCATGGGGTGCTGGCGTTCTTGCCCACGTGTACCGCAGCTTGGGCGAGTGCACCAGAAAAGATGCGAGATTGATGTCCACGTGCTACACTCTGATTCATGTATTTTTTTTTAATTATAACAACTATTGTTTTTACCAAATTTTATTGTTGTAAATGTAATTATTCAATAACATGGATTGCTTACAAAAATTGTCTTTCAGGCGTGGATATACCAATTGTTGGATCGTTAGAGTTACGTCTGAGGGAACAAAGGCTTTGTTCCCATAAAAGTTGCAGCGGATTAAAAACAGCAAGAAAGATAACGAACGAACTCACGATGTATAGTGAAAACCCTGATTAGCAAAACTAGCTTCTCAAGGAAAAACCACTACCTTCAAGCTTCCGCTTGAGAGGATTTTGAAGCGTGTACTTGTCTTATTGATTTCTTGTTCGATTACACTTGTATCCTGGACTTCGACCTCTAAACAACCAGCTAGACTCGAAGCCTCTTCTACAATGATGAATCGAAATCAACCCTCAAAGACTTAAACACACCTCACTTCTTTTCTTTCCTTTTTTTTTTTTCGTTCTCTCAGTTTTCCGTCGTCGTAGTTACATAGAAATGAATCCACACTTCTATTAAATACAACTCGGCTAAACCCTAATTGTAACAAGATAAGATTTCTCCAAATACGGTAACAAGAAGATATGATTTGGTTGAAGGAATAATATCCCAATCGTCTATATTAATTAAGGAAAAGATTCCTTAAATTAATATAACCGGATAAGATATAATTCCCTCTCTCCAATTATCTTATCTTAGGAAAGATCTACTAAGATAACACGATCGGGCTTCTTCTCTCTCCATATCTTCTCGATCCGGCTTGATCCTTGGAGCCGAAGTCTTCAATCCTTTACTGCGTGCGTTACATGATTTGTTTCCATAATTCAGCACGCTGGATTTCTTCCTTCCATTCGCAACTTTGATATTGTTCATCACTGTTGTTCCTTGAGAGGTAACAAAGCACATGAACAGAGCTTTGTTCCCTCTGCGATCCTTCGCTGCAATGGTTCCCTGAGATAACTATCTTTGTTCCTGAAACACTTAGTACCCATATCAGTTGAATGTTTATTACCATCAAAACCTAAGGACTTCAACAAATTCCCCCTTTTTGATGGTGACAAACATCCTTAACAATAAAACATATACATACAAGAAAAAGACAGTATGGAGAGAAAGGTTTCCCACTTAGGCAATATTAGTTCCCCCTTAGTTCAACAACATATGAAACCATGTTCTGTTCCCCCCCAACCAAAGCTATCTGTCATTTTCCCCCTTTTGGCATCATCAAAAACATAAGTAAAGAGATAGAGAGAAAAAGACCACAGCTAGATAAGCAACATTGCCTTTTGCATTAGATTGAAACGCACAAACATAGACTGCACAGAGATACAACAACAATGTAAGCAAGTATAACATACATGATCAACATGCCAGTCAATGCAAGCACATGAAGCAAGATCAAAGAAGTTCGAAGAGTAAGGGAAGATATGCTAGGGAACAAAAGAGAGGTTGGTTAGCGGAGATAGACGAATTATGCGCCACTGGAGCCAGCACAGGGAGCCGAAATATGAATAGCAATTTAAGCATGCACTTACTTCGCAAGACGCCTTTGTTGTTCTCCCAACTGAGATGTTGCGTGAGACAAATTCCTCACGGTCCTTCGCAGATAAGTTCATCTTTTGTTCCTGCTGAGGGTCTGCTCTTCCTTACGGCTCTTCCTCAGATGCATTAGTCCTCTCTTTGTGTACTTTGTGATGTTCCATTTTTTTTTTGGAACAACACAATCTTCAGCTTTCCTTCTTTGACCAAAGATCACACCCAAGAGGATATTTCCCAGAAATATATCTTGTAAAAGGTTCTGTCCAAATCCATCAAAGCCCACAAAATCTCAAGCACAACAACCATCACACAACTGCCACATCATCTTTTATGAACACTACTCAAGCAGTTGTAAGCCGTCATCACACATCATACCTGTCAAATCCCAGCCACAAACCACAGAGGCGACAATTCGTATTCTCGACTTTCCGAAAAAGTAGAAGAGTGTGATGCGGGGGTAATGTTACCAGAGAGGGTACAGAGAACATCACACAAAAACATATACGAGAATTTTTAATAATGTTTAATCATGAATGAGAGGCTCCCAGATATGGATGATTAGAGGGGCTCATAGGAAGCATCAAGCATGATGGCTAAGGTAAGCTGCAGAGTCAACAATCATTTGGGCTTATAATGAGGGATCAATGCATCAAGTTGACTCTTTTGGGCCGAAAGAAAGCTGAACCATGTATTAACAAGATAGCATAGAAAAACATGCATGAGATTTTGCACATAAGTGAAGTATTAACATGAGTCTAAGCAAGTCGTTCAACTAATGATCAAGAGAAGAAATGCAGACCAAGACATGATGATTAACCTTTCACACTTTACCATGTAATTTAGCCAATCATCGAGGGAACACAACAAATAGACATTTAGTTTAGAGAGGTCATACCTAGTTCCATACGGAACTGTTCGAAGGGTTTCCTGTTTAGAGCCTTGGTGAAGATGTCGGCAACTTGATCCTTAGTTCCACAGAAGTCCATTGTCACCAACCCTTTCTCCACACAGTCACGTAAGAAGTGGTGTCTTATCTCAATGTGCTTGGTACGTGAGTGTTGCACCAGATTCTTGGAGATATTTATGGCACTAGTATTGTCACAGAGAATGGGAATAGAGTTAAGAAGAATACCATAGTCGCTAAGTTGTTGTTTAAGCCATAGGATTTGTGTGCAACAAGCAGCGGCGGCTATGTATTCAGCTTCTGCAGTGGATAGAGCGACAGAGTTCTGCTTCTTTGACCCCCAAGAAACTAAACACGGCCTAAGGAACTGAGCCATTCCTGACGTTGATTTTCTATCCACTTTGTTCCCTGCGAAGTCAGCATCTGTGTATCCGACTAGATCGAGGCTTCCTCCCCTTGGATACCACAGACATAGATCATTTGTTCCCTTCAAGTATCTCAGAATCCTCTTCACTGCTTTAAGATGTGTTTCTTTGGGATCGGCCTGAAAATGAGCACAAAGACATACACTGTACATAATATCAGGTCTACTAGCAGTGAGATAGAGAAGCGGACCTATGATTCCTCGGTAGAGAGATGGATCAATTCCCTGTTCATGTTCGTCTTTTCCCATTGGGTTGTTTGGAGAGATGGGAGTGGTGAAGGGTTTTGCGTCAGACATTCCAAACTTTTTGACACATTCCCTTAGATACTTCTGTTGATGCACTTTGGTTCCCTCATCCCCCTGAGAGACTTGAAGACCTAAGAAGAACTTGAGTTCTCCAACCATGCTCATCTCAAATTCACTGGCCATCAGCTTAGAGAATTTCTGAACCAGTTTATCATCTGTAGAGCCAAAGATGATATCATCCACATAGACTTGTACCACCAGAATATGCTTCCCTTCCTTCAGAAGGAAAAATGTCTTGTCGACCTTTCCACGAACGTATCCGTGCGTCAGAAGGAACTGTGAGAGCCTTTCATACCAGGCCCTCGGGGCTTGCTTGAGACCGTACAAAGCTTTGTCTAGAATATAGACATGGTCAGGTTGGGTAATGTCCTCAAAGCCGGGAGTTTGCTCCACATAGACTTCCTCCTTGAGAACTCCATTCAAGAAGGCGGTCTTGACATCCATCTGTTGCAGCTTGAATCCATGGAAAGAGGAATAGGCAATTAGGAGTCTTATTGCTTCTAACTTGACAACTGGAGCAAAGGTCTCATCATAGTCAATGCCTTCCTGCTGGTTGTAACCTTTCACCACCAGACTTGCTTTGTTCCTTGTGACTTGGCCTTGATCATCTAGCTTATTCCTGAACACCCATTTGGTTCCTATCATTGTTCTGTTCCTTGGACGAGGAACTAACCGCCAAACCTTGTTCCTTTCGAACTGATGAAGTTATTCTTGCATGGCGTTTATCCAGTCAGGATCCTTCAATGCTTCTCCTACGGTTTTAGGTTCTTGTAAAGAGAGAAAAGCATTGAAAGCACAAAAGTTATGTAGGGAAGACCGAGTGCTTTGAGGTGCTCCCTTTCTATAGTCTGTGACGATTAGTTTGACTGGATGAGCCCACTTTTGCTGGTAGTTTGGAACTTGGAGGTTGTTGATGTCGAACTCCTCTGAATTAGCGTTGCTAGCGTTTGAGCTTTCACCAACAGTTTCATCAGTATTAGGACTGACATCTCCAGTTCTGTCAGCAGTAGAGCTGTCCTCAGGGGGCTCCGTTGTGCCGTGACTTGGGCTCTGTTCCCCCTGAGGTGCCTGAGGAGTTTCTGGTGGGTGAGCATTTTCTTCATTTCCATCTGAGTTGGCGGAGTTGGGAGTTCTTGGTGTTGAAGGATCATTCTGAGTTTCTTGATCTTAAGAGGTCCCAACACCGATATTGCTTTCTACAAGCTGAAAGAAATCATCTTCGGATAGCTCGGTATTGGAGGGAACACTGCCTGATTGTTCCTGCACATTGTTACCAGCCATAACTGATTCATCAAACACTACATGAATGCTTTCCTCTACCTTTCTGGTTCTCTTGTTGAATACTTTGTAAGCCTTGCTTTGCTGAGAGTATCCTACAAAAGTTCCTTCATCACTCCTGGGATCGAACTTCCCAAGAGAATCTTTCCCGTTGTTGTGGACGAAGCACTTGCAACCAAATGTGCGCAAATGAGACACATTAGGTTTCTTTCCCTTAAGAAGCTCATAGGCAGTTTTGTTCAGGAGAGGACGAATAGTTGCTCTATTCAGAACGTAACAAGCAGCATTCAGAGCTTCTGCCCAAAAATTCCTAGGAAGACCACTTGAGATGAGGAGGGTATGCGTCATGTCTTCCAGAGTCCTGTTCTTCCTTTCCACAACCCCGTTTTGCTTAGGGGTCCTGGGAGCAGAGAAGTTGTGGTTAATACCTCTGTTCCTACAGAGGGATAGGAACTGAGAGTTCTCGAATTCTGTTCCATGATCAGTGCGAATAGACCCCAAGGAATGTCTGGTGCTCCTTTCTGCTGCCTTAAGTCAGGACTCAAACTCAGCGAACACTTCATCCTTTGATGAGATAAATAGAGTCCATGTGTATCTGGAATAGTCATCAACAATAACAAAGACATATGCATTCCCCCCACGGCTCTTCGTGCGCATTGGCCCACAAAGATCCATGTGGACTAATTCCAGAGGACGAGTAGTACTTACATCCCTTTTTGACTTGAAAGAGGATCTGACTTATTTTCCTTTGATGCATGCATCACACACATCATTTCTCATAGCTTCAACCGTAGGGAGACCGTTCACCAGCTCTTGTCTGTGAAGTTTGGAAAGGAGTTGAAGGCTAGCATGTCTAAAGCGTTTGTGTCACAAGTCTGTTGTCCCAGCAATAGATGACATACAAAGGTCCTTGTTAGGGATGAAAGCAGGATCGACCTTGTAAACGTTGTTGTCGCAGATCCCTTTGAGTAAGATTTTCCCTGTACTTAGACATTCAATATGACAATCATCGGTGGTAAAGACTACTCTATTTTTTCTGTTTTGGCATAGTTGAGCCACACTAAACAGGTCAAATTTGAGATTATTCACTAGATTTACGTTATTCACAGTGATGTGTTTAGAGAGTCTTACTTTACCGATACCACAAACCTCACCCTTACTTTTGTTTCCAAAAGTTATCGATGCCCCAGAGGCTGGCTGAAGAGAGGTGAACCACTCACTGTTCCCTGTCATGTGACTCGAGCACGCACTGTCAAAGTGCCAAGAGCCTTTCCTTGCTTCCTCCTCGGATTTATGAGCACCATCTTCTGATATGTTGTGATCTTTTGAGCTCATCAAACAAATATCCTTTGAGAGAGGAGATGCTTCATCATCTGAGTTGTAGTCACCCCACTTCGCGCCCTTTGCTTGTTCCTCTTTCCGGTTTTGAGGAGAACCTGCCGCTTTGTTGACGCAGTTTTTGGCGAAGTGTCCGTTGTCATGACAGTGGAAGCAGACAACCTCCTTCATGTCATTGTGAACCATGACCGAACCTTTAATGCCTTTGCTTCGAGACCAAATCTTCTTCATGGCTTGAGTGATGAAAACCACATCTACATCACCTTCTCGAGAGTCTCTATCCAAGGCATTTCCTGACGACATCTTTCCTGCAAAATCTAAAACGAAAACAATCTAGAGCACCAGGCTCTGATACCAATTGTTGGGTCGTTAGAGTTACGTCTGAGGGAACAAAGGCTTTGTTCCCACAGAAGTTGCAGCGGATTAAAAACAACAAGAAAGATAACGAACGAACTCACGATGTATAGTGGAAACCCTGATTAGCAAAACTAGCTTCTCAAGGAAAAACCACTACCTTCAAGCTTTCGCTTGAGAGGATTTTGAAGCGTGTACTTGTCTTATTGATTTCTTGTTCGATTATACTTGTATCTTGGACTTCGACCTCTAAACAACCAGCTAGACTCGAAGCCTCTTCTACAACGATGAATCGAACTCAACCCTCAAAGACTTACACACACCTCACTTCTTTTCTTTCCTTTTTTTTTCGTTCTCTCAGTTTTCCATCGTCGTAGTTACATAGAAATGAATCCACACTTCTATTAAATACAACTCGGCTAAACCCTAATTGTAACAAGATAAGATTTCTCCAAATACGGTAACAAAAAGATATGATTTGGTTGAAGGAATAATATCCCAACCGTCTATATTAATTAAGGAAAAGATCCCTTAAATTAATATAATCGGATAATATATAATTCCCTCTCTCCAATTATCTTATCTTAGGAAAGATCTACTAAGATAACACGACCGGGCTTCTTCTCTCTCCATATCTTCTCGATCCGGCTTGATCCTTGGAGTCGAAGTCTTCAATCCTTTACCGCGTGCGTTACATGATTTGTTTCCATAATTCAGCACGTTGGATTTCTTCCTTCCATTCACAGCTTTGATCTTGTTCGTCACTGTTGTTCCTTGAGAGGTAACAAAGCACATGAACAGAGCTTTGTTCCCTCTACGATCCTTCGCTGCAATGGTTCCCTGAGATAACTATCTTTGTTCCTGAAACACTTAGTACCCATATCAGTTGAATATTTGTTACCATCAAAACCTAAGGACTTCAACACCAATATTTCACCATGTTCAGACCTATAGAGAGTAGAGACTGGGACTCTGATCATGCGGTCCTCTATGCTCGTAGATGGGACCTTTCAGTAAAACCCAACCCAATGAGAAACTAGAGATTGGAGCTCGATATGATGACGACGGACATGGTAAGTGCATATTTTGATAGGTATGTTTAGGTTGACTTTGATTTTTAAATATTTTGCAACCAATTATGTTTAGGTTGACTGGAAGCCGTACGGTACAATTGACTTTAGCGATGCGAGCTTCGCTCCATCGCGCTTCCATTGAGTTATGTCGTGTCTTTGGATAACTGAGCCGTACATGCCAGACCGTGTGGCAAGACAGTTTTTCCGTGTACAACAGATTCCACGAGCGCCTATAGTGCCTACAAGGGCTTGGAGAGGAGCAAAGATCAGTAGCTACACGGTGGAGTACGACAGAGCTCGATTTGCATGGGATGCACAGAATGTACATTCCATGACCCTAGATGCGATGGGCCCTCCAATCCAGCAAGGCCATGACTGTAGCGCTGATTACATGGGCTGGTACCGCCCACGTACACATCCATTAGTCAACCCCCCTACCATTGAAGACGCGACACAAGTATGAAATTGACTAATTTGTAGGCTGTTTAATGTTCGGTTAGGTATATCTATATTTATTATACATATCAATGTTTTTGTGTTGTGTGCAGACCTTTGAAAATTGCTACAATAATCTTGAGCCACATCGCAACCATGAATGTGAAGATGTAGCAGAGACGATACGCCGGTCAATGGAGCGAATGTATCCCTTCCTTCCCAATTACTGAGGAAGCTGTGAAGAATGTTTCATGACTAAACTTGTTTCATTTTATGGATTTCATTAAACTTTGGATTATGGCAACAATGAATGTTATGACTTCTATTTGATTGTTTTTTATGACTTCTTTGGATTATGACAACAATGAATGTTATAACTTTGGATTAAGATGTCTTCATTTTGTATTGTGTATGAGACCATTTTTTTTATTCACGTGAAGCTAACGAACTAGATGACGTAATTAGGTGTAAACCGCCATCACGATAAACAATAGATCATACAGATAGGTTCAATTTCCACAAGTTTCAATTTTATAGAAGGCAAAGAAACCGACACAAATCACATTCTGGTAAAGCGCACGGTTTGTCATAAACCGTGCGCTTAACCGTTCCATTTTACAGAAGGAGCTAAAACCAGCTAGAAATAAGCTGAATTCAACACGTTACGTGTGGAACTGCACCACACGTAACGTGTGGAACTGCACCACACGTAACGTGTGGTTTCAAGTTATTTCTGGCGGCTTTTGTGCCTTCTGTAAAATGGCACGGGTAAGCGCACGGTTTGTCACAAACCGTGCGCTTTACCAGAATGTGATTTATGGCGGTTTCTGTGCCTTCTGTAAAATTGAAACTTGTGGAAATGAAGAAAAAATGAACCTATCTATATGATATACTGAGGCATGAAGAAAACATGTGTCTTGGTATTCTACCAACAGCTCATAAATACAACGAACATGTGTCAATCTACATCAAAGTCATTGCATCATACATATCAGTCATTACATAAAATAGTTTCAACTTTCTTCTTTCCTCTTTGCTTCTTTGGGGCGGCTGCTTGGTACTCCATCAATCGATCATGGATTTGATCTACCAAATCACTCGCAGACGGGTCATGATTTCTCACCCACGGCTCGTAAAGGTACGACAAGGGTGAGGTTTCGGCAAGGCCAATCTACATCAAAGTCAATGCATCATACATATGTTTTAACATAAGATAGTTTCGACTTATTTGATTGTATTAACGTACCGCAATGAAATGCTGCTCTTTCTCGACATGGCAAATGCATATCGTCTTCATCTTCTCTCCAACCGCTTGGTTTGGCTTCGCCCTCATAGGCATGTATGTCGTTCCCACACTAGCACCGACGGAGACGAACACACAGTTGAATGCAGTTGCCACCAAACATCCCATATCCGGGAGGTCCAACCACGTCTCCCATGGGGCAGGCATGTTGGGCGAAGGAAACCATGCAAGCTTCGCCTCCATTGCCTCAAGTGTCATCGTAGACATCCAAATTGGCGCAAATAGCTCATACTCTTGTTTCAACGTAGTGATCATGGTACGTCGAACAAAAACCCACTGCTCCTGCCCTAAACCCAGACCAAGCGTAATTGATCTGTATCCGCAGTTTCCATCACCCACTATTTCCTACCATCCTCCCACGTGTGGTTTCATTCACTTGGGAAACTGGGTAATATATCGCTTAGGGTTCTTGATCAACGTCGTGTGACCCGAAGGCATAGGCTCCCATGAATTCCATGACATGGTTGAAGCTTCCTTTGGTGGTGTTGCTTTTTGCTTCTTCGGAGGTGTTCCCTCCATCTGTTGGTCAGTGTACTCCCATGCTGATGGTTGTCTTTTGGTGGGAATGTTTAGAGCTCCTTGAGGCCGACCCTTATGCCTAACTTTAGCTGGCTCTTGCAGAGTAGTCCGCTCTGGATGTGCTATACTTGTTAGTGCAGAGACAGCTCTGTGTTGATCATGCACTGGCAATGTGGGGAAGACGCTTGCATCAAATTCTTCAAGCAATGACCTATTCACTCTACGTTATGTGGCTTCTTCTTCTTCTTCTGTCCGCACTTCTGACAAGGTCAATTGCCTCCAGAACGGATGCAATGAGCTAGGTTCAATTGGTTTTTGGTCCATGACATTCCGCGCCATGTCATGCACGCAAGGCAAGCCATCTCTGACCCTCATCTGGCATCTGCATATAGTGTTCCAGCATGGAGCTTCGCCTTTCTTGTATTCCTCAATCAACCGAGCTAGTGCAATCGCAGAGACCTTGTAGTGCAGCTTGCAGAAAAGATGTGTGTTTGTTATTAGCGTAAATCGCTTTTCTATGCTCTCATTCAAGGCCCCCCTTATCTCACTAATATGAGTGCGCAACCGTGTATCATATTGATCAAATACAGTGCAAAGGTTGCCATCATTGCTAGTGAAT
The DNA here is from genome assembly GCA_027886185.1 of Rheum nobile. Classification (NCBI taxonomy): domain Eukaryota; kingdom Viridiplantae; phylum Streptophyta; class Magnoliopsida; order Caryophyllales; family Polygonaceae; genus Rheum; species Rheum nobile. The sequence goes on along the minus strand of WOAB01000717.1, from coordinate 1,417,905 downwards.
GAGCTTTTAAGACTGGAATGAGCCCCTTCAACCCTGTATTACAATCAAGAATCCGAAGTCAGTATGTTGTTGTAAGTTCAAAATTAACATTTTGGATATTTAAAAACATAATGCACAAACCTGTTAGTTGTGGTAGTTCCAAGAGTGAACACTGTATCTGTCCATACTGAGACGATTCTTTCCCTGTATGGGTCAAGCCAGTTTTTTTGTACGTAATGGAGACATTTTGTATATTTCCTCCAATCGAGCTGAATCTTCTTCAGTGTTGCTTCATACCCTTCTAGGGTTGTTTTCTTGAATAGTTTCATATCATCATTGGAAAATGTTGTGCCCCTAAACTTGTCCATGACCTTCTTCTCGAAGTCTTCAATATTCTTCCTCATATGGCGCCTACACAGAAGGAATTTTGCTTCTGGAAACTGCTTCTCTAAGGCGTTCATCAACGCCTTCTCCCGATCTATGACCAATCATGTGGGTGCTTGTTGGACCTTAACAAACATTTTTGAAAGTTGTTTTATGGCCCACCTGTAACTCTCTTCGTCCTCATGCTCCAGAAACACCCCGACAATATTGTAGTTTTTCCAAACAGATGTGATGCCGACAATTTCAAGGAAGGGAAAATCATAACTCCATACATAATGATATGTTATGGATTGATAATGATTACATGAACAAGTGAAGAATATAATAGATATGTGTGTTACTAACCTGTTAGTTGCGTATGTAGAGTCTAGCAACACAATGTACAGGAATGCCTTCAGCAGCGACAACTGGTCCGGGCTTACGAAGAAGATATTTGTGATCTTATTGGTCTCCTTATTGAATCTATGCTCCATGAAGTATCCCTTCTCATTGCACTCATAGAAAAACTGTTACACCACTGTTCTTCCTTCCATGCCGGTTTTTCGTATCTCATGCATGATGTTGTACACTTGCTTCATCTTGGTCAAGTTTCCTGGGGACGACCTAATTGTAGTAAAAATCTTTTGAGGCTTGCAATGATTGACTGTCATCACCCTAATAACCTCCTTCTCTTCAGCGTTTGGTCGCCCAGCTAATGCATGACCATACAAATTCTCTTTTATCACATGATTGTGAGTTCCATGTTATACACTGATCTTCCATGATCCCTTCGGCCCTTCTTTCAGCCTCAACATGAATGGACACCCACACTTCTTCGACTTTGTAATGTCCCTCACTTGGTCAGCTTGTTTACAGATGTTTTGTCCATGCCTATCGCACGGTAACCAAGTCCTCCCAAGGGCTCTATATGCGGAAGGTTTATTCCTCCCCTTTATGATGCAGAACTTGTGACACATAGCAGTCTCCCGCGCCCACATAAATGCTTCTTCTCTAGACTCCCAGATTTGGTCAGTTGTGAAGAACTCTGAATAATCAGCAGAGACGAAAACATCCTCTTCTGGTGGTACACTAAACTGAGGCTGTGTGTGTAGGGATGGAAAGCAAAATTGTGGGTTAGCAGAAGCCGAATTCTTAGTCTCTCCATGAGATAAAGATGCTTTTGGAGGCGGACAACTATAGTCAAACGATCCAAGTGAGAAGGATGGTATTTCCCAACCACAAAAATCTTTTTGTGGGGTGCTCCAGTCATCAAGGGAAATATTGTTTAACCCCTCGTATAAAGAATAGTTTGCCTGCATACACATGAAATCGTCTCATCAAGTAGTGAACTAATTATAAACTGTGAAACCCTAAACCCTAAACCGTACCCTTTTACAGAAGGAACAATATCTGGTGGTGAGTTGCTTGCCCACGTAACGTGTGAAGCATGTCTACACGTTACGTGTGGAGCATGTCTACACGTTATGTGTGGATATGCATAGGTCATAACGTGTGAAACTGTATTTTAATACAACGCCAATCTCGCTTTCTTACAAAAGTATCCCTCAAAATCTAGCATGTAAAACTTGGTTTCTAATACCTAAACAACAAATATCAAGTTCAAAACTTTAAAAATCTAACATGTGAAACTTAGTTAAACCCTAAACAATAAATATCATGTCTAGTTTTCTAAACCCTAAACAACTAAAGCTCAAAACTTTGAACATGTCCAAAACAAAAAAATGAGAACTTTAACTTTAAATAAAGGAAATTACCTCATTTGGAAGTGGATTCTCTTCGACATTGTTGTTCCAATAATCATTGTTGTTCATATTGTCCATTTTTTTAACAAAAAATGAGAGTTTAAAACACAAAATTTTAGTGTTTGATATGAAGTGTTTAGGCTCGAAATTGGGGCTTAGCCGGGGAAGATGAAGATGAAGAGGGGACCATTAATTCAGTTAGGTGGGGACAAGACGGTTAATTCAATGCATTTTACAATAGACGAAACCACACATTACGTGGTAGCATCTACCACACGTTACGTGGGGAGTTGTTCCACACGTAACGTGGGGAGTTTATTCACACGTAACGTGGTGATTCCCTTAGGGTTAAGGGTTTAGGGTTCAGGGTTTAGGGTTTATATTTAGGGTTTTAGGTTTTAGGGTTTATGGTTTAGTGTTATGGTTTAGGGTTTAGAGTTTAGGGTTTTGATGTTTAGGATAAAAGACTCGTGACTACAGCGGTATATAGCTATATAGAACAGCTGGTTATTAGCTGTCAAGAATTTGTCAATCAGATTTCTCCTTTTTGAGATTGGTTATTAGTTGTCAAACACATTGGCATTTCACTATATAAGAAGCATTCGGGTTGTTTGTTCACTACAACAATTCCAACACAAACGGCGCCTAAAGATACACTTTTGGGTAAGCTTCTTCTTCTAGTTTCTATCAATTTAGTAACCCTAATTTTTTATATTAATGGATTCATGATATTTGTAGGAAACCAAACACTACAACAAATAATGGCATCTTCATCCAAATCATCAACAAACGCAGATAGGCTATGCTATTGTAATTTGAAAGCTGTTGTCCAAACTTGGGATTTGCAGTGGAACTACGGAAGAAGGTATTGGGGATGCCCAGAAGTGGGGTGTCGTTTCAGGGAGTGGATTGATCCAATGTACGAGGACATGGCACACGCAGTTATTCGACAACAATGGCAGGAAAAACAAGATCTTGTAAAGGAAAATCAAGATCTTGTTAAAGATCTTGATAACATTCGTAGGTATAACTTCAATATACTAAATGATATACATCGTAGGTGATTAATGTCGTATCTTTTGTGTAATGTTGTTTATGTACTATCCACCTTTGTAGGAAGCAAACAAATTTAGCAAAGCACATATATCATATGAAGCGAACGTTTACCAGAGACTACATTAATTTCTTCAAATGCTAAAGCAGTGTCATATATTTTCTCTAATTTTTTCTAAGTTTATGATCAATTTGTATTCTTTTCTGTATTGTGTGCTAAATGAGGTTGTAGTCAACCAGCACTAGTACATAATTTAACTTAGATATCACTAAAATTAGGGCGCTATAAAAAAGCGCAATAAGAAACAAAAACGCTTAGCGGTTTTTTTTAAAAAACCGCTAAGACATACAAAAATGCTTAAAGTTTTCAATTTTATAGCGCTTTTTACAAAAAAACGCTAAGAGTTCTGAAACACTCTTAGCACTTTTTATAAAAAAGCGCTATAATACATTTCATTTTTTTTTAAATGTAAAATATTCTCTTAGCGCTTTTTTGTAAAAAGCGCTAAGAGTTTTGAAACACTCTTAGCGTTTTTTGGTAAAAAGACGCTATAATAAATTTCAATTTTTTTATTTTAAAAATGTTAAAACATTTTCTTAGCGCTTTTAAACAAAAAGCGCTATAATAAATTTACCAGTAAAAATTTTGGGGCAAATTTTTTTGCCTTGCCTCTTCCCGCTACCCTGTTTCATCTCTCGCGCCCTAATTTTTGCCTTACCACATCTGTGAAGACGACGATCCTTTCATATTTTGTCATGTGTTTAAATGTAGGCAATTCTTCATAGGTTTTTATCTCTTTCAATGTGATTGTGGTTTGTGTGGTTATCCAAATGTGAAATTGAAGCTGAATGTTTTCAAGCAAAAATACTATGATATTCATAATAGTAGACATATATATAGGTTACTCTCTTCAAGGGATTAAGGAATGCTTGACATATGATTTCTACTACTAGATTATGTTCCCTGTTACTTGTCACTTAATACAAGTTGTTACTCTGATCACTTGTATGATTAAACTCTAACTTGTTAGAAAATTTTACTGGCATGTTTGTAAACTTGGGCCATTTTCTGTAATTAGTGATTAAGTATGGGTGAGGTTGTTAGGCCATTGTAGAGGCTTATAAGGAGCTCTATCCTTTTCTTCTTTATCTTCTTCCCTCATCTCTTTCATTTCTATCCGTTCTTCCATTGTTATGGAGGATTGAGCTATTGTTGTATCCGGGATACAACACTATTTATCATTGGAATTTATAATTTAGCATGTTTGATTTTGACTATTGACAGTTGTATAGTATGCATTATAACAACTGAGATCTGTTTGTTACACCTTGTACTTGTTATTGTAAGTTTGACTCATACTAGATTAGATTAATATTATAGATGCGTAGCACATATTCCATTGGACTTCTTGTTGTCTGTCTTACTGGGTTTGTAGCGTAAGTGTTTGATTACCATGTACAGCTCGTGATCCTTCTTGTTGATATAAAAGCTAACATGTACAGCTCAGGTTTTCTTAGTAAAATTTGAGTAGCTATGGTGTAGGCTTTTGAGTTCTCCATTGTGTTTGCATTGGCACTGGCATTCTTCTTTCTGATAGAAACTAGCTAGTTTGTTCAAAGCATGAAAATAATGAAACCAACCATTTATCCAATTCAGCTTCACGTCCTTGTGGAATATGAGACAGTGGAGGCAGCAGAGAAAGTGGTCAGTAGATATGTCTTTTATGTTATAGTTATGCATATTATTGATACTAAGCTTTGATAAATAATAAAGTTCTATCTCCTCTACAATAAAATCTGGCAGGTTGTCACTTTAAATGATGAAAAGGACTGGAGGAATGGCTTGCGTGTTCAACTTCTTCAGAAGCGAATGGTATGGTATTGCATTGCATCGCATTCTTCCTCCTCTGTAACACTGAATAACGTCTTTTCTTTGTTGCAGGCATATGGTTTGGGACGAAAAGCATGGAAGGGATATGATGCTGACAAGGTTAGCCATATCAGGCCAGCTCCTATAGCTAATGAGGATAATCACAAGACAAGTGAAAGCCATGATGACACACAACAAGTTCAAGTATGCATCGCAATTGCTCTGCTTATGCTCTTTGAATTTCTCATTGCAATGACTCAACAAAATTCTCTTTGCACTTTCAGGATGGGGAAGAAGAAAAAGATGGAAAGAGAGGTCAAAACCGTAGATCAAAGGGACAGAAACACCGGGGTAACGGCGGGATGGGTATGTAGACGAATATACTTTTGAGTATCTTGTTAACACCAAAGCATAATTTTAATTTCATTCTCTTGTTTCCTTTGTACATATTTAGGTCATGGAAGCATTACTTCTGCACACATAGAAGCTGCAAAGCCGCCTCCTGGCCCTCGCATGCCTGACGGAACAAAAGGGTTTACCATGGGTCGCGGACGCCCTCTGGTGGCAACTCAAGTTTAGTGCAATGTTGGGTGTCACGTTAAGGTATGTCAGTTACGTGGCTATGTATGTAGTTTTATAGTAGGGAGTGGATTTTTGAGTAAATTGGTCTCAGCTCACAAGGGGAAAACTGTAAATGGCTGCCCTTGGAGTTGTGGGTTTCCAGGATGGATTACAAGCGAAGGTCTTTGTGGAGGAGGTGACGGTGTGTTTTGGTAACTATATGCTCATCATATCGAACTACTATATTTGAATGCACTTTTCTTCTCGTTCTGTTAATTTTCATTTCAATGTTGTTTTCATGAAATTCCATTGCCACTTTATTTGTAGACTGAGCATCAAGCTTTCATTCCTGTATGAAATTGTGGTGTCGTTATGGTGCATTATTGAATTCTTGCAGAGCTTATCCACCAAAATATAGTGGTGAGAATACTTTTAATTGTGTGAGTGTAAGAAGTTTTGGTATATCCTGTTGTACACTTCTCTTTTTTGAATTTTAGATAACAACTATTTTCTAGATCTGTCTTACTAGGTTAGCTGCAATTGCATTTGCTGGGCTTTTTTTTTAAAAATTTTGGAACATATATTATAGCGGTTTTTTGTAAAAAAACCGCTATAATATATGATAAATTATAGCGGTTTTTGTAAAAAACCGCTATGCGTGTTTCAGTTTTTTTTTAATAAAAAAGCAAAATTATAGCGTTTTTTTTTAAAAAGCGCTATGCATGCTTTTTTTTTTTATAGCGCTTAACTAATAGCGCTATTAATAATTATTAACACACGTGCTTAGATAGCGCTTGGATTAGCGCTATCCGCTTCATAAAAAAACCGCTATCCCAAGGTATTTCTGTACTAGTGATAATGAACAATTTGTTTTGTCTTCTAGGTTGATGATCAATTTGTATTGTTCTTATAAAGATTACAGAAAAGTAGGGCTACACAATGGGGGTAACCCTCCCCTAATATGCCTATTTAGAAACAATAGTATGGTTCATACACAACATTGAAACACAAATAAATACTACAAATAAAAATATAATGTTACTTAAGCAAAATAGAGTCACACGTAACGCATGGCTCCCATCCACACGTTACATGTAGGTGAGATCCACACATAACGTGTGGATGGGAGCCATGCATTACGTGTGGCTCTATTTTTCTCTCACGTAACGTGGGGAGAGGCTCCTCACGTTACGTGCGTACCCTATGTGCTAAAAGGAAATTTTGCCTATGCGTTGAAAAGTAACCATGTATATTTATTGTTGATGAACAAAACCAAATTTAAATGTATAAAATTGGTTTAGTTGAACCGGATTGCTAACTATTAAAAAGGCTAATGTGTCCTTCTGGATCTTTTTAAATACCTTAGTGTCTTTGAAGTTTTTTAAAATACCAATGTGTCTGTAAGGGGCATTTTTATATACCAAAATGTCTTTTTAGCCTTTAAAAAAAAACCTACAACATTAATGGTTGAACCGGTTCAACCTCTATGCGCTACAGTGTAACACATAAAAGGAACCGGTTCAACCGAACCGATTTACTTGTATGCGCTATAGTGTAGTGCATAAAAGTGACCGTTTAAATTCATACGGTCACTTTGTCCGCTATTGTGTAGTGCATAAAATTGACTGTTGCAATGGTCTGAAATTCGACCGTTGCATTTAAACGGTTACTTTATATATATATATATATATATATGTGTGTGTGTGTGTGTGAGCCTACATGTGAAGATTATGTACCACCAAATTTGAAATCACAGTATTGATAGAACATCGTCCTCAAGCGAAGATGATGTACCCGGTCTTGATTCGATTGACCAAGAGGATGTACGGCTACGTATATGTTTTTCCTAAATTGATTCATTTAAGTAGGTTTTGTCATATATATAGTTTAAAACGTTACGGTAGGTGTACAATTATTAAAAAAATTATATGTTTTAGCTTACAACATTATGTTAGTCTTTTCAGTTGGTATTTATGGAAGCCTTAAATGTATGTATATTTGTCAAATAAATAGGATGATTCTAGTAATAGAGGTTTTCCGCCAGTCGACTATTCTCATCATTTTACTGGTAGTGAGGAATGGAGTCATAGAGACACTATGATTGATTGTGCTCGTGATGCGGGTCTGGGACTGAATATGGTGATTGTCATAAGAAAATCATGGACTAGAAATGTCATATTGTCGTGTGAGAAGTCTGAGTCATATAGATTGGCGGTGAGGAGGAAGAAGATGGTTGAGGGTCCTAAGGCATCCCCTAAATTGAAAAAAATCTAGGACAAAGAAGAGTGATTAGCCCGTTTGAGTTGCATGGGTTGTTATCAAAAGGAGGTTGGAGAAAACCGCATTGGCTGGACGACTTACGAAGGAACAACGAGACATAGAGAAGGTTTTGTCTTTCGCCGACACAAAGCCGAAGAGTATTATTACTCTATTTCTAGAAGAGGATCCCAAATTCTTGACATCAAAGAATTAAGTGTACAATTGCAAATCTAAGGACAAGAAAAAATCCAAGGGCAAACCGACGGTGCCACAATACACGTTGGATTATCTATAGTCAAAAGGATATTATGCGAACGTCAATAGGGTTAATGGGACAGAGGTTATTAGTGACCTTTTTTTAGTCACCTCGAGGCTAGACATTTGTTAGGTTTGTTTCCCACGTCGCCATCTTCGATACGGCCTATAAGACCAACCAGTAAACTTTAGCTTTCAATATTACCACATCTAAAATATGTAATTGCATCTGAATTTATTTTTTTGTACATTTATAGGTACAATATGCCTTTGTTGGAGTTTGTCGGATTCACTTGCACCAACCTTTCATTTTGTATTGTGATCGTATTCATGCAAAATGAGACAGGAGCACTACAAATGGGTCGTACGACGCCTTAGGTTCTTGTTTGAGAAACAAGAACCCAAGGTAATCATGTTAGATCGAGAGCTTGGTACTTTGAATGCTCTCGAAGTAGTCTTTCTGAATGCGCATCATATGTTGTGTAGGGTCCATGTCAACCACAATGTTGAACATATGTTACCAAGAAGCTTCCAATGATTGACCATTTTTCGGGTAATATTTGTTGGTTGCTGAGGTCAATGAGGGAGGATGTGTAGGATGAACAACTTGCATATTTGAGGGAGAAGTGTGATGAATTACGTCGAAGACGTATGGCTTACACCGCACAAGGAGAAGCTAGTCTGTGCATGGTGCGATACATGTCTTCCTTTCACCACAAGATCATCAAACGGGTTAAATCCAGACCAAATTTCCCCATTAGATACGTATTAATGTTTATTAAATATATCGCGAGTAATACTTTTTCAGGGTCGAGACTCAACACTTAATGATCAATGACATGATCCAATAATCTATTGGAGGATTCAAAACGCTCATGGTACAACAATATGTTCAAGGATCTGGTCCATGAAGTCAAGGGGGATATGGAGTAGAGTTGTTTTAAGGCGCCTGTTGAGATCAAGGATAGGCCGGATTGGGTGAAGGTTTTGCTTAGTCGCCTTATTTACAAGGTCTTGGACAAGTGCATAAGAAATCTACACAAAGAAGTTGTTAGGAAAAATTAACGAGGAAGAATGTCGTGATATATGGTGGAGATCCTCTCCAGGGTTGCGTTGCCCACACACGATCAAGAAGTATGTACAGGCCGCTATCATGATAAAGCTAGGTGAAACTCATATTTCTGGAAACAAATCAAGTGGGAAGGAGTGGGTCATGAAGAGCTGGATGTGTTGATGATTTGGACCTCACAGTAAAACAAGTCCATGTGGTAGCCTTGATTGATGAATTTCAAAGAGGCAAAATACCCCCTGAGCTCTTGTTTAACCTCGCAGCCAAGTACAACGACTTCCGAAGCTCGCACACATCAAGTTTGCAAGAGCCCCCGAGCGGCGAGACCAAGAATGAGAGATCTAAGAAGAAGAAGAAATCGACCAAGAGGGATCTGAGTTGGTTTGAGCACTTGGCCGAGGAGAAAAAGAATAAGCCAGATGCCAAGATCTTGTCAGAAGGATCTATTGGACGTCCTTCGGACAGTCGAGTGCGCAACGGAGTTTCAACCGCCAAATAGAGTGCCACGGGGCCAATCCCAAGCTATGAATCTATTGTGTCTTAATAGCCGAAGGATTTTATTTATCATAATTTTAATTGGGGTCGGTAAAATATTGACCCGTTCATGTTCGGCTAAATTTCCAGAGTACAAGATGTACTAGGCGATGGTCATTATGGGTACCGTTCCTTGGTTGTATTATTAGGGTTGGTCGAAGAGAATTATACACACGTGTGGTGGGAGTTATCAAAGGAACTACATGTACGTTGGAACTTTGTTCTTGTAAGGCCTGAGGCCTTAGAAGCGCCACCCCATGCCAACCTGAGGTCTTCCTAGGAGGTCACTCATCCTGGTACTACTCCCGCCCTAGCACACTTAACCTTAGAGTTCTTTGTCCTCACTTGAACCATGAAAAGGAAGAGCTCTTGTTGACATGGGTAACACTTTAATCCTTATAAAGGATTACAAATCTGGGGTGTTATAATCACCTCCACTTAAACCCTTGATGACCTCGTCAAGCCCAAAGACCACCCTCTGGGTCGAGTGACCGCCATCCAGGCCAAGTCCACTCGTAACCCAGAGTCGACTCTGATACCATTTGTAAGGCCCAAGGCCTTAGAAGCGCCACCCCATGCCAACCCGGGGACTTCCCATGAGGTCACCCATCCTGGTACTACTCCCGCCCTAGCATGCTTAACTTCAGAGTTTTTTGTCCTCACTTGAACCATGAAAATGAAGAGCTCTTGTTGACATGGGTAGCACTCTAATCCTTATAAAGGATTACAAATCTAGAGTGTTACAGTTGTTGGGCGAGTGTGGTTACCGATATAGATCGGCTTATTAAGTCAGTCAATTATACGAGAGTGTGCTCTGGTGATCACTGGATTGAAATGCCTATGGTTTGGTTGGCGTTTGCCACCAGATTATAGGTGGCTCTTGTTCTACTATTATGGAGTGGACCTCATACATGTCTCCCAATGTTTGCTCTCTTGTGTGTCATTCCTCCCTCTACGGTGCATATGATAGCACTAGTAGGCAATAAAAATCATTTTGTCCCGGTAAGCATCCTTATATTAGATCAAAATTTACCTTGTGATATATTCCACTCATTTTAACATTAAATTTGTACAGGTTTGGCTAGTTGATGACAATTGTCCTATCCTACCCCCACCCTCTATTTGGACCAATTGCAAGGATAGTAGTATTGAAGGATGGGACGTACCGTTTAAGGAAAGGATAAAAGACTATCTCGAGAAACGTACAAACCATGGTCATCCTGGATTGCTTATGTAGTTTCAGGTTTTTTTATCCAACTAGTACAAATGATTCGGAGAGAGTTTGGATATATTCAATGGGTTTAAATCCACTTTCCACATTGTAATATCTAATAGCAAAATATTGCCGGAATGTTTTGATATATTCGATTGATGAAACTTTTGGATGTTATTTATTCTTAACTACACAGCACAGACTGTGCATTTGATGCACAGACCGTGTAGTTGGTTCTGTAAAAGAACTGAGTCGTGCATGTGAAAGTTTTTTTTTAAATGTCTATGTTCCATTTGGCACACATTTAAGCAAGGCACGCAGGTTGAACGCATGCATGACTGTAGCACTCCAACGGTCATTTTTCCTACCATTGAAATTGTACCGCTGGGCATATGTAGGAATGGACTGAGCCTAAGCACTCGTTTTTTATGTGTGTCAAACTCTACTCTTCCAACAGTTGAATTTTGGCGCTTATAGATGCCCAAATTCACTCACATATTTCCACAACATCTAAATCATCTCATTTTTTCTCAACAAATTCGGTGAACTCCCAAAAACTGCAATTTCAAAAAAAATGTCAAACACTAATTGATAGTCAGTACAAAGAGAATGTACTTAGGATTTTGAACATCTACAGGTATATATCACTTAAAATTTTAGTTCATTATGAAATGTTTAAGTTTATTTAGAGTAATTATTAAAAAAAAAAGTTTTACATACAATAAAGAAAATTTGGGCTTAGTGTATCTATTAAATTAAATTATTTCATATAGTTTATTTGGATTATTGATTGATGTACATTTTGTTTCGAATAGATATTTAAGTAGATGATTTATCCGTTATGTATGAAATTGAGAAATTTTCCAATATGATTAAAAAAGGTATTAATTGAAGGCATATAGTTTATCTGGAAAATAGCTCGTCAACAAATGCATAATTATGTTTAGAGTAGTATAAAAAATATATATTTCTATATAATGAAAAAACTTTTGACCTAGTGTATGTATTAAATTAAATGATTTGAAATAGTTTATTTGGATGAATGATATATGTAGTACATTTTCTTAGACTCGGTGTAAACAATATTGAAATTACGTATAGATAATATTTAACAAATGATATATTGTAAATAATATTTGTAAACATTTAAATTAATAGGTAATTATGAGAGATTATTCGAAATAATTTTCCTTAGGCTTGGTGTGGGATAGTCGAGAAGAAATGCTTAAGTGGGCTAAAGAAAAGGATCGTGAATTGATGATGGTTATAATAATTCAAACCTCAAAACCCATAAGGGTAACGCTAACCTTCTAGAATTTCAGTGAGTATAGAACTAGAAATATCGAGGGGCACGTAATCAACACAAAGAAGAGCAAATGCTCATTTCAGCTGATTGGGTTCATTTGAGTCGAACTACTGAAACAGAGACAGAGAGATGGAAGCTCACTGCCATTAACGGACACCACAACCATGTACTTGAAGCTAGTTTGTTTTGGCATGCATATATGGGCCGAATGACCCCTGAGCAAGTGTGCTTCGTTAGGAGGTGGACCGTAATGTGACATCCACCAAACAAATCTACAACTTTCAGCAGAAGATTCAATTAGAGGATCATGGGGAATTGACGGTAACCCAAAGGACATTGAAGCACTAGTACAAAACTAGGACTCGGACCTCGGTGTTTTCCTCTTCAGACTGCGGTTCAAACACCGTGGTTGTTTGTAAAAACTGGGGGGAAGTTTTTTTTTAATAATAAAAAATTGGAATCCCGGTTTTTCGTAAAAATCAGGGTAAAAGTTTTTTTTTTAAAATAAAAAATCGGGGTTGCGGTTTGTCGTAAAAATCGAGGTAATTTTTAATAAAACAAATCGGGTACTTAATATGATAAAGCTACTGTTCAGCTTTCATTACACTGTCATTGATGAAAACCGTTGATAAGCTACTGAGGGAAAATTTACGCTAAGAAAATACCTACTTTTACAACAACAAAAATGCAACTTATTTTGCAGAATGCTCTTCCACCGAGAAGCTCAAAGAAGTAAAAGGGCAACTTATAAAGAATCACCAAAAATAAGGAAATAAACCACCGTGTTACTGTTAACTAGTGTAGTACCCGTGCCTTGCACGGGATTTGTTTAATGTTTCTTACATTTGTAAAAAGAAATTATTTTAATTATCTATGAGTCAATTGTTCAATATATATTTGATGTTATTTAAAGGAAAAAAATACTAATTGACTAAAAATATTCAAGATATACAATAAATTATGTTATATAAAGAGAGATAGAACTCTCCATAACTTTATTAATAATAAAGATTGGCTAAGTAGTCTTTGAAATAGGGACAGTCACACCCCTTACATCAAAACAATGAAACATAAAAAAATGTTCATCTAATACATGACAATGAGACGCTAAACATAAATTCTCTTTGCACTTTCAGGATGGGGAAGAAGAAAAAGATGGAAAGAGAGGTCAAAACCGTAGATCAAAGGGACAGAAACACCGGGGTAACGGCGGGATGGGTATGTAGACGAATATACTTTTGAGTATCTTGTTAACACCAAAGCATAATTTTAATTTCATTCTCTTGTTTCCTTTGTACATATTTAGGTCATGGAAGCATTACTTCTGCACACATAGAAGCTGCAAAGCCGCCTCCTGGCCCTCGCATGCCTGACGGAAAAAAAGGGTTTACCATGGGTCGCGGACGCCCTCTGGTGGCAACTCAAGTTTAGTGCAATGTTGGGTGTCACGTTAAGGTATGTCAGTTACGTGGCTATGTATGTAGTTTTATAGTAGGGAGTGGATTTTTGAGTAAATTGGTCTCAGCTCACAAGGGGAAAACTGTAAATGGCTGCCCTTGGAGTTGTGGGTTTCCAGGATGGATTACAAGCGAAGGTCTTTGTGGAGGAGGTGACGGTGTGTTTTGGTAACTATATGCTCATCATATCGAACTACTATATTTGAATGCACTTTTCTTCTCGTTCTGTTAATTTTCATTTCAATGTTGTTTTCATGAAATTCCATTGCCACTTTATTTGTAGACTGAGCATCAAGCTTGCATTCCTGTATGAAACTGTGGTGTCGTTATGGTGCATTATTGAATTCTTGCAGAGCTTATCCACCAAAATATAGTGGTGAGAATACTTTTAATTGCTTGAGTGTAAGAAGTTTTGGTGTATCCTGTTGTACACTTCTCTTTTTTGAATTTTAGATAACAACTATTTTCTAGATCCGTCTTACTAGGTTAGCTGCAATTGCATTTGCTGGGATTTTTAAAAAAAAAATTGGAACATATATTATAGCGGTTTTTTACAAAAGACCGCTATAATTTATTTATTTTTAAAAATCGAACATATATTATAGCGGTTTTTTGTAAAAAAAACGCTATAATATATGGTAAATTATAGCGGTTTTTGTAAAAAACCGCTATGCGTGTTTCAGTTTTTTTTTAATAAAAAAGCAAAATTATAGCGTTTTTTTTTTAAAAGCGCTATGCATGCTTTTTTTTTTTATAGCGCTTAACTAATAGCGCTATTAATAATTATTAACACACGTGCTTAGATAGCGCTTGGATTAGCGCTATCCGCTTCATAAAAAAACCGCTATCCCAAGGTATTTCTGTACTAGTGATAATGAACAATTTGTTTTGTCTTCTAGGTTGATGATCAATTTGTATTGTTCTTATAAAGATTACAGAAAAGTCGGGCTACACAATGGGGGTAACCCTCCCCTAATATGCCTATTTAGAAACAATAGTATGGTTCATACACAACATTGAAACACAAATAAATACTACAAATAAAAATATAATGTTACTTAAGCAAAATAGAGTCACACGTAACGCATGGCTCCCATCCACACGTTACATATAGGTGAGATCCACACGTAACGTGTGGATGGGAGCCATGCGTTACGTGTGGCTCTATTTTGCTCTCACGTAACGTGGGGAGATGCTCCTCACGTTACGTGCGTACCCTATGTGCTAAAAGGCAATTTTGCCTATGCGTTGAAAAGTAACCATGTATATTTATTGTTGATGAACAAAACCAAATTTAAATGTATAAAATTGGTTTAGTTGAACCGGATTGCTAACTATTAAAAAGGCTAATGTGTCCTTCTGGATCTTTTTAAATACCTTAGTGTCTTTGAAGTTTTTTAAAATACCAATGTGTCTGTAAGGGGCATTTTTATATACCAAAATGTCTTTTTAGCCTTAAAAAAAAAACCTAAAACATTAATGGTTGAACCGGTTCAACCTCTATGCGCTACAATGTAACACATAAAAGGAACTGGTTCAACCGAACCGATTTACTTGTATGCGCTATAGTGTAGTGCATAAAAGTGACCGTTTAAATTCATACGGTCACTTTGTCCGCTATTGTGTAGTGCATAAAATTGACTGTTGCAATGGTCTGAAATTCGAACGTTGCATTTAAACGGGTACTTTATATATATATATATATGTGTGTGTGTGTGTGTGAACAATATGTAGTACATTTGGATGAATGATATATGTAGTACATTTTCTTAGACTCGGTGTAAACAATATTGAAATTACGTATAGATAATATTTAACAAATGATATATTGTAAAGAATATTTGTAAACATCTAAATTAATAGGTAATTACGAGAGATTATTCGAAATAATTTTCCTTAGGCTTGGTGTGGGATAGTCGAGAAGAAATGATTAAGTGGGCTAAAGAAAAGGATCGTGAATTGATGATGGTTATAATAATTCAAACCTCAAAACCCATAAGGGTAACGCTAACCTTCTAGAATTTCAGTGAGTATAGAACTAGAAATATCGAGGGGCACGTAATCAACACAAAGAAGAGTAAATGCACATTTCAGCTGATTGGGTTCATTTGAGTCGAACTACTGAAACAGAGACAGAGAGATGGAAGCTCACTGCCATTAACGGACACCACAACCATGTACTTGGAGCTAGTTTGTTTTGGCATGCATATATGGGCCGAATGACCCCTGAGCAAGTGTGCTTCGTTAGGAGGTGGACCGTAATGTGACATCCACCAAACAAATCTACAACTTTCAGCAGAAGATTCAATTAGAGGATCATGGGGAATTGACGGTAACCCAAAGGACATTGAAGCACTAGTACAAAACTAGGACTCGGACCTCGGTGTTTTCCTCTTCAGACTGCGGTTCAAACACCGTGGTTGTTTGTAAAAACTGGGGGGAAGTTTTTTTTTAATAATAAAAAATTGGAATCCCGGTTTTTCGTAAAAATCAGGGTAAAAGTTTTTTTTTAAAAAATAAAAAATCGGGGTTGCGGTTTGTCGTAAAAATCGAGGTAATTTTTTTTAAAACAAATCGGGTACTTAATATGATAAAGCTACTGTTCAGCTTTCATTACACTGTCATTGATGAAAACCGTTGATAAGCTACTGAGGGAAAATTTACGCTAAGAAAATACCTACTTTTACAACAACAAAAATGCAACTTATTTTGCAGAATGCTCTTCCACCGAGAAGCTCAAAGAAGTAAAAGGGCAACTTATAAAGAATCACCAAAAATAAGGAAATAAACCACCGTGTTACTATTAACTAGTGTAGTAGCCTTGCCTTGCACGGGATTTGTTTAATGTTTCTTACATTTGTAAAAAGAAATTATTTTAATTATCTATGAGTCAATTGTTCAATATATATTTGATGTTATTTAAAGGAAAAAAATACTAATTAACTAAAAATATTCAAGATATACAATAAATTATGTTATATAAAGAGAGATAGAACTCTCCATAACTTTATTAATAATAAAGATTGGCTAAGTAGTCTTTGAAATAGGGACAGTCACACCCCTTACATCAAAACAATGAAACATAAAAAAATGTTCATCTAATACATGACAATGAGACGCTAAACATAAAATCCGACAATATGTTTCAAATTGCTACAAATTATCAAAAAATATATTTGTTTTAATGTTCATCAATTTTGGTTTAACCCTCGAAGACAAAGATGTGTCCGTTGTCGTTTCTCTCTAATAGCATTCAATCTCAACGTTCTCTTATATCGGGTTAATTCGTCCATTATAAAATCACCTGACAAACTCAGATATATTAAAATTTAATTGTCCCTTCACATTTATATCTAGTATCACCAAATCTCAACAATATATTATTTTGGTTTAATTCGTATATAAAACTTTCAGTGGAAAGTTTTAGATATATATTGCAAAGAAAAAATATACAAATTTAACTGTTAATATAATAATATTGTTGAGTATGCTTGAATTATCACACTTCGCAGAGCCGGTACGGGGGTCTCGCCCCCGGCGCATACGCTATGCAGCGTTCTCTTATTGGGCCATTGAATTGGGCCCAATACTACTTTGTTCTGTTAGGGTTTTACCAAGCACTATATATACTCGTGTTTAACCTATAGCCGCTTTTATTTTTTTTGTTTTTATTAGCTTCTTGACAAAACTCCCAAAAAAAATAAGAGCGCGATACGTGACAAATTGAATATAGTAGATTTATACAATAGTAGAAAAAATATATGTACATACTAAATATTTATTTAATATTTTAAAAATGTAATAAATAATTTTTTTTAAAAAAATTATGGACATATTTAAATAAATCATAATATTAGCAGCTATTTAGGATTGTTGCTTACGTTGTTTGGTTCATGGCCTTATAGGCCCAATAAGAAGCATCAGCTTGTATTCCATTATTTGGGCTCGTTTCGTTCATGGCCCAATAAGAAGCATCAGCCCAATTTGAAGCATCAATATCCAGATGCTTCTAAAGCGGAAACCCTACTCCATTTGCCGTTTTGTAGATATCTCTCACTCTCCTTCTTCTCTGTGAAGCTTCACCATCTTCAACAATTCCAGATCTATAGCCATCTTCTCTGTCCATGGCAATTTCTCTAAAAAAGGGCATCATTCGCCTTCTTCAACCTTCACTTCTAGATCTCGCCTTCTTCAACCTCGCTCAACCTTTGCCTTTTTCAACCTCGCCTTCTTCAACCTCGCTCAACCTTCGACGAAATCCATTTCTAACCTTCACTGGTTTTCTTTCTCTTTCTGTAAATCGCGGCCAACCATCTCCCTGATTTGCCGGATCTCCCTGATTTCCCTGATTTGCGGCCACCCATATCTCTGGTTTACAGATCTAAAAGCGAAAATGGATTAATCGCCACTCCCTTTGCCCAAGCGACCGTTCGTCTTGGAGGTTTAAGCCATAGACGATTGCCACCACCGACGGAAGATCTCCAGTCGACCATGCGTAAGTTTCTCTCTCTCTCTCTCTCTCTCTCTCTCTCTCTCTCTCTCTCTCTCTCCATATATATCGTGTGTTAATTTTTTTCTCATGCTTCATTACTTTCTGAAATACTGACATCATTTTTTTTGCATATGAGGATATGAGGAGATCTGGACTATGGATTTGGACTGTACTTTGATGAAGGAAGTTCTGGTGATCTCCCTTCCGTCATCAAGGTAACCAAAAACATTCTTGCAACTTTTGGAGGTTTAAGCCATAGACCATTCCTACCACCGCCAGCAGATCTAGATTCCACTGTGTAAGTTCCTCTCACTCTCTCTTTGTCTATATATATCGTGTGTTGAATTGTTTCTCATGCTTCATTATCGTGTGTTGAGTGAACTTTAACCACTATGCTGGATATGTTACAGTCAGTAAAAAAAATGGAAGGGCACTTTTTTACTGGTTTTATGAGGCCTTCTCTCAACCTCACCAGAAGCCCTTAGTTCTTTGGCTTAATGGTGGTAAGACCCTTACAAAGGTTACATTTAATCATGACAGATAGATAATGGTTCTTGATAAAGAATAAATTAGTGTATTGATTATGATTTGGATTAATAGGTCCAGGGTATTCCTCAGTTGGATATGGAGCCATGCATATATGTAGTTCCTTAATTTCTTCCACCGTGTAAGTTCCTTAATTTTGTCTGTATATATATATATATATCTTTTTTCCCTGCTTCATTACTATATGAAATACTGATAAAAAATTCTTTGGATTATAGGATCTTAGGAGATCTGGTCATCTGGACTTTTTCATTGTAATACTCCTTGAGAAAAGAGGTTCTGGGCTCTCCCTGAAATCATGAAGGTAACAAAAAACATTCAAGTGAAATATGCTTGTGTTTAATTATTGCAACTTGTTAGGATTTTTTTGTCAAAATATTTTCGGTTTAAGTGCTTTGTTCTGCAATTGCAGGCCGGAACTGGCATAGCAGAACTTATCGCCCTTGAGATATCAAAGTAGGTTAGAACCTTTTTACTTGTTCACCTTGCTTTTGTAAAATGACCGATAAAATGGCATACTGATGAACTGCAGCTTATGTAGACTAATACTCCTCTTGAAGAGGCTCGAAAGAAGATATGGTTGGTTGACTCTAAGGTTGTGACCTTTTGACTCTACATTTTCCTACTTTGTACGCCTGCTTTCTATCTTATTTCCATTAGTCTAATTTACAACTTTTGTTGCAGGGATTTATAGTTAGGGATAGAATGGAAACCCTTCAACATTTTAAGAAGCCTTGGGCTCATGAGCACGAATCAATAATGGACTTCTGAATGCCATTAAGGTGGGATCTCCGTTTTTTCAGTTGAATGTGCAAAGATGACTATTACGTTGTTAATTGGTGGAGGATGAGTTCTCTTGTTAACCCTGTTTGTCTTTCTTGTCAGTCCATTAAGCCGTCAGTCTTAATTGGATCATTTGGGGCAGGGAGAACATTCACCAAAGAGGCGGTTGAGACCATGAGCTCACTCAATGAGGTAGTTTTTCATTGGTATATATTAGTCAGTATATTATGCAATGTTAATATAATTGTTAAAGCTAAACAATGATTAATGGGAATGAACTACCTGCAGAAGCCCATCATATTTGCTCTATCTAATCCGACCTCACAATCCGAGTGTACAGCTAAAGAGGCTTATACTTGGAGCAAGGTATTATGATATATCTATGACTTATAATTGCCAAACCTCTAGAAACAGTTGTACCTTTTAGATGGATTCGAATGAGTGTATTTTTTAAGCAAGCAGTGTTGTTGTATTTTCTAGGGGCGGGCAATCTTTGCCAGTGGAAGCCCATTTGATCCCGTTGAATACAAAGGAAAAACATTTGCACCTGGACAGGTACTATATAACATTTTATATTAAGTAAACCAAGTTACATAAGGTACTTGGTGCACCACTTTGATTTAGCTTTTCCTTGTTTTCAGGCAAATAATGCATACATATTCCCTGGATTCGGGCTGGGTTTGATAATGTCTGGTGCTATCCGTGTCCATAATGACATGCTTATGGCTGCTTGTAAGTATCCATACATCTCACTCTTACGAAATAATGTATGAAACGCATGTTCCCCAAAGCTCAGATGGATTTTTCGCTTTCTTGAATGACATTTTTTTGTGCATTGAGCTTCCTTCTTTCTTCTGAAATAGCCGGAAAAGCTCAGATGGATTTTCCCTTTTGTGCATTGAGGTTAAACGTCGTCGTCTTCATGAGATTTGGAGGAAAAAGGAGAAAGCTTTCCGTCTCTGTTCGAAAGGTAAATTTCTGATTTTTTTAGATTTCCATCTACTTTGTATTTAAGATACTAACTAATTAACGAAAAAATTTGTTTTCTAAAACATGCAAGGGAAAAATCACAGATCTGGATCTTCTTAACAAAAGGGAGCTTATGTCACAAACCAGATCCGGTGTTCGAGAGCTCATCCTTGCCGAAAAAATGTAAGTTCCTCTAATTCTTTTGCTTTCTCTGTTAATATTCCTATTTTAATGACTGATTAAATTGAAATATTTCACTTTTTTTGTACATGTTCGAATCTGACCGTTGTCATGAGCCCACTTTCAAGAATAAACCTTCATAGCTCTTCCTACCTTCGTCAATGGCCGAAAAAATGTCATGAGCCCACTTTTGTGAGTATCTCTCTCTAATCCTCTCTGAGTTTATATACTTAGCTATACCTATGGCTATCCAATTGACCAAGTGAAATACTGGAATGAATTTGTTCAATAAGACATGGAAGTATTCGTAATTAGGGGGAATTTGGAAATAATTGGGTGGTAATTTTTTAAGTAAACATTCAAAATTCGGTCTGATAATAAATACTTTCTATGCATTGATTTAAGTTTATAAAAGAATCGTTAATATTTGTACCTGTTACAATCTAGAAAAATGAGAAAAATGAAAACGGCTGATATATGTTAAATTTTATTGATTGTTAACATTTGTGGATTAAAATTTTAACGGACTTACTGGGCCATTAAAAATCTTTTCATTTGTTTGAATCTTTTTTAGTTTAAGTATGATATGTTTTTTTGACCAAATAAATGTTTGATATAGAACTTGAAATGTCTTAAATCAATCTTAGCTCACTGTAATACCTTGGATGTTATAACCTGGTAAATGAGTAACTGAGAGGTTGTAGTTGTTTATATTTGAAAATAACTGAAAGAACGAAACAAATCAATATCAATGTATATATCAACATGTAGGTTCAAGATCAGCATATATAATTTCTGGATGTTATAACCTGCTAAATGACTTACTGAGATGTTGTAGTTTGTACTTAAAATAACTAAGAGGTTGTAATATATAGCTGCATGTATGAATGAGTTATACAGTCTTGTAAGACAATATTTGCTAGACAAAAATTTATCTTTTTTAAAATTTGGAACTCATAGATTTTCCGTCTATCTATCTATATATATTTCCATCTCTATCTCTCTCTTTATCTCTCTGTGTTTGAGTTTACAAATCTGATTTATTTTTACTTCTTTGTCTTCGAGGGTTCAACCAACAGCACTTTCCACCACCAAACGTACAGTTTCAAGGAGGAAGTTATGCAGGTATCTCCCTACCGTCATCAACTAAATCTATACTAATATAAAATCTTTCTCTAAGTCTTTTATTCTCCTTCTTTTGTTTAATTGGTTATAAATAGGTTATTTTAGAAAACTATTGCATGTTTGGTGTAAATCTTTTCATTTGTTTGAATCTTTTTTGGTTTAAGTATGATATGTTTTTTTTACCAAATAAATGTTTGATATAGAACTTGAAATGTCTTAAATCAATCTTAGCTCATTGTAATACCTTGGATGTTATAACCTGGTAAATGAGTAACTGAGAGGATGTAGTTGTTTATATTTGAAAATAACTGAAAGAACGAAACAAATCAATATCAAATGTATATATCAACATATAGGTTCAAGATCAGCATATATAACTTCTGGATGTTATAACCTGCTAATTGACTTACTGAGATGTTGTAGTTTGTACTTAAAATAACTAAGAGGTTGTAATATATAGTTGCATGTATGAATGAGTTATACAGTCTTGTAAGACAATATTTGCTAGATCTAAAAAATACTTGAAGGTACGGCTAGTATACTGACATTGTTATGAACATGAAAATATATATTCAATATTGCACAAAGTATAGTGAATGAATTATTACCTTGTATCTGAGTGCTAGATATCCTGAATAAAACTGAAACAAAGTTAACAAAATCAATATCAGTCCGGTTTGAAATGTTAAGCATGACTGAGAATGTACTTGAAATAACTGAGCTATGCTTTAGTTGAGCATTACCTCTTGAATGTCTCTTTTCTGCTGTGGTTTAGGGTTTTACAATGACTGAGAATATATAGATTTAGAGTCGACTATGTGAAAGAGACGTGGTCTTGTTTTTTTTGGAATGCATAGATCTTATAGTAAGTTTTGCTTTTTATGGATGTTTTATGATATGCCAAATTTCTGTCATTGGGAAACAGACAGCACATTATTTTTGTCTTAGATTATAATATTTAATAGCTGTGCAATATATTATGTAATCTGTTGTGCAGGCTTATTTGTGTATGCAATTCATTTGTACTCAGTTTTGTAATAGCTTGTCAGGTTTTGACCAATCACAAAATTCTTATTTGTGGTTGGTTGTGTTTAATTTTTGTCCAGGAATTTTCAGAAATTGTATGGTAAAAATGTGGTTTTGTAATTTATGTGCAGGTTTGATTCAAATCCATGGTCTTAGAAAATAATTTCTGATTTTTTTAATGGACAAAATCAGTAATGGAAAATGAGATCAATGTTGGCTGATATGTAAATGCAAAAAATCAGTGCAGATGGGGATAATGTCCGAACCTTTAGCTAATTATTATGTAAATGCAAAAAACTCAGTCAGTGTGATAATATGTTTTTAAAATAGCAATTTCTGAAATCTGTTAAGTATTTCCTGGTTTGATAATATGTTTTTTATTCAACTTAATTACTGAAATCTGTTATTGTACGAATATCCATACCTTTATGTATTGAAGCATATGTTCAGTTCATGATTCTATCAATGTAGTCATTAATTTCTGAAATTTGTATTTGTTTATTGTTGGTGTAGGAATACATATGGGAAATCAAATTGGTGTTTCAAACAACTCATGTAGTTCGAAGATGTAAAACTGAAAACCTAAAGGTACGGATACTATACTAACATTTAGATGAACGTGACAAATAAATATATTCAATGTTGCATAGAGTAGAATGAATCAAAGCCTGAAAAGTAGTTATTTAAATAAAAAATATAGGTCCTGAATTATTACCTTGTAACTCTGTTTTGAATTTCCTGAGTAACACTGAACCAAAGAAAATAAAGCAATATCAGTATTTCCTGGTATGTAAATGTAAAATCAGTAATGGACAAAATACATACGAAAATCAGTAATAGAAAATGAGTTCACTGTTGGCTGAACTGTAAATGCAGAAACTCAGTGTAGATGGGGAAAATGGCCGAACCTTTAGCTCATTATTATGAATTGCAAAATCTAATATGAATTGCAAAAACATAACTCATGTCTCGATATTGTTTATGCCTGTGCTAGAAATCAGAAAGTTTTAGAACATAACTACTATGAATTGCAAAAAACATACCTGCTGTCTCGATATTTTTATGCCTGTGCTAGAAGTCAGAAAAGTTTTAGAACATAATTGAGGAAGATGCACTGTATTTATAAGGCATAATTGATTCTGTACGTGTATTATATTGGATGATTTTATTTGATTGTGCACATATTCAACTGCCATAATGGGTGTAATTGATTCTGTACGTGTATTGTATACATGTTCAAATTGGAAAAAGTCTTGCCTTGCAGATTACACAATGGAGAAAAAGATGTGCCTTGGGCCGAGATTGTTTATTCTTTATGTAATTGTTTATTATTTATGTAATTTATGTACTTATGCCTATGTTGTTTTTTTAAGGTCATTTGAAGCAGCAGCTCAGTGTTGTATCTTTGCATGGATGTAATTTTTTTCATTTATGTGTTATTTGCATATATTGTAGGTTGGTTTGCAAGTTTTATGTTGCAGGTTGGGAATTTTTTATGGCTACCCTAATTGAATTAGGGTTGGTAAAATTATTTTGCAGGTTATTCTTTCATTAGGAGAGATTTGCATGAATGTTTAGACATTCATGTAGTACTGGGATTTGCATAAAATTATTTTTGAAGCATTAGCAGGGATTTGCATAAAATTATTTAGACATGCTATTTTGCAGGTTATTTAATTAGGAGGGATTTGCATAAAATTATTTTCGAAGCATTGTTTACAGCAATTTAGGTTTCGATTTAGCCATTTTTAGTGTGCTTGTTTATATATTCAAGATTTTCCCAATATTGTGCGATTCTGTAATATAATTTCCGAACAAAAATATACAAAAATAGAGTAGCATATTTTAAGTAATCTATATGGAAAATATATGCTACAGATATTCTGGAAGATTGCGATTGGAAGATAAAAACGGCAAAAAATGGAAAAACGGATGAAATTACACGTGACCAAAGTGCTGAAAAAATGACACGTGGCAGAAAAGAAACGGTGCATTGTGGGGGCGCCACGTGGCATAGCCGGGCCTTTGCGTTTAGTAGATATATAGTAGATTAGACTAACAATTATTACCTCAGACATTGTGCACCAACTTCAAAATTATAGACATTTCATATATGTGGAAGTAGAAAAGATCAAAGAAAAAAAAGAAAAGATCAAAGAAAAATACTACTTGAACATACAATTTAGCTCCCATACCGCAGTGGCATAATAATAGGCATCACACAATTATCCATACAACCAGCAAGGGTACCAAGGAGTCTAGTATCATCAGTCAATTTTACACATGAAATATAAGGGGGAGTTTTCTACATCCTACAACTTCAGGAAAAATAGCAGCCACTAATGAGCTATTCCACAATCCTTCTTTAGCCATGTGGGTAATGAAAAGAATATATAACTAGATTGATAAGCAAAAAAGAGAACCTGGAAGCAGGAGCCTTGCCGTTGTCTTGGATATCCTCCCGCGCCCAAACCCTCCAAGCTTTATCTCATCTTTCTACCGCTCGGCTAGGCTCTCATCTACCCATCCTAAGAAGACGGGGGAATTGATTGGGTTGTTCTTCCCAAGGATAGATACTTTATCAACGTAGAGCAACTGCTTACACGAACACCACATGCAATTAGTACAAATATACGAAGATATTGTGTAATATTAAACGGTTTTTATATACACGCACTTACTAAAAAAAGCATGGGTCTTCTGAAGAAACTTCAACGTATCCTTTTCTTCCCATTCGGGCTTTGTGGGAACCAAGTTGTCGACGACAAACTGACACCAGTTTATGCCTTGTACGTCATCGATGTCTTCCACCATCAGCTGTACAGTCCCTTTTTGGTTGCTCTCAACGAGCACACTCATGAAGAACATGAGGAAAAGCCTAATGGACTAGGCCTCATCGCTGCACAGTAGTATTTTCTCGGCCACACTCGTTGCCCGAATAGCATCATAACCGTTGAAGTAGAGCTTCCATTCCTAGATGATGTCGTGGTCTCTTTTCTCATCCCCTCGCCTTACAAAGGCTCTATCTCCTCTAGAAATCCCGAAGATGCGGTTTACCTCCTTATCATTGATCTCAATGTAACCACCGTCTTCCATTTTGATTGCGCACTTGGCGGTATCGAAATGGTCGAGCACCCAATAGGCTATTTGTTTAGGGATTACCTTTAGTTTCAAGTCTAGAAGGCTCCCATACCCTGTCTTTCTTATGCATCCCTTCTTGTCCGGCGAAAATGGCTCTAATAATTCCACGAAAAGAAGAGGCACATTCCGTGTGCTCAAGCTCTCAAACCACTTGTTTCTTTCTTGGCCTCTATCTTCTTGTTTTTTTAGTCACAGTTGCAAATTGCAACTTGTTGTTCTTCTTCTTCAGACTTGTAATGTTGTCCTTCTTTGGACTCTCAAATTGTTCCTTTTCCTTCTTCTTTGAAATGACCACCTTCATGGTCCCTTTTTCTTTGCAAGTGAAGTCCTTGCTTTTTCCATTTCCTTTTGTATCCACCTTGTCTTGAACTCAATCTTTTTGCCCTTCACCTTGCTTGCGTTTCCCTTTGAAGTCGTTGATCTCGGTACTAACTTCATTCTTTTGTTTCCCTTCTTCTATGCAGGCTTCTCAAACTCATCGGATCTCTCTTACTTTTCTTTAGCTCTCTTGCGCAATCCTTTTCTGGGCAACATCCTTTGTTTCTTTGTTGGAGGCTTTGATGTCACCTTCCTCTTTAGGGCGCATGACTTTTTTTTCCTGACTCTTATCACAACCCCGACGCTCTCATTCCTTGAACTGTCATCCTCATCATCATTATGCAAGTCGATGCTCGGTTCATCCTCATCCCTTTTTTTGTCCTCTTCCATATCTTGCGAAAGAGTCTTCTCAGCTGAATCGTCTTCCTCGATTTCTTGTGCCTCGGGAAACTTCTCTTTCTTTGCTTATGTTGGTGCAACTTTGTTGCACGTGCTAACACTTCTCTGTTGAACAGGTAAAGCTTTGTTGTGCGGGCTAGTTCGTGTCTGCTGAACATGTGACGCTTCTGTTGGTTCTTCTCTTGCTCTTTTCTTTGCATTGGCTTGTGATTTTTGCAAAGCTAGCTTTGCCAAAGGTATGTCCTTTACAAACATATATATTGAAGCGTGTTAATGCATTACAAACATGGACCCCAATCCTTTCCACATATTTTATGAACCATACAACCAGTGCACATTAACTTGACACATAAATCATAAGAACTCTCATAACACAATGTAGCAAATCACTAAGCCTATCTATAGAAGTTGTTTCAACTACACTTGCAATCATATTGCTACACCCTTGAACGCTACCTTTATATCATAAGTGACCATAACCCATGAATTCAGCAAGAACTGCATGTTTAAATACCATGAAGTTCATACAAAAAAACAAATGAACATCATAACACAATGTTCACAATCCATAAGCTTCAGTGTGAACCTCTTATATACAGTTCATGAACCTAGAAAACACATGAACCTATACAGTTACCCACATGAACCTCAAGTTGATAACATAAGTATCCACCCCATATCAATCCAGCAAGATCTACATGTATAAATATGATGAACTTCATGTAAAAACATATGAACCTGATATCACAATGCTCAATAGTCCTAGATTGCTTTATGAACTTGTTCAATATATCACATGAACCTCAAAACAACACATGAACCTGACATATAAATAGCACATGAACCAGAGTTTTCTCAACCGATTATTTAAACTATTCACATGAACCTTATGCTTTACGAACTCATTCATGCATCAACTAACCCTAGAGATTTTATCTTATCCGAAATCCAAACTCAAACACGACATTCATCCCAAATTTAACTTCCAAACCCTATTTTTCACTTGACTATACATGGAAGTTTTTTGAAATCTTTAAAAATCTATAATCCAACTACTAGAATGTATGAATTTTGTGATTTTTTACCTTCTCCTTGAGATCCGCTGTTGTTGCTTGCTTGCTAGATTTCTTCATTGTTTGACATTGTGCACTGAGATTTTTTTTGCTTTTCTTCTTCCAAGTGTTCGTTTTGAAGGTAAAGATTTCGAACTTGTTTTTCGAACTTCCTCTCTCAAATTTGTAGGAACTCGCTTTTTCCTTCACCTTTTTGATCGGTTATGGATTTGGAAACTGATTTTGCCTTTTCGGTTTTGATCTCGATCGTGGAGTGAAAATTGCGTAATGGAAAGGGTGTGTTAAGGAAGCTAGGGTAGAAGCGTCTAATTCGGCGAGGGCTAGTGAAATTGCAAAAATGTCACCGCATGAAATCAAAAGAAAGTACGTCTTCGTTCTCTTTCAAATCTCAGCGCTCAATCCTGGCCGTTGATTCTTGCATACGACGATTTGAAAGTGGTCCGCATGTCGGTACCATTACAACCATTACACTTCACTACTATAAAATTCACCTAATAACTCATATAAAATAACCCGGGCGTTCAATTGTCGGGTTATAAAAGTGTTGGAAAAAAGAGGTTTTATATTATAACCCAAACTTTTCATAATCCGGGTTATATAGACAAATCAGACAATTATATATTACACTAGAAATCGAAGCCCGTGCTTCGCATGGGCCATTTGTGTATATGTAGTATCACGATATAAAAAATGAGTTTGTAATACAGGGATCGTTGTTCTGTTTTTTATGTTAGACATATATTATTTGATATTTATTTAAATGTAAGTATGTTAGGTATAAAATGTTATGATTGTACATAAGAAGCGGGTTATTTTATTTTTTATAATTTTGGTTAGAAGTATAATTTTAATTTTGAATTAAAGTGAAAGTTTGTTTTTGTAGGGATGTTTTTATATTTTGATGAAAGTTTTTGTGAATATTTTAGAAATCTATATCTAATATAAAGTTTGCATTTTTGTGCATTAAGTGTGTTCATTCAATACCATACAATTTTAAAAGTATTAAATCGACTCTGGCTCTAGCGGGTGGAGCAACCATGAATGTTTCCCTATCGAGTTTTTTTATCTTCTACGATCTATTGAACAAAAAAATCTACGGAGGAAATGATACGAACCCTAAAAAGGTAATACTTGACGGAAAAGACATGGGATATAGATATCAAAGAAGAACTCCCAAAAGGCGGAAAAATCTATACCGGATTCTTTGCATTGAGAAAGTAAGGAATTCAAAATTTTGTTGCTTTTTATTTTGAAAAATTGAGGAGTTCACAAAGGTATTTCTTAAGAAAAAATATTTTCAGCGTTTTAAAAGTTGTGTAAAAGTAAAATTTTCTACACATTTTTCGCATGGGCTAGGGATGGCAACGGGGCGGGTTTGGGGTGGGGAGTTCTCTCCCCGTCCCCGTCCCCATTTTTGGCCCCAGTCCCCGCCCTCGTCCCCGAACGGGGATCAAAATCTTTCCCCGTCCCCGCCGGGGCCCCGCTCCCTGTCGGGGATCCCCATCCCCGTTTCACTACACATAATTTTTTTAAATTTTGTCTAAATTTATATATTATTACGATTTAGGGTATAAATGATTTGAGATTTATGGTTTAACGTCTAAAGGGTACCAGGTTTAGGGACTAAACAATATAAAATTTAGGATTTAAGGTTAAGAAAATCACAAAAATATTGTATACGGTGGGGATCCCCGCATGTTTCCCCGCCGAGGACGGGGACGGGCGGGGAACGGGGTGGGGACCTCTATCCCCTTCCCGCTCCCCGTCCCCGCACGGGGTTTAAATTTCCCCCCGTCCCCATCCCCGTTTATCCCCGTTTAAATTCCCCGTCCCCGTAGCGGGGATTCCCCACGGGGAATGGAGAATCCCCGCCCCGTTGCCATCCCTAGCACGGGCCTTTTGTGTATATGTAGTGTCGTGGTTAAAATGTGAGTTTGTAATATATGGATTATTGTTGCATGTTTTATCTTAGACAATATATTGTTTCATATATATTTAAATGTAATATCTAAGTATTTTAGGTATAAAATGCTATGATTGTACAAAGTACAATTTTATTTATGTATTTTAGTCAGAAGTTCAATTTAAATTTTGAATTAAGGTGGTAGTTGTTTTTTGTAGGGATGCGTTTTTTTCTTTTGAAAATATTTGGGAAACATTTTAGAAATGCCTATCTAATTATATGTTGTGCTTGAACTGAAGTATTTTTAAAAAACTTGCTATAACAACTCTCATTTCTTACATGCTCCACTACCCTCCACATTTCTAATTTTTTGCCTTTATCTTACAAATTTATTGCCTTTTAATAATTTTTTTTTGTTATGCTTTAGTTATTAATATTCATTAATATATCGTTTTATTTTTTTGGTCTGGAATATATATCATTTCATTAGTCACGTTACCTTTACATATTCCTAGACATCAATATCATTTTAATTAGAATATATTAGTCATAAATTCTTATTCTTATTAAATACGGAGTAATAGAAATAATTGGTGACTCTGCATATTATTAAACCTTGTTACATTTTATATAAAAATACATTAGTAATATTATCGGTACATGCTTACTCTTCTTAGCGAAATTATAATTCATAACTTCTTCGTTGTACATTTCATATGTGAGAGTGAGTACATGTCTATTATTTCGGCTTCCATCCTTGATTAATTCTTCTAGACCAAGACAAATGAGGCCAAATTTGGTATATATACATGATGAGTGTAAAATGAATATGTATTAAATAGAACAATAAAAATCATCCTTAACCAAAATAATAACACACCTACCAAAATCGATTTATTACAAAAAAAGAACTAAAAATACAAACCTAATGGAATTTATGCTACCAATAGTTGAAGGTTTACATCGTCCATAAAATAGTTTGCTTTATTCGTTACTAATAATTAGTCGTCCTAAATCGATTGTTTATGTCCTCCTTCTAGTGAAAGTTATCCGTGCATGATGTAAACAATCGATGCCTCAATAGTGCTTATTAGACTGTCCAATTCTCTGATATCTTCACATAAAATTAACATATCTTAATCAAAAGACAATTATATTAATAAATTTAAACCGATATATGTAAGTATTTAGTGCAGGTGTAGACTACAAAATAGATCCAAATACATATAATCAAGGATAGTTTACCGTGAGGTCGATATATACTTGCATCCTCGATAATCGGGAATCCTCATTCACATCTTGAACTTAATAATTAGGATTACTTCAACGACCATGTCTTTTTAAGGTGTTGCCCAGAGTCTCCCAAGCTTCACTATATGGCTTTCTAAAGCTATTTTTCATGTAGAAGAATGAGATGATGGATGCACATAGCAAATGAACGGAATACCACCGTTTTCGACCTTTTATAGATGAAAATGTTACTTAAAAAGTGAAGTCATTTTGACATATAACCGTTTAGACATCTTGATTATAATTTGTTTCCAACCATTCAATGTGTACTAAACACATGAGTTACATGTAGTAATTGGATAATATTAAAATAGGAGTAAATCAGAGCAAAATATAACGTATATAGTATGTAGTAATCATTACTAATTGTGAATATTTAAGTTAAAAAATGAGTCATAACCTAAAGAGTAGTCCATACGTAGAGGCAAGATGTAATATCCCTCATTTCTATAAGGATATTTGGGTAATTTTTCCCAAACCTTCGTTCGGTAAAATTTTTGTTTTCAGAGAAGTTAGGATTTTCCGTAACGTTTATAAGATCCGAAATAAATTCCTTTAGTGGTATAAAATACATTCGATGTATTTTCGGGACTTAAAATATTTGTTTGGATACAAACATATAATTTTCGGGGTTAAAACCATACTCATACATGTTCCCGGACAAAAGTGGGCGAAAGAGGCCGAATTTGGCCTTGACCGCGCCCGCGGTCAGGTGCCGCACCCCGCGGTGGCGGTCATGTGCAGGACGTGCATCACCGGCATGAGTGTCGCGTGTCCTTCGTCGTGGCGGTCGCTTGCTCCTTGGTCGGGATGATGCACCTGCTTGCTTGTGTGCTGCTTGTTGGGCTCTATTTAAGGAGGGGATCTGAGGAGAATTTGGAGGACATCAAATCTCTCTCTCTCTCTCTCTCTCTCAAATCTCTTGTTCCATTGTCGCCGGAAAGCTCAATCTCTCGTCGGAATTTCGAAGCCTTTGCCGGAGCTCTTGTTAGAAGTGGTGGTACACTCAAGGTGGTCCTTTGGAAGTGCAAGGAACCCAGAAGTCGGAGCCACCACGAGTCGAGCTTCGTCGTCTTCCCCGGTAAGCCTTTTCCCTTTCGTCGTCTTCTCCGCTGTAGCTCCACCGCACCTGCGGCAAGGCCACCGCACCCGCGGTGTGGCTGGGCTCGTGGTGTGGCTTTGGGTGTTGTGGTCTCGATCAAGGCTTCATTCCTTCGATTTAGTTCGTCTTTCTTTAGATTCGTATATTTGGTTATCGAATCTATCTTAAGGTCTCATTTGGGTCGATCCGTAGGAATCTGTAATCCCAGATCTGTCCCTATTTTGGACCCAGGAATCCGTTGTCTTTGAGCTTCGTTAAGTTTCGTTTAAATCTAAGGCAAGTGGCGGTTCGCTCTTGCTTAATCATTCCATGTTCTATTAATTATCAATTGTTTTTAATTGTTAATTAAATTGGAGTGAACTGTTGTTTTCGTTTGGGAACTAATTTTATAAATAACGTGATTAAAAGGCGATGTTATAATAGGTTGTATATGTTGTTAGAAACAACGATATTATACTTGTTAATTACCGTGATGGTATTGTTGTGGATTAAATGTAAACTTTAATAATGCTAGAATAGCACAAGTACTCGTAGGAACGATATCCCTTGTAAGGATAGCTGTTTCTTTATAATTCTCTTAAGATCGTGACCCATTGCTTCCTATCCACCGTTAAGGATCTGAAGTGTTAAGCACCTTGCTAGTGCAATTTGGGTGGGCATAATTGTCACCCTGTGTATTAAACTTTCGTTGTTATTCGAAACATTAAACTTTCGTTGTTATTCGAGATATTAAACTTTCGTTGTTATTCGAGACCTTAAACTTTCGTAGTTACTCGAGATAATATTAAAAGCCTTAACATTAATTAAAGTTTTGGAAGTAAATAAGATAAGTACGGTGACACACATAATTAATATACCTTCAGACGAGTAGTGCAGCTAGGCAGTAGTGCAGCTAGGGAAAACTCGTCTTGACTTTGATCAGAGTAAAGTTCTCTCTCTCCAATCTGAATTCGCATTGTGCGGTGAGGTTGGTCGTGAACAGAAACATCAAGTCATTTTAAACGCTTATGAGAAACTATAAACGTTCCCAAACAATTGTCATAATTTCCAGTAAGACTCAATCTTTTGGAGTCTTCCCTTCATATGTTTCCCATAAGGCTCATTTCCTTTGGGAGTCTTCTTTTCAGTGCATATCTTAATAATAAATCATTCCGTGAAAGTTCCGGGTTATATATCGTTCCTTCGGTTATTATTCAAGGAACAATGATAGTAAACGGTTACAATCACTAGAACCATTCTGTTTTCACCCTTGCATAGTCTTTCATTAGACTAACCAACCGGGTTTTATTCCTTGCATGGTTGGCTGGTGTCATCCGTCCTATACGGCACATCAGTGGTAGGTTCCCGAAGTCAAAGTAACCCGTTGAAGAAGAAGAGGCTTGCAGACGAAGATTTAAGTGTCAGTGTTTTAAGTTGTTAAGTATTACCTTAATATATCTTTATAACCTAGTCATGTTATAGGTTGATTCTTAAAAGTCTTCCGCTGTGTAATTTATGAGTCTTCCGCTGAAAAGTTTACTCTGTTGTAAAAATGCTACTCTCGTTTGATGAGAGATCTTTTAATAAGAGGTTGAGTTTCTAATCCAAATGTCTTCCGCTGTTTAATCTTTCATTTAATATGTTTACGTATTTAAGTTTAATTGTTCCGATTAAAGCCTGAGGTGACTTTGGACGGTAATGTCTGAGGTCACTGGCGTGTGACACTACCGGTATAAATTGGGGGTGTTACAATTATGGTATCAAAGCAATGATTTTAAAATTCTTGGCCTATTGTTAGGTTTGAGAATTTTCGAAAACTAATTTCGAAACGATTTTCAAACTATTTTCCCTAAAAACAAATTTTTAGAATTTAAATGTTAAAAGTAAAAGTTTTAATTATTTCTTGGAATTTAATTTAAATGATTTAGCTATTTGAACTTCAAAAGTTGTTTATCGTTGGTTTATAAAAGGTGTGTTATACGCAGTCAAAATGAGTTTAAGATTGTAACTTTAAAAGTGTGAAATTTTTTTAAGTAAGAGATTTGTGATAATCATATCACTAGTTTGCAAAAGTAAACTGTATAAGTAATTATTTTAATAGGGTTTAAAGGTATAAAGTATAAAGTTTGAAGGTATGAAGTTTAAATAAGGTTTATTATTAAGTGGTTTCAAACTTCTACAAGCTTCAAGTGTTACTTATTCCTTAGATCCATTCTTAGGGATATTGTCTCTTCTTAGGGTCAATGTCATTTAAAGGTTGACATTTCCCTTAGAATACCCATTCTTAAGTAAGAGAAGAAGGTCATTTATGTGGTTAACAGTGGAGGGTTAGTCAGACTAATATAAAGTTATTAGTTTGAACCCTTATATTCTGTATCATAACGTATCTGACTAAAGTGTCATGCCCAAGTGGGAAAAGTTCTAAATTAACGTTATGGCTCATCGACAGATGGTGAACACAAGAAATACGGTTCGTGCTGGTACAGAACCAAGTAACGAACCAAGGTTAAATTTAAGGAGCGTCGCTAATCAAGGGGGGGAGAACGAGTCTGTCTCTCACAATAACCCCGCAGGCGTTGGCCAAGCACATGCAAATCCTCCAGTAGTGTGGGATACCGTAACCAAAGAAGCCATTCGTGGGTTTGTTATGCAAACGGTCACCGAGGCACTTCGGTCAATTCTACCGCAAGCACAAGGTGTTTCGATTCCTCAGGTCATTCCTGGAATTGAGGAGCCAGTGGAGCACGTACCTCAGGTCAATGTCATCAGGGATAGAAGGACTTACTGTCAAGCTTTGAAAGCCATGAGCTCAATGAGGCATGACAGCTACGACGGTACTGGAGAACCGGTCAGAGTGGCGTATTGGTTCTCGCATATGGAACGACTATTCAGGAACGTGAATTGCAGTGAGACTGATAAAGTGCATATCGCCTCCCTTCCACTCAAGGATGTGGCTAGTGAATGGTGGGAAAGCACTGGTCTAGTTGATCATCCCGAGCTGAATTGGAGCATGTTTAAAGTAAAGATGACTGATCGTTTCTTTTCCCGTGCTATGAGGGAGGAGAAGCACAAGGAATCTATGTACCCTAATACAGATGGGTTAAAGGTGACTGAGCTTGCAGGTAAGTTCAATCACTTGTTGCAATATGTTGGGCCATAGGTGGCAAGCGAAGAACAAAAGATCTGGTACTTCCATGGATGGATGAATCCAAAAATCAAACCTCTAATGGTGCATCACGAATGTTCTACGTTAGAACAATATATGGATGCGGCCTATAAGATAGAGGTCACGCTAGAAGAATCCGCCCAAAAATGGGAGAAGCAAGTTAAAGGAAAGGGTGGGCAACATGACCGCCAGGTTAGTACATTCAAGCGACCAGCGTCGCCTACTAAGTTTGAGAAGTCTGGTCGTGCTAAGACCGAGATGACTCAGTCAGAATCCGCCAGAGGCTCCGGTTGGAGTAGCGGGCTAATTCAATGCCATAACTGTGGTGAAGTTCTGCATAAAAGTATTAACTGTCAAAAGGAAAAGAGGGTATGCTACCATTGTGGAAGGGAATGCCACATAAAAACATACTGTAGAAAGAAGGGTCAAGGACCAACACAGTCTTATCAAGCCTCAAATGTTGGCCATGGACAAAATCCAAAACCAGAGGTATCTGCTCCTGAGCAATCTATGGCTCGTAATAAAAGCAAGGCGCCTATGGAGTCTTCAGGTCAGGGGAAACGATTCTTTGTGATGCGTCAAGCCGACGGGGGATAACCCTGATCGATTAATTGTGCTTTTGTTAAGCATTTCCTTAAGATTAAGGAGTAACGACTTGTGTCGATAATCTCCGTAGTTTTGTAGTCTGTCTGTGCGACTATTTGTCAGTTGCTTTAATATAACGTTCGATTAATAAAGAAGTGTTTCCTCGTTTCGGAAATTACTAAGTTCGCTATTGTTAAAAATCGTTCATAACTAAACCCCATGAGTGCCGGAAACAATATATATCATGTAAGGATAAAGGCTGTCGAACTCATAGGGGAAGAGTATCGTGTGAAAAAAATAGATGTCCGTTCCCTACATGGTTAAACCCAGGGTCGACTCTATTGCTTAAAATCTGAATACATTCCTAAAATTCTTCTTCATTCCTGGAGTTAATGCTCTAAGAGATTAAGAGTTACTTCTCATATATGTACCGTGGACATTGGTTTTGGTAAAAGTATATAAGGGTGGACTAATGCAAAGTCGTAGGTATTATTTTGGGGAAAATCTAATCGAAGTTCGTTTTGAGGTTTCATAAGGAAACGATATGATTAAGTCTTGGATGGATAATAGATTGTGTGAGGAAAATAAGGATCTTAAAGTTAGAAATAAGTTATTAGAGACAGTTAAACAAACTTTTGGGCTATGAGTCAAGTAATGGACGTCTGAGCCAAATCTAATTGGGCCAAATAATTGAAATTGGTAAGTGGTACTTTCAGAGGATAAAGAGTTATGATACTTGGGAAATTACAAGGTGTGATATTGGGATTCAAGATGAGTGAGTCATCTAGAAGACTTATGGACAACTTTTTGGAGGAAATTAAGTGTAAAGCTATCGTGTTGGGAGTAGGCCACTTAAATATGGGGATTACAGTTTAAGGATAAGTTATGTTAATAATTTCGATAAATTAAAGGAATTAGTGAAGAGGATTGTCCATGTGCGCCTAAGGAGTAAGGTAATAAGCTTACTCGTATAAACTATTAAAGGTTCCGATAGAAGTGACTGAGGCAGTCAACAATGAATCATTTTCAGGATGATACCTTAAGGAATTAAGAGTAATATCTCATATGATGCGTCTTGAGGAAATAGGAATAAAAGTGTGGTGATCATGTCTGGAGAAAGTTAAGAAAACTTAAAGGTTTAAGTTATAAAGTGATTAAGGATATTAAGTCCAAGTATTAAGGTTAGTTGTAACCCAATTCCATAAGGTATTCGGCCAAGTTTCGGGGTCGAAACTTTTTTTTTAAGGGAGGGGATAATGTAATATCCCTCATTTATATAAGGATATTTGGGTAATTTTTCCCAAACCTTCGTTCGGTAAAATTTTCGTTTTCAGAGAAGTTAGGATTTTCCGTAACGTTTATAAGATCCGAAATAAATTCCTTTAGTGGTATAAAATACATTCGATGTATTTTCGGGACTTAAAATATTTGTTTGGATACAAACATATAATTTCCGGGGTTAAAACCATACCCATACATGTTCCCGGACAAAAGTGAGCGAAAGAGGCCGAATTTGGCCTTGACCGCGCCCGCGGTCAGGCGCCGCACCCCGCGGTGGCGGTCGTGTGCAGGATGTGCATCACCGGCATGAGTGCCGCATGTCCTTCGTCGTGGCGGTCGCTTGCTCCTTGGCCGGGATGATGCACCTGCTTGCTTGTGTGCTGCTTGCTGGGCTCTATTTAAGGAGGGGATCTGAGGAGAATTTGGAGGACATCAAATCTCTCTCTCTCTCTCTCTCAAATATCTTGTTCCATTGTCGCCGGAAAGCTCAAGCTCTCGTCGGAATTTCGAAGCCTTCGCCGAATCTCTTGTTAGAAGTGGTGGTACACTCAAGGTGGTCATTTGGAAGTGCAAGGAACCCAGAAGTCGGAGCCACCACGAGTCGAGCTTCGTCGTCTTCCCCGGTAAGCCTTTTCCCTTTCGTCGTCTTCGCTGTTGTAGCTCCACCGCACCCGCGGCAGGGCCACCACACCCGCGGTGTGGCTGGGCTCGTGGTGTGGCTTTGGGTGTTGTGGTCTCGATCGAGGCTTCGTTCCTTCGATTTAGTTCGTCTTTCTTTAGATTCGTATATTTGGTTATCGAATCTAACTTAACGTCTCGTTTGGGTCGATCCGTAGGAATCTGTAATCCCAGATCTGTCTCCATTTTGGACCCAGGAATCCGTTGTCTTTGAGCTTCGTTAAGCTTCGTTTAAATCTAAGGCAAGTGACGGTTCACTCTTGCTTAATCATTCCATGTTCTATTAATTATCAATTGTTTTTAATTGTTAATTAAATTGGAGTGAACTGTTGTTTTCGTTTGGGAACTAATTTTATAAATAACGTGATTAAAAGGCGATGTTATAATAGGTTGTATATGTTGCTAGAAACAACGTTATTATACTTGTTAATTACCATGATGGTATTGTTGTGGATTAAATGTAAACTTTAATAATGCTAGAATAGCACAAGTACTCGTAGGAACGATATCCCTTGTAAGGATAGCTGTTTCTTTATAATTCTCTTAAGATCGTGACCCATTTCTTCCTATCCACCGTTAAGGATCTGAAGTGTTAAGCACCTTGCTAGTGTAATTTGGGTGGGCATAATTGTCACCCTGTGTATTAAACTTTCGTTGTTATTCGAAACATTAAACTTTCGTTGTTATTCGAGATATTAAACTTTCGTTGTTATTTGAGACCTTAAACTTTCGTAGTTACTCGAGATAATATTAAAAGCCTTAACATTAATTAAAGTTTTGGAAGTAAATAAGATAAGTACGGTGACGCACATAATTAATATACATTCAGACGAGTAGTGCAGCTAGGCAGTAGTGCAGCTAGGGAAAACTCGTCTTGACTTTGATCAGAGTAAAGTTCTCTCTCTCCAATCTGAATTCGCATTGTGCGGTGAGGTTGGTCGTGAACCGAAACATCAAGTCATTTTAAACGCTTATGAGCAACTATAAACGTTCCCAAACAATTGTCATAATTTCCAGTAAGACTCAATCTTTTGGAGTCTTCCCTTCATACGTTTCCCATAAGGCTCATTTCCTTTGGGAGTCTTCTTTTCAGTGCATATCTTAATAATAAATCATTCCGTGAAAGTTCCGGGTTATATATCGTTCCTTCGGTTATTATTCGAGGAACAATGATAGTAAACGGTTACAATCACTAGAACCATTCTGTTTTCACCCTTGCATAGTCTTTCATTAGACTAACCAACTAGGTTTTATTCCTTGCATGGTTGGCTGGTGTCATCCGTCCTATACGGCACATCAGTGATAGGTTCCCGAAGTCAAAGTAACCCGTTGAAGAAGAAGAGGCTTGCAGACAAAGATTTAAGTGTCAGTGTTTTAAGTTGTTAAGTATTACCTTAATATATCTTTATAACCTAGCCATGTTATAGGTTGATTCTTAAAAGTCTTCCGCTGTGTAATTTATGAGTCTTCCGCTGAAAAGTTTACTTTGTTGTAAAAATGCTACTCTCGTTTGATGAGAGATCTTTTAATAAGAGGTTGAGTTTCTAATCCAGATGTCTTCCGCTGTTTAGTCTTTCATTTAATATGTTTACGTATTTAAGTTTAATTGTTCCGATTAAAGCATGTGGTGACTTTGGACGGTAATGTCTGAGGTCACTAGTGTGTGGCACTACCGGTATAAATCGGGGGTGTTACACAAGATTTAACTGAAAAAAGTGTATGTGGGGAGGGAATAATTACTTACAATAGTGCTCATTTTTATATATATACATAATTATGTTATGATATATTAAAATAAACAAAGAAAAATTAATTACATAAATTACAAAGTAGCCTATAATTATACCTATGTATTTTATATTATTTTATAAACCCTATAATAAAAATCGATCGGATAAGCTAATATATTATATACATATTATATACTAAGGGTGATAAACTAACACTATATGCAAACTATACCTTTGGGCTCATTTAAGCCTTTGATTTTGTCTTTAAAAGTTAGTATTTAATGACAAAAAATGCTTACTTTTAAATATATATATATATAGATATTTGGTTGAAAAGCCCCTCTATTAAAATAATTTTTTGATTTGGAACTAGAGAAAAATGCAAAAATTAGCCATTTAAGTCCCCATTTAAGCCTTTAAATATAAAAAAAGTTCCCATTTAAGTCTCCCATCAGCTATGCTTACTCAGCTCCTGCCATAACAGAATTTTGTTTCATTTAGGAATTCGAAACCATGATTCATCAATTACTTAGCTGAGATTACTATTATACAATGGACTATAATAAGTTTTGTTGTTGTTGGAAATGAACTATAATAAGTTAAATCATATGTCTGACTATGTAACTATATGCATAAAATATATGTAATATTCCCTAGTTTATACTCGTAACCGTTCCCAATATATATAATACGGAGTATTATCATTATTATGAAAATGATTTTAAGCTTAAACTTGCATTGGCATAATTAATTGTAAACTCTAGAAAACATACAAACTGAAATTCGTTTCCAGACTCTCCGCTCTCCCTATATAAATATTTATTCATTCATACTCTTTAATTTGTTTTTCGCTCTGTCAATCCTCCCAATCCCAAATAACACAATTTTCTTCTATTCAGTAAGCCTACGATTGACAAAATGAAAGAGATAGCAGTAGCTACCTACATACCTGGGCCATGGAGTACAAAAATGGCAAAAAAAAATCTCTCTAGCTCCCAAAATATCTCAAGGGCCAAGGCCCATCCATTTTAAGATTGACATTTGTTTGCCGTCATAGAAGAGTCTAACCACTCTTATCTGTATAAAGAACAATAAAATAAGCACTCATTCATATAATTAAACAAAATTGTTGGTGTATAACGGATTAAGTTGCCTCTAATTCACCGGGCCAACATCGCCTAACCTTTCCCTGCCAACATATACTCTACAGAGCACAAATTGGTTCTTTATACCCAGCAATTAGATCATGCCCGTGACATGAGTGCTAGAAACTTTTATTTCAAAAAACCTTTTTTTCTAGGAACTTCGTGCATTGTTCATGTGCAACCATACCAAAAAAAACCATGGTTTTCTAACTTTCTTCTTATAGCAATAGAACCTGGAGCTTTCTCATGCAAGGAAACAGTACAACGACCTGAAGAGGACAAGAAGAAACAAAACAGGA
Source organism: Rheum nobile (assembly GCA_027886185.1). NCBI lineage: Eukaryota > Viridiplantae > Streptophyta > Magnoliopsida > Caryophyllales > Polygonaceae > Rheum > Rheum nobile. The sequence continues at coordinate 1,377,013 of WOAB01000717.1, read as the reverse complement.
GCGTATACATCAACAAAATAGTGAAATCATGATATATAATGTGGCAAAGATTAAATAAAGCGGCTAAATCTAATAAGGTTTCTAAAGTTGATATTTTAAGCCAACTATGCTTATTGTGGCCTCTAAAATGATTTGCAGTGATTTATGAGCAAGTCCCAGGATGTTGGGGGTATCAATAGCAGTAAACACTACCTTTTACATTACCTAATTGCAATTTTCCTCAATGGCGACTTGCCTTTCTCTGCGTTGGCATTACTTTGGTTTCTTACGCATACCCATCCGTGCTTTTGCATATCTGTAGTTGGTTAACGAAAAATATTCCCAAAAAGAACAAAACCAAAAGGAATAAAATAGCCCACGAAGTTTAGTTTGGGAGGCAGGGGAGTGGTAGTCTTAAAAGGGTACTCTATGCGCATTCCCTCACTAGCAGAAGAATACAGAATTGCACCTTGCAGTTGATATAGAGCTTCAATTGAGCAGGTGGTATCCTGAGGCAAAGAAGCATGCTTGAGCAAGAATGCTAGCGTAATATTTCATCCAGATTTAATCTACATGATAGCACTTAGAGTGGCACTTTTTAAATTTAGGCAAAGAGAAGCACACTTCACAGAATGTAGAACCTCAAAGTCAACAAATGCGAGAGGAGTTCCATGATTGCTTTGCACTTTTTACTTTATGAACCCACGACATCTGAGTAAGGGCACAAATTCAGTATACCATACAAACAAAGCAGAAGCAAAAATGCTACCCGCAAGGAGTTTAAAAAGTAATGTTGAATGAGTACCTTGAAAATACTTGAATTAGCTCCTTCTCTTTATAGTGTGGTCCTAGATTAGCCACAAAACGTGTTGGGCATGGCGAAGTGTTTTGAGAAGCCTAGGTGACCAAATTGCAGGCATGTAATATAAGGTCAGACATACATAAAATCCTGTATTTTTCTTTTGTTCCAGGAGGTAACATCTAATTTTAGTACTCTAATGAACATTTTCAATTTCATTAAACTATTCAACAATTCATCTCTTGAGTGACCAACATACATATTTTTCCTAATATGATGAACCTTTAGAACAATAACACATATAAGATGAGAGCAACAATAGTAACACAAATTGTAAGTAATGTCACATTATACAAATGAAGAAGAAAAAAACTTGTAATGAAGGGAGGAAGAGTTTATTAACCAAAGGATCAGCTTTCCCAGCAATTTCATCATCAATGGAGGTATAATGATCATCTCTAAGCTCCTCATCGTCGCTCGAATTCGGGCATTGCGTATTTCTCGCAGTATTATGCAATGAATATTTACATAGAGATGCAAATGAGAACATTAATTTTGTAATTTCAAAGGAATGTGAAATTCAGATGTTGAACAAATTGCTTGGGCAGAGACGATCACAACCGAATTCATGAGAATAAGAGAATTTATTGGTGTCTATCAAACTTTTGAGCAGAGAAACGACGCCATAGATACTACATTTGCACGTCTTCCGAGAATCAAATTGATCATCGCAACTGATCGATTCGGAAACATACTGGAGAAGAATCGACCGATCGAGGACAGAGATTAATTATTGAATTTCGATTTGAATCGATTGAGCAGAAATTGAGTAGAGCAGGGGAGGAAATTAGGATCAATTGATGATGGATCCGAAGAAAGTGGTGAAGATGCTGTGGGGGAAGAGCGAGAAGCGGACCCCAACGTGAAGAATCCACTTTTGAGATTCTCACAGGAGGAAGAAGTAGCATCGATGGCGTGAGCGGAGATAATTGATATTTGCTTGCGGTATTTATATACAGATTAATGGAGGTAATTGCAAGTTTTTGACAACCTCTTCATGTTGGTGTAGATGAAAGGACTGGCCTATTCATCGCCTCTCATAACTGCAGGAATTTCTAACATCTTCAGCGTAAGTTGATAGAGGCAATGTAGCTTTTAACCTATTTGTGGTTGTGTAATATCACCAGCCTTTGGCCCATTTATGCAGCCTAGAAAGTCCTTTAGGCCCATTTAAGCTGTTTTAGCTAGCATTGAATGACAAGAAAGTCAACTTTCAAGTATAGATAGATAATTATAAACGCCCGTGTTATATCTTACGTGTATAGAGTAAGGTTCAAGTGTATAATGATCTTAGGGTGTAAAGTGAAGAGTAATTAGGGTCATTAGATCTAATAGATAGATGGATAAGATTGAAGTGGTAAAATTATAAATAGTATTATTTTCATAATATTTTTTCGAAATTAATATATTTTTTTTTAAAATGATTTTTTTTTGAATTTTTTTTCCCGAATTTCTTTTTTTCAAAAATTATTTTTTTCCAAAATATTTTTTCAAAAGTTATTCTTTTCGTTTTTTTTCAAAAAATATTTTACTTAATTGTATTGTATATCAAGTGCATAAATAAACATCAAAAGTGTATTTATAATGAATATAAAGTACATATATAAGCATATTTTTAATGGTCACATAGAGTGCATCTTTAACAGGATAAAGTGTATAATGTAATATGTAAATGTGCATATTTAACATATATATTAAAAGTGCACATTATAAATAGTGTATTTTAATATGTTAAAAGGGCATATGTTAGTATGTTAAAGTGCATACTTAATATGTTAAAAAATGCATATATAATTTTGTTAAAATGGATGCTCAATATTCCAAATAAAGTGCATGCATGTGTAAGTATATTAAAGTGCATGTTTAGTAATCTAAAGTTAAGTACATATGTAAATATATTAAAGTAAATGAATAATATGTTAAAGTGCATGATTAAAATGCTAAAGTGTATGATATTAATTTTTTAAGGAAAATATTCGTGAAAAAATAAGAAAATATTTTTTAAGGAAAAAATATTGAAAAAAAAAATCAAAAAATAAATATTTTTCAAAAAATAAATATTTTTTGATTTTTTTCAAAAATTAAAAAAAAATTAAAATTAAAAATTAAAATTGATTATATTTATAAGTTTGCCGCTCTATGTATTTTATTTAACTCTCAATTCCTACAATCTAATAACTAAGATTAGTCCTCATTTTAAACCCTAAACACTCTCCTCAATTAATCCTTATTCTACGTGTATGTATATCCCGTAAAATTTATTTATAATTTCTAAAAAAAAATTGTGACACGCCCGGATTATAATCTATCCCCAATTAGCCGTATTGAGTGGCTAGGTAGAACATTTCCATCTTCAATCCTTCTCCTTCGATGGAAGCTGCCCTAGCTACCGCACCGAGCGCTAGCACCACCCTCTCCGCCTCTTTGCTGGTGTCGTCCTTTGTTCTTCAGTTGCGCCGGCCTATCCGCCTCTCAACTGGTGTCGTCTTTGCTGCTCTGTTGCCCTAGCCCCTTATTTCTTACCTTTATTCGCTTTACCTAACCCTAGCCGTGTTGATACTCGCAATTGGCCTCGTTGTCACCTCTTCTTCTTCAGGTACTTGATTTCTCCCTGATTTGTTGATTTCACATTTCTTGTGTTGGTTGTGTTCGTTTTCCATGTTGAGTTTGTGACTCGTTTAAAGGTGGGTCTGATTTACTTGGCGATGTTATTGCATGATTAGGAATTATAATTTTGCTAAGTTGTGTTTGCTTTCAATCCTGAGTTTTATTTGTCTGATGCTGCAGAAGTTTTGGTAATGTGTTAAACTGTTAATTGCTTCAGCTGTGGCATTATATGGCGTCAAATTTGTCTATGAGATTAGTCATTTGCTTCATGATAACATAAGACAGTACTTTGTTCATGATTTTTTCCCCTTAGTTTCACTCTTGGCAATAATATGGTGTTGAAGTTGTCAGTATCTTTCTTGATTTAGGTCCTCTTGGACATATGCATTATCATCCTAGGCCACCTCCTGTTTATGTTCGGGCACCTTTTCCACATTGGATTGCACCACAACTGGTAAATCCCTGGGCTTGTAGTCCACCACTAGAAATTCTAGCTTTGAGGGAGGCGATAGTCAACCAGATTGAGTACTACTTCATGTATTTTAGTACTATTTTATTATTTTTTAGGGGGTTAGGATTGAATTGAGACCGGCTGCCTCTAGTGGGGCTTGAGACTGCAAAAAACTGATCTATCATTGTAGTCTATAGGCCACATCTGAAGCTAAGAGTAGATATATCCAAAACCACATTTACTAGTAACTTGTAAATTAGGAACTAAGCCCATTAGGGGCAGAGGATCTAAACCATCGACTAATGTAATGTACATTATGAAGCCCTCAGGTTTTAGTGCTTATTTGTGAGATCTTGAGCTTTCAAAATTGGTAAGCAGTAGGTATTGGAGTTACATTCAATGGCGGACGAGTTCACTACCGAATGCAGTCGAGCGGAGCAGTATCTTGACATTTGAGAGGGCAATCCTTCTCGACAAGTATAAATTGCAGGATTTGGTGCCTTGGCTTCAACCCACACAACCTCTAGAGATGAAGTAGTCAGACGAAGGTTTGATTCTGAAAGAACCTCTCAACTTTCCATGTTTCTTTCTCTGCCTCAGAATAGTTGCATCTTTTCCTCAACCTTTATGCCAACACAAGGGCCATAAAAGGAACGGCTTATTTTAGTGACTAAAATTTAGTCATTAGTAGTGTGGTGATATCAGTCAGCATTCATTATGCAATCAAGTGTTCCTTATAAAGGCTATGAACCTCCAGATACGAACCTGCATTTAATCTCAAGCTTTCTAGCTGTCGCTTTTTAACTTTCCCTGGATTCGACATGGGTGGAGTTAGTTATCAGTATGATATGTTCCTGCTACATACTCCCTATTTGATTTGATGTGTCCTTTCCAGATGAAGCATGGGTTTACATAAATTTTCAAACGAACATTGGTCACCCCCAGCTAGAGGCTTCTGGTGAAAAAGAAAGGTCAGCTTTGTAATTATGATGCTCTATTTATTGTCGTATGTGCAAGTTAAATGTCATTTAAACTTAAATCTCTCTAGCTACTTGATGTGACCTTGTCCGATGGAAATACCACGATTCGCTGTCAAGGATCGATTGAACGCGTATTGGGGCGCAGGCAACTCTTCGGAAATGATAGATTGGCGGAAGCAAGGAGAAGATGGACTGTGGAGTGGTCGGAATGATGACCGGCGGTTGGGGGTGACCGGCGGCGGCTGGTGGTGATGCGGCGGAAGTGGTGGTGGTGGTGCGGTGGCGACGAAGGAGGCTGCGGAATGAGGAGTGGAGGGGGCGGCGGCAGCCCTAGGGTTTATGTTTGGGGAGAGACGAGAACTAGGGTTAGTTCTTGTCTCGGGATTGCGGATAGTGATGGATAGATGTGGGTAACCGAGTTAACGCGTCAGGATAATTCACTAGAAACGCGTTAACGGAATCGATGCGCCAGGATAGTTCGACTAGGAACGCAAGGATTGTTGACGTCAGGGCCCGAGTTTGCAGGAGATTACTCGACTGGAAAACAAGTTCTGATCCTACAGCGACGCGTCGGGAAAGAAGTCCATCCAATTCTCAATACGACGCACATGTTGCAGGCTTGGCGGCAACTCGGCATGCATGAAATCCACAAATTCTTGCAAAACAGACAAAATTACAGGCGGAAGGGCGGGCTCTGTCGTAGTAGTGGCACAAAGGCGATGAATAAGAAGGAAACAAACAAACTTGCCTTGAAGTGCCGGAGTGAAGTCCCTGCGTTTTGCCAGAAGAACTCTGTGTTCACAGGTGTCCCGCAAGGTAGATGCACAAGCAGCTGTAGATGCAGACGACCTTCTAGAAGACACAGAAGGCGAAGGACAGGAAGCTGACTCGGCCGAGTTGCGGGCGTTTTTCCCGACTCGGTCCATAACTCGGTCGGGTGTCAGACCGAGTTGTATCCAGGTGTGCTGACCCGGCCTAGAACTCGGCCGAGTTTCTGGCCGAGTTTCCCCCAGGTGACACAACTCGGTCGGTGACCCGGCCGAGTTGTCGCCCGAGTTTTCCCTCAGGTGTCTCAACGCGGTCGGTGACGCGGCCGAGTTGTCGTCTGGCGTTCTCCGGGGTTGGTTTATGCGTAGGCGGAGTTCTGGCGGCCTCAATGGCCTTCTGGCGTTGTCGCTCAGTCTGATCCTGTAAAATTTCCTGTGGACTCATGGGTAAGAGAGTCCCGCGCTTCCCGTGATCATTGAACATGTAAGTGTTCAAATACCCGTCGTGAAGTACGCGATGATCATATAACCATGGACATCCCAGAAGCAAGTGATTAGCGTCCATGGCGATAACATTACAAATCACAGTATTTCTATAAAGACCAATAGAAAATGAAATAAGACACTGCTGTGATATGGTGTTACCTGAACTGTCTGAGATCAACTGTAGACCATAGGGAGTGGGGTGAGGAGTCGTCGGAAGGTTGCAGTAGCGGACAACCTTCTCATTAATTATGTGGCAGCAAGAGCCCCCCCATTAATGATCACGCTCAGCGAAGCATTCTGAAGCTTTGCTCGGACATGAAACAAATTCTCCTGTTGCTCAGTAAGGGCGCCCTCCTTGACGCTCAGCACGCGTTTAGAGAGCAAGGCAAGGTGATATGCCTGATCATCATGGTGATCGGCAGTGCCGACCACACAGCCATCAGCATCGGCTGTATACACAGCGGCAGGAGCCGTCTCGACGACGTCATCCTCGTCATCGTAACTCTCATAACCTACAGATTGGGTGGAGAAGAGGACCTTCTTTGCATTTGGACAATTCATTTGGTAATGTCCTCGTCCTCCACACCTAAAACACTCCACATCTCTTGCTCGGTCAGAACGAGCGGGATCTGTAGATGGCGGCTGCGGGTGGCGAACATGAGCAGGCGGGGCTGCTCTCGGTGCCGCTGCAGTAGACGCATTACCTGTGTATCTCCGGTCCTGTCTATGTGCACTAGATGGAGGAGTAGAGTCAGTGCCTGAAACCGAAAGAAAAGGTCCAGAACCATACCTGGAAGATGTTGTGGACTGCCATGGTCTCTGCCTCTGACGCTGGTGCTGAAGGTAGAGCTTCTGCGCAATGTGCACAACATTGTTGAGGTCCCGAATGGGCAGGACGTCAACCTGATCCTGGATAGGCTGGTTAAGCCCAGTGATAAACCTGGTCCGCAGGGTACCCGGAGCAACACTAGCGCCAGCCTTGAAGTATATGTCCTCCAAGCGGGCGAATAACTCCTGAGGTGAATCTGTGCCCTGTCGCGCACGAGCGATCTCGGTCCGCATCTGCTCCTTGTAAGTGGAAGGCACATACTTTCGAGTCATGATGTGCACGAGCTGATGTCACTCAGTAATAGGTGTCCAACCCATCCGGTAATGCTACTGTGTGATACGTTGTCACCAAGTCTGTGCAACGTCCTCAAAATGTAGAGTCACGAGATTGACCTTCTCATGCTCAGGGACAGTCAAATGGCGCAACACGTGTTCTGTGTTCTGCACCCACTCAAGAAAGACAGAAGGATCATATAAACCATGAAATTTCTTAATTTTTACCTTTACGTCTCGGCGGTGTACTGGTGGATGTGCCTGGCGGTCAGGAAACCTAGCTGGATGAACCGCCAAGGGCTCGAAGTGACGAGCACCATGTCGCTGCGTTGGGGCGCAACACCGAGGCGCTGAGGCTGTCGTGGCTGTTGATGGCGCCCGGGCTGGACAACATTCCAATAAGCCTCCTGATTCTGAGGCAGGCGAGGAGGTGGAACGTAGCTGGTAGAGTGGTGTTGCAGCTCAGGGGGGTCCTGTAGGGGTGGGTGGAAGCCATCAACATACCCAAACTGACCCTCATCCTCCTCAAGGTCGTACTCATCGAACTCATCCTCCTCATCAGAATAAAGAGGAGTCCACACACTCTGGTGATCCTGGTAAGCATCAATGTCAAACGGCACAGAAGTGGATTGCCGTTGACGCTGTCGCTGATGCAGACGAGAACCAGTCTGCTGGTGGTGGGGCGATCGGTGGTAGGCTGTAATGGTGAGCGTCCTTGCCGTTGCATACCACTGGAGTGAACCTGATCGTCCTCGTGTTCCTCTTGGGAACTCTCGTCATCGGCCTCAACAGCTGCAGGGTTCTCTTCCCGGATCACAACCGGCGCATATCGACGTTGTCGATGACGCTGTTGATCCACAATACTTCCTCTCTACGAGTCCAGGTGTTTCAGCTGCCATGCATCCGATGTGAAAGGAAGCATGACAGCTTTACCCTTGGCCTTTTCCAGGGTTAGGGCGCCTAACCCATTTTCCTGTGGTTGATCCGGAGCAGAAGCAATCGTAGGGACTGTCGTCGATTGTTGGCGAGCGACGATATCTGTCATCTGACGCTGGAGTTCGGCGAATTGTGCGGCCAATGCTTGGTTGGCAGCATGCATCTTTCGGAGCTGTTTTTGTTCAGCAGTCTCTGTTCCCGTCTCGTGAGATATATCACCGCCTGACATGGTACCTGACAGCGAGAAATGACAAACCACATGATCAAAGCGAACAACAACAGCAACAGAGGATCAACAAAAAGGTAAGTAGAACCGAACTCAACAAACAATCACTCGGGTAACTAATCTGGCTGGCCGTGTGGGCGGTTACGAGCAGGCTCAAGGCAACTCACATAACAATCAACAAAATCAAGGCAATGCTCAACAAAGACAATGTCGAAAGTAGATATGCAAGGATATAAGCACAGAAGTAAGCACAACACAGTCAACCAAAATATGCAACCCAGACAGTGAGAGATAGAGAAGATGGTAAATGAATCACTGCGATAACGGGGTTGAAGGTGTCGAAATCAAGACCGGGTTCTCCCTTCGTGCTGCGTAGAGACGCATTTGTCTTATTTTGGCTTCTGTGGTCTCGAATGTTTTTTTAATTTTTTTTTTCAGTCTGCGAACAGCCCAGATTTTTTTTTTGATTCTGGGGCTGTTGCTACTACAGAAGCAGAAACTTCAGCAAACAAAACACAGAAAAAAATTAGCAGCACAAGAACATCACATATATGTTGGAAACGCACTAGAAGTTGAGCAAATTCAGCAAACGCACAAGCAAAACTGAATTCTGTGCACAAAAATTCAGCAAACGCAGCACAGAAAATAAAAAAATACAGTGGTTCAAATGGGAAGAGAAGGAGGTTGCGAATATGTAGATTTGTGGCGCCCACAAGGCAAACGAAGTCGCAAACGAACTATCTAAGCCTATATACAAGCGGATCTACTAGAAACACAATAAAAAACCAAGCAAAAACACCAGAAAATTGCAGAATATTGGTGAGCAGTGGTTCGGCTATGCAGGAAGAAAAAAAATTGCTTTTTTTGTGTTCGTATTTTGGTCTTTTGAGGGGTCAAACGATGTCCGTTTTGGGCGAATTTTATATGCCCGGACTCGTCTCGAGATGCTCTACAGGAATATGGAAGAAAATTACGGAAAGGAAAAAAAAATTGGACGAAATCTGGGTAGAAAAGTTCGTCGTTTTATTTTGATGCAGAAATGGATTTACGAAAACGAATGAGTGATTGAAGGAAGAGTTGGAACGACTTACGCGATTCGAAGGCTCTGATGCCAGTTGATGTGACCTTGTCCGATGGAAAGACCACGATTCGCTGTCAAGGATCGATTGAACGCGTATTGGGACGCAGGCAACTCTTCGAAAATGATAGATTGGCGGAAGCAAGGAGAATATGGACTGTGGGGTGGTCGGAATGATGACCGGCGGCTGGGGGTGACCGGCGGCGGCCGGTGGTGATGCGGCGGAAGTGGTGGTGGTGGTGGTGGTGCGGTGGCGACGAAGGAGGCAGCGGAATGAGGAGTGGAGGGGGCGGCGACAGCCCTAGGGTTTTTGTTTGGGGAGAGACGAGAACTAGGGTTAGTTCTTGTCTCGGGATTACGGATAGTGATGGATAGATGTGGGTAACCGAGTTAACGCGCCAAGATAATTCACTAGAAACGCGTTAACGGAATCGATGCGCCAGGATAGTTCGACTAGGAACGCAAGGATTGTTGACGTCAGGGCCCGGGTTTGCAGGAGATTACTCGATTGGAAAACAAGCTCTATTTCGACGTAGTTGAAAATGAAGACAAAAGAGAGTATTTATACTAGAGAGTTGACCTAATGGGCCAAACTCTGTAGTTATTAATTCTGGCGGCCCATTTAACATAAATGGCAACCACCCAGAAATAGCAGCTACTAAAAATAGAAATACTGTTCATAAAACATGCTAAGCAATTAATGTATCGATCGTACTGGATGTAACTGTAGGGGAGTCTCAAGGCGGATGTGACAAAGACGACATGGTCACATCACTACTGCACCTATTTCATGGATAATGTATACACTTTTGATTGTTGTTGTGTAATTGATCTCTCTATGCAAAGGAACAAGAACAAAGTCTACACTTGTAAATTTTCAGGTATTTTACACTCTGAAGTTCATTTTGCTAATGTGGTTTTTGCAGTCTCAAGGCCCACTAGCAACGTTGATTTCCTTTTTCAGTTATATCACCCTACCCTCCTAAAAAATAATAAAATAGTACTAATGACAGGTTTCATGTATATGCAGGTTGATGTTTCATACATTTGCAAAATTAGTGTATGACTGTATGTGTGGGTTAGAAGATATTAAAAAAGCTAAGGTTTGTACTTCTTTTTCTTTTTGTATCAAACCTTAAAATTTCAACAGATGTGGTTTGAGACATTTGTTAAATAGACCAACTATTACTCTTTGCCATTTATGTATAACTTCCAAATAGTTTATGCTCCACCTAAGAAATTAGCTTATGATGCAAACTCTGAACCAGAATTTACTAGCATTGAATCAGTTTGTCGCACATGAATGGTAGGTGTTTCTTATTCCTTTTTTTAAATATTTTAAGTTCGAGTCATTTGGTGTCTCTTCTCACTATATTTGTTTGATCCTGCAGCTCAAATATCCATCAGCTCTTGCATCATTTGAACAAATAACTGAATTTGGACAAGGAAAGAAAAACTGGCTCTTTTTCAGGATTATGATGGAACACTCTCACCTATTGTTGACAATCCAGAATATGCTTTCATGTGTGACGATGTAAGAATTTTTTGTTTGAAATTGTGTTACTAAACACACATTCTGATTATATACTATTTGACATCTCTGTTTCTGATATGCTAATTTAAGTTTGTTGACTTATTCTCATATGCGTATGGCCGTTAGAGATGTTGCAAAATGCTTTCCTATTGCTATAATTAGTGGAAGAAGTCGTGACAAGGTAAACAACGTGCTTGGAATTGTGTAGTTATATTTGTGATTTCGATATATTTTGGTTTGCAAGCACTCAATCAACCTTCTGTATGTTACGTATAATCATTCTTGGTCTGGACTTCCCATTTATGCAGGTTTATGAGTTTGTAGGACTAACTGAACTCTACTACGCTGGAAGTCATGGAATTGATATCATGAGTCCTGCAAGACATGGTGTCTCTGATGGTCATCCTAACTGTATCAAATCCACTAACAAGCAGGTAAGGATACATGCTAATTAACTTGACTTGATCTTTGATTGCCACAAACATCTCTTCTAAGAGAAAACAGTTAGAAGTTGAAATAATATGATGTCCTTTTTGGATTGTGTAGGGCAAAGAAGATATCTTATTCCAGCCTGCAAGTGACTTTTTGCCTATGATTGAAGACTTATTAGCACATTCCTTTCCAATGGAAGCAATGTAATTTACGATTGGATTGTATCGTAGAGTCTACTTAATTTAGTGTTTGTTATATTGATGTTGAGAAAGTTTTTGACATCATTGATTAAGGCTACTAAGAGCACCTTTATTAGGAGGCTTATTGAGGGCTTATTGAATTTTTTGGATTAAAAAATTCAAAGTTTCCAATAAGCCTTCCTTTGGCAAAATTTAAGGGGTCCGGTTTCGGTGAGGACGGTGTTTCATGATAGGATTGAGGATGTATGAGAGAAGAGGGAAAAACAAAAAAAAACGGAGAGAACAGTGGCGGAGGCGCGCGCCCTTATAGGGGAAAGCTTCAATTCGGCCTTGCAGTACAATTGTCAAATTTTTTGCGTATAATTCGCGAATAATTCGACAAATTTTTTTTCCAAGTCAAAATTTTTTCCAGAAAAATCGATTTTGTGTGCATATCATATAACGTGTGTGTGCATATCAGATGCACTGTTGTGTGCATATGTAACTATGTGTGTGTGTATATGGTTTCTGAAATTGTGAATGCCTTTAACGTAGTGTTTATGCTTAGAGGACTTGTGTGCACATCAAATAACCTGTGTGTGCACATCAATTATACTGCTGTGTGTATACTCCGTGTGTTCATATGGTCTCGGGTCGTGTGCATACCCGAAAACAAGTGTTGGTATGCATACATGTGTGTGCATACCAAATAACTTGTCGTGTGCACATCCATTATACTATCGTGTGCAGACCCCGTGTGTGCATATGGTCTCAAGTCATGTGCATACATGAAAACAAGTGTTGATGCACACAAACCATGTGTGCATACCAATTACCAAATAACCTGTCGTGTGCACATCCATTATACTATCGTGTGCATACCTCATGTGTGCATATGGTCTCAAGTGTTGATGCACACAAATCATGTATGCATACCTCGTGTGTGCATATGGTCTCAAGTGTTAATGTACACAAACCATGTGTGCATATCAAATACTCGTTATGTGCATGTCAAATAGACTATTGTGTGCATATCATCCACCTTGTTGTGTGCATATCCACTACGTGCGTGTGTATCAAATATAAGCCCAAGAATCATGTGTTCATACCGCAGAAATCATGTGTTCATACCCAGGAAATCATCCACCTTGTTGGTTATATGTGCACACACACTTTTTTGCGTATGCACACAGATGTGTATTTGATATGCACACATGTCTCTAGCATTAACAACTGTTCCTAGACATGCACACATTCTGAAAATCACATGCACACACCGAGCCTAACATATGCACACAACAGTGTATTTCATATGAACACAAAATCGATTTTTTTTGCAAAAATTTGAATTTTTGAAAAATATTTTCCGAAAAATTCGGCAAAAATTTATGAATAATTCGGCCGGGCCGAATTTTTGGACGCGCTTGGTGGATCCTGAGTCTTGACACGGGGAGCTGTCCTCATTTGAACTTTTCCCAAATTTAAGCCCCTCAAGCCGAGCTTATTGTGAGGGCTTAGAGCATGTTTAATGGAGTCTTTTAGAAATGGTCTTTTAGGGGGTTTTTAGGGAAATTATTTGCTAAAAGACCCATGGTGTATTGGAGGCTTTTATTGGGGGCTTTTAGGAGAGACTTTTATGTTTAGTTTAAATTATAATTATAATTATATTATTTTTTTATTTTATTTGCTAACGAAATTAAATTGATATTTATTTTATTTTAAAACACCAATACTAAAATAAAATGATTTATTTTCACTTAATGATACCTATAATACAAAAAAAAAATTAATATTAACCAAATATATACAAAATGGATGTCTATGAATAGAGAAAAATATAATTAGATTTATGGTATTTTTTTTATTTTTTTTTAAGCAGCCAATTTTTAAATATATGATTTTAAAAAATAAATAACGGACGGCCAATAATAAATCATGGCCGTCCGTTGATTGCCACGTGGCGTGCATCAGCGCGCGCCAATCAGAGAGCGTCACGTGGCACTCTGATGCCAAAAAAATGAGCATGGGACGGTCCATTTTTTTACCCTAAATTTGGACCCTTCATGGGTCTTTTACCCCAATTTGAATATTTTAACCCAAAAAATCTAAAAGACCCACTTATGGGACCCGGATAAAAATGCCCTTATACTAAGCAGTGCCACGTGGTGCCTTTTTTACTGGGCCGCGTTCGCACGCCCAGATGGCGCCATGTGGCGCGCGATCGGACGGTTATGATTTTTTTTCTGGCCGTCCGTTTTTTTAATTTTAAAAATAGAATATTTTTATTTTCTTACATTAAAAAAATAAAAAATTTACTATAACTCTAATTGTATTTTTCTTTATCCATAGACACCCATTATGGTTATGTTTCTTATGTTTTTGAAATTTTTTATTGTATTTTGTATATTATTAATTGAAAACAAATAATTTTAATATTATTTATGGTGGTTTAAAATATAAATATACATTAATTTTAATATTATTTATGTAATAACTAAAATATAAATATACACTAATTTAATTTAATTCATGTATGAATTAATTTAAATTAAAATAAAGTATATTTAATAAATTTATATTTTTTTATTCTTTATAATTTAATATAAATAGTATATTAATATTTAATATAAAGAATATATTGGTAATTTGGTATAAATGAAGGGGTATAATTATAATTTAATATACTCTAATAAGTCCTTCTCTCACTAAAGTTAAAGAAATGAGTGAGGCTTATTGGCAAAAAGTCTCCAATAAGCCCATGCACTAAAGATACTCTAAGACATTAAGGGAGCAATAGTAGAGAATAACAAGTTTTGTCTCTCTGTACATTATTGTAATGTAGATGAAAAAGTGAAATTTCTAAAATCAGATCATGTAGATGTCCGTTTGTAAAATGTTGTATGTGGTCAATTTTTTCCAGTTGATTGAACATTCCAGGACTCCAAGAATAATTTGGGATCTTGTCACTGATATACTCGAGGGATATCCACAAATACGGGTTATATTTGAAGCTAGGTATATTTTTGGTTAGGTTAAATAATCCGGATATGTACCTAACTGGTGTATTTGACCATTTAAATAACCCGGATATATATGTTTGGGAATCAAATTGTTGGGCCCGGAAGCGCAAATTCGAGGCCAACTAGGAATAACGACAATTCTGCTGACAATCAAATGACACCCAGAAACAACGACAAACACAGAAACTCAAGATAACCAGATCACAGACAAACTCAAGCAACAGAATAATCACAATAACCAACACATGAATTTAACGTGGGAAAACCCTCAATTACGAGAGGGAAAAAAAATCCACGACCGGCCAACCAAGACAATCAATCCACTAATCAACAAATCAATACAAGCGTTTAGCAATACAAGTCTCACACACAGGAAACAAACATGGAGATCATAAACACCCATCTAAATACAACCCGATCTAGAAAGGATTCCTCTCCAACTAACTAAACGCCTTGCTCATGAGACTAGGAATTCCAAAGAGAGATGAACTTACCAAACCCTTGTTGGTAACGAGCAATCTGGAACCGAGAGACAATCTCCAAGACTAAGGAAATGCAAAACTAGCTACTTTCTTCACCTTTCTCTTTCTCTCTTCTTAAAGCTCTCTCTTTTCTCTCTCTTTTTCTTTCTTTGGCTGGCTGCCCACTCCAAGAAGCACCCTTGCTTCTTCAATTCTCGGTGGTGGCTGCTGATGCACACCCCACTTTTCATTTCCTTCCAATCTTGCAAATACCTAGCAAGATTTGTTTGAGCTGGACTAATTGGGCCCATTGGCCCAACAATCTCCCCCTCCAGCCCAAGGGAAAGACGTCGTCATCCTGGCCTCACCTGCATCCGAGTCTCATCCCGCCATCGTGGTGCGGAATCGATGCTCGCCAGATATCATCATCACCACCATGTAGCTCCCCCTCCTCCGTAACTCTCTCGTACACTGAGGTAGGATATCAGGTGGACTCATACTCCTCTCTCTCTGACCTCCTGGAAGTTTCTTCAATCTGTGTTGGCTCCCCCTGCTCAGATCCCTCATCAGTCTCAGCACCTGACGAACACTCCTCTGGCATGGGTATCTCATCAACACCATCCTCTGAAGTAAACTCCACACTTGTGCCATCCTTTTCTGACGTCTCAGAAGATCCGCTGAATCTTGTCTGCTTCACAGTCAAACTACCATCACAAGTGCTCAAGGTCACACCGGCAATAGATTTGAGAGACTTCTTTGCTTGAACCTGCAGCCTCATCTCACTCAAGCATGCCGACTGCCTATGCATCCAATCAAGTGAAGTATCATCTCGAGCTCCACTCAAGCCTTCCTTGATATCCCACATCTGAGTCCGATATAAGGTGTCTTTCAAGCTACCCCTTGCAATCACCATGGAACCTTTGACGAGTTTTCACTTCTTATCACCAAAGAAGTTCTTGTAGCCCTCCTTATCCAAAACATTTAGAGAAATCAGATTCATCAGCAGATCCGGTATGTGGCACACATTCTTCAATGTCAACGTGCAACCAATGTATGTCTTCACACAGACATCACCCATACCAACCACCTCTACATGGCTGGCGTTCCTCATCTTCACCGTGCTAAAGACTCCTGCTCTGTACGTAGTGAATGCTTCCTTCCTTGATGTACAGTGGTAAGACGAACCAGAGTCAACAACCCACTCTACACAAGTATCTGGCTCACAACTCTGAGCCTGAACGCAAGAGAGAACAACCAATGCATCCTCATCACCATGCACAGTTGCAGTGGTGTTTTCATAATTTTCCTTCTGATTTTTCTCCTTCCAATGCTTACAGTTCCTCTTGATATGCCCTTCTTTGCCACAGAAGTAACAAGCATAGCTCCCCTTGGTCTGCGATCTACCTCTCGATCTACTCCTTGAATCTGTCACCAAAGCCTGTGACGTATCCGTGCCCATATCCTTCCTCCTAGTCTCCTCATTGTAGAGACTATCCTTCACTACAGATAAAGACACAACACCACTCGGAGCAGAATTGTTGATCGATACCACCAGAGTTTCCCAACTGTCAGGCAAAGAACTCAAGAGCAATAGAGCTTGTAACTCATCATCAAGGACCAACTTCATGGTGTTCAACTGATTCACCAATTCCTGAAACTCACTCAGATGCTCTGCAATAGGCTTTCCGTCTCTGTACTTGAGATTCACCAGCTTTCTAATCACAAAAGCTTTACTCTGGGCTGACTTCCTCTCATACATATCTTCCAATTTTTTCCACAACACCTGTGCATCCGTCTCGTTGCTAATATGGTGATAAACACAGTTATCCACCTATTGTCTGATGGTTCCAATAGTCTTTCTGTGCAGCTTCTTCCAGTCACTCTCAGATGTCTCAGTCGACCCTTTTGATCCCAACTCAACCGGATCATACAAGTCCCTGCAGTACAATAAATCTTCCATCCGCGACTTCCAAATCGAATAATTTGAAGCCGTCAACTTGATCATTGTGCCCGCAAAGTCTTCAACTTTCATTGTCATCTCCACTCCTAATGTCCACAATCTCAACACAACCAAAAGCTCTGATACCACTTGTTGGGCCCGGAAGCGCAAATTCGAGGCCAACTAGGAGTAACGACAATTCTGATGACAATCAAATGACACCCAGAAACAGTGACAAACACAGAATCTCAGGATAACCAGATCACAGACAAACTCAAGCAACAGAATAATCACAATAACCATCACGGGTTCCAACCTAAAATCAATTGACAATAGGTGGAGAGGACCACTGGACTTATATACAAGGCAAGTGTGTCCCAATCCTTCGATGTGAGATTCCAACACTCCCCCGCAAGTGTGACGGGCCTAACAGCCCGCAAAGCACACTTGACCCGATAACCATCGGCTTTGATACCACTGGTTGGGGGGAGAAATACTGTTGGGCCACAACCACCAAGCCCAACACATAAGCCCAATGTGGTTCCATCCTAAAACCAATTGGTAATAGGAGGAGTAACCCATGTACTTATATGCTAGGCTTGGAACCTTCACAATTCTAATGTGGGATTCACATGTGACCCCAACAATCTCCCCCTCACTTGTGAATCCATCACAAACCGGGCCACCACGCACCTAAACCACCAAGAGTCATCCTTTGACTTGCACGTCTACACTGCGTGCTCACTCTTGGAACTGAGACACCACGCAACGAGTCAAAGGCTAACCCGTTGGAGAGCACCGTGATGTCTGTCCCTACTTGGTGCAACCGGCCCATTCCGAACCATCGGCTCTGATACCACTGGTTGGGGGGAGAAATACTGTTGGGCCACAACCACCAAGCCCAACACATAAGCCCAATGGGGTTCCATTCTAAAACCAATTGGTAATAGGAGGAGTAACCCATATACTTATATGCTAGGCTTGGAACTTCCACAATTCCAATGTGGGATTCACATGTGACCCCAACACAAATAACCCGGGCGTGCCGATTTTAGGTTCGGATTATTTGCCCTCGAACAAATGACGTAGCTCTTAATCCGGACTTGATCCGGGTTATATACCCTTAAATGCTTAAATGCCCGAGTTATTTGTCCTGTTCTGTAGTGCATGGGATCTCACTCTTTAAATTATTACTGGAAAAAATCAAACGTAATTTTAATTGTATTTGTAGGTCAACAGATTCAAAGAAGTCTCAAGTTTAGATTAATTTTGCACCTACTACGATCAATCACTATTAAATTATTAATCATTCAAACAACCTTTTAATCATTATTTTGTTAGAAGTATACCGTATACGATGTTATTTTATGGTAAATTATCATTTATTAATTTTATTATGTTTTTCAAATAAATTCTAAATTTTCAATCTTTTATTTTCACCTACTTAATTTTCACTTTTACCAATAACAAACTATTCTATATATGATTTTTAAGAGTTTATTAAACCTTGAAAATTTGATTATAAATAAAAAATTAAATCACACAAAATTCTCAGTACAATAAACCCACATAAATCTTGAAGTAACAAAATATCAATCTTAAATGATTATGGAGTTTCATTTTTAAAAATATCAAATGAACTATATTGTATTTGTAAGTCAAGAGATTCAACAAAAGTCTCAATTTCTAATTAATTTAACATCTGCATTGATCAATCGCTATTAAATTATTAATCATTCAAACAGCCGTTTAGTCATTATTTTATATAAGTATACAGTTATAAATATAGAGTTTGGATCATATGCGGAGCACTCTTCCCGTGCGGACGTGCAGAGCATGCACTTTAGGGCCTTATTTGTGCACTTTAACGTCTTATTTGTGCACTTTTTCAAAAAAAAAAAAATTTCTTTTTCAAAATTTTTTCCAAGCATTTTTCAATTTTTTTGCAAAAGTGCACAAATAAGGCCCTAAAGTGCACAAATAAGGCCCTATAGTGCATGTCCGCACGTCCGCACGGGAAGAGTGCTCCGCACCGGAACCGCACTATAAATATATATCTAATCTTTCAAAATTTAATTCACTGTACAGTAATATTATTATTAAGTTAATTTGCAAATATATATATAGGAAAAAGATAAGGTGAGGATGGGGGCTTAGGAGAGGAGTGATAACGCTCCAAGACCGTCGGATCAAGAAAATAAGCGCCTAGATCAGCCAAGAAAAAAATTCGGATACAATTCGGCACGACCGAATTTTTCGCGAAAAAACCGCGTCCTGCGTGCACACACATTTTAGTCTGTATGCACACATACGTTGTTTTACATGCACACACGTTGTTTTCATGTGCACACAGGTCATTTTCGTATGCACACGTAGGTTATTTTCGTTGGCTTTCATATGTATGCACACATTTTATTTCATATGCGTTTTGAGTCATTTTCGCATGCACACATTTGTTATTTTCATGTGCACACATGCACACCTACGTTGTTCCATATGCACACATAGCACGTAGTGCATTTCCTATGAACAAACATGTCATTTTCACATGCACACAATAGTATATACTTCGCATGCAAACGGTAGTATACTTTGCATGCACACAGTCGTGTTTTCATGTGCACACGTTGTTCATTCCATATGAACGCACGCGTTTTATGCATGCACGCAAAAATGAATTTCACGTGCACACCGTAGTGTATTTGACATGCACACAACAATATATTTGACATGTAGACAAATCTACACTTCACGTGCACGCAAATCCGTCTTTTTTTGCGAATAATTCGGCCGTGCCGAATTTTTGAAAAGCGATTTGGACACTCTGTTTGCTTCCCATCCAACGGCTCTCATGCGTTCTCATTCCTCTCCTCCCTTCCCATCCTCACCGGATCTCAACCCATATATATATATATGAGTGCGGTTCCGGTGCGGAGCACTCTTCCCGTGCGGACATGCACTATAGGGCCTTATTTGTGCACTTTAGAGCCTTATTTGTGCACTTTTGCAAAAAAATTGAAAAATGCTTGGAAAACAATTTGTAAAAGATTTTTTTTTTTTTGAAAAAGTGCACAAATAAGACATTAAAGTGCACAAATAAGGCCCTAAAGTGCATGCTCCGCACGTCCGAACGGGAAGAGTGCTCCGCATATGATCCAAACTCTATATGTATATATGAAAAGATTTAAAATTATATAATTTTATACTTTTTGATATAAGGCAAACAATCTACTATATATCTACTAAACTACCACCTCTCTAAGCCACATGACATCTCCCTATTAAGCCTACCCTCTATTTATGCCACATGGCATCTTCTTATTCTTTCTGTCACATGACATTTTATCAATTTTTTTGTTTTTCTTCAAATTCAATATAATAAATATTTATCAGATTCTCCTATTTCCTAAACTAAACATATCAATCACAATAATTATATATAAGATTATTCTATTTCCAAAACTAAGCATGTCAATCAAAAGCATATAACTTATCAAGATTTGTTCCTAAACCTAACCTAACCTCTTCCTAATTTACATACAAATCAATCACAAAGATTTTTAAATCAATTCCATATCTTCTTTCTTTCCAATTTCAACAATAAGAATATTATGAAAATATTCTCAATATATTTCTATATATTTCTAAAATACTATTTTTATAATTTGATTTAATAATTATAAATAAAAGTAAAAAAAGTCAACTATCTATCTATATTCTCTCTCTCTCTCTCTCTGAATATATATATATAAGGGATTTAGGCTCTAGTTAAATAGTCTATTAGGATAAAGCGAGTGTACTAATATCAACCCTTAGATCAAGATGAAATTAACGCACCAGATTTACTTGAGGGAGGTGCATATTTGGAACGATGGATTGCACACACCCAATTACTCTCACCAAGCGGATTATGTGGGATTTTATTTTACCCACCTTCCCAGTTTTTCAAACGCCAGTTTCAGGTCCAAAACTACCGCTCCATTCATCTCTCCCATATCTCCCTCAACTGCCATTAAAGTTACTCGTGAAGCTCCACTTCTTTTACATCTCGGAGCCCTAGTCGCCAGCTGTCATTCACCTTCAGATCGTCGTTACTCCCGAATTCCTCTTCGCTGCACTAGTGAAATCGAAGATGGTACAAATTTATGTACCATAATTGGTACAAACTTTGTTTGCCCATCGTCTCTTCTCTCGCGCATCTCTCCATCATCGACTGAGTCAGATTTTTTCGCCATCGTGTTCTCGCCTCTATCTCGCTCGCATTTTCAGTCGCCTCCAACGCCCCACTGTCAAACGCCGTCTTCATCGTCCTTGTAACACCCCCAGGCCAGTGGTGCTACAGTGCCATAATCTAGAAGGATTATAAGGCGGGTAAAAGAATTTTTTTTGCAAAACATAGCCCATACATAATATATACCCAAAACGGCACAGCGGAAAAACCTGTAAAACCTGTCCAGAGTTTGAAACCACAATCAAACTTAACATACGGAAGTACTACAATTTACAAACCAAAAACCAACAACCAAAAAAAACAAAAGCCAATACAACAAGTACAACCCATTCAAAGTCTGAAACCAAAAGGACAAGTACAACCAAGTCAAGTCCAACCAAAAGAGTAGAGTTCTCGACTCCAAAACTGACGATGATCAGGAACCTCCTTGCTGGCGCTGAACCTGAAAAGCCTGATTGACTGAGGGACCCGATACCCCAGCCAACCACGGAACGTAAACCGCAGTTGGTCAGTCTCGTGAAAGACTATGGCAAGATTAGCCCAGCCAAAACAGTTTCAAAACCGTAGAGTTATCACGACAATCAAACAATACCAAACAACAACAGATCATACTTAATATACAAATAACTACACTTGACTAATGTCACACCAACCAACTAACCAACCACACGACAAAACACAAACATAAACACACACTAACGCATAACCGATCAATAACCCATTCTTATCCAATTCTACACGATACTAACCTCTTTCAATCCAACCTCAAACTCATCACAAGCATAAACGAATAGAACGATCCAATCCAACTTCCTCTCCATTAATAATGCCTCAATCAACAACTCTAAGCGCATACACATATCTTACTACTGACTTACAACCAAAGCTAACCAAATATACAGAACTCACTACTGCACTAACACAACAAATCCAGTTAACCTTCACATCAACAAACACATAGGCATCAACGAAAATAATCATCACATAATACAATCATAACCAAAATAATGATCCAGGCCAACCACCCTTCCGGTGCCGCCTGTTCGTTAACATAGACTGTAACTCATACTCTCAAATTCAACCCATGTTGGCCCACACCCTCAAGATGGGAAACCAACCTTCACACTCAATCTACACGACCGACCTTCATAAACCACTAGCTGCCACCAACAACCCCACCAACATAAATCCACAACACCCTTAGCTAAAATAGATAATATTTAACAAGTCAAACTAGCCAACAATCAATATCCAACATAAAACCAATAACCATACACACAGTCAATATTCACCAACACAATCACTTAATCAAGTGCACAACCAATATCACCACAAAACCACTTAAATCAGATACAAAACCAATATCATTAACAAAACCACTTAATCAAGTACACAACCAACATTCACACATAACCAACACACAACCACTAACACCTCCAATCCAACCTCCGTCCCCACCACCACATCACCGGGTGAGACAATCAACACACACTTTCCGGATGGGACTTTCACCATCCAACCCTTGGCCCTTAACGACGTAGGCGTGCACCCTACACGGTTTGGTGAGACTATCATCACCTGACCCTTCCAACTCTGATTCAACATTTTTGGCCCTTAACAACGTAGGCGACACTCGGTCCCTACGATGTTTGGTGAGGCTATCATCACCTGACCCTTCGACCCCCAATCAACGATAATCCAACCACCACACTGAAACTCAATCAAATAGCACAAACGACAATCAAAATCACACAATCACACATCATCAACCAAGCAATTATAGTCAAATAATCCAATCGGTCCACAACAATCAATCCACAACAATCAAACCATATTTAGTTACGACCAACCACCACATCACATTCAGTCAAACACAACACGGGACAATTACTAACACACCCATACATTCACACACACACACATACACACACAATCTCAACACACAACTACCAGCACGCACACAATCCAACACACAACCGCCAACACACACATGTGTCGACATACACAATCCAACACACACACACAAGTGTCAACAAACACACATATTCAACCAAGTAATTTCGCAACTAATAATCTAACTTAATTTACTCAGACAAGGCTAAATCAATTACTGAATCAAGATAGGAACAAAAATAATTTTATAAAATATACGAAGGGTTAACAAGATTTATCTTGCCTCAAGCGCGACCACGACGACCCCAGAGATCTCCAATCAACCCGAATGAACCTGCGAAATCAATCCGAGCAAATCCCTGGCATTAATTACTCATACAAATCCACTACTAACAAAACCCCCAAATTTCCAACTTATCAACAACCCTTAATTAATTAATCAACCATCCAATTTCAACCCCAAACTTAATTCAATTCCAACCCAATATTCCAACATCACCTTTGCTGCTAAATCCAACATAATCAGCAAACCAAATTTCTGCCTCAATTTAACAATCCACTTTACTACTAATTAAGCCCTCAAATTAATCATATATCCAAAACCCCAATTCAAACCCTAGAACCATACCTTCAAAATTTTTCAATCCAGCAATCCCCCACCAAATCAACCCAAGCTTCAAAATCAAACGTTGCTGCACAATTACTAACTAAATTCAGTCCAAATTTTCAAGGTCGAGCACCATCCATGCCATTCTCCACATCAACCCAGTCCATGCACTATTTTACTGAAATCTAACACATATATTCAGAAATTTTCGGAACCCAATCAAACCCAATTGAAATACCTTGTCTTACCTCTTCGTTACCCACACTGTCCTCGCCGGAGAGAGGGTTCCCGATGCCGGAATTGCTGTAGGGCTTCAGCAGAACAGCAACAGCACACAGCCAAGCAACGACCGCAGCTCGCATAGTGACGACTCACGCCCAGATTCCGCCAAGCTGGCTTCTGACGAAGGAGGTGGTGTCCACCGGTAAGGAACCGAATCACACACGCACCGGAGAGGGAGTCGGACCACACACAGGAGAGGGAGGAAGGAGGGAGTCGGGAGGATGCTTCTGAACGAAGACGACCCAAAGGGATTTTATCCCCAAAATTTCCCTTTAATTACCTTTTTTTCAGATTTTAAGAACCCAAAAATTTTATTTACCAATTTGCCATTTCTATAACCTTTGGGGTATTTCATTCTCCCCCCCCCCTTATAAGAGTTTCGTCCTCGAAACTAAGATCAAACTGGTTCGGATAACTACCTCGCATGACTGACCCAGAATGTACATGACTTGCCGAAGAATGACCTTCCTTGAGAATCCATTCTCTAATCTCTTTATCAGCTGGCATACATAACCGATCTGAAATCACAATGCTCCATCTTCCTGAACAGAAATTTGAACACTCTTCCCTGAGCAATCTCACTGCATAACTTACTCAACATTCTATCGCATTCAGTTGTATCCACTCTTTCCCGAACCAATTTCACTTTCGCCTTTCACCAACTCTTGTTGCAATCCCGACTGAACCATCAGACCAGCAACCACATGCTCGAGAGTCAACTTTCTATTCAAAGCACCATCTATCACAATACCCCTTTCTGGACGAGAAACGATATCTATATCACAATCCTTAATCAATTCTAGCAACCATCTTGTCTCAAGTTCAACTCTCTCTTATACAATTTGAGCTGACGAAAAGCATATGTAATGACTTTCCCATTCTGCATCAAAACGCAATCCAAACCTTGATTAGACACATCACTGTAGATAACAAACCCTTCTGTTTCCCGCAGTAAAACTAATACTGACGCACTAAGCAAACACTTCCTGAGTTCTTCGAAACTCCTTCCTGACATCTCCTGTTCCATTCTAAATTCTTAGTCACACGCAACCTTAGAAAATCCATCCATAATCGCATGCAGTAATCTGCCAGTCCGAGAATACTCCTAATGAAACTCACTGCAACCAATCCAAGTACTTTCTAAAAACATTAATTCCTTAAACCTTGAAATCTGCGGAAGCATTAGTCAACTCGAAAGGCAACCCAACCTTTTTTTAGCAGTTTTACAGCTGTCATCGCACTAACAATTCTGCCAGAGTCTCTAGGATGATGACTCTCACACATGCACTAAACCTTTATCTCCTGTTACGATAACTGTCATCTTCCGAAAGTCACAGACACATTCTGTTCCTTAGCTCAGCCGAACCCATAGTCGTAAAATCCCACTTTCAGATACAGACCGGGTTCTCTGTCTCTTACTACTCCCAATATCAACAGTCTAATCAAAATCATCTGTAGTAGTCTCTACAATCAATCACTCATCAACATACTGCTCACTGATCGTACAGCTGAGCCTTGCCATCGAGATTCCACCTCGGAACACAACCATATCTGAATGCGCTTAATCTGTCATGTTCAACCTTAACAATAACAGCAGCACACAACAAATTCATACCGAATCATCACTACTAAACTACCTGCATCAACCTCTTGACGATAAGCCCAACGGCCTCATCCTCTACCATACTCATACCTTTTAAATCTCTAGCACGTCCCACTTACCAGGGAACGCATCATAAAATTTACTTAACAATATTAAACATCACATACAAATATATCAAACATTAGCACAAAACATCACAAACAACCAATACTTACTTACCAACACAACTCACTACGGTTGACAGCAAGAATTCCTGATCACCCGATCGTTCATAACAACAACGTATAAAAATTCTCAAGTTGAAAACTCGGAAAGAACACATTTTTTTTGAAAAGAGCTCTGATACCAACTTCTGTAACACCCCCAGGCCAGTGGTGCTACAGTGCCATAATCCAGAAGGATTATAAGGCGGGTAAAAGAATTTTTTTTGCAAAACATAGCCCATACATAATATATACCCAAAACGGCACAGCGGAAAAACCTGTCCAGAGTTTGAAATCACAATCAAACTTAACATACGGAAGTACTACAATTTACAAACCAAAAACCAACAACCAAAAAAAACAAAAGCCAATACAACAAGTATAACCCATTCAAAGTCCGAAACCAAAAGGACAAGTACAACCAAGTCAAGTCCAACCAAAAGAGTAGAGTTCTCGACTCCAAAACCGACGATGATCAGGAACCTCCTTGCTGGCGCTGAACCTGAAAAGCCTGATTGACTGAGGGACCCGATACCCCAGCCAACCACGGCACGTAAACCGCAGTTGGTCAGTCTCGTGAAAGACTATGGCAAGATTAGCCCAGCCAAAACAGTTTCAAAACCATAGAGTTATCACGACAATCAAACAATACCAAACAACAACAGATCATACTTAATATACAAATAACTATACTTGACTAATGTCACACCAACCAACTAACCAACCACACGACAAAACACAAACATAAACACACACTAACGCATAACCGATCAATCACCCATTCTTATCCAATTCTACACGATACTAACCTCTTTCAATCCAACCTCAAACTCATCACAAGCATAAACGAATAGAATGATCCAATCCAACTTCCTCTCCATTAATAATGCCTCAATCAACAACTCTAAGCGCATACACATACCTTACTATTGACTTACAACCAAAGCTAACCAAATATACAGAACTCACTACTGCACTAACACAACAAATCCAGTTAACCTTCACATCAACAAACACATAGGCATCAACGAAAATAATCATCACATAATACAATCATAACCAAAATAACGATCCAGGCCAGCCACCCTTCCGGTGCCGCCTGTTCGTTAACATAGACTGTAATTCATACTCTCAAATTCAACCCATGTTGGCCCACACCCTCAAGATGGGAAACCAACCTTCACACTCAATCTACACGACCGACCTTCATAAACCACTAGCTGCCACCAACAACCCCACCAACATAAATCCACAACACCCTTAGCTAAAATAGATAATATTTAACAAGTCAAACTAGCCAACAATCAATATCCAACATAAAACCAATAACCAAACACACAGTCAATATTCACCAACACAATCACTTAATCAAGTGCACAACCAATATCACCACAAAACCACTTAAATCAGATACAAAACCAATATCATTAACAAAACCACTTAATCAAGTACACAACCAACATTCACACATAACCAACACACACAACCACCAACACCTCCAATCCAACCTCCGTCTCCACCACCACATCACCGGGTGAGACAATCAACACACACTTTCCGGATGAGACTTTCACCATCCAACCCTTGGCCCTTAACGACGTAGGCGTGCACCCTACGCGGTTTGGTGAGACTATCATCACCTGACCCTTCCGACTCTGATTCAACATTTTTGGCCCTTAACAACGTAGGCGACACTCAGTCCCTACGATGTTTGGTGAGGCTATCATCACCTGACCCTTCGACCCCCAATCAACGACAATCCAACCACCACACTGACACTTAATCAAATAGCACAAACGACAATCAAAATCACACAATCACACATCATCAACCAAGCAATTATAGTCAAATAATCCAATCGGTCCACAACAATCAATCCACAACAATCAAACCATATTTAGTTACGACCAACCACCACATCACATTCAGTCAAACACAACACGAGACAATTACTAACACACCCATACATTCACACACACACACGCAATCTCAACACACCACTACCAGCACACACACAATCCAACACACAACCGCCAACACACACAGGTGTCGACATACACAATCCAACACACACACACAAGTGTCAACAAACACACATATTCAACCAAGTAATTTCGCAACTAATAATCTAACTTAATTTACTCAGACAAGGCTAAATCAATTACTGAATCAAGATAGGAACAAAAATAATTTTATAAAATATACGAAGGGTTAGCAAGATTTATCTTGCCTCAAGCGCGACCACGACGACCCCAGAGATCTCCAATCAACCCGAATGAGCCTGCGAAATCAATCCGAGCAAATCCCTGACATTAATTACTCATACAAATCCACTACTAACAAAACCCCCAAATTTCCAACTTATCAACAACCCTTAATTAATTAATCAACCATCCAATTTCAACCCCAAACTTAATTCAATTCCAACCCAATATTCCAACATCACCTTTTCTGCTAAATCCAACATAATCAGCAAACCAAATTTCTGCCTCAATTTAACAATCCACTTTACTACTAATTAAGCCCTCAAATTAATCATATATCCAAAACCCCAATTCAAACCCTAGAACCATACCTTCAAAATTTTTCAATCCAGCAATCCCCCACCAAATCAACCCAAGCTTCAAAATCAAACGTTGCTGCACAATTACTAACTAAATTCAGTCCAAATTTTCAAGGTCGAGCACCATCCATGCCATTCTCCACATCAACCCAGTCCACGCACTATTTTACTGAAATCTAACACATATATTCAGAAATTTTCGGAACCCAATCAAACCCAATTGAAATACCTTGTGTTACCTCTTCGTTACCCACACTGTCCTCGCCGGAGAGAGGGTTCCCGACGCCGGAATCACTGTAGGGCTTCAGCAGAACAGCAACAGCACACAACCAAGCAACGACCGCAGCTCACACAGTGACGACTCGCGCCCAGATTCCGCCAAGCTGGCTTCTGACGAAGGAGGTGGTGTCCACCGGTAAGGAACCGAACCACACACGCACCGGAGAGGGAGTCGGACCACACACAGGAGAGGGAGGAAGGAGGGAGGATGCTTCTGAACGAAGACGACCCAAAGGGATTTTATCCCCAAAATTTCCCTTTAATTACCTTTTTTTTTCAGATTTTAAGAACCCAAAAATTTTATTTACCAATTTGCCATTTCTATGACCTTTGGGGTATTTCAGTCCTCTTCGGTTTGGCTCTAAAGGTAACCCTAAAATCACTGCCCCACAAATATTCGTTGTCCGCAGCCTTCAATTTTCTCCTTCGTCTTCAATTTCGATCAATTTTTGCAAATATGTTATTCAATTTGGAGTTCTAATTTAGTTTTTTCATTCGATTTTGCTTATGGAATGACCATCGTCGCGGATTATCGACGTCCTCCATTACCGCCGGCTGATTTCATCGTTTTTGTGCCCTTATTCGTTCTCATATCTATTCAGAGATAAAAGTGAATATCATTTACAGAGAAACACATATCTATTCAAATTTTTTGAATATCTGTATGAGTATGAATGAACATGAACACGACTAACAAATATTCAGAAATACTTGAACGATATTCACAATATTCATTTTAATATGCACAAAGTTTCAAAACAGTTTGAATACAAATATTTTAAATGCGAATATCAACTACCATGGCATGCATATCTATTCAGAGTTTATGAATATCAGTATGAGTAAGACTGAACATGAACACAACTAACAAATATTCAGAAATACTTGAACAATATTGAACGATAATTAGATAATTTGCTTTGATATGCACAAATTTTATTTTGAATTCAGTGGATGCGTTATATATATAGTGAATTAGCACTCATGTTTCATGCTTTGTTATGCACATGTATTCAGATAATTTGCAGTATGTATTTTGATGGTGTTGATTTTGTTTTTATATTTGATGTTTTGTTGATGTTGTTTGAGCTTTTGGTAATTGATATTCAAATTTATTATGTGATATTCATGATAATGCTTTTGATATTCATGTTGAGTGCATGTTTCATGCTATGAGTAGTTCATATTCAAATTATATGATATGATATTCACTATAATATTGTTGATATTCATGTTGGATCAGTTTTGGTGTTTTGTTGGTGTTGTTTTTACTGTTTGTAATTGATATTCAAATTGTTTGATGTGATATTCATACAAATGCTTTTGATATTCATGTTGGATGTACGTTTAATGATCTGAGTATTTGATATTCAAATTTTATGTTATGATATTCACTATAATGTTGTTGATATTCATGTTGGATCAATTTTTGTGTTTTGTTGGTGTTGTTTTTACTGTTTGCAATTGATTTTCAAATTATTTGATGTGATATTCAAACAATTTGTTTTGATATTCATGTTCGATCAGTTTTAGGGTTCATGGTTCGGGGTTTAGGGTTTTAGGCTTTAGGGTTTATGATTTATAGTTTATGGTTTATGGTTTAGGGTTTATTGGCTTAGGGTTTAGGGTGTATTGGTTTAGTGTTTAGGGTTTATGGTTTATTGGTTTAGGGTACATGGTTTATTGGTTTAGGGTTTACTGGTTTGGGGTTTAGGGTTTATTTGTTTATTAATTTAGGGTTTAAGGGGTTTTGGGTTTATTGGTTTAAGATTTAGGATTTATTGGTTTAGTGTTTAGGGTTTATTGTTTTTGGGATTAGGGTTTAGGGCTTAAGGTTTATTGGGTTAGCTTATAGGGGTTATTGGTTTAGAATTTATTGGTTTAGAATTTATTGGTTTAGGGCTTTTTTGATATGTAGTGATGTTCAAGTATACATAGAACACGTAGAGTTTTTTTTTGTCATATCCTTAAATTTCAATATTCACGTTTTTGTTCTTGATATTCATGTGTACTTTGATGATATTCAAGAATCTAGGTGCAAAGTTCATCGGTTTTGCCAACAAGAAGCCCGAGATTCTAAACATGAAGTGGCATGACGATAAAAATAAGATTGGTTGTGGGGTATTCTCATATGCCATGTGGAGGCATACCTAGGTCAATGTGTAAAGTATTGTAAAATTACATTCAAGCATTATTTCTCAAAGTACATGATTGGATATTATTTTAAGTTATATCAATATTTTCGAATGATCCTACCAGTGTAAAACACAACAATCGCAACTCTATGCACGACGCATGCATGAATATCAAATGTACGTAACTCAATGAATATCATACAAAAATTCATGAATATTGTTTTGGGGCGAAAGATCGGACGACCTAAATCGCCTTAGACGGGGTAACTAGTCGATCGGACGATGGGAAATAATCCAAACCAAGCAAATAATAGGTAAACAAGAAATAAATATATAATAGCAAGATGATTTTATTAGATATCGTGTGAATCGGATTAGATCGCAATACAACTTATCGTAATAAAATCAGAGATCGAGTGGGACTCGACCGGTGACTTGTGAGTGGCGATCGGCAGGGGTCAGGCATAGGCAGCCGTTTGGAGAGCTAGATGGGGAGCGAGAGTGCTATTCTGGTGAGTTTGCTAAGTGAGAATGCCCGTGTTTTGCGTAGTTGTGAGTTCCCTGATCTTATCTTCTTCGTCGTTCCAAATATGGTAAGTCCCTTTACTCCTGTTGCCGTTGCACCGTTTTTATGTTTTTATCTTCAATACCGAGTGTAATGGCAAGGATTTCGCCGTTGAATTACTGGCAATTAAGGTGTTTGAACGTTGCAGATGTTGCATGATCTGAGTATTAAATGCGTGGCGAGATCTCCGCGATCTTGTCGGATGACTCTTGACTGGAGAGGTTTTGTCGGGTGTCACTCGACCAGAGAAGCCTTGTCGACTCCTCTGAACCCGTCTGCCATTCTCCCGATTTGCAGTGGGCTTGGGCTCGGTCCTCTCGATCTGTCTTCTCTGGAGAATCCAGGCCCAACAATAGCCCCAAGTGGCTATGGGCTTACGGTTTAGGCAAGTAGACCGGGATCCATGGCAACTTCCTTGGACACGATCTTCACCGTCCTTTTTGGCGCGGTTGCACAGGTCGACATGGCGCACGATTAGGGCACGATGCGACGTCTTCTGCAGATCATGATTTCCTTCCATAAATTCTGAGCAGGGGGAGCGATTAGTCTTCATCTCCTTCCTTTGCAAGTTTCTGGTAAGCCTTTCGGTCTCTCTTGCCATTTGCTTTCTGATTTTCTTAGCCATAGCTCTCCGATTTTCTCCCCTCTCTATTCTCGACATGGTCTCTCTCGAGGCTTCTGAGTCGTCGAAGACTCTTTCCGATGCCGGAGAGGGCGATACTTCTCCTCATTTCCTCCTAACGGAGTCGGACGCGCTGGTTAGCAATTTGTCGGAGGAAGAGCTGGTCCAAGTCCTCGAAGTCGGGGGCTTTCCTTCAGAGACGATTGCTACGCTGCCTGAGCCGGACGAGAGGGCCGACACGCGCTACGAAGGGTGGATTTGCTTCTATGTGTACCCGTTTAGGATAGGGCATAAGTTCCCATTCTCTCCTCTTGTTAGAGATTTTCTAGCTACCTTGGCGTTAGCGCCGTGTCAAGTGATCCCTCAAGCTTGGAGAGTCCTTAGGGGTTTAGACTTAGTGAATGAGCAAACTGGTGCTGGTTTTGATTTCGACGCCTTATGGTATAATTACTTCATCGGGTCGAAGAGCTCTTCCCGTGTGCAACTGCGTGCCCGACGAGGTCGGAAGCCTTTGGTGCAAACTCCCGATGTGAACGACCGTGGATGGGGGTCGAAATACTTTTTTGTCAAACGATCTTCTCTGGAGAAGGAAGGAGAATGTCCTTTTCTGTTGTCGGAGTAGCGGATCGACAGTATGTACTTTGTTTTCTCTTTCACGCGTTTATGCGTTTTTAACACTCTGTTTTTAACTTTCCCTTTTTTGTAGTCCCTGAACCGGAAGAATTGGAAGCTAGTAGCCGATCGGAGGCTTTGTCAAAGATTGTGCTTGAAGTTCCCGCGTCTGAGAGGAAATTCGTCAACGTCAATTTGCTGGCGCCAACTCCTCCCCCATAGGAAGATATGTCGAATGTTTCTTCATCCCGTGCGAAAGGTAGACTTTCGACTTTAGGAATATTTTTGTTGTTTTTCGCTTTGTCGTGTATTTTAGGATTTCTCCCTTTTTGATGCTCTGTCGTGTCAGGTTCCCCTAGTGGTCGGTCGAGTGCTCGACTGAGAGTGGCGTCTGGAAAAGGTTTGATCGAGCAAAGGAAAGCTGCAGCTAAGGCGGCATCGAGTAAGCCGGTCCTGACTGACCTGTCGACTGCGACGAAAGCTGGCTCTAAGAGAAAAATGAGCGCTCGTTCCGACGATGCTAAGGTGGAGGACATCCCTAAGAAGAAAGGCGTGACTGCCGAGGGGGTTGACAAGATTGGTGTCGCTGGGCCATCGATCGTTGATCTCTTCTGTGCTCAAGATCCGACTTTGAAGTCGGAGGTTAAGGATGTTTCTCCCCTGGACTGCATTGGCGAAGCAGGCAGTTCCGCGTGGAGGGTATGTTGGCCCTTGTCTTGTGCGTTTTTGTATTTCTTTTGTTTCGACTTTGCTTTCTGAGTTGTGTATTTGCGTTGTCATATGCCTTTTTGTCAGGCTTTTCAGTATTTCTTGGGAGCTTATTCCGGTGTCCAAGCAATGCTTGCTAAGGCTGAGGATAGGGCTGCTAGGTCAGAGTCCGACCTCGCCTCTTTAAGGACCAAGCTGGAGGGAGCTGAGAGTCGCTGTCGAGAGACAGAGCATCGTCTCACCAGGGAGCTGAAGAGCTGACAAGGGGAGCTGTCTGCATGTCAGAGGGAGTTTGAGAAGTGCAGGGCAAGCATTGAGGAGGAAGTGAAGCGAGCTAGGATTGCCGACGGTCAGATTGCTGGCGATGTGGGGGCCTTCTATGCTGTGAAGTCGCGCATTGAGATGATTGAAGAATTCAATGAGGGCAAGCATGAGCTCTGGGACCTGAAGGCGGAGAGGGAGACTTTGGACTCCATGTTCCCAAAAGGCGACCCTGGTCAAGAGCTGTTCTGCTTAGCCGGCGTCGGAGAGGAGGCGGTGGATGAAGGTGTCGATGAGGACGAAGCTCATTCTGACAATGCCAAGCCGGTCGACAAGACAGACCCATTGGAGCCAGCCCCCGTCGAAGATAATGTTGGTGTGTCTGATGCTTGACTTATTTGTCCCCTTTGTGTTAGGTTTTTAAACATTTGGTGTCTGTATGTTTTGGCGACCCATCCACCATCGCGGGTCGCAAGATGTTTCTGTTTGATGAAGTCCTACAGATGTGTAGGCAGACAATTATGGTTTGGCGACCCGTCCACCATCGCGGGTCGCGTATTTATAGAAAATGCTTCTTATTTCGATGCAAAAATGTGTTTTTACACGTAGAATTATATACTAGCGTGTTTCGTACATGTTTGCGATAGATAGCAAGTTGTCGACGACGTTTAGTATGTCGTGTATGTCGGTTTCTCCCGTCTGCTCCGTCGAGTGGGGTTTCACCGTATGTATGTATGCAGAGCAGGCCTGCGATGTATTTGTGTATGTGTTAGTCATGACGTTATGCTGGGGAGGTAAGCAATATATAATAAGGTGTTTGTTCCTTATGTTTAATTGCGTGAATGTAATAAGGTGTTGTACCTTATGTTTTGTATAAGGCAGGCGGTGTGCCGACGTGCCTGTGTTGTCATCTCCCCGTAATCCGATCGATCGTGTAATGTAAGCGCTATATGCGGATGACATGATCCATTTGCGGACGACTGGGTCCAATGTAAATGCTGTTCTGCATTTGTATTTTTGTAAGGAGGAAGTCCTCGCTTGGTGTCAAGGCGATGATATATGAAGGAAAGTGGCGATGTATATGCGATAGCATGCGATACATATGCGATAGATGACAAAGTACATGCGATAACATGCGATATGTATGCGACATGTGGCAATGTACATGCGATAACATGCGATATGTATGCGATGCATAGAGTTTTGTGTGATGTTTTTACCTTATTGGTTCAGAAATGGTAGAGCTTAAGATGTGCTGCGTTCCAACTCCTCGAGATTGGTTGTCCGTCTTTGTCTTCTAGTTGATATGCTCCTTGTCCGACCACTTCGGTGATCAAGTAAGGTCCTTCCCATTGCGGTGCTAGCTTTCCGTCGGATGGGTTCTTGGTGTTCTGGAATGTCTTCCTTAGGACCCAGTCTCCGACCTTGAATGCCTTGATCCGGACGTTCTTGTTGTAGCTCCTCGCGACTTGTTGTTGGAACTTGACCATTCTGATTCGAGCTTTCTCCCTGATTTCGTCCACAGTGTCGAGATTATATGCTAGTTCGATGTCGTTTTGTTCGTTTGTTTGGAGGTTGCAGCGAGCGGTCGGAACCAGTAGCTCAACCGGGATGACTGCTTTGCTCCCGTAGACGAGAGAGAAAGGTGATTGCCCAATCGCATTCTTTGGAGTGGTCCTGTCGGACCAGAGAATGAGTGGGAGCTCGTCTGCCCATTTGCCTTTAGCCCCTATGAGGCGTTTCTTGAGGTTGTTGATAATGATCTTGTTGCTGGATTCGGCCTGTCCGTTGGATTGCGGATACCGAGGTGTAGATGTAACCAATTTGATGTTCCATTGGTCGCAAAAGGTTCGAGTCTTATGACTGATGAATTGGGAGCCGTTGTCGCACACGATTTCGGATGGGACGCCAAATCTGCACAAGATGTTGCATTTTATGAAT
Source organism: Rheum nobile (assembly GCA_027886185.1). Lineage (NCBI taxonomy): Eukaryota > Viridiplantae > Streptophyta > Magnoliopsida > Caryophyllales > Polygonaceae > Rheum > Rheum nobile. Next base: position 1,341,473 of record WOAB01000717.1, on the reverse strand, counting down.
GAAATGACGTGTTGATCTTTTACCTCTCTGTAGGCTTCGGCTTCGATCCATTTAGAGAAGTAGTCTGTCATAGCGAGGAAGAAGACTCTTTGACCCGACGCGGGAGGGAGCTTTCCGACGATGTCCATTCCCCATCTCATAAAGGGCCATGGAGATAGGGTCGGATGGAGGAGCTCCGATGGTTGATGACGTACGGGTGCGTGCCGCTGACAGGCATCGCACCTCTTGGTGTATTCCATGGCGTCTTTGTTCATCGTTGGCCAATAGTACCCGTTTCGTAGGGCCTTTCCCGAGAGGCTTCGTCCGCCGGTGTGGTTGCCACACTCTCCTTCGTGTAATGATTGTAAGATACGTCCGACTTCTGGAGTCTTAAGGCATCGTAGGAGTAGCCCTGTAACAGATCTTTTGTACAAGATGTTGTCAATAATATCGTAAGAGAGTGCTTGTACCTTAAGCTTTTTTGCTTCTGTCTTGTTGTCTGGTAAAATACCATCTTTTAGCCACTTGATGTAAGGTAGCATCCAGTCGTCATTGGTGTCGACGATGTCTTCTTCTAGTCGATCGCCTATCTCCATAGCGACGAGTTCTTCAAGTGGTGTTGTCAACTCGACGGATGTCTTTGGGACGGCCGGCGTCATAACGTGGGCCAATGGTATGTGTGGAAATTCTTTTAGGTCTAGGATGGATCCCAGATTGGCGAGCGCGTCGGCTTGGGAGTTAAGATCCCTGGGCACCTATCGGATGTTGAATGTTTGGAATTGTCCGATCAGTTTCTTGGCTACCTCCAGGTAGGCTATCATTCTGGTGTCTTTGGTATTGTACGATCCCTGTATTTGGTTTACGACCAGTAAGGAGTCGCAAACGACTTCGATCTCTTGGACTCCCAGATCGCGAGCCAAGATGAGTCCGAATATGAGTGCTTCGTACTCAGCCTCGTTGTTAGTCGCATCCCACTCACATCTGACAGCCTGGGCTATCTTGTCCCCCTGTGGCGATTTCAGTACGACCCCAAGCCCCGATCCTCTGGCGTTCGATGCCCCATCTGTGTGGAGCTCCCATGTACCTGTCTCGTCTATCGCGAGTAGTTGATTTGCTTCTTTTGCGGCTTCTTGCTCTAGGGTCGGACTGAAATCGGCCACAAAGTCGACTAATGCTTGCGACTTGATCGCTGTCCTCGGCTCGTACTCGATGTCGTAACCACTGAGGTGTATGGCCCATTTTGTCATTCTTCCTGTGAACTCGGGTTTCCTCATGATAGCCCTCATGGGATGATTAGTGCGCAAAGTGATAGTATGGGATTCAAAGTATAGTTTGAGCTTGTTCGAAGCCATTACTAATGATAATACGAGTTTTTCAAGTGACGAATACCTCGTTTCGGCTGATAATAGCGTCCGACTGACATAGTATATTGGCGACTGTTTGCCATCTTCTTCTCTGACCAGTACACCGCTTACGGCCGATTCTGACACTGCAAGATAAAGAAATAAGGGCTCGTCGCCTTTAGGTTTGGTTAGTAACATAGGACTGGCTAGATAGTCCTTGAGGTTCTGAAATGCTGCTTCATGTTCATTCGTCCATTGAAAGGACTTATTTTTCTTGAGCGCGTCGTGGAATGGTTTGCACTTGTCGGATGATTTGGAGATGAACCTGTTCAAAGCTGTTATCCGACCTGTGAGCTTCTGTACGTCTTTGATGCATCGGGGGGATCGGAGGTTGATGAGAGCCTTGATCTGTTCCGGGCTGGCCTCTATTCCTCTTTGTGTCACCATATATCCTAAGAACTTCCCTGACGACACTCCGAAGGAGCACTTAGTAGGGTTTAGTTTCATATTGTACCTTTTGAGTACCTCGAAGCTGTCGCGTAGGTGGTCGATGTGATCTTCTTTCTTTTTGGACTTGACCAACATGTCGTCGATATAGACTTCCATTGTGTCTCCGATTTGGTCTTTGAACATTTTGTTGACCAATCGTTGGTATGTAGCCCCTGCATTTTTCAGACCAAAGGGCATTACTTTGTAGCAATAGATACCTTGACTGGTGATGAACGCTATTTTTTCTTGATCGTCGGGATCCATAAGGATTTGATTGTAGCCACTGAAGGCATCCATGAAGGTGAGCATTTCGTGCCTTGCTGTGGCGTCGACCATAGCGTCGATGTGAGGTAGAGGAAATGAATCTTTGGGACAAGCCTTGTTGAGGTCTGTGAAGTCGATGCAGACTCTCCATTTGCCGTTCTTCTTCTGGACCACGACCACGTTGGCCAGCCATTCAGGGTAGTGGACTTCCCTGATTTTTCCGGTTTCCAATAAGCTTTTGACTTCGTTGTCGATTATTTTGTTCCGCTCGGGGGCAAATTTCCTGCGTTTTTGCTTGATAGGGGGATGAGATGGATCCACATTTAATTTATGAGTAATAACGTTGGGAGATATCCCAACCATATCCTCATGTGACCATGCGAAACAGTCGGCATTGGTCCTGAGAAAGTCGAGAAGTTGTTGTCTGGTCGAGTCGTCCAGGTCCGACCCGACCCTTACCGTTTGGTTTGGCTTTGAAGGGTCTAGTGCGATCTCGTCGAGTTTCTCCATTTCTGGTTCAACGTATCGACTAGGTCCTTCGCCAATCTGTGGTTGCTATGCGATCTTGTGTTCGACCGCGTTCTTCATGGAAGCGACATAGCATTCCTTTGCGGTCCTTTGATCTCCTTTGATTTCTTGGACTCCCCACTCGGTGGGGAATTTGATGACTTGATGATATGTTGAAGGTACTGCCTTCATAGCGTGTATCCACAGCCTGCCAAGAATACAATTGTAGGGAGACGGACAGTCTAGGACTAATAATTTAACATGTCGGTTGATTCCTCCAGCGTATGTGGTCAGAATGATTTCGCTAGTCGTGTGCTTAACCTCACCGCTGAACCCGACCAGTGGGGTCGATTTCTTGATTAGGTCGTTCTCAGTCAGACCCATTTCTTTGAGAGCGTCGAGGGTCAAGAGGTTTGTCGAACTTCCTGTATCGATTAGTACTCTCCGGATTAAGCAATTACCAATGTGCAAAGAGATTACCAGACCGTTATGGTGACTATCCGACCCGTCGGAGTCGGATTCGTCGAATGTGACCGTCGGAAGGTTAGATGCCCTCCTTGGTTTGAATTCCGATGCTTCGGGTTTGTCGCCTTTGCTTTCCTTGGTGTGTCGCTTAGCCACGGAGTACGTGTTCCCGCATATGTCGGATCCACCTGAAATGGTATTGACAACTTTCGTATGGATATGAGATGGGGGTTTGTTCTGTTTTACCTGATCTCGGCGTTCCATGGTGGCTTTTGCCCGTTCCGAGATGACGTCGCGTAACAGCCCCTGTGATAGTAGCCTAGCGACCTCCTTTCGTAGGGCGATACACTCGTCGGTCGAATGACCATGGTCGCCGTGGAATTCACACCATCGACTCATGTCCTTCTTGACGTCCGGTCGGTCGCTCTTTCGGGGCCATCTTACATTTTTTCCATACTTGTCGAAACTCTTGACGAGCTCCGACACGGAAACGTTGAAGTTATAAGACTGGACCCTAGGAGGCAACACAGAACCGTCTCTCCATTCTTGTGACCTGTCTTGGAAAGAATTTACCTGATTTGCTTCGTTTCGATTACGAGAATAGGGATGTGGACGTCTGTCCCGACGATTGTCGGAGGGATGTTTGCGATCGGATGGATCGGGTCCGTGTGAGGCTTTACGCGACTCACGGTCCTCTTCCAGCCTTACCTCGGCCATAGTTTTGGCCTGAACATCTTTGAAACTTTTGCAGGGATACTTGGTAATCTCGTCGTAGAGATTGCTGTCTTTGACCAGGCCTTGTCGGAATGCTTCGATAGACGTTGTGATGTCACAGTGGGGGATTCCCACTTTCTCTTTGTTGTATCTGTTAAGATAATTTTGGAGAGGTTCATTGTACCTTTGTGTGACTCGGTAGAGGTCACTCGATTGTTTCTCATGCTTCCGACTGCTGGCGAACTGGCTCTTAAAAGAGTTGACTAGATCCGCAAATGATGTGATCGTTCCCTGAGGCAAACGCATAAACCAAGTTAGTGCGGGGCCCGCGAGGGTCGTGCCAAAGCTTTTGCACATGACAGCCTCGCGACTCTCCCTTGAAACAGATGCAACCATTAGTTTTTGTTTATAGAGAGAGATATGGTCATCTGGATCGGTGGTGCCGTCGAATGTCGCCATGTTGGGGAGATGGAACTTCTTGGGGATCTCGACCCTTGCGATTTCTTCGACGAACGGGGATTCTTCGAATCCGCCGGATGCTTCTCTCTCGATCGGTTGCGGGACTCCTGGGAGCCTATTGAAACGATCGTCGATTGCCTTCATGTGTCGGTCGAGCGTTTGCTGAAAAAGGGCCATGACATCTGGCGGATTGGCAACCTGTGTTTCGTCGATTCGGGCCCCAACAGACCCGATCGGTGTAGGAAAGGTGACATGGTTAGTCGAGAATGGACTAGCGAAAGGAGTTCAAGACGTACCCTCAGTGTGTCCGGGACGTCGTATGCTGGGAGGCGTTGGCTCGATATTGTCCATGTCGAGGCGCATTCGGGCGCCGCCGTGGACGAGCGCGTTCCGAGATCCTGAGGCCACTGATTGTACCTGCGACTTAAGAGACTCGTTCTCACGGGTTAGTTGCGCAATCTCGGCTTCGGATTGGGTTGACAAAGCGGCTAGGGCTTCGGTTTTCTGACGTTGCTGGGCTAGTTCCTCTTGAAGGGCGGCCATTTTTTGAGAGAGTTCTTGGAACTGGGTTGGAGTAGGATTTTCGATTGGGTTTTTTGTGGTTTGGGTTTCGTCTTCGAGACGTGGTTCTTGGTTATCAATAGGGGGATCAATAGCCATGGTTGGAAGATTCCGGAAAGGTGATCGGCAAGTTGCCCCACGGTGGGCGCCAAATTGTTTTGGGGAGAAAGATCGGACGACCTAAATCGCCTTAGACGGGGTAACTAGTCGATCGGACGATGGGAAATAATCCAAACCAAGCAAATAATAGGTAAACAAGAAATAAATATATAATAGCAAGATGATTTTATTAGATATCGTGTGAATCGGATTAGATCGCAATACAACTTATCGTAATAAAATCAGAGATCGAGTGGGACTCGACCGGTGACTTGTGAGTGGCGACCGGCAGGGGTCAGGCGTAGGCAGCCGTTTGGAGAGCTAGATGGGGAGCGAGAGTGCTATTCTGGTGAGTTTTCTAAGTGAGAATGCCTGTGTTTTGCGTAGTTGTGAGTTCCCTGATCTTATCTTCTTCGTCGTTCCAAATATGGTAAGTCCCTTTACTCCTGTGGCCGTTGCACTGTTTTTATGTTTTTATCTTCAATACTGAGTGTAATGGCACGGATTTCGCCGCTTAATTACTGGCAATTAAGGTGTTTGAACGTTGCAGATGTTGCATGATCTGAGTATTAAATGCGTGGCGAGATCTCTGCAATCTTGTCGGATGACTCTTGACTGGAGAGGTTTTGTCGGGTGTCGCTCGACCAGAGAAGCCTTGTCGACTCCTCTGAACTCGTCTGCCATTCTCCCGATTTGCAGTGGGCTTGGGCTCAGTCCTCTCGATCTGTCTTCTCTAGAGAATCCAGGCCCAACAAATACTATCACTTTAGTTAAAGTGAATGTATGAAACACGAATCTGATTATCAAACATACAAGTTTTCCTTGCAAATTTTCACATCGTATGTTTGACAAATCACTTATTGATTCATGAAAATACAAACACAAATCCAATCATAGTAATACAAAACATACAAACTTTGATAGGCAAATCATGAATTTCTGGGTCACACATATGAATATCTAGTATTAGGATACGAATATCACAGGTCATATATATCTAACATAAGCCCAATGCTTATTAATCCAAAATGTGTGAATATCACTACTTAAAAAATGAAAATCTAGAATAAGAATACAAATATCTAAACTACACGTCTTCTTTGCAATTCCTATGATCATGTCTTGCATACTTGTTGCACCTCTTGCAATTCCTCGATCATGGCCTTCTTCATTTTGAATATGTCTTAAGAACTCTTGAATATCACCAATAAGAATATAGATGCATAATAAACATGGTGAATATGTGGAGGTTGATCACAATACTTGAATAGCGGATATAGGATAGTGAATATCAACATGAATACGATGGAACATGAACAAGATTAACTGATATGCAAATTATATATAACAATATTTACAATTTTCGTGTCGATATGCAGAATGTTAACTTTCAACTCATTGAATATATTGATATGCACGAACTTCAACTGAATATGTATATTATCTAGAGATAATGTAAATATCAGTATGTATATATATTCAGAGTTTTTGAATATGGTGTTTTAAATTGGAATATCAATTACCACATAGTGCATATCTATTCATTGTTTATGAATATCAGTATGTATACGATTGAACATGATAATGACTAACATATATTCAAAAATACTTGAACGATATTCAGATAATGTGTTTTGATATTCACAGATTTTATTTTCAATTCAGTCGATGCATTATATACGATGGAACATGAACAAGATTAACAGATATGCAAATTATATATAACAATATTCATCCTTTTCGTGTCGATATGCAAAATGTTATCCATCAACTCATCGAATATATTGATATGCACGAAATTCCACTGAATATGCGTATTATCTAAAGACAATGGCATCAGAAAATCGTAACCAGTTGAATTCATATCAATGTAAAAACAAAGTCGTTTCAAGGGAGACTAGCACGATGGAGGCAATGATAGAAACCCTAAATCCCATAAATCATATATCGGTGTGCAATCAAATGAGACGAGCAAGTTTCTATACAAGATCGTCAAAATCAGTAATCAATGAACTAACAAGAACCCAAAAAAGAACCCTAAAAATCACATCAAAATCACATCATTCATAAAAATCACATAAAGTGCTTGAATATCCTTGAACAATGAACTAACATGAAATAACCTTCTTCCATGTTCAAGACTGGCAATGGAGAATTATACTTCTCGTGTTTGGTTATGGTGGAATGCTATGGAGTTGAAGTACGGGAAGCAAACGAAGAAGATGAAGAAGACCACAATGAGGAGACGAGCGTCGTTCAAGCCAACAAATTGGATATTCTCTCTCATAATTTAGATTTCCTTTTTTTTCATACTAATCATTTTTTTAGGAAACTGCATATTGTGACCCTTGTTTTATGGTAACACACCCACCATAAAATCTCTACAACCTATCAATCCATCCATCCATCTCCTTCCATCCAACGCTCCTTATTTATTCACTCGTTTCACCATAAGAGTTGTTTTACCTGAGCGTCCCTCTACTAAAGGAGAGGCCTAAATCCTACGTGTCGGCACCACGTTCAATTTGCATATGTGTCGTCACCACGTTCTATTCGCCTACATGTCGGCCTTTGATATATACCACATCATTCGAACTTTTAACAAAAGTTAAAGCAATGCGTCACGTCTTAATAATAGATTACTCAATATAATTAAACAAATTTGGTTTAAGAAATTAATATCAATAAAATTAAATATTAATCTATGTTTTAAATGTACATGTTAGTCAATTTAAAAAAATATTTCTATATTTTCAAATAGAATCAATTTGAAAAAGATTTCCTATATGTATTAATTACTACGTAAATTTTCAAATCTAAACAAGTAAACAATGAACTATCGCAATCCAAGATAATCAGCCTTTGTAACACCCCCGACTTATGTCGGTAGTGCCACATGCCAGTGACCTCAGACGTTATTGTCCAAAGTCACCCTAGGCTTTAATCAGAACAATTAAGCTTAAATAAGTATATTAAATAACGACAGATTAATCAGCGAAAGACATTTTAAATGAAACTCAACCTTTTATTACAAGGTCTCTTATTAAATGAGAATGACGATTTTACAACATAGTAAAATTACGGCAGAAGACTTTCATAATAAACCCTATTACATGACTTGGTTATAGGAATATATATGAAAGTAATACTTAACAACCTTAAAACACTGCCACTTAAATCTTCAACTGCAAGTCTCTTCTTCGATTGGTTACTTTAAGTCTTCGGGGACCAACCACTGATGTGTCGTATATGATGGATGACACCAGCCAACCATGCAAGGAATAAAACCCGGTTGGTTAGTCTAGTGAAAGACTATGCATGTAACACCCCCAAATTTAACCCCATTTGAAAGCGCTATTGTCGATGACCCCGGACGTAAACCCCGAAGTCACCCCAGGCTTTTCCGACGTCATAACTGACTTAAAACACATTTATAATACTAAAATCATAACTTTTATTAAACCACATGGTCGCAGAATTACAAGATTCCAAAAACGACCCAATAATCAGAAATACAACAGCGAAAGTCTTTAACAAAATACAAAATAGCACAGTGGAAAACTTGTAAACAAAGCGACAAAACAACTTGTCGAAAACACCGTTCATCTTCATAGTCGCTTCTAGCCTTCTCGGATCTTCAACACACCTGATGTGCCGAATCGAACGGATGACACCAGCCAACCATGCAAGGAATAATTACGGTTGGTTAGTCTAAATGAATAGACTAGCAAGGGTACAAAGCAGAGTGGTTCGAAGCAGTCGTATTAGGTTAGACTTATCGTCCCTCGAATAATAACCGAGTATGCTAGTCAACCACCATACTCCTACTAGAATAACAAAAGGTATGCACAAGAGAAGATTCTGGAGATCGAGTCTCACAGCAATCAATCTCAAAAGAAGACTCCAAATGAAATGAGCCTTATAGGAAACAATGACAAATGTTGGTAAACATAACCAAACACACACAACCACATCACACAAGTATCGCATACGAGCGATCTACAACTAAGACGAGCTTTTCCAAGCTGCACTAGCGCCTAGCTGCACTACTCGCCAAACATTTTAAATAAGTGCTTACTCATACGGCACTTTATATTATGGTCAAGGCATTTTAATTATGTGCTTTATTCATTGCACGTATCTTATTAAATGTCATCACACACACATCACGTTAAGCTTTTAACATACATGTCCCGCCACTCGTGAAACACATATCGAACCGGGTTGTGACACCTGCAGAGTGCACCACTTCTTACTCCACTCGAGTATAGAAGTCAGTCAATGACTTTACAAATTTATTATAAAGAGACGACATGACCTCTCATCCATTGTCCCTACGAATACTCGTTCTGACTAAACAGTCAAACACACAACAATTCATATACAGGACCATCACGGCCCAACCTGCACAAACATCTATATCTTTGCCCACCTGGCAGTCATCCTAGATTTAATAATCTAAACACACACACAATAAATCACATCAAAGTCCCTTAAGGTCTTCACCTGCACAAAATCTACAATATACTAGCGTCAGTTCTAGCAAAATATACAACCTAGTATAATATCTTCTTTTTAATCACATAACGTTATCAAACAATTCCAACATAATTCAGAATCATCCCAAATTATTTAACAACAAAACGATTGATAAATAATCAAATATGGAATGATGAACAAGAGCGAACCGCCACTTGCCTTAGATCCGACAACTTCGAATCAAGCTGAGCAACGTCTAGTTCCTGGATCTGAAACTGGAGTAGATCTTGGATATTAAATCCCTAAGAAATGGCCCATAACAAGACCCTAAGTTAGATTCAATACACTTATATATGAATCTAAAAGAATACAAGAAGAAATCAAAGGAAACGAGCAAATCCCAAAGCCAAACCAACAAGACACATGACTCGGACGCCCTCACCGCGATCGCGGCGAGTCGCGGCGAGTCGCGGTTTTCGTGTGGCATGACAGTGGCGAAGCTCGACAGCTCCCATGGAGTTTTTCTTACCCCAAACCGATTTGTTTGCCTTCGATTTGTCTATGGTTCGATCTCCCAACACCTCAAAGCTTCTCACTACACTCAAGAGCACCTTCTCAACTCAAGAGACACTCAAAATCTCCCACACACGAAGCTCCAAAACTGCTCAACAATGGTGAAAAACAGAGGAGAAAGAAGAAGGAAGAAGAAGAGAAAGAGAGCTCCGGTTCTCACCCCTTTTATAGCCCAAATCCGAGCCTCCTCATGGGAAACAAGAAGGGGACAAGGCAAAAGAGCCACTTGCGAGCCCAAAAATATCTCCCCCAAGCCACTTGCGCGAGGAAGACGAAGCCAGCTCTGTTTTCAGCGAAACCGCGATCGCGGTGACTCGCGGCAGATCGCGTCATATCGCGGTGAGTCGCGGTTAATGGCCGACTTCGTTAATTCTTATCCGAACTCAACTTGGGTTAATTTTCTTAACTTCGGGTTAAATATATTCGTACATTAACGTTACATTAACCCCGAAAACACTTCAACTGTATTATATAATGCTCAGAAAATTTTACAGAGCTCAGACCCTTTTCAAAAAGTCCGAGACTCACTGAATTAAATCCGTCTAGCAAAACGGGCATAAGAAAAATTTAAAAATAATTCAAAATATCCTTAAAAATTACGGGGTGTTACATTACTACCCCCTTATTTTAAGTTTCGACCCCGAAACTTGCATTATCAAGGCCGACAACAAGTAGGGAAAGTATCTAAGTACACCCGTCTCAGTCTCCCAAGTAACCTCTTTGGTTTCTAACTTGGAGCACAAAACTCGTACCAAAGGTACCATCTTGCTACACAGCTGTCTCAAACTTCACCCTGAATGGTAATCGAGACATCTGACAAACGCTTGGTTCAAACCAAATATTTATATTAGCAAGAATATTTACAACAAAAGGTTTACAACCTTGCTGCATACTAACATAACCATCCTTAACCACAGACTGGGTAACACCCATATCCACAACCTACAAACAGAAGTAGAAAACTTTAAGCAAATGGAACATCAGGCCCATCCGCCTCACGTATCACGTAAAGACGTTGACCATGACTTCCAGAAGCTACTGGGGCCTTCCCTTTATTCTGTGCAGTTGTTTGCATCGAAGGACTTGGAGCCTCCACCGGTTTATACTCAGGCCGGTTATTCTGATTAGCAGACCCTTGCTGCGACTCCAGTCCTTTTTGCCTTTCCTGCCAACAAAACTTCTGCACGTGCCCAAACCTTCCACAGCCAAAGCATCCTCTCTTCTCTTTTTGACACGCAAAGCTTTTATGTCCAGTGGCACCACAATTGAAACACTAGATCAGACCCTGGTCCTGACCCGATCGTTGTGTCGACCCTCCTTGAGTCATCTCTGTCTTTGCCTTGCTTGACTTAGCAAGGTTAGACGGTGGCGCAGGACGTTTAAATCCGCTCGCCTGAGATTGTTCTTGCACCAACTTCTGGTGATTCCTCTTCTTGGTTGACTCCTCTAGAGTCACTTCCAGCTTGTAGGCTGCATCCACGTATTGCTCCAAAGTAGAACATCCGTGACACACCATCAGTGGCTTAATATCTGGGCCCATCCACTCATGGAAGTGCCAGATCTTCTGCTCCTCGCTGGTTACATCTGACCCAGCGTATTGCAACAAGTGATTGAACTTAGTCACAAGCTCAGTGACTTTCAATCCCTCTATCTCTGGATGCATGAACTCCTTGTGCTTCTCGTCCCTCATAGCTCGGGAAAAGAAACGGTCCATCATCTTCGTCTTGAACATAGCCCAATTCAAATCAACTCGATCAGCCAACCCAGTGTTCTCCCACCATTCACTAGCTTCTTCTTTCAACTGAAGAGAGGCTATTTGCACTTTCTCTGCCTCGGTGCAATCCACGTTGCGGAACAACCGCTCCATGTGGAAAAACCAATGAGCAGCTCTAACTGGCTCTCCTTTTCCATCATAATGGTCAGGTCTCAAAGAGTTAATGGTCTTCAACACTCGACCATAATCACCTCTCTTCCTGACCGCCTCATCTCGGTGTACATAAACAGCTGGCTCCTCAAATCTAGGAACCACTGGAGGAATTGGCACAACTTGTGCCTGTGGTGCGGCAGGTTGCCTAGCCTCGGTAAGTACTTGCATCATAATCTCCCGAATAGCTGCAATAGCTGCTGCATCAAAAACCATTGGAGCGTTGGCTGAAGCTTGGCCATTGCCTCCAGGGTTGTTCTGTGACATTGACTCGTGTTCTTCTACACGGTCCAGGTCGTCCCTTATGATTGGCCTTGGATTGCTTGGCCCAGCACCAGCGCGTATGGTATTCCCTGTATTCACCATCTGTTTACCGATCAAATCCCAAGTATTAATATCTTTTCCATAATACTTATCATGATAAAGTCACTTGGAATAGATCAACTTGGTAACGTTCCTAGATGAACACCAAACTGGAATACTTAGGTTCTACAACCTCAAATCCTGACAAGAGAACTGAAAACTCAAGTCTAACTGGAGATGGCAAAACCACCTCGACTTCTTCTGAGTCCTTTTGAAGAGAACAGAATGCACCCTTAACTACGGGTGACAAACAGAGAATCTTAGTCTTTCTAGACACAGAAGCAAACTTCTGTATCAGACTGTAGGAGGCACGACTATGAACGGCTTTTTATTTGAAAAATTCAGAGCTCTTGGAAAATATTTTAGCTCTGATACCATTTCTGTAACACCCCCAAATTTAACCCCATTTGAAAGCGCTACTGCCGATGACCCTGGACGTAAACCCCGAAGTCACCCCAGGCTTTTCCGACGTCATAACTGACTTAAAACACAGTTATAATAATAAAATCATAACTTTTATTAAACCATATGGTCGCGGAATTACATGATTCCAAAAACGACCCAATAATCAGAAATACAACAGCGAAAGTCTTTAACAAAATACAAAATAGCACAGTGGAAAACTTGTAAACAAAGCGACAAAACAACTTGTCGAAAACACCGTTCATCTTCATAGTCGCTTCTAGCCTTCTCGGATCTTCAACACACCTGATGTGCCGAATCGAACGGATGACACCAGCCAACCATGCAAGGAATAATTACGGTTGGTTAGTCTAAATGAATAGACTAGCAAGGGTACAAAGCAGAGTGGTTCGAAGCAGTCGTATTAGGTTAGACTTATCGTCCCTCGAATAATAACCGAGTATGCTAGTCAACCACTATACTCCTACTAGAATAACAAAATGTATACACAAGAGAAGATTCTGGAGATCGAGTCTCACAGCAATCAATCTCAAAAGAAGACTCCAAATGAAATGAGCCTTATAGGAAACAATGACAAATGTTGGTAAACATAACCAAACACACACAACCACATCATACAAGTATCGCATACGAGCGATCTACAACTAAGACGAGCTTTTCCTAGCTGCACTAGTGCCTAGCTGCACTACTCGCCAAACATTTTAAATAAGTGCTTACTCATACGGCACTTTATATTATGGTCAAGGCATTTTAATTATGTGCGTTATTCATTGCACGTATCTTATTAAATGTCATCACACACACACATCACGTTAAGCTTTTAACATACATGTCCCGCCACTCGCGAAACACATATCGAACCGGGTTGTGACACCTGCAGAGTGCACCACTTCTTACTCCACTCGAGTATAGAAGTCAGTCAATGACTTTACAAATTTATTATAAAGAGACGACAGGACCTCTCATCCATTGTCCCTACGAATACTCGTTCTGACTAAACAGTCAAACACACAACAATTCATATACAGGACCATCACGGCCCAACCTGCACAAACATCTATATCTTTGCCCACCTGGCAGTCATCCTAGATTTAATAATCTAAACACACACACAATAAATCACATCAAAGTCCCTTAAGGTCTTCACCTGCACAAAATCTACAATATACTAGCGTCAGTTCTAGCAAAATATACAACCTAGTATAATATCTTCTTTTTAATCACATAACGTTATCAAACAATTCCAACATAATTCAGAATCATCCCAAATTATTTAACAACAAAACGATTGATAAATAATGAAATATGGAATGATGAACAAGAGCGAACCGCCACTTGCCTTAGATCCGACAACTTCGAATCAAGCTGAGCAACGTCTAGTTCCTGGATCTGAAACTGGAGCAGATCTTGGATATTAAATCCCTAAGAAATGGCCCATAACAAGACCCCAAGTTAGATTCAATACACTTATATATGAATCTAAAAGAATACAAGAAGAAATCAAAGGAAACGAGCAAAGCCCAAAGCCAAACCAACAAGACACATGACTCGGACGCCCTCACCGCGATCGCGGTGAGTCGCGGCCAGTCGCGGTTTTCGTGTGGCATGACAGTGGCGAAGCTCGACAGCTCCCATGGAGTTTTTCTTACCCCAAACCGATTTGTTTGCCTTCGATTTGTCTATGGTTCGATCTCCCAACACCTCAAAGCTTCTCACTACACTCAAGAGCACCTTCTCAACTCAAGAGACACTCGAAATCTCCCACACACGAAGCTCCAAAACTGCTCAACAATGGTGAAAAACAGAGGAGAAACAGAGGAGAAAGAAGAAGGAAGAAGAAGAGAAAGAGAGCTCCGGTTCTCACCCCTTTTATAGCCCAAATCCGAGCCTCCTCATGGGAAACAAGAAGGGGACAAGGCAAAAGAGCCACTTGCGAGCCCAAAAATATCTCCCCCAAGCCACTTGCGCGAGGAACACAAAGCCAGCTCTATTTTCAGCGAAACCGCGATCGCGGCCGGTCGCGGTGACTCGCGGCAGATCGCGTCATATCACGGTGAGTCGCGGTTAATGGCCGACTTCGTTAATTCTTATCCGAACTCAACTTGGGTTAATTTTCTTAACTCCGGGTTAAATATATTCATACATTAACGTTACATTAACCCCGAAAATACTTCAACTGTATTATATAATGCTCGGAAAATTTTACAGAGCTCAGACCCTTTTCAGAAAGTCCGAGACTCACTGAATTAAATCCGTCTAGCAAAATGGGCATAAGAAAAATTTAAAAATAATTCAAAATACCCTTAAAAATTACGGGGTGTACAATGAAAGGGTACAAACAGAATGGTTCAAGTGATCGTAACCGTTTACTATCATTGTCCCTCGAATAATATCCGAAGGGACGATACATAATGGTACTTTCACGAAATTATAAAAGAAGGTATGCAATGAAAAGAAGACTCCAAAAGAAATGAGTCTTAAAGGAAACGTATGACCATTGTTTGGGAACGTTAAGTTTTCGCACACAAGTTTTAAAACACGACCTTGATTATTTGGGTCCACGACCAACCTCACCGCGTAAAGCGAATCCAGATTGGAAAGGGGACTTACTCTAACAAGAGTCTGGGCGGTTTCCACGTTGTACTCCTCGCCCGAGGGTATATTAATTATGTGCATAACCACACTTATCTTATTTACTTCCAAAACGCACTTTAACGTTGAAGCTTTTAATTTCACATCTTGTAATGAGACATTGGGAATAAATCCCTTATGATTGGGAATACCTCCCGAAGATTGGCACCAGCTGAGTGCACCACCCCTATATTCGGATAGGGGTAGGTCATGACCAAAAGAGTGTTAGGGCACTTACTTCCTAATCACCAAAGTTATAAAGAAACGACTAATCCTTGTAAGGAATTAGCGTTTCTACGAATACTCGTGCTAAACTAGCATTTAAATTCACATATAAATCCACACCAAAATCCATTACAGGAATATCATATCAAACTTATATAATAGCGTTGTTTCTAGCAATATATACAACCTATTATAAAGTCATATTTTAACACATCGTTTAATTAAATCTGTTCCCAAACAGAAAACAACAACTTATATCCCATCTTAATTAACAATCAATTAATTGATAATCAAGGGAAACATGGAATAATGAGCAAGAGCGAACCACCACTTGCCTTAGTTTAGACGAATCAAAGATGTCGGGTTCCGAGATCTGGAGAGTGGAATCTGAGTAGGGATTCCTATGACGACGATGGAATATAAGACGGAACCCTAAGTTAGACACGATACGATACGACACGAATACGGAACAATGAATAAACGAAGCAAACGAAGGGAAAAGGCCACAGCCGCGGCTGCGCCAGAGGGTGCCGCAATCGCGGCCAACATGACCGCGGTCGCGGTTTTCTGGGCAACCCACGGTCGCGGTGGATGGGCCGCGGTCGCGGATTCCCATCCCGACAACATCTGGGAGACGAAGAACGGCTTACCGACGACGAGGCTTGGCTTCTTCACTCCTTGGATGAGTGTGCACTACCACTATGCTGCCAACACTTCCACCAGCAACCACAAGCACTCCGGCGACCACTGGAAACTCCGGCGAAACTGAAAAACAGACGAGAGAGAGAGAGATGGATGATGGATGAAGAAGAAGGCTGCCTCGACCTCCCTTTTCTAGCCAAGGAGCAGCGGGAGTTCACCCCCCACCGGCAACTCAAGCGGTTCGAGTTCCCCTACCGGCGAGCGTTGAAGAAACGAGGGGAAAATCGAATCGGCAAGGCTCGGAGAAGAACGAAGAAGACGAAGAAAAAGAGACCCGCGATCGCGGTTTGCCCACAGGCAAAACCGCGGTCGCGGTATTCCCGCGTTCGCGCCTCTGGTCTTTGGTCGCGGTCTTTGCTCGCGATCTTTGCTAGATCTTTATTTTTAACACTTCTAAAATAATCTAAGACCCAATACACATTAAACGTATATTATTACGTTCAAATGATCTTACTGAGTTTACAGAAATTACCCATCACGTCTTTCTTATAAAACGACAGTTCGGGACTTTTAGGGGTTATTACAATACTACCCCCCTTAAAAGAAGTTTCGACCCCGAAACTTGGCCGATAACAGCTCGGATAAGCGACCTTATTTTAAGTTACCCAACCTTATAAGTTTAACCATGCCTAACCCATTTAACACTTTGTAAATTGGTTCAAGAATTTCTAAGTTGAAAGTTATAAGTTGGTTCAAATTACAGTTAACGTAAGGTTAACCATAATTTAGACCCTTCATGATTTAAGGAATTTTATAACTTGTTTTCACCAATTATACATTTTACCATATTACCCTTATGGCAATCATGAGGGTTATTACATTACTTCCCCCTTAAAAATAGGTTCGACCCTGAAACTAACATCACTAAGGTAGAGGGACCGGTTTCACCATTAACCTCACTACTTGAACTTAGTATCCTTAATCATTTCATCCTTGAAATTGCTCCTAGGAAAACGATATGTATTCTCAACCATACCATTATCTCGCATATCTTATCTCCATGTGCTACACCTGTAATAACTCGTGACCATCTCCACAAGGTCATAATTATCTTAGGATAATAGTCTCTAAAATCATCGCAATAGACTTGCCATACCTTAAGCATGAGGACACACATTTCTCTTTCAACTTTTCTCTTTATAAACCTCTCTCAAAGTTTATACCTTATCTTCCTTAAGTTGATATCCTTAAATAAATTTGGTCTTTGTAACCTATATCACCAAAGTCGAACTATTTATTCGATCATGAATCCACCTACTACATACTGCCTTCGTTCCTTACCCTCGTTAGAATCGATATGATCATCCACACGATTATGATTACCTTAATCCGAGTATCCATTATAGTCTCCAATATAATCTCGCTATTATGCCCTATTCATCATAACGATCTTGATGTCCTCAAGCAGAAGAATACAACATTTTTCTACCAACTTTCTTTCGATGATCAGATCCTCAAAGTACATACATAAAACTCACTTATACCTCAACGTAGTACCTCCAATTGTCATATCGGCTTACTCTTTACACATGCACCTCATCTATCTCATTATTTACCTTAATTAAATTTGGCTCTTATGCCATCTTCTTAACCCACAATATTTCCATTAATTAGGCTCTTAACATAAGACTTTTAGAATCTCTAAATTTTCCTCAATTAATCACACAACATTATCTCCATTAATCAAGATCTAATATAAGACCCTTTAAGGTTCCTTAATCTTTTTACAATTAACCACATAACAACTTATTCATGTTTTTGCCCAAACATCAACTTAGTAATTCATTTTATATGACCATAATCAACCACTTTGTTCCCCCGACACGTCTCATAAGATCACCTTAATACTTCTCGTATCATCATCTCATTATATCACTTCCTTATGAATACCTCATAACGAAACCTCAAATAGGTCTTCCAAAATAATACTTATGATTTTGCATACTTAGCTTTTCCAAAAAGCTTTTAACACTGGTCTCATAATGGACACACTCATTTATAAACCTCATAAACATAACTCTTGGGTTCTAATGTTTACTCAAGATCGTATTAGAGTACGATCGTCTTAGAGTAAACGTCTCCTTATGAAATATCTCTCTTATACATTTATTCACTTAAATATATACTTTATACTACTCACACTTAAGTACTTTGAGCTTTATATTAGCTCACAACTCTATCTAATGCTCCGAGTATGCACATGAGGAATAACCTCAATCTCCATAGAGCATTACCACACACACCAAGTCCTTATAGCAAGGAATCCTTACAACATTAACCTCTCGACACAATGCTCACGAATTCGAGCGAAGGGAACAAATAATGTCGTTGCCCAACTTGACATTATTTCAAGAAAATAGAGGGGTTCTTACGAATAGTTTTGACCTCAAAACCAACGCTAACAAGGTAGGGAACAACCACACATGTCCCAACCCAGCACTGTCCTTTATGAGTCCAAACAGTCTTTATCCACTCGTGACATGTACTACTTTTGGCACTCAAGGATTCTCGTATGAACGAACAACTTGCAATAGTAACGGATTTAGAAATTTCCGGAAGAAGGAAACACTCCTTTATTATTCGAAACATTACATTAAAACAACTGACAGAAAGTCGAACAGACAGATTACTAAAATATGGAGACTATCGACCCAAGTCATCGCTCCTTATTCTTAAAAAGGCTCAACAAAAATACAACTATTCATTCAGGGTCTCATTCTCATTGGAGTGACGAATCACAAAGAGTCGCTGCCCCTGACCCAAAGACTCCATAGGCGCCTTGCCTTTATTACGAGCGATAGATTGCTGAGGAGCGGACACCTCTGGCTTTGGGTTCTGCCCATTGCCAACATTTGAGGCCTGATATGATTGCGTTGGTCCTTGTCCCTTCTGCCTACAGTATGTTTTCATGTGGCCTTCCTTCCCATAATTGTAACATACCCGCTTCTCCTTTTGGCAATTAAAACTTTTATGCCCAACTTCACCACAGTTGTGGCATTGAATCACTCTGCTACTCCAACCTGAGCCTCTGGCGGAGTCAGATTGAGTCATCTCGGTCTTAGCGCGACCAGACTTCTCAAACTTGGTGGGCGACGCCGGTCGCTTGAATGTACCAACCTAGCGGTCTTGTTGCCCACCCCTTCCTTTATTTTGTTTCTCCCGCTTTCGGGCGGATTCTTCCAGTGTGGCCTCTATTTTGTAGGCCGCATCCACATATTGCTCTAGCGTAGAACAACCGTGATGGACCATCAGAGGTTTGATTTCTGGATTCATCCATCCATGGAAGTACCAGATCTTTTGTTCTTCACTCGACACTTTCGGTCCATTATATTGCAACAGGTGATTGAACTTATCTGCAAGCTCAGTCACCTTCAACCCATCGGTCTTAGGGTAAAGGAACTCCTTATGCTTCTCCTCCCTCATAGCACAGGAAAAGAAACGGTCAATCATCTTTGTTTTGAACATACCCTAGTTCAACCCGGGATGATCAGTTAGACCAGTGCTCTCCCACCATTCGCTAGCCACATCCTTAAATTGAAGGGATGCGATGTGTACTTTCTCAGCCTCAGTGCACTCGACATTCCTAAACAACCGTTCCATATACGAGAACCAATACACCACTCTGACTGGTTCTCCAGTACCGTCGTAACTGTCAGGCCTCATTGAGCTTATGGCCTTCAAGGCTCGACCGTAATTTCCTATGTTCCTGACGGCATCGACCTGAGGTACATGATCCACTGGCTCCTTAAATTCAGGAATAACCTGAGGAACTGGACCACCTTGTGCTTGCGGTGCAATTGGCCGAATTATATCGGTGACCGCCTACATAACAATCCCACGAATGGCCTCTATGGCCGTAGCGTCGAACACCACCTGAGGGTTAGCCTGAGCTTGGCCAATGCCTGCGGGGTTATTGTGAGAGACAGACTCGCTCTCCTTCCCCTGATTAGCGGCGCTTCTCAGATTCAGCCTTGGGTTGTTACTCGGCCCAGCTCCGGCACGGATTGTGTTTCTTGTGTTCACCATCTGTTGATGAACCATAACGTCAGTTTAGAACTTTTCCGACTTGTACATGATACTTAGTCAATTACGTTATGATACGAATTATAAGGGTCCAAACTAATAACTTTATATCAGTCTGACTGACTCTCCACCATTAACCGCAAAACGATCTTCTTCTCTTTACTTGAGAATGGGTACTTTAGGAGAATTGTCAACCTTTAAATGACATTAAACCTAAGGAGAGACAATATCCCTAAGAATGGATCTAAGGAATAAGTAACAACTCGAAGCTTGCAGAAGTTTGAAAACCACTTATTATTAAACCTTATACTTCATACATATAGATCCTTTATACTTAACTTAGCAAAATCATTATTTATATAGTTATTTCTTTGAAATAAAGACATTATTATTTCTTTGCAAACTCTTACTAAAATCCAACCATACTTTTTAAAGTTATAACATAACTTAATTTTAAACATTTATAGCATTATTTTATAACAATACTATGAAAATTAGTGCTTAACACAAGAGAGTATAACATTACTTTTAACACCATTTTGAACCTCATTTTATTCAATCAATATTAGGAGAACGTTACTTTTAACTTTCATAAACCTTAAGAAATTTCAAAACCTTAATTTTAATACTAACAATTTAGATTTATGAAATTCCTTTTTTTTTTAAAGAAACTAGTTTGAAAATAGTATCGAAATTAATTTTCGAAAATTCTCAAACCTAACAATAGGCCAAGAATTTTAAAACCATTGCTCTGATACCATAATTGTAACACCCCCGACTTATGTCGGTAGTGCCACACGCCAGTGACCTCAGACGTTACTGTCCAAAGTCACCCTAGGCTTTAATCAGAACAATTAAGCTTAAATAAGTATATTAAATAACAATAGATTAATCAGTGGAAGACATTTTAAATGAAACTCAACCTTTTATTACAAGGTCTCTTATTAAATGAGAGCGACGATTTTACAACACAGTGAAATTACAGCGGAAGACTTTCATAATAAACCCTATTACATGACTTGGTTATAGGAATATATATTAAAGTAATATTTAACAACCTTAAAACACTGCCACTTAAATCTTCAACTGCAAGTCTCTTCTTCGATTGGTTACTTCAAGTCTTCGGGGACCAACCACTGATGTGCCGTATAGGACGGATGACACTAGCCAACCATGCAAGGAATAAAACCCGGTTGGTTAGTCTAGTGAAAGACTATGCAAGGGTACAAACAGAATGGTTCAAGTGATCGTAACCGTTTACTATCATTGTCCCTCGAATAATAACCGAAGGGACGATACATAACCCGGTACTTTCACGGAATTATAAAAGAAGGTATGCAATGAAAAGAAGACTCCAAAGGAAATGAGTCTTATAGGAAACGTATGACCATTGTTTGGGAACGTTAAGTTTTCGCACACAAGTTTTAAAACACGACCTTGATTATTTGGGTTCACGACCAACCTCACCTCGTAATGCGAATTCAGATTGGAAAGGGGACTTACTCTAACAAGAGTCCGGGCGGTTTTCACGTTGTACTCCTCGCCCGAGGGTATATTAATTATGTGCATAACCGCACTTATCTTATTTACTTCCAAAACGCACTTTATCGTTGAAGCTTTTACTTTCACATCTCGTAATGAGACATTGGGAATAAATCCCTTAAGATTGGGAATACCTCCCGAAGATTGGCACCAGCTGAGTGCACCACCCCTATATTCGGATAGGGGTAGGTCATGACCAAAAGAGTGTTAGGGCACTTACATCCTAATCACCAAAGTTATAAGGAAACGACTAATCCTCGTAAAGAATTAGCGTTCCTACGAATACTCGTGCTAAACTAGCATTTAAATTCACATATAAATCCACACCAAAATCCATTACAGGAATATCATATCAACCTTATAATAGCGTTGTTTCTAGCAATATATACAACCTAATATAAAGTCATATTTTAACACTTCGTTTAATTAAATCTGTTCCCAAACAGAAAACAACAACTTATATCCCATCTTAATTAACAATCAATTAATTGATAATCAAGGGAAACATGGAATAATGAGCAAGAGCGAACCGCTACTTGCCTTAGTTTAGACGAATCAAAGATGTCGGGTTTCGAGATCTGGAGACTGGAATCTGAGTAGGGATTCCTACGACGATGATGGAATATAAGATGAAACCCTAAGTTAGATACGATACGACACGAATACGGAACGACGAATAAACGAAGCGAACGAAGGGAAAAAGGCCACAGTCGCGGCTGCGCCAGAGGGTGCCGTGATCGCGGCCAACATGACCACAGTCGCGGTTTTCTGGGCAACCCGCGGTCGCGGTGGATGGGCCGCGGTCGCGGATTCCCATCCCGACAACAACTCGGAGACGAAGAACGGTTTACCAACGATGAGGCTTGGATTCTTCACTCCTTGGATGAGTGTGCACTACCACTACACTGCCAACACTTCCACCGGCGACCACAAGCACTCCGACGACCACTGGAAACTCCGGCGAAACTGAAAACAGACGAGAGAGAGAGAGATGGATGATGGATGAAGAAGAAGGCTGCCTCGACCTCCCTTTTATAGCCAAGGAGCAGCGGGAGTTCAACCCCCACCGACAACTCAAGCGGTTCGAGTTCCCCTACCGACGAGCGTTGAAGAAACGAGGGGAAAATCGAATCGGCGAAGCTCGGAGAAGAACGAAGAAGACGAAGAAACAGAGACTTGCGATTGCAGTTTGCCCACAGGCAAAACCGCGCCCGCGGTTTCAAAACCGCGGTATCCCCGCGTTCACGCCTCTAGTCTTTGGTCGCGGTCTTTGCTCGCGGTCTTTGCTAGATCTTTATTTTTAACACTTCTGAAAATAATCTAAGACCCAATACACATTAAACGTATATTATTACGTTCAAATGATCTTACTGAGTTTACAGAAATTACCCATCACGTCTTTCTTACAAAACGACAGTTTGGGACTTTTAGGGGTTATTACAGCCTTTTAGTTACTTTATTATAACTTTGTAGTTATTATATTATTTATCATGAAATTACCTATTAATATAATTAATATAATAATTTATAATAATATAAATTGTAACCGATAGCTTCCACATTTGAAATTTATATAAACATACGTTTTTATAGTTATTCATTTTTAATATTTTAGATTATTTTGATCTCATATATGGTCTTTTAAACACAATTTTTTAAAGTTGTTTAATAATGATTAGTCGTTACTAGATGATCTAAATCTTAATTTATTAAGCTATGTATATTTTCATTTTTGTTTTTAGGATTACTTTTATTGGTAGAATTTTAGACCCATCCAATTCAATTTCTTAATATCTTATCACAAAGACAATATATGGTTGATACACTTATTTTTTTAAATATCTTTTAAAATCTTATGTTTAGTAGTTGATTGTTGTTGGATGTTATTGTGCCCTAATTATTTGTATTGGGTTTATATAAATTATGATATTTATTACTAATTAATAAAAAATTATTCGATTTCTTAAATGTAATATAATTTTTGTGTCATCATAATTCAACCATCGTCCATCACATAATCCAACCTTTATAAATAATGACAATAGTAGGTCCGTTTTAATTGTATATTAAACTATTTCATTAATAATTTGATAATAACTAATTATTTTAATTAAAAAGATAGCAATTAGAAAAAAAACTAAAATAAGTCTTATCAAATCTAAATTCTTTTTAATCCTCTTAATATTTTTACTTAACAAATTAATAATAGCTAATTATGTTGATTAGATTAAAAATTTTCCGTCTTAATTATAAATTTGATATTATTCAAATTTTTTCAATTAAATATAGTACTTATCAAATTTTTAATAAAATCTATCCCATAACAAATACTACACAAACTTCAAATTTTAGTTAAATTACCAATTAATCAAACTAAAATGCATATCGTTGAAGATTCTAAGACAAAAAATTTATCTTTATGAGTTTATGAATAATTTTTTTATCCATGATTTATTTTTAATCATAGTTTAGAGAAAAAGATACAAAGTAATAATTTAAAGGTATTCCACTAAATTAAAAAAAACCTCCATGAAATTATATCAAACTCATATGAATAAATTTTGTCTTTTTTTCAAATAAGATTTAAAAGTATTCCACTAAATTAAAAAAACCTCCATGAAATTATATAAAACTCATATAAATAATTTTACTTCAAAAATGATTTTCAACTTTCAAAAACTTTAGATTCAATATGCAGTTTTGAAATGATGTCGATATGTATCTTTTTATTAAAATTGTAATGAAAGAAGGAATAATGACTATATAATATAAGTGATTGGGGCAAATAAAAGGAAAGAATTGAACAAAGTATTTTTATAACATGTAATTAAGAACAAATTCCTCTAAAAATCAAACAAACACTTGAGCCAAGAAATAGATTATTCCAACTTCTAAATAAGAACAAATCCCTATAAAAAAACTTTTTGAACCAAGATTTGAAGAATTCGAAATTTTTAAGGGAAATTCATGTTGGTGCCCCTAAGTTTAGGGTTATTCCTTTTGGTGTCTCATGATTATTATTTTTCTTGTTGGTGTCCCTAAGGTTTTGTGTTTGTTTGCTTCGTAACCAAGATTTTTCATATTTATACTCTTCGGTTCAAATTGATCAAATCCAAACCCACCATTGCGTTCCTCACCCTAAAATTAATAGGAATGGACTTCTAAAACACCCAATTCTATATCCCAACCATCTTGATCTGAGTTCCGAAACAAAAACCCATTTTCGACGTTAAGATTTCAAATCGAGATGGTTCGGGTACGGATTTGAGTGTTTTAGGTGTTGAATTATATTAATTTGAGGACGAATAACACAATGGTGAGCTTGGATTTGATCAATTAGAACCGGAAGAGTACGGATATGGAAAAACTCGGTTACAAAGCAAACAAACACAAAACCTTAAAGGCACCAACCGAAAAAATAATAATCATGGGACACCAGTAGGAATAACCCTAAACTCAAGGGTACCAACATGAAATTCCCAAAATCTAAGTATATAAGAACATATATTGAAAATCAAATCAGCTTAATAAAACCATGAATATATATAAGATATTATATGCTAAGGATTAGAGATTGAATTTGAATATTTGTATTTTAAATAGAACAATTATTTCTTCTGATTTCATGATATCTCTAATATTTTGTTTATTTCTTATCTAATAAATTTTATGTGACTACACTTTTCAGCATTATTAAAATACTTATTTCAATTTATATTTGATTTAAACAATCATCATTAATGTATATCGTTATTGTCAAGACCGAAATTCATATCTTATATATAGTTGTGTCAATAATTTATTTAGGTGTATACATATATATTATAAATCATGGTTAGTACATTAGTTCTATTAGACTATTTAATAGTTGTATACATAAACCATAAAATATAAAAAATAGTGTAAAATATATAGGAGAAAATCAAGAAAATTTGGTGGTTAGTCAAATTTGTTTCAATTTTAATCCTATAATAAACATAAACAATTAATCATTTAAATCTGTTATAATATTTTTGCATGTAAATCACAACGAGACTATATATCTAATGGTTCTATAATTTACTATTCTATGTAGCAGTATAAGATATGAATATATCTACATACTCATACTCATTTATTCATTTATTAATTGATTTTGTAAATATTTTCATAATATGATATATATATATATATTCTATATATACTAAATGAGAACTCTACAACTTGAGTGTCATCACCACATTTATTTTTTCTACGTGTAATTTATATAGAGGAGATTTTTATCTCACATTTAAAAAAAGTCACCACAGACATTACAAAATCAAGTCTAATTTTTTTTCCTAATTTAGGTACAAATCAATCAAACTAATCACTTCCTAATTTAAATACAATTTTCTAATTTAGAAACAAATCAATCTCATAAATAAACTAATCACTTCCTAATTTACACATAAATGAATCACACAAATCAATAACAAAGATTACCAATACAAAACTTCCACAACAAATTACCATATATATGCTAAACTAAAACCTAACTAAACCACATGACACCCCCTAATCAAGTCACCTCATCATTTGCCATGTATCATTCTCTCTTTTTTCACTTTGTTTTAATATATTTAATTACAAACTAAAATCTACTATATATGTACTAAACCAAAACCCATCTATGTCACATGACATCCCCCTATTAAGCCCACCCCCTCCTTATATCACATGACATCCTCTTATTTTTTTCTCACATGGCATTTTCTCATTTTTTTTTGTTTTTTTAAAATTCAATATAATAAATATATATCAGATTCTCCTATTTTATAATCTAAACATTTCAATCATAAGACGATCTTCAAAAATCTTTTTTTTTCAAACTTTAATATAATGATTATATATAAGATTAATCTATTTTCAAAGCTAAACATGTCAATCAAAAGCAATGGATAATATTTCCATTATTATTCTATTTTCATAATTAAAAACATTAAACAATAAAAGGCAAAAGTCAAATTCTAAGCACCACAAATAAGTAGTTTAATGAGGGATTATCAACTACATTTGAAAATAGGCAATGGATAATATTTCAATTTAGTTACCATGAAAATATGTTTCTATAAATGTATTCTAACATTCCGGAAAGATAAGACTAGGATATGGAAGTTACACTCACTAAAAGTAAACTTTATACAAAACAACGGTAAAAACATGCTATACGTATAATGGTTTATGACCATGTCAATATATTTTATGAAACATATTATTGGTATGCATAATCTTTTTTTTTTAAAGTCGTTCAAAGCACGGAGTGTAATCTACTATATATCTACTAAACCAAAACCCTATGTGTCGTCACCGCGTTTAATTTGCCTACGTATCATCATTCATCTATCCATCATTCACTACATCATCCAACTTTTAGAAAAAAAGGATTATCAACTACAAGAGCTGCCAAAAGTTCCAAAAAGATATGAAAAAAAAAATTAAAATTTATTTTCCCACGTATAGAATAAGATAAGTTTAGATTATAGTAAGTAATCATAATCAATAATATTAGTTTTAATTACAGAATCTCAATTTGTATGCGTATGAATTTTTAATCATTTATTTTCCAAACTAATCTTGAACACATAGAAAACTCTATTTTTCATATATCTTATTTGACGTTGTAAGTAAATATATATCAATTAATCTTGCCATGTCATCTTAAAACACTTATTGTTTTTACAAATCTTCTCTATAATTTTTCAACACATTGAAGCTACACAATATTTTTTATATTAATATAAATTTATCAATTTTGTTAAATCCAATGTTTATGTTGTAGTAGTTTACGATCAAGTCCACAAATTGCTTGAAACCGTAGATTTCTATCAAGAATATATAAAATACTATTGAAGATATTCGCTCGAAGTCGATTAAAAAAAATCAAGTGTTTATGTTGTAGTAGCTTACTTACCAATTTCCATAATTAATGTATTTCGTAGAGTCTATTGAAAGTCATTTGAATCCATTTTTTACGAACTAAAGAGCATATAATATGTTGTATTTACCAAATGCATTGTTTATATATGTATTATATTAGATTATGATATATATATATATATGTTCTTCCATAATGTATTTTTAGCTTAAAACGACAAATCTATAAAATAAATAACCCACTCTAACACAATTGTAAACAAAATTTCATATGGGCCTAATCTTCACAACATATTTGTTAAATGTAATTTATCATTATTAATATTATTTTTAAAATACTTATTGGTCGTAGTTAATATGGTTTGATCATCTCCACAAGTTAGGGTTTTGTTAACTTTACAACTTAAGTTCAGGTATGGAACTATCTGAATTGATTTGTGCTGCCAAACTTATTATCCGGGATGAAGCTCCAATGACGAATAAATTATACTTTGAAGCATTAGATAGGACTTTAAGAGATAATTTACGGGCTACAAATCCCCTTAGTTCAGTATAACCTTTTAGAGGGGAAGTCATAGTATTTGGTGGAGACATTAGGCAAATCCTACCCATTATTAACAAATGAAGCAGGCAAGATATTGTTTTTTCCACCATTACTTCCTTTTATTTGTGGAAATATTGCAAATTTCTTAATTTGACAAGAAACATGAGGGTTCAACAAGGTACATCTGATTATGATATCCAAGAAGCAAAATAATCTTTTGAATAGGTATTAAGCATTGGAGATGGTACTGTAGGTGATGATAATGATGGAGAAGCACAAATACAAATTCCCGATGAACTATTGGTGAATGATTATGACTTAGATCTGATTCCAACAATTGTTTAGTCTTTTTATTCCTCTCTTTTGGACAATCAGTTGTCTCCGAAATATTTTGAAGAACGAGCAATTATTGCACCAACACATGAAGAGATAAATAGAGCTAATGACTATACATTGTCTTTGTTACGTAGTAATGAGAAAGTCTATCTCAGTTCGGATAGCCTTTGCAAGATAGGTTTTATTGCAGACAGCGATGCAAGTGTTTATATGTATGACTACTTGAACAATATTAGATGTTATGGTGTCCCAAATCATGTACTGAAACTTAAGGTTGGGGTCCCTATTACATTGCTTCAAAAAATTGATCAATCTTCAAGTTTATGCAATGGAGCAAGATTGATAACCACGCAACTCGGTAGTCATGTCATACAGAGGAATTATTTAAGCAATAATAGTGGACATACAATTTTGACTCCCCGCATGCTCATGTCACCATCAGACACTTCATACCCGTTCAAGTTTCAACGAAGACATTTTTCCTTGAGTGTCTGTTTTGCTATGACAATAAACAATAGCTAGGGCCAAGCTCTTACAAATGTTGGTTTGTATCATCCACGCCCTGTTTTCACTCATTGTTAGTTTTATGTTACATCATCAAGAGTTACTAGCAAGAAATATAGTATACAAGGAAGTTTTTCATAATTTATAGCAATTTTGAACATCTTACGAGATTTTATGTTTAGGGTTTCGTTTTCATGTATTAGATGAGCATTTTGATTGTTCTTTATCGTTTTAGTAGTATTGATGTTAGGGATGTGACTATCCCCGTTTCAAAACTACTTAGCAAAATTTTACTATTAATAAGTTATGGAGAGTTCCGCCTCTCTTTCGATAATGTATTTTGTTAATCTCTTCAATATTTTGTATTCAATTACTCCTTTTTTATATTAGCATTCATCTACTTTTATAATAGTCACTACCTACATATTTCTATATCAATTAAATATATAATTTTTATATACTATTTTCTTACATATAAAAATAAATAAACAAATCTCGTGCAAGGCATGGGTACTACACTAGTAGGTTCTATTCAAGAACAGAATGACAAATCTATATATAATGTAAAATACAATCCTAGGCCATTAATGACCATCTCATTTATTATAGGTTTAAAATATTCATAAAATTACACAAAAATTAAACATCTATATATCTATAAATAAACATATATACTAAAGTAGCACTTCTCTCAATAAGTTTTGTATAGTTTGATTTAATTTACATGAATTGTTATTATAAATTTAAAATATATTATATATTATATAAATTATAAATTTACAATGTACTTCAATATATACATTTTATTCTGATATGTATTGATTATATATAATATCTATTTATATATCTATATATAATATAAAATGAGTTCTTGATAAATAATGTCTATTCCGTTTATTATAGATTTAGAGTAATTTTGTTTATCAAACTCTATTATAGTTTCGAAAAATTAATGGCCCATCCTATTTATTATTACATGGAGTAATAATTTCCTAGACGTATTTTCTTTGTATCAAAATCCCTTTAATTTGTGAGTTTGTTGTTGTTCTACTTTTGAATTACTAAATTTGTTTTTGTCAATTTTAAAATTTAAATTATTACTATCTAATAACAATTCCTACTTCTCAATCTCACTAATTAAAAAATACCCAATAGTAAAACAATCGTGTAAAACGCATTGTGCGATATAATGTCAATTAATATTCTCAATTGCTCTCATTAATTATTAATTTGACCCAAATAAGACACATATATTGCAAATATATCAATTCAACCTCTGTTAACATCCCCATTTGGTAACCATACTTTTCTACTTCTTTTTATTTCCATTATATTTTCTCATCAACTTTTTTAGTGTTCCTTATAAAACAGTGAATATTATTTCAATGTATTACACTATAAATATATAATCTTTTAAGGAGCTAATAAGTGAGATTGACTCATATAAATCTCAGCATATTACAAAATAATGAATATGCATGCCATCAAGTTTAATTATTATAATCATAATGTGAATATTACTGAATAGTCACTTCTCAATCCCCCTTAAAAAATAAAATAATGAAATTATAAATGACAAGATAGCCAATATTTTCTAATAACCGCAGTTATCGTTAGTCAAAAGTATAAATATAAATGTGCTAACCTACACAATTATTAACATACATATAAACATGCAACAATTAAAGAAATTAAACACCAACATATTGTACACTACCAACATAATGATAATTTTTTTATGCCCATAAAGTGTTTTAGTACAAGTATAGATAAATATAGGGATTTAGGGAAAAGATCCCGTGAGGACATGATAGGGCGTTAGGAATAAGGATGGATCTGCGCTGTCCGTTTCACCCTCCTTCATTAAAATTTCTTTCAGGCGCGTTCCTTGGCGCGTGCCCCTTTCTTCTTCTTTCTTGTTCGCCAATCCAACAGTACTGCTCTTCTCGATTTGCTGAAATCGTTGCCGCCGTCTTCTACACTCCATGGATTTGCTGAAATTGTCTTCTGTTTGATTTCCCATTCACCTCTTTGATCTCGCATTCATCTTATTCCTTTTATTCGCTATAAATTTGTTGTTGATTACCTGTTTCAACTGATTTTGATGTGCTAAATTAGTCTCGCCTGCAGATCCCTTGAAATTGGGGTTTTTCTTTCTTGTTTTCGATGGATTCAGGTAAGTTCTCAGTGTTGTTGTTGTTGTTTTGTTTATAATATCGTATTTTGCTTCGTATTGCTTTAAATCTCTATAGTTTCTATTGTTTTTCTTGTTGTTTTAACATATGAACACATTCTCTTTGTATTTCACATATGAACACATTTTCTGGTTCATATGAACATATTCTTTTTTTTTTTAGGTTTATGTACATTCTCTTGGCTTTTGCATATGAACACATCTTTTTATATGTATGCACACATGTGTTTACCTGTCATTAATACATTATTAATTCATCTTTCCATTTATTTAGTCTTTCATATATTATCTCTACATTTTGCATATGCACACAATAAAGTTGTAGTGTTTCATATACTGTATATGCACACTGTGTAAGCTGATGTATGCACACAATAGTGTTAATCATATGCACACAAATGTGTTTAGCATATGAACACATCTGTGTTAGCATATGAACACATCTTAATTTTATATTTCCATGTAGTTTTAGTGCTTTATATATTATATATGCACACACTAGAAGTTGAGGTATGCACACAACAATGTTAATTATATGCACACATATGAACACATCTGTTTATATGTATGCACACATGTGTTTACCTGGCAAGAATACAATATTAATTCATCTTTCCATATAGTTAGTCTTTCATATATTATCTATGCACACACTGGAAGTTAAGTTATGCACACAACAATGTTAATAATATGCACACATGAGTTTTAATATATGCACACAACATTCTGCAACTTATATTTTTGTATTATGTTGGACAACTTTTTTCAGGAAAGGGTGAAATGGAGGAGAAGAAGGGTATTGTTTCTCCATGCAGTACTATTGAGTATCATTTTCCTATGTGTGATGATGAATTGAAGCCATATGTTGGACAACTTTTCCCTTCGGTTGAAGCTGCCATTCAGTTTTATTGAATCTATGCAGAAGCATGTGGCTTTTCTATATGTGTGAATTCATCAAAGAAAGCAAAGGATGGGTCAAATGTTATCATATGGAAGTATCTAGTTTGCAACAGAGAAGGGTTCAAGCATGTATCTCCTTATGCTGAGTTCAATCCTGCTGAAGGAGATCTTGTTAAAAGAAGGACGGTGTCCAACAGGTGCGGATGTGATGCTAAAATGTGGTTCAGATTCGCAGGAAATGATGGCTACCGAGTGACACATTTTGTTAGTGAACATACACATCCCATGCTACGGAAGTCTGAAATGCAGTTTTCTAAAAGCAGTAGGAAAGTCACAC
This sequence comes from Rheum nobile, assembly GCA_027886185.1. NCBI lineage: Eukaryota > Viridiplantae > Streptophyta > Magnoliopsida > Caryophyllales > Polygonaceae > Rheum > Rheum nobile. The sequence continues at coordinate 1,308,998 of WOAB01000717.1, read as the reverse complement.
CATTTCACCAAGACTTCATCATGAACTGCATTAAATCAAATATCAGTGTTAGCAAGAGTTACAAAGTCTACAAGAATTTAGTTGGTTCATATGCTAATGTAGGTTCTACTGTTGTTGATTTCAAGAATTTTTTGAGAGGTCTCAATTCATACATGGTAGGCTCTGATGCACAAATGGTGCTTGATGACTTCTACAAGAGGAAGGAACGATCTGATTCGTTCTACTTTGACTATTTTGTTAACAAGGAAGACCAACTATGCCGCTTGTTTTGGTGTGATGCTATTAGTAGGAAGAGTTTCTCTTATTTTGGTGACGTTGTTTCAGCTGATGCTACCTACCAACTGAATTCGTATGTACTTTCTTCCATCACCCTTTAAATCTGTTAATTACATATGCACACTGAAATAGGAAGACATATGAACACAATAATCAATTACATATGCACATCCATGATTTAACATATGCACACATGAGACTTGAGATATGCACACTAGGTATATGATATGAACACACTGACTTGTAAATTTCTTCATTGCACATGAACACATTTGTATACCATCTGCACACATTAATGCATTTCATATGAACAAATTATCAATAACAAATGCACACAGTATTGATGTGTTTACTTTTTATTGATGTTGTAGGTATAACATGGTTTTCGTTCCATTTACTGGTGTTGATAATCATAAAAAGTCTATTACGTTTGCTGCTGGTTTGCTGTTGAATGAAGATATACCTTCTTATGTGTGGTTATTTAATAATTTGAAAAAGGCAATGGGCCGTGAGTCGTATGTGATTCTAACTGACCAAGATGCTGCTGTTAAATCTGTTCTTGAGCAAGTTTTTAGTGGTTCTGTTCATCGGTTATGTATGTGGAATATCATGAAGAAGGTCAATCTGAAAGTGAGATTCCCTCATATGACATGTCCTACTACTATTGATGGATTCCATAAGAAGTTTAATGGCTGGAGCGATGAACTTACTCCTATTCAGTTTGAAGAACAGTGGTCTACTATTATTTCTGAATATGGTCTGGAGATGAATGAGTGGTTGGGAGTTATGTTTGATCTAAGATGTTACTAGATACCTTCATTCTTCCATGATATTAAGATGGCTGGCCTGTTGAGGACAACGTCTTGGTCTGAAAGCCAAAACAGTTTCTTTGGTAATTTTCTTGGGTCGCAGTCAACTCTTGTTGTGTTCATGATGCAGTTTAATAGTGCAATTGAGTCACACATGCACAATCAGAAGAAGTTGGATTTGGATTCTTCCACTTGCTCTCCACGCTTGAAGACGCCGTTGGAGATAGAAAGGCATTGTGCTTCAATCTACACCATCAACATGTTCTATGATGTGCAAGAAGAGATTTGTGGTGCTACTTACCAGTGTTCGCTTGTTGATCTGAGGAAGGAAACCGATATTCATCAATATGAAGTTAGTTTCCCAGTTGGGAAAAATCATACAGTTCAACATGTGATTGCTAGTGATAACTACCACTGTTCTTGCACCAAGTTCCTTAGTGTAGGTATTCCTTGCTGCCATATCTTCATGGTATTTAAAAATCTTGGTATCAAGTCATTACCTACAAAGTTCATTAATACTCGTTGGACGAAGCAAGCAATTTTATAGCCTCTTTTTGAAGTGGATGGTTCAGTTGACGATGGTAGTGTTCAGATTGATGAGAATAAGCAATTGGTGACTGAACTTTTGTCAGAGATGCATTATTGTGTTGATATTTTGGGTGACAATGTTGATAAAATGAAGGAGTTTTTGTGTGTGATAAAGGAGCAAAAGGCAGCTTTTATGAGTGTAGCAACAGTTGAGACATCTGCTTCCACCTCAACAAGAAATTATTCAAAATTTGTAGGTGCTTTACCAGATCAAGTTAATGTTCATCCTCCTCCACGAGCAAACAACAAGGGCAGGAAGAGACGCATTAGGAGTAGACAAGAGATCGGGATAGAAAACTCAAAGAAGCAAAAGAGAACATGTGTGATTTGCAAAAAGTCTGGACACAATTATAAGACATGCCCTGAATATGAGGATTAGGAAACACTTGTTATAGATTCAAAATTTTAACGGAATATTGATTCAAGTTGTATTTTTTTTCGTTAGCTTTTGTTATTCAAACATTCAGTGTTTTCTTTTGTTATTGAAACTTTTACACACTTTTTGTTTCATGTGCAGAAACTAGATATATTATATGAACACAGTAGGTATGTCATATGCACACACTGGCTCTCACCATATGCTCACAAGAGCTTTCATGATATACACACAGAAGAATCCATCATATGCACACAGAAGAACTTATCATATGCACAGAGAAGAAATCATCATACACTGTTTCATCTGCAGAAACTAGATATAATATATGAACACACTAGGTATGTCATATGCACACACTGGCTCTCACCATATGCTCTCACCATTCGTAGACTTCCTTTATATGCACAAACAAGAATACATAGATGCACACACAAGAATTCAACATATGCACACACTAGCTATACATATGCACACGGTAAGCTTACCATTTGCACACAAAACACTGAATAAATGCACAAAAAATATTAGCATTTTATACATTCACTCACAAAAGCAGTACATTGTTATTCATTACAAAACAAAATAAAACCTTCAATTGTCTTCTACCGTAGATGTCTTACTAACATTCAAGCAACTACAACGTTAAATTGTTTTGTTCAAAACACAATGTAACATTACAACATTCATAGCTTTTTCTTGTTGGCTGCATAATTTTTCCTCTTTAGATAGGCTTCAAGCAACTGCTTAAATTTCTTCTTGTGCTCATTGTGCTCACATTTGAGGAAAGTAGAGCAGTACTTCACTCTCAAATTGTTCAACTGCTTCTGGTTTTCCTTCAGCAGGTCACTGCGCCAATCTGACAACCCATTCCCTTTGTATGTTTCCATGTGTCTCATGGCAAAAATCCCACAGTCTATCTTGTTTTTTCCCATCCCTCCAGTTCATCTCTAGTCTCTCAATGGGAACTTTGTTTACATCCATTATGATTTGAGCTTTCGTTGTCATCTGATTTTCCATGAGAAAATTCACAAATAAAGTTCTCTGCGACAAAAAAAAACATAAGTTAGTAATAATTTTCCAATTCAATATTAATAAATTTATCATTTATAGTCAAGTTATACTCACCAATTCGCTGGGAACTTCTCCATACTTGTCATCACCTCCGTTTGACGAGTTGTCAATTATGTGCACAGCTGGTGTCTTGACATTGATTGCAATCACATAATAGTGTCCATGGGCAGCAATTGGGAAAATGAATTGTTTAATCAATAAAAATAATGTATGTTAGAACATAACAACACTTCTGTGTGCATATGCACCCAAAAAATATGATGACACTTATGCATCCAGAACTTGTCTGTGTGTGCATATGCACACACATGCACACAAGTCTTCATATGTAAGACAAGACATATATGCACATATAAGTGTACACATATGCACACAAAAGTGTGGTCATATTCACACAAAAGACTTATGGACAAATTTGCAATGTGCATATGGTTGAACAATTCCAACTTACTAAGTCAACCTTTTGGATCTTCAAATTCTTTTTCTTGAAAGCTTGAACAGAGTTAAAGCTCGCCATTAAGCATTTGTTGAACAATATTGATTTTTCCTCTATTGCAACTTCTTGCCAACACAATATACATCTGCATGTTTAAGAAAAATGAAGTTAGAAAATGTAATTCGTTAATAATGATATAATTTATTACGGTATGTAATATGTACCATATGCACTGTTGGTAGGAAGAACCTCAATGGAGACGCTGCATCTTTGTATATTTCATTTTCATTTAATATTATAGTATATCCATAAAAAAGACCACTGTCTAGGCATTGTCCTTCCTTTAATGAGGAGAAGTCACTTTTATAGTATGAGAATTCATTCAATTTGAAAATCACATCGCTGCATGAAACTTATTTCATTAGAAATATGATTTAACATACTTACATAATAAAATTAGATACGCACACATAAGAATCAAAATATACACACATAAGAATCAAGATATGCGCACACAAGCTTTAATATATGCACACATAAGAATCAATATATGCACACACAAGTTCTAATATGCACACACAAGCTTTAATATATGCACACACAAGAATCAACATATGCATATACACTAACTATCACATGAACACATAATATTTGAAAATAACATTTATATCAACTTACCAATTTTTTATTCTTGTGTTCATCAGCCAATCGTAGATATTTTTCTCCTCTGTAGTTGCATGCTCATTAATATCAACCTCTCTTGCTTTGAATGGAGATTTCACATATTCTGAAGGATTAGTCATCCTTTTCTGTACGTTCTGCACCGGTGTCACATAAGAGTTTCCAACCACAAATGTTACCTAATAATACACACAAACCATTAGAGTCTTGCACATTATAAAAGGTTCTAATTCAGCCAAATTTTCTTTCTCTGTACCTTTTTTGGAATGGTTGATTCTGTTGCCTCAACTGATGTTGATTCCTTCGATTCCAGTTTCCTCAATAGTTCCTTCTCCTGAGTAGAAATTGGTGAGATCTCCAAGTCAAATGATAGAACTTCACAATAATCCATTATGTTCTGCAGTATGCACACAAAAGCATTGTTATATGCACACAAAAGATTTAATATATGCACACACACAGAACAAGATATTCACACACATTAACTATCATATAAACACACAAGTTTTAAGATATGCACACAATAGGTTTTCTCTGACTTTTACCTCTTTCTCTCCTAATGCGTCCTCTTCCTCATTGATTTGGCCTTGCATTTCACTAGAACCCCCAACCTTTAATATGCACACAACCTTCAACATATGCACAAACAAGTTTTAACATATGCACACGCAAGTTTCAAGATATGCACACATTAGGTTCTACTCTGGTTTTTACCTCTTTCTCTCCTGATGGCTCCTTAACTTCCTCCTCAATTATTTGGGATGACATTTCCCTTGAACCACCAACCTTCAACATATGCACACACAAGAGATAATTATATGCACACAAAAGTATCAACATATGCACACACATAACATTTTATAAGCACACACAAGTTTTAAGATATGCACATGATTTTTACCTCTTTCTCTGCTGAAGCCTCCTTATCTTTGTCGTCAATTATTTGGACATGTATTGTACTTGAACCCTTAACCTTCAACATATGCACACACAAGAGTTATAAGGTATGCACACACAAGAGTTATTAGTATGCACACACAAGTATCAACATATGCACACAAATGATTTTTATTATTTTTACCTCTTTCTCCCCTGATGACTCCTTATCTTGCTCTTCAATGATTTGGCCAGGCATTTCACTTGGACCCTTAAACTTCAACATATGCATACACAAGAGTTATTTATATGCACACACAACGACTCAACATATGCACACACAGATTTATTGTTAAAAGATTTTCTTACCTGATTTCCATCATCTTCTTCCTTGTCATTAATATTTACCTCCTCCATGATTTCTTCTTCATTATGAGGCTCCTCTATGTTTACCTGGTTTTTTTCTTCCTCATTTTCTTTTTCCTTGTCATTTACAATTTCTTCTTTCAATGCTGCTGGCCTCCTCCATGTTTTCTTCGTAAGTGTAAGGCTCCTCCATGTTTCCTCGTTCTTCCTTATCATCATCACTGCCAACAATCTGGGATTCATGCATGTTTTCTTCATCATTGGTTTTCTTCATTAGAAGGTAAACATATGGATTAGTACTCGTTATATTGTAACAAAATATATAGCAAACAAAAACACATTATTAACTTATCTCACCGTAATCCCTTGATACTTGTTGAACAAAATCCGACAGTCCAGGTACCCACATAGATCCCTCATGCTTCTCTTTTTCCTTCAAAGTTTTATCATCTTCATCCAAGAACTTTACAACTTCTTCCTAGAATTCAGATTGGTTGTCAAAGTCGTCATCATCAGTTTGTGACAAGGATTCCGATCTCAGCTTAACATTTAAAATCTTCTCACAACCAATGTTGACCTTGTTCAGTAAACCATTGTGAACAAGCTGTGGTGGTGTCCCCTTGTTCTTATTCACAAACTTTCTAATCTTGACAACCATTTCTTCAACATCATGTAGATAGCCCTTCATGAATGTCTTGAGTTCGTCGTCATTTGGAGCAACATCATTCTATTTATCTTGGGCATAATCTGTCTCCTCCTGCTTTGTTGATTCATCTTGATCGTGAAACTGAGGTCTTCCCCTTACAAACCCTCTCCCAAATCCACCATGGATTAACTCTTCGTTTTCTCTTTCCTTTAGGGTCTTTGTGTTCCAGTTCTTGATTATTGGGAATTTCCTCTCAGAAGGCTTTCCTTTGAACACCATTTGGTTAACATATACCAACTGTAAAGAAGTGATATGCACACATTAAGATGTGAACAAAGAGGTAAACACATAGTAGAAGACATATGCACACAACACTGTAAGCATATGCACTCAACACTATAAGCATATGCACACAGTACGAGACATGTGTGTGCATACAGATATGCACCCATTTATGTCCATGTGCACACACATGTGTCTAGATATGAAAGTTTTATTCTTATCAGTAGTCATATATGCACACAAATTTCAGAAATAATGAATTCAAAGAAATGAAAGTTTTATTCTTACCAGTATTAGTAACAGTGGTCCCGTGTATGGTTTTGTTGTACTAGTTTTCCAATTACCTCCACACTCAATAAGCTTGTCAAAGACAAAGGCACTCCAATTATATTGGTTTATCTTGTCAACATCATCTAGGAGATCAAGTATCTCAAACTTCAACTTCCCATTCGTGTGCCCATCCACCACCGAATTGACAAAAAAGAGGATGAAGTACCTCTTGAACCAAATATCCGCTTGATATGTCAGCATCTTGTCTTTGATATTACTGAGCACAATACTCCTCATTGTCTTTTTTGGGAAGTCGTCAGCTAACTTGGCAAGGATTTCTTTGTTGCACAATTTATCGGGAGCGACAATTCTGATGCTGCCCTTCGGAATGCCGAGATAGCCATGTGCATCATTCTCAGTAACCAAAATCTCTGCAGAACCCTTTAACTTGATGGTGCATTTACATTCATCAAATTTGCTAGCAACATATAGGCCTAGCCTCCCTGGCAAGTCTTCGACCTTCCACGTAAGCAATGCTCCAAATCTCATGTCTATAACAACTTGTCTCTGAGCAGCACTAAAATTTTGTTCATCAGCAAACATTCGAATAAGTGTTCTTGGGGATTTTCTACATAACACCCGAGGGTTATCATTCCTAGCTTCAGTTATCCCTTTCTTCACGTTCAATTGTTGCTTTGTGATATTTACAGTCTCCTTCTCCTCCTTTTTCCCTCTCTTTGATACCTTCTCAGTGTCCTTGATCGGTGCTATTTTATAGTGCATATCTGGGGGTTATTACCAGGTTTGAGGCTCCATTTGGATGGATTTAGAGCACAATCGTGGATTATGGAGTTAGAGTGGAGAAGTGAAGAAATCATGGGATTTATAGAGGTTTGAAGTGTATTGAAGAGTAGAAGAACAATGTGCTGAATTCAAATGGTTCGTTATCTCTACTCAGATGTCCAAATGAAGTGATTCAAATTGGAGGAGTTAGGTCTTGAAGTCTACTGCAAGTCCTCAAAATATGAGCGCAATCCGAGTTGGGAATCAAAAGTTATGACGTTTTTACGGAAGTGTCGCAGAAGCTGAAGAAGACACAGTCTAACGCCCCGCGCCAGAAGCCACCGCGCCCCGCGGTGGAACTCGCCACCCCGCGGTGGACTTGTTAACGCCTCGCGGCCAGCGAAATATTATTTCCTATTTTGCGTTTTCGGACTTCCTATTTTTATTATCTTATTTCCTTTAGTATTATTTCTAGGTTTAGCTTATTTCCCCTAGCCTATTTAAGATCTTTTCTAGGTCTTGAGTAAGGAGACATTTTTTATTATCATCATAGTTTTTCTCAATTAGGGTTTCATTTGCATCTCAAAGGAGCACTAATTTCCCCTTGTTCTACTAGACGTTTGAAGCAATACAGTTGAATTATTTATGAGATTTCTATTCCTTGTTCTTATTCTTATATGAGTATTGATTTATTGTTATTCTTCATAGCCTGGCCAACTAGGTTGAGTAATATTTATCAATTGCTAGGATTGCATATAGTGGAATACGAGTGCATATCTAGTAGCATACATGATTAAACATATAGTGGAATACGAGTGTTTAATTGTGAGTGAGAATTATTTGCATGTTGAGTAGTAAGGTTTTCTTCTATTCGAATGTATCCTATATCCTTGCATGCATTGCTATTGCTTTATTAGTGGTAAGGTTTTCTTCCATTGATACTGTAGTAAGTACTATCAACAACTTTCTGAATTGGTAGTTAATAACTTGGATTTATAAGATTTCAGTGATCGACTTATATCTCTGTATTGTGGATCTCATTCTAGTGGAACTACTTTCCCCAATCATATTCTCAAATTAACCAAAGCTGTTTACTTTACTGTGTTTGATAATCAAAACCCCCCTTGTTACTTTGCATGCTTATAAACACATAGATTGATTACTTCCTCCCTGTGGGTTCGACCCTTGCTTGCTTGCTATACATCTGTTTAGTAGGTTTGTTAGGACTTTTACTTTGATTAGGCTATTCAATGATATTTGCATTGCATATTTTAGCCACGTCAAATTTGGCGCCGTTGTCGGTGGTCATTGCATTGCATATTTGCATTGCATTGCATATTTGCATTGCATTGCATATTTCAACGATATATGAGATGGAGAAAATCACCGAATGCCCCGCGTCACCTCTCACCGCGACCCAGCGGTACGATGGATCTGAGGCCAGTAAAGAAGCATGCATGTCATCGCCCCGCGGCGACACTGACCGCGACCCGGCGGTGAGCCTCAGTTATCCCTCCTCACACCCACTGCCCCACGGCGATGACCACCGCCCTGCGGTGAGACCAGCGAGACCCGGCGTCCAAAATTCCAGTTATGCTGATGAGGTTTGGGTTGATACTTATGTTCGTCTGGTCTTTCCCCCTCTTGACTCCGAGAAGCCAACCGCCCCATTCCCAGAGGTGCTTTCGGAAGAGGAGTACTTTTTGAGCCTGGAGGATTTCAGCGACAATGAGGAGGAGTGCCGCGATTGCGGAAATACTCCAGAGACAACCGTTTCTCTCGAAAATGCCCCGGCAGTCCCCGACCCTCTGGAGGCTGCCTATGATGAGTTGGTGCGTCTCAACTCCATCCCGCTCATCGCGCTGCAACCCGTCGCACCCTTCCTTGAGGCTTCCCGAGATACTCAAAGGCTAAAAAAAAACAAGGATATCTATGAGGCCTTCAGTGACTGCATAAAAACCGTTCCCTTGGTCACACTGGCAGACAACACCCCTCGCTGCAAGGAAATGTTAAAGGTGCTGGGCATGATCAAGAAGAAACCGAAGGGGAAGCATAAAAAGGAGAACTTGATGCAGGTGGCGAATCTTTACATACTGGATACGGGGCAAGATAAGCATGCAGGCCCTGGGATGTTGGGTAGGCCATTTTTGAAGATGGCAAGTGCGTTCATGGGTATGCACAACGGTCCACCCACAAAGAAGTGCAGGAGATTGGGGGTCACGCTCAACATAGAGCATACAAAGAGGCACCCCCCAGATCTAGATCCCAGGTGTTCAGCTGCTATGAGCAACCCAAGTTGAGAGATTGAGTAGGATGTCAAGCCATGACAATAACTAAGGCGTTATCCGGGAGGCAACCCGAGGTATGTTTTTCTTTTCTTGTTCTTCTTTCTTTGTTTTTGCATTTTCTTTAGTGTGTTTTTGCTTTGTTTTTGTTCTTGTTTTTTGTTTCCGACTAACCTGCCGGGAAGAGACCCATGCCTATTGAAGAAGGTGTTTACCACCAATATAAGTCTTCTTTCCCTGCACTAAGTCACTCCCCGAAAAAACCTTAAACGGGGAGTAAAAAAAATAAAAATAAAAATGGTACCGAAGGCTAGCTGTCTAGAGTTCCCCATGGAGATGGTGTGCATCATGTTGTCAAGGAGGATACATTGCCCTACACATTATTTGTCAATGATGATGGCTCTACAATTGACAGCTGAGGAGGAGGAACACTAGAGCCCCCACCACGATTACATCTGGGCTCCACCATGTGTTCCTAGAAGGCCGTGCAATCCTAATATCATTGTTTTACCACTACTCACCAAAGTGGTTCCCTTTGATTGCACGGTAGGAGAAGATTGTAGAGTTGATGAAGACACTCGCCCAACACCAGAGACCTGGGCATTTATTGAGAAGACCGCCAGCGACACCTACAGTGTCCAAGCAGCTTGGCGACGTTTGTGAGTTATTTTTTGCTTTTCCCTATGCTTTATTCTTTTGTCTTTCATTACATTGAGGACAATGCAATGTTTAAGCATGGGGGGAAGTTCTATACTTGCTACGTTGTTAAGGAGAAAGATTAAAAAATAAAAAGAGCCAAAATTTTGAAGAAGGTGTTTACCACCAATATAAGTCTTCTTTCCCTGCACTAAGTCACTCCCCGAAAAAACCTTAAACGGGGAGTAAAAAAAATAAAAATAAAAATGGTACCGAAGGCTAGCTGTCTAGAGTTCCCCATGGAGATGGTGTGCATCATGTTGTCAAGGAGGATACATTGCCCTACACATTATTTGTCAACGATGATGGCTCTACAATTGACAGCTGAGGAGGAGGAACACTAGAGCCCCCACCACGATTACATCTGGGCTCCACCATGTGTTCCTAGAAGGCCGTGCAATCCTAATATCATTGTTTTACCACTACTCATCAAAGTGGTTCCCTTTGATTGCACGGTAGGAGAAGATTGTAGAGTTGATGAAGACACCCGCCCAACACCAGAGACCTGGGCATTTATTGAGAAGACCGCCAGCGACACCTACAGTGTCCAAGCAGCTTGGCGACGTTTGTGAGTTATTTTTTGCTTTTCCCTATGCTTTATTCTTTTGTCTTTCATTACATTGAGGACAATGCAATGTTTAAGCATGGGGGGAAGTTCTATACTTGCTACGTTGTTAAGGAGAAAGATTAAAAAATAAAAAGAGCCAAAATTTTGAAAAAAGGCTAAAATTGAAATCCTGGGATAGGTCGAAAACCCGAAAGAGCGGCCTAGGTAATAAGCAGGTGGCTTGGACCAGCATTAGGCTGGGGTATTAATTGGTCAAGAGTGATGTGAGCATATGTGAGCCCATCTATTGAAAAATGAAATGAGTGGATTGGTGAAAACCCGAAAGGGCGCCTTGGCAAAATGAGTGAAAAAAAAGAAGAGTGAATTTTAGGCATCCTCATTTTTCCTGGCATGGCGACATAAGAAGAGGTGATATAAGGAGGATTCAGGTAGGTCACTCTAGGAGGTATAAGAAGATAGATGGGAGATAGGATTAGATTATATTCACTCTATGGTGTTTGGGATAAGCTTGGGGGAAGTACTCTGCTTTCCTTTTGGCTTGATTGTGTGGGGTGTTGAGATTTTTGATTTGATGTTGTAGTTTATTGTGCTGGGCTTATTTTGTATGGCTGCCTAGAGTTTATTGTCGGGTATGACTCTTGGAGATTGAGTTTTCTATGCTTCCTGAAACCTTGGGGATTGAATTGGAGGAGTAGGTTTACTTTAGCTTACTCGAGGACGAGCAAGGTTTAAGCATGAGGGATTTGATCGGTGCTATTTTGTAGTGCATATCTGGGGGTTATTACCAGGTTTGAGGCGCCATTTGGATGGATTTAGAGCACAATCGTGGATTATGGAGTTAGAGTGGAGAAGTGAAGAAATCATGGGATTTATAGAGGTTTGAAGTGTATTGAAGAGTAGAAGAACAATGTGCTGAATTCAAATGGTTCGTTCTCTCTACTCAGATGTCCAAATGAAGTGATTCCAATTCGAGGAGTTAGATCTTGAAGTCTACTGCAAGTCCTCAAAATATGAACGCAATCCGAGTTGGGAATAAAACGTTATGGTGTTTTTACGGAAGTGTCGCAGAAGCTGAAGAAGACACCGTCTGACGCCCCGCGCTAGAAGCCACCGCGCCCCGCAGTGGAACTCGCCGCCCCGCGGTGGACTTGTTCACGCCTCGCGGCCAGCGAGATATTATTTCCTATTTTGCATTTTCGGACTTCCTATTTTTATTATCTTATTTCCTTTAGTATTATTTCTAGGTTTAGCTTATTTTCCCTAGCCTATTTAAGATCTTTTCCAGGTCTTGAGTAAGGAGACATTTTTTATTATCATTGTAGTTTTTCTCAATTAGGGTTTCATTTGCATCTCAATGGAGGACTAATTTCCCCTTTTTCTACTAGACGTTTGAAGCAATACAGTTGATTTGTTTGTGAGATTTCTATTCCTTGTTCTTATTCTTATATGAGTATTGATTTATTGTTATTCTTCATAGCCTGGCCAACTAGATTGAGTAATATTTATCAATTGCTAGGATTGCATATAGTGGAATACGAGTGCATATCTAGTAGCATACATGATTAAACATATAGTGGAATACGCGTGTTTAATTGTGAGTGAGAATTATTTGCATGTTGAGTAGTAAGGTTTTCTTCTATTCGCATGTATCCTATATCCTTGCATGCATTGCTATTGCTTTATTAGTGGTAAGGTTTTCTTCCATTGATACTGTAGTAAGTACTATCAACAACTTTCTGAATTGGTAGTTAATAACGATCAGGGTGGGAACAACCATAAGAATAGTAAAAGAACTTGGATTTATAAGATTTCAGTGATCGACTTATATCTCTGTATTGTGGATCTCGTTCTAGTGGAACTACTTTCCCCAATCATATTCTCAAATCAACCAAAGCTGTTTACTTTACAGTGTTTGATAATCAAAACCCCCCTTGTTACTTTGCATGCTTATAAACACATAGATTGATTACTTCCTCCCTGTGGGTTTGACCCTTGCGTGCTTGCTTGCTTGCTATACATCTGTTTAGTAGGTTTGTTAGGACTTTTACTTTGATTAGGCTATTCAACGATATTTGCATTGCATATTTTAGCCACGTCAAATTTGGCGCCGTTGCCGATGGTCATTGCATTGCATATTTGCATTGCATTGCATATTTCAACGATATATGAGATGGAGAAAATCACCGAACGCCCTGCGTCACCTCTCACCGTGACCCGGCGGTACGATGGATCTGAGGCCATTAAAGAAGCATGCATGTCACCGCCCCGCGGCGACACTGACCGTGACCCGGCGGTGAGCCTCAGTTATCCCTCCTCACACCCACCGCCCCGCGGCGATGACCACCGCCCCGCGGCGATGACCACCGCCCCGCGGTGAGACCAACGAGACCCGGCGTCCAAAATTCCAGTTATGCTGATGAGGTTTGGGTTGATACTTATGTTCGTCCGGTCTTTCCCCCTCTTGACTCCGAGAAGCCAACCGCCCCATTCCCAGAGGTGCTTTCGGAAGAGGAGTACTTTTTGAGCCTGGAGGATTTCAGCGACAATGAGGAGGAGTGCCGCGATCGCGGAAATACTCCAGAGACAACCGTTTCTCTCGAAAATGCCCCGGCAGTCCCCGACCCTCTGGAGGCTGCCTATGATGAGTTGGTGCGTCTCAACTCCTTCCCGCTCGTCGCGCTGCAACCCGTCGCACCCTTCCTTGAGGCTTCCCGAGATACTCAAAGGCTAAAAAAAAACCCTTGTTACTTTGCATGCTTATAAACACATAGATTGATTACTTCCACCCTGTAGGTTCGACCCTTGCTTGCTTGCGATACATCTGATTAGTAGGTTTGTTAGGACTTTTACTTTGATTAGGCTATTCAACGATATTTGCATTGCATACTTTAGCCACGTCAGTCCTTGTCCTCCTTTTTCTGTTTCTTTTGTCTAGATACCTCTGGTTCTGTAGGGATTTTCTTCCTCTTGCCTTTTTGTTTGTGTTTTTCATTAACTTCCTTCTCTTTTGCTTTAGTGTGCGCTGGCTTTGACTTCTTTGTATATCTTGGGGATTTTCTTGTTCCTTCCCTTTGTTTCTTCCTTCTTGTTTCTGTGCCCAAAATAAAAGAAACACAATAATATTTAACATATGAACACATAAGTATTAAAGTGTTGTACACAATGTACACAACATATACACTTGCCTCAAGGTTTGCACACACAATATGAACACACATTAACTCATAGTATATGAAGATAAACATTATCATTGTATGCACACAAAAGCTTCAGTTAAATCATATGCGCACACATGTTTCAACCATATGCACAAAGATGTTTTTATCATATTTGTCATATGCACACAACACTTTAACATTTTGCATATGCACTCACAAGTGTGTACATGTGCACATAAAATTTTAAGAAATATGCACACACAAGTTAAACACATATGCACACACAGTTAAAAGTCATATGCACACAATTAAAAATCATATGTACATGTGTGTATATGCACACACAAGACTCATGCACAGATTTGCATATGCATAGACAAGTGTGTTTGCACATACAATTATAAGAGATATGCACATACAAGTTAAACACATATGCACACATAAGTCAAACACATATGCACACAGTTATAAGACATCTGCACATAGAAAGCTATTTTACTAACCAGGGGGAGTGTTTGTTGGAGGAGTGAATTCACAACTAGAATCTTGTTGTTGTGTAGATGCTTGTCCTCTTTGATACACAACCATCATAGAAGCTGATGGATCCATCTCTCTCAGATCTATGGAGTATACTCTCTCTTCTACTTCAGATTCAGAACCATTATCTTGTATTTGTTTGATGGCCAACCTTTTTTTGATCTTCTTGTTTGTTCCCTTCACACCTATTAAGTAGATATATTCAAAACGTACATTTCATATGCACACCTATTAACTAGAGATATTCAAAGACACATATGTTTTCAAATGCACGCATATTTACAATATACCTTGTGTTAGTGAGGAAGTTGGTGTTTTGTTCTTTGTAGATCTGTCGTTCCTTTTCTTTGTTCTCAACTCCCTCATAGATGATGATGTTGGGCTTTGATTTGGATCATATGCACGCACATCCTATTTGTCATATGCAGACAACACTTTAACATTTTACAACAATCTATTTCACTACAGACAATAACATAGTTAAATCATCTGCACACTCATGTTACAACCATATGCACACACATGTTTTTATGATATGCACACAACACTATAACATTTCATAACAATATATTTCACTACAGACAATAACGAAGTTAAATGATCTTCACATGCATGTTACAACCATATGCACACACATGTTATTACTGCATGCACACAACTCTAAACCATTTTAAAACACAATCTAAAGAATAGAAGCACATGAATTTTGTAGGAAGCAGTTTAAACTAGAAGATTTATATAGGTTTTACAGTTTTCTTCATACTTGTTGTGATTTCTCGTTTCTCGATTTCAGCATTTTTGACTTGTTTTGGTTCTTCTTCTTTCGATACCTGAAAATCCACTAGAAATCTTAGAAGATGAACACGAAATCTTCTTGAATGAGTCCAAATCGCGCGGAACAAAGTAGGAAAATAACTAAAATTCGAGCGGAAGTATGTTAGATGTTGAGAACAAGCATCAAACTGAGAAGAAGCGCTTGAAATCGCTTAGATGTACTGCAAAACATGATGAAATCGATACATTACCTTGATTTTGGAAACTTGTCTTGAAATCGCTTCGAAATCAACCTCTGAAATCGCCCTAGTTTGGGTGCAAATCTGGTTTCGCCCTAGTTTCGCTCTCCTTCCCTCCCGTTAACTGTCTCGCGCTCTGTTTTCTGATTATGTCGTTTGGAATTATTATGATTTAAAAAGCGCGTGTCTGCAAGCGAGTCTGAGAGCGTGACTTCTTTTTATGTACTAACACGCGCGCATTTGCACCCGTTGGATGGCTTTCAATCTAGTGTTATTAGGTGTCCTTAGTCCTAACATGTATACATGTCCTCACCAGATTTGCACCAATAAATATATTAACATTTTAGCATAGTTCTTATATTATTTAAGGTTTATTTTATATTTTCTTATGTTTTAAGCCAAGTGTTATGTATTTTTTTTTAATTTATTTAAAATTTACTGTTAGCATATAAAATATAATTGTACATATGATTGATTATTTTTGTCTACATTATGTTTTTCTATTTATAATTGAAAATACATTAAAAATATATTAATGTTTTTTAAAAGCACTAACAATAATTAAGTATAAATTTATTTTAAATAAATCATAAACAAATTAACTAATAAAGAAGGATGAAAAATCCCATTGTATAAAAAATTATCATATATGTAAAACATGATTGAAAATGTCTTACTACTACCCCCCCCCCCCCCCCCAATTTACCAATATCCGTATAAATACCCAACTTTCAATCATTCAAACTATTGAAACACATTTCTTTTAGAATTCCAAATACTTAGTATTATTTTGAGTTAATCAATTCTATTGTTCAATGGCCACAATAATTTACTTCGGAACTCAAACAACCATGCACATTAAAAAATCCACAATTGTGTTCCTACTAATATTACATATAAATAGCAAAGTTTCCTTCCATGCATCCAAATTTCACATCGAAAGTACTAGAAGCCATATAAATAATCACAACCTAGATTGCATATCTTTGTCCACCGTATGGAGGAGACACGTACAAACATCTTATACACCAACTTGCTACAAGTTTGGTTAATGGAGTTATAAGGAGAAGTCGTGTCAATCGTTTTTTCTTTCCATCTCTTTTTATCTAATTATTTGCTTTGACTTTAGGGTTTTAGTCTTGAGATTGCAAGTGTTTGTAATCTAAAATAATAATTTTGAGCTTCAATTATTATTTTCATTTGAGGGTTTTATGAGATGAGTTTGTTAGTATAAGGTATTTCAATTTGTTTGTGATTATGAGATCTTTCTATTTGATGGTTTTGTAATGGTGGAACATTGTAATTTAAACGTCAGAAATATAGTCATACTATGCATTCTTTCTGTATTGTAAGATAAAAAAGACTTAACGCCACAAACAATATATTTATATAAAAATATATTTATATAAAGAGTTCTTTAAAAAATCACCCATTCTTAATAGCAATTTTAAAGAGTTGAAAATTATAAGAATGTCACTTCAAGATTTAAGTAGGTAAAAAAAACTTATACCTAAGAAGAAAAACATTTACAGATTGTAAGTAAAACCTATATTTAGATAACCATTTTCTTTTATGTAATTTTATTGACTTATATTTCCTTTTTTGCACGCTTTAAAAATTTAACAAAATAAATTCATTGTCTAAATAGACGGTGAATCGGTGATATATTTATAGAACAGTTAACAATACGTTCATATTACAATATCCAATAAATAAGTTAACAATATGTTCATATTTCAATACTTATTAAAAAGTGCTAAAATTTAAAAAGTGCTAAAAATACTGAGATATGTAGCTTATTGTGTCTTTTTCAATTATCAATTAAGTTATAGTATCATATTAAACACCTAAAATTTGGATAACATAAATAATTACAAAAGAAATTGAACCTTATAATATTTAACGTTCGAACTCATATATAATATTTTAAAGAGCAAAACAAAAGCTCCTAAGGTAAAAATGAAAGATTGAATGTAATTAATAATGTAGATTTATGCAAAGATAACATGTAACATTTAGATTTTTCATTATAGAATACATACAAACATATATGATTATGACATCTTGCTAACTTCTTATTTATCCATACTTTTGTTTAAAATATAAATACTATGAAATTTTATTTCATAGCCATTATATATAGGCCGATATGGTAAGTATTCAGTTATCAATTGAAGTTATTATCCGAGTCAATTTTTGTTTGAAATATGCAATGTATGTCTAATTTGAAAACTTTCATTGAAAAATTAACCCTACTAGCTCCTTTTGTAATTAAATCAAACAATTATATATTGAACCATGAAGTTTATTACTTAATATGATGTAAATAATAAGTTTGCATTATTGTGTATTTGCTTTTTTGTTTCATAAGAGGCCGTTTGTTTTTTGCGTAGGATTTAGGGTCTATTCTATTAACAATTTGTGATTGAATACTTAGTTTGTAATTGTGAAGAATATTGAATAAAATATTTAATTTTGTTTGTTAAAGATTGGTTTAACTTTATATCGATGGTTTTCTAATAATTTTACTAAAGTATTTATGTTGTGTACTTCAAATAAGGAGTAATTTTATTTTATTATACAATAAAAGAATTAGGAGTTGAACGTTTTATAATATCAAATTAGCAAACTAAAATTTATAAATTTGACAATAGTTTATTTTATGGCAAAAACTTAAATAAAAAAAATGATAATATATGATCTTTTTTTTTAAGTATGAAAATGCATTTTTTTCTACTGAATATAAACATTTATTAGAATAAATCATATATCGTTTTAATTATACTATCATAAAAAGTAATTTATCATGTTTTCTATTTTAATACAACCTAATATTTTGTTACTGCATGGGATGTTCTTTCATATATATAATAAAATTCCACATAAAATAAGTTCAATATAGCACGGGCATATATTACTAGTAGTATTGTAGAAGAGTAAGCTGTTGTAAAATGTTGGCATTGATTCTCTTACCCTGAGGGTAGATCACCCTTTTGCCATATCATTAAAATTTTACCACCTCATTTCCGTATTTAATTAGTTATATATTAGTATACACAAATTTATATTTTAATTAATTAGCTTTTATTAATCTAATCTCCGAACGTCCTTTCATCTTCCCATCCACCCCACCTCATACCATACTTCCTCCTCCCCTCTCCGTCTCTCCCATATCACAGATACTAAAATATTCCACCGATGTACTCACTCCGACAGCCCACCTTTAGCTATGGTTGTCGCCGTCATTCGGTAGAGATAGTAAAAGTCGCCGTCGGTGCTCGGATATGGGTTCGTAGCCGCTTCGTCCCCGGATCTGGAGTCCATCACTGCCTCCAATGCTCAAAGCCACCACCAACACATCTTTGGTCGCCAGATCTGGAGGTAGAGAGGGGTGTTGGAGGTCCACCGACGAGTTTGTTCCCCGTGCTTGATGCACCTCGCCGCCGGTGGATAGAGAGATAGAGATTGCGGAGGAGCTTAGACCATAAAAAAAATCTACAGAGAAATGTTTAGGGGTGGGGGAGAGATTTGAAAAGACAAAGTAGGGGTTTTCACATTTTTTAGTAAATTTAATAAGTATTAAAGTTTATTATTTTTTTCAAGAAAAGGTAATTAATTATGTGCTCCATTCCAATACAAATGAGATTACATGGATAAAAAATAAAAACTCAAAACATATTAAAATAAAAAAAATCTGACATTCCCTAAATACCTCATCAGAATAAATTATATGCATGGAAGCCAAATCATGAAAGGGACTACCCTGGGTAGTACAAACATTTTCGGATTACCCACCTCAGGTTAAGTAACCCTTTTATATGATTGAAATCAAACTAATACACCCAAACAAGTTGAATTTGTCCGCGTGACCCCCTAAATAACTAACTAACGTGCGCTGACAGAAGGCCCAAAGGAAACCTAGAGTAAACGCGCGCCGCCGAGCTCAAGACATCTTCAATGGCATCTGGTTTCGCAAGAAGAAACTCAATCAACTAAGAAAGGCGACAATAAACAACGTGGAAGACGATAATAAGCAATCGATCGAAATCAAAACAAAATTCATCGAGAACTGTCACCGTAGAATACAATCGATCAAGGTATTTATCTAACAATGTGAGAGAACTATTTTAATGCTTATCTGCTACAAATACGTATGCGACTATCGAATTCAAAACAAATGACAACATGTTTGAGTCATTTCAAATAGAAATCAAAGCATAAAACACTAAGTTTCTCTGTTTCAACATTGATAACAACTCGTATTTTGCGTTGTTCAGTATAGACGGCGGCAAATGCTTAACATAGAGTTGATGACAATAGAAATATTAAACAAATCAAACATGATAACAATACATATGTTGACAACAAAGTATTCCATAATATTTGATGACAAATAAGTTAGAATTTGATAAATTATGTGTTTGTGATGACAGTTCATCTACCTTGGAATAATTTGATGACAATAAATAAATTTTAAGATTTCTGTGATGATTGTTCATCTCACTGTCACAAATACTGCATTAGTTGATGGCAGTTGTAAACTATCATTAACCAATGAATTGATGGTGACAGTGAAAAACTGTCACAAACACTGCATTGGTTGATGGCAGTTGTAAAGTGTCATCAATCAATACATCTATGGTGAGAGTTTCTCACTATCACAAAGACTGCATTGGTTGATTACAGTTTATAACTGTTATCAACCAATGAATTGATGGTGACAATGAGAAACTGTCACAAACACTGCATTGGTTGATGAAAGTTGTAAACTGCCATCAACCAATGCATTAATGGTGACAGTAATAATCTATCACAAACACTACATTGGTTGATGGCAGTAGATAACCGTCATCAACCAATGGAGTATTTGTGACAGTTTATGGTGATAGTGATAAACTGTCACAAACACTACAACTGTCATCAACCAATAAATACTGTCACAAATACTACATTGGTTGATGACAGTTCCAAACTTCCATCAACCGATTAATTTATGCATCACATTAGCCATTAAGTTGACAGTATGATGAATAAATTCTTATTTGCTACTTCAATTGACAATAATAATTACTTAATTACAATTTAATAAGTTCATACAAGTTATTAAGTTGTGATAAGAACTTTTTAAACATGAGAATTAGTTAATGGGAATTGCTAAATACTAAAACTATTGTGATGATATTATGATATAAACAATATGTAAATAATGACAACTTTTTGGTGTTGTGCAGATGTAACTCAAAATTCTTACTGTATGCTATGGAGGGGAGTGGAAGATCAAAGATGGATTTTATTCATATGTTGGAAACATGATCTCAAAGGCAATCTTATTTGATGACAGTATGCAGTGTCAAGCAACTGATTATTGAGATATTTTAGATCGATTCAACACCAGCTGAAATTACACTCACACATTTGAATCCATTCCAGAAACTCAGAAATCCATACATGGTTGACATCTGATTATAATTTTCAAGGAAATAGTGACAGTGTTGAAAATGGTGACAGAAGCAACCTAGAAATTGTGCAAAGATCAGAGGAAGATTAAATAAGTCATACTGAAGTAGCTACTGATTTTCTTCACGTAAGGCAGATTTTTGGGTCAAAACAAGAGCTAAAGGATGCGGTGAAGAACATGGCAACGCGTGACAACTTTGGATTCATAGTAAGGAAATCAACACCTCATCTATATAAAGTCCTATGTGTAGATGTTGAGTGCAAGTGGAGAATACGAGCTACTGTATTGAAGAGAACTGAATTCTTCGAGATAAGAAGATTCAGAGAAGAACATACTTGGTCATTTGACATCAGATGTGCAAACCAATGTAAACCTACATACAAGATGGTAGGAGAGAAGATAAAGACAAGGTGACATTAAAAACTTAGAAGCATATCATATCATGCATATTTTGTAAAATAAATTCTAAATATACATCTCATGTCTTGAACATAGGTATGAAGGTGTTAAAAAGGGACCAAACCCTAAAATGATTCGCAATGATATGAGATGTGAGTTCTGTCAGGATGTAAGCTACTGGAAAGCTTGGAAAGCACAAGAATGGACACAAAACTTGATAAGAGGAACACCAGAACAAAATTATGGAATGCTTCTCGTATACTGTCACATGATAAAATAGGTCAACAATGGGACATACACATGCCTTGAGATTGAAAGTAATAATCGTTTCAAGTATGTATTTATTTCAATTGGAGCATCGATTAGAGGGTTTCAAGTAATGCGAAAGATACAAACCAAAAATTCAATGATGAGAGTGAGAAACTGTCACAATAACTGCATTGGTTGATGGCAGTTGAAAACTGCCATCAAACAATAAATTGTGGCAGTTTCTCACTGTAAACAAATCATTGGTGATAGCAGTAGATAATTGTCATCAACTAGTGCAAGTATGGTGATAGTGAAAGACTGTCACCATATTTGCATTGTTTGATGACAGTGTAAACTGTCAATAACCAATTCATTGGTGATGCCATTAGATAAATGTCATCAACAAATGCATCTATGGTGACAATATTAAACTGTCACAATACTTGCATTGGTGATGGCAATGTATTGGTAACGTCACTACATAACTGTATTCAACAAATATATTGGTGATGATAGTTGTATGAACAAATAAATTGTGACCGTATACAACTGTCACAAACAATGCATTAGTGATGACAATAGTTAACTGTCATAAATGAGTGCAATTATAGTGACAGTGAGATACTGTCACCATACTTGCATTAGTTGATGACAATTGTAAACTGGCATCAACCAATTCATTGGTGATGTCAATAGATAACTGTCATCAACCAATTGATTGATTGATGACAGTTATAAACTGGCATCAACCAATTCATTGGTGATGTTAGTAGACAACTGTCATCAACCAATTGATTGGTGATGTAAGTAGATAATTGTCATTAACCAATTGCATTGGTTGATGACAATGTATTGGTTATTACAGTAAATAACTGTCATCAACAAAAATATTGTGACATTTGTTCACTGTCATCCTATATACATTGCTTAATGGCAGTTTGTTGTCACAAACAATTCATTAGATGACAACATACACATATAAATAAACTGAATTTCCATTACACTTAATTTTGAAGGTCATCATGGTAGATGGAACACACCTATATGGAAAGTATGGGGGGCATCTCTTGATTGCAACAGCACAAGACAGGAACCAACAGATTTACCCTATTGCTTACGTTGTGGTGGACTCTGAGAATGACAACTCTTGGACATGGTTTTTCCAGCAATTACACAATGTCATCCCTTCTTCAACAGAGTTAGTATTTGTCTCTGATAGACACTTGAGCATCGGCAAAGCTGTGGAGTTTGTGTACACTACTCCAAAACATGTGATATGCACACGACACCTAAAGCAGAATTTGAAAGCAAGGTTCAAGGAGCGTGGGGTATACAAGTTGTTTACAAAGGCTACTGATAGTTACACCATGAGGGAATTTGAGGAAAATTTTCAGAAAATTTGCGACATCAATGCAGAGATGGGAAGGTACCTACGCGAAGCAAATTTTTGAGAAATGGTCTAGAGCACATTGCAAGGGAGACATATACAATATTATGACTACGAGTAATTCAGAAACATTAAACGCAGTACTTAAAGAGGCTCGGTTGTACCAAATTATTGCCCTCCTAGAGTACATCAGGGATTTGCTATCCAAATGGTTCAATGAGCGGCGGGAAAAGACAGAAAAAGGTGTGAACAGATTACCACCAAATGTGGCAAAAATACTAGAGGAGAGATATACGCTGTCAAAGAGATATGAGGTAAAAATGCTAAATTCAGTTCAGTTTCAGGTACTTGGTGGCAACTTATACGGTGTCGTTGATTTACAGACAAAAAAATGTAGTTGTAAAGTGTTTAATGTGGATCACATGCCATGTGCACATGCAATCGCTGCAATTCAAAAGAAAAAATGGAAGATAACTGATTTTGTTAGCAAGTACTATCAATATTAGTCTTGGTATACATCATACAAAGAAACCATATATCCGGTGCCTAGAGAATCAGACTATATTATCCCTGAGGATGTACTTGACATAGAATGTTGTCCACCATTTGCGAGGAGGAAGACTGGAAGGCCAAGAAAAAGGAGGTTGCCTTCCATAGGTGAATTCCCAAATACTGCCTGCAAGAAATCATTTAGGATGCCAATCAAGTGCAACAATTGTGGACAAACTGGACACAACAAGACTTCATGCAAACACAACCCATCAAGCACAAGTTGTGATGTATTGCAAGTAGAATAGCTTTCAACTTAGTAGAGTGAAACAATACATAATACTTATTAAAGTATTTCCATATGCTTTTTACAGACAAAAAAGTATTGTTTACTTTTGATGTTTCATTTAACTTTACAATGGACAAATACTTGGATCACTTTTGATATGGTTTCATATATATTAATTCTCATAGACAAGGAAGTGTCATATATATATTAATTCTAATCATCCAGACTATAATAACACTGTCAACAAAAATAAAAATCATATTTTGTCATCAATAATTTAAACTCTTGTTGACTGTTATAATGGAATCATGAACAATGTAATTATGACAGATCTAATAAATACAACAAATGAAAGTAACAATGATAGTGATCAAACAGTCATACACAGTTTAAAGTAGCTTGTCAACATTAATAACAATGTCATCAACACATAAAGATTGTGTCATCAAACAAAATATTGGTGACATTTAACAATTAGAAAATGACCACACTAACAAAAAGAAAATGAATGTTGTTGACATTTATCAAAATGATCACAATAAGAAGTCATCGAGATGTTAAATTGTCAACAAAATATAAAATTGTCATCACACTTCCCAAAAACTTTCATCACATTACACTAAGGACAAACTGTCATCACATGAAAAGAACGAAATTGAAAGTTGATGACAGAAAGCAAACTGCCATCAAGCAAACTGTCATCCATAAGACAAATGTTTTGATGACAGTTTTGAATGTTTCATGTACCAGTGTTATTAAAGTGATATACTGTCATCAAATTGTACAAAGTGTCATCAGCATTATAAAAACACAGTTACATTGTTGCAATAAAAACTTAGAAGATTATATTCACATGAAAAGCAGCTAAACTGTCATCAACATAATATCATTACAAATTAACTGAACAAACTGTCATCAAAATGTACAAACACGATCACATTGATCCAAACGTTTACATATAAACGATGATTTGTTCAACAGTAACATCAACATAAAAAGGTAATCGACTAAATATTTTACATAACATATAATCTCAAAGACACAATCACAGTTACAAACTATTCCTTCTTCTTTGTAGGAGGCAATGACTTAAAAATCCAAATAGGCTTGAACAAGTCAATGCTCAATTTTTCTCTATGCGCCTTGATACGCTGATCATCCAAATCATCCAGATTACCACCAAATGCTAAAGCTTCAATATATTTGATGGTATAAACTCCACAATTGCCTTTGTCAAAATAAACAAGAAAAAATGTAAGGACAAATTGCCTCTGTCAATTGCATGCACAATTCATATCATTACAAACCATAAACAAAAAAATCAGAAAACATGTAATACAAAATGAAAAGATAACATAAAAACTTTACCCTGGAGTATCTTGGGGAAGAGTTCCATCTCTACTCACGGTAAAATCCTCATCAAATGACCCAAGGTGTGAAAATTGGTTTGATTTCTTCATCAAAATAGGGAGCATGGCACATAAAGGTCGTAATAATTCTGCAACCTTGGCATCACTGACTAGATTGATGTTTAAGTCCAGCACCCTCACATGATGTTTAGCCAAATCAATCTCTAAACCAACCCAATGCTTCTCAATAAAGTTAAACGGGTTGTATACCTTGGTAACACCATCAAACCATGACTTTCCGTATTATTTAGGATACATACCAGCAAATACTCAAGGTAGGAGTCTAAATATTCATCACCACCATATTTAAAGCGTTGTAGCATTGCATCATTGAATTTACTAAACCAAATCCAATCCATAATGGCTATTCCCTTGAAAGCTTTAGGTTCTTGGGCAACACGCTTCCTCATATGATATAAAGCTTCTGCTATATGCTGGTTTACATAATAAAAAAATGCAATCAGTTTTAGAAATTAAAAATATGTTTTAGAAAAGCAAAAAATAAATACTTACGACATCATCCAGCCAATTATTCTTATACACAAGTTTTTTGAAGAAGTCCTTGTCCAGAGGAATATCATAGCCGGGGACGGTAGCCTTGGTATCACTAAAACAATAAAAAAACTGTGAGCAACATCTAAAAATAAAGTAAAAAAAGAAGAAACATGATAAAACTATCATCATTCAAATATATACAATTGAAATTGTACAAAAACAAAGAAGTAGCAAGTTCAAATCATCACCAACTGTCACTGTAACACCCCGGGCCAGAGGTGCTACAGTGCCATAGTCCCGAAGGACTATAAGGCGATTTTAAAAGAAAAGAAATCCAAAACTCTTCCAATACATAAAATCATCAATATTAAAATCCCTGCTCAAGATTTAAAACAACACTTAAACCTGTCATCCAGTTTAATGCATCAATTTAAATCCAAAACAACGGAAGCGAATATAACATTTTCAAATACGATGCAAACTGAAACTTTAACGTGAAGACACATCTGTGATCCAGAACCCGCTTGTTGCTACAAACCTACAAAGCCTAATTGACTGGGGGACCCGATACCCCAGCCAACCGCGGCACGTAAACCGAAGTTGGTCAGTCTTCCATCAAGACTGGCAAGACTCCTCAAGCCAAAACAGTTTAAAAACACATAGCATTGTCACAACAATCCAATCATGTCAAACAACAACCTACCACACAATATATATATATAACTATACTTAACCAATATCACACCGACCAACCAACCACATATCAAACCTATACGCACATTATCACATAACAATTCATTTCACATCTTTATTCAGTTCTTCACTATGCTAATATGTTCAATTCAACTTTCAATCAACTCAGGTTCACAACCTTGATTAGTTACAATCAATCACTATAACCTCATTCCCATCACAAGTACAAACGAAAGAAACGATCAATCTAACTTCGCTGACACATCCAATTCAACTTTCACAAATATCCACTCAACCATCTTGGTAATTAATCCACATATCACATAACCCTCTTTCCGCAACAAGCTACCGGCAACAACTACAAGATACAAAATTTCACAACCACAACCAATGGCCAACAATGGCCCACAACCGCAACTAATACCAATCAACATGCAACTCAAACCAATACCAAGCACACGGTCAAAATTCACCAACACAACCACTTAGTCACGCGCACAACCAATATCATCACAAAACTACTTAATCAGTACACAACCAATATTCATCTAAAAACCAACACACACACAACCGTCAATACACACAAATGTCAATTCACACACAATCCAACACACACACAAATGTCAATTCACACACAATCCAACACACACACAACTGTCAATACACACAAATGTCAATTCACACACAATCCAACACACACACAACCGTCAATACACACAAATGTCAATTCACACACAATCCAACACACACACAACCGTCAATACACACAAATGTCAATTCACACACAATCCAACACACACACAACTGTCAATATACACAAATGTCAATTCACACATAATCCAACACACACACAACCGTCAATACACACAAATGTCAATTCACACACAATACAACACACACACAACTGTCAATACACACAAATGTCAATCACACACAATCCAACACCCGATCCAACCTTCGATCCAACTCACCACCGGATGGGACTTTCAACCATCCAACCATGGCCATGAACCACGTAAGGTCACACCCTCACGTGGTCGGGTAAGGATTTCAATCACCCCGGCCTAGCCTGAACCAACGGAGGTCACACCCTCTCGTGGTCAGATGAGGTCACACCCTCACCCCGGCTCCATAACCAACCAACCAACACCCATAGCCTGAACCAACGGAGGTCACCCTCGCGTGGTCGGATGAGGTCACACCCTCACCCCGGCTCCATAACCAACCAACCAACACCCATAGCCTGAACCAACGGAGGTCACCCTCGCGTGGTCGGATGAGGTCACACCCTCACCCCGGCTCCATAACCAACCAACCAACACCCATAGCCTGAACCAACGGAGGTCACCCTCGCGTGGTCGGATGAGGTCACACCCTCACCCCGGCTCCATAACCAACCAACCAACACATTCAACCAGGTTCAACACAAAACCAATAACCCAGCACATAACTAACAACAAAACACACAACCATTATCCGCCAACAAACCAACAATTATTCACACAATCAATCCACAACAAACGATCAACAACAACCAAAAACTAACCGACAATCAACGGCAACCAACATCTACAACCAATATCCGACAAGAAAACCAATAACCAACAAATAACCAATGTCCGACAAGAGACGAATACTAAACACACACACACACACATTCAACCAAATTATTCCACAATCAATAATCCAAATTAACTTAGTCAGGCAAAGATAAAATCAATTACTGAACCAGATAGGAAGCAAAAGTAATTTTATAAAAATATACGAAAGGTTAGCAAGAATCCTCTTGCCTCAAGCGCGACCACGACGACCCCAGATTCAAATCCAACTCGAACGATCATGCGAAATCAATCCGAGCAAAACCCTGGCGTTAAATACTCATACCAAATATTTACAATTGAAATTGTACAAAAACAAAGAAGTAGCAAGTTCAAATCATCACCAACTGTCACTGTAACACCCCAGGCCAGAGGTGCTACAGTGCCATAGTCCCGAAGGACTATAAGGCGATTTTAAAAGAAAAGAAATCCAAAACTCTTCCAATACATAAAATCATCAATATTAAAATCCCTGCTCAAGATTTAAAACAACACTTAAACCTGTCATCCAGTTTAATGCATCAATTTAAATCCAAAACAACGGAAGCGAATATAACATTTTCAAATCCGATGCAAACTGAAACTTTAACTGTGAAGACACATCTGTGATCCAGAACCCGCTTGTTGCTACAAACCTGCAAAGCCTAATTGACTGGGGGACCCGATACCCCAGCCAACCGCGGCACATAAACCGAAGTTGGTCAGTCTTCCATCAAGACTGGCAAGACTCCTCAAGCCAAAACAGTTTAAAAACACATAGCATTGTCACAACAATCCAATCATGTCAAACAACAACCTACCACACAATATATATATATATATATAACTATACTTAACCAATATCACACCAACCAACCAACCACATATCAAACCTATACGCACATTATCACATAACAATTCATTTCACATCTTTATTCAGTTCTTCACTATGCTAATATGTTCAATTCAACTTTCAATCAACTCAGGTTCACAACCTTGATTAGTTACAATCAATCACTATAACCTCATTCCCATCACAAGTACAAACGAAAGAAACGATCAATCTAACTTCTCTGACACATCCAATTCAACTTTCACAAATATCCACTCAACCATCTTGGTAATTAATCCACATATCACATAACCCTCTTTCCGCAACAAGCTACCGGCAACAACTACAAGATACAAAATTTCACAGCCACAACCAATGGCCAACAATGGCCCACAACCGCAACTAATACCAATCAACATCCAACTCAAACCAATACCAAGTACACGGTCAAAATTCACCAACACAACCACTTAGTCACGCGCACAACCAATATCATCACAAAACTACTTAATCAGTACACAACCAATATTCATCTAAAAACCAACACACACAACCGTCAATACACACAAATGTCAATTCACACACAATCCAACACACACACAACCGTCAATACACACAAATGTCAATTCACACACAATCGTCAATACACACAAATGTCAATTCACACACAATCCAACACACACACACAACCGTCAATACACACAAATGTCAATTCACACACAATCGTCAATACACACAAATGTCAATTCACACACAATCCAACACACACACACAACCGTCAATACACACAAATGTCAATTCACACACAATCCAACACACACACAACTGTCAATACACACAAATGTCAATCACACACAATCCAACACCCGATCCAACCTCCGATCCAACTCACCACCGGATGGGACTTTCAACCATCCAACCATGGCCATTAACCACGTAAGGTCACACCCTCACGTGGTCGGGTAAGGCTTTCAATCACCCCGGCCTAGCCTGAACCAACGGAGGTCACACCCTCTCGTGGTCGGATGAGGTCACACCCTCACCCCGGCTGCATAACCAACCAACCAACATCCATAGCCTGAACCAACGGAGGTCACCCTCGCGTGGTCGGATGAGGTCACACCCTCACCCCGACTCCATAACCAACCAACCAACACCCATAGCCTGAACCAACGGAGGTCACCCTCGCGTGGTCGGATGAGGTCACACCCTCACCCCGGCTCCATAACCAACCAACCAACACCCATAGCCTGAACCAACGGAGGTCACCCTTGCGTGGTTGGATGAGGTCACACCCTCACCCCGACTCCATAACCAACCAACCAACACATTCAACCAGGTTCAACACAAAACCAATAACCCAGCACATAACTAACAACAAAACACACAACCAATATCCGCCAACAAACCAACAATTATTCACACAATCAATCCACAACAAACGATCAACAACAACCAACAACTAACCGACAATCAACGGCAACCAACAGCTACAACCAATATCCGACAAGAAAACCAATAACCAACAAACAACCAATGTCCGACAAGAGACAAATACTAAAACACACACACACACATTCAACCAAATTATTCCACAATCAATAATCCAAATTAACTTACTCAGGCAAAGATAAAATCAATTACTGAACCAGATAGGAAGCAAAAGTAATTTTATAAAAACATACGAAAGGTTAGCAAGAATCCTCTTGCCTCAAGCGCGACCACGACGACCCCGGATTCAAATCCAACTCGAATGATCCTGCGAAATCAATCCGAGCAAAACCCTGGCGTTAAATACTCTTACCAAGCCACTATTAACAAACCCCCAATTTCAAACCCTAAAATCATTCCTTAAAAATAAGTAAACCACACCAAAATTAACCCAAACTCAATCAGTCGTAGCTGCACTAATTCAGCTCACCGGATTGCTCAATTTTAACAACACCATTCACACAATCATTAACAATTGTATAATATCCCTAAATTTCATACCTTCAAATCCAAATTCAGCAAACCCCACCCAAGGTTTAACCAATAGCTTCCAACATCCGATGGTGGCTTGTCGACGACCCTCTGCAGCCCCGGAAAAGACTCCCCTCGTCGCCGGAACTCAGTAGCAACAGCAACTCCACGCAACAGTAGCAACTCAGCACAGCAGCAGCTAAACGCAGCCCAAACGACACCTAACAGCGGCTTCGACTTGTAAAAATTCGTTCTCCCTGCTCAGGACTCCAAATGCGATGATTCCAACTCGAGGAGTTAGATCTACGAGTCTAGTTTGCCTCCTCAAAATTTCAGACCAAATTAATGAGTGAACAAAGAGTTATTACAATGCTCCTGAAGTGTTGCAGATGGGGCAACAAAACACCAGCGGATCCGGATCTGTGCAGCAGCTCGTCGCGGTTCAACAGAGGTTCGGCTCGCGTCTTCGGTGGCTCGCCTCTGTCGCCGGGAAGAGCAGCACCAGCACAACGACAACAACAACAGCTCCGACGCAGCAGCTACCCCAGCGAACAGCAGCTACTTCAGCGAACAAAGGAGGACGAAGCGAGGCGCCGGAGGAGACGACCGAGCCGGGTTTGCCGGAGAAGACGATGGCTGGGCAGGGAGGCGGAGGAGCACAGCTCAGCGGAGCTCACCTGAAGAAGAAGACAAGGCCTCCTCCAAATCTGCCCCCTTTTCTGATTTTCTAATTTTCCCAATTCTCATTTTTATCCCCAAAATCCCAAAATTTCTCTTTTTTCTGATTTAAGAAAAATCGCAAAAATCTTATTTACCATTTTGCCATTTATATAACCTTTGGGGTATTTCAGTCACCACTACCATAAAAACAAAAAAAAGGCCAAAGAAACCAGAAAGTAATGAATGCAAATTAAAAAAAAATCATCAAGATGTTAAACTGTCAACAAAAGATCAAATTGTCATCACACTTGCAAACCACTGTCATCACATTAGAATAAGAGACAAAAAAACAAAGGAATCTAGAAAGTTATAAATGTAAAATAAGTGGTCATCGAGATGTTAAACTGTCAACAAATATAAAACTGTCATCACATTACACTAAGGACAAAAAAGCAAAACAAGGAAAAAAGTTATGAATGTAAATTAAAAATGTCATCGAGATGTCAAACTGTCAACATAAGATAAAACAGTCATCACACTTGCAAAATATTGTCATCAGTTTACAATAAGAGATAAAAAAATTCTAGGTAATAAAGAAAGTTATGAAAGTTCAAATTGTCACCAACTATTAACATGATACTAAAACAAAACTATAAATAAAGCAAAGAATGTAACACTGTCAGCAAATAAAAAACTGTAAACAAAAAGTTCAGTGGCAAGGAAAAATACAATATCAACATACTTGCTACGAAACCAATCATAAAACTCTCTACGGTCATCATACTCGTAGAAGGAATAAGCAGGTCTTGGAGGCAATGCTTGTTTCTTCTTCCCATCGGTAAATGGTGAGGTCAAATGAGCACTAATTCTTGTCGCCCTTGTGGACTTCCTTAGCTTTTCATTGTCATCATATGCTTCTTCATTTTCGCTCAATCCTCCCATAACTATTTCTCCTTGGGAGTCAAAAGTGTCAGCATTCAGAACAATAGGAACAACGACTTCCTCTCCTAATTTCACTTGAACAATACTGTCATCAACTGAAGGATCTTTAACTTCAGGATTCAAACTACCATCAATTACTCCTTCTGTAGCTTCCTTCACATTGGCATTACCACCATCTGCCTCATTTGCCTCCACACTTACTTCTTTTGCAGCTTCAGTCATATCGGCATTGGCATTACCACCATCTGCCTCATTTGCTTCCACACTTACTTCTTCTGCATCTTCAGTCATATCGGCATTAGCACCATGTCCCTCATATACCTCATCTTTTGAATCATAATTCAAAATAGCATCTTCTACCTCAAATGCTTCTTGTGCAGCTTTGCCATCCAGGACATCAGTTTCAACTGCCTCAGGGGTTTCATCCTTATGAGACTTATCATCTATATTGTCAACAACTTCCTTCTCGATGACAGACATCAACACACAAGCCTTCTCCAAAACTATGAAATTGGAAACAAGTGGTTCATCAACAGCATTCATCTCATTTCCAATGTCTGTTTGAGAATCACTGATGCCACCACAATATAAACCTTCCTCAAACTCCTTATCTTTATTGTCATCATTCAATGGAGATGAATGCCTAGCTTTGATCACACTCTCAATGTCATACAACCTCTTGGAGAAACCACACATTTGCAGACAACTATTATCAACCTTACACTCAAGCTCTTTAATAACACCAAAGATAGCAACTAATTGCTCCTTTATCTCTTTTGCCCACTATGGCTCGTCATTTGTTCCCTTGGACAATTCTGGCATATTATTCACATCCTCATTCCCAACTTCAGACTCACCTCCAACCTCGTTGCCTGTTGTAGGCATATCCATATCAATGCTGATAGTTTTTTCACTGTCAGAATCAACCACATCACCATCCTTCTCAAGAACAACCTCCGCCTGTTTTTCAGCCTCAAATGACTTATGCAAATCCTCAATTACTTTATCAACCATCGACGAAACATCATCATTTTTATTGTACACAATCAGCGCCTTATCATTGTCGGTGACATCCTTCACAACCGTTGAAGCTTTTATGTCTTTTGGTACATCCTTCACAACCTTTGAAGTTTTTTTGTCTTTTGGTACATCCTTCACAACGACCTTATCAGTTGGCCACCTTTGGTACATCTTTTTATCCTTCTCCTGGACAACCTTCTTCACCTCACCCTTGCGAGCCCTTGTTCTTGGAGGACACTTAATCTCAGCAACATCAACTTTCTTTCTCTTTGAGCCAACTTGTTGCTCTTTTTTTCTTGGAGCCACAACAACATCATCTTCTTTCCCCTGCTGCTCCTTTGCAAGAGAAATAATGCGTTCAGACAACTCATCGTAAAAGGCATCTTCACTTTCATCTTTAAAATAGAAGTTGTGAAACCTTTCATGCTCTTCATATGGAGGATATTTACAAATCTGCAAGTGTATCAAATAAAATGAAAACAATAAGAATAAAAATATCATCATTTTTATCTTTGAGACACGTGATAACTGTCACCAGCAACTGTCATCGACCAAAGATTGATGACAGTTACATAAAGATAAGAAAACTATAATAAAAAATAGGTAAAAAACATTTTGATGACAATTTATAACTTCTTGATACTTAGTAAAACTTTGATGGCATTTACATGAAAGTAAGAAACTGTCACCAATTCATGACAAGCAATAACTTCTTGATACTTACCAGTATCATTGGTGACAACAAATAACTTCTAGATACTTACCAGTTGTCATCAATAATAACTAATGACAACCCAAAACTTCTTCATACTTACATGTCATCAATAATAATTGATGACAACCCATAATATATTTATACTTATCAGTTGTCATCAATAATAATTGATGACAATCAGAAACTAACATCAAAAATACATTGGTGACAGTTTAAAACTATCATTGAATGACAGTTACAAACTGTCATAAATAAAAACATGATGCTAATTAAGTGAGAGTTATAAACTGTCACACATAACAACTTAATCAATATTTGTTGACACATAGAAACGGTGAACAATCATATCTTAATTGAGAAACAGAAAAAAAAAGCATACCAATTCATTTTCTTTGACGAAGTTACTAATGGAACTATACCACACATTCTTTGGATTTGAACTGTACCACCGTGTACAGTACGAAATGTTTTTAACGCCAGAACTCGCACAACCCACAACATGGCGAAATTGTGGGAATAACTCTAAAATCCATATCTGTCATCAAGGAAATATACACAATTAATAGAACAGTAAATATAAACAAGACAGAAACCACATAAAAATAACATAAAACTGTACCTGGAAAGCAATAGGAAACCCATACAAATTGTAACCAATCCTTTCATCAAACTTTGCTACGCTCTTCTGTTCACGTACTGCCCTACTAACCTTCTTAAGGTACTCTAGGGTCAGCAAATACGCTACCCTAATCCAAGGGTATCTAGAAAACTTCTCCCAATCAGTTGATAGTTTAAAGTACTCATCTGTAATAGTAATATGGCATTGAGGCAACAAAATAGTCTCAACAACAATCAAATGTGCAAGATTCATCTTCTTATCACGATCAGTTTCAATAGCAAATTGAGCAATCAGATCATTTATTGTACATGGATCTGACCCAAGGTACTCCTCCATGTCAACATCAGGAAGCTCATAATCTAAAAGTTCACCACAATTCAACCCAGTGACTGCAACAAATTCAACGATGGAGAAGCGACATATGTTACTGCCAACGTTAAACCACATTTCATGTGTCTTTTCAGTCTCTAACTCATGGAGAAGGAAGTAATGGACCAACTGAGCACATAACTTCATACTATCTCCCAATAGAAAAATAGGGCCAAGAGGGCCATCAGATAGAACCATAAAATCAGACGAGGGCAAAATTTCCTCCATTTTTGTAATGACTTCCATACGCGTGAAATAGTTGCATTTGCATGCAGAATGAAGCCCTTATTGAACAATAAAATTACATGTGCTTGCATCCATGGCCTGTCAACAAATAAAAAGAAAATAAAAGTTGTCATCACACAAATTAGTGTGTAATCACACTTGAACAACAATGTCACCACACTACTGCTATTGTCATCACACATATTAATGAGTAGTCAAACCTCATAAACATTGTCATCAAATTAACAAGCAAACAAGAACATAAACAATGTCATTACATAAATATTGTCATCAATATTAACAAGTAAACAAGAACATAAACACTTGCAACATACTGTCATCACATTATTACTACTACAAATCACACATACTAAAGTGTAACACTTAAGAAACACTGACACCATTTCACCGCTACTGTCATCACACAAACTAGTGTGTAATCACACTTGAATAACACTGTCACCACACTACTAATATTGTCATCACACAGAATAATGAGTAGTCAAACCTCACAAACATTATCACCACACTACTACTACTGTCATCACACATTAATGAGTAGTCAATTGTTGATGACATTGTATTGTTAATGACAGTAGAAAACTGTCATCAACAAAAATATTGTGACATTTCTATCAAAACAATGCAAATCACACATACTATTGTGTAAATACTTAAAAAACACTGTCACCATTTTACTGCTATTGTCATCACACAAACTAGTGTTGTAAACACAATTAAAACTTTGTCACCACACTACTGCTACTGTCATCACACAAACTACTGTATAACCACACTAGAAAAACACTGTCACCACAACTACAACTGTCATCACACATATTAATGACTAGTCAAACAACAAAAATGTTGTCATCAAATTATCAAAATCAAAAACACTGTCAGCACACATGAATAAAAACATGTAAAACACTGTCATCACACGAATAGTTTTATAATGACACATGCAAGTAACAATCTCAACACAATATTACCACTGTTACTGATAAATCTAATAAAAAGATAATTTGGTGACAGTTGAATATTGTCACATATAACTACTTCATGAAAATCAACTAAGAAGCGTTGATGACAATCAGGAAAATCGAGCGGGCAAACAAACACAATTAGGAAAATCACAATATTTACAACAACATACACAAACAACTAAAAACAAAACGAGTAAACAAAGAAGCATTGGTGACAAACCCTAGACAGTACCAAAAAACGGGGAAAAAGACGCAGAGGAGCACTTACGATAACAATACAACGATGATGGAGGACCAACGACGCCAGAAGCAAGAGCAAAACCAACGACGGAGAGAGAGAGAGACGATGACGACGGACGATCGAGCAGTTTTTGCAAAGAGAGGTCGAGCGAGAGGGAGAAGAGAACGAGCGGTTTTTTACGGGAGAGAGACTGGTTTGAAAGTGATGAGAGAGAAAATCTGAATGAGGGAATTTATAAAGGGGGTTATATTGTAAAATAACTACTTAAGGGGTAGTTATCAACTATCATCTAAACAATGGGGCAATATGATCGGTGGATCCAAACTCCAAAAACAAACAATACTATACGTTAGCTGTAGGTAGACTTGAGCAAACGCGGGCCGGCCCGCCCGGCCCGCCCGACCCGACCCGCCCGGCCCGACCCGCCCGCCAAGCAAAACGGGCTTGGACAGGGGTTTAAGCCCGAACGGGCCCGGTGACAGGGCCAAGCCCGTACGGGCCGCTCGGCCCGGCCCGTATAAAATTTAAATTATATAAAAATATATTTAAAAATACATTAAAAAAATAAATATAACCTAAAAAATAC
Source organism: Rheum nobile (assembly GCA_027886185.1). Classification (NCBI taxonomy): domain Eukaryota; kingdom Viridiplantae; phylum Streptophyta; class Magnoliopsida; order Caryophyllales; family Polygonaceae; genus Rheum; species Rheum nobile. The sequence goes on along the minus strand of WOAB01000717.1, from coordinate 1,271,676 downwards.
ATAAAAAATAATAATTTAACGGGTCGGCCCGGCCCGGCCCGCTAAATACCAAAAAAATATACCAAAAAATAATTTAAATATAAGTTATATGTCATGCGGGCCGGCCCGGCCCGGCCCGCTCTTCCGGGCGGGCCTGATTAGCCTCTTGGGCCCGACAAACGGGCTCGTCCCGGCCCGGGCCCGCAAAAACGGGCCCAGATTTTGGCAAAAGCCCGGCCCGGGCCCGCGTTTGATCAGGTCTAGCTGTAGGCTTGGGCCCAATGTTTTCTTGCTAATTATCCCACGTGATTTGGTGAAGTCTATATTCTTGATTTTGGCTACACTAATTTCACGAGTACTACGGATAAGGGAATGGGGACTTGGGATCATTTACGAACATGGCATCCGTGTGAATATATAAATATATAAAATAGACTAAGAATGCAATTAATGCCTAATAAATATAAGAAATTATTTTTTATTTTTTATTGATCTTTCATTACAAACTATATATTCTAATATAGCTCAATGATTAAAGACACTATCATAATACAAGAAGTCTAGGGTTCAATCCCCTTGTTTAACAACTTTGTTTTACTATTTTATCTTTCAATATTTTATTTATTTATATTAATTAGTTACTCAAATCTTTATATCTTTCTATTTATCTATCTATCTTCTACATATAAAATAGAGTTTTTGTCCAATTAACGACTCATTAATTTAGCCTCTAAATAAAATAATTTTTCAATTACAATTCATTTGTTAATTCTTTCAAATTCTAATGTACACGATCAATCAAAAAACTTATCGGTATAAAAGTTATTGTCCAATTAAAAACACATTATTTAGTCTTCAAATTACACAGTTTCTCAAGTACAATCCATTTGTTAAATCTTTTAAATTCTAATATACACAATCAATCTATATCTATCTATAAACATATAAAGAAGACTTTTTGAACAATCAATGCTCATTTTTTAACCTTCAATCTTAATTGTCTTTCACCTTTTACCTTCCATCAATTTTGACACTTAAAACTGTTTCCATCTAATCTCAAACGGTTGTATGCTTGATTGCTTGACCTTTAATCCAATTATATTTTTTTAAACTCAATTTTGATTACCAATTAATACTCAAATTACGTTACTAATTTTTTACGTTACTTGTTTTGTTGGTCATTATTTAATTTCAACCACAAGACCTACCCATTCATATTCCAAAACTATTCTAAATCAAATGCTATTAATATTCTGAACATAACACTTATCTATATAATTGGTGTGGGAGGGGATATAACACAAGCAGCAAACATGGCAATCACAATCAACTTTCTATTACTATTATCATCATCAATTAATATCCAAGTGAAATTACAATCCCATTTGACATTGACTTCGTGCAACAGAGCACCACAATATGAGGTATTTTAATTTTAATGTCCTTAATCTCTTTATCTATACTTTTTGTTCTGTTTTTCTTACATTATTGTACGCATTGCTATGCAAAAAAAAAACTATGCTTATATTCTTTTATTTGCTTTTAACAAAAAAATCTTTATTTGCTTTATAAGTATATATTTTAAGACTTGCATTTTAAAATATTGTTTTTCATTGATATAATACATTTTAACTTATAATATCTCAATACAAAATAGTAAAATTGACTACAAAATTAATTTTAAAAAAATAACTCATTTTTTTTTGTTCATCTTTATTCCCATTTTATCCAAAAGATCATTGATCATTTTAATATTAAAAACTTTCATTCTCCCTTTTTCTTAGGAAAAATTAAAAATCAATTATTTTATGATACTATGAACATATGAAAAAATTGTCCGAATTCTGTGGAAGTATCATCGAAGTCCTTATTATATTGATATAAATAATCATAAGGCTAATCAAACTCCAAATACCTCAATTTTCTTACTCATAAAAGTTATTAATTACTAGAAATGTAAAAGAAAAAACAATACTATAAATGTAAAAACCTGATAAAAAAGTTATTAATTATGTAACAAAACTAACAAACACATTGAGAGTAGGTACACAATAACATTATGGAATTATCGGATGTTTTATAATTATTTTGATTTCATCGAATATAAAAATAACATTAACAAGTCAACCTATTAATAAAATAAAAAATCTAACGTATATTAAATTATGGAAAAATAACTGAAAAACATTGAATTAGCATATATATGCTACTTAATTGTGCAAACATGTAACTAATAAATAATTTGGTATATATATATTATGCCTAATAATCTGCTTAATTATGTTAATATTCGAATAAATAAAAAATGATATCATGAATTATAATTATTGAATTCACACCATGTTAAAACCTCTAAATTTGACAATAAAATGGAAATGATTTACTCAAAATGATTTAGAAATACTAAATGTAGAATAAAATGGGTACAAACTTCATTTTATTATAACACTGGATTGCAATTTCAATACTGAAGTATATTAAAGTATTATATTCTTTATAGTACAAAACATAGTAAAGTTTTACATAAGAGTAATAAAATGATTTTTAGCTCATATATTAGTATTCATGTTTCATTAGAAAAAGATCATTAAATATAAATTTTAAAATTAGTAAACATAAACCAAAAAGAAAAAAACAATTAAAAATTGAAATAAAATACCATATTACTATTAATTATTTTGATTTTTTTGAACATAAAAATAACATTGCAGAAGAAATGTCAAATAAGATCATGTTATTTTCTTTTGTATTATCATTTACTTTGATGATTTGACCCCATGTATGTGTTAAGACTTAAGACATATACTGATATACATATGGAATAAATTCCTTTTTCAAAACATTTTTAAATTCTATTTTTATCTATAGATATACCATTTTCTATTAATAATGTTAGGTTGTATAAAAATATAGATATAAAATCTATGTTTATTTTTTTTTACTTTTATCCTATTTATAATTAATAGCTTTTTTAAAGATTTAGAATCAATAGTTAAAGCGGTTATTTACGGAGTGCGGTTCCGGTGCGGAGCACTCTTCCCGTGCGGACGTGCGGACATGCACTATAGGGCCTTATTTGTGTACTTTTGCAAAAAATTTGAAAAATGCTTGGAAAAAAATTTGAAAAAGTTTTTTTTTTTTTTTTGAAAAAGTGCACAAATAAGACGTTAAAGTGCAGAAATAAGACCCAAAAGTGCATGCTCCGCACGTCCGCACGGGAAGAGTGCTCCGCATATGATCCAAACTCGTTATTTACGATATATAATATTACATGCTCAATTTTTTTATGATGTATATGTTGCTTCAATTAATATTTTTACCTTTTGACAAATTTATAATTATTTTAAGATTACATTATATAAAGTTTAGTTAATTAGTTGAAATGAAAATTAGGTACACTAATTTAGAAAGTTATTTTGCATTAAAAATATTTAGGTCCGGATTTTCTGAATTTCTAGATTTTGAATGTAAGTGACCATGCATGTTTAACCACTTTGTCCGACATATTTTGTCATTCCACATCATTTATGTATTGAGCTTCTTTGTCAATAAGGAAAAAAATTACAAAAATAATAACAAATGTGAATATAAAAAGAGATTTAATAGCCCAACATTAAATTCAAACAAAAAAAGTCATGATAAAAAAACTAATAAAGACATAAGAAGTTTACATGATTATAATGGAATATGTTTAAAACTTATGGAGAAATTACATCGGTCAATTATCTAAATTGCAAAATTAATGTACATGCTTATGTTAAAAGTTAACCCGGATTTAGTGATTTATATGTTTTGCAGGATCATGTTATATAATGTTTGAAAGTGCAAACTTACTATTTATGTTGCATTGTGAATTATGATCATTTGTAGAATCAAAAATAAAATTATTATGAACGTAAATAATGATATAGTGTCCAATATCAATTGTTAATTAGTTTAGCTCCTAAAGACTAATGTTACTTTCATTATAAGGACTCAAGGAACTTTATTACACTAAAAAATGGAAATAAAAACAGATTATAATTTTTAATATTGTCAAAATATACACGAGATAGTTTCTAATAATTATTGATGACGACGTCTTTCGAAAAAAATCTCCATACTTCCATCTCAACATCCTTGAACCTATACAATTTTGTATTACTTTTTAAAGTAAAAAAGAATGTTAGATATAAATCTCTATTTTAGTTTTTCCATATTAAATTCATATATATAAAAAACAAACATTCTTTAATATAGAACTTGAAAATTCAACGTTCTTTCGCTTATCTATTTTGGATATTTTTAATTTCGAAGATTATTTCTATCCTACATTCACATTAATAATTCTTAAATTAATCTTAAAATTTTATAATAAACAAAATAAATATTATAAATGATATCAATATAAAAAAGTTGATCCCGTGCATAGCACGGCCATGAATATCTAGTATGAAGTAATCACGACTGCTCATTATGGCGCGCTTTTCAACCCTTCCTCATATGTAATTTTTAATATATATTTTTTTTTAATAAATCACAAAAGGCTCGTGGTTGAGATGGTAGTGGAGTGTGAGAAGTATCATGATTGAGGTCTTGGGTTCAACTTTTTTTAACAAGAAATTTTTTTCACTTTTCTCAAATTATGTAAACTACAAATATTTACATATTGTTTTAAATTAAATCTTGGAGAATGAGATATTATCATATATAAACATATAATGACAATATATGAACATCAACAAACAACATATGTACCTCTAGTTTATGAACCTCATAAATTAAAATATGAACATGTTCATGTTACATATGAACTTTGATGTTGTTATATATGAAAATCAACACACAAAGACCAAGTAATTTTTTTTTCAAATGTACGAACATATTCATGTTAATATGAACCTTGAAGAACTAATATATGAATGTGTGTATGTTACTTATGAACCTTAATGATCAAGTAAAAAGAATTTCAAACATGAACGTGCATTTTACATATGAACTTTACAGAACTAATATATGAACATGTGCATGTTAAAGACAAAGTAAATAGAAATAAATGTAAATGGTGATGGGTTAATAACTATACAATATGCTTAATGTTCACATTTAACAAAACATAAGTCCATACTTGATATAGGGTTAGGTTTTTGGTTTTAGGGTTTAAGATTTAGAGTTTTGGGTTTTTGGATTTAGTGTTTAACACAACAGAGGTTCATACTTGATATACTCAATGAATCTCTAGTATAAAGTGTGTTTTTACATCTCTAGTTTATTTTAGTTTGTAAACTTCTAGTACATACTCTATGAACATATAATATTAATATATGAACCACAAATATTTGTAAACTTCTAGTACAAACTCCATAAATCACAAATATTTACAAATTGTTTTAAATTAAATCTGGGAGGAAGGAGACATTGCCATACATGAACATTAATTAAATGACAATATATGAACATTAACACACAACATATGCACCTCTAGTTTATGAACTTTATAGAATTAATATATTAACATGTGCATGTTACATATGAACCTTGACATTATCATATATGAACATCAACTCACAAAGACCAAGTAAAAAGAATTTCAAATATACGAACATGTTACATATGAATCTGGTAGAACTAATATATGAACATGTGCATGTTACATATGAAGCTTAAAGACCAAGTAAAAAGAATTTCAAACAAAATCTTGCATGTTACATATGAACTTTACAGAACTAATATATGAACATGTGCAATCTTACATATGAAACTGAAAGACCAAGTAAACAGAAATAAACGTAAAGGGTGATGAGTTAATAACGATACACTATGCTTAATGTTCACATTTAACACAACATAAGTTCATACTTGATATACAGTTTAGGGTTTTTGGATTTAGGTTTTAGGATTTAGGGTTTTTGGGTTTAGGGTTTCACACAACACGGGTTCATACTTAATATACTCAATGAATCTCTAGTATTTTGTACATCTCTAGATTAGTTTGTAAACTTCTAGTACAAACTCTATGAACATATAGTATTAATATATGAACCTTATAGTACAAATAAATGAACACCTAGTATATATATGTGAACATAAAGATAACAATTTAGAAAGATCAAGAAAAAAAATTATGGACTGAAAAAAAAAGAGTTTTTGATATTTATGAAAATGTCACCGTGCCATTTAATCCCAACCCTTCTTTCCCCTTGATCCAATGGCTCATAATGCTTCTTACTTCTTACTTCAAGAGCCAAATGTATGGGAACTCCCCTCTATAGATAAGTGTATCTTGCAATATGTAACAATAATAACACGAGCAAAATGGAGAAAAAAAAACTAAGCAAAAACGCTCCCGATATCGCCCATGTGGTCGCCCCCTGTATCCGCCCTAATAATCACCCAAAATCTCTAAATCACCACACCAATCTCACCAATTTGATTATACTTTGATCCACCTTACTCTCCTTCTGATCCCCTTTTTTTTTCACATCTGACTTCACCAAATTTCAACAAATTAAGACTCAAAATAAAAACATCTACAACAACTACAATGCCGTATAACCCTCAACCTTGATTTCCAACGATGTGAAGTTTAAAATATGGGCTCGTCTACTGTGGGTGTGGGCACTGTGTTGGCGGTGGGAGTGTTCTCATTCCTCCTTCCTCCTTCTTGTTCATACCTTTCCCGACTTTTATGGTGGTAGTAGGCAACCTTCTCTTGATTTCTCTCCCATGCAATAGGCATTCTCTGTCATGGTGTTCAACCCGTGAAACCAGGTGGGGCCTCTTGTTGAAGACTATGGTCTCCTTCTTATGTGACATCATTGACCAGAAGTGGCGTGAAAAGTTCAAAACCCTAGACGAGAGATTCACCCAAATACCAAGGGTGCCCATACCCATAGAAGAGGAAGGCGACAACTGCTATGCCAACTCGCCCTTCGTCGATGCCATTGCTCATGTCGAGATTACGAAATAGTATACGATCCCAGACGAACACGTGTCATTATACAAGCAGAGGATGATGACGAGCACAGTGCCCTAATACTTGAAAGAGGTCGTGATGTGCAAATGGTTTGGATCCACTCTCAAAGGCTCCACTTTGACGTGTTTCATACAATTGTCAAACAAGAGTATCTCTTCTTTCACTAGATTGATCAACTTGTTCAAAACTCAGTTCGCTAGCAGTCGACGACTCTAGAAAAAGTCCAGCGATATCTATCGCATCACTCAGCGCCTAGGGGAGATGTTAAAAAAATATCTCATCTGGTTCAGCGACGAGAAGGTGTCAATATCTCGTTACGATGCCCCAACCGCCATTTAGGACGGTGGCTATTCGAGAAGTCAGAACTATATCGCAATTTGACAAAGTATCCATGTCAGGCGTTTAAAGACGTCCAAGCCAAAGCTATAGTGTACATCCGATTGGAAGATGACGGTCTCGCATCAAAGAAATCACATGAGCCGACACATTCAAGCAAGCTAGTCAACAAGACCGAGATGCGCTATAAGCCTTATCCTTGACCAAAGCCCGACAACCGAAATGTCAATATTATTCGAGACAATGGATACAACCGCTATAATGAATGAGGGATCTATCCTCCTCTCCACCACCACTCAGTCGTCGTCGACACCGCTAGAATACTCAACGTCATGGACAAACTCGGTGAAACTTTGAAGTGGCCTAAAAAGCCAGATTATCCCATGAATAGAAGGGTCGCCGACAAGTGGTCCAATTTCCACTGCGACGGAGGGCATAGCACATACGATTGTGTCGCACTGAGAAAAGAGGTTGCACACCTGCTTTAGAGGGGATATCTCAGAGACTTGCTCACCGATAGGGCAAAAGCAACTCTGGAACAAACCAAGAAAGGAGAAGCGCCGCCACCCTCTCCTCCACATGTGAAGATCGTGAATAACATTTCAGGAGGATTAGAGATATGTGGAACATTTGTATCCACCGCCAAGCGGCACACCATGGAGTCTGACTTCTATAAACCAATTACCATCACCAAGGAGAAAAACAAGAATGTGTCCATCATGTTCGACGATCCCGATGACACCATCGCAAGACATCATGAAAGCCTCGTTATATCCCATACAATATCCAACTATTTGGTGCGACGCGTCCTAGTCGACAACGGCAGCTCTACAAACCTTATGAAAGATCAAAGCCCTCCACAACCTCGGCCCCACCCGGGAGGACATCATCAAGAAGTCACTCACATATTCAGTGGCGAAGTTAGTAACTCACCGACGGACTACATGGTGTCAACACACTACATGAACCCAGAGCCCCCCAAACTCGACGAGGTGATCTTAGATCCTGGAAAACCCAACCACGTCATGAAGAAAATAGCCGTTATGCATGGCGAAATCAGAAAGCAACTAATTGAACTCCTACAGTCCCACTCTGAGTGCTTCGCATGGACACACAAGGCCAAGACTAGCATCAGTCCATACATGATAGTGCACAAACTCAATGTGGATCCCTAACTTCCACTGGTCAATCTGAAGCGAAGAAAGTTCACACCAGAAAGGAACAAGGTGATAGATGAAGAAGTACGAGCTTTGTTAGAGACCGACAAGTATAGAGAAGCTCGATATCCCGATTGGCTAGCAAACATGGTGGTAGTACAAAAGAAGAATGGGAAGTAGAGAGTCTACATCGACTTCACCGACCTCAATAAGACCTGCCCTAAAGACTCCTTTCCACTACCTCATATCGACGTGATGGTCGATGCCACCGTTGGTCACGAGATGCTTACATTCATGGACGCATTCAACGGCTACAAACAAATTCATATGAGTCCGAAAGATCAAGAAAAGACGACCTTCATCACCAACCAAAGAATCTATTGCTACAAGGTCATGTCGTTTGGCCTCAAGAACGCCGGAGCCACATACCAAAGGTTAGTCAACAAGATGTTTGAGAACCAAATCGGTGACACGATGGAGGTCTACATCGACGACATGCTAGTTAAGTCGAATAAGGTGGTCAAAACATTCAACATTTGAAGATAGCCTTCGAGACCTTGGAGAAATATGACATGAAGCTACACCTAACCAAGTGCTCTTTTGGGGTCTCATCGGGAACATTTTTGGGATACGTAGTAACACAACGGGGCCCCCGAAGCCAGTCTTGATCAGATTAAAGCTATCCTTGATCTCCAATCCCCTTGATGCGTCAAAGATGTCAAGAATCTGACAGGCAGAGTCGTCGCTCTCAACAGATTCATCTCGAAGGCGTCAGAAAAGAATCGCTTATTTTACGTCGTCTTGAAAAAAAGTCCTTCGAGTGAACGAGCAAGAACAAAGAAGCTTTCCAAGAACTGAAAAGGTACTTAGCCTCTCCACTACTGCATTTAAAACCTAACAATAGTTAAACCTTGTACATTTACTTGGTAGTCACGAAAACAACGGCAAGCGAGAAGAAGACAGTGAATAGTTGCCCATCTACTATGTGAGAAAGACGTTGTTAGACGCATATACGAGGTATTCACCCATGGAGAATCTAACCCTAACCCTCATCATGGCGTCCATCAAACTGAAATCCTTGAGGGCCATACTAAAAATTAAGAACCAACTGGATCATCAAGAATGTGATGAGCAAGCCAGAATAATTTGGGAGGATGAAAAAGTGGGTGGTCCACCTCAGAGGCTACGACATCCAATACGAGACGAGCACAACAATCAAATCGCAAGCTCTGGCAGATTTTGTGGCTGATTTCTGCCCAACCTATAAAGAACATATCACGGGAGAATTATTGCAAGTTAGCGACACCGTCCCCCTGAAATGGACCCTATACACCGACAACGCTTCTACTTAGAACGATGTGGGACTAGGGGTTGTCCTAAAACCACCATAGAGGTATAAGATAACCGAAGTCGTGCAATGCGAATTCAAATATACAAACAACGAGGCAGAATACGAAGCACTCGTGACTGGCCTCATAATTGCTAAGTAGAAAGACGTGAAGAACATGGAAGTAATATGCGACTCCATGCTAATCGTGAATCAAATCAGTGGATCATATGCAGCTCGAGACTCGAAGATGACAACTTACCTGGAAGTTGTCGGCGACATCATCAAGTGCTTCTACACGATCAAAATTAAGCAAGTTCCCAGGGACACTAATGCAGAAGCCGATGCACTATCCAATATCGGGTCCATCATCGATCCAAAAGAGTATCAGAAAATACCCTTTCTACATGTGGAAGTGCCCGCCATCAACAAACTATCCAACGTGCCAATCTCAATGCAGGTCAGTTACTTAAACTATCCAAGTATGGCGAGTTACCACCCGACAAGAAGGAGGCCCCACAACTCTGTGCCAAGTCGTCATCGTTTGCCCTCAAAGATGACATGTTGCTCAAGTGGTCTGCCACTGGATACTATCTAAAGTATATTCGAGAAGACGAAGTCCAAAACATGTTATATGAATTCCACGATGGAGATTGCGGTAATCACATCGCGGAAGGAACTTGCCATTGCGCGCCCACACAACGGGATATTACTGGCCTATCATGAAGAGGGACGCTATAGACTATGCAAAGAAGTGTGATGCCAGTCAATGACACGGTCCAATGTCTCATCAACCATCTGAATATCTACATCCAATCTCATCCCCTTAGCCTTTCATGAAGTGGGGAATGTACATCGTCTGAAATCTACCGGTCGCGTCTAGTCAACGTGTTCTCATGCTCGCCATGACAGACTACTTTTATAAATGGGTCGATGCTGAGACGTTTAAAGAGATCAAAGACTCACATGTCATATCCTTTATAAGAAGAAACATCTTGAGTCGGTTTGGTGTCCCCGACACAATTGTATACGACAATGGATCACAATTCATAAGCAATCAGATGTACGAGTTATGCCAGAACTTGGGAATCAAACTTGTCACGTCAACGCCACCCTACCCACATGCTAACAATCGAGCTAAATCCAACAACAAAGTTATCTTCAACAACATGAAGAAAAGGCTCAAGAAGGCAAATGACTTATCGCACAACTCTAAAAACCGCGATAGGTAGTACACCTTTCTCTTTAGTATTTGGAAGTGAAGCTGTTTTACATGTTGAAGTTCAAGTCCCCATAGCTCGCTATCGCATCCTTAATGAGGAAAGAAACATGTTATATTCATGGTAGAGACCGTCGACGAGCTATGCCACGACGCTGCCATTAGGATGGCGACATAGCAACAAGGGGTCAACATGAGTTACAATCGCAACGTAAGGATGGAAGCCTTCCAAATTGGAAACTAGGTTTTGCGAGAAATGTTTCAGAACAAAAGGGAGGAGAATATTGGAAGATTAGGTTTTGCGAGAAATGTTTCAAAACATAAGGGAGGAGAAATGTTTCAGAACATGGGAAGGTGATGTGTCCTTGCCTCCTATGACAAGTTGAATTGCCAAAGGTGATGCCTTTGGATCTAGTCTTGGTTGGGAAGTCACTCGGTGTGGTGATTCTGCTGTGGAACGTGATGATGTAGTTGATCATGAACAGAAGAACGTGATGAATGGTGGTGATGGAAGCGAGTTGATGGGAGATGAATAGCGGTGGCGGAAGCGATTGAATAGAGGGGTAAGCGACTTGAAGGGACAAGTCGTTGGGTGTCGTAGCATCGACTGCGAAGGGGATAATCTCGATGGAGATCGAGTGGTTGCCGTAGCGTTGGCGGCGGAGTGAATGAGGATGAGAGGGATAAGGGTGACGTCCGATCAAGGGAAGGAGGAATTTAACACTCGACTTAAAACCTTGAACTTTAACTTGAACGTGAGAAATAACAATAACAAAGGAGGCTGTAAATAGCCAAGGTAGCTCGACCAAGACCTAATGGGCTTGGGTCGAAAAGAACCTAAGGGCTAGCCCATGCAAGCATGCAAAAGGCACAAACCCTAAAAGATAGAATGACTGAAAGGAAACTATCTAAAACGTTGTAAATAAGGAAACTATCTAAAATGCTAGAAATACCAAATATAGATAATGTCTTAAAAAGAACGTGTGAAACTCATTAACGCGGTGAAGGCTTTAAAGTTGTCATCGCGTGAGACGACGAAGTGTCAAAGTCTTCAGAAGAACGCGTTCTTTCACTTTCGATGGTGGCGAGGATGACGAGTCTGGGATTGGTCTCTGGGCTTCCTTGGCTGGCGACGACGCGTGCGATAAGTGACACGACGGCGGCGGTGATGGCCTTGAACCTAGACCTTGTTACTGGGCCCTGTGAGCGTAGGCTCATGGCTTCTTCCTCGTCTTGGGCCGTCATGGGAGGCAGGGTCACATCACCCTCCCCCACTTGGCTGTGAAGTGTCCCCACTTCACCATCATCAAACTCGGGCTCAACATATGGGGTCAAGTCCGCAACTATAAAGGACGCGTGGACTCCAAAATCCGGTGGGAGCTCGAGTTGATAGGCATTGTCCCCTATGGCTTTGACCACGCGGAAGGGACCATCTCCACGGGGTGCCAATTTGTGCTTTCGCCGCGATGGGAACCTCTCCTTTCGCAGATGCACCCAGACAACGTCTCCGGGGGCAAAGACGACGCGGCGGCGGCCAGAGTTCTTCTGCGAGGCATACTGCACGGCCCTCCTCTCCAGCTGCTCCTTGGTGCGTCAATGAAGCTCTTGGATCTGCTCAGTGCGATTGGCGGCGGAGACATGCACTGGGTCTCAGAGAGGACGCGGCGACAAATCCAGTGGTGTCAAGGGGTTTATGCCATACACCACTTCGAACGGTGTCAACTTGGTCGCCGTGTGCCTGCATCTATTGTAACAAAACTCGACAAGTGATAGTAAGTCCTCCCAATGCTTAGGGTTGGCTTTGAGCATCGTGCGAAGGAGGGCTCCTAGAGTTCTATTCGTGACCTCCGTTTGGCCATCGGTTTGGGGGTGGTAGCTAGTCGAGAATAGGAGTTTGGTTCCTAGCTTTCCCCAAAGAGTTCTCCAAAAATGGCCAACGAACTTAGAATCCCTATCACTAACTATGGTACGCGGGACTCCATGAAGACGTACCACATGCTCAAAGAATAGATCAGCAATCTCACTAGCACTATGGGTAGTCTTACAAGCAATAAAATGTGCCATCTTAGAAAATCTATCCACGACCACAAAAATAGAGTCTTTACCTCGTCTAGAGAGGGGAAAACCCGTGATGAAATCCATAGACAAATCTTCCCAGGGGGCACTAGGAATGGGCAAAGGAGTATAGAGGCCGTGATGACTAGATTTAGCTTTGGCTCTCTGACAAGTCACACAACTCCTACAAAACCTAGTCACTTGGTGGGTCATGTTAGGCCAAAAGAAATGTTCTTTAAGCGCGTCTAAGGTCTTCCTAATCCCAAAATGTCCACGACTTGCGTGTGCTTCCTAAATCAATAGGAGCCTAATGGAGGATCTAGGAATGCATAGACGACTAGCCTTGTGAAAATAACCCTCAGAAAGGTAAAATGTCTCAAACTCATGCGATCTCAGGCAATGCTCAAGAATAGGGGCAAAGAAGGGGTCACTAGCATATAATTCTTTAATCAAAGCAAAACCCAAAATTTTAGTTTGCACTTGAGTCAAGAGAACATACCTATGAGATAACGCATCAACAACAATGTTATCTTTTCCTTTCTTGTGAACAACGACATAAGGAAACGTCTCCAGAAACTCCATCCAGCGAGCAGGGCGTCGATTGAGGTGAGCTTGGCTCTTGAAGTAGCTCAACGCGGCGTGATCGCTATGGATGACAAACTCACGCGGCCAAAGGTAATGTTGCCAAGTCTTCAGCACGCGTACTAATGCATAAAGCTCTTTGTCGTAGGTGGGGTAATTTAGCGTTGCCCCTGTGAGCTTCTCACTGAAGTAGGCAATTGGCCTCTTCTCTTGGTGTAGCACACCACCAATGCCTATGTCAGAGGCATCACACTCCACTTCGAAGTGTTTGGTGAAATCTGGGAGCTGGAGCAAAGGGGCTTGGCATAACGCGTTCTTCAAGGCTGAGAAGGCGCGTTCATGGGACTCATGCCACAAAACTGTGCTTCCTTTCTTGGTGAGCTCATGTAGTGGCGCGGCAATGGAAGAGAAATCGCGTACAAAACGCCGAGAAAAGCCCGCGAGACCTAGAAAGCTTCGCACATGTGCCGGTGTTATAGGCGTGGGCCAGTCCTTAATGGCCGCGATCTTCTCATTATCAATGCATAAACCATCGCTACTGACAATGTAGCCTAGAAAGTTGGTGGACTCGGAGCAAATTGAGCACTTTGCCAGATTAGCAAACAGGCTCTCTTGTCGAAGGCATTCGAGCACTTGGCGAAGGTGATCGATATGGTCTTCTAGGCTCCGGGAATACACAAGGATGTCATCGAAATAAATGACAACAAACTTGCCAAGGAAAGATCTCAACACATGGTTCATGACGCGCATGAAGGTGCTGGGCGCGTTCGTGAGCCCAAATGGCATGACAAGCCACTCATAGAGCCCATACTTCGTCTTGAACGTTGTTTTCCACTCATCACCTTCTTTCATTCTGATCTGGTGATAACCACTCTTCAAATCAATTTTGGAGAAGAGTGTCGCGCCATGAAGTTCATCAAGCATATCATCAAGGCGGGGAATAGGGTGCCTATACTTGACTGTGATCTGGTTTATTGCACGATAATCAACACACATTCTCCATGTGCCATCCTTCTTGGGCACAAGGATCATAGGCACAACACAAGGGGAAAGATATTCCCTTACGTACCCGCGATCCAACAATTCTTGGACCTGGCGCTGTACCTCTTTGGTCTCTTCTGGACCAGCTCTATATGCAGCACAGTTGGGTAAAGAAGCACCTGGAACAAGGTCAATTTGGTGCTCAATGCCTCTCAGAGGAGGTAATCCTTGTGGCAACTCGTCTGGGAATACGTCGAGAAATGCGGCAAGCATCTTCTCGATCGCCGGTGGCAATGGCGCGTTCATCGATGACTCAGGTATGCACGGGGTTGGCACAAGTAGAAAATAGGGAGCCTTGCCAGTGACACATGCAGTGAGGTCACTAGGCCTGGCCAAAAGAATGCGTTGCTCACAAGTTCCTTGCAAAGGACGCGGTGGTGGCAACGGCGCGGCGCACTGTGGAGAGGCACTTCCCGAATTTTGTGGGGCACACGGTGTCCCAGTTGTGGCATTGTGTTTCTTCTTTCCAGTGCCTGGAGAAGACAAAGTGTTGCCAGAATTGGAGGAGTTTTGCCTCTGTAGTGCTTCTGGGCTTTCTTGTGACCTAGTTGACGCGGCCTCGATGGCTTTCTGGCGATCGCGTTCTAGTTGGTCCTACAAGATCTCATGGGGAGACATTGGATGCAAAGTGATGCGCTTCCCGTGGTAATTGAACACGTAAGTGTTCAAATAGCCATCATGGAGCACGCGCCTGTCGAATTGCCATGGGCGCCCAAGCAAAATATGGGTGGCGTCCATTGCAATGACATCACAAAGAATAGAATCACAGTATTGCCCTATGGAAAAAGAAATTAAACATTGTCGAGATACGATGTTACTTGGACTTGAAGAAATCCATTGGAGGACATAAGGTTGTGGATGAGGCGTCGTAGGCAATTTGAAGTGGTTGACAACCTTCTCATTCACAATATTTGCACAAGATCCTCCATCAATAATGTTAGGAAATGGAACTCTGGAACTTCGGTTCCCCTGAGGGTTCCTTTCCTCAGTTTCTCTACTTTTGAAGATGACAAATATTATGATACTAATGTTTTATCTCAAAGATGTGCTTTAAGGAACCACAGGAATATACCGAAGGCAAGAAAGCCAAACAGGACAAGAGAACCAAAGGAACAAGACAGATGAAGGAAACCAGAGGAACCCAGGTGTGCCCAGAAACGTAGCATGCGAGATGTGTTTTAAGGAACCACAGGAATTTACCAAAGGCAGGAAAGCCAAACAGAACAAGGGAACCAAAGGAACAAGACAGCTGAAGGAATCCAGAGGAACCCAGGTGTGCCCAGAAATGGAGCTTGCGACATTGCGATTCCCGAGAAATCTGGGAACACCAAACCTCGGACAAAAGGAGGTGAAAGCAACTTGAGAGAAGCTTCCAAAAGCCTGCCACCATCCAAGAGCAAGACTCCAAGATGCCTAGAACAATGAACCTCGGACAGAGAAAGGTGAAAGCGACATGACATGGAACTTGTCGCTGTCCAGAAGTCAGTTCCCAAGCGCCCAGATTGTTGAACCTCGGAAGAAGGAAGCTGGAGAACGACTTGGCTAAAGTAGTTGACTAACCTAGAAGGATTCTAAGCTGCCTAGGTTGTTTGCATATGTCAAAAACAACGTGGACCAAGGAGAACCACACATCCTAGGGCAAGCTCGATCTGTGGGAACCAAGAGAAGTTTCAGCTGCGAAGAATCCTCTATAAAAGGAAGACTAACCCAAGGGTTATCTTCAAGCATTCACAATAGAAACACACTTCATAGTAAACATCAAAGTGTGAAGCTTCAAACAAGATCATCAAAGCAAACCGAGATCAAGAGGAACCAGTCAAGGAAGAAGAGCTGAGTGCTGAGTTCCTGTGACTGTAAGTGATAGTTCCTAGGTGCGAAAGTCTGTTTCTTGGATTGATTATTCATTGTGTTAAGTTATCTAGGATTGTCTAACTGTGTGTAAGGCAAAGGAACTGTGTGTTCGTTCCTAGGATAAGCTGTAACCAAAAGAGATCAGAAATCAAGAAGTAGACTTTGAAATCCTTTCGAAAGAAAGGTAGTGGTTTTTATCCTGGATTGCTAGTTGGCAATCAAAGGTTTCCACTATAAGGAACTTGTCATTTGTTTGATTGTTTCTCTTCCGCTGCGAAAGGAACTGAGAATCGTTATTCTGAGTTCCTTAAACTTTTATCTAACAATCACGATCCTACAATTGGTATCAGAGCAAGAAAAGCTCTAGATCTTTGTTTAAGTTTGTAGATCTAAGATGTCTCAGTCAAGCAAGTTTGAGCTGGGAATTTCCATCAACAAACCTCACATTCGAAAGAAAGGAGAAAGGTGTTTAATAGTTAAGGAGGACTCAACGAAATCAGATGACTTTGAGGTATTCTCTTCTGACTTTACTAAATCTCTTCTTGAATGTGATAAGAAGCAATTGATTAAAATTATTAGGAAACTTGGAAAAGAGAACAGTTCCCTTCAGGAAAGACTAGATGAATGTGAAGAAGAAATTTCATGCTTATCTACTGAAAATTCTGTTTGGAGCAAGAAACTTGATGAAACTGAAAAATTGCTTGCTAGTTCCTCTAGAAAGTATGATTCATGTACTGCTCTTGAAAAGGAACTAGCACAACTTAAAGATTCTACAAGCAAGTCTAACGTTTCCCATGTTTCATGTGATAATTGTACTGCTCTTGAAAATGAACTAGCACAACTTAAAGATTTTGCAAGCATGTCTAGTGTTTCCCATGTTTCATGTGATAATTGTGTTGTGCTTGAAAAGGAACTTAAGCATGCTAAGAATTGTCAGAGTTCCCTTACTCCAGAAAATGATTTGCTTGTTAAGATCATAGATAAGCTTGATGTGTTGACTACTTCTATCAATGAAAAAATTGTCAATCAAACTGTGTTTGTTAAGCAAAGATATGGTATTGGTTATCCGGGAAAGGAAGATTCGGAGGATTCATGCTCTGCTGAAAATGAGAAGCTAAGAAGGGAACTGGTTGAGAAAAATGAAACTCTCAATTTCGCTCTTCAAACTTCTCGTGATAAAAATCAGTTCTTGGAAGAGAAGGTAAAGGTTCTTGAGAAGAAGCCTAAAGGTAAACAAACCTGGTTTGATGGACAGAACACTCATAAAATGTACGTCAATCAAGCTCAGGGAACTAGAGGTAAGGGAATTGACTTCCAGCAGAGGAAATATGACAAACCTTTTTGTCCTGGTAAAAGAAAATATGGTCATGTTAAGTATAATCGTGTTTGTTGGCATTGTGGTAAAAATGATCATTATATTCATGATTGTATTCATAAGAAAAGGCAAATTGAAGAAAGTCATAGGAAAAGGAACTTGGATGTTGAGATTAGTGGTCATGTGTATTACTTAACTAACTTGCAGGTGCAAAGGAACTCTCATTACCATAAACCCAGAAAAGCCAAGCATGTCTGGGTGCGTAAGTCTTAATTGTATTGCAGGTTGAAGTGAGATGCCTAGTTCCCTATAGAATGCAAATTGATGGTTGGGACGCAGAATTGAAGTTTTGATCTAGCTCATCTCACTTCAAAGGAGTAACAAGGGAAATATGTCATTTGTTAAAGAAAGATTTGTATGAAGAAGCAGAAAACAATGAAGGGAACTCCAAACGCTAATGAAAATTATGGAGGATCACATGGTGTTGACGTTAGTTCCCAATGATAATATCAATGGAACTACAAGTATCAGAAGTCAATGATTCAAGGGGAACTGAGTTGAGCAGGGAACTCAGGTTCGTGGAAAGGAAGAATAGAACCTTAGAGGACATGGCTCAACATCAAAAAGCAAAGGGCAAATCTGTGGAATAGGAACTGTGAAACTCAACGACCACATTTAGCTGTGTGATCAAGGAGACAATGAAGTTAGATTCAGATCCAACGAATGTTCAGTCCTTGACTCCTCGGGACAAATCATCCTAAAAGGGAAAAGATTCAACAATGTCAACATAATTGATCCATCCTTTGTTCCCAAGGAGAAACTGTGTCTCTCAACGGTGAATGACCAAGCTGAGTTGTGGCATCAACACCTCGGTCATGCTAGCACCAAGCTGATTCAGAAGCTACACTCAAAGAAGCTAGTCAGAGGGCTGCCAAAGCTAAGTGGCACATCTAAGGAACTGTGCTCTGACTGTGTAAAAGGGAAACAGGCTCGTAGTTCCTTCAAGTCCAAAAACATGGTAAGCACCTCAAGGCCTCTTGAACTCATCCACATGGATCTGTGTGGACCCATGAGAGTTCAGAGCCTAGGAGGGAACAAGTATATCTTTGTTCTTGTCGATGACTTCTCTCGCTTTACTTGGACCATCTTTATTAAATCTAAGAGTGAAGTTATTGACCGCTTTAAAGATCTGGTTCCCTTGTTAGAAAAATATCTTGATTGTTCACTCAATGCTATTCGGTCGGACCATGGTACCGAATTCGAGAATGGAGAATTTCTAACCTTTTGCAGTGAGCATGGAATCGATCACAACTTCTCTGCACCATACACTCCTCAACAGAATGGAGTTGTAGAAAGGAAGAACATGACCTTGGAGGACATGGCTCGAACTATGCTGATCTCAAGTGGACTCTCCCAATCCTTTTGGGCTGAGGCGATCAACACAGCATGTTACATCATCAATAGAGCCATGCTTCGCCCTATCACAGAGAAGACACCCTATGAACTCCTAAGAGGAAGAGTTCCCAACATTTCTCATCTAAGGGTGTTCGGATGCAAGTGCTTTGTGCACAACAATGGGAAGGACAATCTTGGCAAGTTCGACCCAAGAAGTGATGAAGGAATCTTCATTGGATATGCCTTAGGCAGTAAGGCATACAAGGTCTTCAACAAAAGGACTAAAAAGGTAGAAGAAAGTATTCATGTTATTTTTAATGAAAAATCACTTGGAAAGATTGTGCAGAACACCACCAGTTCCTTTGAAGATCCATTTCCCAAGTCATCTCAAGAAGATCCAGATGAAGATGTTACTCCTCCCAGTTCCTGTCCTGCTGATCGGAACCCTCCAATGGCTCCCCCACCAGTTCCCATGGATAATTAACAACAATCCATTTCTGGGAACCATGAGCATGATGACAACATCTGTGGAGACTTCAATGATTCATCTTCCCACATGATCTTCAATGGAGAAGGTGATCCTAACAAGGAAGCTGAATGCTCAACTCAGAATGTCTCCACATCAAATGCTCTGGCTCCCAACAGAGAAAGAAGAGTCGTCAAGCCTCCAGTCAGGTATGAACATCTAACCTTCTTTGCTTTTAATGCCTTTCTGTCTATTGTGGAACCAAAGAACATAGGTGAGGCACTGAAGGATGCGGACTGGATCCAAGCTATGCAAGAAGAGCTTCATCAGTTTGAAAGGAACAAAGTATGGCATCTAGTTCCCCGTCCCAAGGATAAACACATCATAGGAACTAGATGGGTCTTCAGAAACAAGCTGGATGATACAGGAGCTGTGATAAGGAACAAAGCAAGACTTGTTGCTCAAGGATACAATCAACAAGAAGGCATCGACTATGATGAAACCTATGCTCCAGTGGCAAGGATTAAGGCAATAAGATTGCTGATTGCCTTCGCTTCACACAAAGGATTCAAGTTGTTCCAAATGGATGTAAAGACAGCCTTCCTCAATGGAATTCTTCAAGAAGAAGTCTATTTCAAACAACCTCCTGGTTTCGAAGACGACGATCATCCAGATCATGTCTACTTTCTAGACAAGGCACTCTATGGCCTCAAGCAAGCTCCCAGAGCGTGGTATGATCGTCTTGCCCAGTTCCTACTCTCAAATGGCTACAGGCGTGGAGTTATTGATAAAACTCTCTTCATCCTAGAAGAAGAAGGTAACATCTTAGTGGTTCAAATCTATGTTGATGATATTATTTTTGGTTCCACTAACCTGTCCCTTATAGACAAGTTCAAAGACTTGATGAGCAGTGAATTTGAAATGAGTTTAATTGGGGAACTCACCTTTTTCCTCGGATTACAAATCACTCAAAAGAAAGATGGCATACAAATTCACCAACAGAAGTATGTCAAGGAACTATTGAAGAAGTTCAAAATGGATTCATGCAAGCCTCTCTCCACTCCCATATCCACCATTGCCCATTTGGATAAGGACCATTCAAGTCCTCTTGTGGAGGAGAAGCTCTATAGAGGTTCCAATCTTGTCCGAGAGAAACCCACTTGGCTGCTGTGAAGAGAATACTTCGATATCTCAAGGGAACTGACGATCTCTGCATTTGGTACCCCAAAGAATGTCCCTTTGAGCTCATGGGTTTCACTGATGATGATTATGCTGGATATTTGGTGGATAGAAAGAGCACTTCTGGAATGGCACAGTTTTTAGGCCCTTGCCTTGTGTCATGGGGATCAAAGAAACAAGTTTCAGTCTCTCTCTCCACCATAGAATCCGAGTACATTGCAGCCGCCTCCTACTGTTCCCAACTTCTCTGGCTAAAGCAACAACTCGCGGACTTTGGTATGTCTTATGGTCCCCTCACTATTCTTTGTGATAACACAAGTGCTATAAACATTTCAAAGAATCATGTGCATCATACTAGGACCAAGCATATAGACATAAGACATCATTTTCTTAGAGATCATGTTGAGAAGGGAAACATCATTATGAAATTTTGTAGAACTGAAAATCAGGTTGCAGATATATTCACCAAGGCATTGAATAGAATTCCTTTCGAGAACCTTAGATTGGAACTAGGAATGATTCCTATTACTCAGTAGTGACCTTAGTTCTAAGAATTATTTCCAGTTCCCCTGATTGACTAGTTCAGAACTCTTTACTTGTCTTTATCTTGGAATCTTTGTGTCATTTCTCTTGCGTTAGACCCTCATATTCATAATGGTTTCTCAAAAGGCTTTGACAAATTTTTCTAGTTCTTCTCCTTGGTTGTTCATCTCTTATTAAAATTCAATCATTGTCCAAGTTTCTTTGTTGGCCCAAAAGTCACAATCTGATCATATTCTAACCCAACAATACAAGTCGAAATGATGATTGTGTACTATGACCCTCCCTTGCCTCATTTCACAATCTAATTCCCTATGATCCTCTTCTTAACCCTCTCTGGGAATTAGTGTGTGATGCGATAAATGGCCTTCCCCGATTTATTTTATGGGAACGTACTTTTAGGTCTTATGTCTTAAAACCCCACATCAAAGGTTCCCACATATCCCTCTAGCACACTGAAAATATCGCCAGAAAGGAACTAGGATGGGCTACCCCTTAAACGGCTAGTAAGAGAATTGCTCCTCCCAAGACAGTATTTATGGCAAATCTCACAGCGTCAGAGACGTCTTCTCAGCCTTGAACAATTGCCATTGTTGAGCATTTTATCGTTGAACTTGTGACCATTGCAAAGGCGCAAAAACTTTAAGAAAATTAGCCGTTTCAACTCTTCAGAGTTCCCAGAAATATCTCCAACGGCTTGATTCTCAACGGCTCCAAAATTGCTGAAGGGTTATTTAAGGTTTCCTGTTTGATTGAGCCGAGCACTCTGTTCTCTCATGCCTTCTCTCAATCTCATGTTCACCTATCTCTCTCAAAACACAAAGTTCCTCAAATAGCCAAGAAAAACCTCAATCTTATATTAACCTTGCTCAATTGGAGGTAATCAGGCCGATAAGATGACAATAGGCCAAGATGAAGGAACTGCATAAAAGAAGGAAACTGAAGAGGAGGCCACTATGCTGCCATAGGAACGTATCTCCTAGTTCCCAGTGCTATAACATCACAGTGTGCTAGTAGTTCCCTAGGGTCCCACTCCCCTCTTCTATCCTTATTTTGTCTAATGCCAAGTTGGGTATGCTCTTTTGTTTCTCTTTCCACTATGCATCTCTGGGCAATGTACTTGATTTTAATGATTAATGAACTCTTATGGTAATGTTTCTAATGAATCATTTGTCTTTGCCTTAAGTTTCTATTATGGTCACTGTCATGTGTTTAACGCAAATTGTTTATTTCACATTGATATCCTATACTTGATAAGTAACTTGATCTTTTCGATGATGTCAAAAGGGGGAAGAATGGATAGGAACCTTGAATTATTGGAACTACTGGACTAATAGGAACTCTGAACCCGTTCTACTTCTAAGGGGGAACTTGAATAACTTAGTTCATTTGCTTAGGGGGAATTTACAACTATTGAATGTTCTATCAATATTTTTTAAAGTTGAAAATCCCATAGCTCAACTGTTCTCATGAATTTCATGTTCCTATTATGTTGCCAGGTTCCTTATATTTGTCATCATCAAAAAGGGGGAAATTGTTAGGAAACGGAACTCTGGAACTTCGGTTCCCCTGAGAGTTCCTTTCCTCAGTTTCTCTACTTTTGAAGATGACAAATATTATGATACTAATGTTTTATCTCAAAGATGTGCTTTAAGGAACCACATGAATATACCGAAGGCAAGAAAGCCAAACAGGACAAGGGAACCAAAGGAACAAGACAGATGAAGGAAACCAGAGGAACTCAGGTGTGCCCAGAAACGTAGCATGCGAGATGTGTTTTAAGGAACCACAGGAATTTACCAAAGGCAGGAAAGCCAAACAGAACAAGGGAACCAAAGGAACAAGATAGCTGAAGGAATCCAGAGAAACCCAAGTGTGCCCAGAAATGGAGCTTGCGACATTGCGATTCCCGAGAAATCTGGGAACACCAAACCTCGGACAAAAGGAGGTGAAAGCGACTTGAGAGAAGCTTCCAAAAGCCTGCCACCATCCAAGAGCAAGACTCCAAGATGCCTAGAACAATGAACCTCGGACAGAGAAAGGTGAAAGCGACAGGACATGGAACCTGTCGCTGTCCAGAAGTCAGTTCCCAAGCGCCCAGATTGTCGAACCTCGGAAGAAGGAAGCTGGAGAACGACTTGGCTGAAGTAGTTGACTAACCTAGAAGGATTCTGAGCTGCATAGGTTGTTTGCATATGTCAAAGACAACGTGGACCAAGGAGAACCACACATCCTAGGGCAAGCTCGATCTGTGGGAACCAAGAGAAGTTTAAGCTGCGAAGAATCCTCTATAAAAGGAAGACTAACCCAAGGGTTATCTTCAAGCATTCACAATAGAAACACACTTCATAGCAAACATCAAAGTGTGAAGCTTCAAACAAAATCATCAAAGCAAACCGAGATCAAGAGGAACCAGTCAAGGAAGAAGAGCTGAGTGCTAAGTTCCTGTGACTGTAAGTGATAGTTCCTAGGTGCGAAAGTCTGTTTCTTGGATTGATTATTGATTGTGTTAAGTTATCTAGGATTGTCTAACTGTGTGTAAGGCAAAGGAACTGTGTGTTCGTTCCTAGGATAAGCTGTAACCAAAAGAGATAAGAAATCAAGAAGTAGACTTTGAAATCCTTTCGAAAGAAAGGTAGTGGTTTTTATCCTGGATTGCTAGTTGGCAATCAAAGGTTTCCACTATAAGGAACTTGTCATTTGTTTGATTGTTTATCTTCCGCTGCGAAAGGAACTGAGAATCGTTATTCTGAGTTCCTTAAGCTTTTATCTAACAATCACGATCCTACAAATAATAATACTCAAGGAGGCTGTTTGGACTAGAGCCCTTGTATGGAACAAGTTCTCTCATTGATCGCGCAAACTGGCTTCCTTGACTGTGAGGAGACGACGCGTCACCAAGCTTAATGGTGTGCCCGCGTGCAGAGAAGCGGGTTCACAGTCATACGCGTCTTCATCTTCGTCCTCATTGTCTTCAGTGATCGCGTTAAGTGTGGCCTCCTCGTCTTCACAAGACTCGTAGCCAGCGGCGGCTGTGGAGAACAACACCTTGCGAGCATTAGGGCAATCTTTCTTGTAGTGTCCTCTTCCACCACATTTGTAGCACTCAATATCACGCGCGCGATCGTTGCTCACTGGAGCTTGTAGTGGCGCGTTCAGGCGCGGTGCGGTGGTCGGTGTCACGGGCTTTGCCTTGGAGGCTTGGCTAGACGCGGCTGTGGTAGAGGCACTAGGGCGAACATTAGAATAAGGTAAACCACTAGAGTTAGAAGAATACCTTTGTTGGCCACTGGAATAGGTGTAAGACTTCCGGCGAGATAATTGGGCATGAATTTGCATCGCCGTATGTGTGAGTGTGTTCAAATCCTTGATTGGCAAGATCTCTAGTTGATCACGGATGTTGGTGTTCAAGCCACTCAAGAATTTGGTTCTTAAAGTTGATGGTGCACTAGAGATGTTGGCCCTGTAATACATGTCTTCAAGCTTGGAAAAGAACTCGAATGGAGTCATTGATCCTTAGCGAGCCATGGCAATCTCCAAACGCATTTGATTCCTGTAGTCTGGAGACACGTATTTCTTGGTCATGACATAGACTAGTTGATGCCATTCTGTTACGCGTGCCCTGTGGTGACGAACACAGTCATCCTCGAAGCGATGCCACCACACTCGGGCAGCTCCTCGGAAGTTAAGCGTCGCGGCATCGGCATGATCCTCAGGTGGCACTCGATTATATCGAAGGGTGTACTCCGTAGCCTGCACCCATTCAAGAAAAACAGAGGGGTTGTATTCACCATGAAAATGCTCGATTTTTACCTTGACTTGATGTCGTGGGTATCGAGGCTGGTCATTTGGGTGGTTGAACGCGTTGTTTGGCGTGGCGTCGTAGAGAGGGTTCTGAAAGGCGCACAAACCATGTGGTCTATCGCATCCAACCTGGTGTCTATCGCGTTGTTCGCGATCTTCACGGACAAACTCATCCCTGGCCGCGTAGGCGTCATCGCGTTGGCGTCTTCGGGGCTGGGTATCGTAGTTATCGCGTCGATTGTCTCTTTGCAAAACATCGCGGCACTCGCCGCCAATGTTGCGAACGCGTTTTCCTTGGGGCCGGAGATGCAGTGAAGGAATCCAATCCGATGGGTGATCCTGCAATTCAATTGGATCTCCAAGAGGTGGATGTAATACCCCTCATTTTAGTAAAGAGTATTTTGGTAAGATTTTCAAACACTCGTATTGTAGTCAAATTATTTTCAGAAGAGTTCAGACATTTTGATAAATACTTGATCTTTGTAATAATTCTCTGAGTAGAATAAAATACATTCGACGTATTTTTGAGGGTTTAGAATATTTGTTAGGATACGAATATATTTAACCCAGGATTAAAACCCATATCCAAGATTCTTCTCGGTCAAAAATGGGCTTCCCAGTCAAAAATGGGCAAAAGGCACAAAATTAGCCTTGACCGCACCTGCGGCCATACCCACCGCATCCCGCGGTCAAGAACTGGTCACCACCGCACCCCGCGGTGACACCCACCGCACCCGCGCCGTGATGGTGGCTTCTCTGCTCTGTCGAACTCGTCTGAGCTGCTTACCGATCTTGTCCCCGGTGAGGCGGTGGGAGAGCGGGCCAGTTGGACTCTTTCTGCCTCCTTAATGACCTATAAAAGGAGGGGGCTAATAGGAGGAGGCCATTCCACTCTCTCTCTCCCTCAAATCTCTCTTTCTTTCACTGCCATTGTCGTTAGAGTTGCAAGCGTCGCCGGAGTTCTTCAAGGTCGTCGCTGGAGTTGCCATAGGAGGAGGAGGTGCCCTTAAGGTGGTGGTTAGTGACACAAGGAGTTTGGAAGTCGAAACCAACCAAAGTCGAGCCCCATCGTCTTCCCCGGTGAGTTTTCGATGTCGGCGTCTCGCCTCTATAGCCTCGCCGCACCCGCAGTCAAGGCCACCGCACCGGTGGGCTTGGGCGAGTGTGGTGGTGGCTTGGGCGTTGTGATCTCGTTTGGGACTTTTGTTCCTTCGATTTCGTTCATTTTTCTTTAGATTCGTACTATTTATTGTCGAATCTAACTTAGGGTTTCGTTATGGGTCGTTCCGTAGGAAACCATAATCCAGGTTCTTCCTCGTTTCGGACCCGGAAATCCGTCATCTCGAGCTTCGTCTAAATCTAAGGTAAGTGCTGGTTCGCTCTTGCTTATCATTCCATATTTATATTGATTATCAATTGTTTAATTGTTAATTAATTTGGGATGAATTATTGTTTTCGTTTGGGAACAGTTTTGATAACTGTATGTGATTTTAAAAGAGATATTATAATAGGTTGTATATTGCTAGAACAATGCTATTATAGATATATATATATATGAATAAATACGGATATTACGATAGGTTGTATATTGCTAGAGCAACGCTATTTTATGTGTGTTTGGCCCCGGTGGCTTTGATGTGAATTATTATTGTGTTGAACTGTTTAGTTAGCATGAGTATTCGTAGGAACACTATGTACCTTGCGAGATTTAGTGGTTTCTTTATAACTAGGTGCTAGGAGGATTATTCCTCTAGTACTTTTCTGGTCATGACCATACCCTTACTCAGGGTACGTGCACACAGCTGGTGCAGCCATTTGGGATTTATTCCCTGGGATTTATTCCCTGGGATTTATTCCCCGTGATTTCTCTTGTAAGGAGATCTTAAAAGCTTGTAACGTGAATGTTCGTTTTGGAATCAAACAAGATAAGTGTTGTTGTGCACATAATTAATATACCCTTTGGCAGGAAGTGCAGCTAGGAAAGCTCGTCTAGACTTTGGTCAGAGTAAAGTTCTCTTTCCAATCTGAATTCGCATTGTGCGGTGAGGTTGGTCATGAACCGAAACACCTAAGTCAGTTTTAAAACGCTTGTGTGAAATCAATTCGTTGGAGTCTTCTCTTCATATGTTTCCTTAAGACTCAATCTTTCAGAGTCTTTTCTCTTGATCATACCTTTTCGTATATTTCAGTAGGAGTATGGTGGTTGACTATCGTCATCGACTCTTATTCGAGAAGCGATGAGTCTAACCTAATACGACTACTTAGAACCTTTCTGTTTTACCCTTGCATAGTCTTTCATTAGACTAACCAATCGGTTATATTCCCTTGCATGGTTGGCTGGTGTCATCCGTCTCATACGGCACATTAGATAAACTGCAGTTCCGATGAAGGCTAGAAACGACAATGAGGGCTGTTGGAATTTTGAAGAGTTTTACCAGGTTGAGATTCTTTGGCGTGTGATCGCTAGATCAAGACCCTTGTGTTATTTTATTTTAAAGACTTCCACTGTGTTAAACATATTTTATAGCAAGACTACTTTTTATTTCAGTTGTATTTCGGATTATGGATGTAATGCCGAGACAGTGATTTTAATCGAAAGTTATGATATTTTGTATTATAACTGTTGTTTGATGAACTATATCAACGGGTTAAGCCTGAGTGGTTTTGGATGTGGAATCCGAGGTCACTGGCGGTAATATCTTTCAAGGATATATATTTGGGGGTGTTACAAATCTGGTATCAGAGCCGATTTTTTTTTAAGCGGGTGGGTTTTAAAACATATTCTTGGAACAAAAATTTTATAAACCGTTTACTCGTTTGAAACTGAGAAATGTTTTCAAAGGCTCTAAATTTTGAAGTAAAATTTTTATTCTGCCGATCTAGTCGTGCCTTTTCTTTAGTCTGATATGGAAGCAAACTTCTATATTTAGAAAGACTAACTCTTTTCTCGTCACACGTAGGTTATGGGTGCATGCTTTTCTCTTCGAAGGGACTTGGAAGAAGCCGAGGTGGCTCCGCCATCTCCAATGAGGCTTGAGTTTCCAGTTCCCCTGCGATGCTTTGAAGTCGGAGAATCTAGTAGTCCACCGGAGGAGGTGAAGATTGTACTACCCGAGTCAGTAGTACTAGTGTCCGATAGGACCAAGGTTCCAGTGGCAGAACCTACATAGGAGCTAAGGGAGGGCACGGAAAATGAAGAGGAGTGGTCAAGGTATGCAAGAGGGCATTACAAAGACAACTTCATGATTGAGATGATTCCTGAGGAGATCCTGAAGAAGACCCGTAAGAGGATCCGAAAGAAGATGAGGACCCCGAGGAGGACCTCGAAGGATAGGGCCACGAGTCTGATGGCTTAGAGCGCTTATTGGTGGGCAGCGAGGACCCGTAAATGAAATTTATCTATCCAAGCCCGGAGTTGCCGCTTGAGCAAGAGTACTCGCCATTGACTTCGGCCGATTGGGATACACTTTACGAGGTGGTATTTCCCAAAAGAAGAAATGGTATACAAAATGCATCTGAGAACTCACAGCCTATTCCTGCTTAGAGAAGGCTAATGTTGAGTCTTGACTCGCGAGAGGCACTTCGCCTAAGTCAGATGTTTTCCCCTGAAGAGCACCGCCAGATGGACGAGGCGGTTGAGCATGCTCGAAGAAGGGCAAGACCAAGCAATGAGCCATGTGCTCCAAGACCGAGCAGGGTGAGGAGTCCTTCACCAGACTCCGATGGTAAACCCCGATCAAAGAAGCCATGTATGAGAAGTGGCGATTACATGAAATGTTTTAGGGCGCCATGATTGGGCCAGTGCTGATTAGCAGTTTCTTTTCTTGTATTTCAGTTCATTTTGTTAAGAACTATAAATCTTCGAGCAATTTTGTCTTGATGCTCGAGAGATCCCTTTTGTAAAACGTATTAGCTCAGTTGAGCTTATCAATGAAATTACCAAGTTTAATCTACTCTAAGTTGATTTTTATGACGTTAAGTACATTGGAATGATATTAATGTTATAAAATACTTGGAATTTGATCGGTAAACAGATGGTAAACACAAGAAACACCGTTCATGCTGGTGCTGGGCCAAGTAATGACCGTAGGACAAACGTGAGGAGTACAGTGAATCCTGAGGATGAACATGAGACTGCTTCTAACAACAACCAAGGGGGCAATGACCAAGTTTCGGTCAACACTCCAATGGTATTTGATACAACAACAGTTGAAGTTATTCGGGGAATCGTTATGCAAGCATTCACCGACATTATGAGACCAAATGCGCCTCAGGCACAGGCAGTGCCAATTCCTCCAGCGGTTCCAAGATTTGAGGAGCTAGTTGTCCATGCGCCGTAAGAAGATGAAGTCAGGAATAGAGGGAATTATGGCCGAGCACTAAAAGCCATTAGCTCTATGAGGCTCGACTGCTATGATGGAAAAGGAGAGCCAGTCAAGGTGGCTTATTGGTTCTCACACATGGAACGACTATTCCGCAACATTGAGTGCACTGAAGCGGAGAAGGTACACATTGCATCCCTTCAGCTGAAGGAAGTGGCAACTGAGTGGTGGGAAGGTACAGGTTTGGCTGATCACCCAGGTTTGAATTGGGGGATGTTTAAAGCCAAGATGACTGATCGTTTCTTCTCTCGAGCTATGAGGGAGGAGAAACATAAGGAGTTTCTATACCCGAAGACAAATGGTTTGAAAGTAACCGAGCTGGCGACCAAATTTAATCACTTATTGCAGTATGCTGGACCGGAGGTGTCCAACGAAGAGCAAAAGATCTGGCATTTCCACGAGTGGATGAACCCAGATATTAAGCCAATGATGGTACGTCAGGGATGCTCTACTTTGGAGCAATACGTAGACGCCGCTTACAAGTTGGAAGTGACTCTGGAAGAGTCGACAAGGAAGCGCAATCGCCAGAGGTCAATGCAGGGCCAGTCTCAGGCGAGTGGATTCAAACATCCCGTGCCACTGTTTAATTTTGCCAAGGCTGGCAAGGCAAAAACAGATATGACTCATGAAGGGTCTACGCAACAATCGGGTCAAAGCAAGAATCCGATTCAATGCTATAACTGTGGTACACCTGGGCACAAAAGCAATGAGTGTCCGAAGGAGAAAAAGACGTGTTATGACTGTGAAAAGGTGGAACACTTGCAAAAATTTTGTCCACAGAGAAGGCAGAAAGGAGCTTAGTCGCAACAAGGGTCGGTTAATCAGAATAGTCGACCTAAGTTCAGACTAGTGGGATCTCCTAGTCCTTCAACACAGACGTCTGCACAGAACAAAGGAAAAGCCCCGGCTGCTTCTGGAGGCCAGGGTCAACGCCTTTACGAGATGCGTGAGGCTGATGGACCTAATGCTCCAATTACTCAAGGTACTCTATACCTTCATTCTACTTCATTATGTATGTTATTTGATTCGGGTGCTACACATTCATTTATTTCCGAGAGTTGTGTTAGTAAGTTAGGCTTAGTATGCAACGAGGTTTGCGAACCTTTCGTTGTGAATCTTCCTAATGGTGAACATTTAGTGGGCACCAAGCGTCTGTCAGAATTTCTGATTACCATCCAGGGTAAGAAGTTCAAAGAGGATTTGATCTGTATAGCCATGGCTCCATATGACATTATTCTCGGTATGGATTGGCTGACGCTTCATGGGGGCGGTAATCGATTTCAGCTCAAGGACTATGACGGTGTCATCTGGGGGTGATAGGTGTCATTTCATGCACCTTTACTAGCAATTATTAGCATGATTTGGAGGAGTTTATGATCAGTTTTGAGGTTAAGTCTGTAGTCCAGAAGATGTGGAGAGAATTGAAGATATCCAGGGATTTACAACTTAATGAAGGATGAAGATGATGAGGATCCGCTTGAAGACTAATTGAAGAAGGCTACCAACACTTGGTAGTATGGAAGAGCGGAAGAGAAGAAGAAGAGCTGAAGAAAGGAGTGGGCGAGTGTCACCGCCCCGTGCTAGAGCCACCGCGACCCGACGGTGGGTCTCAGAAAAGAAGCACCGCCCCGCGGTGGGAGCTGACGCCCTGCAGCGCGCTCGTGAGGCGAACCAGCGAAATTGAAGCCACGTAGTGCTGATTTAATGTTGGGCCAAAGTGAGGAAATAAGGCCCAATAGAAGAAAAGCCCAAAAAGAATCAGCCGCGTGAAGAATGACGCGCGCGTGCTAAGCTGGAAAGAGATGGTGATGACGTCAGCATGATGACAGCGAAGCAGTTGTTGCATGTGTGGGCCGCGCTGCTAGAAGATGGGCCGAGAGTGAGCTGCTGAACGAGAATGAACGGGATTAATTTCCTATTTCGTTTGATTATTTTTGGTTATATTTTATTGTTATTTTATTATTTTATTTTACACTTTTGGAATTAGGTTAAAAACAACCTTTTTAACCTAGTTGCCACCATTCAGATCGGGAGACTCGTTCGTTTTCCTTCTACCTCTAGGGTTTTAACCCATGGAGAGCTAAACACCTTTATTTCGCTAGACGATTGAAGCATTGCAATGAATTGGTTGTGAGATTTCTATTCCTTGTTCTATATCTTATAAAGTTGGTTTAATTCTCTTGAGCATATTGTCTATTGGTTTGTATTGATTTATCTAGAGTTGCTAACTAGGTTTATCGATATTTATCATAGTGCTAGGGTTTGCATATAGTGGAATACGAGTGCGTACCTAGTGGCAAACACAATTGTTATATATAGTGGAATACGAGTGTGCAATTGTGAGAGAGAATTATTTGCATGTTAAGTAGTAAGGTTTTCTTCTATTTGCATGTATCATATATCCTTATGTGCATTGTTATTGCTTTGTTAGTGGTAAGGTTTTCTTCCATTGATATTGTGATAAGTCTATCAACAACTGTGAGAATTGGTAGTACTTAAGATCAGGATGGGAACAACTATAAGATTGTGACAAGAACTTGGAACAATAGTTTTCAGTGATCAACCTATTTCATCTGCAGTGTGGATATTTGTCTAGTGAAATACTTCCTCTCATCAGATTTCTTCTTCTTCTAAAGCTTGCATCTTTGTTACTCTGTGTTTGATAACCAAAAACCCCCTTGTTACTTTGCATGCTTATGAACACATAGATTGATTACTTCCTCCCTGTGGGTTCGACCCTTACTTGCCCAGACTACTTGTTTAGATTTGTTAGGATTATTTTGTTTAGGTGTCACGACAATGCCTATCAGGGGGGCAGTATGTATGCAAGTTTAAGGGTCGGAATGACGCTGATAACGGCAGGCTTATTAATGCGATGGCTGCGTTCAAACTACTTCGACAAGGTTGTGTCGGGTACCTATGCTATCTAGACGAGCCCAAGAAAGATGAACCTTCAATTCCTGATATTACGGTTGTTTGTGAATTTCCGGATATCTTTTCGGAGGAGATTCCTGGTTTACCCCCGCATCGTGACGTAGAATTTACTATTGGTATCGAGCCTGGTACCGCGCCAATCTCTAAGGCACCGTACCGGATGGCTCCTCCTGAGATGCAAGAGTTGAAGAAGCAACTCGAAGATCTTCTTGAGAAGGGTTATATAAGGCCGAGTGCATCGCCTTGGGGTGCTCCATTCTTGTTCGTCAAGAAGAAGAATGGATCGTTCCGACTTTGTATCGACTATCGTGAGTTGAATAAGGTCACGATCAAGAATAAGTATCCATTGCCGAGGATTGATGATCTGTTGGATCAATTGCAGGGAGCAAAGGTCTTTTCCAAAATCGATATGAGGTCTGGTTACCATCAGCTCAGGATTCGTGAGGAGGATATTCCGAGGACTGCATTCCGGACGAGATATGGTCACTACGAGTTCGTAGTCATGCCATTTGGACTTACCAATGCTCCGACAATCTTCATGGATCTGATGCATCGATGTTTCCACCAATACTTGGATACGTTCGTAGTGGTCTTCATCGACGATATTTTGATTTATTCCCCGAGTGAGGAGGCTCACGAGGAACATCTTCGGATTACTTTGTCAATTCTTAGACAAAATCAGTTATATGCAAAGCTGTCTAAGTGTGATTTTTGGATCAAGGAAGTGGCTTTCTTAGGCCATGTGATTAATGAGAATGGGATTATGGTTGATCCCCAGAAGATTGAAGCAGAAGCCAATTGGAAGCGGCCTCAGAATGTGAAGGAGGTGCGCAGTTTTCTAGGACTCACTGGTTATTATAGACGGTTCATAGAGGGATTCTCTAAGATCGCTCTACCCATGACCGGTCTGCTCTGTAAAGTCCATAAGAAATTTGTCTGGGATGACAAGTATGAGGCCAGTTTTCAGAAGTTGAAGCAATGTCTGACCTCCGCACCAGTGTTAGCGCTACCGAAAGGGAATGATGGTTATGTGGTCTATAGTGATGCTTTGAAAAGTGGTTTGGGATGTGTGCTGATGCAGAAAGGCAAGGTTATTGCATACGCATCCCGACAGTTGAAGACTTATGAGGCAAACTATCCGATGCATGATCTGGAACTAGCAGGTGTAGTGTTTGCGCTGAAGATTTGGAGACACTATCTCTATGGTGTGATATGTCAAGTCTTCACCGATCACAGGAGTCTTAAATATATATTCACTCAGAAGGAGCTAAATATGAGACAACGTCGCTGGTTAGAGCTACTCAAAGACTACGACCTCGAATTGTTGTATCATCCGGGCAAGGCTAATGTAGTAGCCGATGCATTGAGCCGGAAGACACCGTACGAGACTGTAGTGGCTTTACTTACTGCTCAGACTAAGCTGAACCAAGGGTTGTGTAAGATTGAAGTCTTGTACGATCAGCGTAGAGGATATCTGGGTATGTTAGAGATTCAGGCCACGCTACTTGATCAAATCAGAGAGAAACAGGTTGATGATGTGGTCTTGGTGAAGCTAAGTAGTGAAGTGATGGATGGGAAAGCTCCCGGTTTCATGATTCAGGAAGATGGATCACTCTGGTTTCAAGACCGGATTTGTGTGCCTGACGTTGATGGTCTTCGCCAGTTGGTGATGAAGGAGGCCCATTCGTCAGCTTATTCTGTACATCTAGGCTCTAGCAAGATGTACAAGGAGCTCAGGAAGAAGTTCTGGTGGCCCAACATGAAGTGGGATGTAGCAGAGTTTGTGGGAAAATGTTTGACTTGTCAGAAGGTCAAGATAGAACATCGCAGACCAGGTGGTGAATTGCTACCTCTCCCAGTACCAGAATGGAAATGGGAAGATATTGTAACACCCCCAAATGATTACCCTTTGAAAGCATTACATGCCGATGACCCCGGATATAAAATCCCGAAGTCACCCTAGGCTTTTCCAAACGATATAACTATCAAACCACAATTACAATACCAAATATCATAACTTTCATTAAAACAAGGTCTCAGAATTACACGTGATTCCAGACATTAAAATACATTATCAGAATTTAATACAGCGGAAGTCTTGAAAACACAGAGTAGTCTTAAAACAAGACCTTTTTAACATAGCGGAAATCTTTTAAATAACAACTAGGTCTGGATCGAAATGATCACCCGTCAAGGATCTTAATCTGAATAAACTTGTAAAAACACCATTTGCCGTCATAGTCATTCTAGCCTTTTTGGACCTGCAACAAATCTGATGTGCCAAAATGAACGGATGACACCAGCCAACAAAGCAGATAACAAAACAGTGGGTTAGTCTACAGAATAGACTAGCAAGGGCACAAAGCAGCGACATTTACATTAATACAATCCATTACTCATTCTCATCGATTCAATAACATTCACATCTAACTTAACTCCTACGTTCCTCGAAACGTAACCCAAGAGACATTACCCTTAATTCCTTATGACATTATTCTGAAATGATTCATCTACAATAATGCTTATAACACAAGCTCACTTATAAGAGATGACCCTTAATCTCTTAGAAGATTAACTCCACACATTTTATCCTTAATCACTTCATCATCTCACAACCTTATCTCCATACTACATATCATGTAATAATTCTTACCGAATCCTTATTACCTCAAGGTCATCAACAACATGAAGAAAAGGCTCAAGAAGGCAAATGACTTATCGCACAACTCCAAAAACCGCGATAGGTAGTACACCTTTCTCTTTAGTATTTGGAAGTGAAGCTATTTTACATGTTGAAGTTCAAGTCCCCATAGCTCGCTATCGCATCCTTAAGGAGGAAAGAAACATGTTATATTCATGGTAGAGACCGTCGACGAGATATGCCACGACGCTGCCATTAGGATGGCGACATAGCAACAAGGGGTCAACATGAGTTACAATCGCAACGTAAGGATGGAAGCCTTCCAAATTGGAAACTAGGTTTTGCGAGAAATGTTTCAGAACAAAAGGGAGGAGAATATTGGAAGATTAGGTTTTGCGAGAAATGTTTCAAAACATAAGGGAGGAGAAATGTTTCAGAACATGGGAAGGTGATGTGTCCTTGCCTCCTGTGACAAGTTGAATTGCCAAAGGTGATGCCTTTGGATCTAGTCTTGGTTGGGAAGTCACTCGGTGTGGTGATTCTGCTGTGGAACGTGATGATGTAGTTGATCACGAACAGAAGAACGCGATGAATGGTGGTGATGGAAGCGAGTTGATGGGAGATGAATAGCGGTGGCGGAAGCGATTGAATGGAGGGGTAAGCGACTTGAAGGGACAAGTCGTTGGGTGTCGTAGCATCGACTGCGGAGGGGATAATCTCGATGGAGATCGAGTGGTTGCCGTAGCGTTGGCGGCGGAGTGAATGAGGATGAGAGGGATAAGGGTGACGTCCGATCAAGGGAAGGAGGAATTTAACAATCGACTTAAAACCTTGAACTTTAACTTGAACGTGAGAAATAACAATAACAAAGGAGGCTTTAAATAGCCAAGGTAGCTCGACCAAGACCTAATGGGCTTGGGTCGAAAAGAACCTAAGGGCTAGCCCATGCAAGCATGCAAAAGGCACAAACCCTAAAAGATAGAATGACTGAAAGGAAACTATCTAAAACGTTGTAAATAAGGAAACTATCTAAAATGCTAGAAATACCAAATATAGATAATGTCTTAAAAAGAACGTGTGAAACTCATTAACGCGGTGAAGGCTTTAAAGTTGTCATCGCGTGAGACGACGAAGTGTCAAAGTCTTCAGAAGAACGCATTCTTTCACTTCCGATGGTGGCGAGGACGACGAGTCTGGGATTGGTCTCTGGGCTTCCTTGGCTGGCGACGACGAGTGCGATAAGTGACACGACGGCGGCGGTGATGGCCTTGAACCTAGACCTTGTTACTGGGCCCTGTGAGCGTAGGCTCATGGCTTCTTCCTCGTCTTGGGCCGTCATGGGAGGCAGGGTCACATCACCCTGCCCCACTTGGCTGTGAAGTGTCCCCGCTTCACCATCATCAAACTCGGGCTCAACATATGGGGTCAAATCCGCGACGTTGAAGGACGCGTGGACTCCAAAATCCGGTGGGAGCTCGAGTTGATAGGCATTGTCCCCTATGGCTTTGACCACGCGGAAGGGACCATCTCCACGCGGTGCCAATTTGTGCTTTCGCCGCGATGGGAACCTCTCCTTTCGCAGATGCACC
Source organism: Rheum nobile (assembly GCA_027886185.1). NCBI lineage: Eukaryota > Viridiplantae > Streptophyta > Magnoliopsida > Caryophyllales > Polygonaceae > Rheum > Rheum nobile. The sequence goes on along the minus strand of WOAB01000717.1, from coordinate 1,234,929 downwards.
CAGACAACGTCTCCGGGGGCAAAGACGACACGGCGGCGGCCAGAGTTCTTCTGCGAGGCATACTGCACGGCCCTCCTCTCCAGCTGCTCCTTGGTGCGTCGATGAAGCTCTTGGATCTGCTCAGCGCGATTGGCGGCGGAGACATGCACTGGGTCTCGGAGAGGACGCGGCGACAAATCCAGTGGTGTCAAGGGGTTTATGCCATACACCACTTCGAACGGTGTCAACTTGGTCGCCGTGTGCCTGCATCTATTGTAACAAAACTCGACAAGTGATAGTAAGTCCTCCCAATGCTTAGGGTTGGCTTTGAGCATCGTGCGAAGGAGGGCTCCTAGAGTTCTATTCGTGACCTCCGTTTGGCCATCGGTTTGGGGGTGGTAGCTAGTCGAGAATAGGAGTTTGGTTCCTAGATTTCCCCAAAGAGTTCTCCAAAAATGGCCAACGAACTTAGAATCCCTATCACTAACTATGGTACGCGGGACTCCATGAAGACGTACCACATGCTCAAAGAATAGATCAGCAATCTCACTAGCACTATGGGTAGTCTTACAAGCAATAAAATGTGCCATCTTAGAAAATCTATCCATGACCACAAAAATAGAGTTTTTACCTCGTCTAGAGAGGGGCAAACCCGTGATGAAATCCATAGACAAATCTTCCCAGGGGACACTAGGAATGGACAAAGGAGTATAGAGGCCGTGAGGACTAGATTTAGCTTTGGCTCTCTGACAAGTCACACAACTCCTACAAAACCTAGTCACTTGGTGGGTCATGTTAGGCCAAAACAAATGTTCTCTAAGCGCGTCTAAGGTCTTCCTAATCCCAAAATGTCCATGACTTGCGTGTGCTTCCTAAATCAATAGGAGCCTAATGGAGGATCTAGGAATGCATAGACGACTAGCCTTGTGAAAATAACCCTCAGAAAGGTAAAATGTCTCAAACTCATGCGATCTCAGGCAATGCTCAAGAATAGGGGCAAAGAAGGGGTCACTAGCATATAATTCTTTAATCAAAGCAAAACCCAAAATTTTAGTTTGCACTTGAGTCAAGAGAACATACCTGTGAGATAACGCATCAACAACAATGTTATCTTTTCCTTTCTTGTGAACAACGACATAAGGAAACGTCTCCAGAAACTCCACCCAGCGAGCACGGCGTCGATTGAGGTGAGCTTGGCTCTTGAAGTAGCTCAACGCGGCGTGATCGCTGTGGATGACAAACTCACGCGGCCAAAGGTAATGTTGCCAAGTCTTCAGCACGCGTACTAATGCATAAAGCTCTTTGTCTTAGGTGGGGTAATTGAGCGTTGCCCCTGTGAGCTTCTCACTGAAGTAGGCAATTGGCCTCTTCTCTTGGTGTAGCACACCACCAATGCCTATGTTAGAGGCATCACACTCCACTTCGAAGTGTTTGGTGAAATCTGGGAGCTGGAGCAAAGGGGCTTGGCATAATGCGTTCTTCAACGCTGAGAAGGCGCGTTCATGGGACTCATGCCACAAAACTGTGCTTCCTTTCTTGGTGAGCTCATGTAGTGGCGCGGCAATGGAAGAGAAATCGCGTACAAAACGTCGATAAAAGCCCGCGAGACCTAGAAAGCTTCGCACATGTGCCGGTGTTATAGGCGTGGGCCAGTCCTTAATGGCCGCGATCTTCTCATTATCAACGCATAAACCATCGCTACTCACAATGTAGCCTAGAAAGTTGGTGGACTCGGAGCAAAATGAGCACTTTGCCAGATTGGCAAACAGGCTCTCTTGTCGAAGGCATTCGAGCACTTGGCGAAGGTGATCGATATGGTCTTCTAGGCTCCGGGAATACACAAGGATGTCATCGAAATAAATGACAACAAACTTGCCAAGGAAAGATCTCAACACGTGGTTCATCACGCGCATGAAGGTGTTGGGCGCGTTCGTGAGCCCAAATGGCATGACAAGCCACTCATAGAGCCCATACTTCGTCTTGAACGCTGTTTTCCACTCATCACCTTCTTTCATTCTGATCTGGTGATAACCACTCTTCAAATCAATTTTGGAGAAGAGTGTCGCGCCATAAAGTTCATCAAGCATATCATCAAGGCGGGGAATAGGGTGCCTATACTTGACTGTGATCTGGTTTATTGCACGATAATCAACACACATTCTCCATGTGCCATCCTTCTTGGGCACAAGGATCATAGGCACAACACAAGGGGAAAGAGATTCCCTTACGTACCCGCGATCCAACAATTCTTGGACCTGGCGCTATAGCTCTTTGGTCTCTTCTAAACCAGCTCTATATGCATCACGGTTGGGTAAAGAAGCACCTGGAACAAGGTCAATTTGGTGCTCAATGCCTCTCAGAGGAGGTAATCCTTGTGGCAACTCGTCTGGGAATACGTCGAGAAACGCGGCAAGCATCTTCTCGATCGCCGGTGGCAATGGCGCATTCGTCGATGACTCAGGTATGCATGGGGTTGGCACAAGTAGAAAATAGGGAGCCTTGCCAGTGACACATGCAGTGAGGTCACTAGGCCTGGCCAAAAGAATGCGTTGCTCACAAGTTCCTTGCAAAGGACGCAGTGGTGGCAACGGCACGGCGCACTGTGGAAAGGCACTTCCCGAATTTTGTGGGGCACACGGTGTCCCAGTTGTGGCATTGTGTTTCTTCTTTCCAGTGCCTGGAGAAGACAAAGTGTTGCCAGAATTGGAAGAGTTTTGCCTCTGTAGTGCTTCTGGGCTTTCTTGTGACCTAGTTGACGCGGCCTCGATGGCTTTCTGGCGATCGCGTTCTAGTTGGTCCTACAAGATCTCATGGGGAGACATTGGATGCAAAGTGATGCGCTTCCCGTGGTAATTGAACACGTAAGTGTTCAAATAGCCATCATGGAGCACGCGTCTGTCGAATTGCCATGGGCGCCCAAGCAAAATATGGGTGGCGTCCATTGCAATGACATCACAAAGAATAGAATCACAGTATTGCCCTATGGAAAAAGAAATTAAACATTGGCGAGATACGATGTTACTTGGACTTGAAGAAATCCATTGGAGGGCATAAGGTTGTGGATGAGGCGTCGTAGGCAATTTGAAGTGGTTGACAACCTTCTCATTCACAATATTTGCACAAGATCCTCCATCAATAATGTTAGGAAACGGAACTCTGGAACTTCGGTTCCCCTGAGAGTTCCTTTCCTTAGTTTCTCTACTTTTGAAGATGACAAATATTATGATACTAATGTTTTATCTCAAAGATGTGCTTTAAGGAACCACAGGAATATACCGAAGGCAAGAAAGCCAAACAGGACAAGAGAACCAAAGGAACAAGACAGATGAAGGAAACCAGAGGAACCCAGGTGTGCCCAGAAACGTAGCATGCGAGATGTGTTTTAAGGAACCACAGGAATTTACCAAAGGCAGGAAAGCCAAACAGAACAAGGGAACCAAAGGAACAAGACAACTGAAGGAATCCAGAGGAACCCAGGTGTGCCCAGAAATGGAGCTTGCGACATTGCGATTCCCGAGAAATCTGGGAACACCAAACCTCGGACAAAAGGAGGTGAAAGCAACTTGAGAGAAGCTTCCAAAAGCCTGCCACCATCCAAGAGAAAGACTCCAAGATGCCTAGAACAATGAACCTCGGACAGAGAAAGGTGAAAGCGACAGGACATGGAACCTGTCGCTGTCCAGAAGTCAGTTCCCAAGCGCCCAGATTGTTGAACCTCGGAAGAAGGAAGCTAGAGAACGACTTGGCTGAAGTAGTTGACTAACCTAGAAGGATTCTGAGTTGCCTAGGTTGTTTGCATATGTCAAAGACAACGTGGACCAAGGAGAACCACACATCCTAGGGCAAGCTCGATCTGTGGAAACCAAGAGAAGTTTAAGCTGCGAAGAATCCTCTATAAAAGGAAGACTAACCCAAGGGTTATCTTCAAGCATTCACAATAGAAACACACTTCATAGCAAACATCAAAGTGTGAAGCTTCAAACAAGATCATCAAAGCAAACCGAGATCAAGAGGAACCAGTCAAGGAAGAAGAGCTGAGTGCTAAGTTCCTGTGACTGTAAGTGATAGTTCCTAGCTGCGAAAGTCTGTTTCTTGGATTGATTATTGATTGTGTTAAGTTATCTAGGATTGTCTAACTGTGTGTAAGGCAAAGGAACTGTGTGTTCGTTCCTAGGATAAGCTGTAACCAAAAGAGATAAGAAATCAAGAAGTAGACTTTGAAATCCTTTCGAAAGAAAGGTAGTGGTTTTTATCCTGGATTGCTAGTTGGCAATCAAAGGTTTCCACTATAAGGAACTTGTCATTTGTTTGATTGTTTATCTTCCGCTGCGAAAGGAACTGAGAATCGTTATTCTGAGTTCCTTAAGCTTTTATCTAACAATCACGATCCTACAATTGGTATCAGAGCAGGAAAAGCTCTAGATCTTTGTTTAAGTTTACAGATCTAAGATGTCTCAGTCAAGCAAGTTTGAGCTGGGAATTTCCATCAAGAAACCTCACATTCGGAAGAAAGGAGAAAGGTGTTTAATAGTTAAGGAGGACTCAACGAAATCAGATGACTTTGAGGTATTCTCTTCTGACTTTACTAAATCTCTTCTTGAATGTGATAAGAAGCAATTGATTAAAATTATTAGGAAACTTGGAAAAGAGAACAGTTCCCTTCAGGAAAGACTAGATGAATGTGAAGAAGAAATTTCATGCTTATCTACTGAAAATTCTGTTTGGAGCAAGAAACTTGATGAAACTGAAAAATTGCTTGCTAGTTCCTCTAGAAAGTGTGATTCATGTACTGCTCTTGAAAAGGAACTAGCACAACTTAAAGATTCTACAAGCATGTCTAACGTTTCCCATGTTTCATGTGATAATTGTACTGCTCTTGAAAATGAACTAGCACAACTTAAAGATTTTGCAAGCATGTCTAGTGTTTCCCATGTTTCATGTGATAATTGTGTTGTGCTTGAAAAGGAACTTAAGCATGCTAAGAATTGTCAGAGTTCCCTTACTCCAGAAAATGATTTGCTTGTTAAGATCATAGATAAGCTTGATGTGTTGACTACTTCTATCAATGAAAAAACTGTCAATCAAACTGTGTTTGTTAAGCAAAGATATGGTATTGGTTATCCGGGAAAGGAATATTCTGAGGATTCATGCTCTGCTGAAAATGAGAAGCTAAGAAGGGAACTGGTTGAGAAAAATGAAACTCTCAATTTCGCTCTTCAAACTTCTCGTGATAAAAATCAGTTCCTGGAAGAGAAGGTAAAGGTTCTTGAGAAGAAGCCTAAAGGTAAACAAACCTGGTTTGATGGACAGAACACTCATAAAATGTACGTCAATCAAGCTCAGGGAACTAGAGGTAAGGGAATTGACTTCCAGCAGAGGAAATATGACAAACCTTTTTGTACCGGTAAAGGAAAATATGGTCATGTTAAGTATAATCGTGTTTGTTGGCATTGTGGTAAAAATGATCATTATATTCATGATTGTATTCATAAGAAAAGGCAAATTGAAGAAAGTCATAGGAAAAGGAACTTGGATGTTGAGATTAGTGGTCATGTGTATTACTCAACTAACTTGCAGGTGCAAAGGAACTCTCATTACCATAAACCCAGAAAAGCCAAGCGTGTCTGGATGCATAAGTCTTAATTGTATTACAGGTTGAAGTGAGATGCCTAGTTCCCTATAGAATGCAAATTGATGGTTGGGACACAGAATTGAAGTTTTGATCTAGCTCATCTCACTTCAAAGGAGTAACAAGGGAAATATGTCCTTTGTTAAAGAAAGATTTGTATGAAGAAGCAGAAAACAATGAAGGGAACTCCAAACGCTAATGAAAATTATGGAGGATCACATGGTGTTGACGTTAGTTCCCAATGATAATATCAATGGAACTACAAGTATCAGAAGTCAATGATTCAAGGGGAACTGAGTTGAGCAGGGAACTCATGTTCGTGGAAAGGAAGAATAGAACCTTAGAGGACATGGCTCAACATCAAAAAGCAAAGGGCAAATCTGTGGAATAGGAACTGTGAAACTCAACGACCACATTCAGCTGTGTGATCAAGGAGACAATGAAGTTAGATTCAGATCCAATGAATGTTCAGTCCTTGACTCCTCGGGACAAATCATCCTAAAAGGGAAAAGATTCAACAATGTCTACATAATTGATCCATCCTTTGTTCCCAAGGAGAAACTGTGTCTCTCAACGGTGAATGACCAAGCTGAGTTGTGGCATCAATACCTCGGTCATGCTAGCACCAAGCTGATTCAGAAGCTACACTCAAAGGAGCTAGTCAGAGGGCTGTCAAAGCTAAGTGGCACATCTAAGGAACTGTGCTCTGACTGTGTAAAAGGGAAACAGGCTCGTAGTTCCTTCAAGTCCAAAAACATGGTAAGCACCTCAAGGACTCTTGAACTCATCCACATGGATCTGTGTGGACCCATGAGAGTTCAGAGCCTAGGAGGGAACAGGTATATCTTTGTTCTTGTCGATGACTTCTCTCGCTTTACTTGGACCATCTTTATTAAATCTAAGAGTGAAGTTATTGACCGCTTTAAAGATCTGGTTCCCTTGTTAGAAAAATATCTTGATTGTTCACTCAATGCTATTCGGTCGGACCATGGTACCGAATTCGAGAATGGAGAATTTCTAACCTTTTGCAGTGAGCATGGCATCGATCACAACTTCTCTGCACCATACACTCCTTAACAGAATGGAGTTGTAGAAAGGAAGAACAAGACCTTGGAGGACATGGCTCAAACTATGCTGATCTCAAGTGGATTCTCCCAATCCTTTTGGGCTGAGGCGATCAACACAGCATGCTACATCATCAATAGAGCCATGCTTCGCCCTATCACAGAGAAGACACCCTATGAACTCCTAAGAGGAAGAGTTCCCAACATTTCTCATCTAAGGGTGTTCGGATGCAAGTGCTTTGTGCACAACAATGGGAAGGACAATCTTGGCAAGTTCGACCCAAGAAGTGATGAAGGAATCTTCATTGGATATGCCTTAGGCAGTAAGGCATACAAGGTCTTCAACAAAAGGACTAAAAAGGTAGAAGAAAGTATTCATGTTATTTTTAATGAAAAATCACTTGGAAAGATTGTGCAGAACACCACCAGTTCCTTTGAAGATCCATTTCCCAAGTCATCTCAAGAAGATCCAGATGAAGATGTTACTCCTCCCAGTTCATGTCCTGCTGATCGGAACCCTCCAATGGCTCCCCCACCAGTTCCCATGGATAATTAACAACAATCCATTTCTGGGAACCATGAGCATGACGACAACATCTGTGGAGACTTCAATGATTCATCTTCCCACATGATCTTCAATGGAGAAGGTGATCCTAACAAGGAAGCTGAATGCTCAACTCAGAATGTCTCCATATCAAATGCTCTGGCTCCCAACAGAGAAAGAAGAGTCGTCAAGCCTCCAGTCAGGTATGAACATCTAACCTTCTTTGCTTTTAATGCCTTTCTGTCAATTGTGGAACCAAAGAACATAGGTGAGGCACTGAAGGATGCGGACTGGATCCAAGCTATGCAAGAAGAGCTTCATCAGTTTGAAAGGAACAAAGTATGGCATCTAGTTCCCCGTCCCAAGGATAAACACATCATAGGAACTAGATAGGTCTTCAGAAACAAGCTGGATGATACAGGAGCTGTGATAAGGAACAAAGCAAGACTTGTTGCTCAAGGATACAATCAACAAGAAGGCATCGACTATGATGAAACCTATGCTCCAGTGGCAAGGATTGAGGCAATAAGATTGTTGATTGCCTTCGCTTCACACAAAGGATTCAAGTTGTTCCAAATGGATGTAAAGACAGCCTTCCTCAATGGAATTCTTCAAGAAGAAGTCTATTTCAAACAACCTCCTGGTTTCGAAGATGACGATCATCTAGATCATGTCTACTTTCTAGACAAGGCACTCTATGGCCTCAAGCAAGCTCCCAGAGCATGGTATGATCGTCTTGCCCAGTTCCTACTCTCAAATGGCTACAGGCGTGGAGTCATTGATAAAACTCTCTTCATCCTAGAAGAAGAAGGTAACATCTTAGTGGTTCAAATCTATGTTGATGATATTATTTTTGGTTCCACTAACCTGTCCCTTATAGACAAGTTCAAAGACTTGATGAGCAGTGAATTTGAAATGAGTTTAATTGGGGAACTCACCTTTTTCCTCGGATTACAAATCACTCAAAAGAAAGATGGCATACAAATTCACCAACAGAAGTATGTCAAGGAACTATTGAAGAAGTTCAAAATGGATTCATGCAAGCCTCTCTCCACTCCCATATCCACCATTGCCCATTTGGATAAGGACCATTCAAGTCCTCTTGTGGAGGAGAAGCTCTATAGAGGTTCCAATCTTGTCCGAGAGAAACCCACTTGGCTGCTGTGAAGAGAATACTTCGATATCTCAAGGGAACTGACGATCTCTGCATTTGGTACCCCAAAGAATGTCCCTTTGAGTTCATGGGTTTCACTGATGATGATTATGCTGGATAGAAAGAGCACTTCTGGAATGGCACAGTTCCTAGGCCCTTGCCTTGTGTCATGGGGATCAAAGAAACAAGTTTCAGTCTCCCTCTCCACCATAGAATCCGAGTACATTGCAGCCGCCTCCTACTGTTCCCAACTTCTCTGGCTAAAGCAATAACTCGCGGACTTTGGTATGTCTTATGGTCCCCTCACTATTCTTTGTGATAACACAAGTGCTATAAACATTTCAAAGAATCCTGTGCATCATACTAGGACCAAGCATATAGACATAAGACATCATTTTCTTAGAGATCATGTTGAGAAGGGAAACATCATTATGAAATTTTGTAGAACTGAAAATCAGGTTGCAGATATATTCACCAAGGCATTGAATAGAGTTCCTTTCGAGAACTTTAGATTGGAACTAGGAATGATTCCTATTACTCAGTAGTGACCTTAGTTCTAAGAATTCTTTCCAGTTCCCCTGATTGACTAGTTCAGAACTCTTTACTTGTCTTTATCTTGGAATCTTTGTGTCATTTCTCTTGCGTTAGACCCTCATATTCATAATGGTTTCTCAAAAGGCTTTGACAAATTTTTCTAGTTCTTCTCCTTGGTTGTTCATCTCTTATTAAAATTCAATCATTGTCCAAGTTTCTTTGTTGGCCCAAAAGTCACAATCTGATCATATTCTAACCCAACAATACAAGTCGAAATGATGATTGTGTACTATGACCCTCCCTTGCCTCATTGCACAATCTAATTCCCTATGATCCTCTTCTTAACCCTCTCTGGGAATTAGTGTGTGATGCGATAAATGGCCTTCCCCGATTTATTTTATGGGAACGTACTTTTAGGTCTTATATCTTAAAACCCCACATCAAAGGTTCCCACATATCCCTCTAGCACACTGAAAATATCTCCAGAAAGGAACTAGGATGGGCTACCCCTTAAACGGCTAGTAAGAGAATTGCTCCTCCCAAGACAGTATTTATGGCAAATCTCACAGCGTCAGAGACGTCTTCTCAGCCTTGAACAGTTGCCATTCTTGAGCATTTTATCGTTGAACTTGTGACCATTGCAAAGGCGCAAAAGCTTCAAGAAAATTAGCCGTTTCAACTATTCAGAGTTCCCAGAAATATCTCCAACGGCTTGATTCTCAACGGCTCCAAAATTTCTCAAGGGTTATTTAAGGTTTCCTGTTTGATTGAGCCGAGCACTCTGTTCTCTCATGCCTTCTCTCAATCTCATGTTCACCTGTCTCTCTCAAAACACAAAGTTCCTCAAATAGCCAAGAAAAACCTCAATCTTATATTAACCTTGCTCAATTGGAGGTAATCAGGCCGATAAGATGACAACAGGCCAAGATGAAGGAACTGCATAAAAGAAGGAAACTGAAGAGGAGGCCACTACGCTGCCATAGGAACGTATTTCCTAGTTCCCAGTGCTATAACATCACAGTGTGCTAGTAGTTCCCTAGGGTCCCACTCCCCTCTTCTATCCTTATTTTGTCTAATGCCAAGTTGGGTATGCTCTTTTGTTTCTCTTTCCACTATGCATCTCTGGGCAATGTACTTGATTTTAATGATTAATGAACTCTTATGGTAATGTTTCTAATGCATCATTTGTCTTTGCCTTAAGTTTCTATTATGGTCATTGTCATGTGTTTAACGCAAATTGTTTATTTCACATTGATATCCTATACTTTATAAGTAACTTGATCTTTTCGATGATGTCAAAAGGGGGAAGAATGGATAGGAACCTTGAATTATTGGAACTACTGGACTAATAGGAACTCTGAACCCATTCTACTTCTAAGGGGGAACTTGAATAACTTAGTTCATTTGCTTAGGGGGAATTTGCAACTATTGAATGTTCTATCAATATTTTTTAAAGTTGAAAATCCCATAGCTCAACTGTTCTCATGAATTTCATGTTCCTATTATGTTGCCAGGTTCCTTATATTTGTCATCATCAAAAAGGGGGAAATTGTTAGGAAACGGAACTCTGGAACTTCGGTTCCCCTGAGAGTTCCTTTCCTCAGTTTCTCTACTTTTGAAGATGACAAATATTATGATACTAATGTTTTATCTCAAAGATGTGCTTTAAGGAACCACAGGAATATACCGAAGGCAAGAAAGCCAAACAGGACAAGGGAACCAAAGGAACAAGACAGATGAAGGAAACCAGAGGAACCCAGGTGTGCCCGGAAACGTAGCATGCGAGATGTGTTTTAAGGAACCACAGGAATTTACCAAAGGCAGGAAAGCCAAACAGAACAAGGGAACCAAAGGAACAAGACAGCTGAAGGAATCCAGAGGAACCCAGGTGTGCCCAGAAATGGAGCTTGCGACATTGCGATTCCCGAGAAATCTGGGAACACCAAACCTCGGACAAAAGGAGGTGAAAGCGACTTGAGAGAAGCTTCCAAAAGCCTGCCACCATCCAAGAGCAAGACTCCAAGATGCCTAGAACAATGAACCTCGGACAGAGAAAGGTGAAAGCGACAGGACATGGAACCTGTCGCTGTCCAGAAGTTAGTTCCTAAGCGCCCAGATTGTTGAACCTCGGAAGAAGGAAGCTGGAGAACGACTTGGCTGAAGTAGTTGACTAACCTAGAAGGATTCTGAGATGCCTAGGTTGTTTGCATATGTCAAAAACAACGTGGACCAAGGAGAACCACACATCCTAGGGCAAGCTCGATCTGTGGGAACCAAGAGAAGTTAAGCTGCGAAGAATCCTCTATAAAAGGAAGACTAACCCAAGGGTTATCTTCAAGCATTCACAATAGAAACACACTTCATAGCAAACATCAAAGTGTGAAGCTTCAAACAAGATCATCAAAGCAAACCGAGATCAAGAGGAACCAGTCAAGGAAGAAGAGCTGAGTGCTAAGTTCCTGTGACTGTAAGTGATAGTAAAGTCTGTTTCTTGGATTGATTATTGATTGTGTTAAGTTATCTAGGATTGTCTAACTGTGTGTAAGGCAAAGGAACTGTGTGTTCGTTCCTAGGATAAGCTGTAACCAAAAGAGATAAGAAATCAAGAAGTAGACTTTGAAATCCTTTCGAAAGAAAGGTAGTGGTTTTTATCCTGGATTGCTAGTTGGCAATCAAAGGTTTCCACTATAAGGAACTTGTCATTTGTTTGATTGTTTATCTTCCACTGCGAAAGGAACTGAGAATCGTTATTTTGAGTTCCTTAAGCTTTTATCTAACAATCACGATCCTACAAATAATAATACTCAAGGAGGCTATTTGGACTAGAGCCCTTGTATGGAACAAGTTCTCTCGTTGATCGCGCAAACTGGCTTCCTTGACTGTGAGGAGACGACGCGTCACCAAGCTTAATGGTGTGCCCGCGTGCAGACAAGCGGGTTCACAGTCATACGCATCTTCATCTTCGTCCTCGTTGTCTTCAGTGATCGCATCAAGTGTGGCTTCCTCGTCTTCACAAGACTCGTAGCCAGCGGTGGCTGTGGAGAACAACACCTTGCGAGCATTAGGGCAATCTTTCTTGTAGTGTCCTCTTCCACCACATTTGTAGCACTTAATATCACGCGCGCGATCGTTGCTCACTGGAGCTTGTAGTGGCGCGTTCAGGCGCGGCGCGGTGGTCGGTGTCACGGGCTTTGCCTTGGAGGCTTGGCTAGACGCGGCTGTGGTAGAGGCACTAGGGCGAACATTAGAATAAGGTAAACCACTAGAGTTAGAAGAATACCTTTGTTGGCCACTGGAATAGGTGTAAGACTTCCGGCGAGATAATTGGGCATGAATTTGCATCGCCGTATGTGTGAGTGTGTTCAAATCCTTGATTGGCAAGATCTCTAGTTAATCACGGATGTTGGTGTTCAAGCCACTCAAGAATTTGGTTCTTAAAGTTGATGGTGCAATAGAGATGTTGGCCCTGTAATACATGTCTTCAAGCTTGGAAAAGAAATCGAATGGAGTCATTGATCCTTAGCGAGCCATGGCAATCTCCAAACGCATTTGATTCTTGTAGTCTGGAGACACGTATTTCTTGGTCATGACATAGACTAGTTGATGCCATTATGTTACGCGTGCCCTGTGGTGACGAACACAGTCATCCTCGAAGCGATGCCACCACACTCGGGCAGCTCCTCGGAAGTTAAGCGTCGCGGCATCGGCATGATCCTCAGGTGGCACTCGATTATATCGAAGGGTGTACTCCGTAGCCTGCACCCATTCAAGAAAAACAGAGGGGTTGTATTCACCATGAAAATGCTCGATTTTTACCTTGACTTGATGTCGTGGGTATCGAGGCTGGTCATTTAGGTGGTTGAACGCGTTGTTTGGCGTGGCGTCGTAGAGAGGGTTCTGAAAGGCGCACAAACCATGTGGTCTATTGCGTCCAACCTGGTGTCTATCGCGTTGTTCGCGATCTTCACGGACAAACTCATCCCTGGCCGCGTAGGCGTCATCGCGTTGGCGTCTTCGGGGCTGGGTATCGTAGTTATCGCGTCGATTGTCTCTTTGCAAAACATCGCGGCTCTCGCCGCCAATGTTGCGAACGCGTTCTCCTTGGGGCCGGAGATGCAGTGAAGGAATCCAATCCCATGGGTGATCCTGCAATTCAATTGGATCTCCAAGAGGTGGATGTAATACCCCTCATTTTAGTAAAGAGTATTTTGGTAAGATTTTCAAACACTCGTATTGTAGTCAAATTATTTTCAGAAGAGTTCAGACATTCTGATAAATACTTGATCTTTGTAATAATTCTCTGAGTAGAATAAAATACATTCGACGTATTTTTGGGGGTTTAGAATATTTGTTAGGGTACGAATATATTTAACCCAGGATTAAAACCCATATCCAAGATTCTTCTCGGTCAAAAATGGGCTTCCCAGTCAAAAATGGGCAAAAGGCACAAAATTGGCCTTGACCGCACCTGCGGCCATACCCACCGCATCTCGCGGTCAAGAACTGGTCACCACCGCACCCCGCGGTGACACCCACCGCACCCGCGCCGTGATGGTGGCTTCTCTGCTCTGTCGAACTCGTCTGAGCTGCTTGCCGATCTTGTCCCCGGTGAGGCGGTGGGAGAGCGGGCCAGTTGGACTCTTTCTGCCTCCTTAATGGCCTATAAAAGGAGGGGGCTAATAGGAGGAGGCCATTCCACTCTCTCTCTCCCTCAAATCTCTCTTTCTTTCACTGCCATTGTCGTTAGAGTTGTAAGCGTCGCCGGAGTTCTTCAAGGTCGTCGCTGGAGTTGCCATAGGAGGAGGAGGTGCCCTTAAGGTGGTGGTTAGTGACACAAGGAGTTTGGAAGTCGAAACCAACCAAAGTCGAGCCCCATCGTCTTCCCCGGTGAGTTTTTGATGTCGGCGTCTCGCCTCTATAGCCTCGCCGCACCCGCAGTCAAGGCCACCGCACCGGTGGGCCTGGGCGAGTGTGGTGGTGGCTTGGGCGTTGTGATCTCATTTGGGACTTTTGTTCCATCGATTTCGTTCATTTTTCTTTAGATTCGTACTATTTATTGTCGAATCTAACTTAGGGTTTCGTTATGGGTCGTTCCGTAGGAAACCATAATCCAGGTTCTTCCTCGTTTCGGACCCGGAAATCCGTCATCTCGAGCTTCGTCTAAATCTAAGGTAAGTGGTGGTTCGCTCTTGCTTATCATTCCATATTTATATTGATTATCAATTGTTTAATTGTTAATTAATTTGGGATGAATTATTGTTTTCGTTTGGGAACAGTTTTGATAACTGTATGTGATTTTAAAAGAGATATTATAATAGGTTGTATATTGCTAGAACAATGCTATTATAGATATATATATATATATATATGAATAAATACGGATATTACGATAGGTTGTATATTGCTAGAACAACGCTATTTTATGTGTGTTTGGCCCCGGTGGCTTTGATGTGAATTATTATTGTGTTGAACTGTTTAGTTAGCACGAGTATTCGTAGGAACACTATGTACCTTGCGAGATTTAGTGGTTTCTTTATAACTAGGTGCTAGGAGGATTATTCCTCTAGTACTTTTCCGGTCATGACCATACCCTTACTCAGGGTACGTGCACACAGCTGGTGCAGCCATTTGGGATTTATTCCCTGGGATTTATTCCCCGTGATATCTCTTGTAAGGAGATCTTAAAAGCTTGTAACGTGAATGTTCGTTTTGGAATCAAACAAGATAAGTGTTGTTGTGCACATAATTAATATACCCTTTGGCAGGAAGTGCAGCTAGGAAAGCTCGTCTAGACTTTGGTCAGAGTAAAGTTCTCTTTCCAATCTGAATTCGCATTGTGCGGTGAGGTTGGTCGTGAACCGAAACACCTAAGTCAGTTTTAAAACGCTTGTGTGAAATCAATTCGTTGGAGTCTTCTCTTCATATGTTTCCTTAAGACTCAATCTTTCAGAGTCTTTTCTCTTGATCATACCTTTTCGTATATTTCAGTAGGAGTATGGTGGTTGACTATCGTCATCGACTCTTATTCGAGAAGCGATGAGTCTAACCTAATACGACTACTTAGAACCTTTCTGTTTTACCCTTGCATAGTCTTTCATTAGACTAACCAATCGGTTATATTCCCTTGCATGGTTGGCTGGTGTCATCCGTCTCATACGGCACATTAGATAAACTGCAGTTCCGATGAAGGCTAGAAACGACAATGAGGGCTGTTGGAATTTTGAAGAGTTTTACCAGGTTGAGATTCCTTGGCGTGTGATCGCTAGATCAAGACCCTTGTGTTATTTTATTTTAAAGACTTCCACTGTGTTAAACATATTTTATAGCAAAACTACTTTTTATTTCAGTTGTATTTCGGATTATGGATGTAATGCCGAGACATTGATTTTAATCGAAAGTTATGATATTTTGTATTATAACTGTTGTTTGATGAACTATATCAACGGGTTAAGCCTGAGTGATTTTGGATGTGGAATCCGAGGTCACTGGCGGTAATATCTTTCAAGGATATATATTTGGGGGTGTTACAAATCTGGTATCAGAGCCGATTTTTTTTTAAGCGGGTGGGTTTTAAAACATATTCTTGGAACGAAAATTTTATAAACCGTTTACTCGTTTGAAACTGAGAAATGTTTTCGAAGGCTCTAAATTTCGAAGTAAAATTTTTATTCTGCCGATCTAGTCGTGCCTTTTCTTTAGTCTGATATGGAAGCAAACTTCTATATTTAGAAAGACTAACTCTTTTCTCGTCACACGTAGGTTATGGGTGCATGATTTTCTCTTCGAAGGGACTTGGAAGAAGCCGAGGTGGCTCCGCCATCTCCAATGAGGCTTGAGTTTCCAGTTCCCCTGTGATGCTTTGAAGTCGGAGAATCTAGTAGTCCACCGGAGGAGGTGAAGATTGTACTACCCGAGTCAGTAGTACTAGTGTCCGATAGGATCAAGGTTCCAGTGGCAGAACCTACATAGGAGCTAAGGGAGGGCACGAAAAATGAAGAGGAGTGGTCAAGGTATGCAAGAGGGCATTACAAAGACAACTTCATGATTGAGATGATTCCCGAGGAGGATCCATAAGAAGAGGATCCTGAAGAAGACCCGTAAGAGGATCCGAAAGAAGAGGAGGACCCCGAGGAGGACCTCGAAGGATAGGGCCACGAGTCTGATGGCTTAGAGCGCTTATTGGTGGGCAGCGAGGACCCGTAAATGAAATTTATCTATCCAAGCCCGGAGTTGCCGCTTGAGCAAGAGTACGCGCCATTGACTTCGGCCGATTGGGATACACTTTACGAGGTGGTATTTCCCAAAAGAAGAAATGGTCTACAAAATGCATCTGAGAACTCACAGCCTATTCCTGCTTAGAGAAGGCTAATGTTGAGTCTTGACTCGCGAGAGGCACTTCGCCTAAGTCAGATGTTTTCCCCTAAAGAGCACCGCCAGATGGACGAGGCGGTTGAGCATGCTCGAAGAAGGGCAAGACCAAGCAATGAGCCATGTGCTCCAAGACCGAGCAGGGTGAGGAGTCCTTCACCAGACTCCGATGGTAAACCCCGATCAAAGAAGCCATGTATGAGAAGTGGCGATTACATGAAATGTTTTAGGGCGCCATGATTGGGCCAGTGCTGATTAGCAGTTTCTTTTCTTGTATTTCAGTTCATTTTGTTAAGAACTATAAATCTTTGAGCAATTTTGTCTTGATGCTCGAGAGATCCCTTTTGTAAAACGTATTAGCTCAGTTGAGCTTATCAATGAAATTACCAAGTTTAATCTATTCTAAGTTGATTTTTATGACGTTAAGTACATTGGAATGATATTAATGTTATAAAATACTTGGAATTTGATCGGTAAACAGATGGTAAACACAAGAAACACCGTTCATGCTGGTGTTGGGCCAAGTAATGACCCTAGGACAAACGTGAGGAGTACAGTGAATCCTGAGGATGAACATGAGACTGCTTCTAACAACAACCAAGGGGGCAATGACCAAGTTTCGGTCAACACTCCAATGGTATTTGATACAACAGCAGTTGAAGTTATTCGGGGAATCGTTATGCAAGCATTCACCGACATTATGAGACCAAATGCGCCTCAGGCACAGGCAGTGCCAATTCCTCCAGCGGTTCCAAGATTTGAGGAGCTAGTTGTCCATGCGCCGCAAGAAGATGAAGTCAGGAATAGAGGGAATTATGGCCGAGCACTAAAAGCCATTAGCTCTATGAGGCCCGACTGCTATGATGGAAAAGGAGAGCCAGTCAAGGTGGCTTATTGGTTCTCACACATGGAACGACTATTCCGCAACGTTGAGTGCACTGAAGCGGAGAAGGTACACATTGCATCCCTTCAGCTGAAGGAAGTGGCAACTGAGTGGTGGGAAGGTACAGGTTTGGCTGATCACCCAGGTTTGAATTGGGGGATGTTTAAAGCCAAGATGACTGATCGTTTCTTCTCTCGAGCTATGAGGGAGGAGAAACATAAGGAGTTTCTATACCCGAAGACAGATGGTTTGAAAGTAACCGAGCTGGCGACCAAATTTAATCACTTATTGCAGTATGCTGGACCGGAGGTGTTCAACGAAGAGCAAAAGATCTGGCATTTCCACGAGTGGATGAACCCAGATATTAAGCCAATGATGGTACGTCAGGGATGCTCTACTTTGGAGCAATACGTAGACGCCGCTTACAAGTTGGAAGTGACTCTGGAAGAGTCGACAAGGAAGCGCAATCGCCAGAGGTCAATGCAGGGCCAGTCTCAGGCGAGTGGATTCAAACGTCCCGCGCCACCGTTTAATTTTGCCAAGGCTGGCAAGGCAAAAACAGATATGACTCATGAAGGGTCTACGCAACAATCGGGTCAAAGCAAGAATCCGATTCAAAGCTATAACTGTGGTACACCTGGGCACAAAAGCAATGAGTGTCCGAAGGAGAAAAAGACGTGTTATGACTGTGAAAAGGTGGAACACTTGCAAAAAAATTGTCCACAGAGAAGGCAGAAAGGAGCTTAGTCGCAACAAGGGTCGGTTAATCAGAATAGTCGACCTAAGTTCAGACTAGTGGGATCTCCTAGTCCTTCAACACAGACGTCTGCACAGAACAAAGGAAAAGCCCCAGCTACTTCTGGAGGCCAGGGTCAACGCCTTTACGAGATGCGTGAGGCTGATGGACCTAATGCTCCAATTACTCAAGGTACTCTATACCTTCATTCTACTTCATTATGTATGTTATTTGATTCGGGTGCTACACATTCATTTATTTCCGAGAGTTGTGTTAGTAAGTTAGGCTTAGTATGCAATGAGGTTTGCGAACCTTTCGTTGTGAATCTTCCTAATGGTGAACATTTAGTGGGCACCAAGCGTCTGTCAGAATTTCCGATTACCATCCAGGGTAAGAAGTTCGAAGAGGATTTGATCTGTATAACCATGGCTCCATACGAAATTATTCTCGGTATGGATTGGCTGACGCTTCATGGGGGCGGTAATCGATTTCAGCTCAAGGACTATGACGGTGTCATCTGGGGGTGATAGGTGTCATTTCATGCACCTTTACTAGCAATTATTAGCATGATTTGGAGGAGTTTATGATCAGTTTTGAGGTTAAGTCTGTAGTCCAGAAGATGTGGAGAGAATTGAAGATATACACGGATTTACAACTTAATGAAGGATGAAGATGATGAGGATCCGCTTGAAGACTAATTGAAGAAGGCTACCAACACTTGGTAGTATGGAAGAGCAGAAGAGAAGAAGAAGAGCTGAAGAAAGGAGTGGGCGAGTGTCACCGCCCCGTGCCAGAGCCATCGCGACCCGACGGTGGGTCTCAGAAAAGAAGCACCGCCCCACGGTGGGAGCTGACGCCCTGCAGCGCGCTCGTGAGGCGAACCAGCGAAATTGAAACCACGTAGTGCTGATTTAATGTTGGGCCAGAGTGAGGAAATAAGGCCCAATAGAAGAAAAGCCCAAAAAGAATCAGCCGCGTGAAGAATGACGCGCGCGTGCTAAGCTGGAAAGAGATGGTGATGACGTCAGCATGATGACAGCGAAGAAGTTGTTGCATGTGTGGGCCGCGCTGCTAGAAGATGGGCCGAGAGTGAGCTGCTGAACGAGAATGCACGGGATTAATTTCCTATGTCGTTTGATTATTTTTGGTTATATTTTATTGTTATTTTATTATTTTATTTTACACTTTTGGAATTAGGTTAAAAACAACCTTTTTAACCTAGTTGCCACCATTCAGATCGGGAGACTCGTTCGTTTTCCTTCTACCTCTAGGGTTTTAACCCATGGAGAGCTAAACACCTTTATTTCGCTAGACGATTGAAGCATTGTAATGAATTGGTTGTGAGATTTCTATTCCTTGTTCTATATCTTATAAAGTTGGTTTAATTCTCTTGAGCATATTGTCTATTGGTTTGTATTGATTTATCTAGAGTTGCTAACTAGGTTTATCGATATTTATCATAGTGCTAGGGTTTGCATATAGTGGAATACGAGTGCGTACCTAGTGGCAAACACAATTGTTACATATAGTGGAATACGAGTGTGCAATTGTGAGAGAGAATTATTTGCATGTTAAGTAGTAAGGTTTTCTTCTATTTGCATGTATCATATATCCTTATGTGCATTGTTATTGCTTTGTTAGTGGTAAGGTTTTCTTCCATTGATATTGTGATAAGTCTATCAACAACTGTGAGAATTGGTAGTACTTAAGATCAGGATGGGAACAACTATAAGATTGTGACAAGAACTTGGAACAATAGTTTTCAGTGATCAACCTATTTCATCTGCAGTGTGGATATTTGTCTAGTGAAATACTTCCTCTCATCAGATTTCTTCTTCTTCTAAAGCTTGCATCTTTGTTACTCTGTGTTTGATAACCAAAAACCCCCTTGTTACTTTGCATGCTTATGAACACATAGATTGATTACTTCCTCCCTGTGGGTTCGACCCTTACTTGCCCAGACTACTTGTTTAGATTTGTTAGGATTATTTTGTTTAGGTGTCATGACAACGCCTATCAGGGGGGCAGTATGTATGCAAGTTTAAGGGTCGGAATGAAGCTGATAACGGCAGGCTTATCAATGCGATGGCTACGTTCAAACTACTTCGACAAGGTTGTGTCGGGTACCTATGCTATCTAGACGAGCCCAAGAAAGATGAACCTTCAATTCCTGATATTACGGTTGTTTGTGAATTTCCGAATATCTTTTCGGAGGAGATTCCTGGTTTACCCCCGCATCGTGACGTAGAATTTACTATTGGTATCGAGCCTGGTACCGCGCCAATCTCTAAGGCACCGTACCGGATGGCTCCTCCTGAGATGCAAGAGTTGAAGAAGCAACTCGAAGATCTTCTTGAGAAGGGTTATATAAGGCCGAGTGCATCGCCTTGGGGTGCTCCATTCTTGTTCGTCAAGAAGAAGAATGGATCGTTCCGACTTTGTATCGACTATCGTGAGTTGAATAAGGTCACGATCAAGAATAAGTATCCATTGCCGAGGATTGATGATCTGTTGGATCAATTGCAGGGAGCAAAGGTCTTTTACAAAATCGATATGAGGTCTGGTTACCATCAGCTTAGGATTCGTGAGGAGGATATTCGGAGGACTGCATTTCGGACGAGATATGGGCACTACGAGTTCGTAGTCATGCCATTTGGACTTACCAATGCTCCGACAATCTTCATGGATCTGATGCATCGATGTTTCCACCAATACTTGGATACGTTCGTAGTGGTCTTCATCGACGATATTTTGATTTATTCCCTGAGTGAGGAGGCTCACGATGAACATCTTCGGATTACTTTGTCAATTCTTAGACAAAATCAGTTATATGCAAAGCTGTCTAAGTGCGATTTTTGGATCAAGGAAGTGGCTTTCTTAGGCCATGTGATTAATGAGAATGGGATTATGGTTGATCCCTAGAAGATTGAAGCAGAAGCCAATTAGAAGCGGCCTCAGAATGTGAAGGAGGTGCGCAGTTTTCTAGGACTCGCTGGTTATTATAGATGGTTCATAGAGGGATTCTCTAAGATCGCTCTACCCATGACCGGTCTGCTCTGCAAAGTCCATAAGAAATTTGTCTGGGATGACAAGTGTGAGGCCAGTTTTCAGAAGTTGAAGCAATGTCTGACCTCCGTACCAGTGTTAGTGCTACCGAAAGGGAATGATGGTTATGTGGTCTATAGTGATGCTTCAAAGAGTGGTTTGGGATGTGTGCTGATGCAGAAAGGCAAGGTTATTGCATACGCATCCTGACAGTTGAAGACTTATGAGGCAAACTATGCGACGCATGATCTGGAACTAGCAGCTGTAGTGTTTGCGCTGAAGATTTGGAGACACTATCTCTATGGTGTGATATGTCAAGTCTTCACCGATCACAGGAGTCTCAAATATATATTCACTCAGAAGGAGCTAAATATGAGACAACGTCGCTGGTTAGAGCTACTCAAAGACTACGACCTCGAATTGTTGTATCATCCGGGCAAGGCTAATGTAGTAGCCGATGCATCAGAGCCACTAGGTAACATTTCGCCCCGGTTGTAGTATTATAGTTACTTACGCCTTCAGTTACTGTTTACCAAGGTCGAACTTTTTACTGTTACTAGACCGTGCGTGTTTGGTTTTAGTCGTAAGTCCGTTGGTAAGCCCGCTTGACGAGGTAGTCCCAGGGTGTTCCAGGCCGATGGTCCCACGCCATTTAGTAACAATAAAACATACGATTAAGATAAATAGTTCCTGAAACGTAACTAATTATGGCCCTACAATTTAGGCGGATGCTGCATAGAGGTTCTAGTTCATCTAGCACCCCAGTCGTCCATAGTAATGAAAATCTGTATGAAGAAAATAATAATGATTGGAACATACCACAACAGTCTATACAATCTATTTACAGAATAGGATGGACAGACTTTAAAACAGCCTTTAGTGTTAAAAGTCATGAAGAAACACTCAGTTTAGACAAAGAACAACTGACTCTTCATTCTTTATCTCCTATAAACTTTTTCACAAAAACAGTTTTCACAATAGATAAAGATTATCTAAGAAGAGACTTTGATTCCATTGAAAACAGTATCAAGAAAGATTGGTTCATGAAAATAGACAAAATAGTCAGAGATAAAATAAGAGAATTATGGTACTCTGATATGGAAAAATATAGGATCAACATCTTGTTCTTCATATGGTTTCCTAATTACCTTAAGATTCAGGGAATAGAAAACCCTTTAGAACAAAAGTCCATAGAAATCCAAAATGAGTTAACTAAGATTTGGAACCTTTTACCTTCAGGATCTACACAAAGTGTTCATCCGCGTTTACTAGAAATTATTACTAAAAATGAAGATATTCCTACTAAGACCCTTAAGAATCCTAGGGTCATTATTTCTAACAACAGTCTTGCAACTTTTAAAGATGTTAAGAATATACAAGATCAAGTCATTACTGAAACTTTCAAAATTAATCAGGACAAATCTAGACCTCATTTTCAAATTCAGAAAATAGAAAATAAAATTCTTAAATACACCTCTTTAAACCCTTCTCTCAGTGTCTTAAAATTAATTAATTGTAAAAGAAGAACCATGTCCTTAAACTATGTTGAAGGACGTAATAATAAAACCAATACTGATCCTAGTAATTGTCCTGAAAATGCTAAGAAGAAATATGACCCTCCTGATAAGAAAAAATTAGATAACTCCTCTAAGACCTTTTACTTAGACGAGTTTGAACCTCCTTTTTATAAAAATAAACAAAATCCTAATCCAAAAAAAGGTATGATAAATCTAATTACCCACCTATAAGAAGATATCAATCTAGGAAAATGGATAATTGGATCAAAAGAATCAAAAGAATTTGTCGTAATAACAGTACTCTAAAAAATAGACCTACAAAAGTCCTTTTGAAAGACTCTAAGGAAGATATTCATGCCCTCAATTCTTCAAACTCAGATGATTCAGGTACAACCCAATTCTGTAATATCATCACCAAAAGTAATGATAAAGAGACCCTCGCTGAACTTATCAATAAAAATTCCCCTGCTAAAACATTCTCCTCCATCACTATAAAAGATCTGCAAACTGAAGTTAATAGACTCAAAAAAGACATTGAAACCCTTAACAATAATTCCAAGTTACAACAAGAAGATAATAAAACTCTCTTTACTAAACAGACCCTTATCTCTTCTATAAACAAGATCAACGTTCAGAAATGGTATGTTAATATTACCATAAAAATAAAAGACTTCGTCCTTTCTACTGTCGCCCTAATAGACAGCGGAGCAGATCTAAACTGTATTAGTGAAGGTCTAATTCCTTCAAAATATTACCATAAAAGTCATGAAAAGATCCTTGATGCTAGCGGTAGTAGAATGAACCTTAGCTACAAGATCCCTAGAGCTTCTGTTTGTAATGATAAGTATTGTTTTAACAATTCCTTCATATTAATAAAAGACTTAAACCAGGACATAATCCTTGGAACACCCTTCCTAACACAAATTTACCCTTTTACAGTAGATGTTTATGGCATACATACTGTTGTTATAGGTAAAAAATTAAATTTTGAGTTCATTTCTCCGGTCATACATAAAAACATATCTACTATACAGTCCTCTTCCGTAAACAAAAGCATGAATCTTATAACTAAGAAAAGATCCTTCATCCATTCCCTTGTTATGGAAATAGCATACCTTAAAATAGAAGAAAAACTTAAAAACCCTAGTTTACAAAAACAGATTCTCATCCTGGAAGAATCATTCAAAAAACGTGTATGCTCTGAATCTCCCACAGCCTTCTGGGACAGAAAGAAGCATCAGGTGTCTCTCCCCTATGAAAAAGATTTCAAAGAAATAGACATTCCCACCAAAGCTAGACCCATCCAAATGAACCAAGAACTCCTACAATTCTGCAAACAAGAAATAGACTCCCTTCTAAAGAAACAACTCATAAGACCCTCCAAGTCCCCCTGGAGTTGTGCAGCTTTCTATGTTAATAAGCAAGCCGAAAAAGAAAGAGGAGTCCCCAGACTTGTGATTAACTACAAACCTTTGAATAAAGCTTTACAATGGATTAGATACCCCATTCCTAATAAAAGAGATCTCCTCAATAGACTTTCTGATTCTAAGATCTACTCTAAATTTGATATGAAAAGCGGTTTCTGGCAAATCCAAATAGAAAATAGAGACAGGTATAAAACAGCCTTCACAGTTCCTTTTGGACATTATGAATGGAACGTTATGCCTTTTGGCTTAAAAAATGCTCCTTCAGAATTCCAAAAAATCATGAATGATATCTTCAACCCTTACTCTAGTTTCACTATAGTCTATATTGACGATGTTCTAGTCTTTTCTAATAGCATAGAAGAACATTTCAAACACCTTAATACTTTTTTATATATAATAGAAAAAAATGGGCTGGCTGTCTCGGCCTCAAAAATAAAATTATTCCAAACACAGATAAGGTTCTTGGGTCATAACATCTTCAACCAAACATTCAAACCTATAAACAGAAGCATAGAGTTTACTAACAAATTCCCTGATGAAATAAAAGACAAAAACCAACTACAAAGGTTCCTTGGATGTTTAAATTATATCTCTGATTTCTTCCCTAACCTCAGACAAATCTGTGCCCCTCTGTTTCAAAGACTCGGGAAAAATCCACCTCCTTGGACTACTGAGCATACCAAGGTTATCCAACTTCTCAAAGAAAAAGTTAAAACTTTACCTTGTGCTAGTATTCCTCACCCCTCTGCTTTTATGATAGTTGAAACGGACGCCTCAGAATTAGGCTTCGGCGGAATTCTCAAACAAAGATTACCTAACCAAACTAAAGAAACCCTTGTTAGATACTACTCTGGTGTTTGGTCTGGACCACAAAAGAACTATAGTACTGTAAAAAAAGAAGTCCTATCTATTGTCTCTTGTATCTCTAAATTCCAAGATGATTTATATAACAAAGATTTCCTCCTCCGTGTTGACTGCCAATCAGCAAAAGAAATCTTGCAAAAAGATGTTCAAAATCTTGTTTCAAAACAGATTTTTGCTAGATGGCAAGCTATTGTTTCAGTTTTTGACTTCAAAATAGAATTTATAAAAGGAAAAAACAACTCTTTACCAGACTTTCTCACAAGAGAATTCTTATAGGGGAAAACCACAGAGATATAAGATTTCTGTCCATGAGAGATCATTACAAAAGATGCAAAGCACGTCTTGAACAAAGCCTCTGGATACCACCTATAAGAGAAACACTGGAGCTTTACGAAGATCCTTCACTTCGCCAGTTTCTGCAAAAACTCGAAAAGAAAGTCAAAGAAAGGCTTACCTTCCTTTAAAAGACCGCCTCAGGAATGGATCCTAAAGACAGAAAACAGACTCCCCAGGACTACATCAGTCCATCTTCCTCTTCCTCTTTGGTCCCGATGCATAATAGATTCCAAGCTCTCTCAAACTTCCCAGCTCTCCCCTACAACCAAGCCCTTGGGGCACCAAAGACTCCTGTCAAAATAGATCCCAAAAGGGACAGTTCTTTCTTCCAATATTTCCTTAAACCACATCCTATTACTTCAGTCTACCTCACACCAGAACATTCTCCCATCTCAAAAGACCAGCTGGAATTTTACACAAAAAGACTCTTTCCTCCTACCCTTCATTGGTTCTCAGATACCCCCTCAAAGACCCAAAAATTCTATGAATTCATCCTAGTTGACTCTGGCTCGGCAGAAATATCTCACACCATGTGTACAATAGACCCCTCACGCATCTCCTTCTCAAAATGCAAGATACTCAATGTCTTGGTCTCCTCTGACTGGACTGACCCCTGGACCCTAAAGTCCTTCTCCCTTCCAAATGCCATTCCTAATCTCCCAGGGTATTCTTACCAAGACTACAAAGATGCGTGGGAAAGAACCTTCCTACTTAGGCCTTTTAATCATTCATGGTTCTTCTTTTTTGACAAACACTGCCCCCAAGGTTTCCCAATTTGGTTCTATGAGTGGTGGATTACTTATGGAGCCTCAGAGAAAATTTACCCAGAAAAAATACAAAGAGCCTATTCAACCTACCTTTTTCATGCCAAAGACAGGACCTTCACAAAATCTCTTCGCTTCCACAGCGATTTTGGTATAGCATGGATCTTTTGCTGGACTTATGAGACCCTGCAAATTCAACCACAAAGCTATCCCCTCACACTTTGTCGCCGTTTCAAAGTCCGTTGGTGGGAAAAGTTCATTATTTCCACTATAACAGTTGCAAAAGTAGAACTGTTTTTCCAGCAGAAAGGCCAGAGACTGTCAATTAATGATACAACAGTCAAAGCCACTACTTCAGCTCCTACTCCTCCTCCACAAAAGAACCCTTCTCCACAAAAGAACCCTTCTCCTACCCTTTCAAAAAACCAGCTCGAGCAACTGAAACAATGGGAAGCCTTTCAAGCCTTTCAAAAATACATGGCTCAAGAAAAGCAAAGTATTACCAATAGCTGCGATGATCCTGACGCCACTCCGTCCCCTTCTCCGGCGGATGATCCAGAACAGTTCGCACAAGATCCCTACGCTTAGGTAAACAAAAAATAGTTCTATCTGTTCAGCAAGAAAGAAAAGAAAAAAGAAGAGAAAAAGAAAAAGAAGAAAAGAAAAAAAAAGAGAAAAAGAAAAAGAAAAAGAAAAAGAAGAAAAGAAAAAAGAAGAGAAAAAGAAAAAGAAAAAGAAAGTTCTTATGTTTTCACTTTATGTTTTCATTTCAGGGGGTAATCTAGCCTGTTTTTAAATTACCTCCTTTGAACATCTTGCTAATTTGATAAAAGACTCAAGAAGTAGATCTCACAAGACAATAGACCCACCATCAAGACACAACGGAATAGGTCCATCAGAAGGATAGGCCCATCAGAAGAACATGCCCACTTTTATGCAAGAAGACAAAAGACCAGCTCAGCACTCCACTCAAGACAATGAGACAAAAGACCAGCTCAGCACTCCACCCAAGGCAAGAAGACAGAAGAAACCAACTCAGTGCTCCACTCACAACAGGAGACTCCACCCGTGAAGAAATAGTACCAAAAATTGGTACGGACAAAGAATATCAGACTCTCCCCTTTCTCTATAAAAGGCAAAGCCCTCATTTGTTTTGAGGCATCACAATTCAGACTCTCATGTGTTGAGAAACTCACAAAAAACTTCTGAAGCTTAGAAGCCTTCCTCTGGAGCTCCTTCAAGCTTTAGGAAATCATTTCAAGTTACGACAATAGTCCTTGTAAGTTTATTATGATCTTATAAAAGTCCTATGTTTCCAGTTCATATTTCTCTCCCTGCTTTTATTATTAAGTTTTCCAGAATAGTCACTATTAAGTTTACTGTTTATTGTTCTTAATTTTTACTATTTAAGTTACTGTTCAAAAGTCACTGTACATTACTATTCACGCGTAAAAACTTTGTATTACTGTTCACCTATGTTCCGCTTTACTGCTTTCTTCCTACGTCTTTCCTTACTTTAGACTACCTGGGTTCATTTGGTATCAGAGCCACTAGGTAACATTTCGCCCCGGTTGTAGTATTATAGTTACTTACGCCTTCAGTTACTGTTCACCAAGGTTCCGCTTTACTGCTTTCTTCCTACGTCTTTCCTTACTTTAGACTACCTGGGTTCATTTGGTATCAGAGCCACTAGGTAACATTTCGCCCCGGTTGTAGTATTATAGTTATTTACGCCTTCAGTTACTGTTTACCAAGGTCGAACTTTTTACTGTTACTAGACCGTGCGTGTTTGGTTTTAGTCGTAAGTCCGTTGGTAAGCCCGCTTGACGAGGTAGTCCCAGGGTGTTCCAGGCCGATGGTCCCACGCCATTTAGTAACAATAAAACATACGATTAAGATAAAAAGTTCCTGAAACGTAACTAATTATGGCCCTACAATTTAGGCGGATGCTGCATAGAGGTTCTAGTTCATCTAGCACCCCAGTCGTCCATAGTAATGAAAATCTGTATGAAGAAAATAATAATGATTGGAACATACCACAACAGTCTATACAATCTATTTACAGAATAGGATGGACAGACTTTAAAACAGCCTTTAGTGTTAAAAGTCATGAAGAAACACTCAGTTTAGACAAAGAACAACTGACTCTTCAATTATTATCCTCCATAGCTATTGATGAATATCTAAAAAAGAATTATAGATATATCCACATAGGCCTAATTCAAGTTGCTCTTAAGCCTTTAGCCAGATTAGGCATAGACACCCCAGTCTTTATTGCCCTTAGAGACGACAGACTCCTTTCTTACAAAGACTCTTTAATTGCTGTTATTCAAACCAATATCTGTAATGGCCCAATCTTCTTCAACTGTTCTCCAAATTTTACAGTTGATATGACAGACCCTAGAATCAGTAGTACTCTTACTCTTGATATTAAGCTCCTTAAAAAGGGGTTCAAAAATCTTTCTAAAAACTTTGTCATTATCTACCGACTCCACTACAGAATCCTAAGTTCCTGCACAGATCCTAAGTGTATAGTTCCTCCTGTCCCTAGAGGAGAGACTATCCTCCTACAACTAGAAGCCGAAAGATCTACAACCTTCACTCCCAAACTGATAAAATGGGAAGACATCACTATACCAGAAGCTCTGGAACTAAGACATGATTGTCCTCCGGAAGATCTCGAAAAAACAGAAATTTCCCAGATAGAAGAAAGTGGTGATGGTAGGGTCCTTATAAGATTCAATTCCACTAAATCTTTCAGACCTATACCCAGAAATCCCCATCCTTTCCCTTCAAGAAACTCTTTCTCTGAGTCCCTCTATACTGCTAGAGACCATTCTATAAAAGACCATTCAGTTAAGGTTGAATTTAGTAGTCCCATTCCTAACCCTGTTACTGAACAAAAGTCAGATGAATCTTTTCCCTCTTCACCTACTCAGAGTGATATGGGAAGATACTCCTCCATAAATGTTATCACCAAAATGGACTTTACAATAAACAAAGATTATCTAAGAAAAGACTTTGATTCCATTGAAAACAGGATCAAGAAAGTTTGGTTTTTGAAAATAGACAAAATAGTCAGAGATAAAATAAGAGAATTATGGTATTCTGATATGGAAAAATATAGGATCAATATCTTATTCTTCACATGGTTTCCTAATTACCTTAAGATTCAGGGAATAGAAAACCCTTTAGAACAGAAATCCATAGATGTCCAAACAAGGTTAACAAAAACCTGGAATCTTTTACCCTCAGGATCTACACAAAGTGTCCATCCTCCTCTACAAGGAATAAAAATTATTACAAAAGATGGAGAGGTTCCTGCTGAACCTTTCAAAAATCCTAGAATTGGTACTCCAGACAACAGTCCCGCTACCCTAGAAGATGTTAAGAAAATACATCAACAACACAACTATTCTAACCAAATCCTCCACACAATAGCCGAACAAGTTGAATTAATACATGATAAAATCAGTACGGAAACTATCAAATTCCCTAAAGACATCTCTAGACCTCATTTTCAAATTCAGGGGATAAAAAAGGAGATCATTAGTAACACTTCCCTTAATCCTTCTCTTAGTCTCATAGAATTAATCGATCAAAAATTAAAAAATGTTACGATTAATTGTATCGAGGACTGTAACAATTGTTCCAACACAGACTCAAGCAGTTCCTCAGACAACTCTGAAAGAGAAGATTGCCCATCTGGTGATAAGGCAATTGAAACCTTACAAACCTGCTTTGAGGAAAACCCCATTACCATTAATAGGATAAGAAACAACCATGATAGACCTCAAGCACACAGAAAAATATTTAGGAACACAGACACTAGAAACTTCTATCCTAGACCTACTCCTCCTGACCTTCAATATGAAGAGAGATCTAAGTTTAGATCCACAGATTATAATGGACAATCTATCTATGAATGGAATATAGATGGAAAATCCGAACATGAAATACTTAATACCTTACAAGAAATGGGTATGGCTAATGTAGCCTATACAGTTGGTAGAAAAGACCCCAAAACTTGTTTTTCACTTTTAACTACTGGATTTACAGGCCAGCTTAGAAACTGGTGGGATAATGCTTTATCCTCCTTTCAAAGAGAAGAGATCCTAGATTTTACCAATGATAATGGTGAACCAGAACCTGTCCACCAACTTATATACACCATAAGTATGCACTTCATAGGCAACCCTAGGGAGGAAATCCAAGCCAATAGAGAGATCCTTTCTAATCTAAGATGTAAGACCCTTAGTGACTATAGATGGTATAAAGATGTTTTCCTGTCCTACGTCTACAAAAGAAATGATTGCAATAAGGGATATTGGAAAGAAAGATTTGTTACTGGTCTTCCCAACTTATTTGCTGATAGGATAATCCAGAAAATAAAAGATGAAATTCAAACAGAAGAAATTCCTTGGAAAGATATGACCTATGGCCAATTAACGGCTTTTGTCAAAAAAGAAGGGTTAGCCCTTTGCTCCGAATTAAAAATCCAGGCCAAATATGGTAGAGAAAAAGGATCTAGAAGAAAAGAACTAGGTAACTTCTGTGAGGCTTTTGGCCTTGCCAAAATAGAACCCCCTTCTTATAAATATAAAAAGGGTCATAAAAATAAACACAGAAAGTTTGATAATAATTATGAAAGACCTAGTTACCCACCTAGAAGGAAATTCCAACCAAGACAGACTAATAAAAAGATTATCTGTTTTAAATGCGGAAAACCAGGCCATAAGGCAGACAATTGCAGTCTCAAACAAAAGATCAATGAAATCTGTCAAGATGATAGTACCCTAAAAGATAGACTCACTAAAATCCTTTTGGAGGATTCTGAGAATGAATTTTATGCCCCTGATACTTCAGAAACTGAGGATTCAGGAACAACCCAATTCTGCAATGTTATCACCAAAAGTGATGAAAGAGAGGCCCTTTTAGAGCTTATCGATACCCTTGAAGATCCTCAAATAAAACGAGAATACTTCATGAA
The DNA here is from genome assembly GCA_027886185.1 of Rheum nobile. NCBI lineage: Eukaryota > Viridiplantae > Streptophyta > Magnoliopsida > Caryophyllales > Polygonaceae > Rheum > Rheum nobile. The sequence goes on along the minus strand of WOAB01000717.1, from coordinate 1,204,096 downwards.
GCTAAAAGAACTAATATTTAAAGAACAACAACCCCAACTTGAAGAACCTTTTAGCATATCCAAAATTATTAATAAAAAATCACCTACTAAGATATTTTCCTCCATTACCTTGAAAGACCTACAAGCTGAAGTCAATAAAATCAAAAAAGACATAGGATCCCTTAACCAACATTTATTACTAAATGAGACCAAAGATCTTGAACTTGAAGCTAGAATAGCTCACCTAGAATTTTCTAAAAACCCTTACTCCAGCCCCCGTTCTCAACAAAATGAAGAAGAACATCCCGTCATTGAAGATTCTTTTATTGCGGCCATAAACAAGATCAACTTTCAAAAATGGTATGTTCATATTACCATAAAAATAGAAGACTTCACTCTTTCTACAGTTGCTCTCATTGACAGTGGAGCAGATCTAAACTGTATCTGTGAAGGAATAATCCCTTCAAAGTATTACCACAAGAGTCGTGAAAAAATTCTTGATGCTAGTGGTAGTCGTATGAACCTTAGTTACAAGATCCCTAAAGCCTCTATTTGTAATGAGAAACATTGTTTCCACAACTCCTTCATATTAATAAAAGGCTTAAATCAGCAAATAATCCTAGGAACACCCTTCCTGACACAAATCTGTCCGTTCACTGTTGATAGATTTGGCCTACATACAACAGTAATGGAAAAAAGGATTAGTTTTAAGTTCATTGCTGCGGTTGAACATAATGATATATCTACCCTACAGTCTGCATCTGTTAGCAGAACCTAAAACATTTTAACAAGAGAACTTGTAACATTAAACTCTTTCAAATCCCTACAGAGTCACAGACATACAGTGATTTCTAACTTATTTTAAAGTTTTCAGGTTTTTAAAATGAGATCTCCCTCCCGCAAAGGAAAGGAAAAGGTTTTACCTTCACCTTCCTCCCAAGTTACAGCCAAAAGCAACTTCAGACCGCTACAAGGACTTTTGCTCTCCAAAGAACAACTTGGTTTGCTGAATAACATTTGGAGGCTTCCTACTATGCCCCATGCAGCCAAGAAAAAAGTACAAGCCTTAAATACACTCAGTATCCACTTCCACGAATATGGAAATGTGATAAGAGAGAAAGAAAAAAGGGAAAAAGATTTGGGTGAACAACTAACCATTGCTACAGGTAGACGTTGGAAGAATCTCCAAACTCGTCTCCTCGACACACCAACACAAGAAGCACTTACACCACTCCTTGATGCCTGGCCCCAGGGAAAAGAGGTTCTAATACAAAAAACAGAAGAAGGCCATTTGGCAGACCTTATACAAGCTCAGAAAGAGCTTATCCAAATGTACTTCGGTGAACCAGGGTGGAAATTCAAGGGAGTCACTGTTCGGCAATTCTCTACTATTAAACCAATAGCAGGGGGCTCAACAATGATGACAGGCGGACTTCTGAAGATCCTCCTTTACCTAAACACTTGCACCATGCCCAAAGACCTTATTCTAAAATTCTTCCACCTAGGTATGGTCCATAGTATCAGTTTCCTACCTAATATTGAAGGAAGAATAGAAGAGATCCTGCAGGCCTTTGGAGAAAAGTTCTTGTTAATAGGAAGTAACATGGCAACTTTTGGTCCAACAGTTGCCTACGTCCAAGCTACCCTCCCAAAAGTAACGGAATTCACCATGATTCCGTCAAAAAAGGTTATATGTTTCTCCCATGGTGTTTCAAAGGATGAAGACTGGAGAGACTGGGTAGGTCTGCTACCCACCAACTTTACAATACACGAGGAACATGAGCTCTATAGGCGCCACCAAGACGTTTCCTTCTTCTACAAAAATGCATACCTCTACAGTGGATGGAAGGCGTGTAGATTGGCAGCAGAAGGACATTATACACAAATCTGGGTTCCAGATAAATGGAGAATATGGCTACCTTTCAGCGGGGATGGCCAGTTTACGGATTGGCGAAAATTCATTTCCCTGGAAGATGAGTTTAAACAAGAAGATGAAGATATGCTTGACACCGAAGACTGGGATGACATAAGCATTCCCGACACTCATAGAGACACCTAGCACAAGAACCCTACGCTAAGGTAAACAATAATAGTTCTATCTGTTCAGCAAAAAAAAAAAAAAAAAAAAAAAAGAAAGAAGAGAAAAAGAAAGAAAAGAAAAGAAAAAAAGAAAAAAAAGAGAAAAAGAAGAGAAAAACAAGAGAAAAGTAAAAAAGAAAAAGAAGAGAAAAAGAAAAAAGAAAAAGAAGAGAAAAAGAAAGCTCTTTTGTTTTCATTTTATGTTTTCATCTCAGGGGGTAATCTAGCCTGTTTTAGATTATCTCCTTTGAACATCTTATTAATTTGATAAAAGACTCAAGAAGTAGATCTCATAAGACAATAGGCCCATCATCAAGAAGGAAGTAGAGCCCTACAAATCAAAAAGCTCAAATACCCATCAAGACACAACGAAAGAAGAATAGGTCCATCTGAAGGATAGGCCCATCAGAAGAACATGCCCAATTTTTGCAAAAAGACAAAAGACCAGCTCAGCATTCCACTCAAGACAAGAAGACAAAAGACCAGCTCAGCATTCCACTCAAGACAAGAAGACAAAAGACCAGCTCAGCACTCCACTCAAGGCAAGAAGACAAAAGACCAGCTCAGCACTCCACCCAAGGCAAGAAGACAGAAGAAACCAACTCAGTACTCCACTCACAACAGGAGACTCCACCCGTGAAGAAATAGTACCAAAAATTGGTACGGACAAAGAAAATCAGACTCTCCCCTTTTTTCTATAAAAGGCAAAGCCCTCATTTGTTTGGAGGCATCACAATTCAGACTCTCATGTGTTGAGAAACTCACAAAAAACTTCTGAAGCTTAGAAGCCTTCCTCTGGAGCTCCTTCAAGCTTTAGGAAATCATTTCAAGTTACGACAATAGTCCTTGTAAGTTTATTATGATCTTATAAAAGTCCTATGTTTCCAGTTCATATTTCTCTCCCTGCTTTTATTATTAAGTTTTCCAGAATAGTCACTATTAAGTTTACTGTTTATTGTTCTTAATTTTTACTATTTAAGTTACTGTTCAAAAGTCACTGTACATTACTATTCACGCGTAAAAACTTTGTATTACTGTTCACCTATGTTCCGCATGATTTGGAGGAGTTTATGATCAGTTTTGAGGTTAAGTCTGTAGTCCAGAAGATGTGGAGAGAATTGAAGATATACACGGATTTACAACTTAATGAAGGATGAAGATGATGAGGATCCGCTTGAAGACTAATTGAAGAAGGCTACCAACACTTGGTAGTATGGAAGAGCGGAAGAGAAGAAGAAGAGCTGAAGAAAGGAGTGGGCGAGTGTCACCGCCCCGTGCCAGAGCCATCGCGACCCGACGGTGGGTCTCAGAAAAGAAGCACCGCCCCACGGTGGGAGCTGACGCCCTGCAGCGCGCTCGTGAGGCGAACCAGCGAAATTGAAACCACGTAGTGCTGATTTAATGTTGGGCCAGAGTGAGGAAATAAGGCCCAATAGAAGAAAAGCCCAAAAAGAATCAGCCGCGTGAAGAATGACGCGCGCGTGCTAAGCTGGAAAGAGATGGTGATGACGTCAGCATGATGACAGCGAAGAAGTTGTTGCATGTGTGGGCCGCGCTGCTAGAAGATGGGCCGAGAGTGAGCTGCTGAACGAGAATGCACGGGATTAATTTCCTATGTCGTTTGATTATTTTTGGTTATATTTTATTGTTATTTTATTATTTTATTTTACACTTTTGGAATTAGGTTAAAAACAACCTTTTTAACCTAGTTGCCACCATTCAGATCGGGAGACTCGTTCGTTTTCCTTCTACCTCTAGGGTTTTAACCCATGGAGAGCTAAACACCTTTATTTCGCTAGACGATTGAAGCATTGTAATGAATTGGTTGTGAGATTTCTATTCCTTGTTCTATATCTTATAAAGTTGGTTTAATTCTCTTGAGCATATTGTCTATTGGTTTGTATTGATTTATCTAGAGTTGCTAACTAGGTTTATCGATATTTATCATAGTGCTAGGGTTTGCATATAGTGGAATACGAGTGCGTACCTAGTGGCAAACACAATTGTTACATATAGTGGAATACGAGTGTGCAATTGTGAGAGAGAATTATTTGCATGTTAAGTAGTAAGGTTTTCTTCTATTTGCATGTATCATATATCCTTATGTGCATTGTTATTGCTTTGTTAGTGGTAAGGTTTTCTTCCATTGATATTGTGATAAGTCTATCAACAACTATGAGAATTGGTAGTACTTAAGATCAGGATGGGAACAACTATAAGATTGTGACAAGAACTTGGAACAATAGTTTTCAGTGATCAACCTATTTCATCTGCAGTGTGGATATTTGTCTAGTGAAATACTTCCTCTCATCAGATTTCTTCTTCTTCTAAAGCTTGCATCTTTGTTACTCTGTGTTTGATAACCAAAAACCCCCTTGTTACTTTGCATGCTTATGAACACATAGATTGATTACTTCCTCCCTGTGGGTTCGACCCTTACTTGCCCAGACTACTTGTTTAGATTTGTTAGGATTATTTTGTTTAGGTGTCATGACAACGCCTATCAGGGGGGCAGTATGTATGCAAGTTTAAGGGTCGGAATGAAGCTGATAACGGCAGGCTTATCAATGCGATGGCTACGTTCAAACTACTTCGACAAGGTTGTGTCGGGTACCTATGCTATCTAGACGAGCCCAAGAAAGATGAACCTTCAATTCCTGATATTACGGTTGTTTGTGAATTTCCGAATATCTTTTCGGAGGAGATTCCTGGTTTACCCCCGCATCGTGACGTAGAATTTACTATTGGTATCGAGCCTGGTACCGCGCCAATCTCTAAGGCACCGTACCGGATGGCTCCTCCTGAGATGCAAGAGTTGAAGAAGCAACTCGAAGATCTTCTTGAGAAGGGTTATATAAGGCCGAGTGCATCGCCTTGGGGTGCTCCATTCTTGTTCGTCAAGAAGAAGAATGGATCGTTCCGACTTTGTATCGACTATCGTGAGTTGAATAAGGTCACGATCAAGAATAAGTATCCATTGCCGAGGATTGATGATCTGTTGGATCAATTGCAGGGAGCAAAGGTCTTTTACAAAATCGATATGAGGTCTGGTTACCATCAGCTTAGGATTCGTGAGGAGGATATTCGGAGGACTGCATTTCGGACGAGATATGGGCACTACGAGTTCGTAGTCATGCCATTTGGACTTACCAATGCTCCGACAATCTTCATGGATCTGATGCATCGATGTTTCCACCAATACTTGGATACGTTCGTAGTGGTCTTCATCGACGATATTTTGATTTATTCCCTGAGTGAGGAGGCTCACGATGAACATCTTCGGATTACTTTGTCAATTCTTAGACAAAATCAGTTATATGCAAAGCTGTCTAAGTGCGATTTTTGGATCAAGGAAGTGGCTTTCTTAGGCCATGTGATTAATGAGAATGGGATTATGGTTGATCCCTAGAAGATTGAAGCAGAAGCCAATTAGAAGCGGCCTCAGAATGTGAAGGAGGTGCGCAGTTTTCTAGGACTCGCTGGTTATTATAGATGGTTCATAGAGGGATTCTCTAAGATCGCTCTACCCATGACCGGTCTGCTCTGCAAAGTCCATAAGAAATTTGTCTGGGATGACAAGTGTGAGGCCAGTTTTCAGAAGTTGAAGCAATGTCTGACCTCCGTACCAGTGTTAGTGCTACCGAAAGGGAATGATGGTTATGTGGTCTATAGTGATGCTTCAAAGAGTGGTTTGGGATGTGTGCTGATGCAGAAAGGCAAGGTTATTGCATACGCATCCTGACAGTTGAAGACTTATGAGGCAAACTATGCGACGCATGATCTGGAACTAGCAGCTGTAGTGTTTGCGCTGAAGATTTGGAGACACTATCTCTATGGTGTGATATGTCAAGTCTTCACCGATCACAGGAGTCTCAAATATATATTCACTCAGAAGGAGCTAAATATGAGACAACGTCGCTGGTTAGAGCTACTCAAAGACTACGACCTCGAATTGTTGTATCATCCGGGCAAGGCTAATGTAGTAGCCGATGCATTGAGCCGGAAGACACCGTACGAGACTGTAGTGGCTTTACTTACTGCTCAGACTAAGCCGAACCAAGGGTTGTGTAAGATTGAAGTCTTGTACGATCAGCGTAGAGGATATCTGGGTATGTTAGAGATTCAGGCCACGCTACTTGATCAAATCAGAGAGAAACAGGTTGATGATGTGGTCTTGGTGAAGCTAAGTAGTGAAGTGATGAACGGGAAAGCTCCCGGTTTCATGATTCAGGAAGATGGATCACTCTGGTTTCAAGACCGGATTTGTGTGCCTGACGTTGATGGTCTTCGCTAGTTGGTGATGAAGGAGGCCCATTCGTCAGCTTATTCTGTACATCCAGGCTCTAGCAAGATGTACAAGGACCTCAGGAAGAAGTTCTGGTGGCCCAACATGAAGTGGGATGTAGCAGAGTTTGTGGGAAAATGTTTGACTTGTCAGAAGGTCAAGATAGAACATCGCAGACCAGGTGGTGAATTGCTACCTCTCCCAGTACCAGAATGGAAATGGGAAGATATTGTAACACCCCCAAATGATTACCCTTTGAAAGCATTACATGCCGATGACCCCGGATATAAAATCCCGAAGTCACCCCAGGCTTTTCCAAACGATATAACTATCAAACCACAGTTACAATACCAAATATCATAACTTTCATTAAAACAAGGTCTCGGAATTACACGTGATTCCAGACATTAAAATACATTATCAGAATTTAATACAGCGGAAGTCTTGAAAACACAGAGTAGTCTTAAAACAAGACCTTTTTAACATAGCGGAAATCTTTGAAATAACAACTGGGTCTGGATCGAAATGATCACCCGTCAAGGATCTTAATCTGAATAAACTTGTAAAAACACCATTTGCCGTCATAGTCGTTCTAGCCTTTTTGGACCTGCAATAAATCTGATGTGCCAAAATGAACGGATGACACCAGCCAACAAAGCAGATAACAAAACAGTGGGTTAGTCTACAGAATAGACTAGCAAGGGCACAAAGCAGCGACATTTACATTAATACAATCCATTACTCATTCTCATCGATTCAATAACATTCACATCTAACTTAACTCCTACGTTCCTCGAAACGTAACCCAAGAGACATTACCCTTAATTCCTTATGACATTATTCTGAAATGATTCATCTACAATAATGCTTATAACACAAGCTCACTTATAAGAGATGACCCTTAATCTCTTAGAAGATTAACTCCACACATTTTATCCTTAATCACTTCATCATCTCACAACCTTATCTCCATACTACACATCATGTAATAATTCTTACCGAATCCTTATTACCTCAAGGTCATCAACATATCATATCCTTAAACTGTGACCTTTCTATTAAAGTGGTCACCTTATAACACAATCACTTTACAACTTAATCCTCCTCCAAGAGTTGCACCTTAAGCCTTATAGACGACATACTCACACGATGCCGATCTTTAACAGTTGCCAAGAGTCATTACTCTACATTCTGCACACAATCTACTATCCATCCAAGACTTAATCGCATCATTTCCTTATGTTACCTCAAATTAATCTCAAATAGATCTCTCCAAAGGATACCTATGATTTCGTACACTTGGCTTACCTAAAAGCTTTAACCATTGGTCCTACATGGGTCATACTTTACTTATGATCCTGACCTTTCTAACTCCGGATTTCACAGTCTTACTCAAGACCACAATAGAGAAAACGAGTTCCTGAAGAATTACCCCTTTAATCAATTATTCCTTTCCAACACTTTATCCGCACTAATGCATACAACAAGCTTAAGAGCAGATATACAGCTTTAAACCTTAGGGTGACAATTAAGTCCACCCAATTAGTACAACTACCCTAGCTTATTAATTATGTGCACTCGGGCACATATCTTATTTAATTATAAAACACACGTTACTGGAATACATTAATGTTATTAAGAGCGACAACAAGGCTTAAATCACAGGGTGACAATTACGTCAACCCAAATTAAAACACACACAACACACACGCGGGACTTAACATTATTATGCCGAGTAACAACGGCGTTATTATTACACCAGGTGACCTTACGTTCACCCTGATTGCACTATTACAATGCTTACACTTATTAATTATGTGCTTAACTGCACTTATCTTATTAAAGTACAGCACACACACACACTGTTGAGGCTTTTAATATTATTCTGAGAACACGAAAGTTATTATTACACCGGGTGACCTTACGTTCACCCTGATTGCACTACCACAACGCTTACAGTTTAATTTACAGGGTGACAGTTACGTCCACCCCAATGCACTAGCTAAGTGCTTAATACACAGGACTGCAATTAAGCTCATACAATGGCGCTTGCAAGGCACTTAAACACTTCAGATCCTTACATGTGGATAAGAAGCATAGGTCATGACCCTTAAATTATTCGGAATTAATCCGAGGAATATTATGATTTAAAGAAACGACAAATCCTTACATATGGATAAGCGTTCCCACGAATATTAAATTATAAAGAAACGACTAATCCTTACTTGGATTAGCGTTCCTACGCACATTAAGTTATAAAGAAACGACTAATCCTTACTTGGATTAGCGTTCCTACAAACACTCGTGTTAACTAAACAGTCTAACACAACAATTATTCACATTAAAGCCATCCAGGCAATTAACTTAAACATAGAGATAATAGAAACAGCTAATCCTTACTTGGATTAGTTTTCCTATTAATCCACATAAATGCCCGGAAGGCGATCACATATAATAGCGTTGTTCTAATAGATATACAACCTATTATATGATTTCCAAAACAGTTTATAAAACCATTTCCAGACAAACAGAGTATTCATTCCAAATTAATTACTCAGATAAACTACTGATAATTAATGTAAATATGGAACGAATGAGCAAGAGCGAACCGCCACTTGCCTGGAGTAGATTCGGCGATGAATCTAGACGAGACGACTACGGAAAATATCATTTCCGAGGATATGGCTTAAGCTTCAGAATAGTCCTAGCAGAAATAGAGTCCACACGCGATCCAGCAAATCACGTTCTAACGCTCGAATGATTTCGGGTCGAATCTGGACTGAAAGGGTAAATGGGCTTCTCGGCCCAATACCGAAACAAAGCAAAGGAAGGGCCCCACGGCCACTGTTCATCATCTTTCCAATTCAAACCAGCCATTTTACGTGAAAGAAAAACAGAGGGGCAACAGGGGGGTTCTCGTCTTCGACACGGACGACGCCGGGGAGGGAGCGGCGCCGACGGGGAGGAAGAGCACCACGACACCACCCCAGCACGCACTGGAGACGAAGGCTTCACCTTCAACAGTGGCTCGCCGGGGCCTACGTCGACACCGGGGTGACGAGCTCAGCAAGGGCGACGACGAGAAGGAGCTGGGAGGGAGACGACACCGGGTCTGAGCCACCACAACTACACCGCAACCACGACCTAGCGCGGAGGAGGAGGAGCTGCGCGGTTGCGAGCTCGAACCGGGGACGCGAACAGGGCTCCAATGGCTACAGCTGCGGTTTAGCGGAGCACGGCGGGGCGGCTCGACGACTTCACTGGGCTCCTTGGTGCCAGAGATGGGGCGGCGACACCAGCAGTAACTCAGCGGGAGGCGAGAGAGAGGCGAACTGGAGATCCGGCTCCGCTTCACCGGCGGAAGACCGAAACAGAGGAGGGAGTGAGCAGGGACGAGAGACGAAAAGGAGATCGAGAGATCTGACCTTCGTGTCCTTCAAGCCTTCAAGACCACCTCCATATATAGCCCAAGAGGAGGGCAGCTACTCCGACCAACACAAGGCTCGAGAAAGCTAAGCCGGGGAAAGGCTCGAGAAAAGCTAAGCCGGGGAAAGGCTCGAGAAAAGCGTAGGGGAGACAAGGTTTAGAATATTAAAATGGGGATGGGTATTTAACCCCGGAAATTATCTGTTTGTCTCCAAACAAATATTCTAAAACCCGAAAATAAATTAAAAGTATATTATACCACTCAGGGAATTATTAAGGATATCATGGAAATTTCAAAAAATTCAAACTCCACCGAAAGCGAAACAATTAATTAGTGAAGGTTGAGAAAAATTACCCAAATAACCTTACTAAAAATTGAGGGATATTACAGATATTGCTATGGATTTCGTCACGGGGCTGCCAAAGACTCAAAGCCAAAAAGATGCTATATGGGTAATCATTGACAGGCTCACGAAGAGTGCTCATTTCGTGGCTATCAAGTCAACATGGGGAACCCAGAAGTTATCAGAAGTGTTTTTACATGAGATTGTCCATTTGCATGGTACTCCAAAGACCATTGTATCGGATCGTGATGGCCGATTCATGTCAAGATTCTGGAAAGAATTACATAAGGCCATGGGAACCGAGTTGAGGTTCAGCACTGCGTTTCATCCTCAGACAGATGGACAGTCTGAGAGGACCATCCAGACCTTGGAAGATATGCTAAGAGCTTGTACACTCGATCGTCCGACTAGTTGGGAGAACAACCTGAGTCTGATTGAATTCACATACAATAACAGTTGGCATGCTACCATTAAGATGGCTCCATTCGAGGCTCTATACGGTCGAAGGTATAGATCTCCGATTTGTTGGGATGAGAATGCCGACAAGATTCAGCTCGGACCGGAATTAGTCGAAATGACTGCCTCAGACATTGCTTTGATAAGACAGAGGATGATGACCGCTCAGAGTCGACAAAAGTCTTATGCAGACTTGAAGCGCAGAAATGTTGAGTTTGAAGTTGGTGACAAAGTGTTTGTCAGAGTGTCTCCATCCAAAGGTGTGTTCAGATTTGGTAAGCGTGGTAAGCTTAACCCTCGCTACGTGGGACCGTTTGAGATCCTTGATAGAGTGGGGTCTCTAGCGTATCGTTTGGCATTACGGCCATCGGCACATCCAGTGCATAACGTGTTCCATGTATCTTTGTTGAGGAAGTACATACCAGATGAGTCTCATGTGCTGAGTTATGACGACATCGAGATTCAGACAAATGGTACCTACAAGGAGATACCGGTGCGTATTCTCGAACGCCGTGAGAAGCAGTTACGGAACAAGGTGGTACCATTGGTACGGATTTTGTGGTCCAAGTCAGGAATTGAAGAAGTTACTTGGGAAATCTGGGAAATGGAGGCGGATATGCTTAGACGTTTTCCCGAGCTGTTTTCGGCCTAGTTTCGGGGTCGAAACCTTTTTTAAGGGGGTAGTGTTGTAACGCCTCGCTTTTCTTTGGGTTATTCGGCCAAGTTTCGGGGTCGAAACTTGTTGTAAGGGGGATATGATGTAATACCCATCATTTTAGTAAAGAGTATTTTGGTAAGATTTCCAAACACTCGTATTGTAGTCAAATTATTTTCAGAAGAGTTCAGACATTCTGATAACTACTTGATCTTTGTAATAATTCTTTGAGTAGAATAAAATACATTCGACGTATTTTTGGGGATTTAGAATATTTGTTAGGGTACGAATATATTTAACTCGGGATTAAAACCCATATCCAAGATTCTTCTCGTTCAAAAATGGGCTTCCCGGTCAAAAATGGACAAAAGGCATAAAATTGGCCTTGACCGCACCTGCGGCCATACCCACCGCACCCCGCGGTGACACCCACCGCACCCGTGCCGTGATGATGGCTTCTCTGCTCCGCCAAACTCGTCTGAGCTGCTTGCCGATCTTGTCCCCGGTGAGGCGGTGGGAGAGGGGGCCAGCTGGACTCTTTCTGGCTCCTTGATGGCCTATAAAAGGAGGGGGATAAGAGGAGGAGGCCATTCCACTCTCTCTCTCCCTCAAATCTCTCTTTCTTTCACTGCCCTTGTCACCGGAATTACAAGTGTCGCCGGAGTTGCCATAGGAGAAGGAGGTGCCCTCAAGGTGGTGGTTAGTGACACAAGGAGGTTGGAAGTCGAAACCAACCCAAGTCGAGCCCCATCGTCTTCCCCGGTGAGTTTTTGCTGTCGGCGTCTCGCCTCTGTAGCCTCACCGCACCTGCGGTGGGCCTGAGCGAGTGTGGTGGTGGCTTGGGCGTTGTGATCTCGTTTGGGACTTTTGTTCCTTCGATTTCGTTCGTTTTTCTTTAGATTCGTACTATTTATTGTCGAATCTAACTTAGGGTTTCGTTATGGGTCGTTCCGTAGGAAACCATAATCCAGGTTCTTCCTCGTTTCGGACACGGAAATCCGTCATCTCGAGCTTCGTTGAGCTTCGTCTAAGTCTAAGGCAAGTGGCGGTTCGCTCTTGCTTATCATTCCATATTTATATTGATTATCAATTGTTTAATTGTTAATTAATTTGGGATGGATTGTTGTTTTCGTCTGGGAACAGTTTTGATAACTGTATGTGATTTTAAAAGAGATATTATAATAGGTTGTATATTGCTACAACAATGCTATTATAGATATATATATATATGAATAAATACGGATATTACGATAGGTTGTATATTGCTAGAACAACGCTATTTTATCTCTGTTTGGCCTCGGTGGCTTTGATGTGAATTATTACTGTGTTGAACTGTTTAGTTAGCACGAGTATTCGTAGGAACACTATGTACCTTGCGAGGTTTAGTGGTTTCTTTATAACTAGGTGCTAGGAGGATTATTCCTCTAGTACTTTTCTGGTGACCATACCCTTACTCTGGGTACGTGTACACAACTGGTGCAGCCATTTGGGATTTATTCCACGTGATATCTCTTGTAAGGAGATCTTAAAAGCTTGTAACGTGAATGTTCGTTTTGGAATCAAACAAGATAAGTGCCGTTGTGCACATAATTAATATACCCTTTGGCGAGTAGTGCAGCTAGGAAAATAGTACAGCTAGGAAAGCTCGTCTAGACTTTGGTCAGAGTAAAGTTCTCTTTCCAATCTGAATTCGCATTGTGCGGTGAGGTTGGTCGTGAACCGAAACACCTAAGTCAGTTTTAAAACGCTTGTGTGAAATTAATGTTCCCAAGTACTTGTCATACTTTCCGATAAGACTCAATTCGTTGGATTCTTCTCTTCATATGTTTCCTTAAGACTCAATCTTTCAGAGTCTTTTCTCTTGATCATACCTTTTCGTATATTTCAGTAGGAGTATGGTGGTTGACTATCGTCATTGACTCTTATTCGAGAAGCGATGAGTCTAACCTAATACGACTACTTAGAACCTTTCTGTTTTACCCTTGCATAGTCTTTCATTAGACTAACCAACCGGTTATATTCCCTTGCATGATTGGCTGGTGTCATCCGTCTCATACGGCACATCAGATAAACTGCAGTTTTGATGAAGGCTAGAAACAACAATGAGGGCAGTTGGAATTTTGAAGAGTTTTACCAGGTTGAGATTCCTTGGCGTGTGATCGCTAGATCAAGACCCTTGTGTTATTTTATTTTAAAGACTTCCGGTGTGTTAAACATATTTTATAGCAAGACCACTTTGTATTTCAGTTGTATTTCGGATTATGTATGTAATGTCGAGACAGTGATTTTAATCGAAAGTTATGATATTTTGTATTATAACTATTGTTTGATGAACTATATCAACGGGTTAAGCCTGAGTGGCTTCGGTTGTGGAATCTGAGGTCACTGGCGGTAATATCTTTCAAGGATATATATTTGGGGGTGTTACAGTGGATGGAAAAAAATAGGATTGACCATACCTGAGTCCTCGATCTCTTCGTCATCGTACTCGTTGAAGTCGTCGTGGACATTGGGTGTGATCGACTCGTAGCCATCTGATCCGTAATGCGGTGTTCGAACACTCTGGTGTCGAAGATGATCGCGTACATCATGGCTGCGTTGTTGGGTAGGTGGTGTCCTCAATTGATCATCGCGTCGCGGTTGTCCAGTGTCGCGGCGGCTTGGTCTTTTCGGCGTCGCATTGGCTTGACGACATCGGCCATCGCGTGTGGCTGAATCCGGCATGCTTTTCTGGGTTCTCCTAGAGGCATACCTATCATCAAAGTTGTAAGGTTCAGAGTACTCACCTTGAGAGTCATCGGCGTCGCGGTCTGAGCCGTTGTCGAAGCCAGCAGGTGTGGCTCGTGGCACATAGCGATCCTTCTGGGGAACGAAGCCTTGGTGGCTCTCAATGACACTCTGCATTTTGTTTAGTCGAGGTTGATGTTGAGAAGTGGAAGGCATAATTCCCTTGCCTTTGTCCACTCGTGTCTTGGATGGGACCGCGTCGGTGGCTCCAGTTGGAGGCGGCGCGTCCATAGCACTCAGCGGTGGGAGAGTTGGCGCGATGGGGGCCACTGCTTGTTGGTTGGCCCACAGAGTTGCGTTCTCTTGTCGAAGAGCCTGGATCAAGATTTGATCTTCGGACAACTCCATTATGGGATCGCGTGGTTGGTCTTGTGGTGGTTGGTCCTGAGGTAGAACCAACTACGGGGGTTATGGGTTGGTGGTGTTATCTTCGCGGTCGTCTCCACTGTGTCCAATCTGCATGGTGCCTATAACAAGACGACCAGACATGGGAGTAAAAACGAACCAAAAGACAACAAAGAACAACAACCAAGCAAATCACTATTCAAGTCACAAAGTTCACGTAGGTAGGGCTTGTTTGGCTTGCCATGAGGGCGGCTTGGCTTGAACAAGAGATGGTGTATCAAGCAAGTTGCAATCAAACAAACAAGAACAAATTGAAACCCTAAAACAAACGTAAACAAAGTAACCTAATTAGCAAGAAAGTACCTTCTAGGAAGCTTGACCTAGACGGTGGAGAGATATAGAAGATGAGCTTAGACCGATGTGAGTTAGGGTTGCCTTATTTTGTCTTTCCCTAACTTTGGAAACTTTTGTTTTTGTTTTTTGGAATATCTTTTCGATATCTTTTTTTTTATATCCGAGATCTTATCTTTTGATCTTTTCGGATTTCAAAAGGAAACAAAAAAAAAAAAAGGTCTAAGTAACTAGAATATCACAAGGTGATTAGAGATAAGAGAGAGAAGATAAGATTTGATGATATCTTATATAAAGAAATTCGGTTAACAACCTAAAAAGCAAGATCCAGCAAACATAGAAACTCTATCCACGCATGAAATAAGGAAACAAAATATTCTAGCATGCAAGATAACAAAATTACCTAACACACTTGGGGAACAAGAAAAAATTTCGGCCAAGGTATTACCTTTTAGAAACCGAATAGGTGTAGCAAATATGGAAAGTTTTGATTTTTCGTGATCTTTTAGTAAAGCAAACGGTGGGGGCAAGAAAAAAAAAATCGTGAACAAGAGTGAAGCTTGAGTTCGTGACTTACAAGACTGCTGGGCTCTGATACCAGTTGATGTGTCCTTGCCTCCTGTGACAAGTCGAATTGTTAAAGGTGATGCCTTTGGATCTAGTCTTGGTTGGAAAGTCACTCGGTATGGTGATTCTGTTGTGGAACGTGATGATGTAGTTGATCACGAATAGAAGAACGCAATGAATGGTGGTGATGGAAGCGAGTTGATGGGAGATGGATAGCGGTGGCGGAAGAGATTGAATGAAGGGGTAAGCGACTTGAAGGGATAAGTCGTTGGGTGTCGTAGCCTCGACTGCGGAGGGGATAATCTCGATGGAGATTGAGTGGTTGTCGTAGCGTCGGCGGCGGAGTGAATGGGGATGAGAGGGATAAGGGTGACGTCCGATCAAGGGAAGGAGGAATTTAACACTCGACTTAAAACCTTGAACTTTAACTTGAACGTGAGAAATAACAATAACAAAGGAGGCTTTAAATAGCCAAGGTAGCTCGACCAAGACCTAATGGGCTTGGGTCGAAAAGAACCTAAGGGCTAGCCCATGCAAGCATGCAAAAGGCACAAACCCTAAAAGATAGAATGACTGAAAGGAAACTATCTAAAACGTTGTAAATAAGGAAACTATCTAAAACTCTGGAAATACCAAATATAGATAATGTCTTAAAAAGAACGTGTGAAACTCATTAACGCGGTGAAGGCTTTGAAGTTGTCATCGCGTGAGACGATGAAGTGTCAAAGTTTTCAGAAGAATGCGTTCTTTCACTTCCGATGGTGGCGAGGACGACGAGTCTGGGATTGGTCTCTGGGCTTCCTTGGCTGGCGACGGCGCGTGCGATAAGTGACGCGATGGCGGCATCGATGGCCTTGGACCTAGACCTTGTTACTGGGCCCTGTGAGGATAGTCTCATGGCTTCTTCCTCGTCTGGGGCCATCATGGGAGGCAGGGTCACATCATAAGGTCCCAACCAAATCAAGAAGGTAGTCGGACAAGGCGCTTACAAGTTGGCAAATCCAGAAGGCGTGCCCGTCATCCGGAACTGGAAAGCGACATACCTTAAGAAGTACTATTTCTAATCTAGTTTACATTTTTTGCATATTACTTATTGAAACACAATTACTTCAATAAAAGCAAACAATTACTTTCATTATTCCTTTTGATATATTCTCTCCCCTAGGGCTACATCTGGTCGAGCTACATCGCACCCCTAGCATATATCGACGATGTTCCCTTGGAGCTTTGTTGTGACGCCATCGGCTATATCGGTCACACTCCCCGCTGAGTTACGCCGTGACACCATAGGCTATATCAATAACATTCTCCGTTGAGGTAAGCTGTGATGCAATAGGCTAAACTGGTCCCACTCCCCGCTGAGTTACACCGTGACGCCATTTGCTATACAAGTCACACTCCCTGCTGAGTTACATCGTGACGCTCTAGGCTATATCGATCATACCCCTCGCTGGGTTACGTCATGACGCTAGGCTAAATCGATCACACCCCTCATTGAGTTACGTCATGATGCCATATTATCACTAACACTCCCCGCTGAGTTAAGTTGTGACACCATAGGCTAAACATGTCACACTCCTCGCTGAGTTACGTCGTGACGCCATTAGCTATACCAGTAACACCCCCTGTTGGGTTACGTCGTGAAGCTCCAAGCTATATCGATCACACCCCCTGCTGGGTTCATCATGATGCCAGGCTATATCAATCACACCCCCCGTTGGGTTACGTCGTGAAACTATTGGCTATATCAGTAAAACTCCCTGTTGAGTTAAGATGTAACGCCATAGGCTAAACCGGTCACACTCCCCCGTGAGTTCCGTTGTGACACCATTAGCTATTATGGTCACACTCCCCACTGAGTTACACAATGACACTCTAGGCTATATCGATCACACCCTCCGCTGGGTTACGTCATGACACCATGCTATATCGATTGCACCCCCTATTGGGTTATGGTGTGACGCCATAGGCTATGTCAATAACACACCCTGCTGAGTTAAGCTGTGACGCCATAGGCTAAACCGGTCACACTCCTCGTTGAGTTACGATGTGACGCCATTAGCTATACCGGTTATACTCCCCGTTGAATTACGATGTTACGCTATGTCCATGACCCCCGACGGTCATCTGTGAATATCGCGACGAGAATCCCGCAGTCAGTCTTATCTCCGTGACCTCCGATGGTCGACGTGAATCCCGTGATCAATCTTATCCCCAGAGCCTCCGACGGTCATCAATGAATATCGCGACGTGAATCCCGTGATCCAATTAAGTTATATTAATCAAAGCTCTTAACCTTGTGGTTGTTAACGTGTCAACGACAGATGCTTTCTATATCTTTGCTTAAGTGCAGTCGTGTTTATCCCAGTTAACATGTTCTACACATTGTTTCAAACAACATAGTATTTTTGTCCTTGCTATCTCTTAACGTAGTGACAAGAGAAAATCAACCAAGGCAAGTTCATTCTCCGACATATCTATAGTAAATCTCTATGCGTGTAGACATTGTTGTTAATTTATAGTTCATATCAAGAAGAATGCAGAAGATGAAATATTAAAGGTGAGTATTGATCAAAGAAGTTGGTTTTATTACTTATTCTCGAGAGATACACTTTCTTATTCTACTTAGTTCATATTGTACATGATATAACAAGTATACTACATCTACATCTCCCTTGAGAGGCATCGACGTCTCCAACATCTCTGTCACGATTGACCCTGTCATCGCCAATGTCTTGTTAGAAGCTTGATCTTGATCACCGTCGTCTTCAAAACATGGCTACACCTTGCTCTTCTCCGACCAAGCTACTCTAAGTCTTGATGTACCTGCACAATCAGAAGGAACAAACATGCAATATACATAGCAAGCAAGGTATGGGGAAGATGATGTTTGGCCAAAGCACAACTATCACAAAACAAATTCACAATGTTTGAGCAATCACAAGTAGAAATGTGTTGGCATATTCCGCTCTCGCACCTTGGCGATTTCTTTCCGCTGAATTTAGCCAACTGACTGGTTGTTTCACCGGAATTTGATCGCCGATGAGCTCTCCGGCGGGCGTGATAACGCGTTTTGGTAAGAAGCATGGATGGGGAGGCATTGTGAAGACTAATCCAGGTTCGAAATCCTTGTCTATTGGCCCTAAGATATCGTTGCCGAGGTTAGAAACTCCGGTGGTGATTGCGAAGCCGACGGATCCTGATGCGATTCCGGCGGATCCTATTGCTTCTCTGACTAATTCGAAGCTTCCTAGGGATAATCTGAATGCTCCTGTGATTGATTTGTCCAAATCTGTGGATCTTGGGCTTGATGGAGTACGTATATCCAGTGTTGATCTAGAGAAAGTGATTGATCTGGAATCTAGGAGTTCTGATCATGAGAATGCGAGGAATAGGAAGCGATCTCTTGCTCATAAACTTGACAAAATTGAGATTGTGGACAAGGATACCTACGTCTTCTCTGATGAGGAAGTGGAAAAGGAGGTCGATCGTTGGAAATTTACTCTGCTTGGAGGAGTCCTGGGTAAACAGCTTTCCTTAGAGGAAATGTCTCACTTCATGAAGCAGAATTGGGGAGAGTTTTTCCCTGAGGTTCAGATGAAGAAGAATGGCATCTGGATTTTCAGATTTAAGTGTGGTGAGCATTTGGACTAGGTTGAGAGAAATGTACCATGGTTGGTGGATGGTATTAAGCCTCTAGCATTGAAGCATTAGCACCCTGGGCTAGCTGTTGCTTGGTCCAGTTTTGAGGAGGTTCCAGCTTGGATCCAAATCAGAGACTTGGACCCTATCTTCTTTTCTCGGCACATGTTGAGTGTCATTGGAAGTATAATTGGACAACCAATGTGTATGGATGAATTTACTACGAGAGGTAGGAAGCTTTCTTTTGCTCGGCTTTTGATCATTGTTAATGTGCAGGATATTCAGAGAGAGGCAGTGATCTTAAAGGGGCCTGATGGCAAGGTGTATAAGTATAAAATCTGGTTTGAATGGGTGCCTTGGTGCTGTGCTAAATGTAATGTGTTTGGGCATGATGATAGTGTTTGTTGGCATCAAAAGCATAAGACTATTGCAAAACAGATTGATAGGAAGCAAGGGAGGGATCAATGGGCCAGAGTATGGGTGCAAAAAGGTGACAAAGTGCTGGATAATGGCCAAGACAATATAGCTACTCTGAAAGTTGGATCTACTTCTGCCACTATTGAAGTTTGTAATGTGATGAGTCCACAGAGAATGGAGACTGAAAAAGGAAGGCCAGGTAAGGACTTAGCTAAACAAAGGGATGGGGTTGATGTTACTCACAAGGTTTCACAAGCTCTAGTTCATAAAGGCAAAGCTCAGAATAAGCAACATACTTCTGGACCTGCCTCAATGAGTACTCATTCTAGTTCATCACCTCTTACTGAAGGAATTGGGAGTGGTAGCAGCTCCAAAACTTTTCCTTATGGCTGAAGTGTTCTTTGGGGCTTGGAATACTAGGGGATGTTGTTCTTCCCCTAGAAAAAAATGATAAGAGAGCTTGTTAGTAAGAATAGGTTGTGTGTTTTAGCTCTCCTGAAGACTAAGATTCCAAAGAATAAAGAACTGGATGTGGCTAGTAGAATGATGTTTAACTGGCCTTTTGTGACTAATAGTTCTCCTACTGAGAGAGGAAGAATTTGGTTGACCTGGGACACTGCTGTTGTACATGTAACTGTGCTCTACATTTCTAGGCAATTGGTTCATTGCCTTGTGGTCAGTAAGGATATACAAATTTCTTTCTTAGCTTCTTTTGTTTATGCTTCTAATGCTTTTGCTGGAAGAATGGAACTCTGGAAATAATTGGAAAGCATTGCTTTGACTGTTACGGGGCCTTGGACAATTGTTGGTGATTTTAACTGCATACTTTGCCCTGTTGAGAAACTCTCCTATAGACATAGTGTGAGGGTTAGTAGTGAACTTGCTGAAGTACTGGAAAAGTTGGAGTTGCAGGATCATGTTTTCTCTCGTGCTAAATACACATGGAGCAACCAACAAGAAGGTGTTGACAGGGTTGCTTGCAAGCTTGATAGAATGCTTGTCAACAAGGATTGGGACAATTCCTTTCCTGCATCAAGGGTCTTCTTTTATGATCCTAATATTTCGGACCATTCTCCTTGTTTGGTGTAACTGAATCCTACTCAAGGGATTAAGAGAATTCCCTTCAAATTTAGGATTTTTTGGACTGAAGAAGACGATTATGAGGAGCAGGTGAAGAATTCCTGGCAAGGCACATCTCAGGGTACAGCTCAGTTTGTGTTGGCAGAAAAACTGAAAAGAGTGAAGACTGCTTTGAAGAGCTGACAGAAAGGAAGATTCAGAAAGTTGGAGGTCATGGTTGAGGAATGTGTTGAGAAGCTGAAAGTTGCTCATGATTCTCTTCAAAATGATATGTCATGCCTCATTAAACAACAAGTTGTTTCTAATGCTAAGTGTGAGCTTAATCTTAGGCTGGAACAGTTGCAAAGTTACACTGTTCAGAGAGCAAAAATTGACTGGATTAAATTAGGTGAGGAAACCTCTCCCATGTTCTATAATGGTATAAAATCCAGAAAAGCTAGATGTACTATTTTTACCTTGAAAGATAGTACATGCAGGGTTCTTGAAAGGCAGGATGATGTTGAAAAGGAAATTCTGGATTTTTATATAGGATTATTTGGTATTGTTGGTCCATCTGTTGCTCTTAATTTTGACAGTTATGGGGGTGCCAAGATCAGAAATGAATGCCATGGTAGCTTGTGTGAATAGCCTAGTCAACAGAATGTCAGAGATGTTGTGTTTGGGTTAGGTAACCTTAGATCTCCAGGGCCAGACGGGTTTGGGGGTTGGTTCTATAAGAAGAGCTGGGAAGTCATTCATGAGGATGTTTTGGCAGCTATCTTTGAGTTCTTCAGGAGAGGTAGACTTTTAAGGCAAACAAATACTACCTTTGTTTGCCTTATTCCTAAAGTTGATCAACCTTTTTCCATTAAAGAGTTTAGGACCATCTCCTGCTGCAATACCATGCTGAAGATCATCTCTAAGGTTCTGGTGCTGAAAATTAGGCCTTTACTTGATGAGATTATCTCTATTAATCAGGGTGCCTTTGTTCCTAGGTAGGGATGCACAACCGGGTCGACCCGGACCGGAGTTCTCCGGTCCGGGTCGGACCGGTGGACCGGTGTTTTATAAAAAAGTGACCCGTGGACCGGACCGAACCCGATCTATCCGGTCCGGTCCTTTTCCGGTCCGGTCCATGGCCCAGACCGGAAAGCCCGGATTATCATTTTTAGGGTATAACGGTCCATCGTGTTGACGGCCCGGCCGGGTTTGGTTCTATTACTATGAGTCTACGATGTACTTGTTTGAAACTTTGAATTGAACAATTGATTATTTGTATTGGATATTAAGCTAAAAGTTCATCATAATCTCATTACAATTAATAATTTAATATAAATAGTCTAAATAGATAATGTATTATAGTGGGAAAAACTCCAAAACCCTTCAACAAAATACTGTATTAAACGAAAACACAAAGATAATCAAAAGTACAATAAGTTTTTAGTAGTCTTAAACTGGGTATATATATATATTTTTTAAAGATCCGGTCCAATCCGGTCCGGACCGGAATTTGCCGGTCCGGTCCAAACCCGACCCGAAACCCGGTTTTATGAAAAATCATGACCCGTGGACCGGACCGATAATAAACCGATCCTGGACCGACCCGGAAAATTCCGGTCCGGTCCAATTTTGTGCATCCCTATTCCTAGGAGATCAATTACTCACAATATGATGGTGGCTTAGGATCTGGTGAATGGGTATGACAGCACTAGGATTTCCCCTAGGTGCATGATCCAGATTGATTTACAGAAAGCTTATGATTGTGTGTCATGGGATTACTTGGAGGAAAGCTTGGTTTTTCTCAATTTCCCTAGGCAGCTCATCATATGGATTATGGAGTGTGCCTTGTTTTTCTGTGATCATTAATGGTGAAGCAAGAGGTTTCTTCGAAGGGAAGAGAGGGATTAGGCAGGGAGATCCTATCTCTCCTTTCCTCTTTGTCATTGTTATGGAAGTATTTGCTAGGAAGGTGAAAAAGTTGAGTGCTGACAGGGATTTCAGATTCCAACCTAAGTGCAAGCAACTGCAGTTGACTAATATTGCCTTTGCAGATGATCTCCTGCTCTTTTGCAAGCCTACTACCCCATCCCTCAAGTTGATTAAGCAGTGTTTGACTGAGTTTGGTCAGGAATCTGGATTAGTTGCCAATACAACCAAGACAAAAGTCTTTTATGGTGGATTAAGTGAAGTCAGGAAGACAGCTTGCTCTTCTGTGTTAGGATTCAGCCAATGAGCTTTCCCTGTGAGATACCTTGGGACTCCTCTTCATTCCAGAAAATTGAAGGTGAGTGAACTTACTCCTTTGCTTAATAAAATCAGGAGTGTGATTCAAGATAGAAGTGATAGGAAGCTGTCTTATGCAGGGAGGGCTCAAGTTATCAGAGCTATTATTGAAGGTGTTGCTTCTTTTTGGATGCAAGTGATCTTTATTCCTAAGAAAGCACTTAAGAAGATTGAAGCCTTTGTAGAGCTTTTCTCTGGTCAGGTGAAGTGAAAAGTAAAAGATGTCTGGTAGCTTGGGAGGCAGTTTGCAGGCCTATCCAGGAGGGTGGCTTGAGCTTTAAAGAGCTGCTTTCTTGGAATAATACTCTTATGTTTAGACTGCTTTTTGACTTGTATAAAGGCAAAGAGAACCTTTGGACTGTGTGGGCAAGGAAACATCTCACTAAGGGGCAATCAGTATGGCGGGTGGATGCTCTTCCTTGTAGTTTTGTGGTCTGGAAACAACTTCTTATGGTCAGAAACAAAGTTCTGGTGCAAAGGAATGGTCAAGCTATTGATGAGCAGTTTCTGTCCAAATGCAATGGGAGAATGGATAGTCAATTCCTCTATGATTTGCTTAGGACCTGACAGGGCTAAAGTCGTATACCCAATCAAAGAAATCCTAAAATACCTACTAAAGAGTATAGCAAGCAAGTCAGGGTCGATCCCACAGGGAGTCAGGTTATCTATTTCTGTAATTCGCAATCACCAA
Source organism: Rheum nobile (assembly GCA_027886185.1). Taxonomy (NCBI): domain Eukaryota; kingdom Viridiplantae; phylum Streptophyta; class Magnoliopsida; order Caryophyllales; family Polygonaceae; genus Rheum; species Rheum nobile. The sequence goes on along the minus strand of WOAB01000717.1, from coordinate 1,180,730 downwards.
CTAGAAACTAGGGGGGGGGGGTTTGTAGTGTTTTCTTGGTAAACAAGTAACAAGTAAGCAAGTAAAGGTTGTGAATATAATGGGGAAAAGCGCCACACTTAACAAAGATCCACACAACAAGAGATATGGTTGATCATTGTTGTCTATTAGTCTCAAGTTCTTATCTTTCCTATAGTTGTTCTTATCCCGATCTTAGGTAACTATTAGTTCTACCAGCCCTAATAGTACTTATTACCAAATCAAATCTGAAAACCTTCAAGACTCAATAAAGCAATAGCATTCAACCAAGGATTCAACAAGATACATGCAATAGAAACAACCCATTACTATAACATGCAATTAACTCTCTCTCACGATGAACACTCGCAACCCGCTTATGTAAATCGTGTTTGCTACTAGATATGCAACCCGAACCCGGAATCACAAGCCTTAGCAATCAGGAAGATATCAATAAACCTAGGTGATCAATCTTGATAAATCAACATAGACCAGTAAACAATCAAGCGCAAGAGAATTAATCCAACTAGATAGGAAAACGAACAAGAGTAGAAAACTCACAACCAATCAATTGCTGGCTTCAAACTGTCAAGTGCAACAATGGAGGTTTAGTTCTCCATAAGGTTTGTGAGAGAGAAACTAAGATAGGTGGCAACTAGGTTTAGAGAATTGATCCTCTAAAAGAGTCTTAAACTTAACTTAAATACTAAGGAAATAATTCAGAAATAAAGAAAAGAAATAAACAAACTTGGAAACAAAGTCTCGTAAATAAAATAAAACGGAAAATAAAAACTCGGAAATATCTTCAGTGCGTCGCCACCGCTGGGTGCAGTGACACCCACCGCGGGGTGCGGTGGTACTCCAGAATAACGGCCTCTTCTCTGTAAGGTTCGTCGCGGGGTGCGGTCATCCCACCGCGGGGTGCGGTGACGGTGTCTTCTTCAGCTTCTGTGACACTTCCGTAAAAATGCCATAACGTTTGATTCCCAACTCGGATTGCGCTCATATTTTGAGGACTCGCAGTAGACTTCAAGATCTAACTCCTCGAATTGAAATCACTCCATTTGGACATCTGAGTAAAGAGAACGAACCATTTGAATTAAGCCTACTGGTCTTCTACTCTTCAATGCACTTCAAACCTCTGTAAATCCTATGATTTCTTCACTTCTAGTCTCTAACTCTCAACTCCACAATTGTGCTCTAAATCCATCCAAATGGCACCTCAAAACTGGTAACAACCCCTAGAAATACACTATAAAATAGTGCCGATCAAATCCCCCATGCTTAAACGTTGCTCGTCCTCGAGTAAGCTAAAGTCAACCTACTCCTTCAATCAATCCCCAAGGTTTCAGGAAGCATAGAAAAATCAATCCCTCCAAGAATTTAACCTAACAATAAACTCCAGGTACCAACACAATAAGCACAGCACAACACAACATACAATAATACAACACCACACACCAAAGCTAAAAGGAAAGCAGAGTACTTCCTCCAAGCTTATCCCGAACACCATAGAGTGAATAAAATCTAATCCTAATCTCCCATCTATCTTCTTATGCCTCCCAGAGTGACCTACCCGAATCCTCCTTATATCACCTCTTCTTATGTTTCCACGCCAGGTAAAATGATGATTCCTAAAAATCACTCTTCTTCTTTTCACTCATTTTGCCAAGGCGCCCTTTCGGGTTTTCACCAAGCCACTCATTTCATTTTTCTATAGATGGGCTCACATATGCTCACATCACTCTTGACCAATTATTACCCCAGCCTAATGCCGGTCCAAGCCACCTGCTTATTACCTAAGCCGTCCTTTCGGGTTTTTGACCTATCCCAGGATTTTCATGTATGCCTTTTTTTCAATTTTTTGGATTTTTCATTTTTTTTTTCTTCTTCTCAACGACATAGCAAGTATAGAACTCTCCCCCATGCTTAAACATTGCATTGTCCTCAATGTAATGAAAGACAAAAAGAAAAGAAGCACAGGGAGAAGCAAAAAATAACTCACAACGTCGCCGAGTTGCTTGGACACTTTCGTTGTTGCTGGCGGTAAAACAATGAACGCTCAGGTCTCTGGTGTTGCGCGGGATCTTCTTAATCAATAATCTTCTCTTACCGTGCAACCAAAAGGAAACCACTTTGGTGAATAGTGGTATATCAAAGAATTCGGGGCTGCACGGCCTTCAATGAACACAAAAAATGGGCCCGGATGTGTTCGTGGTGTGGGCCCTGGTGTTCCTCCTCTTCAACTGTCGATTGTAGGGCCATCATCGTTGCCAAATAATGTGTGGGGCGAATGTCTCCTCCTTGGACAACATGATGCGCAACATCTCCATGGGGAATTCTGGACAGCTAGCCTTGGTACAACTTTTTTTTTTGTTTTTTTTGCTCTCCGTTTAAGGTTTTTTCGGGGAGTTTATTAGTGCAGGGAAAAAAAACTTACAATGGTGTGGGAACCACCTTCTTCAATTCGCATAGGTCTCATCCCTGCAGGTTAGTTAGAAACAAAGAAAAACAAAAACAAAAACAAAACACACCAAAACAAAAGCATAAACAAAGAAAAAAAAAACAAAGAAAGAAAAACATACCTCGGGTTGCCTCCCGGACAGCGCCTTAGTTATTGTCATGGCTTGACTTGGTATTCTCCCACTTAACTTGGGTTGCTCAAAGCAATTGAACTCTTGGGGTCTATATCAGGGGGATGCCTCTTTGTATACTCCCTGTTGAGCTTTTCCCCCATGCTCAAGGGCTGCATGTATGTCATGCCCCGTATCTAGCATATTAAAATCCGCCACTTGAATCAGGGTCTCCTTCTTGTGCTTCCCCTTTGATTTCTTCTTGATCTTGCGCAGCACCCCTAAAAATTCTGTGCAGCGAGGGATTCCCCCATCCCTTGAGCTTCCCTGGTGTACTGTCTTATAGGATGGCATTCAGCCTCGTAGATGGAGTTTCATGTGTTGGTTGGCTACTCTTGGCAGACTTCCAACTGCAAGCAAGCTTCACAAGTGGGGTTTGCTTCCTTCTGCCACTTGTGTCCTCTGCCAGGCTGCTGATGAGGATGAAGATCATCTATGGTTTGGTTGTCCTGTTATTAGAAAGGTTGCTCAACTTGTTTTGCAGTGGCAAGGGATAAGTACTAGGACGAATAGGCTGATAGATTGGTGGAATTGGTTTGCTCAATGTGGGAAGAGAAGTAATAACATCTATAGAAGCAAGTTGTTGTCTGTCATGGGGATTGTTTACCATTCCTGGAGAATGAGGAATGAGATTATTTTTAGAGCTGGGCAGGTCTCTCCTGAGCATTGTGCTGCTAGAATTATGGAGGAATGTAAGTTTAGAATTCTTCAAAAACTAAAGATTACTGGTAGAAGAAGGAGAGCCATGAGGAGAAGAATTGGAGTCTGATTTTCTTAGCTTGGTCTTGGTTTGTTTGTATCTTGTCTTTTGTTTCTTTGCTTGTTTAGTTTGTTCTGTTTTGCTTATGTTTTGTTGTGGTTGTTTTGCTGTTGTTTTGGTTTGCTGATGTTCTGTTGTTGCTTGTTCTTCTTGAATTGGTGTTTGTAAATAGGACGTTGGGCCTTTTTCCCAACCATCAATACAATTTACCATTTGGCTAAAAAAAAGGTATGGGGAAGATTGCTACTACTTAACCATGTTCCCATGAACAAGCCGGGTTATATACATTGTCAAACCACCCCGGAGGGTGGGAAGAGATGTTCAAACACCGTCCCACTACGGGCGATGGTCACCATCAACAAAAGTCATAAGTTCTTAAAATATTCATCAAGTGGTGAGAGACTCCAACTTGTCCTCCTCCACCATAGGATCTTGCTTGTCTGAGAGGTCTTGCTCCTCTTCTCCTTCAGCAACGTTCTTGAGCTTCTGGGGTGTCATGCTGGGAAAGACCGACGTTGAGGGATATGCGTTATGAAATGCCTTCCTTTCGGAAATAGCATCCCAACCCTTGTGCTTATCAGCGGTGACATCCTCCATGGCTTCTACCCTGGCTAACAAGGAATAGTAGGCCTTAGCTTTGTCAAGCTCCACCGCCAACCGCTCGCCTTCCTCCGTGTCTACTTTCTTCTCATCTCTAAGTCGAAACATCTCCTCGAGTTCTCGGATCTTTCCTTGTTGAGCCTTAACGCTCTAAGACAACTCTATGTTTTTGGAATTGAGGGCCTCGATCAATTTCTTGTCAACCGCGGATTTCGTCTCCAAGATGTTCGTCTTTGACGAGAGCCCCCTAACATGCACTACTACAAAAATGTCCAAATAACCCGGGCGTTTAAGGGAAAATAACCCGGACCTGGTCCGGGTTAAAGGTCAGCGCTATATTTGCCCTGCACCAAATAACCCGGACCTAAATCCGGGTTATTTGCCCCCACATTTTTTCCACCTAGTGTTGATATCCGGGTTATTTGGATACTATATAACCCGGATATATGTACATCCGGGTTATATAAATCTCATGTAAATCCGGGTTATTTGATATGAAAATACAACAGTTTTTATAGATCCGGGTTATTTGCCTAAGCAAATACATCGGTTAACCCGAAACCATATCCGGGTTATTTGTGGTGCAAATATGTCGGGTTTAACACGTCCGGGTTATTTCCCTCTACAAATACATCGGTTATATGAAAATCAAATCCGGGTTATTTGAGATATCATACGTTTTGCTCATGTCATATTAATTAACACCATTATCAAATTCAATGTCAAAATACCATACGTGTTTTGCATTATCCAACTATGTCACTGACCAAATCAATGGAACAATTACAAATAACTAAAACAATATACGTCATTGCCAACTCAATGTCACAACTATAAATAACTAAAACAACTAATGTAGCTCCCGTGCCATGCACAGGTGAATACAACTCATTAGCTAAAAATTGAGTTAATTGTTATAAAATTTTAAATATAACTCATAATAAACACAAATGTAGAGCTTAACCCTCAAGTTAAGAAAATAAGTATTCTTTGTTTATATCCAAACAAACAGGAACATGTCTTTGAAAAAATACAAAAGAGCAAGTCTAACCATGGTTTCTGCCAGGGACTTCCTCACTAGTTCCTTTAACACAAAGTGAACCTGCAAAGTTTTATTAAAACTTAGGTTCAGAATATGGAAATTTGATAGCTGCTACATTGTATGGTAAACTCCATTTATAAAAAGGACTTGAAAGTGAGAAGAGTTATGCTGACCCTTGAAATAATTCAGTGATCCTTCAATAAGACGGCGATAGCCTTGCTCTAGAGCTATAAGATGGGGCCGATATCCATCAGATTTAGACACCACCTTCCTGACATTCTAGAGGGAAAGATGACGATCAAATGGAAGCTTCTTCATAGCAGCAAGAAGTTGGTTGTCAAAAACACCATAAATGCGATCACCTCTACGACACAGAGATGATGACAATTGACTAGCCACACAGTCATCTACTAGCTTTTTCATCGTTGATACATCCTTACTGCATAAATAAAACAAGACAATTATTCAAACCATAAAGAATTAACACACTAATTAGCTAATATCACACTCATAACCTATGGAGAAGCAAAACCGATGAGTATTACTTTTAGAGGAAGAAGAATGTTGCATTGTTTCAATACCAGTTAACTTGTCCATTAGAAATCATATAAAACATATAACCAGAAAAATGAATACAAAATCAACTGAACCATTGTGATTGACTGTGTTTGTTATTCATAGAAGTCAAAGTGTGCATACATAAAAATAACAGACAATACAACACCAATTAGCAGGCTATCATCAACTCATGATAAAATATTTTCATGCTTCACTTCATATTCATTAGTTCATAAAGAAAATACTAAACTAAAATGATTACTTGAAAGTTTAACAAAAATCTAACCCGAAATATGGATGTGTACAGAACAACATACCTTAAAGATTGCATTATACTTTTCTGCTTGTTGATGTATTGTTGATGTTCTCTAATCATCAGCTTCATTTCCCTGATTGGTAGTGAAGCTTTGCTAGAAAACAAATCTTCAACATCTTGCTTCAACCTTCCAAAGACATCCTTGAACTGTGCGACCTTATTTTCAAACTGCATGTGAGAATTGCTACAATTCTCAGCCGATTTCCGCAAGTTATCTTCCTTCACTATATCCAACAAACATCTGCGAGAAGAAGTCTGCAAATTGCACACCCTTAATTTTTCAATATCCCTTCCAAAGTTCACCAGAAGATCAGAATGCATTTGGTGCTGTTGTGAGAAGCACTTCAAAAATTCCATGTAGTTCTGATACAGGATTGTAAAGAAACGCTTCAGATTATGCCCGACAATCTCCATAGTCCATCCTTCTCATAGAAAATAACAATGCATGAGAGATGGATAACAATGCATGAGATCTTACAAAGCAACATGAATAATAATATTCTGATTGGGAAGGACACAAATTTCTTCCTACGTAACTTAGTTAGACAACTATACTCAAGCAGTGTGGAATAAGATAACCAACATCTCATCCTCAGACAGTCAAATGCTTCTATCAAGTCATAATTAACCATGAAAAACAGCTAGGAAGTAAAATATTGATATTCCAAAGCAAGAGATAAAAATATCGCTATGTATTTTCTGCCAATAAAAGAAGAGACAATGTAATGTGGCAATAAACTAGCAAACTCAAAATCTATGTCAAGTAGTTTCATAAACCATATCACACACCTTATGGATTCAGAAACATCACGGCATGTTTTCTCAAACTGCAGAATAAGGTCAGGGAAACTCATTGAGTCTGCAACAAGTGAATATTTCTTGTTAGATTCATCAAAAACTTAGTGCATCATATTACATACAAAAACCTTAAAGCACTCTGCTTTTCATGCAGCTGAATACCAACATATATCCAGGGTAAGAAGTAAGAACCTTGAAGTGAAGAATCAAGAAGAGATGCAAACAAGGCAAAGGTTGTCTTTCCAACATCCAATGTCACATCCTCCTCAATCTTGCACGCTTTTAGAGAATCGCTTGCACCAGCCAGCTAATAGCTGGCTGGATAACACCATGAGCGCAATATGTAACCAAAAAGCTATAATTCATCCTAATATGTAACAACTTCACAAAATAAACTTGCAAATTAATAAGCTAAGCCTAGTACGACAAAAAAACTAGTCTCAGAGTCTGGATTAAATAATGACTAACTTGTTAATACCGCGAGAATCAAGTAGCACCCAGCTAACAGCTGCAAATTGACCTAAAATAGAAAGATTTGATACAGTAAGCACAATTTAGTAACACAAACTGAAGTCCAAAAAATTATTTTAATTTTCTTGTAACACAAGAAGATAAATAATGACTAACCTTTTTTTCTTTGTTGTATGCAAGAATTACATGAAAATTTGAACAAAGGATATGCAAAAAGTAATATTTATTAGCTAGTAAGCCTAGTATGTAGATTGTATTTTGAGAAGAGCATGAACCAGACGAACCCAAACACAATTCACTACTACTCTCTCTCTTATCTTCGTCTAATCCTTTCTTCCATTCTCCCTTTTTCTTCAATTTTCGAATTCTATGACTATTTTCTATAAGGCGGAATTGCAAAATATACCAACTTTTGAAAGGGTGTTTGCAAAAATACCAGATTTTAAAAAGTATTGCAAAAATACCATAAAGCTACAAAATTTTATTTTTAGAAAAAGATAAATTCATATTTTCTTTTACCTTTTCTTTTGATAAAAACTCTACTTTTAAGAAGTCATAATTATGCTTATCAATTAATAATCTCGTTTAAGCAAATACTCTTCATCCTCATAGCCAAGTCGCTTCTGCTTGAGGGCGACAACTCTTCCTCTCTCCGGCGAACTTGCGCCGGAATTCTCCCATCGCTTCCGACAACTCTTCCTCTGTTCCTATCCCTCTTCTCCGCTCGCTGCCTAATGCTCAATTTCTACAGATGGGTGTCCCTTCCTCTGTCCAGCTCCCCTCTCTCCCTCTGTAGCGTGGACGATCAATTGAGTCCCACATTGTTCTTCCTGTGAAAATTAGGGTTTAAGCTTCTCTCTCCCGCCTCACCTTCCCCTCATCCCCTCTGGCTTCTCCTCGGCAGCCTCGTCTGCTGGCTCTCCGACCAGCCCGGCACCAAGACGCTCTTCCTCCACAACCTTGTTGGCTCTTCGGCGAACCTTTGCCGGAATTTGCCCATCGCTTCCGCCCTCTACCGCAATCGGCGAACCTGGGAAGTTGAGCAAATCCGACGACAAAGCTGAAAATGAATCTGAAGAAGTAGGGCCACGGACAGACCCACCACCGGCAAGCATTTCACACAGTGGACGCTCTCCTCTTCCCAACCGATGTCCGACGGCCCCGACCCCAAATTCCAAACCCTCACCACTGTTGCAGTCCCGCTTGTGGGGATCATCCATACACTCCTATTGAAGTTGCAATAGCACTCGCGATATGGTTTAGGGTCTGAGGAAACTTCCATTAGTAAGTCATAATTTATCTCCCTAGGGAGAAATATGTTTGATATGGTTTAGGGTCTGAGGAAGGTGTTTATGGGGGATTATTTCTGACGGGGGAGATTCTGTTTATCTTGCGACCATTCATATATGTTTTATGTATGAGAAAGTATGGAGGTCGGTCATGGACTCCATGGGTTGCATCACTGGTAGTCTACGTGGCTGCAATGTTTGCTTCTTTGCAAGCTACAAGGTCCAAGCAGAACTCTTCAAAACAGAATGTTCTTTCAATAACAGAGAAAGATGAGGTTCCAAAAACCTTCTTTTATTTACCGTGTTTGATTCAGATTTGCTCATTAACTTCTTTGCAAGCTACGAATGTTGTGGGCTCTATATGTGATGAGGGATCCGTTCTTTTGCAAGTATACCAGGTTTGGCTATTCCCCATCTACGTTGCTTCCGTTCTCTGCTTATGAAATAGGAAATCTGTCATATTTTAATAAATAGAAAATCTTTGCTAACTTTTTACTCTTTTTATGGGCCTCAATTGTAGGAAGAAGCTCGAAAGCACCCAAAAAGCATTGGAACCTATTCCTGTTGTTGGAATGTTCATAGGTGTAGTCTTCACTACATTTCATCATGATTTTACTTTTCCTCTTTGTGAACTAGAGTAAATTCAATACAAGACCTGTCTTCGCTTGGTGTATGCAGAGAAAGTCTTTGAGCTGATTTTTGGAGTTCAATCACAATCCAGCTACATTTCTGGATCATAAAGATGAAGCCAAACAAGCATGCACACTCTGCTTTGTTCACACTGGCATTGTACAAGAAGCAATTCAGTATCCAGAGTAGGGTTATTCCCTTAGTTTATGTGTTTTTTCTGCTATTGGAATCAAGAATGATTAGATTTGTCATATAATACGCATAACGTATTATATGACAACCTCTCCGGCTACCTCGCCTCCTTTCGCCGCTCAGGCATTAGTGTTTATTATGGCTAGATCCAAGAACACTGAAGTTGTTGCACAAGTTGCAAGAGGATTAGCCAACTTTGCCAAATGTGAAATGCACGAGGTTATTCTGAGGTCTTGAGAGCCCTCTCGCTCTCGGGCACGACCAATTCAACCAGCCATATTAGGAGGTATTACAGACTTGTTAGGAGGTATTACAGACTTCGTGTAAATATAAGATTTCAGAGGCAATATGAACATTTCAAGTCACATATTTCATAAAAAGTAAAAGCTAGATTTCAGAGTATTATGTACTTTATCAGGTCACATTTACAAGAAGTCAGGACACATTTATACGAAATCAGGGCAATGCTATGTTATATCACAAAATTTCAAGCTATGAAATATGAAACATCCTAACATTTGAAATTTCATTGTGATATAACACATCATTGACCTGTTTTTGTATAAATGTGGTCGGATAAAGTGAATATTGCTCTGACATTTAAAACTACCTAACATTTAAAACTTCATTTTCAAAAATTGCGTTACATAACAGAGCATTATGTACTTTATCAGGCGACATTTGTACAACGTCATGCCACATTTGTACGAAGACAAGCCAATGCTCTGTTTAACCAAAACAATTCAAATGTTAGCCGATTTCAAATTTCAGAGCAATATTCACTTTATCAGGCCATATTTGTACGTAGTCAAGTCATTACTCTGTTATATTAACTTTAAATTTGAAACAATAGTACTACAAAGAGCATTGACCTGACTTGCTCAACTTCAAGATAACCATGAGATCGCCAAGACCAGGTGCTCGGACGAGCCCTCCCTCCATTGTTGATTACATATCCTGACATACATGATGTTGTCGTTGTGCTTTTGGGCGGTGAGAGCGTTGGACAGATGTTGCAGCTTTTATTACAATGCTCTAAAGTTAAGTTGTTGATCATTTGATCTTCAATTCTTCCAGAGTTATTCTAGTGAAAAAGCTATATATTTCCCTTTTTTGTTAATGATATTTTGATAACCTCAACATGATAAGCTCAGAACTAACCTTTAAGGGAAATTTATAGGCTTATAGCAAAGCAAGACATAAAGGGTATCTTTTAATATGTTAATATAATATACTGACAAATTTCTCATTAGTTATTAGCGCAATTTACAAGTGTAGAGTTTCGCCTCAGCTGAATAAGGAAATTTGTGTTAACACATGTGTACGAAGTCAGGCCACATTTATATGAAGTCATGTCAATGCTCTGTTATATCACAAAATTTCAAATGTTAGCCGATTTCAAATTTTAGAGCAATATTCACTTTGTCAGGCCACATTTGTACGTAGTCAGGTCATTACTCTGTTATATTAACTTGAAATTTTAATATTGTTTGTAATATTGTTTCTGGTGTATTATAGTTTGCTAAATCACGTCAATTTATATTAAGGCGGAATTGCAAAATATGTCAACTTTTGAAGGGGTGTTTGTAAAAATATCAGATTTTAAAAAAGTATTGGTTGTGAATGTGAGATGGGTCAACTGATTCATGCCCAAGTTCCAGAAACCTAAATCTTGAACAAATGAGTTTAATCCACTAAGAAGCTTTTTGGTCTATCAATTCATTGTGGGTACATGAATTTGATGATCTGAGGCGGTTGTTTTTGTTGTTAACTGAATGAATTAGATGACTTTTGGGAGAAAGAAAACGCCTATTATTCAGCGAGATTTCCATACTATAGTAATGGAATTGAATAGATGATAGCAATATACCTCACTCTTGGCAACATCATAAAGTGAACAAGAACCATCTTCACGAACTAAAAGAATCATTTGAAATCGGCTAACATTTGAAACTTCATTTCTGTAAATTTTGTGACCTGACTTCGTATAAATGTGGTTATCAATTCAACGAGAATCACAACTAATAAATGCAAAGAGTGAAGTTTCAAATTTATAGAAATTTACAGAAATGATGTTTCAAATGTTAAATGTTAGACGCTTTTAAATGTCAGAGCAGTATTCACTTTATCAGGCCACATGTATACCAAGTCAGGACAATGCTCTGTTATGTAACAAAATTTACGAAAATGAAGTTTTAAGTGTTAAGCAGTTTTAAATGTCAGAGCAATATTCACTTTATCAGACCACATGTATACCAAGTCAAGACAATGCTCTGTTATATCACAATATTTATAGAAATTAATTTCCTTTCCCCCTTCTTTTGGCACAAATGTATCATGATGCTAATGTGAACTAGATTCTTTTCCTTTCTGTTACCGTTTTCATAAACTCAAACCAAGCGGGCCCTAGATTTGTTTGGATGAGAGTACCATATCAAAGAGAGGGAGTTGAGAATACTTATAATCATCATTTTATGTTGTATGAGGTCTTTATCACAAAAAGGTTAGTTTGTATATTTCATTGATCCAAGTTTTGGTTTCATTGATCAACTGTTGGTGATCTGTATATCACCAAGTATATACTTAGATGAACAAAACAAGTGTGAGCTTTGCAACAATATATGGTAGATTTCATTCTATGGATTATTCATTCAATTCTTGACCTCTTATCAATTTGTTTTGTCTGAATAGTTTAAATACCCCATGCTTAAACCAGAAAGCCACCGGTGGAGACGGCAACATCAATGTTGGAAGATCCATCAAGTGGATCAAACACCACAATGTATTTGCCTGAGTAGCTCTCCTCCACCGCAACCGGCACATCCTCCTCCTCAAACGCTATGATCCCTGTCCTCCCACTCGATCTCAAACAGCTTGAAAAAACCTAACCAAGTTACCAATTAGGCATCATATTTCACGGTTAACAAAGCAATTTATTCTCGCTCATATCAATTCTACAACAAATTATATCTTAAACGGCAGTAAACATCATAAGAGATACTTTTACAAACACAATTAGAAAAAGCAGAAAATTGAGTGAGAATATTAGATGAGAGACCTCATTGGAGATGACGTTGAGTTTCTTCTGGTCCTCGCCCTGGATATTGACGGCGCCCTGAACTCCGGTTAGGTTAGAGATGGGAGCTCTTTGAACTAGGGAGGCGATCTGCTTGCAAGCCATTGAGATGCTCGAGAGCACGATCGTCTGCTCGGGGTCGATGGTTCAGGAAATCTCCTGCTTAAGCAACCATCCGGTCATAGTCTGGATTTCGATCTTGCTTTTACTCTGTTTCGATGTAGCTTGCGGCGCCTCTGAAGTGACCGCCATACACTGAACTCCGCCATTTCTCTTCCTCAAGACGGCGGATCTGGCGGTCGTGGATGTGACGGAGGACGAGAGGCTGATGTGGAGGGGGAGGGAAGGAGAGAGAGGACGAGAGTCCAGAAATTGGAGAATGGGAGCCACCGCCGTTGCAACCATGGCTTCCTGTGAGTGCAATGTTGTTTTTGGCGCACAGAATGAAATCAGAATGGAAGGGGATTTGATTTTGGAGGTTGATTTTGAGGAGGGCGATTTTCTGGAATTGTGAGGCCAGTAACGATTTCAGTTACACGGTGGCGGCAAAGGAGGGAAGCAGAGAAGGGAGACGAGGGGCTGCTGGAGCTGTGGTGGCGAAGAGGGAAGCAGAGGAGGGAGACGAGGAAGACGGTGAGATTTGGAATTGATTAGGGTTAGATTAGTAGGATTAAAATTTATTTTTACTTTTTCTTTTTAAAATTTTTAATGATTTATCTGATTTTTCTATTTGAAAGAAAAGTTAAATTTCACCCTTAACAATAGCAAAACTACCAGAAAAAGTACAAAAATCTGGTATATTTGCAATACTTTTCAAAATATGGGTTTTTTGCAAGTTGGCTTTGAAAATCTGGTATATTTGCTAATACGCCTTTCTATAAATCACAGCAGGTGAATTCAGCAAATAATGTTCTACTTAAGCAATTTATTCAGAAAAATAGGTGAATCTAATTAGAGGAGGGTGCACAAAAGCATCTTACTCCAATTTGAAAATCCTCCTTGCTTCGGAATAGAATATGAAGGGTCTGCTTTAAACAATGGGGCACTTGATGACAAAGAAACAACCTCTACTCTGCCAGGAACCAAATTGATGAATATTCAATAATTAACAGCAGAGAGCGTCACTCAACAATATAAGTTTCATATTTAAGCATGAACTTGACTTCAAATAATCAGTGATATGCATACAACACGCTAGTTTATTACAAGTTTATTTGTTTCAACACAATAGTTTTGGAAGGGAAGTCGTGAAATTTGTATGTATGAACTTTCTTCGAAAACCCGGGCTTCCCAGATTTATGAACTTTCTTCACACAATTCTTGAACTTCTGATGGCACTTCACATTTGTCATGCCTAAAATAATAAGACAGCAGTTGGACCCAATTATCAGCCTTGCTATGTACTGATGAAGGAAACAAAGAACACACTGATTTGCATAAGCACTTTTAGAGCCTAATCTTAACACCTTTTTGAAGCAAACACAAAAGCCAGAAAAACAACCAAATTGAGTTCTGCAAGACTGCAACATAGGTTTTCATGATACTGATTTTGCAGATTATGCTGGAGAGAGTAAAAATGACAGAAACTGATCCATTTCAAACACTTTATAATAGTAATTGTATTGTTATTGGAATTTAGGGTAGAAGAGCATTGTGTGCACCAAAGGGGATTGTGAGGCTACAAAGAGGACAGAACATAAGAAAACAAGCAAGGGAAACTCTTAGATGTATGGAAGCTCTGATTAGAGTGCAGCAACAAAGAAGCAAGAAATCCATGTTTGCTGAAACCAACAACTTGTGGGATAGATATATGCAAGACATTCGACAGCGAAAATCAATAGTAAAGGATCTAATTTAAGTCTGCAGTCATGATAGAATAAATTCAGGGCATTGATTTTGTCATGACAAGAGTTTTTGTTTTGTAGTCTGCTAAAGAAAGAGGCTCCATAGATCTTTGGGGACGCTTCCCTTGTATATTCCAAGGCGACGAATCAACGCAGCAACTCAAGAAAGATGCTGCTAACAGAACTGACAGATCACTTGCTTATGCTCTCTTAAAACAACTAAGCAAAGAGCCCAACATCACATGAAGTGTTCTCACTGCCAATGGCAACCCAAGGCAAATCATCATGCCCGCTCCAAACACCGATTTTCCACATCAATTTGTACATCAATTTGTACAGGTAGGTAGGCATACGCACATCAATTTGTACAGGTAGGTAGGCATACGCACAAAGCACAATTTTCGTAGCAAAAAGGTTCAATGCATTACCCAAAAATTGGCAATTTTAACACAAACCAAAGAGACTACTAGTTCCATCATCAAAGTAACCGAGAGAACCTAGCGAAGAGCACTGCTTACCTCGTGAGAGGCCGGCGAAAAGGCCGGTTGACACCAGCGAACGGAGGTCGGCGAAGAGGCCGGCGAAGAGGAGCAGTCCGGCGAGTGCTCGAAGAGGCTATCGAAGGATAAGGGGTGCTCTAAGAGGCTATCGAAGGATAAGGGGTGCTCGAAGAGGCTATCGGTGGATTAGGGTTGCTCGAAGAGGAGGTATCATGGATTAAGTCATCCGGGTATATCAAATAATCCGGGCTTGTAATTAGAAATTGGGTTCAAATAACCCAGATGCAATTAGCGTGGTGTATATCTGTGTTCTAATAAACCGGGCGTGTTGCGTACGGGTTATTTTGTTATAACATCACTTTATATAACCCGGATTAGTATAGGTCCGGGTTATATTTGACAACACCTTTTTAAAACCCAACATATATCTCACAAATTGAACTTCCGGGTTATTTAGCTACGAGATAATAGGTGATTTTTGTAGTAGTGATGGTCCCATGCACACAACGTTGTTTGAAGACCTAGTCAGATACGATTACTAGCAACAAACAAACAACAAAATAAACTTGATGTGATCCATGCAAGAATGTGTTACCTACCACTATGTGACGAGAGATTCTCCGACTACGTCGACCGTGTTGATGCCGGTGTAGTGCTCTTTCACCGCCAACAAGTAGACAACCTGCGTCATTTGCAGAACTCGTTTCACAGGGATCACTGATGACGTGAGCAACCCAGGAAGCTCTGACACGTTGGAAGGAGGTCGCCTATTTTCCTTGACCGTCTCCTTTTCAATAGAAGGGGTAGTCCTAGGCACCTTTGGGACTTCAGCGTGGATCACGACCGTCTCAGTAATAGAGGAACCCGGTCTAAGCAACTTCCTCTTTTTCTCCGCCGCAGACTCATCATATCTAGTCCTTGAATTTATGTATACATCTAGACAGTCATGCGTTAGAAATAGAGTTAAAGCGTCACAAGAAAGAACGAAGTAAGAGACTTACACATCTTTGGAGGTGACGTCGCGTCAACTTCTTCAACTACAAGCTAAGGGAGAGGAACCTCTAAAAATGTTCTCTTCGACGCCGATAGCTCAAGGATCCTCTCAACAATCGCTTCAAATTCTACCCTCGGTTGGATCTCAAAGAAAGAGAGTAAGACCAGGACTAATCAACATCGAAACAAACAAGACATGAATGTCACAAAGTTACCATCTTTATGCCATGCTTGGCGTAAGAAATCACATTCTTCTCCTAGGGTGTTCTGCTTGACAAAGAAGAAGCAATTAGACCAATCACAATTGTTCTTCGTTGCGTCGATTGCCAAAGCCGGTTTTCCAGATCTTGATTTCAAGGCGACACGACCCTGTCCACATAGGGAGAGGGAATAGGAGTGGAGATGGTCCTAGATCGTGAAAGGAATTCTATGGGCAGCGACAATACCGTGCAGAGTTAGCAAAATCCTCAAGGCTTGATGGAGGATTTGACCGATGTTGATCTCCAAAGCCGTCAGAAAAGATCGCGCAAGAGGTGCAAAAGGGAGCCTATGGCCAATTTGAAAGGGGTATTCGAACATGCAGATCCACCCTTTACAGAAGTGGTCTAAGAAAATGCTTTCGCTTCGCACCATAGCAATGGAATCTTCTGTAAAGTCAACGGTTGAGAAGAAGGGTTTAGGGTTTACAACGGAGGAAGCCCTTTGATAGGGCTTGACGAGGATATGTTGAGGAAAAAAGATTTGACGGTTGCCCTTAGGGTTCTGAGGTTCGATTGGGGAAGAGATTTTGGAGAAGAAGAAAGGGGGGAGAAGGAGGAAGAAGGGAGTAAAAGAAGGATTTTGTACCTGTACGTTGCAGGGGTGCATAGAGGAATGGAAAACGTTGAGGCTTGAGTTGCCTTAAATGGAGCAAAGTGACGTTTGAAATTTGAAAAAGATCTGATGTGATCTTTGATGTGATTGGTGGAATTTTGATTGCCAAGGCAAATTGATGAAGACTTATCCCATGCTTAGAGACGATTTGCATGTCAAACGCCTTATGGGGTATTGTTAGGGTGCTATGATCGTGTCCATGTAAAGATCCCCGAAGCCTCAAGATGTGAAGACACGGATCATTACCAATTTTTTCAAAGGAAGATAACATGGAGAAGATTGTCATAGTGATCTGCAAAGATTGAGCATCAAGCGACACGACTGAGACGATATTGTTTCCTAATATATGACGCGCCCCAATTCTGGAAGACGGTGACAGTTGGCAATATCCATACGATAGAAGATTCAACACATTGTAGATATAGTTTTCGTGTTCGATGTAAGAAAATATCTTCTACTATGTTTATTTATTTTATCTTATGTCCCAAGATAAGATATTATCTTATTTTTTTGTAAGATCCTATTCCTTCTAGGATTACCTTTGGACCCCTATATAAGGAGGGTGCCAAGACCTTGTAAGACACGATCTATTGAGAATATTGCAATCATACTCTCATACAAGCTTACACCAAACACGATCCGTATTTTCTCTCAAATAACTCATTTTTTTCTAGCAAACGTATAATCCTTGACCCCATATTCCACAATCAAACCTAATAGCGTCACGATATGGAATTTGAAAACAATACCCAAATCAAAATTTTCAATTGGTAGAAAACAAAACATTGGAAACCGGATTGTACATACAATACCAACAACACTCCTAGACCTAATATAAATAAGAGAAGGCGGAAACTTCTAAGGTGGAAGAAACCACTAGACAAATCCATTAAGACAATCTGGACAGATCGACAAGATCAAACGAGGACTCAACTTTTGGATTCATATTCAGAAATGACAAAGGAGAACTGATTTTGATTTTCGCGGATTAATGCAGAAAATCTACAACACTCGAGACTGATGCAATTGCTTTTTGTATTGCTCTAATAACGGCAAAAGACATGAGACTCCAACATATTGAAATCGAATATGACAACCTAACAATTGTTAATGTGCTGAGGTAAATTTGGCATTGTCCATGGGATATTGAAATTATTATCTTTGATATCCTATGTCTGTTACAATCATTTGTGACAGTGCAGATTTTTTATGTCTTTCGTGAAATCAATGTGCATGGTGGTTCGCCTTATTATAAACCTTTATCACTCACATTCACTAAAAGATATCATAATCAACTCAGAACTTCAAATTGCCGAAAATATGTCATAGGCTAGTTTTCAAGTAAATCTTAATACTAGTTTATTTCTTACCTTATAAATTAAATCTATCTTCCAAAATACGAAGTATATCAAACATTTGATAATTGGATTTAACTAAGCCTAGGTTTTTCATTCTTTACAAAACTAATGAAACTTATCGGTTAATTAAATTATAAAAAATTCTAGTGAGAATAATAAATTATTATTAACCATTAATTATTTTTTAATGAAAAACTATCAACTATTAACAATAGCTAAAAAAATTTAAATCGAATTTCAAAAGTTATAAATTGATAGGTAAATATTATAACACAAACCAAAAATACTACTGATGCTTTTTCGCTGAAAAATGCTCAAAATTTTCACTAGTCATAATAATTCAATATATATATTACAATAGCTTGGTTATTATAAGACCATTTTAAAGTACTGATTATATTGAGTTAAGGAACCTTAGCTTCGACCATTTTAAATCGAACCCTTTTTCGTTGATCAACAACAACATCATATTTTCTATGTGTAACCGCGGTAAGAAACGAACCGCGGTTCTTTGTAGAACTCACGGTAAATGTCAGACTACGGTTATTTAAAGAACCGTGGCGCACTTTAGATTTTTTTTTTTAAAAACAAGTGGACAGCGGTTTTGAAAATTAACCGCTGTCCAGATGTTTTTTAAAAAAAACAAAATGCTTACCACAGTTCCATCTTACAAACACAGTGGTAAGTAGTAACCGCAAAGTGATCTCTATCCTGTATGATTCACAAAATAACAAAATTGTAGAAAAAGAAAAACCATCAACACAATTAAAATTTAGATCTCACAAACTATTTAATATCATTAAATTAGTAGAAATCTATGTGTGTTATGCCGGCCATAAGACAAGAATCCTTAGAATTTACCTAGATGTACAAGCTGACATATTGCTCTAATTAGCTGTAAATAAATCGACAATTTTCATACGAGTTATACTTGTCCTTGCATCATGCAGTACAGCAACAACAACAGCGTGCAGCTAGCTATAGAGCTACAGTCAGCATTCTTCTGTGTGTGGGGAGACTAATTCAATTGTTACAGTCTCCAGTATAACTATGCTTGTCTTCTCATTCACATTATCATTCATTTGTACACAACTTGATCACCTGTACACATACACAAACAAAATTTTATCTAATTTACTGTCACTAAAGTAAGAAAAGACCTACTTCATTAGCAAAATCATTCCACGTAGTTATTTACCGTAGGTTAACAGAAGAAATATATACCAATTTTTTCTCACGTTTTCATAGCACTGAAGCTGTTTTTATACCTCAAGATGTAACTATGACCAAGTGAATGAAGATCTATTGGCTTTTGACCCTTCCATGAAGTCTTCCTTTTAGATATAAAGAGGCAAACCTCTCTATCCAGTTAGTTAACATGAAAAATTAACCATGTAGTTACTGACTAACAATGCCATGAAACACACAAGGGTTTTGAAAGAGAAAAAAAGATTAAGTACGCAAAAAAAAAACTTACCTTATGCCATTGATGAGCTTTGATATGTGGAAACATGAAATTAGTTTAACCTAGGTTCATGCATCCAATTTCTTCACGGGTCGGTGTTCCAAGAACCTTCAAGATGTAGTAAAATATCAATATGTCATTAAAATAATCGTATTTTATATCTTCAACAACTATTATAGTAGAATATAGCTTTTAGAATACCTTTAAAATAATATTGGTAATTGACTCTTGAGTACAAATAAGAAGATTAAGAAAGAATGGGATTCTGAAAAACCAACTACATGGATGTGCAACTGAAGTTAATATAATAGACCATCAAGTGCCTCTTATGTGAGGCTTTAGTTGCACTACCTTGGAATGGTTAGCCCACATGCCCTATGCTAAGTCAAAAGACCTATGTATGCCTATCAAATAATGTAAATAATTCCAAAATCCTTGCAACAAAAAAGGATACAACTTGTAAGTTCTGACCTTATTGACATGTGGAAGTTCTTTGACCACTACATCCATATTTTCTGCAATTTCTTTCACCTAACTAGGCATAAAAAATAAAAAATATTAAAAATCAACATAGGACTAAAATTCCAATTGGATAGAAGATGAACTCCACATTGTTCTCAAATTCCAATTGGCATAGAGCTACACATTGTTCTCAGAAAACTTGAACCTTTTTTGCACAATAAATGTCAGCCCCCTAATCCTCCTGCCCTTCTCACCTGAAGAGCAGAAAAATAATCAGCATCAACAAGACTAAAACTATGGTTTAAAGTAATATTAAAGGGAATTATTTTAATTCCAGAACCCATAAACTTAATTCACGACCTACAAAGTTGTACTCCTAATAACAAAGATGCAAAATAAAACAATAAATTACTTAAACAGGAGAAAGCAATCAAAACACAAAAAGACAATCATATAACAATCAGCTATGTTATGTGAGTCCAAATCTCAATTAAGAGACTAGATTAGTAAGAGAAAAATACACAACACTTAACAATACAATACCAACATATAAATAATAGATATTGAAAAAGTTGTGCAAATCCTACTAACAATCTCATCTCACGCCAAGAACACTAACATGTTATAGATTTCATATAAATAAAATAAGAGCAACAAATCAACATTTCCATTTTCTTTTCAATCTTTTTGTAAATGTTCTGAAGGTTTGGTTTTCCAAAAACTGAAAGGGAATGAAGATTGTTAACTGCCAATTGACCACTAAGAATCCTGTTATTGTCTGTAAATTTCACATGCTTCTCTGTTGGGTTTTGTTAATCCTCAATTTCAGCTACAGATCTAAATTCAACACTGAACAGTGTGGAGCTCCACACTGTTCTCACCAATACACAGTCAGTTTGCTTTGCAACCTAGCAAAGAGAAGGATCTTCAATACTTACACATTACTCTCAACAACATCATCGTCCTCATGCTCCCTCACAGGAATCCTGAGCTACAACTTCAGTCTAAATACAGCTGTAAAAGCAATGTCAATAAGATGTTAAATCATATATTTTACTTGCATATATATGGTTCAATCCTTGTACAATATGATTCACAGATTTAGCACAGTTAGACATTGGTGAGTGGTGATTCACATATCTGCATAGACCAATCCCCCGAATCGATAGTAATTAATAGCAATTAGGTTAAAAAATTTAAGAAACAAACAAGTTTAGATGAATGATTTAACGCCTGGAGGAGAAAAATACCAGATGATTTAATGCCTGGAAGGGAGAGGTTCGACATCTAGGGTTCCGGCGATACATCATCCCCAGTGGCGGCCAGATGATTAAAAGAAAAGGAGAAGTCGGCGTCGTCAAAGATCCGGCGGTAAATCATCCCCAGTGGATCGGAGCGAGAGGAGAAAGAAGAGATGGAATAGAGAGGTGGGGTTTGTATCAGCAGAAGGTGTTGGAGAGAGAAGAAGTTAGTAAGTATACGGTATACCCGAAAAGTTATTGATTCATCCACACCGCGGTTTACACATCTATGTGAGGTCTCACATTATAAAAAATTCCTTTGCACCACGGTTTATACATTTAACCGTGGTGCGTGATTTTAATTTTTTTTAAAATTCTCTTTGCACCGCGGTTTTGTATATAGAACCGGGGTCTGAAACTAATTAGTTAAAAGAAAACACATATTTTCCGCTAGGGGTGTTCAAAATCGGCCCGAACCGGAAAACCGGACCGGTGAAATTCCGGTCCGGTCTCCGGTCCAAGGTTGTCCCTTAATCCGGTTCTGGTCCGGTCCAAACCCGGAAAAAATCCGGTCCGGACCGGTGGACCGGATTTTATTTTATTTTTTTAAATTTATATGTTTTTTTTGGAGATTTATATGTATTTTTTTATAGATAATTTTTTTAATTTAATAAGTTAGGAGTATATATGTTTTATATATATTTTTATAGATTTTAAATAAGAATTTAAATTATTTTTTTTTTTAAATAAAGTCCGGTCCAATCCGGTCTTAGACCGGACCGGAACTGGACCGGACCGGAACACCCCTATTTTCCGCGGTTGAATATTAAACCGTGGACCGACTATAAGGCTTACCGTGGTTTTTATAATCCGCTCCAAATATAGTGCGGTTAATGTTCCTTTTTATATTAGTGGGAAAGAATTCTAGAAAATATTGTTAGCCAATTCTTTAATATTCCATGTCAAACTCTTCTTTACCGTCTTCCACCTGGCTAGCTAACAACATAGTTCCTTTTGTAGTCGATACTTCGACTTCGAGCGAAAAAGAACAAGAACAATAGAGGATAGTATGAGACAAGCACACAAGCAGAACCTCAAAACACACAAGATTTACGAGGTTCAGTACTAAGACCTACATCCTCGGGGCCTCAAGATGGAGACCCAAATTCACTATGTAACTCAGATAATACAAAGGGGCAATCATTGTTCTTGAACCAACGTTCACAAATAAAAAAGGAAGTACAGAGAAAGGAACCACAAAGGGTGAAGAATCTCCCTTTCAATGACGAATATACACAGGTTGTGCCTCTTGAGTCGTGGATAACCTTTCTCTTAACACCTTCCTTCGACCTCTTCTCTCGTGTCTCACCACCGTAGTCAAAGGAGAGAATGGAAGCTCTCTAATTTTGAAGGAGGTGAGCTGCAGCGGAACAGTGAAGAAGTACCCATTCTAGGGTTTGCTTTATGCCTTATATACCAAGAGACAATAAGTGAAGTGATGTGTGAGCACCAACTGGACTTGTACCTCTACATCAAATGTCACAAAGCAAGCAGGAAATGGGCTTCAACATTGTGGACAACCAGCCCAATAAGAGCACACCGAGAGAGAGATGATGTGGGCCTCAGACAACCATCACAGGCCCAGTGCCTTAGTCCTCTGAGCCAACAGCCAGCAAAAGGGGCACAAGATCGAGTCTTCATGCCATCTTCTACCTAGGATGAGGCTTCAAAGAGGCTAAGTCACATGTGAAACATACAGTCCAAGTATACATGTAAAGACCTAGCCATAAACTTAGGAAATTACATCAATAATTGCCCTCTTAATTTTCTATGTTACATATCACTAAGACTGAATTGTAAAACACAATCAGGATCAACTTTTGGATTTGGGATACCTCCTCCGTCGTCGGCCACTAAGTACCTGCTCAAGTGATCTCCTTTATATGGAGAAATTCCCTGTAGAAATGGAACTTGTCAGTAGGAACTATTTTTGTACCAAAATCTACAGGGTTCATACCTCCATCAATTTTCTGGACCAAGATTACTTTGTTATCCACTTTATCTCTAATAAAGTGAAAGCGCACGTCAATGTGCTTTGTGCGCTCATGATAAACAGGATTTTTGCACAAATAAATGGCACTTTGACTATCCATGTGCAGGGTAGTCAAGTAATGTTTGCCCTCTATTTCCCTCAAGATTCCTTGAGGCCAAATGGCCTCTTTGCAGGCTTATGTGGCTGCTATATACTCAACCTCGGTAGAAGACAAAGCAACAATAGATTGTTGCTGAGATTTCCATGAAATACAATTTCCACACCAAGTATACATATAGGCAGTTGTGGATTTTCTGTTATCCTTGTTGCTTGCATAATCCGAATCCACATAACCAAACAATTCATTTGGTGAAGTGTGCCTACCATACACAAGACCAACATTAATGGAACCCGCCAAGTCTTTCAATAGGAATTTCATTGCACCTCAGTGTTTCTCAGCATGATCAGACATGAATCTGCTGAGCACACTAATTGCAAAAGCCAAGTCGGGTCTAGTACAAATCATGTTATACATAACAAAACCAACAGCCGAGTCATAAGGGACAGTTTTCATACGGTTACATTCATTAGAAGACATAGGCATTTTAGCTCTAGAAAGATCAAGATGAGCACCCAAAGGAATAGAATTAGGCTTGACATTTTCAATCTTAAACCTTTCAAGCACTTTGAGAATATAATCAGATTGTGAAAGCGTCATAATTCTTTTAGTCCTATCTCTAGTGATTTTGATCCCTAAAATTCTTTGAGCAGGCCCTAAGTCCTTCATATCAAAACTGTCTTTTAATTTCCCTTTAATGTCCAGAATTTTAGTTTTAGACTTACTTATAAGGAGGATTTCATCAACATAAAGTAAGACATATAAGGGATCATGACTTTTAATTCCTTTGAAATACAAACAAGAGTCATATTTACTCTTAGTAAATCCAAACTTGATCATGCAAGAGTCAAATTTCAAATTCCAATTTCTAGGAGATTGTTTCAAACCATAGATAGATTTCTTAAGAAGACAAGCATGATCAGATTTGTTTTTATCAATGAAGCCCTTTGATTGTCTCATGTATATGGTCTCATGTAAATCACCATGTAAAAAAGCTGTTTTAACATCCATTTGTTCTAATTCAAGATCATAAACAGCAGCCATAGCAAGTAATAAACGCATGATTTTGTACTTCACAACAGGTGCGAAAATCTCATTATAGTCTTCACCTTCCTTTTGAGTGAAACCTTTAGCAACCAACCTAGCTTTGTACCTAGGTGGGTCACTAGAGTTCACTCCATATTTTAGCTTAAAGATCCACTTACAATCAATTAATCTAGCATGAGTAGGCTTAGGAACTAAATTCCAAGTATGATTCACATGCATAGAAGCTATCTCTTCTTTCATTGCTTGCACCCAATGTTTAGCATGTTTGCATTTAATAGCTTGATTATAAGTTTCAGGTGTGAAATTATTCACAACATCAGCAATCAGATATGCAAACTCAACAACATTACTCGTGTATTTCTTGTTAGGAACTCTAATCCTAGGTACTCTATCTCTAGCAAGTTGATAATTAGTCAAATCATGAGGTTCAGTCTAGACATCATGTACATCATCAACATCAGAAATTTTAGCAGAATCAATAACAGTAGAATCAGAATTTGCCACACAGGGCACATCAGATAAAGCCACACAGGGCACATTAGATAAAGCCTCACCGGGCTGCAAGGGTTGAGAGTTAGAGTGTACCTCAGTTTGCATTTCATTGCTAGAAGGGGAGCAACGCCCATCATCACTTAATCCATGACTGGAGTAAGAATTTTGTAAATCAAAGGGCATACCTATGTCAAATTCTTCCTCCTCATGTTCATTCCTTATTTCAGGAATATAAAACTGCATTGTCCCAGTGCTTTGCTCTTTTTCCTGTCTATCAACATTCTCATTCAAAGGAGTTAGAGAATTTTTAAAATGGAAATCATTTTCCTTAAAAATAACATCTCTACTCACTATTACTTTATAAGCTCTAGGCTGTATAAGTAACAATTTGTATCCCTTAACTCCATCTGGATATTCTAACAAAACACACTTTTGAGACCTTGGATTCAATTTACCAACAGATTGGTGTGCAAATGCAGAGCATCCAAAAGGTTTTAAGTGTGATATGCTAGGTTTCTTACCTGTCCACATTTCTTGTGGAGTTTTAAAGTTGATGGCAGAAGAGGGGCTTCTATTAATAAGTAAGAAGCAGTAACAATAGCTTCACCCCACAAAGAATGTTTCATACCAGCAAAAATAAGCATACATCTAGCCTTTTCTAGAAGTGTTCTATTCATCCTTTCTGCAGTCCCATTTTGTTGGGGAGTGCCAGGAACAGTTAAGTGTCTTTTTATCCTTTTTTCATGACAAAAGGAATTAAACACAGAATTGCAAAACTCAAGACCATTGTCAGTTTTCAAACATTTGATTTTAAGTCCAGTTTCACCTTCTACTTTAATTTTCCAGAATTTGAATTTGTCAAATGCCTCATCTTTAGTCCTTAAAAGATACACCCACACTTTTCTTGAATAGTGGTCTATAAGAGAAATGAAGTATCTTCTTCCTCCTATAGTTTCCACTTAGGCAAGGCCCCAAAGATCAGAATGAATGTATTCTAAAGGACCTTTGGCTACATAAGTAGAAGATTTGAAACTATTCCTAGTCTAATTTCCTAATATGCAATGTTCACACTTATCAAAAACAGCAGGTTTGTGACTCAAAATACCATTCTTAAACAGCTCATGCAATCCTTTGTTCCCAATATGACCTAATCTAGCATGCCACAGCTTAGAATCATGCTCATTTATAGAATCATGGTGAATAGACACATTGCATTCAGGCAAAGCAAGCACATGATAAAGGCCATTTTTCTTAACAGCTTTAATAAGAGTTTTTCCATGCTTTATCACATTTCTAACACCTTGATGTGTATTTATATGACAACCAAGATCATCAAAAGCACTTTCAGACAATAAACTCCTCCTAAGGCTAGGAACCCACCTAACATTTTGGAGAACACGAATAATCCCATCATGCATTTTAAGAGGAATAGTACCAATGCCCTTAATAGCTAAAGATGAATGATCTCCTAGCATAAACTCACCACCATCACAAAAATCCAGTTTATCACACCATTCTTTATGGGGTGTAGAATGCATGGTACAACCTGAGTCTAGAATCCATATTTGAGACTCACATGAATTTCCAACAACAAGCAATTCATGGGAATAAGAAGGATTAGTTTCACAGACAGCAGAAACTTCAGTGGTATTTTTACTAGCATCCTTTTTCTTTTTCTTAAAACAGTTTTTCAAAGTATGACCAGTCTTACCACAATAATAGCATTAAAAGTCTTCTTATCCGCATGACTATTAGAAGAACAATTGCTATCTTTCTGAGAAGTTTCCTTCTCATTTTCCTTCTTTTGATAATTCTGTTTTTTGTTCTTAAAGTGTCCTTTAGCCATCAAAATCTCAGTTTTAGCCTCTTGTTTAGTCTTAAAGACTTTCATAACTTCATTTTTCTACAGAATAGCCTCAAGAATTTTCTTCTTAGTTAATTCCTCATTACTGTATTGGATAACATCTTTAAATGTATCAAATTGAGTCAGCAAAGAATTAAGCAATAAGACAGCCTGATGAGCTTCCTTAATGTTGTCATCACATGTTTCTAAGTCTTGTGTCAACTTAAGGAATTTATCAAGGTTGTCATTCAGAGGCACAATCACATTCATTTTGAAGGTAAAAATCTGACAAAGTTGGCTAATACAATTTGGAAGGGATTTTACCAGAAACAAGTATTTCAAGTCTAGCCAAAGATCCTTAGCAGATTCCTTGTCCAACACTTGACGGGCCACTTCATCAGAGAGCCTAATCATGATTTCGCTGTGAGCTTGTTCATCCAGCTCTTTTTTAACAGTAGCCTCTGTTCCTTCAGGGTATGTGCCCACAACAGCCTTCCAGAATTTTTCTTTAATCAATATTGCTTTCATTTTCACCTACCACATCGCAAAGTCAGTACTCCCATCAAAAGGTTTAATATGAACATACGAGGATTCTGACATGGTTACAAAATAAACCAAACAGATAGAGAAACTGTAAGAATGGCTAAGGACTAAAAAACAAAACATTCAGAATGACCAACAAATTTGTAGACTTTCTCAAAACAACACAGTCCAGAAAATAACAGATCTTAACACCAAGGAGCAACAAGGCTCTCATACCACTTTGTAGTCGATACTTCGACTTCGAGCGAAAAAGAACAAGAACAATAGAGGATAGTATGAGACAAGCACACAAGCAGAACCTCAAAACACACAAGATTTACGAGGTTCGGTACTAAGACCTACATCCTCGGGGCCTCAAGATGGAGACCCAAATCCACTATGTAACTCAGATAATACAAAGGGGCAATCATTGTTCTTGAACCAACGTTCACAAATAAAAAAGGAAGTACAGAGAAAGGAACCACAAAGGGTGAAGAATCTCCCTTTCAACGATGAATAGACATAGGTTGTGCCTCTTGAGTCGTGGATAACCTTCCTCTTAACACCTTCCTTCGACCTCTTCTCTCGTGTCTCACCACCGTAGTCAAAGGAGAGAATGGAAACTCTCTAATTTTGAAGGAGGTGAGCTGCAGCGGAACAGTGAAGAAGTACCCATTCTAGGGTTTGCTTTATGCCTTATATACCAAGAGACAATAAGTGAAGTGATGTGTAAGCACCAGCTGGACTTGTACCTCTGCAGCAAATGTCACAAAGCAAGCAGGAAATGGGCTTCAACATTGTGGACAACCAGCCCAATAAGAGCACACCGAGAGAGAGAGAGATGATGTGGGCCTCAGACAACCATCACAGGCCCAATGCCTTAGTCCTCTGAGCCAACAACCAGCAAAAGGGGAACAAGATCGAGTCTTCATGCCATCTTCTACCTAGGATGAGGCTTCAAAGAGGGCTAAGTCACATGTGAAACATACAGTCCAATTATACATGTAAAGACCTAGTCATAAACTTAGGAAATTACATCAGGAAATTACATCAACACCTTTCAATCTATCTATGAACAAAAAATACATAACAAGTTCAAAATCTGCTACATATTTATTGGTTTTTGAAGGGGAAAAGTTCGCACTTTCCTAAAACAGAAGATCAGGCCCATCTACTTAAATGAGGTACATTAAGACTTAAAGATGAGAGGTATTTAATAACCTATACCTACCCTAAACCCTAGAACGAAATAATTGAGTAGGTAGCCTCCATTGAAAAGAGAGAGGTTTGAGTATGAGTTCTTGTTGTAAACAAAAGAGAAAATCAATAATAGAAGTAGACCGTTCAAATCCTTATAGCAAGAAGCTAGGAGGTAGTGGTTTTTCCCTGTGTGCTATTTGGCACTAGGGTTTTCCACTCTAAATTGTTCGTATTATGTTCGTTATTCGAGTTCATAGAAGATCGATCGTCGTCGCAATCAACGGATATTTAATGGTACAAATTCATGCTACCACAATTGGCGCCGTCTCTGGGAAACGAGGCGATGGTCGATCAAAGTAAGGTGGCTCGGAAGGCAGATCGTGCGGCTGAAAAGAGACTGATGGCGGAGGCTCGATCTGCAGGTGGTCGGGACCGGCGATTGGAGAGCATCCTCGAGTTCCCCGAGCGCCGTCAAAGCCCTAGGCGAGCGGGGACGAGTTTGGATCTGGGTCGCCGCCGGAACCCTAGAGACCGAGATGACACAGATTTGGATCCACATCGAGATCCCGGATGCGTCGGGGGGAGAGGGCGACGCGGATCTGAGGGCGCGGCGAGGCCTTCGACGCGAGGAACGGGAGGCAGGGATCGATCCCGATCTCGTGGCTTGGAGGTGAGAGCAGGAGGAGTTTAGGCAGTGGAAGGTGTAATACCCCTCATTTTAGTAAAGAGTACTTTGGTAAGATTTCCAAACACTTGTATTGTAGTCAAATTATTTTCAGAAGAGTTCGGACATTCTGATAAATACTTGATCTTTGTAATAATTCTCTGAGTAGAATAAAATACATTCAACGTATTTTTGGGGGTTTAGAATATTTGTTAGGGTACGAATATATTTAACTCGGGGTTAAAACCCATATCCAAGATTCTTGCCGGTCAAAAATGGGCAAAAGGCACAAAATTGGCCTTGACCGCACCCGCGGCCATACCCACCGCACCCCGCGGTCAAGAACTGGTCGCCACCGCACCCCGCGGTGACACCCACCGCACCCGTGCCGTGATGATGGCTTCTCTACACCGCCGAACTCGTCTGAGCTGCTTGCCGATCTTGTCCCCGGTGAGGCGGTGAGGCGGTGGGAGAGGGGGCCAGCTGGACTCCTTCTGGCTCCTTGATGGCCTATAAAAGGAGGGGGCCAAGAGGAGGAGGCCATTCCTCTCTCTCTCTCCTTAAAATCTCTCTTTCTTTCACTGCCATTGTCGCCGAAGTGCTTCAAGGTCGTCGCCGGAGTTGCCATAGGAGGAGGAGGTGCCCTCAAGGTGGTGGTTAGTAACACAAGGAGTTTGGAAGTCGAAACCAACCCAAGTCGAGCCCCATCGTCTTCCCCGGTGAGTTTTCGCTGTCGGCGTCTCGCCTCTGTAGCCTCGCCGCACCCGCGGTGGGCCTGGGCGAGTGTGGTGGTGGCTTGGGCGTTGTGATCTCGTTTGGGACTTTTGTTCCTTCGATTTCGTTCATTTTTCTTTAGATTTGTACTATTTATTGTCGAATCTAACTTAGGGTTTCGTTATGGGTCGTTCCGTAGGAAACCATAATCCAGGTTCTTCCTCATTTCGGACCCGGAAATCCGTCATCTCGAGCTTCGTTGAGCTTCGTCTAAATCTAAGGCAAGTGGCGGTTCGCTCTTGCTTATCATTCCATATTTATATTGATTATCAATTGTTTAATTGTTAATTAATTTGGGATGAATTGTTGTTTTCGTCTGGGAACAGTTTTGATAACTGTATGTGATTTTAAAAGAGATATTATAATAGGTTGTATATTGCTAGAACAATGCTATTATAGATATATATATATATATGAATAAATACGGATATTACGATAGGTTGTATATTGCTAGAACAACGCTATTTTATCTGTGTTTGGCCCCGGTGGCTTTGATGTGAATTATTACTGTGTTGAACTGTTTAGTTAGCACGAGTATTCGTAGGAACACTATGTACCTTGCGAGGTTTAGTGGTTTCTTTATAACTAGGTGCTAGGAGGATTATTCCTCTAGTACTTTTCCGGTCATGACCATACCCTTACTCAGGGTACGTGCACACAGTTGGTGCAACCATTTGGGATTTATTCCCCGTGATATCTCTTGTGAGGAGATCCGATATCTCTTGTAAGGAGATATTAAAAGCTTGTAACGTGAATGTTCGTTTTGGAATCAAACAAGATAAGTGCCGTTGTGCACATAATTAATATAACCTTCGGCGAGTAGTGCAGCTAGGAAAGCTCGTCTAGACTTTGGTCAGAGTAAAGTTCTCTTTCCAATCTGAATTCGCATTGTGCGGTGAGGTTGGTCGTGAACCGAAACACCTAAGTCAGTTTTAAAACGCTTGTGTGAAATTATTGTTCCCAAGTACTTGTCATACTTTCCGATAAGACTCAATTTGTTGGAGTCTTCTCTTCATATGTTTCCTTAAGACTCAATCTTTAAGAGTCTTTTCTCTTGATCATACCTTTTCGTATATTTCAGTAGGAGTATGGTGGTTGACTATCGTCATCGATTTTTATTCGAGAAGCGATGAGTCTAACCTAATACGACTACTTAGAAACTTTCTGTTTTACCCTTGTATAGTCTTTCGTTAGACTAACCAACCGGTTATATTCCCTTGCATGGTTGGCTGGTGTCATCCGTCTCATACGGCACATCAGATAAACTGCAGTTCCGATGAAGGCTAGAAATGACAATGAGGGCAGTTGGAATTTTGAAGAGTTTTACCAGGTTGAGATTCCTTGGCGTGTGATCGCTAGATCAAGACCCTTGTGTTATTTTATTTTAAAGTCTTCCGGTGTGTTAAACATATTTTATAGCAAGACTACTTTGTATTTCAGTTGTATTTCGGATTATGGATGTAATGCCGAGACAGTGATTTTAATCGAAAGTTATGATATTTTGTATTATAATTGTTGTTTGATGAACTATATCAACGGGTTAAGCCTGAGTGGCTTCAGATGTGGAATCCGAGGTCACTAGCGGTAGTACCTTTCAAGGATATATATTTGGGGGTGTTACAGATCTGGTATCAGAGCCGATTTTTTTTTTAGCGGGTGGGGTTTAAAACATTTTCTTGGAACGAAAATTTTATAAACCGTTTACTCGTTTGAAATTGAGAAATGTTTTTGAAGGCTCTGAATTTCCAAGTAAAATTTGTATTCTGCCGATCTAGTCGTGCCTTTTCTTTAGTCTGTTATGGAAGCGAACTTCTATATTTAGAAAGACTAACTCTTTTCTCGTCACCCGTAGGTTATGGGTGCATGCTTTTCTCTTCGAAGGGACTCAGAAGAAGCCGAGGTGGCTCCGCCATCTCCAATGAGGCTTGAGTTTCCATTTCCCCTGCAATGCTTTGAAGTCGGAGAATCTAGTAGTCCACACGAGGAGGTGAAGACTGTACTACCCGAGTCAGTAGTACTAGTGTCCGATAGGACCAAGGTTCCAGTGGCAGAACCTACAGAGGAGCTAAGGGAGGGCACGGAAAATGAAGAGGAGTGGTCATGGTATACAAGAGGGGATTACAACGACGATTTCATGATTTAGATGATTCCCGAGGAGGATCCAGAAGAAGAGGATCCTGAAGAATACCCGGAAGAGGATCCGGAAGAAGAGGAGGACCCCGAGGAGGACCTCAAGGGACAGGGCCACGAGTGTGATGGCTTAGAGTGCTTATTGGTGGGCAACGAGGACCCGGAAATGGAATTTATCTATCCACGCCCGGAGTTGCCGCCTAAGCAAGAGTACTCGCCATTGACTTAGGCCAATTGGGATACACTTTACGAGGTGGTATTTCCCAGAAGAAGAAATGGTCTACAAAATGCATCTGAGAACTCACAGCCTATTCCTGCTCAGAGAAGGCTAATGTTGAGTCCTGACTCGCGAGAGGCACTTCACCTAAGTCAGATGTTTTCCCCTGAAGAGCACCGCCAGATGGACGAGGCGGTTGAGCATGCTCAAAGAAGGGCAAGACCAAGCAATGAGCCCTGTGCTCCAAGACCGAGCAGGGTGAAGAGTCTTTCACCAGACTCCGATGGTGAACCCCGATCAAAGAAGCCATGTAAGTGGCGACTACAGGAAATGTTTTAGGGCGCCATGATTGGACCAGTGATGATTAGCAGTTTCTTTTCTTGTATTCCAGTTGTTTTGTTAAGAACCTAAGTCTCCGGGCAATTTTGTCTTGACGCTCGGAAGATCCCTTTTGGAAAACGTATTAGCTTAGTTGAGCTTATCAATGAAATTACCAAGTTTAATGTATTCTAAGTTGATTTTTATGATGTTAAGTACATTGGAATGATATTAATGTTATAAAATACTTGGAATTTGATCGGTAAACAGATGGTAAACACAAGAAACACCGTTCGTGCTGGTGCTGGGCCAAGTAATGACCCTAGGCCAAACATGAGGAGTACAGTGAATCCTGAGGATGAACATGAGATTGCTTCAAACAACAACCAAGGGGGCAATGACCAAGTTTCGGTCAACACTCCAATGGTATTTGATACAACATCAGTTGAAGCTATTCGGGGAATCGTTATGCAAGCATTCACCGACATTATGAGACCAAATGCGCCTCAGGCACAGGCAGAGCCAATTCCTCCAGCGGTTCCAAGATTTGAGGAGCCAGTTTTCCATGCGCCGCAAGAAGATGCAGTCAGGAATAGAGGGAATTATGGCCGAGCACTAAAAGCCATTAGCGCTATGAGGCCCGACTGCTATGATGGAAAAGGAGAGCCAGTCAAGGTGGCTTATTGGTTCTCACACATGGAATGACTATTTTGCAACGTTGAGTGCACTGAAGCGGAGAAGGTACACATTGCATCCCTTCAGCTGAAGGAAGTGGCAAGTGAGTGGTGGGAAGGTACAGGTTTGGCTGATCACCCAGGTTTGAATTGGGGGATGTTTAAAGCCAAGATGACTGATCGTTTCTTCTCTCGAGCTATGAGGGAGGAGAAACATAAGGAGTTTCTATACCCGAAGACAGATGGTTTGAAAGTAACCGAGCTGGCGACCAAATTCAATCATTTATTGTAGTATGCTGGACCAGAGGTGTCCAACGAAGAGCAAAAGATCTAGCATTTCTACGAGTGGATGAACCCAGATATTAAGCCAATGATGGTACGTCACGGATGCTCTACTTTGGAGCAATACGTAGACGCCGCTTACAAGTTGGAAGTGACTCTGGAAGAGTCGACAAGGAAGCACAATCGCCAGAGGTCAATGCAGGGCCAGTCTCAGGCGAGTGGATTCAAACGTCCCGCGCCACCGTTTAATTTTGCCAAGGCTGGCAAGGCAAAAATAGATATGACTCATGGAGGGTCTACGCAACAATCGGGTCAAAGCAAGAATGCGATTCAATGCTATAATTGTGGTACACCTGGGCACAAAAGAAATGAGTGTCCGAAGGAGAAAAAGATGTGTTATGACTGTGAAAAGGTGGGACACTTGCAGAAATTTTGTCCACAGAGAAGGCAGAAAGGAGCTGAGTCGCAACAAGGGTCGGTTAATCAGAATAGTCGACCTATGTTCAGACCAGTGGGATCTCCTAGCCCTTCAACACAGATGTCTGCACAGAACAAAGGGAAAGCCCCAGTTGTTTCTAGAGGCCAGGGTCAACGCCTTTACGAGATGCGTGAGGCTGATGGACCTAATGCTCCAATTACTCAAGGTACTCTATACCTTCATTCTACTTCAGTATGTGTGTTATTTGATTCGGGTGCTACATATTCATTTATTTTCGAGAGTTGTGTTAGTAAGTTAGGCTTAGTATGCAACGAGGTTTGTGAACCTTTCGTTGTGAATCTTCCTAATGGTGAACATTTAGTGGGCACCAAGCGTCTGTCAGAATTTCTGATTACCATCCAGGGTAAGAAGTTCGAAGCGGATTTGATCTGTATAGCCATGGCTCCATACGACATTATTCTCGGTATGGATTGGCTGACGCGTCATGGGGCGGTAATCGATTTCAGCTCAAGGACTGTGACGGTGTCATCTGGGAGCCAGTATGTATGCAAGTTTAAGGGTCAAAATGACGCTGATAACGGCAGGCTTATCAATGCGATGGCTGCGTTCAAGCTACTTCGACAAGGTTGTGTCGGGTACCTGTGCTATCTAGACGAGCCCAAGAAAG
Source organism: Rheum nobile (assembly GCA_027886185.1). Lineage (NCBI taxonomy): Eukaryota > Viridiplantae > Streptophyta > Magnoliopsida > Caryophyllales > Polygonaceae > Rheum > Rheum nobile. Next base: position 1,146,213 of record WOAB01000717.1, on the reverse strand, counting down.
ATGAACCTTCAATTCCTGATATTCCGGTTGTTTGTGAATTTCCGGATGTCTTTTCGGAGGAGATTCTTGGTTTACCCCCGCATTGTGACGTAGAGTTTACTATTGATCTCGAGCCTGGTACCGCGCCAATCTCTAAGGCACTGTACCGGATGGCTCCTCCTGAGATGTAAGAGTTGAAGAAGCAACTCGAAGATCTTCTTGAGAAGGGTTATATAAGGCCGAGTGCATCGCCTTGGGGTGCTCCAGTCTTGTTCGTCAAGAAGAAGGATGGATCGTTCCGACTTTGTATCGACTATCGTGAGTTGAATAAGGTCACGATCAAGAATAAGTATCCATTACCGAGGATTGATTATCTGTTGGATCAATTGCAGAGAGCAAAGGTCTTTTCCAAAATCGATCTGAGGTCTGGTTACCATCAGCTCAGGATTCGTGAGGAGGATATTCTGAGGACTGCATTCCAGACGAGATATGGTCTCTACGAGTTCGTAGTCATGCCATTTGGACTTACCAATGCTCCGACAATCTTCATGGATCTGATGCATCGATGTTTCCACCAATACTTGGATAAGTTTGTAGTGGTCTTCATCGACGATATTTTGATTTATTACCCGAGTGAGGAGGCTCACGAGGAACATCTTCGGATTACTTTGTCAATTCTTAGACAAAATCAGTTATATACAAAGCTGTCTAAGTGTGATTTTTGGATCAAGAAAGTGGCTTTCTTAGGCCATGTGATTAATGAGAATGGGGTTATGGTCGATTCCCAGAAGATTGAAGCAGTAGCCAATTGGAAGCGGCCTCGGAATGTGAAGGAGGTACGCAGTTTTCTAGGACTCGCTGGTTATTATAGACGGTTCGTAGAGGGATTCTCTAAGATCGCTCTACCCATGACCGGTCTGCTCCGCAAAGTCCATAAGAAATTTGTCTGGGATGACAAGTGCGAGGCCAGTTTTCAGAAGTTGAAGCAATGTCTGACCTCCGCACCAGTGTTAGCGCTATCGGAAGGGAATGATGGTTATGTGGTCTATAGTGATGCTTCGAAGAGTGGTTTGGGATGTGTGCTGATACAGAAAGGCAAGGTTATTGCATACGTATCCCGACAGTTGAAGACTTATGAGGCAAACTATCTGACGCAGGATCTGGAACTAGCAGCTGTAGTGTTTGAGCTAAAGATTTGGAGACACTATCTCTATGGTGTGAGATGTCAAGTCTTCACCGATCACAAGAGTCTCAAATATATATTCACTCAGAAGGAGCTAAATATGAGACAACGTCGCTGGTTAGAGCTACTCAAAGACTACAACCTCGAATTATTGTATCATCCGGGCAAGGCTAATGTAGTAGCCGATGCATTGAGCCGGACGACACCGCACGAGACTGTAGTGGCTTTACTTACTGCTTAGGCTAAGCTGAACCAAGGGTTATGTAAGATTGAAGTCTTGTACGATCAACGTAGAGGATATCTGAGTATGTTAGAGATTCAGGCCACGCTACTTGATCAAATCAGAGAGAAACATGTTGATGATGTGGTCTTGGTGAAGCTAAGCAGTGAAGTGATGGACGAGAAAGCTCCCGGTTTCATGATTCAGGAAGATGGATCACTCTGGTTTCAAGACCGGATTTGTGTGCCTGACGTTGATGGTCTTCTCCAGTTGGTGATGAAGGAGGCCCATTCGTCAGCTTATTATGTATGTACAAGGACCTCAGGAAGAAGTTCTGGTGGCCCAACATGAAGTGGGATGTAGCAGGGTTTGTGGCAAAATGTTTGACTTGTCAGAAGGTCAAGATAGAACATCGCAGACCAGGTGGTGAATTGCTACCTCTCCCAATACCAGAATGGAAATGGGAAGATATTGCTATGGATTTTGTCACGGGGCTGCCAAAGACTCAAAGCCAGAAAGATGCTATATGGGTAATCATTGACAGGCTCACGAAGAGTGCTCATTTCGTGGCTATCAAGTCAACATGGGGAACCCAGAAGTTATCTGAAGTGTTTTTACATGAGATTGTCCGTTTGCATGGTACTCCAAAGACCATTGTATCGGATCGTGATGGCCGATTCATGTCAAGATTCTAGAAAGAATTACATAAGGCCATGGGAACCGAGTTGAGGTTCAGCACTGCGTTTCATCCTCAGACAGATGGACAGTCTGAGAGGACCATCCAGACCTTGGAAGATATGCTAAGAGCTTGTACACTCGATCGTCCGACTAGCTGGGAGAACAGCCTGAGTCTGATTGAATTCACATACAATAATAGTTGGCATACTACCATTAAGATGGCTCCATTCAAAGGTGTAGATCTCCGATTTGTTGGGATGAGAATGCCGACAAGATTCTGCTCGGACCGGAATTAGTCGAAAGGACCGCCTCGGACATTGCTTTGATAAGACAGAGGATGCTGACCGCTCAGAGTCGACAAAAGTCTTATATAGACTTGAAGCGTAGGAATGTTGAGTTTGAAGTTGGTGACAAAGTGTTTGTCAGAGTGTCACCATCAAAAGGTGTGTTCAGATTTGGTAACCGTGGGAAGCTTAACCCTCGCTACGTGGGACCGTTTGAGATCCTTGATAGAGTGGGGTATCTAGCGTATCGTTTGGCATTACCGCCATCGGCACATCCAGTGCATAATGTGTTCCACGTATCTTTGTTGAGGAAGTACGTGCCAGATGAGTCTCATGTGCTGAGTTATGACGACATCGAGATTCAGATAAATGGTACCTACAAAGAGATATCGGTGTGTATTCTCGAACGTCGTGAGAAGCAGTTACGGAACAAGGTGGTACCATTGATATGGATTTTGTGGTCCAAGTCAGGAACTGAAGAAGTTACTTGGGGAACCTGGGAAACGGAGGCGGATATGCTTAGACATTTTCCCGAGCTATTTCGGCCTAGTTTCGGGGTCGAAACCTTTTTAAGGGGGTAGTGTTGTAACGCCTCGCTTTTCTTTAGTTTATTCGGCCAAGTTTCGGGGGTCGAAACTTTTTGTAAGGGGGAGGTGATGTAATACCCCTCATTTTAGTAAAGAGTACTTTGGTAAGATTTCCAAACACTCGTATTGTAGTCAAATTATTTTCAGAAGAGTTCGGACATTCTGATAAATACTTGATCTTTGTAATAATTCTCTGAGTAGAATAAAATACATTCGACGTATTTTTGGGGGTTTAGAATATTTGTTAGGGTACAAATATATTTAACCCGAGGTTAAAACCCATATCCAAGATTCTTCCCAGTCAAAAATGGGCAAAAGGCACAAAATTGGCCTTGACCGCACCCGCGGCCATACCCACCGCACCCCACGGTCAAGAACTGGTCGCCACCACACCCCGCGGTGACACCCACCGCACCCGCGCCGTGATGATCGCTTCTCTGCTCCGCCGAACTCGTCTGAGCTGCTTGCCGATCTTGTCCCCGGTGAGGCGGTGAGACGGTGGGAGAGGGGGCCAGCTGGACTCCTTCTGGCTCCTTGATGGCCTATAAAAGGAGGGGGCCAAGAGGAGGAGGCCATTCCTCTCTCTCTCTCCCTCAAATCTCTCTTTCTTTCACTACCATTGTCGCCGGAGTTCTTCAAGGTCGTCGCCGGAGTTGCCATAGGAGGAGGAGGTGCCCTGAAGGTGGTGGTTAGTAACACAAGGAGTTTGGAAGTCGAAACCAACCCAAGTCGAGCCCCATCGTCTTCCCCGGTGAGTTTTCGCTGTCGGCGTCTCGCCTCTGTATCCTCGCCGCACCCGCGGTCTAGGCCACCGCACCCGCGCTGGGCCTGGGCGAGTGTGATGGTGGCTTGGGCGTTGTGATCTTGTTTGGGACATTTGTTCCTTCAATTTCATTCGTTTTTCTTTAGATTCATACTATTTATTGTCGAATCTAACTTAGGGTTTCGTTATGGGTCGTTCCATAGGAAACCATAATCCAGGTTCTTCCTCGTTTCGGACCCGGAAATCCGTCATCTCGAGCTTCGTTGAGCTTCGTCTAAATCTAAGGCAAGTGGCGGTTCGCTCTTGCTTATCATTCCATATTTATATTGATTATCAATTGTTTAATTGTTAATTAATTTGGGATGAATTGTTGTTTTCGTCTGGGAACAGTTTTGATAACTGTATGTGATTTTAAAAGAGATATTATAATAGGTTGTATATTGCTAGAACAATGCTATTATAGATATATATATATATGAATAAATACGGATATTACGATAGGTTGTATATTGCTAGAACAACGCTATTTTATATGTGTTTGGCCCAGGTGTCTTTGATGTGAATTATTATTGTGTTGAACTGTTTAGTTAGCACGAGTATTCGTAGGAACACTATGTACCTTGCGAGGTTTAGTGGTTTCTTTATAACTAGGTGCTAGGAGGATTATTCCTCTAGTACTTTTCCGGTCATGACCATACCCTTACTCAGGGTACGTGCACACAGCTGATGCAGCCATTTGGGATTTATTCCCCGTGATATCTCTTGTGAGGAGATCTGATATCTCTTGTAAGGAGATCTTAAAAGCTTGTAACGTGAATGTTCGTTTTGGAATCAAACAAGATAAGTGCCGTTGTGCACATAATTAATATACCCTTCGGCGAGTAGTACAGCTAGGAAAATAGTGCAGCTAGGAAAGCTCGTTTAGACTTTGGTCAAAGTAAAGTTCTCTTTCCAATCTGAATTCGCATTGTGCGGTGAGGTTGGTCGTGAACCGAAACACCTAAGTCAGTTTTAAAACGCTTGTGTGAAATTAATGTTCCCAAGTACTTGTCATACTTTCCGATAAGACTCAATTCGTTGGAGTCTTCTCTTCATATGTTTCCTTAAGACTCAATCTTTCAGAGTCTTTTCTCTTGATCATACATTTTCGTATATTTCAGTAGGAGTATGGTGGTTGACTATCGTCATCGACTTTTATTCGAGAAGCGATGAGTCTAACCTAATACGACTACTTAGAACCTTTCTGTTTTAGCCTTGCATAGTCTTTCATTAGACTAACCAATCGGTTATATTCCCTTGCATGGTTGGCTGGTGTCATCCGTCTCATACGGCACATCAGATAAACTGCTGTTCCGATGAAGGCTAGAAACGACAATGAGGGCAGTTGGAATTTTGAAGAGTTTTACGAGGTTGAGATTCCTTGGCGTGTGATCGCTAGATCAAGACCCTTGTGTTATTTTATTTTAACGACTTCCGCTGTGTTAAACATTATTTATAGCAAGACTACTTTGTATTTCAGTTGTATTTCGGATTATGGATGTAATGCTGACACAATGATTTTAATCGAAAGTTATGATATTTTGTATTATAACTGTTGTTTGATGAACTATATCAACGGGTTAAGCCTGAGTGGCTTCGGATGTGGAATCCGAGGTCACTGGCGGTAATACATTTCAAGGATATATATTTGGGGGTGTTACAGAAGGCGCCGTGAACGTTTTCCTCTACTTCCAGAGCCGGAGGGCGGCAGTCCGACCAGCAAGGATGCCAAGTTTCGCCGCGCCAGGGAGTCCGTCGTCGACGAGCGCCGTCCGCATCACCAAAGGGGGAATGCAGTCCAACGATACTTCCGTCCGAGGCATCCTAAATCTACCATGGTCATTGATACACACGATTATGTTGTGTGTATTGACGGAGTTTTGGCATGATTTTAGTGGTGTTTTAGGATGCTTTGGAGGTGATTTGGAGACTTGGAGAGGAGGTGCGGAAGTTGCATTTTTGGAGCCTTAGGAGCTGAGGAACGAAGGATGAAGAAACAGAGTCACGGCGACAGCCGCGGAATTACGGCGACCACCGTTAATTCCCTCTGAGAGACGAAGGCTACGACCTGGAAACGGCGACCGCCGTTTAATTGCGGCGCCCGCCGCATTTACGGCGATCGTCGTGGGAGAAGCAGCGGCCGCCGCCGCTGAAGGAAGCATCGCCGAGCCGATTTCCTTTTCGGATCTATTTTATATTACTTTATTACATTTTTATTATTTCTTTTTAGGATAATTTCAGATTATTTTTCCTTTGGTATTTAAGGGTTGAGAAAACTTGTTTCTTCTAGCTCGGAACCCTAATTTCTTATTCTACGTATTCTCTTGCTATGAAGAACTAAGCCTCTCTTGCTTAGTCAGACATTGAAGCTTTTCGTGTGATTCAGTTGTGAGATTCTTATCCCTAATCTATTGCATGGTTTATCTCTTCTCTTGTTTGATTTCTTAAGATTGATATTGATAATTTCTAGTCTGATCAACTAGGGTTTGTCGTTATTTATCTATTGCTAGGTTTAGATTGTTACTGGTTGAGCATATCTATTCCATAGTAGCAACTGTATCGTGTTAGTAACTGGTTGTGCTAATCTTATGCAGAAGAGAATTGATTTACATTCTAGGGTAAAAACTGGTTGTTTTATTCTAGGATTGTATCCAACTATATTCCTATCCGTAAGGCTGCTGTTAAACTGAATCTTGATAGTTTCAGGGTTGTTTAATTAGTTAGTTCTAATAGTATCTGGTTGTGCTATTAGTTACATCTGAAAAGGAATTGGAATTACCATTGCATGCGATTTTGAGTAGTATCTATGATCAACTTGTCATTCGAATAGTGGATATTGTTTGACTGAGTGTTTTTCCAATAACTGATTTCATCACCTTTAATTTCTTATTTACCATTTGCATGCTTGGCTACTAAAACAAACCAACAAAACCTCCCTTTGGTTGCTTTAAATTGACATACATATTGCATACTGTGATAGACTTTGTCTCCCTGCGGATTCGACCCTTACTTACCTAGGACTACGTTTTAGGGTTTGTTTGGATACTTTGCATAGTAGGAATTAGAACGGCAAATTCCTGTTATCAAATTGGCGTCGTTGCCGGGGAGGCAATTTCTATTTTTGTGTGATTTGTGTGCCAATTTTGTTGTGAACCTATCTTATGGTTCACACCCGTGTTACTAATAATCTACCTCTTGAATTTGATCCAGAGATCGAAAGAACGTTTCATCAAGCTTACAGGGCTGCGCGTGCACTACTTCAGGAAACTGATACGATGGTTGATCGTGTTACTCTGGAATCTTTGACAGCTCCTAACTTGGAGCAACCAACTCGTGATGTGTAATTCCCCGCCCTTGGTGATGGGGTTAAATTTGAGCTCAAGACAGGAGTAGTTCATTTACTCCCGAAATTCAGTGGAAACCCCCTTGAGGATCTTATTCAACACTTGGATGAATTCCTTGAGGTCTGCACCAGCATGAGACCGTCTGATATTACTGAAGATCAGATGAGGTTTAGAGTCTTTTCCTTTTCTCTGAAGGACTCATCTAAAGACTGGTATCACTCTTTACCACTAGGGAGCATCACTACTTGGGTGAATTTGAAGAAGGTGTTTCTTGACAAATACTTCCGAGCGATCAAGTCCAATCAGCTTAAGAAGAAGATTTGCAACATAGAGCAACTTTCTAATGAGTCCCTCTATGACTATTATGAGCGCTTCAAGAAGCTAGTGAAGAGCTGCCCCTACCATGGTTATGCCAATCATGATCTGATTTTGTATCTGCATGGAGGACTCCGTGAAGATGACCGTCGGATGGTAAACTCTTCATGTGGTGGAAATATTCTGAAGAAGACTTATGAAGAGGCCCTGGAGATATTTGCTACACTGGCTGATGACTCTAGACAATATAGTGGGAGAGGCTCCCAAAGCCTGGTAGTTGCAAGCTCTCAAGCCAAGATTGATCAAGCAGATTTTGATGTGCTACGAGAGGAGGTGAGGCGTCTGAAGCTGAAAGGTACGCCTCAGCAGGCTAAGCCCTATGAGATTTGTCATGACGACTTGCATCCTACTGACTCGTGTCCTACGTTGCAAGAGGAAGCGAATGCAGTCGGAGGATATCAACAGAGGCACAGGCATGATCCCTACTCTAGTACATACAATCCTGGCTGGAGGGATCATCCTAACTTCAGATGGAGAGACCCAGAGCAAAACCAACAGCAGGGTAACCCTCCACAACCCATGCCACCCTATGTGCCAAGACCTCAACGGCAGAGCTCGAACCCTTCGCAGTATGTGGATGATATGATGAAAATGCTGATGCAAAGCAACATGAGTCTTAATGAGAATGTTGCTAAGCTGACCAAGAGCCACATGCAGTTCCAGGAAAGTACGCAAGCTAGCATTCAGAGTACGCAAGCAAGCATTCAGAACCTGGAAAGACAAAATGGTCAAATCTCTCAAGTGGTGAATAAACTGGACGCCAAGGACTCTGGTAAACTCACATCTCAAACTGAGGTGAACCCGAACATTCAAAATGTCAGTGCTGTGACTTTGAGAAGTGGGAAGAAGCTTGAGGAAGATAAGTCTGAGGGCAATGAGGAAGAAAGTGCAGATTTGGAGCAGAACGGCGACCGCCGCGAGACACACGGCGACCGCCGTAAAATGGAAGTTGCTCTCGACCTGGAGGAAAAAAATCACGGCGACCGCCACAACAATTACGGCGACCGCCGTGACGGTGAACATTCTCTCGGAAATCCGGAAGACATTCACGGCGATCGCCGCGAAACTTACGGAGACCGCCGCGAATCTGATATAGCTCTCGACCTGTCTGAGGAAAATCACGGCGACCGCCGTACTAATTGCGGCGCTTGCCGCCCCTCTGTCGTCGAAGCTAATGCTGAGAAAGAGTCTGGAACTCCGATTTTTCCTGAGTGGAAGCATGTTGCACCATTCCCATCTGCTCTGAAGCGTACCAAGCCTCTTGCGCAGGACAAGGACATGTTTGAGATGTTCAGAAACGTAGAGGTCAACATTCCTCTCCTCAATTTGATCAAATCTATCCCTTGTTATGCGAAGTTCTTGAAGCAGATGTGCACAACAAAGAGGAACCAAGACAGAAATAGCAAGAAGAAGGTGAAGGTAAGCGAGCATGTCTCTGCTGTGTTTCAGAAGCGCTTACCCAAGAAGTGTGGTGACCCAGGTATGTTCACTATCCCTATCACTATTGGAGGCACCAAGTTCAATAAGGCTATGCTAGATTTAGGTGCTTCCATCAATGTTTTACCTTCATCTCTCTGTGAATCCTTGCGATTAGGACCTTTGCATGCAACCAATATTTCCATTCAGTTAGCTGATAGATCTAGCGTGCGTCCTATAGGGATTGTAGAGGATGTCTTGGTTATGGTTGGTGATCTTACGTTTCCTGCTGATTTGTATGTGCTAAACATGAAACATGACAAGCATGCAGCCCCTATTCTGTTAGGGAGACCCTTCCTCAAAACCGCTAATACTAAGATCAATGTGAGAACAGGTTCTCTAACTATGGAATTTGATGGCCAGACTATTAATTATAACATATATGAAGCCATGAAATATCCTGCTGATGATCACTCTTTGTGTGCTATTGATGTACTTGAACCTGTGGTGCAAGATGTTTTTGATGATAACCAATTAGATGATATGCAATCCATTATTGTTGATTCTAGTTTGGATTTTACTCTATCTGCTGACGTACAAGAAGTTGTCAATGAGTTGGATGCTTACTATAAGCTTCCTTCTGAGCTACCGGGTAAATCACCTTTACCACTAACCCTGCCTAGCGAGAAGCTTTTGCCCTCTATTGTGCAGGCACCAGTGGTTGAGTTGAAACAACTTCCTGACCACCTCAAGTATGTGTTCCTGGGAGACAAAGAAACTTTGCCAGTGATCATCTCCAACAAGCTCACCAAGGAACAAGAAGACAAGTTGGTGGTGGTTCTCAAGGAGTATAAGACGGCAATTGGTTGGACCATTGCTGACATAAAGGGAATCAGCCCCACCACATGCATGCACCGTATTCTATTGGAAGGCGAGGAGAAGCCTTCGCGACAACCCCAGAGGCGCCTGAATCCACCTATGATGGATGTTGTCAAGAAGGAAGTTCTGAAGCTTCTGCAGGTAGGTATGATTTTTCCTATTTCTGACAGCAAGTGGGCTAGTCCTATGCAGATTGTCCCAAAGAAAGGAGGGGTCATAGTTGTGGAGAACCAACATGGAGAACTCGTCCCCATGAGATTACAGACAGGCTACAGAGTGTACATTGATTACCGCAAACTGAACGCGGTGACCAGGAAGGACCACTTCCCTCTTCCATTCATTGACCAGATGCTCGAGAGACTGTTAGGACGTGCTTTCTACTGCTTCTTGGATGGTTACTCAGGGTACTTCCAGATAGCCATTGCACCAGACGACCAAGCAAAGACGACATTCACTTGTCCGTTTGGCACGTTTGCTTATCACAAGATGCCATTTGGGTTGTGCAATGCTCCAGGAACCTTTCAGCGGTGTATGGTGAGCATCTTCTATGAGTACATTGAGAACTTCATAGAGGTATTCATGGATGATTTTACTGTATATGGTGACAATTTTGATGCATGCTTGAACCATCTATCACTTGTGCTTGCAAGGTGTGTTGACACCAATTTAGTGCTGAATTCTGAGAAGTGTCACTTTATGGTTGAGCATGGCATTGTCTTGGGTCATATTGTGTCGTCTAGGGGTATTGAGGTCGACAAGGCAAAGATTGAAGTAATTCAGTCTTTGTCCTATCCTACTAATGTGCGCGAAGTTCGTTCCTTTTTTGGCCATGTAGGTTTCTATCGCAGGTTCATTAAAGACTTATCCAAGATCTCTTCACCCCTGTGTGACCTGTTGAAGAAGGAGATGGGATTTGAGTTTACAGCTGAGTGTCGGGCAGCCTTTGATGAACTGAAGGCTCGCTTGACAAGTGCCCCAATTATTCAGGCTCCTGATTGGTCTAAGCCCTTTGAGATCATGTGCGATGCCAGTGACTATGCTGTGGGGGCCGTGCTAGGCCAAAAGGATGGTAGAGCTCCCTATGTGATCCAGTATGCTTCTATGACGCTGAATGGTGTGCAGAGGAATTACTCCACCACAGAAAAGGAGATGCTTGTTGTGGTGTTTGCTCTTGATAAGTTCAGGCAGTACCTGCTTGGTACAAAGGTCTTTGTCTACTCCGACCATGCTGCTCTGCGCTATCTCATGACGAAGAAGGAAGCCAAGCCATGGCTGATCCGGTGGATCTTATTACTCAGCGAGTTTGATGTGGAGATCAAGGACAAGAAGGGTGCTGAGAATCTTGTTGCTGACCATCTCAGCCGAATTGTCCAGGAAGATAGCACCCCACAGCCTCAGATCCAGACGAGATTCCCTGATGAGTCTCTATTCAGGCTGACTACCGTAGAGCCTTGGTATGCTGATTTGGTGAATTTCCTCACCACAGGTGAATTCCCTCCGCCCTTCAACAAGGCTCAGAGGGACAGGTTGCGCAGTTCAGCCAGATTCTTTGTCTGGGACGACCCCTACCTATGGAAACATTGTTCTGACCAGGTAATTCGTAGGTGTATCCCGGAGAACGAGGTAAATTCTCTCCTTGCCTTTTGTCATTCAGCAGCATGTGGTGGGCATTTTGGGGTACAAAGAACCGCAAGGAAGGTACTTGACGCAGGATTTTGGTGGCCTTCCATCTTCAAGGATGCGCACAACCACTGTAAATCCTGTGACAAGTGTCAACGGGTTGGAAATATATCTCATAGGGATGAGATGCCACAAACAGGGTTGATTTTCTGTGAAATCTTCGATGTTTGGGGTATTGACTTCATGGGACCGTTTCCTACCTCTTGTGGTAACATATATATTTTGCTTGCGGTGGACTACGTTTCCAAGTGGGTGGAAGCAAAGGCCACCAGGACTGATGATGCTAAAGTTGTTGCAGATTTCTTAAAGTCCAACATATTTACCAGGTTTGGAGTGCCAAAAGCTCTCATCAGTGATAGAGGAACTCACTTCTGCAACAGGACAATCATTTCGCTATTAAAGAAATATCATGTCACGCAGAGATTTTCTACCGCCTATCACCCTCAAACGAATGGGCAAGCAGAAGTGTCCAACCGGGAGATAAAGTCCATCTTGGAGAAGACGGTGTCTCCCAACAGAAAAGACTTGAGTTTGAGGCTTGATGATGCACTGTGGGCATACAGGACAGCTTACAAGACACCGATTGGTATGTCTCCCTTTCGGTTGGTGTTTGGTAAGGCTTGTCACCTTCCAGTAGAGCTAGAACACAAGGCATATTGGGCTGTCAAGAATTGTAGCATAAAATTGGATGATGTTGGAGAGCTTCGTACGTTACAATTGCAAGAGCTAGAGGAAGCTAGGATCGAGGCTTATGACAATGCCACTCACTACAAGGAAAGGACTAAGGCCTGGTATGACAAGAACTTAGTGAGGAAGGACTTCAAAGTTGGAGACAAAGTCCTCTTATTTCAGTCACGCCTTAGACTTTTCCCAGGCAAGTTGAGATCGCGCTGGGCAGGACCATATTATGTGGCCAAAGTCTTCCCACATGGTGCCATAGAGCTGTTTGATTCGGCAGCGCAGACTTTGTTCAAGGTGAATGGGCAAAGAGTGAAGAAATACCATGAAGGTTTTACCAAGGACACCATTGAAGAGGCGTTCCTGCAGGAACCCGAAGCTGAAACGTGATTGAGCCAGAATGAGGTCGAGCCACGACGTTAACTACGGCGCTTCTCGGGAGGCAACCCGGTGATTAGGTAGTTTCTTTCCCTTTCCCTTAATCACTTTTAGTTGTTTTCCTTTTTTGTTTTTGCATTTTGTGTCGAACTCACCTGCAGGGACGTGAGAAAAACGAAGAAGGTGTTTACGGCGACCGCCGCTTCATTACGGCGATCGTCGTTAATTGCTCAACCAAGGGAGCTGCCTACGACATGAGAACGGCGACCGCCGCAATTACGGCGACCGCCGCCCTCTCCACGGTGCCCGCCGTTTTCTCCTTCCTCACTCACGTTGTTTGCAGGAAAATGACAGCGACCGCCGTTTTAATACAGCGATCGCCGCCGGTTCAGGTTCGACTACTATCCCTTGTTTTTAAAAAAAAATTGAAAGAAAAAAAAATGGGCCCCGAAAAAACCCTAAACGGAGCGCAAAAGACAAAAATAAAACCCCCGAAAAGACCTTAAATGGGGAGAAAAAGTCAAAAAATCAGATAAAAATGGACCCTGAAAAAACCTTAAACGAGGTGCAAAAGGCATAAAAAGAAACCCGTTAAAACCAAACGGGGTAAAAGCCAAAAAAAAAAAAAAAAAAACCCAACCCCCCTGATCTGTAAAATAACCCAACCCCACTCCCTACCTATCATTCTACCCCTACCCACTCTCTCTCCCCCTTACCGAACCTCTCAAACCCTAGCCCCCCCAAATTCCAGCGACCGCCGCACCAGGAGCCCCCCCGCCGCCAGCCCGCTGCAAGCCACAACCCACCCGACGACCGCCGCTGCCCAGATCTGACGTGGCTGCAGAATTTTGCTCACGGCGACCGTCGTATTCAACGCCGCGACCGCCGCTCCTAGCAGCGACCGCCGTATTCCGCGCGGCGACCGCCGTTTCCTCGCGTTCTGGTGATTTCTATGCCCTGCTTCTGATTTTGATTGTGTTGCTGTCTATATCTGTGATGTCTGGACTGTTAAAACGCACATTCTCATCTCGTAAGAAATCATCGGGGGTTGAGGAGTCCCGTCGGAAGTTTATACTGGATAAGGAGTTCCAGTCTACATTATTCTTCGACCCAGAGACCATGCGGGAATTGAAGATTTATGAATGCACGCAGCAGCTCTTTGTTAAAGGCGGGTTGGGTGGTTTCTACCACTTAGCGGCACCCATCTTCCCTGTCTGGACTGTGGAATTCCTGGCTAGTTTTGAGAATCATTGTGATACGGAAAGTATTACATTCAGTCTAGATGGCAGCAGGCATTCGATGTCCTATGCGGACCTTGTCACAGCGCTTGGGATTACCAGGCCACCATCTTCTGAGAGGGCGTGGGCGGACGCCAACGAGTTCTTTACATTCTGGTATCACTCTACAGGGACTCGTGTATATGATCCGCAGGGAGGAGAATACAATTACAAGTGGTCGCATCCGGGCCTATGCCTAGCACATAAGGTGGTACGGATGGCCTTCCATGGCCAGTCCGAGTTAAACAAGGTCCCATACGACGACTTGTACACGGTGTGGAGTATGACCCCTGAGTGCCCTTTGGTGTGGAGTTGGCGCTCCCACTTTATTGCTTCCTGTAGGAAATTTTAGGAGAACAAGAAGCACAAGATTGTCATTAGGGGACTGATTACTCTGATCGGCCGTCACCTGGGCCTCGAGCAGCCCGACCCTGCCTAGCAACTCTCTGCTGCCTTTAGATATGATTGGAGGCAGCTCAAGATGTCCACTGTTGTGTCTGGGACCGGGTCGAACCCGAAGTTCTGGCTGTATGGCTCGCGGGGCTATTACCGGATCCCCATCCCTTTCCCCTTTGAGGTGACCTGTGGCCCACGCTATAGGGATTTTGATGTGTGCCGACACCGTGTGGGAGCTGGTGGTGGTTCAGCTGCAGGCCATTCAGCCGCTGGTACTTCTGCTGTCCATGTGGCACAGCCTGATGACAGTGATGATGACAGTGATGATGAGGATGATGATGAGGATACCGCTATGCCTGAGGTGCAGGTTGCCGCCGCTGCTGGGCCGTCTCATGATTACCAGAGACAAACGTGGGAGATGGTCCAGGGCATTCACCAGGAGTTCATTGACTTCCACCAGGAGTCAAGGGATCATTACGCGACGCAGGCCCAAGACATCCATGCACTGGAGGAGCAGTTGAGGCAGTGGAACCTTTTCATGGGTTCCAAGTATCCAGACTTTCCACCGTCGCAGCAGTAGTGGTACATTCTTTCCTTCCCCTCTTTTATTATGTCTGATTTCATTGAGGAAAATGCTTATTTTAAGTGTGGGGGAAGTCCAGGTAAAAAGCAGGTAATCCGACAGGCATTAGGCCTGGGCAAAAGTGGATTCAGAGTGATGTGAGGCGGTGAGTCCATCTATGATAAAATGAAATGAGTGGCTAGGATGAAAACCCGAAAGGGCTCCTAAGCAAAATGAGTGAAAAGAAGAGGAGTGTTTTCTAGGATCTCATTTTACCGGCGGGGCGACATAAGAAGAGAAGACAAAGAAGGATTGTCGGGTAGGTCACTTTGG
The DNA here is from genome assembly GCA_027886185.1 of Rheum nobile. NCBI lineage: Eukaryota > Viridiplantae > Streptophyta > Magnoliopsida > Caryophyllales > Polygonaceae > Rheum > Rheum nobile. The sequence goes on along the minus strand of WOAB01000717.1, from coordinate 1,131,162 downwards.
GAGACATAAGGAGTCATAGATGGAGGTTAGGACTAGTGGCTACGTACATTTTTTGGATGACCGGGATAAGCTTGGGGGAAGTATTCTGCTTGCCCTTAAGCTTGGATGTGTGTCGTGTTTGCTGCTGAGGAGTATATTGTTATTGTTGTGTGCTTGTGTTGATGTTGTGCTGATTACGATGTTGGAGTTGAGGGTGTAATTGTGTTGTGGTCGGTTGGTTGAGGGATGTTGAGATTTCATGTAGATGCTTTTACTCTTAGTTGCAAGCCTCTTTACATGTTGATGATCTAGGTGCTTCATTGGTAATGGGTGGTAGTTCTCTATCCACTCGAGACGAGTAGAGATTCAATTGTGGGGGAGTTTGATACACACGATTATGTTGTGTGTATTGACGGAGTTTTGGCATGATTTTAGTGGTGTTTTAGGATGCTTTGGAGGTGATTTGGAGACTTGGCGAGGAGGTGCGGAAGTTGCGTTTTTGGAGCCTTAGGAGCTGAGGAACGAAGGATGAAGAAACAGAGTTGTGGCGACCGCCGTGGAATTACGGCGACCGCCGTTAATTCCCTCTGAGAGACGAAGGCTACGACCTGGAAACGGCGACCGCCGTTTAATTGCGGCGCCCGCTGCATTTACGGCGATCGCCGTGGGAGAAGCAGCGGCCGCCGCCGCTGACTGAAGCATCGTCGAGCCGATTTCCTTTTCGGATCTATTTTATATTACTTTATTACATTTTTATTATTTCTTTTTAGGATAATTTCATATTATTTTTCCTTTGGTATTTAAGGGTTGAGAAAACTTGTTTCTTCTAGCTCGGAACCCTAATTTCTTATTCTACGTATTCTCTTGCTATGAAGAACTAAGCCTCTCTTGCTTAGTCAGACATTGAAGCTTTTCGTGTGATTCAGTTGTGAGATTCTTATTCCTAATCTATTGCATGGTTTATCTCTTCTCTTGTTTGATTTCTTAAGATTGATATTGATAATTTCTAGTCTGATCAACTAGGGTTTGTCGTTATTTATCTATTGCTAGTTTTAGATTGTTATTGGTTGAGCATATCTATTCCATAGTAGCAACTGCATCGTGTTAGTAACTGGTTGTGCTAATCTTATGCAGAAGAGAATTGATTTACATTCTAGGGTAAAAACTGGTTGTTTTATTCTAGGGTTGTATCCAACTATATTCCTATCCGTAAGGCTGCTGTTAAACTGAATCTTGATAGTTTCAGGGTTGTTTAATTGGTTAGTTCTAATAGTATCTGGTTGTGCTATTAGTTACATCTGAAAAGGAATTGGAATTACCATTGCATGCGATTTTGAGTAGTATCTATGATCAACTTGTCATTCGAATAGTGGATATTGTTTGACTGAGTGTTTTCCCAATAACTGATTTCATCACCTTTAATTGCTTATTTACCATTTGCATGCTTGGCTACTAAAACAAACCAACAAAACCCCCTTTGGTTGCTTTAAATTGACATACATATTGCATACTGCGATAGACTTTGTCTCCCTGTGGATTCGACCCTTACTTACCTAGGACTACGTTTTAGGGTTTGTTTGGATACTTTGCATAGTAGGAATTAGAATGGCAAATTCCTGTTATCAGTCATCATCGTCGTTGACCAAGGCTTGACAATTGACACATCGACGCCGGTAAGACCTGCGGGCACGGGCAATCCTTCATTGAGGAAGATGAAGATGTGGGCCCCATATGGCCAAAATTCCCAAACGTTGTCAGATTCTGTGTATGGCCGTGGGATTGCAATTTGATAGTATTTTGGGCCACTACGTTGGTGGGCCACCATATCAACAGGCCCAAATTCCCCTTACTGGGCCCAGCCCAATTTGATCAACATTTGATGTTGTCGATGGCAAGTTAGCCGAGCAAACCAATTCAACACAAAAGGTGCATTTCGCTACTTCTTGTTGCTCCATTTAAATTCAACCATTTAATTTTTGCATAAAATATTTCTATAATTTGTTATAATTATTCTGTAATTGCCTCACATCTATGCCATGTCGATACGAACTCGGAGCAAATCGCTAATGAAAGCGGACATGAGTTCCAAGCGATAGCCATCAAAAGACGAAGATCATGGTGTTGAGACTAAAGTCCAGAGCATGAGCTGCCATCTTATTAGCCTATGGGCTGTAGAGACATCGACCACAACCTGCTTGGAAATCATGATAGCACGAGACGCCTCGTTCATCCTATCAGCCTAGGGGCAACGGAGCATGCTGGTTGGAGTGCATGGATGACAAGCTTGAACTAGAAGGCAGAGCATGAGAGCATACAAGCTGGAGTGCATGGATGACAAGCTTAGACTGGAACGAAAGAGACCCTACCACGTAATGGCGGGCAGGGGCATTAGAGCGAGAAGCTACAGGATATGAATGACAAGGTGACCCTTCACAACACAGTGTAAGTCCGGCACGAGAGCCGAATTCGAGCTACTCATAGTCAGGCATGTATTTTCGTGGTAACGAGCCACACGGGCGCCGAATCCGAGCGACCCACGCTAGGCAAGAGCCAGCAGTGTAAGTCCGGCATGAGAGCCGATTTCGAGCTACTCGTAGTCACGCATGTATTTTCGTGGTAACGAGCCACACGAGCGCCGAATCCGAGCGACCCACGCTAGGCAAGAGCCAGCAGTGTAAGTCCGACACGAGAGCCGAATTCGAGCTACTCGTAGTCAGGCATGTATTTTCGTGGTAACTAGCCATACGGGCGCCGAATCCGAGCGACCCATGCTAGGCAAGAGCCAGCAGTGTGATAGCATGCATTTAGGCTAGTTTAGATCATGTTTATTTCTCCTAAATAGGTTTGTTTTGCTTCTTTTTATTTTAGTTTTATTTGGTTTTCATAGAATTCGTAGTGTTCGGAATCTACTCTTGTGTTTTTCTGATTTCAGGATCGTTTGGTGGCGGTTTTGAAGATTACGAGCTATAATGTGAAGATGTTCGAGGGGATGGCTCGAAGGGATGGTGCCATGATAACACCTAATTTATACATATTTTAGGAGTCTAGTTGCATATTAGAATAGTTCATTTGCATGCATATTTTATATCTTTTTATTGTTAATTTTGTATTATTTTGTATTCGGAGTCTACACTCGTACTTTTGTGATTTCAGGTATTTTAGGTACAATTTATAAGGAAGTTTACGAGAGCAATTGTCAAGGCCCAAGATACAAGCCCAAGTGAAAATGGGGCACGTGAATTCCCAGAAGCAAATGCAACATCTTTACTAAATATATATTTGGTGGATATAAATTTAAAAGATAGCAGCATCTTTAACAAGATGGGCCGGCCCACAGCAAATTGGAGCAACTGCACACGAGACCTTGTTGGATTTGGATGGGGACGTACGGCAGCTTGGGGAGGAGTGGATTACGTAGCTTTGAGGGGAGTTTTATGTTTTTCTTTTCTTTTTTTTGGTTAGTTTTTGTTTTGTTTTAGCTTCTGCCGCAGACAGAGGGGTGGAACTTCATGAAGGAATTTTGGCCTTTGGCATGGATTGAAGATTGGTATTATTGTTCTAGCTTTCGTTTGGATTATTTTGACATTGAGATTAAGTTATCTTATCTCTTATTTTTGTTGAATAATTCATGCATATTGATGACTAGTTTAATCTATTGTTTATCTTCGATCGTGCTTGGCTAAATTCCTAGTTCTAGGGTTATGGTGATCCCAACGATGCATATGTATTTAAAATTATTATCTTTGCCTGAATTGAAATAGTATTTGATTCATTCCTAGATGCTTTATGCCTATAGTAGCTTAGGCGAATTGGAACTTATTAGGGTTTGAGACCGAGAGATGAAAACACTAGTAAGTAATCAGGTAGAGTTTGAGACCGAGAGGTGATAATTTCTACTAGATCCCTAGGAATCGAACCTGAGTGTTATTTGTGCGAGAGCATTTTAATTACTCTTGAGGATACTAAGTCATCATAGATGTTCTAGGTTTGAGTTGATTTAGCGGAGCGCGAGAGCGAATGTTATTTCAGTTTATTTCTAGACTCTAAGTGCGTTAATGGGTTTGAATGAGATTAGCTCTGCGCGAGAGCGATTGTTAGTTTAGTTCAGACACGTCTATTATCGTCTGAGAGGAGTTAGTAGATTACCTTAGATGACTTACCTTCAAATAGTTGGACTAGATTCAGGTAGAGTTTGATTTTATTTACTGAAGCATTGTTGCGGTGATCCTTAACCTTAGACACATTTATCCCATATATTTTATCCCTTTTATTTGCTTCTTAGTTTTAGCTTAATTATAGATTTCTATCATATTCCCTATTTTCTGGCCTAGTACACTGGTAGCATTTCAATTAATATTACATTGGTCTCTGTGGGATCGACACTTGAAAAGCTACAATTGACCCCATACGCTTGTGGGTAGGTTTTAGCCACATCATGCCAAGGTCGAAATACAAGTGACAAGGAGAAGGCTTCACTAGAAGATCAATCGAGGAGAAAACAGACGACAACTCGGTCGAGCTAGTGAAGATGAAGGACAGATCACAACTCGGTCCACTACTTGGCCGAGTTATGGACCGTGTCAGCAAACTCGGTCGAGCTAGTAAAGATGAAGGAAAATAGATCACAACTCGGTCCACAACTCGGCCGAGTTGTGGACCGTGTCAGCGAACTCGGTCGAGCTAGTGAAGATGAAGGAAAATAGATCACAACTCGGTCCACAACTCGGCCGAGTTGTGGACCGTGTCGTCGGCGGCAGGTGGAAACTCGGCCCAGAACTCGATCGAGTTCCGGGCCGAGTCAGGGTCCGTAACGGTTTTTCTTAGAACTGAAATGCCTATAGCTCCCTTTTCTTTCAGATTTTTGATGAAGGTGTTTCCTATGCTATTTTTCCCTGAACGTAGACACTCTCAAAATAACCCTAGTTGTGTTTTGGTTGAGTTTTTCTTGAAGATTGTTGAAGATTGGAGATTGTTCTTGGATTCAAGCAAGTATTTCTCTTCTTTTTATCTATTTGAATGATTTCTCTGATTCATATAATGTTTTTTATTGATTCTCCAAGAATGTTAGGCTAAACCCCTTTTATCTAGGGTTGGGGTGATCCCAATAATGAATTGGTAGACTTGCAAATTGTGTTTGTCTGAATTGGTAGCATGAGTTCTTATTTGATTCAATTCTAGGGTTCATATTGCTATTGGTAATTTATCAATTAGAATTCTATTAGGTTGAGTCTGAAAGGAGAAACCTAATGAATGAATTAGACAAGGTATGAGTCTGAAAGGAGATTACTATCGTTGGAATTACTAAGAATTGAACCTGAATAAACTTGTTTGTTCTTGCGGATTCTAAGTTATCATAGAAACCCTAGGTTAGTCTGGAATTAGCGGAGCACGAAAGTGAATGTTAACCCGGTTTTATCCTAGATTCTAAGTGCTCAAGGGGTCTAAAATTGATTAGCTTTGCGCGACAGCGATTGTTAGTTGGAGTTTAGATACATCTACTATTGTCTGAAAGGAGTTAGTAGAGGTATTTGATAACTTACCGTCAAACGAGTTCATGCTATTCTAAGATAAACACACATAAGTTTACCAAGGCATTGTTGTGGGGATCCTTAATCCTAGATATTTTCCATCCTTTGAATTTAATTATATTTGCAATACTTATTTCTTAGTTTAATCAAACAAATATTTCTTACGGCTTAGCTTACCAGTTTAGTTACAAAAGGTACTACATTGTCCTCGTGGGAACGACACTTGAACAGCTACAACTGACCCCATACACTTATGGGTAGGTTTTCACCACATCAAGTTTTTGGCGCCGTTGCCGGGGACTATTATTGGTATCAGTTGTATTCCCTACAACTGGTTCGACTAAGTCTTTTGTGTGTTTTGATCCTTTTCCTTTTGACTTTGGTTTTAGGTTTGTTTTCTCCTGATGCGGAGAGTCCTGAGCGCTAATAATCTCAACGACTTTGATCCCGAACCTGAGCATACTTTTCGTGCTAGAAGAAGATTACTACTCGAAGCCAGAGAACAAGCAATGGGTGACAACGACGGTCTAGTTAACCAAGGAGCCATGACGCTAGGTGATTATGTGATGCCCGGTCACCGAGGTCAAGTTTCTGGTGTGGTTCGACCTCCAGTGCAAGCTCGTAACTTCGAGCTCAAACCGTCTTTGATCAACATGGTTCAACAGAATCAGTTTGGAGGTTTGCCTTCTGAGAACCCGCACCTACATCTGGCCACTTTCACTGACCTGATGGACACTGTGAAGATCCATGATGTGAGACAAGATACGCTCTTCTTGCGAGCATTTTCGTTCTCTCTACGAGATAGGGCCAAGGCTTGGTTCAAGGCCTTACCTTAAGGCTCTATTACCACTTGGGATGAGTTAGCCAAGGCATTTCTCAACAAGTACTTCCCACCTAAGAAGACAGCTGAGATGAGAAATCAAATTCTTTCTTTCAAGATGAAAGATGACGAGTCTCTTTATGAAGGTTGGGAGAGATTTAAAGAGTTATTGATGTTGTGCCCTCATCACGGGCAAGAGAAATGGACCTTGCTACATGTCTTCTACAATGCTGTTGATAGTTCAACTCGACTAATTATTGATGCTTCAGCAGGTGGTAGAATTATGGCAACGGGGGTTAATGAAGCTTGGGATTTGATTGAGAACATTGCTCATCACTCTCATTATTACAGTGATGCTCGCTCAACTTCAAAGAAACCAGCAGGGATGTATGAGGTTCATTCTGAAACGCACCGACAAGCTCAAATGGATGCTTTGTCACAAGAGATCAAGAGGCTGAATTTGTTGGTTCAGAAGTCTCAAGGGCAGGGTGCAGGGTCATCCACTCAGGCTGCATCTGGTGTAGCTTGTCAGTTTTGTGGAGAGGGTGACCATACTATTTCATCATGTCAACTTTTTTCTACTCAAGGTGACACCCAAGGAGAGGCAAACTACATGAACAACTTCAATCGGGGTCCTAGAAATGATCCATATTCCAACACATACAACCCCGGATGGAGGAATCATCCCAATTTCTCATATGGGAATAACCAAGCTGCTCAAACACAACCTCCTGGGCTCCAACAAAGAGTTCATCCACCTCAAAATCAAGAACGTGCCCAACCGTCCGAGGATTCCAAGCTTGACATGATAATGAAAGAGCTTCAGACCATGAGCAAGATATTGAAGAATCATGATAGCTTGCATGCTCAATATGCTTTGAATGCTCCTAGACCCCAAGGTCAGCTTCCAGGTCAAACTGAGGCAAATCTAAAAGGGCAAATCAATGTTGTGTCCTTGAGGAGTGGGAGACAACTTGAAGATCCTAAGGTTGTGGATCTTAAGCAAAAGGGCAAGGCTGTTGAAGATCCCGAAGAAGTAGTGATCCAAGAGAAGGAGTAAGAGGAAGTGCCCAAATATGTGCCACCACCGCCTTTCAAGCCTCCTCTTCCTTTTCCACAAAGGAGGGCTCAAGCTCAGTTGGATCAACAATTTGGTAGATTTGTGGAGGTGTTGAAAAAGCTCTACATCAACATTCCCTTCACCGATGCTCTAAAGCAAATGCCAACATATGTGAAGCTCTTGAAGGAGATCCTCTCCAACAAGAGGAAGCTGGATGAGTACCAATCCGTTTCTTTGAGCCAAGAGTGCAGCGCTCTCATTCAAAATAAATTGCCTCCTAAGCTCAAAGATCCGGGTAGTTTCAGTGTTCCTATGGTGATTGGGAAGTGCACCTACCACGCCTTGTGTGATTTAGGGGCTAGTGTGAGTATTATTCCGCTCTCTATATGCAAGAAGCTTGACTTGGGAGAGCCAAGACTGATAGTTTCAGTGTTCCTATGGTGATTGGGAAGTGCACCTACCACGCCTTGTGTGATTTAGGGGCTAGTGTGAGTATTATTCCGCTCTCTTCATGGCTGATAGATCCACAACGCGTCCGGTAGGTATTTTGGAGGACATTCCCATCCAAATTGGTAAGTTCTACATTCCTGTTGATTTCATTGTCCTAGATATTGAGGCTGATTTTCATGTTCCAATTATATTGGGAAGACCCTTTCTAGCTACTGCAGGTACTCTTATTGATGTAAAGCAGGGTGTTCTTTCCTTTACTATTAGGGATGAGAAAATTGAATTTATTTTTTCTAAAGCTATTAAACAGCCCGCTTTTGAGGATGATGTGTCCAGGTTAGATGTAGTTGATAATGCAACTCAGGAATCCTTGATGGCTGTTATTACTAAGGATCCTTTGGAGTTTTGCTTGACGGAAAGTGTGACTCAAGCTGAAAATCTAGAGCTACTTGCTGATGTGCTCTTTGATTTGGAGTCCACTAAAGAGTTGCCTGAAGCCATGGTTGAGGCCCTTACAAGAGAAGACCTTATTCCTAAGGAGGAGACTAAAGAGGCACCAAAGCTGGAGTTGAAGTCACTTCCATCTAATTTGAGGTATGAGTTCCTTGGACCTAATTCAACCTATCCGGTGATTGTCAATGCTAGTTTAAGTGATTGTGAAATTGAGAAATTGTTGCATGAACTTAGATTGCATAGAAAAGCCATTGGATATTCTATTGATGATTTAAAAGGAATTAGTCCCTCAATGTGCATGCATAGGATTTTAATGGAAGATGATCATAAACCCTCCATTGAGCATCAAAGAAGACTTAATCCTATCATGAAAGAAGTAGTGAAAAAAGAAGTGTTGAAATTGTTAGATGCAAACATTATTTATCCTATTTCTGATAGTGCATGGGTTAGTCCTGTTCATGTTGTGCCTAAGAAAGGGGGAATGACTGTGGTGAAGAATGAAAAGAATGAATTGATTCCTACTAGGACAGTCATAGGTTGGAAGATGTGCATTGACTATAGGAAATTGAACAAAGCCACTAGAAAAGATCATTTTCCACTTCCCTTCATTGATCAAATGCTAGAAAGGTTAGCCAAGCATTCACACTTTTTGTTATTTGGATGGTTATAGTAGATTCTTTCAAATCCCTATTCATCCTGATGACCAGGAGAAGACCACTTTCACATGCCCCTATGGCACATTTGCATATAGGAGAATGCCATTTGGTTTATGTAATGCACCGGGTACCTATGATGGCTATATTTTCTTACTTGATTGAGGATATCATGGATGATTTCTCTGTGTATGGTACTTCTTTTGATGCTTGCTTGTCTAACTTGTCTCGAGTTTTGCAGCGGTGTGAGGAAGTAAACCTTGTATTGAATTGGGAAAAATGTCATTTCATGGTAAGTGAAGGAATTGTGTTAGGACACTTGGTTTCTAACCGTGGAATTGAGGTTGACAGGGCCAAGATTGAGATTATAGAGAAGATGCCACCTCCAACTTTGGTCAAGGGCATAAGAAGCTTTCTTGGACATGCTGGGTTCTATAGAAGGTTCATTAAGGATTTCTCCAAAATCTCCAAACCTCTTACTAACTTGCTCTTGAAGGATGTTTCCTTTGAATTTTCAAAGGAATGTCTGGATGCTTTTTGCAGGTTGAAGGAGGCTTTGATTTCAGCTCCTATCATGCAACCTCCTGATTGGGATCTTCCTTTTGAACTTATGTGTGATGCCAGCGATTATGCTGTAGGGGTTGTTCTAGGCCAAAGGAAGGACAAGAAGCTACATGCTATCTATTATGCTAGTAGAACTCTTGATGAAGCTCAAGTGAATTATGCTACCACTGAGAAAGAACTGCTTGCTATAGTATTTGCTTTTGAGAAGTTCAGGTCCTATTTGGTGGGTGCCAAAGTTATTGTCTATACTGATCATGCTGCTATCAGGTATCTCTTGAGTAAGAAGAAGGCCAAGCCTAGACTGATTCGTTGGATTCTTCTTCTTCAAGAGTTTGACTTAGAGATTAGAGACAAAAAGGGCACATAGAATTTGGTTGCTGATCACCTTTCTAGGTTGACTCAAGAGTAGTTGGAGTGCACTAAAGATGAACCCCCTATTAATGATTCATTTCCTGATGACCATCTTTTCAGGGTCGCTAATGAAGTCTTTGTAATACCCCTTATTTTTAGTAAGGGCATTTTTTTAATTTTCCAAACACTCGTACTGAAGTCGAATTAATTTCAGAGAAGTTCAGACATTCTGTTAAATGCTTGATCTCTGTAATAATTCCCTGAGTGGAATAAAATACATTCGATGTATTTTTAGGGTTTAGAATATTTGTTCGGATACGAATATATTTAATCCGGGGTTAAGACCCATACCCATAATTCTTCTCGGACGAAAGAGGGTGAAAGAGGCAGGATTTGGCCTCCACCGCGCCCGCGGTCATACCCACCGCACCTGCGGTCAGAAATGGCCTTCACCGCACCCCGCGGTGAGACCCACCGCACCCGCGCCGTCATCATTACTTTTCTGTTTCGCCGAACATTAACCGTCGTGCGCCTGAGCTGCTTCGCCCCTGTCGGAGCTGAGGCGGTGGGGGAGCTGGTTGCTTGAGCTCCTTGCTTGGCCTATATAAGGAGGGGACTTGGAAGAGGAAGTCATCTCAATCTCTCTCTCTCTCAAATCTCTCTCTCTCGTTCCATTGTCGCGGGATTTGCAAGCTTTCGCCGGAGTTGTCGCCGGAGCTCTCATAGGAGGAGGAGGTTCTCTCAAGGTGGTGCTTGGGTGGTCCAAGGAATCCAAAAGTCGGAGCCACCACGAGTCGAACCCCCGTCGTCTTCCCCGGTGAGTTTTCATCGTCGTCGTCTCGCCACTGTGGCTTGACCGCACCCGCGGTCAAGGCCACTGTACCTGCGGTGTGCCTGGAAGCTTGTGGTTGTGGTTTGGGCTTTGTGGTTTTGATCGAGGCTTCGTTCCCTCGATTTCGTTTGTCTTTCTTTAGATTCGTATATTTTATTATCGAATCTAACTTAGGGTTTCGTTATGGGTCGTTCCGTAGGGATCTGAAATCCGAGTTATGTCCTCGTTCTGGACCCGGAAACCCATTGTCTTTGAGCTTCGTTGAGCTTCGTCTAAATCTAAGGCAAGTGGCGGTTCGCTCTTGCTTATCATTCCATATTTCTATTAATTATCAATTGTTTAATTGTTAATTAAATTGTGATGAATTACTGGTTTCGTTGGGAACAGTTTTCTTAAAATGATACGATTGAAATGAATATTATAATAGGTTGTATATATTGCTAGAAACAACGCTATTATATATGTTATTACCGTGATGGTATTGTTGTGGATTTTTATGCGAACTTGAAATATAGTTAGCAGTGGATTTTATGTGCACTTGAGATATAGTTAGCACGAGTATTCGTAGGAGCGCTGCTTACCTTGAGAGGTAGCCGTTTCTTTATAACCCGGTGGATAGGATGTCCAAGCCTTAACACCGTTTCTCTAGTCATGAATATCCCCTATCTGAGTATAGGGGAGGTGCGCTTAGCCGACGTCAAACCTTTAGGGATTTATTCCCGACTATATATCTCTATATCCTGAGGGATGAGATGATTATGATAAAAGCTTATAAACATGAATATACGTTTTGGAAGTAAATAAGATAAGTGCCACTATGCACATAATTAATATACCCTCAGGCGAGTAGTGCAGCTAGGAAGTAGTGCAGCTAGGAAAACTCGTCTAGACTTTGGTCAGAGTAAAGTTCTCTTTCCAATCTGAATTCGCATTGTGCGGTGAGGTTGGTCGTGAACCGAAACACCAAGTCGTTTTAAAACGCGTGTGTGAATTATAATGTTCCCAAACATTGTCATACTTTCCGATAAGACTCAATTCGTTGGAGTCTTCTCTTCATATGTTTCCTTAAGACTCAATCTTTCAGAGTCTTCTCTTGATCATACCTTTTCGTATTTTTCAGTAGGAGTATGGTGGTTGACTATCGTCATCGACTTTTATTCGAGAAGTGATGAGTCTAACCTAATACGACTACTTAGAACCTTTCTGTTTTACCCTTGCATAGTCTTTCATTAGACTAACCAACCGGTTATATTCCCTTGCATGGTTGGCTGGTGTCATCCGTCTCATACGGCACATCAGATAAACTGCAGTTCCATGAAGGCTAGAAACGACGAGGAAGGCAGATGGAATTTTAAAGAGTTTTATCAGGTTGAGATCCTAGGCGTGTGATCGCTAGATCAAGACTTTTGTGTCATTTATTTTAAAAAGACTTCCGATGTAATATATTTTGGTTGTATTTGGATTATGGATGTAATTCCGAAACTTTGATTTAATCCAATACTATGACATTTCGTATTATAAATGTTGTTTTATGATTTGTATAAACTGGTTAAGCCTTGGGTGGCTTCGGATGTGGAATCTGAGGTCACTGGCGGTGATACCTTTCAAGGATATATATTTGGGGGTGTTACAGATTTGGTATCAGAGCCGAAAATTTTTTCGGGTAGGGATTTCAAAAACTTTTGTAAACCGTCTACTCGTTTTGGACTGAAAAATGTTTTCAAAGGATTGGAATTTCCAAATAAAATTTTCTTGACTAAAACGTGTCTGCTGTTCAAGTCGTGCCTTCTTTAGTCTGATATGGAAGCAAACTTCTATATTTAGAAAGACTAAACTCTCTTCTCGTCACCCGCAGATTATGGGTGCATGCTTTTCTCTTCAGAGGGACTCAGAAGAAGCCGAGGTGGCTCCGCCATCTCCAATGAGGCTTGAGTTTTCAGTTCCCCTGCGATGCTTTGAGATCGGAGAATCTAATAGTCCATCCGAGGAGGTGAAGACCGTACTCCCTGAGTCGGTAGTGCTAGTGTCCAATAAAACTGAGGTTCCTGTGGTAGAGCCTGAAGAGGAGCCAAGGGAGGACACTGAGGATGAGGGTTATCCATCAGAGTACGCAAGAGGGTACTACGATGATGACTTTATGATTGAGTTGATTCCCGAGGAGGATCTAGAGGAAGAGGATCCTGAAGAAGATCCAGAGGAGGACCCCGAAGAGGACCTCGAGGATCAGGGCCACGAGTCCGATGGCTTAGAGCGCTTATTGGTAGGCGTGGCAGCGAGGACCCGGGGATGGACTTTATCTATCCAAGTCCGGAGTTGCCGCCTGATTAAGAGTACTCGCCATTGACTCCGGTCGATTGGGAGGCACTCTATGCTGAGTTTGGCATCAGAAGAAGGAGTGATCCACAAAATGCAGCTGAGGACTCACAGCATATTCCTGCTCAGAGGAGGCTGAGGTTGAGCCCTGACTCGCGAGAGGCACTTCGCCTGAGTCAGATGATTTCCCCTGAAGAGCGCCGTCAGATGGATGAGGCGGTTGAGCATGCTCGAAGAAGGGCAAGGCCAAGGAATGAGCCATGTGCTCCAGGACAGAGTAGGGTGAGAAGTCCATCACCAGATTTCGATGATAAACCCCGTTCGAAGAAGCCATGTATGAGGAGTTGTGATTACAGGAATTGTTTCAGGGCGCCATGATTGGGCCAGTGCTAATTAGCAAATTTTTTTCTTGTATTTCAGTGTTCGTTTTGTTACGAACCTAAGTCTTCGAGCAATTTTGTCTTGACGCTCGGGAGATCCCTTTTGTAGAACTTATTACCTCAGTTTGAGCTTATCAATGAAAATTATCAAGTTTGATCTATTCTAAGTAATTTTATTACATTGAGTACATTGGAATGATATTAATGTTATAAAATACTTGGAATTTGATCAATAAACAGATGGTGAACACAAGGAACACCATTCGTGCTGGTGTTGGGCCAAGCAATGACCCTAGACCAAATGTGAGGAACACTGCGAACCCTGTGGATGAACATGAGACTGCTTCTAATAACAATCCAGGGGGCAATGACCAAGCTCCGGTCAACGCTCCAATGGTATTTGATGCAGTAGCAATAGAGGCTATTCGGGGAATTGTGATGCAAGCATTCACAGACATTATGCGACCAAACGCGCCTCAGGCACAAGCTGTGCCAATTCCCCCAACAGTTCCTAGATTTGAGGAGCCTAATATCCATGTACCCCAGGAGGAAGCGGTCAGGAATAGAGGCGACTATGGCCGAGCACTGAAGGCCATAAGCTCTATGAGACCTGATAGCTATGACGGGAAAGGAGAGCCAGTTAGGGTGGCATATTGGTTCTCACACATGGAAAGATTATTCAGAAACGTTGAGTGCACTGAAACTGAAAAGGTGAACATTGCTTCCCTTTAGCTGAAGGAAGTAGCCAGTGAATGGTGGGAAGGTACAGGTCTTGCTAATCACCCTGGTTTGAACTGGGGGATATTCAAGGCAAAGATGACCGATCGTTTCTTCTCCCGAGCTATGAGGGAAGAGAAGCACAAGGAATTCCTCTATCCGAAGACGGATGGATTAAAAGTGACCGAGCTTGCGACCAAGTTCAATCATCTATTGCAGTATGCTAGGCCGGAGGTGTCCAACGAAGAGCAAAAGATCTGGCATTTCCACGAGTGGATGAACCCAGATATTAAGCCACTAATGGTACGTCACAGATGCTCTACTTTGGAGCAATACGTGGACGCTGCTTACAAGTTGGAAGTGACTCTGGAGGAGTCAACGAAGAAGCGCAATCGCCAGAGGCAAGTGTAGAGCCAGTCTCTGGCGAGTGGATTCAAGCGTCCCGCGCCACCGTCTAATTTTGCCAAGTCTGGCAAAGCAAAAACGGATATGACTCATCGAGGGTCTACGTAACAGTCGGGTCAAGGCAAGAATCCGATCCAGTGCTACAATTGTGGTACACCCGGGCACAAGAGTAATGCGTGTCCGAAGGAGAAGAAGATGTGCTATGGCTGTGGAAATGAGGGCCATGTACAGACGTTCTGTCCGCAGAGAAGGCAGAAAGGGGCTGAATCACAACAAGGGTCTGTTAGTCAGAACAATCGACCCAGGTTTAGACTAGTGGAGGCTCCTAGTCCTTCAGCGCAGACGACTGTACAAAACAAGGGGAAAGCCCCAGCTGCTTCTGGAGGTCAAGGTCAACGCCTTTACGAGATGCGTAATGCGGATGGACCCAATGCTCCAATTGCTCAAGGTACTCTATACCTTCATTCTACTTCTGTATGTATGTTGTTTGATTCGGGTGCTACTCATTCCTTTATTTCGGAGAGTTGTGTCAATAAGTTAGGCTTAGTATGCAACGAGGTTTGTGAACCTTTCGTTGTGAATCTTCCTAATGGTGAACATTTAGTGGGCACCAAGCGTCTGTCAAAATTTCCGATTACCATCCAGGGTAAGAAATTCGAAGCAGATTTGATTTGTATAGCCATGGCTCCATATGACATTATTCTCGGTATGGATTTGCTGACGCGTCATAGGGTGGTAATTGATTTTAGCTCAAGGAATGTGATGGTGTCATCTGGGGGCCAGTATGTATGCAAGTTCAAGGGTCGGAATGATGCTGATAACGGCAGGCTTATCAATGTGATGGCTGCGTTTAAGCTACTTCGACAAGGATGTGTCGGGTACCTGTGCTATCTGGACAAGCCCAAGAAAGATGAACCTTCAATTCCTGATATTCCGGTCATCCGTGAATTTCTGGATGTCTTTCCGGAGGAGATTCCTGGTTTACCCCCGTATCATGACGTAGAGTTTACCATTGATCTTGAGCCTGGTACCGCGCCGATCTCTAAGGCACCGTACCGGATGGCTCCTCCTGAGATGCAAGAGTTGAAGAAGCAACTCGAGGATCTTCTTGAGAAAGGATATATAAGACCGAGTGCATCACCTTGGGGCGCTCCGGTCTTGTTCGTCAAGAAGAAGGATGGATCGTTTCGACTTTGTATCGACTATCGAGAGTTGAATAAAGTCACGATCAAGAATAAGTATTCGTTGCCGAGGATTGATGATCTGTTGGATCAACTGCATGGAGCAAAGGTCTTTTCCAAAATCGATCTGAGGTCTAGTTATCATCAGCTCAGGATTCGTGAGGAAGATATTCCGAGGACTGCGTTCCGTACGAGATATGGTCACTATGAGTTCGTAGTCATGCCATTTGGACTTACTAATGCTCCAGCAGTCTTCATGGATCTAATGCATCAATTTTTCCACCAATACTTGGATAAGTTTGTAGTGGTCTTCATCGACGATATTCTGATCTATTCCCCGAGTGAGGAGGTTCACGAGGAACATCTTCGGATTACTTTGACAGTCCTTAGACGGAATCAGCTGTACACAAAGTTGTCTAAGTGTGATTTCTGGATAAAAGAAGTGGCTTTCTTAGGCCACGTGATTAATGAGAATGGGGTTATGGTTGATCCCCAGAAGATTGAAGCGGTAGCCAATTGGAAGCGGCCTCAGAATGTGAAGGAGGTGCGCAGTTTTCTAGGACTCACTGGATATTACAGACGGTTCGTGGAGGGATTTTCTAAGATCGCTCTACCCATGACCGGTCTGCTCCGCAAAGTCCATAAGAAGTTTGTCTGGGATGACAAGTGCGAGGCCAGTTTTCAAAAGTTGAAGCAGTGTCTGACCTCTGCACCAGTATTAGCGCTACCGGAAGGGATTGATGGTTATGTGGTCTATAGTGATGCTTCAAAGAGTGGTTTGGGATGTGTGTTGATGCAAAGAGGCAAGGTTATTGCATACGCATCTAGACAATTGAAAACCTGTGAAGCAAACTATCTGACACATGATCTGGAATTAGCAGCGGTAGTTTTTGCGCTAAAGATTTGGAGACACTATCTCTATGGTGTGAGGTGCCAAGTCTTCACCAATCATAAGAGTCTAAAGTACGTGTTCACTCAGAAGGAGCTGAATACGAGACAACGTCGCTGGTTAGAGCTACTCAAAGACTACGACATTGAATTGATGTATCATCTGGGCAAGGCTAATGTATTAGCCGATGCATTGAGCTGGAAGACGCCGCACGAGACTGTAGTGGCTCTACTTACTTCTCAGACCAAGCTGAACCAAGGGTTGAGCGAGATTGAAGTCTTGTACGATCAGCGTAGAGGATATCTGAGCATGCTAGAGATTCAGGCCAAGCTACTTGATCAAATCAGGGAGAAGCAGGTTGATGATGTAGTCATTGTGAAGCTAAGCAGTGAAGTGATGGACGGGAAAGCTCCCGGTTTCGTGATTCAGGAAGATGGATCGCTCTGATTTCAGGACCGGATTTGTGTGCCTAACATTGATGGTCTTCGCCAGTTGGTGATGAAGGAGACCCATTCGTCAGCTTATTCTATACATCCAGGCTCTTGCAAGATGTACAAAGACCTCAGAAAGAAATTCTGGTGGCCCAATATGAAGTGGGATGTAGCAGAGTTTGTGGCAAAATGCTTGACTTGTCAGAAGGTCAAGATAGAACACCGCAGACCAGGTGGTGAGTTGCTACCTCTTCCAGTGCCAGAATGGAAATGGGAGGATATTGCTATGGATTTCGTCACGGGGCTGCCAAAGACTCAAAGTCAAAAGGATGCTATATGGGTAATCATTGACAGGCTCACGAAGAGTGCTCACTTCGTGGCTATCAAGTCAACATGAGGAACCCATAAGCTATCAGAAGTGTTTTTACACGAGATTGTCCGTTTGCATGGTACTCCAAAGACCATTGTATCGGATCGAGATGGCCGATTCATGTCAAGATTCTGGAAAGAATTACACAAGGCCATGGGAACCGAGTTGAGATTCAGTACTGCGTTCAATCTCAGACGGATGGACAGTCTGAGAGGACCATCCAGACCTTGGAAGATATGCTAAGAGCTTGTGTACTCGATCGTCCGACTAGTTGGGAGAACAGCCTGAGTCTGATTGAGTTCACATACAATAACAGTTGGCATGCTACCATCAAGATGGCTCCATTCGAGGCTTTGTATGGTCGAAGGTGCAGATCTTCGATTTGTTGGGATGAGAATGCCGACAAGGTTCTGCTCGGACCGGAGCTAGTCGAAAGGACTGCCTCAGACATTGCTTTGATAAGACAAAGGATGTTGACAGCTCAGAGTCGACAAAAGTCTTATGCAGATCTGAAGCGCATGAATGTCGAGTTTGAGGTTGGTGACAAAGTGTTTGTCAGAGTATCGCCATCAAAGCGTGTGTTTAGATTTGGTAAGGGTGGGAAGCTTAACCCTCGCTACGTGGGACCATTTGAGATCCTTGATAGAGTGGGGTCTCTAGCGTATCGTTTGGCATTGCCGCCATCGGTGCATCCAGTGCATAACGTGTTCCACGTATCCTTGTTAAGGAAGTACGTGCCTGATGAATCTCATGTGCTGAGTTATGAAGAAATCGAGATTCAGACAAATGGTACCTACGAGGATATACCGGTGCGTATTCTCGAACGCCGTGAGAAGCAGTTACGGAACAAGGTGGTACCATTGGTATGGATTTTATGGTCCAAGTCATGAACTGAGAAGGTTACTTGGGAAACCTGGGAGACTGAGGAGGATATGCTTATACGCTTTTCCGAGCTGTTTTCGGCCTAGTTTCACGGTCGAAACCTTTTTAAGGGGGTAGTGTTGTAACGCCTCGCTTTTTTTTAGGTTATTCGGCCAAGTTTCGGGTCAAAACTTATTTTAAGGGGAAAGTGATGTAATACCCCTCATTTTTAGTAAGGGCATTTTTGTAATTTTCCAAACACTCGTATTGAAGTCGAATTAATTTCAGAGAAGTTCAGACATTCTGTTAAATGCTTGATCTCTATAATAATTCCCTGAGTGGAATAAAATACATTCGACGTATTTTTGGGGTTTAGAATATTTGTTCGGATACGAATATGTTTAATTTGGGGTTAATACCCATACCCATAATTCTTCCCGGACGAAATAGGGTGAAAGAGGCAGGATTTGGCCTCCACCGCGCCCGCGGTCATACCCACCGCACCCGCGATCAGAAATGGCCTTCACCGCACCCCACGGTGAGACCCACCGCACCCGCGCCGTCATCATTACTTTTCTGCTTCGCCGAACTTTGACCGTCGTGCGCCTGAGCTGCTTCGCCCCTGTCGGAGCTGAGGCGGTGGGGGAGCTAGTTGCTTGAGCTCCTTGCTTGGCCTATATAAGGAGGGGACTTGGAGGAGGAAGCCATCTCAATCTCTCTCTCTCTCAAATCTCTCTCTCGTTCCATTGTCGCCGGATTTGCAAGCTTTCGTCGGAGTTGTCGCCGGAGCTCTCATAGGAGGAGGAGGTGCTCTCAAGGTGGTGCTTGGGTGGTCCAAGGAATCCAGAAGTCGGAGCCACCACGAGTCGAACCCCCGTTGTCTTCCCCGGTGAGTTTTCGTCGTCGTCGTCTCGCCACTGTGGCTTGACCGCACCCGCGGTCAAGGCCTCCGCACCCGCGGTGTGCCTGGGCGCTTGTGGTTGTGGTTTGGGCTTTGTGGTTTTGATCGAGGCTTTGTTCCTTTGATTTCGTTCGTCTTTCTTTAGATTCATATATTTTATTATCGAATCTAACTTAGGGTTTCGTTATGGGTCGTTCCGTAGGGATCTGAAATCCGAGTTATGTCCTCGTTCCGGACCCGGAAACCCATTGTCTTTGAGCTTCGTCTACATCTAAGGCAAGTGGCGGTTCGCTCTTGCTTATCATTCCATATTTCTATTAATTATCAATTGTTTAATTGTTAATTAAATTGGGATGAATTATTGGTTTCATTGGGAACAGTTTTCTTAAAATGATACGATTGAAATGAATATTATAATAGGTTGTATATATTGCTAGAAACAACGCTATTATATCTGTTATTACCTTGATGGTATTGTTGTGGATTTTTATGCGACCTTGAAATATAGTTAGCAGTGGATTTTATGTGCACTTGAGATATAGTTAGCACGAGTATTCGTAGGAGCGCTGCTTACCTTGAGAGGTAGCCGTTTCTTTATAACCCGGTAGATAGGATGTCCAAGCCCTAACACCGTTTCTCTAGTCATGACTATCCCCTATCTGAGTATAGGGGAGGTGCGCTTAGCCGGCGTCAAACCTTTAGGGATTTATTCCCGACTATATATCTCTATATCCTGAGGGATGAGATAATTATGATAAAAGCTTATAACGTGAATATACATTTTGGAAGTAAATAAGATAAGTGCCGCTATGCACATAATTAATATACCCTCGGGCGAGTAGTGCAGCTAGGAAGTAGTGCAGCTAGGAAAACTCGTCTAGACTTTGGTCAGAGTAAAGTTCTCTTTCCAATCTGAATTCGCATTGTGCGGTGAGGTTGGTCTTGAACCGAAACACCAAGTCGTTTTAAAACGCTTGTGTGAATTATAATGTTCCCAAACATTGTCATACTTTCCGATAAGACTCAATTCGTTGGAGTCTTCTCTTCATATGTTTCCTTAAGACTCAATCTTTCAGAGTCTTCTCTTGATCATACCTTTTCGTATTTTTCAGTAGGAGTATGGTGGTTGACTATCGTCATCGACTTTTATTCGAGAAGCAATGAGTCTAACCTAATACGACTACTTATAACCTTTCTGTTTTACCCTTGCATAGTCTTTCATTAGACTAACCAACCGATTATATTCCCTTGCATGGTTGGCTGGTGTCATCCGTCTCATATGGCACATCAGATAAACTGCAGTTCCATGAAGGCTAGAAACGACGAGAAAGGCAGATGGAATTTTAAAGAGTTTTATCAGGTTGATATCCTAGGCGTGTGATCGCTAGATCAAGACTTTTGTGTCATTTATTTTAAAAAGACTTCCGATGTAATATATTTTGGTTGTATTTGGATTATGGATGTAATTCCGAAACTTTGATTTAATCCAATACTATGACATTTCGTATTATAAATGTTGTTTTATGATTTGTATAAACTGGTTAAGCCTTGGGTGGCTTCGGATGTGGAATCTGAGGTCACTGGCGGTGATACCTTTCAAGGATATATATTTGGGGGTGTTACAGTCTTGACTCTTGCAAATTCGAGGATGCCATGGTTTGCTGATTTTGTCAACTACTTGGTTTACAATGAGTTACCTCCTAAGCTATCATTCCAACAGAAGAAGAAATTCATGTCAGATGTTCGACAGTATTTTTGGGATGAGCCATTGCTTTTCAAGAGGTGTGCTGATGGAGTTATTAGAAGATGTGATACGGGGTTAGCCGTGTAGAAGATGGATCTAGGCAACGGATCTCAAAACAAAAGAAAACACAAGATTAGAACAATAGCGGAAGTGAAACTAATGGATAGGATAATAGATAGAACCAATAGAAACGACGAGAAAACCCGCTTGCTTGATAGCAAGGAACCTTGTCGAACGATCTACCAACCCGATCTCTACAACGCCACACAACCAAGAATCGCTGACGAACTTGGAGCACGGAGAGGATTGCTTATGAAGTACGAAATCACCAACTCCAGAGGGACTTGACAAAGACGAAAACAACTAAGCAGGAAAGAACAATCGATTGAGACTCTCACGGGGAGCCGAGTTTTCAAAGCAAAAACCAAGCTCTGTTTTTGTGTTTTAACAATATGAGAAGTCTGCCTAATGAAGAAGACAAGGGAGGCCTTAAATACCCTAGGAGGGCCGGCCCTAGCTTCCCAAAAACGGGTTACACTTAATCCCGAAATATCCGAAAATAGAAAGCTGAAAATAAATAAATAATAATCCTAAAAATATCCAATGCAGAAATTAATAAGATTAAACATATGTAACGTTGACCAATAAAGTCAATGCCTTGACTTTGGACTTGTCCTCTTCGTCATGTGATACATCATGTGCCATAAACGTCTCCAGCTCTTGACGTAGTTCCTTCAATCTTGACCTAGTAATCGGTCCATCAAAGGTTGGCACTAATGGCGGGAATGATTCCTCATCATTCTCCCCTTCTTGAAAAGGACTCGTCCTCGAGTCATCAACATCAGTGGCTGCATAAGGGGTAAGATCACCGACATTGAATATCGGGCTCACGCCATAGTCATCGGGCAGCTCCAACACATAGGCATTGTCGCCTACTCTCTTCAGCACCTTGAACGGTCCATCACCTCTGGGAGACAGCTTCGACTTCCTCTGCTCTGGGAACCGCTCCTTGCGCAGGTGTAGCCACACCAAATCGCCGGGCTCGAACAACACTTGACGCCGGCCGTGATTAGCTCGGGTTGTGTTCTTCGCTGCAGTAGCTTCCAAACGAGCCTTAGTCCGCTCGTGCAGCTCCTTCATGAACTCAACCTGTCTATCAGCATCAAAGTCTGCTCATTCCGGTAAAGGCAACGGCTTAAGATCCAAAGGGGTTAGGGGATTCAAACCATACACACATTCAAAAGGGGACATATTGGTAGAAGAATGAATAGTCCTATTATAAGCAAACTCAACATGTGGTAAGGCATCTTCCCAACTTTTCAGATTAGATTTAATAACAGCCCTAAGGATAGTACCCAATGTACGGTTAGTGACCTTAGTTTGTCCATCTGTCTGGGGGTGACTAGCAGTAGAGAACAACAACTTAGTACCAAGTTTAGCCCACAAAGTCTTCCAAAAGTAACTCAGAAATTTGACATCCATATCACTCACAATAGTACGAGGTACACCATGCAACCGAACAATCTCTCTAAAGAACAAATCAGCAACATTCCTAGCATCATCAGTTTTATGGCATGTAATAAAGTGAGCCATCTTAGAGAACCTATCAACAACCACAAATATAGAATCTCTCCCCTTCTTAGTCCTAGGCAATCCAACAATAAAATCCATACTAATATCAACCCAAGGAAAGCAAGGAATAGGCAAGGGAGTATAAAGACCATGCGGTTTTGCCTTAGATTTAGCCTGTAAGCACTCAACACAGCGTTTGATAAAATTCTCTACATCCCTAAGCATGTGTGGCCAATAGAAATGAGTATGCAACATGTTATAAGTCTTATCTCTACCAAAATGACCCATCAATCCACCTCTATGGGACTCATCAACAAGTAACAACCGTAGAGAACAAACAGGAATGCACACCTTATCAACTCGAAACAAGAATCCATCAAACAAGAAAAACTTATCAAATGAACCCTTTTCCACACAATGCTTATAAATCACTCCAAAATCAGCATCCATATCATACAACTCCTTAATATAAACGAATCCAAGGACCCGAGCATCTAAAGTAGTCAAGAGTGTATGTCTCCTAGAAAGGGCATCAGCTATAACATTATCTTTTCATTTCTTATACTTAATCACATAGGGAAATGTTTCGATGAATTCCATCCACCTACCATGCCTCCTATCCAACTTATCTTGACTCCTAAAATGCTTTAAGGACTCATGATCAGTTTTAAGCACAAATTCTCTAGGCCAAAGGTAGTGTTGCCAAGTTTTCAGCACTCTAAACAAGGCATATAATTCCCTATCATAAGTAGAATAATTCAAGCATGCACCTTTCAACTTCTCAGAAAAGAAGGCAATGGGCTTACCTTCCTGTATGAGGACTCCTCCAATACCAATGCCAGAGGCGTCACACTCTACTTCAAAGGGGCGAGTGAAGTCAGGCAGAACCAGCAATGGCGCGTGTGTCAAACGATCCTTGAGAGTCTGGAATGCCTTTTCTTGAGCTTCACCCCAATGGAACGGAGTATTCTTCTTTGTGATCTCTGTCAGCGGGGCTGCAATGGTGCTAAAATCTTGAATGAACCTCCTGTAGAAGCCAGCCAGGCCGTGGAAACTACGCACGTCACCTAGGTTCCTCGGGGTCGGCCAGTCACGGATGGCTTGCACCTTCTCTTGATCCACTTGCAGTCCATGAGCACTCACTACAAAACCAAGAAACACAACTCTGTCAGTGCAAAAATCACACTTCTTCAGATTTCCATACAACTGTACAGCTCTGAGAGTGGATAAAACTTCCCTGAGGTGCTCTGCATGTGCTTCCAAAGATTTACTGTAGATCAGAATATCATCAAAGTAAACTATAACAAATCTACCAATAAAAGATCTCAAGACATGATTCATAAGACGCATAAAAGTAGAGGGGGCATTAGTCAAACCGAAAGGCATAACAAGCCACTCATACAAACCAAACTTCGTCTTGAATGTTGTCTTCCATTCGTCTCCTTCCTTCATCTGGATTTGATGGTATCCACTGCGAAGATCGATCTTGGAAAAGGTGGAGGCGCCATGGAGCTCATCCAACATGTCATCGAGCCTGGGGATCGGGTTCCTGTACTTGATCGTGATGTTATTAATAGCCCTGCAATCAACACACATACGCCAAGTATTGTCCTTTTTGGGGACGAGTAAGACAGGCACAGCATACTAGGATCGGCTCTCTCTAACATACCCTTTATCTAAAAGGTCCTGGACTTGGTTCTGGATTTCCTGGGTCTCAGTAGGGTTCATCCTATAGGCAGGCCGGTTGGGTAGGGTAGCACCGGGAATCAGGTCTATTTGGTGCTCAATGCCTCTAATAGGGGGTAGGCCAGGGGGTATCTCATCCGGGAAAACATCAAGGAACTCAGCTAAAAGGGTCTGGACAACAGCTGGGAGTGTAGCTCGGTCGTCGTCACCTAACAGGGTATAGGCCTGACAAAGGGACATGAGGGCGACGTCCGGGGGAAGGTAATCTACCAGGTGGTCTCTGTTGGATGCTAAGAGCACTCGGCTAGGGGTAGAGGCGAGGGTGAGGTCGGTCCGTGTGGAGGCAGTGGATGGTTCGGCTGGGGACTTACCCTTACGCTCGGCCTCTCTTTTCTTATCATAAGCCTCAGCCACTTGAAGCGGCGTCATCGGTTTCAACACCACTTTCCTACCACGAAACTCAAAGGCATGTTGGTTAGTACGTCCATCATGAATAACATGTCTATCAAATTGCCAAGGACGACCTAACAAAATATGACAAGCTTGCATAGGAACAACATCACATAAAATTTCATCCTCATAAGTTCCTAGTTTAAGAGTGATCTTAGCTTGCTTATTCACCTTGAGTTCACCACAGTCATTCATCCAATGAAGTCTATAAGGTCTAGGATGCAAAAAAGTAGGGAGTTGCAGTTTATTAACTAATTCAACACTAGCAATATTACAACAACTACCACCATCAATAATCATGTTGCAAACTTTCCCTTTAACAAGACATCTTGTATGAAACAAATTCTCACGCTGATTATCATCACAAGGAGCCTGATTAACATGCAAAGTCCTCCTAACAATCAATGAATCACCATGCTCAGTGTCAGACTTAGCTCTGATACCAATTGATACGGGGTTAGCCGTGTAGAAGATGGATCTAGGCAACGGATCTCAAAACAAAAGAAAACACAAGATTAGAACAATAGCGGAAGTGAAACTAATGGATAGGATAATAGATAGAACCAATAGAAATGACGAGAAAACCCGCTTGCTTGATAGCAAGGAACCTTGTCGAACGATCTACCAACCCGATCTCTACAACGCCACACAACCAAGAATCGCTGACAAACTTGGAGCACGGAGAGGATTGCTTATGAAGTACGAAATCACCAACTCCAGAGGGACTTGACAAAGACGAAAACAACTAAGCAGGAAAGAACAATCGATTGAGACTCTCACGGGGAGCCGAGTTTTCAAAGCAAAAACCAAGCTCTATTTTTGTGTTTTAACAATATGAGAAGTCTGCCTAATGAAGAAGACAAGGGAGGCCTTAAATACCCTAGGAGGGCCGGCCCTAGCTTCCCAAAAATGGGTTACACTTAATCCCAAAATATCCGAAAATAGAAAGCTGAAAATAAATAAATAATAATCCTAAAAATATCCAATGCAGAAATTAATAAGATTAAACATATGTAACGTTGATCAATAAAGTCAACGCCTTGACTTTGGACTTGTCCTCTTCGTCATGTGATACATCATGTGCCATAAACGTCTCCAGCTCTTGACGTAGTTCCTTCAATCTTGACCTAGTAATCGGTCCATCAAAGGTTGGCACTAATGGCGGGAATGATTCCTCATCAAGATGTATCCCTGAGGAAGAGGTAGAGAGTGTTATCTCTCATTGTCATTCTCTACCATGTGGAGGTCATGCTAGTTCCTCAAAGACAACCTCCCAGATCTTGAATTCAGCTCTCTATTGGCCTTCTATGTTTAAGGATGTGCATCGTTTCATTGCTTCTTGTGATGCATGTCAGCATACGGGGAACATTTCTAGGAGGAATGAGATGCCTCTTAATAACATACAAGAGGTTGAGATTTTTTATGTATGGGGAGTTGATTTCATGGGACCTTTTCCGCGGTCTTACTCTAACAAGTACATCCTTGTGGCGGTTGATTATGTGTCTAAGTGGGTTGAAGCTATTGCCTCTCCAACAAATGACTCAAGGGTGGTGTCTAAGTTCTTCAACAAAGTGATTTTTCCAAGATTTGGGACACCAAGAGTTGTGATTAGTGATGGAGGATCACATTTCATTGAGAGGAAGTTTGAGGCTATACTGAAGAAGTATGGGGTAACACACAAGATTGCCACCCTATATCACCCTCAAACAAGTGGTCAAGTTGAGGTTTCAAACTGGGAGATCAAGAGTATCTTGGAGAAGACGGTTTCCCGATCCCGAAAGGATTGGTCTATGAAGCTTGATGATGCTCTTTGGGCTTATAGGATAGCATTCAAAACTCCTATTGGCACTACACTGTTCCGGCTAGTGTATGGGAAGTCTCGTCTGTGATACCCCGTAATTCTGTAAGGATTATTTTGGGAATTTTTGGAATTTTCCCGAACACCCGTTTAGTACGTCGGATTTAATTCAGAAAGTTTGAGACATTCTGTAATGTGCTCTGTATCTGTAATATTTTTCTCAGTGAAATAAAATACAGACGACGTACTTTGGATTTTAATACTCGTTCGTGTACGATTATTTTTATCCCGGTTTAAGACGACGTCGTCCAAAAGCTGAGGAGGGCAAAGCCACAGTGGCGGTGACCGCCGTAGTTAAGGCGGCGCCCGCCGTTAAGGGCTCGAGGCAAACAGTGCCCTCGTCTTCTAGTTGGGCGCGAAGACTGGAAAACGGCTACCGCCGTACAGTGCGGCGCCTGCCATTTTCTGCCCGCCGCATGGTATTTGTGAGGCGGCGACCAGGCTGATCGCGGTGCCCGCCGCGAACTAGCAGGGGCATAGCCCTGCGAAGTCGCCGGCGTCGTTTGTCACGCGCCGATTTAGCCCTCCACGTTGCGTTCGTAGCCATGATGTTGTCCCCTTGCATTTGGCTATAAATAGGGGGCATTTGAGAGTCGGATTTGGCACAGATTCAAGCCAAAATCTCTCCAAAATCTCTCTCGCCAGAATTGTTGCGCCTCGCCGGATTTCTTGGAAGTAATCGCCGGTGTTGTTCCAGTGGCCCTTGTGAAGCTTTTGGGTAGCCTTTGAAGGTTAGAACCCAAAGCAAGTCGAAAGGAGGCCAAGTCGCGTGCCATTTGGTGAGTTTTTCTCGTCGTTCGGTTTTTGGGCTCTTCACGGCGCCCGCTGTGTTCATGACGGCGACCGCCGTGATGAACACGGCGACCGCCATGATGAACCCGGCGCCCGCCGCCAGAGGGCAGAGTGCCTATTTTGGCCTCGGCCTTGGTGGTCGTTGTTCGGGCGTCGTTCCTTTCGTTCTCTTTCGTCTTCTTTAGATTTGTACTGTTGTCTTGTCGGATCTAACTTAGGGTTTCTTTATGGGTCGACTCGAAGGTCGTTGTGCTGTCGGAGCTATACCTGTGTCGAGCCCGGAATCCCGTTGTCTCTGCTTTGTTCCAGATCTGCGGATTAAGGCAAGTGGCGGTTTGCTCTTGCTTAATCATTCCATGTTTCATTAATTATCAATTATTTAATTGGTAATTAAATTGGAGTGAACTGTTGTTTTGCTTGGGAACTAATTTCATAAATAAACGTGATTAAAGTAATGTTATGATAGGCTGTATATCTGTTAGAACAACGCTATTATATGTGATAATTACCGTGACGGTATTGTTGTGAATTTAATCTTAATGCTAGAATAGCATGTGGGTTAATAGGAAAACTAATCCAAGTAAGGATTAGCCGTTTCTATTATCTCTATGTTTAAGTTGATTGCCTGGATGGCTTTAATGTGAATAATTGTTGTGTTAGACTGTTTAGTTAACACGAGTGTTCATAGGAACGCTAATCCAAGTAAGGATTAGTCGTTTCTTTATAACTTAATGTTCGTAGGAACGCTAATCCAAGTAAGGATTTGTCGTTTCTTTAAATCGTAATACTCCTCGGGTTAATTTCCGGATAATAATTTAAGGGTCATGACCTATGCTTCTTATCCACCGTTAAGGATCTAAAGTGTTTTAAGCGCCTTGCAAGCGCCATTGGATGAGCATAATTGCAGTCCTGTGTATTAAGCACTTAGCTAGTGCAATTGGGGTGGACGTAACTGTCATCCTGTAAATTAAAGTGTAAGCACTGTGGCAGTGTAATCTGGGTGAATGTAAGATCACCCTGTGTAATAATAACTCCATTGTTCTCGGAATAATGTTAAGCCTCGTGTGTGCGTGTGCGTGTGTGTGTTTGTGTGTTGTGTTAATTTGGGTCAACATGATTGTCACCCTGAGATTTAAGCTTTGTGCCGCTCTTAATAACATTAACGTATTTCAGTAAAGTGTGTTTGGTAACTAAATAAGATATGTGCCCGAGTGCACATGATTAATAAACCTTCGACGAGTAGTACAGCTAAGTTATAGTGCAGCTAGGAAAACTCGTCTCGACTTTGATCATAGTACGTTCTCTTTTCAATCTGGATTCGCTGTATGCGATGAGGTTGGTTGTGAACTGAAGCATCTCAGTCAACTTTTAAATCATTTGTGTGTGTAACTTTAATGTTCCCTAGTAGTTGTCATAATTTCCTATAAGGCTCATTTCAGTTGGAGTCTTCTCTTCAGTGCATATCTTAATTGTTAAATCATTCTGTGAAAGTGTCGGGTTATATATCGTTCCTTCGGTTTTTATTCAAGGGACAATGATAGTAAACGGTCACGATCACTCGAACCACTCTGCTTTGTACCCTTGCTAGTCTGTTCAGTAGACTAACCCAGGAACTTTGTTCTCTGCATGTGGGCTGGTGTCATCCGTTCGATTCGGCATATCAGGAGTTGATTCCCGGAGTTTAAGTAACCTATTGAAGGATAAGAAGCTTACAGACGAAGAATTAAAAGTCAGTGTTTTAAGTTGTTAAGTGTTTTAAGTTTGTTAAGTGTTACTTCAATGTATCTTCATAATTTAGCCATGTTATAAGTTGGCTCTTTAAAGTCTTCCGCTGTGTAATTTAAAGTCTTCTATTGTTTAATCTTTCCATTATTATGTAATTATGTTATGTATTTAAGCTTAATTGTTCTGGAAAAGCCTGGGGTGACTTTGGACGGTAAAGTCTGAGGTCACTGGCATGTAATATCTCCGGTATAAATTGGGGGTGTTACATCGTCATCTCCCGGTCGAGTTAGAGCATAAAACCTAGTGGGCGATTAAATTGTTCAACTATGACATGAAAGCAGCGGGTGAGAAGGGGATGTTGCAATTGCAAGAGTTGGAGGAGTTGAGGTTGTATGCTTATGAGAATGCTCGGATCTACAAGGAGAGAACTAAGAGATGGCATGACAAGCATATTGTGCCTAGAGAGTTTCATGAAGATGATCTTGTCTTGCTATTCAACTCTCGGTTGAGACTCTTTCCGGGCAAGCTAAGATCGAGATGGAGTGGTCCGTTCCAAGTGCGAAAGGTGTACCCACATGGTGCAATTGAGATATGGAGCGAAGAGACGGGACAATTAAAGGTGAATGGACAACGCTTAAAGAAATACATCGTCGGTGGTCCATTTGAGAAGGTTGCTTCTCTCTATCTTGACCCGAGTCACTAGGAAGGTATGGAAGGTCAAGCTAATGACCTTAAACAAGCGCTGGACGGGAGGCAACCCATCAGGTATGTTTTCTTCTTCTTAAAAAAAAAAGGGAAAGCTTCAGCAAACTCGGGAAACTTGGTCGAGTTTTCGACTGAGTTGTCCCGACAGAAAGAAACTCGGCCCAGAACTCGACCGAGTTCTGGACCGAGTTTCGATCTCTCCGCTGCCTTTAAAAAAAAATTCCAGAACTCGGTCCAAGTTCCTCTTTCCCTTCCTTCCTTCTTTCTTTTCTTTCTCCCTTTCCTTAACCCTATTTCCCAGCCCTTCCCCCACCACCACTCCACCGCCTCGCCATTGTTCTCCCGCCACTGTGCTGCTCGCCGCTGCTACAAGTTGCGGCTGCTCCGCCAGCCCGCAAACCACCTCGCACCCATCCGGCGAGCACCCATCGCCACCACCATTGCTGAAACTTCGCCCTCCTCCGGCCGCCTGCACCGCCACACCCCCCCCCCCCCTAGCAGCCACACCACACCCTTTGAAGACTTGATTTGGTATAATTTCTCCCCTTTTGGCTTTGAAATTGCTTGCTTGGGGATGAATATTGGTTAAATTGAGGGTATTTGCTGGTTAGATTACCTTGATTTGTGCCTTAACTTTGCTAGACAAAATTGTATCCGCGGGGATTTCGTTTCAAGTTGAACCTTGAGTTGAATTTGTCGTTTTGTCCATGTGTAAAATCAATGTCTAACTTTATTTTAATTTCTTGTGGGGCTTTGTTGGCAAACTTTGTGCTATTGTTGTTGGTCGTCCTTGCCGGGATGACATATTTGTGGCTTTGCCTTGCCTTGGTGTTGCTTGTCTCTTTGTGTGTAGGTACCCGGATTTGAGCCATGTCTTCCAAACGACAAAATCCACAAGAGTAGTTTCATTGTGAGTACTTTCTCTTCCTTAACTTTTACTCTCTACATTGGGGGCAATGTAGGTTTTAAGCTTGGGGGAGGGGAGTATTTTCAATTTTGCATTGCATGTAGTTTGCATGATTAGTTGCATTTGATTAGTTGCATTTGATTAGTTGCATTTTTGTTTGCATATTTGCCGTGCTTGATCCTTTGTGGGTTCTTATAACAGTACATGTACCATGAATCCTCTTAATATGCTTTAGTTGTTAATATTGCAACCGCATGGTGGATGTGATATGATTGATCAAACCTATGATAATGACATGAGCATGTGGACTTTGACTAAGATACGTTAGAACCGACACTCTAGACAAATTGTCCTGGTGAGCTTGTTGGCCTTTCTTGGACTACATTTGCAAAAGTCCTCTCGTTTTCTCCATGTGTATGAACTCTCTTCGTGTGCTAACTCTAGAACTTGCATTATTATCTTCTTTGAGGCCACGCTCATGACTTATGCGCATGACATTAATAGGATTGAGGCATTGTTTTTATTAACCCTTTTCATCCTTGGCCACCCTAAGCGTGTATCCTTTGCTTGACGCCCGTTGTGCCTTAATTGCCTTTTCTTTGGAAGCTCCACAAAAGCATACCGAGCCTATAAGTTCATCCTTCCCATCCGGGGATTAGGATAGTTGAATTGTTGTTGCTAGAGTGGATTTTAGCCAAGCTTGGGGGAGGTTACATATATGGTGGTTAGAAATGTGTATAAATTTGTAATGTGTCTCCTTTCCTTGTCTCTTCTTAGGCTTCTTCTTCTCAAAAAAAACAAAAAAACAAAAAAACAAAAAAACAAAAGAGTGAAACAAAGAAGAAGAAGAAGAAGAAGAAGCAATTAAATAAAAGGAAGGAGACCATATCATATGTAAGGGTTAAGTTGTATGGGTTTAAAGGTTGAAATTCAATTAAAGGTTATTTTCGCTTGGTGTTGTCTTGGTAAGATCCTCTCCCCGAATTTAGCTCCTTATGGCCTAAATATTCCTATGCCCTATGTTATACCTTGGCCCCATTACAACCTTGGAAAAGCCCTCGTGATTTTTGTTGTGTGCATGGTCTTTAGTGGTAGAGATTAAGAACACTGTTGCAAGCTTATGATAGTTAGCATTCAAAGTTGAGGATTGATATTGAGTGAAACACATGCCTGAACACGTGAGTGTAAGTGACTTGTTTTTTATTCTGGTAAGGTCTAGAGTGGAGGAACTGATTGTACTCTTGTCATTGATTGAGAAGCATGCTAGGACGGAATTTGTCGTTTGTTTGGCCTTTCATGGTTATTGTTCACATGTCTTTTGGATAGAAACAGTTGTTGCATATTCTGTGGACTCATCGTCATGTACTTGCTTGGGACAAGCAAGGTTCAAGCTTGGGCGATTTTGATAGCATGCATTTAGGCTGGTTTAGATCATGTTTATTTCTCCTAAATAGGTTTGTTTTGCTTCTTTTTATTTTAGTTTTATTTGGTTTTCATAGAATTCGTAGTACTCTTGTGTTTTTCTGATTTCAGGATCGTTTGGAGGCGGTTTTGAAGATTACGAGCTATAATGTGAAGATGTTCGAGGGGATGGCTCGAAGGGATGGTGCCAAGGTCGAAATACAAGTGACAAGGAGAAGGCTTGACTAGAAGATCAATCGAGGAGAAAACAGACGACAACTCGGTCCACAACTCGGCCGAGTTGTGGACCGTGTCAGCAAACTCGGTCGAGCTAGTAAAGATGAAGGAAAACAGATCACAACTCGGTCCACAACTCGGCCGAGTTGTGGACCGTGTCAGCGAACTCGGTCGAGCTAGTGAAGATGAAGGAAAACAGATCACAACTCGGTCAACAACTCGGCCGAGTTATGGACCGTGTCGTCGGCGACAGGTGGAAACTCGGCCCAGAACTCGATCGAGTTTCGGGCCGAGTCAAGGTCTGTAACGGTTTTTCTGAGAACTAAAACGCCTATAGCTCCCTTTTCTTTCAGATTTTTTATAAAGGTGTTTCCTATGCTATTTTTCCCTGAACGTAGACACTCTCAAAAGAACCCTAGTTGTGTTTTGGTTGAGTTTTTCTTGAAGACTGTTGAAGATTGGAGATTGTTCTTGGATTCAAACAAGTATTTCTCTTCTTTTTATCTATTTGAATGATTTCTCTGATTCATATAATGTTTTTGATTGATTCTTCAAGCATGTTAGGTTAAACCCCTTTTATCTAGGGTTGGGGTGATCCCAATAATGAATTGGTAGACTTGCAAATTGTGTTTGTCTGAATTGGTAGCATGAGTTCTTATTTGATTCAATTCTAGGGTTCATATTGCTATTGGTAATTTATCAATTAGAATTCTATTAGGTTGAGTCTAAAAGGAGAAACCTAATGAATGAATTAGACAAGGTATGAGTCTGAAAGGAGATTACTATCGTTGGAATTACTAAGAATTGAACCTGAATAAACTTGTTTGTTCTTGCGGATTCTAAGTTATCATAGAAATCCTAGGTTAGTCTGGAATTAGCGGAGCACGAAAGTGAATGTTAACCCGGTTTTATCATAGATTCTAAGTGCTCAAGGGGTCTAAATTTGATTAGCTTTGCGCGACAGCGATTGTTAGTTGGAGTTTAGATACATCTACTATTGTCTGAAAGGAGTTAGTAGAGGTATTTGATAACTTACCGTCAAACGAGTTCATGCTATTCTAAGATAAACACACAGAAGTTTACCAAGGCATTGTTGTGGGGATCCTTAATCCTAGATATTTTCCATCCTTTGATTTTACTTATATTTGCAATACTTATTTCTTAGTTTAATCAAACAAATCTTTCTTACGGCTTAGCTTACCAGTTTAGTTACAAAAGGTACTACATTGTCCTCGTGGGAACGACACTTGAACAGCTACAACTGACCCCATACACTTGTGGGTAGGTTTTCGCCACATCACAGTGTAAGTCCGACACGAGAGCCGAATTCGAGCTACTCGTAGTCAGACATGTATTTCCGTGGTAACGAGTCACACGGGCGCAGAATCCGAGCGACCCACGCTAGGCATAAGCGAGCAGTGTAAGTCCGACAAGAGAGCCGAATTCGAGCTACTCGTAGTCAGGCATGTATTTCCGTGGTAACGAGCCACACGGGCGCCGAATCCGAGCGACCCACGCTAGGCAAGAGCCAGCAGTGTAAGTCCGACACGAGAGCCGAATCCGAGCGACCCACGCTAGGCAAGAGCCAGCAGTGTAAGTCCGACACGAGAGCCGAGTTCGAGCTACTCGTAGTCAGGCATGTATTTCCGTGGTAACGAGCCACACGGGCGCCGAATCCGAGCGACCCACACTAGGCAGGAGCAAACAGTGTAAGTCCGACACGAGAGCCGAATTCAAGCTACTCGTAGTCAGGCATGTATTTTCGTGGTAACGAGCCACACGGGCGCCGAATCCGAGCGACCCACGCTAGGCAGGAGCCAGCAGTGTAAGTCCGGCACGAGAGCCGAATTCGAGCTACTCGTAGTCAGACACGTATTTTCGTGGTAACGAGCCACACGGGCTTCGAATCCGAGCGACCCATAGATGAGTATAGGTGTCGAATCCGAACACCTATAAGCAAGCATAAACAAGTTAGGCAGGGGCCAACGCATTACGAAACGACTTGGGTAGCTTAGGTCCATCAGATGGATGATCGAGTGCCGTAGAATCGAGACGGAAATCATTCAGATCCGAATGCTGATTCGAGGTACGACCCGAAGTTATCGGATCCTACGGTTTCTGTCGAACCCGAAGAACCCGAGGGGCAAAATGAAGGGGAAAAGTTCGCACTTTCCTAAAACAGAAGATCAAGCCCATCTACTTAAATGAGGCACATTATAACTTAAAGATGAGAGGTATTTAATAACCTATACCTACCCTAAACCCTAGAACAAAATAATTGAGTAGGTAGCCTCCATTGAAAAGAGAGAGGTTTGAGTATGAGTTCTTGTTGTAACCAAAAGAGAAAATCAATAATAGAAATAGACCGTTCAAATCCTTCTAGCAAGAAGCTAAGAGGTAGTGGTTTTTCCCTGTGTGCTATTTGACACTAGGGTTTTCTACTCTAAATTGTTTGTATTATATTCGTTATTCGAGTTCATAAAAAATCGATCGTCGTCGTAATCAACAAATATTTAATGATACAAATTCATGCTACCACAGTTTTCATCTTCTCAGTGTTGTTTTTTAACTTATCCAAAACCCAATGTTTTTTAACTTATCCAAAACCCAATCTATACATGTAGCATCCATGATTGGTCTCTTTGGACAAGCTACAAATAGACTCGGTTAAAGCTAGAAGACGCAACATCAAACGAAGAGGATGTTGAGACGGAATCAGTGTTCTCTAAGCTGACATTTTCAATCAAATTATGACCCACTAATAAAATCCCTCAAGCTAGATTTTCAAACGAAATCCTTAATTGAAATCCCTAAACCCCTTTAACTTACTTGTGTTTGAGGATGTCGACTTCTTGAGGAGAGTGTGTCAGAGGAGAAGGCAACCAGTGACTTTCATCACATGAAGTTAGGGAGGAGAAGATTGGTTCAGAAGTGCATATTCTTTTTTATTTAGAACAAAGGTTTTGTATTCTTGTTCTTTTAGATAAACTTAACATTTTTAAATATTTAGTAAAATAAATATAACATTAGAAATCAGGATTATCGCTAGAAAAATATGACAAAGTTTGGTACAAGGTGAAAAGCCTGTTTTTGTCTTTTCTTAAGATATACTTCATGATTACAAGGTAAAAAGCCTGTTTTTCATAAATATAATTTTGACATGAGATTGGATCAATCAATACTTCGACACAAACAATCAAGCTAACAACATCTCTTAACACACAACACGTTTTTGTCTTTTCTTAACCATTTCGCTTATTCTTTTTATGAGAACTAGACGTTAATCGAATAGCTCACATGGGGTTTATAATTATATCCCGTTCTTTGGGGTTCATATTGAGTATGAGTCGCGCTAATTTGATTTACAGATCAACTCGAGTCGGATCATTACTGGTTAACAGGCGATACATATAAGTTAACCTTACGGGACAAGAACATCATTTTTTTTTAATTTTGTTCACTAATAAAATATTACTGAATAATTAAAATTAATAAAAATAAGTTAAAATAAAACTAAAATCATTTAAGTAACAAAAAATATCATTAATTATTTATTATTTCATATATGATTGAGACCCGGATGCTGCAACCATGATCTAATTTTTTATTTATGATTTAAATTATAAATTTATGAATTTGAAAAACATACAACTATAATGGTTTTTGGATATATGAACATGTTTAAATTATTTCTATCTTGGTATATTATGTATTTTTAAGTGATACTTTTTGTAATATTTCACATTTATTTGTTAATAGGGTCGGATTCGGTTTGATCAAGTTCAAATGACATATTTTCGGGTTAGATTTGAGTTTGATAATTTTAAATTATTAAAATTTTCGATTGAATTAAGTCGTGTACGAATCAACCAAATCCATAATATGAATCAGGTCAAGTTTTAACCGCTTATTGTTTTCCACCCTTATTTTTTTAAGAAAACTGAGCTCAACCTTTAAAGAGGGGGTAATTAAACTAATCTTGCCCGTTGCCACAAGCAAATAATACAGCAAGAAAGTTTATAAATCTCCGTTGCATAAAATACGGACAACTAATTACAGAAACCAACCAATCCAGTAAGTCCGCAACAAAGCGTCATTACAAACACACTCAAGCTTCCTTCTCACTAATTAAACCTACTTAATTAATATGTGTTGGGCCACGATATTTGGAGCCCAATTTGATCGGCCCATGATCTCAGAAGATGGTTCGATCTTTTCGTGTCCAAAATAATATATATATCGCATTGACTTTTAATATTACGACGTACTATTGTATGATCATATAATTAATCCTAGTTGATAAATAAAACTCGCCAACAGTCGTAGTAGTATTTTTCTTAACGAGGCACTACATATTAGCCCACCGTCTTATTGGTAGATTGATTCACGCGATGGACGGCCCAGATGAATGCCGGGGCCTGACCCTGGCGTGAAGCGGGCGGGCCATCTCGCACGACAGCTTCAACACCTCCGACAAGTCCACCGTGGCGCCCTCCTCCGACGTCATCCACTGGAACTCATGCAACAACGCCGCCACCCAGTAGGTGACCGTGGCCAAGCCGAGCGCCTTCCCGGGGCAGCTCCTCCGGCCCGACCCGAACGGCGCCAGCCTCAGGTCCGATCCCATCACCGAAAACTCAAACTCAAAACAAGCCGGACCTGACCCGGGTAGGAACCTCTCGGGCTTGAACTCTAGAGGGTCGGGCCAAAACTCTGGGTTTCGGGCAATGGCGTACATGTTGACCATCGCGGTTGTGCCGGCAGGGATGATGTGGCCGTCGACGGTGGTGTCGGTGATAGCGAGGCGCGCCCAGGAGAGGAGTGGGCCCGGTGGGTGGAGCCTGAGAGTCTCTTTAATCACGGCCGTTAGATAGACCAATGATTGGAGATCCGAGTGAGCGAGTGCACGTGCTGTGCCGACCACCTTGTCCAATTCATGATGGACGGCGGATTGCACCTCAGGATGGAGCACCATCCTTGCTAGGATCCACTCGATCAGTACCGCCACCGTGTCCGTCCCTCTAAAAATCATTTCCTGCATGTATGTCAAAATTACACAAAACAATAATTACCAAATTAAAACTAAGATTCTTAGTACGTGCGCACTGCGCACCAGAACTAGTGTGATAAGACAAGACACTATATATGAAGAAACACAGGTTGCGCGCTTTGGTCAATTAAAGGAGTTGGGAAATATATTTACCTTACCGTGACCATGTGTCATTCGTAATATATATATAATTAAGTACAACCCCATCGTAGCTTATAAAATCATTTGGAATTTGGTATAGCAGATGTTACGTACCCACAGAACGGCGATGATGTCCGGTTCAGACAGGCAGTCGGGGCCGTGGAGAGACAACAACACATCAACGAAATCCCGGTTGACCCCGTCAACGGCAGGGTTTGACTTGTGGTAGTCGATAATCTTGGCGACGAAGTGGTTGACTCGGGGAACGAGGCGGGAGCACCTGGAGCGAATTCCTTGAAAGTCAAAGGGAGAGAGGAAAGGGAGATGGTCAGACAAGTTGAAGCGGCCGAGGAGGTCGTAGCCCTCGTCCACCATCTCCCTCAGCTCCACGGCGACGTCGTTTTGGTCGTCGTCCAAGGCGTACTTCCTCCCAAACACCGCCCACATCATGTTCGCGAGGGAGGCCCGCTTGATGAGGTCGCGTACGGGGAAGGAGGAGGAGGCGGCGGCGCGGCTGGATACGAGGGAGGCGAGCTGGGCGGCTAGGGAAGCCCGGATAGGGTGGGAGGAGAGGATTTGCTTGGGGGAGAACATGTGGGTAGAGGCGACACGGCGGAGGAGGCGCCAGTAGGAGCCGTAGGGAGAGAAGCCGATGGCGCGGTGGAAGAGGAGGCCGTAGGCGGACTCCTTGATAGGGCGGTCGGAGAAGGCGGGGCTGGCGAGGATCTGGCGGGCGGAGTCCGGGTGGCAGGAGACGACGACTCGGGTGTGGGGGCCGAGGCTGAAGGCCATGAGCCTGGGGGCGGAGAGGGCGGCGGCGGCGATGTTGCGGTGGGCGAGGCCGAGCATGAGGGGGATGCTGCCGAGGAAGGGGAGGCCCCGTGGGCCGGGGATGGAAGAGGGTCGGGAGCGGGCCCATGCGGGCCCAAGCGGGTGGGCCCAGTAGAGGAGGAGGGAGAAGAGGAAGAGGGACACCAGGATGACTGAGGGGGAGACGGAGTTGCATTTGGACGACGCAAAGGCGAGGAGGCAGAGGGTATCAGTACTCGTGCTGCCCATATTTAGTTTGTCACACTGGCACAATATGTAGTAAAACTACGTACGAAGGGCTTATGATTTAGGAATTGGAGGGTAGGATGGAGGGTTTATATAATGCCGGGTGCTCTGGATGTGGTCCTTATATCTTGCATACTATATACACTACTGCAAGTGATGGTTTATTTTTTTAATTTATATCACAATTAGCTAGTTAAGTGGCGTAAGCAACCATACATTCGGAAGTCAGTATTTAAAGGGAAATTAATATATATTGTTTGGTTGAATTATTGAAAGAGATTTGAAAGTAATCTGGGATAAAAGAAGAGAAAATAAGCTAAAAATTTGGAGGTAAAGCAATTCCTTCTATTTGGGTGGAATTTGGAGGTATTTCTATTTCTTAACAATATTAAAAAAAAAAAAAAAATCTACAAACTCACATTTTCTTTTACTTTCCCCCACTTCCCAAACAATATTTTTAAAATTTTACCTTTTTTTTTCCACCCTAACCAAATAATATTTATTTAAAATTCTGTCTTTTCTTTTCCTATCATTTCCCTACCATCTTTTACTATCACTTCCCTCCCTTTAATAAACCTTTAGCCAAACAGAAGGTTAAAGTTGCAGAGGATCTTCATTTCCAACTTCATCATTGCCGCTCGTGACCTGATTGATTTTTCTCCCTTTAATAACGGTGGTTTGATTTTGCACCGTTTTTTTTATTTCGCACCAGGTTATAAACGCAACCTGATAGCGTTTATAACCTATGGGAATTGTATAAACGCTACTACGTAACGTTTACAATTCAAACGGTTACAATTCAAATGGAAAAATGACCGTTATAAAACTTTTAAACGCTACGACGTAGCGTTTAAAAGTGTTGTAACGATCATTTTTCCAACGACTCTATTTCACCCTATAAATACAAACAATTTCATCATAACCTTATGCACCCTTCTCCTATCTTATTGTGTTTTAATTCTCCAAAAGTTAGTATGGCTTCGTCGTCGAGAAATGTGATAGTAATCAACGATGACTCAAATTCCTTTGTTGTCGAAGAAGACATCAGCTACACATCGTACAGTACTAGAGATGATGATGATGCTGAAGATGTTGCAAATTCAGCATTAGAAAGAGCCGAAGCTATGCTACGTGATAAGAAGAAGAGTTTCATTGTTGTACTAAATCAAACCAATGTCTACCCAGAATATCGGCTGGTAGGCACCGCATCCTTCATAATGTAAATTTATGATTCGGATTACTTAATAATATCAACTTTAAATGCACTTACTGATATGCAGAGTGTCCCGAGGGAGCATGGATTGAAATTCTTGAGTTTTGCAAGCACAACTGAAGTCACCCTGGATTGTGGTATTGCTACTTTGCCTGTGTTTATCGCAACGAGTAGGGATCACTACAGATTTGGCAACGGTTGGCGGAATTTTGTTCAATACCATAGATTGGAAATCAATGACGCATTAGTGTTTGAAATAATACGTCGGCGTTCCCAAGTTGTATACAACGCTATCATATTCAAAGCTTAGGGATATTATGTTTATTTTGTTATGTATGTACTTTTTGGATGACATGTACTAGTATGCATTTAATATTATATTCATTTTTTGGATGACATGAAATGACCCAAAATCACAAAAAATGCATAATGAGATTTAACCAAAATAAAATATCGGTTCAATTAAACGAGTTTAATCAAACCTATGGGAATTGTAAACGCTACGACGTAGCGTTTACAACTCAAACGGTAACTTTTAAACGCTACGTCGTAGCGTTTACAAGTTACCGTTTGAATTGTGAACGCTACTACGTAGCGTTTACAATTCCCCCTTTTTTCCAACGGTCGAATTCCCCAACGGTCGAATTCTCCACACTTGTATATATTTGTTTCTTCCATATGTCTTCTTCACATGTACAAAATTTCAAAGCACAATAGTAAGAGAGAGAATGTCGTTCTCAAGCGTAGTCGATGGGCCCGGTCTTGAATCGATTAGTGAAAATAATGTACTGGTACATATACTATGAATTTAATATTATTATGTTAGTGTAGTAGTTGTACATTATATTTTGTAGATATTATATGTATGTTAGTGCACATTATTAGTGATAAGTTATATGTTAACATATTCTTATTAGTAATAATTATATGCCATAGATATTATATGTATATTAGTATAGAATGTGATAAATTATATTAGTATAGAATGTGACATATTCTTATATTTCAAAGCACAAATTAAGTTATATGTTAACATATTCTTATATTGACTATGGTATTTACATTAGAACATCATGTTACTGTAGAAATGTGATAAATTATGTAATTAGCGTAGATCGAATCCACAGGGAGGAAGGGATTAATCTATGTGTTGTTCGCATGCAATAGTAACAAGAGGGGGGAGTTTTTGGTTGGTTTTGTAATCAAGAAAGTAAACAAAGCAAATAAGCAAAGAGTGTAATCAAATGTGGGAAAAACACTTAGCCAAATAAGATCCACTTTTCCTATGGTAGATTGGTCCTAGGTTCTCTCTATTCCTTTCCTTTGTTTATTCATGTCCATATTCTTGTATAGTTACTAGTCCTACCAGTCCTAGCAACTCTTATTATTGAACGCACAAGAAACAATCAAGATTTAGAACAATAATAGCATTGGGCATAGGATCAAACCGGGATACATGTCAAATAATCACAACCCGTAATAATTTAACATGTAATCAATCTTCTTTCATAATAATCCAGTCCTATCAGTCCTAGATAATTATGGATGATACTCTAGATAAGGAATCACCGACCGGTCAATTCCAAACCCTAGCAATAGATAATTACTAAACCTAACTAGGTGATCAGTCTAGTCAAATCAATAACAATCCATATGAATAAGTGCAAGAAGAAAGATATAAACCCAAAGGAAATAGGAAATAGATAATTAACCTCGCAATCAAACCATAGAAAAAGCTTCACATGTCGGGCTAAGCAATGGGTGCTTAGCTACTCATAGTACTGAAAGACATAATTGTTGAAAGGGAAAAACTCTTAATACTGAACATATGGGGTTCATCTCCGATCCTGAATGGAGGCTGTGAGAGTTAGGTTAAATAAGTTAACCTAAAGCCCAAGATCACAAACCTCATCCCTAAAAAGGAAAAATACTAATATTCGGAATTAAATAAAACAACGAAAAAGGAAAAACAGAAAAAGAAAACAGAAGTTCGGAGCGCGTCGGGCTGACTCCCGCTGATGGCCGCGGTCGCGGTTTGCTCTCGAAGTGCATAATTAATTTCCGATAATTCGGCCGCGGTCGCGGCCTCTTCGCTATCGCCCATCTCCTTCGGAAATCTTGCCGCGGCCTTCTGCTCCCCGCGGCTTGGTCGCGGTTTCTTCACTTCACCGCCTTCTCACGTGGTTTCTTCATGGATCTTGCTTGTCTCCTCAGGTGGTCAATTTCTCTTCTTCTGGATGTCTCCAATAAGCTCCTCCAGACCACCAAAACCACACTTATCTGCTCCAACTCCATAATCTTCAATTGTGCATAAAATCCCACCAAATGGCGCCTCAAACCTGGTAGTAATCCCTAGAAATGTGCTACAAAATAGCACTGATCAAATGTTCACCAGAGACTACCATAATTTCTTCAAACGCTAAAGTAGTGTCATATCTTTTCTCTAATTTTTTCTAAGTTTATGATCAATTTGTATTGTTTTCTGTATTGTGTGGACCTCTTCTTGTGGCAACTCCTCACGTAATGTGTGGACCATATACAAGTATGAACAAATTTAATACGAAAGCGGTGCAAATAGAATATGAGTACGAACAAATATAATACGAAATGCCACTACAAAAGAGATAATAACATACATTGCCTAATCATCGTCGCTATCAGAGCGCCTCTCTAGCCTAGACTGCAAACGCTCTGCCATCTCCCGATCACGTGATTCTCTCTCAGCTGCTTCCTGCTCAGCCGCCGACCTGGATGATGAACCCCTCTCGTATATAGATGACACTCTGGGCCGTGGGGCGGCTGATGACTCACCCGTCGAAAACTGGCTCTGGGACTGTCGATGTGACGCCCGCACCGGTGGATCAGCAACATGTATCTCGTCGACATCGATAATGTCCGCAATCCTCTGCCAGTCCTCCATCCCACCACCTCCTCGCATAATAACCTCTCGGACATGCGCCCTCACCATGTTCAATCATTGTGCTCGTTATCGTATAATGTTAAGTGAATAAACTTTATAAGAAAATTATAAATACATAATATGATAGATTCTAGAACCTAAACATACCCGAGATGCACAAAGCCGGAACATCATGGCGTTTGGGATGAGGTACCTCGGTTGCGTCGTGTCTGACATATGGATGTGAAATGGGAAGGAACCAATCGAGATACTCATCATCCATATCATAATCAGCAACAGCCAACGGACTAGCTAAGAGCTCAGCGCAAAGATGCTCATCCAAGCGATCCCAACCGTCCCAGTGGGCATCAATCTCCAGCTTGTAAGCATCCTTCCCCTTTAGACTTGCAAAGGCGTTCAATTGTATATCCCAATATCGGGTCCAAAGGCCTGCTCTGGGTCCGTCCAAACTAGCGTGCCATGCGGTCAGGCATGTACGGCTCTACTATCGTCTGGAAGCATATCGTGCCTCGATATGTAAAAGCTCTATACCGCGAATGGAAATCCAGCTGACCGTGTGGCATCCACCGGACCTACAACCATAAAAAACATCAATGTTATAAGTAATCATTATACGCTAATAAAAAAAACAGAATCATGTACTTACATCCTTACGCCGATACTCATCAAGGACGTGGCGATAACTCTGAATCCGAGATGGATCCCGTGAAGGGGGGCCTAATACCCAATATCATGCCACTCGTCGGTCATCGTCGGCTCTCCTAACCTGGGGATGCGGATGTCCGGAAAACAAAGGAAAGTACGCTCATATCCACATCTACAATCATCGCAACATAAATTTAAACCCTAATTTCTTAAATGGTAGTTTTAAAGTTCGGTGCAATATACAAAGATTAAAAGATTAGCGACGTTTTACCTGGAGTAGCAAACAACAACCGGCTATGCTCTTGGCCTCCCCACGTGAAGCCTCACCTAGGTTCCTGTACAGGCATGCGAGAACTCCGGCTCCCTAGGCCGTCCGCTGGGTACGCTCATGATCCACACACAACGGCAACAACTGACACTTGAGCTTGTTTGTGGACTTGTTCACGAACAAGCTGGACCCCAACAAGTGGAATAAATACCCTACTGCACAAGACATGGGGTCCTCGCCCAACAAAATCATCCAACGAACGTCATACACGAAGTCCCATGCATCAACCCCAACTGTCGCGACCCACTTCCTCACCTCCTTTGGGCCGTAGTAAAAAACCTCATGCCATAAATTGGCCAACGCTGCATCATCTAGTACCGCACTAACAGCATATCCCTCGATAGGCAGCCCCATGATCCTCTCGACGTCATGAAGTGTGACCGTAATCTCGCCCTACGGAAAATGGAAGTTGTTGGTCTCTAGATGCCACCTCTCAACTAAAGCAGAAATGAGGACGTGGTCCACACTTCCAAACTGAAACGCGTGGAGTCCGGTCAGCCCGTTCAGTGAAGCGTAATAATGCCACCAGCTACCCTCAACCACCTCCCCTATAGGAATAAGGCGTTTCACTCTCCAGAAATCGAGATAGCATGGACGTGTATGAACACGTAGACGGCGAGGGGCCTCCCTGGGATGATGCCATATCTGATGTGCAATGTGATGGTCGAAAGATGACAGAAGCTCACCGTTCCTCACACCGTAATGAGCTTGGGGACGGGCGGGCTGGGGAGCGGGAATGGGGTCGGGTATAGGGTCGGGAATGGGGTCGGGTATAGGGTCGGGAATGGGGTAGGGAATGGGGTCGGGAATAGGGTCCTGCTGGGGCGGGTCCTCTATGACAATATCAACGTCCTCCAATCCAGGGACGGGATCATCGCTATGGACGGGACGTTGAGGCTTCTTCTTCTTCTTCTTCTTCTTCTTCTTCTTCTTCTTCTTCTTCTTCTTCTTCTTCTTCTTCTTCTTCTTCTTCTTCTTCTTCTTCTTCTTCTTCTTCTTCTTCTTCTTCTTCTTCTGCCCGAAAACACATGCCCTCGTTCGCTTGCGGGCAGAAGCAGTAACGTGGTGGTGCTCCGTATCCCGTCCATACGAGCCAAACCGTCGTCGAAAACCCTCCAATATAT
This sequence comes from Rheum nobile, assembly GCA_027886185.1. NCBI lineage: Eukaryota > Viridiplantae > Streptophyta > Magnoliopsida > Caryophyllales > Polygonaceae > Rheum > Rheum nobile. The sequence continues at coordinate 1,086,473 of WOAB01000717.1, read as the reverse complement.
CATGTTTAATCAAAATTTACGGGGAATAATTTACTTAATAGATTATTTTTTGAGTTTTTTCATTCAAATTATAATACATATATAAAGATTAAAATCTTTAATATTAAAAATGAGATAAATTATCAATTAAGATAAGATAAATTTAGTTATGTTTTTTTAATTAATTTAATAAAGCTAGTTTTTTCTGCCAATTGAAATTATTATTTAATTATTTTTCTTTGATTTATATATTTTGTTTCATTAAATTTTTTTTCTTTGATTTTAATTATAATAAATCTATATTTCCAACTTTAATATTTTAACATGGTATAAATTATCAATTAACATACATTTATTATGAAATTTTAATTATTCTTTCATTTATTTTTTGCTTATTAATATCATTTCTTACATTCATAAGCAATTTATACCTAAAATCCCTCTAATATTTGGACGTCAAATTTTATTTCCCTATTATAATTTAATTACGAGTGCATTTCAATTATCATATATAAACAAATAATTAATATATTACAAATATTTAAATGATATCTAAATATAAATAATTATTAATTCATAAAATACCTCACAAGTACGTCGTTTCGGCTTTAGAACCACTGAAACACTCTTCGACCCGCTCGCCTCGATCATAGACGCCACCGTCTCATCCCACGTCGACGACTGCCGCTCCGACTGTGCCATCGATGCCGCTCTGACTGCCGCCGCCACAGAGAGAGCGTTTTTCGACCCCACATCGTCTCCTCCAACCGGCCTCGACCCGGGTCTGGCCCGACTCGGACCAACTTCCTCCATCGAACCGGACCCGGCCCCATCGGACGCACCAGATGCACCAGACCCACCTCCTCCGGCGTTGTCTCCGGAACAAGGTCCTCCGACGTCGTCGTCTTCGGTGTCGTCCTCCTTGTCGCCGCCTCCTCCATCGGAACCACTGCCGCCGCCTCCTCCACCACCGTCTCTCATCCCGCCTCCGTCATCAGAGCCTCCGCCACCGCCACTACCACCACCGTCTCTCCTCCCGCCTCTGCCAACATATCTGGGACCACCTCCATCAGAGCCTCCGCCACCGCCGTCTCTCCTCCCGCCTCCGCCACACGATCGCTGCCACCGTTAGACATTTTAGGGTTTAGGGTTTCTGAAAATGGAAAGGGAAAAGGAAAGAAGAAGAGGGAGGAAGAAGATGAAACACATTTAAATAGCATTTCTGAACGCTACGATGTAGCGTTTGCAAACGCTATTGAAACACGTTCAAAAATGCTATTTTTTTCTTCCAATTTCACTTTCGTTTGTTTGAATTAAATTGAACCCCTAAAAAGGTAAACGCTATCATATAGCGTTTAACTTGAACCGGGTTTACTCAAATGCTAAATGGTAGCGTTTACCTTTTTTTGTGTGAATGCAACTATGTAGCGTTTGAGTCTTCCGGTGCGAAACACAAAAATTCTTGGTGCAAACAAGACCCCTGTTAATAACTCTTGTGTCTTGCTACATTTTTTCGAACAATACTCACCTCATATTTCCCCTTTTAACATTATTAAATAATCAAAATATTACCTTTCAAAAAAAATCAAAATATTAGAGAGAAATATAAAAAAGCTAACTTATATTAAGTCCAATAATTTTTTCAAATCTCCAAATACCAGCACTGACATACTTCATCACAAAACAAAAACAAAAATAGAGCAGAGATATAAAAAAATCTTTCAAAGAAATACAAGAAAACATCATACATAATAAGCAAGGACAACAAAAGGGATAGGAGACGTTTGGGATACAACATGTGTAGGCACAAAGAGACTAGTCATCTCTTCGTTGTCGCTACTCGCCAGAATATGCATGCAAGATTTTCTTGATAATGTTTTGTTGAGTGGAGATGTATTTTTGAGTCCAAATGTCAAGTTTAACACATAAGTCTAATGAGGTTCTATCCTAAAATTAATTGTTAATAGGAGGAGTAGTTCATCTATTTATATATACTAGACTTAGATATCTCACAATTCCGATGTGGGACTCTTAATTGACTCTCAACAATCTCTCTCTCACTTGAGGGTTCCACACAGGGTTCCACAAACCACGCCCGACCCCAGTGGAACCATCGGCTCGAATAACACTTGTTGCGAGGAGATGTACTTTTGAGCCCAACTGCCAAGCCCAGTACAGAAGCCTAACGGGGTTCCATCCTAAAACCAATTGACAATAGGAGGAGTAACCCATCTACTTATATATTAGGCTTGGATAACTCACACTTCCGATGTGGGACTCTCAATTGACTCTCAACATGTTCATGTTGTTTTGGAGGCCTTAAACCTTGTCAATGAGAGCCTTGAGCTGGTCATGCCTATCCAAATTTTGGTTAGCGAGATATTATGTGCTTTGCAAAATGGCGGAGACCTTCAACGACTCAACAATATCATCTTCCCGTTCTTCTTCCTCCTCGAGTTCTTCTTTTTGCCTTCCTTGAACTTTCTCCCATTGGTCGTCGATGAACACAAAAACCATTTTTTTCAAATCGTTCTAGTCCAGTACTCAGCCCATAAAGGTATCCTTCTTTGGTGCCTAGAGGCAGTGGTACTATAGGATCTTCTTCACTATATTGGGGTACAAAAGAGCATGCTTAGGGGTAGTCCTCGCGTGTGTCATGTGGAGCATCATCACCCTTAGAAGGCTAATGGCATCCTCCTTTAGCAGTTTTCCCATCAACAGAAAGTCCATGATCAGTATGGAGTTTTTCTTTTGTTCCCTCGACAGCACATTGCTGATAACGTAGTGGAATACAACCTTGTGCAGAATTCTTATCTTGTCTGAATGCATATTGCCTTTCTCTAGAGGGTTGCTATCCTTTGAAATGTGCTCAATGATCTCGTTGTAGTAGCAATCTACATGCTAGTGTGCCTTGTAATGCTCATCGAAACCCATGTGGGGTACCTTAAATATCTGGCTCACATCAATGCTGGAAAAGTTGTATGACTCACCTTCTAGGGTATATGTCCTTGCTCACCATCGCTTTCTTGTATTTGATGATCATGGTCGAGTAAAACTCCTTGACACGCACTATGTTGGATTCCTCCCCCTCTCGGAACAACCTTTCTAACTTCTGTTTTTCCAGAACATTCAACACCTCGTCCAAAGCATATGACTCAAAGAACTCTTGGTCGACTACCATGCCCTTAGCAAAATCCATTTCACTAATGTCTGTCACCTCTTCTAGTGACTGCACAATGGCCACTTTTTTAGCCACACTTCTCTGGGGTTTTCTAGCAGTGATAGGGTTAGGATATATCTTTGGCTTCTTATCCCTTGCGACCTTCCTAGCGCGTACAAACTCGCTGCCATCAGAATCCTCTTTTTTTGCAAGTGTCCTCCTCTTTTTGGTTGAACATGGGATTTCTGACCAGTTGACTTGGAGGACACCGACCTTGCCCACTCCATTGGAGTTTTCGCCTCAAAATCTAAAAGGGATTACAAATCTTTGGAAAGAGAAGAAGCCATTGAGGTTATTGTTGAATTCTGATTCAACGCCTCGTGAAAGTTCTAAGGGTTAACACACCCTCAGTTCGGATTTGTTGATGATTTATTTGTTTGGGGACATCCTCAACAACTTCCTAGTCACTGGCTTCGCGTAGGATGGGGTCTCTGGCTCCAGGCTTCAGTTCTGATGCCGATATTATTCCTTCACACTTCTCCAGATCGTATATAGCTGTTCTTGAGCTCCGACAGTTTTCTCATATGCCAGATCCACCTGAAACCGCCCCGGAGATGGCTTCCCCGGGGGCGGGCTCTTCGATGCTCAAGTCAGTTTTCCATACGAAGAGTATATATATATATGTAGAAAAGTTAAGATTGAGAGATTTACTAACCCGTCGAATTACCTTGACCGAGTACACTCACCCCTCATTTCATTAATCAAGTATTCTAGCATTAAATCTTTCATCAAAGACTCATCTATAAAGCTTACGAGTACCAGTTCATCTACCAACAAATCTCAACGCTCTCGTTGAGAGCATAAAGTTGCCTTAGCAAAGGACCACTCAACCTATTTCAGCAAACTTGCAAACAAAGCCTTATTCACTTACGCATAAAATATCCCTAAGCCAATACTTCATGTTAATAATTCATAAAATCTCAATGAATCATGGCCTAAACATATTATGCAATAAATGATCAAATTGCTCACATCATCATATTAAGAAATCAGGAGCAACACAACATTCACAAGATAGCTATAATTATCCCTATCTATCATCTATGAGAGATCCAAGTAAAATAGTGCATGGAGCATCAATCAAACATCTCGAAGAAGTGAGGTATGCATAGTATAGGACATCCTGTCATCAAGCAATTAGGAGCAGATTTGCAGCACAATGAAACACATGTGCTCATCCTTAGAGAGCCATACGATTAGAACTCAGTCTTGCCAAGATAGAACACACACATACACAGAAGAGAATGAGATTGCACATCAGGCATTGCACGCAAAGAATCATTTTTGTTAGATCAAGATGTTACTGAGCCAATTAAAGCACAAATGGCACAACTAAATGAAGAGCAAAATGGCGGATTCATGGATTCAAGCAGATCGCACAATCAAAGCTCTTAAAGTCACCAGATCTAAAGAGACATTAATTTGTGAACAAGATCGCCGGTGGAGATATGAGGAACGCCGAGGAGAGATGAAGGTCGGCTAGCTTAAGTGCCCTTTCCGACGTCGGGGCATCCCAGAAACATCCACTGAATGTTCCTCTTGCTCCGATCTGGCAAGGCAGAGGAGACGAAGGCTTTCCAGATCGAAGGTGTGGTGGCGGAAGCGAGCTTTGACTGGTATAAGCGGCTCCTCCATGAGAAATCTCTCGGGTGCTCCTCCATTAGAGCCACCAAGAGGAGCTCTCGAGAGCTCGTCGTGTTCACCCCCTGCCTTGCTTTCCCCCATCGCTCATGGTCGAGCTTCAGAGAGTCCCTTCTCTCTCCTGTCCCAAAAATCGCGGTCCCCGAACTGTGGCCTTCTCCCATGGCTGCTCTCCAATTGTCGGGGCCGTATTGTCCCCCATGGAGCTTCCGAGAGCTTCACTCTCTCTCTGAATTGCGGCCATCGAGCCCCCTCTTCGACTTTCCTCTTTCACCCTAAAAATAAAGCTTTGGGCCTTGAGGATTTTAGTGGGCCTTTGGCCTAACCAATCTCAGCCCCCACAACCAGCCCCCCAAGCTCTTCGGCTTCGCGTAGTGAAGGTGAAGGCTTGGTTCACTAATGGTCTCGTAAGAGCTTGCATTCGTCCGGGTGCCTCGCGAGTCTTTCTTGCAAGTTGTCTTCTCTTTTCTCTTTCTTTTTGAGGAATGACTAAGCTAATTACTGTCTCTTGGTTAGGTTCTCTCTTAATTTGCTCGTTTTCTACATCATCTGTCATTTCGTATTGATTTTTGAACCATCTCTATGGTTTGACGGAGAACAAGCTAAAGCGCAAGTTCGCGAGTGAACTGGTAGAGTGGTACGGAGCCTTGAGATATCGCTTTTAGAGTTCGCGAGGGAACTCATCGAGTGGGCGCGAAGCCCTGAGATATTGCACTTCGAGTTCGCGAGGGATCTCGTCGAGTGGACGCGAAGCCCCGAGATATTGCACTTCGAGGTCGCGAGGGAGCTCGTCGAGTGGGCGCGAAGCCCTGAGATATTGCATTTCGAGTTCGCGAGGGAGCTCGTCGAGTGGGTGCGAAGCCCCGAGATATTGCACTTCGGCTTTGCGAGGGAACTCGTCGAGTGGGCACGAAGCCTCGAGATATTGCACTTCGGGTTCGCGAGGGAACTCGTCGAGTGGGCACGAAGCCCCGATATATTGCATTTCGGGTTTGCGAGGGAACTCATCGAGTGGGTGCGAAGCCCCGAGATATTGCACTTCGGGGAGCACGGCTCCACTCTAGTTAGGTCACTTCTTGGTGTGCTTTGCACTTTGCTTTTAATTGTTTACTTGTATTTATTTTATTCTTGCTTTATCATTTTCTTGTTAAGAGTGCAAGCATAACCCTTGTATTTGAGGGAAAATGCGAGTTTCCCATTGGGGGTATACAGACTTGTGCATAAAGAAGCACATGTATGTGCATCGTAGAAAATAGCCTCGTGACGGGTGTATGCGTTTGTGCACAAGGGACCCGCTATGGGTCGGAGAGAGTGATCCCATAAAGGGTATAAGGGCAAGAATGATTTCACTAGTTTGTTCGTGTTACTCAGTTTGATTTTTCACTCTATTTGTTTGCTTGCTTACTCGTATTACTTCTGTCACTTGCTTCCTCACATTGTGTATGTACTTGCCTTCCCGTATTTCTCCCTTACCATTCTACTTGCCTTCTCATACTATTTTTTTTCTCGTATTACTTTCTTGCATTGCGTTTATACTTGCTCTCTCATATTGCCTTTTCGTATTGCTTTTGCGTAATGCTTTTCATACTCGCGCACTTTTTGTATTGCTTTTCAAGACTTGTATTTCACACGTTGCATTCACTAATTGCTTTGTTTTTGCTTGTTTCATGCATCATCTCAGTTTTAATTTACATCTCATTCGTTATTCGGTTCTAGAGCTATGAAGACTTGTTATGACGGGTTGAAATCTCATCGTCTTAATTTTGTAGTTCACGAATGGAACATGTGAGGGGGTGAAGCCCCAACGTTTATTATCTTGAAGGTATGAAAAGGGACTGAGAATCTCGGTGTGTCGTTTTTAGGGTCTGCTTGGGACGAGATCGGTCACCTTCGCTAGAGAGCCACCCTAGAAGATGTCTCGTTCTTCCAGAGAATTGTTACAAGGCCAGGCACGATCGTGTCCCTTGCTGTAGTGGGGAAGGCCTCCCTGAGGAGCCCTCGCTCCCACCATCAAACAAGGCTTCATCTCGCGAAGAAACTTCATCATCGTCCTCCTCTTCGCGTGACGAGACAGACACTTATAATCTGGATACTAAGGAGATGGGTGAGGCGATTGCCCTTTTCTGACATCACCATTTTCTGGGAAGACGACGGAGATGAATCCGTCCTCACTTTTGAGAACTTGGAGGGGATAGTAGGAGTTTATCCCTTCCCCGCGGGATCCATACTTGCTCTTCCTGAAGAAGGGTCACAGTCGTTGTACCATTATTCTAACTTCATGGCGGTGAGCCTTCCGGCGTTGTTCGCGGGGTTTCGTGTGCCTATACACCCGCTTTTTAAGTAGATTTTGAATGCTTAAGGCACCAGCCCCATTCGGTTGCACCCAAATTCGTGGAGGAATCGGGCTATCATTCCCAACTCTAGGAACACTGCAGGGGTGGTCTACAGAGAGAGGGTTCCCTACTCGATTCCTGCCATTGGGGAAGTCAAGGAAGACCATGATGGGGTCTTGGAAGCATAGACAGTGACGACTCTGAAGGAGGGTGACCCTCTTGTGGGGAAGCCGCTCTCTCCTGGAGCTACCCCTTCTATGAGAGTCAAGTGTTCTCGGGAGGAATCCCTGCGGAGAGAACTTTCAAGTGTTGTTACTCCTCGCCCTTAGTTTGGCTTTCCATTACACTGTTCGCGTGTCGCTAAACTGCCCCCTTGTAATGTTCTTTTCATGCTTTTGTAATGTGGTTGCTTTTGAACAAGGTTCTCTGATTGATAACGACGTTTGACCCAATGGATTCAGCATTCTGTTTTAAGTTTCCCTTATTTGTTTCGCGCGTGTTGCTAGCTGCATTTAGCATATAAATTCTGTGTGCATATAACTCTTCGTGTAATTCACTCGCGAGGCTGACTATGCCGTGTGTGCGTTTTTTTGGAAATGACTTAATCAATCTTGGCTTAGTAATCATGACAATTACTCGGGCAGACCGTGCATTTTTTACTTTGTTTGTGTACAACCCCCCCCCCCCCTCATCCCTCCTACCAGTTTGCGAACTGGAAGGGGATTGAAGAAGGGGTTGTGAGGGGGATTGGCTCGCTGTTTTTAGTATATGTCATGGTGCCTGCCCTTAGGGGCCATTTTGTATGTTTTGGGCACGCGTAATGGATGTAAACATGGTAAATGTAGCGAAGCTTTGTATTGGGCAAAACGATGTATCTACAACTCTCGTTTTTTAAAAGCAACAAGTAAATTATATGAACTTTCTACTTCTTTTGCGTGACTCTTTGTTTCCAACATTTTTGTTTGTAAATTGCTCCTTGTTGTATCCTCGCGAAGGCGTACCTCATCGTTACTTAGGTTCTTGCAGGCGATGGTTGCGCTTTTAAGTTGTTGAGTCTTTCTCGTACCAATTACCCTCGCGCATATCTTGCGCTTTTATTGCTCTCTAACACTTGCTCAAAACCTGCTTGACATTTTCTTTCCTTGTTATTGCTCATCTCTTATCCCTCAGGCCCACACTTCCACTGGTGTGTTGCTTTTATGTGTTGCGAAGTGTTGCCCGAGGTGTTTTTTCTCTTAAGGATAGCACTTGCGGAGTCTTATCACGTTTCAAGTATTTGGAACCAAATTCCCCGCATCGTCTCTGAGGCGATAGGCTCGTATTAGCCATCTTTTTCCATGGCTTGTTTAAATCATTTTTATACTTTCTTTTGAATGTTGCTTTTACCCGTCATTTCGGTTTGTCTTTTAATTTGCATCATTTTTCTCGAGTACGAATTGCCTTGAACACTTACATTGCTTTTTCTCGCACGTATTGTTTTTCAAGGGTGTTGCTTTTCACGATTTTCTTATACCATATTTTTCAATAGACATTGCTTTACACGTGTATTGGCTAATACATGCCAAGCCTAGTACCGTTAAATATTGTTGGTGTTGCTATGCGTATTGGCTCGATGTGGCTGAGCACAATACCGTCTGGTATTGCTCTACAACTTGCCTCGCACGCGTATTGGCTAGCACTTGCCCAACCCAATACTGTTAAATATTGTTGGTGTTGCTACGCGTATTGGCTCGATGTGGCTGAGCACAATACCGTCTGATATTGCTCTACAACTTGCCTTGCATGCGTATTGCTTTCGGGTATTGCTTTCACTTGCTTGCTTTATGTACTTGCTTAAACTTGCTTAAACTTGCTTGCACTTGCACATACTTGCTTGCACTTGCACATACTTGCTTTATACTTGCACATACTTGCTTTATACTTGTATATACTTGCTTTATACTTGCTTTATAGTTGCTTTCCTTGTTATTATGTATTGCTTTTATCGTATTGCATTTGTAATTTGCTTTCTCTAAGCCCGCGGAGGGCGTGTGGCTGGGAAGCCATTTGTGAAGGGAGGCCTTTGTGAAGGCCATGAAGCGAAGGCCTTCGTGAAGGGGGGACCTTGGCGAAGGAGGGACCTTCTTGAGAGAGTGTCTTCGTGAAATCAATAGGCTCAAGCCGGGGGGTGACGAGCACATGCCATGATTTCTTCGCGAAGGCCGGGAAAAGCCAAGAGCGAAGAACGGGAAGGCCATGGGCCAAGGCCGGGGAGGCCAAGGGTGAAAGATACCCCACTAGTTTTTCTCATGATGTTTCTCCACTCGCTCTAAAGTGCAACGTCTCTTCCTTTTCGGCCTCATATTGCCTTTCTTCTTGCATCCTTGTAAAAGGCATAAGTGGTGGCGAGCGGAGTGATACCATAGATTGCGTCGGCTTGAGGGACGTACGAGCCCCAGCCATTTTAAGATGTCGTAAAGCCTACGCGAAAACAAAGGTAAAGCAATGAGAGCTACGCGAAGTATAAGTAGAAAGGCGTGAAGGCTAACCAAAACCGAAGTGGAGTGTAATGGAGCTTATTTGTCGGAGGTTCTCCGTAGAGTGGGCATTTTGGCATGACATGAGCGTTCCTAGTGTGTGAGGAAATCCCCACGGTCGGCGCCAGTGTTGAATTCCGATTCAACGCCTCGTGAAAATGCTAAGGGTCAACACACCCTCAGCTCGGATTTGTTGATGATTTGTTTGTTTGGGGACATCCTCAACGACTTCCTAGTCACTGGCTTCGCGTAGGATGGGGTCTCTGGCTCCAGGCTTCAGTTCTGATGCCGATATTATTCTTTCACACTTCTCCAGATCGTATATGGCGGTTCTTGAGCTCCGACAGCTTTCTCATACACCATATCCACCTGAAAACGCCCCAAAGATGGCTTCCCCGGGGGCGGGCTCTCCGATGCTCAAGTCAGTTTTCCATACGAAGAGTATATATATATGTAGAAAAGTTAAGGTTGAGAGATTTACTAATCCGTCGAATTACCTTGACCGAGTACAATCACCCCTCATTTCATTAATCAAGTATTCTAGCATTAAATCTTTCATCAAAGACTCATCTATAAAGCTTACGAGTACCAGTTCATCTACCAACAAATCTCAACGCTCTCGTTGAGAGCATAAAGTTGCCTTAGCGAAGGATCACTCGATCCATTTCAGCAAACTTGCAGACAAAGCCTTATTCACTTATGCATAAAATAGCCCTAAGCCGATACTTCATGTTAATAATTCATAAAACCTCAATTCATCATGGCCTAAACATATTATGCAATAAATGATCAAATTGCTCACATCATCATATTAAGAAATCAGGAGCAACATAACATTCACAAGATAGCTATAATTATCCCCAGCTAGCATCTATGAGAGATCCAAGTAAAATAGTGCATGGAGCATCAATCAAACATCTCGAAGAAGTGAGGTATCATAGTATAGGACATCCTGTCATCAAGCAATTAAGAGCAGATTTGCAGCACAATGAAACACATGTGCTCATCCTTAGAGAACCATACGATTAGAACTCAGTCTTGCCAAGACAAAACACACACATACATAGAAGAGAATGAGATTGCACATTAGGCATTGCACGCAGAGAAGAAATTTTGTTAGATCAAGATGTCACTGAGCCAATTAGAGCACAAATGACACAACTAAATGAAGAGCAAAATGGAGGATTCATGGATTCAAGCAGATCGCACAATCAAAGCTCTTAAAGTCGCCAGATCTTTAGAGACATTACCTTGCGAACAAGATCGCCGGTGGCGATATGAGGAACACCGAGAAGAGATGAAGGTCGGCTAGCATAAGTTCCTTTTCCGACGCCGGGGCAGCCTAGAAACACCCACTGAATGTTCCTCTTGCTCCGATCTGGCAAAGCGGAGCCAACGGAGGAGACGAAGGCTTTCCAGATCGAAGGTGTGGTGGCGGAAGTGAGCTTTGACTGGTATAAGCGGCTCCTCCATGAGAAATCTCCCCGGTGCTCCTCCATTAGAGCCACCAAGAGGAGCTCTCAAGAGCTCATCGTGTTCACCCCCTGCCTTGCTTTCCCCCATCGCTCATGGTCGAGCTTCAGAGAGTCCCCTCTCTGTCATGTCCCAAAAATCACGGTCCCCGAATTGTGGCTTTCTCCCATAGCTGCTCTCCAATTGTCGGGGCCGTATTTTCCCCCATGGAGCCTCCGAGAGCTTCACTCCCTCTCTGAATTGCGGCCACCGAGCCCCCTCTCCCACTTTCCTCTTTCACCCTAAAAATAAAGCTTTGGGCCTTGAGGATTTTAGTGGGCCTTTGGCCCAACCAATCTTAGCCCCCACAGTTATGTCCCCTTTGGACTTCTTCTTCAAAACGACTTCATTCTTTTCGATCTCCTCGAGAAGCTCCAGTTTCTCTTCTTGCTCCAAGTTTTAACCACACACTTGCCAAGTTGATCACTACTTCCATTGAAGAATCACAAGCTTTCAACAAGGAAGCATCCACCTTCTTATTAGAGGCTTCTTCATTCTCCTTCTTCGATGCTGATAGTAGCAATGTCGACTCCTTATGGTCGACGACGATGATAGCCTTCGACAGATCTTCTACATTGATCTCCTTCTCACCGGTCTCCATTGGATTTATCGGAGACTCCATATTTGCAGTAGCAACGTCACCAACAATTTAGAGGGGTTGTGGTAAGATGAGGCAGTGGGCTTTTATTTTGAGTGGATGGGTTGGTGTATTTTTCTGAGGTGGATTTGTTGAGGGACTGAGTGATTTGAAAGCAAAGCGTTCTCCCCCATAAGGGTTTCAAGCTTTCATTCAAGGGTGGTTGGATGACAAAACAAGGTTAATAACCCTAGTTGTGGATGACAAAACAAAGCTCCTATGGGTATTAACACATGATAGGCTTGGGTAGGCATTTGGATCAACTATTACTTAGGCTCGTATTGATGGTTCAATCCATCAAGATAATCCTTTTTGGGTTGAAAGAATAAGCTTTCAACCAAAATAAATGGAACAATCATATAATCATGTTTTTATGCAACAAAAAAGCACACAAAAATTTGGAAACAATGAATGATGAAATCACTTAATATGTCTTCATTTTTATATGTATATCTTTGTTCCCCCTAGGACTAATATCAAAGTCTAGCCAGTCACTAAGGGAACACACATGAGAGAACAAAGAATCAAGGGATACCATACCAAACTCGATGTAAAATTGTTCAAAGGGTTCTATGTTGAGGGGCATGGTGAAGATATCCACAATTCGATCACTTTTCCTAAAATAATTCATATAAACAAGACACTTCTCCATACAATCATGTAAAAAAAAATTAAAATTTTGATAAAGTCATGTAATATTTTTATCTCTTTTTATCACTACATACTTTATAACAAAATAGTACTTAGCAAATTAAAAAACATTTTTTCTTATCAAACATTCTTTATTACAAAATCTATTTTTCAAAAAAAAAGTAACATTGCACCAAACAAACCCTTAGTTCTTGAGTGTTGCAAAAGATTCTTAGATATATTTAGGAAAAATTACAGGAAACCACCCGTTATATGACCAATTTCGCAAGACACCACACGTCATATGGCTATATATATATTTAAACCACCCAAACATCTATCTCCATTAACAACGAGCCACCCACAGGTAGTTTCTTTCAATTTCTTCTAGCGGTGTGCATCCGGTCTAGACCGAACCGGACCAGACCGTTTTTTCTGGTCCGGTCCATTTCTCGATTCTTGGACCGTAGACTGGAATGGACCGGTAAACGTATTCTTTTTATTTTTTATTTTTATATCAATTAAAAGTTAATTTTTTTGGGGTCAATTATCGGAAACCACCCATCCAATAGGCCATATTGCCCAAAACCACCCCTATAAATCGATATTACCGGAAACCACCCAAATAACGGACGCCGTTACCAAATCACCACCCATCCCCTGACTTCGTCTAAAATATGTTATATATTCAATAGGCCATATTGCCCAAAACCACCCCTATAAATCGATATTACCGGAAACCACCCGAATAACGGACGCCGTTACCAAATCACCACCTATCACCTGTACTCTTTTTTATAATATTACTATATTAATTTTGGGTTAAATAATATCAGTAATCTAGATTAATCTAATTAACCATGATTAAGCCAAATAAAAATAAAGAAAAAAAAGGTAAAAAATTGAACCAAGCCGGAGATTCCCAAACGACTCGTGGCGGCACCTGCGGTTCAACGCCAAAATTCGGCCTCGACGGTGGAGGTCCGACGGCGGGGCAAGAGGGACTTTGAAGGTCGGCTTCCCGATGCAACTATTGGTGGTGGCAATTGAGGTGGAGGTGCTCGGTGGTGGCCGAAAACTGGACGATAACATAGGCTTCGAAAATTCGAGGGCTCGCGGCTTTGATCTCGAAATTGGATGACCAAATTTCAACGATTGCAACCCTATTTATAGGGGTTGAAAAGAGCTGGGAAAGATCTTCAAAATTGTATAAAATATCAATAGAAACGATCTAGAATTGGCCCCGATTTCTTCGATTTACCATTACTCGTTTTCGGATAAAATTATTGCCTTAAACGAGGAAATTTGATCTTGTTCGCGACTTATTCATCCCGATTTCATGGAGATCTTACGCATTATAATCCAAGATACAAGGATATTGTAACACCCCCAACTTATGTCGGTAGTGCCACACGCCAGTGACCTCAGACGTTAATGTCCAAAGTCACCCCAGGCTTTAATCGGAATAATTAAGCTTAAATAAATACATAAATATTAAATAATGAAAGAATAATCAGCGGAAGACATTTTAAATGAATAAACTCAACCTTTTATTAAGATTCCTCTCGTAAAATGAGAAAGACGGTTTTACAACAAAGTATAGTGACAGCGGAAGACTTTTTAAATTACAGTGGAAGACTCTTTAAAGTTGTCATAATTACATGACTATGTATTACATTTATTTCAAACTAAACATATACGCCTTGGAAATATTACTTCTTAAAATGCAAACTTCAACTACAAGCCTTCTCTTCGACTAGTCACTTCAATCGCCGGGGACCAACCTCTGATGTGCCGTATATGAAGGATGACACCAGCCAACCATGTAAGGAATAAAATCCGGTTGGTTAGTCTAATGAAAGACTATGCAAGGGTGAAAATAGAATGGTTCTAGTGATCGTAACCGTTTACTATCATTGTCCCTCGAAGAATAACCGAAGGGACGATACATAACCCGGAACTTTCACGGAATGACAGAAGAAGATATGCATCGAAAAGAAGACTCCAACGAAATTGAGTCTTATAGGAAACGTATGACAATTGTTTGGGAACGTTAACTTTTCACACACGTTTAAAACACGACCTTGATTATTTGGGTCCACGACCAACCTCACCGCGCAATGCGAATCCAGATTGGAAAGAGGACTTACTCTAATAAGAGTCCGGGCGGTTTCCATGTTGTACTCCTCGCCCGAGGGTATATTAATTATGTGCGTAAAATCATTTATCTTATTTAATTCCAAAACGTACATTAAACGTTAAAGCTTTTAATCCACAACAATCTCGCAATGAGATATATAACATGGGACGAATCCCGAGTTTTGGCACTAGCTAAGTGCACCACCACCTATATTCGGATAGGGGTAGGTCATGACCAGAAAGTGTTAGGGCATTTATCTTCCTAACACAAAGTTATAAAGAAACGACTAGACCTCGTAAGGTACATAGCGTTCCTACGAATACTCGTGCTAACTAAGCATGTAAGTTCACACATAAATCCACACCAAATTCCATTACGGTAATATCATATAGAACTATATAATAGCGTTGTTTCTAGTAATATATACAACCTATTATAAAGCCATATTTTAACACATCGTTTTATCAAATCTGTTCTCAAACACAAAACAACAACTTTATTCCAACTTAATTAACAATCAAGTAATTGATAATCAAGGGAAACATGGAATAATGAGCAAGAGCAAACCACCACTTGCCTTGGTTTAGACGAACAAAGATATCGGGTTCCGAGATCTGGAAACTTGCACTTTAGCACGGCTTCCTACGACGACGACGAGTTATAAGACGGAACCCTAAGTTAGATACGATTCGAAAATACAAAACGAGAAGAAGGAAAGGAGTCAGAGCCGCGATCGCGGATGGCATAGCCGCGATCGCGGCCTTGTTGGGCAAAACCGTGCCCGCGGTTTTGTAACCGCGATCGCGGTTTCGCGCCCAGCCGGGGCTACGGGTCTCTATCCGGTCGCGGTGGATGGAGCCGCGGTCGCAGGACTTCATCCCGACACGAACTTAACTCGAACGTTTCGAGGACATACCGACGATGACGAGGTACCACAACTTCGCTTCTGGACAAAGAGCACCTCCAACACCCAAGAACTTCCCAATCGGCAACGACTTCGGCTCTGGCGACAAGCACGAATTTAAACGAGAGGAAGAAGATCCTGCGAATGATAGAGAAGAAGCCAATTCGAGCCCCCTTTTATAGGCTAGAAGAAGAGGAGTTCACCCCCACCCGAGCAATCAAATCGATCCAGCTCCCCGGCGTTCGGAGCACGAGGGGAAATGCAAATCGTCGGCCTTCTGGAATCAGAGGAAGAAGATGATGCAACCGCGATCGCGGTTTGCCCATTGGCCAAACCGCGCCCGCGGAAATGCCGCGCATGTGGCTGCTTAGCCGCGGTCGTGGCTCTCGGCCTTGATCGGCTCTCAGGCCTTGATTGCGGACATGCTTAATCTTTGGTTTTAGCACTCCTAAGATATTTTAAGACCCAAAATCTTATTAAACGTATATTATCATGTTCAAAAGGTTCTTACAGAGTTTACAGAAAATGCCCAACACATTTTGCTTACAAAACGAAAGTTTTGAAAATTCCACGAATACCCCTACTAAAATTGATGGTTATTACAGATACCTTAATTGAACAGATTGTGGAGAGCTCGGCCGAGGAGATGGGCTGTTTTGGGGGATACGATGAACAGTAACCGGGGTCGCCCCCCACTTTTGGTTTAATTGCAATATTTTGCCCAACTTTCCATGTTATGGCAAACATGTCCCTAAAAGCTTCTAAAAAATTACCCAAACTTATTTTTTTTATAAATATAAGTTTTTAATATTATTTAACCCAAAATTAATATAGTAATATTCAAAAAAAGGACGTGTGAGACTATTCGGGTGGTTTCCGGTAATATCGATTTATAGGGGTGGCATTGGGCAATATGGCCTATTGGACGGGTGGTTTCCGGTAATTGACCCTAACGGATTTTAGACGGAGTTAGGGGATGGGTGGTAATTTGGTAACGGCGTCCGTTATTCAGGTGGTTTCCGGTAATATCGATTTATAGGGGTGGTTTTGGGCAATATGGCCTATTTGGTAACTAGTTTATTTTTATAATAGAAACTAATTTTTAATAGTGTTATGGGAAATTAATACATAATATAAAAATAAAAAAATGGTCCATTCGGTCCGGACTGGTAACTGATCGGGTTTGGACCGGACCGAAACCGGAATCTTAAAAATGATGGACCGTAGACCGGACTGGAATACACCCGGTCCGGTCCGGGCATTTTCGGTCCGGTCTGGTTTTCCGGTCGGGCGAATTTTGCACACCCCTAGTTTCTCCGTTAAAAATGTGTAAAAGACCATTTTACCCCTGGTTTATAAAAAAATTAGGAGTAATACTATGATTTTTTAACTCTTTTACCTCTTTATCTGAATCTACCACCTTCTCGCCCAACTGCGTTGAAAGCTCCACCACCTGCGAGCTCGACAAGTCCAAGCATAGAGTCGTCGCAATTCCAGATCTAATGTTATTGCCTCCTCAACACTGTCGTTGGTGTCGAAGGCTCCACCTGCGAGCTTGTCAAGTGCAAAGTTTAGGGCTGTTACGATTCCATATTTGATGCCAACGCCTTGTCAACATAATCGTCGGTGTTGAAGGGTCCACCATGGGCGAGCTCGATGGGTCTAAAGTTAGGGTCGTCGCGGATCTGATGCCAACGCCTTCTTTGTATTCAGATGAATTGAAAAAAGAGGAAGAAGAAATCCAGATCCAACAATGATGACAATGAAGAAGATGACATAGGACGTGTAATTATTTACACAATCAGAAGTAAAATGGACTTTTTACGCAATTTAATGACTTTTTTGACAAACAACATTATGTGGGTGGCTCATTGTTAACATAGATTGATATTTGGATGGTTTAAAATAAATAGCCATATAACCGGTTGTTTCTTGCAATTTTCCCATATATTTATAGAACTAGTATTATCACAAAGTATGGGAATGATACCAAAGAATATACCATAGACACTTGATGATGACTTGATATTTAGGTTAACCAAAAGGTGGCAAGGAAAATGTGGTAGGGTTGGCCTTGATTTAGGCTTCAAGATGGAGGGGCGTTGACACCCTAGTGCTAGTGTGTGGAGTGTGCGGCGTGGCAACAACTTGGATGCAAACCACCGAGCCAACTTGGCTTTCCATGGGTACACTTGTGGTCATTATGCCTTGTTGGAGGTTAGCTTGAAGATGCCTAGATCGGGCCCTAATGATTGAGCCATGAGGCGGGTTAACGTCGATAGAAGTGTGTGAAACCCTAGCGGTGGCGCGCAACCAGGAGTGTGTGAGACATGGCATGGGTGCAACGACATCTTTGGGCTCGAACATGGGTGGAGGTGTGCCCAAGGCCTCATGCATGGCTATGGGTATCGTTGTTGGTGAGCAAAAAGGTATAGAGGTTGATCGCGTCGTGGAGGAGCTTGGTTGCACGCGCGAGCTTGGTGAGGCCTTGAGC
Organism: Rheum nobile; assembly: GCA_027886185.1. Taxonomy (NCBI): domain Eukaryota; kingdom Viridiplantae; phylum Streptophyta; class Magnoliopsida; order Caryophyllales; family Polygonaceae; genus Rheum; species Rheum nobile. The sequence goes on along the minus strand of WOAB01000717.1, from coordinate 1,068,467 downwards.
ATGTCTTCTTGTATGATCATGGGCATGATCACATCACTATCCTATGCTAAAGATAAGGAAACTAGGAAGAATAAAATAAGATATAAAACTTGTAAGAGAAGCCCGCGGGAACCGAACAAGTTTGTCCTTCTCGGCTTCATCATAGTAACAATGGTCCAACACATACTTCATCGATTGCTTCCATTTAATAAACCTAGAAGCACCATATTCACCAGCAACATACTCATTTTTTACCTCTATGTCTCGGCGCTGGTTATGGTTTGGTGCTTGTTGTAGTCGATCATGGCATCACCCCTGATTGCGTTGGCCTTGGTCACGGCAAAGTGGGGGAATCCAGCCATCATCACGACGTGGGTGCTTGCGGCAACCAATCTTCATCGTGGTCGGCATCAGAAATGGTTCCTCCACTGGTGGGTGATAAGCACGATCATTAGAGGCTGCTTTTAGATCCTTATTGGTGCTAAAACGTTCATGAAAATCGAGGTGTTATGATGCCCACTCATGGTCTCTTGTGGAGGGGTATGGACATAGACTTCCTCATTGAGTATTCAATTGAGAAAAGCGGTCTTAACGTCCATCTGTTACAATTTACAGCCATGGTGAGCCGTATATGCAATCGACAACCTCCAACCTTGTAGTTCGAGCAAATGTCTCATCATAGTTGATCTCTTTCCTATTGATTGTAACCATTCACAACCAATCTGGCGTTGTTCCTTGACTTGGCCCTTATCATCAAGCTTGTTCCTAAACACCCACTTTGTGCCTATCACCGTCCCATTTGAAAGTCACAGAACCAGTGGCTAGACTTTATTCATCTCAAGTTGATGGAGGTCTTTTTGCATTGCTATCACCCACTTCGGGTCCCTTAGTTCTTCCTACAGTTTAGGTTCCAATATACATAAAAAAAGCATTGAAAGCATTAAAAATTTAGAGGGTAGAACGTGTTTGTACTCCCTTTGAGAAGTCTGTGAGGAAGTTGGTAACCAAATGATCCTTTCCTTTGTTGGTAGTTTCTTATAGGTACATAGTTGTGTAAATTTCACCATCTTTGAAATAATATGTACTTGTACCTTCAACTTTAAATCTTGCTAGAGTATGATCACCATAACTCTTTGGAGTATGCTCACCATCATTCTTAGGGGCCTATTGTGACGAGAGTCAGAGCATTCTTCATCTTCTTTCATCCCTCGTTTATTTGGCATTGGAGACGTTCCACTAGAGGTGGAACACTCTGTGACGGAACCAGAAGGTTTGCATGCTCTTCACTTCACAATTCTATAGCAAATCCTTCATCTCCATCATTTTGTTCTTGAATGGAAGTAGCATCCATTTTCGCTTCATCAAATATGAAATTTATGCTTTCCTCCACCTTCTTGTTTCTCTTACTATAAACTTTGTATGCTTTCCTCTGAAGAGTGTACCTAACAAATGTTGCTTCATCACTCATTGGATCAAACTTTTTCAAGTTATTATTTCCATTGTTGTGAACAAAGCATTTACATCCAAAAGTTCGAAGGTGATCGTAGTTTGGCTTCCTTCCTTTGAATAAATTGTATGGAGTTTTGCCAAGTAGTGGATGTATAGGTGCCCTGTTGAGCACATTACAAGAGGCGTTGAGTGCTTCACTCTAGAAATTCCTTGCAAGACTACTAGCAATTAGCAGGGGTCATGACATGTCTTCCAACGTCATACTCTTCCTTTCCACTTCACCATATTAGTGTGGTATCCTTGGGGCTGATAAGTTATTAGTTACTCCATGTTCTCTACAGAAATTGAGGAAGTATAGCAACTTGTAAAAGTCCAAGCTTCCTCTCCATACCCTTTAATCAAGCTTCAAATTATGCAACCGTCTTATCCTTTAAGATACACTAGTACAAAATTTTCTTGGATAGCACATTTTTTTACGAAGAGAATACCGGTTTTGCAACCGTTGTCTATAGAACTGCATTATTACATTCTCTTAGCGCTTTTTGTGAAAGCGCTATAAAAATTCCACTCATAACGCTTTTTTTATTAAAAAATGCTATGTTTTTTTTATTATTATATCTTTCTATATTCGATCCAAGCATAGAGGTTTTATTAAAAAAAGTTCTATGCATGTCCAAGATTATTTATAGCGGTTTATTTTAAACACCGCTATGAATGTCCATATTTTTTAAAAATATTATTTTTTCGTGTTTCACCAAGCCTAATTTCCAACTTTAATTCATGTAGTTCGCACCAGCTTTAATTATGTAATTCACATTTGTACAATCTCTCTATAAAATTCAACAAACTTATTTACATCCCACAATATAAACAATTTTAAGCTTAAAGAAAGAAAATCAATAAATTAAACATATAAAAAGGGATTCTGGATACTCAACAACATGGCATTATATACAATGAATCACATGTCAATGTTTACGGACTTTATCAAGCCCCACAATACCAGGATCCAACCCTCAGATTCCATCAGAGATCTTGATTAATTTTCACTTGCAAATTGAGCAAAGTTTACCTCACTGTGATCCTTATAAATGTAATCGAGGCCTTTGTAGTTCGAAGGATGATCAATTGATAGATACTGAAAAAGGGGGGAAATTAGTAGTTTATTGAAACAAACGCATCAATAGGAAATTAAAGGTTTGAGAAACTTCCCACATTAACACTTTTAAGATACTTCTTCTTATCGAGCAAGCCTTAAAGTCTGGTCTTTCTGCACTGCACACCAGAAATGAGTGGCGCCTAAGAAGAAGAAAAGGCATCCTTCTTGGAGTGATTTGAAGAGGAGATGAGTGCGAGGAGGGGGATAGTGAAGATAAGATAGGGTTTGAGAAGGCTATGGAGAATGCCATTGGAGGTGTTATATTTGTGCGCTTGCGAGTCTAAGAATGAGATGCGCAAGGAAATGAGAGAGAAGAAGATATGAGGACGACGTCAAGGGTACTGCTACAAGCCCGTGAGAGATTAGGGCAAGCCAGTAATAACAAATTTTTTTATAACTTTAAAAAAAAAACAACACTATAAAATGTTTTATAGCGGTTTTTTTAATAAAAAAGCGCTAACGTGTTTTTCAATTTTATAGCGCTTTTTCCTGAAACCGCTAAGAGAATAAATATCCAAATAAAAAATAAAAGATTTAATACTTCTTAGCGATTGCTTTGAAAAACCGCTATGTGTAGTTTCTTCTAATAGCGTTTTTAACAACCATTATAAATTTTTTGCTATCTATAGCAATATTTGTACTAGTCATAAATACATATATAATCATCCGCTATCAAAAGAAAAACGTATTACCTCCATAACTTTTGATTCCTATTGGACCACACAAATCCACATTATAAGTTCCTAAAAATAGAAGTACTAATGTCTTTTTTAGACTTAAAAGAGAACCTTACATGCTTACCTTTCCCACAACTGTCACAATCCTCATCATTGTGTGAGTCAATTTTAGGGAGACCCACAACCAGGTCGTGTCATTAGAGTTTTCTCACAAGTTGAAGGCAAGCGTGTCAAAAGCTCTTGTGGCAGAGGTTGGTAGCGTCGGAAACCGTAGTGAGATAGAGTTTTCAATCAGGTTTGAATTTTGGATCCATCTTGTAGACGTTGTTCTCACATGTATCCTTCAAAATAATCGTACATGTACTAACTTTGTCAACTTCAGTAGTAATGACAACCCTATTTTGTGTATAATCACATAATTGAACTACACTCAAAAGATCAATTCTAAGATTGACAACAAAGTTGACATTATCCAAAATTATATGGTGAGAGATATCTTACCCATGCCAAAAATTTATCGCTTACTCTTGTTCCCGAAGGTAATGTTACATTTGTTGTGCTTGCAAAGTGAGTTGAACTTCCCTCTATCTCTTGTCACGTGACTTAAACATTCTCTATCTACGTTTCAAGTAGTGTTCCCTCTCACTTCATCCTGCATATAAGAGATTAGTTTTTACTAAGAGAGACAAGCTTGAGTTCTCTAGGTTTGGGACCACAGAATTTACCATTTTCATCATATCCCACAGGGTTGTACCTCCAAACATGAGAGTTCTCTTCATCTTGCAGTCCAAGGGTACACTCGTGCTTTTAACGACCAGTTTGATCATAATGCTAACACTCTATGACACATAAGGTTCACATACTTACTTTGACATTACCACATGGGTTTATCACCAATACATGCTTGAAAGTCGATTGGTGAACATTGATTGTGTTGTACATGTTTCAAGCACATGTAGTGCGCCTTCTAACCAGAATACAAGTTCTTGTTCCCTTTTGGATGAATTCTTCACACTAGTTTTAGAAGGAAACACATTGTTCCCTTTGACTGGAGGATTACATACTACAACTTCGGGAGACAAGTTGTGTTCCCTTTAACTTGTGAAGAAGCTTCGGCTTTAGGAGAATAAGTACCAATACTCTTTCCAGAATTAGCACCCATGTAGTCATGATCGAGACGTTGTTTCATAAAGCGTTTACAAGTCCTCTTTTTTTCTCTTTCAACCTTAGATGCAATGTACTCCTCTATCCAAGCCTCCTTCTTTTTTTATTCATCAATCTTGATTTCTTAAGGTCATCAACCATAACCATCCAGATTTCATATTCAAGTTTGTCGATCTATGTTCTAATATGCCCCTTAGATACGGAATGGAATGAACTACTAGCACCAAATACATTTTGGTGGGTTTTAATTAAACCAAATTAAAACACTAGCACGTAGATCACATAGAGCATTTTCAAAACTAGAACTACCAATCACACATGGTATGGAGAAATGATCGGGATTCCTAAGCTTGGTAGGTGATTTTTTTTTTAATAATGGCACTACACTCCTCCTTTAAGGCAACAATTTCAAATTCATCTAGCCTTATTTTCTTAGACAATATTTATTTTTTAAAAATTTAGCATATGAAGGCATTTGGAAAAGGGCATCAATGAACAAAACATTTATATACAATTTTTCAACACTTTAAGGAAATTACCAAATTCCTTGTCTAACTTACCCTTTTGAAGCCTTTGAGGGAATGGGGTATATGGTTGGTAGGGTGGTGATGCCACATACTTAGGCTCTTCTCACTGTCCTCCTTCTCTTTATTACTTTTTTGCTCATTTCTCATCTCTTGCTCTTCACTAACTTCCTCCAACGATTTTTCCATACTAAGCTTCTCTTCCTCTACCATCGCTTTTCTTTTGTGATCATCCAAGTCCTTTCCACTCCTAAGGGTCACTAGTTTGCAATCTCTCGAGTTAGGCTCGGGTTGACCATGAAGTCTACCTTTAGGTCTATAGGAAGAGCTAGCAAGTTGTTTGGCAATTCAAGAAATTTGAGTCTCCAACTATTTTGATATGAGTGACTAAAGAATCACATTTGGGTGTAAGTTGCCCAAATTGGTTCCTAAACTCATCATTTTTCTTTGATTGTGTGGCTATGAAATTCTTCATCATGAGCGCAAGGTTAGACTTCAAGTGTAAGTTGGTAAAGGGCCTTGTTAAAATCTGAATGGTTGCCTTGGAGGAGGTTAATGTTTTGGTTGTTTTGGCATGGAAAATTGAGATGGTTCCTCCAACTAGGATTAAATGTGTTAGAATATGGGTCAATTGGAGGTGTTGGTCTTGGGTTGGTAAGGCAGCCAACATGTTCAATAGAAAGGTCTTAGGGACAAGAAGGATTATGCACACAAACATTTTTAACACCATTAGCATTCATGGTAATGCAATCATTTTTTTGTTAAGGGCATCCAACTTAGCCAACAAGGCATCGATTTTAGCCACTAAGACATCATGGGCATCAACATCATATTGGAAATCTGACTCACCATTCTAAACACCCCCTTATCTCCCTTCAACTTCCTCCATAAACCCCACTTGCAACGTTCTCTTAGCAAAAGCACAATACCTCAATAAATGCATTGTCAACTCATCTTCCCTACAACTAACACAGTTTTGAATCATCCATCACGTTCCTCATCACAAGATTATGTTTACATGGAATATGATTATTACAAATTATCCAAGCAAACACCTTAACTTTGGGCCTAATTTTCAAACCCCAAAGTTTATTCCATTCCCTTCCAATAAAAGAACCATCAGAATGACCAACCCCGGCCAAATCCATCTTGCATATTGGTTTCATGTAGTCCACTAACCTTCCCAACAACTTAATGACAAATCTTTTTTGACAATTCAAGCCATCCATAGAAACCAGTGAAACCCCAATCCCTCGCATTATCATTATTTAACAACCACCCATTTATATGATGAGAAGTAAAAGAAAAAATGTGCATCATAACCAAATCATCCAAAGTAAACAAAAAACACCATAATTCCCATAGTTATCCACCACAAAATAACCATTAATTAAATCCCAACATCGCTTTGATCGCTTCCATCCTATTACGACCACTCTACATTTCCATAACAAAGAGTAAACTTGGCCTGAACTTCCTCACCAGTTTGGTGAGATTATAAACCACACGAGATTTGGCCGACCCTTGACAATTAAAACTTAGGCAGATCATTGCTCTAGTTAAGCGGGCAATCCCGCCTCTACCATTGATGTCAATGTCATAGAAGAAATCTAATCCTTGGTGACTTCCACACTAATTTCCATGCCTCCTCTTCTCGCCTCTTATCTCCATCAAACCCTCCATCGTTAAAACATAACTCCCAACTCGCTTCTTACATAACTACGCCTTCTTTGTCTCACATTTCTAGCACCACCTATAACCCTTCTACTCCTTCTAAACCCACGCACACCTCCCTACCCCCTTTTCCCATTGAGAAAGATACAACTTTCTCCTTGCTTCCCTGAATATTGGTACACCTAGCCAACACCTTATTCAAAATAATTATCTCCTCCCAACGCACTAGCTTCAACTAAACCATTTTCTGTTCATGTTTCCTCCTATCAACCACCCATGACTCCCTGCAATGCACCACACACCTCTGCTGCAACCCCATAACCACCCTCTCCAGCACAACATCCTCCACTATAGCTTCCCTTATCTACTTATTATCTCGATCCTCATTATCCTCCAAAACCTGTAAAAGAAACTTCCTTCTTTCAACAACTTACCCATCACCCCTCACTTTGTTTTTACCTCATCCCTTATCCCCATCTCCCCGAAGTCTTTGTGGAGGAGCATGTACCCACTCATAGTACTGATTTTCCATTTTATTTTCTTCCGCATCCTCACAATCAACATGAACACGCCTAATCCTCCTCTACAACAACAGAAAATAACCAATCATTCATTTTTAAACTCAGCCCAGACCTTCCCCTTTCCTTCCATCTTCAACAAGCAATCATTATGAAGTGGTTTTGAAACATCCACTTTGACGCTCAATGGAATAGACTCCCTCCATTTTTAATCAAATTCTCCTAGACTTCATGAAGCCAACAAAAACACTCTCCGATCGTCGCCCACGTATTTCTAGAACGTAGTATTATGGGAATATCAAAAACCCTAATAGAGAATCGATAATAACCCTTCTTAAATCATAAGCGGTTTTTCTAGTGTGTGCCCATGGGCATATGCTAACAAGCTTAAATAGGAAACTTATCTTCAAAATATTCCCTAATAGAGAATTGATAAACCCTTAGCAAACAAGATTAAACTAGTGACTAACTAAATAATTACCAAAAAAAAGAGTTCTTAGAGTGTACTCATGGGCACACACTAGAAAAAACCAATCATAAGGGTATTAATGATATTCATTCCTTATTGGTAATGAAGGTTTATGGCATTTACTTATTTCTTTGAAGGAAGGATAATTGAAATCAACATTAACATAAGTAAAAAACTATGTTAGAATAAGTAAATCAACATTAACCTATTTTTTTGTACATATGAACAAAAGGTTACATTAATATAGTTATGAGGCTACACAAGTCGAATTATGTTGTTAAAATAAAGTTTGGGAACTTTATTAAAATTTTGTATTGGAATAGGGGCATAATTTCCATAAATGAGAAAGTTGGGCAAAATAATGTAATTTACCCTAAACTAGGGGTGGTCGTGTGGATTTCTAGAAAATGGATTGAACAAACAATTCATCCTCTGTTCTTGGTCCCATGTTAGTGTTTGGAATTCCAAGTCCAAATTCGACCATTTGGAGAAGAAATGGCGCATTTTATGGATTGGGCATTAAATATTTAGAAGAGAGCAATCAAACCCTGAATCAATCGGCTTGATTGAGCACGGAAGAGGTAGAATTCAATCCGAGAATCAATTAACGTCATTTTGATTCGGTCGAAGTTATTGCTCGAAAACGGTCTTATTCGAATCAACTGAGGGGCGAGAGATTTGCGATTGTGTTGGAGGGTTTATGGGTAGCAATAGCCCTATACATACCAAGCTTTTCGTGGTGTTTTGTCATCAAATTCGCCCCATAACCGAACAAAGCTTTTTGTTCCACAATTTTTAGAAGCGGTCTGTTGTGGTGGCTTCCGAACGCCAATAGCCTTCATCCGCCGCAACTCTCCATCCTTGGTGGTAGCCCACAATTCCACAAGTCCAATGCCTCTGGTCCCGTCCGTTTTGGTTTCCGTTCGAGCCCGTACGATCCCTTCGAACCCAAAGATGTGCAACCTCTGTTTTGGCCTGTTTTGTTCTGCAGTACGGGAGTCATTACGCCAAACCACCAGCCCGCCACTGTAGATTAGCGTCGCCACTAGCCCCGACACCGTGTTGTTGCATTGAGCCGCTGCCAGCCACCGTCGAGCCACTCCGAGCCACCTTTGTGAGCCCTTGATTAATGTGATTTAGGTTGATTTCATTATGATAATTCTACATTATTTGTTTATGGTAAAAATGATAATGTTACATTATTTTAAATAGCAAAAACAAATAGACTTTATATTTTTTATTTATAAAGATTGTTGGATGGGTACTTATGTGATAATAAAATAAATTAACTAGTCTTAATTTATTTTTTTATATTGGATACGTATAGAAATTCAACAATTAGTCTTATAAACTTTATTTATAAAACCTTGTTGAAATAGTTTCATGAAATTATTTAAAATAAATTAATTAGTGATAATTGATTTTTGGGTACATCTCAGAACCACTGTTGAATTGGAATTGAAGCAGAAGTCAAGTTGTGAGTTAGAATCGACATCCCTTCTTACGTTGTTTTATCGACAAAACATTCTAAGGCAAGTGGTGGTTCGCTCTTACTTTTTTCATATTTTTCTTAATTGACAATTAATTAATTGTTATAAATTAAGTTGGAAAAAATATTATCATATTATGTTTTGGGAACTTATATGTTATAATGTTGTGATGAAATGTGGAATTATATACTTAGGATGTATATACTGCTAGAAACTACGCTTGTTAATATATTATTACCATAGGGTGATAGTTGGACTTGGGTGTGAATTTGGTGTGGACTTATATGCGTAGTTAGCACGGGTATTTATAGAAACGCTATATATTGCGAGGTTTAGTTATTTCTTTATAACGGTATTAGGAGGATTTTGCCCTAGTATTTTTTGTCAAGACTGTACCCTTACTCGGAAATAAGTGGTGGTGCACTTATCTAGTGACATTATGCGGGATTCGTCCCATGATGATTCTAGTATCGAGAAGTTGAGGGTTAAACGCTTTAACGCAAATGAACGCTTTAGAATTAAATAAGATAAGTTCTTTCATACATGTAATTAATAAACTAGGGCGTGAAGTAAAACATGGAAACAACTCTTGCTCATGTCTAAGTAAGTCTTTTTTCCAATCTGCATTTGAACACCATGTATCCAGTGTGGTTGGTTGGGGACCCAACTAGTCAAAGGAGGCTTGTCAAAATTATGGTGTGTAATAACTATAAATGTTCTCAAACAAATGCATATAATCCCAATAAGACTCATTTTCATCGGAGTCTTCTCTTGAATCATACCTCTTCTTTTGTTTCGGTAGAAGTGTCATGGTTAACTATCGTCTATCGGCTTTTATTCGAGAAACGATGGTAGTGGATAGATATGACTACATAGAACCTCTCATAAATACCCTTATTTAGTCTTTCATTATACTAACCAACCGCTCTTTTTCCTTACATGGTTGGTTGGTGTCATATGTCACATACGATACATAAGGTAATTCTTCTCAGGTGTGAAGAAGTAGATTCTCGACGTTGGTGGCAACTGATATTTTCGAGTGTTTTGTTTAATAAGGTTGAAGATCTTGAGTTAGATTATAGGTGTTCAAGAACTATTATGTATTTTTTGTATTTTTAACAAGTCTTCCGCAATTACATTTCTATAATGTTGCTATTTATTTCAAGTACTATTTGTAAAACATTATCGTTGAGTTTTATAAAGTATTATGTTTGGTTTACTTTTGTCCTTAATGTTCAGTAATGTAAGCCTTGGGTGACCATAAATATGTGTTTTGAGGTCACTAGCGACAATATTTCCCAAAGTAATTTAGGGGTGCTAGAGAATCTAAGACTATCAAACACCACTTTAAAAGGTTGAATAGTTCTAGTTTCCTTCAAAAGCAAGGCCCTTTTTTCAAAACGCTACGAACCATCCCATAACACCATGTTATTATCCTCCGCCAATGGAAACTGGAACGCAAACAAGTTTGGTTGGATTTATCCAAACTCCATCATTCCCTTCAGTTGCCATATCGTCTTCCTAGTATTACGCAAAACAAATGAGTTAAAAGTCCTAGTAGTTAGTAGCTTACCAATAAAGGTTTTTTCCAGTCTCGAAACAACCTCTTCTTCAGCCGTAAATTCGAAAACCACTTCCACACATTCATCAACCAAAAGTTGAATTTTATCATGATTTACACTCCACAAACCAATGAAAAGAAAGAATTAAGTGTCCAAACTAGAACCTTAAAAAGAAACAAACCCCTACATGGGACCAAAAGAGAAACCCTAGTAGATGCATTGCGACTAGGAAAACACGCTTCTACGGTTTCAAAGAGAAATGTTGGAGAGAAACACTATGTCAACAATACTAGCCTTAAATACATCAATGAAGAAAGAAGCTTTTTTTTTAATGTTAATAGCATAACTAACATAGTCCTCGTACCTTGTTCAAGTCTAACAAAAACAAATATGTTATAGTAGTATGGTTAATATAGAGTATTACAAATACAATTTTTAAGTAGAACATATTACTTAAAAAAACAGATACATGTTCAAAATAGTGGAGCATAGTAACATAAAAGATTTGATAATTATATTGAAAATATATTAAACAATGAATTTGGTAAAATTATGAATTCGATGTGAATATAGATAATAGAACTTTATACATAAAGCAAATAGCCTCATTCTGATTTTAATTTTTAAAATAAACGTAGTTTTCTATTTCTTATCCTAAGAAAATTCATTTGAAAAATTAGCACTAATAAAAATCAATTAGAAATCCATAGAGATAGTGGGATAGTGAAGTAGACAGTGGAGAAAAACGGTTTATAACAATGATTTCAAACCAACAAAAAATACATGTGTCAACTTCATAATGAGCCAAGTGGTTTGTTCTTATTTGAAGACATTCTTTCAAATTTAATCTATAGAAAGACTTCACCAAGTCTTTCTTCTACCTTCTTCCCTTAAAACAACTTTAGATCTGTTCAACTAAATCATTTTTCTTTGATATATTGATACATAACATAGAAGATGCACTTATCTTGTGTAGTTAAATCAGCTTCAAAATTGTTAAACAAGGACCAAAATGGACTAGACTTATCCTAGATTTGGAAAATGCACTAAATTCGAAAAGTAAAAAAAATCATCTGGAGGGCATTTTTAAATTGTCTTCCAACCACATAAAGTCTCAGTAGGCAGTTTTGTCGCATTCCCAATCAATGCACACTCTGTAAGTAACAAGACGAAGATATTTACCCATTATTTTTCAATTGTAGATATGTCCAAAAGGTACCATCTGATCTCTCCACCATAACCAAAATTCCAATACAATTATATGGTACAACACAAAATTAATGTCAAATCTATTAACAAAGGTTTTTTTTAGTGTGTGTCCATAGACACACTCTAAGAACTCATTTTTTTGTAATTATTTGGTTAGTCACTAGTTTAATCTTATTTGCTAAGGGTTTATCAATTCTCTATTAGGGAATATTTTAAAGATAAATTTTCTATTTAAGCTTGTTAGCATGTGTCCATGGGCACACATTAGAAAAACCGATTAACAAAACCTTTGAACTCTTGTACATCACCTGGTGGAAGATATGGAACCACAAAAAGGCAATCCTACTTAAGGACACAAGAATGGATTAATCCATGATTCTAGCTATTATAAGTATGTACAAAACAAGTAAACTAGCTCAAATCGACAAAAATAGACATACTCCATAAAATAAACTAGTGACATGGAAAAACCATCCTTCCATTTCATTAAAATCAATTTTAGGGGTTTCATACGAGATGAAAGGTCTAGTTCCATAGGGTTATTATGTGTGATTGTAACGACAATATTATTCATATACACAACCATAAAATAACCAACGGTTGGGTTATGATACTTTTTGATACAAATTATCATATGAGTAATAATAATATGGTGTTAAACAAATAAATAAGTATAACAAAGAATGTAATTTTAGAATTTTAAATAACAATAAAGGTCATAAGAATTATTATGTTATCCAAAAAGAGATAAAGTAATAATTATCCTAAGTATGTTATTTCTTTAAGTTAAGAATGGTTTAAATTATGAATAACTTTATGCTAATTATAATTTGGATAAAACTTATCAAATTTGACCTAGGATATTTAAATCAAGTCTAACAATTTTTTGTTAAGGATTGAAGTATGGTCAAATTCATAAAAATAATAACTTAAGCTTATCTTAACCTAAGTTAATTTTTTATATACTTTAATTTTGGGTTAAAATAATATTATAAACTTAGAATATTAAAATATATAAATTTGGGTAAGTTTTGTAATTTTTATAAGTTAAAATAAGGGCATTTTTACCACAACTTAAGAATGTTAGGCAAAATGTGCAAATAGGCCAAATAGGGGGCCGTGTGTAAATAGTCAAAATTGAGCTGTCAACTTCCCAGCCCTCTCTTCCATTAAAACACAACCTTGGAGCTCCCTTTCATGGCGGAAATTCGACTCCATTGGATCCCGATTCGAGCCATTACTCCTTGGGCATTAAAGACGACCTTATCCCGCATCTAATTCACCAATTAATTGGATTCAAAGGCCACGATATTTGACGGAATTTTATCCCCAAAGCCAACGTGTCGTCCATGAGGCCGATTCAATATGATGCCAAATTGGATCAAATCATTTTCAATTGGAGGGCGTTAACCATAGGTTCATGTTGAAGGAATCCTAAACTTCAAACTGTCTATAAAATCTTCTTCAATCGTGCCCTTATTCACCCAATTTTATTCGAAACTCTCAAGAACCCTAGAACCCTAATTTCCGATTTTCGGTTGTTCTTTCTCAAAATTCGAGCGAGTGGAAGCTTTAAACATGCAATTGGTTGCACCATTGGAGTCGTATTTGAGTCCTCTTCAAAATCACCAACCTTCGGCCTCCATCCCGCCGCCGATGCCAGCCAATTTTCCCTTTTTCCGACGAGGTGTAAAAAACGAATCCGGTGAGATTTGGGATTTAGTCCCAATTCGCGATTTTGGGGTATTATTGATTTATTTTTGGCCTAAATTTGATTAAATTAATGAATCTAAATTAGTGGAAAATATTTTAGGATTAATTTGATTTTATGAAAATTAAAATTAAAATAATAATTTTTTTTTATAATATTATCTTATATTATGAATGGGTAAATTATGACTATTCATTTAGATAATATTTTAACTAAGAAAATTTTAGGATTATAAACAAATTATTTTTATTAATTTATTTATGATATGATTATTTAGAATATACGACTAATTAATTTTTAATCGTTTAATCAAAAAGCCTTGAACTTGATTTATTTATGAGTTAAATAAAAATCAATTAGAAACCGAGACATTGTAAATATTGATATTGAATAAATTATCTAATATGATTTATTCAGTTTGTATGATTTGGTTACGTCTCGGAATTGCATTTGGAACGGGAATAAAAAAAGGAAGCTGATTTGCTTCTCGAAAGCAACCATCTCCGAAATACCGTTCAACCTTCGTCGTGATTCAAGGCAAGTGGTGGTTCGCTCTTGCTAATTTATTCCATATTTTTCTTAATTGACAATTAATCTATTATCTTAATTAAGTTGGAATAAATATTCTTAATTTCTCGTTTGGGAACTTGTGTGTTAAAGTGTTGTGTAAAATAAACCTTATTATTAGGTTGTATATATGCTAACTATAACCCTTATTCATTTATATATTATTATTATAGGGTGCTAGATAATAATTGGTGTGGATTGATGTGAATTGGTGTGAATAACTATGCTAGTTAGCACGAGTATTCGTAGCAACGCTACGAATAAGGGTTATAGCTAGCATGACTTACCCTTATTTTATATAAGTGGTGGTGTGCTTAGCTAGTGCCGAAATTCGGGATAAGTGGTGGTGTACTTAGCTAGTGCCGAAATTCGGGATTCGTCCCAAGTTATATATCTCATTGCGATATTGGTGTGGATTAAAAACTTTATCGTTAATGTGCGTTTTGAAATTGAATAAGATAAGTGTCGTTTTGCACATAATTAATATACCCTCGGGCGAGAAGTACAACGTGGAACCCGCCTGGTCTCTCGTCTAAAGTAAGACCGTTTTCTAATCTGGATTCACATTACGCGGTAAGGTTGGTCGAGGACCCAAATATGCAACGAGATGTTTTTAAGCCTTTGTTTGATAATATAACGTCCTCAAACAAATTCATTTAATTCCCCATAAGACTCAATTCAATGGAGTCTTCTCTTTAATCATACATCTTCATTCTTTTTCGGTAGAAGTCTATAGTCATATACTATTTACCGAGTTTTATTCGAGAAACAAGGATAGTGATTATATACGACTATGAGAACCAATCTGTTTTCACCCTTGCATAGTCTTTCAATAGACTGTCATCCGTCCTATACGGCACATCAGAGGTTGGTCCCCGACGATTTGAAGTAACTGATCGAAAACGAAGGATTGCAGTTGAAGGTTGCATCTTAAGTAGTAATAATTTAAAGGTGTGTGTGTTTTGAAATAAATTGAAATGCTTATAGAAATTAGTTATGTAATTAGGGTTTGTTTGAAAAGTCTTCCGTTGTAATTTAAAGAGTCTTCCGCTGTAATTTTATTTTGTTGTAATACCGTCATTCTCAAATTGCGAGAGGAGTTTTAATAATAGTATTGAGTTTCTTTGTACAAAAGTCTTCCGCCACTCTGTTTATTTTAAGTTAAATGTTCCGATTAAAGCCTAGGATGGCTTTGGACTTTACAGTCTGAGGTCACTGACGTGTGACACTACCGACATAAATCGGGGGTGTTACAAGCCTATAGCCGGAGAACATCAAATCCTAAAAAATTAAAACCCTAATGCAAACAAATCTACAAATATACTAGTATTAACTCGATCTTATGCCATGTACAAGATTTTCTGATCAATATTTTATATAGTATATTATAGTTCAAGTATTATACTTTACTTATGTAAGATAAAATGGATAGTCAAGTCTTCACACGTGATATCCAGTGACTATGAGTCATGAGTTCGAATCATCTTCTCTTGTTGTAATGATTAAAGTTTATTTAATTTGAAAATTTAAATGACATGAATTAAAATCTTTAATTAATGGAGCATCGATCTTGAGATTTTATTTATAATAGGATAAAAATATGAAAGGCATGATTTTGCAAAGATAATGTAAAAGTAAATCACATTGAGAATGATATGGAGATAAAAATAAAAAAATAAAGGGAGAAACATTAATATTAAGAAGGAAGTTCGAAACTAATAGTTGTTTTGGTCCATAAGAGACACTAAGCTATTAGAACGAGAAAAAGAGATTCAACCTTGTAATCTTGTGACCAACCTCGTGGTCGCGAGATATCACGCTTACCAACTAATAAACATTAATTGAAACGGAAAAAATGTATACACTAAATGATTGATATGTAGTCATGATTAGTTTGGATTTATTTATAATATATTAATTTGTAAAATAATTTGACTTTATTTATATTATACTTTATTAGTTTGTAAAATTATTCCAAATGATAATATACTAACTCCGCACTAATCTAGAACACCATTTTATTTACTTAAAATATTTATATTTCTAATATAATATAGGTCTGGTATCGGGTGTAAAATTGTGCTAAAGTAGAAAATATGAATCGTTGAATGGATCAGATCAATTGTTCTTGTTAAATGTTGGTAAACACTTGGGCACGTTACAATATTTTATTTACAGTGTCAAAGTTGTAATTACCAGGAAAACTAAGCATGTTTCAATAAACCAAAATTACCTTTACTTTAGCGATTTGCGAAATGCGAATGATTCATTCATCCATGTCACTCCAAGATGAGGAAACCCTAGAATCTTAATGTTCATGTATAGTATTATGTCTGGTTCTCGCAATCGAACATTGAATTTGCATTCGATCCACCACAATCTTGAATCGCGTTCTCTCATAGCATAAAAGTTTTCGACGGAATTTGTTCTCCATTCACCCCATGGCGAACAAGGAGGAGCTTTCATCAAAAAGCGGTTCACAACAAGGTGAAAAACATTATGATGTCTCCATTCTAATGTTGGATTTGGATTTGTTGATCTATGTGCTAAATTTTGGATTTTTAGGGTTGAAGTTGGTTTGTCGATGACTTGTCATTTGTTTCCATTGTGTGATGACATTTTTGGGCATGTTTTAATGTTACAATTGTTCATTTTGGACTGAATTTGAGATGTTGATGTTGTCTTCATTTACGCAAATTGGTAGTCATTGCTAGGGTCATGTTGTTTGCGATGTTCGTATTTAGAATCTTAATGTTCATGTATAGTATCTTAATGTTCATGTTTTGTGCATCATAGAAAAGACAGGGTTCATGTGTTACATGTCCAAATTATTGATTTTGTCATAGCTTATTAGTTCAATTGGTAGAGCAATGTGTATGTACACATGAATGTGAGTCTGAATCCTTCACATGCTACATATTTTGCTTGTGAAAAGTCTTTGTTTAAGGCGAGTTCACATGTATCATGTTCAAGATCATATATATTCCCTTAAGGTTCATATTTATTTTTGTGAAAACATTTGTGGGTATTTTACATTTTCTGTGTAACATAGGTTCATATTTTATGTGTGAATGTTCATTTAAAGTGCCCTTTGTTCATATATATACTAAGGGTTTGTTTGGATTACGCATTATCTGGCATTATAATGTCAAAAATGTCATTATAATGCCGTTTTTGGCATTATAATATCAGTTTTTTGCATTATAATGCCAGATATAGTGTAATCCAAACAAACCCTAATTTGAGCCTGTTTGTGTTTAAGATTTATTTTTGCTTTATTCATAGAAATATTTGGGGTTCATATGATACATGTCAACATTCACATATAGTCATCTAAGATTCACACTAATTCTTCTAAAAAGCATCATCTTGTTTTCATGCAATATAACCATATAAATGGTAGGGTTCATATGTTACAAGTTAGTGTTCATATGTAGTTATCTGAAGTTCGTACTTATATATTTGAAAATTTTCTTATTTTCCATAATTTGTGCACCATTTAAACTAGGGTTCATATGTTGTATCAATGTTCATATATAGTCATCTAGAGTTCATATATAATAAATGATAGGGTTCATTATATAAGTTGTTTCGGAGTTCAAATCGAAATGGTTCAGGTATGAATTTAGGTGTTACATGTGTCGAATCATACTAATTTAATAGCGACGAACACTATGGTATGCTTGGATTTCATCAATTCAAACTGAAACCGTTATAAATGTATATCTTAAGTATGGTCATATTTCTCAAGCATTTCATTAAACACCATGCGAAATATTGTGATCAAACCTTTTATAATTTCCTTTCTCGGTCGCTGAGTAGGTATAGCAGAGGCTTTACATCAGTAAGAACACACAAAACAAAAACACTCTCCGTACAGAAAACCCTAAAATGCATCTCTTCTCTCGACCGCCGCCTCTTCACCATGGTCTCACCCTCAACCTTGCCCAATTCTTCCTCATCTTTAACCAGAACCTTGAAAATCTTCTTTATCTCTTGATTCTCCGCATCATCTCTGCCAAATTTTGCAGTCAAAATCCCATCCGTCGATCTGATTTTGATCGAAAAAATCATAATTTTCTTCTCCCGACCTCAATCAATGAATCTAATCTAGTGAATAACGCTCCTGCAAACTCGGGATCTCCTTTACACAAGTTTTGGGCTCATTTGCTTCTGTGGGTGTGGGCGCTGGTGTGGCTTTGGTCGTTCTCTCTGATTTCCTTGGCTTCTCGTTGTTGTCTAACCTCTCTGATGCTTCTGGTGCGCACGTTGTCTTCCCCGAACTGGTATTGTCTTCTGAAATTCTAGTGTGGTTGTCTGGTTTGGTGGCCTGCCCTCACTCTTTACTGCATTTCGCGACCGAGTTTCCCATGCTTCTAGTGCTCTTGTTAGGATAGTAGAAGATTACTAAATTCTGGACCATTTGCAACCTCTCAACCATGTGAACAATCAAGGTACTACATTTTTGAACTATTTTACTTCCACTTAGACCTTCACTTCATGAAACTGGCTTGTTTTGGCCTTTCTATGCATGTGCGCTGGAATGAATTTGTGAATCCTATTGACTATGAACTTTGTCCTTACATCTTAAAAATTGAGGCCACTGATACGTGGTTGCTTTTCTGCTGTTGTATTTGGCTTTGTGAATCTGTTTCTCAGCTTTTGATTAATGTATCTCTCATTTTGGATACTAGGAAAAAATTTGCAAATGACTCCCCTTACTACAAGTCTACAATCATGATACTTATGCTGATATGTTTAATAACACCCTGAACTCCTCGACAATTCTACCTATTTATGAACCTTATTCTGAACCCACTTGCAATACTAGTGACAATGTAATCCAACAAAATTATCAGATTGTTTTTCAATCTAATACTAGTGACTCCTTTTTGAACGTTTTTTGCCCCCGTTTTATTGTTTCTTCTAACATTTCCAATTTTGATTTCGATGGATCTTCTACCAAACGTATTTGTATGCCTGATTATGATACGCTTGATTCAAGCCCTATGAATTATGTTTACCCTTGGTTTATGAACACACATGCTGAACCAATGAAAACACGACCAGACAAGTCTCTTGATGAACCATTTACTGACTCGATATTTGATTTTGATCATTTATTGGGTGATTTATGCTCAGATATGAACAACTCAGTTAGCGTACTAATTGTTGCTACTGAGGTCTCGGCTACATTTGGAAATTCCATACATTTATCATGTATGTTTTACCAGTCTAATTCTTATACTATGACCCAAAAATTTGACAGTTGTTTACTAATATATAAGGAATTTTTGTATCCAGATGAACAAATGACTATTTTAGTCCCGAACAAATGTACCAATAAAGAACTATGTCGAGCAAAAAAAATCCTTGGCATTTGGAACCGACCTTCATGTGATGATCATAAGATGGCGATCTGTACAACTCTCTGCCATATGCAATCCTTACATAAACTTAGAAATGACCAAGTTTTCACCAACAGAATGTGGGTTCACTCACTTCTCAGTGCCTGGCTTGGCTGGAGCATGGAATTTAATTTTTGCCACCTTGAACCTTTGTACAATTTCTTTTATGATATGTACTCGTTTGAGTTGAATACCTTTATGAACCCTTTACTCGAGAATCTCCTGTGCTTTCTACAGATTCTGAAAACTTTCTACCTGAATCAATTTAGTCATAAGAACATTAAATATTTGAACCACTACCATATGAACAACAGTGATTACAATTATGGAACAACTGACTGGAAGGAAAATATGAACAAATCTGGGAATGCAAGAAAAATATGTGTTATCTCAAATAACGGGTATCTCTCCCCTAATGCAAGAAACTTGTGCCTCTGGACAAAAAGAAACATGACACATTTCTTCTTTCTTGATCATTTGTTATGAAAATATCCATATGGAATTGCAGAGGTTTAGGCAGGAAAAACCTATGGGAAGATATTGAATCCCTTTGTAAAATAGAAAGAATTCAACTATGTGTGATACTTGAAACAAGAACAGAAAAACAACCGAATGAACGCATTTGGAAAAAAAGCCGGATTTGATGAATTTCATTTTACATCGGCATCCGGTTTCTCGGGAGGCCTGTGTATTATGTGGAAAACATACTGATGCCCTCCTACCCACCATGACTGCCACAGAGGAAGAGGAAGCTATGAGCATTCGCTCAGAAGGTCCAATAACAAGATCGCGTGCCAAAGCCATCGCCAACGCGACACAATCATTGGTTGTGCGCGTCATCGCTAGCCAAGGGATGCAAGAGACCGCGTTCTCCCTCAGAAGCCTCCAACCAAGTCTAGAGAACGCGTTCTCTATCAAGATACTCTCCACGATCAATTGAACGCGATCTTTTGTTTTAGAAACATTAATGTTTTGTTAGTTATTTCTTTTGGGCGTGTGTTCCATGCATGTCGCGTGGGCTAGCCCATTAAGCGATACTCAGTCCATCCGAGTGTCGCTATCTCTTATAAAAGGTCAACTCGACCTTCTGTACCAGGTTACATCATAATTTAATCTAAGCTATTGTCGAGAGCCAATTGCCTCCAACCTTAGATCCGATGTCAAACACCTCTCTGTCTTCTCATCTCTTTCACTCCGCCGCCGACGCTACGGCAACCACTCGATCTTTCTCGAGTCTATCCCCTCTGCTGCAGATGCTATGGCTTCGCTCCACCCTTTGAGCCACTAACTCTCGCGCCTAGCCCTGAGGCTGCGAGTCACACTTCGCCACCATCATTGCGTTTCCTTACTCACGCGAGACCCCAACATTGCGTTCCACCCATTCAACATCAGATTCAACACGCGCGACTCACCACCAAGATCTCGATCCGGCATTCACAAGAAGGAACACATCAACTGGCATCAGAGCCTTTGATCTTGTAAGTCGCTTGTCAAGTCTCATTTGTTCACAATTTTTATTCTCCATCATCTTGCTTCCGCCATTGTCAATTTTTTCTCTCTCTTCAAACACATGCTAGTCTATTCGGTTTCTACAAGAGAGGCCGATTAATTGCTTGATCCCTGCGCGAACATTGTGTGATTTGTTTTTGTATGAAATCTGCGTAATTAATTGATTGATTTTCTTAATTAATTGCGTGAATCTCGCTAACATATCTTGCCATATTTTCTTGTGTTGACCGTTATAAATCTACATCAAATCTTCTCTCTCCTATCGCGTAACTCCCGCGATTTCTTTCTATATTAGTTACTTAGCCGATCTTATTTTGTTTCATTTAATTCATATCCGATCTTCAATCAAAAGTCAAAGAGTAAGATTCGGATTTGAAATTCAAATTTCAAAAGTCAAGTCGCATTAAAAAAAAAAGACGCGACTTATTTTTTTTTTTTTATAAAAAACAACAAGAAGGAAAGCCAAAATAAGGCAACCTTCTTTTCCCCTCTCGGCTAGGCTCATCTTCTTCACCCTTCCACCGTCTAGAGTCACACTTGAAGGTTTGTCTTGTGTGTTCGTGTTGTTTACGCAAGATGTTAGGACTTCATTCTTTTGGTTTCGTTTGCTTTTGTGCTTGCATATCACACTTGCTTTGCTTGCCTTAAGCCGCCCTCACGGCCAAAAGAACGCGCCTTCCTATGTGAACACTTGTTACTTGCTAGTTGCTTGCTTGCTCTCTGGTTTTGTTGCTTTTGTTCGTTTTTACTTGCGATGTCTAGCCATATTGTGATAGGTAGCCTCACGGCACCCACCGGTGGAAATGTCCAAGGAGATGGCAACAACCAACCATCACAGCAAAACATTGCGCAACATGAAGTTGTCCCTCTCGCCAATCCTCCCCAACCAGACCCCATTCTGGAACTCTCGGAGGAGCAACGCGAGATACAAGACCTTAGGCGCCAAGTTGCCCAATTGCAGGCCATGCAACGCGCTGCGCCGGCCCAACCCACACCAACTTTGATGGTCCCTATGGACACCCTGGGCGCGCCGCGTCACACTGAAGCCGGGCTAAGTTAACAACGCGTGGACAAGGGCAAAGGAGTCATGCCCTCCACCTCAAACTTGCAACCGCGACTTCAACGAATCCAATCTGTGATCGAAAGCCGCCAAGGCTATGTGTCGCATCGCGAACGATACGCACCGCGAGCAACACCAGCCGGCTATGACAGCGGCTCCGACCGCGACGATGATTCCCATGGTGAGTACTCTGAACCCTTTGACTTCCATGATAGGTATGAAGCCAGAGGAATAAGACGCCGCCGTGAGATTGCCTCAACACCGCTTGCCGGCCAAGCCAGACGAGAAGAACGCGACTCCGGTCTACCGCGTCGATCCTATCGCGCCCCAGACGTTGAGCCGCGTCAGCGTCGCCATGATCCCACCCCAGTGCCATTCAACGTCAACGACCACCTTGGCCATCAAAGCGTGCGTAGTCCGCGTTAAGGCTCTGATGGCTATGGATCGACGATGCCGACTATACATGATGACTTCAATGAGTTCGACGATGAGGAGATGGAGGACGCCGAGCTCATCAATCCAGGCTCCTTCCATCCTCCCCTTGGTGACCCCATTGAACTCCAAGATCGGCCAGCGGATTGGATTCCACCTCCACTCTAACCAGTAGGACAACCCCATCGCGTTCTGGGCGACAACACGCGTGACTCTCGTGGCCAACACCACGAGGACATGGCACGTGACTTTCGTCGCCAACACAATGCACCTGCTCAAAGACGAAGACAAGGACGCACTGAGTACAACGCGCCTCCTAGGGACTTCATCGCTGAAGATGTCCAGGCTCGTCAAGCTCGCCATCCTCATCATCGCGCTGAGGAAGCTACACAACGCGCTTATGCGCCATAACCTGCTCAACACACACCAAGGCTTAGCCGCCATGAGGTAAAAGTTAAAATTGAGCATTTCTTTGGCGAATATGATCCCGTTGTGTTTCTTGAATGGGTGCAGGCTACAAAGTATACTTTGCGATATTGTCGCATCCCCACAGAGGAGCATGTTGACGCGGCAATGCTACATTTCAGAGGCGCTGCACGCGTTTGGTACCACAGGTTCGTGGATGATCGCGTTCGTCGACATCTTGCACCCATCACGGAGTGGCACCAACTTGTCTATGTCATGACACAAAAGTACGTGCCAGCGGACTACAGAAACCAGATGCGAATGGAGATCGCAATGGCGCGTCAAGGCTCTAAAACACCTCTGGAGTTCTTCTCTCAGTTGGAAGACATGTACTACAAAGCCAGCATCAGTGTAGCCCCATCCACACTGCGAACAAAGTTCTTGAGTGGCTTGAATGTGTCAATCCGTGACCAACTCGAGATATTGCCAATCAAGGATCTGAATACCTTGACCCACACCGCGATGCAAATCCACAACCAACAAACGCGTCGCCAGCAATCCTCTTGGCAAACTCCGGGTCAAAGAAGGTATGATTCTAACTCTGGTCAATCCCCTACTACTAATGTGTGTGGTCCACCTACAAGAACCTCTGCGTCAAATCAAAGCAGACAGGGGAAGATCGCGACATCTTCCACCAATGCTCCTCGCGCAACGCCAACAAAGGGCTCATCACCAGCTCCTGAGCGCGTGTGTGATTTGGAGTGTTTCAAGTGTGGAGGACGAGAGCACTACAAGAGAGATTGCCCAAACAATAAGAAAGTCCTTTTCTCCAGCATCGCCACGGGATATGAGTCTTATGAGGAGGAGGACATGGCCCTTGAGACGATCGAGGAGGGATTTGAAGATGACAACGAGGCGGCTTACACTTGTGAAGCCACCGCGCTCCATTAAGGCACACCTCTGAGCCTTGTCACGCGCTGTCTCCTCACTGTCAAGGAAGCCACACTTGTCGACCAACGCGAGAATCTCTTCCATACGCGTTGCTTGGTCAAGACCGCATCGTTGAGTGTCATCATTGATGGAGGCACCTGCTGTAATATCATCAATGAAAAGGTGGTCAACCACTTCAACCTGCCAACCACTCCTCACCCACAACCCTATGGGCTACAATGGATTTCATCGAGTTCTGGTAACACTGTAACTCGTCAATGCCTTATTACTTTTTCCATTGTCCAGTATTCAGATTCGGTCCTTTGTGATGTCATTGCAATGGACGCTACACGTCTTTTGTTGGGGCGCCCATGGCAATTCGACAGGCGCGCTCTTCACGATGGCTATTTAAACACTTACGTGTTTACTTATCACGGGAAACGTGTCACGCTCTTACCAATGTCTCCTCATGAGATTTTACAGGACCAAGTTGAGCGTGATCGACAGAAGGCTTTGGAAGGAGCCAAGACCGCGTCCACTCCGACGCGTTCCAAACCAGATACTAGGGCTTCTACCAACACCCCAGGCACAAGTAGCAGAGGAACGCATTCTCCCAAAGGGCACGAAGGCGTTTCCACCAATAAAGAGCCCAATGAGAGAACGCGTAGCAAGGATGGTTCAACGGCCGCGTTAAAAGGAACTTGTGAGCACAGATTGCTTATGGCCCGACCAAGCGACCTCACTGCTACTTTGAGTGGCAAGTCACCATGTTTCCTATTGGTGCCCACGCGTTGCATCCCAGAGAGACCAATCACGAAAGGCTTGCCCAGCGCCATCGTCGCGTTGCTCGATGAGTTCAACGATATCTTCCCAGAGGAGCTTCCCCAAGGTCTTCCCCCATTACGAGGCATTGAACACCAAATTGATTTGGTGCCTCTCTCCCAAATCGTGCTGGACCAGAAGAAACCAGGGAGTTACAATGCCAAGTGCAAGAACTTCTGGATCACAGCTACGTAAGGGAATCTCTAAGCCCTTGTGCGGTCCCCGTGATCCTAGTGCCAAAAAAAGATGGCTCCTGGCGAATGTGTGTCGACTGCCGCTCCATCAATCAGATCACAGTGAAGTACATGCACCCAATACCGCACCTCGACGACATGCTTGATGAGTTGCACGGCGCGATCCACTTCACCAAAATTGACTTGAAGAGCGGCTATCACCAGATTCGCATGAAAGAGGGTGATGAATGGAAGACCGCGTTCAAGACAAAATATGGGCTTTATGAATGGCTAGTCATGCCATTTGGTCTCACCAACGCGCCAAGCACGTTCATGAGGCTTATGAACCATGTGTTGAGGGAATTTCTGGGGAAATTTGTTGTAGTGTACTTTGATGATATTCTGGTGTATTCGCGTCGTCTAGATGACCATGTAAAGCACCGCAGGCTTGTGGTAGAGTGCTTGAGACACGAATACTTGTATGCCAACCTTGGCAAGTGTCGTTTTGCATCCGACACTACCAACTTCCTGGGCTACGTGGTCTCCAAAGATGGACTCCGCGTTGATGAAGACAAAGTGAAGGCCATCCGGGATTGGCCAACACCTACCATTCCAACAATGGTTAGAAGCTTCCTTGGCTTGGCAGGCTTCTACAGGAGATTTGTTCGCGACTTCAGCTCCATCGTCGCGCCTCTCCATGTGCTCACAAAAAAAGGCACCGCGGTGAATTGGAAGGAGAACAACAATCACGCGTTCAACGCGTTGAAAGAAGCCTTGTGCAACGCGCCACTACTACAACTCCCAGACTTCACCAAGCACTTTGAAGTGGAATGTGACGCGTCAAATGTGGGGATTGGTGGAGTCCTACACCAAGAGAAGAAGCCTATCGCGTTCTTCAGCGAGAAGCTCACAGGGGCAACTTTGAATTACCCCACCTACGACAAGGAGCCCTACGCTCTTGTCCGCGTGCTCAAGACTTGGCAACACTATCTCTGGCCACGCGAGTTCGTGATCCACTCGGACCACGCGGCCATCAGCTATCTGAAGAGTCAAGCCCACCTCAGCCGCCGCCATGCTCGTTGGGTAGAATTCATGGAGACGTTTTCCTACGTTGTTGTACATAAGAAAGGTAAGGAGAATGTGGTCGCTGATGCCCTTTATCGCAGGTATGTTCTCCTTACTCATCTTCAATCTAAACTTCTTGGCTTCGCGTTGATTAAGGATTTATACTTGACTGATCCATTTTTTAAGCCAATTGTAGAACACTGCCTTAGGGACCGCGAGTTTGAAACCTACTTTTTACATGAGGGGTACCTTTACAAAGTCGGGCGCCTGTGCATTCCTAGCTCACCCATTAGGAAACTCCTCATCCAAGAAGCCCATGAAGGCCGCGGTCATTTTGGGGTTACCAAGACACTATCTGCTCTTCGCGAGCACTTCTTTTGGCCGCGCATGACCACACAGGTGACGCGATATTGCACAAGTTGTGTCACGTGTCAACGTGTAAAATCTAGTTTCCACCCCTACGGCCTCTACATGCCATTGCCCATTCCATTAGGCCCTTGGGAAGATTTTTCCATGGACTTCATCATAGGTTTGCCTCTCTCTCGTAGGGGTAAGGACTCCATCTTTGTTGTTGTGGACAGGTTTTCAAAAATGGAACATTTCATCGCGTGCAAGACCACACATACTGCTAGTGAAATCGCCGCGTTGTTCTTTGACAACGTAGTGCGTTTACCTGGGATCCCGAAGTCTGTTGTGAGTGATCGCGATACCAAATTCGTAGGCCTTTTCTGGAGAACACTTTGGGGAAAGTTGGGTACCAAACTTTTGTTTTCAACTAGCTACCACCCACAAACAGATGGTCAAACAGAGGTGACCAATCGTACTCTAGGAGCCCTCCTTAGGACCATGCTCAAATCCAACCCAAAGCGTTGGGAAGACTTACTTGCAATTATTGAATTTTCTTACAACAGGTCCAGGCACTCCGCGACAAAGCTCACACCGTTCGAGGTGGTCTATGGACGAAATCCCTTGACTCCACTCGACTTGCTTCCGCGGCCTCTGAAGGACAATGAGCACACTAGCGCGGCCAACCGCGCCGCGATGATCCAGGATCTGCATCAGCGAACGCGGGAGCAGCTGGAATGACGCGCTGATCAGTATGCCACACAGCACAACCATGGGCGCCGTCGCGTTATATTTGCCCCAGGCGACTTGGTGTGGGTGCATCTTCGCAAAGGTCGTTTTCCAGCTAAGCGCAAATCAAAGCTGGCCCAACGCGGTGATGGCCCTTTCTGTGTTGTGAAGGCCATTGGAGACAACGCATACGAGATCGAGCTTCCACCAGACTACGGTGTCCACGCGACCTTCAACGTCGCAGACTTGGAACCATATGTGGAGCCGGAATTCGATGATGGTGAAGCGGGGATGCTTCACAGCCAAGTGGGGGAGGGTGATGTGCTCCTACCCACCATGACTGCCACATAGGAAGGGAAAGCTATGAGCATTCGCTCAGAAGGTCCAATAACAAGATGGCATGCCAAAGCCATCGCCAACGCGACACAATCATTGGTTGTGCACGTCGTCGCTAGCCAAGGGACGCAAGAGACCGCGTTCTCCCTCAGAAGCCTCCAACCAAATCTAGAGAACGTGTTCTCTATCAAGATACTCTCCACGATCAATTGAACGTGATCTTTTGTTTTAGAAACATTAATGTTTTGTTAGTTATTTCTTTTGGGCGTGTGTTCCACGCATGTCGCGTGGACTAGCCCATTAAACGAGACTCGGCCCATCCGAGTGCCGCTATCTCTTATAAAAGGTCAACTCGACCTTCTGTACTAGGTTACGTCATAATTTAATCTAAGCTATTGTCAAGAGCCAATTGCCTCCAACCTTAGATCCGACGTCAAACACCTCTCTGTCTTCTCACCTCTTTCACTCCGCCGCCGACGCTATGGCAACCACTCGATCTTCTTTGAGTCTATCCCCTCCGTTGCCGACGCTACGGCTTCGCTCCACCCTTCGAGCCACTAACTCTCGCGCCTAGCCCTGAGGCTGCGAGTCACACTTCGCCACCATCATCGCGTTTCCTTACTCACGCGAGACCCCAACACTGCATTCCACCCATTCAACATCAGATTCAACATGCGCGACACACCACCAAGATCTCGATCCGGCATTCACAAGCAGGAACGCATCACATACCAACTGCCCAATGAAATTATTGAAATAGAACATATCAGCTCTAGATTTTCGTGTTTAAAATATACGAACACGATAACAAAAAATAAACTCATGATTATTATAGCATATGCACAGCCAAATGAAGCAAACAAAAACTCTTTCTGGAATGACATCTGTACCTTTATCATTAATTGCACAATCCCTTGTATCCTCACGGGGGATCTGAACGAGATACAAGATCATACTGAAAAACGTGGATGAGCGAAAACACACGCAACCAGATTCAATAGACTACTCAATATAAAAAATTACTGCGAACTCATAGATATCCCGACACAAGGAAACACATTCACATGGCAAAGAAACAAAACTGAAATAAATAATACTTATGAAAAGCTAGACAGAACCCTAGTATAACACCAAATACTACAATGGTATCCTGACCTTTGCACTAAATTAAAACCATGCTTTTACAACCTCGGACCACTGCCCGATCTCGATTTAACTTGATACACCTACCCACTTTAAAAATCAACCCTTTAAGTTTGAAAAAGTATGGATGACCAGACACGACTTCAGAAATGTGGTTAAAATGGCCTGGAGATCATGCTTTCATGGATCTAGGATGTACGACCTTGACAGGAAAACACTACTACTTAAAAAACTAGTCAAACAGTGGAACAGAAACACCTTCGGAAACCTATTTACACAACTAAACAAAATTGAAGAAGAACTCATAAAAATACAAAAAATTATTGCTCTTAATGCCGACAGAACCCTGGCCATTAAGTAGACTAGACTCATCACAAAAAAAAAGAAAATCTACTCACTTTCCAAAAGATTTTCTAGAACCAAAGAGCGAAAACTAAACATATCAAATTTAATGACACAAATGTCAGCTATTTCCATAAAATAGCTACTGGTAAGAGAAATAGGAAAATTATCAAACAAATCCGAACAAATGAAGGTATCATTATAATTGGGGAGGAAAATATTAGAAATGAAATACAAAATGACTTTTTAAAGCGTTTTAAAAGCACACCGATCAACCAGAACATTCTTCAAGAACATTTAGAACTCATTCAAACTGAAATTACCCATGATGACAACAAAGAACTCACCCAGCCAGTAACAAATGAAGAGATAAAGAAAGCTACCTTTGCTATTGGACATGATAAATCTCCTAGTCCTGATGGCATGACAACTGAGTTCTACCAAAAATATTGGGACATTGTAGGGCCCTCTGTCATCCAAGGAGTGAAAAGTTTTTTCCTCTCCGGAAAAATCCTGAAACAAATCAATCATACATTCATTACGTTAATAGCCAAATGTGACAATCCAAGCTCGACCAATCACTATAGACTTATTAGTCTATGCTCAACCATTTACAAAATCATCTCAAAAATTCTAACAGAACGACTAAAAAACAAAATGAAAAAAATAACTCACCCCCTTCAAGGAGCTTTTGTTTCAAACAGATCGATTTAAGACAATATTTTAATAGCACTCACCCCCTTCAAGGAGCTTTTGTTTCAAACAGATCGATTTAAGACAATATTTTAATAGCCCATGAAATTTTCCATTCCTTTAAATCTAAAAAGGGTACTGAAGGATTCCTTGCAATCAAACTTGAAATGGAAAAGGCATATGCCAGAATTGAATGGAACTTTGTTATTGAGGTCATGCAGAAATTTGGATTCTGCTCAACCTTTATTAATTGGATAAAAGAATGCATATCCTCTGTATCCTTCTCGGTACTCGTGAATAATGGACCTATTGAAATATTTTTGCTTGAAAGAGGACTGAGACAAGGTGACCCACTATCACATTTTCTCTTCATCCTTAGTGCATAAATACTTGCTAGAAAATTCAAAAAAAACTACAGATCGACCTATAAAACCCCTAGGGTTCCAAATCATTAAAAATGGAACAAATATCCCCTTCCTGGCCTTTGCGGATGATATTATGATATTCTCCAAAGCAAAACATGACAATTGTAAAGAAATCAAGAAAATAATCGATGATTATTGTATTATCTCGGGACAAAGTGTGAATTTCCATAAATCAGCCTTTCAAGTAACAAAGAAAGTTTCGACCACACGAAAACAACAAATACAAGGAATCCTTACGATTACAAACATGGTATCGCTAGAAAAATATCTTGGCTGCTCGATTATTAATGGAATGGTCAATTCAAATACCTTTGAAGAGATGATTACTAAATCCAGAACACAATTAACCAAATGGAAAGCGAACTCCCTATTCCAAGCAGGAAGAACAACCCTGATAAGATCAAACCTTGCTACTAAACCAAACTTTATTATGCAAAGCTTCATGCTTCCAAACTCAACACATAATGAACTCGACAAAATCAATAGAATGTTCTTCTGGAACAAAGACGCATCCTATAAACCCCTTATCGGATGGGACAAAGTATGACAACCTCTTTCCAATGGGGGCCTTGGCATTCGAAAAACAAAGATATGAACCACGCTCTCCAATACAAACTACTTTAGAAAATTGTAGCGGAACCTGACAACTGCTAGGTAAGAATAAACAATGGGAAATACCTTAAAGACACACACCTCTTATCTTATGACTACAACAAAAACGGCTCTTGGCAATGGTAAAAAATGATGAGCATCAAAAAAGAATTCCAAAAAAGACTCATTTGGCAAATTGGCGATGGAAAAACAATCAAGTTCTGGACAGATAAATGGGCACTAAATGAACCTCTCTATAACATCATCAACCCTGCGTTAGGTACAAACCTAGATTGCAGAGTCCATAAATTCCTAGACCAAAATATGAACTAGAACAAGACAGAACTCCAACAAATGTTACCAAACGATATGGTGGAGAGGATTATGGGTATCCCAACTCCCGTGAACCATATTACCGATCGGATGTATTGGGAACCAAGTAAAAATGGTTGGTTCTCGACAAAATCAGCTATGGAGCTCATCAATAAAAATAAACATTTATCAGCAAACGACTCATCTTGGATATGGTATATGGACACATATCCCAAAGTCAAAATTTTCCTATGGAAAATTTTAAAAAACGGCTTACCAACAAAATTACGACTACAAGAAAAAGGAGTCTCGGTCCCCCCGGGTTGCATCTCCTGCCTTCACCCTATGGAGAATACAAACCATTTCCTCTTTCACTGTGATCATACCTTAAAGATAATTTCAAAGATTAATATGACAACTAGCCTCTATTTAAGGACTATCAACTCTACAAACAAACACATTGGAGAAATTATTGAAGAAGTAAAACTTAAACTCTCCCCCGTTGAGATGATAAAGTTATTTATGGCCTGGTGGGGCATCTGGTTTTTTAGGAACCAGAGAACTTTCTTAAATGACAACTCTGACAGGGATGTCATTAAAGATCTACCTAAACATATACAAAATCTTATATCTGCCTGGAGTAAAACACGAAAATGGAATCCAGATTGCACTCTTGATCAATGCTCCACGGTACGGAAAAAGACACTTATGAGGAAACACCGAAAACTCAATGGAAAAGACCTCCAGATAAATTAATTAAAATCAATGTGGATGGCTCTACCAAAGCTAATGGAGCGTCTGCTATTGGCTTTATCTGTAGAAATAACATGGGAAATCCGATCTTTATCCATGCAGAAAATTGTGGCATTTCGACTCCCCTCAAAACTAAAACTCTTGCTCTCTGAAATGCTCTTCTTAAAGCAAATGAAATGAAATACGACCAAATACAAATAGTAACCAATAATCTTACTATTGCAAACATTATTAATAAAATTTGGCAATGTCCATGGAATATCGAGATTCTTATCTCCGATATCCTATATATGTTTATTACAATCTTTTCAGATAGTGCAGATTTCTCATATCTTTCGAGAATTGAACTCGGTGGCCGATCACATAGCAAAACTTGGTTACAACTTTTCTCTGAACGATATCATGAACAACTCAGAACTCAAAGCTCTCATCCAAAAGAATACTATAGGCTGAGTGTTAAATTTTTCTTCTTTACACTAGTCTAATTCTTACCTTATCAACAAAAAAAAAAAACTTTACATCACTATGTTTCAATAAGTAAACTCGTATACATACGAAAGGGGATGCATATGGAAGAGAAAACTGCTGTCACTGAAAGCATATATAGCGTTCATGCATGATGATGAATAGATTAAACGATAAGGTAGAGTCGACATTCAATGCATTCACTCGTTGCATCTCTACGTTCAGTGTATCACCGCATCATCCTCAAATCCTCTTCGTTGATTTCAAAATCATATGAATGAATTGCTCGTCTTTTATCCTCGTATCTATACACGTGCTCTCATGAATCATGATTCATAAGAACTTTTGTGTCAGTGAAATTATTTAGGCCACACTAGCCCATTTCCCATACTTTGTCTCCTCCACCTGGCCCACTATGAAGTTTCGGAGCACAGTGTTATTTATACAACCCAAGTCGTAGAAGTTTTAGGGAGTCACCAAAGATGAAAAAATAAATTGAAATTGTGTGATGAAATTGCTGTAATACAACATGAGATAACATTCGTTTTTAAGTTGGCTTGAAGGGTTTGGATAGATTCCGCAGGCCCAAAAACGTGTTAATGATAACTTGGCCCATACTCCTACGAGAAAGCCCATCATTCATACATTGGATGGTCCATACCGGTGAAAGCTAAGCTATGTGGTGCTTGCTATTGATGAATTACATGATTTGTATGTTCTGATGTTCGATTCTTGTTGCTACGTGTTCTTGTTCTCGTTCTCCATCTGTATGTTCTGGTTTTGATTCCTCTCTTGTTCTTCATAAGAGCATTTACAGTGGAGGACTTTTGGATCTCTCAAACAAAGAACTAAATAGAAATAAAATTGTACATGTCTGATACTTCCAAATGTCTATACTGCAAAATAAGAAACTTATATATAAAATGTCAGACATATTTAATTTTTTTATTTATTTAGCATGGAAAAGTTGAGTTTTTCAATTGTAAATTGTTAGTTAATGCTATAATATAGGAACTCTATTTATATTAGTTACGATCATATCTTTGTGATATCTTCTCAATACGTAATTAATGTAATCCTATATATTATCAATATAAGAACAACTCACATTGGAAATTGTCTCCTACTTACATTGTATAAACCTCTCCCAAAGATGTTTTCCACCCCTCTTTTTATCCATGTCTACCACCACTAAAACTCTTCCTAGTGGTGGCGATGAACAAACACCACCCACAAACACGGAAAACACCACAAACAAGCCTCCTTGCCAACACCATAGGGTGTGTTGGATCGAAACCAAATGTTAGTAAATAGTAAAGTATTGTTCCTGTATAGGGAACGGTACCTTTGCACAGTCAGTGACGGATCCAGGAATTTATCAAAGGGGGGCGATTATAGTTTGAATTTTTTTTTCGCTTGATGGGTCGACATATATATTTATATTTTAAAATTACAAAAAAGTATAACATTCACTTTTTAAAATTTGACTAATTCATATAATACATACTTTATCTTTTTGCATTTTAAAAAATCTATTTTAAATAATGTAAGATTTTGAATTTTATTTTGAATAAAAAAGTAAAACATGAAAGGAAAAATAAAAAACAAAAGAGAAATAAACATGTTTAATAAACTTAAAGATTTTAATAAGGCCATTAAGACCCAATTTTTTAACAAAAATAGGAACAAAAGAAGAGTTCAGAGGGATTGAAGATTTGAACCATGACCTCTTGCTTTTTTACACAAGTTCCAAGACAAAAAACATTATGCCAATGTATTTTTCTTATAATTTACTTATCATCTATGTATAC
The DNA here is from genome assembly GCA_027886185.1 of Rheum nobile. Lineage (NCBI taxonomy): Eukaryota > Viridiplantae > Streptophyta > Magnoliopsida > Caryophyllales > Polygonaceae > Rheum > Rheum nobile. Next base: position 1,034,566 of record WOAB01000717.1, on the reverse strand, counting down.
ATAATGAAAATTAAAAATTCAAAGGGGGGCTTAAACCTAATACTCAACGTATTCTAAGGGGTTGGCTAGGGGGAAGCGGGGGTTGTCGCCTCCTCAAGCCCCCCCCCCCCCCCCCCCCCTAAATCCGCCCCTGTGCACAGCGGGATATCACAACTAACAACACAATCACGTAGAGAGGAAAACCAAATCAACCAACTTGTTGACAAGGAAAAACCTCTACCTCTAGGTGTTACCCTAGCAGGATTTCAAAGTCTACTTCTTTTATTGATAAACACGAGCTACACAAGTCAAGCAAAGATCCAACGTAAACTAGATTTCCCTACTAGAATACTCTCTAAGCTTAACAACCCTTAGCACGTATTATCAACTCACAACAAACTCAAAATCACTGAAAAGTTACATTCGTCACCTCAGAAACTTCCCCTACGAAGCTCCTAAAGATCGCAACTCTCCTTGACGTAGGAACGGCTCTGTCGTTCCCTTGAGCCAACAACCTTGAAACTCATCTCTTGAACTCTAAGTTGTGTTCTTGCTCTCCAATGGCTACTTAAAAACCTCCAAAGCTCATAATGTCGTCTCTCTCTTGGATGCTCCTCTTTCTCTTATGGAAGCATGTCAAACTAGGTTGATAATGCCTTGTATTTATAGGCCTTGTATTTATAGGCCTCCAAAGGATGACGAAAATATAATTTATTTATGGTCTAATATGATATATTATCCCATAAATAACAATATATCTTTCCATCAAACAATATCCTAAAATACCACAAACAATATCTTCCAACTTGACATTATCTTGTTTCCATAAATAGATCTTATCTCTCCATGATAATTCTGACCCATTATCTGCAAGATATAATCTTCACTTTTCTTGTTTGAACGTCTCCTTGTGCTCCAAGCAAACATTCGAAACCCTAGACGCAATATCTCGCGATTTGCCTATTTGTTGGAACGTTGACAACTTTCTTTACTCTGTTTTCCTTGTTTCCTGAAATCTTCATTCTTTCTCTTCTTTTTGAGCTCTGATGCTCTTGTTTCCACTGTTCCCTAGGATGACTGATTCATTGGTTATAACCATTGTTCCTTTGAACTTCTCCAGATAGCTCTTATGATTTCTGTTGTTCCCTGAAAAATACTTAAGAACAAACCATCAAATGCATGGTGTTTATCATCATCAAAACACCTAAGGTTCCTTGAGGGAACCTTCTTTCAACAGGGTGAATAGGCGGCTGTTGTTTCTTAAATCTTCAAAAGATGACATTACATATTGAAGTCTCTCTCTCTCTCTCTCTCTCTCTCTCTCTCTCTCTCTCTCTCTCTCTCTCTCTCTCTCTCTCTCTCTCTCTCTCTATATATATATATATATATATATATATATATATATATATATATATATATATATATTTCTTAAAGCTCACTCCTTTTGAGTCATGAGAGTGTTTATAGGTCCATATTGTTAAGATATTTTTGTTATTTTTTATTTTTAATTTGTTATTATTTTAATAATTTAACAAAATATACATCACAATTCTTAACCAAGGCTCAACATATAGATATTGTGAATTTGAATTATTATTTCTAGTTCAAAATTCAAACTTATCGATCTAAATTCATTTTGCTAAGGCAACAAAACTTATGTAATTTTATCATATGTAATTTAAAAATTAAACTTGACATTCAAGGTTGAGATCATATATAGATATTTTGTGATTGAAATTATGATAATTGGCTTTCATAATATTAACTAAGATTTGTCCACCTATTAACAGTAACTGTCAAGTTCTAACCAACAAATCATAATAATTGTTTTTTTGAGATTGTCAACTATGAATTTCCACTAAAACTTACATATATGTTAACATTTAATCCACCACTTATTTTAGTAGAAAAGTTCATTTATAAAAATTAATATACATGTCATTAATTTGTAAGGTTTTTTATATTAAACAAGTGATTCATTTATAGATAAAGTGAAAGAAATTATAACTTAGGGTTTGTTAGGTTAGGGAGTTTATAAATAGTTTTTTGTTCATAAGTAGTTGATAAATAGAGTTGTATAAAAAAATATGTTTGATAAAAAGGTGGTTTTTATGAGTATGTGTGTAGTTTATTAGAAAAGTGTGAGTACTAGAAAAAAAAATTACACGTTTACCGAAATAGATAAAAGTAGGTTTTTGAAAAAAAATGTTTATAAATAATAAAAAATTTATGCTAAACAAAGCCTTAGACCGTCTTAGGTGTTATATTATGTATTCTTCAATCGATCAATCTTGCCATCAACTAGATTCTTTAATATTTTCCCTTCATTTATACTATATATTTTAATATATTATGTTGATAAACACTATTTTTTTCTTGAGTATTAGGATAAAATGGTTTTGATTATATGAATTTTATTTATTAGGTGGTCTTGAAAATCTCATATTTGACTTGCATTTGTCATTGTTTAAGAATGAAATTTTACTATAGTTTGAAAGCACTCTTAAGTCCAGATTGTTAACATACTACATTAAGCTAGCTATCAACTTAGTAGTGTTTCAAAAAAAAGCTATCAACTTAGTAAATCATCGCACTATTAAATTCTCATTGGTTTCCATTTCTTATCACTATATTAAATTAGATATATTAAACTAAATTGATATAAGAATATATATGTATATTAAAACTTTCACCTTTTGAGACACCAGAACAATTCTAGGCCCTTTTTTGTTTAGTTTTCTTAATCTATTATTATACCCATAATTAAATCAATTTTAAATTAATAAATCTTAACAATATTTTTTTGACCATAAATCTTAACAATATTGGATTCTTCGATCATGTGCAAATATATTTTAAAAAGTAATATATTATTCCTTTTGGTGCTTACATTTACTTCAACTAGATTTTAGATTTTCAAAAAAAAAAACTACATTTAGTTAACAAACTAGATATACCAAAGTACATAATATGAAAAAATACGTATGAAAACCAATCTAAATGAAATAAAATTTAAATATATTGAGTTTATTCAATAATAATCACATGATAAATCTAAATAAAATTTCACAAACTAACTAAAGATAATATTCTATATATTTTGAAAATTAATATTATCAATCTTTGAATTCTTAACCTTATTCAAAATGGTGAAGAGTACGAAAACTCAAATTAGATATTTTGCGACCAATCAAGATACTTGCATATTTATTTAATTAATTTTAATATAATATGTTTTCAAACATATTATCTTTTAATACACATAGTATTGTTGAACCTACAATCCTACAACTACGTATCTAAAATTCATTTTATCAAAACAAAAAACCTATAAATTTGTTTTTTGAAATTTTACGTGATGATCATGAATATTTTTAACACGGATTTGCAGAAATACACCATTTGGAAAAGTCACTTGCAATTATAGAAGCTTGTATTTTTTTTGCATAAATACACCATTTGGTGTATTTTTGCAAAATAATAAATCTTTTCTTTTTAATTCAAAAGTAAATTAAATCAATGAAATTGGAGAAAAGAAAAAGGAAACAAAAAACCCAAAAGTACACAAATATCATTAATTAGTATTTCCCTCCAAAATCCCCAAAATTTCCCTCCTTTTCCCTGTAGAAATCCCGCCCTCTTCCCTCCCATTCTCCCGACCATTCCGCCATCCTCCATCCCGTTGGTCGGTCGATGAACAGTTGGAACAACCCATTCTCACTCCCTCCCTCTCCCTCCCATTCTGCAAGCCCATTCTCCCGCCATTACAAAATACAAACCTCCTCTTCCCATGTGACTGTTGAACACGAATAACTGTTTAACAGGAATGGCGATGGACGATAGATGAAGAATGGCGATTAACTATGTAACAGAACTGTTGAACCTCAACAGATGAACCCGAAGAACTGTTGAACTCAGCAGATTGATTCACAAGCGGTTTTTAAGGTAAGGTTTAGGCAAAATAATGTAAAACCAAAGATTTAGAAGGGACCAAATGTAAAACCAAGCTACCCAAGCGACCAGATGAACTGGTAGTTTTCTGAAGTAGACAAATGATTCACAAGAGGTTTTTTTTCCTGCTATAATAGGAAGCTCTTGTCGGCCTTAGTAAAACATATGTCATACTTAATAAGAATAATGTCATAACTACAACTAAGAAACTTTATTATATAATGTCATATTAAACCAAATTACATGCTTACCTATTGCCTAATTTGGGTAGGACGTGTGACATCTGGCTGAATAGTTCTACTCAGAAGCTGAATAGTTCATCTCACCAATCTAAATACAAGATGTCTTAATTGGATCTCCCTTTTCCGATGCTCTGCTTCTTTGACTATTTTACTTTACATAGATATTAATTGCACAATCTCATCAATCTACTTTACATATATCTTAATTAAAAAATGCTCCATGTTTGAGTATTTTTAGCTACATGGTGCCACTCGTACTGGTGGTGATTTCAAAACCGTGACATTTTAAATTTCTATTGTGACATACTATTTATACTATTTTCACAAAGTAATAGTCTATGACTGACAAATATGACCGTATTCAGAATGCTCCTTCTCCCGATGCTCTGCTTCTTTGATTGTTTTACTTCGCAGAGATCTTACTTTACATAGATCTTAATGGCACTTCATCTCACCCATCTCATTGGAGTGTGTGTGTTGTTTGACTATTATTATGTACATGCTTCCAGTCCTACTCTCTCTTTGTTTCACTTCATCTCACCCATATTTTCCTACTCTTCATCTCGTTCATCTCCTTAGAGAAGCTCGTCTGGTTGTATTCTTTTCTTGTGGACTCACAAACTTTTGTTGGATTTTAATTGAGTGGCAAATAGGTATGGCTGATGAATACTCCAACAATGATGAGAATGGAGAGCTTGGCTTCATGGATGCTCCCTCAGTCACAACTTCCACTCCTACTGAGGAGGGTCTTGTCATGGTGTCTGTGCCGTTTCCATTTGCTGGAGGAAAGCCTCAATCGGTTCCTGTCAACGAGGTTGCCGCGGCGTCATTCACAATAGAAAACACCACTGATGAATATGTTTTACTTTGGTGTATGAAGATTTATGCTTCAAATCCTGAAGATTCATTTGTGTTGTCACTGATGAAACCTCCATCTGGCCAGCCAGATGACATACCCAAGGAAGATTTTGTCGGTTCTTTTTATATGGAGGAACAAAATTTGAGGCAACTCTATACAACTAGACATAATTCTCAAATACCGGTATGTACTTCTTCAAATTGTGCGGCAGATCACATATTAGAGAAAATCCTTTACGAGGGGATGAAACTTAGGGAGGAAGATATTTATAAGTTGAATGCCACACGTCGTCCCTTAGAAAAAATGAACGCTGCATTGTTGAGGTTCTGTACCTACAGTGCAGGTTTCTTCACTTGCCCTTCTCGAGATGCACTCTACAGGTACAAGATAATAATAACGACATACACGAGTGCATCTTACCTCTATGCTGAAGGGGTTAACCGTGGCCACTTCTCCCACATCATCTTAGATGATGCAAGCCAAGTTTCAGAGCCAAATACAATGATCCCCATATCAACCCTCTTACAAAACAACACAGTTATTGTTCTTTGTGGTGATCCCAAACAACTTGGGCCTGATATTCATTCAAAGCAAGCTAAGGCTTATGGTTTGGGAAGATCTTTTCTAGAGAGGTTGTTGGATTTTGAAGTTTACAGATCAGGGGATCGCATTTATGTCACAATGTTGTTGAACAATTATCGGAGCCACCCTGCAATTCTTTGTGTTCCTTCAAGACTATTTTATAGTGGAGCATTGATTCCATATCGAAAAGACAATGACACATCTTCCTTACCTTGGGCTGGTATGCTTCCCAATGGGAACTTCCCTTTCATGTTCTGTGGCATCCAAGGCTTTGATGAGAGGGAAAAGGGCAGCCCTTCATGGTTTAATAGGATTGAAGCTAGCAAGGTGGTTGAACTCGTACATAAGCTGATAAGAAGGAATGTGTCTGAGCAAGACATCGGGATTATTACCCCTTTCCCACAACAAGTACTAAAGATAGGGAAGGCTCTCATGTCTCTACATATGAGGGATATTGGGATTGGCGGGGTTGAGCAGTTTCTGGGTAAAGAAAAGGAAGTGATCATCTTGTCAACCGTCAGATCGGCCGCTAAACACGACGAATATGACAGGACTTTTCGCATGGGATATCTGAGCAACCCGAAGAGGTTCAATTTTGCCCTGACTCGTGCCCGATCATTGCTTATTATTGTTGGAAAACCTTATATTATTGATAAGGTAATTCCCGATAAAAAACTTACCACTAACAATCTTGTAAGTTGTTGGTCATTGTTGTTGGTCATTGACAGGATTAAAAAGTTGATTAACCAACCGTGTTGTTGGTCATTGACAGGATTGGCACTGGCAAGAAATATTAAAGGATTGTGTTGCAAATAGAGCCTATGAAGGCTGTGCATTCCGCGTGAAGGAGGAGGTTGACAGCAGCCAGTTGTGATTCTAGTAATGTAATGATAGCATCCAGTTGACAACTATCCTTTTTTTAGAAATGTAATGGTATCCCACGTTCCAACATTCTAGGAATATAATGATAGCATCTAGTTGGCAACTATTCTAGTAAGGTAATTGTCTGTGTGTCTAGTGATGGCATTGTGCTTGAATTTGCAAAACTTACATGAAGAGCGACATTAAAATTTTGGCAGTCTGACATGTAGAATCAACCATGCTTACGAATACTATTCGAAATTAAATTCATCCTCTTACATAAAAAAACCAAAGTCATGAGGTACATACTTCATAGTTAATTCATTCTCAACCATGCCTACATGCTCGATTACAAATGCTGAAAGTACTAATCCTTAGAATCACACCAGCACCAAACGCAGAAATAGGAATTATTACATGGTTCCTGAAGTTTTCATGGGAGTGTAGTGTCTTGTTTTCAACTTCAAGTTCTGTCACCCTTGCATTTAGTCGCCAAATTGCATGATCGAATTGCATCTCACTTGTATTGTGTTCCATAATTCTTTCTCGAAGTTCATGTATCTCAGTACGTAGGCGTATGTATTTCACCCAACATGTTGGAACGTGGGCTATTCGTTAGTAACATGTCTAATTGTTCTTGCAGCTTCTCCTCTATTTGAGAAAGTGTAGAAGATGTTGGTGGATGTTCATATTTCTGGGGGTCCCCACTTTGATAACTTGAGGTGTCGCTGGATGACATTGTGCTTGAGTTGAACGTACTGCAGAAACAAAGAAAGATTTCTAGCCAAAAACACAGTGATACATGCTTGCTTATTGATCCAGTATGAAAACCACACAATAAACAAAGAGGGTTACCTTCAAGTTCGGCGCAACAGTGAAAGATCTTTGCTCAGCGAAACGAACAGAGAGGGTTTAGGGATTGTTGAGTCAAAATGAGAAGGAACATGGTCGGTCATGTCCGTGCATTTATTTAGGTTTTTTTGTTCAATTTTTAGGCATGTCATTCTTTATTGAATATTGTTTCATAACTATTTACCTGATATGACTTGTGAAAATGTAGTACACATAATCTTTTCACCTCTGTTTTCCCTCTAAAAGTTAACAAGTTTCCCTCCAATTTCTACTCTTTTACCCACGTGTTAGTCTTCACCCTAAAATAACCCAACCTATAAACCTGTCCAAAGCCACCGTAACACCACAAGACCTTAAATTCACAAATCTTTAAAAAAGATTGCGCAGCGTCTTCAATGTCTTTGGAATAGAAGAAATTTAATAATGGGTGAGTTCTGACTTTCACGTTTATTCTTCTTTACAAGACATTCTTTTGTGGTTCACTAAATGAGAGAACAACCTTTCACCTTCTTGTTGAGCATTAGTCAACTTTAACTCCCGTTTATCCTTGATTCTAGAATATTTGTTTTCCCTACAAATTTTGTCCCGTTTGACTAGAAAACCCTTTATTATGGCTTGAAAACTCTTTAATGTCGGTGTTAGGGTATTGGTCATACTGTCAACGTTTGTCATAAAGTATTTAACTTGTGTTTGATTTTTGTTCGTATAACAGGTTCAAGATCATACTACTTGACTATGAAAACAAGTGGTGAATGGATATGTAAGGGAAACAAGTGAGTTTTCGATGGAATCACAACGACAACAAGACTTCTTTTGTATAGAGATATGAATTACTCAAATCTGAGGAAAAAGTTGGCTGAGAAGATTAAATGCATTGACGAGATAGATGAAATGGAGATAAAATATCTATCACTGCGGAAACCAATGCCACAACCAATCGATGTCAAAGATGATGAGAAATGGTACCAAATCCGACAAGAGAAATACCAAAACCGACAAGAGTAATATGGTAAGCGACAATTGTCCCACTGAAGTTGTACTGAATATAGTTGATTGTGACATGTATGAAATGAAACCAAAAATTTGTCGTGTAAACAATGGGGATGTACAAATAGTTGACTTGGTGAGCCAATCTGAGGCAAATTCGGAAACTGATGGGAGAGAAACAAGGTCTTCCACAAGAACGAAAAGAATACATGAATGTATTGACATTGAGAGTGATTATGGGAAAGACGTTAGGCAAGATTTTGATTGGAATGACTTTGAGGATGACTTTGAGGAAGATGTTGAAGAAGGGTCGTTGTTGGATGACACTAATAAAGTGGACAACTTATTTATAGACATTGAAGAGGAAGTTCGCCAAGAGATTGAAGCCGAGTACTATCGTAGCAAAAAGTTTAGTAAAAGGCAATTGGATGATTTGGAAGAGCCAATGGAGAATAATGGGGTGAGCGGCAATGATTTGAAAATAAAAGTTGGAGAGCATTTCAATTACAAGAAGGATCTTAAAGATCGTTTATCCTTGATGGCATTACAGAGGCGCTTCCAGATGCATGTCCAGAAGTCTGATAAGAAGTTTAATGTGGTAAGGTGCATTGATCCTAGATGCACATTTTTTTGTCATGGGAGCGCTTTTGGCAGCACAGGATTGTTTGAAGTAAGGAAGTATTGTGGACATAACACATGTGACATGAAGCTAAAGCATAACCACCACACACATGCAAGTTCAAGCGTAATTGTTGACCATATTATGTCAAGGTAAGTAAACAATCCTGTCAGTACGATGATATATATTTATCAGCATGTATATGAACTAACCTTAGCACGTTACATATACAATCCTGTTACAGCTTTAACACAACCGGTACATGTCATGGACCTCGTGCTGCCGAAATTCAAGACATCATGAAGAAGATGGGAGTGGCAGTTAGTTACGACAAGGCAAACATAGTACGTTTATCCGCCATTGACATGATAAGAGGCACAACTGAAGAAAGCTATAATAGGATTCATGGATACATGTACATGCTCGAAATGATGAATACAGGGACAGTCACATATGTTGAAGTAGATTCTAATCGTCGATTCAAGTATTATTTTAACAGCTTGGGTGCTTGGCGCAATGGAATGCAGTTTTTTAGAAAGGTAAATTTAAGTTTTGTCATGTTCCACGATGATGTTGTCAAATTGATACATTACATTGTAGCATATAAGATTACTACTGCATTTGTACAATGTCACTTTGTAAAGCTGAGTGAAAACTATTGCATGTCATAACTGTGGATGGTACCCATCTAAGATCAAAGTACAGAGACACACTTCTAGTTGCAGTGGCACTAGATGGAAACAGACAAATATATCCAGTGGATTTTGCTGTTGTTGACAGCGAGAATGACAGTTCATGGTCATATTTCTTCCGACATCTACGCTCTGTTGTTGCCGACGATCATGACCTCGTATTTGTGTCTGACCGTCATGGAAGTATTGACAAAGGTTTAAGAGAGCGCTACATCTTCGTAAAGCATGGTTGTTGCACACTTCACCTATTTCAAAATGTGAAGACGAGGTTTAAAAGGAATGACTTGTGGATTTTGTACCAAAATGCAAATCAAGCGTACACCAAACATGACTTCAATCGTGAATTTGCAAGACTTTGTGCCCAGTCCCCGGAAGTCGGTACCTACCTCAAGGGTGATGGATTTGAAGCGTGGACAAGGTCGCATATGCGCAAACAGATTCAACATTATGACGTCTAACAATGCGGAATCCGTTAATAGTTGCTTAGTGGGCCTGCGTCGAATGTCGTTGATTGGGTTGCTTGATGGTATACTGAATGTCATGAGTCAGTGGTTTTATGACAGGAGATTAAAGGGAGAGCGACATTCTGATCTTCTGACCCCGACAGTTTGTCGTCAGCTAGAAGGTAATTATTTGAAATCGTTGACAATGGTTGTGAGTAGGCTAAATCAATATGAGTTTCAAGTGCATGCCTATGGAACTACATTCTTGGTAAATCTGCATGCTCGAACTTGCTACTGCAACGTCTTCCAAGTTGACCAAATTTCTTGTGCGCATGCAATAGCGACTGCGAAGGGCCCGAGGAGAAGGTGTGGAAGTTGTGGCACTCTCGGCCATAACTCACGAAATTATCCTAACCCCTCAGCCGATCCATGATGCGGTTAATTGTGTTAACTCTTTAATTAACTATTTTGTTAATATGTGTATTAAGAGATCCAAACTCTTGAAGGATCTCTTACCACTCATATTACTTTTCGTATAAATGATATCTATTTTGTTAATATGCGGTTAGTTACTGTAACTCTATCATGTCATGACTACATTCATATCTGGACAAAGTCAATATTGACTACTTTTGGTTAAATTCATATGACAGAAGTTTCACTCCACTCTGTACCCCTTGACCCCACTTGTTATTCTTCCATATTTATCATGACAGATTCAATATGGTTTCAAATAACCTACCGACCAACATGAGTGACATCTGAATAACACACAGGAAAAACATAAACCATCCTCGTCCATACATAACATGCTTCCTAAAAGCACTACATTTACGTGACACTATATAGTCACTACATGACATTATATGTTCACGACACTAACATGTATTACCACAATAGTTGTAGTAACGATGTTCAAAACAACTAATTTAAACCAACAAAACCATCACCATAGAGTTACATTCTTCAAATTCAAAATAATACTAAAAACAGATATCTAAGTTTGAATATGTTAACGTTGTATATAACATTGTGGTGACTCACTATTTCAAATACACATGCATCGTTGATTTCCAATTCATTGTCAATTACAAATTGCATCCAGCTTGTGCCAAATCTGTAGCGATTCCCACTTTTTGCGACAGACACGGGCCAAGCAGCCATACCACAATTCAGGATGACTTCAGTGGTTCTTGCAGCACTCAAGAATTTGATAGCATGTTTGCTCGGGACACCCTGCATATCAGTAAGTGCATTGCAAGTTGATATTATGAAGTAATCCTTATCAAACATTTACATGATATTATGAAGTAATCCTACCAGACGCTAGTCGCCCTGGACATTGTTTTGTTTCATTAAAATAACGAAACTATTATTCTTGTTACATGGAAAAGCTTAGGCTCTTTGTATTGCTGATGTTGGTTCATCATCATCAACATCTCCATCATCTTCAAGAATAATTGGGTGGTCGCCACTGTTGTACTCTCCAGTACTGTAACTGTTGTAACTGGTGTCTTCTTCATAGTGGGATTCAGAGTTGATATCAATCACATTGTTTGGCATCCTGTTAACAGTACCACACAGAAGAGGACTTTGATTCAATACGGTAAAGCAAATATCATACCCAGTTCCAAAGAGAGACTTTCATTGAAACTCATAATATCACTTTAGCAACTCCATGTGTTCGAATCCAAGGTAAACTTTTTGAAACAATTTAAAAATAACCATGCTAAATGTATAATAATACATGAACTTCCTTTTTCGTGAGTCAAATGGTGTTGATTGTGGTTGAACTCTCTCCAAATGGGGTCAATTTGATTTCGGCTGTTTAATCCCGACAAACCCTAGAAAACTTACCCAAATTGAGATAGATGAAATGAAGTCAAACCCATTTTGTAACAACATATAATAGTCTGTTAAACCGGGTTCATAACAAGTTCTTAATATAATTGTTAAACTGGTCAGAAATTGGCCCTAATATGACATTGTGTGCTCCAAGGAACCGCTCAGAAATTGGGCCTAATATGGCGTTTTGGGCCTGTCATACTAATTGTTTTGGCATGTCGTCTTTAATATTTCACAAAATACTATATTATGCGACATTATCATAAAGTACTATATTATATAAAACGGAAATACATAACATGCTTCATAAAGCACTACATTTACGTGACATTATATAGTCACTATATGACAATATACGGTTCCTACATGACATTATATACTCATTACAATAACATGGATTACAAAATACTTGATAACCTACTAAATACTACGTGATATTACATAGTCACTACACTAAATTACTTAATAACATACTAAATATTACATAAACACTGATGCGGAGGAGACCGATGAATCTGGGCCATCGCATTGCGGAAGTTCTTGAACAACATCTCCGGTCACGACATATAGGTTAATGAACGCCACGGTTCTACCAAGGAATGCAAGGACAGCTGCGTCTCCACGGTTCTGCAAGGCCCTCAAGGTACGAGGGCCGCCGTCGGGAGGCACAACTTCGAAGAAGTAGGAAGCGTCCCGTTCACAATTGTTAAAATGATAAAGTTGGTTAATGAGCCACCAAACATCCTTTACCATTTCAGCCAAAGGACACCAGTTTTGGGTCGTCCCACCTTCGTAGTAGTGGGTCGAATTTATGGCCATTGCTCCCCTCGAAGGGAGGATTCTCCCTCATGTATGGACGGTGGTAAACACTCTGTGATCGGACGGCTGATCATCCATGAAAACGAAGGAATAGTAGGGAATTTGGAATTCTGTAGAAGGTGGAAGATGTTGGGAAGAGTTGTGGATGAGGAAATGTGACTATGGAAGAGGGGGTACAAAAGAGGTTTTGGGTTGGTTGGCAGTTACGGATACATTTATGACGGTGCTCTAATAACTTCTTAATTTAATTACTAGTGTTAATGTCCTGTCACTGTATATCCTGTCTAATCAACGTAAATTGGAGTTGGTGGGCAGTTACTGCTAACTTCATGACGGTTTGGAGTTTTTTATTGTCTCTTCTCAAAAATGAGTTAGTAGAGCCAATACTCTGTTACAGTTAGTTGTGTATCCCACATCCCTCTTAGATTCATCTTGTCATGCTACTTCTTAATATGTATATTATGAAGTCAGTCAATGTCCCTATATTATTTGACACGACTGTCATTCGAATGCCATTTAAGTGCCATGTAACTTCCATGTAACTGCCATTTAACCTACACGCACATAACTTCCATTTAACTGGCATTCAACTACCAGATCTATAAATAAGTTGCCGTAACATTGTATGTAATCTAAACAAATGTCTTCCAAAACATCCAATTGTATGTAATCTATGCAAATGACATCCAAACCACAAAAAGAACCTAATGTTTTATCCAAACATCCAATTTAAACGTTGGGGTTCCTTAGGCTCGACCTCCACACCCCGTCAAACACGATGTGATCCATGTCGCTCCTGAAGCCGTCAATAAATTTGCATGCCATAATGTCAAGATTTTTCCAACCAGCACTGAGCAACTCGATGTGTTTCAGAGTGTATATCCCACATTCATGACTACGAACACAAACTGCAATAAAGTTACTTAGATGAAGTGTATAATAAAATTGGTAAGGGGATTGATATTTCGATGTACCCGCGCTTGTTCTGCTTCAGTCCTTGAATTCTTTCAAATTTAATCTTTTTAGTACCCGATGTTCAAATTTCTTGGCAAGAGGCAGGTACTGTGTCATGAAGTGAGGAAGAAACCTTAAAACCACATGCAGCCAGGTCTCTACAACCAAGTTAGTGTTCAAATCCACATTATAATCATATACATTTGCCTGCCATTGCTGCAGATCGATCTCTACAGCCACCCAATGCATGTTATCGATGTTGAAGGGGACATAAATGAAGTCCAGATCATCCCAACTGGACCCATAAACTTTAGGCCGATCTCCCTTAAAGTATTCAAGTGCACGTTCATGTATAGGTGGAACATTGCAAGCATTTTTTACATAGTATCTATATGCATCTGTATAATCAACAGCCTAGAAAACGTCCAATATTATGGCATGTCATTTAACTTTGGACTCCATAAGCGCCTTACGGATATAACAACAAACTTCATCGATTTGCTTCAAAAAAATATAATTCATCCTGTCAGACATTGCAACAAATCCCAATAGTAAACTAATTTGACATCATAAGTAAATAACTTACACCATCTTCCAGCCAAGCTTTTGGTTCTAGTATTAGGCCAAACCAGTCCTTGTCCATATTTTGAGCACACAGTCCAACTCTTGGCTCAGAGCTGAAAAATAAAGAAGGCGTAATTAAATCCATGAAAGATAGTTGAACATTCTTAAATCTGTGAGATACTAACCTTTCATCATCCATCCATTTCAGCAAAGCAATCATCTCCTTTATCTGTGAATTCTTGGTTATCTTCTTCACAGTTTTCCCCTTTTTCTCATCTGTGTAAGGTGTTAGTTTTTTGGCGGATGGCTTCACGATACGACTAGGAAGAACCCTCTTCGGTTGGAGATGCTGCTTCAGTTTATTTTTGGGTTTCGCCTTGGTGGATATATCAACCATAGCGGCTAGCACTGAAAGAGGTTCCTTTCTTTCCTCAACCTCTGCTGTGGTTAGCTCCTGCTGGGTAGCCTCCGGTGCTCCTTCAATATCGTTAGTAAAATCCTACTCCTGGTCCTTTTCACCATCGCCAGCCTTTTCATTTAGGTCTTGGACAATGGCCATTACACCATCCGCACCCTCAACATCATTGTTACTCTCAATAGAATTATCAAAATCCTGCAATCATAATAACCATGGCAAACTACTGACATACATGAGTAACAATCATGTCACCATGCCAGACTTTTCTTGTAAAACATATAAACTTCCATCAGACATTAGAAATCTTGTCACCTCGTACAAATAATAATGTCATAGTAGTAATGATAATATGATAATTTTCATATGAGCTTATTCATACCTCTTTGCCTCCAACCTCTACCTTCTCCACCTCAGCCTCCTGAACCTCAACCTCTACCTTCTCCACTTCAGTCTCCTGAACTTCAGCCTCTACCTTGTCCATCTCAGCCTCCTGAACCTCATCCTCTTTGTCACCACCCTCATCATCACTCTCATTATCCTGATCAACATCACCAACTTCATTATCCTCATCAGAAACTTCATCATCATCATCATCATGACTTGCAACCTCAGCATCTACCTTGTCCTCCTCCTTCGATTTGTCACCACCCTGGCGAAGTTCTTCACTGTCATTACCCTCATCACCATCACCAAATTCATCATCATCACCATCATCATCATCATCATTATCCTCACTCTCAACCTCCTCACTCTCAACCTCATCACTCTCAAACTCCTCACCCTCAACCTCCTTATCCTCCACCTCCTCATCCTATGTTTCCTGGTCATCCTTATAAACTTCATCCTCTTCCTTATCAGACTCATTATAGGATTCAAAATCATCCTCATCCGAATAGCTCTTTGGTTTCCCCTTACTCTTGAGCTTAGGCACCTCCTCCTGCTTTGATACCCTCTTTTTCAGCCTTCTCATCCTGTCAAGCACTCCTTTTTCCATCCTCTTCATCATTCTGAACATCTGACTTATCACCTCTGATGAATGCACAAATGCATTACTCGGGCTCGCTCCATCTTTTCCTTGCTTCCCTTTCTTTTTCAAACCCTTCATTGCTTCCTTCACAATCTTGTCAAAATGCGGGTCATCATTTTCAACAACATAGTAGCAGTCGGACATCTTATCTACCTTATCCTCATCGGGAATAAGAATGGGCTAACCACATGTGTAATATCAGCCAAAGACAACTCCAACACTCCATGTTCAGGGGACTTCATCTGAAAACCAACGAAGACCTCAAGGCATTGCAGATTCACTCAACTTTGATGCAAATTGGAGACCAAATGTTGGCACAACTTCCCATACCCATATCTACAATAACAAGTGGTTTGAGAATTAGTAAATTAAGATACATTAAATCATTATATCTTGTCACCCTATAATTTAAATCAGGTCACCATAAAACTATCTGGAATGCAAATAAAACTATGTTGGAAAACTAGTATGTTGTGTCAATCAAACAACAAATAGCATCCTGTATATTCACCATGATCCTGTCACCTTGTATTCAAACATTCTGTCATAGTATAGCATAAAGTATACTACTATGCTGCAAATAAAACACACTCAGTGATTCATATTTGAAGCATTAAAAATTTATAATATAACTACCTGAAACACAACTGGCATGCCTTGAATAGAATATGGAATTCTTGGTGCGTTGGAGAGTAGCTTTGCCTTCTCTACTGTTTTCATCCTTTTGGCCAATGTTGTGGTCAATGACTTGTGAAGCTCTTCATAAGAAACCCTTCCCCATGGATAATCCCAAAAGTTATCCATATTCTCCAACAGCCTAACATGCAGCGGCTTCACTAGCCTCTTCATATCCCCTCCTAGCAACAGACCCTCAACTATCAACAACAGTGCCAACTTGAGTTTGTAGTTGTCCAACTCACGATGTTCTTTGAATCTGTTGTAAACATCTTGTACTGTAGTCTTAGGACCACCAGGACTACCAACAAATTTCTCCATTACTAGCCCGTCAGCTTTAGTATTCACAAATGGAAGTTCACCACAATTCAGTCCAGTTATGAGAGAGAACTCCTTGATCGAAAACCTCAACTCTTTCCCTGCCACCTCATACCAAAACTCCCACTTCTTTTTTGTTTCAAGTTGCTTAAATAGAACTGCATGAAATGTCTGTGAAGAAAATGATACCTGCTACAACATTTTCAAAACTTTTCCAAATGGGCCATCCAAAACCCATTGTCAATCCGCATGTGTCAACTTGTTTTCAATCTCACGAACAAAGTGCACCCTACAGTTGATGTTAATTCTTCCGTAGAAAGGTTCACCTCTGAAATAACTATACCTAATCTGCAAACCAAATGAAAAAAACCATAAACAAACGAAATCGAACCATTTGAGAAGCCTCAGACGACAGATGAAACAAAAAACCCTAAACAAACACTCCCGATACAAATTAAACCATTTCAGACGGGTGACAGGACAATTGAAAGGATAATTCCGACAATAGGATTATACAATGTGACAAAAAACATATGTACGCAAAATATAAAGAAACTTCACTCACATGAATTATGAACAACACTGACAGGAAGTATGCATCTACAACGAAGTAGAAAGAAGAAATGCACCAACCAATTTTGCTAGATTTCCAAAATATCTTCAACACAAGTTATTGACAACAAGACAGGTCAATTCTAGCAAAAACCACCCAAGAAGGAATCATACCACACTATCCCAACTACAGTGAAGCTTACATGAAAGTGAATAGTTGAGATCGATTCGGAAGTGGCGGTGAAATTGCTCAAGAAGGGTGCTGAACCCACTCACCCCCTCTTCAGCCTAGTGTTACGATGCTGAGGCTACCTTAAACGAGACTGGCTCGTTAGTGTTACTCATATTTTCCGGGAAGGTAATTGTGTTGCGGATGCTCTTGCTAACCTTGCCTTTCCTATTGATCTTGGCTTCCATGCTTTTTGTACTCAACCACCCGGTATTAGGGATTTGATGTTAGATGATCGTGGTGGTCTTTCCTTTCCTCGTTTTGTTGTTCGTTAACTTTTTTTATGATGTTTGGAAGGCTCGGCCTTCCCTTACCAAAAATTAAAACATGAAAGTGAATAAGATATCCTTCACTAGTCAAACCACTTCATATCGAAAATACTAACGATTATCATTTTCCTGTAGTGATCCACAAATTTGTCACCCACGTTCACGATGTTTTGACGTCCGGAACTTAGCATTTCTATGTACCTGATCATGAAGACGCCACAATCGCCCTTGCACACAAGTAAAAAATGTAGTTGGTTTCTTGATATTATAACCAATTTCACACCAAAAAATGAACAATTGATGTAAACAACTTACCTTATCTTGTTTCTCTCCAATGTAGGAACACGAGTCATATTTAGGGGATTTTTCCCCCTATCTTCATAAATTGTTGCCAAGGGTTCATACTGTGCTATCATGACAATAAGAATATATGTCAACCCTGCAAGGAACCTATGGACTTCCGACAATTTGAACAAATTGACGTCGGGATTGTATATAATGACAGACCATTTACTTAGTTGTTTCTCCAGAGCTACCCAATGTTTCTCCTTGAAATTGAAGGGGAATAATATATACGATCCACGTCCTTCCAATCCTTCCCATAAAATGCAGGTAGTTTCCCACGCAGGTATCTTAGATCGATCAACAACATAACTTTGCTTATCTGAAAATCATGTATTCATTTCCTTGTCCAAATTATGCTGAAAAAAGGTGTCCAATATTGCCACTGGTTTGTCATGCACACGACAACCAAGATAATACATACATTCGTCCAAGTGCTACAAACCAAAAATATAATATGTCATACCAAAAATTTAAGACTTGTTGCACGCCACGATAATTTATATAAATAATGAAAGAGGCTTACCTGAGAACTCAGCCACCCCATTGGTTGCAATAATTTCTCAAAAAACTTCTTCTGTAGATGTTCTCCAGTTGGAGAAACAATTTCTTTACTACATCATAAGATGATTTAATTAACATCTCAAACACGCGTTCATATCATCAAGACAGGAGGAACAACTTCCTAACCTTTCCTTCTAGTCTAACCAACGGCACAATCTATTCGTGTCTGAAATACCTTTGGACGTTGAAACCTTGCATCGTTTGGGATTATCGGCTTCTCTGGACAGTCTTCTCTTCTTGACAGGATGGTCCCTCAGTTCACCAGTTGTATTAATTTTTTTTTGAGCTGGTTGAGACTCCAATTGATTCCAATTGGAGTCTTGTTGAGACTACAATTGATTCTTTGGTAGAGTCTCCTTCCACCTCAGCTTCTTTTGTTGCTACCGCTAGCGTCTGCAAATAAGTTTTTTTCATAAATAAGATGTTGGTGAACTGAGGGACCATGTTGTCATGAAGATTTATTGATGCATACCTCAACTCCTTTTGTCCTCCCTTTTCTAGTTTCCCCCTCATTCTGAATTGTACCATCTTCATCACCCTTTTTCTTTTTTGAACGAGTCTTCCTTGCAAATAATTTTCCTTCTTTCTTATCTTTTTCTTTTTGTGTCATCGTTTCTCCATATTTCCCTTCATCATGTACTGCATCCTCAATATCATCACTCTGAACTGCACCATCTTCATCATCCTTCTTCTTTTTTGAACGAGTCTTCCTTGCAAATACGTTTCTCCATATTTTCCCTCATCTTGTACTGCACCCTCAACATCATCACTCTAAACTGCACCATCTTCATCATCCTTTTGCTTTCGATAAACAACCATATATCCTAAATTGCCATTGTCGACTTTAATGGCACCATCATCATCGTCATCCTATAGGGGATTTGAATCAGACCCCCTCCCTCATTCTATCCATTTCGACATCCTCATCACGACCATGTACAACATTCTGCTTCAATAAATAACAAAATACATTTAACTCACAAGAATAATAAGTAAGTGCATCATTCTATAATGTTTGTCAAAAAAATAGAGCTTTATGCATCCATCCAACTTATAAATAATGACTTTCTATTAACTAACTATGACATTCATGTTATAATGTTTGTCAAAAAACATGCTTTAACTTACAATAAATATAAGTAACTGTCAATCTCAAGTTGAAAACAATGACATGTTAACTTGTTAATATGACATTCCTATTCTACATTCCGACAAGAAACAATGCTTCAGCTTCCACGAAATAAAAATCTAAGTTCCCAAACAAAACTTAATAGCGATTGTTGACAGTTATCTTACCTTCTATTCCTCTTGTTCAATGTCCTCTTCTTCATCATTTGTTGAACCTGAGTTGTTGAATGCCCTCTTCTTGATCATCTATTCCATT
Organism: Rheum nobile; assembly: GCA_027886185.1. Classification (NCBI taxonomy): domain Eukaryota; kingdom Viridiplantae; phylum Streptophyta; class Magnoliopsida; order Caryophyllales; family Polygonaceae; genus Rheum; species Rheum nobile. The sequence goes on along the minus strand of WOAB01000717.1, from coordinate 1,014,539 downwards.
ATGCCCAAGGTTTTATTCATAGCACTAAATCCTGCGTCCACTTGGTTTTCCAAATTACTCATACGCTCATGAATCTCTTTCATAGTGCACATCACATGTCTTGCATCCAGGCCTGAGGACTTCGCAGCAGGGGCAGGGTCTAAATCACTCTTTCCTTTTCTTCTACCATTGATAGACCTTCTATTACTTAGCTCGAATTTCTCAACTGCCTTGTCAAAGTAAGTGTCCTTCACTTCCCTGTCAAATTTGCATTCTTTTAGGACCTCTACCTCAGCTTCTTCCTCTATTAACACCACATTTGTAATAAAATGGGATGTGGCCTTCCCTAAGAAAGACTCCATAGCCGTCGCATCAGGTTGTGAATCCGATGACCATCATAGACCGCGTGGGTAGGCCTCCTTATCCACCAAATGTGCAAACACTGAAGCAATTGGTTTAACAGCTTCAAATAGCCAAACCTGAACCACAATTTTTCTTGTCATTATGATACTTATTTCTTGTAAGAAACCATCAATATATTGTGACTACAATACCAACTTCAAAACAATATACATTGCATCTTGTCATGTTACCTGAAAGGCCATTGGCAACCCCTTGAGTTTGTAGCCCAACCTTGCACTTGAGTCTCTGCTTGTTTCAACCGTTTCCAATCTATTCTTCACCGTTGAACTCAATCCCTGGTGAGTTTCAATATAGCTAACCCTGCCCCACCAGAATTTCGTGAATCGATCGATATCAGTCAATAATTTGACATGACCGTGCTTATACGAACCTTTTTTCTCAACCCCAAGAATGACACCCTCTAATATAATCAATCATGCCATCTTATATTTCAAAGGGATATCAGGCTGTGTACGCATAAATAATGACTCTAGCTCACCCAATGACAAATTATGTACATCAAATAACTCTTTCACGACATTTTTATCCGGGTTCAGCTCATTATCATTCATTCTGCGATAGCATAACCCCGTCACAAGTGCAAATTCCTTCATTGAAAAATGCAGCAGCTATCCTTGCAGGTCATACCATGTCTCCCACAACTTCCTCGTTTCTACTTGACGGAATAAAACGTAATGTACAAGCTGGCATGAAAAGGTTTGTCGATGAACCATCTTCACAGTAGGTCCAAATGGACCATCTATTATCCTCTGCCAGTCCACAGGGGAGAGGCATTTCTCAATAAGTTTCAATAATTTACGCCGACAGTTTTGGTTGACCCTGCCGATGAATTTTTCCCCTTCAAATCTTAATAAATGACCCTAAAAATACAAATTATACGAGGTCAATAAATACAAAAGGAACATATACTTAAAAACTACATGACAGGATGTGAACTATGGAAAACTACACACAATGAGCTAACCAAAATTTACATTTTTACCCATTTCAATTTCCTCCGTTTCAATATGAAAAACTACAGCACTTCAGCTGCACTGGTGGAGATAGACAAACAACAAAAAATATCAACATTTAAGTTTTTTCTAAGCACCAAACTGAACATACTCAGATGTAGAGATCACACGAGAAGACAAGGAAGTTGCGATAGTAAGAGATCTATAAAGTCAGGCAAATAAAAACATTAACTTTCAAAACACAACAATGTTTCACAAAACTGACATTCTAATTGATCATTTCAACAATAAAACTATACGATGTGACAAATAGTTCATCAACGCTGACATGAAATTTCCAAACAATGGTAATTCTTGCAATTGTGACAAAAAAAAACAAATCTGACATTCTCATTTTACAAACACGGATTTCACAGGTTTATATAATTTGTTGCATTCAACTTCAGTTCATTTCAGCTCAAACGAACAACAGTGACAAAACCCTTCAACGAACAACAGTGAATCAACCCTAAAAAACAAATGAACAGTAACAAAGCAACCCTAAAACGGCATTGAATGGCTGGAACCCTAAAAAAATGGACATACCTCCAAATCTCGAACGAGATAGACAGAAGAGGAAGATGAATCGGAATCGCGACCGAATCGGGACGTCGGTCGAAGACTTGCACTTTGTCCTGCGTCTTCGGTGGAAGACTTGTAATTTTGGGCCTTAATCAGAGGATGATTACGAAGCTAGCTCAAGCGGCTATGAAGGGCTCCGTCTGTGGAAAACCTGCAATTTCGCGCCGTAGTCGGTGTAAGCTAGCTCGAACGGCGACGAAGTGTTTCAAGCAAAAAACAAAGCTGGAGATTATGGAGTTTGAAGCGATATCATACCTGGAAGAGAAACCTTTCTGCCGGCAATGGTGAAATCCGTCGGACAAAGTTGGATTCCGCCGGAGAAGATGGAGACACCTCGAGCTGGGAGAGAGACCTCGATTGGCAATGTAATTGGGTTTCTGTAGCAAGTTTCACATTTCAATTTGAAATTGAAACTGAATTTTTATTTTCATAAAATCAAAGCCATGTCATGTTTTATTTTCCAAAACAAAAAAAAAATCAATTTTCAATTTACCTTTTTATTTGGGGGGTATTTTTGCAAAAACATAAGGAATTTTTTTGGATTGGTTATATTTGCAAAAAAACAAAAAGGTAGGGTAAAATTACAAATGAATTAGTAAGGTAGGGTATTGGTTGCCATTTCTCTATTTTTAAATCCCGCTTGGTAATCAAGGAGCATCATGAAGAACATCAAATATTTGCATATATTGTTGAATCTACGATCCTACAATCATGAAGCATAATGTCATACATGCATCATCATGATCATTCTCATTTAAATTTAGATTCAAGCATTTATAAGTTTATGATTTTTAATATATGGATGAAAATGTGCTTAATATGTATAATCAATCACTTACAACTATTTAACCTAATTTTATATGTGACAATACGTTAATATAAATTAGTTTTATTTTTTCAAAAAAATATGAAAAATTGTTGTGAAAATATTTTTATAAAAAACACTAAAAAGTTGTTTTCATATGTATTATTTTATCTATACTTTTATTTATTAATTTATTTTATTTGAATAATCTTTATCATATATCTATTCTGCTTTTCACATATAATAATGTTATCAATTTTATAAATAATTATTAGATATATTTTCAAGTTTAATATATTCTCATCAAGCACATGACTTTTCTTTTATGGTAAACACACCTCCACCATTGTATAAACATTCAAACTTATTATGTTTCGATAGTATTCAAGATAAGTGTGTTTTTCTTTTACATACAAATATACAAAATGTTATAACAATGTAAAACTTAAATAAATTAAATGTAAACTACATATTATGTGAGATATTTTAAGTTTTTTTCTCACCATATTCGTGCATGGCATGTATAATACACTAGTATATAATAACAACACCCTATAATAGAGAAATCATAGAGTGCCACATGGCATCATCCTATGATAATAAGTTGTAAAAGAGAATTTGTAGTTTTGTTCTTGTCTATACAATATATATTCTAGCATCCACCCACGAGCTAAACTATCCAAGATAAAATTTAGATCAAAGTCGAAGAAATCTTGGTGCAGCTAGTGGCTTGGTTAAGGCATATGCAAACTACAACCACCTGCGTCCGAATTCCTATCACCGTCTTCATTTTCTGGCGCCGGAAAACGCCAATTACAGTGGCTAGAAAACGAAGCTTGATATGGAGTTTTTGGATTCGGTTATCCGTCGTCGTCTGAATTCTTGTCATCGTCTTCGTTTCCCACGGACAACGACAAATATGGTAGAAAAAAACTGCACCACATATAATTGTTGATGATGACGACGAGAACCGCAACTCCGACAAGCATAGGCTCCCTCCGATCATTTTTGTAGTGCCCTGTGAATAGAGAAAAAACTAAAGGCGGGGATTTGTTCTCTGTTTTCCCTCTAACGCTCATGTCAGAATTCTTCCCATAGAGAAAGAGGGCTAGGGTTTTGTGTATGGAGAGAATTAAATCAATTAGACTGACATTAATCATCTCTATTTAAGGTGTAAAGTTACATTTTCCTCAAAGTAATATATTTTCCATAAAGATAAGCATAATATCTAACCTTAATTAGAGATATAAATAAATGGGTTTTTCTAACCTATGCACCTAATGCATAGGTTAAGAACCTTATTTTAGAAAGTTGTGGTTATGTGTTATCATTGTAAGAAGTTAATTTTTTTTAGATGGGTTTAAGCATTTTCTTTTAGGGAATAGTTTCCAAAATAAATAGGTTTAACCTATGCCCTAAGGGCATAGGATAGAAAAACCGTAAATAAATATATCTTATCTAATTAAGGATAGCACTTAAAAGTCCATCTTCTTATCATATACTCCCTCTGTATAAAAAAGATTGTCATTCTAGAGTTTGACACACTTATTAAGAAATACAATGATTACCCTATATTCTCATAAATTTTTCTTAAAATTTATAATTATTTAATAACTCATCTCAATTGTAGCTAATTAATATAGAGAATTTGTATAAAAAGAGCAAGAAAATATAATTTCTGATGTCAAATCTCGTAACTCACCAATAAATTATTACCTAAATACCTAAAATGACAATCTTTTCTTTACAAAAAATTTGGGCTAAAATGACAATATTTTCTATACGGAGGGAAGTATATCATTAATCCAGATTGATATTTAATAAAATAAGAGTATTGATTTTACCTCCACGAATACTAACTTAAACGTACCAAATATTAATGATTCTTAATTAAATCTAATGATTTGATAGACAAAGAAAAATTGATCAAAATCTTGATATCACTACTCAATTAGTCTAATAGTAAACTAACATTAGACTCTCCTTAAGTATGTTTTCTAGGACATATATATTCACCGATCGAACCGGACAAATCATAAACAAAAACAATTGAAATATAAGGATTGAAGACTCGTAGGGAATGGCTAGCACATGAATTTGTCACATCCCAACCCCAAAATCCACCTTCACAACTGTCAAACACTAAAAGTTGATACAAGCTTTTTAATTAAACGATCAAGTCCATAAAGTTTATTAATTTCTACAAGCACTAAAATTTCAATAGTCTACATTAATTTGGAGGCTAAAATTGACAATGCAATTAGATGTCATTATTGCTCAAACGAATGAAGCCAAAATCCACATTGACATGTGCACAATTAATTAGCCACACAACAAAATCCAATTTTTGAAACGGACAATTATATTAATTGTGGAACACATGGTATCAGATGAACCAATTGTTTTTTTCTAATGACAGTCTCGAACCAGAAATTATTAAAGAATTGACCATGCAACAGAACAAGAGTGTGACAACTAGGAGGAGAACAGATAAAAAAATACAAAAAAAATTATGGTGGAAAAAACTACCACATAAAGTTATTTAATATTAATTTCGATGGATTCGCTAAATCTAATAGGATTTATTCTTTGGATTCATATTCAGAAATGAAAAAGGAGAACCAATATTAATTAGCGCTGATCAATATGGTAAATCCACAATGCTCAAAACAGAGATAATTGCTTTTCGTAATACTCTTTTAAAGGCAAAATAAATGAAACTTGAACATATTGAAATCGAAAGTGTCAATTTAACAATAGTTAATGACCTCAAAGGAATCTGACAATGTTCAAGGGAGATCGAGATTATCATCTCGAATATATTTTGTCTATTACACTCTATTGTGACAATGCAGATTAATCATATATGTCGGCGTGTGGCACTACCGACATAAGTTGGGGTGTTACAGACACTCACATTCACTAGAAGATATCCTGACCAACTTAGAACATCTCATTCTTATCCAAAAGGATGTCATAAGCTAGTTTTGAAGTAGATCTTGAAACCATACTAATTCTTACTTTATCAAAAAATACAACAAAACCCTATACAAAATTGTTGAAGCTTTCAAAAATGGGAAATTCGGTTGGTGCCCCTGAGATGGTGTCCCAAGATTAAGTTCTTTCTGGTTGATGTCCCTAAGGTTTTGATTTTGTTTGCTTTGTAGTCAAACTTTTCCATATTCGTACCCTTGCGGTTCGAGTAGATTAAATCCAAGCTCACCATTGTGCTCTTCGTCCTCATATTAGTAGAATTAGACTATTAAAACACTCAAATCCATATACTAACCATCTTAATTTGAATTATGAAACAATAACCCATTTTTAACATTAAAGATTCAAATCGAGATAGTTCGGGTATGAATTTGAGTGTTTTAGAAGTCGAATTCTACTAACTTGAAGGGAAGAAATACAATGATGGACTTGGATTTGATCAATTTAAACAAGAAGAGTATAAATATGAAGAAGTTTGGTTATGAAGCAAGCAAATTCAAAACCATAGGGGCACCAACCAGAAAAAAATTATCTCGAGACACCAATCGAAATACCCTTAAACTCAGGGATATCAATCAAAATTACCTTTTAAATATTATCCCAATAAACATGAAAAAATGATCCTCTTAAGAACTTAGGCGACTACATGATCAGCATATTAAATTTTAGTAAGATTTCATTACACTATATAATGTAATTTACCTTTTTCAATAAACACAAGTAAAAACTTCTCTAGATGGTAGGTTTTTTTTTAAAGCCACTCTAGATTGTAGGTTAGAAATGAAAAACCAACTTATTTTGTTGAAGTTTAGCTAAAGTGTTTCCACTAACACTTCTATCATTTAAAGCAAGGCCTTTTTTTTTGATAAAAACTGCAAATATATGAATCAACAAGAACAATGATTACATGCCAGACAACATGCATCAGATTGACAACATACAGGAATACCATGGAACTCGGTAGACATGGAAATTAAACCTTTCTGTGGCACTTGAGTTTGGTGTTTGTGCAAAAATCTATTTGTGAATACTAGTTTTGTGATGTCGTTGCATGAATTTGAACAACAATAAATTTAGAAAGGAAATGATTGATCTCCTCCTTGAATTGACACGAACAGTCCTCAATCTCTCAATATGAAATCAGAAATAAAGTGAAGGGGTGGGGGGTTGAATCCCCTGATTCATCTCTGACGCTCAAGTCAGTTTAAAACTCTCTAACTCAAAACCCTAATTCTCTATCAATAATGAACGTAGAATAAAGTCAAGGAAATAACCTGCTTATTAATTACCAGATTTCCCTTTTTTATGAATTGGTATTTAATATCCCTATTTAATTAAATTAGGGCATATTCTTATTAATTGAAAGTGGGATAATTTGCCCCTTTATGTGCCAAACAAAATCATACATCGATCAATATCATGCTTTAGTTGTGGAGCTAGGCACAAAAGCAGCCGAAACGTTTGACTACCTAGCTAGCAACAAAACATGAATGCAACAATTATCAAACTTCTTACAATGTACAACTTTCCTCATAGATATCTATGATTTGAATAGAGAAGGGAGGTGTCATCACGTTCTCATTACCTTTTTTTTTTTGAAAGGAACAGTGCCAAGCACTGGTTAGTTTTCATTCACGAACTGCTCAGCAACAAGATTGGTTACATCGGGAGGGAGGGACGAGTCCCAAACTCTAAGGTTGTAGTCCCATGGTTCACACCGAGCCAGACCATGTGCTATACTATTAGCTACTCTAGGAACAAATTTCCATTTAACATCAGTGCAATGCTTAGCCAATTCAAGAATATCCCTGATGAGAAGAGAGATGGAGGAGGGGCGATCACTTGCCTTGCTGTGAAGAGCATGGATGAGATTGCTTCAGTCCGACTCAACCACCACAAATTGTATATTCAGAGCAGCTACCAGTTATAGCCCGCGGATTACGACCTTGGATTCAGCCACAAGAGGATCATACTGAGCATAGGTTTGTTCAGTGCAGGCCCCCAGAAGACTCCCCATTTCATCTCGAATGCAAGCTCCCATACCATTTCCCTTATCTTTGAAGACACCTGCATCCGTATTGAGCTTACACCCGCCATCATCTGGTGGCTTCCAAGATGGATTGTCTGGGCGTGTGTTTGGACTTTTTTGGGATTTACTTTCCATAATCCCATCAAGAAGGCCCTTAACTCCATCGATCAGTAGCTTCTCATCCTTAAACTTCTCCTCAAAAACCCACCCATTCCTCCTGTCCCAAATTGCGCAAAGAACAGTAAGAAAAACAACAAACTCTCCCCTATCAAGCAGCATCTCCATGGAACAAACCCAATCGATCATGGTCCTCGGAGCCTTGTCAATGTGCACCCCCATTTCTTTCCAGACTTTCCTAGCTTCCCTACAATCTCTGAAAATGTGCAGGTCTGTTTCAAGAGGGGAACCACAGACCGGGCAATCTGGATGATGGCTATCCACTCTCCTGTGCAAGCAGGCATTAGAAGGTAAGGCATCATTACATAGGGTCCAAGCAAGCATACGAACTCTAGGGGTTGTGTTTGCAGACCAAATTTTGTTCCAGATTCTGTGATCAGTTGTGTTGCCGCCAGGGAAGTCCTCAGCGTCTTTGTCTCCTTTAATGCCATGATAAGCCGATTTCACCGTGTACTCTCCATTTCGACTCCATCCCCATATCAGTTCATCATCTGGGACAGTAAAGCTAAGTGGGATAGAGCGAATTCTATCTGCCTCAAACTGGAGAAACGTGTTCCTGAGCAACTCATTGTTAGAGCCTCCCTCCGTAATAAGATCAGCAACTTTCAAGTGTGGGTCATGAGAGGCTAGTGGGCTGATTACATAGTGATTACAGTTTGTGTCCACCCACGGGTCCTTCCATACAAAGATGGATCTCCCGTTGTCCACCTGCCACCTCATGCCCTTCTTGATCACCCATTTGGCTTCCCATATCGATCTCCAAAGATAGCTCGGTCTGTTCCCCACATCGGCATTCAGGAAGTCACTTCCCGGGAAGTATTTAGCTCTCAAAATCCTCGCCATGAGTGTGGTCTCCTATAATGTGCATTGTTACAAATATGAGCCACTTTTTTCTAACAATATAAGAGAAAAACAATGTTAAACTCCTCAAATCTTATATCTTAGTGTATATACTTTTTTGTTGTACCTCCATGACACATTAAAGCATACATATGTGTACCATGTTTTGAAGGAATATGTCCTTTAATCAAGATGACAATTACTAATAATAGAATAGGATTATAATAGAGATTAATAATCCGGATATTTTAGGTAGTCTTAGTGCTTTGTTAGAAGTCAACTATGACTTATGAGATAAATTAGATTTGACCCATTGCTATTATATTTGGGTCCTATAAGTTCACACACATGAGATAATAGGATAAGATTATAATAGAAGAATTGGATTAGATGAAAGCAATCCGAAGCCTATAGTGAGACTAGGAAATTTCGGCCATATGTATTATTTGGGGAGTGAATTATTCATTAAGTAATAATAAAGAGTTATCTATTCATTTGATGATATAAGAAAATATATCTTTAGAAAATATAAGATATTGTATCAACCATAAATATTCATTTTCCTTGTAACAAGGGATTTTTCCATTATCTCATGTGTTGAGAAAAGCTCTCTCCCAAAATCACAACTAGGGCCGGCCGTACACCCTGCTGCAAGACAAGCATGAAGCTTTTGTCCCGTTCAAGCAAACGAAGACAAGACGATCTAGTACAGTGCTCGTGTGGACTAAGTAGATGAGTCACAATTGAGGCTCTATTCTCCAAATGATCCGAAAACAAATTTTGCATCAAAACGTATGTTACTCTTTCATATGTGATTCGCATCAAGTTTATACGTGAGATCCTAAGTTAGATGTTAAAATCCCTACAAGTTTGATATTAAAAGATGAGATTCTTGTATTTTCTGTCTAACTTATATATGTCCCGCAATATGTGTATATCTTAAAGGTATGTGGCGTAAAGTAAGGCTTTGTTTGGCATGATGTATTTATAAAGACTTTATTAGTTATAATGTACTTTTTGTTGAAAAGTAGGTTTTCAAATTTGAAATTTGTGTGATCCCGGAAAGTGTGCAGGAGAAAAAATAAATACCTATAACTAATAATGTCTTTATAAAGACACTACCGAACAAACCCTAAACTGATCAGATCATATCATTGGTGTCAACTTATTCAAATCTTTCTATACACATGCTCATGATCTCATATTCTGAGCTGCAACCGAAGGAGGAAGAGAAGAGGGAGAAAATGGGAGCTTCTTGGAACCGAAAAACACAATGCCGATTAGCTATATATAGATCTAATGATGTTGGAAGCACAAACTCTAGCATTGCATATTTACATTCCCTACTCGATCGATCCTATACTACCTACAACTCCAAAAATATATATATGAACCATAAACAAGCTATTACTAGCAAGTATTTCTTTCTAGTACACCAAATTTAAATGGCATCAACAAAGGGCAAGTCCCACCAGTCACAGCTAGTGGTTGACCGGTCAAACAGGGCTTGCGGGTGGAGGGTTTGCCATTCTTCTTCGGATGTTAGGGAGCTACAAGTGGGCTCCACCATGGGGAGAAGCCCCGGAGGCGTGGCCTCGTCCATGGGGAAGTAGCTCGGGGTTTGGTGGCTACAGCCGTCGTCCGACGCACCGTATTCAGAGCCTTCTTCCGTGGGCTTCTGCTCCTCTGCTGAGGCAACACTCTGTTTCATGTTGTTGGTCTGAGATTCTCGATCATTAATGACAGCTGTCCCCTCTTCAAGTTGTGTACTCGTCCCCAGCAGTTGCTTCAAGTTGTGCAGCTGCAGAGTTAAGACTATTCTAAAATCAATAAAAGGAGTGGTTAGCAAAGTTATGTGAGAGAGGGAGTGGAAGAGAAATACCTGGAGGAGGAGGGAGTGTTTATCCTTGTTGAGGGAGTCGAAGCGGGAGGAGAGGGAGTCGTAGTTTGAGCGGAGGAGGGAGAAGTCGGACTCCAGCTGGCGGGACCTCCAGCGGGCGCGCTTGTTCTGGAACCAGATGGCCACCTGGCGCGGCTGCAGCCCCAGCTCCCTAGCCACCTCCACCTTCTTGCGCGGCTCCAGCTTCGGCTCCTTGTCGAAGATCGACTCCAGCGACTTGATCTGCTCGTCGCTGAACCTCCTCTTGTTGTTCTTCGTCCTCATCCTGCTGCCGTTTCCGTCCCCCCTCAAAGCTCCTCCTCCAAACATCGATCTCCTCTGGCTCTGATATATGGATCGGATCGATCTTGGTTATTTAATTAGTGATCGATGCTTAATTAATATTTAATACAGGGCTTCTAGAAACAAGATGTGTTTAATTAATGGTCTATATATATATATAATAGGAAGGTGATGAATTGAACCTAGCTAGAAGTTGTGGGAATGGAGGATGGTGGAGTATATATATATCTCCCCCTATCAACACCGTGTGGTACTTTTCCTTGTTTCTTGAGCGCGCTTGATCGATGATGTAAGTAAGCGAGGTGCCTTGTTCAAATTGTCTTTCGTTTTCAGATTAAACCCCTCAAACCCCACCTAATTACAACAAGTTGCCACTTCGCATTGTTGATGTTAAGTCCCTGAGGGCTTGTACGTTGAGAGCATCCTCAATGATGCAATTGTGAGTATCAAAAGTATTTTATAAAAGATAAAATAAAATATAATGTCAGATTTGGTGGAGTATTCAATGTAATTATTGCTTTTGGGTATCACCTGCTTGATACTCAATCTGACACATAGACTGACATATTTGGATCCCACTTTAGCAATTTTTAATATTAAAAATAATTAGCAAATCTTGATTTTATTAAAAGAAATTGCAACAAAATTTTTTAACATTCAGATCTCAAGTGCGGTCAAGATCGGAGGCAAACCCTCCTCAAATCTCACATCTACGACGGCACCGATCACTTGGCAAACCTTCCCGATAGAGCCTTTGCCGGTAAATTCGTCGGTGACCTTCCCTGAGCCAGTACTTGCGCTCTTTGGCGGAGCAGCGGAGGGGGCTGAAGCCTGAGCCGACGAGGAGGTGGCGAAGTCAACGGCGCGGTTGAGAAGGTAGCCATAGGGAGAAGGACGAGAGTAGGTGGAGGGTCTGGGGGAGGATACAGATGGCTTGGGAGACGATCGGCGAAGGGAAGATCGGAGGAGGGATGATAACACCCTTCGTGACTCCATTGTAGGTTTGCTTCTAGGGTTTCGTCTGGCTTATGTATGAAGATTGAAGCGGCCAAGTGAAGTTCGATCAAGTGAACCACAAAACAATGATTTGGGTCTCTCTAAAGTGTCATCCAAAAAAGGCCCAATAAGGCTAGTGATTGCATAGAGAGAATAATGGTCCATCTGCTCCTAAGTATATAAAATATAACTATTAATATTTAATATATATGATTTTTTTATATTGTTTGATGATATATGATGATGTCAAAAGCTAAAAAAAGTAAATAATGATACTTGATAGTAATATCACCATTGTGAAACCAAAATATCAAAAGGTGATGTGGAGGAAAGAGAATATAAAAAAGTAACTTATGATACTTGAAATGTGGATCACTATTGAGGATGCTCTGATGCCTTCTTCTCTTACACCTTTTGACCTTTTGTCCTGCACGCCACGTTTCAAATTGCTGTTGACCGTTAATTCCTTGGATAAAACCTGTATACTCCGATCCCGATGTTCTACTATTTACTTATATTTTTCGATAGACCACTTTAATATACTCCGTATATGATATAAATTAATTTTAAAATATTTAAAAAAAATTATACCGTACATTATATATGATGACGTTTTTGTAACGTGTGTCCATGAACGTATGTTAAGAGTTTAAATTTAAAAATTATTTTTAAACTATTCTTTAAAATAGAAGGGGTGAACCCCTATAAAAAAAAAATTAAACCAGTTACTAAAAGAGATTATTGCTAAATATGAAATTCTTATTGTGTGCCCATAGGTACACATTAGAAAAATCCATATGATAAATCTTATATATTTCTAATCTTTTAGTATAAAAAAGGCTTCATTTATATTTTAATAGTTAAAATATGATTATTTCACAATTTTAATTCAAAATAATAAAAAGTTTCAATTTCATGATATGAAAAATTTAGAAATATATTAGATTTATCATTTACAATATAAATACAATTCTTACAAAATATTTTAATATTAATTTATGCTATATATATATATATTAAAATGGTATGTCAAGGGGTATACCGTAGGTTATAGAGGATCCATACACGTATACTATATCGTTCTAGCGATAAGGTGGATTAGACTCTTAAAATATTGTCCAATTGATATGAGTGAAATAGCACTCCATACCCTACTTTACTAATACACTTGTAATTTTACCCTACCCCTTTTGTTTTTTTTTCAAGACTACCCCAATCACAAAATTTTCCTTCTGTTTTTGCAAAAATACCCCCTAAATAAAAAGGTAAATTGAAATTTGAATTTTCTTTTTGTTTTGGAAAATAAAATATGACATGACATTGATTTCATGAAAAAAAAAATTTAAAACATAATTCAGTTTCAATTTCAAAATAAAATGTGAAATTTGCTACAGAAACAAAACAACGTCGCCGACCGAGGTCTCTCTCCCAGCTCGAGGTGTCTCCATCTTCTCCGGCGGAATCCAGGGTTGTTTTGTCCGACGAATTTCACCATTTCCGGCGAGAAGGTTTCTCTTCCAGGTATGATATCGATTCAAACTCCATAATCTTCAGCTTTGTTTTTTGCTTGAAACCCTTCTTCGCCGTTCAAGGTAGCTTAAACCCTTCTTTCGTCGCGAAATTGCAGGTTTTGTGCAGACGGAGCCCTTCATCGCCGCTAGGCCCAAAATTGCCGAAGACGCGCGACAAAGTGTTGGTCTTCGACCGACGTCCCGATTCGGTCGCGATTCCGATTCATCTTCCTCTTCTGTCTATCTCCTTCGAGCCTTATAGGTATGTCAAGTTTTTTAGAGTTCCAGCCATTTAACGCCATTTTAGGGTTGCTCCGTTGCTGTTCATTTGGTTTTTAGGGTTGATTCACTGTTGTTCGTTTGAGATGAAATGAAGTAAAGTTGAATGCAGCGAATTATATCAACCTGTGAAATTCGTGTTTGTAAAATGAGAATGTCAGATTAGGTTTGTTTTTGTCACAATTGCAGGAATTACCATTGTTTGAACATTTCTTGTCAGCGTTGATGAAATATTTGTCACATCGTATAGTTTTATTGTTGAATCGATCAATTAGATTGTCAGTTTTGTGAAACATTGTTGTGTTTTGAAATTTAAATGTTTTTATTTGCCTGACATTATAGTTCTCTTACTCTTGCAACTTCCTTGTCTTCTCATGTGATCTCTACATCTGAGTATGTTGAGTTAGGTACTTAGAAAAACTTAAATGTTGATATTTTTTGTTGTTTGTCTATCTCCCCCAGTGCAGCTGAAGTGGTGTAGTTTTCCATATTGAAACAGAGGAAATTGAAATGGGTAAAAAAGTAAATTTTGGTTAGCTCATTGTGTGTAGTTTTCCATAGTTCACATCCTGTCATATAGTTTTTAAGTATATGTTTCTTTTGTATTTATTGACCTTGTATATTTTGTATTTTTTGGGTCATTTATTGAGATTTGAAGGGAAAAAATTCATCGGCAAAGTCAACCAAAACTGTCGGCGTGAATTGCTGAAACTTATTGAGAAATGCCTCTCCCTTGTGGACTGGCAGAGGATAATAGATGGTCCATTTGGATCTACTGTGAAGATGGTTCGTCGACAAACCTTTTCATGCCAGCTTGTACATTACGTTTTATTCCGTCAAGTAGAAACGAGGAAGTTGTGGGAGACGTGGTATGACCTGCAAGGACAGCTGTTGCGTTTTTCAATGAAGGAATTTGCACTTGTGACGGAGTTATGCTATCACAGAATGAATAATAATGAGCTGAACCCGGATAAAAATGCCGTGAAAGAGTTATTTGATGTACAAAATTTGACGTTGGGTGAGCTAGAGTCATTATTTATGCGTACACATATTGATAGCCCTTTAAAATATAAGATGGCATTATTGATTATATTAGAGGGCGTCATTCTTGGGGTTGAGAAAAGGTTCGCATAAGCACGGGTCATGTCAAATTATTGACTGATATCGATCGATTCACAAAATTTCCATGGGGCAGGGTTAGCTACATTGAAACTCACCAGGGATTGAGTTCAACGGTGAAGAATAGATTGGAAACGATTGAAACAAGCAGAGACTCAAGTGCAAGGTTGGGTTACAAACTTAAGGGGTTGCCAATGGCCTTTCAGATAACATGACAGGATGTAATGTATATTGTTTTGAAGTTGGTATTGTAGTTACAATATATTGATGGTTTAAGTATCATACTGACAAGAAAAACTGCGGTTCAGGTTTGGCTATTTGAAGCTGTTAAACCAATTGCTTCAGCATTTGCACATTTGGTGGATAAGAAGGCCTACCCACGCGGTCTACGATGGTCATCAGATTCACAACCTGATGCGACGGCTGTGGAGTCTTTCTTGGGGAAGGCCACATCCCGTTTTATTCCAAATGTGGTGTTGATAGAGGAAGAAGCTGAGGTAGAGGTCTTAAAAGAATGCAAATTTGATGGGGAAGTGAAGGACACTTACTTTGACAAGGCAGTTGAGAAATTCGAGGTAAGTAATAAGAGGTCTATCAATGGTAGAAGAAAAGGAAAGAGTGATTCGGACCCTGCCCCTGCTGCGAAGTCCTCAGGCCTGGATGCAAGACAAATGATGTGCGCTATGAAAGAGCTTCATGAGCGTATGATTAATTTGGAAAACCAAGTGGACGCAGGATTTAGTGCTATGAATAAAACCTTGGGCATAATGGAACAAATGATCAAGAAGAGGGTATTCAACAACTCAGGTTCAACAAATGATGAAGAAGACGACATTGAACAAGAGAAAGGGATGTAAGATAACTGTCATCAATCGTTATTAAGTTTTGTTTGGGAACTTAGATTTTTATTTCATGGAAGCTCAAGCATTTTTTCTTGTCGGAATGTAGAATAGTAATGTCATTTTAAAAAGTTAAAATGTCATTGTTTTAAACTTGAGATTGACAGTTACTTATATTTATTGTAAGTTAAAGCCTTTTTTTTGACAAACATTATAACAAGAATGTCATAGTTAGTTAATAGAAAATCAATATTTATAAGTTGGATGGATGCATAAAGCTCTGTTTTTGACAAACATTATAGAATGATACACTTACTTATTATTCTTGTGAGTTAAATCTTATTTGTAATTTATTGAAGCAGAATGTTGTACATGGTCGTGATGAGGATGTCGAAATGGAGAGAATGGGGGGGGGGGGGGGGTCTGATTCAAATCCCCTACAGGATGACGATGATGAAGGTGCCATTAAATTCGACAATGGCAATTTAGGATATATGGTTGTTTATCGAGAGCAAAAGGATGACAAAGATAGTGCAGTTCAGAGAGATGATGTTGAGGGTGCAGTAGAAGATGAGGGGGAAAATGGAGAAACGATGACAAAAGAAGAAGACAATAAGAAAGAAGGAAAGCAAGTTGCAAGGAAGACTCGTTCAAAAAAAAAGGATGATAAAGATGGTGCAGTTCAGAGAGATGATGTTGAGGGTGCAGTACATGATGAGGGGAAATATGGAGAAACGATGACAAAAGAAGAAAAAGATAAAAAGGAAGGAAAAGTATTTGCAAGGAAGACTCGCTCAGAAAAGAAGATGAGTGATGAAGATGGCGCAATTCAGAATGAGGGGGAAAATAAAAAAAGGAGGACAAAATGAGTTGAGGTATGCATCAATAAATCTTCCCGACAGGATGGTCCCTCAGATCACCAACATCTTATTTAAGAAAAAACTTATTTGCAGACGCTAGCGGTAGCAACAAAAGAAGCTGAGGTGGAAGAAGAGTCTACTAAAGAATCAATTGGAGTCTCAACAAGAAAAACCAGCTAAAAAAAAAAAAATTAATACAACTGGTGAACTGAGGGACCACCCTGTCAAGAAGAGAAGACTGTCCAGAGAAGCCGATAATCCCAAACGATTCAAGGTTTCAACGTCCAAAGGAAATTCAGACACGAATAGATTGTACCGTTGGTTAGACTCGAAGGAAAGGTTAGGAAGTTGTCCCTCCTGTCTTGATGATATGAACGCGTGTTTGAGATGTTAATTAAACCATCTTATGATGCAGTGAGGAAATTATTTCTCCAACTGGAGAACATCTACAAAAGAAGTTTTTTGAGAAATTATTGCAACCAATGGGGTGGCTGAGTTCTCAGGTAAGCCCCTTTCATTATTTGAATAAATTATCGTGGCATGCAGCAAGTCTTAAATTTCTGGTATGACATATATTTTTGGTTTGTAGCACTTGGACGAATGTATGTATTGTCTTGGCTGTCATGTGCGTGACAAACCAGTGGTAATATTGGACACCTGGTTTCAGCATAAGTTGGACAAGGAAATGAATAGATGGTTTTCAAATAAGTAAAGTTATGTTGGTGATCGATCTAAGATGAGATACCTACGTAGGGACCTGCCTGTACTTTATGGGAAGGATTGGAAGGATGTGGATCGTATATACCTCCCCTTCAATTTCAAGGAGAAACATTGGGTAGGTCTGGAGATACAACTAAGTAAATGGTGTGTCACTGTATACGATCCCGACCTCAATTTGTTCAAATTGTTGGAAGTCCATAGGTTCCTTGCAGGGTTGACATATATTCTTCCTGTCATGATAGCACAATATGAGCCCTTGGCAAAAATTTATGAAGATAGGGGGAAAAATCCCCTAAATGTGACTCGTGTTCCTACATTGGAGAGAAACAAGAGAGGGTAAGTTGTTTACATAAAGTGTTCATTTTTTGGTGTAAAATTGGTTATAATATCAGCAAACTAACTACATTTTTTACTTGTGTGCAGGGGTGATTGTGGCGTCTTCACGATCAAGTACATAGAAATGCTAAGTTCCGGACGTCAAAACATCGTGAACGTGGGTGACAAATTTGTGGATGAGTACAGAAAAAGGATAGCCGTTAGTATTTTTGATATGAACTGGTTTGACTAGTGGAGGATATCTTATTCACTTTCATGTAAGCTTCACTGTAGTTGGGATAGTGATAGTATTAGCAACCGCTGCATTTGACTGTGTATAGATGAACCGCTGCAAAAACCGCTGCTTCAAGCTAAACAACTAGACAACCGCTGCAAAAACCGCTACAACTGTGAAACCAAACCGCTGCACCTAACCGTTGCATTAGTTCAATATTGTAGTAGTGCTTGTTGGGTGGTTTTCGCTAGAATTGACTTGTCTTGTTGACAATAACTTGTGTTAAAATTATTTTGGAAAACAATTAATTTTGGTTGGTGCATTTCTTGTTTGCTACTTCGTTGTAGATGCATACTTCCTGTCAGTGTTATTCATAATTCCTGCCAGTGAAGTTTCTTTATAATTTGCGTACATATGTTTTTTGTCACATTGTATAATCCTGTTGTCGGAAATATCCTTTTGTTTTTGTTGTTTTAGGGTACAAAATTATTTTTTAATATTATTTATTTGTGTTTACCATTCTGTTGACCTTTTTAATAATATTTAATTTGGAATAAAAAGGGTAAGACATAACCATGTTTACGTTTCTTCGAAGTTCAAATGCTCGCAAAAGGCCCTCCGTGTTTACCTTCCAAAATTCCCTCCAAAAGAAGATAATTTCTTCTTCCCCAGAAGGCGACTCTTCAACTCCTTCATCTTTCTCTATTAACGCTAGACTCGATTTTTGCTTACTCTTGAAGTCCATTTTTTCTTACCAAGTCCATCTCCACATTTTCTTACTTACTCCCTCCATCTTTCTCCATTAATGCGACTCTACAACTCCATTTTTACTTACTCGCCCCTCCCCGAACTTTTCCTTAACCTCTGAAGCGCGTTACAAAAGAACCCTAGAAAATGATAGTGCTTAGAGACCGTAAAGAATCGACCCCAAAGAAGAGTGGAGAGAAAAGGAAGAGAAAAGAAGATGACAGGCAGGTTCGAAAGAAGAAGAAGCAGAGAGACGAAGTGCAGGTGAAAGGGGAAAAAACATCTGACAGTACCATAGGAAAAAAAAAGCCGGGAAGGGCAGCTCGAGGCCAAAAGCGAAACTAGTAAAGGGGAAAAAACCCTTAATCTTTAAAGGGGATGTAAGTTGTCTACATTTTTTGTTTAGGGCTTAGGGCATTTTTTCAATTGTCATGTTACCCGTCTGAAATGGTTTACTTTGTATCGGGAGTGTTTTTTTATGGTTTTTTGTTTTTTCATCTGTTGTCTGAGGCTTCTCAAATGGTTCGATTTCGTTTGTTTATGGTCATTTTCATTTGGCTTGCAGATTAGGTACAATTATTTCAGAGGCGAACCTTTCTACGGAAGAATTAACATCAACTGTAGGGTGCACTTTGTTCGTGAGATTGAAAACAAGTTGACACATGCGGATTGGCAACGGGTTTTGGATGGCCCGTTTGGAAAAGTTTTGAAAATGTTGCAGTTGGTATCATTTTCGTCACAGACATTGCATGCATATCTATTTAAGCAACTTGAAACAAAAAAGAAGTGGGAGTCTTGGTATGAGGTGGCAGAGAAAGAGTTGAGGTTTTCGATTAAGGAGTTCTCTCTCATAATCGGACTGAATTGTGGTGAACTTTCATTTGTGGATACTAAAGGTGACGGGCTAGTAATGGAGCGATTTTTTGGTAGTCCTGGTGGTCCTAAGACGACAATACAAGATGTTTACAACAGATTTAAAGAACATCGTGAGTTGGACAACTACAAACTCAAGTTGGCACTGTTGTTGATAGTTGAGGGTCTGTTGCTGGGAGGGGATAAGAAGAGGCTAGTGAAGCCGCCGCATGTTAGGCTGCTGGAGAATATGAAGAATTTTTGGGATTATCCAAGGGGAAGGGTTGCTTATGAAGAGCTTCACAAGTCATTGACCACAGCATTGGCCAAAAGGATGCAAACAGTAGAGAAGGCAAAGCTACTCTCCAACGCACCAAGAATTCCATATTCCATTCAAGGCATGACAATTGTATTTCAGGTAGTTTTATTGCTTCAAATATTAATTACTTTATGCTATACTATGACAAGATATTTGAGTAGAGGGTGACAGGATCATGGTGAATATGGAGAAAGTTGTTTGTTGTTTGATTGACACAACATACTAGTTTTCCAACATACTTTTATTTGCATTCCAGATAGTTTTAGGCTGACCTGATCTAAATTTTTAATGATTGAAATATGAATTACTGAGTGTGTTTTATTTGCAGCATAGTAGTATACTTTATGCTACACTATGACAGCATATTTGAGTACAGGGTGGCAGGATCATGGTGAATATGGAGGAAGTTGTTTGTTGTTTGATTGACACAACATACTAGTTTTCCAACATACTTTTATTTGCATTCTAGATAGTTTTAGGCTGACCTGATCTAAATTTTTAATGGTTGAAATATGAATTACTGAGTGTGTTTTATTTGCAGCACAGTAGTATACTTTATGCTATACTATGACAGGATATTGGAGTACAGGGTGGCAGGATCATGGTGAATATGGAGGAAGTTGTTTGTTGTTTGATTGACACAACATACTAGTTTTCCAACATATTTTTATTTGCATTCCAGATAGTTTTAGGCTGACTTGATCTAAATTTTTAATGGTTGAAATATGAATTACTGAGTGTGTTTTATTTGCAGCATAGTAGTATACTTTATGCTATACTATGACAAGATATTTGAGTACAGGGTGACAGGATCATGGTGAATATGGAGGAAGTTGTTTGTTGTTTGATTGACACAACATACTAGTTTTCCAACATACTTTTATTTGCAATCCAGATAGTTTTAGGCTGACCTGATCTAAATTTTTAATGGTTGAAATATGAATTACTGATTGTGTTTTATTTGCAGCATAGTAGTATACTTTATGCTAAACTATGATAGAATATTTAAGTACAGGGCGGCAGGATCATGGTGAATATGGAGGAAGTTGTTTGTTGTTTGATTGACACAACATACTAGTTTTCCAAGATACTTTTATTTGCATTTCAGATAGTTTTAGGCTGACCTGATCTAAATTTTTAATGGTTGAAATATGAATTACTGAGTGTGTTTTGTTTGCAGCATAGTAGTATACTTTATGCTACACTATGACATGATATTTGAGTACAGGGTCGCAGGATCATGGTGAATATAGAGGAAGTTGTTTGTTGTTTGATTGACACAACATACTAGTTTTCCAACATACTTTTATTTGTATTCCAGATAGTTTTAGGGTGACATGATCTAAATTTTTAATGGTTGAAATATGAATTACTGAGTGTGTTTTATTTACAGCATAGTAGTATACTTTATGCTACACTATGACAGGATATTTGAGTACAGGGTGGCAGAATCAAGGTGAATATGGAGGAAGTTGTTTGTTGTTTGTTGTTTGATTGACACAACATACTAGTTTTCCAACATACTTTTATTTGCATTCTAGATAGTTTTAGGCTGACCTGATCTAAAATTTTAATGGTTGAAATATGAATTACTGAGTGTGTTTTATTTGCAGCATAGTAGTATACTTTATGCTATACTATGACAGGATATTGGAGTATAGGGTGGCAGGGTCATGGCGAATATGGAGGAAGTTGTTTGTTGTTTGATTGACACAACATACTAGTTTTCCAACATACTTTTATTTGCATTCCAGATAGTTTTAGGCTGACTTGATCTAAATTTTTAATGGTTGAAATATGAATTACTGAGTGTGTTTTATTTGCAGCATAGTAGTATACTTTATGCTACATTATGACAGGATATTTGAGTACAGGGTGGCAGGATCATGGTGAATATGGAGGAAGTTGTTTGTTGTTTGATTGACACAACATACTAGTTTTCCAACATACTTTTATTTGCAATCCAGATAGTTTAGGCTGACCTGATCTAAATTTTTAATGGTTGAAATATGAATTACTGATTGTGTTTTATTTGCAGCATAGTAGTATACTTTATGCTAAACTATGATAGAATATTTAAGTACAGGGCGGCAGGATCATGGTGAATATGGAGGAAGTTGTTTGTTGTTTGATTGACACAACATACTAGTTTTCCAAGATACTTTTATTTGCATTCCAGATAGTTTTAGGCTGACCTGATCTAAATTTTTAATGGTTGAAATATGAATTACTGAGTGTGTTTTGTTTGCAGCATAGTAGTATACTTTATGCTACACTATGACATGATATTTGAGTACAGGGTCGCAGGATCATGGTGAATATAGAGGAAGTTGTTTGTTGTTTGATTGACACAACATACTAGTTTTCCAACATACTTTTATTTGCATTCCAGATAGTTTTAGGGTGACATGATCTAAATTTTTAATGGTTGAAATATGAATTACTGAGTGTGTTTTATTTACAGCATAGTAGTATACTTTATGCTACACTATGACAGGATATTTGAGTACAGGGTGGCAGAATCAAGGTGAATATGGAGGAAGTTGTTTGTTGTTTGTTGTTTGATTGACACAACATACTAGTTTTCCAACATACTTTTATTTGCATTCTAGATAGTTTTAGGCTGACCTGATCTAAAATTTTAATGGTTGAAATATGAATTACTGAGTGTGTTTTATTTGCAGCATAGTAGTATACTTTATGCTATACTATGACAGGATATTGGAGTATAGGGTGGCAGGGTCATGGCGAATATGGAGGAAGTTGTTTGTTGTTTGATTGACACAACATACTAGTTTTCCAACATACTTTTATTTGCATTCCAGATAGTTTTAGGCTGACTTGATCTAAATTTTTAATGGTTGAAATATGAATTACTGAGTGTGTTTTATTTGCAGTATAGTAGTATACTTTATGCTACATTATGACAGGATATTTGATTACAGGGTGGCAGGATCATGGTGAATATGGGAGAAGTTGTTTGTTGTTTGATTGACACAACATACTAGTTTTCCAACATACTTTTATTTGCATTTCAGATAGTTTTAGGCTGACTTGATCTAAATTTTTAATGGTTGAAATATGAATTACTGAGTGTGTTTTATTTGCAGCATAGTAGTATACTTTATGCTAAACTATGACAGAATATTTGAGTACAGGGCGGCAGGATCATGGTGAATATGGAGGAAGTTGTTTGTTGTTTGATTGACACAACATACTAGTTTTCCAACATACTTTTATTTGCAATCCAGATAGTTTTAGGCTGACCTGATCTAAATTTTTAATGGTTGAAATATGAATTACTGAGTGTGTTTTATTTGCAGCATAGTAGTATACTTTATGCTACACTATGACAGGATATTTGAGTACAGGGTCGCAGGATCATGGTGAATATAGAGGAAGTTATTTGTTGTTTGATTGACACAACATACTAGTTTTCCAACATACTTTTATTTGCATTCCAGATAGTATTAGGGTGACCTGATCTAAATTTTTAATGGTTGAAATATGAATTACTGAGTGTGTTTTATTTGCAGTATAGTAGTATACTTTATGCTACACTATGACAGGATATTTGAGTACAGGGTGGCAGGATCATGGTGAATATGGAGGAAGTTGTTTGTTGTTTGATTGACACAACATACTAGTTTTTCAACATAATTTTATTCGTATTCCAGATAGTTTTAGGCGGACCTGATCTAAATTTTTAATGGTTGAAATATGAATTACTGAGTGTGTTTTATTTGCAGCATAGTAGTATAATTTATGCTACACTATGACAGGATATTGGAGTACATGGTGGCAGGATCATGGTTAATTTGGAGGAAGTTGTTTGTTGTTTGATTGACACAACATACTAGTTTTCCAACATACTTTTATTTGCATTCCAGATAGTTTTAGGCTGACTTGATCTAAATTTTTAATGGTTGAAATATGAATTACTGAGTGTGTTTTATTTGCAGCATAGTAGTATACTTTATGCTATACTATGACAGGATATTTGAGTACATGGTGGCAGGATCATGATGAATATGGGAGAAGTTGTTTGTTGTTTGATTGACACAACATACTAGTTTTCCAAGATACTTTTATTTGCATTCCAGATAGTTTTAGGCTGACCTGATCTAAATTTTTAATGGTTGAAATATGAATTACTGAGGGTGTTTTATTTGCCGCATAGTAGTATACTTTATGCTACACTATGACAAGATATTTGAGTACATGGTGGCAGGATCGTGGTGAATATGGAGGAAGTTGTTTGTTTTTTGATTGACACAACATACTAGTATTCCAACATACTTTTATTTGCATTCCAGATAGTTTTAGGCTGACCTGATCTAAATTTTTAATGGTTAAAATATGAATTACTGAGTGTGTTTTATTTGCAGCATAGTAGTATACTTTATGCTACACTATGACAGGATATTTGAGTACAGGGTGGCAGGATCATGGTGAATATGGAGAAAGTTGTTTGTTGGTTGATTGACACAACATACTAGTTTTCCAACATACTTTTATTTGCATTGCAGATAGTTTTAGGCTGACCTGATCTAAATTTTTAATTGGGTGACAGGATAAAATGATTTAATGTATCTTAATTTGCTAATTCTCGAACCGCTTGTTATTGTAGATATGGGTAGAGGAAGCTGTGCCAACATTTGGTCTCCAATTTGCATCAAAGTTGAGTGAATCTGCAATGCATCGATGTCTTCGTTGGTTTTCAGATAAAGCCCCTGAACATGGAGTGTTAGAGTTGTCTTTGGCTGATCCTACACATGCGGTTAAGCCCATTCTTATTCCCGATGAGGATGAGGTGGATAAGCTGTCCGACTGCTACTATGTTGTTGAAAATGATGACCCGCATTTTGACAAGATTGTGAAGGAAGCAATGAAGGGTTTGAAAAAGAAGGGGAAGAGGAAGCAAGGAAAAGATTGAGCGAGCCCGAGTAATGCATTTGTGCATTCATCAGAGGTGATAAGTCAGATGTTCAAAATGATGAAGAGGATGGAAAAAGGAGTGCTTGACAGGATGAGAAGGCTGGAAAAGAGGGTATCAAAGGAGGAGGAGGTGCCTAAACTCAAGAGTAAAGGGAAATCAAAGAGTTATTCGGATGAGGATGATTTTGAATCCTATGGTGAGTCTGATGAGGAAGATGAGGAAGTTTATAAGGATGACCAGGAAACAGAGGATGAGGAGGTGGAGGATAAGGAGGTTGAGGGTGAGGAGTTTAAGAGTGATGAGGTTGAGAGTGAGGATAATGATGATGATGATAGTGATGATGATGATGGTGATGATGATGAATTTGGTGATGGTGATGAGGGTAATGACAATGAAGAACTTCGCCAGGGTGGTGACAAACCGAAGGAGGAGGACAAGGTAGTTGCTGAGGTTGCAAGTCATGATGATGAGGAAGTTTCTGATGAGGATAATGAAGTTGGTGATAATGAGAGTGATGGTGAGAAAGTTTCTGATGAGGATAATGAAGTTGGTGATAATGAGAGTGATGGTGAGGGTGGTGACAAAGAGGTTGAGGTTTAGGAGGCTGAGGTGGAGGTTGAGGTTCAGGAGGCTGAGGTGGAGAAGGTAGAGGCTGAAGTTCAGGAGGCTGAGGTGGAGAAGGTAGAGGTTGAGGTTCAGGAGGTTGAGTTGGTGAAGGTAGAGGCTGAAGGCAAAGAGGTATGAATATGCTCATATGAAAATTATCATATTATCATCACTACTATGACATTATTATTTATACGAGGTGACAAAATTTCTAGTGTGTGATGGGAGTTTTTATGTTTTACAAGAAAAGTCTGGCATGGTGATAGGAGTTTTACTCATGTATGACATGGTTATTATGATTGCAGGATTTTGATAATTCCATTGAGGGTAACAATTATGTTGAGGGTGCATATGGTGTTATGGCCATTGTCAAAGACCTAAATGAAAATGTTGGCGTTGGTGAAAAGGACCAGGAGCAGGATTTTACTAACGATATTGAAGGAGCACCGGAGGCTACCCAGCAGGAGCAACCCCAACAGAGGTTGAGGAAAGAGAGGAACCTATTTCCGTGCTAGCCGCTGTGGTTGCTTCATCCAGCATAGCGAAACCCAAAAATAAACGAAAGCAGCATGTCCAACCGAAGAGGGTTCTTCCTAGTCGTATGGTGAAGCCATCCGCCAAAAAACTAACACCTTATACAGATGAGAAAAAGGGGAAAACTGTGAAGAAGATAACCAAGAATTCACAGGTGAAGGAGATGACTGATTTGCTGGAATGGATGAATGATGAAAGGTTAGTATCTCACGGATCCTAGAAATGTTCAACTATCTTTCATGGATTTAATTACGCCTTCTTTATTTTTCAGCTCTGAGCCAAGAGTTGGACTGTGTGGTCAAGAGATGGACAAGGACTGGTTTGGCCTAATACTGGAACCAAAAGCTTGGCTGGAAGATGGTGTAAGCTATTTACTTATGATGTCAAATTAGTTTACTGTTGGGATTTGTTGCAATGCCTGACATGATGAATATTTTTTTTTTGAAGCAAATCGATGAAGTTTGTTGTTATATCCGTAAGGCGCTTTTGGAGTCTGAAGTTAAAAGCAAGGCCACAATATTGGACATTTTCTGGTCTGTTGATTATATGGAGGCATATAGATACTATGTCCAAAATAATAGTACAATTCCACCTGCATCTGAACGTGCACTTGAATACTTTAGGGGAGATCGGCCTAAACCTTATGGGTCCAATTAGGATGATCTGGACTTCATTTATGTCCCCCTCAACATCGATAACATGCATTGGGTGGCTGTAGAGATCAATCTGTAGCAATGGTAGGCAAATGTATATGATTGTAATGTGGATTTGAACAATAACTTGGGCGTAGAGGCCTGGTTGCATGGAGTTTGTCGGTTTCTTCCTCACTTCATGACACAGTACCCGCCGCTTGCCAATAAATTTGAACATTGGGGTACTCAAGAGATTAAATTTGAGAGAATTCAAGGACTGAAGCAGAACAAGCATGGGTAAGTCAAAATATCATTCCCCTTACCAATTTTATTATATACTTCATCTAAGTAACTTTATTGCATTTTGTGTTCGTAGTCATGACTGTAGGATATACACTCTGAAACACATGGAGTTGCTAAGTGCTGGTTGGAAAAATCTTGACATTGTGGCAGACAAATTTATTGACGGCTTCAGGAGCGACATGGCTCACAACGTGTTTGACGGGGTGTGGAGGTCGAGCCTAAGGAACTCCATCGTTTAAATTGGATATTTGGATGTTCTTTTTGGGGTTTGGATGGCATTTGCTTAGATTACGTACAATTGGATGTTTTCGAAGACATTTGTTTAGATTACATACAATGTTATGACAACTTGTTTAGATTACATACAATGGCAGTTAAATGGCAGTTATGTGCGTGTAGGTTAAATGGCAGTTACATGGCACTTAAACGGCATTCGAATGACAGTTGTGTCAAATAATATAGGGACATTGACTGACTTCATAATATACATATTAAGAAGTAGCATGACAAGATGAATCTAAGAGGGATGCGAGATACAATAAAAAACTCCAAACAGGGTATCGGCTCTACTAACTCCTTTTTTGAGAAGAGACAATAAAAAACTCCAAACCATCATGAAATTAGCAGTAACTGCCCACCAACTCCAATTTACGCTGATTAGACAGGATATCAGTGACATGACAGGATATTAACACAAGTAATTAAATTAAGAAAATATTAGAGCACCGTCGTAAATATATATGTAGTTGCCACCAACCCAAAAACCTCTTTATATACCCCATCATACGAAGTCATATTTCCTCATCCACAATCCAGGCAAACATCTTCCACCTTACCCTAAACACCAAACTCCCTATGCTTCTTTCGTTTCCATGGCTGATCAGCCTAACGATCACAGGGTGTTTGCAACTGTCCATACCGGAGGGAGAATCATCCCTTCAAGGGGAGCAATGACTAGGACTTCGACCCATTACTACCAAGGCGGGAGGACCCAAAACTGGAGTCCGTTGGCTGAAATGGTGCAGGATATTTGGTGGCTGATCAACCAACTGTATCATTTTAACAATTATGAACGGGACGCTTCGTACTTCTTCGAAGTTGTGCCCCCCGATGGAGGCCCTCGTACCTTTAGGGCCTTACAGAACCACGGAGACGCGGCCGTCCTTGCCGCCCAAGGTAGAACTGTGGCCTTCATAAACATATATGTCGTCACCGGAGATGTTGTTGAAGAACTTCCGCAGCACGACGGCCCAGATTCACTTGTCTCCTCCGCATCAGTGTTTATGTAATATTTAGTATTTGATTAAGTAATGTAGTGTAGGGACTATGTAATTCAGTGTAGTATTTAGTAGGTTATGAAGTCTGTTATTTTATGAATATATAATTTCAAGTAGGAACCTGATAATGTCATATAGTGACTATATATTGTCAGGTAAATGTCAGATTGCCAAATGAAGCATGTTATGTATTTCTGTTTTATATAATATAGTATGTTATGATAATGTCGCATGAAATAGTACTTTATGACATGAAAGACGACAGGCCAAAACAGTTAGTATTTGATTAAGTAATGTAGTGTAGGGACTATGTAATTTAGTGTAGTATTTAGTAGGTTATGAAGTCTGTTATTGTATGAATATTTAATGTCAAGTAGGAAACTGATAATGTCATATAGTGACTATATATTGTCAGGTAAATGTCAGATTGCCAAATGAAGCATGTTATGTATTTCTGTTTTATATAGTATAGTATGTTATGATAATGTCGCATGAAATAGTACTTTATGACATGAAAGACGACAGGCCAAAACAGTTAGTATTTGATTAAGTAATGTAGTGTAGGGACTATGTAATTTAGTGTAGTATTTAGTAGGTTATGAAGTCTGTTATTGTATGAATATTTAATGTCAAGTAGGAAACTGATAATGTCATATAGTGACTATATATTGTCAGGTAAATGTCAGATTGCCAAATGAAGCATGTTATGTATTTCTGTTTTATATAATACAGTATGTTATGATAATGTCGCATGAAATAGTACTTTATGACATGAAGGACGACAAGCCAAAACAGTTAGTATAACATGCCCAAAAAAATGCCATATTCGGCCCAATTTCTGAGCGGTTCCTTGGAGCACACAATGCCATATTATGGCCAATTTCGACCGGTTTAACAATTATATTAAGAACTTGTTATGAACCTGGTTTAACAGACTATTATATATCAATTTCTAAGCGGTTCCTTGACTTCATTTCATCTATCTCAATTTGGGTAAGTTTTCTAGGGTTTGTCGGGATTGAACAACCGAAATCAAATTGACCCCATTTGGAGAGAGTTCAACCACAATCAACACTAGTTCACTCACAAAAAAGGAAGTCCAGGTATTATTATACATTTAGCATGGTTATTTTTAAATTGTTTTGAAAAGTTTACCTTGGATTCGAACAGATGGAGTTGCTAAAGTGATATTCTGAGTTCAATGAAAGTCTCTCTTTGGAACTGGGTATGATAATTGCTTTACCATATTGCATCAAAGTCCTCTTCTATGTGGTGCTGTTAACAGGATGCCGAAAAATGTGATCGATATCAGCTCTGAATCCCACTGTGAAGAAGACACCAGTTACAATAGTTAGAATACTGGAGAGTACAATAGTGTCGACCACCCAATTATTCTTGAAGATGATGGAGATGTTGATGATGTTGCAGCTGAGCCACCATCAACTTTACAAAGAGCCCAAGCTTTTCCATGTGACAAGATTAATAATTTCGTTGTTTTAATGAATCAAACCAATGTCCAGGGTGACTATCGTCTGGTAGGATTACTGAACCTTATAATGTAAATGTGTGATAAAGATTACTTCATAATATCAACTTGCAATGCACTTACTGCTATATAGGGTGTCCCGAGCAAACATGCTTTCAAATTCTTGAGTGCTGCAAGAATCACTCAAGTCATCCTGAATTGTGGTGTGGCTGCGTGGCCCGTGTCTGTTGCAAAAAGTGGGAATCGCTACAGATTTGGAACAGGCTGGAGGCAATTTATAATTGATAATGGATTGGAGATGAACGATGCATGTGTATTTGAAATAGTGAGGCGCCACAATGTTATATACAACGTTACCATATTCAGAGATTTATTTTGAATATAAAGAATGTAACTCTATGGTGATGCTTTTGTTGGTTTAAAGTAGTTGTGTTGAACATCGTATTAGTGACTATGTAATGTCGTGAAGACATGTGAGTGTCGTGAAGACATAATGTCATGTAGTGACTATGTAATGTCAGGTAAATGTAGTGATTTTAAGAAGCATGTTATGTATGGCCGAGGACGGTTTATGTTTTTCCTGTGTGTGTATCAGATGCCACTCATGTTGGTCCGTTGGTTATTTGAAAGCATATTGAATCTGTCATGATAAATATGGAAGAATAACAAGTGCGGTCAAGGGGTAGGTACGGAATGGAGTGAAACTTTTGTCATATGAATTTAACCAAAAATAGTCAATATTGACAATGTCAGGACATAAATGTAGTCATAACAGGATAGTGTTACATTAACTAACCGCATATTAACAAAATACTTATCATTTATACGAAAAGTAATATGAGTGGTAAGAGATCCTTCAAGAGTTTGGATCTCTTAATACACATATTAACAAAATACATAATTCAAGAGGTAACACAAGGAAACACATATTAACAAAATAGATAAATGAAGAGGTAGCACAATTAACGGCATCATGGGCCAGATGAGGGGTTAGGACAGTTTCGTGAGTTATGGCCGACAATGCCACAACTTCCACACCTTCTCCTTGGGCCCCTGTATTCTCTTCGTGACGGGATTCTTTTCTTCCTTGGTCTTCCTGATTTCCTCCTAACATTCGGGGGCAAACATGCTCTATTCAAGACCGTGTCAGGAACTTCCCAACGCTCAAATGCAGGAACCGGATATATAGTTTTCTCGTACACTTCCTTCCATATTTCAGCAGTAAAGAGGGGATGAACAAGAGTGACAGGATCCACACCACAATCCTTTACAGTCGCTACTGCATGCGCACAAGGAATTTGGTCAACTTGGAAGACGTTGTAGTAGCAGGTTCGAGCATGCAAATTTACCAAGAATGTAGTTCCATTGGCATGCACTTGAAACTCATATTGATTTAGCCTACTCACAACCATTGTCAACGATTTCAAATAATTACCTTCTAGCTCACGACTTAATGTCGGGGTCAGAACATGAGAATGTCGCTCTCCCTTCAATCTCCTGTTACAAAACCATTGACTCATGACATTCAGTATACCATCAAGCAACACAATCAACGACATTCGATGCGGCCCCACTAAGCGACTATTAACGGATTCCGCATTGTTGGACGTCATAATGTTGAATCTGTTTGCAGGCATATGCGACCTTGTCCACGCTTCAAATCCAACACCCCTGAGGTAGGTACCGACTTCCGGAGACTAGTTGCAAAGTCTTGCAAATTCACGATTGAAGTCATGTTTGGTGTACGCTTGATTTGCCTTTTGGTACATAATCCACAAGTCATTTCTTTTAAACCTCATCTTCACATTTTGAAGTAGGTGAAGTGTGCAACAACCATGCTTTGTGAAGATATAGCGCTCTCTTAAACCTTTGTAAATGCTTCCATGACGGTCAGACACAAATACGAGGTCATGATCGTCGGCAACAACAGAGCGTAGGTGTCAGAAGAAATATGACCATGAACTATCATTCTCACTGTCAACAACAACAAAAGCCACTGGATATATTTGTCTATTTCCATCTTGTGCCACTACAACTAGAAGTGTGCCTCTGTACTTTGATCATAGATGGGTACCATCCACAGTTATGACCTACAATAGTTTTCACTCAGCTTTACAAAGTGACATATGCTATAATGTACTGTATCAATTTGACAATAGCATCGTGGAATGTGACAAAACTTAAATATACCTTTCTTAAAAACTGCATTCCATTGCGCCAAGCACCCAAGCTGATGAAACAATACTTGAATCGACGATTAGAATCTACTTCAACATGTGTGACTGTCCCTGTATTCATCCTTTCGAGCATTTACATGTATCCATGAATCCTATTGTAGCTTTCTTCAGCTGTGCCTCTTATCCTGTCAATGGCGGTTAAACGTGCTCTGTTTGCCTTATCGTAACTAACTGCCACTCCCATCTTCTTCATGATGTCTTGAATTTCGGCAGCACGAGGTCCAGAACATGTACCAGTTGTGTTAAAGCTGTAACAGGATTGTATATGTAACGTGCTAAGGTTAGTTCATATACATGCTCATAAATATATATGATCGTACTGAAAGGATTGTTTACTTACCTTGACATAATATAGTCAGCAATTACGCTTGAACTTGCATGTATGTTGTCCACAATACTTCCTTACTTCAAACAATCCTGTGCTGCCAAGAGCGCTCCTACGACAATAAAATGTGCAACTAGGATCAATGCACCTTACCACATATAACTTCTTATCGGACTTCTGGACTTGCATCTGGAAGCGCCCTTGTAATGCCATCAATGATAAACGATCCTTAAGATCCTTCTTACAATTGAAATGCTCTCCAACTTTTATTTCCAAATTATTGCCGCTCACCCCATTATCCTCCATTGGCTCTTCCAAATCATCCAATTGCCTTTTATTAAACTGTTTGCTACGATAGTACTCGGCTTCAATCTCTTGTAGAACTTCCTCATCAATGTCTATGAATAAGTTGTCGACTTCATTAGTATCATCCAACAATGTCCCTTCTTCAACATCTTCCTCAAAGTCATCCCAATCAAAATCTCACCCAACGTCTTCCCCATAATCACTCTTAATGTCAATACATTCATGTATTCTTTTCATTCTTGTGGAAGACCTTGTTTCTCTCCCATCAGTTTCCGAGTCTGCCTCAGATTGGCTCACCAAGTCAACTATTTATACTTCCCCATTGTTTACACGACAAATTTTTGGTTTCAGTTCATACATGTCACAATCAACTATATTCAGTACAACTTCAGTGGGACAATTGTCGCTTACCATATTGCTCTTGTCGGATTTGGTACCATTTCTTCTTAGATGACAACCTATCACAACCTCGGCCTCTGCCTCTTGAGTTTGTGTTAACGGTGGCGGAGTCAGACAGACTATGATGTCCTCATCATCACTTCTACTTGGATGACCAGCCATCACAACCTCGGCCTCTGCCTCTTTGTTTCCTTTCTTTTTCATATAACTCGATAGGCCAAATAACATCTTGTGATTACAAGTTCAAAAATTTGAAAGCATCAAGGTCCTTGTCATCTTTCACATCGATTGGTTGTGGCATTGGTTTCCACGGTGATAGATATTTTATCTCCATTTCATCTATCTCGTCAATGCATTTAATCTTCTCAGCCAAATTTTTCCTCAAATTTGAGTAATTCATATCTGTATACAAAAGAAGTCCGGTTGTCGTTGTGATCCCATCAAAAACCCACTTATTTCCCTTAGATATCCATTCACCACCTGTTTTCAGAGTCAAGTAGTATGATCTTGAACCTGTTATACGAACAAAAAGCAAACACAAGTTAAATACTTTATGGCAAACGTTGACAGAATGACCAATACCCTAACACCGACATTAAAGGGTTTTCAGGCTGCCGATTTTGATAATTCTATTGGGTGGCTGTAAAAATTTGTAGGGAAAACATATATTCTAGAATAAAGGATAAATGGGAGTTAAAGTTGGTGTAATGCTCAACAAGAAGCTGAAAGGTTGTTATCTCGTTTAGTGAACCACAAAAGAATGTCTTGTAATGCATCTGAATATGAACGTGAAAGTCAAAACTCACCCATTATTAAATTTCTTCTATTCCAAAGACATTGAAGACGCTGTACAATCTTTTTTGAAGATTTGTGGATTTAAGGTCTTGTGGTGTTACGATGGATTTGGAGGGAAACTTGTTACGGTGGCTTTGGGTTCTGCTTGGATGACAACCTAACACGTGGTCAGGGGTAGAAATTGGAGGGAAACTTGTTAAGTTTTAGAGGGAAAACAAAGGTTAAAAGATGTGTACTACATAAATGAAGTCATATCAGGTAAATAGTTATGACCGACCATGTTCCTTCTCATTTTCAACAATCCCTAAACCCTCTCTGTTCGTTTCGCGAAGCAAAGATCCTTCACTGCTGCGCCGAACTTGAAGGTAACCCTCTTTGTTTATTGTGTGGTTTTCATACTAGATCAATAAGCAAGCATGTATCACTGTGTTTTTGGCTGGAAATCTTTCTTTGTTTCTGCAGTACTCAAGCACAATGTCATCCAGCGACACCTCAAGTTATCAAAGCGAGGACCCCCAAAAATATGAATATCCACCTACATCTCCTACACCTTCTCAAATAGAGGAGAAGTTGTAAGAAGAGTTAGACATGTTGCTAACGAATAGCCCACGTTCCAACATGTTGGGTGAAATAATCACATGCCTATGTACTGAGATACATGAACTTGGACAAAGAATTATGGAACTCAATACAAGTGAGATGCAATTCGATTAGACCTGTATAAGTCCGGGCTAGCCCGACCGGCCCGGACCACCCGCCCGGTATAAAAACCGGGCCTCGACAGTTATATTGGCCCGATCGGGCCGGGCTAGCCCGACCCAGTACAGTAATGGGCCAGGCATGGACACATCTCTAGGCCCGGCCCGGTACTCGTTACTGTACATATAACTAATATCTATTTATAATTTTATTTTAAAAAATTCAAGTAACCCTAATTTCTATTCTACACTCAGTCACTTGTTCATTTCCTGATTCTCTCCGCCTCCCCTATTTTTCCATCTATGGATCTGCCTCTCTTCTTCTCGACCTCCTCCATCTCCAATCCTCCATCCTCCTCAGTCCTCCCTCCATCTCCATCAACAACCACCGAGCCACTGTAACCAGTCACCAACCCTCTCCAGCCCTCGCCAGCGGCAGCCACAAAGCCATTGCAACCAGTCGCCAACCCTCGCCAGCGGAAGCCACCGAGCCCTCCACCTGGTTCGCGACCGAGCCCTCTCTAGTGGTAGCCACCGAGGCCACTACAACTAGTCGCCACTAAGCCCTCGCCTTGCTGATTCGATCGCGATCGAGCCCTCTCCATCGGTAAGTATAGTTGTTTACTCTTTTCCAACGAGATTTTGAAGTTAAAATCATCTATGGGTGGGGTTTCAGGGAGCAATAAAACTAATTAAGTGATGTTAAAGAGATCCTACACATGAAAAATAATCCTTTGGGTGGGGTTTCAGGTTTTATCATAATCCTGCACTAATTAAGTGATGTTTACTCTTTTACCAAATCTTATATCTTACTTTTTCTGAATTGTATCGTGAAGACGATAATTAATCAACGCAAAAATATGAAACGGGCCAGCCCGTCGGATAACCTGGTCCGGTTGACCGGACGGGCCTGGACAAAAAACTCAGCCCGGTCAATCGGGCAAAAAAATGCAAAAAACCCGGCCCGAGCCCGGCCCAGACCCAGACTTGTACAGGTCTAAATTCGATCATGCAATTTGGCGACTAAATGCAAGGGTGGCAGAACTTGAAGCTGAAAACAAGACACTACACTCCCAGAAAAACTTCAGGAACCATGTAATACTTCCAATTTCTGCGTTTGGTGCTGGTGTGATTCTAGGGATTAGTGCTTTTAGCATTTGTAATCGAGCATATAGGCATGGTTGAGGATGAATTAACTATGAAGTATGTACCTCATGACTTTGGTTTTTTATGTAAGAGGATGAATTTTATTTCGAATAGTATTCGTAAGCATGGTTGATTCTACGTGTCAGATTGCCAAAATATTAATGTCGATCTTCATGTAAGTTTTGCAAATTCAAGCACAATGCCATCACTACACACACAGACAATTACCTTACTATAATAGTTGCCAACTGGATGCTATCATTACATTTCTAGAATGTTGGAACGTGGGCTACCATTACATTTCTAAAAAAACAGGATAGTTGTCAACTGCATGTTATCATTACATTACTAGAATCACAACTGCTTGCTGTCAACCTTCAAAGTCCATGCGGAATGCACATCCTTCATAGGCGCTTTTTAAAACACAATCCTTTAACATTTCTTGCCAGTGCAAATCCTGTCAATGACCAACAACACGGTTAGTTAATCAACCCTTTTAATCCTGTCAATGAACAACACCAATGACCAACAATATAAGGGTTTCCAACAATAATAAGCAACAACAATGACCAACAACACGGTTAGTTAATCAACCCTTTTAATCCTGTCAATGACCAACAACAATGATCAACAATGTAATTTTTTTTACCGGGAATTACCTTTTTAATAATATAAGGGTTTCCAACAATAATAAGCAATGATCGGGCATGAGTCAGGGCAAAATTGAACCTCTTCGGGTTGCTCAGATATCCCATGCTGAAAGTCCTGTCATATTCGTCGTGCTTAGCGGTCGATCTGACAGTTGACAGGATGATCACTTCCTTTTCCTTACCCAGAAACTGCTCAACCCCACCAATCTCAATATCCCTCATATGTAGAGACTTGAGAGCCTTCCTTATCTTTAGTACTTGTTGTGGGAAAGGGGTAATAATCCCGATGTCTTCCTCAAACACATTCCTTCTTATCAGCTTCTGTACGAGCTCAACCACCTTGCTAGATTCAATCCTATTAAACCATGATGGCTGCCCTTTTCCCTCTCATCAAAGCCTTGGATGCCACAAAACATGAAATAGAAGTTCCCATTGGGAAGCATATCAACCCAAGGTAAGGAAGATGTGTGGCCCGTGTCTTCTCGATATGGAATCAATGCTCCACTATAAAATAGTCTTGAAGGAACACAAAGAATTACAGGGTGGCTCCGATAAATGTTCAACAACATTGTGACATAATCGCAATCCCCTGATCTGTAAACTTCAAAGTCCAACAACCTCTCCAGAAAAGATCTTCCCAAACCATAAGCCTCATCTTGCTTTGAATGAATATCAGGCCCAAGATGTTTGGGATCACCACAAAGAACAATAACTGTGTTCTTTTCTAAGAGGGTGGCTCCGGTAAATGTTCAACAACATTGTGACATAATTGTGATCCCCTGATCTGTAAACTTCAAAGTCCAACAACCTCTCCAGAAAAGATCTTCCCAAACCATAAGCCTCAGCTTGCTTTGAATGAATATCAGGCCCAAGTTGTTTGGGATCACCACAAAGAACAATAACTGTGTTCTTTTCTAAGAGGGTTGATATGGGGATCATTGTCTCTGGCTCTGAAACTTGGCTTGCATCATCTAAGATGATGTGGGAGAAGTGGCCACGGTTAACCCCTTCAGCATGATAGAGCATAGATGCACTCGTGTATGTCGTTATTATTATCTTGTACCGGCGGAGTGCATCTCGAGAAGGGCAAGTGAAGAAACCTGCACTGTAGGTGCATAACCTCAATAATGCAGCGTTCATTTTTTGTAAGGGACGACGTGTGGCATTCAATCTATAAATATCTTCCTCCCTAAGTTTCATCCCCTCACAAAGGATTTTCTCTAATATGTGATCTGTCGCGCAATTTGAAGAAGCACATACCAGTATATGAGAATTACGTCTAGTTGTATAGAGTTGTAGGATCACCTCCACCAGTGTTTTTGTCTTTCCTGTTCCCGGGGGTCCATAAATCACATAAGGAGCTCCTCCTCTGCAGCCTAAAATTAATCGAACAACATTTTTTTGCTCCTCATCAAGAAGAAGTGAGATAGGCACAAAATTGTTTGCTGTAATCCTCCGCTTTGCATGATACTCATGGGGAAAGAGGAAGGTTTCGTGTAATGCCTCTGCAGATAGAATGGCTTCATGGAGCTTACTGAAATTTGTCCCGTTGAACACAAAACAGATTTCATACACATTGCTATCTATGTGCCTTTGGTAAAATTCATCATCAAATTGCAATAATAATTCATCAGCCTCAACACGGTGGATCAAGCCCTGTCCAAAGAAAATTGGCAAGTTCAACATGAGAACACAACATTGGCAACATTGGCAACGATAAGTCGTGCAATTTCATAATTCATTCAGACAATAATATATAACACTTTGACAAAAATAATAAGCTACCTAACATTATCCACATACCTGATGGAGAGGGCCTTCTCCAAAAACATTCACCACATCTCCACGGACAATTGAGGGCCTTCTTTCACCTAGTCCTGGCACTTTAAGTGCTACAAGCCGATTATACTTTTGTCTCAAAGTAACAGACTTCATATTATAAGTTTTCACATACTCCTGTAAACAAATAAAAAAAAATCATTCAACAACTTGGTACTATGAGAGAACGATGCCATCTAGCTATCCCCTTAGTCCCTCAACCCCCATACAGAGAAAATATAACACTTACCATAATCAAAAGTTCCTCCATCCCTAACAACTCATTGAAATATGACGCATAATTTTCCTCTGTTAAGCCTTGTAAGACTACTTTAGGGATTTCCTCAAACTCTATCGCTTTCCTGATCTGTGGTGGTATGTTATATGGTCTCTGAGGTGCCAAAGCTTTAGATACCCCATCTTCA
The DNA here is from genome assembly GCA_027886185.1 of Rheum nobile. Classification (NCBI taxonomy): domain Eukaryota; kingdom Viridiplantae; phylum Streptophyta; class Magnoliopsida; order Caryophyllales; family Polygonaceae; genus Rheum; species Rheum nobile. The sequence continues at coordinate 976,168 of WOAB01000717.1, read as the reverse complement.
GCCAAGAGGAAGACAAGTCGTTCAATAGTCACAACATCAGTTTGTATATGCACTATAGATGTGAAAATGCCAATCTCCTTGGGCACATAAGACATCCATATAGTCAGGCTACCATGTGGCATCAAATTTCGTTCCTCCATATGAAAATAACGGACAAAATCTTCCTTGGGTATGTCATCTGGCTAGCCAGATGGAGGTTTCATCAGTGACAACATAAATGAATCTTCAGGAATTGAAGCATAAATCTTCACACCCCAAAGTAAAATAACTTCATCAGTGGTGTTTTCTATTGTAATGACGCCGCAGAAACCTCGTTCACAGGAACCGATTGAGGCTTTCCTCCAGCAAATGGAAACGGCACAGACACCATGACAGGACCCTCCTCAATAGGAGTAGAAGTTGTGACTGAGGGAACATCGATGAAGCCAACCTCTCCCTTGTCTCCAATGGTGGAGTATTCATCAGCCATACTTATTTGCCACTCAATTAAAATCCAACAAAAGTTTGTGAGTCCACAAGCAAAGAACACAACCACACGAGCTGCTCTAAGGAGATCAAAGAGATGAAGAGTAAAAAGAGATGGGTGAGATGAAGTGAACAAAGAGAGAGTATGACTGGAAGCATGTCAAGTTGGGATAGTCAAACAACACACACTCCAATGAGATGGGTGAGATGAAGTGCCATTAATATCTCTGTAAACTAAGATCTCTGCGAAGTAAAACAGTCTGAATACGGTCATATTTGTCAGTCAAATACTATTACTTTGTGAAAATAGTATAACTAGTATGTCACAATACCAATTTAAAATGTCAAGGTTTTGAAATCACCAACAATACGAGTGGCACCATGTACCTAAAAATACTCAAACATGGAGCATTTTCTAATTAAGATATCTGTAAAGTAGATTGATGAAGTGCAATTAATATCTATGTAAAGTAAAATTGTCAAAGAAGCAGATCATCGGGAAAGGGAGATCCAATTAAGACATCTTGTATTTAGATTGGTGAGATGAACTATTCAGCTTCTGAGTATAACTATTCAGCCAGATGTCACATGTCCTACCCAAATTAGGCAATAGGCAAGAATGTAATATGGTTTAATGACTAAAAACTTTTAGTTGTAGTTATGACATTATTCTGTGAATATTTGGTATGACATATATCCAATTTAAACGATGTAGTTATGACATTATTCTTATTAAGTATGACATATGTTTTACTAAGGCCGACAAGAACTTTCTATTATAGCAAGAATAAAAACCTTCTGAATATTTGTCTACTTCAGAAAACTACCAGTTCATCTGGTTAACAAAAGTCTTGTGAATCATTTGTCTACTTCAGAAAACTACCAGTTCATCTGGTCACTTGGGTAGCTTGGTTTTACATTTGGTCCCTTCTGAATATTTGGTTTTACATAATTTAGCCCTAACCCTAACCTAGAAAACCGCTTGTGAATCAATCTGCTGAGTTCAACAGTTCTTCGGGTTCATCTGCTGAGGTTCTACACTTCTGTTATACAGATTGTTGGATCGTTAGAGTTACGTCCGAGGGAACAAAAGCTTTGTTCCCACAGAAGGCACAACGAAAATAATATAGCAGGAAAGATAAAGAACGAACTCACGATATATAGTGGAAACTCCAATCAGCAAAACTAGCTAATCAAAGAAAAACCACTACCTTCAAGCTTCTCGCTTGAGAGGATTTAGAAGAAGTATACTTATCTTATTAAATTCTTGTTCGTTTACAAGTGTAGCATGGATCCAAACCTTAGACTTCCCACCTAGTCTTGAAACACTTCTACCACTGTAACTCACGAACTCAACCCTCTAAGACTCGTAGGCTTCTTCTCCTTCTTCTCTTTTCTGCGCAGCTTTTTCTCCTTTTCTTATTCAACGTCGTTGACCACATAATGGAAATCTCATCCATTAATATAGTCATCCCAAACCCTAGTACGAAAAGGATAATATTTCATTGCTTTCCCAGCAAGAAAGATAATATCTTTCCATACATAAAATCTCTCAATTCTATCTTATACAAAAGATAATTACCTAAGGTATACTTACCATAAATAAAAACCCAAGATAAGATAACATCTTCTCTCTCATATCTTTCATGATTCTGCAATATATCTCTTCCATATTTCGTGCAAGATCTTTTCCTTCTTCTTTTCCAAGACTTTGACCAAGATCTCCACTTTCCTTTTATGAAGCAGTCTTTGTTCCCTCAATCGCTTCCGACAATTTTGATCACTCCGACGCTTCCCCTTACATCTCCTTGCTTCTCTCAAGTGACTCATCATTATAGTAGATGGATTGATCATTCGCTCATTTGCAAGACATTTGTTCCTTTCAAGGTAACGATACCTTATCTGGGCACAAAGCGTGATCCATCCAGCCGACTTCCTTTTCTGAGACCGCGCGATCTTTAAAGATGATTCCCATAATCTTCACGCTGATTATCCTTCATTCCATTCGCAGCTTGAGTTTTGTTCGTCATTGATATTTCTTGAGAGGTAACAAAGCGCATGGATAGAGCTTTGTTCCCTCCGCGATCCTTTGCTGTAATGGTTCCCTGAGAAAACTGTCTTTGTTTCTGAAACACTTAGTACCCAGATTAGTTGAATATTTGTTACCATCAAAACCTAAGAAATTCAACAAATTCCCCCTTTTTGATGGTGACAAACATCCTTGACAATAAAGCATATACACATGAGATAAAGACAGTTATGGAGAGAAGGGTTTCCCACTTAGGCAATATCAGTTCCCCCTTAGTTCAGCAACATATGAAACCATGTTCTGTTCCCCTCAACCAAAGCTACCTGTCATTTTCCCCCTTTTGGCATCATCAAAAACATAAGTAAAGAGATAGAGAGAAAAAGACCACAACTAGATAAGCAACATTCCCTTTTGCATTAGATTGAAACGCACAAACATAGACTGCACGGAAATACAACAGTAATGTAAGCAAGTAAAACATACATGATCAACATGCCAGTCAATGCAAGCACATGAAGCAGGATCAAAGAAGTTCGAAAAGTAAGGGATATATGTGCTAGGGAACAAAAGAGTGATTGGTTAGCCAGAGAAAGACGAATTGAGCACCACTGGTGCCTGCAGAGGGAGCTGAAATATGAATAGCAATTTAGGCATTCACTTACTCCGTAAGATGCCTTTGTTGTTCGGCCAACATAGATATTACTCGAGACAAACTTCTCACGGTCCTTCGCAGATCAAGTTCATCTTTTTGTTCCCCCTCAGAGTCTGCTCTTTCTCATCCGCATTAGCTTCCATCTCAGGCTCAACCTTGACCAGGCCAACACCTTCTTGTAACACAAACTACTTCTTGTGTAGGTTACTAGCATCCAACCGCCGGTGGAAGAAATAATCATTTGTCCCCTCTTTGTGTTCCCTGTGGTGTTCCATTTTTTTTTATAGGAAAAACACACGGGAGCAACATGACAACTTTGTAGAGAACGCCATAGATAGGAGGGGAGAAAACACAAGAATCATTTTTCATATCTTTTCAAGTATTAAGGATAATGATCCCAATCTTCTTCTTTCCTTCTTTTACCAAAGATCACAGCCAAGAGGATATTTTCCAGAAATAAATCTTGTAAAAGATTTTGTCCAAACCCATCAAAGCCCACAAAATCTCAAGCACAACAACCATCACGCAGCTACCACATCATCTTTTATGAACACTTCTCAAGCAGTTGCAAGCCGTCATCACACATCATACCTGTCAAATCCCAGCCACAGACCACAGAGGCGACAATTCGTGTTCTCGACTTTCCAAAAAAGTAGAAGAGTGTGATGCGGGGGTAATGTTACCAGAGAGGGTACAAAGAACATCACACATAAATATATACTAGAATTTTTAATGATGTTTAATCATGAATGAGAGGCTCCCAGATGTGGATGATAAGAAAGGCTCATAGGAAGCATCAAGCATGATGGCTAGGGTAGGCTACAGAGTCAACAATCATTTGGGCTTATAATGAGGGATCAATGCATCAAGTTGACTCTTTTGGGGCGAAAGAAATCTGAGTCGTGTATAAACAAGATGGCATACAGAATCATGCATGAAATTTTGCATATAAGTGAGGTATTAGCATGAGTCTAAGCAAGTCGTTCAACTAATGATCAAGATAAGAGATGCAGACCAAGAAATGATGATTAACCCTTCACACTTTACCATGTAAATTAGCCAATCATCGAGGGAACACAACAAATAGACATGTAGTTAGGAAAACATACCAGGCTTCGTATGAAACTGAATGAAGAGTTCCCCAACAGGTATCCTAATGAGAAAATTGGCGTTTGATTCTTTGTTCCACGAATTTCCTTGTATGCCACTCTTTCTCCACACAGTGATGTCTTATCTCGATGTGTATGGTACCTGAGTGTAGAACTGGGAACAAATTAGACATTAAGTGCTTATACATATACCCTTTTCCCTTACCTTTGGTCACCAGGCTGTTGAGTCTCAAGAAGGCCTGCAGAAGTGAGGTGAGACTCTCTTTGTTCCCTGTCAAGTAACTGAAGCTAGTACGAATGAGTTACCGGGAACTTTCCTCACTTTAGCCTGCACAGAAAGAGTTAGTTCTTGCGAACCCAGACAAGCTTAGGCTTTCTGAGTATGGGAGCAACATATTTGATTTTTGGAGGTTCAACATTCATATTCTCCCTGGCAGTGCGAGCAAGTTCCTCATTATGTTTCTTCAGAAGGCACTCTTGTTTGTAGTGACCAGAGTGCCCACAATACCAACATACTCTTTGATACTTTAGATCAACATACTTGCTCTGTCCAGGCCAAATTGTTTTGTTAGCAATCCTAGAATGAAAATCAATATGATTGGACTTACCGCTTTGAGATTGTTTCAACCAAATGGAATGAGCTTTCTGTCCATGGTACCAAGCCTTGTTCCCATCAGTCGAATTTGAGCAATCTTTACGATTGTTCCTCCTCGAGGAACTTTCGCCCTTTTCTTGCGTTGACTGCTTTCCTTCGACTCTAGGATGTTTCGACTTAGTGCCATCAACATGAAGCTTAGGTTGATACCAAATTCCAAAGCATGTACTTCCTTCTTTTCTGTCTTCTTTTCATTCTTGGCTGTAACAAACACAATACCTTTTGGCTTGTCCTTCTGTTCCTCACTGAGTTTGGTTAGATCACTAGACAGTTTTGCATTTCCAAGTTTTAACATTAAAGACTCGGACTCAAGTGAGGAAATAGAAGATTCCAAAGATGTGATCTTCTCAGTGAGTTTGGGACACTCATTGCAAGGACTTGGAGAAGAGGATGAAGCTTTCTCAAGTTTGAGCACTTTTTCTGCCCACTCTTTGTTTTCCTCGATCAAACTTGAGATCGATTCATCCTTTTCTTCAATCTGCTCACTGAAAATACTATTCTCATGAACAAGCTTCTTAATGAAGGAAATTAAGCTTTCTTTTGACTTCCTTTTCAAGCTAGAGATGAGTTCAGATTCACTTACCTCAGTTCCCTTCACGCCGCCTTTTGATTTGTCATGGTCTTCTAAGGCCATCAAGCAGACATTCCTAGATCGAGAGAATTCTTCATCATCTGAGTCGAAATCACCCCATGTAGCAATCATTTCTTGTTCCCCTTCACGAATTTGAGGAAGACCTGCCTTTTTCTTGAAGCAGTTTTTGGCAAAATGTCCTTTGTTTTGACAGTGGTAACAAACGACATCCTTCATGTCTTTGTTCCCTTCGGATGAACGAGGGGTGCCCTTATTTCGAGACCATATCTTCTTCATTGCTCTAGTGAAGAGAGCCACATCTTCATCACCGTCCTCCTCTTCGTCTTCGACTTGAGACCAGTCAAAGGCAGGAACAACCTTTAAAGCAATGCTTTGAGCCTTTTCTTCTCCTTTCTTGTCCATCTTGTGGTTATCGATGGAGGCATTGCTTGACGATGACATCTTTCCTGCAAAGTCTGTAACGAAAACAATCTAGAGCACCAGACTCTGATACCAATTGTTGGATTGTTAGAGTTACGTCTGAGGGAACAAAAGCTTTGTTCCCACAGAAGGCACAGCGGAAATAATATAGCAGGAAAGATAAAGAACGAACTCACGATATATAGTGGAAACTCCAATCAGCAAAACTAGCTAATCAAAGAAAAACCACTACCTTCAAGCTTCTCGCTTGAGAGGATTTAGAAGAAGTATACTTATCTTATTAATTTCTTGTTCGTTTACAAGTGTAGCATGGATCCAAACCCTAGACTTCCCACCTAGTCTTGAAACACTTCTACCACTGTAACTCACGAACTCAACCCTCTAAGACTCGTAGGCTTCTTCTCCTTCTTCTCTTTTCTGCGCAGCTTTTTCTCCTTTTCTTATTCAACGTCGTTGACCACATAATGGAAATCTCATCCATTAATATAGTCAGCCCAAACCCTAGTACGAAAAGGATAATATTTCCTTGCTTTCCCAGCAAGAAAGATAATATCTTTCCATACATAAAATCTCTCAATTCTATCTTATACAAAAGATAATTACCTAAGGTACACTTACCATAAATAAAAACCCAAGATAAGATAACATCTTCTCTCTCATATCTTTCATGATTCTGCAATATATCTCTTCCATATTTCGTGCAAGATCTTTTCCTTCTTCTTTTCCAAGACTTTGACCAAGATCTCCACTTTCCTTTTATAAAGCATTCTTTGTTCCCTCAATCGCTTCCGACGATTTCGATCACTCCGACGCTTCCCCTTACATCTCCTTGCTTCTCTCAAGTGACTCATCATTATAGTAGATGGATTGATCATTCGCTCATTTGCAAGACATTTGTTCCTTTCAAGGTAACGATACCTTATCTGGGAACAAAGCGTGATCCATCCAGCCGACTTCCTTTTCTGAGACCGCGCGATCTTCAAAGATGATTCCCATAATCTTCACGCTGATTATCCTTCACTCCATTTGCAGCTTGAGTTTTGTTCGTCATTGATATTTCTTGAGAGGTAACAAAGCGCATGGACAAAGCTTTGTTCCCTCTGCGATCCTTTGCTGCAATGGTTCCCTGAGATAACTGTCTTTGTTTCTGAAACACTTAGTACCCAGATTAGTTGAATATTTGTTAACATCAAAACCTAAGAAATTCAACACAGATAATCGCCCATCGCCATTCCTGTTTAACAGTTTCACAGTTCGCCATGGAGATACACTGTTCAACACTTCTTCATGTATCGTCCATCGCCATTCCTGTTTAATAGGGTATTCGTGTTCAACAGTCAAGAGGACGTTTGCAGAATGGGAGGGAGAGGGAGGGGTTTGGATCTTTCAGTTCTAACTGTTCATTGACCGGCCGGCGGGATGGAGGAATGCGGAATGGCCAGGAAATGGAAGGGAAGTAGGCGGGAGAAATGAAGAAAGGGGCGGGATAGCTATAGGAAAAAGGGGGGGAAATTTGGGGTTTTGGAGGGAAATATTAATAAATGATATTTTTCTATTTTGGGGTTTTTTGTTTCCTTTTTCTTTTCTATAATTTCATTGATTTAATTTAATTTCTGAATTAAAAGAAAAAATATAATATTTTGCAAAAATACCCCAAATGGTGTATATATGCAAAAAAAAAGTCAAACTGATATTTTTGCAAGTCACTAATGCATTTGGGGTATATATCCAAATCGGTGATCTTTTTAACGTCGTGTATGGAGAGAAAAAAATGATATTTGGGAACTTTTTTGCAACGGGACTAGGAGGGATCTAGTCTAGACATAGGTATGAACGTGTGAATGCTAGATGTGCATAGGTTTATGTCTATATCTATATAAGTTTGTATATGTATATACATGACTTTGGTAGGTGGAAATTCATGCACTTTTAAAATTTGCACAATTTTATGCGTGTATGTAATTTTTTTTAACTTTATGTGCATGACTATCTTAATTGAAAATTCATGCACATAAAGACAAAATCTTATATAGTTTAAAAAAGTGCATTAATTTTTGCTTAAATTTGCACGTTCTCACCTAAATGATCATTCACACCTGATCCGTCGTCATACTTTGAAGCCATTTCAATCTTTACTGCGTTTGTCCCATTTTTTGTCAACTCTATCAGCTCTATGAAGCCGATCCATCAGCCACCATAACATCATATATAAACTAATTATGGCTAGCTTGTTCACTAAAGTGGAAGTGGAAGAAATTGCTTCTACTCCCACTTCCACTCATATTTTACTTATACTTGGGGGATGAGGGTAAGTAAAATGACTTTCACTTTTACTCCCCCATATAGAGTCACACTATGAATAGTATACATGATCCATTAATTTAATATTGAAGTACTTGAGATAGCGAAGTGAAATTTGAATGGGAAGGTAAATTGTAAAAAAAATTAACGGTTTTTTCGCCTGGTAACCCTGAGATATCGCGTAATTCACGTGGTATCTCAAAGTTTAACATATTTCACGAGGTAACCCCAAAGTTTATATTTATTTCTCCAAATACCCAAAACGTTAAATTATTAACAAATTCCGTCACTTTATTTAAATGAAAAAAGAAATATCCAAAAAACACAAAAAAACAAATTCTTCAACGGAATACCCCGACCCCGACTCTCATCTTCTCCTCTTATCCTCTGGCTCGACTAAGGAGAGCAGCCCAGTACAACATCGGTGCTCCTTCCCCTTCTTCCAGGCGGCGGCCGTTGTTCTAGGAGGCGACGCTTTTTCTCCTTCATCACGTTCTAGGCGGCGGCGAGAAAAGGGCTTATAAGGAATTTAGGGATTTTTATGGATTGGGAATTTAGGGCTTTTGGAAACTTAGGGATTTTATAAAGTTGGGGATTTAGGGTTTTTATGGATTTGGGAATTTATTGACGCTTTTGAGTTGCATAGAGTTGTTGCAATTTTGGGGTTAGGATGGTGTGAAATGGAAGCATGATTAGCCTTTTTGGACCATAACGGTGGGCCTTGTTTTATGAATGGTCAGACATGGCTGAGGCATATGCTTTACCTGCAAGTTTGAGTTTTTACAAGGAACTTGATCAACTTGGTTTCACAATAATTTTGTTGATTGCAAGGAGTGAGACTAACTTTGACAATGTAATATCCCACATTTTGTAAAGGTGATTTTGAATTTTCTTATGCCCATATTACAAGTCAGATTAAATGCAGGGAAGTATGAACATTATGTGAAATGTTTGATCTTTGTAATATTTTTCTGAGTAATATAAAATACAGTTAAGGTATTTTTGGGTTGAAAGATCGTTCGTGTACGAATATATTTAACCCGGGGTTAAGAAAATTTAACCATTCGATAAGAAAAGACAAAATGGGCGAAAAGGGGTAAATTTGGCCTTGACCGCACCATGGCCACACCCTACCGCACCCGCAGCGAAGGCCAATGCCAGAGGCGGTAACAAGTTGGCCACTACACCCTGCCGTGCCCCGCGGTCGTCATCCGTTGTGTCGTCAGCTCTGAAGTTTGCAGGTGTAGCTCGCCTTAGTTGGCTCGTAGGCCATCATTCCGGTCGGGCCACCTCCTCCTTGGCATCATGGCATGGTAAGCTGTGAGCTTGGAGTATAAATGGAGGAGGAGAAATCTGGGACAAGCTCCATCTTCATCCTCTGAACTTTTCTCTGAAAACTCCATTAAAACACAAGCTCTTGAGCTTCGTTCAAGAACGATTTGGATCCCTTTGAGTGTTGAAAGAGGTGCTCCTAAGGTGTTGGGAAATCAACCAAGAACGAATCAAAGTCAAAACGAATTGATTTGGGTGAATTTTCTTCCCGAAAAAGCTGTCGAAGCCCCGCCTCTGTCTCCTGACCGCACCCCGCGGTGAGGGCCGACCGCACCCGCGGTGAGCTGGGTTCGTGTTGTGTCTCTCGGGTGTTGTGGTCTTGGGCAAGGCTTGATTCCTTTGGTTCTTTCCTTATTCTTTTAGATTCATATATGTAGATATTGAATCTAACTTAGGGTCTTGTTATGGGTCATTCCAGAAGGATTTAATATCCAAGATCTGTCCCAGTTCAGACCCGGAAACTGTTATCTTTAAGCTCGTTAAGCTTTCGTCAAATCTAAGGCAAGTGGCGGTTTGCTCTTGCTCATCATTCCATATTTACATTGATTATCAATTGTTTAATTATTAATTAATTTGGAATGAATATTGTTTCTGTCTGAGATCAGTTTTGATAAACTGCTTTGGAAGATTAAAAGATGACATTATAATAGGTTGTATATTCTGTTAGAATCAACGCTATTATATATATATTGATATGTTGAGATATATCTATGATGATGGCTTTGAGGGATTTGATATGATTATTACTGTGTTGAACTGTTTAGTTAGCATGAGTAGTTAGGAACGTTGGACTCTTCAACGTCCAGTCATTTCTTTATAATATATTAAATGGTGTGTAGGGCGGAAAAACCCCTAACATCATTCTGTTGGTCATGACCGGCCTCTATACGTTTAGTGTAGAGGTGGTGCACTTAGCCAGTGTCACAAATCTCGGGAGTTGCTCCCAAATAATCTCTTGTCTTGGACAAGATAATTATAAAAGCTTATAACGTGATTGTGCGTTTTGGAATTAAATAAGATAAGCGCCGAGTCGCATATGATTAATACACCTATGGCGAGTAGTGCAGCTAGGTAATAGTGCAGCTTAGAAAGCTCGTCTTGACTTGATCAGAGTACGTTCTCTTTCCAATCTGGATTCGCATTATTGCGGTGAGGTTGGTCGTGAACCGAAACATCTTGTCGTTTTTGAATGCTTGTATGAGATGTTTATGTTCCAGACATTTGTCATGTTTCTAATAAGACTCAAGTTCTTGGAGTCTTCTCTTGGATAATTCCTATAAGGCTCACTTCCGTTGGACTCTTCTTTTGATCATGTCTTTTGATATATATATATTCAGTAGAAGTATGAAGGTTGACTATCGTTATCGGCTATTATTCGAGAAGCGATGAGCCTAAACCTAATACAACTACTTTGAACCACTCTGCTTGTACCCTTGCATAGTCTTTCATTAGACTAACCAACCCAAATTGTTCTCTGCATGGTTGGCTGGTGTCATCCGTTCGATTCGGCACATCAGATAAGTTGCCACCTCGTGAAGGCTAGAGCGACTATGGACGTAAATGGTGGTTTTGATAAGTTTATTCAGGTTGAGATCGTTGGCAATGATCGCAGTGATCAAGACTTGTATTTATTTTAAAAGACTTCCGCTGAACTATGTTTACTCTGATTGTACTATATTTCGTTTGATCGGACTACTTTATGTTTTGTCCTATGTGGGATTGGGATGTAATCCCCAGCCTTATGTTTTATTAAACATTTTGGTGTGTTGCACCTTGATTATCGTGTTATGAATTGTGTGTTATGGAAAAGCCTAGGGTGGCTTCGGTGTGAACCCGAGGTCACTGGCAGTAATACCTTTCCAAATGGGTTAAGATTTGGGGGTGTTACAGATCTAATATCAGAGCCAAAAGTTTTAAAGCGAATTTGGGATTTCATGAACCATTTACTCATTTTTGAAAATGTTTTCAAGGGCTCTGAATTTTCAAAAAGAAATTGTTAATCACCATTTATAGTCGTGCCTTCTTCTTTAGTCTGATATGGAAGCAAACTTCTATATCTATAAAGACGAACTCTCTTCTCGTCGCCCGTAGATATGGGTGCATTCTGTTCTCTTTAGAGGGACTCGGGAAAAAGCCGAGGTGGTTTCGCCATCTCTAGTTAGGCTTGATTTTCCAGTTCCCTTGTCATGATTTGAGGTTGTAGAACCTAGTAACTCGGTTTGAAGTTCATCAATGAAATTACCAAGTTTGATCTATTCTAAGTTGATTTGATTACATTAAGTATATTGGAAGATATTAATGTATGGAATCCTTGAAATTTGATCGGTAAACGGATGGTGAACACAAGAATCAATGCTCGTTCTGGTACTGGGCCGAGCAACAACCCCATACCTAACGAGAGAAATGTTGGAAACCCCGAGGATGTGCAAGAGTCTGCATCCCATGTTAATCCTAGAGGCAACGGCCAAGCTCCAGCCAACGCCCTGATGGATTTTGACGCTGCTGCAGTTGAGGCAATTCAGGGAATTGTCATGCAAGCGTTCACAGACATTGTGCGACCCGTCGCACCTCAGGCACAAGAAATGCCAGTTCCGCCAGTGGTTCCAAGGGTTGAGGAACCTAATGTCCGTGTATATCAAGAGAATGTGATAAGGAATAGAGATAATTATAGCCGAGCTTTAAAGACCATAAACTCTATGAGACCCAATAGCTACAATGGGAAAGGTGAGCCAGTCTGAGTGACTCACTGGTTTTCCTACATGGAGCGGTTATTCCGCAATGTGGAATGCACTGAAGCTGAAAAAGTGCATATAGCGTCTCTCCAACTGAAGGAAGATGCTAGTGAGTGGTGGGAGAATATCGGTCTTGCTGAGAGCCCTGATCTGAATTGGGCAACATTCAAGACCAAGATGGCTGATAGGTTCTTCTCTCGGGCTATGAGGGAAGAAAAGCACAAGGAGTTTCTTTACCCGAAGACTGATGGGCTGAAGGTGACTGAACTAGCAACTAAGTTTAATCATCTATTGCAGTATGCTGGATCAGAGGTATCCAGTGAGGAACATAAAATCTGGCACTTCCATGAGTGGATGAGCCCAGAAATTAAGCCAATGATGCTGAGCCACAATTGCTCTACTTTAGAGCAATACGTGGATGCTGCTTACAAGTTAGAGGTGACTCTAGATGAGTCGACCAAGAGGAGGAATCGCCAGAGGTCGATGCAGAATCAATCTCAGGCGAGTGGATTCAAACGTCCTGCACCACCGTCTAACTTTGCTAAATCTAACAAGACGAAGATAGATGGGAAGCAAGGAGGGTCGACACAACAATCGGGTCAGGACAAGGGTCTGATCCAATGCTATAATTGTGGTGCTGTTGGGCACAAGAGCAATGAGTGTTAGAAGGAAAGAAAGACATGCTTTGGTTGTGGACGTGAAGGGCATGTGTAGAAGTTCTGTCGGCAAGGGAAGCAGAAAGGTGCTGAGTCACAACAGGGGTCAGTTAATCAGAGTAACCGACCTAGCTTTAGACCAGTGGAGGCTCCTAGTCCTTTGGTGCAGACAACTGCCCAGAACAAGGGGAAAGCCCCAACTACTTTTGGAGGTCAGGGTCAACGCCTGTACGAGATGCGTGAGGCTGATGGACCTAACGCTCCAATTGCTCAAGGTACTTTATACATTCATTCTACTTCAGTGTGCATACTGTTTGATTCAGGTGCTACCCATTCCTTTATTTCAGAAAGTTGTGTTAGTGAGTTAGGATTAGTCTGCAACGAGGTCTGTGAGCCTTTCGTTGTGAATCTTCCTAATAGTGAACGCTTAGTGGGGACTAAGTGTCTGTCTGAATTTCCGATTACCATCCAGGGTAAGAAATTTGATGCAGATTTGATCTGTATTGCCATGGCTCCATACGACATTATTCTCGGTATGGATTGGCTGATACGTCATGGGGCAGTAATAGACTTTAGTGCAAGAATTATGATGGTGTCATCTGGGGACCAGAGCATGTGCAAATTTATGGGTCAGAATGACGCTGATAACGGCAGACTTATCAATGCGATGACTGCGTTTAAGCTACTTCGACAGGGTTGTGTCGGGTACCTTTGTTATCTGGATTCGCCCATGAAAGATGAACCAATAATTCTTGATATTCCTGTGATTCGTGAATTTCCTGATGTTTTTCCGGAAGAGATTCTTGGATTACCTCTGCATCGTGTCGTGGAATTTTCTATTGATCTTGAATCGGGTACTGCACCGATCTCGAAGGCACCGTATCGGATGGCTCCTGCCGAGATGCAAGAATTGAAGAAGCAATTGGAGGATCTTCTTGATAAGGGATATATAAGACCGAGTGCATCGCCTTGAGGTGCTCCGGTTTTGTTTGTCAAGCAGAAAGATGGATCGTTTCGACTTTGTATCGACTATCGAGAGTTGAATAAAGTCACGATCAAGAACAAGTATCCTTTACCTAGGATTGATGATCTGTTAGATCAACTTCAAGGAGCTAAAGTCTTTTCCAAGATCGATCTGAGATCTGGTTACCATCAGCTCAGAATTCGTGAGGAAAATATTCCGAGGACGGCATTCCGGACAAGATATGGTCACTACGAATTCGTAGTTATGCCATTTGGACTTACCAATGCTCCTGCAGTCTTCATGGACTTGATGAATCAATGTTTTCACCAGTACTTGGATAAGTTCGTGGTGGTCTTCATCGATGACATTCTGATTTATTCCCCGAATGAGGAAGCTCATGAGGAACATCTGCGGATTGTTTTGTCAATCCTTAGACAGAACCAACTTTATGCTAAATTGTCTAAGTGTGATTTTTGGATCAAGGAAGTGGCTTTCTTAGGCCATGTGATCAATAAAAATGGGGTGATGGTTGATCCCCAGAAGATTGAAGTTGTAGCCAACTGGAAGCGGCCTCAGAATGTGAAAGAGGTGCGCAATTTCCTTGGACTTACCGGATATTATAGACGGTTCATAGAGGGATTTTCTAAGATCGCTCTACCTATGACCGGTCTGCTTCGCAAGGTCCACAAGAAGTTTGTCTGGAATGACAAGTGCGAGGCCAATTTTCAAGAATTGAAACAACAATTGACCTCGGCACCAGTATTAGCACTACCAGAAGGAAACGATGGATATGTGGTCTATAGTGATGCTTCAAAAAATGGTTTAGGATGCGTGTTGATGCAAAGAGGCAAAGTTATTGATTACGCGTCAAGGCAACTGAAAACCTATGAGGAAAACTATCCGACACATGATCTGGAACTAGCGGCGATAGTGTTTGCGTTGAAGATCTGGAGGCATTATCTCTATGGTGTGAAATGCCAAGTCTTCACCGACCACAAGAGTCTCAAGTATGTATTCACTCAGAAGGAGTTGAACATGAGACAACGTCGTTGGCTAGAACTACTAAAGGACTACGATCTTGAATTGTTGTATCATCCGGGCAAGGCTAATGTAGTAGCTGATGCATTCAGCCGGAAGACACCGCATGAGACAGTAGTAGCTCTCCTCACTGCTCAAGCCAAACTGAACCAAATGGTGTGCGAAGCCGAAGTCTTGTATGATCAGCGTAGAGAATACCTGAGTATGTTGGAAATTCAGGCTACGCTACTCGATCAGATTCGAGAAAAGCAAGTTGATGATATAGTTTGGTGAAGTTAAGCAGTGAAGTGTTGAACGGGAAAGCTCTCGGTTTTGTGATTCAGGAAGACGGATCACTCTGGTTTCAGAACCGAGTTTGTGTGCCTGACGTTGATGGTCTTCGCCAGTTGGTAATGAGGGAAGCCCATTCGTCAGCCTATTCTGTACATCCAGGTTCTAGTAAAATGTACAAGGACCTCCGAAAAAAATTTCTGGTGGCCCAACATGAAATGGGATGTAGCAGAATTTGTGGCGAAATGCTTGACTTGTCAGAGAGTCAAGATAGAACACCGCAGACCAGGTGGTAAATTGCTACCTCTTCCAATTCCAAAATGGAAATGGGAAGATATCGCAATGGACTTCATCACAGGATTATCCCAGACTCGAACTCAGAAAGATGCTATTTGGGTGATCGTTGATAGGCTCACGAAGAGTGCTCATTTCGTGGCTATCAAGTCAACGTGGGGAGTCCAAAAGCTAGCAGAAGTGTTTTTACACGAGGTTGTCCATTTACATGGTATTCCTAAGACAATTGTATCGGATCGTGATGGCCGTTTTATGTCGAGATTCTGGAATGAACTCCACAAGGCCATGGGAACCGAGCTAAGATTCAACACTGCATTCCATCCTCAGACGGACGGACAGTCTGAGAGGACTATCCAGACCCTGGAGGATATGTTGAGAGCATGTGTACTCGATCGTCCGACTAGCTGGGAGGACAGTCTGAGTCTAACCGAGTTCACATACAACAATAGCTGGCATACTACTATCAAGATGGCTCCATTTGAAGCCTTGTATGGTCGGAAGTGCAGATCGCCGATTTGTTGGGATGAGAACGCCGACAAGATTCTGCTCGGACCAAAGTTGGTCGAGAGAACTGCCTCAGATATTGCTTTAATCAGACAAAGAATGTTGACAACACAAAGTCGACAGAAGTCTTACGCCGATCCAAAGCGTAGAAATGTCGAGTTTGAGGTTGGTGACAAGGTATTTGTCAGAGTGTCGCCATCCAAAGGTGTATTCAGATTTGGTAAGCGTGAGAAGCTTAACCCTCGCTACGTGGGACCGTTTGAAATCTTGGATAGAGTGGGATCACTAGCGTACCTCTTGGCATTGCCGCCATCGGCACATACAGTGCATAATGTGTTCCACGTATCTCTGCTGAGGAAGTACGTACCAGATGAGTCTCATGTGCTGAGTTATGAAGACATCGAGATTCAAGCAAATGGTACCTATGAAGAGATACATGTGCGTATTCTCGAGCGCCGTGAGAAGCAATTGCGCAACAAGGTGGTACCGTTGGTACGGATTCTGTGGTCCAAGTCAGGAACTGAGGAGGTTACCTGGGAGACTTGGGAGACTGAGGAAGATATGCGTAGACGCTTTCCCGAGATGTTTACGATCTAAGTTTCAGGGTCAAAACTTCTTTTAAGGGGGAGGTAATGTAATATCCCACATTTTGTAAGGGTGATTTTGAATTTTCTTATGCCCATATTACAAGTCAGATTAAATGCAGGGAAGTACGAACATTATGTGAAATGTTTGATCTCTGTAATATTTTTCTGAGTAATATAAAATACAGTTAAGGTATTTTTGGGTTGAAAGATCGTTCGTGTATGAATATATTTAACCCGGGGTTAAGAAAATTTAACCATTCGGTAAGAAAAGACAAAACGGGCGAAAATGGGTAAATTTGGCCTTGACCGCACCCTGGCCGCACCTTGCCGCACCCGCGGCAAAGGCCAATGCCAGAGGCGGTAACAAGTTGGCCACCGCACCCTTCCGCGCCCCGCGGTCGTCGTCAGTTGTGTCGTCAACTCTGAAGTTTGCAGGTGTAGCTCGCCTTAGTTGGCTCGTAGGCCATCATTTCGGTCGGGCCACCTCCTCCTTGGCATCATGGCATGGTAAGCTGTGAGCTTGGAGTATAAATGGAGGAGGAGAAATCTGGGACAAGCTCCATCTTCATCCTCTGAACTTTTCTCTGAAAACTCCATTAAAACACAAGCTCTTGAGCTTCGTTCAAGAACGATTTGGATCCCTTTGAGTGTTGAAAGAGGTGCTCCTAAGGTGTTGGGAAATCAACCAAGAACGAATCAAAGTCGAAACGAATTGATTTGGGTGAGTTTTCTTCCCGAAAAAGCTGTCGAAGCCCCGCCTCTGTCTCCTGACCGCACCCCGCGGTGAGGGCCGACCACACCCGCGGTGAGCTGGGTTCGTGTTGTGTCTCTCGGGTGTTGTGGTCTTGGGCAAGGCTTGATTCCTTTGGTTCTTTCCTTATTCTTTTAGATTCATATATGTAGATATTGAATCTAACTTAGAATCTTGTTATGGGTCATTCCAGAAGGATTTAATATCCAAGATCTGTCCCAGTTCAGACCCGGAAATTGTTATCTTTAAGCTCGTTAAGCTTTCGTCAAATCTAAGGCAAGTGGCGGTTCGCTCTTGCTCATCATTCCATATTTACATTGATTATCAATTGTTTAATTGTTAATTAATTTGGAATGAATATTGTTTCTGTCTGAGATCAGTTTTGATAAACTGCTTTGGAAGATTAAAAGATGACATTATAATAGGTTGTATATTCTGTTAGAATCAACGCTATTATATATATATTGATAGGTTGAGATATATCTATGATGATGGCCTTGAGGGCTTTGATATGATTATTACTGTGTTGAACTGTTTAGTTAGCACGAGTAGTTAGGATTTTTGGACTCTTCGACGTCCAGTCGTTTCTTTATAATATATTAAATGGTGTGTAGGGCGGAAAAACCCCTAACATAATTCTATTGGTCATGACCGGCCTCTATACGTTTAGTGTAGAGGTGGTGCACTTAGCCAGTGTCACAAATCTCGGGATTTGCTCCCAAAAGATCTCTTGTCTCGGACGAGATAATTATAAAAGCTTATAACGTGATTGTGCATTTTGGAATTAAATAAGATAAGCGCCGAGTCACATATGATTAATACACCTGTGGCGAGTAGTGCAGCTAGGTAATAGTGCAGCTTGGAAAGCTCGTCTTGACTTGATCATAGTACGTTCTCTTTCCAATCTGGATTCGCATTATTGCGGTGAGGTTGGTCGTGAACCGAAACATCTTGCCATTTTTGAACGCTTGTATGAGATGTTTATGTTCCAGACATTTGTCATGTTTCTAATAAGACTCAAGTTCTTGGAGTCTTCTCTTGGATAATTCCTATAAGGCTCACTTCCGTTGGAGTCTTCTTTTGATCATGTCTTTTGATATATATATATATTCAGTAGAAGTATGAAGGTTGACTATCGTTATCGGCTATTATTCGAGAAGCGATGAGCCTAAACCTAATACGACTACTTCGAACCACTCTGCTTGTACCCTTGCATAGTCTTTCATTAGACTAACCAACCCAAATTGTTCTCTGTATGGTTGGCTGGTGTCATCCGTTCGATTCGGCACATCAGATAAGTTTCCACCTCATGAAGGCTAGAGCGACTATGGACGTAAATGGTGTTTTTGATAAGTTTATTCAGGTTGTGATCCTTGGCAATGATCGCAGTGATCAAGACTTGTATTTATTTTAAAAGACTTCCGCTGAACTATGTTTACTCTGATTGTACTATATTTCGTTTGATCGGACTACTTTATGTTTTGTCCTATGTGGGATTGGGATGTAATCCCCAGACTTATGTTTTATTAAACATTTTGGTGTGTTGCACCTTGATTATCGTGTTATGAATTGTGTGTTATGGAAAAGCCTGGGGTGGCTTCGGTGTGAACCCGAGGTTACTGGCAGTAATACCTTTCCAAATGGGTTAAGATTTGGGGGTGTTACAGACAAGGCAATAAGCTTGTTAGAACTAGTCTTAGTATCTTAGTATCACGAAAAGGCAATAAGATTTTTTAATCACTTGAATTTAGTGTATTTGCACCGTGTGCGCAGTGTTGTGTGTGTGATTAACTTTGACAAGTTAAGGACTAGCTTTGACATAAATACAGTATAGATGAACATGGAGGATATAAAGTTACTTTAGTATGTAAAACTTTGAATAGAGAATCACCTAAATTGTTACACTTGCTTCCAATCATATCTTCCACATTGATATTTTCATATGGCTAGTCTAAGGAAGCTTATGTTATGTCTAGCTGGAATTTCATGCTTCTTGATGTTGAATTAATGCCATTGGTACATCATCTCGTTGTTTCGAATAATACCTGAATTATATTATGATGTATTTATAAGAACGATTGTTCTAACCTATGCCCTAAGGGCATAGGTTAAGAATTCCTATTAAGGAATATAAACCCTAAATAGGAAAGGATGAACCCATTTAAAAAAAATAAAAAAACTCTAAAAAATTAACACATAATCAAAACTTTCTATATAAGAGATCTTAACCTATGCCCTAAGGGCATAGAATAGAAAAGTCGTTATAACAATGCATGAAGTTACCTATTTTAAAGCCTATTAGCTCAAATGGTAGAGCATGTGCTTATGTACAAGATGTGGGTTCGACTCCCACATAGGCTATTAAAAATAATTGTTTGTTAATAGAAGTATGCTTGTCATGGTATGGACTTGCTCATATAATAAAGCTTCTTAAACTTATGATTGCTAAAAAGAAATTGACTTGAAGTATGTAATGGAAAAGATCAACTAGTACAGATTGTGGAATGAATAAGATCATAATAGTGTCGATATATAAAATAGCCTATGTGGGGCTCGAACCCACATCCACATACTTAAAGCACGTTACTCTACCATTGAGCTATTAGGCTTAAATGAAAACCCATCATCAAGAACATTAGTCAAAATAGCATATATATGATCAAATTCAACAATGGCTAATATACATTTTTGAGAAGCTAAGAAATGGTTATATTGTTAAGTTCAATTATCCACCATGGCAGAAAAATACTATATCCTTGATCAACTCAATGAACTTGACTCAGTATTGTGTCTACCATTTGCACAATGAAAGAACACTACTTTCATGCTTCTATTTATACCAATTGCTTTCGACATTAGTAGTTCAGATTTCAGAAAGCATTTCATCATATTATTTATGCAGTTTAGTGCAAATAGATGGTTAATGGTCTTCTCAAATGCAAGTTAAACAAGAACATTGAGTGTAACTAAATCTGAAATGGTTTATGTGCCTTAAAGTAGCCTTTCCCAATTTTGTAACCGATATTTATCATATTTTTCTTTGTATCATTCCTACAAGGCTCACTCCTTGCAGTCTATAAAATTATTGTGAAACCAAGTTGATCAAGCTCCTTGTAAAAACTCAAACTTGCAGGTAATGCATATGCCTCAGCCATGTCTGACCATTCATAAAACAAGGTTTCATTGAAGGACCTAATTACAACATAAACAGATGGATAAGAGCATCATGATTACACATAATACTAATAGCTCATAAATGATAAAAAAGCGTCAATAAATTCCCAAATCCATAAAAACCCTAAATCCTCAACTTCATAAAATCCCTAACTTTCCAAAAGCCCAAAATTCCCAATCCATAAAAATCCCTAAATTCCTCATAAGCCCTTTGAATTCCTTTATAATAGACAATTTCTACCTTCCTTAAGCTTGAGATTCGAGGAGAGGCCGATGTTGTATTGTGTTGCTCGCCACCGCCTAGAACGTGACAAAGGAGAAGAAGCGCCGCCTCCTGGAACGACGGCCGCCACCTGGAAGAAGGAAAAGGAGCGCCGACGTTGTATTGGGTTGCTCTCCTTAGTCGAACCAAAGGATAAGAGGAGAGTTGGGGTCGGGGTATTCTGCTGAAGAATCTGTTTTTGTGTGTTTTTTGGATAATTTTTTTTTCATTTAAATAAAGTGACGGAATTGTTAACAATTTAACGTTTTGGGTATTTGGAGAAATAAATATAAACTTCGGGGTTACCTCGAAAAATATGTTAAATTTTGGGATACCACGCGAATTATGCGATACCTCATGATTACCAGGTGAAAGAACCAAAAACTAATAATGGCGTAGGTATATTGAAACGAAAAAAGAGTAAATAGAAACGAAAACTAACGATGGCGTAGGTATATTGAATCACGTTGTCCATGGTAATTTTTTTGTTGGTTGTATGTCGTGCTAGCTTTGCTTTCGTTTATCTACTTCCTACAACTATATAATATAAGTATATTCCTAGCTTCTAGGAGATATATCATTAACTCGTGTAAACTTCCCGTTTGACATTACTTCTAAATCTGATCGTGTGCGTATTTTGTGTATTTGGTATATGTTAAATTACTTAAACGAAAAGGAAATGAACACGAAAACGAAAAGGAAATGAGATCGGAATAGATGCGATCTCTTTCACCAGTGTCAATATTGCCAAGTTGTTGGGTGTTCCGTCTCAGAGCTTTAGGGTCTGTTCGGTTCGCACATTCAGTCGATTTAATTGAACTTAGTTGAACTTAAGTATTCAAATAAGTCCCCATGACTTAAATAATCCCTTTAAAACCGTTCGGTTCGCCGAAAACTTAAAAAACTTAAAGTAGCTGAACTTAAGGTAAATTTTTAAGTTGGAAAACTTGACTTATCTCTAAAAAACGACTGAACTTAATTGAAAATTCTTCAACCCTCCCATGATTACAACCCGATACCCTTATCAGCCATCCCATCTCTTTCTTCTTTCCTCCTCATTTCTCTTCACAGTCGTCATTCTTCTCCTCTCATCTGCCTCCAGATCTTCACAGTCGTCAAAGGTTCGTCTTCTCCTTTCTTCTCTCACATGCGTCTTCTTGTTTCTCCCGAATTTTAGCATTTTGACGATCGAGGTTTCTAGGGAACTCGCTCGCCGCCGCCGATATCTCGTCTTCGCTTGCACTCGCTCGCCGCCGGGAAGTCGTCCTGGAGAACTCGCTCAGACGCCGTCGGGAACTCGCTCGTTGCCTGGCCCCTGTACTCGAGTTATTGATTCCTCTCGTCTCTGACGAAACCCTAAATGTTGGGCTTTGTTCACAATTTGATGAAGAAGCAGCTGATGCTTCTAAACTATCACGTGCATAACATGTGATGCCATCCACAATTTATATTTGAGGGTAATTTGGATATTTTAAGGATTTTTCAGTTTGGATAAGTCAGGAAGAATTGAACGCGTTTTATTAAATTCAGTCGTCAACTTAAATTTTACCCTACAACTTTAGTTCAGATCAATACCTAGTTTAGTTTCAGTTCAGTCTCTACAAACCAAACAAACCCTTAAAGAAGTGGCCACTTCAAGTTTGTCACCAAAGGCCAATTCAAGGAGCAGATCCTCAAGAGGGTCTTCAGAGGTACCTACTCCACCAATGATTTGGATTTGGTTGGACCGGCACACCAATACATCACCAAGGTGGTGGTGCTAAGGCAGGAGAAGCGCACTACCATAACAGTTCTTTTGGACAAGTGAGTACGGTTCGGGTACATAGTACCTATCATGTATAAAATGTGGAATTATCGTAACTGTAACACCCCCGACTTATGTCGGTAGTGCCATACGCCAGTGACCTCAGACGTTACTGTCCAAAGCCACCCTAGGCTTTAATCGGAACAATTAAGCTTAAATAATTATATTATATAACGAAAGATTAATCAACGGAAGACATTTTTAAATGAAATTCAACCTTTTATTAACAGATTTCTCATTAAATGAGAGAGACAATTTTACAACAGGGTGAAATTACAGCGGAAGACTTTTATATTAAACCCTAATACATGACTCGTTTATAGGAACACATGTAAAAATAATACTTAATAACTTTAAAACACTGCCACTTAAATCTTCAACTACAAGCCTCTTCTTCGATTGGTTACTTCAAGTCTTCGGGGACCAACCATTAATGTGCCGTATAGGACGGATGACACCAGCCAACCATTCAAGGAATAAAACCCGGTTGGTTAGTCTAATGAAAGACTATGCAAGGGTACAAACAGAGTGGTTCAAGTGATTGTAACCGTTTACTATCATTGTCCCTCGAATAATAACTGAAGGAACGATACATAACCCAGAACTTTCACGGAATGATTTGTATTAGACATGCACTGAAAAAGAAGACTCCAAAGGAATTGAGTCTTATGGGAAACGTATGAAAAATGTTTGGGAACGTTAAGTTTTCACACACAAGTTTTAAAAACGATCTTGACAATTTGGGTCAACGACCAACCTCACCGCGCAATGTGAATCCAGATTGGAAAGAAGACTTACTCTAGCAAGAGTCCGGGCGGTTTCCACGTTGTACTCCTCGCCCGAGGGTTTATTAATTATGTACATAACCGCAGTTATCTTATTTACTTCCAAAACGCACATTAACATTGAAGCTTTTAATACAATCTTGAATAACTACGAGAACAACACAGGGTGACATTACGTCCAACCCAATTGCACTAGCAAGGTGCTTAAACACCTCTTATCCTTAACGGGTGGATAAGAAGCAATGGTCATGACCTTAAAAGTATTAGATAATTATTCCGACTAATACCGAGTTATAAAGAAACGAATAATCCTCGTATGGAATTAGCATTCCTACGAATACTCGTGCTAATCTGGCATTTAAGTCCACATATAAATCCACACAAAAATCCATTTATAGTAATATCATATCAAACTATATAATAGCGTTATTTCTAGCAATATATACAACCTATTATAAAGCCATATTTTAACACATCGTTTATTTAAATCTGTTCCCAAACAGAAAACAACAACTGTTATCCCATCTTAATTAACAATCAATTAATTGATAATCAAGGGAAACATGGAATAGTGAGCAAGAGCGAACCGCCACTTGCCCTAATCTAGACGAACAAAGATGTCGGGTTTCGGGATTTGGAAACTGGAATCTGAATACGGATTCCTACGACGACGTCGAGACAAAAGACGGAACCCTAAGTTAGATTCGATATAAACGAACGATACGAATGTATAAACGATACGAATGAAAAGAAACAAAGGCCTAAGTTGTGACCGTGTTTGTCCAAGTCACGATCGCGCTTGCTAGAGCAAGTCGCGGTCGCGGTTTGGACATCCGCGGTCACGGAATTCTGGGCACATCCGCGGTCGTGAAATTCATCCCCGCAGTCACAGATCTCCCTTCCGACGACGGCTCAACTCGGCTTCGAGGCTTACCGACGACGAAGGTGACAACTTCTTGACTTCGGACGAAGGCTCACCACGACCGCGACCACCACCACCTCGACACCTCCAAGGCACTTCCGGCGACACCAAAAACTCAGGCGAAGCTCCGACGATCTCCTAGAACTCCGACAATGCACAAAACGAGAGAGAGAGAGGGCTTGAGAAGCTGTGGATGATTATTTCTAAAGCTGAAGACCCCTATTTATAGGGTGAGGGGGAGCTCAATGCCGAGAACACCAATCGATCGGCATCCCCATCGGCACAACGGCAACACACGAACCGGCGAAATGCGGAAAGAACAAAGGAGACGAAGAACAGTGTTTCTGCGGTCGCGGAAACACTTTTGTGGTCACGGAAATGATGCGAGCACGTCTTTTGCCCTTTGGTCGCGGGTTTCGTTCAAGGTCATGCTAAGTCTTTATTTTTAGCTCCTCTAAAAATATTCTAAGACCCACTAATGCATTAAACGTATATCCAAACGTTCAAAAGATTAATACAGAGATTACAGAGGTTACATAAATTGCCCATTATGTCATTCATACAAAATGACAGTTCGGGACTTTTAGGGGTTATTACAATACCACCCCCTTAAAAGAAGTTTCGACCCCGAAACTTGGCCGATACAGCTCGGAGAAGCGACCTTATTTTAAGTTACCCAACCTTATAAGTTTAACCATGCCTAACCCATTTAACACTTTGTAAATTGGTTCAACCATTTCTAAGTTAAAATTTATAAGTTGGTTCCAATTACAGTTAACGTAAGGTTAACCATAATTTAGACCCTTCATAACTTAAGGAATTTTATAACTTGTTTTCACCAATTATACATTTCACCATATTACTCTTATGGCAATCATGAGGCTTATTACATTACTACCCCCTTAAAAATAGTTTCGACCCCGAAACTAACATCACTAAGGTAGAGGGACCGGTTTCACCATTAACATCACTACCTGAACTTAGTATCCTTAATCATTTCATCCTTGAAAGTGCTCTCTAGGAATACGATCCGTTTCCTTAACCATATCATTATCTCACATATCTTATCTCCATGTGCTACACCTGTAATAACTCGTGACTATATCCACAAGGTCATAATTATCTTAGGATAATAGACTCCAAAATCATCGCAGTAGACTTGCTATACCTTAAGCATGAGAACACACATTTCTCTTTCAACTTTTCTCTTTATAAACCACTCTCAATGTTCATACCTTATCTTCCTTAAGTTGATATCTTAAATAAATTTGGTCTTCGTACTCTATATTACCAAAGTCGAACTATTTATTTGATCATGATTCCACCTACTACATACTGCCTTCGTTCCTTACCCTCGTTGGAATCGATATGATCATCCATACGATTATGATTACCTTAAACCGAGTATCCATTATAGTCTCCCATATAATCTCGCTTTTATGCCCTATTCATCATAAAGATTTTGATGTCCTCCAGCATAAGAATACAACATTTTTTTACCAACTTCCTTCCGATGATCAGATCCTCAAAGTACATCCATAAACTCACTCATACTTCCAAACTTAGTACCTCCAATTGTCATATCGGCTTACTCTTTTACATATGCACCTCATCTATCTCATTATTTACCTTAATTAAGTTTGGCCCTTATGCCATCTTCTTAAATGATTCCTTAATTTTCCACAATTAACTGCATCCTATTCCTGTTCACCTCAACATGATTTAATAACCCATTCCAGAAGATTATAACATCGTTTTACCCAAACGTGTCATACGATCACCTTAATAGACGTAGGTCACTTTTTCCTCAAGTCCAGTCGATAACATCCACATACTTATTTTATGCCACACTATTTGATCCACTAAAAATCATAACAACTCTTACCGGTTGAGTTTGTTATTCACTCATAAGTCCTTAAACAACCAGTCGTCCTCACACGACTTATTATCCCAAATCAAACACCCTTTTGCTTTATTGATATTTACTATTTACCCAAGACTTAATCACCTTAACACTTCTTGTATCATCATTTCCTTAAGAAAGCCTCATAACAAAACCTTAGATAGGTCTTCCAAAATAATACTTATGATTTCACACACTTAGCTTTTCCAAAAGCTTTAACCACTGGTCCTACAATGAGCACACTCACTTATAAACCCCACAACCATAGCTCTTGGGTTCTAAAGTTTATTCAAGATCGTATTAGAGTACGATCATTCTAGAGAAAACGAACTCCTTATGGAATATCTCTCTTATACATTTATTCACTTAAATATATAATTTATACAACTCACCCCATCTGATTGCTCAGAGTATACACATAAGGAATAGCCTCAAACTCCACAGAGCATTACTATACACACCAAATCCTTCTAGCAAGGAATCCTTACAGCATTATCCTCTTGATACGATGCTCATGAATTTGAGCGAAGGGAACAAATAACGTCAATGCTCAACCTGACATTATTCCCGAAAAGTAGAGGGGTTCTTATGAATAGTTTCAACCTCGAAACTAGCGCTAACAAGGTAGGGAACAACCACATGTGTCCCACCCAACACTATCCTTTATGAGTCTAGTCAGTCTTTATCAACACATGACATGTACTATTTTTGGCACTCCAAGATCCCCATATGAACGAACAACTTGTAATAGTAACGAATTTAGTGATTTCCGGCACAAGAAAACACCTCTTTATTATTCGGAACATTACATTAAGACTTTTGACAAAAAATTCGAACAGACAGATTACTAAACTATGGAGACTATCGACATGAGTCATTGCTCCTTGTTTATCAAGTGTATAACTCGCGATTTACACTATTTACTTTGATTAAATTTGACATTTATTCCCATCTCTAACTCAAAAACTTTTTCCAAAGGAAATTTAACATTCAAATGATTCATCTCTAACTTAAGCCCTTTATTTTGCTTAAAATAATCACTCAACATTTTATCCATATTTTCCTCAAGCACGATTTTGATAATTCCTTTAACACATTTATGATCAATCATTTTATTTTATCCAAAACGTGTCACAAGATCACCTTAATAATTATAAATAACCTTCTCATCAAGCTTAGATGGCAAGAATTTATAAACTTATTTTACTCCGTGTTTTAATCAACACAATTCAAACAAACCTTTATCGACTGAATTTATTATTCACCATTAAACACTTAATTTCCCTCACACAATCTATTATCCTAATTAAAGCACACTTTTTGGCTAACCAAACTTACCACCTACCTCGTATTAAATCCCTTAATAATCCTCATATCATTACATTACTTCCTAAAAATATGTCCTTATAATGTCATTTATCACTTGAGTAAGTTTCTCCAATTAAAACATTTATACACTTAGCTCCTTCCAAAAGCTCTAAACCATTAGGCCTATAAAGAATACACCTACTCATAATCACAATGTTTAAATCCTTATATGTTTAAATAATAAACCATTAATCGCATTATATTGCGATCCTCTTAGGGAAAAACAACTCTTAGTAATTTCTTTTTCCCAAAACAAACCACATAAGGTATTACTCTTATTTCCTCAAAATATCATATCGATAAATGATTCATTACCAACAAAATCAATCACTTCAGTCATAATCCTTCAGTAGATATATACGAGTAACATTTGTTACCTTACTCCTTAAGCGCACATAAGACAAATCTCTTTACTAAATCCTTTAGTTTATCGAAATCCTTAACATAACCTATTCTTATACTATAACGCTCGACCACTACACTCACGAGACAACGCTCAACAACTCGACTGGAAAAGAAAATAATGCCAATACCCAACTTGGCATTTAGAATTTTCCAACTTATACGTGACTCTTCAATCACTACGTTATGATACGAATTGTAAGGGTCCAAACAAATAACTTTATATTAGTTTGACTGACCCTCCACCATTAACCTTAAAACGATCGTCTTCTCCTCCTTGAGAATGGATCAATTAGGAGAAATGTCAACCATTAACTGACATTAACCTAAGGAGAGACACTATCCCTAAGAATGGATCTAAGGAATAAGTAACAACTCGAAGCTTGCAGAAGTTTGAAAACCACTTATTATTAAACCTTATACTTATACGTATAAATCCCTTATACTTAACTTGGCAAAATCATTATATAGTTATTTCCTTGAAATAAAGACATTATTATTTCTTTATAACTCTTACAAAAATCCAAACCACACCTTATAAAATTATAACATAACTAAATTTTTAAACGTTTATAATATGATTTTATAAAAGTACTATGAAAATTAATGCTTAACACAAGAGAGTTTAAACATCACTTTTAACACTATTTCAAACACCATTAGAACACCGCTACCTTCAAATTTCATAACTTTAAACAATTTGAAAACCTTAAATTTAGTACTGACATTAAAACTCTCAAAATTCCTTTTTAATAGAAAATAGGTTGAAACTAGTTTCGAAATTAATTTTCGAAAATTTTCAAACCTAACAATAGGCCAAGAATTTTAAAACCATTGCTCTGATACCATAATTGTAACACCCCCGACTTATGTCGGTAGTGTCACACGCTAGTGGCCTCAGACGTTACTGTCCAAAGCCACCCTAGGCTTTAATCGGAACAATTAAGCTTAAATAAGTATATTAAATAACGAAAGATTAATCAGCGGAAGACATTTTTAAATGAAACTCAACCTTTTATTAACAGATCTCTCATTAAATAAGAGAGACGATTTTACAACAGGGTGAAATTATAGCGAAAGACTTTTATATTAAACCCTAATACATGACTCGTTTATAAGAACACATGTAAAAATAATACTTAAACTTTAAAACACTGCCACTTAAATCTTCAACTGCAAGCCTCTTCTTCGATTGGTTACTTCAAGTCTTTGGGGACCAACCACTGATGTGCCGTATAGGACGGATGACACTAGCCAACCATGCAAGGAATAAAACCCGATTGGTTAGTCTAATGAAAGACTATGTAAGGGTACAAACAGAGTGGTTCAAGTGATCGTAACCGTTTACTATCATTGTCCCTCGAATAATAAGCGAAGGAACGATACATAACCCGGAACTTTCACGGAATGATTTGTATTAGACATGCACTGAAAAAGAAGACTCCAAAGGAATTGAGTCTTATGGGAAATGTATGACAAATGTTTGGGAACGTTAAGTTTTCACACACAAGTTTTAAAAACGACCTTGACAATTTGGATCAACGACCAAAGACTCATTCTGATATCCAAAGACATGTTTCTCCCAAAACCTAGCTAACACCAGATCGTCTCAAAAATCTCCATCTCGTCTCCAATCTATTTCAATCGAAATCGTCGTAGAAATGACTAAATCTCCACCATCTCTACTCTCCCATTCTTCCTCTCAAGAATTACTTGAAGATTCAATTCAGAAAACAAAGAAGCGAAATGAGTAGCGAAGAAAATACGTTGAAAGAGAAAGATAAGCAAAACCAAGGTAAAAATCTTTAATCTACTCCTAAATTTAAGTTTATGTTCATTGATGATGTGATTTAGGGTACATGTGTTCTGATTTAGGGTTCTTGTGTTTTGATCTAGATATGTGTTTCAAATTTAGGGTTCATGTGTCATGTTGCTTCAGCTTTTGTGAATCAAGATTTCTAGGGTTTATACATTAAAATACGTTCAATCAACCGAGTAGAGTATGCATTTTTTTGTTTGCCTCTATGAACTATGGTACTTCAAAATTTTGTGTTCGTCTCTTTTGTAAATTTGGTTTTTAGAAAGTTAGCGCATAACTGTCTTAAAGTACATATCTTATTAGTAGAAGTGCATAGTTAAGCACTTTTAGTGCATATCTTTTTCTTTCAAAGTGCATAAGTCACTTAGTAAAAAAAAAGTGCATATATAAGAGCCTAATAGTGCACATCTTTCTTTTTTTTGAATGAAAGGTAATAATTTCATTCAAGGTAAGCAAAGAAAACTTACAAAATCCTAGGCAGCCCTAGGTATTACAAGGATCCAACCTAATCCAACTCTCTCTAACCAAGATCTTGTCTCGCTATTGGTTTTGTTCCATCTAGAACTAGTGCAGTTTATTACATGTTTGATAATCATCAAAGAGCATTCATGGGTTTTGATGTGCTTATCCTGAAAAATAATGAGATTTCTACATCTCCATGTGTAGTACATGATAGCCATAATGCTGCACATCCAGAAAGCAAACCTCAAAGTATTTTTCCTCTTCAGTTTCCTCATGCAGTTAATCTAGTCTTGAAGATATTTGTGCCTTCTCCCAATTTCCCCCCAAGTCAAAACTGTGTGCATCACCTCTGTAGTGAAAGAGCATTGGAACCAAAGGTGTTCAGCAGTTTCATGATCCTGTTCGCAAAGAGAGCACATATCATCCTGTATGATGCCCATGCTCCTTAGCTTAGCCTTTGTGTAGACACCTCCCTGAATTGTCATCCAGCACATGAAGGATGTTCTTGGAGTGATGAGCTTGCCCCAAAGCCAAGGATTCCAGTCTATTCGACTGCCTCTGTGTCTCAATTCATCATAAATAGATTTCCATTCATATTTCCCTCCTCTAGACATAAGTACTGGTGCCTGTCCATAATTAAAATGTTTCTTGATATCATCCCTTGTATTGAGCAATGTGATCCAAAGAGCACTATCAATGCCTTTTTTTCTTAATGTCCCAGAAGTTGCCCAGTATGTTCATCTTGTTTCTTCCCCAAGAATGCCATATGGTATCTGATTCAGTTAGAAGATCATGTATTAATTCACTAACTGCTACTTTATTCCATGAAAGTATTTCCTTGAGTCCCAATCCTCCTTCCTCTCTGGGTCTACACACTTTGCTCCAAGCAATGGGCGATTTTCTCCCTTCACTACATCCACTCCACATAAAATTCCTCATAGTGGCAGTGATGTTTTTAATGATCTTCTTAGGTATGATGAAGACCATGCACCAGTAATTTAGTACCCCATAGAGCACAACTTTAATGAGTTGTAATCTCCCAGAATAGGATAGATTCCTTGACGCACAACAACTGACTTTGGAGTTGATTTTGGCAACCAAAGGCTTGAAATCTTCAATCAATGCTTTTTGACTGCAAAGAGGCACTCCCAAATAAGTAACAGGTAGTTCACCCTTAACCATGTTAAGCAGTTCTGTGGCATCAGTAACCAGGGAGTCAACCATGCCAGCAAAGAAGGCAGTAGATTTATTGTTGTTGATGCTCAAGCCAGAGCAGCTGCAGAATTCATCTAGAGCTTGCTTGATCAGAAGCAAAGTGTTATAGTTGCCATGCGAAAATAGGAAGAGATCATATGCAAAGCACAGATGAGTGATGCCAATTCTG
Source organism: Rheum nobile (assembly GCA_027886185.1). NCBI lineage: Eukaryota > Viridiplantae > Streptophyta > Magnoliopsida > Caryophyllales > Polygonaceae > Rheum > Rheum nobile. The sequence continues at coordinate 944,532 of WOAB01000717.1, read as the reverse complement.
TTACATTAAGGATGGAATTTGAAAGTTCTATCTCTGCTCTTTATCTTGAGCAGCCTTGAGAGATATTCCATGATGAAGACAAAGAGATAGGGTGCCAGTGGATCTCCCTGGAGAAGGCCCCTTTTACTCTTGATAAAACCCACTAATTCCCCTTCAGTGTTGATGGTAAAAGAACTACTATTGACACACTCCTTGATCCAGTTGATCATTCTCGGATGAAGTCCAAACTCATGCAGTATCTGTATGAGAAAGTGCCAGTTGACAGTGTCATAAGCCTTCCTGAGATCAATTTTGATTGCACTTCTGGGGCTTGTTTGTTTTCTGTTGTATCCCTTAGTGAGCTCTTGACATATTGCAATATTATTCCTGATGGACCTCCCTTTGATGAAAGCTCCTTGTGTTTTGTCTATGAGTTTGGGAAGGACAGTCTGGAGTCTGGAAACAATGAGATTTGAAATGACTTTGTAAATAACTGAGCAGCAAGCAATGGGCCTGTAAACATGGATGGAGCTAGGTTGGTCAACCTTGGAGATGACAACAATTGTGGAGCAGCCAACTTGTTTCAAAAGTCTGCCATTATAAAAAAAATCAATAACTACATCTGTGAATTCCTGACCAACAATGCTCCAAGCATCTTTGAAGAATTGAGCTCCATAGCCATCTGGTCCTAGAGCTTTATTATTGCCAATATCAAGCAATGCTCTCTTGACTTCATCTCTTTGAACAAGCCTAACTATGTTCAACCGATCAATAGCATCTGCCACAGGACCTTCCTGAATAACTCTAGAATCAGGAGGCAAGCAGTGACTCTCATTGCCAAACCACTGCTGGAAATGTTGAACAATATGATTCCTGATGTATGCTGTCTCAGTAAGTAGCTTGCCTTCTTCATTGAGGATGCTTCGAATTTTCCTCTTGGCTTTCCTGGCTTTGATGGAATTGAAAAAATAACTACTACATTGATCTTGAAATCCCAGCCAGTGTATCTTAGCTTGTTGTTGCAAATTGCTATTCCTTCTGAAAATAGCTAGCTTGAGGGTTCTGAGAGTGTCTGTCTCTTCATCCAGGAATAGAGCATCAACAGGTCTGAGCAGCAATTCTGTCTGAATGAGTTCAAGTTTTTTCTGAAGAGTTTTGATGTTCTCCTGCTCCTCATCAATGGATTTGCTATGAAAGTTGCGAAGGGCTTGCTTGAGTGCTTTGAGTTTAGAAGTGAGTTTGTACATAGGCACTCCATACACATCTTTCAACCATCCATCTGTCACTGTGGTTTGAAATTCTTGATAGACAGACCAGGCATTGTGATAGGCATTGTCGTCGTGACACCTAAACAAATAAAATAATCCTAACAAACCTAAACAAGTAGTAGAGGCAAGCAAGGGTCGAATCCACAGGGAGGAAGTGATCAATTCATGTGTTTATGAGCATGCAAAGTAACAGGAAAGGGGGGTTTTGGTTATCAAGCAGAGCAAAGCAAACAAGTGTAGTTGATGAGAAAATATGAATGGGGAAGTAGTTCTACTAGAACGAGATCCACAATACAGAGATATAAGTCGATCATTGAAATCTTATAAATCCAAATTCTTTAACTATTCTTATGGTTGTTCCCACCCTGATCTTAAGTACTACCGATTCTCACAGTTGTCGATAGACTTATTACTATGTCAATGATAAAGTACCACTGATTCTCACAGTTGTCAGCGTACTTTAGCACCAACACAACAATAGCAATGCACACAAGGATATAGGATACATGCAAGTAGAAAGACGTACAAGTACTCACTCCCCTACTTAACATGCAATGATTCTCACTCACAATTGTACGCTCGGAACCCCTATACGCACAATTGTGTTTGCCACTAGATATGCACTCGGAACCCCTATATGCAATCCTAGCAATATGATAAATATCGATAAACCTAGTTAGCAACTCTAGATAAACCAACATAAATCAATATCAATAACACCAAGAGAATCAGTCCAACACACATAAGAATAAGAACAAGGAATAGAAATCTCACAACCACATCAACTGTATTGCTTCAAACGTCTAGTAGAACAAATGTGTTTAGCTCTCCATGGGTTGGAAACCCTAGAGGTGGAAAAGAAACGAACTTCAAAACTAAATCTAGATTAATTGTGGCTGGAGGCTGTGAGAATTAGGTTAAATAGAGTTAACCTAAAGCCCAAGATCACAAACCCTATATCTTACAAGGAAATAAAATAATAATAATAATAAAAGGAAATAATAATATGATAGGTGTCATTTCATGCACCTTAACTAGTGATTATTGACATATTTTAGATGGAGTTTTGGAGTAGATTTAAGCTAAGTCTGTAATCCAGAAGAGTAGTTGAGAAGTGAAGATATCCAAGGTTTTACAGCTTAGATGGAGATGATGAGGATCTGTTGGAATTTATTGGAGAAGACTACCAACACTTGGTAGTAAAGAAGAGCAGAAGTGGCGCTGAAGAGAGAAGAAATTGGCGCCCCGCGCCAGAGCCACCGCGACCCGGCGATGGGTCTCAGAGAAGGATGCCGCCCCGCGGTGGAAATCACCGCCCCGCAGCCAAAATCACCGCCCCGCGGTGGGAGTTGGCGCCCCACGGCCGTACGAAGCAAATTAATTAAAGTGCCGCGTGGTTATTGCCGGAATTGGAAGCTGGTGCTGTGGCCGAATTGAAGAAATGGGCCCAGGAGGGAATCAGGCCCAAATGAGAAGAGCGGCCCACGAAGGAATTGGAAGTGAAGCAGGCACGCGTGGAGAAGCCGAGAGACGGGATTAATTCCCAGTTTTATTTACTTTCCTATTATTATTTTATTGTTATTTTATTTCCTTGTAAATTAGGGTTTGTGATCTTGGGCTTTAGGTTAACTCTATTTAACCTAATTCCCACAGCCTCCATTCCCTATCAACGTTAGAATTCAGTTTTAGTTCGTAGTTTTGCCTCCAGGGTTCCAACCCATGGAGAGCTAAACACCTTTGTTCTACTAGACGTTTGAAGCAATACAGTTGATGTGGTTGTGAGATTTCTATTCCTTGTTCTTATTCTTATGTGTGTTGGTTTGATTCTCTTGGTTATATTGATATTGATTTATGTTGGTTTATCTAGAGTTGATAACTAGGTTTATCGATATTTATCATAGTGCTAGGATTGCATATAGGGGCTCCGAGTGCATATCTAGTGGCAAACACAATTGTGCGTATAGGGGTTCCGAGCGTACAATTGTGAGTGAGAATCATTGCATGTTAAGTAGGGGAGTGAGTACTTGTACGTCTTTCTACTTGCATGTATCCTATATCCTTGTGTGCATTGCTATTGCTGTATTGGTGCTAAAGTACGCTGACAACTGTGAGAATCAGTGGTACTTTATCATTGGCATAGTAATAAGTCTATCGACAACTGTGAGAATCGGTAGTACTTAAGATCAGGGTGGGAACAACCATAAGAATAGTTAAAGAACTTGGATTTAATAGATTTCTATGATCGACTTATCTCTGTATTGTGGATCTCGTTCTAGTGGAACTACTTTCCCCATTCATATTTTCTCGTTAATTACACTTGTTTGCTTTGCTCTTCTTGATAATCAAAATCCCCCTTTTGTTACTTTGCATGCTTACAAACACATGAATTGATCACTTTCTCCCTGTGGATTCGACCCTTGCTTGCCTCTACTACTTGTTTAGGTTTGTTAGGGTTATTTTATTTGTTTAGGTGTCACGACGACAACGCCTATCATAATAAAAGGTAAACAAATCAATCTGGGAAATAATCCCGTCTTCTCTCGCTCGGATCTCGCAAACCATCTCGGTCAGCAGCTCGGCCCGGCCCAACAGCAGCTACCACATCTCGCTCGGCCTAATTCAAAGGCAAGCAGCTAATCATCTTCGGCCCAACAAATGCAGCGCGCGGCCCAAATCCTTCCTTCATCAGCGCGGCCCAACAACAACGTGACGTCATCACTCCTCTTTCTTTCCGCTTGAATTCCCGCTCCGCTTCAGCTTTAATTCGCGCGCTTCTTCCTTCTCCTTCGTGGGCTTCTCTTCCAATTGGGCCTAATATCTTCTTCATGGCCCAATATCAACTTAATTCATTCCAGCTACATGCCTCGCGCGTAATTAATTGCTCTTTTGCCCAGCAGATGACGCGAGGCGTCAGCTCCCACCGCGGGGCAGTGATTTCTACCGCGGGGCGGCATCCTTCTCTGAGACCCATCGCCGGGTCGCGGTGGCTCTGACACGGGGTGCCATTCTTCTCTTTTCATTGTGGGTTCTTCATGGATTTTCAACGTCTTCTCAAGTGGTCAACTCTTCTTTCTCTGGATGTCTTCAATTAGCTCCTCCAGACCACCAAAACCACACTTCTCCACTCTAACTCCATAATCTCCAATTGTGCTCTAAATCCAACCAAATGACGCCTCAAACCTGGTAATAATCCTTAGATAAGTGGTACAAAATAGCACTTATCACATTGCAATATTTAAAACTTCTTATTCTGCGATACTGGAGGCAGGGAATCATGAGGATAGTTGGCGAATGATCTGAGCATGCTCTATTAGCAAAGTAAGCAGTTGCATTGGGGAAATCTGAGTGCCAAGCCTGATTAGCAACAACTCTGTCTAGTTTGCTCTGAATGAGGGTGACATCTATGTGCTTGTTGCTCCAAGTGAAATAAGCACCAGAGGCAGGGATATCAAGCAGACCAACATTGATTAGGCAATTCTTAAGAGCAGGATTGAAGGTGGAGGTGGATCTAGCCTCTGCATTTTTCTCTGTGTTGTCTGCAGTGGTATTGAAGTCACCAAGTGCAACCCATGGAAGTCCTGTATAAAGTGCAGCAGTGCTTTCCAAAATATGCCAAAGTTCTTGTCTTTCAATAGTATAATTAGAGCCATAGATAAAGGAGACAAAAGCATGTTTAGGGAGAGTGGGGCAAGATAATTTACAAGTTAAAGTCTGATTAGTCTCTAGAATAGGCTCAACAGTAAAGCAATATTTCCAAAGAATCCAGATGCAACCATTAATACCTGTACAATTAGTGACATGATTCCAGCCCTTGAGCACCAGTTTGGATATCTTCTCTGTGTTATGACTTCTGACTCTGGTCTCCAAAATGGCTAGGAAGTCTACATTGTATTGTCTAACAAACTTCTCTACAAAAGTGTGGCTAGTGGGGTTATTAAGTCCCCTAATGTTCCAACTTGCAAGGGTGATTTTAGTCATTAGAGAAGATAGCATCAGTGTCCATCTCTATGCCATTCTCTTCCAAGTCTTCATGAATGTCATTGAGTTCCATCATTCTAATTTTTAATGCTCTAGTCTTGCCAACTTCAGTGTGTCTCCTTGCCTCTATCCAGATTGTTCTTAGCTGGTTTAGCAGGAATTTGCCACTCTACAGATTTTGCAGGAATAGCAACTCTAGCAGATTGTGAAGTGGTCGGTGCTGCTGTCTTAGAACATTCACCCTTCTCTGTAACACCAGGTTCTACAGAGTTGCTTGGATTTGGCTTTAACTGAGTAGTAGTTTGCTTTCTAAGCCACTAATGTTGCACAAACTGAGGTTGTTGATTGAAAGTTTTATGCCTCCTACAAGCCTCTTGCGCTCACTAGATGGAGTGAAGGCATCAAACTGGATCCTTCATGCTTTGCTACTACTCAGGTGTGGGCCAATTTGCCGAATCTGGACGTTAGATTCTGGAATGAAGACTTCTTTGGGAAGATGGGGAGTGCACTGGGGAAATCAGTATACATTGACAAGGTGATAGCAAATCAGGAGAGGCTCTCATTTGCTAGAACATTAGTTGAAGTTATAGCTAAGCTCCCTCTACGTAAAGAGATCATCTTCATGGGGGAAGAAGGTGAATGCATCCAGCTATCGATTACCTATGAGTGGGTACCTCCTAGATGCTCCAAGTGTTGTGTTTTTGGACACATCAATGGAGAATGTGATCAAATGAAGCGAGTGCAGACACCAGTTCCTAGGAAGCATAAAACTTTCAATCAACAACCTCAGTTTGTGCAACATTAGTGGCTTATAAAGCAAACTACTACTCAGTTAAAGCCAAATCCAAGCAACTCTGTGGAACCTGGTGTTACAGAGAAGGGTGAATGTTCGAATTTGAAGATGAAGACACCTGAGTCATTCAAAATTATCTTTGGGCATTTAATGCCATTCCACCTAGTTGTAACAAATACAGTCATGACATTGAAAGAGATTCTTGCACCTATGACCATTCCTACAAGACTGCGCCTCTATTGAGTTGTGGTTTCTTTGACATCCTGCTTTGTGAAGTGTATAACACCATCAACAATGCCATCCACCAAGGCAAGTCTTTTCCCATTGCTGATATTCTGATTTCTTGCAAGAGCTTCTGAATAAGAAGGTTTGTACCTCATATTTCCTTCTCCTTCACATTGGTTTCTGTTACTCTTACGTGTGTCATCTGGTTGTTGTTGGGGAGTTGCAGGTTTATCCAAAACAAGCGCCAAATTCAGGGTATTGGACTCGTCCTCTATCTCTTCAGAGGTATCAATGGTTTCTAGAACAAAATCCTCTTCTTGGTTGTGAGATTACAAAGGTTTGGCTTTGTTTTATGTCTGAATGTTTGTCGGACTTTTTTAGAGAAGATAGTCGCGACGCCTTTGATTTGTTTCGGATTTGCCTGTATGCTCCGTCGAGTAGGGCTTTTCCATGTCATGTAAGAAAAGGGAGGCATGCAGGTGTATACATTTATGTTTAGTCATGACTTGGTGTTATGCCGAGGAGGGGCTCAATATGTTTTTATTGCGTAAGTGTAATTAGATGTTCGACCTTATGTATTGTATAAGGCAGGCGGTGTACCGGTGTGCCTCTGGTATTCATCTACTCGTGTTCCGATCAATCGTGTAAAATGTAGTGTAAGCGCTTTTGTGTGTGACTGGATCCAGCTTGTCTTTGTGTTTTTCTGTACTTATGGTCACAAGAACGTGTCTTTGCTAGACGTAAGTGTTAGGTTCATGGAATAGAATCGGGTTTGTAACGACGAATAATATACGAAAAATGAGAGGGTTCTAGTGTCTTACCAGATGAGGTTATAAGTGATACAGCTTTAGATGTGTGGCGTTCCGGCTTCTTGGGATTGGTTGTCCGTCTTTATCTTCTAGTTGATATGCCCCTTGTCCGATTACTTCTTTGATGAGGTAGGGACCTTCCCACTAGGGTGCGAGCTTGCCGTCGGTCGGATCCTTGGTGTTCTGGAATGTCTTTCTAAGGACCCAATCGCCAACTTTGAAGACTTTGGTCCGAACATTCTTGTTGTAACTTCTTGCGACTTGCTGCTGAAACCTGACCATCCTAATTCTAGCTTTTTCCCTAGTATCATGGATCGTGTCTAAGTTGTGTGCTAGTTCGACATCGTTTTGTTCATTCGTCTGGAGACCATAACGAGTTGTCGGAACTAGCAGTTCGGCGGGAATGACCGCTTCGCTTCCATAGATGAGTGAGACTGGTGATTGTCCAGTTGAGTTCTTTGGAGTGGTCCTGTCGGACCAGAGGATGAGGGGAAGTTCGTCTGCCCATTTTCCCTTAGCCCTTGTGAGGCATTTCTTGAGGTTGTTGATGATGATTTTGTTGCTAGACTCGGCTTGTCCGTTGGATTGCGGGTATCGAGGAGTGGATGTGACCAATTTGATGTTCCACTGGTCGCAGAAGGCTCGAGTCTTATGACTGATGAACTGGGAGCCATTTTCGCACACGATTTCTGACGGGACGCCAAATCTGCACATGATATTGCGTTTTATAAATGAAATGACATGTTGATCTTTTACCTCTCGATATGCTTCAAGTTCGACCCATTTGGAAAAATAGTCTGTCATGGCGAGGAATAAGACCCGTTGGCCCGACGCCGGTGGGAGTTTTTCGACGATGTCCATCCCTCACTTCATAAAGGGCCATGGTGCTAAAGTCGAATGGAGGAGTTCTGAGGGTTGATGTGGAACGGGCGCGTGTCATTGGCAGGCGTCCCATTTCTTGGTGTACTCCATCGCGTCTCTATTCATTATGGGCCAGTAGTATCCCGTTCGCAGGGCTTTGCCCGAGAGGCTTCGTCCTCCGGTGTGGTTGTCACATTCTCCTTCATGTAATGACTATAGGATGAGTTTGACTTCTAGAGTCTTTAGCCTTTTTGCTTCTGTTTTGTCATTGGGCAGGATGCCATATTTTAGCCATTTGATGTAAGCTAGGTAGTGTCCAGTCGTCATGACCGTTGACGATATCTTCTTCTGGTCGGTCGCCTACTTCTAATGCGACAAGTTCTTCCAACGGTGTGCTCAGATCCTTGGGTGTTTTTGGGACAGCTGGTGTCGTGATGTGTGCCAGTGGGATGTTTGGGAATTCTTTCGGATCCAGGACGGACCCTAGGTTGGCTAGTGCGCCGGCCTGAGCGTTGAGATCTCTAGGGACATGTCTGATGTCAAACTTCCGGAATTGGTCGATTAGTTTCTTGACCACGTCCAGATAAGCTATCATTCTATCGTCCTTGGCGTTGTATGACCCTTGAATTTGATTCACGACTAGGAGGGAGTCGCAAATGACTTTGATTTCTTGGACTCCTAGGTCGCATGCCAGAATGAGCCCAAATACGAGTGCTTCATATTCAGCTTCTTTGTTAGTCATGTCCCATTCGCATCTCACGGCTCGAGCTATCTTGTCCCCTTGTGGCGATTTTAGCACGACCCCCAGTCCTGATCCCCTAGCGTTCAACGCTCCGTCTGTGTGAAGTTCTCATTTACATGTTTCTACTATTGCGAGCAATTGTGTAGCTTCTTTGACGGCTTCTTGTTCTAGGGTCGGACTAAAGTCTGCCACAAAATCGGCCAATGCCTGGGACTTGATCGCCGTCCTGGGCTCATATTCAATCTCGTAACCACTGAGGTGTATGGCCCATTTGGCCATTCGTCCTGTGAATTCTGGTTTCCTTATGATTGCTCTCATGGGATGGTTAGTACGAACAATTATAGTATGCGATTCGAAATAGGGTTTAAGTTTGTTTGAAGCCATTACCAGTGCTAGGAAGGGTTTTTCTAGCGACAAATACCTTGTTTCCACTGAGAGTAGCATTCGACTGATGTAATAGATTGGCGACTGCTTGCCGTCTTCTTCTCTGACCAGCATTGCGCTTATAGCAGATTCCGACACTGCAAGGTACAACAGTAGTGGCTCATCGTCTTTAGGTTTTGCTAACAGTAGGGGGCTGGCCAGGTACTTTTTCAGATCTTGAAATGCGGCTTCATGTTCTTCTGTCCATTGGAAGGACTTGTTCTTTCTGAGAGCGTCGTGGAAGGGTTTGCATTTGTCCAATGACTTTGAGATGAACCTGTTTAGAGCTACTAGTCAGGTCTATGGGATGCCTTTCGTGATTCGCGATCTTCTTCCAAGCGCACCTCAGCCATGGTCTTGGCTTGGACGTCTTCGAAGCTTCTGCACGTGTACTTGGTGATCTCGTTGTAGAGATTGCTATCTTTGATCAAACCTTGTCTGAAGGCCTCGATGGAGGTGGTGACATCGCAATGGGGTATTCTTAGGCCTGACATCCACGGAGAAGATGGGTCAAGTGAATCGAGCCCAAGCCCATTACAGATCGAAAGAACAAAGGAGAAGGCCCAGAGGAGGCGACAAGGCTTCTCTGGTCGAATGCCCTCCGACAGGATCGCGAGAATCTCGCCATACATTTAATGCCCAGATCACGCAACGTCCACATCATTCAAACCACTATAATTGCAGCAATTAAATGGCATAATCCTTGCCATTGCTCCCGGAATTAAAGACGAAGATATTAGGAAAACACAACGGTCACAATGGAAAAGAACTTACCATATTTGGACGACGAAGAAGATAAGAGGATACGAACACATTAACGCTAGAGACACAAGCATCCTAACTCACAAACGAATCAGAACAACACTTACACTGCCCGCTTAGCTCTCTAGCAATCATCTGCGCTTACTCTCCACCGGTCGCCACCTAAAAGTCATCGGTCGAGTCCTACACGACCACTCGGTCTAAACTACGATAAGTTGTACCTCGATTCGATCCGATCAATACATCATCTAATAAAATCATCTCACTATTCTACATTCATTCTTTGCTTGTCAATCATCTGCTTGGTTTGGATTGTTCTCTATCACCCGATCGACTAGTTACCCCGTCTAAGGCGATTTAGGTCATCCGATCCTTTCGCCCCAAAACAATTTGGCGCCCACCGTGGGGCAACTTGCCGATCACCCTTCCGAAACTTTCCAACCATGACTATTGACCCACCTACCGACAACCAAGAACCACGTCTCGAAGACGGAACCCAAGATGCAGTAATCACAACCGAAAATCCTACTCCAACCCAGTTCCAAGAACTTTCCCAAAAAATGGCCACCCTTCAAGAGGAACTAGCCTAGCAATGCCAATAGACCGAGGCCCTAGCCGCTTTGTCAACCCAATCCGAAGCCGAGATCGCGCAACTAACCCGTGAAAATGAGTCTCTTAAGTCGCAGGTACAGTCAATGGCTTCAGGATCTAGGAACGTGCCCGTCCACGGCGGCGTCCGAACACGCCTCGACATGGACAACATCGAGCCGACGCCTCCGAGCATACGACGTCCCGGATACACTGAGGGTACGTCTCGAACTCCTTTCGCTAGTCCATTTTCGACTAACCATGTCACCTTTTCCACACCGATCGGGTCTGCTGGGGCCCGAATCGACGAACCGCAGGTTGCCAATCTGCCAGATGTCCTGGCTCTTTTCCAGCAGATGCTCGACAGACACATGAAGACGATCGACGATCGCTTCAACAGGCTCCCGAGAGGGAAACGTCCAGCGGATTCGAAGAATCCCCGGTCGTCGAATAAATCACAAGGGTCGAGATCCCCAAGAAGTTCCATCTCCCCAACATGGCGAAGTTCGACGGCACCGCCGATCCAGATGACCATATCTCTCTCTATAAACAAAAACTAATGGCCGCATCTGTTTCAAGGGAGAGTCGCGAGGCTGTCATGTGCAAAAGCTTTGGCACAACCCTCGCGGGTTCCGCACTAACGTGGTTTATGCGTTTGCCTCAGGGAATGATTACATCCTTTGCGGATCTGGTCAACTCTTTCAAGAGTCAATTTGCTAGCAGTCGAAGGCTCGAAAGACAATCAAGTGACCTCTACCGAGTCACACAAAGGTATAACGAACCCCTTCGGAATTATCTTAATAGGTACAATAAGGAAAAAGTGGCGATCCCCCACTATGACGTCACAACCTCCATTGAGGCCTTCCGCCAAGGTCTGGTCAAAGACAACAATCTCTACGACGAGATTACCAAGTACCCGTGTAAAAGTTTTGAATATGTCCAAGCCAAAACCATGGCCGAGGTAAGATTGAAAGAAGACCGAGAGTCGCATAAAGCCTCACGCGGACCCGATCCATCCGACCGTAAAAATCCCCCCCGACAACCGTCAAGACAGACGATCTCATCCCTATTCTCGTAATCGAAACGAACCAAATTAGGTAAACTCTTTTCAAGACAGGTCACAGGAATGGAGAGACGGTCCGGCGTTGCCTCCTAGGGTCCAGTCTTATAATTTCAATGTTTCCGTGTCGGAGCTCGTCAAGAGTTTCGACAAATACGGAAAAGAGGTAAGATGGCCCCGAAAGAGCGACCGACCGGATGTCAAGAAGGACATGAGTCGATGGTGCAAATTCCACGACGACCACGGTCATTCGACCGACGAGTGCATCGTCCTGCGGAAGGAAGTCGCTAGGCTGCTCTCACAGGGGCTCCTGCGCGACGTAATCTCGGAGCGGGCAAAGGCCACCATGGAACATCGAGATCAGGTAAAACAGAACAAACCCCCATCTCCCATCCATACAAAAGTTGTCAATACCATTTCAGGTGGATCGGATATATGTGGAAACACATACTCCGCGGCTAAGCGACACGCTAGGGAAAGCAAGGGCGACAAGCCCGAGGCATCGGAATTCAAGCCAAGGAGGACATCTGACCTTCCGACGGTCACATTCGACGAATCCAATTCCGACGGGTCGGATAGTCACCACGATGGTCTGGTAATCTCTTTGTCTATTGGTAATTGTTTAATACGGAGAGTACTAATCGATATAGGGAGTTCGACAAACCTCTTGACCCTTGACGCTCTTAAAGAAATGGGTCTGACTGAGAACGACCTAATCAAGAAGTCGACCCTACTGGTCGGGTTCAATGGTGTGGTTGAGCATACGACTGGTGAAATCATTCTAACCACATACGCTGGAGGAATCAACCAACATGTGAAATTCTTAGTCCTAGACTGTCCGTCTCCCTATAATTGTATTCTTGGCAGGCCATGGATACACGCTATGAAGGCAGTACCTTCAACGTATCATCAAGTCATCAAATTCCCCACTGAATGGGGAGTCCAAGAGATCAAAGGACCGCAAAAGAATGCTACGTCACTTCCATGAAGAGCGCAGTCGAACACAAGACCGCATAGCAACCACAGAGCGGCGAAGGGCCTAGTCGGTACGTCGAACCAGAAATGGAAAAACTCGATGAAATCGCACTAGACCCTTCAAAGCCAAACCAAACGGTAAGGGTCGGGTCGGACTTGGACGATCCGACCAGACAACAACTTCTTGACTTTCTCCGGGCCAATGCTGACTGTTTCGCATGGTCGCATGAGGATATGGTCGGAATATCTCCAAACGTTATTACTCATAAATTAAATGTGGATCCATCTCATCCCCCTGTCAAGCAAAAACGCAGGAAGTTCGCCCCCGAGCGGAACAAGATAGTCGACGACGAAGTCAAAAGCTTATTGGAAACAGGAAATATCAGGGAGGTCCACTATCCTGAATGGCTAGCCAACGTGGTCGTAGTCCAGAAAAAGAACGGCAAATGGAGAGTCTGCATCGACTTCACAGACCTCAACAAGTCTTGTCCCAAGGACTCGTTCCCTCTACCCCATATCGACGCCATGGTCGATGCCACAGCGGGGCACGAAATGCTTACCTTCATGGACGCTTTCAGCGGTTACAATCAAATCCTTATGGAACCCAACGATCAAGAAAAAATAGCGTTCATCACCAGCCAAGGTATCTATTGTTACCGAGTAATGCCCTTTGGTCTAAAAAATGCAGGGGCTACGTATCAACGACTAGTCAACAAAATATTCAAAGACCAAATCGAAGACACGATGGAAGTCTACATCGACGACATGTTGGTCAAGTCCAAAAAGAAAGAAGATCACATAGACCACCTACGCGACAGCTTCGAGGTGCTCAAAAGGTACAACATGAAACTAAACCCTACTAAATGCTCCTTCGGAGTGTCGTCAGGGAAGTTCTTAGGATACATGGTGACACAAAGAGGAGTAGAGGCTAGCCCAGAACAGATCAAGGCTCTCATCAACCTTCGATCCCCCCGATGCATCAAAGATGTACAGAAGCTCACGGGTCGGATAGCAGCTCTGAGCAGATTCATCTCCAAATCATCCGACAAATGCAAACCCTTCCACGATGCACTCAAGAAGAACAAGTCCTTTCAATGGACGGAAGAACACGAAGCAGCGTTCCAAAACCTCAAAGAGTACCTGGCCAGTCCCATGTTACTGACCAAACCTAAAGGCGATGAGCCCTTATTTCTTTATCTTGCAGTGTCAGAATCAGCCGTAAGCGCAGTACTAATCAGGGAGGAGGATGGCAAACAGTCGCCAATATATTACGTCAGTCGGACGCTGTTACCGGCCGAAACAAGGTATTCGTCACTTGAAAAGCTCGTGCTATCACTGGTTATGGCTTCGAACAAACTCAAACCATATTTCGAATCTCATACTATTAATGTTCGCACTAATCATCCCATGAGAGCTATCATGAGGAAACCTGAGTTCACAGGACGAATGACCAAATGGGCCATACACATCAGTGGTTACGATATCGAGTACGAGCCCAGGACAGCGATCAAGTCGCAAGCCTTATCCGACTTTGTGGCCGATTTCAGTTCAACCCTAGAGCAAGAAGCCACAAAAGAAGCAACACAATTACTCGCGACGGATGAGGCAGGTACATGGGAGCTCCACACAGACGGGGCATCGAATGCCAGAGGATCGGGGCTAGGGGTCGTGCTAAAATCGCCACAAGGGGACAAGATAGCTCAAGCTGTCAGATGTGAGTGGGATGCGACTAACAACGAAGCTGAATACGAGGCACTCATATTCGGACTCATCCTAGCTCGTGACCTAGGGGTCCAAGAGATCGAAGTCGTTTGTGACTCCCTGCTGGTCGTAAACCAGATACAAGGGTCGTACAGTGCCAAGGATACCAGAATGATAGCCTACCTGGAGGTAACCAAGAAACTGATCGGACAATTCCAAACATTCGACATCAGACAGGTGCCCAGGGATCTTAACTCTCAAGCTGACGTACTCGCTAATCTGGGATCCGTCCTAGACCCGAAGGAATTTCCACACATACCATTGGCCCACATCACCACGCCAGCCGTCCCAAGGACATCCGTCGAGTCAACAACATCACTTGAAGAACTCGTCACCATGGAAATAGGCGACCGATCAGAAGAAGACATCATCGACACCAATGATGACTGGATGCTACCTTACATTAGATGGTTAAAAGACGGCATCCTACCCGATGACAAGACGGAAGCAAAAAGGCTCAAGGTACAAGCACTCTCTTACGATATCGTAGATAACATCTTGTACAAAAGATCTGTTACAGGACTACTCCTACGATGCCTCAAGACTTCAGAAGTCGGACGTATCTTACAATCGTTGCACGAAGGGGAGTGTGGCAATCACACCGGTGGACGAAGCCTCTCGGGAAAAGCCCTACGAAACGGGTACTATTGGCCAACGATGAACAAAGGCGCCATGGAATACACCAAGAGATGCGACGCTTGTCAGCGGCACGCACCTGTCCATCATCAGCCTTCGGAGCTCCTCCATCCGACCCTAGCTCCATGGCCCTTTATGAGATGGGGAATGGACATCGTCGGAAAGCTCCCCCCCGCGTCGGGTCAAAGAGTCTTCTTCCTTGCCATGACGGACTACTTCTCTAAATGGATCGAAGCCGAAGCCTACAGAGAGGTAAAAGATCAACACGTCATTTCATTCGTAAAACGCAATATCTTGTGCAGATTTGGCATCCCATCAGAAATCGTGTGCGACAATGGCTCCCAATTCATCAGTCATAAGACTCGAACCTTCTTGCGACCAGTGGAACATCAAGTTGGTCACATCCACACCTCGGTATCCGTAATCCAACAGACAAGCCGAGTCCAGCAACAAGATCATTATCAACAACCTCAAGAAACGCCTCACAGGGGCTAAAGGCAAATGGGCAGACGAACTTCCACTTATTCTCTGGTCCGACAGGACTACTCCAAAGAATGCGACCGAGCAATCGCCTTTCTCTCTCGTCTATGGGAGTGAGGCGGTCATCCAGGCTGAGTTATTGGTTCCGACCGCTCACTGCAACCTTTAGACAAATGAACAAAACGACATCGAACTAGCACACAATCTGGACACAGCGGACGAAATAAGAGAGAAAGCCCGAATCAGGATGGTCACGTTCCAACAACAAGTCGCAAGGAGCTACAACAAGAACGTCTGAATCAAGGCATTCAAGGTCGGAGACTGGGTCCTCAGGAAAACTTTCCAGAACACTAAGAACCCATCCGACGGAAAGCTAGCACCACAGTGGGAAGGACCCTACTTGATCACCGAAGTGGTCGGACATGGAGCATATCAGCTAAAGGATAAAGACGGATGACCGATCCCGAGGAGTTGGAACGCAGCACATCTAAAACTCTACCATTTCTGAACCAATGAGGTAAAACATCACAAAAATCTTATACATCGCATATACATTGCTATCTGTCGCATACAAATCGCATGCTATCGCATATACATTACTATCTGTCGCATATAAATCGCATGCTATCGCATATACATTGCTACCTGTCACATACATACCGCATGTTGTCGCATGTACATCGCTATCTCCTTTTACATATCATCATCAAACACTAAGCGAAGACTTCCTCCTTACAAAAACACAAATGCAGAACAACATTTACATTGGATCCTGTCATCCGCAAAAAAAACGCTTACATTACATTACACGATCGATCGGAACACGGGGAGATGACAACACAGGCACGTCGGCACACCGCCTGCCTTACACAAAACATAAGGTATAACACCTTATTACATTTATGCAATAAAACATATTGCTTACCTCCCCGGCATAATGTCATGACTAACACATACACAAACACATCGCAGGCCTGCTCTACATACATACACACGGTGAAACCCCACTCGACGGAGCATACGGGTGAAACCAACATACACGAAATACAAAACGTTGTCGACAACTTCCTTGAAGGTCCGACGAACATGTACGAAACGAACTAGCATACGACTCTATATGTAAAAATACAATTGCATCGAAATAAAAGCATCTTTATACAAATACACGACCCACGATGGTGGACGGGTTGCCAAAACACATTGTCTGCCTACACATCTATAGGACTTCTAACGACAGTCATTCAGAAATATCCTGTGACCCGCGATGGTGGACGGGTCGCCAAAACACATAATATTCAAACCCACACACAGGTGGGGCAAAGAAAGTCATACTACGCGGAGAAAACAAATCAAGCGTCGGGAGCAATGGCATTACCTTCCGCAGGGGCTGGCTCCAGAAAAGCTATCTCATCAATCGGCTCGACATCACCAAGATGGGCCTCGTCCTCATCGGCACCTTCATCCACGGCCTCCTCTCCGACGCTGGCTAAGCAAAACAGCTCCTGACCAGGATCTCCCTTTGGGAACATGGAGTCCAGAGTCTCCTTCTCCGCTTCCAGGTCCTAGAGCTCATGCTTGCCCTCGTTGAACTCCTCGATCATTTCGATGCGCGACTTCACCGGATAAAAAGCCCCAATGTCACCAGTAATTTGGCCATCGGCAATGCGAGCCCGCCTCACCTCCTCCTCAACGCCTGATCGGCACTCTTCAAACTCCCTCCGACTTGCGACCAGCTCTTCTTGACTGCTCTTCAGCTCCCTGGTGAGGCGACGCTCAGTCTCACGGCAGCGACTCTCCGCTCCCTCCAGCTTGGTCCTCAAAGACGCAAGGTCGGACTCTGACCTAGCAGCCCTATCCTCGGCCTTGACAAGCATCGCCTGAACACCAGAGTAAGCTCCCAAGAAATACTGGAAGGCCTGACAGAAAGACACAACAACACAAAAACACAATCAAGAAACGCAGTCGAGCAAAAAGAAACATAAAAACAAGAACAAAGGGCAACTCACCCTCCACGCGGAGCATCCCGCTTCACCAATGCAGTCTAGAGGGGAGACATCCTTAACTTCCGACTTCAAAGTCGGGTCCTGAGCGCGAAAAAGGTCGGTGATCGACTGTCCGACGGCACCGATCTTGTCGACCCCCTCAGCAGTCACACTCTTTTTCCTAGGGATGTCCTCCACCTTGACGTCTTCAGGGTGAGCGCTCGCCTTCCTCTTAGAGCCAGTCTTGACTGGAACCGTCAGATCCACCAAATCCGGTTTGCTTGATGCGGCTTTGGCCGCCGCCTTCCTCTGCTCGATCAGACTTTTCCCTGACGCCACCCTCAAACGAGCACTCGATCGACCACCAGGGGAACCTGACATGACAGAACAACAAAAAGGGAGAAATCCTAAAGTACACGACAAAACAAAAAACAGTAAAAGACGCATGGAGTCAAGAATCTACTTTTTGCACGAGACGATGAGACATTCGACATGTCGTCTTGAGAGGCAGGAGTCGTCGACAGCAGGTTGACGTTCACAAACTTTCTTTCAGACACGGGAATTTCAAGGACAATCTTCGACAAGCCTTCCGACCGGCTACTCACTTCTAGATCTTCTGGTTCGGGGACTACAAAAAAGAAAAGTTAAGGCAAGAGTTAAGACACATAAAATACGCGAAAGAGAAGACAAATACATACTATCGATCCGCCACTCCGTCAACAAAAACGGACACTCTCCCTCCTTCTCCAAAGAAGAACGTTCGACGAAAAAGAAATTCGACCCCCATCCACGGTCGTTGACATCAGGGCTCTGCACCAAGGGCTTTCGACCATGTCGGATACGCAACTGAATGCGACAGGAACTCTTCGACCCAATAAAGTAGTTATACCACAGAGCGTCAAAATCAAAATCGGCCCCAGTTTGAACATTCACAAGGTCTAAAACCCTAAGAACTCTCCACGCCTGAGGCATTACTTGACATGGCGCCAGCGCCAAAGTGGCTAAAAAATCCCTAACAAGGGGAGAGAAAGGAAATTTGTGCCCTATTCTAAACGGATATGCGTAGAAGCAAATCCATCCTTCGTAACGCGCATCGGCCCTCTCGTCTGGATGAGGCAACCTGGCGACCGTCTCCGATGGAAAGCCTCCGACTTGGAGAACTTGATCCAGCTCCGCCTGGGACAAAGTACTAGTCAATGCATCCGACTCCTTCAAAATGAAACGAGGAGGAGTTTCGCCTTCACGAGAATCGGAAAGAGTCTTCGACGACTCGGAAGCCTCGATGGAAACCATTTCGAGAATGGAAAGAGAGAGAGATCAAAGAGCTATGACTAGAGAAATCAGAAAACTATGGCGAAAGAGACCGAGAAGCTTACCGGAAGAAACTTGCAAAGGAAGATGGGATGAAGACTAATCGATTCCCTCTACTCTGAATTTATGGAGGGAAGTGAAGATTTGCAGAGGCGTCGCATCATGCCCCGATCACGCGCCACATAGCCCTGAGCAAATGCGCCAAAAAAGGATGGTGAAGATCGTATCTAGAGAAGTTGCCACGGATTCCGTTTTACTTGCCTAAACCGAAAACCCAAGGCAACTTGGGGCTATTGTTGGGCCTGGCATCCACGGAGAAGATGGGTCAAGTGAATCGAGCCCAAGCCCATTGCAGATCGGAAGAACAAAGGAGAAGGCCCAGAGGAGGCGACAAGGCTTCTCTGGTCGAATGCCCTCCGACAGGATCGCGAGAATCTCGCCATACATTTAATGCCCAGATCACGCAACGTCCGCAGCATTCAAACCACTATAATTGTAGCAATTAAATGGCATAATCCTTGCCATTGCTCCCGGCATTAAAGACGAAGATATTAGGAAAACACAACGGTCACAATGGAAAAGAACTTACCATATTTGGACGACGAAGAAGATAAGAGGATACGAACACATTAACGCTAGAGACACAAGCATCCTAACTCACAAACAAATTAGAACAACACTTACGCTGCCCGCTTAGCTCTCGAGCAATCATCTGCGCTTACTCTCCACCGGTCGCCACCTAAAAGTCATCGGTCGAGTCCTACACGACCACTCGGTCTAAACTACGATAAGTTGTATCTCGATTCGATCCGATCAATACATCATCTAATAAAATCATCTCACTATTCTACATTCATTCTTTGCTTGTCAATCATCTGCTTGGTTTGGATTGTTCTCTATCACCCGATCGACTAGTTACCCTGTCTAAGACGATTTAGGTCGTCCGATCCTTTCGCCCCAAAACAGGTATCACGACCTTTTCCTTGTTGTACCTGTTAAGATAGCTTCGGAGAGGTTCATTATACCTTTGGGTGATTCGATAGAGATCGCTTGACTGCCTCTCAAGCCTCCGACTACTGGCGAATTGGATTTTAAAGGAATTGACCAGATCTGCGAACGAGGTGATCGTACCCTGAGGAAAACGCATAAACCAAGTTAGCACGGGACCCGTGAGAGTAGTGCCAAAGCTTTTGCACATGACAGCCTCGCGGCTCTCCCTTGGAACAGATGCAATCATTAATTTTTGTTTGTAGAGAGAGATGTGATCGTCTGGATCGTTGGTGCCGTCGAAAGTCGTCATGCTAGGAATGTTGAACTTCTTAAGGATCTCGACTCTGGCGATTTCTTCGATGAACGGAGATTCTTCATATCCGTCTGGTGCCTCTTTCTCGATTGGCTGCGGAACTCCGGGAATTCCAGCGATGCGATCGTCGAGCGCCTTCATATGTTGACTGAGCGTCCGTTGGACGAGAGCCAGGATATCGGAGGGATTGGTAACCTGTGGTTCGTCGATTCGGATTCCTGATGACCCGATCGGTGTAGAGAAAGTAACATTGTTAGTCAAAAATGGATTGACCAAAGGAGTCTGAGACGTACCATCAACATAATTGGGACGTCGGACGCTTGGGGGAGTCAGCTCGACGTTATCCATGTTAATACGTGTCTGGACGCTGCTATGGACGGGCGCTTGTCTGGATCCAGAAGCCATCGATTGTACCTGCGATCTAAGAGACTCATTTTCACGAGTTAGTTGTGCAATCTCGGCTTTGGATTGGGTGGACAAGGCAGCCAGAGCTTCGTTCTTTTGACATTGTTGGGCGAGGTCATCTTGAAGGGTGGTCATTTTTTGGGCAAGCTCTTGGAGTTGGTTCAGAGTTGGGTTTTCGATTGTGTTTCCTTGAGTTTGGGAGTCGTCTTCGAGGCGCGGTTCCTCGATGTCAGTAGGTAGGCTGACAGTCATGGTTGGAGGATTTTTGAGATGGTGATCGACAAGTTGCCCCACGGTGGGCGCCAAATTGTTTTGGGGCGAAAATATCAATCAACCTAAATTGTCTTAGATGGGGTAATAAGTCGATCGGGTGGAGTACAATAAATCTAAACCAAATGAACAATCAACTACGTTCGAAACAAGAGTACGATTATACGATAATATATTGATTGTATTATGATTAAAACAAAATAAAGTGTAGCTTATCCTGTAAATACAAGAGTCGGATCTTGTACGACCGGAAAATCTAGCGTCCGGTCCTTGGTGACCGAATGTTGTTGACAAAAGAGCTGGACGGGCCAGGTAAGTTCTTCAAGCCTTTTCAGAGAGGAAAATAGTGAGTATTCGTGTATCTTGTGTCAATCCCCTCTTCCTTAGCCTCTTCATGATCTATTTATGGTGTTCTTTTCCCTTCACCGGTCTTGTTACCGTTAGCATGAGATCTCTTACTTAATTGCCCTGCATAATCTCCAGAATATTGTATTAAATGAGGCTCCTAATTCGCATTTTAATCAACCATCGTTTGTTGAAGAATCGAGCCATTTATAGCTTGGGCGAAATTTCTGGGATCGGTCGGGTCTGAGCATTGATGACTATCCGACGTTACTCTTCACAGCTTCTTGGCCCTTTCCCTTGGATGAAATGGCCTAATCTGTTAGGAAATATATTCTAGACCCAACAATACCCATTTACATGATCCTGACACAGATTCACGACAAGCCTTTCCTTATATGCCCGCCTTAGATGTGAGGAGATCCCAATGAGAGGGACTAAAGTAAAATATGCTATTTCCATCGTGAGAAGGGGCACATGCCAGAGGACTACACGACTCTAATGTATCATTTGAAAGCTTTGGTCTATAAGGGCCACCTTCAAGAATTTGTTGATCAAGGGGCCAATTAAGATGGGCTTCAAGCTGAAGTAAAGAACCGGAAGCTCTTTAGGGAAAACATACGAGCTTCAGAAACATGTTATACATGTGATTGAGTCGATAGTTAGGCAAAACAAGAGCAACATGCAAGATTACATGCGTCAATATCACATGCTTAAAGTCCTCAAGGCATAACAATTGCAAAGAAGAGGCAGTGAACTTATGAAATACAAGGTTTGATCTTTCAGAGGATGACTTGGAGGTTTTGAAACTACCTCAAAACGACCCTCTGGTCCTCATAGTGGATCTTGGTGCTTTCAAGGTACGTGGAGCTTTGATTGACTCCAACAATTAGTTTGATATTGTTGGGCCTGGCATCCCAGGAGAAAGACGGATCAAGTGGATCGAACTCAAGCCCACTGCAGATCGGAAGAACAGAGGAAAAGCCCAGAGGAGCCGACGAGACTTCTTTGGTCGAGTATCATCCGACAGGATCGCAAGGATCTCGCCACGCATTTAATGCCCAGATCACGCAATGGCCATAACATTAAAACCAACGTAATCACAGAGATTCAATGGCGCAATCTTCGCCATTACTCTCAACATTAAAGATGAAATATTCGGCAAGAAATGCAAAACGGTAACAAGGGTGAAAGACTTACCATATCGGGACGACAAAGAGGATAAGAAACAACACGCACAATTACGCAAGGGGGACGAGCATTCTTACTCAGAAAACACACCAGAATAGTACTCTCGCTCTCAATCTAGCTCTCTAACGGCTTCCTACGCCTGACCCCCGCCGGTCGCCACTCACAAGTCACTGGTCGAGTCCCACTCGATCTCTGGTTTTATCACGATAAGTTGTATCACGATTCAGTCTGATTAAACACGACATCTAATAAAACCATCACGTTATTACATATTTATTCTTTGTTTATCTATTGCTTGCTTGGTTTGGATTGTTTTTTATCATTCGATCGACTAGTTACCCCGTCTAAGGCGATTTAGGTCGTCCGATCTTTTCGCCCCAAAACAATTTGGCGCCCACCGTGGGGCAACTTGCCGATCATCCTTCCGAAACTTTCCAACCATGACTATCGATCCTTCTACTGACAATCAAGAACCACGTCTCGAAGACGAAACCCAAACTACAGAAAACCCAACCGAAAATCCTACTCCAACCCAGTTCCAAGAACTCTCTCAAAAAATGGCCGCCCTTCAAGAGGAACTAGCCCAACAACGTCAAAAAACTGAAGCCCTAGCCGTTTTGTCAACCCAATCCGAAGCCGAGATCGCACAACTAACTCGTGAAAATGAGTCTCTTAAGCCATATGTACAATCAGGGGCTTCAGGATCTAGGAACACGCCCGTCCACGGCGGCGTCCGAACACGCCTCGACATGGACAACATCGAGCCAATGCCTCCGAGCGTACGACGTCCTGGACACACTGAGGGTACGTCTCGAACTCCTTTCGCTAGTCCATTTTCGACTAACCATGTCACCTTTTCCACACCGATCGGGTCTGTTGGGCCCCGAATCGACGAACCACAGGTTGCCAATACGCCAGATATCATGGCTCTTTTCTAGTAGATGCTCGACCGACATATGAAGACGATCGACGATCGCTTCAACAGGCTCCCAGGAGTCCCGCAACCGATCGAGAGAGAAGCGTCCGGCGGATTCGAAGAATCCCCGTTCGTCGAAGAAATCGCAAGGGTCGAGATCCCCAAGAAGTTCCATCTCCCCAACATGGCGACGTTCGACGGCACCACCGATCCAGATGACCATATCTCTCTCTATAAACAAAAACTAATGGCTGCATCTGTTTCAAGGGAGAGCCGCGAGGCCGTCATGTGCAAAAGCTTTGGCATAACCCTCGTGGGTCCCGTACTAACTTGGTTTATGCGTTTGCCTCAGGGAACGATCGCATCATTCGCGGATCTGGTCAACTCTTTTAAGAGTCAGTTCGCCAGCAGTCGGAAGTACGAGAAACAATCGAGTGACCTCTACCGAGTCACGCAAAGGTACAACGAACCTCTCCGGAATTATCTTAACAGGTACAACAAAGAGAAAGTGGGAATCCCCCACTGTGACGTCACAACGTCTATCGAAGCCTTCCGACAAGGCTTAGTCAAAGACAACAATCTCTACGAAGAGATTACGAAGTACCCATGCAAAAGCTTTGAAGATGTCCAGGCCAAAACTATGGCCGAGGTAAGATTGGAAGAGGACCGTGAGTCGCGTAAAGCCTCACGCGAACCCGATCCATCAGATCGAAAACATTCCTCCAACAACCGTCGAGACAGACGTCCACATCCCTATTCTCGTACTCGAAACGAACCAAATCAGGTAAACTCTTTCCAAGCTAGGTCACAGGAATGGAGAGACGGTTCTGCGTTGCCTCCCAGGGTCCAATCTTATAACTTCAATGTTTCCGTGTCGGAGCTCGTCAAGAGTTTCGACAAGTATGGAAAAGACGTAAGATAGCCCCGAAAGAGCGACCGACCGGATATCAAGAAGGACATGAGTCGATGGTGCGAATTCCACGGCGACCACGGTCATTCGACCGACGAGTGCATCGCCCTACGAAAGGAGGTCGCTAGGCTGCTCTCACAAGGGTTCCTACGCGACGTAATCTCGGAGCGGGCAAAGGCTACCATGGAACGCCGAGATCAGGTAAAACAAAACAAACCCCCATCTCATGTCCATACAAAAATTGTCAATACCATTTCAGGAGGATCGGACATATGTGGGAACACGTACTCCGCGGCCAAGCGACACGCCAGAGAAAGCAAGGGCGACAAGCCCGAAGCGTCGGAATTCAAGCCGAGGAGAACTTCCGACCTTCCGACGGTCACTTTCGACGAGTCCGACTCCGACGGGTCGGATGGTCACCACGACGGTCTGGTAATCTCTTTGTCCATTGGAAATTTCTTAATACGGAGAATACTAATCGATACAGGGAGGTCGACAAATCTCTTGACCCTTGATGCTCTTAAAGAAATGGGTTTGACTGAGAACGACCTAATCAAGAAGTCGACCCCACTGGTCGGGTTCAGCGGCGAGGTTAAGCATACGACTGGTGAAATCATTCTAACCACATACGCTGGAGGAGTCAACCAACAGGTGAAATTCTTAGTCTTAGACTGTCCGTCTCCCTATAATTGTATTCTTGGCAGGCCGTGGATACACGCTATGAAGGAAGTACCTTCAACATATCATCAAGTTATCAAATTCCCCACTGAATGGGGAGTCCAAGAAATCAAAGGAGATCAAAAGACCGCAAAGGAATGCTACGTCGCTTCCATGAAGAACGTGGTCGAACGCAAGATCGCGTAGCAACCACAGAGCGGCGAAGGACCTAGTCAGTACGTCAAACCAGAAATGGAAAAACTCGACGAGATCGCACTAGACCCTTCAAAGCCAAACCAAACGGTAAGGGTCGGGTCGGACTTGGACGACTCGACCAGACAACAACTCCTTGACTTTCTCAGGGCCAATGCCGATTGTTTCGCATGAGGATATGGTCGGAATATCTCCAAATGTTATTACTCATAAATTAAATGTGGGTCCATCTCATCCCCCTGTCAAGCAAAAACGCAGGAAGTTCGCTCCCGAGCGGAACAAGATAGTAGACGACGAAGTCAGAAGCTTATTGGAAACATGAAAAATCAGAGAGGTCCACTATCCTGAATGGCTAGCCAACGTGGTCGTAGTCCAGAAGAAGAACGGCAAATGGAGAGTCTGCATCGACTTCACAGACCTCAACAAGGCTTGTCCCAAGGACTCGTTTCCTCTACCCCATATCGACGCCATGGTCGACGCCACAGCGGGGCACGAAATGCTCACCTTCATGGACGCTTTCAGCGGCTACAATCAGATCCTCATTGATCCCGACGACCAAGAAAAAACAGCATTCATCACCAGCCAAGGTATCTATGGTTACAAAGTAATGCCCTTTGGTCTGAAAAATGCAGGGGCCACATATCAACGACTAGTCAACAAAATGTTCAAAGACCAAATCGGAGACATGATGGAAGTCTACATCGACGACATGTTGGTCAAATCCAAAAAGAAAGAAGATCACATAGACCACCTGTGCGACAGCTTCGAGGTGCTCAAAAGGTACAACATGAAACTAAACCCTACTAAATGCTCCTTTGGAGTGTCGTCAGGGAAGTTCTTAGGATACATGGTGACACAAAGAGGAGTAGAGGCCAGCCCAGAACAGATCAAGGCTCTCATCAACCTCCAATCCCCCCAATGTGTCAAAGACATACAGAAGCTCACAGGTCGGATAGCAGCTCTGAACAGATTCATCTCCAAATCATCCGACAAATGCAAACCCTTCCACGACGCGCTCAAGAAGAACAAGTCCTTTCAATGGACGAAAGAACATGAAGCAGCGTTCCAGAACCTCAAAGAGTACCTGGCCAGTCCCATGTTACTGACCAAACCTAAAGGCGACGAGCCCTTATTTCTTTATCTTGCAGTGTCAGAGTCGGCCGTAAGCAATGTACTGGTCAGAGAGGAGGATGGCAAACAGTCGCCAATATACTACGTCAGTCGGACTCTATTATCAGCCGAAATGAGGTATTCGTCACTTGAAAAGCTTGTACTATCATTGGTAATGGCTTCAAATAAACTCAAACCATATTTTGAATCCCATACTATTACTGTTCGCACTAATCATCCCATGAGAGTTATCATGAGGAAACCCGAGTTCACAGGACGAATGACCAAATGGGCCATACACCTCAGTGGTTACGACATCGAGTACGAGCCTAGGACGGCGATCAAGTCGCAAGCCTTAGCCGACTTTGTGGCCGATTTCAGTCCGACCCTAGAGCAAGAAGCCGATAAAGAAGCGACACAACTACTCGCGACAGACGAGACATGTACATGGGAGCTCCACACAGATGGGGCGTCGAAAGCCAGAGGATCGGGGCTTGGGGTCGTGTTGAAATCACCATAAGGGGACAAGATATCTCAAGCCGTTAGATGTGAGTGGGATGCAACTAACAACGAAGTTGAATACGAAGAACTCATATTCGGACTCATCCTGGCTCGCGATCTAGGGGTCCGAGAGATCGAAGTCGTCTGCGACTCCCTGCTGGTCGTAAACCAGATACAAGGGTCGTACAACGCCAAGGATACCAGAATGGTAGCCTACCTGGAGGTAGCCAGGAAACTATTCGGACAATTCCAGACATTCAACATCCGACAGGTACCCAGGGACCTTAACTCCCAAGCTGACGCACTCGCCAATTTAGGATCCGTCCTAGACCCGAAAGAATTTCCACATATACCATTGGCCCACATCATGACGCCAGCCGTCCCAAGGACATCCATCGAGTTAACAACATCACTTGAAGAACTCGTCGCCATGGAAATAGGCGACCGACCCGAAGAGGACATCATCGACGCCGATGACGACTGGATGCTACCTTATATCAGGTGGTTAAAAGACGGCATTCTACCCGACGACAAGACAGAAGCAAAAAGG
Source organism: Rheum nobile (assembly GCA_027886185.1). Classification (NCBI taxonomy): domain Eukaryota; kingdom Viridiplantae; phylum Streptophyta; class Magnoliopsida; order Caryophyllales; family Polygonaceae; genus Rheum; species Rheum nobile. The sequence continues at coordinate 917,531 of WOAB01000717.1, read as the reverse complement.
CTCAAGGTACAAGCACTCTCTTACGATTTCATTGATAACATCTTGTACAAAAGATCTGTTACAGGGCTACTCCTACGATGCCTTAAGCCTCCAGAAGTCAGACGTATCTTGCAATCGTTACACGAAGGAGAGTGTGGCAACCACACTGGCGGGCAAAGCCTCTCAGGAAAGGCCCTACGAAACGGGTACTATTGGCCAACAATGAACAAAGACGCCATGGAATACACCAAGAAGTGCGACGCCTGTCAGCGACACGCACCCGTCCATCGTCAGCCTTCAGAGCTCCTCCATCCGACCCTGGCTCCATGGCCCTTTATGAGATGGGGAATGGACATTGTCGGAAAGCTTTCTCCCGCGTCGGGTCAAAGAGTCTTTTTCCTTGCCATGAAGGACTACTTCTCCAAATGGATCGAAGTCGACGCTTACAGAGAGGTAAAGGATCAACACGTCATTTCATTCATAAAACGCAATATCTTATACAGATTTGGCGTCCCATCAGAAATCGTGTGCGACAATGGTTCCCAGTTCATCAATCATAAGACTAGAGCCTTCTGCAACCACTGGAACATCAAGTTGGTCACATCCATACCTCGGTATCCACAATCCAACGGACAAGCCGAATCCAGCAACAAGATCATTATCAACAACCTCAAGAAATGCCTCATCGGGGCTAAAGGCAAATGGGCAGACGAACTCCCACTTATTCTCTGGTCCGACAGGACTACTCCAAAGAACGCAACCGGGCAATCGCCTTTCTCTCTTGTCTATGGGAGTGAGGCGGTCATCCCGGCTGAGTTACTGGTTCCGACTGCTCGCTACAACCTTCAGACAATTGAACAAAACGACGTCGAACTAGCACACAATCTGGACACAGCGGACGAGATCATAGAGAAAGCCCGAATCAGGATGGTCAGGTTCCAACAACAAGTCATAAGGAGCTACAACAAGAACGTTCGAATTAAGGCATTCAAGGTCGGAGACTGGGTCTTAAGGAAAACTTTCCAGAACACCAAGAATCCATCCGACGGAAAGCTAGCACCACAATGGGAAGGACCTTACTTGATCACCGAAGTGGTCGGACAAGGAGCATATCAGTTAGAAGACAAAGACGGACAACCGATCCCAAGAAGTTGGAACGCAGCACATCTAAAGCTCTACCATTTCTGAACCGACGAGGTAAAACATCACACAAATTCTATACATCGCTTCATATCGCATGCTATCGCATATACATTGCTACATATCGCATGCTATCGCATATACATTGCCACATATCGCATGCTATCGCATACACATTTCCATCTATCGCATGTACATCGCTACTTTCTTTTACATATCATCGTCTGACACTAAGCGAGGACTTCCTCCTTACAAAAACACAAATGCAGAACAGCATTTACATTGGACCCAGTCGTCCGCAAATGGATCATGTCATCCGCATATAGCGCTTACATTACACGATCGATCGAAACACGGGGAGATGACAACACAGGCACGTCGGCACACCGCCTGCCTTACACAAAACACAAGGTACAACACCTTGTTACATTTACGCAATAAACAAATTGCTTACCTCCCCGGCATAATGTTATGACTAACACATACACAAACACATCGCAGGCCTGCTCTACATACATACATATGGTGAAACCCCACTCGACGGAGCACACGGGTGAAACCGACGCACACAAAATACAAAACGTCGTCGACAACTTCTTTGAAAGTCCGACGAACATGTACGAAACAGACTAGCATATGACTCTATATGTAAACACACAATTGCATCGAAATAAAAGAATTTTTATACAAATACGCGACCCGCGATGGTGGACGGGTCGCCAAACCACATTGTCTGCCTACACATCTGTAGGACTTCATCAAACAGAAATATTATGCGACCCGCGATGGTGGACGGGTCGCCAAACCACATTGTCTGCCTACACATCTGTAGGACTTCATCAAACAGAAATATTATGCGACCCGCGATGGTGGACGGGTCGCCAAAACACACAATATCCAAAAACACCAAATGTCTAAACCCACACACAAATGGGACAAACAACGTCAAAATACGCAAAGAAAACGAATCAGGCATCGGGGACGATGGCATTACCTTCGGTAGGGACTGGCTCCAATGGGGCTACCTCATCGGTCGGCTTAACATCGCCAGAGTGGGCTTCGTCCTCGTCGATGCCCTCATCCGCGGCTTCTTCGCCGACACCGGCTAAGAAGAACAACTCCTGACCAGGATCGCCTTTTGGGAACATGGAGTCCAGAGTCTCCTTCTCCGTATTCAGGTCCCATAGCCCGTGCTTGCCTTCGTTGAACTCTTCGATCATTTCGATGCGCGACTTCACAGTATAAAAGGCCCCAACGTCGCCAGTAATCTCGCCATCGACGATCTGAGCCCGTTTCACCTCCTCCTCAACGCTTGCCTGACACTCTTCAAACTCCCTCTGACATGCGACCAACTCCCCTTGACAGCTCTTCAACTCCCTGGTGAGCCGACGCTCGATTTCACGACAGCGACTCTCTGCTCCCTCTAATTTAGTCTTCAAGGAGGCGAGGTCGGACTCTGACCTAGCAGCCCGCTCCTCGGCCTTGGCGACCATCGCCTTGACGCCAGAGTATGCCCCCAAAAGATACTGAAAAGACTGCAATCTCACACGACGACACAACAGACGATCGGAAAACATGGTCGAACGAAAGAAAAAGAAAAAGACACAAACAAAAAGATGATTCACCTTCCACGCGGAGCACCCCGCTTCACCAATGCAGTCGAGGGGAGAGACGTCGTCGACCTTCGACTTCAAAGTCGGGTCTTAAGCGTGAAAAAGGTCAGCAATCGACCGTCCAACGGCACCGATCTTGCCAATCCCCTCAGCAGTCACGACCTTCTTCTTCTTGAAGACTTCCTCCGCCTTGACATCTTCGGAGCAAGCACTTGCTTTCCTCTTCGAGCTGGCCTTGGCTGGCGCTGTCAGGTCCACCAGAAGCGGCTTGCTCGACGCAGCCTTGGCTACCGCCTTCCTCTGCTCGATCAAGCTTTTTTCCAGAAGCGACTCTGAAACGAGCACTCGCTCGACCACCGGGAGAACCTGACATGACAAACAGAACCCTAAAACACACGACAAAACAAAAGACAGTCACAAGAGGCTCCCAGAGTCGGATGTCTACCTTTCACATGAGATGACGATACGTTCGACATATCCTCTTGAGAAACAGGGGTTGTCGACAAGAGATTGACGTTTACAAACTTCCTCTCAGCCACTGGAACCCCAAGGACGATCTTGGACAAACCCTCTGATCGGCTGTTAACTTCCAAATCTTCCGGTTCAGGGACTACAAAAAAGGAAAGTTAAAAACAGAGTGTTAAAACACATAAATGCGTGGGAGAGAAGACAAATACATACTGTCGATCCGCCACTCCGTCAACAGAAATGGACATTCTCCTTCCTTCTCCATAGAAGAACGTTTGACAAAAAAGAATTTTGACCCCCATCCACGGTCGTTCACATCAGGAGTCTGCACCAAGGGCTTCCGACCACGTCGGATACGCAGTTGCACACAGGAAGAACTCTTCGACCCGATGAAGTAATTATACCACAAAGCATCAAAATCAAAACCAGCTCCAGTTTGGACATTCACGAGGTCTAAAACCCTAAGGACTCTCCACGCCTGAGGCATTACTTGACACGGCGCTAACGCCAAAGTGGCTAGAAAATCTCTGACAAGAGAAGAAAAAGTAAATTTATGCCCTATTCTAAACGGGTACACATAGAAGCAAATCCATCCTTCGTAACGCGCGTCGGCCCTCTCGTCTGGATGAGGCAGCCTAGCGATTGTCTCTGGAGGAAAGCCCCCGACTTGGAGGACTTGATCCAGTTCCGCCTCTGACAAAGTGATAACCAGCGCATCCGACTCCGTCAAGATAAAATGGGGGGGAACTTCACCTTCTCTAGCATCGGAAAGAGTCTTCGATGACTCAGAAACCTCAAGAGAAACCATCTCGAGAATAGAAAGGGGGGGGGGAATTGGAGAGCTATGGCTAGGAAAAATCAGAAAGCTATGACGAGAGAGACCAAGAAACTTACCAGAAGAAACTTGCAAAGGAAGAAGATGAAGACTAATCGTTTCCCCTGCTCAGAATTTATGGAAATATATCATGACCTATAGAGACGTCGCATCATGCCCTAATCGCAAGCCATGTCGACCTGTGCAACCGCACCAGAAAGGACGGTGGAGATCGTGTCCAGAGAAGTTGCCACGGATTTCGGTCTACTTGCCTAAACCGTAAGCCCATAACAACTTGGGGCTATTGTTGGGCATGGCATCCCAGGAGAAAGACGGATCAAGTGGATCGAACTCAAGCCCACTGCAGATCGGAAGAACAGAGGAAAAGCCCAGAGGAGCCGACGAGACTTCTCTGGTCGAGTATCATCCGACAGGATCGTAAGGATCTCGCCACGCATTTAATGCCCAGACCACGCAACGGCCATAACATTAAAACCAACGTAATCACAGAGATTCAATGGCGCAATCTTCGCCATTACTCTCAACATTAAAGATGAAATATTCGGCAAGAAATGCAAAATGGTAACAAGGGTGAAAGACTTACCATATCGGGACGACAAAGAGGATAAGAAACAACACGCACAATTACGCAAGGGGGACGAGCATTCTTACTCAGAAAACACACCAGAATAGCACTCTCGCTCTCAATCTAGCTCTCTAACGGCTTCCTACGCATGACCCCCGCCGGTCGCCACTCACAAGTCACTGGTCAAGTCCCACTCAATCTCTGGTTTTATCACGATAAGTTGTATCACGATTCAGTCTGATTAAACACGACATCTAATAAAACCATCACGCTATTACATATTTATTCTTTGTTTATCTATTGCTTGCTTGGTTTGGATTGTTTTTTATCATTCGATCGACTAGTTACCCCGTCTAAGGCGATTTAGGTCGTCCGATCTTTTCGCCCCAAAACAGATATTATGTATTATGATATGTTTATGAAATTGGGTAGGCGTCATGATGATCTAATGTTTGAGTCTACGCAATTGTTGAGACTTGTTTCATTCCCTGTCTGCCCCCAGGAATGTTGAGAGAGAACGTTTCTCTTGGAGGAAAGCATGTGACTACAAAGTTCTTAGTGGTAAACATTCCTTCTTCTTACAATGAAATTCATGATGACTCATGCCCAAAGATGACTACAAAGGACGTCGAGGACATGATTCGAGTGCCAACTCAAGGTCCTACCACAAGGGATCGAGCTATGAAAATCAAGGAGGCAACAACTAGACTCATCCAACTTAGAAAGCATCGCAAAATCACACATTCTTTGGCACATGAAGAGTGAACAACCCATGCATAGTACACACGGAACATGCATAATCCAATGTAGAAAGCAGCGCAAAATGCACGGACCTGACCCAGACCGTGCGCCATAATGCACGACCAATGCAGTAGCCTCCGAAGTTGGTCACCTCCATGCATCAGCTGGTGCACGGTCCAGTTCATCTTCGTGCGGTGGACCATATGGGACACACACACCACATTTTGTTTTCTGTGTTGGTTCGTGCGTCTTGATTTCACGAACCATGCGAGCATAGTTTTTCCAAACTTTGTACGAGATAATTTTTATGAGGCTTTTTACGTTTCCTTTAGGGCTTTTATGTTTGAACCCAAGTTGTCTGAATCTAAGAAGCTTTCATTTTTCATTAGCATGCAAATTGGAAGACATAAGCATCTGGCTGGGTGCTTGTTTTTTATCCAAAAACGATTTAATGTTCTTGTGATTCGTTTGATTAATCCATAGTTGAGTTCATGTTCATCATTGAGTTTGATTTCTTGTCCATTCATTGAGTTATTCATACTCGTCTCAACTCTCAAGCAAAGTAAATGAGTCAAATCTTGTCGTCAAGACGAGACCAAATTATCAAACGTGGTAAAGGAGCCTTCCATGTTTGACCTGGTGGTATCCGGTTCCCAGTGTTTCAAGCAAATATTACCTTTGATTTGCAAGTTTTAATTCATTTCTTTTTAGCATTTAATTTATAGAGTACTTTGTTGTTCATTTCAACCCGAACACCACCCTACTTCCACGATCCACCACCCACCAACACCAGCCGCCCCTACTCTAGCCGCCCATCACACTCTCCATACCACCATCACCATGCTACACCAGCAATGACGTCCTAGCACCGCTACCCTGCCACCAGATCGCTAACCCCCACGCATCCTCTTCCCATCTGCCAGCCCTATTTTTGCCCAATTAACATTTTTTTCCTTATATTTAGTAACCCTAAATCCTTACCCCTTATTTTGGAATTGTCTGGCTAGTTTCAAGTTTATGTGTTGTTCCTTATTTTTTCTTGAATTGTTTCAATTGATTATACTTCTAGTTGATTGAGATAGTCTAGTTGTTATTTTGCATTACTTTCTTGGACTTTCTTGCTTCACCTACATCAATTGGTGAATTTTAGGACAACTTCCATTACTCTTTTGCATCTCTCTTAATAAAAATAGGTCAGCTACAAAGAGAGCCATGTCTTAAATAAACAAAAAAAAAGAAACAAACAAGTCACCTACAAATTGAGCCAAGACTTCAAAAAAATAGTAGATATTGCTTCTTGTCCAACTTTTTCGCTTGTTTCAATTTGGTGTGCTTACTTTCTTTCTAGTTCATTCTCTTGATATTAGTTGTTGCGTTGACTGATCTTTTTTAGGATGTTTGAGCAATTGCATGCTCTTGTGGCTACATGCAATTCTATTGTTGTCTTCCTCCGACTACATTACTTACGTCGACAACCATTGTTCATTGTCTCTAGACAACCATTAGGAGCTCCTTTAGGGTACTCTTATTTACAAAAAAATGATGTTTACTCTTGCATTCAAGGATTTCATTTTGTTGGTAGCCATATCCTCGTCAGAATACCGTCAACAATGTCCGCAACAACAACTATGACTAGCAGCGTGACAGGGGGATCTATCTTCCCTTGCACCAGCACTCGTTCACCGTCGGCGCGACCGACGTGATGAAAGCCATGATTAAATTAAGAAATGTCGTTAGGTGGTCTTGAAAGCTAGATAATCCCTTGAACACAAAGTTTGCCGCCAATTGGTGCGACTTTCATCAAGACAGAGGACATAACACTGAAGAATGCATCGTCTTAAGGAAGGAAGTGGTGCAACGACTCCATAAGCGCTACCTTAGAGATCTGATCTCGGACAGAGCACGAGCAACCCTAGATCAAAACAAATGACAAGAGGCGCCATCGCTTCCACCTCCTTATGTCGAGTGCGTGAACAACATCCCAGAAGTCTCCGAGATATGCGGAATATCCGTCTCCGCCGCCAAACGTCACGCCAAAGAGACTGACTTTAACAAGTCGCCAGCCATCACCAAGGAGGAGTCTGACAACGCACCTAGCACGTTCGACGAGCCTGATGACATTTTATTTATAGCCAAACATCATGACAGTCTCGTCACATCACTCACAATAGGCAATTGCTTGGTGAGCCGCGTCATGGTAGACAATGGCAACTCGGCGAACCTGATGATGATTGAAGCCTTACACAACCTCGGTTTGAGCCGATAGGATATTAGCAAGAAATCAATTCCCTTGGTGGGATTCATTGGCGAGGTGAGAAACTCGCTCGGGGAGATCACGCTGACCTCCTACGCGAGAGGTGTGAACCTCCAAGTCAAGTTCTTGATCATGGATTGCCTGTCACCATTCAATGTTATCTTGGGTCGCTCTTGGATACATGGCATGAAGGTGGTCATGTCACATACCATCAGACTGTCAAGTTCCCAACCAAGTGGGGTGTACATGAATTCAAAGATGACCAGAGATCGACAAAGGAGTGTTATAGAATTTCACTGAAACCGACGGTCACAAAGAAGCAACACATAGGGCAAACAACATAGCAATTAACAAACTAAAAGGCATCGACACATTACACGAACCCAAAGCCCCCTAAACTCGACGATGTGATCTAATATCCTAGCAAGCCCACCCACGTTGTGAAGATAGGCTTAGACAAGCCTGGCGAAATCAAAAAGTAGTTAGTCGATTTCTTGTTGTCCCATTCCGAGTGCTTTGCATGGACACACGAGGACATGACTGGCATAAGTCCAAACATGATTGTGCACAAGATCAACGTCGACCCCCAACACCCAGTCACCCATCAGTCAAGTAGAAGCGAAAAATGTTCGCACCATAAATGAAAAAGGTGATAGACAAGGAAGTGCGAGCTTTATTGGAGACCGACAAGATCAGAGAAGCCCATTATCCAGACTAGTTAGCCAACGTGGTGATAGTAAAGAAGAAGAATGAAAAGTGGAGGCGCCGACTTCACTAACCTCAACAAGGCGTGTCCCATAGACTCTTTCCCACTGCCACACATCGACGCCACTGCCGGTCATGAGATGCTTACCTTTATGGATGCCTTCACCGGATATCACCAAATCTATATGAGTCCAAAAGATCAAGAGAAGACCGCCTTCATCACCAACAAAGGGATATATTGGTACAAGGTCATGTAGTTCGGTCTCAAGAATGTCGAAGCCATGTACCAACGACTAGTGAACAAAGTTCGAGAACCAGATTGGAGACACGATGGAAGTCTACATAGACGACATGTTGGTCAAATCAAGGAAGATGGTCGACCACATTGAACACTTGAGAACAGCGTTCGAAATCATGGAGAAGTATGACATGAAACTGAACCCTACCAAGTGTTCCTTTAGGGTCTCGTTTGGCAAATTTGTAGCCTATATGGTCACCCAATAGGGGATTGGAACCAGACCCGACCAAATCAAAGGTATCCTCGACTTGTAGTCTCCCCGATTGCATTAAAGATGTCCAGAACCTCACAAGTAGAGCTGCCGCTTTGAATATGTTCATATCAAATGCGTCAGATAGAAACCGAATGTTCTATGACGTCTTGAAGAAGAACAATTCATTCGAGTGGACAAGAAAACACGAAGAAGCATTTCAAGAACTAAAAAGGTACCTAACATGTCCATTTTTACTCTCAAAACATAAAGATGGTGAAGTTCTATACGTATATCTAGCGGCTACGGAAGTGACCGTCAATGTCATCTTGGTAAGAGAGGAAGACAACGAGCAGTTCCCCATCTACTATTTAAGCAAGACGCATCTAGATGAGGAGACAAGATACTCACCAATGGAGAAGTTGTCTCTAGCCCTCATCACAACGTCCATCAAGCTACATCCATACATTGAGGTCCACACCGTCAAAGTAAGAACAAACTATCCCATCAAGAACGTAATGAGCAAACCGGAGCTTACCTGAAGAATGACAAAAAGTGCAGTCCATCTAGCGAATACAATATACAGTATGAGACACTCACACAAATCAAGTCACATGCTTTGACAGATTTTGTGGCCGATTTCAGTCCACCATACGAAGAACAGGATTCTGAGGAACTTCTGCAAGTCAATGACCTCGTCACCTTGAAGTAGACGCTATACAATGATGGTGCTTCTAATCAAAATGGCGTAGGGCTAGGGGTTGTTCTAAAATCGCCACAAGGGGTAGAATAGCCCAAGCCGTGCGATGTGAATTCAAAGCAACAAACAACAAGGCAAAGTATGAAACACTCATAACGGCAATCACGATTGCCAAGGAGACAATCGTGAAGAACTTGAAAGTAATGTGATTCCATGTCAATCGTGAATAAGATCAACGAAGTGCATGCGGCTCAAGATTCAAAGATGACAACGTACTTGGAAGTTGTCCGTGACATCATCAAATGCTTCGACACCTTCAACATCAATAAATTCCCTAGAGACGCCAACGTATAAGTTGACGTGTTAGCCAACCTCGGCTCAGTCATAGATCTAAGAGAATATCAAAAGATCCCTTTCTTGCACGTTGAAATCCATCCATCAACAAATTGGCCAACATGACACTCCCTATGCAGGTCAGTTACTCTAACGAATCTACATGTTGGATCACACCTCTTTATAATGGGCTCAAGCATGGTGAATTACTCCCGATAGGAATGATGCACGATGACTTTGTGCAAATACATCTCCATTTGTGTTTAATGAAGACATGCTACTTAAGTGGTCAACTTCAGGATATTATCTAAGATGTCTCAGAGAAGACGAGGTTCAAAACGCGTTGCAAGAACTCTATGATGGAGAGTGTGACAATCAGTCTGGGGCAGGAACCTAGAGTTACGTGCTTACATGACATGTTACTAATGGCCCACTATGAAGAGAGATTATGCTGACTATGCAAGAAAGTGCGACGCTTGTCAAGACACGGCCTAATATCTCACCAACCATCTGAAGCTTTACATCTTGTCTCGTCCCTGTGGCCTTTCATGAAGTGGGGAATGGACATTGTTTGGAACTACTAGTAGCCTCAAGGCAACGCGTCTTCATGCTTGCAATGACAAACTACCTCTACGGTCACTTACGTCTCCTCGACATGATCCCTACAATCATATGTGTCCCCGTCGACACGACCTTTACGGTCACTTATGTCCCTATGATGTGATACCCACGATCATTTGCGTCCTCGTTGATGCGCGACCTCTATGGTCACTTATGTCCCCGCGATGTGATCAATGGGATCATCAATGTCCCTATTGATGCGACCTTCTCAGTCACTTACGTCCACACGACGTGATCCTTGTGACCGTCTGCGTCCTCGTCGACGTGACCTCAACGATCACTTACGTCCCCGTAAAGTGATCCCTGCTATAATCTGCGTCCCCATCGTTGTGACCTCTACGGTCATGTACGTCTCCACGACGTGATCCATGCGATCATCTAGGTCCTCGTCGATGCGACCTCTATGGTCACTTACATCCCTGTGACGTGATCTCTGCGATCATCTATGTCCCCGTCGATGTGACCTCTACAATCACTGTTATCATCATTATCGCGATTATCCTAATCACTTACGTCATCATTGGCTCTGCTATGATAACCTTTATGGATTCCAGATCTCCAAACGATATTAACGTCGTTATTATCATCTCCATCGACATGATCATTACAATCTTCCTCATTTTTATTTGACACAACTACAATTACCTGATGTAACATATCTTGTGCATTATTTCTTTCAATTAAAAGAGTTTTTTCTATTCTCTATGTCTTTTAAGGTAATCATTTCGTAGACAAAGAAGCTTCGTCCTTGGAGAGACTTACGCCTTCGCTGTGTCTATAGTAAATCCCTTGGCATATAGATATTCGCATTTATCATCGATGCAATATGATAACTAGCAGAGAAGTTATTATTTGGCTCAAACGGCACACTATGGTATCATATTCAGAAAATGCAGGAACAAGGCAATAATTTTGATCAATGGCACTACTTTTATTTATTATTGGGAGTATGCATCTTTATCTCATGTTCTACACATATCTTACATGGGATAACAGTCTGTTACACTTAATACTTCCACCCTGCATGGTGCCGGCATCTTTATCATCTTCGTCATGTTAGCCTCGCCATCATCGACACATTGTTGAGCTGTCTCCTTGGCCGTCGCCGTGATATTCAGAATGCGACCATGCCTTTCTTCTTTCCGACCATGTTGGTCCAATCGTGATGTACTTGTACAAGCATAGAGACATATACACAACGTATACACACACAAGATATATGAAGATCACGCATTTAATTAATCACGTTCATGTGAACGAGGCAAAAATAATGTCAAACCACCACGAGGGGTGGGGCCATACATCCATCACTACCCCTCTAAGGGTAGTGGAAAACAATCACAATTCAGAATATCAACAACATTGAATAAGAAGAGGTTGGAGGATCCAGCATCTCTTCATCCACTGCTGGTCCCGTTTCCTCCTTGTTAGCTACATCGGCTCCTTTGATATTCCTCGGCATCATGCTAGGGCCTATGGCCGAACTCAGCCGCAACGTCCCATTCGATGTGTTTCCCAGCGGCATGATCTTCCATTGCTTTCGACCCGGGCCAATAAATAATAGTAGGTTATTCATCTCGTCGAGTTCGGCCACCAACCGGTCATACTCTTCCGGTGCCTTCTTTTTCTTGTCCCTCAGGCAGAATAGCTCATCTTCAAACATCCTAATTTTTCATTGTTGAGCCTTGACGCTTTGGGACAACTCGAAGTTCTTGGAGGAGAGAGAGAGAGAGAGAGAGAGAGAGAGAGAGAGAGAGAGAGAGAGAGAGAGAGAGAGAGAGAGTCCATCGTGTTATTGTCCAGATCAGCTTTACTCTACAAAGCGTCCATTTGTGACAATATCCCTTAACACGTTCCCATGCACACAACATCGTTTGAAAACTCTATCATCGAGACCGTTTGAATAAGTTGAAAACATAAACAAAATACATATGACATGAGCACGTCTTACCTATAATTGCATGGTGGGGGTCTCTCCAAACATCTCTATTGTTCTAACACCCATATAGTGCTCCTTCACCAGGGGTGACCAGAAGGTCTACACCGCTCGGAGGGCTCGTTCATGGGAGATCATCGTAGAGGCAAGCATTCCAAGAAGCTCTGACACATTTGTGACAATATCCCTTAACATGTTCCCATGCACACAACATCGTTTGAAAACCCTATCATCGAGACCGTCTGAATAAGTTGAAAACAAAAACAAAAAACGTATGACATGAGCACGTCTTACCTATAATTGTATGGTGGGGGTCTCTCCAAACATCTCTATTGTTCTAACACCCATATAGTGATCCTTCACCAGGGGTGACCAGAAGGTCTGCACCGCTCGGAGGGCTCGTTCATGGGAGATCATCGTAGAGGCAAGCATTCCAAGAAGCTCTGACACATTTGAAGAAGGCGACACCTTCTTCATGACCGTCTCTTCTTTCTTCTCCACAACAGGGGTAGCCTTGGGTGTTTTTGGAAGGTCTTTAGGGGTCACACCGACATGATGGAAGATAAGCACTCTCCTAGGAGCTTCCTGTTCTTGACAACGATCTTATGAACAGTGAACTCAGCACGACTCACCATGGATGCTAAGAGAACAAGACACAACGACACGAGCTAGATGTGTTATAAAATGTGAATGCATAAAGAAATCATAATTTCAAGAAACTTGCACATCTTCGATGAAGGAGAGATTTTATCTTCTTCAGCTGAGGGTTCTACAAATAGGATATCGACGAAAGTCCTCTCCGATGTCGGCAAATCAAGTATCTACTTCGTGATCTCTTTCAAATCCTCCCTAGAGTGAATATCTGCACGGTTCACTGCTAACAAGAATGAGAGAAGAAAAAACGTAACAAAAGCTACCCCCTTTACGGAACGCATGGCACAAGAAGTCGATGTCCGGCCCCAAAGATGAGTTCTTTACGTAGAAGAAGCGATCAAAGCAGCCTATGTCATTCTTGGTCGCGTCAATCACCAGACAAGGTCTCCCCGACCTAGACTTGCACGTAACCCTTCCCGGGCCACACAGAGCCAAAACGTAGGAGTAGAGAAGATCTTGGATCGTGAAGGGGGTGTCGTGGGCTTGGATGATTCAATCAAGGGTGAGGAAGATTCTCTACATTTGAGGCAAAACCTGGGCGACGTTGATATCAAGAGGTGATAGAGACGGGCGATCAAGACGCGAGAAGGGGAGGTGATGCCTGTTCCGAAATGGATACTTGTACATCGAGATCCATCCCCTACAGAAGAAGTCGGCGAAGACGAGTTCATCTATCACCGCCACGACGACACAATCTGGAAAGCCAAAGGCCCTGGCGAAGGGACAAGGGTTAGTAATGGAGGAGGCCTTTTGGTAATGCGGGGTTAGGACATGGGAAGGAAGGAAAAAAGAGATGCTCATAGTCGAAAGTTTGAGAGTCGAGAGAGCTGGAGTTCTCAGCGGCCATTCAAATTTGTTTTGAAGCACAAAACATAAATAAGAGACATGGAGAATAACATACTTGTTAAAGAAGCAGATTTGTAGTTGTGGGAAGAAGATAAAGGCGACCTAGACTTAAATAGAGCGATTTGATGGCTCTGCAAAAGATCTCAAAAGGATTTCAAATTAAAAGATGAGAGCGGCATTTTGATTTCCAAGGTGGCGTGTTAAAGGTGTTTCCAACATGCATCCGATTCATCTGCAAAACGCCTTAGGGGTACTGTTAAGGCCCTTGGATCTTGTCTGCGTGGAGCACTTTGCGGCGTCGAGACGCGTTGCCACAAATCGTCATTAAAAGGGTATCCAACTCTTGTAACACACACATTCTACTACTATTCAATACAATACAATACAATTCCTACAACATATTAGTTTTGTTCCCGATCGTGTAATCCTTGGCCTTATACTCCATAATCAAAGCGGATTGCATATTAGTACAAAATCCGCCCAAAACAACGTCCATTCCACCTTCAATGTTGCTGACTTATCTCCCTATATTGTCGATGACTTATCCGATGACGAATTGAGGATGATTCAAGTTCCAAAAGGGGAGAATGATTACTATGAAGGATGTCAATCACACGAATTAAGTGCCAACACAGGGTCCTTGCTAAGAAAATCAAGGAGGCAACGACCGTACTCTTCCACACTTGGCCGCCACCCTACATGAGGGTCGGGAGCCAAGACTCGTCACATTGCTTCACATAAAAAGTGCATGGCCCATGCATCATACGCACAGACCATGCATATGCCACTTGCGAAAGCAGTGCAAAACAGACGAACCTGACTCAGATTCTGTGCCACAACACACAGTTGGTACTTTTGTGCACTAGCTGATGTACGATTTAGTTCACCTTTGTGCCATACGGCTCGTGCACCATCTTTTGTTTTCCGTTGTGGTATGTGTATCTCGACTACACGGACCGTGCAACGTTGTTTTTCTGAACTTTTACATGATTATTTTGATGAAGCTTTTTATGCTTTTAGGCTTTACGTCTCTTATGCTATTGATACGCTCTACTTTGTAGTGCGTAACTAGGAGCTGTTACTAGGATTTAGGTACCATTTGTGTAGGTTTAGTAGACAATTTAGGATAATGGAGTTGTAGAGAAGAAGTGGCTAAATGGAGGATTTTGGTGAAGTAATGAAGTATTAGGAGTAGGAAGCCACCGAGCGAAGGCCGCGAGCGCGGAAGAGCAACAGAGCCAGAACCGCAGTCGCGATGAACAAAACCGCAGTCGCGGTTTACCAGGAAGATCCGCGGGCGCGGAAATATTTCTGCAGTAGCGGATTGGAGATGAAGCAGCTGCAAGGTTACAGAGAGCAAACCGCGGTCGCGGATCCATGCGCGGCGCGTTTCGAGATTTTTGTCCAAGATCTTTTACTTATTTTATTTTATTTATTTATTTTTATTTCCTTTTATTCCCTTTATTATATTTTTAGGAGATTATTGTTATCTTTTTAGGAATGAGGATTTTGTTAAGTCTATATATTCATTCTTTAGAACATCAGATGGGAGAGTTCGTTTTTTCTCCTTCTTCCTCTTTTCCCTTTTCTTTGTTTTATCTTTGTTTTGTTTTTGGCTGGACAATTGAAGCCTTGGTTTGAATTTGATTGTGAGATTATTCCTTTACTTTATCCTTGAATGTTATTGATTCTCTTGCTCTTCTACCCATTGAGTTTTATTGATTTCTCTAGCCTGATCAACTAGTAGTTATTGGTATTATTCATACTGCAGGATTAGGGTTTTGAATTCTATTAGTTTATCTAGTTCACCGTTTCGTTGTAATTAGTATTATTAGTATTGGTTTCCCTAGCCTGGAAAACTAGTTGAGATTGGTATTAACTATAGTGCTGGTTCCCCTAATTCAGAGTAGCAACCACGATTTACAGGAACTAGTTGTGAATGTTTATTGTGAAGAGAATTGATTGCATGTCGAGTATTGACTGGTTGTTAAGTATTGCATGAGCCTATCTATTCCTGAGTTTACTGTTGTTGTTAAATTGAATCTTGATAGTTTCTTGATTGTTTAATAGTTAGGATTATCAGGACTAGTTGGACTGGTAATTAATTTAGAACAGGGATTAGGACATTCATGAGAATTGAGAACTAGGGATAATCAATGATCGATCAACCAAACTGAAGGTGGATGTTTGTCTAGCCAAGCTATTTATGTTTTATTTATCATTTTCTTAGTTAGATTCATATAAACTCCCCATTTGTCTTTGTTTACATTTGGTGAACGATTTGGCAAACAAGATATATAGCTTGATTTTCTGTGGGATTCGACCCTTACTTACCGAAGCTATATTAGTTAGGTTTTTGAGGTTTATTTGATAGGTGTCTACGACAAACCCCTCATCAAATTTGTTAACCGAGTTACGTTTATTTGGAAAGTGTTCATTTTTCATAAGGAGGAATATTGGAAGACATAAGTATGTGGCTAGGTGCTTGTGTAATTCTTATCCAAAAACAATTCATTGTTCTTGTGATTGGTTTGATTAATCCATAGTTGAGTTTATGTTCATCATTAAGTTCGAGTTCTTGTTCATTTATTGTGTTCTTCATACTCCTTTCAAGGAAAGAAAAGAAACTCGATCTTGTCTTCAAGACATGACCAAACCATCAAATGTGGTGAAGGAGTTGCCACCTATCAGTTCCTGGGAGGCAATGGTTGCATTCAATGGAAGCGGTCCATTCTACTCTGCACCGGATTATCATTTCCATTACCAAGGAAAGACTGTACGTGCTCGTGGAGACCAACGTATGGCAAGATAGTTCTTGGGAGTAGAGGGAGTCAAGTCCAGAGTCCACATGGTATAGGCTGGCCCATAGGTCCTCGACAAGGTCGGTCTCCCGTTGTTAGAGAAGTCAATTGATACTCTACAGAAAGTCCATGTAACTAATTCTAAGCCTGAAAAATATTTTTTGATTGGCACTATCATTTCAAGAGATGAGTTAGAGTCCTTAGTAGGGCTTCTTATGAGATACTAGGACTTAGGCCAGAGATTTCCTTTAATGGGCTCAATGTTCGCTCAAACGTGAAGTTGGTAATGCAGTGAACCCGACACTATTCAATCTAACATACTAAGGGATGTCCAATATCCGTGATGGGTCGCCAATACTATGGTGGTGAAAAAAAAGGAGAATGGAGAGGTTGCGTAGACATTACGGATCTGAACAAGACTGGGCCTAATGACATGTTCTCATTGCACAAGATTGACCAATTAGTAGACTCTATAGCAAGGCATGCCTGAATGAGTTTTCTCGATGCTTAGAAAGGATATCAACAAATTCACATGTTAGAAGAATGTAAGGGAAATACATGGTTTAGGATGCCTAAGGGCGATCTATTGTTACAAGGTGATGTCCTTTGGATGTTGGGGCAACATTCCAAAGGATAGTGGTGACCTTATTTGTTGGGTTAACTGGTGAGAAAGTTGTGGTATACATAGATGGCATTGTTGTACAAATCAAAAAAGAGGGCTCATATCTAGAAGACCTTCAACATGTGCCTGATATCATAAAGCAAGTTGATTTATGCCTGAATATGTCTACCTGTGCTTTAGGGGTGAGCTCGGGATAGTTCCTAAGGAATTTGGTCTCTAGATGTGGCATTGAGACAAGCCCATATTCGATTAAGGCTATCTAGGGAATTCAGAGTTCTAGCGATATGAACGAGGTTCAAAAATGACAACCGCTCTGAATAGCTTCATGAGTCACTCTTCATATAGTCTTGTTGTTTCTTTAGGCTTGTAAAATGAGACATGATTTTAAAATGTGATGAAGTATGCGAGCAATCATTATCAGAGATAAAAAGTGACATGCAAAACCTCCCAGTGTTAACAGTTCCTTAAGAGGGAGAAGAGTTGACATTATAGTTGAGAGGGTATAAGTCTATAGTTGGTTGGTAAATCATCTTTGCAAACTTGTAGCCCTTTCATGCTTTCTGGCATAACTCTCAACATCTTTCTGCATGTAAGGCCACCAAAACCCCAGTGTGATGGCTCTCAAAGCAAAACTCTTGTCAGCTGCATGTGTTCCCCAAACTCCTTCATGAATTCCAAAAGGCAAATGATCTACCTTGAAGGAGGGGAGCTTCTGAGGTAAGGGAATGTCAAGAACTGTTTATAGAGAATTCCCCGCGGTGATAGTTAAAAATGGGAGACTCTCAATCTCAATAGTCACATCTCTCTCTTGTTAGTTGGGAGTGTGTCTTTGGTTAGATAGTCGAATATAGGGTCCATCCAGCAAGGGTCCTTATCCACTAATGCCATCTCTTCTCTCTCAAAGCTTAGTGTCTTTAGCAAATCAATGTGCTTGACGCTTCCTTCCTCTCTAGATCTCGATGATGTAATGGTAACTAAAGTATGGGCTACCTCATTATGTAACTGTGGGATCTTGTGATCCTGTATTTCTGAAAACTTACCCACAAGATTCTTGCATTCTCTAGATATGCCAACATTCTAGATAATTATGCTTCATACTCTCCTATAACTTGGTTCACTATAAATCGGGAATCCGAGAAAACCACCAGCCTAGCAACCCCTATTTTAAGAGCCATGGTTAGCTCAAGTATTAGGGCTTCGTACTCAGCTTCATTGTTAGTAGCAACAAACCCTAGCTTGAAAGCCGCTTGAATAACCTCACATGTAAGAGATACCAATACTAGCTCTACCCCAACAACCTTCTTGTTTCGGGAGCTATCAATCTACAATCCCCAAGTTTGTTGCTTGTTTACTTGTTGCTACGAAACCGCATTATTTTCCTTAAGGTCCTCTCCCACATAATCTACCACAAAATCTACCAAAACTTTCCCTTTTAGTATTATCCTTAGAATAAAGCCAATTTCATATAATAACTCACCTGGCAAATCTGAACTGGCTAATAACGCTTTAAGCGAAAAGGCGGTTACCACTTCTATGGCATGAGCTTGAAAATAGTGATTCAACTTTCTAGTTTCTACAACTAAGGTCAATAACAACTTTTCCAATGGAGCATATTTGGTTTCATCATCAAGCATTGTTTTGCTTACATAATTGTACTCTTTTAACTTCTATAATCAACACTGTGCTTACAACTCGCTCTAAAATTGAGAACACTAGTCCCTTGCCCTTATCTCAATGGAGTTTGGACTTGGTGGGACCATTCCCAATAGCTCCAAGGAACAAGCGCTATATGATTACCGCTACTGGTTATTTTACCAAATGGGTGGAAGCAAATCCACTATCTAGAATCAGGGATAGTGATGTGAAGAAGTTTATCTTGCAATCAATAATAACTCACTTTGGAATTCCTAATGCATTGATATCTGATAACCGGACACAGCTTAACAATTCATTGATTAAGTCTTTATGTACATGCTTTGAAATTAAGAATTTCTACTCATCTATAGCTTACCTTTATACAAATGATCAGGCGGAGGCCAGTAACATATCTATTATTTATAAGATAAATAGAAGGCTAGATAAGGCGAAAAGGTAGTGGGCAGCTGAGCTCCCAACTATGTTATGGGCATACAGAACCACCTCGAAGAGATCCACTGGAGAGTCCCTATTCTCTTTCTTTTTTGGCTTAGAGGAAGTGATCCCGCTTGAAGTGGGATTGTCAACTATTCACACCACAACATTTGATCATGGAGGGAATGACCAGACACTTAATTAAGGTCAATTTGGACATGTTGCATGAGAGGAGAGAAGCCTTCGTTGTACGCATGGAAGCTTGTTAGCATAAGCTGATCAAAGCCCATGAAAAGCACATTCGGTGGCACATCTTTGGGTCGGCGATTACTTGCTCCGTAAGGTTCTCAATAGCACTAAAGACGCCACAAACAAGCTGGGACCTAATTGGGAAGCTGGGACCTAATTGGGAAGGTCCATATAGGGTAATTGCCAACGCATGCAATGGCTCCTAAAAAATTGAGGATGGAAAAGTGATACCCCTCACATGGAATACCTCAAACTTTAGGAAGTTTTATACCTAAGCATGAACTTGGTATGGGCGTACTCTTTTTCCCTTTCAAACGGTTTTTTCCCATGTGGTTTTCCTATAAAGTGATTTTTCACGAGCCCCTTTTTTTCCCTTTCCCTTCTTGTCATCCTTTTAGGACTCATGATAATACCAAAGAAATTACAATTTTTCCTTTGATGTTCATCTTGCATTTCAAAGATTACTCAAACCAAGAAGCTTTATAGCTAAATAGCCTTATGGACAAACGGCGAGAGTCGTCATTATAGCTTTATAGTCAAACAGTCTAACGTCCAAATAGCTAGAGTTGCTAAACAATTATATAGCCAAATAGCCTAACAAACAAGTAGAGAGAGTCACTAAACAAATTTTTAGCCAAATAGACTAACGACCATACAACAAGTGTCGCTAAATAGGTTTATATCCAAATAGACTAACGGACAAACAGTAGAGTCACCAAATACCTTCATAGCCAAAATAACCTTATGGCCAAATACAAACTTGTAATCAAGAAGTTTCGGCATCAAATGCATCCAGAAAGGTCACTAAATTCAATCTAGCAAGGGGAATGCAACATAAGACTGACCATGAGCCGTTGGGGAAATTTCAAGAAGCGACTAAGGCACGAAATCACGAAACAACAGATGCACGAGCCATGCAGGCAAGTGCATGGACCGTGCTTGCCTTCTGTAAACAATTCATCCACAATTGGGGAGGTGCATAGAGGTCAACTAGATTGTACAAGCCTTACGCACGGACTATGCGTTTGCCTTTGTAAAAATTCTCGAAAAAAATACGTCACACACGGAGGTCAACTAGACTGTGCACCCTTACACATGCACCATGCGATTGCCTTTGTAAAAATTATCGGAAATAAGAGCGTCATGCACGGAGGTCTATTGGACCGTGTAGTCCAATGCACGGACAGTTGAATCCCTTTGTAAACGAGAGAACTTTGTGCATTTTATCATGCACGTCACTCGAGGACTCTAGGCGGTCATAAGCACGTGCAAGTAAGTATGGCCCAATGACTTTGCTTGTTAGGTTAGAGGTTTGCTCGTGGGCCTATCGTGAAAAGAATCATTAGAAGGCATTTGCTGGAACTGAGATAAACCCCGGAAGAGTCTAAGGATCAGATCCCTCGACTAACTTCAATGCTTAAGTCATCTGAGGGGAATGTGTTGGAGTAAAAATAGTATATTTATTATTATCGGTTTTTCTAACCTATGCCCTTATGACATAGGTTAAGACTTCTCTAAAATGGTAACACCTAATCAAGGCTTTTTAAAAATGAGGTGCTTAACCTATGCTCGAAAGGCATAGTTTAAAAAAATTGTATTATTATTACTGATATTAGCTTCTTGACATGCTTTTATCTTTTTATTTGGATTTTATATAAAGCTAAATTCATACATATGGGATATTATTTTATTTCAAAATTAGAAGAGGTATAAATATGGGAGATTATTTTATTTACTAAGATATGACTTGGGCATTAGGGGCATAACAAGAGACACAAGTCCCCTCTTTTGATATTTCTTCTTTGCAGATTCAAGGAATGAAGGATAACCGGAGGTTTTTTTTATAAGGTAAGAATAAGATTGGAATCAACATCTACTTGAAAACTAACCTATAGCATCCTTTCAGATGAGAAAATTGAGTTCTAAATTTGTGAAAATATCTTTCAGAGGATGAGCATGACAAAGTTTTGCAATAAGGTCAGTCACGACATTTATCTCACGAAAGATATGGATAATTTGCACTGTCACAAAAAATTGTAACAAAAATAGGATATCAAAGATAATAATCTCGATCTTCCATGGACAGTGTCAGATCACGGGAGATTATTTGTGAACCTCAATCGTTGTCGTCTTCAATTATTGCTACCACAATTTCATAATGTATGTATATCATCATCATTTCGCACGAAGCGACCAACTCCACGGGATCCAGAGCCTTATATAACCAAGAACCTATAAAATGTATAAACAAAGAAAGGATAAGTTTGACGATTAGTTGTGATTAACATAACATACACTTCCTTGCTAGAAAAATCTGAGGTTTGGATCAGGTTGCAAATTACAGTCATACAATAAACTGATAAAGCTTCATAGAGACGTAGTTATTTTTGTCAAAATTATCTTTTTGTTAGGGGTCAAAATTAACCTAAGAGATGTGGTTGACTTGTTACATATATATTTGTGTATAAGCAAGGACTGATTTCCATCCCTTCTTACGTAAATTGATGAAATTAAACGTCATAATACTGATTCTCATCCCTTTCATATTTTAACATATTGAAGAAGTAAAGAATGAGAAGATTATGTGATTGTCTAATTGCATATGGTAAGACTCCATATTATTCTGTGTGTGATTTCTTTTAGTTGACTATAGATTTATAATTTCTGTAATTTACTACATCCAAACTAAACTTGTCAATCACTTTTTCCTGTTTTTAAAGAACTTCTGGATCATTTTAACATCGACACTGTTGGGCCTGGATTCATTTGGCCCATCGTGATTAGCCCATAATTCTGACAATGGGACTAACCGACTCGGCGAGAAGAAAGCGGAACAGAACCAAGGGGAAAAGACGTTGACGAAGATCTCGGAAAGCGGGTGAACGGTTCAACGGCTCCCGGGAATCTCGGAGGAACAACTAGTCTATTTTCGATTTCTTGTAAAGCATAAATATGAGGCTGAAAAATCTCTTATAACACACACTCTAACCAACTGAATACAAGCAATTTACGACCTTCTCTCATTACTCATTCTCATCTAACTCTATTTCTCATCCTTTAAACAATCGATAAGCAAATTATGTGGTTCGACTTGGATTATTCAAACTCTTTTAGTTTAACCGTTGTCTAGTTGCCCTTCAGTAGGCGATTCAGATCAATTTGATATTTTCGCCCCAAAATAATTTGACGCCCACCGTGGGGCATCTAGTCAATTAGCGATCCAATCACCAATACAACATTTTCATCCTACCATGGCCAATTCCGAAGACTTCATGGTTCCCGTCGAAAGCCAGATCCAAGCCAACGCTCCGGCCGTGATTCAAGCTGAAGACCTCAACGATCAACCGGTCTTGGACGTCCAAATCCAAGAGTTGGCGAAGAGCATGAACATCCGCCAAGAGGAGCTAGCCTAGCAACGTTCCAAAACTGAAACACTAAGTACTCAATCCGAAGCTGAAATTGCACGACTAACCCGCAAAAATGAGTTTTTGAGATCACAGGTAAACTCGGCCGCGTCAGCCCCCGGAGGATCAAGACATGTAGTCAACACGGAAGGACTCTCGATGCGACCTCGATGGTGCAACCACAACGCCCGTGGCGGCAACCAACCAGAACGTTTCCCAACCTACTGGTACGTTTCAGACTCCTCCGGTCACTTTCCTCACGACTAACGTGCCAATTCCTGTAATCGAGCCACCAGAGGCTTGAGTAACCTCTCCACAGGTCACGGCTCCGACCGATCTCCAGGCCCTCATACAACAAGCTATCAGCAAACTTGTGAAAGCCCTGGACGATCGCATTGCTCGGATCCCAAGAGTCCCGTAACCGATCGAGAAGGAAGAAATTGACGGATACGAAGACTCGTCTTTCGTAGAAGCGATTGTGCACGTTGAGATCCCCAAGAAATTTCATGTCCCCAATATGCCCAACTATGATGGGACTGGGGACCCCGATGATCACGTTTCAATTTATAAGAAGAAATTAATGAATATTTCGATCCCAAGAGGGAACCGCGAGGCCGTCATATGCAAGATCTTTGGCACGAACCTCGCTGGACCTGCACTAACATGGCTTATGCATTTTCCACAGGGCTCCATCGCTTCTTTCGCGGATTTGGTCAATTCATTCAAAGTCCAGTTTGCCAGCAGTCGCCGATTGGAAAGACAATTGAGGGATCTATATAGGATCGTGCAAAGGTATGGCGAACCCCTGAGGGACCATCTTAACAGGTACAACAAGGAGAAAGTTGCGATCCCGCATTGCGATGTCGCAACGTCCATCGAAGCCTTCCGCCGGGGTTTGATCAAGGGTAGTGAACTCTATCGCGAACTGACCAAATATCTGTGTCGGAGCTTCGAAGACGTGCAGGCTAAAACCATGGCCATTCAACGAATGAGTGTATATCCCTCTGCAAGGAAGTCGCAAGACTCCTCGCACAGGGGCTGTTACGTGACATCATATCTAATAAAGCAAAATCGACCCTTGACCGGAGGGATCAAGTATCGACTGATAAACCATCTTCTCCAATTCATACTAAAGTCGTTAACACCATTTCAAGAGGGTCGAATGTATATGGAAACACATATTCGGTCGCCAAGAGGTACGCCCGAGACAACAAAGGTGACAGGCCGATCCGATCGGAGGTCAGGCGATCACCAGCCACCGATGTTCCCGTAATCACCTTCGACAACTCAGAAGCCGAAGAATTAGGCAACCACCACGACGGTCTGGTAATTTCTCTATCAATCGGTAATTGTCTCATTCGTCATGTCTTGATCGATATAGGTAGCTCCACCAACTTGTTGACACTCGATGCCTTGAAGGGTATGGGTTTAAGCGAGGACGATTTAACACAAAACTCCACTCCGCTAGTCGGATTCAGCGGGGAGGTAAAGTATACCCGGGGAGAAATAGTGTTGACAACATATGCTAGTGGAGTCAACTAACATGTAAAGTTCTTAATACTCGACTGTCCGTCCCCATACAATGCAATCCTTGGCAGACCCTGGATCCATGCCATGAAAGATGTACCTTCCACTTACCACCAGACCATAAAGTTCCCAACTAAGTAGGGGGTACAAGAAATAAAAGGCGACTAGCGGGCTGTCAAGAAGTGTTACATCACTTCCATGAAGAGGGCAGTCGACCGGTCTTCCGCGTAGCAACCACAGTGCGACGAAGGGACCACACGATACATCGAACCAGAAATAGAGCAACTAGATGAGATCGCGTTGGACCCTTCAAAGCCAACACAAACGGTAAGGGTATGATCGGATTTAGACGATTCGACCAGGTCAAAATTAATAACTTTCTTACGATCTAATTCTGATTGCTTCGCCTGGTCACATGAGGATATGGTGCGGATCTCCCCCGATATTATTACTCACAAGTTAAATGTAGATCTCGCATATCCCCCGGTCAAACAAAAAAGAAGAAAATCCAAGCCGAAGCGCAAGAAAATCGTAGACGACGAGGTCAAGAATTTGCTCGAGACAAGTAAAACCAGTGAAGTTAAGTATCCCGACTGGTTAGCAAACGTCGTTGTGGTTAAGAAAAAGAACGGGAAATGGAGGGCCTGCATCAATTTCACGGACTCGAACAAAGCCTGTCCAAAAGACTCATTCCCATTGCCACACATCGATGCGATGGTTGAGATGCTGACATTCATGGACGAGTTCACCAGCTACAACCAGATCTTAATGGACCCCGACGACCAGGAAAAGACAGCCTTCATAACCAGTCAAGGTACATACTGTTACAAAGTTATGCCCTTTGGATTAAAAAACGCAGGGGCCACATATCAAAGACTGGTGAACAAGATGTTCAAAGATCAAATCGGAGACACCATGGAGTCTATATCGACGACATGCTCGTCAAATCAAAAGCAGCAAAAGACCACATCGAACATTTGAAAGAGGCATTCGAGGTACTGAAAAGATATAACATGAAATTAAATCCGACTAAATGTTCTTTTGGAGTGTCCTCAGGGAAAGTTTTGGGATACATGGTAACACAAAAGGGGATCGAAGCTAGCCCAGACCAGATCAAGGCTATTGTCAATCTAAGGTCTCCCCGGGGCATCAAAGATGTCCAAAAACTGACAGGACGGATCGCAGCTTTGAACAGATTCATATCCAAATCATCGGATAAATGCAAACTCTTCTACAAAGCTTTGAAGAAAATCAGGTCATTTGACTGGACAGCAACGCACGAGCATGCCTTCCAAGATTTAAAAGCATACCTGGCAAGTCCTCTCCTGCTGGCCAAGCCAAAGGACGATGAACCACTACCACTATACCTAGCCGTATCAAAGTCGACAATCAACGCGGTCTTGACAAGAGAAGAGGACGGAAAGCAGTCACCAGTCTATTATGTAAGTCGTTCCCTACTCCCAACTGAAACAAGGTATACATCGCTTGAAAAGTTAGTCCTAGCCCTGGTTATGGCCTCAAACAAACTCAGACCTTATTTCGAATCACATATTATTATCATAAAAACTAACCATCCCATGAAAGCCATCATGAGGAAACCAGAATTTACAGGACGAATGGCTAAGTGGGCAATTCATCTCAGCGGATTCGACATTGAATATGAGCCAAGGATAGCGATCAAGTCTCAAGCTTTGGCTGACTTTGTGGCTGATTTCAGTCCTACACTAGAACAAGAAGCCATGAAGGAAGTCGAATAGTTAAAAATTGAAGAAGATCGGGGCACATGGCAACTCCATACCGACGGAGTGTCGAATGTAAGGGGAGTCGGCATAGGTGTTGTACTAAAATCGCCACAAGGGGACCATATAGCCCAAGCTGTAAGATACGAAGCAGAGTATGAAGCCCTTATATTTGGGTTGACGCTCGCGCAAGATCTTGCAATCCTAAGTATAAAAGTAACATGCGACTCCCTCTTGATCGTCAACCAAGTACAAGGCTCACACGCCGCCAAAGACGACAGGATGATGGCATACCTAGACGTCGCTAAAAAATTGGCGAGCAAGTTCCAGAATTTTACCATCCGATAAGTCCCGTGCAACCTCAACACACAGGCTGACGCCCTAGCAAACCTCGGCTCCACCTTGCATCCCGACGACTTCCGCATCATCCCGTTAGCACACATCACAATTCCGGCGGTCCCCAAAACTCTCAAGACAATCAATCATAACAACTCTCAGGTAGCGGACAAATTACATTTAGAAGAAGTCGTCTCAGCAGAAGTAGGCGACGGCACCGAAGAGGACCTCGTAGGCGACCAAGATGACTGGACCACACCCTACATCAAGTGGCTAAAAGATGGTATACTCCCAAGAGATAAAGGAGAAGCCAGAAGACTCAAGGTACATGCCGTAACCTTTGATTTAAAAGATAACATTTTATTCAAACGATCTGTCACATGCCTATACCTGCGCTGCCTCAAAACACCCGAGGTGAGATGCGTACTACAATCCCTACACGACGGAGAATGTGGGAACCATATTGGGGGACGTAGCTTGTCCGACAAAGCCCTTAGGACAGGTTACTATTGGCCTACAATGAACAAGGACGCGACCGACTACGTCAGAAAGTACGACGCCTGCCAGCGACACGCACTTGTCCCACACCATCCGTCGGAAATGCTACACCAGACTCTTGCACTTTGGCCCTTCATGCGATGGGGGATGGATTTTGTCGGGAAACTACCACCAGCATCAAGACAACGCGTCTTCTTCCTTGCTTTGACTGACTATTTTTCTAAATGGATAGAAGCCAAAGCATATCGAGAGGTCAAAGAAAAACACGTCATTTCATTTATAAAGCATAACATTCTATGCAGATTTGGCATCCCTTCATAAATTGTATGCGACAATGGCTCCCAATTCATAGGTAGCAAGACGCGATCCTTCTGCAAACAATGGAACATCACATTGGTCACGTCTACGCCGAGATATCGACAATCCAATGGCCAAGCTAAGTCTAGTAACAAGATCATCATAAACAACCTCAAAAAACGTCTCACAAGGGCAAAAGGAAGATGGGCCGACGAACTCCCTCTAAAATTGTGGTCCGACAGGACCACACCAAAGAACGCGACTGGACAAAGTCCATTCTCACTAGTTTATGGGAGCGAGGCAGTCATCCCCTCTGAACTACTCATCCTGACTGCCAGTATGGGTTACAAACCTCAGAACAAAACGACGTCGAGTTAGCTCACAATCTTGACACTGCAAATGAAATCAGAGCAAAGCCAAAATCCGAATGGTTCAATACCAACAACAAGTCACTAGGAGCTACAACAAGAACGTCTGTGTTAAAGTCTTCAAATTAGGAGATTGGGTCTTGAGGAAGACATTCCAAAACACTTGAGATCCAGCCGACGGAATGCTAGCACCATAGTGGGAAGGACCTTGCATCATCAAGGAGATCGACGGGCAAGGAGCGTATCGATTAGAGACCAAAGATGGACAACCACTTCCACGAAGCTGGAACGCGACCCACCTAAAGTTGTATCATTTCTAGATTTTTTTTCCTTTTCATGTTTCTATTACATTCATTCAATTACGTTTGTTTTGGATCGTTTACTAACTTAAGCATCGGAGGGCCGTTGGGCTCACCCCCAATGGTCACCCCAAGACCTTTTCTTTCATGCTTTAAGACAATTCAAACAGGGACAAGAGGCCTCGAAGATGGACACAACATTCAAACACAAACAAACATTTTTCATACACAAAAGCGCTTACAAGTACACGATCGATCGGTACACAGGGAATAGAGGAACAAACGCTACAACACCCTATTTACAAGACTTGTCATATCTAAGGTACTCGTCTTAATTCTATATTACAAACAACTCTTCCTTGGACAAACAAAGCATGCCATACTAACACTTACAGCTACAGGTCGCTTCGACCAACCACCACGCATCTCGGCCAAGACGCGATCGACAAATCTACCTGCAAGAACAAGCAAACAAACACAAGGTATGCAAATACGAAAACATTTCACAAATTATGTGACCCGCGATGGTGGACGGGTCGCCAAAACATTATCAATCCCATCTCCACGATGGGGCACCACATGTCATCCAAACGCCTAATAACAGAATGTTCATAAAAATAACACACACATAACATCATCAATACATTACTGAGATTCGCCTGACTTCTCGTCGACATCTGCAAGCACGTTCTCCTTACCCTTGGTCACCTCAGGGTTAGCCTTCGACGCGTCCTCAACAACCTCCTCGGTCGCTTTGGGGTCAGCCTCCTCCCTTTGCTCATCTTCTCTCAGGCCGACCAACTTGAACAGATCATCGCTAGGGTTGCCATTTGGGTATAGGAGATCCATGTTGGCCTTCTCATATTCAATCTTCCACTCCACGTGAGTCCCCGTAGCAAACGCTTCCATCATCTCGATACGCGACTTGAGGCAGAAATACGCCCCCACATCGCCAGCAGTACGAGCATCCTGTTCCCGGAGCTTTTCAGCATCAGCCTTCACCTCCTCGAGGTGAACCTGGAACTTCTTCTTAGCCGACGACATCTCACTCTCAAGGGTCTTCACACGATCCTTGGCGGCCTTCAGCTGACTCTCTGCATGGACGATTCGTTTGTCTGCTCTATCACTCAACTCATGTATGGTTGAGAAGACGACCATAAAATACTGGAAAGCCTACACTTGACACATCGTGTAAATCAATCCCCAAATAATAACAATAAAAAACTTTCTTCACATGTATAGATTTCTTATCACTCACCTTCCAGGCGCCAACTGCGGCCTCATCCATACATTCGATGTGGTGAAGATCACCAATTTCATTCTTGGCCTCAGGGTCCATAAACTGAAGAAGGTCGCTCGCCGACCTCTCCCTCAATACACCTGGAGAAGAGTCCAGAGCAACTGTCGCCTTCCTCTAAGCTTCAGACGTTTTCGACGAAAGAGAATCTAGAGCGATGATCCCAATGGACAGAGGAGCTTTAGCAGGGGCCCTCGCCAAAGAAGACGCCTTAGCGGCTGACAACCTCTGCTCTAGAAGGCTCTTCCCAGACAAACGAGCACTAGATCTTCTACATCTTGACGCTAATAACATAACGCATCAGAATAAGCAGAGAAAGACCACAAAAACCAACCAAATGCATACATGTAGGAACGAACAAGTGCCTCTAGTGATGGACGCTGAAGGAGTCGACATGTCGACGGGCTCGGGTAGCAGAAGGTTGACGTTCCTAAACAATTTGTCCGCTTTAAGAAGGGCAAGTAGAGTAGCAATTACGGCCTCAAATCCCTCAGGTTCTCCTGGATTAGGTGCTGCAATAAAACACATGTAAGCAAAGCTTTAGAAGATATCCGACAAGGAGACCGAAAAAAGGATGAATACAATACATGTTTTCCTTTAGTTAGAAAAAAGCAAGGAGCAGTCGATGCCCCTTTCAAGAGACCTACGCTCTACGAAGAAAAACCGAGATCTTCATCCACGGTCATTGACATCTAGATTCAAAGCTATGGGATTTCTACCCTATCGAAGACGCAATTGGAACCTCGAAGAACCACGAGTGCTCAGGTAGTAAGAATTCCATAAAGCATCGAAATTGAATTCCACATTTACATCTGCAGTTAAAAGATCGATCTCCATGAGCAAGCGCCATGTGTGGGAATGACTTGGCAAGGCACAAGCTTTAACACGGCCAAGAAGTTTCGGACAAGATGAGAAAAAGGAAAAGAATAGCCGATTTTGAAGGGGTATTCAAAGAAACAAAACCAGCCGTCCTTATACCAGTCCGCTCGCTCACAAGGAAGAGGAAGACGCACTATGGTCCCCTCAGGGAACCCCCCAACCTCTAAAATCCTATATAGTTCGGGCTGGGTTAGGGATCCAGGCAAAGAATCCTCCTGATTTAAGAGTTTCAAAGGGACAAAGGTATCTCCTTCTTCGCTTGGGTCGTCTGAAACGACTTTGCCCTTCCTCGATCTGGACGACGCCATGAAAGGAACAAGAAGAGAGGCAGTGAAATTTTGAAAAAAGGGAGAGAAGTTACCTTGATAAGACGTGAAGCGTTGCAGTGAAAGGAGACGTAATTGATGGTAATTTAAAGAAGCAACCCGCCTTACCTATGGTCAAACCGCTGGGCCAATCACGAGATGCCACGTCTGCCTAACGACTACAAGAGAATCGGCAGAAAACGATTCTGTAAAGGAAAGATCAAACCGCCCCAGACATCGTTCCTCTTCTAGCCCATTTTGATCTTGGGGCAATTGTTGGGCTTGGATTCATTTGGCCCATCGTGATTAGCCCATAATTCTGACAATGGGACTAACCGACTCGGCGAGAAGAAAGCGGAACAGAACCAAGGGGAAAAGACGTTGACGAAGATCTCGGAAAGCGGGTGAACGGTTCAACGACTCCCGTAAATCTCGGAGGAACGGCTAGTCTATTTTCGATTTCTTGTAAAGCATAAATATGAGGATGACAAAGCTCTTGTAACACACACTCTGACCTACTGAATACAAGAAATTTACGACTTTCTATCATTACTCATTCTCCTCTAGCTCTATTTCTCATCCTTTAAACAATCGATAAGAAAATTATGTGGATCGACTTGGATTATTCAAATTCTCTTAGTTTAACCGTTGTCTAGTTGCCCTTCATTAGAAGATTCAGATTAATTTAATCTTTTCGCCCCAAAATAGACACGTCTTGACATCTTAAATAACGGATTGTAATTAGTACTCATATGTACCACATAAGTTAATTAGCATCTTTTCTCTTTTTTTGACCAAGTGTACGTACGTCATTGCAAAAGGGTTTTAATTAGTTGTGATAACTAGTGTAGTACCCGTGCCTTGCACGGAATCTATTTATTTTTTCTTACATTTGTACAAATAGTATATTTTATTATATGTTTCATTGATATAGAAATATATAGTTAATGACTGTTATAGAAGTAGATAAATTTTGATATAAAAAATTACTAATCGACTAATAATATTGAAGATATAATTAATTACATTATATAAAAAGAGACAGAACTCTTCATAACTTTATTAATAATAAAAATTGGCTAAGTAGTTTTTGAAACAGGGATAGCCAAACCCCTTACATCAATACTACTAAAACCATAAAACATAATAAAAATGTTTATCTAATACATGAAAATGAAACACTAACATAAAATTTGGCACGATGTTCAAAATTGCTACAAATTATTAAAAACTTCCTTGTATACTACATTGGTTGTAGTACTATATCTCTTCTTATCTTTGTCGCAAATCAATATCTTCATACCTTTTTTGCTAGTCACCCGTAACACAGTCTCTGAATTTGATATATATTCCAAAATAAAATCAATAAATATACATACTAAATTAACATTGGATATTATAAAAAAAATGTAAATACTTATTCAACATTACATTAATAAATGTACATATTAATTAGTTATTTTAATATTATAAAAAAATAATAAGTATTTGTAACTAATGAATTGACTTTTGGGCCGAATTAGTATTCGTATAGGATGTGGAAGTTTTTGATTCTGTTTAATTGCTAGTAGGACCAAATAACCCCAAGCGTAAATCCCAGACACGGCCCATTATAACTTTTGCAGACAGATCATGTGCAAGCCCATTACTTCTAATTTGTCGTAAACCTCGATTTTGACCTAACCTTACCTCCTACCTCATTTGTCGCTGCCTCACCGTTTCCACTTTCCAGATCTCTCTGTTTCTTCACACTTCAATACATTTCTTTCCTTTTCAAGCTATCGCCATCCATGGCGATTTCTATTTTGAAATACAAGCTTCACGTTTCTCTTCCTCTTTCTATTTCTCTCCATTCCGTCAAATCCTTTGACTTTCAACTTTCAAATCTTTCAGATCCAATTAATATCCTTTGAACATGCAGATCGATTTACAAAACCGGGGCTTATTTTTGGGGATCAAGCTTTCTTCCAGAAGGAGTTCTAGAGACTGAGAGAAACAAAACAGGTATGATTTTTTTCATGAATATTTTCGATCTATTTCTTTCCTTACGTTCTTAGACATCTCAGATCCAAAAAAATAGTTTCTAATAAAACTTTTCTATTTATCATGCAAATGAAAACGCCGTCTTGATGAGAAGATCGGAAGTGCAATTGGAGGGTTGTCCCCAAGTTAACATTCAAGCCCACCGACACGGTTGATGAGGAGATCTGGAAGAACTTTCTGGCAAACTCTAGATTCGAGAAATGTAAGCTCGCCCTCTCTCTCGCTCTCTCTCTCTCTCTCTCTCTCGTTCTCTCTCTCTTTCTTGCGAATTTTTGATGTTTGAAATGCTAAATTTCCTTCTGTTCAAAATTTTTACAAATTTCAGTGATTTCGTATGGTTCAGTGATTTCATTATTTGAAAATTTTACAAATTTCAGATAGATCAGCCATTAATAATATAGTATAATATCAAATATATTTCATGCTTTGATTTTATTTTGGTTTTAAGTATGAAATGTATTCTTAATCTAGATTGTTCTTCATCTATATTCTTCTTCGTTTATTATATATTATATATATATTATAATGGTTAACATCAAAATAATATATTAATTGGGACTTAATAATATAAGTGGCGCAATCAACAGTAATATCTTATAATATTAAAGCACTAGTAATATAAGTGGTAACAAAATGATAACATCCATTTTATACATATTTTAAGAGTCTAGTTGCATATTAGAATAGTTCATTTGCATGCATATTTTATATATTTTTTTAGTTAGTTTTACATTATTTTGTATTCGGAGTCTACACTCGTATTTTTATTATTTCAGGTATTTTAGGTCTAATTTAAGAGTGATATGCAACTATTTTAAAGGACAACAAACAATTAAGTTGGTCGAAGGCCCAAATTGCAAGCCCAAGTTTGAAGTGGCCTGTGTGTTGATAAAGCATGTAATGTCGTGGTCGTTGATGAGCTGCTGTTGTTGGTACAAGACATAAATTTGGGTCGGCCCACCAGAAGCACGTAGGCACGGAGGGAATTATCTGAGAAGGGTTTTGACTTTTGAAAGGAGGGATTACGGAGACGTGGATTAGCATTAGGTTTAGTTGAGTTGGGTTTTTGTTTTAGTTTTTGTTTTATCTTTAGACAGATGTACGTACGGAAGGGGATTTCATGAAGGAATTTTAAGCCTTTGCACAATTCGAAGATTGGTATTATCGTTCTAGTCTTTTGTCAATTTGGATTATTTTGTTATTGAGATTCAATTTTATCTCTAGTGTTTATTGCATAATCCATATATGTTGATGACTAGTTTAAATCTATTGATGTCTTCGATCATGCTTGGCTAAATTCCTAGTTCTAGGGTTATGGTGATCCCGACGATGTGTATGTATTTAGAATTACTTCTTTGCCTGAATTGAAATAGTATTTAATTCGTTCTTAGATGATTTATGCTCATAGTAGCTTATGCGAATTTGATCCTATTAGGGTTTGATACTGAAAGGTGATAACTTTAATAGGTAGTCAGGTAGGGTTTGAGACTGAGAGGTGATAACTTCTACTGGAATCCTAGGAATTGAACCTGAGTGTTATTTGTGCGACAGCAACTTAATTACTCTTGAGGATTAATAGGTTATAATAGATGTTCTAGGTTTGAGTTGGATTAGCAGAGCGCGATAGCGAATGTTATTTCAATTTATCCCTAGACTCTAAGTGCGTTAAAGGGTTTGGATGAGATTAGCTCTGTGCGACAGCGATTGTTAGTTTAGTTCAGGCACGTTTACTATCGTCTGAAAGGAGTTAGTAGATTACCTTAGATGGCCTACCTTCAAATAATTTGGACTAGATTCAGGTAGAGTGTGATTTTATTTACTGTTGCATCATTGCGGTGATCCTTAACCTTAGACACATTTATCCCATAGATTTTTATCTGTTTTCGTTATTAATTATTTCATCGTTTAGTTATAGTTTTCCCCAATTCCTTATTTTTTGGCCTAGTTCGCTGGTAGTGTTTCAATTAATATTACATTGGTCTCTGTGGGATCGACATTTGACTACTACAACTGATCTCGTACACTTACGGGTAGGTTTTAGCCACATCAAGTTTTTGGCGCCGTTGCCGGGGACCAATTTGTTAATATTAGTTGTCACCTCTATTGGTGAGTTTAGGTCATTATTTTTGCTTTGATTTTTTTTCCTTTTCTTTTCAGGTTATTCAGAAAGAGTCGAACAAATGAATTCAGGTATGTATGAGGTAGATTATCACCCCTATCTTTCTTTTAGGCCTAATACAAGCACTCAGAGGTATGATTTTGAAAATTCTAATTTGGGTTACCCAAACCCAAATACTTTTAACCTCTTATGTGAGTCTTGTGGAGCTGCATATCATGATCGTACATGTTGTCATCTAACTTTGGGAGAGATAATTGAGAGAAATTCAAATTCCAGCATTCCTAGTTGGATGACACCACCACACATAACGCTCCAGCCTGCGTCCAATAAGTCCATTCAAGATCGTACGCTTGATGACTTCATCTTAAGATATGACAGGGAAGTTAAGAAGATTCGTCAGTGTATTGATGAAATTGTTTTTAATGTGATTAAACCCCTGACAACCCAATTTTTAACTCTTGTAGGTACGGTGGACTCTTTGAAGACTCAAGTAGATGATTTAACCGTAGAAAATCAGATGTTGAAAGATCAAATTGCTGCGTTGGTTATCTCAAATTTGGCTATAGAGCCACCTGAAGTGCACTACTTTGAGCAATGCACTTCTATCATGATTGGGGTTAAGAAGCAGTGGGATGAGCCACAATTTGATAGGAAGGAATTTACCGAAGAGACCAAGGAGGACCCGATGCTTGATGAGCTTAAGATGTTACAAAGCTATACCCCAACCTCTAGCATCATTACCTGATGTAAGGTGCAAGAAAAGCTTCCTGATATATTGCCCGATCTAGCTATGCCATCACAAGCTGCATTGGAAATTCAGAACCCAAGGGTGGAAGCCAATTTAGAATTTGATGTTCGGAGTAGACAGAAGAAGAGAAAAAGACACTCTACTGGTCATGCTCCAGTTTAATTCAAGCAAGGGGATCATGTGATTCTCTATCATCACAAATCGAGCATGTTTCCGGGAAGTAAGACTACAAGATGGTCCGGTCCATACTACCTGAACCAAGTTCTACAAAATGATTCTGTGGAGCTATGGCATAAGAACTCGGGGTACTTTAGAGTGAGAAAAATTTGGCTGAAGCCTTACATAGAGCCTGATCCGATCAAGTTGGGTATCACCGACCTGCCTGATCCGAGTACATGACATTGGTGAAGGTCAAGCTAACGACGTTAAACAAGCGCTGGATGGGAGACAACCCATCAGGTATGATCTTCAAAAAAAAAAAAGGGGGAAGCTTCAGCAAACTCGGAAAACTCGGTCGAGTTTTCGACCGACCGAGTTCTGGACCGAGTTTCTTTCTGTCGGCTGCCTTCTCAAAAAAAAAAAATTCTTTCCCTTTTTATTTCTTTTCTTCTCCTCTGTTATTTTCCCCTCCTTTCTTCTCTCTTTCACTACCAGCCGCCGGACCTCCGTCTGCCTTGCACCACACATGCCGGCGTCTCCTTCTCCCTCACTACCGGCGAGCGACCAGCCGAGCCCGTCGGCGACCCATACCACCATGCCCTCGCGTTCCCTGTTACTTTCCCCTCTCTCTTCGCATCTCTCCGTCGTCACGCCCTATCCTGATACCCTCCCAACCACGCCACCGCTGAACCTCCCCTCGAACCACCAACCGAGCCTCACCACCGTTGCTGCTCGCGAACCACCAGTGTGATCCACTCTCGTGCACCCAGATCCGAGCCTGCCCCACCGACCTTACCACTCTAATCCCACCGGCTACCACCAAAACCAACACCACTCCGCCACTGTTTGGAGCCCCACACTGCCGCGAGTCCCCCGCCGCTCTTTCCTCGTGCCCAGACCCGCTGTTGTTGCTCTCCACACCGGTGACCACCTCGTCGAGCCCAGATCAGCCGGCGTCTCCCCTCTGAGCCGCCTGTGCGCGAGCCAGGCCTTCTGATGTCAACTTCTCGCCCATGTCGAGCCCGGTATCGATATCGACCTTGACAGTATGTGCAGGTGCGTTCTCCTCTCATGTTCTAAATTGAATTGATATCTAATCATGTGCTTATTCTTATAAATGAATGTAATTGATTTAATTAAGATTGGGTGTCGTTTGATTCCTTGTACGAAGTTACTGGTTGAGATATGTGGCTGCTAATTGACATTACAATGGTTACTATTCTTTGCTAGTCCACTTGTAGGAAAAATTAATGACAAATCTTATGTTGCCATGTTGCTAGCTAGTGTGATCCATCTGAACCTCTATGTTGCTTATTGCTAAACCAATGTTGGCGGCTCTGCTTAGTGGGAATTGACATTCTACTAA
This sequence comes from Rheum nobile, assembly GCA_027886185.1. Lineage (NCBI taxonomy): Eukaryota > Viridiplantae > Streptophyta > Magnoliopsida > Caryophyllales > Polygonaceae > Rheum > Rheum nobile. The sequence goes on along the minus strand of WOAB01000717.1, from coordinate 880,527 downwards.
TACATTCCTGCTTGGACATATATATTTGATGATCACGAGTTTCAATTTTTACAATTTTTACAATTTTGTCTGAGCATGTTTTAAACTTTGTTTATGCATACTAACTAGTAGAATATATAGTCTTGTGTTGGGGTTTGCTTTGTATATGTTGTGAACAGTGCTACTGAAAGAGAAGATGTTGCTGAAATTCTTCTACGCTTGTACTACTTTTCGACAACCCCGGAGCATAGAGTGAAGATGCCTGATTTATTTGGTGAGTTTCTTTTCCTCTTTCTTCTATGTCTACATTGGGGACAATGTAGAATTTAAGCTTGGGGGAGGGATAATTCCATGTGTAGACTTTGTTTGCATTTTAGTGTTAGTTTTCATATTTATGTGTGTTTGTTTTTCATTTTTTTTTTTCATACATTGCATAGCATATTTGCATTTGGATGTTGGATTTGTTCCCCTGTTTATTCCTTTGTGGGTTCTTATAACGGTACGTAAATTGTGAATCCTCTTAATATGCCTTGGCTGTTAATATTACAATTGCATTATGAACATGATATGATTGATCAAACTTTTGACAATGACCTGAGCATGTGGACTTTGATTGAGATGTGTTAGGATCGATACTCTAGACAAAATGTCTCGGTGAGCATGTTAGCCTTTCTTGGACTACAATTGCATATGCCATCTTATTTTCTTGTGTGATCTCTCTTTGCTTGCTATCTCTAGAACTTGCTTCAATACCTCTTCGAGACTGCATTTAGGACTAATATGCATTACATTTTGATTGAGACATTATTTTTCATGAGCCTATATCTTACTTGCCCACCCTAATATGATTTCCCTCTGCTTGAAGCCCTCTGAGCCTTATAGCCTTTTTCTTTTGAAGCTCCACAAAGCAATCCGAGCCTATTATATATCCTACATATTCAGGGGATTGAATTTTAGTTTGCTAAGTGTGGACATGGACTAAGCTTGGGGGAGGAGCATAAAATGGTGGGTGATCAATAATATGTGCCATTCTGTTCATTAAGTTTGCTTCCTTCTTCTTCATTGGAAAAAAAAAACCTTATAAAAAAAAAAAAAAAAAGATCCAAAAAAAAGGAGAAAAGAAAAAAGAATGAAGAAGAAGAAAAGAAGTGCGTAGACAGAATGATGAACTTTGGGTTGTTGTTGAGCCTATTGTAAAATCAGTTTATGCTTGGTGTTATTTTTGTGAAGTTCTTTTCCCTGGATTTAGCACCACATGGCCAAATGTATCCATGCCTTATCAAAATACCTTTGCCCCATTACAACCCTATTTTATGTCTCAAGATTGTGTTTTGTATTGTTTCTAGCAGTGGAGATCTAGATATTGTTGCAAGATTATGGTAGTTAGCATTCAAAGTAGAGAATTGAGCTAAACACATGAGTGTGAGTGGCTTTATTTTTTATCCTAGTGAGGTCTAGAGTAGAGGAACTAATTACTTTCTTGTCATTGATTGAGAAGCATCCTAGGAAGGAACTTGTCATTAGTTTGGACTTTCATGGTCATTGCTCACTTGTCTCTTAGATTGAAACAACCTTTGTATATTTTGTGGAATCATTAGTTATGTACTTGCTTGGGACAAGCAAGGTTTAAGCTTGGGTGATTTGATAACATCCATTTTATACATATTTTAGGAGTCTAGTTGCATATTAGAATAGTTCATTTGCATGCATATTTTATATATTTTTTTAGTTAGTTTTACATTATTTTGTATTCGGAGTCTACACTCGTATTTTTATTATTTCAGGTATTTTAGGTCTAATTTAAGAGTGATATGCAACTATTTTAAAGGACAACAAACAATTAAGTTGGACGAAGGCCCAAATTGCAATACCAAGTTTGAAGTGGCACGTGTGTTGATGAAGCATGTAATGTCGTGGTCATTGATGAGCTGCTGTTGTTGGTACAAGACATAAATTTGGGCCGACCCACCAGAAGCACGTAGGCACGGAGGGAATTATCTGAGAAGGGTTTTGACTTTTGAAAGGAGGGGGGGATTACGGAGACGTGGATTAGCATTAGGTTTAGTACTATAACTGATCTCGTATACTTGCGGGTAGGTTTTAGCCACATCACAAAACGACTATAATCTAATGGGCTTAATACTATAATATATTGGGCTTACATTATGTATGGGTAACAAAACGACTATAATATACTAACTTGGGTAATATACTTTTGCGGGCTACCTAAATAAATGTAAGTTAATGGGCTTCAGACTATTATATACTGGGCTTACAGAGATTGTGAAATATGGCCGTTAACATTTCTGGATTACCCAATTTATGGGCTTATTGGTCCATTAAACTAAACGTCTATATATACCAATGAACCTGATTATAAACCTGATAACCTTTAATGGGCATTGAGGCCCAAATCAATTTCTATTTGTGGCACAAAATTCTATTTAATTGGGCTTCTAGGGCCAATTACATTTTACACGCAGCTTTAAACATTGTGTAGGACATATTGGGTTACTGGACTTAAATGGGCTTTATAGATTGGGCTATTGATTCTAAAATCGGTCCATGACCATTGCCAAATAAGACGATTCATTTTCTATTAAAAAAACACTAAAATAAAAACAACTCAAACCCTAAATCATTTCTAACTTTCCTTCTTCCGCCGTTTCCATTTCTCTCTCTCTTCATCTAAAATTGCCACCTTTCCTTTTTGATCTTTCAATTTTCAAAATTAAAGATCGAAAATAACCGTTTGCTTTTCCACCTCCGCAACTGAGATCTGTATCACACAAAGCAAAAAGGATATCTAGAGGAGAAACTTCATCCCGTATTACTCAGATCCAAGGCCGGTCTTGTCCCCAAGTTAACATGCAAAGCGATGAACGCGATTGATGAGGGCATCTAGAGCTTCATGAGGAGATCTGAAAGAAGAAAGTTTTGCTAAGATCCACAGTCGATAAAGGTAACCTCTCTCTCTATCTCTCTCTCTCTCTCTTCATCTTTTTCTCTATTTTCTGTGGAGATCCCTTAACTGTAAAATGCTAAAAACTTTTGATTGAATAAAACGTCTATATTAACCTATTTTTTAGAATCGTTTTCCTCTTCTTCACCGCTTTCATAGTTTGGAAAATAATCTAATTTCAGCTAGATCAACCCATAAGTACATTTTATAATACACTACAATTCTTTTTTTTGGGGGGTTTAAGTATGAAAACTATTTAGATGAATGTTCTTGATGCAAATTGTTCTTCATGTTCTTCGTTCAATATATATTATATGTATATTGTAATGGGTTAAAACTAAATAATAAATTGATATTTAATGAAAAGGGTATTTTTTTATTTACTAATTTTAAGATCTTCTAAGGTAATAACTTTAATAATATAATTGGTCCAATATAATTTACTGGGCGGTAAAAAAAACAAATGTGGGCGTTTTGGCCCATTAAATATGTAATACAACCGACAATATTATCGGCAGATTATAATGGGCTTAATAATGGACTTGATTTAGACACAAGTAAACAACTTATGGGCTTATTGGCCCAAGTAAATAACTACCGCCAACTTTTAATGTGCTTAATTAATGGGCTTGAATAAAAAATAACGTTTTTTGTTTGCCAAAACTTGTAACGGGTTTTTTGGCCCATTTAATGGTTAGTAAAATTAAAACGAAATTCACTTATGGGCCCAAATAAAACTTTTATTGCCCGTAAAATGTTGCTTAACAAATAATTTCTTCAATTGGGCTTATGGGCCAATTAAGAATAAACGTAACGTTAAATAGCGGCCCAAATGTACTCTCAAGCCCGCTTACTTTATTTAGGTTATACATTTCCAGATGCGTCTACCCTAACCCTGTCTCTTTTCATTTTTTTTGTTTTGCCGACATAGCCTTCTATCTCTCTCTCCTTATCTGCTCCGTTCAAACGAATCAACATTTCTGGATCCTTCGACTGCTCAAAACCTTTTATCTTTACTGTAAGTCACCACAAACCTTTTCACTAAATCACTGCAAACACTTTATCTTTGTTGTAAGCAGGATCTCTCTCTCTCTCTCTCTCTCTCTCTCTCTCTCTCTCTCTCTCTCTCTCTCTCTCTCTCTCTCTATTCATCTATTTCTCTGAAGATCCTTTTCGTTTCATTTTTTCCCTAGATGAGGATATCTGGAAGTTGGGAAGAGATATGGAAGGACGATGTTCTTCCCATATCCAAAGTGATAAATGTAAGCACGTTCTCTGTCTATCTCTTTCTCTCTCTTTATCTCTTTCTCTGCAGATCATTTGTTTGATTTATGTCCTGGTTCATTACTCTCTGAAAATAATTAAATAATTTATTTCATATGAGCATATTTGGAGGTTGGTCAAGAGATGGAAGGGGAGAATGTTCTGGCGAGCTTCAAAGTCGATAAATGTAAGCAGGATCTCTATCTCTCCCCTCTCTCTCTCTGGAGATCCTTCATTTGATTTTGTTACCCTAAACCGCAAATCTCACTCCCCAAACCCCTAAACCCTAACCCAAACCCCAACCCCAATTTCTAACCCTCAAACCACAACCTTAAACCCTAACTTGAAACCCTAACCCTAGACCCTAGACTTAACCCTAACCCTAAACCCCAAATCCTACTCCCCAATCCCCAAACCCCTAACCCTAACCATAATGCTAACCCTAAACCCTCACCCCTAAACCCTACCTCTAAACCTTAAATCGTAAATATTTGTAAGTCCTACAATACAATATTCATCTTTGTAATTTATTTCCTCTATCTGATTGCATGTGAGCACGAGCTGGCCCTGTTAACAAAGTTTAAGAGTACATTGGAAATATCAAGTACAAAATGCTCATATTCTGCAAGGTAATCATTCTGGCAAAACATTTTATATTATTTGTATTAAATAATACTCTAATTACTGATCCCTAAACTTTTGCCATCATAGGTATCAAGATATAACCGGAAATCAGATATCTAAAATGTGAAGTTTAGTTTGATAATATTCTGAAAGGTAGGCCTTCTGACTTTTTTACTTAGCTTATATTTATTTATTCATTCACTTATATTTTAATTACTGACTTTAAAACTTTTTTCATAATAGGTTTAAAATTAAAACATCCAAGGTAGCTGGTTTTGATATGAGGAAATAAAATAGCCACAATTAAATGTTTACTATGTTCAACCCAGTGGCGGATCTAGAACTTAATCGAAGGGGGGGCGAGTTTCGTATATTTTTCACTTCATAAATCGACATTTATATTAATATTTAAAAATTACAAAAAGTAATAGATTCACCTTTTGAAAATTGATTAATTCATGCAGTATATACTCTATTTTTTAGCGTTTTGAAAAATTATTTGAATAATGTAAGATTTCCAATTTTTGTGCTAATAAAAAATTAAAACATGGGAGGAAAATTAAAAAACAAAAGAGAATTAAACATGCTTAATAAACACAGATTTTAATAAAGCAATTAAAACTCAAATTTTAAACAAAAGATTTTTGTGCTAATAAAAAATTAAAACATGGGAGGAAAAATAAAAAACAAAAGAGAAATAAACATGCTTAATAAACACAAAGATTTTAATAAAGCAATTAAAACTCAAATTTTTAACAAAAGTAGAAAAAAAGGGTTGGGGAAGGGAATTGAACCCATGACCTTTAGCTTTTTCCACACAAGTTTCAAGGCAAATACCACTAGGCCAATTCATTTTTCTTGTCATTTACTTATCATTTTATGTATACATAATGAAAATTAAAAATTCAAAAAAAGGCTTAATAAAAAATTGGACATACTATAAGAGATTTACTGGAGGAAGCGGGGGCTGCCGCCCCTCTAGCCCCCCCTGTAGATCCGCCCCTGGTTCAACCTATATAATCAGGTCATGGTTCTCACTCTTGAAATATTACATCAACATATCTTAAATTAATTTATATATATAATATGGATCTAACTTATGTATTCTTGTCACAGTAAGTCATGTTGGACCTCATAATGGACTCATTGAATAAATTTGAAGGATAAACATAAACTTGAAAGAGATGTAAAGGTATGTTCACTATACTAAGATTTATATTTGCATAGAGTAGTGTAAGTAGTTGATCTATAATAGTTACTTTCATTAGCTTAGAAGTAAATAATAGAAAATAACTTAGAAGTGCACATGATTTACAACTAATTCATATAAAAAAATAGAATTTATTTAGTTATAAGTAAAATGCTTCAGTTGTAAACTAAATCATACAAGAGAACATAAAATTTATTAGTTGTAAATAAAAATAGTATATTGTGCAGCAAGAAATTATTGGAATATACTTAAAAAGCTTAAACAATGTGCAGCAAGAAATTGTTTATTAGAGGACGAAACAAATTGGGACATAATTCCTAGTTTTACGATGAAACTTTGTGCAGCAAGAAATTGTTGCAATATACTTAAAAAGCTTAAACAATGTCTTGATGATATTACCTGAGAGGATGAAAGGATGAGAGGTTGTTGTTGTCTGTACTGTTATTACTTGAGAGGATGAAAGGATGAGAGCATGTACAATCAAAGTCGTTTACAGAATAAATATTGCATTGCCAAGTTCTGAAAGGATGAAAGACCTAAATTTTTGGGTTAAATTGTTATGAAAGACGTGTATTTTTGCAAAGCAATGAAAGAGAAACAATAAAGTTTGCAGAATTACCTTGTAAATAGCTCAACACGGTATGTTGTTTGTATTGAATTGTCCAGTGTCTTGTATTGAAATTGACTGAGAGGCTGGAAATATATAGCCACACAGACCGGGTCATTGAAGAGTGGATTATTCTGCCATATATTTTCAGTAATAGATCGTTTTTAATTTTTGGAAAACATAGATTTTCATTGTGATATATTCAGCCATATATTTTATGTGATATTCTGCCGTTTATTTTGAACATCTTTTTAATTCTGTAATATTTTGGGTATGTTTTCATTACCAAGTTCGTTTTTAATAATTGGGAAATATAGATTCTTGGTGCATTATACTCGGACATATATTTTATGTGATATTATGCCATTTATTGTGCAAATTTTTTTTTAGTTCGTAATATTTTGTCATATGGCTGTTTATGGACAGGTTCGTACCAGCTTGATTTGCAGAATATGTGAGTTGAGGCAGCATTTGCATAATTTGTATTGAGGCAACAAAAAATTTGTGTATTTTTTGTGGCATAATTAATTTGTATTATTGTCAGATTTATGTTGATTTGTTTGTGGTTCATGTTTTGTCTTTCAGTCTTTAATATTGTGCATGTTCATTTATTTGTATTATTTTCAATTTTAGGTTGATTTTTTTTGTGATTCAAGTTTTATCTTTCAGGCTTTAATATTGTACAGGTTCAGTTATTTTGCAATGTGTTAGCATATATATGCATGTTTAGAGTTTGCAATTTTTTGCAGGTGTGTTGTCTGTTTTGAAATACTCCAGTTTTTTGCATGTTGAGTTATTAGCCGGTTAATCTCTTGCAATAATTTTTGCACGGGATTTTGAATTTATTTCAGTTTGTATAAATCATGGATTGCACAATTATGTTATTCTGATTTTTTGCCAATTATTCATGATTATAGATTTGGTTCTATTCAAAAAATTTATGTCAGATTATTAATTGGTTAATTTTTACAAAGATTTATAATTAAAAAGATTTATAATATACCGAAAAAACTAGAACAATCAAATCCGGCTAAAATAGGTTAAAATAATTGTTTCTTGATTTTATTAATTTTTAAAAAAATAACCAAAAAAATAGTAGTTTGACACGTGTCCAAAACAATTCCACTATAACACGTGTCAGCGAAAATTACGGGTGCATTCTCGGGGCGCGTACTGTGCAGCCGCGATTCTGCTTTAGTTATTATATAATAGATTATTAAGTTTGATTACGTAACAAGATGCATAACGATTGGAGTACTTGGAGTTTCTCATTTGATCGATGTCACCGGTTCACGTAGCTAGATTTCAATCAAACTTATGATTGCTTAAATAAAACATTTCCTTTATAAATTTCCAACCGCTTATGATTACAAAACTCCTTGATTTATCTAAAACAAGGGAAAAGTTTAAGTGATAAAGATTATGAGTATTTTTGAAAAAAGTTTCAAAAGGACGCGCGCGCATAGGATATGGGATGTGCATAAATTTTGGGTTGTGTGTGCATGGATTTGGACATGTATGTGTATCTAAATTCTACTTGTGTGCATCGTTTTTCTGGGTTAAAATATACACGAGTTTTGAATTATGTGCATTTCTTTTGAAGTATATGCATTTCTACTTGTATGTGCATGTAATTTGTATTAGGTGTGCATGAATTTCCACTTACATATTTTCTAGAAATAAAAATGTACATAACTTTGTATAAGTAAAAATCCATGCATATACAGACAAAAACTTATGCACTTCTCTGAATGTGTACAAGTTTATGCATGTATGTGCATAGGTTTTAATTATATGTATGACTTTGTTTAAGTGTAAACTCATGCACATACAAGCAAAAACTTATACACTTCTTGGAATGTGCACAAGGTTGTGCATGTATGTGCATAGATTTTGATGCATATACAGGCAAAAGTTGATGCACTTTTTAGAATGTGCACGAGTTTGTGCGTAGTGTATAGTTATTAACACATCACCCTTTACGTTTATTTATTTTTACTTGGTCTTTGTTGTTCATATATTAGTCTTGTAAAGTTCATGTATAACATGCACATGTTCATATTTAAAGTTCTTCTTACTTGGTCTTTCAAGTTCATATGTAACATGCACACGTTCATATATTTGCTCCGTAAGGTTCATATGTAACATGCACATGTTCGTCTATTTGAAATTCTTTTTACTTGGTCGTTGTGTTGATGTTCATATCTGATAATATCAAGGTTCATATATAACATGCACAGTTTATATATTAATTCTCTTAGGTTCATAAAGTAGATGTACATATGTTGTGTGTTAAAGTTCACTAGATAATTAAACCCATGCTATGCAAGGGACAAAACATGTTATTACTTATATTTTTATAATATATAAATAATAAATATTTATTAATCTTTATTTGTTTTTTTATAAAGGCCGTGATTTATATTTTCTAATATTTAGGGTATATTTTATTAGCGGTTTATAGTTGGGTAATTTGGTTTTAAATTGTGACTAATATTAAATAGAGTATTTAATTTTATTTATTCAAAATTGGTTTATCTTTATGTCGACGATTTTCTAATAGTTTTGCTAAAGTATTTATGTTATGTACTTAAAATAAGAAGTAATTTTATTTAGATGTACAAAACAATACATTAAGAGTTGAACTTTTTATAATATAAAATTAAAATACTATAATAATAAATTCGATCATAGTTTATTTTATGACAAAAACTTAAATAAATTAAAGATGATAATATATGACTTGTTGTATAATAAAAGACATCAAGAGTGGAACTTATTATGATATCAAATTAGAATACTAAAATTTATAAATTTGACAATGGTATTATAGTGGAAAAATTTTAAATAAAATTTAGATGATAATATATGACCATTTTTTAATTATATGGAGATGAATTTTTTTGATTGAATATAAATATTTATTTATAAAAATAATTACTTTACATTTAGGATAGATCGTAAAAGCATTTATTGGGCATGTGTTGGGTGTGAATTGACTTTTTATAATATGGGAGTCAGAAGTTGTAGGGGTGCGAACGATCTGAAAAGTTCTGAATGAAAAGTTGATATATTAATATTAATTGAATACTTAATGAGAATTAATTTTTTTAATTAGAATATTACTATAGGAATATAAATGGATATTTCTTCCAAGCCATTCTTTTTCAGACTTTCAACAATTAGGAAGGTATAGCCGATGGGTAGAGTATATCATGTCATTCGTATTAATTGTCTTAATTAGGATATAGATGTTTTTTAATTTGTCTTTTCATATTTCTTATATATAGTCGAAAACAATTACAGAATAATAGTAACATTTAAGTAGTTATATTGCATATATATTTGACGAATTTTCAAATGATGTTATGTGAGATTCTCTTTAATTTTTGAAACGTTATTTTTTAAAGGCTTAAGAACCTAAGTTGTCCATGTAGGTTAAATTAGATTAGATAGTCGGTTATACTCGTGTATAAGTTTTTCATTATTTTGTATAATATAATAGGATTTGGATGTTTTTTTAAATTTGTCCTTTCATATTTCATATATATAATCGACAACGGTTATAGAATATTATTAATCTTTGAAACATTATATTTTTAATAGCTTAAGAATCTAAGTTGTACATGTAGGTTAGGCTAGATTAGATAGTCGGTTATATTCGTGCTAAGTTTTTTCATTTTTTTTTGTATAATATAATAGGATTTGAATGTTTTTTTAATATGTTCTTTCATATTACTTTCATATATATAGTCGATAACTGTTATAAAATTATATTGAAATTTAATTATTACTATTGCATATATACTTGACGATTTTTCAAATGATGTTATGTGATATTGTTTTTAATTTTTGAAACATTTTTCTAATGACTTATGAACCTAAGTTGTACATACAGGTTCTGTTAGATTAGATTGTGTGTTATACTCGTGTGTAAGTTTTTTCATTATTTTTGTATAATATAATGATATTTTACATGTATTAATTTTTAGAGTAACTTTTATTGTGAATTCGTGATATACGTAGAGGTGGATACAAGGTTTTGTTATATTTTTCAAATTATTAATTTATAATTTAGTATGTCATTAAGTTATCTATTTTTGGGCTTATATACTCTATTAAAAATACCATCAAGATATACGGAGTATATAAACAGATAGTAAAATTAATTTGCGAAAATTTGGAGAGATTTAGGTGATTGAATAATTTTCCGATTTATGGAAGAAGAAAATTTTAAATCCTGAATTATTTTCTAATTTCAAAAAATAACTGCATAGTTTCATTTATTTTTTAGTTTATAACAATAAGTGCATAAAATTACTAAAATGATGCATGTCATGAAAAATGGAACTGAAATGAGCAATTAAAAACTATATTAAAATTATTTGCTTAGGTTGGTACCCAAACTAAAATTGTTTTAGTTTGCTTAATATTTCTACAACATTATTTAAATTTTTGAATGCTTTCCATTTTACATAATTCATTCTCTTTCCGCCCAAAATAAAACAATTAGTGCATTTTTATTATTTTAGGTACGACAATAATAATTTATATATCTTTACTAAATGTAAAGTAATATTTCTTATTAATAAATTTTAAATTCAATAGAATAAAGGTATTTCATATGATTTAAAAATGTATATGTTATCATCTTTATTTTATTTAAGTTTTTATCATAATAAACTATGGTCAATTTTATAAATTTTAGCATTCTAATATGATATTATAAAAGGTTCATCTCTTTATATCCTCTATTGTACAACAAATAATATTACGTTTTACTTGTAGTACATAATATACATAATTTAGCAAAGTTATTAGAAAAAAATTGATTCAAAGACAAAATTAAAACTAACGATCAGAAATCGTTATTAAATCAACGCTGATTCTTAGAAAAAATAAACAAGCGCCTCTTGTAACACCCCCAGGTCAGTGGTGCTACAGTGCCATAATCCGAAAGGATTATAAGACGGGTGAAAAAAAAAAAAAAAAAAGCAAAACATAACCCATATATATAATATCAAAAGCAGCACAGCGAAAAACCTGTAAAACCTGTCCAGAGTTTGAAACCACCAACAACTTAACATACTGAAATACAACCATTTACAAACCAAAAACCAACAACCAAAAACCAAAACCAATACAACAAATACAACCCATTCAAAGTCCGAAACCAAAACGACACGTGCAACAAGTCAAGTCCAAACCAAAAGAGTAGAGTTCTCGACTCCAAAACCGACGGTGATCAGGAACCTCCTTGCTGGCGCTGAATCTGAAAAGCCTGATTGACTGAGGGACCCGATACTCCAGCCAACCACGGCACGTAAATCGCAGTTGATCAGTCTCGTGAAAGACTATGGCAAGATTTGCCCAGCCAAAACAGTTTCAAAACCATAGAGTTATCACGACAATCAAACAATACCAAACAACAACATATCATACTTAATATACAAATAACTACACTTGACTAATATCACACCAACTAACCAACCACACGACAAAACACAAACATAAACACACACTAACACATAACCGATCAATCACCCATTCTTATCCAATTCTACACGATACTAACCTCTTTCAATCCAACCTCAAACTCATCGCAAGCATAAAAGAATAGAACGATCCAATCCAACTTCCTCTCCATTAATAATGCCTCGATCAACAACTCTAAGCGCATACACATATCTTACTACTGACTTACAACCAAAGCTAACCAAATATACAGAACTCACTACTGCACTACACAACAAATTCAATTATCCTTCACATCAACAAACACATAAGCATCAACGAGATAATCATCACATATAAACATAACAAAATAACGATCCAGGACAGCCACCCTTCTGGTGCCGCCTGTTCGTTAACATAGACTGTAACTCATACACTCAAATTCAAACCATGTGGCCCACACCCTCAAGATGGGAAACCAACCTTCACAACATCTACACAATCGACCTTCATAATCAATCAACATACCCTTTTATCCGAAACTAGCTAATACCAGCATCCACATCAACAGAGATTCACAACTTTGACTAGTTACAATTAACAATATAACACACGAAATTCACAACCACAACCAATGGCCAACAATGACCCACAACCACAACTAATAACAATCAACGTCCAACATAAACCAATTATCAAACATACAACCAAATTACCAACACAACCACTCAATCAAGTACATAATCAACATTCATCACAAATCCACGTATTCAGGTACACAACCAATATCATTAACACAACCACTTAATCAAGTACACAACCAACATTCAATACATAATCAACACACAACCGCCAACCCTCCAATCCAACCTCCGTCTCCACCACCACATCACCGGGTGAGACAATTCACAATACCTCTGTCTACACCACCACATCACCGGGTGAGACAATTCACAATACCTCCGTCTACACCACCACATCACCGGGTGAGACAATCAACACACACAACCACCAACACCTCCAATCCAACCTCCGTCTCCACCACCACATCACCGGGTGAGACAATCAACACACACAACCACCAACACCTCATCACACATTATCACATATCATCACACACACACATCATCACACATTATCACATATCCTCACACACATCATCACACAATATCACACATATATATATTCATCCAAGTAACTTTAAAATCAATAATCCAATCAAACCACATCAGTCCATCTACAACACGGGACAATTACTAATGTACCCACACATTCACACACACACAATCTAACACACGCATACACACATTCAATCCAACACACACATACGATCCACACACACACACACATTCAATCCAACACACCCACACGATCCAACACACACACACGTGTCAACAGACACTATCAACAACAATCAATCACATTTAGTCACAATTGACTAACACGTCAACATTTAATCAAATACGATACAAGACAAATCATATCACACGCACATACTCATATTCAACCAAACAACGGTAAACTTAATTATGAAATAAACTGGGCATAAAATAATTTATAAAAATATAAAGTTAGCAAGAATCCTCTTGCCTCAAGTCGAACCACAACGACATCAGAGATCTCCAGTCAACTCGAACGAACCTGCGAAATCAATCCGAGCAAATCTCTGGCATTAATTACTCATTCAATCCACTACTAACAAATCCCAAAATTCAAACCCTAAAATCATTCCTTAAATAATTAGGCAAATCACTCAAATTAATCCAAGCTCAAATACTCCAAAGTCAACCCAAATTAATTAAGCAAACCACACCTAAAATTTAACCCAACTCCAATTTCAATCTTTGCTGCACAATTATGACCGAATTCAGCCCAGCACTTCACAATTGCATACCAATCTCCACATATTTCCACGTAGAACAACAACAACTTGGTCACCCACATATATATATATTCATCAAATTACTCATAATCAATCCATTTATTTCAATTCCAAACCTAGCTGCACACCGATTTCAATTTACTGAACATGTGCCCAATTTCAGCAAGTTTGATGACCAGAAATTATCAATACCGAACCCAAAAATTCAGATTGACCCTTACCTTATTGTCAATCAAACCATAGCCACCGGGAAGGCTCCTCATCGCCGGAGACGACGGCAACAACAATGGTGGCGCGGCAACAACAACGGTGGCGCAGCGACAACACCAGCAGACAGCAGCCACGACTCATCAACACCAGAAAACAGCAGCGAGCAGCTCCAGAACGCAGCGACACCAGCGGATCCGGATCTGTGCAGCAGCTCGTCGCGGTTCAACAGAGGTTCGGCTCGCCTCGTCGGTGGCTCGACTCAGCAGCTCGCCGGATCTGGCTTCCCAACACCGGAAAGCAGCAGCCAGCAGCTACAACAACAGCAAACAGAGGCACGGACAGAGGAGGAGCGGCGCGGTCCGGGTCGAGCTCACCGGGGGAGAAGACGGCTCAGCTGGGCTCGCCGGAGGAGATGACTGAACACGGGAGAGAGCTAGAGGGAAGTACGAGCTTCTTCAAGTGCTGCTCAGAGAAGACGAAGGCAAGGGTTTTATCCCTTTAATTTCACCCATTTTCCTGATTTCCTTTCCCAATAATTTGATTTTGATCCACTTTTCTGATTTTAATAAAATATCAAAAATCTTATTTACCACTTTGTCATTTATATAACCTTTGGGGTATTTCACCTCTTATGGAGCAAAAAAAATACACACTAATGCAAACATATTATTCATATATTACAAAAAACCAAAACAAAAATATATATTGGCTCGTGCTTTGCACAAGTTCATATATGATAATGTCTATTTTCTCCTATATTTAATTTAAAGCAATTTCAAAATATTTCTGGTTTACAGATTTATTAAAAAAGTGAAAAAATTTGAAAACAAATAACAAAGAAGTGTTATTGGGAGAGTTGAACTCAAGACCTCATGATACTCCCCCACTCCACTACCAGCTAGGGCATGAGAATTTTGTGATTTATGAAGGAATAAAGTTAAAATAACATATATCCTTCTCCTCTGATGACACACGTGCGAGATCTAATGGTTGGGATGTGTTTGTATTTCGCACGGTCGAACCGCTTCCGCCTGATCCTAGATCCATATATTTATTGGTAAATATTGACTTTTTTTCCTTCTAGTTTATAACTTATGGATGAAGAATTATTAAAATGCCAGTTTTCGAAGGCCATTACATAAAATATATATCGGTAAGGGTGGGCACGAAAAAACGAACAAAAAAATCGAGCAATGTTTTGGTTATCCTTTAGCAAAGCAAAACCGACTTTCGGTTTCGGTGTACCGACCGAAGTAACTTTCAGTTATTTGGTATGGTAATGGTTAGGTTTTTTTTTGGAATCGGTTAACCGACTAATCAATATTATATATAAAAAAATTGGATTATAAGAAGATAACTAATGTGGCCTATTAGTAATGGACACATTCCAAAATGAAATGGGGTGTTTTGCCTATGTATCTCTCTAGACGCAACCACCTTTGTTCTTTTTTGTTATGTATAAACGAAATAGTGATTGTGACTCATAGACACAACTCACACGACAATGAAATTGAGGGTGATTTAGAGTACAAATTAATATTGAAAGGGGAACAAATAATTTTGTAAGTGGAAGGGACAAAACTCAAAACTATATACTACTGATTGATTTCATATTCAAAGGACTTAGTTTTTCATCCATTTCTTTTACTTATTTGTTAGCATATTTAATATATTAGTAGAATATATAATATAACAAATATATTTGGATTTAAAAATTGAGGAATAAGAGAAAAAAACACAATTTATCAACACAAGATATTGGAATTGAAGGAGAATTAGGCTAGACTACTAATTAATATTGAGGAGAGATTAAAATAATTTGATGTTATGATGTTAGTCTTGTTTTAATTATATAGATGTCAAACACCAACCTAGTGGATATAACTCATATAAGAGATAAAAGTAAGGAAGAATGTGTTGAAAGGGTCACTGGTTGTACTAGTCTATCGTTTTTCGACTTTAGTATTATATTGTTATTTTTTCATGTCAAAATTATGGGAGTGGTAAACTAAATAACTCAATTTTTATGTTATGATTGATTTTTTTTTTTTACTTTTATGCATTGTACAACAAGTTGTAATATTAAGGAAGTTGAAAAAGAAACTAATAGTAGTAAACTTCACTAGAGCACTAAGGTACATTTATTTTTTACTATTACGGTTTTTTTTGGTAAACCAAATAACCATACCAAAACCGATGGTTAACCGATGTATGGTTAACTAGGTTAACGGTATGCGTAATGATATGATAAATGCACTAACCAAAATCTCGATAACCGAAGTCCACTTAACTGAAACCTCGGTTACTCGACCATGCCCACCACTATATATAAGTATTGGGATTAACAATTACTTAGTTTGTTGTTGGGCTCGCTTTGGCGCAACAAAAATAAGCCAAATTTCTCTTTAGTAAATGGATGAATCGGCTAAGTAACCTGATAGGTGTCATTTCATGCACCTTTACTAGCAATTATTAGCATTATTTAGAGGAGTTTATGACTAGATTTGAGGTTAAGTTTGTAATCCAGAAGATGTGGAGAGAATTGAAGATATCCAAGGATTTACAGCTTAATGAAGGATGGAGAAGATGAAGATGGATGAGGATCCGCTTGAAGACTAATTGGAGAAGGCTACCAACACTTGGTAGTATGGAAGAGCGGAAGAGAAGAAGTGAAGAGCTGAAGAAAGGAGAGGGCGGGTGTCACCGCCCCGCGCCAGACTCCACCGCGACCCGGCGGTGGGTCTCAGAGAAGGAAGCTGGTCGCGCCAGAAGACAGCCGCCGCCCCGCGGTGGGCACGTAACGCCTCGCGGCCAGCGAAGACATTATTTCCTTATTTTGCATTTTTGGATTTCCCATTTTTTATTTTATTTTATTTCCTTTACTATTTTCGTTAGGTTTAGCTTATTTCCCCTAAGCCTATAAAAGACCTCTTTCCATGTCTTGAGCCAGGAGACACTTTATCATCGTAGTTTTCTTTTCTCAATTAGGGTTTCATTTTGCATCTCAATGGAGCACTAATTTCCCCTTGTTCTACTAGACGTTTGAAGCAATACAGTTGATTTGTTTGTGAGATTTCTATTCCTTGTTCTTATTCTTATATGCGTTGGTTTGATTCTCTTGGTTATATTGAGTATTGATTTATCGTTATTCTTCTTAGCCTGATCAACTAGGTTGAGTAATATTTATCAAATTGCTAGGATTTGCATATAGTGGAATACGAGTGCATATCTAGTAGCAAACACAATTGTTGCATATAGTGGAATACGAGTGTGCAATTGTGAGAGAGAATTATTTATATGTTGAATAGTAAGGTTTTCTTCTATTTGCATGTATCCTATGAATGCTATTGCTTTATTAGTGATAAGGTTTTCTTCCATTGATATTATAGTAAGTACTATCAACAACTGTCTGAATTGGTAGTTATTTACGATCGGGGTAGGAACAACCATAAGAATAGTAAAAGAACTTGGATTTAATAGATTTCAGTGATCAAATTACATCTCTGTATTGTGGATCTCGTTCTAGTGGAACTACTTTCCCCAAATCATATTCTCAATCAACTAAAGCTGTTTACTTTACTCTGTTTGATAACCAAAACCCCCCTTCCTTGTTACTTGTTGATCATAATTGCATACTTCATTAGATCTTCCCTGTGGGTTCGACCCTTACTTGCTTGCTATACATCTGCTTAGTAGGTTTGTTAGGAATTTTACTTTAATTAGGCCATTCAACGATATTTGCATTGCATATTTCGGCCACGTCATAACCCTCTAAGAATATTGAAATTAAACTAACGCACCCAAATTTGCCAATTTTGGCCGCATGACCCCCTAACCCTAACAACCTTCTACGTGCGCGACCTTTTTACTTGCCAAGACATTCTTCTCCTCCATAAAGGCGTTGTTCATTTCACCATGACAAAAACAATCGAATTTGAGGACAGATTGAACAAACGAAGTCGAATGTACAACACGTAAAGATTCTAACAATAAAATCGAGCAAAACCAAAACGATATTTGTCTACAACTGTCACCAAAGTGAAAAGTCGATCCAGGTATTTATCTCAAAATGGGAAAAACAATTTTGAAGCTTATATGTTACAAATAAAGTTGCGACTATCGAATCTTAAACAAATGAGCACAGTTTCGCGTGATTTCAAGTAGAAATCATACTATAAAACGAGAATTTTATGTTTCTATTTTGATGACAGTTCATATTTTAGAGTATTTAAGAGAGACGACAAAAAATGATTAATACAGTATTGATGACATTCGATATATTAATCACATGGAAAATGATAACATTACATATGTTGATAAACATATTAGATAATATGTGATGACAACTTGGTTAGAATTCGGTTGTGCTTGTAACACCCCCAAATATTCCCTTGGAAAGGCATTACCGCCAGTGACCTCAGACATTCTGTCCGATGTCACCCAAGGCTTTACCAGTTGATATAAATCATCAAACAACAATTATGATACAAAATATCATAACTTTCATTTAAACCCAAGTCTCGGAATTACAACATAATTCCAAATACATCAAAAATACAGCGGAAGTCTTTACACAAAACATATTTAACACAGCGGAAGTCTTTTAAATAACCAATAAAGGGTCTTGATCGCAATGATCACCCACCAAAGATCTTAACCTGGATAAACTTATCAAAAACACCGTTCGTCTCTATAGTCGTTCTAGCCTTCACGGGATGGCAACTTATCTGATGTGCCGAATCGAACGGATGACACCAGCCAACCATGCAGAGAACAATTATGGTTGGTTAGTCTAATGAAAGATTACGCAAGGGTACAAAGCAGAGTGGTTCGAAGTAGTCGTATTAGGTTAGACTCATCGCTTCTCGGATTAAAACCGATGACGATAGTCAACCACCATACTCCTACTAGAATACATGAAAAGACATGATCAAGAGAAGATTCTGGAAGACCGAGTCTTACAGCAATCAATCCCAAAAGAAGACTCCAACGAATTGAGTCTTATCGGAAATATGACAAATGTTGGGAAACATTAATAATCACAGAATCACAGTATCGCATACGAGCGATTTAAAAGTTAAGACGAGTTTTCCTAGCTGCACTATCGCCTAGCTGCACTACTCGCCCAAGGGTATATTAATTATGTGAATCACTGCACTTAACTTAATTACAACGCACCCAAACACGTTAAGCTCTTAGATCATCTCTACACCAGAAATATACCGTCGGGAACTCAATCCCTAAGGCGGAATTGACTCGGGAACTAAATCCCTAAAGTCGAGTCGGGAACTAAATCCCTAGGGGACTAAATCCTTAATTATGTGCATCACCGCACTTATCTTATCCACTTAATCATGGCTACCTTAAAATAGGAGAACACGCATCTCCCTCACAATTTCCTTATATACAAAATCTTAAAGTTCACCTCTTAATTCCTTACAATCCCATTATCAACTCTTAGTAACCTCGAAACATTACAACCTCAACTTCCTTAAAGATATTTCCCATAATTCCATTATTCATTAACATCAGAATTGGTCCTTATGCCAAATTCTAACTTAAGATCCTTTCGGTAATGACTTAACTTATTCCTTTACTCACTTTATAACCTAAACTTTCAAGATTCCTTAACTTTCTCCAGACATAATCACCACACTCTATGTTCCTCGAAACGGATCACATGAGATATTACTCTTAATTCCTCAAGACATCATTCTGGAAATGATTCATCCTCCTCAATGCTTATAACACAATTCACCTATGAAAGGTAACTCTTAATCTCTTAGAATATTAACTCCACACATTCACCCTTAATCACTTCATCCTCTAGATTACTTCTAGAGAGATTAATCGGTTCCTCAATCACGACATCAACTTTATTCCCATACAGCATGCCATGTAATAACTCTTACTATAACCACTTAATCACACTCACATCAACGTTAAGACTTTTAATATTATTAAGAGCAGCTACAAAGCTTTAAACCTTAGGGTGACAATTATGTCCACCCAAATTAATACAACTACCAAAGTTTAATAATTATGTGCGACAACGACACTTATCTTATTACAACACACAACCTTCTGTTAAGGCTTTTAATTATTATTCCGAGTAACAACGAAAGTTTAATACACTGGGTGACCTTACGTCCACCCCGATACACTGGCGAGGTGCTTAATTAATTTACCGCCGTTAAATTAATCCGAGTAATAACGGAAGTTTAAAACACAGGGTGACGTAACATTACGCCACCCAATGGCGCTAGCAAGGCGCTTAAACCCCTCATACCTTAGCGGGTGGTAGGAAGTTATAGGTTAACCCATTAAGTTATAAAGAAACGACTAATCCTTATCTAGACTTAGCATTCCTACGAACATTAAGTTATAAAGAAACGACTAATCCTTATCTGGACTTAGCGTTCCTACGAATACTCGTACTAACTAAATAGTTCAGCACAGTAATAATCCACATCAAAGCCATCATGGCCAATAACAGATAAAATAGCGTTGTTCTAACGATATACAACCTATCATAATATCTGTAATTAATCACATATATATATATAATAGCGTTGTTCTAACAGATATACAACCTATTATAATATCTATTTTCCAATCATATCATTTAACAAAACTGTTCCCAACGCAAACAGTAAATCATCCCAAATTAATTAACAACTAAACAATTGATAATTAATTGAAATATGGAATGATGAGCAAGAGCGAACCGCCACTTGCCTTAGATCCGACGAAAGCTTAGCAAGGCTTGGAGACAACGATGGGTTTCCGGGCTCGACGCAGGGACAGATCTTGAGACCATAGATTCCTCCGGATCGACCCAAAATGAAATCCTAAGTTAGATTCGATATCTACATATACGAATCTAAAAGAATACGAAAGGAATCGAAGGAACAAAGTCCCGATCGAAAGCCACAGAAGCCAAGGCCGAAACAAGCCAAAAGCTTCTGGGCGGCGGTCGTCGTCTGCCTTACGGCGGGCGCCACTGTTCGTGGCGGCGGTCGCCGCTACGAACACCAGAAAATTTACGAGAGCAAAACTCACCGACGTCAATTGTTTTGCTTCTCCTTTGCCTTGCTTTGGATTCTAAGCTTCTAAGGGCTTCCAAAGCTTCACTTTGCAACCACCAAGTAACACCAACGAAGCTCAGACGAGAGCTCAAAAAATCCGGAGAGAAGCTCGAAACTCCGGCGAGACGATTTGGGAGAGATTAGAGCTCGGTTTTGTGCCCAATCTGATCCCAAACCCTTCCCCTTTTATAGCCAAAGTCAGGGGACAAGAAATGGGCAAGCCATGCAACGTGAAGGGCCGAGATCGAGTCGTCCCCCGGTCGCCGGCAAGCCCCTGCAACTAGCCCTGTAACAGTGGCGGCGGCGGTCGCCGCGACCGGCAAGAGGTCGCCGCCCTTATGGGTCTCTGGCGGCGGTCGCCGCATTTCTGGCGGCGGTCGCCGCATTCCTAGGCCACTTGGCAACTTGGCCAGTTGAATAAGATGACGACGACGTCCATCAGTTGGCGGCGGTCGCCGCCAAGGCCATTCTTCGTCCGATTAAACTTGGAACAACATGGCCTTAGCCCGGGATGAAAATAATCATACACGAACGAGTATTAAGTCCCAAAATACGTCAAATGTATTTTATTTCACTGAGAAAAATTATTACAGAGATCAAACATTTTACCGAATGTCTGAACTTCTCTGAAATAAATTCGACGTGCAATACGGGAGTTGAAAAAAATTTCAAATTATCCTTATAAAATGAGGGATATTACAGTGCTAATATTTGACGTGTTTGTGATGATAGTTCATCTAACTTAGAATTATTTGATGGCAGACCATGAATTTTAAGGTTTTTGTGATGACACTTTGATGATAATGAAAAATAAAATTGATGACAGTTCTATATTTTTATGATGATAGTTTGATGAATATAATCTTATTTGTTTACTTTAGTTGAACAATAATTAGTTGATAACAATTTAATAACTTCATGTTAGTTATTAAGTTGTGATGACAACTTTATGCATCTAAGAATTTACTAATGGCAGTTGGTATATACTTTAAGTTTTGTAATGACAGTTTGATATGAACAAAACATAAATGTTGATACTTACTCATCACATTGGTTGACACTTTGGTTAACAATTACAAACTGTCATCAATAGTATCTAAGGTTTAGGTGAAGACACTTTGATGATAATGAAAAATAACTGCTAATGTTTCTATATTTTTTATGATGATAGTTTGATGAATAAAATCTTATTTGTTTACTTTAGTTGACAACAATAATTAGTTGATCACAATTTAATAACTTCAAGTTAATTATTAAGTTGTGATAATAGATTTATGCATCTAAGAATTGGTTAATGGCAGTTGGTAAATACTTTAAGTTTTGTGATGACAGTTTGATATGAACAATACGTAAATGATGATACTTGTTGATACTTACTCATCACATTGGTTGACACTTAGTTGGTTGACAATTACAAACTGTCATCAATAGTATCTAAGGTTTTTGTAATGACACTTTGATGAAAATGAAAAATAATCGTTCATAGTTCTATATTTTTTTGATGATGACAGTTTGATGAATAAAATCTTATTTTCTAACTTTAGTTGACAACAGTAAGTAGTTGATAACGATTTAATAACTTCATGTTAGTTATTAAGTTGTGATGATAACTTTATGCATCTAAGAATTGGTTAATGGCAGTTGGTAAATACTTTAAGTTTTATCATGACAGTTTGATATGAACAATACATAAATGATGATACTTGTTGATACTTAGTCATCACATTGGTTGACACTTAATTGGTTGAAAATTACAAACTGCCGTCAATAGTATCTAAGGTTTTTGTGATGACACTTTGATGATAATGAAAAATAATTATTAACAGCTCTATATTTTTTTTATGATAGTTTATTAATAAAATCTTATTTGTTCACTTTAGTTGACAACAATAATTAGTTTATCACAATTTAATAACTTCATGTTAGTTATTATGTTGTGATAACAACTTTATGCATCTAAGAATTGGTTGATGGCAATTGGTAAATACTTGAAGTTTTGTGATGACAGTTGGATATAAAGAATACATAAATGATGATACTTGTTGATACTTATTCATCACATTGGTTGACACTTAGTTGGTTGACAGTTACAAAATATCATCAATAGTATCTGATAACAAAATATCATATATGATCAACAAACATTGGTTATGAACAATATATAATGATGATAACATTGTTGCATCTTTTTAGAGTCCAACACTCTCACATGACGTTTCACGAAGTCAATATCTAAGCCCTCCCAATGATTATCAACAAAGTTGAATGCGGTGTATACCTTGGTAACACCATCAGACCATGACTTTCCATAGGCTTTTGGATACACACCAGCAAAATACTCTAGATAGGAATTTGAAAATTCATGATCCTCAGTTTTGAAGAGTTGTAGCATGGCATTATTGAATTTACCAAACCAAACCAAATCCATGATGACTATGTCCGTGAAAACTTTGGCTTCATGGGCAACATGCTTCCTCATATGGAATAAAGCTTATACATATGCTTGTTTACGGGATAAAAAAATTGCAATTAGTTTCAAAAAAAATTAAAAGTTAGAAAAATAATGAATAAATACTTACGACATCATCAAGCCAAATATTCTTGTACACAAGTTTTCTGAAGAAGTCCTTGTCCATATGAATATCATGGTCGGGGACAGTAGCCTTGGGATCACTAAAACAAAAAAATTTGTTATCAACACTCAAGAAGACATAAAGGAAGCAACATGATTAAACTGTCATCATTCAAATAAATACCGTAGAAGTTACATAACAATGAGTAAGATATAATTTAAAAAATAAATAAAGCCAAAGAAATCATAAAGTTCTGAATATATATCGAAAAGTCGTCAAAATATTAAAACTGTCAACAAAAAGATCAAATTGTCATCAAGTTTTACAAAAAAGAAAGAAGCAAGTTCAAATTGTCACCAACTGTGATCATGATATTTAAAGTGTGATCAACATGATAAACTGTCAATAAAATATTCAACTTTACATAAACATGAAACTACAAAGCCAAAACATGTAACACTGTCAACAAGTAAAAAAAATTGTCAACAACAATATAAACCATCAACAAAAATTAAAATATCAACATTTCTGCTACAAAACCATTCATAGAACTCTCTACTATCATCATACTCATAGAAAGAATAATCCAATCTTGGAGGCAAAGCTTGTTTCTTCTTCCCAACGGTAAATGGAGACGTCAAGTGAGAACTGACTGTTGTCGCTCTAGTGGACTTCCTTAGTTGTTCACTATCTTCCAAGACTTTCTCATCTTCACTCAATCCTTCCTCAACTATGTCTCATTGAGAGTCAAAGAGTTGTCTGAAGGTCGTGAAGACAAGGAGGAGGCAAAACAAGATGATGAGGTGACGCTTAATGCGACCTCGATCACAACAGTGGCTTCGATGTCGGGTTCTCAAGACTTGGCTAAAAAAATAGGAGAGTCCTAGATGTTAGTTTGCAGTTTTTATTATGGTTGCATATTTTGGATGATTTTTTATTTTTGTGTGTGTGTCGTCTTCCTAAACTTGGTTTTTGCAATAACTTGGTTTGTATCCCATCGTGGTGACGGGTAATTCCTACCATGTCCTCATGCGACCACGTGAAACAGTTGGCATTGAGTTGGAGGAACTCGACCAATCGTTGTCTATTTTTTATATGTCATGCCAGACCCAATCTGTGTCGTTTGTTTGGGCATCGAAAAATCTAAAATGACCTCATTGTATTGTTCCATTTTTTTCTCAATGAATCGCATAGGTCCTTTGTTTCTCTGTAATTTATATGCTTGATCTGTCTCAACTATCGCATTCATCGAGGGACATAGCATTCCCTGACAAATTTATGGTTGCCTTTTATTTCATGTACACCCACCTTATTGGAAAATTTATCAATTGATGGAAAGTGGAAGGTACAAATTTTATGGAATGGATCTAGGGTCTGCCAAGGATCACGTTATATGGGGAGGGGCAGTTGAATAGAGAAACTTTACTTGTTGCTTCACACCTCCAGGGTACGTTGTCAACACTATTTCTCCTAAAGTATGTTTTACTTCTGCACTCAACCCGACCAAATGGGTCGACTTTTTGAGGAGATCGCCCTCGCTAAGTCCCATATTTTTTGGGGATTCTAGTGTCAACAAATTTGTGGAGCTGCTTGTGATATTACCAAACCGTCGTGATGTGGATCGGGCTTGTCAGCATTGGAGTCGTCAAAGGTGATTGTTGGCATGTCCCACGTGTTGGGTTTGTTCCAGATTATCGCCATGGGCAAACCTTTGCTTTCATTAGCATGTCGTTTTGCGATTGCGTATGTGTTTCCACATATGTCGGATCCTCATGAAATAATGTTAATAATTTTTTAATGTACTAGAGATGGGGGTATTTTGTTGTTTACCAGATCTCTTCACTCGAGTGCCGATGTGGCTTTATCTTAGATGACATCACGTGGGAGTCCTTGAGCTAGCAATGTTACAACTTTGTTGCTTAATGCTATGCACTCGTCCATTTTGTGGCCATGATCTCCATAGTAATTGAACCACTTCGACATGTCCTTCTTGGAATCCGGCTCGTCACTCTTTTTGGTCCATCTTACTTCTTTCCCGTATTTATCGAAACTCTTCACTAGTTCAGGCACTAATACGTTCAAGTTATAAGAATGGGCCTTCATAGGTGATGACACCTAATTTATACATATTTTAGGAATCTAGTTGCATATTAAATTAGTTCATTTGCATGCATATTTTATATATTTTATTATTAATTTTGTATTATTTTGTATTCGGAGTCTACACTCGTACTTTTGTGATTTCAGGTATTTTAGGTGCAAATTTGGAGGCGATACGAGACTATTGTTGAAGATGTCAAATAAAGGCCCGATCCTATTGATAATTAATATTAGGCCTAAGTGGACACAATCTCAAAATACTGAAATGAGGTGCTACCGGTGGATTGCAAGGGGAGCCGAAGACTATTGACGATGCTGTTGTTTCACGTGCTGGGCCGGCCCACTTAAACTCTTCGAAGGAGGCAAGCGTGCAATTGGCGTAAGGATATAGATTAGAGTAGTTTGACTTTTAAAAGGGAAAGCTTTTGTTTTACGTAGCTTTTAGGTTTTAATTAGACTTTTAGTTTTGTTTTAGCGGGGATTGCCGCACGGACAATTGAATTTCAAGGAGTTTTTGTGCTTTGCATAATTAAAGATTTGGTATTATTGTTCCTATCCTTATCAACTTGGATTATTTTTATATTGAGACTAAGTTTTTTATCTCCCGTATTTCTTGAATAATTCATATATGTTGTTGGCTAGTTTAAATCTATTGAATATGTCTTTAATTATGTTTGGTTAAATTCCTAGTTCTAAGGTTGGGGTGATCCCGACGATACATATGTATTTAGAATTGTTTCTTTTCCCGAACCGAAATAGTATTTGATTCATTCCTAGATGCTTAATGCCCATATTAGCTTATGCGAATTGGATCCTATTAGGGTTTACAACCGAGAGGTAAAAACGTTAATAGGTAGTCAGATAGGGTTTGAGACCGAGAGGTAATAACTTCTATTGGATTCCTAGGAATTGAACCTGAGATTTTATTATTGTGAGAGCATCTTAATTTCTCATGTGGATTAATAACTATCATAGAAACCCTAAGATTAGATTGGATTTAGCAAGTCACGAGAGTGGATGTTAGTTCAGTTTGACCTTAGATTCTAAGTGCCAAAGGGTCTAGATTTTGATTGGCAAGTTGCGAGAGTGGATGTTAATTTGATCTAGGCACATTTACTATCGTCCGAGAGAAATTAGTAATTACCTTAGATAGTTACCTTCAAATAATTTGGACTAGATTCAGGTAAAGTGTGATTTTATTTACTGTTGCATCGTTGCGGTGATCCTTAACCTTAGACACATTTATCCCATTGATTTTATCATTTTTATTTGTTTTATTAGTTATTAGTTTAGTTACAGATTTCATCAATTCCTATTTTCCCGGCCTAGTTCATTGATAGCGTTTCAATTAATATTACATTGGTCTCTGTGGGATCGACACTTGACTACTACAACTGAACCCGTACGCTTGTGGGTAGGTTTTAGCCACATCAATAGGTAACGAGGGATAGTACTTTCATTCTTGGTACTATCACTAGAATTGTTTACCTAATGGTTGTCTTTGCAGCCCTTTGAATAGGGTTGGTGTCTTCGGTCCCGTCGATGATCGAAAGTCAATTTGCGATCGACCCGATCGAGACTCTTGCGACCTTATTAGGTTCTTCGTCTTCTTCAAGACGGACTTGGGCCATCACCTATTCTTTGACATCTTCGAAGCTTCTACGAGCATACTTTATGAGCTCCTTGTAGAGTTCACTTCGACGGATCATCCCTCGACGGAATGCTTCAATCGAGGTCGGGGTGTGACAATTTGGATCGCGACTTTCTCCATTTTGTGCATGTTAAAATAATTGCATAAGAATTCTTCCTACCTTTGTACGATATTGTAGAGATTGCTTGATTATTTTTCGAATCACATGCTGCTCGCGAACTGGATCTTGAACGAATTGACAGGATCTAGGAATGAAGAGACCAATCCCAATGAAAAATGTATAAACCAAGTCAGTGCATGTCTCGTGAGTGTCGTGCCAAAGCTTTTTCACATGATGGCTTTAAGGTTCCCTCTTGGAATTGAATAGGTCATGATTTTTTGCTTATAAATAGAGATATGGTAATCGAGGACCTCTATCCCATCGTAGTTGGGCATGTTGGGCACATGGAACGTTTTCGGAATTTCGACCTGTGCAATCGCCTCTACGAAAGGTGAGTCTTCGTATCCATCGACAAATTTTTCTTCGATCGGTTTGGGAACACTAGGGATTCTGGCGATCCTTTCATCTAGAGCCTTAAGTTGCTCTTGGATCTTGCGCTCCATAAGAGCTTCCATGCATGCTCGAGGGACCCGATGTAAACGGGTCGACTTGCATCGGTGTTTCTCGGGTCGAGATCGACTTGGTAGCAGGAACCTGCAAGGAAGCGACAGTGTTTGTCAGAAAAGAATTCACTTGAGGTGTTTGGAACATATCGTTTTCTACGGTGGCCTTTTTTTGAACTGGAGGGATTGGTGGCGACATCGTCTTGTCGTCTAGATTGAGGCAGACTTGAATTCCTTCCATGTTGAGGGATCGCCTGATCTTCCTAGAGCCGACGTGACCGATTGAACTTGCGTTTTCATAAGCCCATTTTCACGGATTAATCGTGCGATCTTTGTGTTGCATTGGTTTTCGGGTTACTCAGGACTTTGGTGTGAGCTAGTTGTTGGTCAATTTCCTCCCTAAGGGTTTGCATCATTCCCATAAGCTCTTGGACTTGGTTTGTGTGAAGGGTTTGGACAATGGGTGTGGCATTGGTCTGAGTTTGTGTGACAGCTTGGGCTCTGAGGTTGGCTTGGTTCTAGTTTCTAGTTTCGGTGACAGCATGTTGGTGGTCGATGGTATCGGCCATGGTAGTAGAGTAAGGATTTGAAGGGATCGACTAATTGCCCAACTATGGGTGTTAAAATATTTTGGGTGAAAAAGATCTACGATCCTACTTCACTTAATTGCGGGGTAATCAACTAAGGTAAAGCGATCCGATCAAAAGAAAGTAATAAGAAATAACAATAAAGAAACAAATAAATAGAATTAAGAATGAAAATGAGTTTGCATTGAATAGATACCGAGATTACACTTGAAATGAGTTTGCAAGAGCAAGTATCATAAGTGCTAGATCTATAATAACAATGTCCTTTACACAATCTTCGGAGTATTTATAGTTTGTGAGAATAAGTGAGCTATAATTCCTAAAAAAAACTTATTGTGAACGTTATGGAGGATATTGGCTCCAACCACCTCTGAAATCTCCTCAACCAATTGAGACGTTGATCCTTTCGATCGTTCAAGGATCGAGTCGCTTCATCGGTGTCAGGTCGTCTTATTTGTTGAAAGCTAGATCGTGTCACATGACTTCTTATCCGAAAACAGATAATGCACCTACCTTGGTTCTAGGACCTAACATGTGCATAACATTTATAAAGACAACTATTTTTTTCATACTCGATGCTAAAATACCCTAACTCGTTTTTACTTTTTAAATTGCCCAATTAATTTGTCTTTCAAATTTCTGAAAAAAAAAGAGAGGAAAGGTGTCGACGATTTGGGACATATGTAAGAGTTCTTTGTCTCGGCAGAGGACTCGTCCCAGTCGATGCCCCTTTTGTTGAGGTTAATTGGATGCCTCGCAAATTAATTGCAACTCAAGCTTACATTTTTATAGTTACAAGATATGCTACGGCGGAATTGTAAAAATTATCGACTTTTACATATTCATTTACGAAAGTACTGACACTTTTAAAAGAATTGCAAAAATATCAAATTTACTAGTAAAAATGCCAGATTTGTAAAATTTTAAAAAGATAAATTTATATTTTTGTTTACCTTTTCTTTTCAGGTGAAAATTCTACTTTTAACAAGTGATAATTTCACTTATCAATTGATAACCTATTTACAGGTTTAACCAAATACGATGTTTCTTCTTGCCAGCGACGACGCTTTTGCTTGACGGCGACAACGCTTCTTCTCTCCGGCGAACCTGCGCCGAAACCTGAGCAATTGAGCAAATCCGACGACAAGGCTCCAGCTCTGGTCGCCGCCTCACATGTCGCGCCTCCTCCGTTGAACATGGATCCGAAGGAGGGCCATGGACAGACCCGCCACGGCAAATCAGATCCAAACCCTTCCACCGGCAATCCAAACCCGCCACCCGCCACTGCGAAATCTCGAGTTCTTGACGGTGATCAACCATGTTTCAGTAAAATTAGGTTTTCGGTCGTAGTAGTGATTGTTTTTACTATTCTCGCTTCTCGTAGCTTGTTGTGATCTGAAAGATGATAAACCTGATAAAAGCAAAGGAAAATCTCATGGAGGAGAGGAAGAAACCCTCGGTTGCTGATGGATTGACTCCCGCAAAATTACGCGTTCAGAGAGGTGATTCTTATTTTGATTTACAAAGTCAAAATTGAAGTATGATTTTAAGCCCTTGGACATTCCTGGTAAAAATTGATCCAAGATTTTGATTTGTTGCGTCAATCTTTCTCGTGTCATCTAATATGGAGGCTATGGAATGAAAAAATTGGGCCTGAAAATGGTCGATTTCCATTGAAATCACTTCATAATTAAGTTATTAGCAGTATTATTGTCTTAGATGAAAATGATTATGATCTGATCTCTCTTGATTTCGTCTTTTGTTTTGAGTTTCTGCAGATATCAAAAAGTTGCATCTCCCCACCCATTGTAATATCAGGTTTTCTAACGGATTGGATGATCTAATGACGCTTGAGGTCACAATTTGTCCTGATGAAGGCTATTACAGGTGTGTAGATAGCAAACTTTTTTAGACAAAATTGTGTGCATCTTGAACTTTTGAGGACTATTATTATCTCTAATCAATTTTTTGTTTTTTTCCAAGAATGGGAAATTTGTCTTTTCCCTGAAAATTTCATCTTGCTATCCATATGATGCACCAAAGGTCAAGTGAAGTGTAAGACAGGGGTAATTGAACCATAATGCTCTTTTCAACCCCATCCCCGCACAATTTGTTTTTCTAGAAATTCATTAAGAAAACTATACATTTTATTTATTTGATGGTAGCTAATTAATTTAACTTTTTTCAGGTTTTCCATCCTAATATTGACTATGAAGGAAATGTTAGCCTTAATATTCTAAGAGAAGAGAAGACTGGATGTCTGGATGCATGTTCTGGATATCAACATAGTTATCTATGGACTTTATAATCTTTTCTTGGTAACACCTCAGACATCTATTTCGATCAATTATATGCTTTTGTGGTTAAATCCTTTTACATTTTAAGTAATTGGGCATATATATATGAATGGATGCAGGCACCAATCTGGGAAAATTCTCTAAATGATGAGCCTGCTCTGCTACTTTGTGAGCCGAGAAGGTTTAAAATCCTTGTTCAAGAGTCCATCCCCATGGAAGATTCACTCATCTTGGACATGGCTTCCCTTGTGATTTGTGATTGACATATGGAGAAATCAAGTGTAGAGTGTTACGTTGACCTATGCTGTCTTCTTCGCCTCCTCTCGTAAATATTTTGAGTGGTTAAAATTCAACGAGAATCACAACTAATAAATGCAAATTTAAGTGTTTCTCATTACAAAACCAACCAACGTTTGTTTCAAATATAAAGTTAATATAACAGAGTAATGACCTGACACGTATAAATGTGGCCTGAAAAGATGAATATTGCTCTGAAATTTGAAATCGGCTAACATTTGAAATTTTGTGATATAATAGAGCATTGACCTGACGTCGTATAAATGTGACTTGATAAAGTACATAATGTTCTGAAATTTAGTTTTTACCTTTTATGAAATATGTGACCTGAAATGAGTTTTGCTTCTCAATTTGGAAAGCAGATACCATATTATAGTAAAGATTGTTTTCCTAGATACTGCACTTGCCAACTTGGATATACCTATAATATGGCATGCTTAATTAGTCATCCAACTCTTTAGATTTAGGCAAATTATGTTGAGGATCAATTAAGTGAGCTAATCTCTCTTTGACTGGGCCGCAAAGCTTGTAATAGTTTGGAAATCCTTGAAGCCTTGCATTCTCCCTCACATTAAGAACTCTATCTTGAGCTGGGTGTAAGATATCCTATCAAAGACAGAGAGACATCGTTTTTGTTAAGCATTAATGTTTCTTTTCATGAAACTGTAAAAAGATCAAACAACTATTTTACCAGGTTGTGAGCTCTGCTCTCCCAACAACAGTAGGAACTGTCTCATTCGTACTTGGTTGGTTCCGTACTGAGATGATGTAGCAAGTCAAGTCAATGCTCTGAGCGCTATGTCAGGGCAATATTCACTTTATCAGGCCACATTTATACTAAGTCATGACAATGCTCTGTTATGTAACAAAATTTACGAAAATAAAGTTTTAAATGTTAGGCGGTTTTAAATGTCAGAGCAATATTCACTTTATCATGCCACATTTATACCAAGTCAGGACAATGCTCTGTTATGTAACAAAATTTATGAAAATGAAGTCTTAAATGTTAGGCGATTTTAAATGTCAGAGCAATATTCACTTTATCATGCCACATTTACACCAAGTCAGGACAATGCTCTGTTATGTAACAAAATTTATGAAAATGAAGTCTTAAATGTTAGGCGTTTTAAATGTCAGAGCAATATTCACTTTATCAGGCCACATTTATACCAAGTCAGGACAATGCGGGTGTGTCATTTACTACGGACATACCTTATTCCTTATATGTAACATCCCTTGTCTTAACCATGATAATAGAGGTTGCAATATATGCTCAATGCCTTGTTCTATTACAACTTCTTCCACAGTCAAAATGTTGCACAAGTAATAAATTTCCCCAAGACTTTCCAGCAAATTACCTTTCATAATCATCTTAGAGAAAAGAAGAAAAATACATTGCATGATGAACATTTGAACTAGCTTTGTTGCAGATATCTCTATATGGCTATTATGTAAGAGTGCGCTATCACTTACCGTCGGCATTGCTCAATTATTGATCTCACACACATAAGCATGAAAGGACCATGCTCATAAGTAAGTCACAACTACATTGGTTGTATGTTGAGGAAAGAAGGATTGTGTAACAGCACTAAGACTAAAGATATCTTTGTATAATACCTTGAAAAAATAGTGCAATACTAATAGTAGTATCACACTATGAAGTATTAATGCAGACTACGTAGAATCTACTCTACAGAACTTGTATAAATGTATCTGAAATGAGAACAAAAGGCACTTAGTTAAAGCAGAATACCTAACAGCAACACAAGGAGATTTACATCCCATTCCTTTTTTCTGCTTATGTCCTGAGCAATCTTTTAATGCATCAATGAACAATGCAAATTAAAAAGAGCATCTACTTTGGTGACATATATGATCACCATCAATTTGATTCCTTGGTGGACAGAAAAAGACAATTCAATCTCAACAATTAGCTTTTCCAGTCCAAGATATCCAGGAATTTGTGGTCAAGGAAAAATATTCTCATGATATTAGTATCGAAATAATTGCAGCCTTCACCAATGAGATTGCATTTCAGAAACACCTCACCAAGCTTTCATCATTCCAAATCATCCTTCTAGCTATATGGGTCTTTAAAAGTACATGTATTATTAAAAGATCTCTATCTGTTTATTGATTAAATGGGTGAGTGAGACACTAAACTATGACACATCCCAATATCCCTACTACTGCCCTAAGTGGTCAAATTAGTGGGTTCATCATCAACTACGCAATCCAGCTGGTAAGTTGTCACTGTATCAACAGTTTAATTAGTATGATCATATCATGAGAAAACAGAAGCCATTGTAAAACTTTCCAAGTTGTTACAGCAGAAGCAAAAAATAGAATCCCATCAAACCTGCTTACACAATTAACTAATGAGCAATAGTCAAGGCATTTATCTCAAAATTTATGGCCTTTATAGCACAAGTTGTTTCAACAGTGGTTTAAACCTGGCTGATTTCCATTTAAACAAAAACGGAAGTCTCCAAGAAAATCAATTTACTGTCAATCTAGCCTTTTCTACTAAAAGTAACTACTAAGCTACTTAGCATTAAAGCAATTTGATAAATAATGCAAAGATGGAGCTAATTTATCTAATGTTAATGCAAGCAAGCATTTCCCAGCCAAACACTTTCTATGCATGAATGCAGCAAACCACTAGATCAACGAAATAAATTTAGTGTCATGAGACAAAGAAGAGAACAATTGTCTAAACAAGTCCAGAAAAATGCAACCTCTATTATCATGATTTTTTTTTTTGGTAGAAAGAGAGGCGGCACTCTCGAGTCATATAAAGAAAGACTACTTGGCCACCTGGCGAGGTATAGTAAGACCCCTCACATCGTTAGAAATACAACGAGACACCCGATCGGGCGGAAAGGCGATAACATGAAAGCCAATAGGGAAATCAAAAGCCAGAGAAGCAAGATCGTCTGCAACCGAATTTGCTTCTCTGAAGATATGTCGAGACTGGATAGCCCAGTCCCTACTAAGGAGGCCTTGCGCCATGAAGACGAGGCTAGACAAGGGGTGATAACGATCTATAGGTTTGTGGAGTAACAGAAACACCACCTGCGAATCTGTTTCAAGGCAAACCCTCCTGTATCCTCGGTCCGAAGCAAACTTAAGACCCGACACAATGCCCCATAATTCAGCCATGATGGCAGAGCAAAGGCCGATGTTGTGTATGAAACCACTCAGCCAAACTCCGTTATGGTCTCGACAAACTCCCGCTGCAGTCGCGTGCCCATTAATGACTGCCCCGTCAGTATTTATTTTAACCCAGGTGGCCGGTGGAGAGTTCCAACGAACCATAACCTCTATTATCATGATGAAGCCAAAGATTTCCACATTCATTTTATTTATTTTTTAAAAAAGCAAATTTTTATATGAAAATTGGACCTCACATATCTCATTAGATTATTACAGACTAGTCCTTCATAGAAGCACATGAGATTGAGAACGACAGTGATATTTCACCCCATAAAACACAAGCCTCCATATTCATTTTTTTTGTCTCAACTCTTGCATAAATTGACCCACCCAAATTCAAACAACACAAGTGCAAAATCGATTTTTTGATGGTGGTTAGTGTTTCTTATTACGGAACCAACCAAGTAGGAATGGTGGTTTAAGGCATATTTCTCTTATCAAAACTCGTAAATATTTTGAGTGGTTATCAATTCAACAAGAATCACAACTAATAAATGTAAATTTAAGTGTTTCAAATTTAAAGTTAATATAACAGAGTAATGACTTGACTACGTACAAATGTGGCCTAATAAAATGAATATTGCTCGGAAATTTGAAATCGGCTAACATTTGAAATTTTGTGATATAACAAAGCATTGACTTGATTTCGTATAAATGTGGCTTGACTACGTACAAATGTGACATGATAAAGTACATAATGCTCTGTTATGTAACAAAATGTACGAAAATGAAGTTTTAAATGTTATACGGTTTTAAATGTCTGAGCAATATTCACTTTATCAGGCCACATTTTTATCAAACATTAATTCCCATTTAAGACGGTTCAATAGAGAATCTGATCCAAAACTTTGATATAAGGATTGAATGCAATTACAAATTTATGTATCTCCCATTGTGGTCAAAACATAACCTATGTTGATTCTATTATGCTTCAAAAACTACATAATACCTTAATACTGATGAAAAAAAGGTATGATTGTGGAGTTTTTGGTTTTCCCACTACAATTGGCCAACATTATTTAGCTAATTGTGAAAGCATCTGCTGTGTAAAGTCAGACCAATTATTTTAACAATCAATCGAATGTTCATGCCAGAGAGATTTTACATAGCAGCAATATAACATACATATAACCAAATAACCAGTTAGAATGATAAATCGCCATTACTCCATTAGATATACATAGAATTCTTGATACAACACAAACGTGTTCATCGCTAGCAAATGGTAATGTAGCAACACTTCCTTTTCTGCAGAAACTGTTGGAAAAGAAGAACTGAATTGCACAAATTCATGCCCAGAAATGAAGAACACAATCACAGAGAACAGAGAAAGATTTTCCAGAACTGCACTATGTTCTGATTTTCATTAACTTGTAACTGACTCGATAATCCTCTAATTTAAACAAAATAAGCACCACTAACTTCCCACTAATCACGACTACAATAATGCCTAAGATAACTTTCTTAGACGACCCCACTAACTAGCCCAACAACCTCCTTAAACATAGCTAGTTAAAACTGAAATACAAAATTAATAACATGAAAAATAAGCTAAGTGTTGAATCACATTTTAACACCTTCCCTTGATTCAAACTTGCACATTCCAATCTTCTCCATAAAGAACATGTGCTTCACCTGATTCAAGGCCTTCGTGAACAGATCTGCACTTTGATCATTTATGCCACAGAATTTCAACACAACTTTCCCTTCGAGCACCAACTTCCTCACATAATGGTGCTGAACTTCAATGTGTTTGGTTCTGGCATGGAATGCAGGGTTCTTTGTCATTGCTATGGCTGATTGGTTGTCACACCACAACTCAGTTGCAACCTCCTGAACACAGCACAGATCGACCAGCATCTTCCTTAGCCACACAGCCTGCCTTGAAGCAGCTCCTGCTGCAACATACTCAGCTTCTGATGAGGACAAGGCCATAGTGTCCTGCTTCTTCGAGCTCCAAGTAATAGCACCAGTGCCTAGGCTAAACACTGAGCCTGATGTGCTCTTTCTATCATCCAAACAGCCTGCCCAGTCACTGTCTGTGTACCCTATGAGCTTGAAGTTCTCACTTGACTCATACCAAATGCCATAATCAACAGTGCCAGCCACATACCTGAGAATCCTCTTTGCAACACCTAAATGTTGCCTTGATGGTGAATGCATATACCTTGAGACAACACTCACACAGTAGGCTATATCAGGCCTAGTGTGTGTGAGATAGTTTAGGCCTCCAACAAGGCTTCTAAACAGCTTCTCATCGCCTCTCTCAGTGCCATCTTCCCTCTGCAGCTTCTCATTTGTGTTCATAGGTGTGATAGCAGCCTCACAGTTCTCCATGTGAAACTTCTTCAACATGTCCTTGGCATACTTCTCTTGACACACAAATGTACCTTGCTTCCTCTGCTTGACTTCGAGGCCAAGAAAATACTGCAGCACTCCCAAATCAGTCATCTCAAACTCCTTCTTCATCACAGTTTGAAAGGTTGACAGCATCTCCTCTGAATCACTAAAGTAGATGATATCATCTACATAGAGACACACCACAATGAATCTCTTCCATTCTGCCTTCCTCACATACAGTGTAGGCTTATTCTCACTCCTTTCAAAACCATTGTTGATGAAGAAGTCATCAATTCTGCTATACCATGCTCTAGGGGCCTGTTTTAGCCCATAGAGAGCCTTATGCAGCTTGAGGACTTTGCTCTCTTCTCCTTTCTTGATGAAGCCCTCAGGTTGCTCAAAAAACACCTCCTCTTGAAGCTCACCATTCAGAAAAGCTGACTTCACATCAAACTGATACACAGGGAGCCTCTTCTGAGCAGCAATTGCAAGCACAATCCTTACAGTTTCAAACCTTGCCACAGGAGAAAATGTCTCTTCAAAGTCAATCCCTTCCTTCTGTGCATACCCCTTGGCAACCAGCCTTGCTTTGTGCTTTTGAATGCTTCCATCAGTGTTGAACTTGGTTCTAAAGACCCACTTCAGACCAATCACATTCTTGCCTTCAGGGAGATCAACTAGCTTCCATGTTTCATTCCTCTGAATGGAACTCATCTCTTCCTTCATTGCCTGCTGCCACTCATGCTTACTTGCAGCTTCCTCATAGTTACTTGGCTCAGTAACATTCAAGGCAAAATCACAGCTTTCATACAATTCAGCTAGTGATCTCATACCTCTTGGTGGTGTGCCACTTGATGAGCTTGAGCTTGATGATCTCGAGCTGCTTGAAGAGCTGCTAGCTGGTGAGGTTGATGAACTTGCAGTGCCATTGCCAAGATCAGCATCTTGAGCATTCTCTGTTGCAACTTCTCCTGAGCTGTCAACAATGTCAACACATTGCATTTGTGCAGTCTCACCTTGCTCTTCCTTCCAGTCCCACTTTGAGCCTTCATCAAACACCACATTCCTGCTAATTATCACTTTCTTTGACACAGGATTATACAGCCTATATGCCTTAGACTGTGTTGCATAGCCAATGAAGACACACTTCACACTCTTATCATCTAGCTTTGCTCTCAAGGTCACCATAGTGTATGCAATGCAACCAAATATCCTTAGATGACTCACACTAGGTCTTTTGTCTCTCCATGCCTCATATGGAGTTTGATTCATCACAGCCTTGGTAGGAGAAATGTTGAGTATGTAGACAACAGTTGCTACTGCCTCACACCAGAGAACATTTGGCACTTCCTTTGCCTTCATCATGCTCCTTGCCATCTCCACCACTGTCCTGTTCTTCCTCTCAACCACACCAT
Source organism: Rheum nobile (assembly GCA_027886185.1). Classification (NCBI taxonomy): domain Eukaryota; kingdom Viridiplantae; phylum Streptophyta; class Magnoliopsida; order Caryophyllales; family Polygonaceae; genus Rheum; species Rheum nobile. The sequence goes on along the minus strand of WOAB01000717.1, from coordinate 842,169 downwards.
TTTGCTCAGGTGTGTATGGTGCTGTGAGCTCTCTCTTTATCCCATGCTCCTCACAGAAATCAGTGAACTCCTTGGACAAGAACTCTCCTCCTCTGTCTGTCCTTAGAGCCTTCACCTTCTTGCCACTTTGGTTTTCCACCAATGCTTTGAACTTCCTGAAATTCTCAAAGGCTTCAGACTTAGCCTTTAAGAAGAACACCCAGCTCATCCTGCTGCAGTCATCTGTGATCAACAGGAAATACTTGCTTCCACCCAAGGATTCTGTCTGCATAGGACCACACAAATCTGCATGAAGCAGCTCTAGCACCTCAGTTGCTCTCCATGCTTTGCCACTCGAAAATGACCCCTTTGACTGCTTTCCATACACACAGCCTTCACACAACTCTAGTTCACCAATCCTTGGTAAGCCATTCACCATCTCCTTTGTCTGAAGCAGCTTCAGACCTTGCATATTCAGATGACCATATCTGTGATGCCACACTCTAGTGTCATCATCACCTTTTGCTGTCAATGCCTTCCCTGCACTCGAAGACAACTCAAGAGGAAAGACCTTGTTCTTTCCCATTGCAATTCTCATTATCACCTCATCTGATTTCTTGTCTTTTATAAAGCAAGACTGATCATCAAAAATCACATAGAAACCAGAACATAGCAACTGACCAACACTAAGCAAATTATGAGCCAACTTTGGCACATATTGGACATCATAAATTAGCTTAATGTTACCTCTCTCTGACATCATGGCCACTGTGCCTCTGCCTTCAACCTCGAGTTGTTTATCATCACCAAGCCTTACTTGGCTCTTCCTTGACTCATCCAGGTCTCTAAACAGCTCTCTTCCTCCTGACATGTGGTTGGAGCAACCACTGTCGACATACCAAACTCCACTTGTGATGTTGGCAGCTGTGTTTTGTGTAAGAAGCAACTTTTCTTGCTCCACTTGCTGTGCTAGAAACAGCTTCTCTTCCTGCTCCACATAGTTTGATTTCTGATCAATCTTCTTTTCCCCTTCATCCCTTTGCTTCTTCCAGCATTGGGCCTCCTTGTGTCCAGGCTTCTTACAGTAATAACACTTGAACACCTTCTTTTACTGATCAGACTCTCTTTCTTCACTTCCTTGGCCAAATCTGCCTCGACCTCTTCCTCTGAAGCCACCTCTGCCTCTACCTCTATTAAAGTGTTGGCCTGATTTGCTTTCATCTCTTCCTATGAAAGCCTTCTCTTCCTTCTGATCTCCTGATCTATTCAATCTCTCTTCATGGGCCTGCAGTGACCCCATCAACTCTTCAAAGGTGTATATCTCAATGTCCTTTGACTCCTGAATGGCAGCTACAACATGATCATATTGTTTGGTAAGACTTCTCAGAATCTTGCCAACAATATGCTTGTTGCTCACAGTCTCTCCATAAGACTTCATCTGGCTCACAACCTTTGACACACGAGAAAGGTAATCCTGCACAGATTCTTTCTCCTTCATTAGAGAAGTTTCAAACTCCCTTCTCAGTGATTGCAGTCTCACTGTAATTACTTTCTCATCTCCCAAATACTCTTGCTTTAGAGTATCCCAGGCCTTCTTTGCAGTTGTTGCATATGCAATCCTCGTAAAGACCTCATCATCCAATGCCTGTTGTATCATAAACAGAGCCTTGGAGTCTTTCTTTCTCTTTTCTCGAAGAGCTTGGTCTGGCTCCTCAGTTAGATCATCTTCAAACCCTTTCTCCACCAGTCCCCACAACTCATGGGACTTAAACAGGGTTTTCATCTTCAAACTCCAGAATTGGTAGTTGATTCCTTTGAAGATTGGCAACTGCTAAGACCCACTGTGGTTTGATCCATTGGTTTGCATCTTGATCAAACCTCACTCTTTACCCGTGTTTCCCTTTGTGTTTTCTCTCAATTCTTTCACTACCTCTCCTAGGATCGGAACCTAGTATAGCTCTGATACCAATTTGTTGGAAAAGAAGAACTGAATTGCACAAATTCGTGCCCAGAAATGAAGAACACAATCACAGAGAACAGAGAAAGATTTTCCAGAACTGCACTATGTTCTGATTTTCATTAACTTGTAACTGACTCGATAATCCTCTAATTTAAACAAACTAAGCACCACTAACTTCCCACTAATCACGACTACAATAATGCCTAAGATAACTTTCTTAGATGACCCCACTAACTAGCCCAACAACCTCCTTAAACATAGCTAGTTAAAACTGAAATACAAAATTAATAACATGAAAAATAAGCTAAGTGTTGAATCACATTTTAACAGAAACTACCACTCGAAGGAACATTACACAGACATCAGTAACCAACAAAAGCCTTCCACAATTATACTTGTAATAAACTTGTCGACGTCTCGAGAAGAAATTAAGCCTGTTCGGCCAGAACAGCTGTTATTCATCTTCATCTACCTCAAAACCTATCAACCTCAACTCCATCTCGAAGGGCCTCATAAGCATCGAATTTGCTCGGCTACACAGGTTCGCCAGTTGCCTGCTCCATGCGGTGGAGGGCGGAGGCGATGGGAAAACTCCGGTGAAAGAATCAAGCGCCGGAAAGAAGAAGCATCGTCGCCGCCAAGTAGAAGCTTCGTCGCTGGCAAGAAGAAGCATCGTCGACGTCAAGTAGAAGCTTCGTCGCTGGCAAGAAGAAGCATCGTCGCTACTTAGAAGCATAGTTTGCTCGACTGCGCTGGTTCGTCGGTTGCCTGCTTCATGCGGTGGAGGGCGGAGGTGATGGGCGAATTTCGGTGAAGGAAGCGAGCGTCAGAGAGAAGAAAGTAAAGTAGTTTTAACTTAACAGTATTACTAATTTGCCTATTAAGAATTTATTTTACCTTTTTCCAAAAATTTAAAAGCTTTTCCTGATTTTTATATTTAAAAGAAAAATTAAAATCAAACCTCATTAATTGCAAGAATCCCCAAATATTTATAGTTTTGTCATTGTTTTAAAAAGCCGGTATTTTTTCTAGTGGACTTTTTTTTGGTATTCTTACAATTGCACCATACACTATTGTGTGGGCACGAGTGAAAGAAATGGAAGAAGAAGTTTACGATACTTGTTAATAGGGAATTTGTTGGAACCTTGACGTTTCCTCTGGTTTTGATGATGATAAACACTATTAGGTTTTATGGTTTTTGTTTGTTCCTATGAGCTTCAGGTTTTATGAAAGAATTAGGGAACAATGGAATGCATGTGAAGAAGAGAAAATAGAGGAGTGCAATGGAACGTTGTGGAAACAAGGAACTATTACGCAAAATATGAAGTGTGTGTAGGATTCATATAAGAAAACTTTTATACATGGAAACAACATATAAGGAACAATGCGGGAAGTAGGAATTGCCACCTGTTACCAGGTGAAGACCGCTACACAAGGAAACGATATTTGAAGATCCACTTGGAGAGAGAAGAGTTAGCTAGTGTGTCTTAGGAAAGTTTTTATATGGAAACTATGAGATTAAAAACTGAATTGTTTAGTTGGAAAGAAAATCTTACACGGTTACCTTGTATGGCGATTGATAGATATTTTGGGTATTTGGTAAGGGGGTCTTATCCAACACTATAAATAGATGAGTTTACCTTAGGCAAATGTATCTCAGCTACAACAACCGAAGCATACCAAGGAGCTACTGCAAGTTGAGATCGAATATTCAAAGGCAAGGTACGAACTAGTGGTGTGAGTACTTGCTTAGAATCTTGTTGTGTTCTTGCGTCATTATGAATTAATTACACTAAAAGTCTAGAAACCTAGGATATGTGTGAGAATAGGTGGAGAGAAGACTTGTGAGATTGTACAACTTATTAATAATACAAGTATACAAGGTTTGAAATCCTCCTAGGGTAAAATCTAGAGGTTGAGGTCTTTCTCTTTTCAACTAGTTGGTTGATAGAGTTTCTTCTATAAGGAACTGTCTTGATTGTTACTCTTGATTCTATATTATTTCTGTTGCCCCGGGGACAGTAATATTGTTCCCTGTCTAACACACTACGATTCAACAATTGGTATTAGAGCAGGTTCGCTCTAGATTGTGTGTTTTCTTTTCAGATTCACAGGTAACAATGTCGTCAACTCATGAAGTCGGAATTGGGAACAACAAACCACCGTTCCTGCCCATCGGTGGAAAGTTTCAACACTGGAAGGATCTCTTCACCGACTGGATGAAGAGTAATGACTATCAATGCTGGAGAGTCATTGAAGTTGATGATGAGAAAGTTGTTGAAGCAGTGCTCAAGAAGAACAACGCCTTGGAGTCAGGATGATTTCAGAATCATGGAGAAAAACTCAAAGGTGCGTATGTTCATAAACAACGCCATCAGTGCTAAAGATGCGTCTAAGTTACAGTCCTGTGCAACCGCTAAAGACATGTGGGCTGCTTTGGAGCAGATGTACATGGGAAGTTCCGATCTTCGAGAGATCGATCGCTTTCAAGCCAAGAAAGACTTCTACAACTTCTCCATAATCGACGGTGAAACTGTTTCCTCATACCAATCTAGATTTGAGGAAATCATCGCTCGACTTACTGCTCATGAGGTCAAGGATACTGAAATTCTTCCCAAGGAGAAAGTTCTTATCATCATCGATGGACTTCCTCCAAGGCATAAGATGACCAAAGCTATTCTCAAGGAAAATCCCAATACCCTCTCCCTTACACTCCATAAAGTGTTTGGAAAAATCAAGAAGTATGACGAAGAAGACAAATATGTTAAACCTAAAGGCATAGCCTTGATGGTTGAGAAAGTTGTCGAGATGATAGAAAGCAACAAAGATGACAACTTGGATGGTGTAGATCCAAAAATTGCTCTTCTCACCAAAGCCATGTGATCCCTCTATCGCAAGGGTAGATCATTCAGGAATGATGGGAACAATGGTGAGAAACGTGATATCAAGGATGTTACATGCTACAACTGCAAGGACAAGGGTCACTATGCTAACAAGTGTCCCAAGGGGAACAACTCACACAACATCAATGGTGACAATTTTGGGAACGATAAGAAGAAAACTTTTGTTGCTGTCTGGGGTGATGAGTGTGCTAACTCTGATGATGACGAGCCAGAGGCATGGGTTAATAACAAGATGTGTGCAATGACTTTGCAGTCATCCAGCGAAGAACAAAAGCCACCATTCCTTGTCCAAGAACAACACAAGCAATGGAAAGATCAATTCACTTCCTGGGTCAAGGACGTCGATGAAGATTGCTGGAAAATCATCAAATCTGGTGATGAAAAGATTGACGATAAGGAGCCAAAGGCATAGAGCAACAACAAAATGTGTGCAATGACTCTAAGGTCATCAAGTGAAGAACAAGAGGTGGATCCTGAAACTTTCTTTGAATCTCTTGTCAATTATGATAAAAAGTCCCTGATTTCTCTTATTAAAAACATGTATAATGAGAACCTTAAAACTCAAAATGATCTAAGTAATGTTGAGGATAAATGCATTGAATTGAATGAATCTCTATCTAGAATTGCTAGTTCCTCTGTTGTTCCTTGTGTTAAATGTGATGCTAATCGCAGTGAACTTAGTTCCTCTAACACAGAGAGGGAACTGTCTCAGATGAAAGCTCATATTGACAAAATTCACTCTATTCTAGTTGAGCAGAAACATAAGGAGGAAGAGATTACCTTTGTTGAGTCCAAGTATGGTGTGGGGTACAAAGGTGAAAAACAAGAGAGTGATGAACATGATTTAACCATACATGGGCTTTCAGAGTTGAAGGATAGAGATCTCCAGAACACCAAGGATAGGAACATTTACCTAGAAAAGCGTGTGAAAACTCTGGAGAATGGGTTGAATGCTAACCAATCCTGGTACATAGGCTAACCCACCCATACGATGTATCTCATACAATCCCAGATAAACCTACCTAGTACTCCTGACCCAATTAGAGCCAATCAACGTAGGATCCTTGTGCCCAACCGTAAGTACACCTTGTGGGATTATTATAAGATATGCTGTCATTGTTGGAACAACGACCATGTTGTGAGAAACTGTGCCAAGAAACAAAAGTTCACTGAAGAACACACTGAACGCAAGAACAGTATAAGTAACAATGTTGATTTGATTGATTATGATGCATCTCATGATATGTTCCATGCTAAGTCTAGAGAATATTATTTTGTTTCTAAATGACCAGGTAAAGCCAAGCTTGTCTGGGTCGCTAAACACTAACTCTCTTAAATGTATGATGAAGTGAGGGGGAACAACATATGGTTCATTGATAGCGCATGCTCATGCTATATGACGGGAAATAGAGATCATCACCTCACTTTAACGACACTCTAAGGGAACCGTTTCCCTTGGAGAAAAACGATGCAGAGAGATAGTAGAAACAGGAAAAACCTCTTTGAATTCAAACATCAAGATAAAAGAGGTCAGTTTGGTTCATCAACTTGGTTTTAATTTGTTAAGTGTAGCTTAGTTGTATGATAAAGGAGACAATGAGATTGTCTTCATGTCTCAAGATTGATACGTAAGGAATAGAAAAACCAAGGAAGTTGTGTTAAAGGGTATCCGATTCAATGATGTGTACACTGTTGACACAGCCTTCAAGCCTACAAGGGAACTATGCTTTGCGTCTCTAGCTGAAAAGACAGAACTATGGCACAGAAGGCTTGGACACGCTAATCTTCAACTCATCCACAAACTCCACAAGAAGGAACTTGTTCGTGGTCTTCCAAATGTCAAACCTGAGACCCATGGAGTTTGCGAAGCCTGTGTGAGAGGGAAACAAACACGTTTTCCTTTCAAGAGCAAGCCTGATGTTACTACTTCTCGCCCTCTGGAACTGATCCATATGGATCTCTGTGGTCCCATGAGGATAAGAAGTCATGCAGGGAACATGTATATGTTTGTAATTGTTGATGATTATTCTAGATTTACATGGACAATTTTTCTCTCTTCTAAGGAACAGGTATTCGAGACATTTGTGTCTTTCATCAAGAATGTGGACACAATCTGGGTCAAAAGCTAAGCGCAATTCGATCCGACCATGGAACGGAGTTTGAGAATGCAATGTTCCTTGAGTACTGCAGGGAACATGGTATTTCTCATACCTTTTTGGCTCCTAGGACACCACAACAGAATGGAGTGGTTGAAAGGAAGAACGAAACCTTGGAGGACATGGCTAGAACATTGCTCATCGCTAGCAATCTCCCTTGAATCTTCCGGGGTTAAGCAATCAACATGTCCTGCTATATCCTCAATCGCGCTATGTTTCGTCCCTTACTCAATAAAACTGCTTATGAACTAATCAGGGATCGCAAGCCCAATATCTCCCACTTGTGTGCTTTTGGTTGTAGGTGTTTCATTCACAACAATGGGAAAGACAACTTAGGGAAGTCTGATGCACAAAGTGATGAAGGAATCTTCCTGGGGTATGCTAAAACAAGCAAGGCTTACAGAGTCTACAACGAGAACCCAGAAAATCGAAAAAAAACATCCATGTCATCTTCGATGAACACTCAAAGACTGTGAGTGATGATTCCAACACACCGTTCCCTGATAATGATCTTCCACGAATGCAACGCGAAGACTAAGATGATGATGGTTGATCAACACTATTTTGTAGGGTTTAACTAGGAATCGTTACCGGTATTTAGGGTGCCATTTGTAGGGATTTAGAGCACAACTGTGGAATATGGAGTTGGAGAGAAGAAGTGTGGATATGGTGGTTTGGAGAAGCTAATTGAAGATATCCAGAAGACGAGGAGTAAACCACCTGAGGAGACGAAGAAGGATAGAAGAAGAGCCACACAAATAAGCAAGGAAGGAGAAGATAAGGGCTGCCGCGACCAACCGCGATCAAGGACGAAGTCACGATGCAGCTGCGGCGAAAGACAGAGCGCGGAGCAAACGAGTGCCACTTCCGCGACCGCGGAAATCTGGCCGCGCCCACGGAAAATTCATGTGTTGTGCAAAGTCGAGAGAAGATTCCTATTTTTCGCGACCGCGGAATTGGTGACGCGACCGCAGAAGCACACAGAGGCGACCCGCGAAGCTTTTCCGAGTTTTCTTATTTTTTATTATTTTATTATTTTTATTATTTTATATTTTGATACTTTAGTTTTATTTCCTTGTAGATGAGGTTTGTGGTCTTGGGCTTTAGGTTAAGTCTATTTAATCTAAATTCCATAGCCTCCATTCATTCATCTTGGTATCATCGACATTCGCTATTACGTACAGTTTTCCATTCAGTATTGTTTTTTCCTTCGAAGACTATGAAGAACTAAGCACCTTTTGCTTAGTCCGACAATTGAAGCCTTCATTTGATTCATGATTGTGAGGTTATAACTCTATTTCCTATTCTTTTGGATTATATCTTTTCTCTTGAGCATATTCTTATTGATTTGACTGGTTTGGCCAACTAGTTGATATTAGTAATTGTCTATTGCTAGAGTTTGGATATTTCGGGTTGAGATTCCTTATCTGTTGTAGCATCCATGATATTCTAGGACTGGTAGGACTAGTTTATTATAAAAGAGATTTGATTATATGTTAAATACTGCGGGTCGTGGTATTGCATGTATCCTGGTTAAATTCCTATGCTTCGAGCTGCTATTGAATTAAATCTTGAAGGTTAGTAGGGATTGTTTAATAGTTAGGGTTGCCTGGACTGGTAGGACTGGTAACTAATTCAGAATAGGGACATGAATAATCAAAGGAAGGAATAGAGATAACCTTGGACCAATCAATCATATGAATGGTGGATATTTGTTTGGCTAAGTGTTTTCCCCAATTGATTTCAACCTTTTGTTTTGTTTACTTTGCTTTGTTTACTTGTTTCACAACAATCAACCAATTCCCCCCTTTGTTACCTTTGACATACGACTTTGCACTCTGAAAGATTACTTTCTCCCTGTGGGATTCGACTCTTGCTTGCCTTTGCTACTTGTTTAGGTTTGTTTAGGATTATTTTGTTTAGGCGCCTCGACAACGCCTATCAATGGTGATGAAGGCAATCACCATGGTAATCCACGTACATGGAACAGTGCCCCCAATGCTTGTGGGAGCACTATTGGATCTCTAGGATTTACCACAAATAGTGGAACTGCAAATACCACTACTACAACAACACTTGATGTTCCCATTACATCCACTCAAGCGGTAGATGCTGATGTCACCACTGTTCCCAACGGAACTTCTGGTCGTGATACTTCGGATGCACACCTCGTGCAAAATGGCCAAGTGAGTGATGCTGTGGTAACAGCTACTGAGGAAGAAACTACGGGTGATATTGTAGGAACAATCACTGAAGAAACCGCTTCAGATGCTGCTGATGTTCCTCTGCCTTCATCTTCAACTGCGACAACTAATGCCGCTTTTCCTCATATTCCTCCACTTCCTGTATCCAAGAGTTCCAAAATTCAAAAGAGCCATCCAGTTGATGCTCTTCTCACACCATACGATCACAGAGGTACACGCTCTCAACTACATAACTTATGTGCCTTCTATGCTTATATATCTTTTGTAGAACCAAAGAACATCAAGGAAGCATTGAAGGAACCGGATTGGATCGTTGTTATGAAAGAAGAGTTGCACCAATTTGAGAGGAACAATGTGTGGAGACTGGTTCCCTTGCCCAAGAACAAGCATGCTATTGGCACTCGCTGGGTATTCTGGAACAAGCTCGATGACTATGGAGCTATGACAAGGAACAAGGCAAGATTGGTTGCTCAAGGATACAACCAACAAGAAGGAATAGACTATGATGAGACATATGCTCAAGTAGCTCGCATCGAATCCATTCGACTTCTCATCGTCTATGCTACCTTCAAAGGTTTCACATTGTACCAAATAGATGTCAAAACAACCTTTCTCAATTTCTACCTTCAAGAAGAAGTTTATGTGAAACAACCCCCTGGCTTTGAAGACGTAGATCGTCCTGACCATGTGTATTGATGACATCCAATTTGTTACACATTTAGGACATGCATTTGTGCTTAAACTAGGTTGTTTTATGCATTTTGTGTTGCATTTGTAGCTAGTTGCATTGTTTTCTTTGTTATGGAGGTCTACACTAGGAAATGTGTGTTTTCAGGTACTTGGGTGGATTTTTGGAGCTGTCTATGGATGCTGCTGGAACCTAGGATGTCATCTAGAGGCTAACGGGATGAACCGTGAAGAATTTGGGCCATAGGCGAACTAAAACAAGAGGCCATGCGTTTTGGACTGAATTCCCTTCAAGAGGCCGTGCGTACGTTCCACCGCACGGCTGTGCAGGCGATGATTTCTCGCTATTAGGCTGTGCACTTTGCCTGTGCATTTTTCACACGGCTGTGCGTTTTTCACTTTGCCTGTGCGGTTTTCGCACAGGTCGTGCGGTTTCATACCTATAGGATTTTGGCCGTGCGTTTGACCGTGCATTTTTTGCACAGTCAAGGCACAAGCCGTGCGTTTTACCCGGATGACTTTATTGTTAGAATATGTATAAATACTTCGTTTTAGGTTTTTGGATGGATATTTTGCCACTTTTTCTAACTCCCTAGACCTAGTTGTTTGCCTCCCTTTGAAAGATTGCAACTTTGGAGATTGTTCTACTGGATTCAAGACTATGTTTCTCTTTCTCTTTAATCTTGTTTATGATTTCCATTGTTATTATGATTTCTTGGGTTGATCTTGCAATTATGTCTAGCTAATTTCCATATTTCTAGGGTTGGAGTGATCCCAAATATGCGTAGGTAGACTTGTTTGATATTTGCCTGAATGGAAATCTGAAACTTTGTTGATTCATTCCTAGATGCTTTATGCCCATATTAGCTTATGCGAATTGGATCCTATTAGGGTTTAAAACCGAGAGGTAAAAATGTTAATAGGTAGTCAGATAGGGTTTGAGACCGAGAGGTAATAACTTCTATTGGAATCCTAGGAATTGAACTTGAGATTTTATTATTGCGAGAGCGTCTTAATTTCTTCTATGGATTAATAACTATATAGAAACCCTAATATTAGATCTTGATTAGCAAGTCACGAGAGTGGATGTTAATTCAGTTTGACCTTAGATTCTAAGTGCCCAAAGGGTCTAGATCTTGATTAGCAAGTCGCGAGAGTGGATGTTAATTGAATCTAGGCACATTTACTATCATCCGAGAGGAATTAGTAATTATCTAAGATAGTTACCTTCAACAAAGACAGACGAAATTCATACAATTATCTAGTTAAGTCTATTGAAGCATAGTTGCGGTGATCCCTTGCCTTGGAAACTTTCTCTCTATTGATTACAATCATCACTTGCATTTGTTTCTCAACTTTTAGTTATTAGTTCAACAAAAATTCTCATCTTTTGGCTTAGCTTAATGGTTTAAGATACAATCGATACTGCATAGTCCTCGTGGGAACGATACTTGAAAAGCTACAACTGAACCCATACGCTTGTGGGTAGGTTTTTGTCCTAACAAGTTTTTGATGCCGTTGTCGGGGACTATTGCTAGTATCAGTTGTTTCCTACAACTGGTTCGACTAAGTCTTTGTTTTATTTTTTATCTTGTTTTTTGTTGCTTTGCTTTCAAACTTGTTTCATTTAGATGCGAAGAGCCCTGAGTGTTGGTAATCTCAATGACTACGATCCCAAACCTGAGCATACTTTTCGTACAAGAAGAAGACAACAACGCGAAGCCAGAGAACAAGCAATGGGTGACAACGGAGTGGAACAAGATCATGCTCTAGAAGTTCAAGAGTCACGTATGACACTTGGTGATTATGTGATGCCAAATTACCTTGGTCCTATTTATGGTGTGGTCCGACCTCCTGTGCAAGCTTGTAACTTCGAGCTGAAACCTTCTCTGCTCAACATGGTTCAGCAGAATCAGTTTGGAGGTCTACCTTCTGAGAACCCACACCAACATTTGGCTACCTTTATTGAGCTGATGGATACAGTGAAGATCCATGAAGTGTCCCAAGATGCACTTTTCCTGCGAGCCTTCTCATTCTCTCTACGAGACAGGGCCAAAGCTTGGTTCAAGGCCCTACCTTTTGGCTCGATAACAACTTGGGATGAGTTAACAAAGGCATTCCTCAATAAATACTATCCACCAAAGAAGACTGTTGAGATGAAGAATCGGATTCTTGCTTTCAAGATGAAAGATGAAGAGTCTCTTTATGAAGGGTGGGAAATATTCAAGGAATTGCTGAACTTGTGCCCCCATCATGGGCAACAAAAGTGGACCTTGCTGCATGTCTTCTACAACGCTATTGACAGTTCTACCAGGCTAATCATTGATGCTTCAGCGGGTGGAAGAATCATGAGTATGGAGATTAATGATGCTTGGGACTTGATCGAGAATACTGCTCAACACTCTCACTATTATAGTGATCCGTGATCTACTTCAAGTTCCAAGAAGCATGCAGGGATGTATGAGGTCAATTCCGAGACACACCAACAGGCTCAGATAGATACTATGGCACAAGAGATTAAGAGGCTGAATCTGTTAATGCAAAAGTCTCAAGCGTAGGGTGTAGTGCAATTCACACAGGCGGTTTCTGGTGTAGCCTGTCAGTTTTGTGGAGAGGGTGACCATACTATATCATATTGTCACCTATGTGCTTCTCATAGTGAATCCCAGGGAGAGGCGAACTACATGAACAACTTCAACAAGGGCCCTAGGAATGATCCATATTTCAACACTTATAACTCTGGTTGGAGGAGTCATCCAAATTTCTCCCATGGGAACAACCAGGCTGCGCAGAGACCATCCCCTGGATTTCAACAAAGAGCATTCCCACCGCAAGACCAGGCTCCTGCTCAACCAACTGAAGATCACAACATGGCCCTCATATTAAAGGAGTTGCAGAAAGTGAATACGACACTGAAACATCATGAAAGCTTGCATGCTCAATACGCTTTAAATGCTCCTAGACCGCAAGGTCAACTTCCAGGCCAGACTGAAGCTAATCCAAAAGGGAAAATCAATGTTGTGTCCTTAAGGAATGGAAGACAACTTGAGGATCCTGAGGCTGTGGATGCCAAGAAGAAGGATAAGGTTGTTGGAGAGCCTGAAGAAGTTGTGATCCAAGAGAAGGAGCCAGAACAAGAGCCTAGATATGTACCACCACCAGCTTACAAGCCTCATCTCCCTTTCCCATAAAGGAGAGCTCAGGCTCAATTAGATCAGCAATATGGCAAATTTGTGGAGGTGTTGAAAAAGCTCTACATAAAAATTCCCTTCACCGACGCTATGAAGCAGATGCCAGCATATGTGAATTTCTTGAAAGAGATCTTGTCAAACAAGAGGAAGCTAGATGACTACCAATCCGTCTCCTTGAGCCAGGAGTGTAGCGCTCTAATTTAAAATAAATTGCCTCCTAAGCTTGAAGAGCCTGGAAGCTTTCATGTCCCTATGGTGATTGGAAATAGCACCTACAATGCTTTGTGTAATTTGGGAGCCAGTGTGAGTTTGATTTTGCTATCCATATGCAAGAAGCTGGATTTGGGAGAGCCAAGACTAGTAAGGATGACTCTTTTCATGGCAGACAGATCCACTGCGCGTCCAATAGGTATTTTGGAGGACATTCACATCCAGATAGGTAAGTTCTACATTACTGTTGATTTTATTGTCCTTGATATTGAGGCTGATTTTCCTGTTCCTATTATATTAGGAAGACCCTTTCTAGCTATTGCAGGTATACTCATTGATGTTAAGCAAGATGTTATTTCCTATACTATTGGATGATGAGAAAATTGAATTTATTTTTTCCAAAGCTATTAAACAGCCTGCTTTTGAGGATGATGGTTGCATGGTAGATGTAGTTGACCAAGAAGCTCAAGGAGCTATGATGTCTGTTATCTCTAAAGATCCTTTGGAGTTTTGCTTGACTGAGAGTGTGACCCAGGCTGACAATCTTGAGCTACTTGCTGACGTGGTTCTTGATTTGGAGTCCATTGGAGAGTCCTCTGGGTCCGTTGCTGAGGTCTTGAAAAGAGATGACCCAAACTCTACACAAGAGTCTAAAGATGCACCTAATGTGAAGTTGAAGCCACTGCCACCCAATTTGAGGTATGAGTTCCTAGGACCCAATTCTACATATCTTGTGATTATCAATGCTAGTCTAAGTGATGATGAAGTTGAGAAATTGTTGCATGAGCTTAGATTGCATAGAAAAGCATTAGGATATTGTATTGATGACTTGAAAGGAATTAGTCCCTCAATGTGCATGCATAGGATTTTATTGGAAGATGAACATAAACCCTCTATTGAGCATCGATCAAAGAAGACTTAACCCAAACATGAAAGAAGTTGTGAAAAATGAAGTGCTGAAATTGTTAGATGCAAGCATTATTTATCCTATTTCTGATAGTGAGTGGGTTAGTCCAGTGCATGTTGTGCCTAAGAAATGGGGTATGACTGTTGTGAAGAATGAATTAATTCCTACTAGGAAAATCACGGGTTGGAGAATGTGCATTGATTTTAGGAGATTGAACAAGGCAACCCGGAAATACCATTTTCCCCTTCCCTTCATTGACCAGATGTTAGAGAGGTTGGCTAGGCATTCACACTTTTGTTATTTAGATGGTTATAGTGGATTTTTCCAGATCCCTATTCACCCTGATGACCAGGAGAAGACCACTTTTACTTGCCCTTATGGCACATTTGCATATAGGAGAATGCCCTTTGGTTTGTGTAATGCTCCTGCTACCTTTCAAAGATGTATGATGGCTATTTTTTTTGACTTTATTGAGAACATTATGGATGTATTCATGGATGACTTTTCTGTATATGGTGCTTCTTTTGATGCTTGTTTGTCTAACTTGTCACGAGTTTTACAGCGGTGTGAAGAGGTTAACCTTGTATTGAATTGGGAGAAATGCCATTTTATGGTAAGAGAAGGTATTGTCTTGGGTCATTTGGTTTCTAATCGTGGTATTGAGGTTGACAGGGCAAAGATTGAGCTCATTGAGAAGATGCCACCTCTTACTTCGGTTAAGGGTATAAGGAGTTTTCTTGGTCATGCATGTTTTTATAGGAGGTTCATTCAGGATTTCTCTAAAATTGCCAAACGTCTTACTAATCTTCTCTTGAAGGATGTTTCCTTTGATTTTTCAAAGGAATGTCTTGATTCTTTTTGCAGGTTGAAGGAGGCATTGATTTCAGCTCCAATTATACAGCCCCTTGATTGGGATCTCCCCTTTGAGATCATGTGTGATGCTAGTAACTATGCTGTTGGAGTTGTTTTGGGGCAAAGGAAGGACAAGAAGCTTCATGCCATTTACTATGCTAGCAGGACTCTTGATGGAGCTCAAATGAATTACGCTACTACTGAGAAGGAGTTGCTAGCTATTGTGTTTGCTTTTGAGAAGTTCCGGTCCTATTTGGTTGGTGCCAAAGTGATTGTCTACACTAATCATGTTGCTATCAGATATCTCTTGAGCAAGAAGGAGGCCAAGCCCAGACTAATTCGTTGGATCCTTCATCTTCAAGAGTTTGATTTGGAGATTAGAGACAAGAAAGGCACATAAAATTTGGTTGCTAACCACCTTTCCAGGTTGACTCCAGAGCAGCTTAAGAGTACTCATGATGAACCCCCTATTGATGATTCTTTTCATGATGACCATCTTTTCAGGCTTACTGAGCAGATCCTGACTCTTGCAAATTCGAATATGCCCTGTAATGCTGATTTTGTCAATTATTTGGTTTGCAATGAGTTACCACCTGGGATATCCTACCAACAGAAGAAGAAGTTTATGTCTGATGTTAGACACTATTACTAGGATGAGCCTTTGCTTTTCAAGCGGTGTGCTGATGGGATTATCAGGCGATGTATCCCTGAGGAGGAGGTAAAGAGTGTTATCACTCATTTTCATTCTTTACCCTGTGGAGGCCATGCTAGTTCCTCCAAGACCACTTCCAAGATCCTCCAGTCCACTTTCTATTGGCCCTCTATGTTCAAGGTGGAATGAGATGCATCTCAACAACATCCAGGAGGTTGAGATTTTTGATGTGTGGGGAGTTGATTTCATGGGACCTTTTCCACCGTCCTATAGCAACAAGTACATTCTTGTGGTGGTTGATTACGTGTCCAAGTGGGTTGAAGTCATTGCCTCTCCAACAAACGACTCTAGGGTGGTGTCCAAGTTCTTCAACAAGGTGATTTTTCCTAGATTTGGGACACCAAAAGTTGTGATTAGTGATGGGGGATCACATTTTATTGAGAAAAAGTTTGAGGCTTTGTTGAAGAAGTATGGGGTAACTCACAAAATTTCCACTCCATATCATCCTCAAACAAGTGGTCAAGTTGAGGTTTCCAACAGGCAGATTAAGAGCATTTTGGAGAAGACAGTATCCCGATCCCGAAAGGATTGGTCTTTGAAGCTTGATGATGCTCTTTGGGCTTACAAGACCGCTTTTAAGACCCCTATTGGCACTACACCATACAGGCTCATCTATGGAAAGTCTTGTCATCTCCATGTGGAGTTGGAGCATAAAGCATATTAGGCAATTAAGTTGTTCAATTATGATATGAAAGAAGCAGGTGAGAAGAGGAGACTACAATTGCAAGAGCTGGAGGAGCTGAGATTAGATGCTTATGAGAATGCCAGGATTTACAAGGAGAGAACCAAGAGATGGCATGACAAACACATTGTGCCTAAGAATTTTCAAGAAGGTGATCTTGTCTTGCTTTTCAATTCTAGGCTCGAGCTCTTCCATGGCAAATTGAGATCAAAGTGGAGCGGACCTTTCCAAGTGCGTAAGGTATATCCCTATGGCGCAGTTGATGTCTGGAGTGAAAAAAAAGGGAATTTAAAGTGAATGGTCAACGCTTGAAGAAATACATAGCTGGAAATCCGGTTGAGGAGATCGTTTCCATAGATCTTCTTGATCCGAGTACGTGATATTGATGGAAGGTCTAGCTCACGACCTTAAACAAGTGCTGCTTGGGAGGCAACCCAAGGTATGTTTTTCTCACTCTCTTTAAAAAAAATTGAAAAAACGTTGTTCGGGAGCACCGCACGGCCTGTGCTGTAAAACTCACGGTTGTGCGCTCTTGTTCTTGAATTTCGTCGCTCTCGAGGCCTGTGCACTCAAGTGCACGACCGTGCGGTTTTTCATTGAAAAAAAATACATTTTTGCACAATTCGAGAGCACCGCACAACCTATGCACTTTAGTGCACGGCCGTGCGTTTTTAGTAGCTGTTCGATTTTTTATTTAATTGCCCAATTCGAGAGCATCGCACGGCCTATGCGTTTTTGCAGTTGTTCGATATTTTATTTTATTTTCCCACTTCGAGAGCACCGCACAGCCGGTGCGTTATATTCGCACGGCCGTGCGTTTTCTGTTCGAAAAAAATAAAATCTCGCGATTTTCTTTTCTTTCTCCTTTTCCCCTCATCCTAATTCCCTACCAGCTGCCCCCTCCCACCATATTCACTCTCCTCTCTCACGCTCATCTCCCTCACGCTCTATCTCTCTCTCACACCCACAAACCACCACTGAACCCACCCGACCGCGGCCGAGCCTAGACGCAAACAACCCCGATGACCCAGGCCGAGCCCAGATCCGTCCCTCCACCGAGCCACTCCCCTCCTTTCCCCTCTCCCTCCCCTTGTTTCAAGGTAAAAACCCCCTTTTTCCTTGTTCTACTTGTTAGATGTAGGATTATTTGCACTTGTTTTTGTTTGTTTCTTTTAGTTTTTTTGATTTATTTGCTTGTTAGTTTAGCTTTATTGATTTTAGTTAATTTTAGTTTGTTGATTTTTTTTGGTTTGCTAGTTTGAATGATTTAGGAGTTTTACTATTCGGTTTGTTCTTTTGGGTTTGTTAGATAGCTTGACTTGGAGGGTTTTATCTACTTGCATGTTGGGTAATTTGATTTTGCGCGGGAAAATTGATCGAGTCCACTTGTTTACTATTTTTTCATTTTCCTGGATCCTTGACGTCATCAAATACCTAATTTGTTAGTTACAGTAGGCCCTTGGCGGGATTTGCGTGCTTAATTACTACTCTATTTACGCCCTTGGCGGGATAGAACTTCATGTCTTAGGCCATTGGCGGGATAGACTATTATCTGGGTCATAATCATTTGTTGATGGAGTTCGTCTTGGGTGTTTCGTTGTTTTTGTGTTTGACATTTTTCTTAGGTCCTCATTTGTTCACCTAGGCATTATGGCTTCGTGTCGTGCCCAACCGCAGCAGGGTGTTGATCGTATCCGCTTACTAGATGAGCACAAGGTTGTTTACAAGGAGCTTAAGAAGCAGACATGGCAAAGTACTAGGTGGCTAAATCTTTTCCGCCTTGAGGGCTTGGGTCTTAATGACGAGTTGATCCATCTGGCATCTACAATTTCTGCTCGTGCCCTTCTTGATGCTCGCTGGCCTGCATACCAGGTTCTCAGTCTGGAATTTCTGAGTTCCCTCACTCCTAATGTGGACCGCAACACTGGCAAAGGTTCCTTGACTTTTCGCTTAGAAAATGAATGGACGGAGTTGACTTTGGCTGCGCTGAACGGAATATATGGGTTCTCCCCTTATAGACGCTGCACAAATCTAGACAAAAAAGAACAACACAGTTTCTGGTGCACGATCACTGGGCAAGAAAAATATGAAAGTCAATGTTCTAAGAGGTCAACCATTGTTCACCCTTGCCTTAGAATCCTCTCCAATTTATTCTCTCATACTGTATTTGCCCGTGATGATGCTGGTGGAGGCGTTAGAAACGGGGAACTTCTACTCCTTTGGGCTATGCTTCGGGGCGTCGAAGTAAATATTGGATATCAGCTAACCCAGAAGTTCCTCTCCTTTCAGGGCAATGATAGAGGTGTTATTTGCATTGGGGGCATGATCACGCCAACCGCCTCACACTTTCGCATAAATCTGAATCATTACACTGAGACCCCCAACAACCTCTGGCTGGACTGTGATTACTTGCATACTTGCAAGTGGTTAGTGAGTGATAGACCTAGCGATTACTTTATGGCAGTCACGTAGTTGGGTAAAATAAGACGCCTCCCCGATCCTAACCACACTCCACCACCGATGAACACAACTTGTATTCTGGTTGGATTAACAATGATACATCGAACGAGGAGGACGAGTCCGATGATATGCCTGATGCTACCTTGCTACCCGCTCCTACAACCCCCCTTCATGACGAAGCGGGTCCCTCGCGTCATTATGAGCAGGGTGGCCCCTCTTCATCCTCCACCTATACCACGCCCGACTATACATCTGAATTTGCCTATCTGTGCGGGCATGTGGACTCCCTGGACACGAGGATGACGAGCCTACAGCTGTCGGTTGACCACATTCAGGAGCAGGTTGGCAGCCAGCAGCGGATGACTGAGCTGATGTATCACCACATGTTCGGGTACCCCTTCGACCCAAACGCCCAGTACCCACCACCACCTCCTCAGTAGACTTTCTCGGTGAGTTTCTTCTTCCTCTCGTTACTTTCTCTACATTGGGGACAATGTAGATTTTAGCTTGGGGAGTTGACTCATTAGTAGGTTGACATGTTTCCTTTTGCATTTGCATTTAGTGTTAGTTTTCCATGTCTTTTGTTATGTTTGCATGCATTGCATTGTTGGATGTTGGATTTGATTCCCTTTGCTTATTTCCCTCTGGTTGTTTTCCTTGCAACACATGCTTTATGAGTCCCCTTAACATGTTTTGGTTGTTAATATCGCAATTGCATTATGTGCATGATTATGAGCACTTGAATGTTTGACATTTGGCTGGAGCATATGACCTTTGATTGAGATGTGTTAGGACCAATACTCTAGACAAGCATCCTAGTGAGCTTTTGAGCCTTTTATGGACTATAATTTCATGAGTCCTCTTATTTCTCTTGTGTGTGAATCTCTACTTGCTTGCTAACTCTAGAACTTGCATTAAAATCTTTTTTGAGGCTACGCTTATGATTTATGTACATGACATTAATATGATTGAGGCATTATTTCATATTAACCCTTCATCCTTGACCACCCTATATATGTTTTTTCTCTGCTTGAAGCTCATTTGTGCCTTAATTGCCATTTCTTTGGAAGCTCCACAAAAGCATACCAAGCCTAATTGTTCATCCTACCCATCCGGGGATTAGGATAGTAGATTTGTTTTGCTAGAGTGGGTTTGAGCGAAGCTTGGGGAAGGATGCATATGTCAATGGTTGGATGTGATGTTTATATTGTGTTTCCTTTCTTTTCCTCAATCTTTCTCTTCAATAAAAAAATTCCAAAAAAAAAAGAAAGAAAAAAAAATGGAAGAGGAAAAAGCAAATAAAGAAGAGCAAGGAGACAATCAAAGTAGAGCAAGGATTTGTTGTATGGGTTTGAAGGAAACAAAATTGGAAGTGAAGGATTGTTCTAAGCTTGGTGTCGCCTTGGAAATTCTTTTCCCCGGATTTAGCACCACATGGCCTAAATATATCCCTATCTTGATCCTATACATTGGGCCCATTACAACCTTGAAAAGACCTCATGATTTTTGTTGTGTACATGATCCCTAGTAGTGGAGATTAAGAACACTGATGCAAGCCTATGGTAGTTTAGCATTCTAAGTGGAGGATTGAGCGAAACACAAACCTAGACACATGAGTGGAGTGATTTATTTCTTTATCCTGGTGAGGTTTGGAGTTGAGGAACTATTTACATTTTTGTCATTGGTTGCAAAGCATGTTATGATAGCACTTGTCTTATGTTTGAACTCTCGTGATCATTGCTCATTTGTCTCTTGGATAGAAACAACCTTAACATATTTTGTGGATTCATTGATTATGTACTTGCTTTAGGACAAGAAAGAGTTAAGCTTGGGGGAATTTGATGACATCCAATTTGTTACATGTTTAGGACATGCATTTGTGCTTAATCTAGGTTGTTTTATGCATTTTGTGTTGCATTTGTAGCTAGTTGCATTGTTTTCTTTGTTATGGAGGTTTACACTAGGAAATGTGTGTTTTCAGGTACTTGGGTGGATTTCTGGAGCTGTCTATGGATGTTGTTGGAACCTAGGATGTCATCTGGAGGCTAACGGGATGAACCAAGAAGAATTTGGGCTGTAGGCAAACTAAAACAAGAGGCCGTGCGTTTTGGACTGAATTCCCTTCAAGAGGCCGTGCGTTCCACCGCACGGCCGTGCAGGCGGTGATTTCTCGCTATTAGGCTGTGCACTTTGCAAGTGCGTTTTTCACATGGTTGTGCATTTTTCACTTTGCTTGTGCATTTTGCCTGTGCGGTTTTCGCACAGGCCGTGCGGTTTCATACCTATAGGATTTTGGCCGTGAGTTTGACTATGCATTTTTCGCACAGTCAAGGCATGGGCCGTGTGTTTTACCCGGATGACTTTATTTTTAGAATATGTATAGATACTTCGTTTTAGGTTTTTGGATGGATCTTTTGCCACTTTTTCTAACTCCCTAGACCTAGTTGTTTGCCTCCCTTTGAAAGATTGCAACTTTGGAGATTGTTCTACTGGATTCAAGACTAAGTTTCTCTTTCTTTCTAATCTTGTTTATGATTTCCATTGTTATTATGATTTCTTGGGTTGATCTTGCAATTATGTCTAGCTAATTTCCATATTTCTAGGGTTGGGGTGATCCCAACTATGCGTAGGTAGACTTGTTTGATATTTTCCTAAATGGAAATCTGAAACTTTGTTGATTCATTCCTAGATGCTTTATGCCCATATTAGCTTATGCGAATTGGATCCTATTAGGGTTTGAAACCGAGAGGTAAAAACGTTAATAGGTAGTCAGATAGGGTTTGAGACCGAGAGGTAATAACTTCTATTGGAATTCTAGGAATTGAACCTGAGATTTTATTATTGCGAGAGCGTCTTAATTTCTCCTATGGATTAATAACTATCATAGAAACCCTAAGATTAGATCTTGATTAGCAAGTCACGAGAGTGGATGTTAATTCAGTTTGACCTTAGATTTTAAGTGCCCAAAGGGTCTAGATCTTGATTAGCAAGTCGCGAGAGTGGATGTTAATTGAATCTACGCACATTTACTATCATCCGAGAGGAATTAGCAATTACCTAAGATAGTTATCTTCAACAAAGACATACTAAATTCAGACATTTATCTAGTTAAGTCTACTGAAGCATAGTTGCGGGGATCCCTTGCCTTGGAAACTTTCCCTTCATTGATTACAATCATCACTTGGATTTGTTTCTCAATTTTTAGTTATTAGTTCAACAAAAATTCTCATCTTTTGGCTTAGCTTACTGGTTTAAGATACAATCAATACTACATTGTCCTCATGGGAACAATACTTGAAAAGCTACAACTGAACCCATACGCTTGTGGGTAGGTTTTTTTTTCTATCATGTATGCACTAGACAAGGCACTGTATGGCCTTAAGCAAGCACCTTATGCTTGGTATGACATGCTAGCACAGTTCCTCCTCTCCAATGGATATAGACGTGGTACGATCAACAAGACACTGTTCCTCTTGGAACACAAATGTGAGATTCTCATAGTTCAAGTCTATGTTAATGATATTATTCTTGGTTCCACTAACCCTGCACTTGTAGAAAAGTTCAAAAATCTCATGAGCAGTGAATTTGAGATGAGTATGATAGGGGAATTGTCCTTTTTCCTTGGATTACAAGTCTATCAATCTTCTGAGGGAACAAGAGTACATCAACAAGTACATCAAGGAATTGTTGAAGAAGTACGGTATGGATAAATCTAAACCTATTGATACCCCTATTTCTCCTAACACTCACCTTGATGCAGACTTGAATGACAAAGATGTGGATGCTACAATGTATAGAGGAATGATTGGGTCATTACTCTATCTAACGGCAAGTAGGCCAAATATCATGTTTAGTGTGTGTCTTTGTGCTAGATTTCAGGCAAATCCTAAGGAGTCACACTTAACTGAAGCCAAAACGGATTATGCGGTACCTAAAAGGGAACCATCATCTCTGCCTTTGGTATCCAAGGAACAGTGGGGTTTGAACTTGTGGGCTTCACTGATGCTGATTTTGCGGGTCACCTGGTGGATCGCAAAAGCACATCAGGGACGGCACATTTCCTTGGCCCATGCCTTATCTCTTGGGAATCAAAGAAGCAAAATTATGTTGCTCTTTCCACCGCTGAAGCTGAGTACATAGTTGTTGCATCATGTTGTGCCCATGTATTGTGGCTCAAACAACAACTGGAGGATTTTGGTATGTCTCTTGGCACCGTTCCCATTATGTGTGATAATACTAGTGCTATTAATATTTCCAAAAATCATGTTCATCACTCACGTACTAAGCATATCGATATTTGTCATCATTTTCTATGTGATAATGTTGAGAAAATTTTCATTAGAATGGATCATTGCAGGATAGAAGATCAAGTTGCTGATATCTTCACCAAAGCACTAGATAGAAAACCCTTTGAGCATTTGCGAATGCTCCTTGATATGATCTCTCTAAACTAAGGAATTCCTTGTCCACTATTCCCTCAATGATTGGCTAGACCGATCTAATCTAATCATAGAACATCTTCTATGCAGCATGTTATTTGCAAAATGTTTGTTTGCTTATTCTTGCTATGTGCTTTGTGTTACATAATATCATGATCTCTTGCAACTTCTATTCTTGATCATATGTGTTTCAACTTTACATGATAACATCTTCTTTCATGCCTAAAGCAACCGATTTGATTATCTACACCCTCGTCATAAGCCAAAATGATAATTGGTTGCAATGTCGTCCTAAGCCATGATCCAGGTAAACGTTCCCTATGAACTCTTCTTTGTTTACCAATTTTTACTGGGTATAATTATTTGGATCATCTTTATTCCCTATCCTATTTTTTGTTTGGATATATCTTTGATATTTTGTGTGAACCCCATTAGATATCCAAACTAGCCTTTTCATCCACTCAAGTCTCTCGGAGTCGTCTGGATGGAACTTGTCCTAAAGGGGAACAGAGATAGGAACATCATTGTTGGGAACAGTTTCAGAAACATTGAGATTTGCAGGTGAATGTTGCTTCACTGAGAAGATTGAATTGAATGTTGATATGACAACTCTGTAGAAAGGAACGGCCAGTTTTGCGTGAACCGAGAGTAAAAGGGTCGTTACCAGAGGAGAGAGAAAAGATCCGGCTGTAGGTTTGGATGATTTTTTCAGCGAGATTTCTTTGGTAAGCGTACCCCTGAAATTCCATAATTACCTTTGCCAATTATCTCACCCCCTATATATCTTTATCCTTTCCTTTAACCCAAATCACCTTTGCTCTCTCATTCCCAAATCTCTCTCGCTCTCAATTCTTCACTGCCTTCCTTTGCTTTCTACCACCACTAAACCTACAACCTCCATCTCTCCCTTTCTCAAGAACAACCCAATGGCCGACACTAGCTCAACCTATGTCCCTTCTATTGATGTATCCGCCTTTAACGACGAGCAATTGGCCGCTCTCCAGCAAACCATTGAGGCACATAAGGCTGCTCACACTTCATCCAAGACGGCCACCTCCATCGCCGCCATGGAAAACATTGCTAAAGAGATCACCTCTTCTATCGCCGAATTATAGGAGGATCAGCCTCAAGAGGAACAACCTCAGGGAACAGTGACGTCACCCACAAAAGAAAATTTTCTGGTGTGGTCCCGAAACCTGGTAGTTGTTGTTGATCAGGAAGTCACCTCTCCTTCCAAGGACAAAGAAGGTGATGAGGATGAGGCTATGGTTGAAGTGGAAAAGGAGTTGGGAACACGCCCACTCGAAGTTGTCCCCCCAAGCAAGAAGCGCAAACACACGATTGGTTTTGATCACATAGAAGAGGATTCGAATGTCCAGTGCACTAGGGAACAGCGTGCTGCTATTGAGTTGTCCACCCCCACCAAGTCAGATGTTGGCAAGACAACTCCTGGCACTTTGAAGGAGAGACTGTGACCGGCGAAGAAAACTGAGCCGAAGAAGAAGGCGAAGATAGGGGAATAGTTTGTCGTTCCTGCTTTTACTGAAAGGAAGAAGATACTCCCACAGTTGCTGATCCCAGAGAACTTGCTCTCTAAAAATGGTTTCGAGAAAGTCCTGGAGAAACTAAAATTCCAAGGTTGGGAACATCTCTTCTCCAAACGCGTCTTGGTCCACCCCGATCAAGTTCGTGAGTTTTACAGTTCCTTCCATCTCAATTCTTCTTCAACTCTGCTGGGCACATTGTCTATCACTGGGGAAGACTTGTCATTCACTGTGTCCAAGCTTGAGCGTCTGTTGGGTGTATCTGCAGAAGGGTTCTACAACATTCCGGGTGACAAGGTCACTGATGCTCAGAAAAAGGCCAAGGAGGCCAGTGCTCAAAGGTTCTTCAAGGCTAAATCTGAAGCCACTCATGTGTCCACTCTTGCTAAATCTGAAGCCACTCATGTGTCCACTCTTACTCTGCCTCAGCGAATAGCACATCAAATCATCATGAAGGTTGTCGTTCCTAGGCAAGAGAAGAGGAATGTGATCACCAATACCGATCTGCTGTTGTTGGACAGGTTTTGGCACAAGGAGAAGATTGACCTTCCTAGGGTCATCCTGCAACACATGTCGAAGTGCAATGCCAAAACTCACTCCCTAGCCTACCCCATTGTGATCAAGCTGATATTGCATAATGAATGGGCTTACAGAGCAGAAGGTGAGGTTCCCATGGTCACTGAGTTAGACATGGTGAACATCAACAAGATGAAGTATCAGGGTGATGATAAGGGAACTCTGCCCACGTCTGAGATCATGAAGCGACAAGCTGGTGAGGGAACATAGAGAGGCAGTTCTGTGCAAAGCCAAATCCTAGCTGAGCTGCGTGAGATCAAGAATATTCGGCCGCTGCTTCTTGAACACTTCCTCAACAAGGACAAGGACTAGAAGGAGGATTCTGAGTCTTGAGTGGATCCCTTATTTATCCTAGCCCGTTATTCCCTCTTCTTATGACTTTACTATGTTATTTTGGTTAGTTGTCTGCTCTTTGGTCTTTTGTGTTGTTTGTCAAGTTGCTTATGATATTTTGTAATCATCGCCTTGCTCGATTAATAGACTTATATTTTGCTATTAATTTGTTGTCTTAGCTCTTATTGTTCCACTGGTTATTTTTATCTTTTGATGATGCCAAAATGGGGAATTGTGGAAAATTGTGCGATGAACTCAATAAAAAGAGGTAACAATATTATTGTTCCTAATTCTTTATGAATTTTTTAGCAATGCTAGTGTTGATGGGGAACGATGATGCAACTTGAAGGTATGAAATGCAATTATTCTTTTGATATAAAATTTTGCTTAACACTTGATCTTAGATGCATGATATGCGATATATTATATAGTGCATCTAGTGGTTATTAGCATGATTTAGATGATGTTTGGATATGATTTGATGGTAATTCTGTAATCTGGAAGATAAGACTAGAAGTGAAGAAATCATGGGATTTACAGAGGTTTGAGGTGCATTGAAGAGTAGAAGAACAGTGTGCTGAATTCAATTGGTTCGTTTTTTTACTCAGATGTCCAAATGGAGTGATTCCAATTCGAGGAGTTAGATCTTGAAGTCTACTACAAGTCCTCAAAATATGAGCACAATCCGAGTTGGGAATCAAACGTTATGGCATTTTTACGGAAGTGTCGCAGAAGCTGATGGAGCCTCTGGAGACCCACCGCACCCCGCGGTGGGTGTTGCCGCACCAGCGGTGACGACGCGCTGAAGACTTTTCTCGGCTTATTTCCAAGATCTTTTATCTGTTTTTATTTTATTTCTGAAACTTTGTTTCCAAGTTTGTTATTTCCTTTTATTTATTTCTGGATTATTTGCCCTAGTATTTAAGGTTCTAACCTAGACTTTGTTTAGGAAGACCCTAGTTGCCACCTTTCATAGTTTCTTTCTCACAAACCCTATGGAGAACTAAATTTCCATTGTTGCACTTGACGTTTTGAAGCCTTCAATTGATTGGTTGTGAGTTTTCTACTCTTGTTCGTTTCCTATCTAGTTGGATTAATTCTCTTGTGCTTGAATGTTTATTGGTTTATGTTGATTTATCTAGAATTGCTAACTAGGTATATTGATATCTTCCTAATTGCTAGGACTTGTCAATTCCGGGTTCGGGTTGCATATCCAGTAGCAAACACGATTTACATAAGCGGGTTGCGAGTGTTCATCGTGAGAGAGAGTTAATTGCATGTTTATAGTAACGGGTTGTTTCTATTGCATGTATCTTGTTGAATCCTTGTTTGAATGCTATTGCTTTATTGAGTCTTGAAGGTTTCGGATTTGATTTAGTAATAAGTACTATTAGGGCTGGTAGAACTAATAGTTACATATGATCGGGATAAGAACAACTAAGGGAAAGATAAGAACTTGAGATTGATAGAATTCAGTGATCAACCGTATCTCTTGTTGTGTGGATCTTTGTCAGGTATGACGCTTTTCCCCATCATATTCACAACCTTTGCCTGTGAATCTGTTTACTTGCTTTGTTTTAATTACTTGGTTCAAAAATCATACAAACCCCCCCCCCCCCCCCAGTTCCTAGTTGGTGACTTGAAAAACACAAGAATTGATAACCTGATTCCCTTGGGTTCGACCCTGACTTGCTTGCTATACTCTTTAGTAGGTACTTTAGGATTTCTTTGATTAGGCATACGACTTTAGGCCTGTCAATGCATGATAATTTATTTTGACTTGTTTATTACTCTTTGTTTTGATCGAACAATTTTTGAATGAGATTGTCATCACCAAAAAGGGAGAAATTGTTGGAACCTTCACGTTCCCTCTGGTTTTGATGATGATAAACACAATTAGGTTTTATGTTTTTGTTGTTCCTATGAGTTTCAGGTTTTATGAAAGCATTAGGGAACAATGGAAAACATGTGAAGAAAGAGAAATCAGAGGAGTGCAATAGAATGTTGTGGAAACAAGGAACTGGTACGCATACGCATAATTGGAAATATGAAGTGCGCGTAGGATTCATATAAGAAAACTTTTATACATGGAAACAACATAAAAGGAACAATGCGGGAAGCAGGAATCGCCAACTGTTACCAGGTGAAGACCGCTACACAAGGAAACGATATTTGAAGATCCACTTGGATAGAGAAGAGTTAGCTAGCGTGTCTTAGGAAAGTTTTTATATGGAAACTATGAGATTACAAGCTGAATTGTTTAATTGGAAAGAAAATCTTACACGGTTACCTTGTATGACAATTGATAGATATTTTGGATATTTGGTAAGGGAATCTTATCCAACACTATAAATAGATGAGTTTACCTTAGGAAAAGCTATCTCAGCTACAACAACTGAAACATACCAAGGAGCTACTGCAAGTTGAGATCGAAGATTCAAAGGCAAGGTACGAATTAGTGTTGTGAGTACTTGCTTAGAGTCTTGTTGTGTTCTTGTATCATTATGAGTTGATTACACTCAAAGTCTAGAAACCTAGGATATGTGTGAGAATAGGTGGAGAGAAGACTTGTTGTGAGATTGTACAACTTATTAATAATACAAGTATACACGGTTTGAAATCCTCCTAGGGTAAAATCTAGAGGTAGAGGTTTTTTCTCTTTTCAACTAGTTGGTTGATTGAGTTTCCTCTATAAGGAACTGTCTTGATTGTTACTATTTAATCTGTATTATTTCCGCTTCCCAGAGAACAGTAATATCGTTCCCTGTCTAACACACTACGATTCAATGGGATTAACGAGAATGAGTTTACAGATTAGGTGGTAACCATATACCTTGAATAGGGATTATTCTCCGATTCTTACATGTAGGAAACCTCTGTAAGAACTCAAATCAGTCACTAGTAATCACAGGAGTACGATCGTTAGTAAGACACAAAAAACGTTGAAATTATTGGAGTGCATGTGGCGGAATAGGATGTGTTGCTAGGAAGTCAGCTGACAGGTTAGCTTCACGAAAACAGTGAAACACCCGTAAAGAGGAAAAGGAAGACAAAAGAGTCAAAATGTCCATAATAATGGAATGGATTTCCCATGGAATTTTCCATGTGCGTCTGATGGAATTAATGACCAACAAATTATCTCTTTCGATAATTAGTTTTTGAATATTATGCCTAGCAACATACTGGATACCTAATAAAGCTGCTAGAGCTTCGGTACGGAGTATAGGTTGAAGGAATTTGTTCCCAATAGAAAAATAGAGTTTTTGCATTGTGGTATCGGAGAATGTATCCAATGTGTGACGTGTTGTCAAATTTCTTCGAACTGACAAAATTTAGTTTGATCCATGTCTGTGGTGGTTTCTTCCAGATGCGATTTGTAGTTAGTGTATATGGTTTCGTCTGATGGTTACATGTTTTACGGAGTCATTAGATAATGTCCAATCTCGATAAAGAATCCAGGCTTGTTCTAAGAGGTTGGAGTTTTGGGAGGTATGAGATTGATGAAAGATGAGATTATTGCAATGGTTCCAGATGCACCACCAAAGAAATAGCAAAGGAGCATGGTTAGCATTTGACTGTCGGAAATAATCAAAATTGTATTGAAAATCTGAACTAGCTTGTAGGGAGAAAGATTATTGAAGTTTTGATTCAAAGTTAGATATCATTAATTGAGTGAAGGGGCATGTGAAGAATAAATTATTGGTATTTTCATCTGTAGTCTGGCAAAGTTGACATGTTGAGTAAACCGAGTAATAATGACGATTAAGACATTCCGTGGTGGGAAGTCCATCACGAACTGTTTTCCAAATGAAATTTTTAATTTTTGGGGGAATATTTAATTTCCAAATCCTAGAGTAAGGTTGTGGTCTTTGGTTAAATAAAGCATATTGGTTAAGTTGGTACGTGGATGAGACGTTGAATTTACCATCAGTATTAAATCTCCAGATAAGACGATCTTCCATGGGCGTGACTGGAATGTGGATATTGATTATTTTGTTAATGATGTGGGGAAGTAATAAAGTTTGTAGATAAAGAACATCCCATTGTCGGGATGGGGTAATAAATTTGGATACCGTAATATCTGGTGCAGTGTTGTTGTGAAAGTATGGAAAAGGATCACAATGTGGGATCCAAGAGTCCGACCAGAATTTAATAGTATGCCCATTTCCGAGTTCCCATGCAAGCCCCTTTTTAAGATCGTTGCGGAGGTGAAGCATACGTGAAAATTGTCATGAATGTTTAGCCTTTTGATGGTAAGAGAAAAGATTAGTGGATGTAAGATATTTTTCAGTAATAATTTGAACCCATAGATTATTTCCCTCGGTGAGTATTAGGAAACCTCTGTTGTCTCTAGCATGCATGCATGGGATGGGACAAAAAAACAAACTTGTGTCCACATATTCGCAACAGTACTGCCATGTGTTAGGCTCTTAGTCGTACCTTACTTTGGGCGGTTAGTTAGGTAAATGACCATTTGAAAAACTTTTTTTTAAAACTAATAGACCCTTAGCAAAAATGGACCCCTCTCCCTAAATCCTACTCCCTATCCCCTAAATCATACCCCTTAAACCCTAAATCCCAAAAAACAATATTTTAGAGAGAGAAAAAACAAAGAAGAGGTAGGAAAAAAATAATAAAATAAGCTGATAGGGGTAGAAAAAATACATAAAAACTAATAGGGATCTCTTTTATTAATTAAAAACTCTTAGAGGTTCAATGAGCCCAAAACCTTCTTACTTTGGGCTATTTGAAACGAACAACCCACTCTGAACCTAACCAGGCCCATTGTTTGAGGCATCACAACCGGCCCATTAAAACCTGAAGTTTCACGTTATGGGTCCAGTTATAGACAATGACTTTTCCACAGGCCATACGTATTTGGGCTTTATTTTAGGGGATTTTGTGAATGGGCTAGTTCACCGCCGCATTTCATTAAATTGTTATGCCTTGTGAATTGTTGGAGCATCGTGTGTAATTCCCTTCGCTGGACGTCTGGACTGATAACACAACCACTTTGTTTTCTTCTTCAAGTTACAATGACTATTTATTATAAGAATTAAAACATATATTTGATAACGATAAGATTATGATCCATTAATTATGTGGAAAGAAATGGGATGAACCTACCGTTGGATCTCTTCACGGGCTCCATAACATTTTTAGCCGACATATTCACACCTTTCATGAATGCCCCATGAGTTGGGAACTCAATCTTTGTTATATTGTTTTTCAAAGATGAGTTGTCTTCAACTAGGTACTGACCAGGCTCAAAGATTCAAGTTTGTATCCTTGTAGCAAGTGGCGGACCCAGGAGGGCTTGAGTGTCGGCCGCCCCCGCTTAGTCCCCGGAAACCGCCGAGATTAGGGAAGAGCCGGTCGGATTTGCCATTGAAGCCCCTGTAGCAGATCTGAAAATGGGGGCTGTTTGCTAAGGACCGAGGTTGAAGATGAAGCCCCCTGCTTTGCTCTTTTTTTATTATTTTAAAATGGTGGCAAAACGACGTCGTTTTGGTCCCATGCCAAACGACGTCGTTTTGCTAAAAAAAATAAACACTTCATTTCAGTTTTAAAAAAATTCAAAAAAGAAATCAATCACGCTGGCGCTTTCTATTTCCCCCTTTCTGCAGTACAGTGTTCCAAATTTTTGAAGCTTCCCTGCTGCGCTGCATTCGTCCACTCGCCACCGCGCACGGCGCACTCACGTCGGCCTGGAAAGCCGGTCCTTCTCCGGCGACGACTCGCCACCGCCCTCCGCCAGTCCCGGTCATAGACTGTAAGTTGCTCCCCGCCTCCCCTTTAATGTTTTGAAAAATGTAATTAATTTTTAGGGTTTGAATAAATTTTGGTTAAATTGAATAATTTTTTATTGAATTTGAACTGAATTGATTTTGTTTAGGTATTTAGATTTGTTGCCTATATCTACTTGTCTTGTTGGTTGAATTTTATTGATAATTGGGTGAAAATTGAAATTTGATATTGATTTTAAAATTGGTTGAAGACCAAATGTGAAGTTGGTTTCTTTTTTATTAGGATTATGGACAAATTTGTTATTCGGGGTAAGAAATCAACAATTTCAACTATCGGGCCTCCAAATACATCTAATGTTGATAGTCATGCTAATGTTGGATCGAGCCCTAAAAGAGCTCGAGTATGTGAAGATGATGTGATTAGTGATCCGGGATTGAGAAAACCTATCAACGATTATGATCCTCGGATTAGAGATGATGTTAGGAGGGATTATGTGATTAAGGGTCCTTGTCAACCTTTTTGTCATGATTTTGTACGGAGTAAGTTTGGTAAAACTTCGAGGTGTTTTCAAGTTGAATGGTTCAAGAGATGGGAGTTGTTGGAATAAAGTGTTTCTAAAGATGTCGCATTTTGCTTTTGGTGTTATCTTTTTAAAGCGGGTGAAGGAAGAAGGTTTGGAATTACTAATATATATTAAGCGACACATATTTTGAGTTATGTTAAATAATCTCGCCTCATCTTCCAGCAATTCCTGGGTCCGCCACTGCTCGTAGCAGTATGTATGGAGAAATTTGTATCGGGAGCATCCTTTGAAAGGGGTTATATCACACTTGATCTGAAAGTAGAACGGTGTCGGTTAATCAAATATGACGAGTCTTAAAGACTTGACCATAAAAAAAACTATGTATTGTCGATTTGATTTCTATAATGAAGTAATTTAGCATCTTGATTATTGAAAAAATCACACATTTTGTGATTAGTCTTAATTGAGGCAGGCCAACCGAAGCTTTACTTTTATTTGTTCGAGGTTCTTGTCCCTGTGTCGATTATTCATCTTTCAAATGTTTGTCATCTAGACTGAGAAGACTTGAGAGAATCAATATATGTATCCAAGCTTCTCCTTTTTTCCTACTAATACCACGTTATGGAACTTTTTATCTAATATGCTTGAGGGCATATTTTAGAATGATTTCATAACATAAAAACACAATGAAATAATTAGGAAACCCGTAAAAAGAGACCAAGCCCATCGCACCATGAACACAGATCGGGACAGACGGATGGCGGTGCACGCATGGGGTCCTCCCTTCTCCCAATTCACTAATAAGGCGAGGGAGAAAGCACATATATATAGGGTACTAGAATTCCCCAAACTCTCAATGTGGGATGTCTCCACAACGAGCGAATCCCAATTCCCCTTTTACTATGTGAAGCTAGCATTACTTAGGATGTGACATCACTCACAATCCCCCACTAATGCGTAGCTTTACAATTATCCGAGTTTTGGTAGGTTTAGTGCTTAAGAACTGGTATCTTTCGATTTGAACCAGAACTTTAGTGAACTTAAGAGTATTCTCAACCCAATAGAGTGAACGAAGTTTTGAACTCTTTGATCATATTAGAGAACGTAACTCAAGAACACAGACTATGCCTTATGTCCACACGACCTCGCTATCGAGATCTCTCCACGAGAGTCTCAACATACTTGGGATACTCACTAGTACACGCTAAAAGGACTTCTCAAGACCTATTTAAAAAAGGATATTCCTTTTTGTACTCATGTAGGTGATTTCATCAAGTTTGTCTCATAGAGCCATACTTCAAAAGTGTGGACTGGAGACCGGACCGGTCTAAGACCGGTTTAGACCGGAATTTATTTTTTTAAAAAAAATTAATTAAATTCTTATTTAATAGCTAAAAACCATTTATACTCCTAACTTATTAACTTAAGGAAAATATCTATAAAAAATAACATTTAAACTCCTAACTTATTATTTTTTATTTTTTTTATTTTTTTAAAAACACCGGTCCGAACCGGTTTTTTCCGGGTTTGGACCGGACCGAAACCGGATTAAGGAAAATATCCGGACCGGAGACCGGACCGTAATTTCCCCGGTCTGGTCCGGTCCGGTCTTTTCCGGTCCGGGTCACTATTGAACACCCTTAGCTTTGGTGCTTGTTTCATACCATATAGAGATTTCTTGGACATAGAACTTGATGAGAAAATCACACTTTGGTAAATGTCGGAGAGTATATTAGTGTTCTATTCAGCAAAAGTGAGTTCAGCGTAGCTGTTACATAAGAGGTCTAATGCTACTTATATTAATCACATAACCAATCGAACAAAATCCTCCGAGATCCGCGGGGGTCGTTCTGTGTCTTGTTAATCATACGAATTCTTCTCTACCGGCTTTAACGTCTCATTTCTTCTTGCGTCATCTCCGCCCTGATCTTCAAACTTTCACGCTTCCTTGGGATGTTGGGCCGATCTAATAGATCTTATGAAAATCGTAGGCCCAACAATTGCCCCAAAGTTAACTAGGTCGAAAAGCAGTTGAAGAGACATTTTACTTTCTTTCCATCCTTTCTCTTCACGCAATCTTTCTTTACCGATTCTTTTGCAAGCGGAGGTGATGTGGTGGCTTCTAATTGGACCAACGTTTTGGCCAAATATTTGACAGTTTTTACCTCCTTAAATAGGTTGTCACCTTTCTCATCTTCTACATCCCTCTTTCTCTATAAAAGTTCTTCTTTTCAAGGTAAAAGTTTGAATTTTTACCGTTGCTTTCTTTTGTTCTCCCATGGCGTCTTCTAGGTCCAAGAAGAGTCGGGCCGCGTTCTGCAATTCTAACGAGGAAGCTGCTGGATTCGCCCCTCTTGAGCTTTTGAGTCCGGAGGACTCCATGGCCGGAACCCTAACCCAATCGGAATTAGACAGGATCCTCGAAGTCGGGCAATTTCCTCTTGGGACGGTAGCGCGTCTCCCACATCCTCATGAGTACGTAGATTGGTGTCGGGAAGGTTGAATCTGTTTTTTCGAATACCCTTTTAGGATTGGGCACTATTTCCCTTTTTCAAACCTTGTTCGCAATTTTTTGACCGTTCTAAGTCTCGCTCTGTGCCAAGTCATGCCGCATGCTTGGCGTCTTTTGAGGGTTGTTGATTTGCTAGTTTCCAGTGTCGATATCAATTTTGATTTTGACGCTTTGCGGTATTCCTACTATTTGAGCACTCAGGGGTCTTCTAGATTTCAATTACGTCTTTGGTCGGGTAGGTCGCCAATCACTTTGAATCTCAACATTAACGACCGTAAATGGAGGTCTCGCTTCTTTTTCGTGGAGCGGAAGTCGCTTGAGGGGGGTGTCGACTGTTCCTTTCTGCTGGACAACTAGAGGACGACAAGTATGGTATATGTCTTCTTTAGATTTTCATTGGACACTCCCTTAACCTCTGCTCACGTGTTTCTTGTTTCAATTCCCAATCCAGAAGATTTTGTCGAAGATTCCATCTTTGAGGAGGTGACGTCTACTTTACTTTCTTTCCCTGACGCGTAGAGGTCCTTTGTGAACATCAACTTTCTGACGTCCAACCCTCTTGGCCAGACCAGCATGTCGACTCCTTCAACTTCCTTGACCAAAGGCACATGTTCGTTCCTACATGTATGCGTCTGGGTGGTTTTTGGACTGCCGTGTTCTTACTGTGTTGTGCTTACCTGGCAACGTCTCATGGCGAGAGGTCTAGTGCATGCCTCTTGAGAAAGATTCTTTTATAGTAGAAGATCTCGGTTGCGAAGGCATTTGTTCCTGCCAAGGTCATCTCTCTCGATTCGTCGTCATCCAAGACGTCCGGGTCCAAAAGAAGGCGATTATGCCTGCTGAACCAGTGAGGGTCGGCCTTGAAGATAGGTCTTTGTCTGAACTTCTCTACGCCCAAGATCCCATTGCCAAGAAGGAGATCAGAGATCTTCATCCGATCGACTGCATTGATGAGGCGGGCATTCTTGGCTTGGAAGGTAAGCTCAAAACGCGTATTTACAAAGTTTTTTTTGTTTGTGCAATGAATGTATACATGATTTTTTTTTGCATGTAGTCATTTCAACACGCATTGGTAGCATTTTTTATGGTGAAAGACTTGAGTAAAAGGGTGGATAAGCATGTCGTTCACGCTGAGGCCCAGCTTGCCGCTGCCAATAGTCGCGTGAAGACAGTTGAGAGCAAGCTTGCCCACGTCGATAGAAAGTTGAAGGAAGCTCAGGCTCACATTAAAGAACTTGATAGTGGTGTTAAGGAGCTTCAGGTGAAGGATGCTCATATTGCAAGCGACGTCGGCGCCTACTACTATCTTAAGTCCCGCATAGAGATGATCAAAGAGTATACTATCGGGAACCATTCGTCTTGGAGTTTGGATGATGAGAGGGCGAGCATGGAGCTCCTTTATCCCAACGGAAAAATGCTAGTGTTGAGCTCTTTAACATTATTGGCTTGGGTGAAGAGGAGCATAAAGGCGAAGGCGATCGTGAGGCGGATGAGGTCATGGACGAGGAGGTCCCGAAGACATCTTCCCCTATGCCTAAAGATCAAGTGTCTGCCCCTGCAATTGCTGAAGAGTCAAGTGAATCCTGAATATTTTAATGGTTGTGTTTTTAGACGATGTTGGTTTTTGTTACGTCGTGCGTTGACGCGTTAAACTCTGTGATACTTGTTTGTGAATATTGTGTCTCATCGTGGAGATGGGATGGATAATGGTTTTGGCGACCCGTCTACCATCGCGGGTCGCATCTTAATATGAATTCTTTTGTTTTTGCGTACCGTGTGTGTAGTTTCTTGTTTTGTAGGTGGACTCTTCAGTCGTTTCCTGGGTGAATCGTGTGGTTTGGTCGAGTAGACCTGTAATCGTAATAGTTAGTCGTATGACATGTCGTGTAGTTCCGGGGAGGAGTGTATTTGTATTTTTGTAGAATATGTACCTTTGTAGTATTGGGACAAGTCTTGTAAAAATGTTTTTGTATTGTTCCTCCACTCCTTGTGTACCGATCGATCGTGTAATGTGTAAGCGCTATTTATCATAATGTTTTGTGTTGATCAACTTGATTTTGTCTTGAGGCCTTATTTTGCGTCCCTGTCTAAAATGTTTGGAAAATAAATGGTCAAGGGGTGACCGTTGGGTGTGAGCCCAACGGCCCTCCGATGCTTAAGCCAGTATATGGTCGAATAGATATAATCGAACACATTTGAACTAAAAGTAAAGTATAGGATTCATAAGTGATACAAATTTAGATGGGTCGCGTTACAGATTCTTGGGATTGGTTGGCCATCTTTTGTCTCAAGTCGATACGCTCCTTGACCGACGATTTCCTTGATGAGATATGGTCCTTCCCATTGGGGTGCTAGTTTTCCATCGGTCGGATCTCTAGTATTTTGGAATACTTTTCTCAAGACCCAATCTCCTATTTTGAAGACTTTGACGTGGACGTTTTTGTTGTAAGTTCTCGCGACCTGTTGTTGATACCTTACCATTCGTATCCTGGCTTTTTTGTCCGCTGTGTCTAGGTTGTGAGACAACTCGATGTCATTCTGCTCTGGGGTTTGTAAACCATACCTGGTTGTCGGGATGAGTAGTTCGGCGGGTATGACCGCTTCACTTCCATACACTAACTAGAAGGGTGATTGTCCAGTCGCGTTCTTCGGGATGGTCCTATCGGACCAAAGTATTAGGGGAAGTTGGTCAGTCTATTTTCCTTTTGCCCTTGTAAGATGCTTCGTGAGGTTGTTTATGATGATCTTGTTGTTGGACTCAGCCTGGCCATTGGACTGTGGGTATCGAGGCATGGACGTGATCAGATTGATGTTCCATTGTTTGCAAAGGGATCGTGTCTTGCTACTGATGAATTAGGAGCCATTGTCGCATACTATATCTGATGGTACGATGAATCTTTAGTCTTTTGGCTTCTCCCTTGTATGTTGGAAGTATGCCATCATTTAGCCATTTGATGTAAGGTGTAGTCCAATCATCTCGATCATTTATTATGTCATCTTCGGTGTTGTCGCCTACTTCTGCTAAGACTACTTCTTCTAAGGATGGATCGTTCGTTTCTTGAGTGTCATCGATGTTGGTTGTTTTGTGGACTTTGGGGACTACTGGAGTCGTGATGCATGCTAGGTGACGGTGGCTAAAGATGTGCAGTGCAAGTATCGTTCCTTAGCCTAGTCAAAGTAAAATATCCTAACAGACCCACTAAACAGAAGTATAGCAGACAAGTAAGGGTCGAACCCACAGGAAAGATCGATGAAGTATGCAAGTGTGAATGACAAGTAACACGAATGGGGGGTTTAGTTATCAAGAGAACATAAAGCAAGCAAAGCAAACAAGTTTGGTTTAGTTGAGGAAATATAATGAGGGAAAGTAGTCCTACTAGAGCGAGATCCACAGTACAGAGATATAATTTGATCACAGAAATCTATTTAATCCAAGTTCTTTCACTATCCTTATAGTTGTTCCCACCCTGATCTTAAGTACTATTGATTCTCACAGTTGTCAATAGACTTATTACTATGCCAATGATAAAATACCACTGATTCTCACAGTTGTCAGTATACTTTACCACCAACACAGCAATAGCAATGCACACAAGGATATAGGATACATGCAAATAGAAGGACGTACTAATACTCACATGCAACTGATTCTCACTCACAATTATACGCTCGGAACCCCTATACGCACAATCGTGTTTGCCACTAGATATGCACTCGGAACCCCTATATGCAATCCTAGCAATTGATAAAAAGCATTCAACCTAGTTGATCAGGCTAAGAAGAATAACAAGAAATCAATAATCAATAATCAATATAACCAAGAGAATCAAACCAACACTTATAAGGATAAGAACAAGGAATAGAAATCTCACAAACACATCAACTGTACTACTTCACACGTCTAGTAGAACAAGGGAAAGTTAGTTATCCATCAAAGGGGATGAAAAACTCTAATGTGAAATAACGTCTGAAAAATCGTGTGTAGGTAAAAAAAGTCTCTCTGTGTCTATCTCCCTCTTAACCTAGAAAGAGGGCTTAAATAGTCTTAGGAAACTAGGTTAAACTAATGCAAACAATAAAGGAAATAGAATAATAATAAAATAAAGTCTAAACGAAATAAAAGGAAAGTAACAGTCTTCTGGCGCGAGGCATTAAACACGGCCACCGCGGGGCGGTGAGATCCACCACGGGGCGTCAGGCTCTCCACCGCTGGGCGGTGGCTTCCTCTGGCGCGGGGCTTCAACCTTCTCTGGGAGCCACCGCCGGGCCGCGGTGAATCTGGCGCGGGGCGGTGAGCTCACTCCTTCAGCTTCTTCAGCTCCTCTTCTTCTCTTCTGCTGCTCTTCAATCCTACCAAGTGTTTGGTAGTCTTCTCCAAGTATGCTCCAGCAGCTCCATCTCCATCTAAGCTGTAAATCCTGGGATATCTTCACTTCTCTCCACAACTTCCAGATTACCGACTTAGCACCAAAACTCATCCAAAACTCCTCCAAATCATGCTAATAGTTGCTAGTAAAGGTGTATGAAATAACACCTATCACTAGGGGATGTTGTCAAAGTCGTTAGGGTACAAGGACAAACCAAGGTATGCTAGGGCGTCAGCCTGGGCATTGAGGTCGCACGAGACTTGCCTGATGGTGAGATTTTGGAATTTCTCTGCCAGTTTTTTGACGACGTCTGTTGGGCCCAACTTATTCCAAGGAGATCGGAACAAATGAATTGGGCCGAAGTCCAGACGAAGTCGAAAGCCAGAAGAGGTTAGAAGCGACGGACACTCCTCAGACGCATAGGATCCGACCAGCTCCGAAGATTTCGCCAACAAACATTAATTGCTTGATCGATGACAACGGTAACAACATTAAACACTAGGATTGCGATGGCATTCAAAAGCAAATCCCGAAGATCTCGCATGGAATTAATAGAGGATATTACGAAGACAGATAACGGACACAAAAGAAAGCTACCATAAATAGATGACGAAGAAGCAAAACGACAACAACACACGTCTACACACAACATTCACTGACTAAGGGTTCAGAGGTCTTACTAGCATATTCCCTTTCGCTCAAGCTCCCTGGGATATCACTCGATCGTTGCTAGTCGAATCACCAATTCCGCCGGTCGAACAAAGCTCGATCCCCTACTCTTCAAGAATAAGTTGTATTTCGATCTGATTCAATCATCAATTGATCTATAAATTACATTGCTTCTTTGCATCGATTCTTTACTTGGTTGATTGTCTATTTGGTTTGGATTTGTTTTGCATTATCCGATCGACTCGTTACCCCATCTAAGGCAATTTAGGTCGTTTGATCTTTTTGCCCCAAAACAATTTGGCGCCCACCGTGGGGCAACTTGCCGATCACCATCTCAAAAATCCTCCAACCATGACCATTAACCCGCCTACCGGTGACGAGGAGCCACGCCTCGGAGACAACTCCCAAACTCAAGGAAATACAACCGAAAATCCAACTCCGAACCAACTCCAAGAGCTTGTCTAAAAAATGACTACCCTACAAGAGGAGCTTGCCCAGCAACGCCAAAAGACCGAAGCCTTGGCTACCTTATCCACCCAATCCGAGGCCGAGATTGCACAACTAACCCGCGAAAATGAGTCTCTTAAGTCGCAGGTACAATCGATGGCTTCTGGATCCAGGCGGATGCCCATCCATAACAACATTCAGACGCGTCTTGACATGGGTGGCGTCGAACTGACTCCCCCGAGCGTACGATGCCCCGGACATACTGAGGGTACATCTCGAACTCCTTTAGTCAATCCATTTTTTACTAACAATGTTACTTTCTACACACCGATCGAGTCAGCAGGAACCCGAATCGACGAACCGCAGGTTACCAATCCTCCCGATATCCTGGCTCTCGTCCAGCAGACGCTCAGTCATCACATGAAGACGCTTGACGATCGCATCGCTAGAATTCCCGGAGTTCCACAGCCGATCGAGAAGGAAGCGTCAGACGGATACGAGGAATCTCCATTCGTCAAAGAGATTGCCAGAATCGAAATCCCAAAGAAGTTTCACCTTCCTAGCATGGCGACATTCGACGGCACCAACGATCCAGATGATCACATTTCTCTCTATAAACAAAAACTAATGACTGCATCTGTTCCAAGGGAGAGCCGCGAGGCTGTCATGTGCAAAAGCTTTGGCATGACTCTCGCGGGTCCCGCACTGACCTGGTTTATGCGTTTGCCTAATGGGATTGATTGCCTCGTTCGCGAATCTGGTCAACTCCTTCAAAATCCAATTCGCCAGCAGTCGGAGGCTAGAAAGGCAGTCGAGTGATCTCTATCGAATCACCCAAAGGTATAACGAACCTCTCCGAAGCTATCTTAACAGGTACAATAAGGAAAAAGTCGCGATCCCCCATTGCGACGTCACCACCTCCATCGAAGCCTTCAGACAAGGTCTGATCAAGGATAGCAACCTCTACAACGAGATCACCAAGTACCCATGCAGAAGCTTCGAAGATGTCCAAGACAAAACCATGGCCGAGGTACGATTGGAAGAAGA
The DNA here is from genome assembly GCA_027886185.1 of Rheum nobile. Classification (NCBI taxonomy): domain Eukaryota; kingdom Viridiplantae; phylum Streptophyta; class Magnoliopsida; order Caryophyllales; family Polygonaceae; genus Rheum; species Rheum nobile. The sequence goes on along the minus strand of WOAB01000717.1, from coordinate 801,061 downwards.
TCACGAATCGCGAAAAGCATCCCATGGACCCGACCAATCCGATCGCAAATCCTCTTCTGACAACCGTCGAGACAGACGTCATCACCCCTACTCTCGTAATCGAAACGATCAGAATCAGGTAAACTCCTTCCAAGACAGGTCCAAAGACTGGAGAGATTGTCCAACGTTGCCTCCTAGGGTTCAGTCTTACAACTTCAATGTCTCCGTGTCGGAGCTCGTCAAGAGTTTCGACAAATATGGGAAAGAAGTAAGATGGTCCCGAAAGAGCGACCGACCGGATGTCAAAAAGGACATGAGCAGATGGTGCGAATTCCACGGTGACCACGGTCACTCGACCGACCAGCCGGAGACGCTGACACGACGGACGAAACATAAGTCACAAGTAGACGATTGAAAAAATACATAAATCAAACAAGAAACTCACACTTGACCCGAGATGTTGAAACAGTCGATATAACGTCCTGAGTAATGGGGGAAGCCGACAACAAGTTGACGTTTGCAAACTTTTGCTCCGACGCGGGGATACTAAGAATAATCTTTGTCAGACCTTCCGACTGAACGTCCGCCTCCAACTCTTCAGCTTCAGGGACTATGATAGGTGTTATTTCATACACCTTTTCTAGCATCTATTAGCATGATTTGGAGGAGTTTTGGAGTTGTTTTAGTGCTAAGTCTGCGATCCAGATATTATGGAGAGAAGTGAAGAAATCCAAGGATTGGCAGCTTAGTTGGAGCTTAGAGATGGAGATGGAGTTGCTGGAACATCTATGGAGAAGGCTACCAACACTTGGTAGTATTTGGAGAGCAGCTGGAGAAGAGAAGAAGATGAGAGTTGAAGTCTGGAGTTCACCGCCCCGCGTTAGCAGTGACGCCCCGCGGTGATGACTCCCAGTGATGATGAAGCCCCGCGTGAGAGGAGGCCACCGCCCAACGGTGGAGAGCAGAAGCCATGCGGTGGATCTTTACCGCCCCGCGGTGGACGTGTTTATTGCCTCACGCCAGATTATATTTATTTTCTTTTATTTCTATTTCAGACTTTGTTATTTTATTTGTTTCCTTTTGGATTGGTTTTGTGATCTTGGGCTTTAGGTTAACTCTATTTAACCTAATGTTCCACAGCCTCCAAGCCAGTCTGCAAACACTTAGACACATCTTGTTATCGAACTATTTTTGATCGTTATTTCATATTATAGTTTTTCATCCCCTTTGATGGAGAACTAACTTTCCTTTGTTCTGTTAGACGATTGAAGCAGTACTTTGATGTGTTTGTGAGATTTCTATTCCTTGTTCTTATCCTTATAATTGTTGGATTGATTCTCTTGCTTACCACGTCTACGATTTCTAGTTGTTCTTCTTAGCCTGGTCACCTAGGTTGAATGCTTGTTATCAATTGCTAGGATTGCATATAGGGGTTCCGAGTGCATATCTAGTGGCAAACACGTTTGTGCGTATAGGGATTCTGAGCGTACACTTGTGTGTGAGAATCAATTGCATGTTAAGTATGGGAGTGAGTACTTGTACGTCTTTCTACTTGCATGTATCCTAAATCCTTGTGTGCATCGCTATTGCTGTGTTGGTGCTAAAGTACGCTGACAACTGTGAGAATCAGTTGTACTTTATCATTGGCATAGTGATAAGTCTATTGACAACTGTGAGAATCAATAGTAGTTACGATTAAGGTGGGAACGACTATAAGGATAAATAATTGAACTTGGATTGAATAGATTTCAGGGATCAAACTCTATCTTTGTACTGTGGATTTTGCTCTAACAAGACTACTTCCCCTTATATTATTCTCTCGATTTTACTCAATCTGCATGCTTGTTTGCTTCGTTCTCTTGACTACAAAACCCCCAGTTGCTTGTTACTTGTCATTCACGATTGCATATTACATCATACCTTCTCTGTGGGATTCGACCCTTACTTGTCTGCTATACTTTATTTAGTAGGTTGGTTAGGATAATTTATTTTGATAAGGCTAATCAACGACATTTGTTTGTGCATCTTTAGCCCCGTCAAAATTTGGCGCCATTGCCGGAGAAGGTTTTTGTTTGTTGTGTGTTTTCGTGTTTGATTTTTGGGTGGAGACTTATCTTATGGTCGATACCCGTGCTACTGACTCCCCACTCTTAGCTTTTGATCCAGAGATTGAAAGATCGTTCCTTGGACGTCTGCGCGATCGAAGGGAAGAAACCGAGATTGAGACTGTGTTGGCCGCTGAGACTGACACGACCGAGAACGTTGAGACTGAAACCGCTGAAGCTGCTACTACCCCAGTTGTTGCTATGGCTAGAAACGGAACTCTACGAGAGCTTACGGCACCGAATATTGGGGATGAACCCCTAGCTGTGATCATTCCTGCGCTGGATCAAGGGGTGAACTTCGAATTGAAGACTAGAATTGTTAACTACCTGCCTAAGTTTCACGGTCTGAGTGGAGAGGATCCGATTTCTCACCTGGGCAAGTTCCACAATGTCTGTATGACGATGAAGCCCAGGAACGTGACTGAAGAGCAGTTCAAGATGAGAGCTTTTGGCTTTTCTTTACTTGACAATGCGAGCGACTGGTACTATCACTTGCCACCAGGAACCATAGATACATGGGCGAAATTGCACAAGGCATTCCTGGATAAGTATTTTCCGACGAAGAAGGCGAATGCTTTGAAGAATGCAATTGCCAACATTGAGCAGGCTTGCGATGAGACACTGTATGATTATTTGGAGAGGTTCAAGAGGCTCTGCTCCAGCTATCCATTCCATGGATACGCCCAGCAGGATCTTGTCCTTTATTTACACAACGGTCTACAGGACCAAGAGAGGAGAATGGTCGATGCTGCATGCGGTGGCAGTATTCTGAATCTGACACCGAAGGAAGCCATGGACCGAATCCAAGAGATGAGTGAAAGCACCCGGAACTTCGGAAAGACTTACCAAAGAAAGGCGGTCAATGCTGTGACCCCTGTAGGACCGAGTCCGGTATTATCTGAGTTAGCCGAGTTGAAGGAGATAGTCATGAAGATGGCGAATCAGAATGCTCCTCAACAAGCCAGACCGTGTGGCCTTTGTCCTAGCCAGGCCCACCACACAGATACCTGTCCCCAGCTGCAAGAGGATGGTGTTGCTGAAGTTAATGCTGTAGGAGGCTATGGAGCCCCTAGACAACAGTATGGTGACCAGCCCAATTATAACCATAGAGGGCGTGACCATCCAGGATTTAGATGGAGTGATCCTCAAGGTGGTCAGCAGCCGGCACAACAACAATATCAGTCGGCTCAGCAACAACAGTACCAGCAACGAGCTCAGTACCAACAGAGGCCCCAAGGCCAAACTTCTGGAGCCTCTACTAAGGATATGCTGAAGACCTTGACTCAGCACTTTGCTACGCATGTGCAGGCTACTGAGTCGAGTATCAAGAATATAGAGAGGCAGATTGGCCAGTTAGCCGACGAGGTGACTAAAATCAACCAGATGACCTCAAACTCCCTGCCGTCCCAAACCACTGTGAATCCCAGAGAGAACGTGAGTGCTATCATGCTGAGAAGTGGTAAAGAAGTTATGTCTCCTATTGCTGAAGAGGAGAAAGTAATTTCCGCGAAAAAGGAACTCACCGCACCGCCCCGCGGCAATTCCCGCCGCGACCCGGTGCCTATGCCCAGTAATGTCAATGCGACCCCACCGCCCCGCGGTGACGATTTACGCCCCGCGGTGGGCTCGCCGCGAGCTGCTCCTCAGAAATATGTTCCTACTGACGATGTCTATGTTGATACCTACGTTCGTCCAGTGTTTCCTCCCCTACGTTCAGAGAAGCCCCCAGCACCTTTTCCAGAGGCGCTAAAGGCTAAAAGAGTTGTCAATGACAGAGACCTGTTCGACACGTTCCAAAACTGTGAGGTGAATATTCCCCTGCTGAAGCTTATCAAGGCTATCCCATGATATGCCAAGTTCTTAAAGGAGCTCTGCACGGTGAAGAAAGGTCAAAGGCAGAAGACCCAGAAGAAAAGTCCAGTAGGCGAACAAGTGTCAGCTGTGGTTCAGAAGCGTCTGCCCGCGAAGTGCAAGGATCCAGGTACGTTTACTATTCCTATTACTATAGGTGAGCATGTTTTTGAGAAGGCCCTACTTGATTTGGGTGCCTCAATTAATGTTTTACCCTATTCTTTACTTGAGAAATTGGAATTAGGACCCTTGCGTGAGTCTAGTATTGTGATACAACTTGCTGATGGATCGTGTGTACCCCCTAAGGGTGTTGTAGAAGATGTCCTTGTTAGGATAGGTCCTTTGATATTTCCTGCTGATTTCTTTGTTATGGATATGGATTATGATGAGCAAGTTGCCCCGGTTATGCTAGGGCGGCCTTTTATGAAGACTTCCATGACTAAGATAGATGTTGATAGTGGTACCCTGACTATAGAGTTTGATGGAATAATTTTTCAGCATGATATTCATAAAGCTAATTCCATTAAGTCTCCTCCTCCTTTCTGCATTAATGACTTTGATGATTCTGTGCATGATAATGTTAAGATTGATGCAGTAGAGGCCGTAGTTGAGTGTTCCACTAGTGATGGACCCATTGAGTTGCATGATTTTCATGATTTACCTGTGGATGATGTCTTATTAGCTGATATAGGAGATTCCTCTACTTTGGTCATTTGCCCCCCTGCACTAACCACACAAGGCTGCAAGCCTTTATCTAGTGATGCGCAGCATGTTCAGGTTGAGCCAGATCGGCCCCCGCATCGTTCTAAGTATGTGGGCAACACTCCGAAGAGACTGCACATGGAGTGGGTGGCGAAGAAAGACCATGGTCTAAGGTTCAAACCTTTCCATGAGAGGTCTCACCAGGAAGAGACAAGTTGGAGGATTCCGAAAGAATCCTACCCAAAATGGTAGTTGATCTGCAATACGTCGAGCCGACGACGATAACCAAGGCGCTGTCCGGGAGGCAACCCGTGTTTGTATTTCTTTGATCTCTTTTTCTTTTTATTAGATTATTTTCGCAGTTTATTATGCTTTGTTTCGTTCGCCTGTTACTCATATTTCAGGTACGAAAGTAAACCCGAAAAGAGATGAAGTGCCCAGCCTTTCTCACCGCCCCGCGGCACTTTCCTACCGCCTCGCGGTGGAGCTGCCGCCCCGCGGTGACGGTCAGGTATCGATTCTCAACTTAAAAAAAAAAAGCAAGCATAATGGGCCCCGAAAAAACCTTAAACGGGTGAGTAAAAGCTTATTTCTTAAGTGGTTACTAAGGTTTTGACGGATTGGGCTTCATCTTTGGGCCAAGATTTCTCATATGGGCCATGGTACATGACCAGCCCATCAACCCTTTCTTTTCACCTTACCCTACCTTGACCTAGCCCCACATACAATTTCCACCGCCCCTCCTCAATTCTCTTTCTCCTATTTCCCATTCACTCTCCTTGAATCCCCTCTCGACCTTGAGCATTTCCTAGCCCCCATACCCCCATTTGAAGTCTAGCCTCACAGCCCAGCCCAAACACAACCCCCACTGCGCCGCTGTTGTCTCACCTCGCTTTAGCTCTGCCTCGCGCTGCCACCGCTTCGCGTCTCTGTTGCTACCGCCCCGCGCCGACCTCACCGCGACCCGGTGACCTGTTGTCAGTTTCTCGCCGCGACGCTACCGCCCCACGTTGAGTCTCTGCAGAACCTGTGTTTGCTTGATTGTGAGTATTCTTTGTTGTCTTCTGATTTGAGCATTTCAATTCTTCACTTATGGCTCCCAAAGGCAAGAAGAACGCGTCGACGAGTAGGGATGTGAGTGAGCTGTACGATATTGTGAAGGGAAGAAAGGTGGTGCCTTCAAAATTTTTCCACACGCCGACTCTGGAGCAAATGGGAATGCTCGCGTGTGTGACGATGTGCCTAACGCAGTGTGGGCTGGGAGGATTTCTGGGCAAGGCAGCCCCCGCGTATCCTGAGCTATGCTTCCAGTTCATTTCTTCGTTCCGGTGGTTCTACCGCGAGGAGGGTGATGATAGCTTCCTGCGCAAGATCGCGTTCTCCTACAATGGACGTGAGCATTCTCTGTTGAGGAGGGCGATCCACGAGGCCCTGGGCATTACGAAGAAACCGACCCCTGGATGGTCGAATGGGCTTCAGGAGGACGAGATGTTTGCTTTCTGGCGGGCTGCTACTAGGAGGACTTTCAAGACGGGGCATGAGGTAAATTCGAAGTTGGTGAACCCGTGTCTGCGGTTGATCCACAAGGTGTTGATGAGAGATTTCTTTGGCCATGCTGACGATGGGAAGGTGCCCATGAAGGACTTCCAGTGGTTTTTTAGCATCCTGGGAACGGTTGAGCTTACTCCGTGTTGGGCAACTCTTTTCCTGAGTTCCCTGCGGAGGATTCGTGAGGGCGAGCCTAGAGATATTTGTGGGGGTAGCTTGATTACTCTCCTCTGCGCTGATGTGATTGCTTGCGATCGGATTGCTCGGCCGGTTCCCTGCGTTTTATATGATGCCGCCCACATGAGGGTGTGCTCTATGGTGAAGCCGCTAGGGCAGGATGGTGATGTGGCTTGGACGGCTTACGAGGGCCATATTTTGAGTGTTCCGCGAGAGTTCACTTACTCGCCTTCATACGCGGGCTGGTGGATTGATAGTGATGGCCAGACGCCTGCTGCTGATGCCGCTGCCGTTGTTTCTTCGGGTCCATATGGAGAGGGCCCTAGTGGTGGATATGTTGCTGCTGATCGCGAGGAGGGGGACGACCCCAGTGCTTCACAGTTTGAGGAGTCCTCATCTGTGTACGGACCTGTCGCACCATGGCAGGAGATGTACGCTAGATGGGATAACTTCTCTACGCGCCATGATCAGTGGACTTCCAGAGTAGAGACCGATTTGCAAACTTGGCAGACCCAGCTTCACAATGAGATAGATGAGCGTCTGGAAACTATAGACACTCATCTGCAGGACTACTTTGGGATGTACCCACCACCACCTTCCGGTCCACAGTGAGTTTATTTCTCTCTTCCCCTATCATTTGACGTTCTCTTTTCACATTGAGGACAATGTTCGGTTTAAGTATGGGGGAGGGATATAGACTTGCTATTCTTGCTAGCTAGTGTACATAGCTTTATTTCTGCATTCGTTTTCTACAGTGTTGATTTTATTTTCTAAAAAAAAAAGCCAAAAAAAAGTAAAAAGGCAATCAAAATCCTGGGATGGACTGAAAACCCGAAAGGGCGGTTCAGGTAAAAAGCAGGTAGTCCGGCTGGTATTAAACCAGGGCAAAATTGGACTAGAGTGATGCGAGCTTATGTGAGAACGTCTATTGGAAAATGAAATGAGTGCTTGGTGAAAACCCAAAAGGGCGCCTTGGCAAAATGAGTGAAAAAGAAGAAGAGTGATTTTAGGATTTCTCTTATCTTTCGGCGAGGCGTCATAAGGAGGGTGACATAGAAGGATTGTCGGGTAGGCCACTCATGGAGCGATAAGGAGATAGACGGGAGTTAGGTTAGATTGTTCTTGCATCACTTGTTTTGGTTGTCTTGGGCGTATGGTTGATGTGTTGTAGTTGTTGAAGTCACGTTTTCTTGTACTTCCTGAGTCCTTCGTATTGATTGAGAGGGTGAGCTTTTCTTTAGCTTACTCGGGACGAGTAAAGGTCTAAGTATGGGGGAATTTGATAGGTGTTATTTCATACACCTTTTCTAGCATGTATTAGCATGATTTGGAGGAGTTTTGGAGTTGTTTTAGTGCTAAGTCTGCGATCCAGATATTATGGAGAGAAGTGAATAAATCCAAGGATTGGCAGCTTAGTTGGAGCTTAGAGATGGAGATGGAGCTGCTGGAACATCTATGGAGAAGGCTACCAACACTTGGTAGTATTTGGAGAGCAGCTGGAGAAGAGAAGAAGATGAGAGTTAAAGTCTGGAGTTCACCGCTCCGCGTTAGCAGTGACGCCCCGCGGTGATGACTCCCAGTGATGATGAAGCCCCGCGTGAGAGGAGGCCACCGCCCAGCGGTGGAGAGCAGAAGCCCCGCGGTGGATCTTTACCGCCCCGCGGTGGACGTGTTTATTGTCTCGCGCCAGATTATATTTATTTTCTTTTATTTCTATTTCAGACTTTGTTATTTTATTTGTTTCCTTTTGGATTGGTTTTGTGATCTTGGGCTTTAGGTTAACTCTATTTAACCTAATGTTCCACAGCCTCCAAGCCAGTCTGCAAACACTTTGACACATCTTGTTATCGAACTATTTTTGATCGTTATTTCATATTATAGTTTTTCATCCCATTTGATGGAGAACTAACTTTCCTTTTGTTCTGTTAGACGATTGAAGCAGTACTTTGATGTGTTTGTGAGATTTATATTCCTTGTTCTTATCCTTATAATTGTTGGATTGATTCTCTTGCTTACCACGTCTACGATTTCTAGTTGTTCTTCTTAGCCTGATCACCTAGGTTGAATGCTTGTTATCAATTGCTAGGATTGCATATAGGGGTTCCGAGTGCATATCTAGTGGCAAACACGTTTGTGCATATAGGGGTTCTGAGCGTACACTTGTGTGTGAGAATCAATTGCATGTTAAGTAGGGGAGTGAGTACTTGTACGTCTTTCTACTTGCATGTATCCTAAATCCTTGTGTGCATCGCTATTGTTGTGTTGGTGCTAAAGTACGCTGACAACTGTGAGAATCAGTTGTACTTTATCATTGGCATAGTGATCAGTCTATTGACAACTGTGAGAATCAATAGTAGTTACGATTAAGGTGGGAACGACTATAAGGATAAATAATTGAACTTGGATTGAATAGATTTCAGGGATCAAACTCTATCTTTGTATTGTGGATTTCGCTCTAACAAGACTACTTCCCCTTATATTATTCTCTCGATTTTACTCAATCTGCATGCTTGTTTGCTTCGTTCTCTTGACTACAAAACCCCCAGTTGCTTGTTACTTGTCATTCACGATTGCATATTACATCATACCTTCTCTGTGGGATTCGACCCTTACTTGTCTGCTATACTTTGTTTAGTAGGTTGGTTAGGATAATTTATTTTGATAAGGCTAATCAACGACATTTGCTTGTGCATCTTTAGCCCCGTCAGACTACAAAAAATAAGAGTTAAGCAAAGAGTTAAAACACGTAAAAATAGGCAAAGAGAAGTCGAATACGTACTCTCAACTCGCCACTCCGACAACAGAAATGAACAGACACCCCCCTTTTCTAGAGACGAACGCTCGACGAAGAAGAACTTCGACCCCCATCCACGGTCGTTTACATCTAGGTTGAACACCAAAGGCTTTCGACCCGGACGGATACGCAACTGGACACGAGAAGAACTCTTCGACCTCAGAGAGTAGTTGTACCACAGGGCATCGAAGTTGAAACTGGCCCCAGACTGAACATTCAGCAGATCTAAAACCCTAAGGATCCGCCACGCCTGTGGCATGACCTGACACGGCGCGAGCGCCAGAGTCGCTCGGAAATCCCTGACAAGAGGGGAGAATGGGAACATATGACCGATCCTAAACGGATAAGCATAGAAACAAACCCATCCCTCGTAGCGAGCATCGGCTCTTTCGGCCAGATGCGGCAATCTTGCGACCATCTCAGGAGGAAAGCCTCCGACCTGGAGAATCTGCTCCAACTCTGCCTCCGTCAGAGTCCCCGTCAGAGCGTCCGCCTTCTTTAGATAAAAAAAGGGGGGGCTCATTCTTGCTCGAGTTCGAGCGAGTAGCAGTCGACTCAGAAGACTCACTGGAAACCATCTTCAGAACAGAAAGGGGAGGGAATCGAAGAGCAATTTTTTCGAGAAAACTTAGAAAAGCCTACCAGATGAGAAAGCAAAGGAAGAAGATGAAGCCAAACCGTCAGAGACTTGATTCGGATTTATGGAGGGAATCGACAGGTCGTAGAGACGTCCTATCGTGCAGCGGGATTATCGCCACGTAGCCCTCGCCTGTTGCGCCCAGATCGGAGGGTGGATATCATGTGGGATGAAAGTTGTTTGGACTCCATCTCACAGTTGCCTTGAAGCCCAAAACAACTTGGGGCTATTGTTGGGCCCAACTTACTCCAAGGAGATCGGAACAAATGAATTGGGCCGAAGTCCAGACGAAGTCGAAAGCCAGAAGAGGTTAGAAGTGACGGACACTCCTCAAACGCGTAGGATCCGACCAGCTTCGAAGATGTCTCCAACAAACATTAATTGCTTGATCGATGACAACGGTAACGGCATTAAACACTAGGATTACGATGGCATTCAAAAGCAAATCCCGAAGATCTCGCATGGAATTAATAGAGGATATTACGAAGACAGATAACGGACACAAAAGGAAGCTACCATAAATAGATGACGAAGAAGCAAAACGACAACAACACACGTCTACACACAGCATTCACTGACTAAGGGTTCAGAGGTCTTACTAGCATATTCCCTTTCGCTCAAGCTCCCTGGGATATCACTCGACCGTTGCTAATCGAATCACCAATTCCGCCGGTCGAACAAAGCTCGATCCCCTACTCTTCAAGAATAAGTTGTATTTTGATCTGATTCAATCATCAATTGATCTATAAATTACATTGCTTCTTTGCATCGATTCTTTACTTGGTTGATTGTCTATTTGGTTTGGATTTGTTTTGCATTATCTGATCGACTCGTTACCCCATCTAAGGCGATTTAGGTCGTTTGATCTTTTCGCCCCAAAACAACATCTAGGTAGGTCATCATTCTATCGTCTTTAGCGGCGTATGAGCCTTGTACCTGGTTAAAGATTAGGAGAGAGTCGCATACCATATTGATGTTTTGGATTGCAAGGTCTTGCGCAAGTGTCAATCCGAATATGAGTGTTTCATACTCGGCTTCGTTGTTGTTGCGTCCCATTCCCATCTTACGGATTGGGATATCTTGTCCCCTTGTGGCAATTTTAGTACAAATCCTAGGCCGAATCCTCTTGCATTTGACGCGTCGTCTGTATGGAGTTCCCACGTCCCCCTGTCTTCTTCGGATGTCAGTTGAGTGGCTTATTTTGCGGCTTCATGTTCTAGTGTTAGACTGAAATCAGCCACAAAACTTGCCAGAGCTTGAGATTTGATCGTCGTCCTTGGTTCGCATTCGATGTCGAAACCACTCAACTGTATTGCCCATTTTGCCATTCGACCTGTACATTTTGGTTTCCTCATGATAACTTTCATGGGATGGTTAGTCCGTACGATAATAATATGTGACTCAAAATAGGGTCTGAGTTTGTTTGACGCTATTACTAAAGCTAGGACTAGTTTTTCAAGTGATGTATACCTGGTATCTGTTGGGAGTAAGGAACGACTTACATAGTAAATTGGAGATTGTTTTCCGTCTTCTTCCCTTGTCAGGACTGCACTTACTGTTGACTTCGATACTACTAGGTATAGTGGTAGTGGCTCATCGTCTTTTGGTTTTGCTAGTAGCAACGGACTTGCTAGTTACGTCTTCAGGTCTTGAAAGGCATGTTCGTGTGCTTTTGTCCACTTGAATGACTTCTTTTTCTTCAGAGCCTCGTAGAAGAGTTTGCACTTGTCTGAGGATTTAGATATGAACTTGTTGAGCGTTGCTATCCGTCTTGTTAGCTTCTGAACGTCTTTGACGTATCTGGGGGATCTCAAGTCGACGATCGCATTGATTTGATCGGGGATGGCTTATATCCCTGTTTGGGTTACCATGTATCCCAGGGACTTGCCTAAAGACACTCCAAAAGAGCATTTAGTAGGGTTTAGTATCATATTGTATCTTTTCATTACCTCAAATGCTTCTTCCAGATGTCCAATGTGATCGTGGGCTGCCATTGATTTGACCAGCATATCGTCTTATACCTCCATGGTGTCCCCAATCTGGTCTTTAAAAACCTTGTTAACCAATCGTTGGTATGTTGCCTTGCATTTTTTAGTCCGAAAGGCATTACTTTGTAACAATACGTACCTTGGCTTGTAATGAAAGTTGTTTTTTCCTGGTCTTCCGGGTTCATTAAGATTTGATTGTAACCGTTGAAAGCATCCATGAATGTGAGCACTTCGTGGCATGTGATCGCGTTAACCATTGCGTCGATGTGGTAGAGGAAAAGAGTCTTTAGGACATGCTTTGTTTGGGTCCATGAAGTCGATGTAGACCCTCCATTTGCCATTCTTCTTTTGTACTACGACGACGTTTGCGAGCCATTCTGGGTACTTGACCTCTCGGATTTTACCTGTTTCTAGTAAGTTTTTGACCTCGTCTCTACAATCTTGTTTCGCTCTAGCGTGAATTTCTTCTTTTATGCTTGACTAGGGGGGGTAAGTTGGATCTACATTTAGATTATGAGTAATAATGTCAAGTGAGATTCCTACCATGTCCTCATGCGACCATGCAAAGCAGTCGGCATTGGACCGTAAGAATTTTACCAGATTAGCTCTGGTCGAGTCATTTAAATCTGACCCGACTCTTAAAGTCTGGTTTGGCTTTGAAGGATCCAATATGATCTGATCTAGTTGTTCCATTTCTGGTTCAACGTATTGTTTGGACCCTTCGCCGACCTGTAGTTGCTATACCGACTTTTGTTCGAATGCCCCTTTCATTGACGTAACATAGCATTCCTTGGTGGCCCGCTGGTCGCCCTTTATTTCTTGTACCCCCCACTTTGTTGGAAACTTGATAGTTTGGTTGTAAGTGGATGGTACAGCTTTCATGGCGTGTATACAAGATCTGCTAAGGATCGCATTATAAGGCGACGGGCAGTCGAGTACTAGGAACTTTACCTGTTGGTTGATACCGCCAGCATATGTTGTTAACACTATTTTGCCGAGGGTATGTTTGACTTCCCCGCTGAAGCCGACCAGTGGAGTCAACTTTCGGGTTAGATCGTCCTCGCTTAGACCCATACCCTTCAGAGCGTCTAGTGTTAACAAGTTTGTGGAGCTACTTGTGTCGATTAGTACTCAGCGTAATTGACAATAAGATTACCAGACTGTCATGGTGGTCGCCTAGTTCTTCGGCTTCGGAGTCGTCAAAGGTGATGACAGGCGCGTCCCGGCCATTGATCGTCTTGCTTCAGATCGTGCTGGTCTGTCACCTTGACCCTCCTGAAATGGTGTTAATAACTTTTGTATGTACTAGAGATGAAGGTCGATCGGTTGTTACCTGGTCCATTCGTTCCAGGGTAGCTTTTGCCTTGTCGGAGATCACGTCGCACAAAAGTCCTTGTGTGAGGAGTCTTGCAACCTCCTTGCGTAGCGCAATGCACTCGTCCATCGTGTGACCGTGATCTCCGTGAATTCACACCATCTGCTCATGTCTTTCTTGGAGTCCGGCTTGTTGATAGCATCCATTTCATATAGATTTAGGACGTGCATTTAGGTGTTAGAATAGGTTGTTCTCTTGTGTTCTTGCATCTTTTCTAGTTAGTTTCATTGTTTTGTTGAGTTTAGATGTCTACACAAGTTTCTGCATGTTTCAGGTGGATTTGCTGGTCTTCGGATGCACATTGGAGTTCACTAGGATGCTATCAGGCAGTAGGGGGCGGAAAGGATGGATCGCATGGCACATGAGAGTGAAGATGGAGATTCTGAAGTGTTGCACGGTTAAGCCTTAACCGTGCCAAACACTCATTAACCGTGCAGCTGTGCAGAAGTGAAGATGGAGCATTCTGAAGTGTTGCACGATTAAGCCTTAACCATGCAAAACACTCCTTAACCATGCTGATGCGCAGAAGTGAAGAATAAACACGCTGTAATTTGGCACGGTTTGACCTTAACCGTGCCAAACGTCTGTTAACCGTGCTCGATGTAATTTTTGTGACGTTTCGTTTCTTCCGACCTTTCTTTATTTGGGGGACTATGTATACTTTCTTTGACCGGTTTTTAGAGGCCCCTTATGCTATTCTAATCGTTTTTGAGAGATTCATAGAACCCTAGTTGTGTTTTGGAGATTTCTCTTGAAGATTGTTGAAGATTGGAGATTGTTTCCGGGATTCGATCAAGTATTTCTCTTCTTCTAATCTAATTGAATGATTTTCCTGATTTCTACAATGTTTTTGATTGATTTTCCAAGCATGCTAGGCTAAACTCCTTTTATCTAGGGTTGGGGTGATCCCAATAATGAATTGGTAGGCTTGCAAATTGTGTTTATCTTAATTGGTAGCATGAGTTCTTATTTGATTCAATTCTAGGGTTCATAATGCTATTGGTAATTTATCAATTAGAGTTCTATTAGGTTGAGTCTGAAAGGAGAAACCTAATGAATGAATTAGACAAAGTATGAGTCTGAAAGGAGATTACTATTGTTGGAATTACTAAGAATTGAACCTGAATAAACTTGTTTGTTCTTGCGGAGTTCTAAGTTATCATAGAAACCCTAGGTTAGTCTGGAATTAGCGGAGCACGAAAGTGAATGTTAACCCGGTTTTATCCTAGATTCTAAGTGCTCAATGGGTCTAAATTTGAGTAGCTTTGCGCGACAGCGACTGTTAGTTGGAATTTAGATACATCTACTATTGTATGAAAGGAATTAGTAGTGATATTTGATAACTTGCCGTCAAACGAGTTCATGCTATTCTAAGATAAACACACTTAAGTTTACCAAGACATTATTGTGGGGATCCTTAATCCTAGATAATTTCCATCCTTTGAATTTATTCATATTTGCAAAACTCATTTCTTAGCTTAATCAAACAAACCTTCCTTACGGCTTAGCTTACCAGTTTAGTTATAAAAGGTACTACATTGTCCTCGTGGGAACGACACTTGAACAGCTACAACTGACCCCATACACTTGTGGGTAGGTTTTCGCCACATCACTTGTCACGCTTTCGGGGCCATCTTACGTCTTTTCCATATATGTCGAAACTCTTGATGAGTTCCGACATGGAAATGTTGAAGTTATAAGAGTGGACCTTCAGAGGTGAATTCAGGTTGTTTTTTCCAATCTTGGTTCCTGTCATAAGAGTTGTTTACCTGACCCTGGTCGTTTCGTCCTTTGGTACATGGTTAGTGTTGTCTGTCGCATCGATGATCCGAGGATGACCTTCGGTCGACTCGATCTGGGCTCTTGTCTGTCTTTGTAGGTTCTTCATCTTCCCCCAGCCTGACTTGGGCCATGGTCTTTGCTTGTACAGTTGTACGTCTTCGAAACTTCGGCACGGGTACTTAGTCATTTTGCGATAAAGTTCACTGCCCCGGATTAGTCCCCGGCGGAAGGCCTTAATA
The DNA here is from genome assembly GCA_027886185.1 of Rheum nobile. NCBI lineage: Eukaryota > Viridiplantae > Streptophyta > Magnoliopsida > Caryophyllales > Polygonaceae > Rheum > Rheum nobile. Next base: position 785,884 of record WOAB01000717.1, on the reverse strand, counting down.
GATGCCGGGACGTCGCAATGTGGGATCGCAACCTTTTCTTTGTTATACCTGTTAAGACATTCCCTTAAGGGTTCGCCATACCTTTGTATGATCCTGTATAAGTCAATTGACTGTTTTTCTAATCTCCTGCTGCTTGCGAATTGGATTTTGAATGAATTGACCAGATCAGCGAAAGACGCGATTGAACACTTAGGCAAATGCATGAGCTAGGTTAGTGTGGGTCCCGCGAGGGTCGTGCCAAAGCTCTTGCACATGACCGCTTCGCGGTTCCCTCTTGGAATAGAGATAGTCATTAATTTATGTTTATAAATAGAAATGTGGTCGTCTGGATCCCCAGTCTCGTCGTTGTTGGGCATGTTGAGGACGTTTAAACTTCTTTGGGATCTCGACGCGTGCAATCGCCTCTACTAGGGCAAGTCTTCATATCCATCGACCGCTTTCTTTTTTATCGGTTATGGAACTCTTGGATTTCTGGCGATGCGATCGTCTAGAGTTTTCATGCGCTCATCGACAGCCTGCTGTATGAGGGATTGGAGATCCATTGGTGCGGCGACCTGTGGATGGATTACTCGAGTCTCGATAGACCCGGTTGTGGTAATAGGAACGTTGGTCGTAAATGTATTAACGGATGGAGTTTGAAACATACCAGTGGGATGAATGACGCTTTGCGACAAAGGTGCAATGAGCATTGCGACCGCTCCGTCCATGTCAAGATGCGTTTGAAGGCCCTCGGTATTGACCGTGCGCGTCAATCCTCCTGGCGCTGATGCAGCCGAATATGCCTGAGATTTCAAGAGCTCAATTTCACGAGTTAGTCGCGCGATCTCGGCTTTGGATCGGGCGCTTAGGGCTTCGGTTCTAAGGCATTGTTGGGTCAGTTCCTCTTAGAGGGCGCTCATGTTTTTCGCTAGCTCTTGGATTTGGTCGACTTGGATAGGAGGGTTGGTGACTAGATCCTCAGTTTGGTGGGCAACGTGTGTTTCGGTTTGGTTTTCGATCAAAGCGTCGGTTTGGGTTTGGTTGTTGACAACAGTCACCGGGACTTCAGAATCAGTCATGGTGACGAGGAAAGGGTGATTGGATTAGTAGTTGGCTAGATGCCCCACGGTGGGTGCCAAATTGTTTTGGGGCAAAAAGATCAAATCGACCTAACTTGCCTTAGATGGTGTAACTAGACAACAAAGAGATCGAGATATCGAAATAATCCAAATCGACAAATATTGAAACAAATGAAATTAAGAAATAACAAAGACAAACTTATCTCCTTCGAACAAGAAGATTACTGAATCAAATACTTTCGTCGTCAATCGTCTAGATCTTGGACGTAGAACTTGATGAGAAAATCACAATGTTGTAAATGCCAGAGAGTATATTAGTTTCTATTCAGAAAAAGTGAGTTCAATGTAGCTGTTACATAAGAGGTCTAATGCTACTTATATTAATCACATAACTAATCGAACAAAATCCTCCGAGATCCGCGGGGGTCATTACGCGTCTTGTTAAGCATCTGAATTCTTCTCTACCGGCTTCAACGTCTCATTTATTCCTTCGTCGTCTCTGCCCTGGTCTTCAAACTTTCATGCTTCCTTGGGCTGCTGGGCTTATCCAATAGATCTTATGAAAATCATAGGCCTAACAACGTATATAGTTTGCCTCCTTTACTTTCAGTGTTCTTAAACTCAACCTAGTTAGAACGCATTTACTGAAGCAGTTCTGATTTCCTTTCAGTTACTGGTTTAAAAAGTTTCTTGTTGAATTTGGCCTCAGTTTATATATCACATTTGATATGACTATTAATGTTCAGAATAGGAATCAATCCAGATTTATGCAGTCGCTCAATATCATTCACATTCACATTCACATGTCCTAATCTTGCATGTCATAAATCAATAGACTCGATCAAGTAAGCACAAGAAGATCCAACTTCATTAATTTCAGCAACAATGGAATCAAGCATGAAAAGTCCATTTCCAGCCATGAATCATTTCCCAACAAATTCTCCATTCTTGCTAAAGATTATTTTTTCTCCATCAAATATTAGCCTAAAGCCGGCTTTAATCATTAACCTTTAGAAATCAAGTTCTTATGCAGAGATGGCACATATAGCACATTCATTGAGCATAACGTTTTTCCATAATTCAATTTGAGAAGAATTTTCCCTTTACCGAGCACTTCAGAAATGCTAGAGTTGCTGATGTATACATGTTCTCCTTGGTGGGAGGGAAGAAGTCAGACAGAAGGTCTTTGTTGGCGTAGAAGTGCCTTGCAACTCCTGTATCAACCATCCATTCAGCCAATGTCGACCATGTTCACTTCTTAAGTGACAGCGACCAGGTCCTATTTTGTCAGATTTGCCTAATTATTTTCCTGGTACGGTTTTTAGCCTTGTATGTTCTTTGGGGCATCATTTTTTGATGGCATTGAGTCGCCTTATGGCTATGACTTTTGTACACAAAGCATGCTCCTTTAGGCTTATCGTTTTTCCCTCCTTTCCTAAAATTCTAGCCCTTTTTGTGTAAAGCTTTCTAGGGTCAAGAATTCTTTGAAGGAAGTTGACCACTGTTCTTCTTGAACTTGTCATTCTTCTGAGAATAACTTTCAACAAAGTTAGACTTAATTGAAGAATCATAAAGGTTAGATGACTTATCCTTGAGGCGGTTTGCCTCTTCAACGTTCATGTGGTCGACTAACTCCTCTAGAGTCATGTTCTTCTTCTTGTGTATGAGATTATTGTAGTAACTTGGCCACGAATCTGGAAGCCTTACAATCATAAAATTGGCTTGTAGATACTCGCATATCTTCATTTCTTCAGCAAGGATATCAACCACTAGGTTCTCGTGTTCATGCACTTGTTCCATGATAGGTTTGTCATCCAGGATCTAGAATCTCATGAACTTTCTAGTGACATATTTCTTTTTCCCAACATCATCTGAACCATTAGTCTTTTCCAGAGTCTCTCATATAGACTTACCATATTAGTTAGATAAAAGCAAATCGAACAACAAGTTTGACATACGCTTCAATTGTTTTGTTGTCTTAATCATATTTTGCGATTTGAGCAACAAGTTCAACGGATTGCTCCGCTTGTTTTGCTGCATCGATAGCATTTGCATTCGGTTGTTGCGGAGCTAGGGAAGATCAGCGACGATGATGAACGGGGAAGCAACTAGAACTGCATAGTTGTTATTGAGGAGGACGTAATCGACTTTGAGTTGTTCAAAGACGATCAGAAGCTTCTGGGACTAGCGCTTGTAATTTGTTCCATCCAAGGATTTAAGCTTGGACAAATCCAACAACTTGATAATGTGGCTCTCCATTCGACCAAGAAGAGCGGTGAATAATTTGCTTCTAAACTGTAAGTTGAATAATCACTGCATGGACAAGAACCTCGAACACAGATTGAAATGTAGGCCGGTAATTGATGTAGACTCATTGTTGTGTCATGGTACAAGCCACTACCTTAGAAGCAAATCGCCGTGACATTGGTGCAAGTCAAAGATGGCATAAGCCCCCAAGGTTAGCACAACTCTCCTCAAACATGTGCACTTCAGGTAAGAAGAGAAAAGATCGATAGAACTCAGACCAGTAAGAAGGGCGAGTTTGCTGTGTTTTAGAAAACAAAGAGAAAAGAATGTTTTTATGTGTCTTCATGGAGAAGAGAAACATTCTTTTTTTATAGGGGAGTGAGGACAGACAAAATCCCACCATTTTCTCCTTCGCCATTAAGCACAAAATCAAGCCATAATTATTACAAAAATATGCTCTTGAATACAGGATCAAATCACCATTAAAACCACAATCTCCACTTGATGACAAGATTAAATTATCATTAAAAACGTAAATCAGTCAAATATTTTGAAATGGAATCTGAATTCAGAATGGTTTTATCAAACATCATAAGTTTTGGAAGAGCAATCGTTAATGTTAATCTGTATTCCGTTTGGCCCTTTATCCGCTAATAATTAGCAAACCCATAGAAAGAGACACAACCCCAGCACATTGTGCACGTGCCACGAACCGGGCCGAACAGCAGTGACGGCGTGCGTGTGGGGGCTCCTCTTCTCCCAACTCATTAATAAGCCAAGGAAAAGCACATATATATGGGGTACTAGAATTCTCAAAACTCTCGATGTGGGATGTCTCCAAAAAGAGCAAATCTCAATTCCCCTTTTACTATGTGAAGCTAGCATTACTTAGGATGTGACGTCACCCACAACATTATATACCGTGACCACGAAATCACGAATTGAAATTCCCTTTTCTCGTTGTAATAATCTGGTATTTTTTATGGAAAAAAAAAGATACATATTTTTTTTAAGAGTTTAAGCTCTTCATAGTATAAAATATGTACCAATAATTGATGTACTGTTATTTTAAAAGTTTGATTTTATAATTATTTGCAGATAATTCAGGAAATGCTTGACACATCATTAGTTGAGTTGTACAAAAATACATTAGCTTGTTGTCACAAATCAATATACTAATACTAAATCTCCTCTTATCTCTCATATGTGTTACCCTTCTAGGCTTCTAGCTATGCCACATCACCAAATTTTATTGTTCATTTACCTATTTGCCCTTCTAATTTTTTATAAATTACATTATATTTATTTACAAATTTTTTCTTATTTATCAAATAAGATATCATCCATATAATATAATATTTGACTATATATTACAAAGCAAAGAAGCCATAATATTACTTACCAAAATTAAATAAAGTTGGATAATCTTTCCTTTATATACTATATCCATAGTCCATTTCATAAAATTGGACAATTTGCAAGACCTTAATTAATATTTGAAAAAAATAGTAATCAGTATACTAATATTACCAAATTTAAATAAAGTTTGTTTGTAGTCCATTTAATAAAGTTGGACAATTTGTAAAACCTTAATAGATATTAGGAAAAATACTAATTGGCATACTAATATTGCTACATTATATCGGTGATATATGGTAGTATGTTTGCAAGGCCCTTAATTATCTCGATGATATATTGTAGTATGTTTGCAATGCCCTTAATTAGTATTAGATAAAATATAACAAATTGGATTGGTTTTGTAATACAAAAATACTAGGGTGCTAATTCTATGAATTTTATTAATTAGGTAATGATGTGTATACAGTAATAAAAATATTAATTATAAATATTAATATTTTTATATGACTATATTACCTAGAGTATTTTTACCTTTTTTTTTTAATTGAATGAATTATATGGAATTTCTAATTTACATTCTTTTTTCTTGATATAAATTCGCATCTTTACCTTCAATTCTTATCATACAATACACCATATCAATATTTTTAGTCAAGAATTCAATAATCTATCTATGTATATATATTTATTAAAGACCTTCTTCTTTAGACTACATGTCGACCTGTAGACTATGCCACGTAAGCGAATCTAAATGTCTATTTATTCATTTGTCGTTATTTTTTTCCCATAATTTACAATACTTTTACCGTTCTAAAATATCAATTTCTTTAATTTACAAATATAGCTTACCATATATATGATAAAGAATATATTTAATAGGATATGGTAAATATAATTTTCTTTCTTGATATGCTAAATTAAATAGTGTAAAATTATCACTTTTCCAAGTTAATGCTCCACTAAAATCCATAATCATATGTAATCAAATCCGTGCAAGGTACGAACACATATGCTTGTGTCATCTATAGTCATAACTCATAAGGGCATCTTTAATGGGGTCTTATAGGATGGGTCTTATAGAGGGTTTTTGAGAGAATTATTTGCTATGGGACCTATGGTGTATTGAGGGCTTTTATTGGGGTCTTTTAAATGGGGTTTTTAGATAAGTTTTATGTACAATTGTATCCTTGATTTGGATTGAAATTACAAAAATGCCATTTACTAAATTATGGATAAAATCATACATTAAACTTAATATTTATATTTTATTTTAATTATATAATTATAATATTTATTTAAAATTAAGGGAAAAAACATACATTGATGGAAAATCAACAAAAAGGGGATGTATACATTCAAGAAAACAAAACAAATGAAGTGATTCCAATTGAAGAGTAGAAGAACAATGTGCTGAATTCAAATGATTCGTTCTCTCTACTCAGATGTCCAAATGAAGTGATTCCAATTCGAGGAGTTAGATCTTGAAGTCTACTACAAGTCCTCAACATATGAGCGCAATCCCAGTTGGTAATCAAAAGTTATGACGTTTTTACGAAAGTGTCGCAGAAGCTGAAGAAGACACCGATGACGCCCCGCGCCAGAAGCCACCGCGACCCGGCGGTGGGTCTCAGACAGGTCACCGCCCCGCGGTGGGAGTCACCGCCCCACGGTGGATTTGTTAAGCGCCTCGCGTCCGGAAAACGACACTCATTAGTAGGTGAATTAGGATTTCTTTGACAGGAAAACGACACCGATTTCCGGCCTTGTCAACTATCCTAAAATATATTAAAACTATCCTAAATTCATGTATAAAATATATTTAAAAAATATTTTATAAAAAAACATGCATAAAATATATTAAAACTATCCTAAATAATAATAACATGGTTTATTTGGACTTAATTATATTAAAATTTGTAAAAAAAATACATAAAATTTCAAATTTTTATTTACAATATAATTTTAATATAAAGAAATCTTCCTTGGTTGTGTGTATATTAAAATTTATAAAAAAAATTAAATTAAAACTTATAAAAAAATACATTAAATATCTAAAATTTATTTACAATGTCATTTTCATATAAATAAATTAAATTGCTATTTATTTTATTTAAACCCCCAATAATAATAATAAAATGATTTATTTTCACTTAATGATACCTATAATACAAAAAAAAAATCTACCAAATATATCCAAAATGGATGTCTATGGATAGAGAAAAATGTAATTAGAATTATGATATTTTTTTTGTTTTTTTAAACCCACTAATTTTTAAATAAATCAATTAAAAAAATAAATAAAGGACGACCATGAATAAATCATGGCCGTCCGTGCGCGTGCCACGCGGCGCCCATCGGGCGCGCTAGCGCGCGCCAATGAAATGACGCCGCGTTGCACTGTTATTTCATATCACATGCTATGCCGCGTTTGGGTGGAGGACTGAAACGGTATCGTTTTGAGCCCAACGAAGGCAAAAAAAAATTCAGAAGCCAAACAGGCCTTTAAGGGGTCTTCTATGAGACGGTCCCTAATATGGGCCAAATTTCAGGACCCCTGATGGGTCTTATAGGCCAACCCAATTATTTTATTACAAAAAATTCTATGGGACTCTCCTATGAGACCCCGTTAATAATGCTCTAACGATCCATTATATGTAGCGGTTACTTGGAGTCATGTAGTATTTCACACCTATTTGCAGCACAAAAATTAATCAATAAAGAGGGCATAGATGACTAGATTTGTAATTAGAGTAAAATTAACATATGTTCTCATTTCATGTACGGATTTAGTTAAACTTAAATTATATAATTTAAAAATGAATCAATTTTTAATTATATAAAACTAAATTCTAGACAATAAGTAATGAATAACAATTTTCATCTCATGCATGTATTTAGTTAAACATAAATTATATAATACTTCTTAATTAATTATTGCGAGGAATATGCATAAATAAATTGAGCCTACATGTTAAATTTCAAATCATGTACTCCATCATAAAAAAATTCATCGAACAAGGACACCAAGTCCTGTTATCATAATTCCTGTAATCAAGTGATAAGTAATTTATTTCTCACTTTATTTCCTTCTCCAATAAAATGTATGGAATTCACTTCTTACCATCACCTTAATCTATATATATATATATATATATATATATATTAAGTATCTATATATTACTTATGACACCTAATTTATACATATTTTAAGAGTCTAATTGTATATTAGATTATATCATTTTTATACATGATTTATATTTTTATAATTAATTTTATATTATTTTATATTCAGAATCTATACTCGTATTTTTATATATTTTAGGCACTTTAGGTTCAATTTAAAGATAATACGATATTATTCTTAAAGCGCCGAACAAATTGAATACCAATGGAAAATAAATGACGAAGTTAGCTCATGTGACCTCGGAGAAATTACCGAAGCTAGAAGAGTGAGGTGTAGTTGCCACTTGCCACTTTCGGCCGCTTGCTAATTGCCCCGAACTGTGTATGTTTGGGCTCGTTCAAATGGGCTTTGGAAAGACTATTTTATGTGAGCCATGGATAACATCACGTTCTAAGTTAGAGTTTGGATCATATGCGGAGCACTCTTTCCGTGTGGAGTATGCACTTTTGGGTCTTATTTATTCACTTTAACATCTTATTTGTGCACTTTTTCAAAAAAAAAAAACAATCTTTTTCAAAAAAAATTTCAAACATTTTTTAATTTTTTTGTAAAAACGCACAAATAATGCCCTATAGTGCATGTCCGTACGGGAAGAGTACTCCGCACCGGAACCGCACTCTTCTAAGTTATATGGATATGATTGACTTTGTTTCAAGGAGGGGCGGACATAAATTAGTTAGGATAGGATTAGATTAGTTTTTAGGGTTAGTTTTAATTTTACGTAGCTGAGCTTAGTTTTGTTTCGGTTTTTAGTTGGTTTTGAATCAGCCGCACATGAAGAGGAATTACCGAAGGAATTTTTGTGCTTTGCACAATTGAAGATTCATCATTGTTCTAGTATTTGTCAACTTGGATTATTTTTACTATTGAGACTAAGTTTTCTTATCTTCATGCCAGTATTTATTGAATAATTCATATATGTTATTGACTAGTTTAAATTTATTGAATATGTCTTCAATTATGCTTCTAAATTCCTATTTCTAAGGATGAGGTGATTCTGATGATGTGTATCAGTATATGTAATTAGAATTATTTATTTGTTTGAGTTGAAATAGTATTTGATTCATTCCTAGATGCTTCATGCACATATTAGCTTATGCGAATTGGATCCTATTAGGGTTTGCAACCGAGAGGTAAAAACGTTAATAGGTAGTCAGATAGGGTTTGAGACCGAGAGGTAATAACTTCTATTGAATTCCTATAAATTGAACATGAGATTTTATTATTGCGAGAGCATCTTAATTTCTTAATAACTATCATTAAAACCCTAAGATCATATTGGATTTAGCAAGTCACGAGAGTGGATGTTAGTTCAGTTTGACCTTAGATTCTAAATGCCCAAAGGTTCTAGAATTTGATTGGCAAGTCGCGAGAGTGAATGTTAATTAGATCTAGACACATTTACTATCATCCGAGAGGAATTAGTAATTACCTTAGATAGTTACCTTCAAATAATTTGTACTAGATTCAGGTGACGTGTAATTTTATTTACTGAAGCATCGTTGCGGTAATCCTTAACCTTAGACACATTTATCCCATTGATTTCTATCTGTTTACTATTATTATTAGTTAGCTTAGTTTTAGTTCTCACAAATTTCATATCTTTTCGGCCTAGTTCACTAGTCGCGTGTCAATTAATATTACATTGGTCTTTGTGGGATCGGCACTTGACTACTACAACTGATCACATAAGCTTGTGGGTAGGTTTTAGCCACATCAAGTTTTGGCGCAGTTGCCGGGGATCAAACCCGGGTCACCCGCGTGACAGGCGAGAATACTTACCACTATATTACATCGACATTTGTGAAGATGAGCCGCAATATCAACAACCATGGAGTTATCCCTCCCCCAAGCTTAAACATTACATTGGCCCAATGTAAAGAAAAAGAAAGAGGAAAGGAAACTCACCAAACAGATAGGTATTCATGCATTTTCACATTCTGCACCAAGCGAGGAAAGCGGTTGGAGGCGGATGACATCAGAGAGGTGGTATCCTTTTTTTTAAAAAAAATCTTTTTTACCTGAAGTAAGAAATAAAAAAAATCAAAGCAAAAATAATGACCTAGACTCACCAATAGAGGTAACAACTAATATTAACAAATTGGTACCCGACAACGGCGCCAAAAACTTGATGTGGCTAAAACCTACCCGCAAGTGTACGGGATCAGTTATAGTAGTCAAGTGTCGATCTCACAGAGACCAATGTCATATTAATTGAAACATTATCAGTGAATTAGGCCATAAAATAAGGAATTGAAAAAAGCTATAACTAAGCTAACGAATAAAAACAAATAAAAGGATAAAATCAATGAGATAAATGTGTTTAAGGTTAAGGATCACCGCAACGATGCAACAGTAAATAAAATCACACTTTACTTGAATCTAGTCCAAATTATTTGAAGGTAGGCTATCTAAGGTAATCTACTAACTCATTTCAGACGTTAGTAAATGTGTCTGGACTTAACTAACAATCGCTGTCGCGCAGATTTAATCTCATCCGAACCCTTTAACGCACTTAGAGTCTAGGGATAAACTGAAATAACATTCGCGCTCCACTAATCCAACCTAAACCTAGAACATCTATGATAGCCTATTAATCCACATGAGAAATTAAGATGCTCTTGCAATAATAAAATCTCAGGTTCAATTCTAAGGGTTTCAATAGAAGTTATTACCTCTCGGTCTCAAACCCTATCTGACTACCTATTAACGTTATCACCTCTCGGTCTCAAACCCTAATAGGATCCATTTTACATAGGCTAATATGGGCATAAAGCATCTAGGAACGAATCAAATATTATTTCAATTCAGGCAAAAAAATAATTCTATTACATACACATCGTCGGGATCACCCCAACCTTAGAACTAGGAATTTAGCCAAGCATAATTGAAGACATTCTCAAAATATTTAAACTAGTCATCAACATATATAAATTAATCAAAAAAAATGAGAGATAAGAAACATAATCTCAATGTCAAAAATAATTCAAGTTGACAGAACCTAAAACCATAAACAACGTCTTCAAAGTGCTAAAGCATAAAGATACCTTCTTGAATTCTCTCCCCTCGGCACGGCTGTAGTCTAACTCAAAAAAATAAAACAAAAACAAAAACTCAAGAAAACCTAAACTCTAGCGTAATATCTCCTCCAACAAAATAATAATAAAATATTAAAACTAATTTATCTAAAGTTATCTCCCCCCTCAAGTCAAACTCCTAAACTAACATATATGTCTTCACGTGCCAACAAGGCCCCGTTTGGATTACTTACTTATGTTTTATAAATTTTCTTTTATTTTTTATAATTAGTACAATTTGACAAGTGTGTTTGACAGCTTGATTTAGAATATGTTTTTTCATTAAGTTACATAATTCACTTATTTCCCTTCTTCTCCATCATCACTGTAATTCTCAGAAAACCTTAAACTTTGAGCCACCGTCCAACGATCAGCCACCACCGCCACCCCCAATTTTGCCACCATCGAGCAGCTTGACCTTGATTTGCTTGTCCTTGTCCATGGGCACGAAATTCATGTATTGTGCAAAATAATTGAAGGGGGAGCCACCGTCGACCTTCGCCGTTGCAACCACCATCCACCATCACCTCGATTCGTCGTCGTCGAGCCGCATAACCTTGAGATCTACATTACACCGACCATGACTTGCTTGCTATTGGCCACCAAATTCACTCATACCTTTTTGTACTTCTCTCATTCAAAACCCGTAGACCTAGATTTTGTTTTGAACAAAATTGATTTATATTTGAGGGTTTTTTTAAAATTAGTGTTTGGATCTAGTAAACTCGTGTGCAAATTTGTGTCTTCCTCTGTCAATTTGTACATTCATATGATAAATTAGGTGAATTTTGTGATTATATGGGCAATTTTTTTTGCTTGCTATATGGGCAATTATATGGGAGATTGGTGGTTGCAACATGATTGTACGGTGGTCGCCGACATTCTGATGCAGCAACAAGCACCACCTTGAAACCTCGTCGTCGACCTTCTGATGCAGTACCGTCGTGTGATGAACAAGCACCCCCTCGAAACCTCTATAACTGTGGAGAAGTCAGAGAAGATGACCAAGCCATATAAATAAATAAATAAAAACAGTATCTATTATTTTTTTGTGCGGCCAAACACAACTTTGTACAATACATAATTATAAACAATGGCTTACATTTCTAATAATACAATTGGACAGATAAACAACCATAATGCATAATTAACTTATAAGTTATGCGATCCAAACAAGGCCCAACACACATTAGCCCAAAACCAATTGGGTTAATCTCACCCAACATCCCAATTAATTCACAACTAATAGCCGCTTGTACCATTCCCGTGCAGCTGCCCATCTCTTGTTTGCAGATTCAAGTCCGGCCCATTGCATTTTGGGTTTGGGTTTTGGACCAACTCTTGTTTCGTTTATATTTTAGCCTCCGAAAATAGTCTTCTATCATCCCTTAAATTAGACCTAAAATACCTGAAATAATAGAAATACGAGTATAGACTCCGAATGTAAAATAATGCAAAATTAATTTTAAAAATATAAAATATGCATGAAAATGATCTAATCTAATATGCAACTAGACTTCTAAAATATGTATAAATTAGGTGTTATCAATTACTACTAAAGCCGTAATTATCTCTCCTACGTGTCGTTCATCTAAGTATGCTACGTCATCAAATAATTATGTACATTTACATATTCACCCTTATTCTATTTACAATTTATTTTATTCTTTATTTATACAAATTTCCTAAATTACCACCCCAAAATATTTCCCATTGTACATGATAATTCTGCACTTACCAAAAACATTATTATCATACTTAATTAGTGTCCATAATATAATATGTACGTTAATGGTCCGTAAACTCCATTATAAAGATATGTATATAGATAGATGGTCCAAAAATAGTTCACGTTATACTGTTCATCCACCAACATACATATAATTATGCACTTACCAAAAATATTATTATCATACTTAATTAGTGTTCATGATTTAATAAGGGTGAATAGATTTATGCATATACCAAAAACATTATTATCATACTTATTTAGTGTTCATGATTTAATAAGGGTGAATAGAATGTCCGTAAACTTCATTATAAAGAATACAATATGCGGTTTTATTTTAGTGCAGTTTTATTTTCAATAATTATATAAAATTCCTAATTTATATTTTCTTTAATTAATATAAATTCACACATCTACCTTCAATTTTCATCATAAAATACACACCTTATAAATTATTCTAATCAAGAATTATCTTTTCGATACATCAAGTTATGTTTTCTATATAATTCTCTTTTATATTTTACATACTATACACAAATTTAAATTCATTCTTAAAATATATGGTCATACCCGTGCAAGGCACGGGGACACATGCTAGTTCAATCCTAATATGAATACAAATGGCAAAAAAACCGCGCACTCCATTTTTTTTACCTTGCATTCCACATTGTGCTGCATCAGGTGTCGCACAAAAAAGTGCCCAAAAACCCGGTTCAAGGCTTGGACGGCACATCATGCAGCACAGAAAAGACGGGTTTTCGAAAACCCGATTCAAATTTTGTGATGCACGTAATGACGCACAAAACAGTCCGTTTTTTTTTGCGAATCCGGTTTACTAAAAAAAATAGATAAAAAATTATTTTTCGAACCCGATTTACAATCTGGACGGCACCCCTTGCCGCAGAAAAGAATAAATTTTAAAAAAAGTTGTGCGACAGCCCTTGCCGCACAAAAAAGTAAACAAAAAAAAATTAAAAAACTTGTGTTGCACGGCGTGCAGCACAAGCTTCAGCGATATTTATTGTCGTCGAAGCTTCGTCTTCCCCATTCAACCAAAAACGACAATGACGGATTCTGACGAGAATGGTGCACACCCGGCGGCTCAGACGGTGCAGGCTTTACCGGAGACCTAGGCGGAGGAGCGGATTTGGGTGGAGGTTGATAGGGAAAAGAGAGAGGGCGGCGGCGGAGCCTTTGAGTCGACGGCGGAAAGCTTCTGTCGACCGAAGGACTGGCGGGGTTTTGTTGGCGGAGCGGACTCGGCGGATGGCGGAGCGGATTGGAGGCTGAGAGATCTCGTCGGAGAGGATTTAGAGGAGACGGCCGGAGATCTGGGCGGCACAAGGGCGGAGGATGAGACGCCGAGATTTTTGGCGACGATATATGTGTTGCACGACGTGCCGCCCAGATCCAGAGAGGAGGGGGGATCTGGGTTGCACGACATGCCGCCCAGATCTGGAGAGAAGGGGGTTTCCGGCGAGGTTTTTGACGATGGCGGCGGCGAGGTTTCCGGCGAGGAGGTTGCCGGCGGTGAGAGATCCGGCGAGGAGGAGAGGTTGCCGGCTAGGACCGAGGAGGTGGATATCGGGGCAGACAATGCTTTGGACGTGGCGTTGTCGGTCGCTATGGAGGCGGTGGATGGGTTAGCCGGGAATCATGTTCGTCAGAAGCGGAAATATGAACAGAGGGCGATCGAAAAGGTATGTTTTATCATTTGTTTTAATTTGGTAAACTTAATTTATTTAATAAATTTTAGACTATAATTGGATGCATAATTATTTTTGTCTTTAATCATAATGAAATATGATATTACAAGAAGAAAGATAATAAATCATTACGAAATATGAGGATAAAATGTTATTTATAATAAAACGACCTATTGAAAATATTTTTTTATTAAGTCCTACACCTAACCATATAACTAAAATGTACTATTGATAATTAATAGAAAGTAGTTAAATGTGGAAATATATATTAAATTATATTAATCCAATTTAATCATCTTACCATCTTGTAATGGAAATATTAATAGAAATAAATAGAAGAATTTTGAAAAAAGACGATGATAATGGAAATAATAATAAAAAATAAACAAAGAGAAAGTCGGCGTACAAGAAAATAGAATTTCCCAATATAAAGTTATGAAAAAGAATGATTCAATATAATATTATTGAATATTTTAAAAACGAGTACAAGTAATTTACAAAGCTCTTTTTCTATTATATTAATAATATAATATGAATATATTTAATATATTGATTATATTTATCATAAATTTTTATAGTAATGGAAATGTAAATTAGTTATATTTACTTTATAAAATAGGATGTATTGGTTAAAATCAAACAGTCGGATCGAGAAAGTCGGCGTACTATTGCATCTGCTCGCAAGAGGAGGGTTGTGGGTGTCTCGCAGGAGACAGAGGTGGTTAGTGAAGACGATGTTGGTTCCGTCCGTTCAGATGAGGACGTGGTTATGGAGGATGCCCCTACCACTACAACTACAGAGGATCCAGACTTTACTACATTCCCTTCTACTCTCTCGGAGGATCCATTGCCTACCTCCGCCAACATAGATGTTGATCCACATGCTTCCACCTCTCAGGGCGAGCCTATTGCTTCCACATCAAGGGCACCAGATCAGCAAGACCCACCTGAGCAGCACCCACCTCAAGAGGACCCACCTCAGCATGTCCCACCTCCGCTGGAGCCAGCTCATGCACATGGAGAGTATCCTCCTTTGTTGAGGAACTTTGATACTCACATTGCGGAGCTGATATGGAGGAGGGCGTGTAAGGTAGGAGGTTATATAGTGTACATCAGGAGGAAGAAAGAGATTCAGCCAAATGTGGCCTAGTGGTTGTTATGGGATGAGGGCAAACGTGTCTTTGTAAGGGGGGAAAGTGTCAGAAACGGTTAGCGAGAGGGGCTGGAGAGAATGTGGGGCAGATGGTGTCTAGCGTAAATAGGAGAGTTACCCTAAGTGGAAAGTATCCATAGAATTAGAAAGAAATTCGGGCATTAGCCTTGGGCTCCTTTGGAAGGGTTGTCTTCCATTGTGAGATTATCTTGTCATTCTTGTTCTATCAATAGAGTTGATGTGTTCTTTGGGGTGTGGCCTTGTGATTTACTCTCCTAATCCAACAATTTGGTGCTCTTGTTGAGAGGTTCTGCCATGACGAGGACTAGTGAGTTGGATGCGAGAGTAAGCGCTTTAGAGAGTGAGCTCGTGAGGATCCAGAGGAGTCAGGAGGAATTACAGAAGGGGCAGGAAGAGTTGCATAAATCTTAGGTGAGTCTAAGCAAGACGGGAAAGCACACCGGTCAGTGGCTGGAGTTAGGATTTGCGCTCATGGAGGATCGACTTACCCGCGTCATCCAGATGATGGAGGCGAACGCTACCAGGAAGTCGCCATCGCCAGGCGGGAGTGGAAGTTCTAACTCGAAGGCTCTGATGGTTGGGATAGACCCACCCGGTTTCCACCACACATCGTCGGACAACTCTAGATCGGAGGTCGCGACATCGCCACTGATGGTGAAGAAATTGAAGTTTCCCGACTTCGATGGAGGCGATGTACTCACTTGGATTTCGAAGGTGGAACAGTACTTCGCAATACAAACAACGAAACCAGTCGATCGGGTTACGACGGCTCTGGTAAGCTTGAACGGCTCGACTCTGAACTGGGTCCGCTGGATCAGCCAGTAGCGACCATACTTCTCATGGGAAGATCTCAAATCGGAGTTGGTCAAGAGATTTGTGGGGATTGAGGCCTCGAACCGGTTTGCGCACTTAAGCTCGTTGAAACAAACAAGGACGATGGACGAGTTTGTGGATGACCTCATCGCTTGTGCATCCCACACTGATGGACTGGAGAATGATCAACTGTTGGGATACTTTTTGGCGGGAATTCGACCGGAGATCCGCGTCGAGTTACAGTCATTTGAGGCAGCGGAGTTGATGGCCTCCATGGACGGCGCTCGAAGGGTGGAGAGAAAGCTCAACTTCGAGAAAGGCCAGGGAAAGGGCTTCTCGAAAAGGCCAAACACGGGTTACGGATCGGCATATAAGGATTGGGCCCAAAAGTCGTGGGCTGGCCCAAGTTCCGGAGTAACTAATGGAAGGGGGCCGAAGGAGAAATTAGAGCCGGCCAAGTCCAATTGGACTAATTCCCTATCTTCTCCAGCGAGTTCTAACTGGTCTCACGCGTTGTCTTCTCCTGCGAGTCAGGCTCACTCATCGACGGCGAGATCTAGGTTCACCAGAACCCTCTCGAACGCGGAATACAACGATCTGAAAGCCCGCGGCCTATGCTACAAATGTCGCCAACCGTATTCGCCCCTCCATAAGTGCTCAGAGAAGGTGTTCAAGTTGGTCGAGGTTGAGGAAGACGAAATAGCTAGTGCGGAAACGGAGCTCGAGGTGGTCCAGATCGGCGAAATGGAGCCTCCGTCTACAGGAGCGAAAGGGGAGTCCGAGCTTCAGTGGTTAAAATTGCCGTTACACGCCCTTGGAAGCGGATTGGTGAAGCGAGCCCTAAAAATCTGAGCCAAGCTGGGTGAACGGAAGATCGTGGCCCTAGTAGACAGTGGAGCTAGCCACTGCTTTGTGAATTCACGAATTGTGGAGGTGGAAGAAATCCCAGTGGAACAGACAGCTATGTTTGGGGTCCAATTGGGAAACGGCAGTCGTGTGGAAGCCAGCGGCATCTGCAATAGACTCCCTCTGCACTTCGGGTCATGTAGCATGGAAATCGATTGCTACCCCTTTGATCTGGGGGGAATTGACATAATCTTGGGATTTTCATTGCTGTTATCCATGAAAAAGACATTGGTAGACTGGGAAGAGATGACGGTCAAGTTCGACGACAAAGATGGGAAGCACGTAACGATTCAAGGGGATCCCACCCTTGCTTTCACTGCGGTGTCAATGAATTCCCTGCACAAGTTAGCTGACATCGAATATGAGGCTATGGTTTGGAAGGTAGAGGAGCGTGAGTGGAGTTGTGCAGTAGCTGCGATCAACGCTGAGAAGCAGGGAGCTATGGATGGGTTGTTGTCGGAATTTTCTGGGGTCTTTGAAGAGGTTACATGTAATACCCACACCACATTGGGCCGGCCCATCATAGGGCTGCAGCCCATACACCCCAACCCATCCTTGGTAGCTCATCCTAATTAATTAGGAAGCTATTTCCAAGAGGTTGTTCGTGAGGCTCGAACTCGAGACCTCCCACTTTAACAAGAAGCCTTACGCCCTCTTGTTACCAATTGCACTGCAGCACAATTGGTAACAAGAGGGCGTAAGGCTTCTTGTTAAAGCGGGAGGTCTCGAGTTCGAGCCTCACGAACAACCTCTTAGAAATAGCTTCCTAATTAATTAGGATGAGCTACCAAGGATGGGTTGGGGTGTATGGGCTGCAGCCCTATGATGGGCCGGCCCAATGTGGTATGGGTATTACAAAAAAGTACACTTTTATGTGAGTGCTCAAGCCACGGGCCTAGCCCAACATGAGACACTCCATGGGCTGCAGCCCATGTACCCCAATCCATCCTTGGGGGCTACTCCAAATTAATGGAAGCCATTAGCCAAGAGGTTGTTGGGAGCGCTCGAACACGAGACTTCTCCCCTTTATCCACTCCTCACAAGGAGTGAATACCAATTGCGCTGCAGCACAATTGGTAACAAGTGGGCGTTAAGCCGCTTGTTAAAGCGTGAGGTCTCGTGTTCGAGACTCACGAACAACCTCCCAGCCATGGGGATTTGGTTGGGGTACATGGGCTGCGGCCCATGGATAGAGAAATGGCTGGCCCTATAAGGTCGAAGCCCCTCTCATTCAAAGTGTACTTTTATGTAACATCCACAACCCACATTGGGCCGGCCCATCATAGGGCTGCAGCCCATACACCCCAACCCATCACTAGTAGCTCCAAGCCCAAGGCCCAGCTATTTCTAGCAGGTTGTTGGGAGCGCTCGAACTCGAGACCTCTCCCCTTTATCCACTCCCCACAAAGAGTGAATACCAATTGTGTTGCAGCACAATTGGTATTCACTCCTTATGGGGAATGGATAAAGGGATTGTGTATTCACTCCTTGTGGGGAGTGGATAAAGGGGAGAGGTCTCGAGTTCGAGCGCTCCCAACAACCTGCTAGAAATAGCTGGGCCTTGGGCTTGGAGCTACTAGTGATGGGTTGGGGTGTATGGGCTGCAGCCTTGTGATGGGCCGGCCCAATGTGGGTTGTGGATGTTACATTACATGGTTGCCACCAGCCAGAGCGGTTGACCATCAGATTCCTTTTAAGGAGGGAGTTAATGCCATTAATGTCAAGCCTTACAGATATGGGTTCCATCAAAAGGACGAGATAGAGAATCTCGTTTCAGAAATGTTGAAATCAAGCATCATCCAGCCGAGCCAAAACCCATTCTCCAGTCCGATTCTCTTGGTTAAGAAGAAGGATGGGAGCTGGAGGTTCTGCGTCGACTACAGAGAATTAAACAAAGCTACCATTCCAGACAAGTACCCCATTCGAGTTATTTAGGAAATGTTGGACGAGCTAGGCAGGGTAGAAGTTTTCTCTAAGATTGATATGTGAGCGGGGTACCATCAGATCAGGGTGGTTGCTTCAGATGTCCCAAAAACTGCCTTCAGAACTCACACAGGGCACTACGAGTTCCTAGTTATGCCCTTCGGGCTAACTAATGCCCCGACCACTTTCCAAGCAACCATGAATGACCTTTTCAGGCCATTCCTTAGAAAATTCGTCCTTGTTTTCTTCGACGATATTCTCATATATAGCCATAGCTGGGATGAGCACTTGTAGCAGCTCAGAGTAGTTCTACAGCTTCTTCAAAATCACTCTTTTATAGCTAACAAAAAGAAGTGTTCTTTTGGGAAAACGTCGGTGGAGTATCTGGGACATATCCTATCAACTGGGACTGTCTCCATGGACCCTAATAAAGTGGCCAGCGTGCTGTCATGGCCCCTACCTAAGTCAGCAAAAGGAGTCCGAGGATTTTTAGGCTTGACCGGCTACTACAGAAAATTCATCCGGGACTATGGGAAAATAGCAAGGCCACTCACTGAATTGCTAAAGAAGGAACACCAGAAGTTTGTGTGGAATGAAGCTGCTCAGAAGGCCTTCAAACATCTACATCAAGCCATGGTTGTTGCGCCAGTACTTATCCTTTCAGATTTCAGCAAGAAGTTTGTTATCGAATGTGATGCTTCAGGGGCTAGTGTTGGAGCGGTATTGATGCAAAAGGGGTGACCCATAGCATACTTCAGTAAGGGCTTAGCAGGTCAAGTCTTGTCCAGGTCTGCCTATGAGAATGAGCTAATGGCCTTAGTTATGGCAGTTCAACATTGGAGGCCTTATCTGCTAGGTAGTAAGTTTGTGGTGAGGACAGACCATAGGAGCCTCAAACACTTGCTGAATCAACCAATCACCTCGCCAGCACAACAGAATTGGGTTGCAAAGCTCATTGGTTATGATTTGGAGATTGAGTATAAGGCTGGGATTACTAACAGGGCAGTTGATGCCTTGTCCAGGAGGGAGGAAGAAACCCAGCTAGGAGCCATCTCAGTACCCTATCTGGCATGTTGGGAGGAGATTCTCGCATTCAGTCACCACCGTGTCCGATAACCTCTAAAGTTACTGTTCACGTACATGCATCCATTACCAGGCTTTCGTGCAATTCATCAAGGGTTTCCCCAAGGGTTCCACGACAGCCTTGACAATCAAGCTTGTGACTTCTCGCATCCAAAAGTGCAACCTTTGACAAGAGTGCTCGTCATCGGAGGCAAGAACACATCAACTGGCATCAGAGCCCAACAGTCTTGTAAGTCACGAAATCAAGTTTGCATCTTCTTCACAATTTTTTTCTTGACCACCATCTTTGCTTTCGCATCATCATCAAGAGAAAAACAAAAGTTACCATATTTAGCTTGTCCTTCGGTTTCTACAAGGTAACTCCTTGGCCGATTTTTTTTTCTTGTCCCTTAAGTTTTGGTGTGTTTGGTAACTTTGATATCTTGCATGCTAGAGTAGTTGTTTCCTTATTTCATTCGTAGATTGTGTTTGCTTATTTGCTTGATTTACTTTTTAGGTTGTTGGCCGAATTTCCTTATAAGATCACAATCAAATCTTATCTTCTTTCTCTCTCCAATCTCTAAGATCACACTTGATCATTCTTGTTACTTAGGCCGTTATTTTCTTTTCTTTTCCTTATCCGATATCTTCCAATCAAAAGATAAGATATTTGGATATTATATATAAAAAAAGATATAGCCACATCGGTTATCAAAAAAAAAAAAGTTTCCAAAGTTAGGGAAAGCCAAAATAAGGCAACCCTAACCCACTCGCAACGGTCTAGGCTCATCTTCTCAACCTCTCCGCCGTCTAGGTTCACCTCCTAGAAGGTAAGTTTTGCTAGTTTGGTTTCATTGTTTACGTTTGGATTAGGGTTTCAATTGTTCTTGTGTGTTTGATTGACGACTTGCTTCTCACGCCAACTCTTGTGACTAGCCTAGCCGCCCTTACGGCAAGCCCAAACAAGCCCTCCCCTACGTGAACATTGTTGACTTGACTAGTGCTTATTTGGTTGTTGTTCTTTGTGCTTGTTGTTCGTTTTTACTTCCATGTCTGGCCATATTGTTATAGGTAGCATGACGGCCATCACGTCTAGTGGAGACAACGCAGGTGCTGACAACACCAATCCACCATCACAACCGTTGGGTCCCCAACAAGACCCACCACCACAAGACCCAATCTTGGAGTTGTCCGAAGAGAAAAGAGAGATCCAAGCCCTTCGACAACAAGTGGCTCACTTGGAAGCCATGCAAAGAGTGGCACAACTCGTGCCCACTCCAACCCCAGTGATCCCCATGGACGCGCCGGCTCATCCCAAAGCCACTAACGCCGGTCCAAGCAACCCACGCGTGGACAAAGGAAAAGGAGTCATGCCTTTGACTTCCAACCTTCAACCACGTCTCAATCGAATACAAAGTGTCATTGAGAGTCGCCAAGGCTACGTGTCTCACCAAGATCGCTACGTGCCCAGAGCCACACCCGCTGGCTACGACACCGGCTCCGACCGCGCCGACGACTCCCAAGGTGAGTATTCTGAACCTTATGACTTCGATGCTAGGTATGCCTCTAGACGCACCCAGTGTCGTGTGCCAGGCTCAGTGCCACGCGAAGGCCGAACCCGCGAAGTCGAGTTAGCCGTTGCGATGCCGAGAAGACCCAATCGATGACCCATTCGATCACAGCGACGCGATAATGCGCCTAGGAGGACACCCACTACCCAGCCCAGAACCTATGACGTCCGAGACCATCTTCGCCATCAAAGTGCACGGACGCCACACTATGGGTCTGATGGCTATGGCTCCTCGACGCCAACCATCCAAGATGACTTCGATGAATTCGACGACGAAGAAATCGAGGATTCAGGTATGATCAATCCTAACTTTTTCCATCCACCTCTTGGAGATCCTATTGAAATGCAGGATCGCCCTTCGGATTGGATTCTCCCACCGCGCCTCCAAGCCCAAGGCGCCGATGCTCGTGACACTCACGGCGAGCGCCGCGATGCCATGCCCAGAGACGTTCACCGAGCCGACTACGATGCCCAGCCGCGACAGTGCCGACGCGACAACGCCTACGTGCCCAGGGCCGAGTTTGCTCGCGGCGATGCACACCCAGTCCGCGAAAGGCGACAACTTGGAAGCGTTCCACCCCCTGGCGTGCGTGCCTACGAGAACCCTCTCTATGCCGCCGCGCCACACAACGTCCCCATGCCAGGCCCGCCCCAGCCTCGCTACCAAAGACATGAAGTGAAGGTAAAAATCGAACATTTCTTTGGTGAATACAACCCCTCTGTTTTTCTTGAATGGGTGCAGGCCACAGAGTACACCCTTTGCTATTGCCGAGTGCCACCTGAGGACCATGTCGACGCCACAACGTTGCACTTCCGAGGCGCCGCCCATGTGTGGTGGCATCGTTTTGTAGACGACAGCATCCGCCGCCGCCTCCCTCTCGTCATCGAATGGCACCAATTGGTGTATGTTATGACGAAGAAGTACGTGCCTCCAGATTATAGAAATCGAATGCGTATGGAGATAGCCATGGCTCGCCAAGGCACAAAGACTCCACTCGAGTCCTTCTCCACCTTAGAGGACATGTACTACAAGGCCAACATTAGTGTTGCCCCTTCGACATTGAGGACCAAGTTCTTGAGCGGATTGAATGCCCCCATCCGAGACCAACTTGAGATCTTGCCCATCAAAGATCTCAACACTTTGACCTACACGGCGATGCAAATTCATGCTAAACTCAATCGCCGAAAGTCCTATACTTGGCAAAGTGGCCAATCCAGGTATTCTTCTAACCCTAGTCCTTTGTCTTCTACTAATGTGCATCCCAGTGCCAGTGCCACAGCCGCGTCGAGCCAAGGTGCCAAGCCGAAGCCCACTACGCCAGCCGCCGCTAGCCGCGCCAACGCGCCCAGACAGCCTCCAATGGGCACATACCACACGCGAGACCTAGAGTGCTACAAATGTGGAGGCAGGGGACATTACAAGAAGGATTGTCCGAATGCCAAAAAGGTGCTCTTCTCCTCCGCCGCCGCCAGCTACGAGTCATTCGAGGAGGACGAGCCCACTCTCGAGCCCATTGACGAAGGCCTCGAGGATGATGAGGACGCCTACGACTGCGAGCCTGCTTCACTACATGCGGGCACGCCACTGAGCTTAGTGACACGGCGACTCCTCACGGTCAAGGAAGCAAGCTTAGTCGACCAAAGAGAGAACTTGTTCCACACAAGGGCACTCGTCCAGACGACTTTCTTGAGTGTCATTATAGATGGAGGTAGTTGTGCAAACATTGTGAATGAGAAGGTCGTGAAGCACTTCAATTTGCCAACGACGCCTCACCCACAACCATATGCACTCCAGTGGATTTCCTCTAGTCCAGGTAACACAGTATCTCGCCAGTGTCTTATTTCCTTTTCCATAGGTCAATACTGTGATTCTATTTTATGTGATGTCATTGCAATCGACGCCACCCATATTTTGCTTGGGCGCCCATGGAAATGTGACAGGCGTGTGCTCCACGATGGCTATTTGAACACTTATGTGTTCACTTACCATAGGAAGCGCGTCACTTTGCATCCAATGTCTCCCCATGAGATCTTGCAGGACCAGGTTGAACGAGACCCCGAGAAGGCCATTGAGGCAGCCGCTATAAGGCCAAACGAGACCCCAGTGGCACTCTAGAAGCAGACCTCCTCAAATTCTGGAAATTTTCGTCTCCACCAGGCACTGCTCTAAAGAAGATGAACGCCACAGGTGAGCCACCCAATGCCTCCCTGGATCGTGATGGTGCCGCTGCTGCTGCCGCTAGAAAGGCCAAGAAAGGCACCACAGAGGCTTGGCCAGGTTCTCCATATTCTGGCTCGAGCACAGGTGTTCATACACCCAGTGCCTCACAACAATCAACAAGCACCTCGCCATCAACCCAGTTGGCCGTTCGATCGCCGCAGAAGCCTCCGTTGCAAGGCCGTTGTGAGCACATGCTGCTTCTGGCGCGGCCCAGTGAGCTCACTGCCGCTTTGACGGGCAAGGCCCCTTGTTTTCTTCTTATGCCTACTCCTTGCATCACCGAGTCATCAAGTGTTGTGTCATTGTCGCCTTGCTCACTGTCTTCGACGATGTTTTTCCAGAGGAGTTGCCCTAGGGTCTACCACCACTGCGAGGCATTGAGCACCAAATCGATTTGGTGCATGGTGCCTCCTTGCCCAATCGCGCCACCTACCGCGCCGGCCCAGAGGAGACCCAGGAGCTGCGGCGCCAGGTGCAGGAATTGTTGGATCGCGACTATGTCAGGGAATCTTTAAGCCCTTGTGATGTGCCCGTGATCCTTGTGCCTAAGAAAGATGGCACATGGAGAATGTGTGTTGATTATCGTGCCATTAACCAGATCACTGTGAAGTATAGGCATCCAATCCCACGCCTGGACGACATGTGATAGCGTTTTTCAGTCGTGCGCGCTATCAAAGTAATCCTAAATTACAACTAGAGTATAGCATGCAAGTAAGGAGTCGAACCCAAGGGAGTTAACACGTCAATTTCAATGCAATTACTAATTTATCAACTTAAAAGGACAAATGGGGGGGGGGGGATTTGGTTTTCTACTAAAACTACTCAAATAAAACAACACCGAATCAAGTTTAAGCAAATATGAAGAAAGGGAGCTTCACCTAGCAAGTTTCCACACAAAGGTTAACCAAGTTGATCATAGATTCTTCTCATGTTCATGTTTATCCTATGGATTTGTTCCAATTCTGATCTTGTTTATATTAGCAAGCCAACCGGTCTTGCTAACACTTACTAATTGATAACCTAGAAGACCTCCTAATTTGGTTCAATCAATAGCATAGAGTATAAGATTAATGGATTGCAAACAAGACTCAACACCGTAAGTATATCATGCAAATCAATTTCCTTTTCACAATTGAACTCAATTTACCAATTTCATGCAATTGTGGTTGCTACCTATGATTAGGGATTCCACCGTCTATCCCAAATCTAGCACCTAAATTACTATATATTTAGACTAGGTGATCAATCTAGCAAAATAGATAGTAATAGAAATATGCTCAAGGAAATCAATACCAAATCCAAAGGGATGAACAAGAGAAATAAACCTTACAACCAAGTCAACCTTGTGCTTCCACGCTAGGTAAAACAGGAAATTAGTTCTGATTCATGTTCTTCACACAATTCAAATCCAAAAGAGAGATTGCAAAAACTAATTGTTCTTGAGAGAAAAGCCAGAGGAAGATCGAATGGCTGCTCAGTCTGGACGTGGTTCTTTCTAAACCTAATCCGAGCCCATTTAATTACCAATTAACTCAGCAAAACGAAACGGCCAAGCAGAAAGGAAAATCGGGAGCTGTTCAGTCGCGTGGCAAAACCGCGACCAACCGCGATCGCGGGGGATTGCGGTTTGTGCTCCAGCAGCTTCTGTTGGACTGGAGAATAACGGCGATCGCGGTACATCGCCCCACCTCGCGGTCTTCACTCCAGAAGCTTTTGTCTTCTGATCACCAGCTCTCCTACATAGCTTCGAGCTTCGTCTTCAATGCGTAAGTGCTTCCAAATCATCGACAATGTAGCTCCGCACCACAACCATCAACTTAGCTCCAAAACCCCGCCAAAGTCTCCTATAAATCTGCTAATAATCCCTAACTATGCCATATAGAATACGGCGTATCAAACTCCCCCATACTTAGACCTTACTCGTCTCGAGTAACTAAAGAGAAGCTACCCTCACCAAAATATGCATTCCAGGTCTCAGGAAATATGACGAACCTTGCTAGAGATTACAACAACTCAACAATAAACATCCCAACCAAAACAACAACCAAATAGAGCAATGCGAAAGACAATAAAAAAGAACCCAACTACACCTTATCCCTCCAAGTGGTAGCTTACCCGAATCCTCCTATACTTCGCCCCTTATGTCACCACGCCAAGCAAGAAAATCCTAGATCACTCACACTCATTTTGCTTAGGCGCCCTCTCGGGTTTTCACCTAACCACTCATCATTTTTCTTAAGATGGGCTCACCAATCTCGCATCACTCCAAGACTCATTCTTGCCTCAACCTAGTGTTGAGCGAGTCACCTTCTTTTTGCTTATGCGGCCCTTTCGGGTTTTCTGTATATCCAAGGATTTTCATATGCCTTTTTCATTTTTTTTCTGGCTTTTTTCTGGCTTTTTTCTTTTATTTTTTTTATTTTTTTTGTGCGTAAATAACCAACACCATACAACATGTGAATACATTCTCTCTCCCATACTTAAACGTTGCATTGTCCTCAATGGAATGAAAGACAAAGTAGAATCACGGGGAAAGAGAAAACAGAAGACTCACATACAAGACCGGATGGTCTCCCTCCAATGAAACACAAGGTGTGGTAGAAGTGGGATGAGCAACAATGATGATCCAATACTGCACCACTCATCCAAGACAAAGGGTAACATAGAAGAATCCCAAAACAATTTTAGATCCACAAAAGAAGATAGTGAATGACGAATACAGCAAATCGCCAACTTCTGAAAGGTTTCTGAGCACATACCTATGATCACAGTTTGCAACCTACAATCACAAGCTCTTCTTCTGGAAAACTACTGACATAGGATCTCGGATTCCTCGCTTTTTTTTTTGGTAAAAGAAGGAACTTATAGTGGGGAAAATCGCGAGCGGCCGCGATCGCGGGAGGTCGCGGTTTTGGCTGCAGAATGCAGCTGAACCTGTGCTTCGGGCATCCTTCCCTAACCACAAACACACTAAAATGGTAGTTAAAATGAGCAAAAAAAATTCAAAAATAATTAAAGCATCACAAACCTCGGGTTGCCTCCCGAGAAGCGCCTTTTTTAACGTCGTGGCTCGACTCAATGCTGCTCAACTCAAACCTCGGTATTGGGCACCTCCAAACGTGCCTCCTCAAGGACTCCATTGTCAAAGCCTTCATGATATGGCTTCAACCTTTGTCCACTTACCTTGAAAACCTTGTGCGTCTCCCCATCATATAAATCCACCGCTCCGTGGGGGAAAACTTGGGCAACGACAAATGGTCCCGTCCATCTAGACCGGAGCTTTCCGGGAAAGAGTTTTAGTCGTGATTGAAATAAAAGAACTTTATCTCCGACTTTGAAGTTCTTACTCAGAATATTCTTATCATGCCACGCCTTAGTCTTCTCCTTGTAGATGACGGCGTTGTCATAAGCCTCAAGACGGAGCTCTTCCAACTCACTCAGCTGTAACTTCCGAAATTCTCCAACTTCATCAACCTGCATATTGCACCTTTTCACGGCCCAAAATGCCTTGTGCTCAAGCTCCACTGGAAGGTGACAACCTTTTCCAAAAACCAATCTATATGGGGACATCCCAATAGGAGTTTTGTAGGCTGTTCGATAAGCCCACAAGGCATCGTCTAATCTCAAACTCCAATCTTTTCGACTAGGCCCGACAGTTTTCTCCAAGATTGTCTTGATCTCTCTATTGGACACTTCAGCTTGTCCATTTGTCTGCGGGTGATAGGCTGTAGAGATTCTCTGGGTGACATGGTATTTCCTCAACAGAGCACTCACGGTCTTGTTACAAAAGTGAGTGCCCCTATCACTTATTATGGCCTTCGGGATACCAAAACGAGCAAAAATGTTTGCCTTCAAGAAACCTGCTACAACTCGTGAATCATCAGTTTTGGTGGCCTTCGCTTCCACCCATTTGGAAACGTAGTCCACCGCAAGCAAAATTTTATAGGTTCCCGTATGAACTAGGAAACGGTCCCATGAAGTCGATACCCCAAACATCGAAAATCTCACAAAATATGATCGGTGCTTGTGGCATCTCATTCCTCCGGGACACATTCCCAAGTCGTTGGCATCTATCACAGGTCTTACAAAAGGCGTATGCATCCCGGAAGATGTGCGGCCAATAAAAACCTGCCTCTAGCACTTTCCTAGCTGTTTTGTTAGCCCCGAAATGTCCCCCACATGCATAGGAATGACAAAAAGTTAAGACCGAGTGTACCTCATTATCGGGGAGACAACGTCGTATGACTTGATCGTTACAGTGCCTCCAAAGATAAGGGTCATCCCACACATAGAATCTAGCATCACTTCGCAACTTGTCCCTTTGGGCCTTGGAATAGTTAGGTGGAAACTCTCCCGTGACGACAAAGTTCACCAAATGAGCATACCATGGCTTGAAGGCTTTAAGCGCAAGAAGCATCTCCTCTTGAGCAACATCTGAATTCCTGTTGGTCTGGAAACCGCGAGGGACAGCGGGCCACGGCGATCGCGTTTTTGTTTCTGTCGTAGAGATGGAATCTGTCTGACTTTCTGGAGGATAACCGCGGGCAACGGCGATCGCGGGTGGTCGCGGTTTGGCTGCTGTAGTAACTCCAAATAGAGTGTCGTCAGGGAAATTTCCCTGAATCTGCATTTGCATCTCAGGCTTGTCATCTCCTCCTATCAATCTGCTCAAGTGGTCAGCCACCAAATTTTCGGCTCCCTTTTTATCTCTAATCTCAATGTCAAACTCACTCAACAACAAGATCCACCGAATCAGCCTTGGCTTGGCATCCTTCTTTGTCAACAAGTAGCGAAGCGCTGCGTGGTCGGTGTAGACGATCACTTTGGTCCCAAGAAGGTACTGCCTAAACTTTTCCAAGGCAAACACAATTGCTAGCATCTCCTTTTCGGTAGTAGTGTAGTTCCTTTGTGCTCCGTTCAAAGTCATGGAAGCATAATGAATCACATGGGACGCCCTTGCTTCCTTTTGTCCAAGAACTGCACCTACAGCAAAATCACTTGCATCACACATGATCTCAAAAGGGCAAGACCAATCCGGTGCCTGAATGATAGGGGCGCTAGTAAGACGTGCTTTCAACTCATCAAAGGCCGCTTTGCAAGCATCGCTCATCACGAAATCAACCTCCTTCTTCAGCAACTCACACAAGGGAGATGAAATCTTTGAAAAGTCCTTAATAAACGTGTGATAAAAACCCGCATGGCCTAAAAAGGAGCACACTTCCCTCACGTTAGTAGGATAAGGCAATGTCTCAATCACATCAATTTTGTCCTTATCTACCTCAATACCTTTAGCCGACACAATATGTCCTAGCACAATTCCCTGTTCAACCATGAATTGGCACTTTTCTGAGTTAAGAACCAAGTTGGTTTCAATGCACCTTTTGAGCACTAGAGACAAATGATTCAAGCACGCATCAAAGCTGTCACCATGCACAGTGAAATCATCCATAAACACCTCAATGAAGTTTTCCACATACTTAGAGAAAATACTCATCATGCACCGCTGAAATGTCCCGGGGGCGTTACACAACCCAAATGGCATCCTTCGATATGCAAAGGTACCAAAAGGGCATGTGAACGTCGTCTTTTCTTGGTCCTCCGGTGCTATAGCAATCTGAAAATACCCTGAGTACACATCAAGAAAACAATAGAAAGAGCGTCCGGCAAGTCGCTCAAGCATCTGGTTAATAAAGGGCAAGGGGAAGTGATCCTTTCTTGTTACCGCGTTCAGCTTACGGTAATCTCTACATACTCGCCATCCTGTTTGTAACCGGGTGGGGACCAACTCTCCTTGTTGATTCTCCACAAGCGAAATACCTCCCTTCTTGGGCACAACTTGTGTAGGACTCACCCACTTGCTATCAGAAATGGGGAAAATCATACCAGCTTGTAGGAGCTTCAACACCTCCTTCTTCACCACCTCAGTCATTGGTGGGTTAAGTCGTCTTAGAGGCTGCCTGATTGGCTTGGGATCTCCTTCTAGTAGAATTCTGTCCATACAAGTTGAGGGACCTATCCCTTTTATATCTGCAATCGTCCATCCCAAAGCTATCTTATGCTCCTTAAGCACCGCTACCAACTTCTCCTCGTGTTCTTTGGAAAGACTATTAGAGATGATGACCGACAACGAGTCCTCTTTCCCAAGAAATATGTACTTAAGATGCTTGGGCAGCTGCTTCAATTCAACTTCCGGTGTCTGCACAATAGAAGGTAGGAGCTTCTTGCTCGGCACTATTAGTTCCATGGGGCCACTGCCCAAATGAGTATGAGAATGCTTACCTTCAACATTCAAATGAGCCAAGACTACCTGCATGTTAGTGGACAAAGACAATTCCGAATGCGGATCTACTACATCATTCTCTATAATAGATCGCAACTCATCACAGCAAGTAATATCAAACACATCTTGAACTAAAGGCTCAATCACATCAATAGAACACAAGGAATGATCATCAATGGGATGTTTCATAGCATCATAAATGTTGTATTGCACTTTCTCCCCATCAAATTCCATTGTAAGTGTTCCACTATTCACATCAATTTTTGTTTGTGCTGTTTTCATGAAAGGCCTACCTAACAGTATAGGTGCCGCATACTTGTCATGTTCCATATCCAACACAGAAAAATCAGCAGGAAATATCAAATCACCTACCATGACAAGAACATCTTCAACTACTCCCTTCGGATACACAATGGACCTATCAGCAAGTTGAACAACAATTTCGGTCTCATGCAAGGGTCCTAATCCTAGGGATTCATACAAGGAGAAAGGCAAAACATTGATAGATGCACCAAGATCAAGCATACATCTTTCAATTTTTGTATCACCTATCACACATGTAATGCTAAACATGCCTGGATCACCACACTTTTTAGGCATTCGCCTTTGAAACACCGCAGACACATGCTCACTAACTTTGACCTTTTGTTTCCCTTTCAATTTTTGATTCCTTTTAATAGTGCAGATTTCTTTCAAGAACTTAGCAAACCTAGGAATACTCTTAACCAGTTTAAGCAAAGGAATGTTTACCTCACACTTACTGAAGGTCTCGAATATCTCATTGTCATCCTCCGGTCTTCTAGTCTCCTTCAACGCCTCAGGGAAAGGCGGGACCGGCTTCTGAGAGCATAGAGGTGGAAAGCTCGGACGAACATAATCATCAGAAGGATCTTGGTCCAAACCGCGAGTGAGGGCGGGTGACGGCGATCGCGGTTCTAAAGCTGAATTTTCTGCATAACTCTCTGGGGTATAACCGCGGTCGGCAGCGAGCGCGGGTGGTCACGGTTTTTCTTGCAGACTCCCGTCCAGATCTTCTGCAGAATCCAGTGGTTCTTCATCGTCAAAACAACGATCCCGGTAGGTCGCGGTGGCTCGCGGTTTTCTATTTTCACACTCTGCAGAACCGTCTTGCAATTCACCTTGTTCAGCAATAGGGCTTAAATTCAGCTGCTTTCCACTCCTCAAGGTAACTGCACTCACATTCTCCCTCGGGTTGACTACCGTTTGTGACGGTAATTTTCCCGAATCACGGGCCTCTAGATTACTCACAGCTTGAGCAATTTGTGCCACTTGCTTCTCAAGATTCTGTATGGATGACTTTGTTTCAGCATCCTTCTGCATAACCGACTGAGCCAATGACTTGATCATGTCTTCAGCTGACATGGTTTGTCTAGGGTTGTATTGTGGCCTCGGTTGCTGTTGTGGTTGCAAGAGGTGAGGATTCTGAACATTTTGCTGGTTACTCCACCTGAGATTTGGATGATCTCTATATCCTGGGTTGTAGGTGTTAGAGAATGGATCATACTTTGGTCTTGGTTGCCATCCTCCTATAGCGTTCACCTCAGCATTTGACTCCTGAAGTGTTGGGCATTGATCATTTGGATGTCCCACTTCATTACAAATTCCACATGGTCTGGCTTGAGATGGAGTGCCATTCAGCATAAAGCACTTCATCATTTCCTTCAGCTCATTCACATCGGATTCAATCTTGGACGAGGAACCCACAGCCTTAAGACTCTCTCTCTTGCTAAATTGCCTTGAGCCTTCAGATAGCTCTTGAAACATCTCAAAAGCTTGGGGAGGAGTTTTGTTCAGAATATTACCTCCACAAGCGGCATTCACCATTCTACGCTCCTCATCTGAGAGACCATTGAACAAGTAGAGGATGAGATCCTGATCACTGTACCCATGATATGGGCAACTTGCACATAACCGCTTGAATCTCTCATAGTACTCATATAAGCTTTCACCTCCTTGTTGTTCAATAGTAGCAATGACTCTCTTTAAACTATTCAGCTTTGTGGCCGGGAAGTATTTCTCAAGAAAAGCTTTCTTCATTTCGGCCCATGTCGTGATACTTCCCGGGGCAAGATAGTAGAGCCAATCATTTGCAGAATCCTTCAAAGTGAATCCAAATGCTCTCAACATGATGGTATCAGCAGTGACACCTCTTGGCTTCATGCTAGAACAGACCGCATGAAATTGTGCTAAGTGCTTGTTCGGGTCTTCTCCAACAAGTCCATGGAAATGAGGTAACTCATGGATCAATCCTGCCTTTAGCTCAAAGTTCACTCCTTCAGCTAACTCAGGAATGGTTATAGCCAAAGGTTGTTGCTCCAAGTTCGGGGCGGTTAACTGTCTCAAAGTCCTATCAGCCATCTCTGTTTGGTTCAGAAGTTCACGGGTTGCTCTTCGATTCCTTAAAAATGTCCGCTCAATTTCTGGATCACAATCAAGAATAGGAGAATCAGTAGCACGGGTGTGAACCATACAAATGGTTCACACCAAAAGTTGATAAACAAACAATTATAAAGAGAAAGAACGATTATCAACTCCCCGGCAACGGCGCCAAATTTGATAGTGTTTTTCAGTCGTGCGCGCTATCAAAGTAATCCTAAATTACAACTAGAGTATAGCATGCAAGTAAGGAGTCGAACCCAAGGGAGTTAACACGTCAATTTCAATGCAATTACTAATTTATCAACTTAAAAGGACAAATGGGGGGGGGGGGGGGGATTTGGTTTTCTACTAAAACTACTCAAATAAAACAACACCGAATCAAGTTTAAGCAAATATGAAGAAAGGGAGCTTCACCTAGCAAGTTTCCACACAAAGGTTAACCAAGTTGATCATAGATTCTTCTCATGTTCATGTTTATCCTATGGATTTGTTCCAATTCTGATCTTGTTTATATTAGCAAGCCAACCGGTCTTGCTAACACTTACTAATTGATAACCTAGAAGACCTCCTAAGTTGGTTCAATCAATAGCATAGAGTATAAGATTAATGGATTGCAAACAAGACTCAACACCGCAAGTATGTCATGCAAATCAATTTCCTTTTCACAATTGAACTCAATTTACCAATTTCATGCAATTGTGGTTGCTACCTATGATTAGGGATTCCACCGTCTATCCCAAATCTAGCACCTAAATTACTATAGATTTAGACTAGGTGATCAATCTAGCAAAATAGATAGTAATATAAATATGCTCAAGGAAATCAATACCAAATCCAAAGGGATAAACAAGAGAAATCAACCTTACAACCAAGTCAACCTTGTGCTTCCACGCTAGGTAAAACAGGAAATTAGTTCGGATTCATGTTCTTCACACAATTCAAATCCAAAAGAGAGATTGCAAAAACTAATTGTTCTTGAGAGAAAAGCCAGAGGAAGATCGAATGGCTGCTCAGTCTGGACGTGGTTCTTTCTAAACCTAATCCGAGCCCATTTAATTACCAATTAACTCAGCAAAATGAAACGGCCAAGCAAAAAGGAAAATCGGGAGCTGTTCAGTCGCGTGGCAAAACCGCGACCAACCGCGATCGCGGGGGATTACGGTTTGTTCTCCAGCAGCTTCTGTTGGACTGGAGAATAACGGCGATCGCGGTACATCGCCCCACCTCGCGGTCTTCACTCCAGAAGCTTTTGTCTTCTGATCACCACCTCTCCTACATAGCTTCGAGCTTCATCTTCAACGCGTAAGTGCTTCCAAATCATCCACAATGTATCTCCGCACCACAACCATCAACTTAGCTCCAAAACCCCGCCAAAGTCTCCTATAAATCTGCTAATAATCCCTAACTACGCCATACAGAATACGGCGTATCAACATGCTTGATGAGCTCCATGGCGCCACACTATTCTCCAAGATTGATTTGAAGAGTGGTTATCACCAGATTCGGATGAAAGAAGGTGATGAGTGGAAGACCACCTTCAAGACCAAGTATGGGCTCTATGAGTGGCTTGTCATGCCTTTTGGGCTCACCAACGCGCCCAACACCTTCATGCGCTTGATGAACCACGTCTTAAGAGCTTTTCTGGGCAAGTTTGTTGTCGTTTATTTCGATGACATTCTTGTGTATTCACGCAACCTTGAGGATCACGTCGAGCATCTACGTCTTGTGTTGGATTGCCTTCGCCGTGAGAGCCTATTCGCCAACCTTGGCAAGTGTCATTTCTGCTCTGACACTACCAACTTCCTAGGCTACATTGTGAGTAAAGATGGCTTGCACGTCGACGAAGACAAAGTCAATGCCATCCGAAAGTGGCCGACGCCGACGACGCCCACCCAGGTGAGGAGCTTCCTTGGCCTCGCCGATTTCTAGGCGATTTGTGAGGAATTTCATTTCCATTGCAGCGCCTTTACACGAGCTCATGAAGAAGGGAGCCACTGTCATTTGGCTTGAGGGACACGAGAAGGCCTTCTCGGCTTTGAAGGATGCCTTGTGCCACGCGCCTCTCCTACAACTCCCTGACTTCGCCAAGAACTTTGAGGTGGAGTGTGATGCCTCAGACATTGGCATTGGAGGTGTGCTACACCAAGAGAGGAGGCCCATTGCCTTCTTTAGTGAGAAGCTCACCGGGGCCACACTCAACTACCCCACCTATGACAAGGAGTTGTATGCCCTAGTTCGTGTGCTAAAGACTTTGCAACATTATCTTTGGCCACGAGAATTTGTCATCCACAGTGACCACGCCGCCTTGAGCTACTTGAAGAGCCAAGCCCACCTCAACCAACGCCATGCTCGTTGGGTGGAGTTCCTTGAGACATTCCCTTATGTCGTGGTCCACAAGAAGGGGAAATAGAACGTTGTGGCCGATGCACTCTCTCGCAGGTATGTTTTCTTGACCCATGTTCAAACTAAGGTTCTTGGCTTTGCTTTGATTAAGGAATTATATGTCATTGATCCTTTCTTCAAGCCTATATTGGAGCATTTCCTAGTGAGCCGAGAGTTTGAGTCATATTTCCTTAGTGAGGGTTACTTGTACAAGGTTGGACGCCTATGCATCCTTAGGTCCTCCATTAGGATCCTTTTGATCCAGGAAGCACACAATGGTTGAGGACATTTTGGGATTGTGAAGACCCTGTCCGCGC
The DNA here is from genome assembly GCA_027886185.1 of Rheum nobile. Lineage (NCBI taxonomy): Eukaryota > Viridiplantae > Streptophyta > Magnoliopsida > Caryophyllales > Polygonaceae > Rheum > Rheum nobile. The sequence continues at coordinate 750,476 of WOAB01000717.1, read as the reverse complement.
TTAGAGAGCATTTCTTCTGGCCACGTATGACCCACCAGGTGACCCCCTACTGTAGGAGTTGTGTGACGTGCCAAAGATCCAAAGCTAGGTCTAGCCCACACGGCCTCTACATGCCCCTACCCATACCGAATGCCCCTGGGAAAACCTTTTTATGGATTTCATCACGGGTTTGCCCCTCTCTCGTCGAGGTAAAGACTCTATTTTTGTGATTGTAGATAGGTTTTCTAAGATGGCACATTTTGTAGCTTGTAAGACAACCCATAGTGCTAGTGAGATTGCAGATTTATTGTTTGAGCATGTGGTGCGTCTTCATGGAGTCCCACGTACCATTGTTAGTGATAGGGATTCTAAGTTTGTTGGTCATTTTTGGAGAACACTTTGGGGTAAGCTAGGCACTAAACTTCTCTTCTCCACAAGCTACTACCCCAGACCGATGGCCAAACGGAGGTCACGAATAGAACCCTAGAAGCCCTCCTTCGCACCATGCTAAAGGCCAACCCTAGGCGTTGGGAGGACTTACGATCTCTTGTCGAGTTTTGTTATAATAGATGCAGGCACACGATGACCAAGCAAACACCGTTCGAAGTGGTCTATGGACGGAATCCCTTGACGCCACTAGATTTGTCGCCGCGTCCACTCCGAGACCCAGTGCACGTCTCTGCCGCCCATCGCGCCGAGCAAGTGCAAGAGCTCCATCGCAAGACACAAGAGCAATTGGAAAGACGGGCCTCACAATATGCATCGCAACACAACCATGGCCGCCGCCGCGTCATTTTCGCACCCGGAGACCTCGTCTGGGTGCATTTGCGAAAAGAGAGATTCCTCTCGCGGCGCAAGCATAAATTGGCCCAATGTGAAGATGGCCCATTCTGCGTAATCAAGGCCATAGGGGACAATGCCTATCAACTCGAGCTCCCACCATACTTTGGAGTCCATGCGTCCTTCAACGTAGTGGACTTGACACCATATGTTGAGCCTGAGTTTGATGATGGTGAAGCGGGGACACTTCACAGCCAAGTGGGGGAGGGTGATGTGTCCCTGCCCTCCATGACGGCCACCAAGGAGGAGCATGCCATGAGCCTTCGCTCAGAGGGCCCAGTGACAAGGTCTAGGTCCAAGGCCATCGCCGATGCAGTGCAATCACTTGTCCTTCGCGTCATCGCTGGCCAAGGCAACCCGGAGACAGAGCCCAGACTCCAAGTTCTGTCCACCATCGGCATCGCAGAGAAGAGCCCATCGCTGCCGGCACCGGGTGCACCCACTGTCGAGCCAGTCGACCCATCGTCGCCGCCGCTTCCAGTGTCTGCGATTCATGCCTCGCCGCCACCGGGTTAATCACTTAGAGGTTTATTTTCCATGTGTTTTGGCATTGTTTTTGAGACATTTCTATCTTTAGTATTTTGCTTGTTTTATAAACTTTCTATTTATAGTCATTTCTATTTTTGGGTGTGTGCCTAATGCATGTTGCATGGGCTAGCCCACTAGGCTCGACTCGGCCCATCCGAGTTCTCGCCTCTAGTATTTAAGTTCAACTTTGTTCTTGTTATTGTTTACGTTCAATTTTAATCAAGGCTTAAGTCGAGTGTTTATCCTCCTTCCCTTGATCGGACGTCACCTATCTCTAGCTTCGCATCCCCTTTACCCCCGCCGCCGATGCTACAGCACCGCTTGGATTCATTCAAGCAAAGTCTTACTTCGCATCTCCCTTCACTCCGTTGCCGATGCTACGGCCAAAGACTTGATCTTCAAGTCATCTATCACCAACCATCACACCATCGCTTACATCACCATCCATTCAATCGCTTCCGCCATCGCACCCACAATCGAACCCTTACCCATCGTTGTCGCCGTCACTAGCCCTTCGCTTGTGACACTCATCATCACCATCGCTATCGTCGTCACCACCGAGCCCAGACTCGAACCCAGTCCATCGCTCGCCAACACCGTCGCAACCACCATCGTCTTCATCATCGCCGCCGTCTTTGTTGTCTTGACACTCATCGAGACATCCATTGTCGCCGCCGCCGATACCACCCAGACACTCTCCACCGGGTTCGCATTCAGTCACAACCGTGTCCGATAACCTCTAAAGTTATTGTTCACGTATGCGCATCCATTACCAGGCTTTCGTGCAATTCATCAAGGGTTTCCCCAAGGGTTCCACGGCAGCCTTGACAATCAAGCTTGTGACTTCTCGCCCAAGACTAGATCCAAAAGTGCAACCTTTGACAAGAGTGCTCGTCATCGGAGGCAAGAACACATCAACGATGGTGACTTCCGCCAATAAGAAGAGAAGGGAGCTAGAATTTAAAGAAGGGGATTTGGTTTTCCTGAAGCTTAGACCTCACCGCCAGTCCACCTTACTGACCCGGATCAATCAGAAGTTGGCTGCGAGGTATTTTGGGCCCTTCCAGGTTCTCAGAAGAATTGGAGCTATAGCCTATGAACTCAAGCTGCCAGCCAGGTCTAGAATACACCCGGTTTTCCATGTTTCTCTGCTGAAAAGAGTCATGGGAAATCACAAGGCATTGACAGATCTCCCTGAAGATTTGATCATGGAAGAGGAAGAATTCTTACCTAGTGAGATTCTGGAAGTTCAGAAGCAACCCCAAGGTAGTGGGGCTTGTCACAAGGTCTTGGTGCAGTGGGACATGAAACCCAAGGAGGAAGCAACTTGGATGAGTTGTGCAGACTTCAAGAAGCAGTTCCCTAACTCAAACCTTGTGGACAAGGTTTGTTTTGAAGGGGGAGGTATTGTTAAGGTAGGAGGTTATATAGTGTACAGCATGAAGAAGAAAGGGCCTCAACCAAACGTGGCCTAGTGGTTATTATGGGTTGAGGGCAAAAGTGTCTTTGTAAGGGGGGAAAGTGTCAGAAACGGTTAGCGAGAGGGGCTTGAGAGATTGTGGGGCAGCTGGTGTCTAGCTTAAATAGGAGAGTTACCCTAAGTGGAAAGTATCCACAGAATTAGAAAGAAATTCGGGCATTAGCCTTGGGCTTATTTGGAAGGGTTGTCTTCCATTGTAAGATTATCTTGTCATTCATGTTCTATCAATTGAGTTGATGTGTTCTTTGGGGTGTGGCCTTGTGATTTACTCTCCTAATCCAACAGGGCGTCACTGGACCCTCCTGAGGACGTTGTTAGGACTTTGAGGGTTCAGACATGCCCGACACAGTTTGGGTTTTGGAGGGATCGTATTCCCAGAGGGGAACCTGAGGAGGGCTCATGGTTCATACAGCTTGGGGCAGGGTTCTAGCTTTGCTTTTTAGAAACCTCGGAGAGTCTTATCGACGCGGAGCTGCACATTTGGCTGGTTGCGCACGTCTCCTAGAGGTAGACCTTATTATAGATCGATCGTATTTTAAATCATTAATATAAGGTATTTAATTGTTTATAACTAAATTCTATATTCCTCCATATATAGGTTTGGATTTGGACGTACTTCGTATACTTCTCGGGCAACCCTAACCTCAAGGAAGGTGCGGACGACGACCTTCGGCGCGCTGCACGATATTGCGTTGGCCGGACCCCTCTCCGGTTAAGTGGCAACCAGTTGCACTATAGACGGATACTGGACGAGTACAAGCCAGAAGATGTATGTATTCTAATTCCCTTTTAATATACTATAAGATAGGCTTAAAGAATTATTAATATAGGTCTTGTATTTTTATATTAATTGCAGATACGGTGGATGCCGTATGAGGGTCTTGATTTCCGATGTGCTCATAGGGCCTCCACGTATCGAGGGACTATTTGTTTTCTCGATGTAGAGGAGCCCTACATGCCGGATAGGCTTACCCGCCAGTTCGATTATCGACAGAGCAGACCCCTCGATATCATAGAGCCTCGGGTTGCAGTGTGTCCTCCTGATTTTAAGGGGAGTAGGCGATACATCTTGCACTTTGACTCGCATTGGCAGAGGTGGGACCAGCTTGAGCATCATCTTTTCCTTTACATCTTGACGAGTCCGCCTGCCACGATGGCTTGGGATGTGGACGACGCGTACCTGGACTGGTATCTACATGTGTTGCATCCTTATGTGAGTCCTCATGCGCCAGTCCAGCCTCGTATTTCTAGAGGCCCACCTCCGGTTATCAATGCGAATAAAGTATGTTTCTTGTCCCATTATTTATTCTTAATAATTATTTTAGGGAAATCCATGTATTTAAAATGTTTATTTTCATTTGCAGCGTGTGACGATGGGCAAGGCGTATGTTCAGGAGATTATAGAGGCGGGTGGTGGCAATTTGCTACACTGTTGGCAACATATATATGACATACTTGCCAGCGACATCATCCATGTAGCTCCTCCGCTTGTACGAGCATCACAGATGTCTTCTCAGCCCTCTAGTACAGTCGAGTCTTCTAGTGCAGCCGAGGCACGAGCGCGTTGGCAGCATGTGCATTCTATATTTGATCGAGAGAAGGCTGAATCATCTAGGATTGCAGAAGAGCGTGCAGCAGCTCAGCAGGCAGCGTCTCAACCTATGCGGGCGGCTCCTCCAAATTGGGCAGGCAACATGGATTTGGACGACGACGTCGATTTGAGTAGTGATTCCGACAGTTGAGATGGAGTTGTTTTTGTAAAACGTTTATTTAGATATGATGTAGTGACTTTTGTAGTGACTTTTGTAAAACGTTTATTTCTACTTTGACTTCTTTGTTCATCCATATTGGTTTTTGTAGATTTTCGTTCGGTTTTCATTCAATATGAATCGGAAACAACAAGAAATCGATAACAAATTACTTCATTACGACCATAGAATACAATCCAACATTCGGAATAAAAAAACACATAATGTTTTTATACATTTGCAACCTTACGTAATAAAAAAAGACATCAAACTTATAAGTCGCAAAAATCATAACCAAAATATATTGCATTACAAATCCACACGATTACATGCCTACAAATAGATGTCAAGTCCTATAAACAAATCACAAAAAACTAACATCCAAATAACTACAAGATTGAGTTGGTGTCATTGTGTTGTGTAGATTATCCCATTGACCGACTGGAGAATCCTAAAGGAGGGTGAGCCTACGATGATCAAGTCGAACTCGTCGAACATTCTGATTTGCCCATTTTCTGGCAACAGCACAAAAATACTTGGAATCCACAAACCCCAGTTCAGTATCATATAAGAAGCTCCTTATAATACTGAACTGGAGTTTGTGGATTCCAAGTATTTCTGTGCTGCTGCCAGAAAAAGGGGCAAATCAGAAACGATGGGTTCGACTAGGTCATTAAAGGCTCACCCTCCTTTAGAATTCTTGAGGCGGTGAATGGGATAATGGCCACAAGGCAATGACTCCAACTCAATGCTGTAATAATAACATTATTCATACATTGGCAGACTTATTTAATCAAAAGACATAATAAACTTATTGCTTGTAATCATTACCCCGATAATATATCTTCTTCCTCAACTTCACGTTTGAATCTGAAAGGGTGTCGCACAACTTTTTAAGCTCATTTCTTTCCAACACCAATTCTCTGATAATCTTGGCAGCATTGTCGTCATACGGTGGATCAAGCCACTTAAAGGTATGGCACCCTCTCATCTCCCCATCCTGCTCCATTGAGATGTAATCCTTGCATGTTAGGTACCTTCTTTTGTAGTGAATGGGCATATCGCAAGTGTACAAGATGACCGGGAAATTGCATTGGCACATTGTAACCGGAGCATGTGCACTATTGACGTGATGGACGACGAAGCATACTATCCAACGATCTTGATATCCTGGATCTGAATATGAATTTTTTTATCACAAGCTATAAACTCTTAAAAAAAATAAAGCCAAAGAAAGATGAATAACGTTACCGAGAAACTGAATAATCCCTCGCGGGTCGAGTTTTCTCCTCTGCACGGCGGATCGTGAGCTCGGGAACGCACAAATAACGACCGTTGACAATTGAAGCCACCGAATGTGAGTTGAATGTTGTTTTGGATGTGGAAGAGAATGAATTGGTTGTGGTATTTATAGGCGGAACCATAGCCTTTGTGCTGCACCTGGTGCAGCACAAAGGCACCCTTTTGGACGGCACCAGGTGCAGCACAAATAAAACACCATGTGTTGCACTATGTTCCGCCCAAAACTGCTTAACGGTCATATTTCTCAAATTTCGAAATTAATGTTTATGTTGGGTGGCACCTGGTGCAGCACAAAGTGGTACAGAAATCACCCAAAAGTCCCCTCTCACAGAGTTATGCGGCACCTGGTGCAGCAAAAAGGCACCCTTTTGGACAGCACTATAGTTATATACTATGGTTATATCTTATAGTTATATCCAATTTGATTATATATTATGGTTATATTCAATAGTTATATACTATGGTTATATCCTATAGTTATATACTATGATTATATCTTATAGTTATATCCAATTTGGTTATATCATATCGTTATATCCTATGGTTATATCTTATGGTTATATTCTATAGTTATATACTATGGTTATATCATATAGTTATATACTATGATTATATCTTATAGGTATATCCAATTTGGTTATATCATATCGTTATATCCTATGGTTATATCCAATTTGGTTATATCTTATGGTTATATTCTATAGTTATATACTATGGTTATATCCTATATTATATTCTATAGTTATATACAATGGTTATATAATATAGTTATATACTATGATTATATCTTATAGTTATATCCAATTTGGTTATATCATATCGTTATATCCTATGGTTATATCCAATTTGGTTATATCTTATAGTTATATCCATGTTGGTTATATATTATATTTATATTCTATAGTTATATACTATGGTTATATCATATAGTTATATACTATGATTATATCTTATAGTTATATCTTAGTTGGTTATATATTATATTTATATTCTATAGTTATATACTATGGTTATATCATATAGTTATATATTATGATTATATCTTATAGTTATATTCATATTTTCTCAAATTTCGAAATTAATGTTTATGTTGGGCGGCACCTAGTGCAGCACAAAGTGGTACAGAAATCACCCAAAAGTCCCCTCTCACAGAGCTGTGCGGCACCTGGTGCAGCACAAAGACACCCTTTTGAACGACACCTGGTGCAGCACAAAGTGGTACAAAAATCACCCAAAAGTCCCCTCTCACAGAGTTGTGCGGCACCTGGTGCAGCACAAAGGCACCCTTTTGGACGACACCTGGTGCAGTACAAGTAAAACACCCTGTGTTGCACTATGTGCCGCCCAAAACAGTCATATTTTGCCATTCTTAACGGTCATATGAACCCATTATAAATAGAAACTGAAATCATCTACTCATTCACACAATTCACACTCCATAACTTCTCACAATCTTCTCGTATGTTCTATTCGTTCTAATGGAGCCTTTGATTCTCAAAGTTTACCAAAATGGGTGAATCACCTACAATCGAATGATACGCCAACGAAGTAGGATGGACACGTTTTTCCATGGCTACGAAGGTGGCGAGGTCCGCATGTTAGATATGGGGGATGTATCGCCTGGAGCCGGGGGGTTATCATTGGGTTACTTGTTTATGACGTTATTTTACAATCCAACAACCGAGGTTCACCCTGGGCGGATTTTTTACTTCCCACCGGGTGTGGATCCTCCCCAACTCCGTGAGGTGGTAGATGAGGATCACGTAGCTAAAATTATAGCACTTTACAAACCTGGTGTTCCAGTGACCCTTTACACCGAGGCTGTACACCCAAAACGTCATATCCCGGGTCTTTTAGAAGATCCGGAATCTGAGGTGGACGACGGTAGCTATGAGGATTCCAGGGAGACCGATTCTAATGACAATTAAAAAGCTTTTTATGATTCATGTTCAACTAGTGTACGCTTTAATGTTTATGTGTGTGTGTATTTGTTAATGATTCTCAAGTAATATTATTGTCTCGTATTGCATCTTAACGAATCAACAACAAATTGAATCAACACAAACGATTATCAACAAAAGATACGGTCAATCTCAATCAAACTAAGCAAATGCAAAATACAATGACAAAGATATATTCAATTACAATCCAAAAAGCCTAGGTAAGTATGTCAGGTCGACCAATTCCGCCCGCTCCTCTACATAATTCTTAAACCTATCCTTAAACCGCTCATGACTATCTCATCCATCAACACTTGCGTACTTGTAAGTGAACCACTGCCTCGGAGGGGGTGGAATTGGACAACGATCATCAACAAGCCAAATCTGTAAAAATAAACAATAAAATGTTAAAACAAATTTTGAAATAATAAGTGAACCTATCAGGGAAGTAGGGCTCCACGTACCGGTACGTAATGGTCTCTCTTGTCTACATGTGCTATCGCATAAACCTTTGTTAGAGGCTCAGCACCCGGGGGGACCTACAATGGAAGACATGTGTGCGGTCCAAACCATGATAAGACAACAACCGCAACTTGGTGTTTCGTGGCAAACACCAAACCTATAATAGGCATCGTACACCAGAAGTTCCTTGTGCACGGTGAAGTAATCTAATTCAATTTTCATACCTCACCAATTATATTTTTTCAATCACATGTTGTTAATTATATATATTTAAGCATTTAAACTATAAGTACATTGCATTTTTAGGTATATAATTTTGAAAAATGTACCTTTTACATGGTTAAAAAGTATATTTTACTTTGGCTCTATATATTAATATATAACTAATTTTAACGTATTTTAAATTTTTGTTTTACACACACATATATATATGATAAATAGTTTTTAAGTACAAATAAGAAGGACCATAACTAATAAGGTAAAAAGATAACAATAATATTTGAGATGATAATATGTGTATAATTAAGGTAAGTTATTTTAAGTAAATAATAAATAGATAAGAAATAGAAAAAGTAGATATCAGAATTAGAGAGAGATAAAAGTATAATTGAATATTGAGATTTGCTTATGTGGCATTCTCATGGGTTGACACGTAAAAGAGATAATTAGAGTTTTAATGTAGTATATAGGTTTTCCTTATTATATTTATATCGTATTCTTTAATAAAAAGGTGATGAAAATTTAATAAATATATTTGTCAATTCAATTGTTAATTCAATTATCATATTCTTTAATACTTATTATGTGTTTTATCAATTAACCAAAGAGAGGGAGTACTAATTATATTTGACTTTTGTATTTATTCGTGTTTAATTATGAAAAAGGATAATATATAAGTTAGATATTTTTGATTGACATGTTTAGTTTTTGAAAATAGAATATTCGTATATATAATTATTATATTAAATTTTAGGAAAAAAAATTTGTGTATATCATTCTTGTGATTAACATGTTTAGTTTAGGAAATAGGAGAATCAAGAATGTGATATATATTTATGTCATTTCTATTTGGTGCCCACCTTATTTTACTTAATAGCACTCACCCTATACATATATATATAATTTTATCAAATTACAACCTATGCCACTTCCATTCCTCTTCACCCTTAATCTCTTTACCTCTCCAACTCTCTCTAAAACTTTATCTTTATACCTCTCTTTCATCATCCAAGCATTTGGCTCATCAAATTTGTGGATTCGCTCATCAAATTCGCGCTTCCTCGTCAAATTCTTGCAATTGTTAAGATAATTTTCGGATTTGGTTTAGTGAATTTGCTCATTGTGCATTAGGGTTTGGTTGAAAATTTAAAATTGATTTTTGGGTGTTATAAACTTGAATTTGTTTAATAGATTCGAAATTGTAAGTTTATAAATCAATAGAATGTGTACCATTTAGATAGAATTGCGTGTAAGACGGGGTGTTATAGACTTGAATTTGTGCTTCTTCATCGCCATTGTTGTTAGTCGGAGAACCGAACTTCTCACAGAAATCCGCAGAGAAGACGGGTTCCACCCGTCATGGACGAAACGCGTTCATCTGTGATGGATGAAACGCGCCCCTCCGTGACTGGACCACAGATGGACGCAGTTCCTCCATGGTAAATTCACGGATGGGCACAGTTCCTCCGTAGTCGATTCACGGATGTAGAATGGGCGCTATGAATAAATATAGGATGGGCGTTAAATAGCAACCATATATATTTATTATGTTGAATTTAAAAAAATAAAAAATTGAGAAAATGCCATGTGTATAAGGAGTGAATGAGTTTAATAGAAGGATGCTATGTTGCATAGAGAGGTTTTAGTTTACTTGATATATATTAGATTTATGATTAGATTGAATTTTAAATCTTGAAAATAAAATAACAAAAATTAGTTTTAATTTAGATATTGTGCCTATAAAAAATAATAACTTAAATTACGCATGAATTGATATGGTATACATGTGGAAGTTTTAACATTGGTGTGTCTTCGATTTTATTTGATTTTCGAAAAACCAAGGGAAAAAATGAGAGCTTGACACATGGCAAATTCAATACCGTGATGTCACGTGGCAATAGAAAATTTTGATTCATTTTGGGAATGCCACATGGCGTAGTAGGTATTCTACTTTAGTAAATATATAGTAGATTACGTACACAAAATATATGGCTGAGAATATTGTTTGCTACGTTTTTGGAAAGAATAGATTATATAAAATATTCATATTGTATGCATATCCTGCTAATATGGGCAGAGATTTTATTTTCTTTGATTTTATTTGATTTTTGAAAAACCAACGAAAAAAATGAGAGTTTGACACGTGACAAATTCAATACCGTGATGCCACGTGGCAGCATAAAATTTTGGTTCATTTTGGGGGTGCCACGTGGCGTAGTAGGTATTTTACTTTAGTAGATATACAGTACATTAAACTAGAACCTAACAACGCCACATAACACTCACTTATTAAAATTGTCACATATCATTTTTTTAATTATATATCAAATATTTTTATCCTAAATCTAGGACTAATGGTTTCCTAATTTAAATACAAATCAATCACAAGATTACAAATCAATTACAAAAATTACAATTCAATCGTAAAAGATTACAAATCCAGAACATTCACAACATTGATCAAGTCAGAATTGAACTGATCTCCTCTAACCAAAAAATAAAATTAGACTCATCTTCATGTGAGTCTTCTTCAAAAGGATTATCCAGAACACCGGACTTGTCGTTTCTCATGCCTTTGCCTCTTTCAAAGCCCAGTCGTTGTCGCCGGTGAGCGTCAATATTTTTCCCCTCCATGTTCGATCTCCCTTAATCGTCATCGTCGCGTACGCCATCACCGGTGAGCGTCAATTTGCACATCCCTTCCACGTCACCGTCTTGGAATCCCTGGTTTGTTGCAGCGTTTGTCTCGGTAAAGGTTTTGGGCCTTTTAATTGTCAAAAAGAAAACCATAAAGATGTAGTAGCCATTAGCCGAAACACAACAATTCAAGTACTTGTGCATTTTCAAATTCTACCAGTTTTTTTAATCATCTATGTCATCCAATAGAAATCATTGATTTGGAATTATGTTTTAAACAAGGGTCAATTACCGGAAACCACCCGTCCAATAGGGCACATTGCCTGAAACCACCCGGATAATCACTATTTACCGGAAACCACCCGTTAAACCATGTCTGTTACACTGTTACCACCCAACTCGTCATTCCGTTTAAAATTCCGTTAAGTAATTACAGATTTAAGCCGAACTTTTTATTTTCATTCAATTTCTCCACAACTTCAAAACTTGGGTAAAAATTGTAATTAAGCTAAAATAATATTACAAAATTAATATTAATTTGGGCAACTTTTGTAATTTTTGCAAAGTAAAAAAGGGCATTTCTGCCACAAGCCCATAACGTTGGGCCATTTTGTAATATTATTTTAGCTTAATTATTTTAGCTTAAATATTATAATTCTTATAAATTGTATGAGCTAAAATTGTAATTTATTAATTTTGGGGAGGGCAGATTTGCCACAAATTAGAAACTAGAGGGCCACGCTCGTAATTTCCGAAGAAGTCTTTCTTCTTCCTCCGCGCGGACAAGCAGAAAGCTCCATTTTTTAGCTTTCATGGCGGATCTGGGCATGGATTCGAGCCCGAAAAATTTCTTTAACCCATGTCCATTTAAGAATAGAAGATTACGCATCTAATGGTGGGATTTGATCGAATTAAAAGACCGGAATATTCTTCAATTTGATCTGTAATCATCCGAACGTCATTTAGGGCTAAATCGGTTTAATTGAAAATTGGAATAGCACACATTGAATTCGAAGGAGATAATACCGGTATCTTGTCAAGGGAATTGAAGGATTATAAACCCCTATAAACACTCTCCCGAATTCAACCATAATTCATCCAATTTTTCGTTCAAAGATTAGAACCCTAAAACCCCGTACTGAAGTGTTTGAGAGCCAAATTCGAGCTCATCCGAGTTGATTATGAGTCGATAGCGGTGCCATTGGAAGCGTGCACGAGTCCTCTTCAAACGCCGTATCTTTTTGCCACCGGAAGGTTGCCAGAGCCGCCCTGATCCTTCCATTTTCCGGCGAGACTGTTGTTCGAGGTGGTGGTTCTTTTCAAACCCGATTTCAACGTTATGGGCTTGTGGCAGAAATGCCCCTTTTGTAATATTATTTTAGCTTAATTACAATTTTTACCCAAGTTTTGAAGTTTTGGAGAAATTTAATGAAAATAAAAAGTTCGGCTTAAATCTGTAATTATTTAACGGAATTTTAAACGGAATGACGAGTTGGGTGGTAACAGTGTAATGGACATGGTTTAACGGGCGGTTTTCGGTAAATAGTGATTATCCGAGTGGTTTCAGGCAATGTGCCCTATTGGACGGATGGTTTCCGGTAATTGACCCTTTAAACAATTGATCGGGTTAATTTTTTTTCCAAAAGAGACCATTGATTTGGATTCATCTATGTCCATCTGCCATTGATTAGGTAACAATTTATTCCAAATGAGGTCATTGATTTGGAATTATGTTTTCAACAATTGCCATGCTGGACAAAGATGAATCTTCCAGGAAAGTATCATTTGTGCTTATACTTCTGTTCATGTTTGTGTGTTTGATAAAAGATGAATCTTCCAGGGAAGTATGATCATTGATTTGCAATCATTGTAAAATTCTAGTTTATAAATGTTGTTAGCTATACATTAGGATGAACACTGAGCTTGATCTAGGATCCCTTCTAGAGTTCCAAGGCATTGTTGGCTTCTGTGGAAATAAAAATTTACTCTAATGACACTTCGGACATGAAAGAGTTGCAAAGTACATGGAAAAGAACTGCATTTGAGAGGCCTCTTACTAGTGGAGTCGCGTATGCTATGAGAGTACTCCATTCCGAAACAGAGCAGTTTGAGAAGCAACAAGTGTGAAAAGATAAGAGGATGAATACTCTTGAAGAAACCCCATTTCACAAAGATGAATATAACGTGTGGATATTCTGGAGCCTTCGACTGTTGAAGAAGAATACACCCCTCTTATCTTTACACTAACTTTTCTCATGTTTGAAGTTGCAAACTGAAGTACTATTTTGTTAGGCTAATATTAAATTTCAATCTTGCTTTGGATCATATGCGGAGCACTCTTCCCGTGCGGACGTGCAGAGCATGCAATTTAGGGCCTTATTTGTGCACTTTAATGTCTTATTTGTGCACTTTTTCAAAAAAAAAAATCTTTTACAAATTGTTTTCCAAGCATTTTTAAATTTTTTTGCAAAAGTGCACAAATAAGGCCCTATAGTGTATGTCCGTACGTCCGCACGGGAAGAGTGCTCCGCACCGGAACCGCACTCTTGCTTCATATTTGTGTTTTATGTTTTTAAAGTTATATATAAGTATATGAATAAATTGAGTTTATAGTTTCTTATAATATTATGCATAGGCCTAATATAAATTTTGAGTTTGTTAGAAAAGAAATATAGATGTTGAATTTAATACATTAATGTCTTGTATTTATAATTTTTTAAAATATTTTTAATATTGTTTATGTTAATAAATGAAATAATATTTTTAAATATATAATTTGATTTATAAAATTGAGTAACTTTATTTTTGAAGGACAAAATTTAAACAATAATACATTAAATAACTATAACCTATAATTCAATTGCAAAATTATCTATGCTTATTTTCGTCATGTTAGACCCCATTTTTTATTACTTTAACTTTCATGACCTCTGTTTACTAACATATCATTTCTAACTTCAACTAGTAACTTCAGCTTCAGCTTTCACTTTAACTCATTTTAGTTTTCTTTTTACCGAACAAATTCTAAAATGTATATCAACGTTTAAAAAATGTGTACACAATTTATTATAATTGTGCATCACTAAAAAATTCTAACCATCAACAAGCATCCTATATAATTAGTGATATAGAAAACTCGTACACCTAAACTAGTACAACTAGTTAAGAAAATAATTCCATATTCCAAACAAAGTTCCATTAAGTCAATAGTAGTGTGTTTTGTCCTTTGGGTGGGGAGTCAATTGTCTCAAATCATATCAAGTAACAAAACAGTTATTTGTCTCTTTGCTTAACCGTCCCTTAATTTCTTATCTCTTATACTTAAAAGTGTGAATGGTGAGCTTATAATTTTGCATGCTAAATCTCCTAAGTGTTAGTGTGTTCTTATGCCACATGCTTGCTTTTCTTGGATTGTTTTCATGTGATTGGTTGTTCATTTTATGGAATTGTTTTTTATCTTTTGGGTGGGTTAGGTGTCAAGCTATAAGTGTATTAGGTGTGTGTTAGGTGTCAACTTATAAATATAGTAGATGTTAGGTGTCAACTTATAGATATAGTTAGGTGTCAAGTTATAAGTGTATTAGGTGTGTGTTAGGTGTCAACTTATAAATATAGTGGATATTAGACTATCCACAATGGGGGTTGCATAATATGGGTTTCATATCCCATTTTCCACTTTTCTCTCTCTTTCACATCATCAAAAAAACTCATTTCACTTTTTCTCTACATCAATGGTTTCATAATGAGAGTTTCATAGCTTCATATTTATTTTAGCAATCATGTATTTATATAATATAATAATATATAAATCGTAAATTGTGAATTTATATATAATAATGTATGTAAAGTAGTATAATTAAATATAATAATATATTATAATTTTATTATATTAAATTAAAATAAGATAAATATTTTTGTTTATACTTTTCAAATGAAATTAGTACAAATCAACAACATTACAAACTTCATTCTAATCAAAAACATGCAAATACATAGAAACAAGTCCATAAAGAGATAACAAAACATTCAAAATACAACATTGACTAGGGTTGTATCATGCATAAAATTATTAATTTCTATTATAATTATGTCTAAACTTTTCCCATATGTGTTCAATCAAATCTTCTTTTAATTGTTCATGCGTAGTCCTGTTTTCAAGCTGCACTCGATTGGAGATGTAATTTGCCATGGATATTGGCCGAGTAGTGGTGTATGTGTCGTGACTAGCACTTGATTGCTCATACTGAGATACATCATAGTACAAATTATATGTATATCGCTCGTCCTCCACTATCATATTATGTATTATGACGCACGCTATCATAATCTTTCCAATTGAATCCATGTCCCAAGCAAGTGATGGGTCTTCACTATGGCAAATCGAGCTTGCAAAACTCCAAAAGCTCGTTCAACGTCCTTTTGATACGCCTCTTGATGGTGAGCAAAACACTTTGCCTTATTGCCTCATGGAAGTAGAATTGATGGTATAAATGTTGCCCATAATGGTTAAATACCGTCAGTGAGATAGTAACTCATGTTATACCCATGGTTGTTAACGGTAAAACTCACTGGAGGTGATATCCCTTCCAAAACATCATCAAATACAGGAGAACGATCAAGAACATTAATGTCATTACACGTACCTGGTGTTCTAAAGAATGCATGCCAAATCCACAGATCATATGATGCCACTGCTTCCAAGATGATTGTTGGCTTTCCATGACCGCGTGAGAACTGACCCTTCCAAGCAGTTGGACAATTCTTCCATTCCCAATGCATACAATCGATGCTACCTATCATTCCAGGAAATCCATGCTCTTCTCCTACATTAAGGAGTCGTTGCAAGTCTTCTTTGGTTGGTCTTCGAAGGTATGTATTACAATACATAGAAATGATTCCCTCCACAAAGTTGGCAAGGCATTCTCGTGTAGTACTTTGGCCCATTCGAAGATACTCATCTACTTGATCTGCACACATCCCATAAGCCAACATGCGAATAGCTGTAGTACATTTTTTTAATGGAGATAGGCCTAGCCTACCTGTAGCATCCCTTGTTTGACGAAAATATTCAAATGTTGCTAACATTTGGTTAACAATGCGTAAGAATAGGGCTTTACGCATTCTAAACTGTCTTCGAAACATCTCGTCGGAATACACCGGCGGTGGGACTTCAGAGAAATAATCTCTGACTAGTTGTTGATGACCCTTTTCACGCTCTCGGTCAATGTATCTCCGACTTTGTGTTGGCCGAGAGCTTTTACCCTCAGATAGACGTCTTGCTGCTAGAGACACCACATTAGATAGAGCTTTATTGATTGTATCTTCAAGCTCATCGAATGATGTACCGTCATTTGGATTGAAAAATTCAGAGAAGTTAGGACTGGGATCCATGTTTAAGGTAATTTGAAATGATTAGTAGTATTTGAAAGAGTGGATGAGGGAATGCGCTTGGGAGAGAGGAAAATTGTAGAGATCTTTTCCTTAGACAAATGTATATATAGGTAGAAAAAGATACAAAGGTAGAAGCATCATCAAGGGCATCAATTAAAGGGCATCGAGTAGAGGAAAAATGAGTGTGATGGGTCAGTGAACTTTATAGAGCATCAATTAAAGGACATCGAGCATAGGAAAAATGAATGAATTGGGTTAAATAACTTTACAGAACATCAATTAAATGGCATCGGGCAAAGGAAAAGTGAGTGAATTGGATTGAAAAACTTAGAAGAGAATCAATTAAAGAGCATCGGGTAGAGGGAAAGTGAGTGTATTGAGTTGGTGACTTTTTGTAGAGCATCAATTAAAGGGCATTGGGCATAGGAAAAGTGAATGAATTGGGTTAAATAACTTTACAGAGCATCAATTAAAGGCATTGGGCATAGGAAAAGTGAGTGTATTGAGTTGATGACTTCGTATAGCATCAATTAAAGGGCATTGGGCATAGGAAAAGTGAGTGTATTGAGTTGATGACTTTGTAGAGCATCAATTAAAGGACATTGGGCATAGGAAAAGTGAGTGTATTGGGTAAAATAATATTGTAGGACATTATTTAAAGGGTATCGAATATTGGATAGAGAAACTTTGCAGAGCATTAATCAAAAGAACATTGGATATTGTGTACACCAACTTTGCAAAATACTAATTCGGACACCGAGAAATGAGTAGAGGTGTGGGAAATGAGTAGAAGTGAGCTATCTCCCTATATATATATATATATGTGTTGGTTTAGAAGAAGATCTTTGCACTTTCACATACCCTTTCTCATTTACCAAACAAAGATGAATCCAAATGATCCCTACAACAATCAAAATGCCTTGAATTTTTCTCCAAACTTTTTGGATCAAAAGAATGAGGCATTTTGGCTGCGTGTGGAAAAATACTACAACACAAGAAGAGTAGAAGAAGATGACACTTGGGGTTTTCGAGCTGAAACAGCATTGAAAACAAAGTGGCATAGAATTACACATGAAGTACAAAAATTTGTTGGGTGCTATGCAAAAGCATTACTATGAAGAGGTAGTGGGGAAAGTGAGGATGATGTGCTAAGGAATGCACGTGTTTTATTCTGTTCCAAACCTCCAGATTATGCTGATTTTCAGTATGACCATGCATGGCGTGTGCTCCAGAATGAACCTAAGTGGTGTACTTGGTTGGCTAAACAAGATGGAGGGAGTTCCAAGCGGTCAAAGTTGAATGCAGCTGGAGTTAGGGTTGAGCACCGGTCCAAACTCGGACCGACCCGGACCGGATCGGAACCCGAAATACCAAAAATGGTGGACCGGAACCCGGGTCCGGACCGGTCCGATCCAGTCCTATTTGTACCAGATTTGGACCGGTTTAGGGTTTTGTTAAATTTAAATATAATTTATTTACATTTAAACATGAAAAAAATACCCTCAAACTTAAATATAATTTACTCTTAAATATAATTTACCCTAAATCCTAAACCCAAAACCCCAACCCTAAAAAAACCTTAAATCCTAAAATATTAAGATTTTTTTTAAATACTGGACCAGACCGGACCCGAACCGGACCGGACCCAGAAATTCGAAAATCCTTGGACCGGAGACCGGACCGGTTAGGACCGGTCCGGTCCAAATTTCCGGCCGGACCGGAATCTGGTCAACCCTAGCTGGAGTATACTCTTCAAGCTCCAATCCAAAAACCCCTACCAATCTATCTGAGCCTGAGAGTGTCGCATTTTCTCCTAATGAATGTGCTCCAACTCGCCCCCTGGTAGAGATTAGGCCTGAGCACGGGCCTAAACCCGAACCGAACCGACCCAAACCCGAAAAACCTGAAACCCAAAAAAAATGGGACAGAAGACCGAACCGAATGTTCGGGTTCGGTTCGGGTTCGGGCCAAAACAACATTCATACATAAAAACAGACTAAAAACCGAACTCGAATCCGAACCAAACCCGAACCCGAAATCCTAATAAATTCAGACCGAAACCCGAACCGAAGTCATGTGGGTTCGGTTCGGGTTTTTCGGGTCGGGTTCAGTTTTCTCAGCCCGTGCTCAGCCCTAGTAGAGATACTACAAAGAAGAAGGGAAAAAAAGTTGCTGAAAGTTCAAATGATGATTTGAAGGAATCACTTGAAAAAGCCAATCAGTTGGTCAAAGATAGAGCCCAACAAAAGCGAGAGGAGATGGAAGAAAGGAAAAAGATTAGTAATGACTACATTCATACTACTAATAGCTACATTCACACAAAGAAGCTTGAGATGCTAACTCAACTTTTAGCATCGGGAGTGTTGACCCCAAAACAAGAGATGATAAAGACAATGTTGATGAACGAGTTGTTTCCTAAGTGAAGAATATTTTCATGTTCATGATTTCGGAAGTAACAATTATGTTTCTAGTTTCCCTAAGTGAAGAATAGCTTCACATTTGTGTTTTTAGTTTACCTAAGTGAAGAATAGCTTCACATTGTGTTTTTAGTTTACCTAAGTGAAGAATAACTTCACATTTGTGTTTTTAGTTTACCTAAGTGAAGAATAACTTCACATTATGTGTTATAATGATCTAATATTTTTCAAAATTCCTTTTTTTCTATATCTTATATTATATATAATGTCATTCAAAATAATATTGTTGTCTTATTTGTTAAATATCATGTCTATTGTCTATCAAAATATTCATTTTTCACTATAAGATCTTTACTATATGTTATTTTAATTTATTTTAATAAAAATAAATTTTTAGATAAAGATATGTAATATTTCATGTATTATGGTATAGCATAAATAATTTTTTATCATAGTAAAGATTAAAATCATGCTCATATAGCTACATTGCTTATCTTGATTCATTTTAATAAAAAAATATAAGATAAATATATGCAATATGGGTGTCTATTTGTAAATAAAAAAGAATTATGAATATTAAAATTATTTTTTATTATTTTTATAATTTATATAAGCCTAATAAATGGTTAAAAGGTTAAATAGTTCAACCTAAACATGAATTTATAAGAGCCATCGGATCTTTGTAAATCAATGGCTGAAAGTAGCTTTTCTATCCTTCAACCAGAACGCGCCACATGTCCTTAAAGGATGTTTGGATCTGCCCATTTTATCACACCAAAAGACCATACTTTTTGAACAAAAATTACCCCAAACCAAACAAGACTTGGGTTGCTTTACTTTTTTGTGGGTTACAAAATATGCAACCCAAGTACCGGTTTCATCACAAAAATGATATTGTACATATGGAACTTATTAATTAAATATTCTATGCAACCCCCATTGTAAATAGTCTTAGGTGTCAACTTATAGATGAAATGTCTACATTTGTTAAATTTTGTGCGGCTAATTTGGTGTTTAGTTCGTACAAAGGTCATGGCTATTTAAGGGGCCAAAATGCATCATTTCTCCTTATCTCTCTTGCTCATGGCTCCAAATTTGAAAGAAGATTTGTGTTTATAATATAATTTTATATTTGGTTGTTTATAATTTTACGTTTGGTTATATGTTGTTATATTAGAGATGTAACGGAACAATTAAGGTGGGCTTTGCATTGTGGTTGTACTAAAGTTTGTGTTTGATTTGTTGTCTTAGTGTTTGTGTTTGGCAATATGTGTTGGTTTTGTTTCATGCTTGTGTATTCGATGCTTGTGTTGTGTAATTGCATGTCTTAGTTGTGATTGCATGTGATAAATGTTTCGAATATGTATTCGACAATGTCCAACATATCATTTTATGCAACATAAGGGGCACTCCTAAATTTTGTTCGTCGCAATTGAAGAGATTTTTGTGTTGGCGAAGCGTTGCAATAGCTCTCAAAAAGGTATTTCTCGCATTTGCCATCGAATTTGAGGACTTGCTACGTTCGGTTAGAAGTTACAAAAATCTTAAAAATTAATTATTAGTGTGACCTAGCTATCAACTGACTAAAACTCCCTCGTATTAAAATGCATGTATGCCACTTTAGGATTTTGTATTTATCTTTATGAATATATCATTTAACAAATTTGCATTTTTCATATTTATTATTGACATACATTAACATTCTACAACGTCACTAATTATTTAATGTATTAGTGGTAGTTAAACTCACTAATTTTGTAATAATTTTATTTATTCTCAAAATAGTATGCAAGATTCTAAAGTATATATGACATGCATTATGATTAGACAGATTGGTAGTACATAATTAGCAAAACATAATATTCTAATTAAGAGTCATGAAGCCACATAAATAAACATGCATGCTTATGGACTTATATTTTAGTACTCATAGATATTTTGATTGTTTAAATTAAATAAATCTGATTATGTGTTTTTTGATAAAAATAAATTAAAACCTTCTAATTTAGAAAAACCTAAAACTTTACGATGAACAAGGCTTAAATAGAAAAACATTTTCAATGGAACACACTTGAATGTAAGAAGTGGTGGTCAAAGCGAGATTAAATGCAATCTACTCATGTGGCATTATGTGTCATGACGATGATTATTAGCCAATAGCATCTTGCACATTTGTCAACCATTGAAGAGGGCCTTTCATGGTGAGTCGGTTCCTTGCTGCCTATAAATTATTCTGCAACTCATTGAGGAGTAGTGGCGGTTGTTGGTGTTGTAAATCAGGTTAAGTTGTTGGCGTTGTTGCTCAAGTGTTCGATTGTAGGCTTTGAGGTAATTAATTTTGGGTAATTTTGGCTTTTTCGTGGCCATCTTCCACATGTAATCCATCATATGAATTCTTAATTCAAGTATCCTTGAATCAGTCATACCCCTTATATGAGATAATTGGATATTTTTTTTAGTCATTTACACGAAACCACATGTAAAATTAGCAAAACATCACCTAAAGACTCGTATATAAATGTTAATGACAAGTTATCGGAAGAGGTTTAATGTAAAAGGTGGTATGTTGCAAACTGTGTAGTGTGTTTTGTTTTGATTGAGTGATTTTGGTAAATACTAAATAACCCTATTTTTTCAGCTACGAGTTGTGCAACAACCTAAAACAACTGGAGAAGCTAACACAAATGTTGAATCAAGAGTTGTATAAATGGATAAATTGACATGTATTAAAATTATTGGAAAACTAAACCTAGCGATTACTATTATAATAGGCACGTAACATGTCACTTCATTGTACGTATTTACTAAACTGAATGGAAATATAACAAAAGTTTTGCATGCAATGATATGTCAAGGTTGATGTAACACCCCCAAATTTAACACCATTTGAAAGCGTTACTGCCGATGACCCCGGACGTAAACCCCGAAGTCACCCCAGGCTTTTACGACGTCATAACTGACTTAAAACATAGTTACAATACTAAAATCATAACTTTTATTAAACCACATGGTCGCGGAATTACACGATTCCAAAAACGACCCAATTAATCAGAAATACAACAGCGAGAGTCTTTAACAAAATACAAAATAGCACAGCGGAAATCTTTAAAATACAACGACAAAACAACTTGTCAAAACACCGTTCATCCTCATAGTCCCTCTAACCTCCTCGGATCTGCATGTGCCGAAACGGACGGACGACACCCCCATGACGTTACCGATAAATAAAATACAAGAGTTAGTCTAATGAATAGACTAAGCAAGGGCTTCACCAATAATTCACACAAACAAATCACAAGCAATTCCACATATCACAAATCACATCACAATCTCAAGTCACATGTTTACAGCATATCTCTTATATTAGCGTTGATTCTAGCAGAATATACAACCTAATATAATATTAGATTTTAATTATTTCAAATTAATTCATAACCACTTGCCTGGAAAGACGAGCTCAAACAAAGCTTAAGAACGGGTTCCTGAATCCAAAACGGGGATAGATCTGGAATAAAAATCCCTCAAAGTCAAACCACAAGACACACAACTCGGACGCCAATACCGCGATCGCGGTGAGTCACGGCCAGTCGCGGTTCATCAACAGTGGCAAAGCTTCGACAGCTTCCATGGTGGGAGAAAAATACCCACCTCGATTCAAGCTTCGTCTTGCATTCAAATTGATCACAAAGCACCTCTAAGCTTCACCTAACACCTTGGCAACCTTCTCCAACCCACGAAGCCTCTCGATTCAAGCCCAAAACCGAGCTCACAGCTCGTGCATCAATGGCGAAACAGGGGAAAACAGAGGAGAAAGAGAGAAGAAGAAGAGAGAAAGAAAGGGTTCGGTCTTCACCTCCTTTTATAGCACAAATCCGAACCACCTCAGGGGGAACAAGCCGGAAACAAGGGGACAAAGGCAAAGGGCAAGTTGCAAGCCCACTTGGCCTGCCCACAGACGCTACAGTGGCCGCCTCGGGAGGAAGACGACACTGCCCAGATCTTGGCATTACCGCGATCGCAGCCGGTCGCGGTGAATCGCGGTTGATCGCGGTCAATCGCGGTGAGTCGCGGTTTTAAGGCCGACTTCGTTAATTCTTATCCGAACTCAACTTGGGTTAATTTCCTTAATCCCGGGTTAAATATATTCGTGCCACCATCTAGCACAAACATCTCAAGCAATTACCTCGCACAATTACCGTGCACAAATATCTTATATAAATACTGTGCACAAATATCTTATATAAATATCTTGCACAAATACTTTACATAATTATCCTGCATATATTTGTGACACTCCAGGCCAAGCTAACATAGCTACCAAGCCACCCACTCATCTTACATGATGCCGGTGCCGGTACTGGTGCCCGCCTGAGTCCACAATTATCCTACACGAATATCTTATATAAATATTTTACAACAATATCTTATATAATTATTTTGCAACGATATCTCATACAATTATTTTGCAACAATAACTCATACGAGTAAAGCTCAAAAATACCCTTAAAAATTACAGGGTGTTACAGTTGACATCATTATTAATATCAAAATATTGTGTTGTATGTTAAAGTGATGCAGTCGATGAAATATAATATGATGCCTATGTCAACAATACCCTAGTGATCAAGAACCATAATAAGGATCTCTTCTGAGGCAGACTTGGTTGAGACGCACATATTAATTTCTCGTATGTTAAAGTGATGCAGTCGACGAAATAGCAGACGGTAATATATTCTAGTGATCACGAACCCAAATAATCTCTTCTGAGGTGGACTTGGTTAAGATGCAAATATTAATTTCTTGTTTTGATCAAGGATCAAACCCAAATTGCATGTGTGTTGTATGTTAAAGTGATGCAATTGACATCATTACTTCTACCGTCATTTCTTCCTTACCATTTTCACTTTGTCCGCGTGCCATACATGAAGGTGTTACCAACATCATCTCCCTCAACATCATTACTATATGAAATGTTATGACAACATATCTTCTTCAACATGCACATGGAACTAATTTCTTATTCACACGTGAATGATGAGAAGAGAATCGATGGCATAGACAACATATACACGTAGCTTAACTATATTCCATAATATCATAATTGAAGATAGCCCATCAACATCATCTCCTTCTTTCACCAACATACACATGCAGTCGCCCTTTTGCATGCAAATGTGTGGTGTATGTTAAAGTGATGCAATTGACATCATCACTTCTGCCGTCATTTCATTCTTGCCTTTTCACTTTATCCATGTGCCATACATGAAAGTGTTACCAATATCATCTCCCTCAACATGTGACAAGTGGACTTCTTTGTAGCTAAAGCTTCAATTTTTCATCCCCGGTGTCGCTTACCGTAGGCCCTCCGCGATGCCCAAGTCCACCTAAGGCCATGGACCATCTGATCCACTTTCCACCGTGCACCCCGACAATTATGGACCTCCATGGTCCTATGCCAACTCCTCAAGGTGGGAGATCCGAGGAAAGAACCCATTTTCCTGGTCGACGCTTCACCCGTTCTCAACTCTCCGACTCTACTAGGGTTCCTACATCAAATAGAGGCCATGACCCACCCTCTGGCGTGATTACCTGAGCCTGATCATATAGACACCAATCTAGACTCATGGAGGGACTAATGGCTAAAGAAGCACCAAGAGAAGTTCAAGTTGGCTCGATGACTTTGCTCGTGGTCCAACCGTTTGAAGAATGAAGGCTATCTTCAAATTGGCTCGTGCCTTTTGCCTGATATTTTCATGAGGACTTTATTATGATGTTATTTATCACATGTCAAAAATTCAATAAGATAGGCAAATCAGTCCAATTCCCTCACCGACGCTCTTGTCAACCCCGGCATCGCTCGCCGCATGCCCTCCGTGATGCCCAAGTCCACCTAAGGCCATGGACCACCTGAGCCACTTTTCACCAGGCATCACGACGACTATGGACCTCCATGGAGTGCCAAGGAAAGAGCCCATTTTCCTGGTCGACGTCTCACTCGCTCTCAACTCCCCGACTCTACTAGGATTCTTACATCAAATGGAGGCCATGACCCACCCCCCGACGTGATCACCCAAGCTTGACCATATAGACTCCAATACAGACTTATGGAGGACTAATGGCTTAATAAGCGCTGAGAGAAGTTCAAGTTGGCTCGGTGACTTTGCTCGTGGTCCAACCGTTTGAAGAATGAAGGCTATCTTCCAATTGGCTCATGCCTTTTGCCTGATATTTTTATGAGGACTTTATTATGGTATTATTTATCACGTGTCAAAAATTCAATAATAGGAAAATTATGCCAATGCCCTTTCCGACGCTCTTGACAACCCCGGCTTCGCTCGCCGCAGGCCCTCTGCAACGCCAAAGTCCACCTAAGGCCATGGACCACCCGAGCCACTTTCCACCGGGCACCCTGAAGACTATGGACCTCCATGGTCTTATGCCAACCCCTCAAGGTTGGAGCGCCGAGGAAAGAGCATGTTTGCCTGATCGACGCCTCACTCATTCTCAACTCCCCGACTTAGCTAGGGTTCATACATCAAATGGAGACCATGACATACCCCCTGGCGTGATCACCCAAGCCCGAGCATATAGACTCCAATCTAGACTTATGGAGGGACTAATGGCCTAAGAAGCGCCGAGAGAAGTTCAAGTTGGCTCGGTGACTTTGCTCGTTGTCCAACCGTTTGAAGAATGAAGGTTATCTTCCAATTGGATTGTGCATTTTGCCTAATATGTTTATGAGGACTTTATTATGATGTTATTTATCACATGTCAAAAATTCAAGTCATTACGAGTTTAATTGCTTAGTTTAATATGTATAACTCTTCAAAGACCCGAGGCATGTCAAATGTCTAGCTTGGAATTACATTTTCTGCACTTTGTAGCATCTTCTAATAAGATTTTGTAACATCATGGCATCATTAAAAGGGAAGGCGGTCATTTTCAACAACATCGCTACGAATCTAAAAATGGCGCTACAAGAGATTTCGCACAAAGATTGAGAAATTGGAAATATATATTTAACATGCCATACTACATAACAAAGGAGGAGATACATTTTAGTAGGAGTTTTTTCCCCGGGATTTGTAAGTATATTATACTACAAAGATCTATTTTTCCTTGCCATAAAACGAAATGAAAGGCAAAATACATATGCATACTTTGAAAACCACATGGCCTACAAGCACAAATGTACATTTCAAAACACAAAAGGTAATCTAAAAAACTTAGTCAAAAGTCTATCACATTCTTGTGTCGATATAGCCAGAAAAACTTACTGCTTCAATACAATTGTCGTCTTGGAAAGGTAGGCCTGTGACAAGTACGTTGTCTATATTCCCCGTGGTCTCATTTTTTATCTTCTGGCCTCAACCACAGTCTTGCAAAAAGGTAAAAATACTTCATATTTGGTTGGAGCATTGTGAACCGTAGTGACATAACCTAACCCCCATCCACCGTGGTCCCATATATCGACCGACTCGCCAATAGCGTACGTCTCCTAGAATAAAATAATGGGTGGCTATTTTATTTTGCAAATTGGCAATGTTTCGCGGAGCCTTTGTCCCGTATCCAGGTCAACAAGAGTGATGTATTCCACTTTGTAATGGTTGGCATATCCATAACCTACAATCGTCGCCTCGTATGTGGATCCTAAAAGATTCGTGTATGAACCGATGATTTCAACGGGATCACCTAACATGTAGAAGCTATCTACCATTGCAATCTGACGTAGATCATAATGAAATGAAGTAGAAGTATATGAAAGACACGTAGATCATAAGGAAATGAAGTGGAAATATGTAAATGAAGTATAAAAACACATCATAACGAAATGAAGTAGAAAGATTCAATATACATAAGGAATTACTTGTATGTGTGTAAGTCTTGACCAATGAGAGCAAATTTGTTGACACAAGTCAATAGTTTGAATAGATAAGGTATATATAAGGGTTGTGCAAATGTAAATGATGCATATGATGTTGTATGATTTAGAACAAGTGGCGAGTTTAGTTTACAAGTGGCACAATAATATTCCTCTAATGACACGTTATTTTAACAAAAGTGTTTAAAGTGTTTTGCAATTTTAGCTAAAACATGAAACTATGGAGTAATGTATATGTAAACATACAAATGCATAATGTAGTCATAATGTAATAATTGTTCCTCCACTTCTATGTGTAATTTGAACGAACAAACAAAAATAAAATAATACAATTTGTTGTTATAGTGCTATTATAGTAGCCATGTGACAAGGTATATCATTACGTCTGTCGTCCTTTCATCCTTGCCATTTCCATTTTGTTCATGCGTCATTTCCACCCATTAAGGGCCACCATATCTTCTTGAACATGCAACTAATTTATATTCCACAACTCATACATACATATAGAGATTGTACGTATTTATTAAACTGAATGGAGACATAACCTTAGTTTTGCATGCAATAATACGTCAAAGCCTACATCATTACTATATGAATTGTTATGACAACATATCTTCTTCAACATGCACGTGCAACTAATTTCTTACCCATATGTGAATGATGAGAAGAGAATCAACGACATAGACAACATACACATGCAACCGAATTATATTTCATAGTATCATAATTTAAGATAGCCCATCAACATCATCTCCTTCTTTCACCAACAGACATATGCAGCCTCCCTTTTGCATGCTGATGTGAGAGAGGGGTAGATTGGTTGATATTTGGTGGCAGAGAGACATGCAACTCGTCTATAACCCCTACTATATAAAAGAGTTGTACAGATGTAAATGATGCATATGATGTTGTATGATTTAGAACATGTAGCGAGTTTACTTTACAAATGGCAAAAATAGTACTCCTCCAATGACACGTTATTTTTAAAAAAGTGTTTTTAAAGTGTTTTGCAATTTTAATTAAAACATGAAACTATGGAGTAATGTATATGTAGACATGAAAATGTGTGTTGTATGTTAAAGTGATGTAGTTGACATCATTGCTTCTGCCGTCATTTCATCCTTAACATTTTCACTTTCTCCACGAGCCATACATGAAAGTGTTACCAACATCATCTCCTTCAACATCATTACTATATGAAATATTATGACAACACATCTTCTTCAACATGCACATGAAACTAACTTCTTATTCACACGTGAATGATGAGAAGAGAATCGACGGCATAGACAACATACAAGTGATAATTTCTTATTCACAATTAAACTCCTAACGACTTGAATTTTTGACACGTGATAAATAACATCATAATAAAATCCTCATAATAATATCAGGCAAAAGGCATGAGCCAATTGGAACGTAGCCTTCAACATCCCCTTCTATGGAGTAATGTATATGTAAACATGCAAATGCATAATGTAGTCATAATGTAATAATTGTTCCTCCAATTCTATGTGTAATTTGAACGAACAAAGAAAAATAATATAATATAATTTGTTGTTATAGTGCTATTATAGTAGCCATGTGACATGGTACATCATTACTTCTGTCGTCATTTCATTCTTGCCATTTTCATTTTGTCCATGTGCTATTTCCACCCTTTAAGGGCCACCGTATCTGATAGCATTTTTCAGTCGTGCGCGCTATCAAAGTAATCCTAATATGCAACTAGAGTATAGCATGCAAGTAAGGAGTCGAACCCAAGGGAGTTAATACGTCAAATTTCAATGCAATTACTAATTTATCAACTTAAAAGGACAAATGGGGGGGTTTGGTTTTCTACTAAAACTACTCAAATAAAACAACACCGAATCAAGTTTAAGCAAATATGAAGAAAGGGAGCTTCACCTAGCAAGTTTCCACACAAAGGTTAACCAAGTTGATCATAGATTCTTCTCATGTTCATATTTATCCTATGGATTTGTTCCAATTCTGATCTTGTTTATATTAGCAAGCCAACCAGTCTTGCTAATACTTACTAATTGATAACCTAGAAGACCTCCTAAGTTGGTTCAATCAATAGAATAGAGTATAAGATTAATGGATTGTAAACAAGACTCAACACCGCAAGTATGTCATGCAAATCAATTTCCTTTTCACAATTGAACTCAATTTACCAATTTCATGCAATTGTGGTTGCTACCTATGATTAGGGATTCCACCGTCTATCCCAAATCTAGCACCTAAATTACTATAGATTTAGACTAGGTGATCAATCTAGCAAAATAGATAGTAATAGAAATATGCTCAAGGAAATCAATACCAAATCCAAAGGGATGAACAAGAGAAATAAACCTTACAACCAAGTCAACCTTGTGCTTCCACGCTAGGCAAAACAAGGGTTTAGTTCTGGTTCATGTTCTTCAGCAACAAATCAAATCCAAAAGAGATAAAAACAACTAAAATGTTCTTGAGAGGAGAGAAAGGGAGAGCCAATGGCTGCTCAGTCTGGACGTGCCCCTTTCTAAACCTAATCCGAGCCCATTTAATTACCAATTAACTCAGCAAAATGAAACGGCCAAGCAGAAAGGAAAATCGGGAGCTGTTCAGTCGCGCGGCAAAACCGCGACCAACCGCGATCGCCATGGCTCGCGGTTTGTGCTCCAGCAGCTTCTGTTGGACTGGAGAATAACGGCGATCGCGGTACATCACCCCACCTCACGGTCTTCACTCCAGAAGCTTTTGTCTTCTGATCACCAGCTCTCCTACGTAGCTTCGAGCTTCGTCTTCAACGCGTAAGTGCTTCCAAATCATCCACAATGTAGCTCCGCACCACAACCATCAACTTAGCTCCAAAACCCTGTCAAAGTCTCCTAAAATGTGCTAATAATCCCTAACTACGCCATACAGAATACGGCGTATCAAACTCCCCCATACTTAGACCTTACTCGTCTCGAGTAACTAAAGAGAAGCTACCCTCACCAAAATATGCATTCCAGGTCTCAGGAAATATGACGAACCTTGCTAGAGATTACAACAACTCAACAATAAACATCCCAACCAAAACAACAACCAAATAGAGCAATGCGAACAACAATAAAAAAGAACCCAACTACACCTTATCCCTCCAAGTGGTAGCTTACCCGAATCCTCCTATACTCCGCCCCTTATGTCGCCACGCCAAGCAAGAAAATCCTAGATCACTCACACTCATTTTGCTTAGGCGCCCTCTCGGGTTTTCACCTAACCACTCATCATTTTTCTTAAGATGGGCTCACCAATCTCGCATCACTCCAAGACTCATTCTTGCCTCAACCTAGTGTTGAGCGAGTCACCTTCTTTTTGCCTATGCGGCCCTTTCGGGTTTTCCGCATATCCAAGGATTTTCATATGCCTTTTTCATTTTTTCTGGCTTTTTTCTTTCTTTTTTTTTTCTTTTTTTTTCTTTTTTTTTTTGTGCGTAAAAAACCAACACCATACAACATGTGAATACATTCTCTCCCCCATACTTAAACGTTGCATTGTCCTCAATGGAATGAAAGACAAAGTAGAATCACGGGGAAAGAGAAAACAGAAGACTCACATACAGGACCGGATGGTCTCCCTCCAATGAAACACAAGGTGTGGTAGAAGTGGGATGAGCAACAATGATGATCCAATAATGCACCGCTCATCCAAGACAAAGGGTAACATAGAAGAATCCCAAAACAATTTTAGATCCACAAAAGAAGATAGTGAATGACGAATACAGCAAATCGCCAACTTCCGAAAGGTTTCTGAGCACATACCTGTGATCGCAGTTTGCAACCTACAATCACAGGCTCTTCTTCTGGAAAACTACTGACATAGGATCTCGGATTCCTCGCCCTTTTTTTTTTTTTAAAGAAGGAGCTTACAGTGGGGAAAACCGCGAGCGGCCGCGATCGCGGGAGGTCGCGGTTTTGGCTGCAGAATGCAGCTGAACCTGTGCTTCGGGCATCCTTCCCTAACCACAAACACACTAAAAATGGCAGTTAAAATGAACAAAAATATAACAAGAATTAAAGCATCACAAACCTCGGGTTGCCTCCCGAGAAGCGCCTTATTTAATGTCGTGGCTCGACTCAATGGTGCTCAATTCAAACCTCAATCTATATCATCAGGTCCCTTAGGAACCCTCTCATTTAGCACCTCCTTCTTGAACCATTCATGGAAAGGTTTAAACCTTAGACCATTCCTCTTGATATTCGACTCCTTCAGCGGCTCCTCTATCTTAACCTTCTTAGTTGCCTTCCCCCCATACTTGGATTGATCAGGGGGGTGTTTAAACTCAACTTCTGGGGCCTGCACAATAGAAGATGGGAGCTTCTCGCTCGGCACTATTAGTTCCATGGGGCCACTGCCCAAATGAGTACGAGAATGCTTACCTTCAGCATTCAAATGAGCCAAGACTAGCTGCATGTTAGTGGACAAAGACAATTTTGCATGTGGATCCACTACATCATTCTCTATAATAGATCGCAACTCATCACAACAAGTAATATCAAACACATCTTGAGCTAAGGGCTCAATCACATCAATGGAACACAAGGAATGATCATCAATGGGATGTTTCATAGTATCATATATGTTGTATTGCACTTTCTCCCCATCAAATTCCATTATAAGTGTTCCACTATTCATATCAATTTTTGTTTGTGCTGTTTTCATGAAAAGCCTTCCTAACATTATAGGTGCCGCATGCTCATCATGTTCCATATCCAACACAAAAAAATCAGCAGGAAATATCAAGTCACCTACCATGACAAGAACATCTTCAACTACTCCCTTCGGGTACACATTTGACCCATCAGCTAGTTGAACAACAATTCCTGTCTCATGCAAAGGTCCTAGTCCTAGGGATTCATACAAGGAGAAAGGAAAAACATTGATAGATGCACCAAGATCAAGCATAGCTCTTTCAATTTTTGTATCACCTATCACACATGGAATGCTAAACATGCCTGGATCACCACACTTTTTAGGCATTCGCCTTTGAAACACCGCGGACACATGCTCATTAACTTTGACCTTTTGTTTCCCTTTCAATTTTTGATTCCTTTTAATAGTGCAGATTTCTTTCAAGAACTTAGCAAACCGAGGAATACTCTTAACCAATTTAAGTAAAGGAATGTTTACCTTGCACTTACTGAAGGTCTCGAATATCTCCTTGTCATTCTCCGGTCTTCTAGTCTCCTTCAATGCCTCAGGGAAAGGCGGGACCGGCTTCTGAGAGCATAGAGGTGGAAAGCTCGGACGAACATAATCATCAGAAGGATCTTGGTCCAAACCGCGAGTGAGGGCGGGTGACGGCGATCGCGGTTCTGAAGCTGAAGTTTCTGGGATGTCTGGCAAATAACCGCGGGCGGCCGCGGGCGCGGGTGGTCACGGTTTTTCTTGCAGACTCCCGTCCAGATCTTCTGCAGAATCCAGTGGTTCTTCATCGTCAAAACAGCGATCGTGGTAGGTCGCGGTGGATCGCGGTTTTCTGTTTTCAGACTCTGCAGAACTGTCTTGTAATTCACCCTGTTCAGCAATAGGGCTTATGTTCAGCTGCTTTCCACTCCTCAAGGTAACTGCACTCACATTCTCCCTCGGGTTGACCACCGTTTATGATGGTAATTTTCCTGAATCACGAGCCTCTAGATTACTCACAGCTTGAGCAATTTGTGCCACTTGCTTCTCAAGATTCTGGATGGATGACTTTGTTTCAGCATCCTTCTGCATAACCGACTGAGCCAATGACTTGATCATGTCTTCAGCTGACATGGTTTGTCTAGGGTTGTATTGTGGCCTCGGTTGCTGTTGTGGTTGCAAGAGGTGAGGATTCTGAACATTTTGCTGGTTACTCCACCTGAGATTTGGATGATCTCTATATCCTGGGTTATAGGTGTTAGAGAATGGATCATACTTTGGTCTTGGTTGCCATCCTCCTACAGCGTTCACCTCAGCATTTGACTCCTGAAGTGTTGGGCATAGATCATTTGGATGTCCCACTTCATTACAAATTCCACATGGTCTGGCTTGTGGTGGAGTGCCATTCAGCATAAAGCACTTCATCATTTCCTTCAGCTCATTCACATCGGATTCAATCTTGGACGAGGAACCCACAGCCTTGAGACTCTCTCTCTTGCTAAATTGCCTTGAGCCTTCAGATAGCTCTTGAAACATCTCAAAAGCTTGGGGAGGAGTTTTGTTCAGAATATTACCTCCACAAGCGGCATTCACCATTCTACGCTCCTCATCCGAGAGACCATTGAACAAGTAGAGGATGAGATCCTGATCACTGTACCCATGATATGGGCAACTTGCACATAACCGCTTGAATCTCTCATAGTACTCATATAAGCTTTCACCTCCTTGTTGTTCAATAGTAGCAATGGCTCTCTTTAAACTATTCAGCTTTGTGGCCGGGAAGTATTTCTCAAGAAAAGCTTTCTTCATTTCGGCCCATGTCGTGATACTTCCCGGGGCAAGGTAGTAGAGCCAATCGTTTGCAGAATCCTTTAGAGTGAATCCAAATGCTCTCAACATGATGGTGTCAGCAGTGACACCTCTTGGCTTCATGCTAGAACAGACCGTATGAAATTGCGCTAAGTGCTTGTTCGGGTCTTCTCCAGCAAGTCCATGGAAATGAGGTAACTCATGGATCAATCCTGCATTCAGCTCAAAATTCACTCCTTCAGCTAACTCATGAATGGTTATAGCCAAAGGTTGTTGCTCCAAGTTCGGGATGGTTAGCTGTCTCAAAGTTCTATCAGCCATCTCTGTTTGGTTCAGAAGTTCACGGGTTGCTCTTCGATTCCTTAAAAATGTCCGCTCAATTTCTGGATCACAATCAAGAATAGGAGAATCAGTAGCACGGGTGTGAACCATAAAAATGGTTCACACCAAAAGTTGATAAACAAACAATTACAAAGAGAAAGAACGATTATCAACTCCTCGGCAACGGCGCCAAATTTGATAGCATTTTTCAGTCGTGCGCGCTATCAAAGTAATCCTAATATGCAACTAGAGTATAGCATGCAAGTAAGGAGTCGAACCCAAGGGAGTTAATACGTCAATTTCAATGCAATTACTAATTTATCAACTTAAAAGGACAAATGGGGGGGGGGATTTGGTTTTCTACTAAAACTACTCAAATAAAACAACACCGAATCAAGTTTAAGCAAATATGAAGAAAGGGAGCTTCACCTAGCAAGTTTCCACACAAAGGTTAACCAAGTTGATCATAGATTCTTCTCATGTTCATATTTATCCTATGGATTTGTTCCAATTCTGATCTTGTTTATATTAGCAAGCCAACCGGTCTTGCTAACACTTACTAATTGATAACCTAGAAGATCTCCTAAGTTGGTTCAATCAATAGCATAGAGTATAAGATTAATGGATTGCAAACAAGACTCAACACCGCAAGTATGTCATGCAAATCAATTTCCTTTTCACAATTGAACTCAATTTACCAATTTCATGCAATTGTGGTTGCTACCTATGATTAGGGATTCCACCGTCTATCCCAAATCTAGCACCTAAATTACTATAGATTTAGACTAGGTGATCAATCTAGCAAAATAGATAGTAATAGAAATATGCTCAAGGAAATCAATACCAAATCCAAAGGGATGAACAAGAGAAATAAACCTTACAACCAAGTCAACATTGTGCTTCCACGCTAGGCAAAACAAGGGTTTAGTTCTGGTTCATGTTCTTTAGCAACAAATCAAATCCAAAAGAGATAAAAAAACAACTAAAATGTTCTTGAGAGGAGAGAAAGGGAGAGCCAATGGCTGCTCAGTCTGGACGTGCCCCTTTCTAAACCTAATCCGAGCCCATTTAATTACCAATTAACTCAGCAAAACGAAACGGCCAAGCAGAAAGGAAAATCGGGAGCTGTTCAGTCGCATGGCAAAACCGCGACCAACCGTGATCGCCATGGCTCGCGGTTTGTGCTCCAGCAGCTTCTGTTGGACTGGAGAATAACGGCGATCGCGGTACATCGCCCCACCTCGCGGTCTTCACTCCAGAAGCTTTTGTCTTCTGATCACCAGCTCTCCTACATAGCTTCGAGCTTCGTCTTCAACGCGTAAGTGCTTCCAAATCATCCACAATGTAGCTCCGCACCACAACCATCAACTTAGCTCCAAAACCCTGTCAAAGTCTCCTAAAATGTGCTAATAATCCCTAACTACGCCATACAGAATACGGCGTATCAGTATCTTCTTCAACGTGCACATGCAACTAATTCATATTCCCTTCTATATTACTTTATCTATACATGTGGTTAGAGTACTCGAATAAGGATATAAACAACTATAATTTTGAGAAATTGTACAAGTACTTTTGTATATTAAGAATTATATTCATTCAAGCACAACCAAAGAGATTGTACATATTTATTAAAACTGAATGGAAATATAACCTTAGTTTTGCATGCAACGATATGTCAAAGCCGACATCATTACTGTGTGAAATGTTATGACATCATATCTTCTTCAACATGCACATGCTTATTAATTTCTTACTCATACGTGAATGATGAGAAGAGAATCGACGGCATGGACAACATACACATGCAGCCGAATTATATTTCATAATATCATAATTGAAGATAGCCCATCATCATCTCCTTTCACCAACATACACATGTGACAAGTAGACTTCTTTGTAGTTAAAGCTTCAATTGAAGATAGCCCATAAACATCATCTTCATCCTTCATCAACCCTGATATAGTTGTTCATACCATACGCTTGTTTAAAAAGTGTTCATGTATTTTGTTAAATGTGTATGTAGACATGCAAATGCATGATGTAGTCATAATGTAATAATTGTTTTTCCACTTTTATATGCAGTTTGAATGGACAAGGAAAAAAATTAAAACAATTGCTGCTATAGTAGCTATGTGACATGGTAATTCCTTGGTGCATGCGTATGTATGTTGTTTCAATATAAAGGTTAATGGTTTGACATGGCGTGGCATTTCCTTGGTACATGTACGTGAAAAATCTTGCTTTAATGTACGTACGTATAACATCATATTCGCACAAGCCGAACATACAATTCTCTGGGAAATTTCGTTGAATCATGAGTAGTATAAATGGATAAATTGGCATGTATTAAAATTGTTGAAAAAAATAAACCTAGCAATTGCTATTATAGAAAGTATGTAGCATGATATTCCATATATCATACATATTTATTAAATTGAATGGAAATATAACCTTAGTTTTGCATGCAATGATATGTCAAAGCCGACATCATTACTATATGAAATTTTATACGAGATCTTTCGCATTTCCATACGAGATCTTTCTATTTGACCTTCTTAGTGACCCGTGCCCATCAACATCATCTCCCTTTTTCACCAACATGCACATGTAGGCGTAATTTTGCATGTTGATATGAGAAAGAGGGTAGATTTGGTTGATATTTGACTATAAAGGGATATGCACATGTAGAGACACATGAACATGTAGAGAGACATGCACATGCAACTCAACAATTCTAGAAAAAAGGATTTTTGGAAGGAAGGAATCATGTCGATTCAAAAATGTTGTCATGACAAGTCAAAAGTAGAGCCTTAATTTATAGATTAGAACATTACAAAAGCAATTTTCTTAATAGTTATTTCAATGTCTCAATATTAAAATTAAGATCTCAAAAAAAATGAAAAAGCTAGAGCAAGATGTATAGTCTTCACTTGAAATATTAGATATTATAAGGGAAAAAATACGTAGACAATATATATTGCATGGATTGATAGCATTTGTACATAAATCTCTACATGAAAAAAATAGAAGCAACATAATTGCAAAATCCATATTTCAAATAATTGTGTTTGTATGTCAATCAGAAATGTCACCTGTAAAAAATACTTTACAGCCAATCTAATCAAGATTCTCACTAAACTCACAAATGCACAAAAGCACAAGGCCTTCTATATACATACTTATTCAATGTTCACTCCAAATAAAGGCTCCACATTTTCTCTACCTTTCCAAACAAATGTAGGCCTTGCATCAAGATCTCCTCCATAATGTCCCCTCTTAAATCAAGGTTTGCATTCTTCAAAATGGTGCATCTTCACCTAGGAACAATTATCATGCAAAGCTCAGTTGATGCTAGCATCAGGTAAGCTCGTACTTCTCCTTATGGCTACATTTTACATCTCCTCCACAATAAAAAATTCTTATCGATTTCGATATGTTTGCGGCTAAACAGGCGGGAGCGGCGGTTGTTCCATATAGGTGACATTGTCGAAGTCGCCGACATCCGCGAAGATCTTCTTGGGTCCTACTACGAGGGAAAAATCGTGGATGCGCCATTCCATGACTACTACGTTATTGAATACTTTACACTCCTCGAAGACGACAAGAGAACACGCGCAAAGGAAGCCGTCCAATCTTATAGGCTTCGTTTTCCTCCACCTCCTGTATCGGAGCCTCAATACTTCTTCGGCCTAGTTGTGAACGCCTGGATGAGGCACGACTGGTGGCACGGCATCCTGATCAAACAATGGATCAACCCCCTCACGTATCGCATTTTCTTTCCAGATACGGACAAAACAATCATAACGGATGTCGAGAATATGCGCCCTCATCTTATCTAGCCGTGTTGAAATCGCACTATTGTACTTACTCCTTTTCCACTGAATATGGTAGACAATAATCTCATTTTAGTCTTCAGTATCATCTCAGAAATCTAATTATGAAAGACGGTAGATTGACGACCTATGCATTGCAAGCATGTCCTCAATTATGAAAGGCATATCTATCGTATATCAAATTTTGTTGTGCTCTATATATTATAAAATGCATATCTCTTCTATGTATTACATTCTTGGACGGTACCTATATTAATTGGTCCAATATTCTACTTGCAAGAAACTTTGTTTTATCAATCGAAGCGTTGGGTTTCATATAGCAAAGCCCTGGATTTATCG
Organism: Rheum nobile; assembly: GCA_027886185.1. NCBI lineage: Eukaryota > Viridiplantae > Streptophyta > Magnoliopsida > Caryophyllales > Polygonaceae > Rheum > Rheum nobile. Next base: position 712,693 of record WOAB01000717.1, on the reverse strand, counting down.
GCCCATATTGCTTTGACAATGTCTATTTTCTATGTAGAGAACATCGACATAACTAACCCAATCTACTTGTCCCTAAGATAAAACAACATCGACATAAAGCATGTGCGAAGCATGGGCAGGACGACTTATATGTTGTTACATCTTATTGGGCCCAAAAATTAACTTTAGCCCAATACCTAACTTTAAGCACGTGCTATATTTAAGAAAAACGTTACATAGAATAATATAATACAGAGTTTGGATCATATGCGGAGCACTCTTCCCGTGCGGACGTGCGGAGCATGCACTTTTGGGTCTTATTTGTGCACTTTAACGTCTTATTTGTACACTTTTTCAAAAAAAAAAATATTTTTCAAATTTTTTTCCAAGCATTTTTCAAATTTTTTGCAAAAGTGCACAAACAAGGCCCAAAAGTGTACAAATAAAGCCCTATAGTGCATGTCCGCACGTCCGCACGGGAAGAGTGCTCCGCACCGGAACCACACTCATATAATACATACACCCACCAAACCAGATCTAAACTAGAGACACTTGGGCCTATCAAAGGCCCTTTTTATATTTTTTAACATGAAAAGTAAATAAAAGAGGATTTTGTCATATCTATGACAATTATTTAATTTTTCATCTTGGAGAACTTAATTCCCTTCCCCAAATCCACCCGGTTTTGGTGGAGGCGTACATATTCTGTTCTTGCTTTGTACTTTCTTCCTTTCTGGACTCTACTATCCACAATCACAAAAACACGTACACTAGTTCAACCCTTTCACACATCCAAAAGATATATATTATACAAATAAATACTTGTTCCACTTATACATAGTACACAGAATAGTTCATACTCAATTCATATAAAATAATGATGAGTTTTTTTTTTGTAATAGATAATGATGAGTTAGAAATAAACTTTAGTTGTTCATATGAACTTTTTTCAATGCGATTCAAATAGTATTCTTATGTCATAAACTCTGGCCTTAAAAAATAGCATTAACTGTGTCAGAATATTCAATATTACAAAACTACAAATTGAATGAGACAATATTTACTATATAAATTATATTAAAGGCATCTGGGATTGTCCTTGGAAAATTGAAAGACAATCACTTATTCACAAACCTCGTGTGGGTCCCCTATTGATGAATCAAATCACTCGAATGAAAGTAATTTCACCGACAAATCATTATTCGGATATCTGGTGTCAAATTATCGCATGTTTCCTTATTTCTTCGATAATAGAGTTGGCTATCTTTATCAGCCAAAACGATTAATATGAATGAGGACCCGATTTGAGCTACTACATGATTAAAGGACTGACAGAAATCCAATCTCGGCTAACTCCGTGCCAGCAGCCGTAGTAAATATGCATAATTTATTACTTTTCGTGGAGGATTAGACCCAGAAATCCATTGGAAAGATTAAAAATCAGTGCTAAAAATCCGGTACATTCCGTTTCGTTTCCCATCCTAGTCTTTCGCGACACTTCAGGTTTACTTCTTTTGTTAGGTCTCGACTTCTTCACTATGATTTTCCTAGTAGTTTATATAGGAAGTGAAACTGATTGCAAAAGAAAGCGAATGAAAATGATTGCAAAAGAAAGCGAAATTGATTGCAAAAGAAGGCAGATGAAAATGAATGGCTGTCGCAGATATTCTCCTCGACCTTTAATTTTTCCAAGATGTCAAATTTATACACATTTTTAGAGAGATGAACCGTACTGCTGACAGAATTACTAAACTCTGATTTTCACCAATTGTGTCTATTCTAAATTATGATTCAGAACTTCGCATTCTCATCCTCAGGAATATTCGAAGTTGGTTCACATAAACTTTAAGACCGGTCTAATTTTTTTCTCATAAAAAAATTCCTTTAAAAAACTATTTCAAATTCAAAATGTACTAAGAAAGCATTTTTCAAACCCTTTAATGGGGACTATTTACACTCCTACTGAATCGTTGCTCATTCATACACAATTTATTAAATTATATTTATGGTTCTCGTACATTTACTGATTTACGTTGAATATGGCACCCATGTTATTGGCTCCTTCACAAACTTAAAACAAGTCATCGTCTATTATTAGCGTAAAATAAGAGGTCCAACTCCCTATAGCTATGTGCATCTCGTTCATACTGCCAGTGAGCAAGAAAATTTTAAGAAACATAGACAGTAGATTATGGTCCGATTTTATTTTTATTTTTATTTTTTTGAGAGCTATTACGTACGGTCCGATTTTATATCATCTGATCGGATCACCATTTGTATATTTTAAAATTTTAAACAAAAGTAATATTTTTACAAAATTAGATAAGACCTTTTATAAGGCAGCTGCTGTACACACGATAAAAAGTGTCTATTTACACGATATTTTGTACGCAAAACTAAGGCGTACGCAATATGGGAGCGTACAACATGAAAACAGTATAATTATTAGAATTCCGTTGCGTATACATGTACGTTGTATTTTAGCGTACGCTAAAATACAACGTACAGGGAAATAGCCGTTGGAAATGGCAGGGAACTTGGGCGTTTTGGCATGTACGCCATTACATGGCGTACACAATATAATTGCGTACAAAAATAGCCGTTATTCCAACGGCTATTTTGTGCCCTATAAATAGCAACCCAATCCTCATTTTTTAAATCCAAAATAATAAATCTTACAAAAATGGCATATAATGAAAACACATATTGGAGTAGTGGAGAAGAGAATGAAGATTACGACGATGAAGATTTCGACGATGGCAATTTCGAGGTTAGTAATTATGGAATGATTAAGATTGAAATTAGTTATAATTAATATAGCTTAAGTACGTATAGTTAATAATGGAATGATTAGAATTGAAATTAGTAGAGAAGATGATGACGATGTAGCGGTAGAGGCCTATATTTATTTTAATATATGTTAACAGATTAGTATTTAGTTGTAGTGGAGAAGATGATGACGATTTAGCGGTAGAGGCCTATATTTATTTTGATATATGTTAAAAGATTAGTATTTAGTAGTAGTGGAAAAGTTGATAATTATTGTGAATTTGATATATGTTAAAAGTCCTATATTTATTTTGATATATGTTAAAAGAACATGGTAATGGAGAAGATGATGATGATTTAGTGATATAAGCTATCAATTTGTTTTTCTTTAGTTTAGTTATGTATTACAATTGTAGTTTTGTTTTATAGTTAATATTGATTAGCTACAAACATATAAATTTCACAAATCGCAATCCATATATTGTATCATTATTGATTATGTAAACATGTATAGGGGAAAGATTATGGAGATGAATTTCGTAACAATCTGAAGTGGGATAGCCGAGAGGAATTGGTTGAGTGGGTTAAGAATAGGGGCAAAGATTTGATGATGGTTTTAGTCATTCGTAACTCAAATGTCAAAAGTGTTAGTTTGACGTGCGAGCATTTTGGTGAATATAGATCGGGGAGAAAGAAAGGTAGTGACTCAGAAGAGGATGTTGAGGTAATTCGTGAATCAAAGTCGAAGAAGTCCGGATGCACATTTGAGTTGTGTGGTGTTAGATTGAAGAAGAAGCCAGGGGAAGTGACTCATAAATGGATCATGAATGTGATAGATGGATGCCACAGCCATAAGCTTCTGACTAGCTTTCTTGGGCATGCATACATGGGCAGAATGACCCCGGATGAGGAGCGCCTTGCCAAAAGTTTGGGCGATGCGTTCGTGACGCCGAGGACTATTGTTGAGGACCTTCTTCCCCGGAAATGTGACATCCATGAAACAAGTTTCCAACTTTCTGCAGAAGATGCATTATGAAGATCGTGGTGAATTGACGGTTACGCAATGGACTTTGAACTTTTTACAACAAAATAGTTACCGGGTATTCCCTCTTAGAAAGTTGTCTACGAAAGAGACTGATATCCTATTTTTTGCTCACCCGGACTCGCTCCACCTATTGAAGATGTTCCCGTACGTGGTAATTATCGACGCCACATACAAGACAAATAGGTACGTGATGGATTTGTGTTACATTTTCAACACAATTTAATAGTAGTGATTTATATCATCGATTTGAATTATGTCTTATATTCTATGACTTCTTACATTCATTTGTTTTCTTACATTCATCCACATGTATAACATGCCTTTGGTGGAGATTGTCGGTTTCACTTGCACGCACAAGACTTTCAACATTGCGTATGCATTTACACGGCAAGAAGAAGTTGTGCATTACAAGTTCATAATGGAGAAACTTTTGCACTTGTTTAAAGATGCGGGTGTTATGTCGACCTCCATAATGACTGATCGAGAGAAGGCTCTCATTAATGCAATTCGGATAGTTTTCAAAGATGAAGTTAAACACATTTTGTGTTTGGTGCATATTAAGCACAACATAGAAGCATATGCTTCCCCAATATTGAAGGATAAAAAACAAGTGAAAAGGTTTTGTGGCCAATGTTGGGCACTTTGGTGTTCAACCACATAGGAAAGCTACGAAGAGAGGCTTGCGAAATTGAGGACATCGTGGAAGAGTGGCCTCGTTCGATACATTGAGAAGACGTGGACTAATCCTCACAAGGAAAGCATAGTCAGAGCGTGGACTGATCATCATCTTCACTTCTTCACGAGGACTACAAACAGGTAACCCTTGTACAATGTTCAGTAGTTTCTAGGTTCAGGGCTCAATGTGGGACTAACGCAATGCTTTTCATGTGTTTTGATAGGGTTGAGGGTATGTATCACGTGTTGAAGAAAATTCTGAATTCTAGCGTTGGTGGTTTTAATAGAATGGTAGTGAGGATCCACCATGCGATCGAGGGTCAAATTGGGCAAGTGCGTGCGACCATGGAGATGTCACGGATTAAAACACCAACAATGTTTGATGGTGTGCCGCCAGAAATAAGAGTGTTGTTTTCAAGGCTATTCTTCAAAGTGTCGGATAGGTGCTTGAGAATGTTGTTTGATCTGTATAAACAAATAGAAGATGAGGATTTCCCTGAGGATTGTGATGATCATTGGATGAGAGACTGCTTCGGCCTGCCGTGTGTCCACAGAATCGCAAATGCCATCATTAATAAGACGTCGATCATGTCGAGTGAGATACACCGCTTCTGAAAGCAATTGCAATGGGATAGGGTTTACACGGAAGAAGATCCAGTTGAGGACACAACACAGATGTGTGTTCAAGAGTTGAGATGGAAGCTAATGGATGACATGTGGCGCGCTAAAACATTGAGCAAAGACCAAATAGACCAAATCACCGAGTTGTTCTGGGACACGCAGCACCTGCATGAAACTTCGTTGCAGGAGCCCACGGGAATCATTGCAAAAGGAAGGCCAAAGGGTTCGACAAAGTACGACACCAAGAGGGAGCCGAGCTTGTTTGAGCATCGTAGGGCTGAGTTAGATGAGATTGAGAAGAAGAAGGCCAGTGGAAGCCAAGGTAGAGGTCGGGGTCATGGAAAGAAGGGACCAAGTGGAGCTTCGCCGGGCATTGGTACCCAAGGCAGCCAATCCGAAGGGACAGGATCGCAGCAGCTCCCTGAACAACCCATGATTTATATGGGGGTGAACTTTGGGGTTAAGAATGTGGATTACTTTTGGTTTCCGTACATTAACGGGGCCAAAGATGTATGTCCAGATGGGCATTGTGGATATCGGACACTGGTTGTATTGGTGGGATCAGAAGATACTGCATACCCTATGGTTCGAATGCAGGTGGCGGGCGAGTTGTTTGACAACAGAGATGTGTGCATGCCCATCTTGCCCATACTACACCTGGGGATCACTTACGAGGACCTTATATTCTGGGTCAACTATGTCATCAGTCCTTGCAGCGAGGAGTACTAGCTCGACATGTCGATGATTGGTTTAGTGTTTGCCACGCTATACCAAGTTGCTCGTGTCCTATTATCCTGGGATGGCCCGTGCTTGTGCTTACCAATGAGGGCCTCTGACGGAAGCCTCGGCCCTCCAACACATATATTGACGATGGCCCTCGTAGGGAACCGAAACCACTTCGTATCGGTATAGTTATTGTTTTTAAATAACTAGTAATGTTTGTGCTTACCCTAAAACACAAATCTCGATCATATTTTGTGTTTTCTATGTAGGTGTCGTTGAAGGATGGTTGTCCACTACCTCCCCCTCCGTACGCTTGGTGTCGATTCAAACACCCAAGTGTCGATGGTTGGGACTCTCAATTTCAGTCTAGGATTCAACTATTTCGGGATTATCGCACTAGATATAATTGTCCTTCAGATCCTCAGGTGTAGTTTCAGATGTAGATGTAATTTTATATATAACTTCAGATGTAATTTACTTTAAGAGCATATATCAACTTCACATTTGGGTCTGGTTTAGTTGTTTAAGCTCAATTGGAAAACCCCGATAATATATCTGCTTTCTTAACATACATAAAATTCAAAACAAACCCTATAAGAAGCTTTGCCCTAACCAAACAAGCCCTAATCGTACAAACCCTAACCGACGTCAGAGCACAAGTGATTGGGCCGGCCCAAACGACATACCCAACATCCTGTGCGCATCCATCTGGCGTACGTCGTATGCTAGCGCACATGATGTTGGGCTTGTCGTTTGGGCCGGCCCAATCACATGTGCTCTGACGTAGAGCGTACGCCCTATTTACGCATACGTATATACTATAGTATAGTATGTGTAATGTATATTTGATTTAGTTACATTTGTATACTATAATATTTTATTACATTTGATATAGTTACACTTATATATTATAGTATTTCATTATATTTCATTTAGTTACACTTATATACTATAGTAGATAAACACTTTTTGTCGTGTGTATAGCAGCTGCCTATTTCATATAGTTACACTTATATATTATAGTATTTCATTTAGTTACACTTATATACTATAGTATTTGATATAGTTACACTTATATACTATAGTATTTCATTATATTTCATATAGTTACACTTATATACTATAGTATTTCATTACATTTGATATAGTTATACTTATATACTATAGTATTTCATTACATTTGATATAGTTACACTTATATACTATAGTATTTCATTATATTTCATTTAGTTACACTTATATACTATAGTATTTCATTATATTTCATTTAGTTACACTTATATACTATAGTACTTCATATAGTTACACTTATATACTATAGTATTTCATTTTGTTACACTTATATACTATAGTTATTCATTATATTTCATTTAGTTACACTTATATACTATAGTATTTCATATAGTTACACTTATATACTATAGTATTTCATTATATTTCATATAGTTACACTTATATCAAATGTAATAAACACGTCGTCGATCCTCCTGAACTCCACCTCCCTCATGGAGGTGATACGGCTCCGCTGAGCAAAATCCTACCAGGTGTTCGGAGCCGCTGTAATGTGGTCGTTCATCTTCCAATGCCATGGCTTCCTGGTGTACGTCTTCAGAACCTTCCTCATCTGAAAAATAAATAACAAATTAGTATTATACTTATAAATATAAATTTATATATAACGTTTCGATATTTTTATTTAAAAAATCTTAAACTAAATCAAAGACGTACCGTATCATCCACGAGCGCAACGGGTGGTGGGGGATCCGGACGTGCCAACGCTGATGTCATGTCCCATAGGACCCTGGCGATGTGGGTCGTATACGTAGCGAGGAGATGAGGAACGAGGGGCCCTCCTAGCATCCAAGGCTCTGCGGGGCCCGCTTGCTGGGGAGCGGGATCCTCACGCTCCACTATGGGATCCGCCTGTTGGGGAGCCGGATCCGCCTGCTGGAAAGCCTCGTCCATCCCCAAGTCCGATGCGGGTCCGGGAGACTCCTCAAATCCCATATAATAGTCGCGGTGGAGGGACGCGTCAACTGCCTCATCGTCCAGCTCCATGGACGAGGCCGATGAGGAAGACGAAGACAGCGACGGGTCAGACCTGGTTGCGCCCTCCTGCACTCCCGTCCCGACGTCCTGTGTTGCCTGTAGGGCGGGAAGCAGATCCACCGAAGCGGCCCGACGAGCCGATGTTGTGACCGGATTCCTCCGCGCCAGCTGACGGGACCCACGTTGGGGCCGTCTCACAGACAGTATCGAGGCTTGTAAAGCCTTTTTATAACATATTAATCAAGATTTTAAATTCATAAACAACTACAACATTATAATATAAATTTCATAATTCAATACCTATATTATATGCCAATTTCAAATATAGACCTAATTTGTCATCTTAATTTGCTAATTTCAAATATAATTCCTTAAATTCAATCCCAATTTAATAAAAACATAAATTCCTTAATTTCCAAATTTTAATTTTAATATCTAAAATTTTCAAATTCAGTTTCATATCCTAAATTCAACGTGGAAGAGTGGACTCCTTTGTTTTTCTAAATTCAAGTTCAATTTTTATATCTAAAATCCAAAATTCAATATCTCAATTTTGTAAATACAATTTTCAATTCTAGTATCAAATATAATATCCAAAAAATTATTAAATTCAATACCTAAATTCAATTTTTGTAACATAAATATAAATTTCAATACCTAATTTTTATAAAAAATCTAGAATCAAATACAATATACAAAAATTTCTAAAATACCAACAGTTTCTAAATGCAATACCTATTTTCTAAATTCAATACTTATTTCATTCTAAATTTTCATAAATTCAATTTCTATAATCCATAAATTTCTATTCGGTTCATACCTCTCGACTACCCCAGGTAGGAGTCTGATCGGGTGTCGCAGGAACGTCTCCGCGTCCGCCTCCTCGTCTGCCACGGGCTCGAATAAATCGGGTCCGGACACCACCTCGTTCACCCTCAACCCCGCCCCCGCCACCGTTGGACGGAGAACTAGTTGCCGCCGCTTCGCCGCCATCTGCACCGCCGCCGACCACCACCACGGCCACCTCTCCGCCGACAAACTCCACCGCCGGTTCTGCAGAACCACCTCTCTCAACGCCAGGAGCACCGCCGCCAGCCGTCGTGCTCTCCGCAACGCCTGGAGGATCGCCGCCTCCTCGTCTGTCGCCAATCTCGCCGCCAGGAGCCTCACCGGTGTGGTCGCCACCACCACTGTTCGCCATCGTCGGAGAAGGAGAAGAGGAGGGAAAAGGAGAAGGAGCGAAAAGGAGGAGGAGAAGGAAGAAGAAGAGACCGCCGCCGATTTCTTGCGTACAGGGAAAAGGAGGAGGAAGAAGAAGAGGCCGCGCGCGACGCGGCCTCTTAACCTAACTTGTACGCCATAATCGTGCGTACGCACGATTATGGCGTACAGGTTTGGGCCGGCCCATGTATGGTTGGCCCAACAATCTGTACGCCGGAAGAAAGCGTACGCTCTTTTCCGGCGTACATGCAGGTCTATTTTATTATTTTATAAAAAGAAAAAAAAAATGCGTATGTATAATTCTTGTACGCTAGAATACAGCATACAAAAATTATACTTTTTTGTACGTATTTTACATGTACGCAGTATGATAGCGTATGCCAATGGAATGCGTACAAAATGTCGTGTATTTAAGAGAAAAAAATCGTGTATTTAGCAGGTTCGTTTTATAACTTATCTATCTTTATAAAAAAAAATTAAGTAACTTAATAATTATGAATACATAAAAAAAATCTAAATTAACCTCCGCGTGTCATCCACGTCACCTCTCAACTTCCTCGTGTCTTAAAAATTTGCAATTTTTCAGGGAAAAAATTGGATGGGGTCGACTCCACTCAGCGTCACTTGCCACGATAAGCCTCCGAAACCATAGCATACTTAACAATTTATACTAACAAATTGTCCTCCAACACAGTCCTCGTCGGCAGCAATGATCACAAATATTGCATTTAGTTTAAATTACTCTATCGTCATCGTACTTATTATTTTAAAATTTAACATAATTATTAAGTAATTTAATTATCAAACTAAAATTTAATAAAAAATTCTGATTTTTTTAATTTTGATAGTTATTCGCTTCATTTTTTACTAATGAATAAAAGTAATTTATATAAAAACTGTGATTATGTACAATTTTCATTAACTATATAATTCACTAATAAATCATGCCTAATATTTTAAAATAAAAAATATTTATTAAAAATAAAAAAATGAAAATAACACTTTTTTTTTAAAGCAGAACAAACGAAGTATTTATTAGTTGAATAGACATATATTTTTCATTCGTAATTGTATGAATGAAATCGAAAAATCTCCATCCCCGTGGAGGTTGTTGAATATATTGCATCCCTATTAAATTACTATATATAATATAATGAATTAAACTCCGGTCCTCTTTCTAGGGTTTTCCTCTGTCATATATACATGAAGAGGGTACGGTGTTGGTGTCAGAGCTGCAGAAGCAATGGCAAAAACCCTCCTCCAAGCAAACACCGTTGTTGAGCCGTGGCCTTACACTTTCATCTAGAAAACCAGTTTCCTTTTCTTGATCTTGTTTCTAGCTATAGCTTGTTCTTAATTAGATTCGAGATGGGAGGGGAAAAGGGGATGCTGAGGAAGAGCAAGGCGGACGTGCCCAAGGGGTGTCTGGCGATCAAGGTGGGCGGGGAAGGAGAGGAGCAGCAGAGGTTCATAGTCCCCGTCATCTACATCAACCACCCTCTCTTCTCGAAGCTTCTCAAGGAAGCCGAGGAGGAGTACGGCTTCCACCAGAAAGGCGCCATCACCATCCCTTGCAACGTTGACCAGTTCCGCTACGTGCAAGGGGTCATTGACCACCACAATCACCGCGCTCTTGCAGGGTGTTTTAGGGCTTGACGTCAATTAAATTACAAGATCAACTAGCTTTATGCATGTATGTTTAATCAATTTCCATGTTTATGGGTCTTTTTCTTGGGGTGGGTGGTGGTGGTGGTGGTGGTGGTGGTGGTGGCGGCTTGAAAAACATGCATGCCTCGCTTGATTGTTTCTTGATGGGAATCTCAGAGAATGAAAGTGCACGTTAGAGGACAAAAGTATCAATATAAATATATGTGCGTTTGTAGGTTTTTTGGAGTGTATCTTGTTGCATTACATTTGGACCCCTTGAGATTTTTTCTCCTAGTTGAGTGGTTGTGCATGGAGTTTAATTCTGAGTTTGTGTGGTTTGTTCTCTTTTTCCTGATTATGGATGGATGCTTATCAAATATTGGAGATGGAGAAAGATATATTGTGATACAGCAACGAGAGAGATAAGATTTGAGCTACTAGTGGGGAGGAGGGACCATTACCTCTTTGTTTCAAGCTAGCTTTTGTAATTGTCTACCCTTTTCTTTCTCTAAATCGACTAAACACCACACACACTATTAATTAATTAAGACTTCTCAATGACAAGATTAAGACTTAAAATAAGTGATTTTACATAGTACGTAGTTCAATACTTATTGCTGAACTACTCTTTTGACCTTAGTATAAAATACTATAACATGCTGTTGAACTGCCGATTGACAAGATCGATTAAGACCTTAAACAATTACAAGAAAACTGCTGATTATAGAATTGCAGAAAACAATTAGCTTGTACTGTATGGATAAACTCTTGTGGTTTGTAATCTTTTGCTAATACTTAAATTAATTGTCTATGGCATTTTAAAATTGCATGTAGGCATCTTATTTATATGTATATAGCAATCTTATTCGTAGTAAATTAGTGAATTATATACGCATCAATTCATGTTAAATTAATTGTCTATGGCATTTTAAAATTGCATGTAGGCATCTTCTGTCATGTATTGCTATGTCACTTTTCTATTGTAGCTTTACTAGCTTGTTGTATCAATCTAATTGTGCAAAGGAAAGGAAGTAGACTTGTAGAAAACCACCCAATCCGAAAACCCGATCTGATCCGATTCGAATTTTCTGGGTCGAGACCCGACTCGAACGTCACTGGGTCAAGAAGGACTCGAATCCAAACCCGACCCGATCCGACTCAACCCGAACGCAAATCCGAGCTCACGGGCCCCTGTTATTTCGTATATTTTATTTCATTTATATTAAATATTTTAATATACTTTATTAAATAATAATATAAAATTAATTATATTATTATAATTATTTTATTAAAGTTAAAAATCACAATAATAAACTTAAAAAAAGGGCGCTCGACCCGCCGGGTCAACCTGACCCGCCCGACCCGAAATTTTTTTATAACCCGAACCCGACATTATCTGACCGAATTGACAGGTCTAAAAGGAAGGCATGCCGGATTTAATTTAATGGAAAACAATTTTGTAGTCCAATTTGATGCTTTGCTTCTTTAATTTTAGTTTGGTTCCCTACTTTTTATCACTGTGTTGTCTTAAGTTTGATACGCACATCAAATGTTTTTCCCTAAGTTTGTGTAGGATAAATCCAATAAATTAGATTTTAAAAGCATGCAAATTCAGAAGAAGAAGAAGACAATGAGGAATCAATTTGCAGAGTTTGTTTGGTTGGTTTGTGAAGTTAAAGTCTGAATATGGGCAGAGGAAAAGAAGACAAAAATAGGGAAGTTTTCCTTGTCAGAGAGTAGACTCAAGAATTTAAGACAGAAATTAATCCATTTCCAATCAGTTCTCTTTATATAGCATATATGCAGTATCCAACTACACTACTATTCTACCAAATTTTGGTAATGTAAGTTTGGGAGTCGGTCCTTTTTCATTTTCCAATTAAAATTTGAAAGCTGTTAAAGATGAAGTAGAATATAAGTCTCTAACTAACATATGTGCTCGTATCATGCACGAATTTGATTAAATATCAAATATATATTTTAACTATAAATAATTTTCTAACCATATATATAAAATCAAACCATAAACAATAAGTAAAATAAACAACAAAGAATCATAATGCAAACTAAATCAATTATTAACAAAAAAAAATATTATGAAACTCCAATGAAACATGATCGATTAATTAACACGCGAAATTTAAATAAAAAAATCTAAAGCATATCTCACCCATTAATTTATATAATACACGACTTTGGACAATCATAACAAAAATGACCATGCAATCCTAATATCATTATTACATAAATTTATAATAATAATTCGATTTAATATATTCTTAATTGGTATAGATGTCACCAAGCACATTATTGCAAACACCTCCATACTATATTTACATATTATGTAGACCTATTACAATTTTCATATAATTAAAATTTACAAATTGTCCAAATCGAAGGTCTTTACTTATATTTAGCAAAATATTGATATATGCTATTCTATAAGTTTTACAATAATAGTGTAAGAACAAATTAATGTAAATTTAAAAAGAAGAATATGATAAAATTATAAAAGGACAGAAATTTACCTATGTGATTTAGCCACAACTGACACGTAAGAGAGACAATTATAAGCTTACTATATATATAGATTATGACACATGTTATAACAATATTCTAGTGTCTACTAGGGGAAAATTAAAAGAAAGATAATGAAGTAGAGAAATATTCATATATGTGCATGATTGTGCTTATTGAACAACCTTTATACAAGGGCACCTTAGTAATTTATAGGTCATAAAAATGGTTTTCCACAGCAGATGGATGTGTAACCGTATAGAATTATTTCCCAAACAATGAAATTTGATGAAGTGGGTGTCCCTTGTTCTCTTTTTCTTTTCCTGCTCTTTTTATCTCAAAGTGGCGAATCCTTTGGATGTTCAATTCCAAGTGGTTAGCTTAAGCTTATTTTCTCCTTTACATTTTGATTGATAATGATATCTTATTTTTCTAGGGCTGTTTTTAGCTTTACGTGTTACATTCAAATTCCATGTGGACCATGTCTATGATTCTAATTAGAAAAGCAATAATATTTTAACCTTTTTAGCGTTAGCGTGAACACTAGCCAGCTGAATTACATAAAACATTCGGGGATGTTAATCGGCGCAAAACCGCACAGTCGCTTTTTTTTAGCCGCGCACTTTCCCATGGGCGGCTCGACATGCCGTCGAGAAAACCCGAGTTCCATGGACGGCTCGTAGAGCCGCCCATGATGGGTTCAGTTTAGGGATTTTTTTTTGAAATAAATAAAAATGTGTTTTTAAAAACCGGTTCATTGAAACCGGGGTTGTGGGCGGCATTTCGTGCCGCCCACGAAACTGGGTCAGTGAACCGGGTTTTTTGGGGGACAGGGTTCATAGGCGGCACTTCCTGCCGCCCAGGGTTCATGGACGGCACGTGGTACCGCCTAGGGTTCATGGACGGTACGTGGTGCCGCCCAGTGAGTATACGTTTCACTCCCAACGGTCGATATGGGCTGCACGTAGGGCCGCCCAGTACAGGTGTAGCCGGCTATATAAATTAGGGATGTATTGTATTGTATCCAAATCTAGAAACTCATTTTCATAATAAATGTCGTCGTCAAGCGGTTCTGGTTGGAGGGGATTGTCGGAGTCCTCTTCGAGCGCTAACACATCTGTAGATGATGAGGGTGAATTGCAGGCGCCAATTTCTCCCGAGTACTTCAAGGTATGTAATATTGTAATTTTTACTGTATAAAATAATTAGATCTTAAATGTACTTAGTCTTTGAAATGTTAAACTGTTTTGAAATAATATTTAATTTATTGATATTAGTTTTTAGAAATTTAATTATTAATTAGTCTCTAATGTGGTAATTTTTGTATATAAATAGGGTGATTCTAGTGATGATGGATTTATAGCTATCGACTTCTCATCCCATTTTACTACTACTGAGATATTTCCTAGTAAGGAAGGATTGCGAGATTGGGTGCAAAGGGTAGGTTTTAGTCTTTTTATGGTGATCACTACTAAATCATCAAATCCTAAAAAGATTATACTTCACTGTGAGAGATCCGGGTTACCTAGGTCCGGCAAGAAGAAGGTGGTAGTCGATGGTATAAAGGTCAGCCCGATACGAGTGAATAAAACTAGGTCAAAAAAGAAGGGTTGTCCCTTTTTGCTGCATGGTACTTTTAGGGAAGGAAATGTTATTAGAGATCTTGGGTGGACCTTATCGGTTGTTAGTGGATCCCATAACCATATGCTTTCTACCACCTTGACCGGCCATGCATTTGCTACCCGACTTACGAAGGAGCAGCGTAGGAAAGTGATGATTGATACTGCGGCGGGTGCAAGACCCAAGGTTATTTCTACACAGCTTAGGAATGAATATTCGAGTGCAACGAGTTCGAGGAATCAGGTGTACACTGTTAGGGCTAAGGAGAGGTTGAAATCCCTGGGCAATCTGAATGTGACACAATGGTCATTGGGATTTTTGAATGAGAAAGGCTATTTGTTGGACACTGCTACTAAGACGAGGGAAGATGGGAAGGAGGTTTTGGCGTGCTTGTTTATTTCTCATCCAGACGCTCGACATTTGTTGTGCATGTTTCCTAATGTCGTCATTATGGATTCGACCTACAAAACCAACAGGTAAACCTTAGTCTTTTTTGTATTATGTGTAGATAATGGTATTTTCTACGGGTTTTAAATTTTTTTTTTATTGCATTTATAGGTACGGTATGCCTCTGTTCCAGATTGTTGGGTTTACTTGCACCAACTACACATATTGCATTGCTCTTGTGTTCATGGAAAGGGAGACGACAAACCACTATGCATGGGCGCTGAGACGATTGAAGTGGTTGTACGGGGAGAAAAATCCCGTATGCATCATGTCTGATCGAGAGCTAGGACTGATCAAGGCTGCCAAACTGGTGTTTCCGAAGGTTCGTCATCACTTGTGTCAGGTCCATGTAGACCGTAATGTGAAGGCATATGCTAAGACGATGAAGATTAATGAGAAGAAATTCTCGGGAAGTGTTCGTCGGGTGATGAGGTCTCACACAAAGGAGGAGTACAGAGAGCGGCTTGCTCACTTTAAGGGGATATGGAGTGAAGGCTTGGTGCGATATGTGGAGCAAACTTGGTTTAATGAGCATAAGAAGAAGCTGGTTGCGGCATGGTGTGATGATGTTCTCCATTTTGCCACAAGAACATCAAACAGGTAACTTTCATACAAACATTTGCAATCAAATTGGGTTATAAAATTTATTTACTTAATTGTATACGAATATATTATTTTCAAGGTTGAGGGTCAGCACTCTATGCTTAAGGACATGATTGAGACATCCGTCGGAGGGTTCGACACACTTGTGCAGCACATCGACAACATGTTTGTTGATCAGCATTGGAAGATCCGATATGAGATGACCAAGAACTGCACTGCCTTTCCCATGGAGATAGTGAAAGGCCCTGAGTGGGTTAAGGTGTTCTTCAAGCGCATCCTTGAAAAGTGCTCTGAAAAATGCCTGAGGATGTTGTATGCCCAAGCTGTGTTAGCAAAGGAGGGGAAAATTGGGAACAAATGTGCTGATTTTTGGTGGAGGTCCACACTGGGGCTGCCTTGCCCACACACAATTAAGGTCTACGTGGAGACGGGTTATCCGTTAGTGCCTGAAGAGGTTGATATTTTCTGGAAGCAGATCCGATGGGAAGGGGTGGATGCTAAGGATCTTGATGTGATGATGGTGTTTCACTGACAGCGGACAATGTCACGGTGGATGACTTCGTTGAAGAGTACTTATGTGGGACAGTTGAGGGATTTGATTTGAAGAAGATGGCGGAAAAGTGGCGTGAGTCAAAGGACCCTACATCGTGCGATATTCAAGACCCGCCACGTGGCGAGACCAAGAAGGGGAGGTCTAGGATGAATGCGAGAAAGACCGGTACGAAGAGGAAAATGTGTTGGGACGAGCATGTGGATGCAAACATGAAGAAGGAGAAGCAGAAGATGAAGATGGAGGATGAGGAGCTGGGAGTGGATGAGGAGGATGAGCCTGCAGAGAAAGAGACGACCAATGTGAAATCGTCCGTTGGATCCCCGGGATCGAAAGGATGCCCTTCTAGCGGACGACCTCACAGTGGAGTTTCAACAGCAAAGGGGAGTGCCACTAAACCTGCAAAGCCGAAATCTGCTTCAACCAAGTCCAAGTCGGGTTCAAACAAGCCGGTCAAGTATCTCGGCTTCAACTGGGGGCACGAGAATATTGATCATTTCATGCTCGCCTACATTTCTGGAGTTCAAAATGTCAAAGGTGATGGTCATTGTGGATTCCGTTCTCTTGCCGTTTGTTGTGTCGCCAAGAAGACGAGTACATTGATGTCCGGTTAGGGCTTTCGAAGCACGTCCAGGCACATGGAGCGAACTACGTAGCGATTCTTGCGGAGGAAGCGTTGACGTTGGAAGAATTTGTTAGGAAATTGAATTATATTCCTTCACCGTGCACGGCAAACTTCTGGTGTATAATGCCTATTACTGGGTTGGCGTTTGCAACGGAACACCAAGTGGCTGTTGTTGTCTTATCATGGTTCGGACCGCACACATGTCTTCCATTGTGGGCCCCCCCGGGTGCCGAGCCTCCGACAAAGGTTTATGCGATAGCACATGTAGGCAGGAGAGACCATTACGTACCGGTACGTGGAGTCCTACTCTCTCGTATTTACTTATTCTTTCATAATTTTTTTAGTAACTGTATTGTTTACGTGTACAGATTTGGTTTGTTAATGACCATTGTCCCATTCCACCGCCTCCAAGACAGTGGCGCATTTACAAGGATCCAAGTGTTGATGGATGGGATAGTCATGAGCGCTTCAAGGATAGGTTCAAGAATTATGTAGAGGAGCGAGCATATCATGGGCGACCTCACATACTTACCTAGGTTTTTTGGATTGTAATCGACTTTATATATGATATTGTATTTCCTTTTGTGTGAAAGTTTGATTGAGATTGATCGTATATTGTGTTTTTAATCATTTGTTTTTGAGAATTGAAAAAAATCAGGAAAATGCTATACGAGACAACAATATTACTAATCATTAACAAAAACACGTTCACGAAAACATTAAAGCGTACACTAGTTTAACATGAAACATAAAAAAAGCTATCTAATCCTCGTCCGAATCGGCCTCCCCGCCATCATCATAGCTGCCGCCCAATATCATGGGCGGCACACAGTGCCGCCCATATCATTTCATCACCACAACTCCGCTGTACAGCCCATGGGCGGCACTGTGTGCCGCCCATGATATTGGGCGGCACACAGTGCCGCCCATATCATTTCATCACCACAACTCCGCTGTACAGCCCATGGGCGGCACACTGTGCCGCCCAATATGCCTATAAATAGGCCATACGGGGTCCCCTCTCTACCAAGCTTGTCTCACCCAAAGAGGCAAGCTTTCACATCCAAGAGGAAGGGATGTGTTTGATCGCGGTAAGAAAAATAAATATATGTATTTTATTGATTATTTACGCTATTAGGTTGTAGTATTCGTTGGAATCTAATTAAATAATATTTTATTTCAGATACAAGAATTCAATATCGTGGGTTTCGTCGTCTAGCATTTTCAGAACTTCAGTCCCGGAGGAACACAGTCAACCGCCTTTTCCACCTTTACTAGTGAGCTTAAACCGAATTGTTTTGTATTCATTGTAGACTCACGTCATGTTGTGGTCATTTCTAACAGTGCGTTAAGATGGATGCGATTGCCTTGTGGTCATTATACTCTTGACCGAGTCAAGAGTCCTAGGACGAACCTCCTTCGGCCATGTCGTGCATGCTGAGCTGCTCTTTTTTCCTCGCTGCAGCACAGAAAAACATGGGATCTTTAAATTTCGGTATTTGTAGGATTTCAAGTTTTTCTGTGATGCAGTAAGAAAAAAAGAGCAGATCAGCATGAACGACATGGCCCAAGGAGGTTCGTCCTAGGACTCTTGACTCGGTCAAGAGGATAATGTCCACAAGGCAATCGCATTCATCTTAACGCACTGTTAGAAATGACCACAACATGACGTGAGTCTACAATGAATACAAGACAGTTCGGTTTAAGCTCACTAGTGAAGGTGGAAAAGGCGGTTGACTGTGTTCCTCAGGGACTGAAGTTCTGAAAATGCTAGACGAACCTCCTTGGGCCATGGCGTACATGCTGATCTGCTCTTTTTTCCTGGCTGCAACACAGAAAAATATGGGATCTCCATATTTCAGTATTTTTAGGATTTCAAGTTTTTCTGTGATGCAGCTAGGAGAAGGAGCATATCAGCATGAACGCTGTGGTCCTAGGAGGTTCATCCTGGGCTCTTGAGTGAATGTATATGTATAGTGCAAGAGTTGTGTATGTCATTTGTTCCAGTGTGTATGTATTTTTTTTTAAGTGTGTAAGCCATCAGTGAATGTATATGTGTTTTTAGAATTTGTACGTGTTTTTAGTATGTGTATGTAATTTAAGCCATCGGTGAATGTATATGTGTTTTTAGAATTTGTACGTGTTTTTAGTATGTGTATGTAATTTAAGAATATACATGTGTTTTTTAGAAATAACGCACGAAAATCCAACAAACCAATAAGCAAAGAACTAAAACTAGAAACGACGGAACAAATTAGAAACGACGGAACAAATATCTAAATACGAAACCAATAAAGCCAAAAGTCATACTTAATTTACTGGAATTTCAATCCCCAAAAACGTACAAACACAAAAGTCAAAAGTCATACTACGAACTCTCCGTCTCACTATCAGATGAGTCATCTAGATGTGGAGTGGAAGCACTAGCTAAGGACACACCCGAACCCACGCCTGGTGCCCATACTGGAGGAACATAAGAGGTCGGCTGAGACGATGCCTGCTGAGCTGCTGCACGCTCTTCCGCCATCCTAGATGATTCGGCTCTCTCAAATATAGTAGCGTCTGCACTATATACATGGGAAGGCATCTGTGAAGCCCGTACAAGCGGTGGAGCTACAGGAATAACGTCACTGAAAAGGATGTCATGCAAATGCTGAAAGTGCTCCCTACACCCTAAACAACCTCCTCCAGACATAAGCTCCTGAAGATAGGCCTGGCTCATCGCATGACGCTGCAAATGAAAACAAATATTTTAAAAACATAGACTTTCATAAAATAATTTAAAAGAATAAAATGGGAAAAAAACATACCCTTTGCAAGTTGATAGCCGGAGGTGGTCCTCTACTGATACGAGGCTGGACTGGCGCATGCGGACTCACGTAAGGATGCGACACCTGTAGATACCAGTCCAGGTATGCGTCGTGGACATCCCAAGCCATCGTCGCAGGAGGACTCGCCAAGATGTGGGGGCAAAGATGATGCTCACGCTGGTCCCACCTGTGCCAACGCGGGTCAAAGTGCAACTGGTATCGCCTCGTCCCCTTGAAATCAGGAGGATGAACTGCAACCAGAGGCTCAATGATATCCATCGGCCTGCTCTGTCGATAACCGAACTGGCGTGTAAGCCGATCTGGCATGTATGGCTCCTCTACACCGAGAAAACGAATAATCCCTCGATAAGTGGAGGACCTGTAACGACCTCGAAAATCAAGACCCTCGTACGGCATCCACCGTATCTGCAATTAACAAAACACGATGGACCATAAATTAATTCATTAAGCTATCTTACTGTAAATTAAAATTGAAAAATAATACGTACATCCTCTGGCCTATACTCGTCCAGAATTCGTCTGTAGTGTGACTGGTCACGGGAGGACCGGAGAGGTGTCCGGCCAATGCAGTATCGTCCAGCGCGTCGGAGGTCGTCATCCGCACCTTCCTTGAGGTTAGGGTTGCCCGGAAAGTATACAAAGTACGTCCAAATCCAAACCTGCGTATAGAGAAAGAAAACCATTAGTTATAAACAATTCAATAATGTATATTAATAATCTAAATTATAATTTAACTATATTAAAGGACTACCTCCAAAAGACGTGCGCAGCCGGCGAACTGTGCAGCTCCGCGCCGAGAACCCTCTCCGAGGTTCCTATAAAGGAGAGCCAGAACCCCGGTACCCCAAGCAGTATGAACAACACGCTCCCAGTCCACAAAAAGAGGTAGCAGTGTGGTCTTCATCTCGTTCGTTGACTTGTCAACGAAGATGCTAGCCGACATGGCGTGCCATAAGAAACCGGCTGCTATATCCTCTGGGTAGGCACCCTCCTCAATCATCCGCATCACATGCCTCCCAAGCTGGAATTGCTTGACCCAACCCTTCCTAAGGTCGCGGACCATGTCAGCATCATCCTCATCATAGTTGTAGTCCGAATCTATCCCAAACAAATAGCCGAACAAAGCCTCACACTCCGCCATCTCCCTATCATGACCGGTCCATGGTGACGTCACCTCAAATCCCTCGATCGGCAGCCCTAAAATCATCAGCACGTCATGTAGAGTAGGAGCTATCTCGCCCCAAGGAAAGTGAAAGGTGTTCGTCTCTGGATGCCATCTCTCAACGAATGCTGAAATGAGGTTGTGATCAACATTGCCGAACTGCAAATCAAGTAAACCTGT
Source organism: Rheum nobile (assembly GCA_027886185.1). Taxonomy (NCBI): domain Eukaryota; kingdom Viridiplantae; phylum Streptophyta; class Magnoliopsida; order Caryophyllales; family Polygonaceae; genus Rheum; species Rheum nobile. Next base: position 691,429 of record WOAB01000717.1, on the reverse strand, counting down.
CAACCCCGTCTGCTGCGCAATCCAAAACCAGGAACCCTCCACAGGGACCCCTCTAGGAATACGATCCCTCCAAAATGCAAACTGCATAGGGCGTGTCTGAACCCTCAAACTCCTAACAACGTCCTCGGGTGGGTCCAACGACGCCTTCGTCCATATCAGCTCTGCAATGTGCGTATCAAAGTTCCTCAACAAAGATACAAGCTGCTCAGCTGGCTCATGCGGAGATGGGGCATGTGTGGCTGGCTCAGACTGAGACGGGGCATGCTGAGATGGCTCATGATGTGGAGATGGGGTATGCTGAGATGGACATGGGCCATACTGAGTCTCCTGTGTGGCTGGCTCAGGCTGAGACGGGGCCTGCTGAGATGCCTCACACGGAGATGGGACATGCTGCTCATGTGACTCCTCCAGAGATAGCCGCTGCTGAGGTGAGTCATCAAGATGTGGGTCCTCCTGATGTGACTGCTGAGGTGGGTCCTCCATAATCACGTCCTCAACTGAGCGGACGGGACCAACATCGTCCTCACTAGCGCCCTCACTATCGGCCTCACTATGGCCCTGCAATACACCGCCAACCCTCCTCTTGCGAGCAGATGCAGTAGTAGGGCGACTATCTCGATCGGACCGTGCGATCTTACCCAAAACTTCCTATTTTCGCATAAAAAATATAGAAAATTGTTTTCTTACAAACAAAATCAATATATTAAAATTTTCATAACAATGACATATTTAATATTATAGTATAATTATCGCGATTTACCTATACTATTTTTTATAATGATTAAATACAATAAAAACCAAATTTACAAATATAACTATATTCATTTTACCCACTATAACCTATTTACATATGTCCAAATATTATTTTCTTACAAACAAAATAATATATTAAATTCTCATTACAATGATATATTTAATATTATTTAACACTATAATTGAGTCTATTACCTATACTATTTTTTATCAGATAATGATTTAATAATCTAAAATCCAAGTATATATAAATCTACAAGTACAGTAACAATTTAATTAAATAAATTAGATTTAACGATTACAAATTTAAAAAACACCATACCTTTTCAGTTGGCCTCCGTTCATATTTTCGCTTTTGGCGAACGGGAATTTCACCCAAGTCTGACATAGCTTGATGAGCAACCGCGCACGCGACGTCAAAGGCATTCTCCGCCGCAATATCGCCCTCCTCGCCCAAAAACCCCCCAATATCGCCCTCCTCGACATCGGTTATGGGCGGCACCACGAGCGGCCCAGATTCCTCCATAGTGGGCGGCACGCTGTGCAGCCCAGCCTCGCCTCCCTCCTCGGCCCCCGCTTCGCCTCCTTCCTCCGCCAGCCTCGCTTCCTCCACCGCGTCCCTTGCTTCAGCCGCCTCCTCCGCCGCGTCGCCACCCCTCTCCCCCAGCCTCGCCTCCTCCAACGCCTCGTCGCTGCTGCCCCCCGTCAAACAGAGATTGGCCGCCGACGCCACCGCCGCCAACGTCGAATCGGCCGTCGATTCTGGTACATCGCCGCCGTCTCCGCCAAGAACTCCTGCCGCAGCCATCTGATTTTTCGTCCGTTCTTCCTCCGCCAAGAACTCCCATATGTCGTCAACCGAAAATTCGCCACCGGGATCCATTTTCGCTCTCGAACTCTGGAAATCGCGATCGGAGAAGACGACCCTGGGCGGCTTTTACTAACGCCGAGAAGACGACCCTGGGCGGCAAGATGTGCCGCCCACGTTTCAATTTCAAACTTGCCCTTTGGCGGGAAGCTGTGAAGCCCACAATTTTGGGTTTACACTTGGCGGCTTACCGTGCCGCCGAGTTTTAACCCGGTTTCCAGAAAACCATATTTTTAATTTTAAAATAAATAAATTAAATTATAAAATCGGGTTCTACAAAAACCTAAAAATCTGGGCGGTAATATGTGCCGCCCAGGTACAATTCGGGTTCATAAAAAACCGATTTGCATGGGCGGCATTAGGTGCCGCCCATGTGCAAACCTGGTTTTTGGAAGGGTATTCTGGGCGACATGTAGAGCCGCCCAGGAGGAAGTGCGCGGCTAAAAAAAATCGACTGCGCGGTTTATCTTGATGAAACCCCCCCCCCTTTTTCACCTTTTTATAACGTAACATGGAAAAGATGTCCTCCTTCGTGTACTGTAGTATGACACGTCAATCAATCACATAACAAACTCACACTAGCAATAATTTTAATCGTAATGCAATGCAATTTTGCAAGATTTTACTTGTCCTCGGCTTTTTTTTTTAAAAGCCAGATCCTAGTGTACAACTTCACAAGATAAACCCACTTTTACCCTAATTCTCTGCACGTTTTGCAACGATGCTGGAGGATGAAGAAATGAACTTAATACATGATGCATAATTATTTTATGAGACATACTATTCAACCCAAAATTCAGCCAAGATTTTCTCAATAATAACAAAAAAAAAGGTTCACCCAGGATATTAAACTATTCCTACAAACATTTGACAGAATAAGAACTGACAACTGCCGGTGCAGGCAATGGAGGAACTGAGTTGTTGCTATATTAACAAGTTGTATGGTGATTGTTTTCTCCTGTCTTACAAATGTCTTTGTAAAGCAACAGCTGGGACCCTGATTGATTGTCTTGTTAGGGATTTTATTTCTGCCACTAATGGTTAGAAGATGAAATGGCTCTGTCAAACAACAAAGTTGGGAAGATTTCACTGTCTTTTTCAATATTATGTTATATGCCCTGATGACTCTGAATCACAACATGAGAGGGCAAGCAGAGATTGTGATTTGGGCAACTACAGATAACCCTATTGGCTATTGCAGATAATAGTCATGGGATTTCCAATCGACGGTTAACAGCCAAATGTTAAGTCCACAAAATAAAAAATGAAGCCAAGTAAAGAAGAAGACGCCCACCAATCTGGTACAGAAACACCATCAAATGTAAGAAATGATGGTATTGAGGCTATTGTCAGAAGATCCAAATGTAGAATTTACAATCATACAGCTCCTGGTGCAATTAACAATGAATTTATCATGTGGGCAAATCATTTTTCCACAGCTAATGGGTAAAAATGGTTTCCCATTTCAAAAGCCAGGTACTCAAGGAAAGAAATGAATATGATAAGTTGAGATCACCAACCAGATGAACTTTACACCCAGCAGCAAATGTGAGCAAAGCACAAATAGGTCGGTCAACTTTGCACCACCAACTCAACTCAAAAGGCGCATCAACCAACATGCGTGAATATGCACGTCCTCATTCTTCTCCCTGACATAGAAGGTAATAACCTTCTTCCTTTGTCGCACATCTTGTAATTTTAATGCAAATATCTGACAGAACTAAATGAGCAACTTATCGATGTCTTGTATTTGCACTACGGATTGTAACACCATGCAAAAATTTGGTGTAGCCAAGTAAACTCAATTTCCCATCAGAGACCCTAATCCAGTCCTTGAGAATCGCATAAGCACTTGGTCCAAGATTCAACTCCTGCGTTCATCAGCAAGGTCAGGAGAGAGCTCGCAAGAGCAAAATGTCACGGCAAATATATTCAAAAAGAAAAAGCAGTCAGAAACCGATTGAAGAACATATTTGTAAGGTAAGGAGTAGGTTAAGAGTATACTCTTGCAATTTCCTCTACGCTGATCACTCGATTTCCTTCTTGTTCAAAATGCTCAAAGGCAGTAGAGGCAATTTGCTCCCAGCATCCCAGAGCCTCCAGTTGGTGAGTACTGATTGCTGCTGCACAGAACTCTTCAAAGTCCATTTTGCGATAGGAGAGTGGTGTCATCTGGCATCACATCAGATGAATACGTTAGGGCTAATCAAATCAATGAACCACAAAGCTTAGTTCCAGCTAACAAATATCATTGGATTACTATGACAATAAAAGATCAAGAAAAAAATCAGAGTTCAACAGTAAAGCCACTCCATTGACAGATATAAATAACTCTTGCGAAAGAACATCATTAATTGAACTACCAGAAGTAGTTTTCATTTCTCAGAGGTCCTTACTGCATTCAAAATCTCAGGAACTCGTGATTCCTTCATAGCATCAGTAGCATTACGCATGAGAGCCTGGACAAGAAGTGTCATTTAGAAAAAGTTCGACGTGTCATATCTAAGAGGAAAACAAATAATAGGAATGTCAAGACTTAAATCATGAAATGGAAAAGTAAAGGAAGAGGAGATGACCATTCGGAAGTTCTCAAGTGTAACATAGCCATCTCTAGGTTCCAACAGCAGAAACTGTTGTCGTAGGTACACCAGCTCATCCTCTATTAAAGCTTTGGAGAGGGCCTATGAATGAAAAAAAAATGTTAGTAACTAAAAATAGAGCCAAACTTGTCCATATTGAAACAGAAACTTATTTTATTTATATGACATAATCCACGGTGATTGAAATTTCCTTCAAGACTCATATTCCAATACTATAATATGAAGTATTGAAACAACATTATTTGACGCTTGAGAATTCCTACTACGAAAAAACACCAATCAGAAAGGTAACCAAAAAAGGGAGGGACTAAGAAACGAAATAAAAAAATAGATCAAACAATATTCGTAAGATGTGCGAAGTCTCACCTTCAACGCAGCACGTTTGAAGGGAGTTGCATGAAGATACGACTTGACCAATTTAAAGATCAGTATATCCAAAGGGATAGAATTATTTGCATCCCGCAACCATGGATGAGCTGCAACAGAAGTCAAATGTATCAGCTCTCAAACATAAATAATAATGTGTGAAAAGAACAAGTTAAGCTCTGCAGAAGCAATAGACAGACATCAGTATAGCAGTTCTGATTGTTTACTGAACTCATCAGATACAAACTCAGAGTTGAAACCGATAACAATAAAATAAATTTGTAGTGGAGGAAACCGAAATTTCTGGGCAAACAGGAAATAAATGATCCAAGAGACAACAGTAGCAGTTGCTGTATCATTTGAAAGTTAGGCATGTACAACGTAATCATCTTATTTAGTATATTATGATGAATATTGACATATCAAGAAACAAAAGTATCAAGTGTATCAGACGATTTAAAATGTTGTTAACCTATGCCAGAACAAGTTCTAGAAGGAACCAGGGCCGCTGTCTCAACATCAAACCATGACAAAAGAGAAAGCAAATGAATGCAGACAGCTTACTCAAAGCTTGAACCGCTGTCATCCTTTTTCTATAATCCTTATTCAATAGTCTTTTTACAAAATCCTTGGCTTCTGAAGTAACTGCAGGCCACGGCAAGTCGTCAAAGTTAGGATCAGCTCTTAGTACTGCACGGAAAATCCCTGATTCTGTCCGTGCCCAAAATGGACGACTTCCACACAACAAGATATAGGTTATAACTCCAATGCTCCATATATCTGCTTCCAGGCTATATGATCTATGAAGGACTTCAGGCGCAACGTAATAAGCACTTCCAACAATATCATTGAGTCTGTCATCTGCAAGAAGTCGCACGGGGTAAGAGGGTGAGAATACAGAGCATAAAAGATGAAAGAATTTCAAGGGCAAGGTCAACAGGAAGAATCTCCATGGTCAGGAATTACAATAAATCTAGAACAATAATGAAGACATCAGGTTTTAGAACAAAAAGAGGGAATACATACTAATTTTTGATAAACAAGGAATCAACTCATCATAACTCCTCAAATAGGCCAGGGTAATAGATGAAGGAAGTCAGAGAAGGATTAAAGTGTTGTTCAAGAAAGTGTTATGCAAGTAAAGACTTTCTTTGGCCACATTTTATTATATGGTGAAACTGCAAAGTATGAGATGTACATAAAAAACTCTACATTTAAACCTAGACCACTCAACCATCAGGGAGTTTGGAGTCTAGCACTATGAATCCCTAGAAAATTCTTCATAAATAAGAGTAAAGAGATTAGATACAAATTACGATTCAAGGATCCCATCCCTGCTGATTTGCGAGCATAGTGTTTGCAAGTACAACAGCTATACACACGGAAATGATAGGATTAAACCTCTTGAGAGTAACATTAACCAACCTATTCTTTTGGTGTGAGATCACAGGTACAATCAAACATATACAACCTCATATAGGTCTAGCAGAAATCTGAAATTACGCAACATAAATATGATACAAACCCAGATTATCTATTTTATTAGTTTTATTTATTATTTTCCCCTTTCTGGTTAGTTTGTTTGATTTTCCAGATTTCCACTTCATAGTTCTTAGGCACTTTCCACTTTCTCCACTTCCCCCATGTTGTTTTCCATTATTTAGATTATTATTATTATTCTTTAGTTTTAGGAGTTAGTTAATTGTTTATCCATTATAAAACGAGTTACGAGGCACATCTTGTAATTGACAGACGTGAATAATGAAATGAATTATGATGAGGATTCCTCAAAAATGGCTGAATAGCACAGTGAATGAAAAGGCGCACTCCAGGCGTGCCCAGCCCAGGCCAGCGCCTGGCTAGCCTCAGGCGTGCCCAGAGTGGCTGGGCGCACCTCAGGCGCCCTAGGCGCGCCTTGGAGTCAGGCTAGCGCCTCTCAGTTTTCCAGTAGTTTCTTCTGATATTTTGATATCTTTGTTATTTTTTTTATTAAAAAAATATTTCGTGATATATCCAAATAACTGATTTCCTTATTTATCTAGTAATCTTTCTCTTCCTTCATTACTCCAAAAAATCAAACGTTTATTATCTTCCTCCTATGCCATTATTCCAGTGCTACTTGTAATCTTTTCTTTCCCCCTATAAACCCCTAAAACATGTCCCAAAATAATAAATCATCTATTTCCCCCTCCTCTGCTGGTTCCTCTTTTTGCAGCATCTTCTTCCATTCACTCTTTGAGCTTTATGCTTTCAGTTTCATTACCTTATATGCTTTAAAATTGGTTTTCTTATGCTTTAAACTTATTTTCCTAATTGTTTACTAGTTTAGACTTGATTTTATAACATTATAATGCTTTAAACTTCCTTTTATTTCATTATAAACATGTTTTTATGATTTTATAGCATTCTGCCACTGAACTTGGTCCTTTTCTACAATAGTGTGGCTAGGCGCGCGCCTAGCGCCTCTCAGGCGCGCCTAGGCTCCAGGGAGCCCCAGCGCCTGAGTGCGCCTAGCGCTTTTTTAATCACTGGAATAGCAGATGCTTGCTTTTCAGATTTCCTATCCTTTTATTTTCAGTTTTAGGGTTTTAACAAAATTCCTTATATTTTTAACAATCCTTTTTAGTAAATTTGCAAATGAGTTGAAAAATACTATTATGTCCAACCAATGGATTAAAACCATTGACTGGGGCAGATGCTCCAAGCACAAACAATGATGCTTTGCGAGAGGAAGTTTCTTATGATTAAAGATATCAATTTTGGCCAAATCCTTACATGCTGAAACAAAATATGATGGACAAAACGAAAAGGTAAGTCGGCCTCTGTGCAAGATACAACCAGTCTATCTTCCACCAAAGGCCAGAAAGTAGAATTCGTCCATGATCAACCCTTTAATCGCAAAGGGTCCTAAAAACAATTATGCAACTTCATTATATACCTCATTCTCAACATTCCTTAAGCTCCCATGGGAGCTGCAATCTTAAATTCTTATTTTAGGCGAGCTATTATGTAGGACCCTCAACTTTATTCTTTGAATGGTAAAATGCAGATAAGAGACTGAGGATACAGTCAGAATGATTCGATATATATTACCTGGCCTAATAAAGTCAGAGAGACCAAAATCAATGAGTCGCATGTCTGCATTTTCATCTCTAGAGATGAAAAGGAAATTCTGTCAGGAAGAAAGAGTCAGGTATAAGGCTTCACTATGAGAATCAGCTGAGAAGTAAATATACGACATGACAGGAAGAAAATGAAAATATATCAAGATATGAAAGTTCAGATAGAAACCTCAGGCTTCAAGTCCCGATGCACAACGCCTTGTAGATGACAAAATGCTACAACACTTAAAATTTGCACAATTATAGCCTTTGCATCATTCTCTGTGTATTTTCCACCTCTGCAAAAATAGAAAACCATCTACATGAGTACAAGACCGTGCCTAAAGAGAAAGAACATATTTATATCAATTGGGAAAATATACTACATTACTACCTCGATAAGATTCTGTCTAGTAACTCTCCACCTTCACATAATCTGAAAAAAGCATGTCATTGATTTCAAAGGCAGTAATGATGCCTTAAGAAAATGCATACATGTCTCGAGCTTTGCAGCAAATTCAAGCCTCCACAACAAAGTGCTCTCAGGAAAGATAACACAATTTAAAACAGAAGCAGAAAAAACATACTCCATAACTATGTATACGTTGTTTGTATCTTCACAAGCATCATAAAATCTGACCAGATGCTTATGGCCTGACAGTGCTTTCAGTATTTTCACCTCCCTGCGAACATCTTCAATTGATATAGCTGTTGTCATCTGACCATATAGAATAAAAAAGGGGTAAACTTAATTGATATGACCATAATATCCATCAACCAAATAGGATTAATAGAGTGAAAGTATATTAAGAAAAAACAACAATTATATTTTTTTTCAAAATTATGGAACATTTGGTATGAAATCAGTCAAATCACAACATAAATAGCTATCAAGGGCAATGAAAATACAAATGCAAACCTCAAGTGAGACAATTACCATCACCATGTAGAGCAAGATTATAGAAGAATTAGAATATCTACTCTCCTGACAATGATTAATGCATGATATTTTCCAGTTCATGTATGACAGTTTCATTACAAGCGAAAACATATCAAATGTAAGGAGATAACATTATTCAGAAACATGAAAATGTAACCTTAAAATTTTGACAAATTATAATTCCTATGGTAATACGACCGAGCCTCGCATTTTTATCATCAAGCAGACATAAGCATGCCATACAAGATTAAGTAGATGTTGGGCGTCATATCCATGTGACCTCATCCTTCTATAAACACATTACCACTTATCAAATAGACTATAGAAAGTTTGTAGGCAATGACCATTAATAGTCAGTGATGAAAGAGAAAAAGGCGAAACGCTATTCATCCCTCGTACAGTACTAACGATTTGGAATCATGTAGTAGTGGAGTACTACTGCCAAATATAATCACTGCACTAAAAAGATAAACAAGTCCATAATCCAGTAGCAAATCCAGGTCCTTCATCCTGCTCCTGTGCAGAAGTTCTAAGCTATCTGATGTTGCTAACATTGACCAAGTATATTGTAGCTAGAACTAGAAAAAAGACAACACCATCAATTGGTCGACTCAATTGAGTTTAAATTTACAATAAAATTTTGTTCTAGTATTATAAGGATATATTGTGGTAGAAATGCCAAATGTAAGAAAATCATCTTCATATACTCCGTTCCTATTATGCCCCAAACTGCGCTAATAATGTTGTTAGTCCACTACATACCACATGGTTATCTGAAGAAAGAACTATTCAACTACATAAGATTTGTTGATTTTGTTCATTGCAGCTAGGAGTAGCAGCATATAAATGCTACAACTCATAACCATTTAATGCTTTTCCTTTCCTCTTCATTTAAGCTTTGATTGGCTGCAAGGTACTCATATATAGTAACTACCTTCCCTGCACAACAGACAAGTACTTAAACAGCCCAAATATGTATCTTATGATTCTTATTGGCACATCACGCCAAACAAACCGTTAGAAGGTATAATGAGAGCAGACAACTTCAACACTGCTCTCAGCTAGCTATATTGTATCTACCTTATCTGCACAGCATAAGTACTTAGACATGCCAAATGTGTACTGTATCAGGCACATCACGCCAAACGAACCCTTAGATGTTAGTATGAGAACAGACAACTTCAACACTGCTCTCAACTTGCTATATTGTAACTACCTTATCTGCACAACAGATAAGTACTGAAACAGCACAAATTTGTATTGTATTGGCACATCACATCAAACGAACCCTGTAGTGAAAATGATACATATCACACCCCAAGGTTTCTAAGAAGCAAACCCCGATTTATGATTCTCGTGGAAGGTGAAAGAGTTGGTCATATCGATTTAAAGGTTCATCAATCAACTCTCAATCTAGCTACCCAACTATCAAATTATATCCTCAAAAAATACTGTCCTACCTTTCACAATTTGGGAATTTCAAATTCAAAATCGTTCTCCTTACTCAAGCTCTGAGGAGTTCAGGGTCTAGCCCAAAACCTTCTACTTTCTGATGCACTTGCATATCACCTCTTCCTCACCTAAAGCAAGTTCAGTGGCCCTATTGACTCACTCAACTCATCATTTTTCTTCATTAAACCTAGCATCTTCCATCACAACAAGGACTTGCTCCCAATTTCCAAGTATAGGGACATATTTGCATGCCAATCACAACCATATATGGCTGCATATACAAAATCACTTGTGTTTTGTGAAGTGTGAACTTACACTTACATCAATACACGGCCTGGTTAAAACCATAAAGCTAAAGCTCATTACCAATCTCTCAAATAAAGTCAAATTGCATTCCATTGCAAAACAAAGAGCTCAATTAAGCAAAATACTGTACAAGAAACTGCAAATAGGTACCTTTGCTTTGGAAATGATTTTAACAGCAACTATTTGATCCTTGAGCTCCCCCTTCTTAACCCTGGCCGAGCACGTATGCCCAAAATGCCCTTTCCCAACCTCCTTCTCCAGCTCATACTTGGCCCCGAAATTCTTCCCATACCCAAAGCTCTTGTCCAATTGCTGGCCAGTCTCCGCCCCATTCTCCGGAATCGGACCTTCTTTGGGCTTGGACGTCCCAAACCGCTTGGCAAGCGAAGCCTTGATGTGCTTCGCGGGCGACGGTGGTGGAAACGGCCTCCGGAAGAACCTCCTCGGCGTCGACCTCCCTGGAGAAGGCGATACTCCGGCCGGAAGCGGACTCGCCCCTCCCTGGGGGTACGGACTCGGTGCGCCCTGAGGATACGGACTCGGCGCTCCCTGAGGGTACGGGCTAGGCCACATACTCGGCGCCGCCGACCTCCCCGGCGTGTTCTTCCTCGACGGCGTTTCGCCCCCCGCGGCGGAGGCCGGAAGTGGTGACTGTGGATATACTCCGGCGGCGATGACTGTGCCCATTCCATCAGCATCGCCGGCGCCGGCGGGCTTACCATAGCACTGCCCCATGGTAGAAGCAGCTACGGTCCCCCACCGACCTCCTCCTCCACACACACGTGCCTCCCTTCCTCCTAGCCGAAGTCAGAAACAGAAACACAGTAGATCGAGGACGACGACTTGGTCAACAAACTCCCCGGAGCTGAAGCATCTGAGAAAAGCAAATAGGGCTTTAAGCAGCACGAATCTTCAGATTTTCCAAATAACAATCGCCGGAAGAAAGAGATGAACGCAGGGGAGACGGAGATCGAGAGATCAAGAGATCTGAGAAGTTCAATTAGGGTTTAAGCAGTACGGATCTTGAAAATTTGAGAAATAGCAATCGCCGGAAAGGGGGAAGAAGTCGAAGAAGGGAAGAGATCAAGGGACAAGAATGGAGAGATCTGCGAAAACGTTAAAATCTTGGAATGGAATGTGTGAATTCAACTGTCAGAGAGAAAGCGAGAAGGAGAGAGAGAGAGATGAGCACGCTCCCTGTCAAGAAACGGAAGCGAGTGTGACAAAAAGGTAGGAGAAGAGTGGGAATTTATCGGGCGCGGTGAGGTCTACACTAGGAAATAGGAAGTTGGAAGGAAGATAATAAATGCAAATGGGTATCCACCCTAATACTAATACTAAGAGCACCAAGATTTTAGCCATTTAATATACTAAATTTTTTAGCTACAATTGTTTTTTGTTAAAAAACTCTCCCTTCGGTTCCTTAGTAAAAAATCCTTAAAAAACCAACAAAGTATAAGTCATGTTTGGTTCATATACTTTGTTTTGTTAAAATCAAGTCAAATCTATCCCATTTTGAGGCAAAAAGAGAAGCAACCCAAACAAAGTCCAATGTCATATGTCAATTTTTGGTGAAGGAAGAGGAGTGTTAAATGGGTTGATTTTGTGATTTTTAAATGTATTTTCAGCCTAAATAATTAAAAAATTTATGGAAATAACATTTTCAATATTTTTCTTTTCTTTCCCTCTTTCAATAGACACACATTGTTTACATGTTTTTTGTAAAAATATTTTTCGAAAATAAGCAATATACTTATATAAATAATAAAAAAAGTATCATAGAATTGAAGTATATGAATTTAATTTATATATTATATAAAATATTATAATATAAAGTAAAATTTTAAAATCAATACATTTTAATATAAAATAAATACATTGTGAGACATAAATGATAAAACCTACTATATTACATTAACATTAAACATGAAATTCAAGATATTACAAGACATTTCACATTATATTACACAATACTCCTAAACATAACTAAAGTCGAGTGTTATGTTTTTGGGTGTGAAATTCATGTTCTTGTTCTTATTTATTTTCAAATTTACATTTCTAATGTACTTTATGTTTTTGGGTGTGATGTTAGTATGTGATGTTCTTGTTTTAATGTAATTTCGTTTTTTCATTATAAAAAGTCGAGTGTTATTTGCGTTTTATTAAAATTTTAGACCTAAAATATTGATTGTATACATTCAATTTACAAATTAGGTACACAACGTATTTATGAACAAATTGAAAATTGCAAACGTATTTATCAAATATAAAAATTTAACTAAAATTTAAATTTATTAATAAAATATTATTTGATATTAATACGATTGCATTTTAATTAAGTTTTAGCTAATGTAATTTAAGATTTACTATTCAAACTATTATTATATATTTAAATAGTTGATGGATAAATAAATATGTAGTTAAAAAACTTGGGTTAAAAAACTAGAAAGGTAAAGAAAAAGTGAATTGGGTTTTTTAGATAAGGTAAATAATAAAAAAAGGCTAAAAAACCCCCTAAAAAACTCTTGCATTGTGGGTGCTCTAATACAGCCATGTCCTCCACTTCACCAAATCCATATTTTTTCTTTTCCTCCTCCCTTTTTACTGGCTTTCTTACTTCCGTGTTTGCGTAACTTGGTTTTGTGATTACCGGATTGATTCTGCTTGTTCGTGCTACAAACAACATTCATAAAATTTGAATAGTCGCGTATAGATATAGATTGCCAGGGGGGATTTCTACTTCCACCGTATGAAATTTTGGGTCCGTTCGTTTGGGTGAACGGTGAGAGAAACCGTTTGACCAATTTTTATTTTTTTTAATTTTAAAACGGTGTTAACCACCGTTTGGAAAAAAAAAAAATTGTAAACTCCAATTTTTGTTTTTTTTTAAAAAATTAATCCGGTTTTTTAAATATAAACGGTGTTAACCACCATTTACGATTTTTTCTTTAAAAAAAATAGCGAATTTTGGGGATTTTAATGGGGGTTTATGGGATATTTGGATATTATTTTTATGGGGTTTATGTAATTTATTTAAAAATATAATAAAATTTATGTATTTTACTTTTTTTTTAAAAAATTAGCAAATTTATATTATATCAAATAAATTCATATCATACAAAATAAAATATTAATGAACTAAAGTCAATAAAATTTAGATTAAGGTATTATAAAAAATTTATTTAATTGTTCCCCTAATTTCTTCTCTCATACCTTTGCCCATAACTTGTCCCGTATGGTGGATGATACCATTCTCCGTATTGTCGGTACTCTTGGACAGATCCAAGTAAATTCATGAATCCACTCGTTTCCCCGTACTGCCCCCCGAACCCTGTCGGCACTTCGAACGGTTGCCCTTGCCCATAGCTTGGACGTCCTGTAGCTTGTGCGAACGGTGGGCCTTGGAATGCTTGCTCCCCGAACCCTGTCGGCACTCCGAACGGTGGCCCTTGGAATGCTTGCCCATAGCTTGGACCTCCTGTCGCCGGTGCGAACGGTGGGCCTTGGAATGCTTGCCCAAAGCTTGGACCTCCAGCCGACGGTGGGACTTGATACCCTTGCCCTGTACTTGGACCTGTGGATGACCCATATTGTGTCTCGTGCTCCTCGTATTGTGTTTCCCGAACTGGTACATACCCTTCTGGTTCAGCAGCCTCTGCAATTGGAGCTTCAACCAGTTGTACATTCACAAGCGCATGGATCCGTTGAAGCGCCGCTTTTGCGATTTGCAAGTCTGGCATTGTATCCAACTGACGAAGGGTCTCGTTGACTATCCCTTGTATATGATTAATTTTGATAACAAATTCTATGTATGCGGGCACGGGACGTTCGTTTTCCATCACACTCTTGGAATCTGCATACATGTAAGGATGGGAAAGACGTTGCAACCATGAAACGTAGCCATCCACCGTCTGCGTGCTTGTGATACAATTGGATAGCCTCAGAATCGGGGATTGGTAGTTGGGCAGTTCATCCCAATGGTCGTCCGTGGAAAAGAACACTGCCTCGTAATTATATAGCGTCACGTGTCTGGTTCTACTCTTGGGGCGAATCGGGTCAATGAGAATCGGTTGAACCTTACCGAATTGACGAGTCACTCGATCAGGCATGTAAGGTTCACTGAATTTCATGCACTTCAGAGTTCCTCTGTACATTGATATGCGGTAGTGTTGTTGATGAACATTGTCCCACGACATCCATACGACCTATACACATAAGAGTTTGAGCATGTGTTGCATAAATTTAAATGAAAATTAATTAATGTAAAATGAATAATGAAATTGTAGTACCTCGTCGGGTCGTAATAAGTCCAGTGAAAGCCTCATTTCCTTGACCCTGATGCTACAATCTTCTTTTGGCGATCGAGGATCGATGTGGGCCGCCTATGGGCCCTCATTTCTTGGGTCGTTTGGAGACAGATTTAAGTGGCCCCTAAACTTAGGAAAGTAGCTCCAAATCCAGTCCTGCACGAAAATAAGCAAACTTTAGGCAAGTAAACTTTGAGAAATAATTATTTGAGATGACAATAAAAGAAAGAGTTTTGGATCCTTACATGAAGGAGCAAAAGGCAACCAGAAATTTGAGCGGCTTCTGCACGACTTGCCAAACCAAGCTGTCTATACAAGTAGGCAAGCGTAGCAGCACCCCATGCGTATTGCCCTGTCTCATTGTGTTCCCATAGCAGCTGAAATAAAGATAGCTTGATTTTGTTCCCTGACTTGTCGGGAAACAACGTGCTACCAAGCAAAACGGCCAAAAACCCAAAGGATATAAGACTGTTGGATTTCCCCGTCGTCGTCAAAAATTCATTGAGCCATTTGCAATTAAAACCAGATTTCGTCTTTGCCGCTTTTAATGCTTGTATTGGAATGCCCATCCTCGAGTTGATATCCATAATTAATTTGACATCTTCGAATGGTGTATGTACAGCACTGCCTTGGATTGGCATATT
This sequence comes from Rheum nobile, assembly GCA_027886185.1. Lineage (NCBI taxonomy): Eukaryota > Viridiplantae > Streptophyta > Magnoliopsida > Caryophyllales > Polygonaceae > Rheum > Rheum nobile. The sequence continues at coordinate 676,092 of WOAB01000717.1, read as the reverse complement.
CAGGATCTGAAAGACATCGTGGAGTGTAATGGTAATTTCACCCCATGAAAAGTGAAAACTATTTGTTTCCGGGTGCCATCGCTCCACGAAAGTTGAAATGAGTGCATTATCCATCCCCTTGTACTTGAGATTCAAAAGTCCAAGGAGGTCGTTGCGAGCTGCCAACCTATACCACTCTGCTTGGTTATCATTCGCGATTAGGTCTTTCCAAAAGTTCAAGGTCTTTGACCGTGTTAGCGCTCTTAAGCATTTATTTTTCTGTAACATAAAGGTTTAAATAAAATTAAAAACGAACATGTGCATAAATAAAATATTAAGAAAAGTACTAAAAAATACATATGATAAGCGCTGAAGTTGACACTTACATATTTTCCATTATCGTTATCGGCATACACAAATCCAGCTATGTGTGTGTCGTAATCCCATAGGAGCTGACGATCCAGAGGCCCGTCGTATGGAATGTTACCCTCCTGAGGCCCGCCATATGGAATGTCACCCTCCTGAGGGCCGCCGTATGTATCGTCATCCTCCATATCTCCTCCAGTTACACTGTCAGTTGCATGGGAGGCAGTTGCACGAGAGGAGGATGCACCAGCGGACGAATGATCGTGTCTAGTGCTAGCAGAGCGGTGCAACCTTGATGCTGATGGCGTCCTCGTACTACTACTTGAGGGAACGACACTAGTGTTGGCTCGAGGGGCGGTCAATGAAAGTTGAGTGGGTTGGGGGGGTGCACTTTGGCCATGAGGGAGGTCCACTTGCTCCTCATGTTCCCTCTCTTGAGCCCTTCGCGAATCGTTACGATTACGAGCCGATTGCGTGACTCCGCGTTCTGAAACGTGTCGGGAACCCCCGAAGCCAATGCCTCTTGAAAATGATTTCTAGCAAATTTATGACGAAATGACGATAACATTAAAATGACGATAACGGAAATTAATACAAATTAAATATAAGTATAGAATAAAATATACCCATAATGATGAGTGTCCTTTCCCTTGATTGGCGTCTTTTGGAGGCATCTTGTATTAGGAGAGACTAAATAAGTGCGTAAAAAAGTGTTTAAAATGAGAGTAGGAAATTGATAGTAGAAAATGAGAGTTGAATTGTGAGTTTGAGAGGGGAAGGGTTTGGGTATTTATAGGAAAAAATGAGAGGTTAATCCGAGGGGTGATAAATCGGGCCGTTAAAATCAAATACGGGATATCAAAGGAAAGGTGTCGGCCAGTCGTCGGATTTGCCACGTTGGCAATCCGAAAACGGTTTTGGAACACGTTTGATGAAATTTGGGGTAGGGAGAAAACGGTTCTGGCCCCCGTTTGCCACCTTGGCAATCCGAGCCCCCCGAAGCTCCCGAATCGCCTCCCGCCACGATGGCAACCAGTTGGCCCTCCGAAAATAAACGGTTCTGGGCCCCGTTTTGCTTCCCCTTGGCTCCCGCCTTCCATTTTGGTTTGAAAATTTAGGCTTTTAAAAATTAATTCTCTCCCCCGCGTTTATTCCCTCCCTCCTTCCATTTTTTTCCCATTTAATTTATTATCTCTTACCTTACATTTTTCGGTTTTTATTAATAATAATTTTTTACATTATTATTAATTGTATATGTTACATTTTTTTCGTATTTATTTCTTCATATCTTTTACATGTTCGTGTTTAGGGGAAAATAAACAGATTGATTTTAATAATATACTAAATGAATAATAAATCAGTACACTTTAATAATCGAGTAGGATATATACCCATTTTTCGGAAATGACAACAAACGAAGTTACAATATTCATCACATTATGATCCTAATTATACGAAAATGACAACAAACGAAGTTACAATATGATCCTCATGCGATAGGGTGACCATTCTCCATACGATATCGTTGGAAGTCTGCTATCCGCTGCTGAAATGTTTGATCCCAATTATCAACACTAGAATGGTGGTAGTTCCTCCACAGACCAACAATGGGAGGAATTGGGGCGTCTTTATACAACCATACCTACAACATATGATTAATTTGATTAAAATGAAAACAAGTAGGAAACGTTAAATTAAAGACGAGTGACAACATTTTTACCGGTACAAAATGGTTACAATCGCCGACTAAGGCGACTGTAAGAACGTCTGTAGGAGGGCGGTCGCTGGAAAGGTGGGAAATCATCGGTAGACTTGTATGTGCACCGCTCCATGACAACATCACCAACGCTTTTTGGTACGCTGTAGCAAAAATCAAGCCACACATCGGCATCTCCATCCATTGATGTTGCATGCAATTATCACCAGTGTAGTTTATGTTGTGCAACAGATCAGGCAATTTGGTGACAAGTATATGCTCCATTGCTTTGTACACATGGATGTTTCTTTTCAGCTCTGTCGCCATCGTCCTTCAAACCTGCTTCCATTCACCATGGCCCAACCCAAGTAACTCAGCAAGTGAACGGTAGCCACAATGGCCGTCTCCCGCAATGTTTAAGGCTTTGGTCATGTATACGAACATGAATGAGTCCACATTTCGAATACCAAAATTCACCCCAAAAGCTTCCTCTGGGTTTTCCTTTTCGGGCCCGAGCACCGACCCGCTGAGTGGTGCCTTATGACGTCCGCGTTTTCCCCGACTACTCTGACGCTTCAATGTTGAGTCGCCCATCGACTTGGTTAATGTGGCTTTTTCTGCGTGCTCCATCCAAGTCTTATCCTTTTTTGTTGAATCATTTCTTCGCCTCCCCTTTGTTATAAATGAGCTACTGGGCGGCTCCTGAAGTGAGGACCTTCCTGGAATTTTCCCGTCATCGTATGCCGAATTAACCCGATGCAGGTCATCATAGCTCATCCTGCTTCCCAAAAAATCACTAATTACGGAACAAAACTTAGATTCCTCTTCCGTGAATGCCATGTTGACCCCTTGGATCATTTTTACATCTGTAACACCTTCCCATTTCACTTGTTTCCAGAATAGGTGGATTTGGTCAGGCTGGATAGGGGTGCTGTTTGCCATCGCTTCGAACAAATCATGTCCGTATGGAAGCCCTATAACCACCCTCCTGTAACACCCCCAAATTTTAACCCATTTGGAAAGGTATTACCGCCAGTGACCTCGGTTTCCACACCGAAGCCACCCCAGGCTTTACCATTGAAACACAATTCATAAAGAACAATTATGATACAAAATTACCATAACTTTCATTTAAAACATAGTCGCGGAATTTCAACACAATTCCAAATGCGACAAAATACAGAGTTATTACAATACAGCGAAAGACTTAAAATAATTTACAAGAGTATTGACTTCAGTAGTCAACGCCCAAAGATCGTAGCCTGATTAAAACATTTTCAAATACCGTTCATGTTCATAGTCGATCTAGCCTTCATGGATCCTCGACTCATCTGATGTGCTGAATCGAACGGATGACACCAGCCAACCATGCAGAGAACAATTACGGTTGGTTAGTCTAATGAAAGATTACGCAAGGGTACAAAGCAGAGTGGTTTGAAGTAGTCGTATTAGGTTAGACTCATCGTTTCTCAAATAATAACCGATAACGATAATCAATCACCATACTCCTACTGGAATATATCAAGCAGCATGATCAAGAGAAGATTCTGGAAGACCGAGTCTTACAGCAATCAACCCAAAAGAAGACTCCAATGAATTGAGTCTTATCGGAAAGCATGACAAATGTTGGGGAACATTAATTAATCATACAAGCGTTCAAAAACAACTTGATGTTTCGGTTCACGACCAACCTCACCGCTTAACGCAAATCCAGATTGGAAAGAGAACGGTACTCTGATCAAAGTCAAGACGAGCTTTCCTAGCTGCACTACACTTAGCTGCACTACTCGCCCAAGGTATATTAATTATGTGCTATGACGGCACTTATCTTATTTAATTCCAAAACGAGCATCACGTTATAAGCTTTTAAATCTCTTCACAAGAGATATCGGATCTCCTCACAAGAGATATCAGAGGGAATAAATCCCGAAAGATTTGGCACTAGCTAAGTGCACCAACCCTGAGTAAGGGCATGGTCATGACCAGAGAGAGTACTGGGGAAAAATCCATCAAGTACTAGTTATAAAGAAACAGCTAAACCCCCACAAGATACATAGCGTTTCTACGAATACTCGTTCTAACTAAACAGTTAAAGCACAATAATAATCACATCAAAGCCATTAAGGCCAATAACAGATATAATAGCGTTGTTCTAGCAGATATACAACCTATTATAATATCTTTTAAAATCACAAACAGTTATCAAAACTGTTCCCAACAAAAACAGTAAATCATCCCAAATTAATTAACAACTAAACAATTGATAATTAATTGAAATATGGAATGATGAGCAAGAGCGAACCGCCACTTGCCTAGAGTAGATTCGGCGATGAATCTAGACGAGGCGACTACCGATGATATCATTTCCAAGGATATGGTCTATGCTTCAGATAACTCCAACAGATTATGAGTCCACACGCGATCCAGCGAATCACGTTCTAACTAACAAATTAATTAATTATCAATTAATTTGCCTGGACGAACTTAAGGAATTAAATTTAATAAATTTTTATGATTATAAATCATAAAAATATTTATTAAATTTTCCTATAGAAAAATACGGATGAAAGGGAATCGAAATTATACCGCTCGTATAATTTTGGGTTAAATCTGGACTGGAAGGATTTTGGGCTTAAACGGCCCAACAACAATAAAACAGAGGAGGGGGCCCCACCAGCACTGTTCCTCCGTCTTCTACCTCATAACAACGAACAAAAGAACAGAGGGGAGGCTCCGGCTGGGCTGCTACGCCAGGCTTCTCGGCGCCGGCTTCTCGATGGGCAGCGACACCAGCAGCGGAGCGACGACGATGGAGGAGCAGGGGCTGCGTCTTCGTCGCCGGCGGGACTCCGAAACAGAAGAGACGAAGGGAGCGGGAGAGCTCGCGAAAGAGAAGATGAGAGGGAGATCGAGAGAGAGAGTGATTCCCTGCCCTCCAACCCTTCATCCCTACCACCATCCTTTATACTCTAAGGAGCCTTGGAGCCCAAGAAGGGAGAGACAGAGCTCCGACCGGCCCCCGACCAAAATGGGCAAGTGGGAAGCAAGTTGGCCACGGGATAAAATTCATACTTGGAAGCTAAGTTTACATTCGGATAAGACAAGTTTTATCCACTTGATAATATTTGGTATGGGTTTTAAACCCCGGAAATTATATGTTTGTCTCCAAACAAATATTCTAAGTCCCGAAAATACATTGAATGTATTTTATACCACTCAAGAAATTATTTCGGAGATCATGGATGTTACGAAAAATCCGAACTCCACTGAAAGCGAAATAATTAATTTGAACGAAGGTTGGGAAAATTACCCAAATATCCTTACTAAAAAAAATTGAGGGATATTACACCTCCACCAACCTTCATTGCAAACAGAGACATCAAATTTATATTTCGGGTTCAAGATTCTATCTACCGTGCCCAACATTGTGTCCAAACACAATTTTGACACTTTGTTCAGTAGCAGACTAAACAGATTCTCGTAAGGTGCTCGTAGCCTCAACACTGCGGTTGGGATCGTATTACGATCCATTTCCATGTTTCCTCTCACTACACTAACCTGGTCTACTGTGAGTTGATGGATCTTCTGTGCTAGTGTGTTGAAACCTAATACGGGTCTGTTTTCAATCCAATCTTTAAGCACAGAGTGCGCGCCCTCAACTCTGCAGACACATGAAGAATATTTTATAAATAAACACATTGATACACTAACAACCTATACACAATAAACTTAAATCACTTTACCTGCTCGTGGTCCTTGTGATCAAATGAAGTTTGGTATCAGTCCAGGCTCTGACGATAGGCCCAAGCCACGTAGTCATAAGGTAACCCATAAAACCAGTGTAGGTCTGTTGCATCTCACGGAGGCGCGTGTAGTATGTATACTCGGATTTTGAGTTGAATAGTAACTAACACGCTTTCATGAATCCATCTGCTAGACCGCCATTATGCGTCACGTTGAGGACAAAGGCCTTGCAATTGTGCAGTATATGTATCCAACACAATAGATGTTGGGCATCGGGGAATACATGGCCTACAACTTTGACCTCAGCCAAATCTCGATCTGTGACTATCGTCGTTGGCCTCTTGCCGACTTGAGCGAACAAGTGTGCCAACTCTCTGAGTGTCCATTCGTAGTGGTCGACATTCTCACGTGCCATGAACGAATAGGAAATGTTGAAGGTATGTCCCGTGCACGTAAAGCCGACGATCTCAACAAGGGGCAAATTGTACCTATAATCGGTTTATAAGAAAGTATTAAAACGACTCTAACCTTGCTACAGTAATGAGTAAAATTTCTCAAAATTTGTAATGTCGGAACTACTGACCTGTTTGTCTTGTATGTCGAATCCATGATGACGACACAAGGGAACAAGCTCAGCAGATGAATGGAATGAGGGTGAGCCCAAAACAAGTCTTGAACCACATGACCCATGTAGCCTTCGGGGATTGATATAGTAACCAAAGCTAAATAAATATGAGAGGGTGTACTGGGTTACAGTCATACCATCCATCTCTTCAGCGTGAAACTGTTGCCGAATGTTGTAGATTTGCTTCCTCGACGTAAAGACCTTGTTATACATCTGTCGTAAGAAGGTCATAATCATATTCGGCTTTGCGGACGCTTGCGTCAATGTCTTGACAACGCTTTTTTGATGCTCAGTCAAGCGTCCGACATAGGCATGACCCTCCAAGCTCGTCGCAAGATCATGATCATGTGTACCGCATTCCACATACAACATCCATGACCCATCCTTATGCATCACCCCGTTCAGCACGAATGGATAATTGCTCTTCTTTGTACGCGTCTTTTTTATCAATACATCCTGGAACGACCGATAGCTTCCCGACTTCTCGCATGCCAATATGACTTTTCGCTCCCAGGATTTCTGAATAGTCAACACCATGTTAAGTCTAGTTCCTTGTTCGCGTGCCCAAGCTAACATGGACTCACGATCCGACCACTTGTAGCTCGTTTGGAAGTACGAGGTAAAATCCTGCCATTAATTTCAGATATTTTAACATGTATTGGTTTAGTATAATAAACATCCAACACAATAAATTTTCAATGATGTATAAAATATAATATTTATAATTCAAAGTATTTTAAATATTCATGCTTTTTTTGTCCAATTCTAACTTTCCAATAACATATATATTAATTTTACAAATAAAATAAACATGTATAATAAAATAGTGGAAATTATATGCAAAACAAACATTATTTAAAAAATACAATTGTTTATGACTTTAACTTTTACAAATTATATATGTGATATTAACTTTTATTTGAATAAATGTACATACACTATAACAAGTTTCAAACTATTTACATTAAAATAATGTATACACTTGAATCTAATCTATAAAATCGTGGAAATTATATGCAAAACAAACATTATTTAAAAAATACAATTGTTTTTGACTTTAACTTTTACAAATTATATATGTGATATTAACTTGAATCTAAAATATATACAATTGAATCAATGACATTAAAAAAGTAACATAATATATAATTACAGTAAATGAGAGTGGAGTTTATATGCCTTAAGGAAACATATAAATTACAGTAAAACATATAAATTAAGCAAACATATAAATTAAGATATTATAGTAATTACATAATAACATAATATATTTACATAATATATATAATTACAGTAAAAAGTAACATAATATATTTACATTACAATAATACCATGGTAAAATTCCTTTTAAAATTCAAATGATAAAACAACCTACCATGGTAAAATTCATTTTAAAATCCAATTACAGACCAATCGTTCGTTCCAACCAAACATGCCTCATTCACATTAGGAATAACAATCATATTTATGTAAATTAAAATCTACAAGTTATTACTCTTGTTATTTAATCTATAAATTAAAGATATTATATGTCTTAAGTAAACATATAAATTAAGCAATGACAACATAATTAAATCAACTATCATAGTTAAATAAATGAGAGTGGAATTTTGCTATATGATTAATTACAGTAAATGAGAGTGAAATTAACATAGTTAAATAATTAAATAAATTAACATAATTAAATCAATTTATATGCAATTTACAGTTAATGAGAGTGGAGTTTTGGTGTATGATTAATCATGCGCATGCAATTTACCCTAAATAAGAGTGGAGTTTTGAACGATTTGATAAATGAAGCATCTGATAAATTAATCATGCAATTTACAAAAGTTTAATTTATATGACATTAAATAAATAATAATTAATCCAATTTAATTTACATACTCTTGAATGGATTCTCCGACATCTTCATTTGACCACGACATTAGGATAATATCTCCTAATCCACCTTTGATTTATTCTTCTTCTTTTTAAGCACCTAATTCTTTCTTTGAAACTCAACTAACAATTTCAAAAAATTTACCATACCCCCTCTTCTCCTCCGAATCCATTTATAGAAAGCTAAAAATTGTTTTTTTTACCCAATCCATTATGCATCCCCCTTACCCGATTGTCCATTCTGCATCCCTACGAGCATCTCCCCTAGGAGCATTCCATTCTGCATCCCCCTTACCCGATTGTCCATTCTGCATCACTACGAGCATCTCCCCTAGGAGCATTTCGTAGTCAAATAAAATTCAAACGGTGATAATCCCCGTTTTAACCCAATAAAAAAAAAATCAAACGGCGATAGTCCCCGTTTTAACAAAAGAAAAAAAAAAATTTAAAACAGTTCTAATGACCGTTTTAAATTCAGAAAATAAAAAAAAAACATAAACAAAACGGTGTCAAACACCGTTCTAAACTACAGAAATTAAAAAAAAAAAAAAATCCTCAAACGGTGTTTGACACCGTTTGATCAGACGGCCCTGCAGTGGTGTCTGCAGCACCACTGCAGGTGCAATTAGCGCCTGCCATTGCCAGGTGTCAAGAGAGGGGATGGGGCTGCATGAGGTTGGCGGTGGGCGGCGCAACATGGGATTAGAAAAATGGCAAGGCAAGGCAAGGCTGGTGTCTGGTGAAGTTGATGGAATGATGGGTGCGCATGCAAACAGCCTCACTTTCGAGGTTCCAGAATCCGTTTTGCCACGCTGTCACTGCCCAACTTCGTACTTGACTATATGTTTCCCTTATAAAAGGGGACGTGGCCTTTTTCTTCACCCTTCGATTTTATGTGATGATTTTTGTACCCATACTTTTCCATCAAAAAAAATAGCCATAGGTTCCTCCCTGAGTAAAATACACCGATGTAAACAATATTGTTAAATGTAATTTCGAGTACGTTTTAACACTCATCATTGGTAATTAAGATAAGGTTCAGAACATCAAATATTGAATGTATGTAGGGGCAGATGCATATTTTTCTTGAGTGAGGGCTACTTATAATTATTGTTATAATAATATTATGTATTGGAAATCGGATCATATGCGGACCGGTCTCAATATGCGGACTTTGTGGATTAATAGAGTCGTCTGTTTCACGGCCTAAATTAGGCATGTGTGTGTTTAAAATAAAAAGTGATGCGATTTGTTACTAAAGGAATATCTAGCCTAATAGTAGAGATTTAAAGGGAAAGTGAGAGGTCATGAGTTCTCTCTAGCTTTATACCCAAACACATATAAATATCCAATCTTTATAATTTTAAGCAATTTTTTTTTATCTTTTGCCCAAAATAATTACAGTTTTCACTATAACTTTTTTAATTTTCTATCCAAATTAATTACGAATTGATATTTAAGCATCTCGAAGTGGTTTATGAACCTCTAGAATAGCGTTTATGAACCTCTAGAACATGATTTATGAATCTATATAATAGGATTTATGAACCTCTATAATATGATTTATGAACCTCTAGCTAGAGTAGAGTTCTAGAAAATCTATAATAGGGTTTATGAACCTCTTGAGTAGGATTTATGAACCTATGAATGGAGTTTATGAACCTATGAATATGGTTTATGAACCTCTAGAATAAGGTTTATGAACCTCTAGAGTAGGGTTCTAGAACTTCTATAATAGGGTTTATGAACCTCTTGAATATGGTTTATGAACCTCTAGAATAAGGTTTATGAACCTATGAAAGGAGTTTATGAACCTATGAATATGGTTTATGAATCTCTAGAATAAGGTTTATGAATTTATACAATAAGGTTTATGAACCTCTAGAATAGGGTTTATGAACCTCTAGAATAGGGTTTATGAACCTCTAGAATAGGGTTTATGAACGTAGAGGCACGCTCTGGTAAAATGAGAGTTATGGTAAAACGAAAGTACTAATCTGGAGCGTTGAATTGATAGTGATGAATGGTTGGATGAATAGGGTATATAATAGATATGGTAGTGGTGTAACTACCAAATCTACCCAAATATGGCAATTAATAAAAATAAAAATAAAAAAATATTAAATGGGTTGTTAGGAGAGAGAAAAAGAAGATTATTCTCTTTCCTTAATCATAGGGTTTAAATTCTGAGTTCGTAATTTGGTTTTCGCAATTTTATAGATATTCATACAGCCAGTAATCGATATTCATTCAAAATGTTTTGATATTCACGTAAATTGAAATCGATATTCATATAAGCAATATTCGATATTCATGAAAATAGTGTCGATATTAAGATTTTATTCCGCGTATGCTGATTATCGGTTATATAAATTAGGCGATATTCATACAAAGTGTATTGATATTCGTGTGTTCAAGCTTTTGGAAACGATTCATGATCTTCGAAACTTTTTGTTTGTATCTGGTGAATATCGCAAATCCAATTTTAAATATTGACTACTCAACGCATGAAACAACATCCAACATGAATATGAACAACATTATAGTGAATATCACATCATACAATTTGAATATCAACTACTCAATGCATAACACTTTCAAAAGAATGTGTATGAATATCACAATCCATAATTTGAATATCACATATAAAAATGTGAATATCAACTATAAATAACTCATACAACCCCATCAACAAGCAGAATCTGAATTCACGCGAATATCAATTTTACTATAATGAATAACACCACAGAGAAACTGAATATCATATATCTAAATCATAAATATCAAAATACATAAATTATAATACTATGAATAACACTACAGGAAAACTGGATATCATATATATACAATATCAAAACAAAACAAATAAATTGTAACACGAGCAATGTCAAATGTAATTCTTGCAAGAATTCCTCCTCTGCTGTACTGAACACCCCCTTGCTCAAATGCAATTCCTGCAAATACACATAGCAATGTCAAATTAAAATCACGAGCAAAAGTCTTAAACCCTAACTGATGAAATCGAAAGCAAAAAAGGGGGCGATACGAGATTCGGCTCAGGCGAATCTCAAATTGAAATCACGAATCCGTTGGAGATACGATTGAAAGTAAATCACGAATCTCAAATTGAAATCTCAAATTGGGTGCGGGTATAGGTTCGAACAGGGCGGGTGGATCTGGACTGGAGTTGCAGGCTCGGCTTGGATCTGAGTGCAGAAGCGAGTTTCAGACGGGTCCTGGTCGGCGGTATTGGTCGCCGGTGGTCTGGGTTGAGGTAAATTCGGGGCTGGTGCGGCTCCGCGGCGAGGAGCGAAGGTGGTCGAGGAGCGAAGGTGGTCGAGGAGCAGTAGCGCCGGGACTGGTTCGAGAAGAGGAGACGTGGCGCGGCGGTAGCAACCCAGTGAGGCTCGAGGTGGGTGGAGTCGGGCCGATGGTCCGGTGTAGGGCTCGCAGCGGTTTGATGTGGGTGCGCGAGGTTGAGCGGGATGGAGGCTGTGAGTGGTGGGTCAGAGGTGGTTGGAGTCGGATCGGAGAATGGTGGTCGCCGGTGGTCTGTGCAAGGGAGGAGAGGGAGATAGATCTGAGAGGGAGAGAGTGGGAGATGAGGGCGTCGGTGAGGGTTAGAGGGGAGAGAAATCTGAGAGGGAGAGAGAATATGGAAAGGGGATAAAAAACCGTATCATTCAATTCCTAAAAATCCGGGATTGATATTAATTGTGTAGAGTACCGGGTAATTTCTTAATATGCACCTTAAATTGGTGTAATTCAGCCCATCCATTAAATCTCATCTAACGGATGTGATTAGTACTTCTGTTTTACCCTAAAAAGCCGTTTCACCAGATCCTAAATCTATGAACGTATGAATAGAGTTTATGAACCTATGAATATGGTTTATGAGCCTTTATAATAAGGTTTATGAACCTCTAGAATGGTGTTTATGAACCTCTAGTATTAATTTTATTTGTCGTGAACCTCTCGTATAAAGTTTGTGAAACTCAGTTCAATCACACATTTGTGAAACTAGGCAACTTCGTGAATTTTAAAATTTGTGAACCTCTTATATAATATTTATGAACCTAGGTACATTAGTGTATTTTAATAACGTATTATCAACCTACTATAAGTTTGTTAACCACTAGCATAATGTTTGTGAAGCTTAGTATAAAGTTAGTTTGTGAACTTGTAATATAAATTTTATGAACCTACAATACAAAATGTATAAACCTAGATATTTTTAGTGCATTGCGTTCAGAAGCAAAAAAAATTGGGTTCTGGAAAAGAAAACACTGAAAATTATGGATATGCCACTGTTTTCACCAGTCTGCACCGCAAGAGAAGTTCGCACTAGATCCGGACTATTATGTATTGAAAGAAAAATTATAGTAACATTTTTTGAGATGTTATGATGTTTCAATTCAATTTCTAATGTTTTAGGTTTTAAATTACAGGCTTTAAACTTATCACATCACAAACCCTAATATTTAATCAAAATTTTAAATTGGTTCAATCCTAATTTAAATTGCATAATTAATTTTATTATCTAAATCTATAATTTCTAAATTATTATAATGAGTGCTTTTTTTGTTTTGTCTAGACCCAATATAAGACATAATTAATTTTATAATGAGCCGGTTCTATTCAAAGTCATCCAATGAATATTAGAGGCCCTACACGAATTTTATATATAAGTTTGTAATGGTTCTAATAATTTAGAGGATCGTATGTACTACGGATTATGTGTTAGAAACAATTCTTAACAAGTTATTTTTGAAGTCTTTATCCTATATTTTGCTAACAGCCTAGGAGAAGAATAGAATTGAGGGGTGGGGGCAATAGCAAAATGCGGAAAAGAAAGACAAGGTCGTGTATATTTGCAAGATTCGAACATAAGGCCAGTTGCCATAAAACTCACATCTAACCGACTGAGCAACACAATTTTATTGTTTTATATACATTTTTCATAAATATATTATTATTTTTTCTACATTTCAGTGAAGCCCCCACTGGGCCTCACTTAGGTCTGATATTGAATGTGTGTATAGTGAAATGTCAGAGAAAGATAAGGGTGAACTAACTGAACAAGTAACAAAGAACAAATGATATAGGTATTGTTTAATTATAAAAATGAAAATAAACCTTGATATGGCCATATAGACCTGTCAAAAATCGATCCAACCCGAAAACCAGACCCGATCCGTCCCGAAAGGACCCGAACCCGAACGTCATTAGGTCAAGAAGGATCCGAACCCGAAGGACCCGAATCCGACCCGAACGCAAATCCAAGCTCGCGGGTCCCCTTTATTTTGTATATTTTATTTTATTTATATTAAATATTTTAATATACTTTATTAAATAATAATATAATATTAATTATATTATTATAATTATTTTATTAAAGTTAAAAATCATAATAATAATCATAAAAAAGGGCATGTTCGACCCACTGGTCAACCCGAACCCGCCCGACCCGAAAATTTTATCAACCCGATCGACCCGAACTCGATTTGACCCGAACCCGACATGACCCGAACCCGACCCAATTGACAGGTCTATGGCCATATGATACGTGGGTTGGTTTTTACCATGTACACACTTAATTTCATTGTGAGATCTAATGTTTCCTGGGGTAAAAAGTTTCTTCAAGGAAAACTTATGAAACAGTTAAATCACACTTGATTTCATCACTCTAATTTCAACATGTGATAACCTACAATCCATAAATCATTTTAAACCAATCACAATAAGTAGTGAAAGAAAAAATTATCACAATAAAAATGAAGGAAATAATGACAAAATTAGCTCATCTATTACAAGGATTCTATTTCATTTTGATCCAATTAGGATAATCTACTATATAGTAAATTAGAATTAAATTATGTCACATGATACTCTCTTATTAAAATTGTCACGTATCATTTTTATCTTTTTAATTACTAAATTAGACTGGGGTATGACTACATTGAGACTTTAGTTCAGTAGTCAAACTGGTCACATTGAGGATGGTTCTAGCTATTGAAGTAAGTTCGAGATGAGGCATTTGTCAATTGGACGTCAATAACACTTTTTTTTTGCAAGGTACGTTGCATGATCATGTTTATATGATTCAATCCCTTGGATTTGTAAGCAAGGATGACCGGAATCATGTTTGCAAATTGCGTAAGGCCATTTATGGCCTCAAACAGGCCCTAAGGGCGTGGTATATAGAGGTACGTAACTTCTTGCTTAAGATTGGATTTGTCTTCCATTGATGATACATCTTTGTTCATATTCAAATACCGAATCGATGTCATATACTTACTTGTTCGTGTAGATGACATCATTGTTACAAGAAGTTGTACCACACAGGTTCAAAAGGTCATTGATCAACTTGCGAATCGGTTCTCTTTAAAGGACATGAGATATTTGTCATATTTAATTGGAGTTAAAGTCGAACCACATCCGAATGAATTGTTCTTGAATCAACAAAAGTACAATGTTCATCTTCTCAACTGAGCACAAAATGACCGAGTCGAAAGTAGTCTTAGCTCATATGTGTCGCTCCACTGTCTTATCAAAATTTCCAGGACAAAGCTTTGATGCCTACTGAGTACAAGACACTTCTTGAGAGTCTTCAATACTTGTCCTTGACGAGACCTAATGTTGCCTTCACTGTTAATCGTCTCTCTCAATTCATGCATATATGCTCTAAGAACCAACCATTGGAATGCACTGAAGAAGTTGCTACAATATCTTGCAAGGACCCTTCATCTTGGTACTACTCTCCATTCCTCCACACCTTTGAATCTTCTTGGAATTTCTGATGTCGATTGGACGGGAGATAAGGATGATGACGTGTCCATCACCGACTACTTGCTTTACTTGGGTAAATTCAAACACCAATTTTGTGGAGCTCTCGCAAGCAAAAGGCTATGTCTACGTCCTCGACGGAGTCCAAATACCATGATCTTGCTGATTCCACGAATGAGATGCTTTGGGTGCCAGAGTATCCCTTAGTTATAGGAGGATTTATAACTTTCTGTAGTATATATCTAGAAATGTATACTGATGTATGATCAAGCAATTCACAATTCACAATTTACAAATACATTGTCTATAAAAGAGAGGCCATAGCCAAAGCTAGGCTTTGGTAGATTATTATTTTTTTATTTTTATTTTTTTTGGGGGGGGGGGGAGGAGAGTGAAGATAAAGTTGCGTTTGTAGGAAAAAGTTTTAGAACGTTTTTGTGAGTATGAAGAAGGATAAGGAGGAGAGTCAATACATGAGAGCGGTGAGAGGGAGAAGAAGAAATAAGAGGGCACAAAACATATTTACAAGTCCATAGACAACTTATTACTGGAAATAGATTTGCATATTTTTAATTATAAAAAAAATTCGAGCAATTTTGTTGATTTTGCAATTTGTTGGTGATTTGGTGAAAAGTCGTTATAAGCAACATTTTTCATCACGACGATTGATGGCATGGACTAAGGATAGGAGGATTCAATGAGGTGAAATCACCTAATTCCAACCAAATCAAACCAGGAACAAAGGATGATAATTGTGTCATTGTGCGTTGAATTGTTGATGATCAGCTACGATCCAATACATTACACATGAAATAATACAATTCTAAGCCAGTAAATCGATTCATACAAAATTAATTAGAGTTAGAGAAATTTCATTTGGTCTTCTCATGGTTAAAATAATTCTGGTTAACATCCTACATTCCTTTCCAATTAGTATCCATGTACTTCTAACAAAGTCGGGGACTTGGTGCGTACATCTTGACCCCCCAAACCCTACTCATGCGGGACCATATTGGCTGGTTGTTGTTGTTATGTTTTTATTTTGTAATTGTTTTATAATTTTTTATTAAACTCGAGATATGTTATATAATTTCTTTTAATGAGAAATAGATCACGTGAGAATAGCGCTTCCGTGAAAAATGCGAATGATGCACATACATGCAAAAATATATGCATATATAGAAAAAATGTTATGCACTCTAAGAAGTCACACACATTTAGTCAAAAAATTATGAATTTCAGAAGTCATGTACTATATTTTATATTATATGTGCATCATTAAGATTTCTCATCGGACGTGTCTATTCTCAAGGAACCCATTCCTTATTAAATGTTAAAAATAAAAATAAAAAAATAAAAATTTATTACAACCTAAACACCAATCGAAATTACCTTAACCACTTGCACACCAACCAATATTTTACTTAAAATTATATCATGTAAATGAAGCAATTCAAGATTATATTAGTATATGCAAGGAAAGATGTTATAAGCAGTTCGACTTTGTTGCAATTGTATGGCTCCGTTCGATAAGATGTTTTTTTCTACTTATTTTCAATACTTATGATTTCTCATACTTATTTTCCAAAAAAAAGCATATGTTATCCGTTCGGTTCTTCTTGCTTCAACATACTTCCCCATACTTTCTCTTGCTTAAAAATGGCCAAAAAAAAAGATCCTTTCCTCTACTTTTTACTACTTATCAAATCTACTCAATTTTTTACCCTCATTTGCCCCCCGACCTTCCAGCCCCGCCCCCACTCCCGATAGTTCGTGGAATCGAAGAAGGTCGCTCGTCTTCCTCAAAGAAATCCAGCAGGTTTGCTCTCGTTCTTATTTTCCCCTGGTTCTTCTTCTCCTCTGATTAGTCCTAAATCAACCTTAAATTAGCCATTTTGTAATTAGCCCTAAATCAGGCCATACAACAAATCACCTTGTTCTTCTACTCCCAGAAGCTTTTCTCTCGTTCTTCTTCTCCCCAGATTCCTCTCCTTTTTTGCATAAACGATTTAGCCCCAAATCACCTTGTTCTGATGTGTCTCCGACAGCCAGCCTTCCAACAACGGCGGACGACGAGCCTCCTAGCGCCAGCCTATGGGGATGAAGCTGCTTCCAGTCACGGATGGGATTAAGGAGAGGAGATGGGGTTTACTTCGAAGGGTCCGCAAAATGGAGTGTTGGATGCAAGTGCAAATGGAATTGGAATTGGAATTGGAATTGAAGGAAGAGGGCTTATGCAATTGTGTACAGAGACAGAGGCGTGCCCTTAGAAATTCTTCAAGCACGTGAAATAGTTGAAAAAATTAAAAATCACGTGATGTGCACGTGAATCTAAAATTAAAATATTAAGGATAATTTGATAATTTTGGTATGAAAATTATAATTAATAAGTATTCTTTACCGAACATACATATAAAAAATAAATATATAATTTCAGCATTAAATTAAGTATCAACATCATCATGTATAATTTACCGAACAGAGTCATACACCGATCATTGTTCTACTATTTAACTAGTGTGGGTTTGACTTTTAATTGTTTTTTTATGTGGGACTCAAATATTTTAATATAAATCAAATTAAGAGCCATCATTCTACACGACATATTTCTGAAAGTGAAAACCAACTATTCTTGAATGTGTTAATATTTGACGAAATAGTAGGTCCACCTCCAACCACTTCTTTGGCTTAATCTATAAAGCCTTTTTCCTAATAAGCTACCAACTCAAAAATTAGATAATTTAAAGTAACTCTCTCTCCCTCTGTGTAATCTGGAAAAAGGAACTTGCTAAATCTTTGATTTTTTGGGGTGCATTTTACAAATTCATGAATTTTTTGTGTACCCACAATACAACAAAAACTTTCTGCACAAAACATTGTCCCACTATCTTCACCATAAATTTGTTTTTTTATTATTCTTTTTTAAAATTCACTACCTAATACAATATAAAGCATTATATTTTTTTGATGTCATTTAGATACGGACTGTTACTTCTTTTATAAATACTCCCATAAAGTATTTTCTATCCTGACTAATATAAATGTGTTTTATATCACAATGGAAATATAAACACTCTGACCACACTAGTTGCAAACTTGCAATTATAGAGCGGGCGACTAACAAAAAGGAAGAGAGCAAAGAGCATTGGCATGCACCTGAGTTAGTACTCATTGACCAACATGTTACGACATCCTTGGCCCAATCGTTTTATGTGGGTTTGTTTTTATATATGGGCCGTTAATGTTGTAGGCCCAATATGGTGTAGTGGGGCCTTTTGGGCTCCTTTTTACACTCAAATATATATATATATTTCTATATAGAGTCAGACTCCGGTGAAACGGATGCTTACGGTGAAACGTGAGGAGGAATAAGAGCCAACCATTTTGGGACAATGAAAGACTATAACGGAACATCCATCATAGCAAACATACACCCTCTCACACTCAATCACACCATATGATCAATATCTGACCATTGACCGATCAACAGTCAACGGTCAACGTTGACCGGTCAAACTGACTTTTTGTCCAGATTTTTTTATCGGATTTTTCGCCTGGTACCTCTGAACTAAGGCAAAATTCACGAGGTGTCCCAAACATTCACCTATTTCGCATGGTACCTTGAGTTTCGTTTTTTTTGTCAAATGCCCAAAAGTTAAATTGTTAACTGTGCTGTTAGTAAAAGCAAAAAAAAAAAAAAAATCCTTCTCCCCTCCCGATTCTCTCGTCTCCTTCACCAACTAGCCCTCCATCCCCGCTCGCCCTTCGTTCTTCACTGGTGTCGGACCTTCTCTCTGGCGGTCCTCCATCTCGCTCACTCTCCATCCATGACACCTTCTCCTTGGCGGCACCTTTTCTCCGGCGTCTCTTGGTTCACAGCACCGGTGCTTGGTTTCGTCCGCCATCTCCTTCGATCAATCCATAATGCACCCCCACCCTCTTCTTCTTCTTCCTCCCTTTCTCCTCTCTATCTTTCTCTCCCTCCATTTCAGAGCAAATTATACACACCAGCTTATTCCAATTCATCCTTCTATGATCCCCACTTCTCAACAATGGCGGCCCAAAGGGTATTCTTATTGTTATTTTTCCCAATCTCTCTGCAACTTCATTTTCAATTTCCATCACTGTTCTAATTGATCTCAAACTGAAATTAATCTTTTTTCTTTTAATTTGATGGAATTAGGAAACAATTATGGTGCTGAAGGTGGACTTGGATTGCCCTCACTCTATAGGAAGGTCAAAAAGCTCCTCTGTCAATTCCCTTGTTAGTATCTCATCCATCTCAATTCCTCCTTCTATGATCCATATTAATTCATTTTTGTAGTTTAATAGAAATTGATCTATTAATTTGGCGATAATGAAACGAAAATTCATGACCAGATCTACAACGAGAAGCAGAACACGGGGATGTTCAAAGTTGTGTGTTGCAACCCTGAAAAAAATCAGAGGGGGGTGTTCGAAATTGTGTCTTGCAATCTTGAAAAAATCAGAGACAAGCTCTGCTAGAAGGGCGACAAATCCATCAAAAACATCGGCGTTGCGAACAGCAAACGTCGGAGAGAAGGTGCCGCCCACACCGATGAAGAACGAAGGGCGAGCGAGTGAAGAAGACATGAGAAACAGGAGGGGAGGGGTAATTTTTTTTGGCTTTTACTAACGGCACAGTTACTATTTTAACTGTTGGGAATTTGGAGGAAAAAAATGAAACTTAGGGGTATCGCGTGAAATAGGTGAATGTTTGGGGCATCTCGCGAATTTTTCCTTACCTCGAGGGTACCAGGCGAAAAATCCATATTTTTATTCTTGTTTTTATACACATTTTCATCATAAAATTGTTTCTAAATAAATGAACAATTTCCTATTAAATTTGAACAATTATATATTAAAATTTGAACAAATTTTTTGAACAATTGTATCTGAAAAGTTGAACAATTGTATCTTAAAGCTGAACAATTTCATTTTTAAGGTTAGACGACTGTTTCACTAAGCAAACTTTAGTTTTTATCATAAAATTATAATTAAAAAAGTTGAACAATTTCCTATTAAACTTGAACAATTGTATGTTAAAAGTTGAATAATGTCTTTTAAACAATATATAAAGTTGAACAATTATACCAAAAAAGTTGAACAATTGTATCTTAAATTTGAACAATTTTATTTTTATAGTTAGAAATCTGTTTTCACTATGCAACGGTCAGTTTTTTTTTCAATTTTCTTTTCGGGATAAAATATATTTTTTTATTCTTATTTTCCTACACGCTTTCCTCGTAAAATTATTTCTAAAAAATTGAACAATTCTCTCTTGAATTTGAACAATTGTATCTTACAAGCTGAACAACCTTTTTAACAATATATAAAGTTGAACAAATGAACCAGAAAAGTTGAACAATTTAAATTAACTGAAAATTCAAACTTATAACAAAAGATAGATTGAACAATACTTAATTAAAAATTTAACAATTGTCCAATAAACTAGAAGTTTTGTTTATAATGTACTATAAACATAATACAACTCAAAATGTTCAAAACATAAACCCTAAATCCTAAATGTATAGGAAAATAAGAATAGTAAAGACGGAAAAAACGGTCAGCCCAAAAAAATTATTACAAAAATAAAATTGTTCAACATTAAGATACAATTGTTCAAATTTATATACATAGTAAACACAGTTTTTTAACTATAAAAATGAAATTGTTCAACTTGAAGATACAATTGTTCAAATTTTAATTGTTCAACTTTAAGAACTAATTGTTTAGTTTTTTCATTAATAGTTTATAATGGAAACGTGTAGGAAAACAAAAATAAAAAACCGAAGTAAAATAAAATAAAAATTGGGTGTTGACCGTTGACCGGTCAATGCTGACCATTGACCAGGATTGGGTGTGATAGGGTGTATGATAATATTAACATGAATGACCTAGAATGCTCCTCATTTTTCACCCTAAGGGTGCTCCTCACATGAAGTTAATCCTATCTATCTATCTATATTAAAGCTGGCTCATTTAGAGTCATGAGAGTGTTTTTAGGCAGGTTGTTGAGTTATTATTTTTTAGTTTTTCATTTATAATTATATGAAATATTCAACAAAAAGTATATTTATATATATTAAAGCTATGATATAAAAAGCCATCAAAATTATTATGGGCCCACATTGCTTAGATTTCAAATTGTGGGTTTTTTTAATTTTTAATTTATTATTATATCACTAATATAACAAATTTTAAATCTAACAAATCTTAATAGAAATTAAACCAACAAATCTTAACAAATTAATTCTTTACTCCATTCTAATTACTAGCATACAAACGAACTATTATATTTTTATCAATGATAAGTGAACAATAGAATCTCAATATTTTCTTTTCTTCTTATGATATAGTTTGACAATAATATTTGAACACGTATCATATATATCATGCAATCTCTCTCCCACCTTAACTATTTTTTTTGTAATATTATATTTAAGTAGCAATATTATAGAAACCCTTTATTATTTTTTATTTAATTTTATCCATCTATCCTATAATCCGGAGAAAATTTATCCTCACATGGGCCGAATATTATACATGTAATATATATCTATATTTAAACTTTTTCATTTACAGTCATTAGAACAATTCTGAGCCCATATTTTATATATTTTTTTAAATTTTTTCTAAATTGTAAATACAACTGTTGAATAATTTTTTAACTAACAAATCTCAACATACACTTTTATCATTTTTTATCATTGTTTTGAATAAATTATTCAACAGAATTTTACGAGTACTATATGTATAGAATAACAATATTTAGAGTGATATTTTTTATTATACAAACAAACTATATATTCTAAAACACAAAATGGTGTTTTTTATTATTTATAAAAAAATGGTATATAAAAAGTCGACATAAGAGTAAATCATTCAAAAAGATAAAAACTGATTAAATAATCAAAATTTCAGTTGACTAAGAAAATCTTTTAATTTTCTTAAGATAAAATATGTAAATTTTGAAGTCTTTTGTTGTTAAAAGTTATTATTATAATATTTAATTTTTATTATCATTTGATCTAAGTAAATTATATTTGGCAGTTGAACTAACTAAATTTGACCGTAACTTTTTTTGCATCTTCTAAGTTATTACCTATAATTATTTACAATGTATAAGATTGTTTTGTTAAGATTTTTTTTGGGTTTAATCGAACTATATTTTTAACTTTATTGATTCAAATTTAATTTATTTTTCACTAATTGTTGTTTGCTTAAGATATTTAATTAAATAGTTATTCCATTAATACTTGTATTTAAATATAACTATATCTATCCATCTATCTAATTCATCTAGATAAATAGCAGCTCATCAGTGTGACTAGATAAATAGTATAATTTATACTCATTAATTAAAATTTGAATTTTTGAAGCAAATTGCGTTGCATGCTCTCTCTCTCTATATATATAACACCCCGACTTATGTCGGTAGTGCCACACGCTAGTGACCTCATACGTTAATGTCCAAAGTCACCCTAGGCTTTAATCGGAACAATTAAGCTTAAATAATGAAAGAATAATCAGCAGAAGACATTTTAAATGAATAAAACTCAACCTTTTATTAAGATTCCTCTCGTAAAATGAGAATGACGATTTTACAACAAAGTATAGTGACATCGGAAGACTTTTAAATTACAGCGGAAGACTCTTTTAAAGTAGTCCTAGTTACATGACTATGTATTATATTTATTTCAAATTTAACATACACGCCTTGGAAATATTACTTCTTAAAACACAAACTTCAACTGCAAACCTTCTCTTCGATTGGTTACTTCGATCGTTGGGGACCAATCTCTGATGTGCCGTATAGGACGGATGACACCAGCCAACCATGCAAGGAATAAAATCCGGTTGGTTAGTCTAATGAAAGACTATGCAAGGGTACAAGCAGAATTAGGGGTGTTCATCCGGTCCGATGGACCAAATTTTTTCAAAAATCTGGACCGGAGACCGAATCGGACCTATTCGGTCCGGTCCAATTCCGGTCCGGACCTATTCGGTCCGGTCCAGGATCGGTTAGACCGGATTTTGTTTTTTTATTTAAAATAATTAAATTCTTATTTAATATCTAAAAAAATATATACTCCTAACTTATTAAATTAAAAAAAATATCTATAAAAAAATACATATAAATCTCCCAAAAACCATATAAATTAAAAAAAAAAAATTTAAAAAAAATCCAATTTACCGGTCCGAATCGGATTTTTTCCGGGTTTGGACCAGACCGGACCGGATTAAGGGAATTACCTGGACTGGAGACCGGACCGTATTTTCACCGATCCGGTCCGGTCTGGTCATTTCCGGTCCGGTCTGGTCCGGTTTTCCGGTCCGGTCCTCTTTTGAACACCCCTAAGCAGAATGGTTCTAGTGATCGTAACCGTTTACTATCATTGTCCCTCGAATAATAATCGAAGGAACGATACATAACCCGGAACTTTCACGGAATGATAGAAGAAGATATGCATCAAAAAGAATACTCCAACGGAATTGAGTCTTATAGGAAACGTATGTAATTGTTTGGGAACGTTAAATTTTCACACAAGTTTATAAAAACGACCTTGATTATTTGGGTCTACGACCAACCTCACCGCGTACTGCGAATCCAGATTGGAAAGATGACCTATTCTAACAAGAGCCTGGACGGGTTCCACGTTGTACTTCTCGCCCGAGGGTATATTAATTATGTGCATAAAAGCACTTATCTTATTTATTTTCAAAAACGTACATTCACGTTAAGGCTTTTAATTCACATCATCTCGGTACGAGAGATATCCTTGGGATGAATCCCGAATATTGGCACTAGCTAAGTGCACCTACCACTTATATCCGAATAAGGGTACAGTCATGACCAGGAGTACTCGGGCAAAAACCTCCTAATACTTTTTATAAAGAAACAACTAGACCTCGCAAGGTACATAGTGTTCCTACGAATACTCGTGCTAACTAAGCATGTAAGTTCACATATAAATCCACACCAAAATCCATTTATCACTTTATGGTAATATCATATAGAATAATATATAATAGCGTTATTTCTAGCAATATATACAACCTATTATAAATTCATATTTTTAACACAACATTTTATCGTTTAAGTTCCCAAACACAAATGAACAACTTTATTCCAACTTAATTAAACAATTAAGTAATTGATAATCAAGATAAATATGGAATAAATCAACAAGAGCGAACCGCCACTTGCCTTAGTCTAATGAACGAAGAGTTGGGTCCGAAATCCGGGAACTTGAACTTGTGCACGGCTGCCTACTAAAATTTCCGTTGGAATTTATCATCATTCAATAGGGTCGGATTCCAATCCGTACAATCAGCCATGGAGACGAGCACAAATCAACACCGACGACGCATACGAGACGAGTTTTAAAACAAAACCCTAATTAGTTACGGGTACGAAGGAACGAAAAGACGAAGAAAAAGGCAGTGCCGCGATCGCGGTTTGCAGTGCCGCGATCGCGGTTTGCATAGCCGCGATCGCGGCTTTGCTGGGCAAAACCGCGCCCGCGGCAGATGGGCCCAATCGCGGTTCCATGCCTAGTCGAGATCGCGGGCCTCTGCCCAACCGCGATCGCGGTATTTATGCCGCGGTCGCGGGATCCATTGTCGAGTGACAAGCTAAACGAACACAACAGAGCCATACCGAGGGAAGACGAGGCTCGGATCTTGCTTCTTGGACAAATGCGTACCACCACCACTCCTGGCTTCGCTTTGATGGACCTCCGACAACGATCGACGATGACCAAACTCCGACGACAACACCACACCGAGCTACTACGAGAGGAAGAGATGAAGGATGTGAAGAGCACCCTCGGATCCGCCCCTATTTATAGGGCAAGGGTGGAGCTCTTTCACTAAATGCGAGGAAGGACAACCGTTTAGCCTCCCTAAACCGGCCGCTCGGAGAAGAAACGCCGGACCTCGATCGTCGGCGTCTCAGTAAAGACAAGGAAGAAGATGAAGCAATGGTGCCGCGATTGCGGTTTCATAACCGCGGTCGCGGGCAGTGTCGCACCCGCGGCTCCCGGACCTTGATCGCGGGTCTTGCTTAATTCCGATTTTAGCAACCCTCCAATAATTAAAACCCATATATTTTATTAAATGTGTATCCACACATTCATATGGTTCTTACAGGGTTACAGAACATGCCTAACACGTCTTGCTTACAAAACGAAAGTTGGGACTTTTTAGGGGTTATTACAATATATTTGATTTACGACAACGTGTTTCGTCCAACTTGATTAATGATAAGCACCATCAATATGGGAAATGAGGGAAAAGATAATAGTATAGATGAAGCCGACATACATTAAGGAGTCAATACTTTTTGTTCCAAATAAGTTTGTAAATAACTCATTGATGAATTAATACATTGTAGTCACTAAATTGAAAATTATCTTTATTTAATTAATCTTCATCAAAATTATTTTGTATCACATTTTATTGATTAAATGATATCACATACTTATTTTGCGAGTAGATAACACTTTACCAATATAATTAACAACATGTGTGAGAATAGGTATGAATGAAATATAATATATTTATACATGTTATATAATTAACAATAAAATGTTGAACATATTGTTTTCAAACAACAAATTTATTGTTATTTCAATCTTCCATTTAGATTATGTTTAAACAATATGAATAAGATATATTTTTCTTAAAACTACTTAAATATGTTCTCTCGTACAGGGTACAAGTACTACACTAGT
The DNA here is from genome assembly GCA_027886185.1 of Rheum nobile. NCBI lineage: Eukaryota > Viridiplantae > Streptophyta > Magnoliopsida > Caryophyllales > Polygonaceae > Rheum > Rheum nobile. The sequence continues at coordinate 650,255 of WOAB01000717.1, read as the reverse complement.
TATATATATATATTAAAGCTCACTCTTTTTGAGCCACTAGAGTGTTTTAGGTTCAAGTTGTTGAGATTTTATTTATTTATTATTATATTAATTAATCATCAAAATATAAATTAACAAAAAGACCTTAACAAGATTTGCACCAACAAATACAAATCTTTACAATTGTTACTCCTCTACATGAATATAATTTGTTTTTGTCAATTTTTTTTTTGAATATAAAATTGAAAAGTCAAAAGGTTATCAAACGAACTCATAGCTTTTCACTCAACATATCCAATATTGATTTATGAAAATAAATTTACTTAATTCAAAAGTCTACTTTAATTTTATGAGCATCTTAGTTGTCTATTTACTAACATTTTATTACTTGAATATATATATATATATATATATATATATAACAATGTAAATGAGTCACTTTAAAACTACTTTTTAGTAAATGAGTCACTTAAATTTTATGGCCATCTTACTAACATTTTTTGGGGTATATTGTCACACAATATCTTACAAAATTACTAACAAGTAATATGTTATAAGTTATAACTTATAAGTAATAATTTTCTGTTTTTTGTCTAAAATAGAATTTGGGTTGTTTTAATTTGTTGCATTTTATAATATTCCGAACAATACAATATAGATTTGGAGAAATAATGATTTTATAAATATTTTAAAATAAAAATAATAATGATAACATATTATATCGTTTATTTTATTTAAATTGCATATATTAAGTATATAATTCAGTAAAATCTATCTATTTATATACATTAAACCTATCACTTATTAAGCCATCAAAGTGTTTTTAGGACCATGTTGTTAATGTGTTATTTTTTTGTTTTCCCACTTTTTATTTATTATTATATTAATAATTAGCAAAATTTAAATTAAAAAAGATCTTAAGCCATCAAACTACTTTCTTCTATAATCTGAGAAAAAACTTTTACAGTCCCAAGAACGATAAGAAGAAAAAATGGTTCATGAGCATAGACAAAGTCTATAGAGACCAAATCCAAAAGGAATATTATGAAGAGATGAATAAACTTCAAACCAATATTCTTTTTTTTAAATGGTTCTCTATATGCTTGTCCAGAAAAGACATAGAAGACCCTTTCCATCTTTCTTATCTGGAAGTTCAGAATAGAATCACTAGAACCTGGAAGCACCTTCCAACAGGTACTAGTACGTCTGTCCATCCACCTCTCAAAGGCATAATTCTCAGTGATGAGATAAAAGCCGAACCTTTCAAAAAGGGAAGATCTGATACTGAAAATAGTCAGATAAATCTTGGAGACATAAAAAAGATTTACAATCAGAACAGTTACTCTAACCAAATCCTCCACACCATTGCCGAACAGATAGACCAAGTTCACTTGGGAATCGACAATGGATTTAATCCACCAAAATTTCCTAGGGATATTTCTAGACCGCACTTTCAATCCGAAAGCATTCCTAGCAATCTGTTGAGAAATATAAATCTCAATCCTCCCACAGTCTTAGAGAAAATCTCTCAAAGGATAGACGCATTCCAAGCCTCTACCTCTCAAAGACTCGATGCAATTCAAGCATCTAGGATAACCCCTTCTACTCATCCTGCAAATATAAACTACTTAAAGGCAAAATACAAAAGCAGTTGCAATGATGAGTCCAACCTTGATCAAAGCAGTTCCAGTACTAAAGATACTAGTACTGAAAATGAGTCTGTTGTAGATATTAACCACATAGAATCTGTCTTACCAAAGATCAATAAACTCAGAAGAAGAGGTAACAGATCTCAACACTATACTAAAAGGTTTGGTAATTCAGACACTAGAAATTACTACAATAGACCTACTCCTCCTGATCTTCAGTATGAAGAAAGAGCAAAGTTTAGATCCACAGATTACAATGGCACATCCATCTACGAATGGAACATAGATGGTAAGTCAGAAGGAGAAATCATGAATACTCTCTAAGAAATGGGCATGGCCAAAGTTGCCTATAGAACCCAAAATCAGTCTGACAAAACTGCAGCGTGCCTAATAATCCAAGGATTCACAGGGCAATTAAAATACTGGTGGGATAACGCCACCAATATTCAGCAAAAGATGGAGATCCTAGATGCTACCAACTCTAATGAAGATGAGACATGTAGGATTACCACTGAGCAAAACGCCTCAGGTCAGCTTATCTATGCAATCAGCATGTATTTCGTGGGCAATCCCCAAGAAGAATTACAAGCTAATAAGATTACCTTGACCAACCTAAATTGCCCAACCTTAAGTGACTACAAGTGGTACAAAGATGTATTTTTAACCTATGTCCTTAAGAGACCAGACTGCAATGAATCTTTTTGGAAGGAAAGATTCGTCGTAGGCTTACCTTCTCTTTTCGCCAAACGTATCTCTACCAAGCTCAAAGAAACCATTGGAACAGAAGAAATTCCATGGAAAGATATTACTTATGGCCAGCTTGGAGCCTTTATTAAAAAGGAAGGTCTAGCATTATGCACTGAACTTCAAATACATGCAAAATACGGGGGGGGGGGGGGGGAAAGGGTAGATCCAGAAGAGAGATGGGAAACTTCTGCGAAGCCTTTGGAATGGAAAAGATCCAAGCCCCTTCAAGAGCTCACCGGGAGAAATCTCACAAAAAGAGAAATTTCTCTACAACCTGGAAAAGCTCTAGAAAACATAGACCCAGCCAAACCAAGTTTGACAGATCCAACAGACCTAGTCTTAGTAAAAAGATCATCTGCTATAAGTGCCGCAAACCAGGGCATAAAGCAGACAGTTGTCCTTTAAAGCAAAAGGTCAACGAGTTATTCAAAGATAACCCAAATCTTAGAGAAGGTCTAAATAGGATCCTTAATTTGTCTGATCATTCTGATGACAATGGAATCTACGAGGTAGACTACATCTCCTCAGATTCAGACAATAATCAACCACAACAATGCTGCAATGTCATCACTAAAGCCGATAGAGATGAAGCTCTCTTCGAGCTTGTTAACCAAATCCCAGATCCACAAGTTAAACATGAATATTTCATGAAACTTAAGGATCTCATATTCAAAGAACAAAGAACCGCTTTCAACGAGCCTTTTAGCATTTCTAAACTCTTTGAGAACAGACCCGCTTCTAGCCTATTCAGCTCACCAATTACAACCAAAGACCTTCAATCAGAGGTCAATAAACTCAAAAGAGAAATTAGAGATCTTCAAGAGTATGTCAGACTCAAAGATCCTCTAGATCTAGAGATCAAAACTAGACTCGCTATACTTGAATCCAAAATAGACCCAAGTAGCAGTTCTAACAGCAAATCTACTCATAGATCTCAGAGTAGTTCCAAAAGCAGCCAAGGTGACCCCTTTCCTGCCAAAGACGATCTATTTCTTACAGTTCTAGACAAAATGAACTTTCAGAAGTGGAATTCCCGTGTTAAGATTAAAATTGCCAATGAAATCTTCAACACTATCGCTCTCATAGACATTGGAGATGACCTCAATTGCATCAGAGAAGGATTAGTTCCTTCAATCCATTTTAAAAAGACTAATGAAAGATTACACAATGCCAGTGGTGTCCGTATGCAATTAAACTTTAAAATTCCTGAAGCGTCTGTCTGTAATAATGGATGGTGCCTCATGAATTCTTTTGTTTTAGTCAAAGATCTATCCCAAGATGTTATTCTGGAATCTCCTTTCCTCACCCAAATCTATCCATTCACCGTTGACCATAACGGCATTCATGCAAACATCCTTGGCAAGAAACTAGATTTCAACTTTCTTGATCCCATCAAAAGCAGAGATCTTGACATCCTCCAGTCCATCTCAATCAAAAGACAATTAAATCTCATTGATCACAAAAAGACCTTTATGAAAGATCTGACCAATGAAATTACTTTCTTAAAATTGAAGAAAAACTTCAAAGTCCTTATCTGCAAACCAAAATCCTTGATCTTGAAAAACTTTTCAAAAGCCAGGTCTGTTCCGACATCCCTAATGCATTTTGGGATCGAAAGAAACATCAAGTCTCTCTTTCCTATGAAAAGACCTTTAGCGAAAGAGACATTCCTACCAAAGCCAGACCCATTCAAATGAATAAAGAACTTTTAGAAGTCTGTAAAAAGGAAATAGACTCTTTATTAACCAAACAGTTAATAAGAAAGTCCTAGTCTCCTTGGAGCTGTGCAGCCTTCTATGTTATGAATACAACAGAGAAAGAAAGGGGGGTTCCCAGGTTGGTCATCAACTATAAACCCCTCAATAACGTCTTGCAATGGATCAGGTATCCAATCCCTAACAAAAGAGATCTACTTAACAGGCTCTTCGAAGCAAAAGTATTCTCTAAATTTGACATGAAAAGCGGCTACGGGCAGATCCAGATAGTTGAAGAAGACAAATACAAAATTGCATTCACCGTTCCTTTTGGCCACTACGAATGGAATGTTATGCCTTTCGGCCTTAAGAACGCCCCTTCAGAGTATCAAAGAATCATGAATGATATTCTCAATCCTTACTCTGACTTCCTCATTGTCTACATTGATGATGTGCTTATCTTTTCAAAAATCTTAGATGAGCATTTCAAACATTTAAACATTTTTCTACATACCATCAGAAAAAATGGTTTAGTTTTATCAGCCACCAAGATGAAACTATTCCAAATCAAAGTCAGGTTTCTTGGTCATGATATTTATCAGCAGACTATCAAACCTATTCACAGAAGCATTGAATTTGCTGACAAATTCCCGGATGAAATCAAAGACAAAACCCAGCTTCAAAGGTTTCTCGGATGTCTTAACTACATCTCTGATTTCTTTCCTGGTCTCAGACAACTTTGCATACCTTTGTTTCTTAGACTTAAGAAGAATCCTCCTCCTTGGGGTATTAAGCAAACTGAAGCCGTCTGTATCATTAAGAAAGAGGTTAAAACCCTCCCTTGTATTGGTATACCTCAACCCAAGGCATTTATGATTGTAGAAACAGATGCCTCTGATATAGGTTTCGGTGGCATTCTAAAGCAAAAAATAGAGTCTAACAGTCCTGAGCAACTAGTTAGATTTTACTCTGGTTGTTGGACTGGCCCCCAAAAGAACTATAGCATTGTAAAGAAAGAAATCCTTTCCATTGTTGCTTGCATTTCTAAATTCCAGGATGATTTGTACAATAAAACATTCCTTCTCAGAGTCGATTGCAAATCCGCCAAAGAAATCCTGCAGAAAGATGTTCAAAACATTGTGTCCAAACAAATTTTTGCCAGATGGCAGACAATCCTTTCAGTTTTCGATTTTGAAATAGAATTCATTAAAGGAGAGAAAAATTCCTTACCTGATTTCCTTACTAGAGAATTTTTGCAGGGTAAACCAGCAATTTAAGGATTTTTCAAATGGCTCCTTTCCCGCATTTCTTAGTCTTTCAAAACCTCAAAAGACATTGCTACAATTTTTATGGTGTTCCTTCGAGTCAAAAGGATTTCAATAACATTTTAGCAACCTCCTATGATTTTGAAGATGAAAAAACACTTGACCTCCACATTGCAAGGATGACACTCCTCAGAAAGCAAAACACAGCAAATAGATTGATTGCTTCTCAGGTAAAATTCTTATCCTTCCCTTTCTAACCATGTTATTTGCATTTTCAGGAATGGCGGGGAGAGGCGGCCCCCGAAAACAAACACCTCAAGACTATGCCTCCTCTAAAGCTCCAATAAAAAGCATTGTCCCAGTAAAAAACCAGTTCCAAACTTTATCTCAATTCCCTCCTCTCTCAAATAGCCAACCTCCTTTAGCCCCAAAGACTCCTCTAAAAAAAGACTCACAAAAATCAAAAGTCTTTCACAAGTATGTACTCAAACAACCCTCACAGCAAGAAATCTGCCTTACCAAGGAATTCAATACTCATGACCCTAAAGAGTTTGATCCCTTTACCAAAGGCCTTTTCTCCAAAGACTTCCAGTGGTTCCCCTCAGAACCCACCAAAACACAAACGTTTTATGAATTTATCTTAGTAGACTCCGAATCTGCTGAGATATCGCACACCAAAGATGAAAAAGACCTCAGTCTCACCCTATACTCAAAATGCAAGATTCTTAAGGTTATTCCCAGAGACGAATGGGGTGACCCAAGTTCTCAGAGGCAATTTTCTATTCCTTTTTTCCCCAAAGGATATTCATACTTCGACTATAGGGATGCTTGGTCCAAAGCATTTCTTATCAGACCCTTTAACCATTCGTGGTTTTTCTTCTTTTCAAAGACTTGCAACAATAATCTTCCTATCTGGTTTTATGACTGGTGGAACACATTCAGACCAGTACCAGAAATTTACCCAGAAGAAGCAAAGCTTTCTTTTGACTTCTTTTGTAAGCATTGTCCTGTCCAAAACTACATCAAGCCAATTCAGTTCCATAAATGTACCGGAGTTGCATGGATCCTTTGTTGGATTTACGAACTCCAACAAGTTCTCCCTAGTCCACTTCCCCTGTCACTATGCCGAAAGTTCAAGGTAAGATGGTGGGAAAAGATTGATCCTGTCTCCTTCTCTATTGAGAATATCCAAATTATTTTCAAATCCAAAGAAAGCCCAGTAAACCCACTAAAGACAGAGCATATTCACCCTACATGTATTCCTATAGCATCCTCTTCTTCTCCACAACCATCGGTGACTGACCAGCATAAAGAATGGCTTGAGTATCAAGAATTTAAGAAATATAAAGAATTCATGACCAGCCAAGCAAGCCAGGAGCAGACCAAGCTCGTCATTAAAGAACAGTCTAAACCAACAAGTAAGAAATCTTGGGCCGATAAAGTCCAAGAAGAAGAAGAACAAGCTAACTCATCCAATCAAACCCAGTAGATGGATTATGACCCTTTTGAGCAATTTGCTCAAGATCCATATGCTCATTAAAGCCCAAAGTCATCTTCAAGCCCAGCAAGAAGACTCAGGCCCAACCCATCAAAAGATGTCGGCAAAAGCAATAAGTGAAGCCTTGTCACTACCAACAATAGTCTCTCTAACTCAGCAAAAGATGTCGGCATAAGCAAATAAGTGAAGCCTTGTCACTACCCGCAATAGTCTCTCCAACTCAGCAAAAGATGTCGGCAAAAGCAATAAGTAAAGCCCTGTCACTATCAACAATAGTCTCCCCAACTCAGCAAAAGCAAAACTACAAAAGTCAAAAGTTTCAGACGCACTACTTCTTAACTATATACATGAATAGTTGTACGACTCTATATTAGTGCGCTTCTACAACATTTTGTAAATCCCTATAAATAGAGCTTGCTCTCAGTTGTTAGAGGCACGCTTCTTTAGAATCATTTTTATCTTTCTTTCAAAGTTCCTTTGCATTTCTGCTTCCTTGGATCCAGATCAAAGAACAAGACCAAGTATGCTTTACTTTATAAATAGTTGTGAGAGTTGTTGTTCGTGTTTCTCTATCTTTTAATAAATCAATTCCGGCCCTTTGTAGTTACAGATTGCACATGGAAGTATCGGATGGGACAAGCAGTGTTGTGGTTACTGCTTTTGACGAGATCACACAAGCACTGGTGAACAAAATTGCCAGTACATTGCTTGAGGAATTTGGAGTAAGACATTTGCCATTCCTTAAGTATTATGTGCAACCATTAATTGTATTTATAATATATTCATATATGTACTTCATATTGTAGGATAACTCAGATGAAAGTGTGCTTGCCCCCGAAATCAGTCAATTCCTAAACACATAGCACATTTTAGAACTGAAAACACACACTTACTATGATCATGGGGCATATGAAAGCTTCGCTTGTAGTAAAATAGTAGAATGTTGTCTCCCACCTTCGAAGGTATATATGTATACCATCAAATAACAAATTTTCTCCTTTGTCTTATATACCCTGATAGTGTATATTGAGTTTGTTATTAGTACCATACGTAGCATACCCATTGTTATAGTGTTGATACGCATGAGTCCTTCAATTCTGGTGTTATTGATGCATCTAGGGATGAATGTATTATTGAGACTGAATCACATGGCCTTGACCGCAGGTGATGTTCCCTTCATTTCTCACTTGCCCGTGCAACACTTTTTATTGTCAATCATGCCAACAAATAACTCTATGTATTGTGCACCAGTGATCAACAAGTTGTACCAGATGTTGTGGACGAGAGCCCTCCAAAAAGGGGCAAGGTGGACAGGGCTTTGTTGGAAGAGGAACGCACTGATAGTAGAGCGTGAATGGCTGAGGAGCTGGTGTTGATGATAATAAATGCATGAGGAGCGTGAATGAATGCCTCGAGCCACCATAGTTTACATGTTTTAGCTTATGTTGATGTTGAGTTGTTGTAACCAGGATTATCTGTTTGAACACATGTTATAATGACTGACCATGTGTCATGGTCAATGTCTGGATTTTCATTATCTCAGTTTTATGTTAAAGTAGTTGTTCCCATGGTTTACAAATAGTGCACTTTCTCGATTTTCATATCTCATTCTTATGTTAAGTAGTTGTTTCCATGGTTTACAAATATTGCACTTTTTAATCCATGTCCGTTGTTTCACGCATATATGTAATTTGAAATCTTTTTTTTGGAGAACTACACGGGTTACTCACAAACGTCAAACATTAAGAGTGCCATATTCGATGTGTGTATTCAATGTACGTGTGCTGAACTTAAACACTATGAATGGAATAGCATCGCCCCATATAAATGTGTATGAATGATTTGTGAGTAGTAAGCAGAACGTATGCAACAATTGCCCTATTTGGTATAACTGCCTCCTCTATGTTATGACAAACCTTCTACTATGTACAAACCTCATAACATAAAGTGCACGTTAGTATGCATAGTAAAAGTATGTGGTGGGTGCTTTTAGTGACAAATGTTTAAATCTGGGACTTGCGGTAGCTATTAAAATAGAGTCGCGTGGTTTACAATAAATTACGTTCATCTGTCGACATATATACCAATGTTTGCGTTTAGAGCAAAACAAAATAAATATGTAAAACAAGTAGTAATTGTTGCAACAATTACTACTTCATAGTATGATCATAATGTGTGTATAATTTACATGACGCTAAATGTTATATTTATAGGTGTTTGGATGTAATATGTGTCCAAACTCCTGTGAAATGAAGGGACACATGGCATAATCGATTTAAAGAGGTATATCTTTGTATAGTAATTGAGAATGAGCTAGGAAATATAAAGGGCCACCACTGTTTACCCATACGAAACCTTATTTCTGGTGTCATTTAAAACCACATTAAAGATCCATATCTTATTGTGACTTCTCGCATCCACATTCCTCGAAGACCCATACCTTCGAACGCTTCGGTGCGAGACTTTGTTCTTTGACATCGATGAAGAGACCAACAACTACCGACAAGGATGGTGTTTGAATCTTTCCCTTCACTCATATTATAAGCAACATTGCCGAAAGTTACTTTGAATTTGAAATGTCTATTCTTATCCAGCTTCCTTTCCATCGTTGGGTAGTCCCAACTGTCCTTTTCTCCTTGCCTACACAACCAGCCGCCGTTCAGATAGAATGGAGCAAGTCTTTTGTGGCCTACAACTTGTTGATATAGGTAAAGTGACAGATATATCATTCGTACGTCCTTATCTTTTTGGGTGCCTGCAATTAGGTTGAATTTTGTTGTTTTCGGAATGATGTCACAAGAAGCCATGGCAATAATATCCGATACAAGAAAGAGAAATGCCCTGCTGCCCATAATTCCAACATTAATATTTCCTTGGACAATTTGATTGAACACTTCAGAATAATAATGTTTATTTACATGTATATTTCATGTCAGATGCGGATGTGTCATATGCCAAGCTCAGTTTCGCAAAGTATAAATGCCGTTTATGTATGGCAACCATGTGGTTAGAAGAAAAGGCCAAGGCAGCAACTGAGGCACATATGACTTTCTCAATCTGCTGCCAAGAGGGGAAAGTATGGTTGCCCAAATTTGTAGATGCACCTCAACCACTAATAAGTTTACTAGAGGATGAGACCCTAGAGGCAATAAACTTTAGGCAGAAAATACGGATATACAACAACCTTTTTAGCTTCACCTCCTTTGGCGCACAAATTGATGAAAAGATAAACCGTAGGCGAGGGCCATACACTTTCCGAATATATGGCCAAAATTACCACAGGTTTGGCTCCCTCATGCCTGAAGATGGCATTCCCCCAAGATATGCTCAGCTGTACTTTTTTTATACTGGTAATGAGTTGAAACACCGGATGGGCTTCATGAATGTAGATAGTGATTATGTAGATCAAACAATAATGGAGTGTTTGTTTAGTATGTTGGATTGTACAAGTGTCGTATGTAAAGCATTCAAGATGGCAAGGGATTGGGTTGGTGTCAATGAATCCGTGGACTTCACTCTAAAACTAATAGGAGAAAGGAAGCCCGATAAAAGGCAGTATAGCCTCCCAACTTCCTCTGAGATCGTTGCTCTTATTGTTGGAGATTTTGGCCAAAGCAATGGACCAAGGGACATTTACATTCAAAGCAAGACAAGTGGACCTTAGAGGATATCAGAATTGCACTCTCTTTATATGTCTTTTCAATACTCGTTACTGTTCCCTTACGGTTAGGACGGTTTTCATGAGGGTACATCATACAGTCCAAACACTAGAAGAAGGAAGCCACAACGAGGATGTGTTACAATGAGGGAGTATTATTGTTACAGAATTCAGCAGCGAACCGATCAAGCAACAACCCTAATACGGGGAGGTAGGCTATATCATCAATACTTAGTCGATGCTTACACCTCTATGGAGGAACAACGGTTACGGTGGATCAGATTCAACCAAAATGAACTGCGTGCAGATTTATACAACAACATTTGTGATGATGTAACTAAAAGAAAATATTGAGGCCAAATCAATTGGTAAAAGAATTGTGATGCCTTCGCCTTTCACTAGGTATATGATATAGAACTACCAGGATGCAATGGCACTTTGCAGGACATTTGGAAATCCTTCACTTTTTATTGCATTCATAGCTAATCCTAAGTGGCCAGAGGTGGATGAAATGTTGAAGGAATTACGTGGTCAAACCTCTAACGACAGGCCAGAGATCATGACAAGAGTATTCAAGATGAAATTAGGCCAATTGATGGAGGACTTGAGGAAAAAGGATATTTTTGGTCCCACATATGCCAGTATGTATTATGAAATATGTAATATATATTTTGGAATACATTTGTGCATACTATTATGTCTCTAAAATTCTACTTTACAATACATGTCATTTCTGAAAGCTCTCATGAATCTTGACCGTGCAGCTGTTTACACTATAGAATTCCAAAAACGCGGCCTCTAACATGCACATAACTGCTATGGATACAACAAAGCATTCAGGCAAAGACTGGGAAAGATATCGACGAGATTATTGCAGCTGAGATTCCATGTAAAGAAATTGACCCTACGGCATACAAGGCAGTAAGTGAACATATGTTGCATGACCCATGTGGTGAGGGTAACAAGAATGCACCGTGTATGAATAATGGTCAGTGTGGCAAACATTTTCCAAAGGTGTATTATGCAGAAACAACACTTGACGAAGAGGGATTCCCCGTATATAGACGCAGGAATAATGGAGTGCACGTTAAAAAGGGAAGATAAATCTTGATAATAGATATGTTGTGCCATACAACCGCCATCTACTGTTGAAATATAATGCACACATCAGTGTAGAATGGTGTAACAGATCTAGAGCGATCAAATACCTGTTCAAGTACATTAGCAAAGACTCGGATAAAGCCACTACAATGTTCATGCACAATGAGAATACATCAGGTGACAAGGAAAATAGCAGCCCAAAGCAAATTGATGAAATCAAGCAATACTTGGAGTGCCGGTACTTATCTGCATGTGAGGCAGCATGGAGAATTTTTGCCTTTGACATTCACTACTGCAAGCCAGCAATTATATGGTTGACATTCCACTTGCTAGAGCAGAACTCCGTCACTCTCAAAGACACCGAAAATTTAGAAGATTTGATCGGAAGGGATGATGTCAAGCAAACCATGTTTACCGAGTGGTTTATACTTAACAAGGTGGATGCAGAGGCAAGGCAATATACGTACGTAGAAATACGGAAACACTATGTATGGAGTCAAAAGGAAAAAAATATGGAGGAAACACAAGCAGCAAAAACCAATTGGTCGAATAGTCTATTCCCATCCAACATCAGGGGAACGCTACTACTTAAGGATGCTCCTAAATGTTGTTAGATGGCCAAGGTCATTTGAGGAAATCATAACCATAAACTATAGGCTATATGACAACTTCGGGAAGACATGATATGCGCTTGGTATGCTCAATGAAGACAATGAGTGGACAGATGCCCTACAAGAAGCACATATGTGGGTAACAGGCATGCAATTGAGGGATTTGTTCGTCACGATTTTGCTCTTTTGTGATGTCTCAAACCCCAAGAAGTTGTGGAATGAAAATTGGGAGATCCTATCCGAAGATATACACTATTAGAAGCGTAAGTAGTACAAGTTCCCTGACCTACAACTTACTGAAAATCAGCTCAGAAACTACTGCTTGCTACACATACAAGATATACTTGGAAGAAATGGCAAAGCCCTGACGGATTATCCAGACTTTCCTTTGCCTGAGAAACAATTAATGACCATCTTGGACAATCAGCTCATACGGGAGGAGTTGTCACACAACACACTTGAAATGGCCGCATTACACGAGAAACTACATAACACTTTGAATTCAAAATAGTGTATTATTTATGATACAGTAATCAACGCGGTCAGCCTGCAGAATGAAGGGTTCTTCTTCGTTTACGGAGCTTGTGGAACTGGGAAAACTTTCCTCTACAAGACAATTACAGCGCGTTTCATATCGGAGAGACAAATCGTTCTGGCTGTTACTTCATCAGGTATATCTTTTATGCAATTCTGAGCATCACATAAGTCTTAGAACATCGCAACATGAAATGCACAATACGTTATAGTCACCATGTTTTGACTAATCACCACACTACATGTATTGCCTATTTACTACTACTAGGTGGGAGGACAACCCACAACAGATTTGTTATTCCAATTGAGTTGCTTGACAACAGTACTTGTCGGATCACTCAAAACTCTCACCTAGCTGAACTACTACATGAGGTCAAGCTTATTATTTTGAATGAAGTGCCCATGACACATAAATATGCTTACGAAGCATTAAATAAAACATTGTAAGACATCCTAGGCTTGAAACATGAGAGCAACAAGCAAAAACTAATTAGAGGCATACCCGTTCTTCTAGGTGGTGATTTCAGACAGATCACTAAAGGTAAAAGGTAGGACATCGTACAGGCGTGCATAAACAACTCCCCTCTATGAACAAAATGTCAAGTTCTACGGTTGAACCAGAGTATGAGAGTGAATGAACGGTTGTGTGACGGAAGAACATGCGCCGACAAACAGAGTTTCAACAAATGGATTATGCAAGTATGTGATGGTACCGTGCAAATAATAGCGCTAGAGAACGAAGATGAACCTACATGGCTACAAATCCCAAGCCGTTTCGTAGTGGAGCCAAACAATAATCCGATCTAGCAAATAATTCATGAGGTCTTCACAGATTTCAGCCACAATCAAGAAAATGTCACATATCTTCAAGAGCAGGCTATCCTTACCTCACTAAATGACGATGCTGATCAAATTAATGAGTGTATGTTCACTTCCTTAAAAGGAACAATGAAAAAGTACAAGAGTTCGAATGAAATCTGCATGGCTTCAACATACACCGCTGAACAAGAACACATGTATCCCACTGAATTCCTAAACACACTAGAGTTTTTAGGTACGAAATCATGTGCACCCGTTAATCAACACCCCATTGTCAAATTATTAAGTCTTATCAAAACCATACTTCACTACATATTCACATGCAAGAATGCCGCCCCACATCCTAAACCTCAAGGAAGGACTACCGGTGATGTTGTTGCGGAACGTAAACCCAACACAAGGGTTATGCAATGGTACAAGACTTATCATTACACATTTGGGTAATTGGGTTATCGAGGCTAAGATAATTATTGGCAGGTGTATGGGCAGCAAAGTGCTTATCCCAAGAATTACTACGAGCTCGGCAAAAACAAAATGGCCGTTTATAATGAAGCGGCGGCAGTTCCCTATCAAGCCTTGCTTTGCTATGACTATAAATAAAAGCCAAGGGCAATCGCTGAAGCATGTTGGCCTCTATTTGCCAAAACCAGTTTTTTTGTCACGACCAACTATACATAGGAATGTCTAGAGTAACAGATCCGAAGGGGCTCGGGATACTAATGTTACATGATGTAAAAGATCCGAAAAACTACACAAGAAACATTGTGTTCAAGGAAGCATTCAACAACATAGACACGCACAATTAGGTAACGCGTTGTGTATCCCAACTACTAATCAAACTCCATACTTATACAATAAGAACGACTATAAAGTGTTTCAAACAGAAGTGAAAGCTTCAATTAGCCATCGCCATAACTCACTATTTTGTTTTCTGCATCGCACTAGGTTTAGGAACAAATTACATTATCAACGTCGACTATGATTATGAGGTAATTCTACCTAATATGGCCCTCCCTATATTCCATCATATGCTAATCTCCTTTATTCAAGTATTACAAATACTTATTCGAATGACGTAAACTGACATGACTACTTGCGGCAGATGAAATCACAATTTCTTTCTTTCTCATTCGAATGTCGTAAACTATTGAATCACACGTGGTTATTGAAACTGCTTAATAATAACATGTAAAAAAGGGACCATACACAAACTACTTAATCCACTATGCTTATATCAATCGTAAAACCTTGGGCAGAACACAACCACAAAATATGTATTGCTAATTCGGAAACATCACTTGCATAGGACATGAAACGTACATGAAATACCCCGTCCATACAAGGGCTACAAAAGCAACAAAGGAGGATGAAATAGGAATAAAACAGGGAGGGATAACACAGTAGAAGAGAAATAGACCACAAACTAAGCACAAAGAACATGGTAACGTGGAACATAAGTTAAAGCCCTACACGACGAAGGCTACGCGGAGGAAAACCCGGCGGCGGAGGCGATTCAACGTATAGAGCCATAGGTCCAGACTGCCCAAGTGAGATGATGGTGTCCATGTCATCATTACCAATAACCTCGCGTAACCGAAGGGGCTCCTCCCCAAGAGGAAATAAGATAACCCGCCCCACCATCGGCCACCAATCCGAAAACATCACTCCGAAATCATACTGCTCTACATCACCCATCACCTGCACTTGTCGATTGCCCCCGATGTATCAATGGACTGAAACTATACGACGATCTCCCCGCTGGCATACAATTCGCCCACCACGATAAATCTCCAGAATCAAGTGAACCATCGCTCCGACGAATAACGCTCAAAGAGGATAAAGAGAGTAATCCCTTGGATATTTGGCAAGAACAATACTCCAAACCCTGAAAACAAAGCAATAAATTTTTTAAACCCGAACCAACACAAACACAATATAAATTTGTGATTAACTGTGCTACAAAAAATGCGCGAATTAAATGCATCATCCATGGTCAAATAAGAAAGCATCACACAAAAAGCAACAACTAAAAATAAATGCCATGCCTCAGTCAAATCACGCTGTCACATCCGACCTATCATGCGCAAATCACATCAAGACGTCTATATCAACAAATACTATAGAAAACCCACATAGCAATACATTGTGCTTAAGATTACACAAATGAAAACCAAATCATCCGAAAAGTTTCGCCTAAAGAAGAGGACTGCGCCTCAAACTAAAGTCTACCAACCAACAAAATGAACTACCCATGAAATAATAAAAGATAGTGAAGGCTTCAACGTCGAGAGGCTCTGGTCAATGAAGACTCTACAAGCATGGCTATGTCCATCAACCCCTCCAACAAGGAGTGATTCACATCTAACTCTCTCTTAATCTGCAAATCATATAACACATTATCAAAAATCATCATAAAATGTACACAACAACCAACAAACCACTAATCCTATGTGACCTCATTCGCGAATACCTGGTGAAGATCCATCTCCATAATCTTGTGCTCAACCCAAGATTCGAGATTATGCTCACCCACATCGGACAACGCTGCAACAGTTTCGCTTTGTCAGCCATATGCCTGCTCCAATCACGGTCATCCTCCATGATGGTCCTCATATTACTATACCAGGACTCATCATCCATTTACGCCCCTAAAATTAATAACAGGTATGCAAACATAATAAAATTCATGACATATAATCCAACATTAAATAAAAAATTGATCTAAGGTGAGTAATTACTTCCGCTCAACCCATGGCCTCTTCTTACACGGTGGAGTAAGTCCCACAAATCCTGATACAATCGATTGTCCGGTCTATACCCATCAGTTCCGTTACTTACCATTTGGTATCAACATGCACACAAAAAAAACAAGGCGAAATGGAAAAGAACAACCTCCAATGACACAATCGCTCCCGCGGATTTTGAACCTGAAAACTGCGGACATTCAAATTTAAACTCCTGACGGGCGAATTAGAAAAAAATAAGAAATTAAGTTCGGATGAGAATATGGTTTCTAGACGATACCACTTTAATTAGTGCCGTCGAACGAGTGTTTGCTCGAACGGGATGACGCTAGCACTTCGAGTTATGTGTTGCACACGTAATCGCCTTCACACTGTTCCAAGCTTGCAGACGATTATCTGCGTTTGCTAGAGAATAATAATGGAATTGGACTTCATGCGTACCCAACACGCAATCCCTTTTCCTTCACGAAAAAACATGGGATAAATCGTCATATTAATACTCGGTAACTGACCAACCCACATGCAGTTACATATAGCAGTTACTATCCCAATTCTAGGCCTGTGTAGATGTTTGGGTAATGAGTTCCCAAGATAGTTAAAATTAGGTTTTTGTTTGTACAACAATATTAGACCTACCACTCCAAATACGAAAGCATTAAAGAACGAAACTCTATCAAAGGTTTGGTGTCGGTTAACAGTGTAAAACATGACAATATAAGACAAACATGATCAAAAGTGGATCTCTTACTATCAACCATACCAAATGTACCAAAGCTGAATTCAAAATTGGGTCTCTTTCGCATTTAATCTTACTTCACATAAACATCCGAGCATTAAAGTTTTGACCATTACTTATCTTATTAACCGCATATAAAAACCATAATAAATGTAGCAAAAATCAGAAAATCCCAACAACCAATAATACATGTAGTCCACCTACGTTAGTATAATCAACCATAAATATATGCCTACCAATATGCACAAATCCTATACCAATATTATGATTTAATGTAACATTATAACACAAAAAAATAGAAATCAATGGTCTTTTCCAAAAATACAATGTCAATAACTACACCGGAATTCATTGTTATTGGATGCTTATATTCTTAACTATATGTCATTTGATACCGAGTTAATTTAGGTTTGAAATTTCCATCGGTTTATATGAAGTCGTAAATAATTAATTTAGGTTTGACAAAGGGAAATTTGTTGATTTATGAAAACTGTATAACACGGAAAACATGATAATTTAGGAAAATCCAAAGTACTTAATTAAGGACATCCTTAACAAGCGGTTCACAACCGCTACGCATTCATTGTTTTTCCAAACAAAAAACAATATTAACAATATTACAACTAATGTCTTAAAACCGATAAAACCGATAGGCATAAAATTGTCATTACATAACCAGGTTCAACAACAACAACAAAAAACACAACACAAACTTCCCAATGACCCTTATATACTTCACCGACGGCTGACAAACCTCAATGATGGCTGGAGGAGCATTGCAATGTTAATGACCCCGTACAATAATTGATCATTACACATCTATTCCCTTTGGATCTGCAAAATATATACCTTATTGTTATATATAAAACTACACTATGTATATGACACTACGAGCCTAACATCTACATGGTGAAGATCCATTTCCCATATTCTATAATCAATCCAGGTTTCGGGAACGCGTTCCTTCAATGCACGCAACCAGTCGATGAGTTTCCGTTGTTGGCCCTATGCCTAAAGTAATCGCGCTCGCAGTTCTTGATAGACCACATGTAAGTGGACCACGTATCGTCGTCCATTCTTTTCCCTAAAGTATACAACAAAATTGATTCAACATCAAACCACAATAGTCAACAATCAATTACATTAATATATTTGACAGAGTTAGTAAACAAAGGCGTTTCATTACTACCACCATCCAGATGCACTCCCCGTGCCGTTTGGAGCATATCCCACAGCTCGACGAAGGCGAGGACCGTGGGTCTGGACTCATCGTTGTTGGTGTCGGCCATTTGGTATCAACCTACATCATATCATGATCAAGTCACAATCCAAAAGACATTGATTAAATTTGGCAACCTATAAAATGATGAAGAACTTCAAACAGAAATAGAACAAATATAATGAAACAATGGAATTCATAAGAATTAAGACACTATTGGTGAACCAAACCTAAGAGACAACAGAATGACATGTGTAGAATCCAAAACTATTGACTACACTCACATTGCGAGGTTTCCTCTCAAAACCCTAAACCCTACACCCTAAATCTAAAATCCAAAAGTCTCAAAACCCTAACACGTTGTGGGGTTTCCTTTGCCTCATATTCGCAGATCTTACAAACAAGTTATTGTAGCATACAACATGCAGTCAGTTACTGCCAATCAATAGACATAGTATCTGCCATTTATATCTTCGCTAAGTGCAAAATGATAGAATAACCATAACAAAAAAGGATGACAAAAAATGTAAAACGTGACCACAAAAAATGGGGAAAAAACTTAAATTTCAACAAACAACAATTAGACAACACAAGTTACACAAAAATTAGGATTCCTACTTCGACTAAAACCTCCTCGAATTAAAACATATACACAACAAATTGAAAAGCGGTTATGATCAACTACATCATAAAGGAGGAAAAAAAAACTCACGCTACACCGAGGTTGGATTTTTGCTTCAGGCTGGACAACCACAAACGAAAGGGGCAAAGGAGATTAGGAAGAACAAGGTCGGCCGAGTAAATACAAACAAGAGTATACATTGTAGGGTTTGGAGGAAAAAAATGAGTAAAATAATGATTGCCATCTTTGATTTGACATCGCCCAGACGCTTGAGCTTCCAAATGCGTCACTCACACTGATGGAATGATGGCTTCACATTGCTCGAGGTTCCAGAGGAGACTCTAGGTCTTCTGTTTAATATATTTCATTTTAAACGCACTACACCAAACAAATACGCGTCTACATTAGCAAACAGTCGGTAAGAATTAACGTTCATGAAATACAAAATTTATTCATCCACATTAGCAAGCATAAATGACTACATACACTTCACATATAAATACACATCTACAAAAAACCAGTCAAACACATTCGTCAAACACACAATAATCGAGGGTTTGTTTGGAAACAATTTTATACATGCATTTTTACAAATAATATAGGGTTTATTTGTTTGCCTCCATTATAAAGGCATCTTCAACTATAAATACTTACTTAAAAAAAGGGTGTTTGACATAAAAGGTATTGTTTACAAATAATATTGATTAAAATCAAATGTTCTAAGCCACCCTAAAAAAATAAAATTCAAACTCCTACACAAATTCCAAAGCTTTAAAACCATTTTACAAAAGCAATACATTATAACTACAAATGCCTTCATAAAATAGTGCACCAAACAAACCCATAGTTATATTAAACAAGTATGTTTGGTTCTACACATAATTATATAAAACAAGTACGTTCCCCTTACAAACACATTTTCCAACATCCCCTCATATTTAGGGTTTGTTTAGTTAGTCATTTGTAATGGTATTTTGTTAGACAAAGGTACTTATTCAAAAATTAAACTTTTGAGACCTTGAAATTTGTGCAAGTATTTCTTCACAATTTACCATTAAAGTGTATTTATAACCACACATTTCCAAACACTGTTATATTTAAAAAGCATTTATCCACAATAAGTCTTTATAAAGGTTTTTACTAAACAAACCCTTAATCTCAAAAAAAATGTATGCACAATACTCAATGCTAGATAACCCTGTTTCCAACTAAACTTTAAATTTTATAAATATTCATTAATAAATCACATGTGATACTACTTCATATGTGCCCCCACAAGTGCATATATAAGTAAGGGGATATTATTTTCCACCGACCCGTGCGAAGCACGGGCCGTGCCTCCTAGTTCCTAAAATGCTTGGCTTATTGAAGGTATGCTTTGGCCACGTCTTTCAGGAAGTAAATTTCGTTGCGGATCAGATTGTTGTTCTTGGTTATGCTTGTTTTCTTGTGAATCTTCACGCCGATTTAGAACTTTTGATTTTCATTCGTAAGGATGTTTTGGTTGTCTGGTGTTAGAACCTAGCCTTATTCTTTCCTATCAATTTTTTTCCCTAAACTGCCATCTCAAAATGGGTGAAATTGGAAACACTGGAAAATCGAATACATTGAGTTAGACTGAAAATAAACATGAAAATACATTTATAGGGATATTAAGAGTGATCTTGTGGAATGGATAGCTAATTTTTACCTATTCGAAATTCTTTCACATGATCATTATGATACTATATAATATAATATTCTTTGAAATTGTTCTTTATGTACTTTATTTAACATTACTTTGTTCATAAAACTACACTATTTTTTTGGTATTTACTTTAAGCTGGAAAGGTCCAGTGATGAACGCAAAATTTTCATGGGACTAACATATTATTATTATTATTATAATATATAATATATTAAAATTCGCATTCGATTTTTTGAGCATGATAATCTATCTGACTTTGCTCAATTTGATAAACTGATAAACTTATATTTGTTGTCGATGATGCATCAAATTTTCATAAGCAACACACATGCGTTATGGGCACTGTTATTATCACCAACATGAATATATTTCTTCTTTCAATTTCTAAACCCTTCCCCAACAAATGAATCACCACCTCCATGGTTCCACGATCAGTTTTAAAAAGATAGCGTGGTAAGCAAAATATATCATGGTAAGCAAAATGCATCATTTTTTGATTCACTATATTCCAACCAACCATTGTAATCATTAAATCACCCAGAAACAACTTCGTATTTTTGAGATCTAAATAATGTCACAGAAAAATCAGAATTTATAGGTTGACAAGGCCTTTTTTGCAAATATGTATGTCTAACCTTTTATTTATTATTAACACCATATTCAAATATATCTATCATTAATCTTGGGGTTTGTAGGAAGCTCAACAAGATCTTCAACCTCACAGGACTAGACAAATTCGAAACACTTGGTGGGATGTGATTATAACTTGATCCTACATTTTGTGACTAAATTTATGAACATTCAATCCTTGCAAAATATTGCTTCATTTTATAAAATAATCAAATTGTAAAACTATATTAACATATAGTTAAAAATTATAATATAAAATTCTCGGTTTTATACTCATCACATCATACACCTCAATTTTCAATCAAATTCATAATATGTGGGTTTGTCTTATTTATGACAAATACCGAGAATTCGGCCAACTTCTTAATAAGAAGTCAATAAAGCATTCGTGGCAATCTGGGAGACTTTTAGACCAAATTGATACCCTTAAAACATGCCGTTTTTTGGCAACTTCGAAATGGACAACACATCAAGTTCTCGAAAGGCAATTGGATTGAAAATCAAAATGTTCTCCTACTCTAACGGTCAGGATCTCATAACTAAAGTAGCTAAATTTATTACCTCTGATAAGAATTGGGATTATCAAAAACTTAGTCAGTTAATATCTCTAAATTTATGTTGATTCGAATCCCTAGTATTGATATTCCGGACAATTTAATATGGACTTAATGTTAAATCTGCAACTCGTTTAGTCTCTCAGAATATTAGACTTAATAATATCATTTTCTCATGGATTTGTAAGCTTAACATACCAGTATACCACCTAAAATACACAAATTCTTATGGAAATGTTGTTCCGACTATATGCCAACATTGAATATCTTAAATAGATTTTATAATAGAGTTCCATCTCAATGTAGTCTTTGAAATGAAATGGATGAAGACACAAATCATGCTTTCTTCAATTGTAAATATTCTCTTGAGATGTTTCATGAACTTCATCAAAAACATGGAATTTCTTCTTTCATGCCCAATGAGCATACTTTCCAGAAAAACTTGAAACTGTTCCGTAATTCTAAGTCCAATATAAAGTTGACTTATATTGTATGGCGGAATATCTAGAAACACATAAACAATATTCTATTCAGAATATCTTCAGCCAACCCAATTACGTCCCCAACCCACTACACCATTACCTATTTCAATGACTGTAAATCCATCCATTTGGGTAAACCAAAGAACAAGAAACATGTACGTCACTCCAAACCATTGACTTGGAAAAAAACTGCCCATCTTTACTTGAGGCATTCGTCACATCTCATACTGGTTTTATTATTGGAGACAATCATTCACATACATATTGATATAAAGTAGATTCCTTCTGTATTACAAATTGAAGCTTTTGCCTTACGTGAGGCCTTCATCAAGATTTACGCTTAAATATTAAACACATCATCGAAGGTGAAAATTTAATTGTATTTGATTGCGTTAATAAATTATGGAAAAGCCCATGAGAAATAAGAACAATTATTATTGGCATCTTTTCCCTGTTGGATTACTTTGATTCTTTCAGGGTTTTTCACTGTTACAGGAAATGTAACACAACTGTTGATTTTCTTGCATCAAATGATATCAATATTACTCATCTTTAAGATTGGATTACTATTCGCCTTACACACCTGATGTTGAGCTTTACAATATTAGAAGAGAACTACGCACCAAGAGTTCTACCACTGATTTTCATTTTTGAGATTTTTTACTAAACATCCGCTTTGATGAATTAGACTAGCCTTGTACCTAGCAAGAAGGCTAGTTTTTGCTTGTACAAATAAAACAAAAAAGCTTTAGTTAAAGTGTGACTTCACGTACATGTGAGTTTACTAATACCTTATTTTCATATTTATGGTCAACTTGTCATCTAGAGGCTCGAAATTCTAGAAATGTACAATATATGTCGTCAATGTTTTTAAAATCGGGAGTTTCGGATCGAATTAAAAAAGCCATGCGATCAGATGTAGGATCGTAAGGTCATACGTATTGTAAGATCGGGAGATCGGGAGTTTAACATTTAATATCAAGAGTTTGTATGTCTTAATGTCGGTCAATAATTGTTACAAGTGGACTCTGGGTTACAAGTGGACTTGGCCTTGAGGGCGGTCGCTCGACCTAAAGGGCGGTCTTTGGGCCTTGACGAGGTCATCACGGGTTTAAGTGAGAATCATTGTAACAACTTGAACTTGTGATCCCTTATAAAGATTAAAAGTTCTACCCATGTCAACAAGAGCTTTTTCTTTTCATGGTTCAAGTAAGAACAAAAAACTCTGAAGGTAAGCGTGCTAGGGTGGAGTAGTACTAGGATGGGTGACCTCTTGGGAAATCCTCGGGTTGGCATGGGATGACTCTTCTAAGGCCTCGGGCCTTAGAATATGATTCTTCATTTAGTGGGCATCAATGACATAGTTTGAAATTCAATAACTTACCTTAACATCCAACAAGAAGGATCGAAGATCACTGATTCTACTGAAGCATGCGAAAGAAACCACAAATCTTCTACAAGATCACACTAAAATAGGGAGAAATAGTGAAGCCACCGCCATGTCTGCCAAACGCAACACAGTCGTCGACCTACCACTAGGCTGTAGACCATCAAAATTGAGAAAATCGCAACCTAGAGAGGTCGGATTTAGTGGTTGTGCTAAATTTGTGCATGAAGTCGTTGAATTATTGAAGGCTTAGGGTTTGGGAATTTGAGAATACACAATATATATATATAGAGAGAAAGTAGAGACGCACAAAACCTAAAAATGGGCTACCCACAAATATTATAAAATTTTAATGCTCCAAAAATTTGAAAAACAAGATCTTACGATTTTAGGCGGATCGTGAGATACGATGATTTTAACCGATTTTAAACCTTTTAAATTTAAGACACGATCCAAACTAGACCCATTACTAGATTGTAGGATCTTACGATTTTCTCTTTGGATCTCGATTTGGTAAATTGGAAGTCAAAAGAGTTATGCGAGAAACTGTTTGGTTTGAAATAGTTTCACTCAAGGGGAAGAATTGAACTCACTTCACTAGGTTTGGTTAGAAAGATTGTTCAAGTAGTATGAAAGTAGTAACAAGATACAATTTAAGTTTCCTTAAATGTAACAATAGACTATACATAGATGTATGCATTTTTCAATAAAACAAATGCTTACAATGAGAACCATACGAAGATAGCCTATTTTTTATATGAACTTCACAATAGTATAAGATTAACACGGACTATAAAAGCGCGTAATTTGATCAAATGCAAACGGATGCTTCCATGCAAATGGTACACATCTACAATGTGGTGCAGATCTAATGTGTACGGCGGTGCACAACTGATAGAGGCTAAAGTCGTGATGCTTAATCAAAGTAAATCCTCAAGAACCTAACTAAGTATAGTAGGCAAGCAAGGGTCGAATCCCACAGGGAGGAAGTAATCTTTCTAAGTGTACAAATGTATGCCAAAGTAACAAAGGGGGTTTTGTTGGTTTGTTTGTAATTAAACTAAATGAAGTAAAGCAAAGGTTGTAATCAATTGGGAATAAGTACTTAGCCAGACAAATATTCACCATTCATTTGATTGGTTGATCCTAGATTATCTCTAATTCCTTCCTATGAATGTTCTATTCCTTTTCATAAATTATAAACAGGACAAACAGACCCTGAGAATACTAACTATCAAATAACCAGAAAAACCTCCAGATTCAATTCAACAGCAGCAAGAAGCACAAGAATTTCAATAGATACATGCAAGTGTAGCAAATAATCTTACAATTGCATGCAATTAATTCTCTCTACAATAAATTAGTCCAAACAGTTCTTAGAATATTGCAGTTGCTACTCATGAATTAGGTAACACAAACAGTAATTACCAAACCCTAGCAATAGACAATTACTAATATCAACTAGATGATCAGGCCAGTCAAATCAGTAAGAATCAATGGGATGGAGCACAAGAGAATCAATACATTCAAAGGAAAAGAAATAGAGTTATAATCACACAACCATTATTCAAACGAAGGCTTCAATCGTCGGACTAAGCAACGGTTGCTTAGTTCTTCATAGTCTTGAAACGTAAAACTCAAAGGGAAAAACTGATGTAAAACTAGATAAAAACTAAGATAATGAAAAGGCTGCTAGGGAACTAAAGATATAGCAAACCTAGTTTCCATAAGATAGGAAACATAATCTAAAAGGAAAATAAAATAACCGAATTAAAAGAAATAAAAGAAAAAGGAAATAATAAAATAAAGCAAATCTTCAAAAAATTCCTCACCGCGCGCTGATGATGGGATTTCCGCGACCGCGGAAAATACAATTTTGATCTTCGCTGCTCTCGACTTCTCCGCGACCACGGCTAATTCTTCCGCGATCGCGGAAAACTCCCTATAGCTCCTTCTTCAGTCTTCCTTCGTCTTCTCTTGTGGCTTTCTTCTCATCTTCATTAAGTCTTCAATTAAGCTTCTCCAAACCATCTAAATCATACTTCTTCTCCTCAACTCCATACTCCACAATTGTGCTCTAAATTCATCCAAATGGTACCCAAAACACCGGTAATAACTCTTAGTTAAACCCTACAAAGTAGCGCTGATCAAATTCCCCCATGCTTAAACCTTGCTCGTCCTCGAGTAAGCTAATATAAACCTACTCCTCCAATCAAATCCCCAAGGTCTCAGGAAGCATAGCAAAACTCTCTCCACTAAGAATTGCACCTAAACATGAATCTCCCAAGTACCAACACAATAAACTCAACACACAACATACAAGCTTAAAGGAAAGCAGAGTACCTCTCCCAAGCTTAACCCAAACACCATAGAGTGAATAAACATCTAATCCTAGCCTCCATCTATCTTCTTATACCTTCCAGAGTGACCTATCCGAATCCTCCTTATATCACCTCTTCTTATTTCACCACGCCAGGAAAAATGAGGAATCCTAATAATCACTCTTCTTCTTTTTACTCATTTTGCCAAGGTGTCCTTTCGGGTTTTCACCAATCCACTCATTTTATTTTTCAATAGATGGGCTCACATCACTCTTGACCAATTATTACCCCAGCCTAATGCTGGTCCAAGCCACCTGCTTATTACCTAAGCCGTCCTTTCGGGTTTTCGACTTATCCCAGGGTTTATTTATGTCTTTTTTTCAATATTTTTGACTTTTTCAAATTTTCTTTTCTTCCTCGGACGACTATCAAATATAGACCACTCCCCCATGCTTAAACATTGCATTGTCCTCAATGTAATGAAAGACAAAAAAATTAAGCACAGGGAAGGCAGAAAAGTACTCACAACCGTCGTCGAGACAGTCTTCAGTTTTTGCGGGGGTCTCCTTCCTGCAGGTTAGTCGAAAAACAGAACAAAACAAAACAAAAACAAAACAATAACAATAAAAACATGAAAACAAAAAGACATGAAGATAAATACATACCTCGGGTTGCCTTTCGAGCAACGCCTTGGTTAACGTCGTGGCTCGACTCATCTAAGGTGATCAATTGTCAACTTCGGGTTCTGTAAGGAGGGTCTCTTCTATGACGCTGGTGTCAAAACCTTCATGGTAAGGTTTCAACCTTTGACCATTCACCTTGAACACTGAATGAGCGTCCGTATCATACAGCTGTACCGCTTTGTGGGGGAAAACGCGAGTAATAACATAGGGCCCGGTCCAGCGGGAACGGAGTTTACCCGGGAAGAGACAAAGGCGAGACCGAAATAATAGGACTTTGTCCCCCGGCTTAAAATCCTTTCTCAAAATATTTTTGTCGTGCCAGGCCTTTGTCTTCTCCTTGTACGTGACTGCGTTATCATAAGCTTTAAGTCGCAGTTCCTCTAATTCTTGCAACTGTAACTTGAGGAATTCTCCAACTTCATCAATCCGCATGTTGCAATTCTTTACAGCCCAAAATGCCTTGTGCTCGAGCTCCACTGGAAGGTGACAAGCTTTCCCGAACACCAATCTGTAGGGTGACATCCCAATGGGTGTCTTGTAAGCACTACGATAAGCCCAAAGTGCATCATCTAGTCTCAAGCTCCAATCCTTCCTATTTGGGGCCACCGTCTTCTCAAGGATTGTTTTGATCTCTCTATTGGACACTTCAGCTTGCCCATTAGTCTATGGATGGTAAGCGGTGGAAACTTTCTGCGTGACATGGTATTTCTTCAGTAGGGCGCTCACGGTTCTATTGCAGAAGTGAGTTCCCCTGTCACTTATCAAGGCCTTGGGGATTCCAAATCTAGAGAAAATGCGTTTCTTCAGAAAATCTGCCACCACTTTAGAATCATCAGTCTTGGTGGCCTTCGCTTCCACCCACTTGGAAACGTAGTCCACCGCAAGCAAAATATAAAAGTTCCCGAATGAATTAGGAAATGGTCTCATAAAGTCAATGCCCCAGATGATCAGCGCTACTTTGTATGGTTTAACTAGGAGTTGTTACCGGTGTTTTGGGTACCATTTGGAGATGTTTAGAGCATATTGTAGAGATTGGAGTTGAGAAGAAGAAGTATAGATATGGTGGTTTGGAGAAGCTTAAAAAAAGATATATTGAAGAGAGAAGGAAGCCACCCAAGAAGACGAAGTAGAACCAAGTGGAGCTACAGGAGCAAAACCGCGGTCGAGGGGCTGAGGGCCGCGGTCGCGGAATCAACGCGAGGCAAAGAGCAAGAAATCTGAAGTTCCACGATCGCGGAATTCCGAGGGCGTGGTCGCGGAAAAGCCGAGAGCAACTTAGATATTTCCGCGATCACGGAAGCTTTAGCCACGATTGCGGGAATCTGTGTCATCAGCGCGTCCGAAGATTTTCCGAAGATTTACTTTTTCCTTTTATTTCCTTTTCTTTTTATTTCTTTATTCCGGTTAGATTATTTTATTTCCTTTTAGATTATGTCTGTGATCTTTGGTTTTAGTTTTAGTTTATTTAAACCTAGTTCCAACAACCTCCATTCATCATCAGATCATCATCAGATCATCATCGAATCATTCATTATTCAGTATTATTTTCCCTTTGAGTTATGAAGAACTAAGCACCTTTGCTTAGTCCGACGATTGAAGCCTTCATTTGATATATGATTGTGAGGTTATAACTCTATTTCTTATTCCTTTGGATTATATCTTTTCTCTTGAGCTTATTCCTATTGATTATTATTGATTTGACTAGATTGGCCACCTAGTTGATATTAGTAATTGTCTATTGCTAGAGTTTGAATATTTCAGGTTGAGATTCTTTATCTTGTGTAGCAAACATGATATTCTAGGACTGGTAGGACTAGTTTATTGTGAAAGAGAATTGATTATATGTTAAATACTGCGGGTCGTGGTGTTGCATGTATCCTGGTTAATTCCAATGCTTCTTGTTGCTATTGAATTAAATCTTGAAGGTTGGTAGGGATTGTTTAATAGTTAGGGTTACCAGGACGGGTAGGACTGGTAACAAATTCAGAATAGGGACATGAATAATTATAGGAAGGAATAGAGATAATCTAGGACCAATCAATCGAATGAATGGTGGATATTTATTTGGCTAAGTGTTTTTCCCTAATTGATTACAACCTTTGTTTTATTTACTTTGTTTACTTGCAACCAAATCAACCAAAACTCCCCTTTGTTACTTTGGCATATTAATTCGCATAAAGAAAGATAACTCCTCCCTGTGGGATTCGACCCTTGCTTGCCTATTCTACTAGTTTAGGTTTTCAAGGATTATTTTGTTTAGGGCACACGACTTTAGCCCCTATCAAATTGGCGCCGTTGCCGGGGAGGCAAGTTTTAATTTTTCTTTGTGTTTGCCGCGATATGACCCATACTCATGCGCATACACTCCAGGGTGGAGAGATCACCCCAATTCGAGTTATGGGAACTAGCAATACCCTTTTTATGGTCATGACTACCAGGAGTTCTATCCGGAGCCACAGTCGTACTATCAGCAGGTTACTCTACAGCATTACCGTCCAGCCTATGAGCATAGACCACCGGTTCCCAATCCAAGCTCCTCCATGTCTACTGAGGATATACTTCGATCTCTTACGCAACAAATGATCCAACTTGAACAAGTGATGAAGTCCAATACCCAGGACTCGGAGATTCAGATTGGGCAAATGACTCAAGCAATGAGCAGAATAGAGGACAGGGCATCGGCAAAACTACTATCTCAACCAGTAGTGCACCAGAGAGAGAATGCCTTTTCAATGACCCTACAAAGTATTGAGCAGCAGCATGTCACCCCCTTAGCTGAAAGGGAAGAACAAATTAATGAGACGGGTGCAGAAGACAGTGAGATGTCTGTAGAAGAGAAACCGAGACCGCGAGAGGTGTGCCGCGACCGCGGTTTGCTCACTGAGGAGCTGGAAATTCCAGACGATGTCCGCGACCGCGAAGTGCTCTCTGAAGAAGATTTTTTCTGGGAACAGGAAGAATGCCGCGACCGCGAGGAAGAGGGCCGCGGCCGCAGATTTGTTGCTAAAGAGGAGTTAAAAATCGGTGAATTTCCGCGACCGCGGCCCGATTTCCGCGCTCGCGGAAAAGTCGCTACTGAAGAGGAGTTGCTCGATGATTTTCTACGACCGCGGATGGATTTCCGCGATCGCGGAACAGCCCCTGGGGACAAAGACTCACTCGAAGATATCCGTGACCGCGGAGAGGAAGTCCGCGATCGTGGCAAACCTCTTGGAGCTTCAGATGATATTGAGGTTGTTCTTGATGCTTACGTTCGGCCCAATTCCCCCCCGCTCAGTTCGTTGAAGCCTCCCGCTCCTTTTCCTGAGGCTCTGAAGGATACTCGAAGGCTGGAGAACAACAAAGAGAATTATGAGACCTTCAGTAACTATGAGGCAAACGTTCCTTTGGTCAAACTGGCAAACAACATCCCTTGCTGCGCATGGTTTTTAAAGGCGCTGCGCAAGATCAAGAAGAAGTCGAAGGAGAAGCATAAGAAGGAGACCGTGATTCAAATGGCGGAATTCTACATGCTGGATACGGGTCAGGACAAACATGGAGCCCATGAGATGTTGGGTAGGCCGTTTTTACTACGAGAGATAGTGCGCATCATGCTGCCAAGGAGGAGACATTCGCCCCACAAAGTTTTATTTGGCAACGATGATGGCTCGACATTCGACAGCTGATGAGGAGGAACACCAGAGCCCACACCCCGTTTACATCTGGGCTCCATTATGTGTTCGTTGAAGGTCGTGCAGCCCCGATTCTTTGATGTATCACTACCCCTTACAGTGGATCTATTTGGTTGCACGGTGGATTTGTTTTGAAGACCGGCGTGACACCAACGACATGTGCTTATATTGATATACCGCAAGCAACAACTTCCAGGTTCAAGCCAACTCAACGACGATTGTGAGTACTTTTCTGCTTTTCCCTGTGCTTCATCTTTTTGTCTTTCATTACATTGAGGACAATGCAATGTTTAAGCATGGGGGAGTGTTCTATACTTGCTAGTCGTTTGAGGAGAAAAGAAGAAAAAAAAAGAAAAAAAAGTCAAATATTGAAAAAAAAGACAAATAAAATCCTGGGATAAGTCGAAAACCCGCAAGGGCGGCTTAGGTAATAAGCAGGTGGCTTGGACCAGCATTAGGCTGGGGTAATAATTGGTCAAGAGTGATGTGAGTTTATGTGAGCCCATCTATTGAAAAAATGAAATGAGTGGCTTGGTGAAAACCCGAAAGGGCGCCTTGGCAAAATGAGTGAAAAGAAGAAGAGTGATTATTAGGATTCCTCATTTTTCCTGGCGTGGTGACATAAGAAGAGGTGATATAAGGAGGATTCGGGTAGGTCACTCTGGGAGGCATAAGAAGATAGATGGAGGCTAGGATTAGATGTTTATTCACTCTATGGTGTTCGGGATAAGCTTGGGGGAAGTACTCTACTTTCCTTTAAGCTTGTTGGTTGTGTGTTGTATTTATTGTGTTGGTGCCTTGTAGTTTCATGTTTAGGTGCAATTCTTAGTGGAGATGTTTTTTCTATGCTTACTGAGACCTTGGGGATTTGATTGGAGGAGTAGGTTTCTATTAGCTTACTCGAGGACGAGCAAGGTTTAAGCATGGGGGAATTTGATCAGTGCTACTTTGTAGGGTTTAACTAGGAGTTGTTACCGGTGTTTTGGGTATCATTTGGAGATGTTTAGAGCGTATTGTAGAGATTGGAGTTGAGAAGAAGTGTAGATATGGTGGTTTGAAGAAGCTTAAATAAATATATATTGAAGAGAGAAGGAAGCCACCCAAGAAGACGAAGTAGAACCAAGTGGAGCTACAGGAGCAAAACCGCGGTCGCGGGGCTGAGGGCCGCGGTCGCGGAATCAACGCGAGGCGAAGAGCAAGAAATCCGAAGTTCCGCGATCGCGGAATTCCGAGGGCGTGGTCGCAGAAAAGCCGAGAGCAACTTTGATATTTCCGCGATCACGAAAGCTTTAGCCGCGATTGCGGAAATCTGTGTCATCAGTGCGTCCGGAGATTTACTTTTTCCTTTTATTTCCTTTTCTTTTTATTTCTTTATTCCGGTTAGATTATTTTATTTCCTTTTAGATTATGTTTGTGATCTTTGGTTTTAGGTTTAGTTTATTTAAACCTAGTTCCAACAACCTCCATTCATCATCAGATCATCATCGAATCATTCATTATTCAGTATTATTTTCCCTTTGAGTTATGAAGAACTAAGCATCTTTGCTTAGTTCGACGATTGAAGCCTTCATTTGATATATGATTGTGAGGTTATAACTCTATTTCCTATTCCTTTGGATTATATCTTTTCTCTTGAGCTTATTCCTATTGATTATTATTGATTTGACTGGATTGGCCACCTAGTTGATATTAGTAATTGTCTATTGCTAGGGTTTGGATATTTCGGGTTGAGATTCTTTATCTTGTGTAGCAAACATGATATTCTAGGACTGGTAGGACTAGTTTATTGTGAAAGAGAATTGATTATATGTTAAATATTGCGGGTCGTGGTGTTGCATGTATCCTGGTTAATTCCTATGCTTCTTGTTGCTATTGAATTAAATCTTGAAGGTTGGTAGGGATTGTTTAATAGTTAGGGTTACTAGGACGGGTAGGACTGGTAACTAATTCAGAATAGGGACAGGAATAATCATATGAAGGAATATAGATAATCTAGGACCAATCAATCGAATGAATGGTGGATATTTGTTTGGCTAAGTGTTTTTTCCTAATTGATTACAACCTTTGTTTTATTTACTTTGTTTACTTGCAACCAAATCAACCAAAACTCCCCTTTGTTACTTTGGCATATTAATTCGCATAAAGAAAGATAACTCCTCCCTGTGGGATTCGACCCTTGCTTGCCTATTCTACTAGTTTAGGTTTTCAAGGATTATTTTGTTTAGGGCACACGACTTTAGCCCCTATCAAATTGGCGCCGTTGCCGGGGAGGCAAGTTTTAATTTTTCTTTGTGTTTGCCGCGATATGACCCATACTCCTGCGCATACACTCCAGGGTGGAGAGATCACCCCAATTCGAGTTATGGGAACTAGCAATACCCTTTTTATGGTCATGACTACCAGGAGTTCTATCCGGAGCCACAGTCGTACTATCAGCACGTTACTCTACAACATTACCGTCCAGCCTACGAGCATAGACCACCGGTTCCCAATCCAAGCTCCTCCATGTCTACTGAGGATATGCTTCGATCTCTTACGCAACAAATGATCCAACTTGAACAAGTGATGAAGTCCAGTACCCAGGACTCAGAGATTCAGATTGGGCAAATGACTCAAGCAATGAGCAATATAGAGGACAGGGCATCGGCAAAACTACTATCTCAACCAGTAGTGCACTAGAGAGAGAATGCCTTTTCAATGACCCTACAAAGTATTGAGCAATAGCATGTCACCCCCTTAGCTGAAAGGGAAGAACAAATTAATGAGACGGGTGCAGAAGACAGTGAGATGTCTGTAGAAGAGAAACCGCGACCGCGAGAGGTGTGCCGCGACCGCGGTTTGCTCACTGAGGAGCTGGAAATTCCAGACGATGTCCGTGACCGCAAAGTGCTCTCTGAAGAATATTTTTTCCGGGAACAGGAAGAATGCCGCGACCGCGAGGAAGGGGGCCGCGACCGCGGATTTGTTGCTGAAGAGGAGTTAAAAATCGGTGAATTTCCGCGACCGCGGCCAGATTTCCGCGCTCGCGGAAAAGTCGCTACTGAAGAGGAGTTGCTCGATGATTTTCTGCGACCGCGGACGGATTTCCGTGATCGCGGAACAGCCCCTGGGGACGAAGACTCGCTCGAAGATATCCGCGACCGCGGAGAGGAATTCCGTGATCGTGGCAAACCTCCTGGAGCTTCAGATGATATTGAGGATGTTCATGATGCTTACGTTCAGCCCAATTTTCCCCCGCTCAGTTCGTTGAAGCCTCCCGCTCCTTTTCCTGAGGCTCCGAAGGATACTCGAAGGCTGGTGAACAACAAAGAGAATTATGAGACCTTCAGTAACTACGAGGCAAACGTTCCTTTGGTCAAACTGGCAAACATCATCCCTCGCTGCGCATGGTTTTTAAAGGCGCTGCGCAAGATCAAGAAGAAGCCGAAGGAGAAGCACAAGAAGGAGACCGTGATTCAAATGGCGGAATTCTACATGCTGGTTACGGGTCAGGACAAACATGCAGCCCATGAGATGTTGGGTAGGCCGTTTTTGAAGATGGCAAGTGCAATCATTGATGTGAACAGCGGTCCACTCACCATGACGTACAGGAGAATGAGGGTCGGATTCAACTTAGATGATGCAAAGAGACACCTTCCGGATGGTAACCCTAAGCGCTCCATTGATGTGAGCAACCCGAGTTGAGTAGGAGAGCATTATGTCGAGCCCCGACAATAACTAAGGCGTTGCTCGGGAGGCAACCCGAGCTATGTATTTCTCTTCTTGTCTTTTCATTCCATGTCTTTGAGTTGTTTTTGTGTTATTTCGTTTTTGCTTTTATTTTTGTATTTGCGTTTAGACTAACCTGCAGGTAGGAGACCCGATGCCAAATTGAAGACGGTGTTCCTCGCACTAGTAACTTTTCCACGGTCGCGGAAATACCACTGTAAGTCTCCTCGACCTAAAAAAAAAATTAAAAAAAAAAAAAAATTCTACCGAAGGCCAGCTGTCCGTTTTTACTATGAGAGATGGTGCGCATCATGCTGCCAAGGAGGAGACATTCGCCCCACAGGTTTATTTGGCAACGATGATGGCCCGACATTCGACAACTGATGAGGAGGAACACCAGAGCCCACACCCCGTTTACATCTAGGCTCTATTATGTGTTCGTTGAAGGTCGTGCATCCCCGATTCTTTGATGTACCACTACCCCTTATAGTGGATCTATTTGATTGCACGGTGGATTTGTTTTGAAGACCGGCGCGACACCAACGACATGTGCTTATATTGATATACCGCAAGCAACAACTTCCAGGTTCAAGCCAACTCAACGACGATTGTGAGTACTTTTCTGCTTTTCCCTGTGCTTCATCTTTTTGTCTTTCATTACATTGAGGACAATGCAATGTTTAAGCATGGGGGAGTGTTCTATACTTGCTAGTCGTTTGAGGAGAAAAGAAGAAAAAAAAAGAAAAAAAGTCAATTATTGAAAAAAAAGACAAAAATAAAATCCTGGGATAAGTCGAAAACCTGCAAGGGCGGCTTAGGTAATAAGCAGGTGGCTTGGACCAGCATTAGGCTGGGGTAATAATTGGTCAAGAGTGATGTGAGTTTATGTGAGTCCATCTATTGAAAAAATAAAATGAGTGGCTTGGTGAAAACCCGAAAGGGCGCCTTGGCAAAATGAGTGAAAAGAAGAATAGTGATTATTAGGATTCTTCATTTTTTCTGGCGTGGTGACATAAGAAGAGGTGATATAAGGAGGATTCGGGTAGGTCATTCTGGGAGGCATAAGAAGATAGATGGAGGCTAGGATTAGATGTTTATTCACTCTATGGTGTTCGGGATAAGCTTGGGAGAAGTACTCTGCTTTCCTTTAAGCTTGTTGGTTGTGTGTTGTATTTATTGTGTTGGTGCCTTGGAGTTTCATGTTTAGGTGCAATTCTTAGTGGAGATGTTTTTTCTATGCTTCCTGAGACCTTGGGGATTTGATTGGAGGAGTAGGTTTCTATTAGCTTACTCGAGGACGAGCAAGGTTTAAACATGGGGGAATTTGATCAGTGCTACTTTGTAGGGTTTAACTAGGAGTTGTTATCGGTGTTTTGGGTAGCAGTTGGAGATGTTTAGAGCGTATTGTAGAGATTGGAGTTGAGAAGAAGAAGTGTAAATATGGTGGTTTGGAGAAGCTTAAATAAATATATATTGAAGAGAGAAGGAAGCGACCCAAGAAGACGAAGTAGAACCAAGTGGAGCTACAGGAGAAAAACCGCGGTCGCGGGGCTGAGGGCCGCGGTTGCGGAATCAACGCGAGGCGAAGAGCAAGAAATCCGAAGTTCCGCGATCGCGGAATTCCAAGGGCGTGGTCGCCGAAAAGCCGAGAACAACTTTGATATTTCTGCGATCACGGAAGCTTTAGCCGCGATCGCGGAAATCTGTGTCATCAGCGCGTCTGAAGATTTTCCGAAGATTTACTTTTTCCTTTTCTTTTTATTTCTTTATTCCGGTTAGATTATTTTATTTTCTTTTAGATTATGTTTGTGATCTTTGGTTTTAGGTTTAGTTTATTTAAACCTAGTTCCAACAGCCTCCATTCATCATCAGATCATCATCGAATCATTCATTATTCAGTATTATTTTCCCTTTGAGTTATGAAGAACTAAGCACCTTTGCTTAGTCCGACGATTGAAGCCTTCATTTGATATATGATTGTGAGGTTATAACTCTATTTTCTATTCCTTTGCATTATATCTTTTCTCTTGACCTTATTCCTATTGATTGTTATTGATTTGACTGGATTGGCCACCTAGTTGATATTAGTAATTGTCTATTGCTAGGGTTTGGATATTTCGGGTTGAGATTCCTTATCTTGTGTAGCAAACATGATATTCTAGGACTGGTAGGACTAGTTTATTGTGAAAGAGAATTGATTATATGTTAAATACTGCGGGTCGTGGTGTTGCATGTATCCTGGTTAATTCATATACTTCTTGCTGCTATTGAATTAAATCTTGAAGGTTGGTAGGGATTGTTTAATAGTTAGGGTTACCAGGACGGGTAGGACTAGTAACTAATTCAGAATAGGGACAGGAATAATCATAGGAAGGAATAGAGATAATCTAGGACCAATCAATCAAATGAATGGTGAATATTTGTTTGGCTAAGTGTTTTTCCCTAATTGATTA
Source organism: Rheum nobile (assembly GCA_027886185.1). Classification (NCBI taxonomy): domain Eukaryota; kingdom Viridiplantae; phylum Streptophyta; class Magnoliopsida; order Caryophyllales; family Polygonaceae; genus Rheum; species Rheum nobile. The sequence continues at coordinate 613,803 of WOAB01000717.1, read as the reverse complement.
CAACCTTTGTTTTATTTACTTTGTTTACTTGCAACCAAATCAACCAAAACTCCCCTTTGTTACTTTGGCATATTAATTCGCATAAAGAAAGATAACTCCTCCCTGTGGGATTCGACCCTTGCTTTCCTATTCTACTAGTTTAGGTTTTTAAGGATTATTTTGTTTAGGGCACACGACTTTAGCCCCTATCACCAGACAACAAAAATCTCGCAAAAGATTAATGATGATTGTGGCATCTCATTCCTTTGAGATATATTCCCAACTCTCTGGCATCGATCACAGGACTTAAAAAAGGCATATGCATCCCAAAAGATGTGTGGCCAATAAAATCCTGCGTCCAACACCTTTCTAGCAGTTTTATTTGCCCCAAAGTGGCCCTCACATGCATGAGAATGACAAAAAGCTAAAACAGATTATACCTCATTATCCAGAAGACATCGACGGATTACCTGGTCAACACAGTGCCTCTAAAGATAGGGGTCATCCCACACATAGAATTGAGACTCACGCCGTATCTTGTCCCTTTGTGATTTAGAAAAATTAGGCGGGAACTCTTCGCGAACGTGAAAGTTTACCAGGTTAGCATACCATGGCTTGAGTGTGCGGAGCCCAAGAAGTAATTCTTCAGAACCAAACTCGGATGATGAGCCAAAGGCATTTCCGCGATCGCAGATCTCATTCCGCGGTCGCGGAGATTCTTCGAAAAATTTGACGAGACAAACAGAAGCTCCAGGGACTTTTCCGCGGTCGCGAAAAAGTTTCTATAGAAGGCTTGGAAATTGGTGATAACTCAGGGGAATTTCAGCGGTCGCGAAAATTTATCCGCGATCGCGGAAAAGTTTCTGTGGTGAGTCCGCACAATGTATCATCGGGAAAATCGCCCTGTATTTGCGCCTCCTTCTTTGATCTGTCCTCTTCATGTACGAGCCTGCTTAAGTGATCAGCCACTAAGTTCTCGACTCCCTTTTTATCTCTGATTTCCACATCAAACTCACTCAACAACAGTATCTAGCAGAGCAATCTTGGTTTCACCTCTTTCTTCGTTAATAGATAACGAAGAGCTACATGATCCGTATAGATGATCACTTTGGTTCCAAGTAGGTATTGTCTAAATTTTTCCAGGGCAAACACGACAGCTAGCAATTCTTTTTCAGTGGTGGAGTAGTTTCGCTGCGCTCCATTCAAAGTCATGGAAGCATAGTGAATCACATGAGAGGCTCTAGCTTCTTTTTGCCCAAGGACTGCTCCTACAGCGTAATCACTAGCATCGCACATTATCTCGAAGGGCCGAGACCAATCCGGTGCTTGAATAATTGGTGCACTAGTGAGGCGAGCTTTCAATTCATCAAATGCCTTCTTGCACTCATCATTAAGCTCAAAATTCACCTCCTTCTTTAGCAGCTCGCATAGGGGTGATGCGATCTTTGAAAAATCTTTAATAAACCGGCGGTAGAAACATGCATGGCCTAAGAAAGAACGCACTTCACGCACATTAGTAGGATAAGGTAAAGATTGAAGTACATCAATCTTTGCCTTATCGACCTCAATACCTCTAGACGACACTATATGTCCTAACACAATGCCTTGTTCAACCATAAAATGACACTTTTCAGAATTAAGAACCAAGTTGGTTTCTACACATCTTTGAAGCACAAGTGATAAGTGGTCTAAACATGCATCAAAACTATCACCATGGACTATGAAATTATCCATAAAAACCTCAATAAATTGCTCCACATACTCGGAAAAAATACTTACCATACACCGTTGGAATGTCCCGGGTGTGTTACACAGCCCGAATGGCATCCTGCGATATGCAAAAGTACCAAAAGGGCATGTAAATGTCGTCTTCTCTTGATCCTCTGGTGCTATGGCAACCTAAAAATAACCTGAATATCCATCCAGGAAGCAGTAATAGGGGCGACCAACAAGTCGCTCGAGCATTTGATCAATAAAGGGTAAAGGAAAGTGATCCTTTCTAATTACCGCATTAAGCTTACGGTAGTCAATGCATACTCTCCATCCAGTTTGCACTCGGGTGGGGACCAACTCTCCTTTTTGGTTCTCTACAACTGTGATGCCTCCCTTCTTTGGAACGACTTGTGTCGGGCTCACCCATTTGCTGTCAGAGATCGGAAAAATCATCCATGCCTGTAAGAGTTTCAACACCTCCTTTTTCACCACCTCCATCATTGGTGGGTTAAGTCTTCTCTGTGACTGCCTAGATGGCTTGGCTTCTCCCTCTAGCAGGATTTTGTGCATACAGGTAGTGGGACTAATCCCCTTGATGTCGGCAATGGTCCATCCCAAGGCTGTCTTGTGCTCCTTAAGCACCACTACAAATTTCTCCTCTTGATCCTTGGAAAGCTTGTTAGAGATAATGACCGGTAATGTGTCACCCTTTCCCAGAAAGGCATACTTGAGGTGGTCTGGTAGCGGCTTGAGTTCAATCTCCGGTGCCTGCATAATGGAGGGCAAAAGCTTCTCACTTGGCACTGTTAGTGGAATGGGGCCACCGCCCAAAGAATGGAAAGAAGGCTTACCGTGAGCATTTAAGTGAGCCACAGTTTCCTGCAGGTTAGTAGGTAAAGCAAAATCTATCTGTGGATCTACTATTTTATTCTCTAAAACAGATTGTAACTCATCCGAGCCCGTAGTATCAAAGACATCTTGCACAATAGGATCAATCACATCAATAGAGCATAGAGAATGATCATCAACGGGGTGTTTTATAGCATCATTAATGTTGTACTTTACCTGCTCCCCATCAAATTCCATAGTAAGGGTTCCACTACTTACATCAATTTTTGTCTGGGATGTTTTCAAAAATGGCCTACCTAACAGTATAGGGGCTGTATGTTTATCGTGATCCATATCCAGCACAAAGAAGTCAGCAGGAAAAATCAAATTATCAACCATGACAAGGACATCTTCAACTACCCCTTTCGGGTACACATTAGATCTATCAGCCAATTGGACAACTATTCATGTCTCATGCAATGGTCCTAATCCTAATGATTCATACAAAGAATAAGGCAAGACATTTATAGATACACCTAGATCTAGCATAGCTTTCTCAAATTTAGTGTCACCTATTACACATGGAATACTAAACATGTCTGGATCACCACACTTTTTAGGCATACGCCTTTGAAAAACAACAGAAACATGTTCGTTCACCTTAACCTTTTGCTTTTCCTTCAATTTCTGATTTCTTTTGATGGTACACAGTTCTTTCAGAAATTTAGCATAACGAGGAATACTCTTGACAAGTTTGAGTAAGGGAATGTTTACCTCGCAATTATTGAAGGTCTCGAAGATCTCCTTGTCGTTCTCTGGCCTTCTTGTGTCCTTCAGCGCCTCAGGGAATGATGCGGGTGGTTTCAGTGAATTGAGTGGAGGAGAATCTGGACGAACGTAATTAACCTGGACCTCAGATTGTGATCCGCGGTCGCGGCTTTGGGCCCGCGGTCGCGGAACTTCTTCATTGTGTATCTCGTTTCCAGAGACTTTTCCGTGGTCGCGGAAAAATCGCGGAAATTCGTCGATTTCTTCGTCTTGTTCAGAGTCTTTTCCGCGGTCATGGATATTATTCCGTGGTCGCGGAATTTCGTCGAGTTTTTCTTCGCCTCTAGTAACATTTCCGCGGTCGCGGAAATCCAACCGCGGTCGCGGAAAAGTTTCTGCGAGGGCTTCTTCTACGCTTTCATCTCCGTGTCCAGCCATGTTTTCTTCAACAAAATTGTTCCATTTAGGTATGGAATTGACCTCCAACTCTTTACCATTCCGTAGTGTCATCACACATACATTCTCTTTCGGATGCACTTTCGTGTGAGATGACAATCTGCCTGATTCTCTGGCTTCCAATTGACTCACCCTTTTAGCGACTTGTCCAAACTGATTCTCTAAGTTCTGGAAGCTAGACTTCGTCTCTTGCTGATGTTGGATCGTGCTCTGAGTGAGAGATCGAATCATGTCCTCTAATGACATGGAGGAACTCAGATTTGGTACTGGTGGATTATGCGCGTAAGGCAGCCCATACTGTTGCTGATTGCCATACGGATGGAACTGTGGTTGGCTTGGATTGTACTCCTGGTTATAATGGCCTTGGGGAGGGTATTGCTGATTTCCGTAACTCAGATTGGGGTGATTCCTCCACCCTGGATTGATGGTGTTAGAGTACGGGTCATACCTTGGTTTCTGCGGACCAAAACCACGTACAGCGTGTACTTCAACCGCAGGCTCAAGAAGTGTTGGACACTCATCAATGGGATGTAGCGGATCATGACAGATTCTGCATGACTTAACTGCCTTTGCTGCATATGGGCTTGCCCTTTTGTTGAATTGTCTTGAGCTCTCAGATAGCTCAAAGAATAACTCGAATGCGTTAGCTGGCGTCTTGTTTAGAATGCTACCACCACAGGCTGTGTTTACCATTCTGCGCTCATCCTCAAGAAGCCCGCCATATAAATATAGAACGAGATCTTGGTCAGAAAAACCATGGTATGGGCAGCTAGATATCAACCTCCTGAATCTCTCATAATATTCATAGAACGTCTCAGTAGCATGCTGTTCGATGTTGCTGATGCTTCTCTTCAGGCTATTGAGTTTCGTTGCAGGGAAGTACTTCTCAAGAAAGGCTTTCTTCATCTTCGTCCATGTATCTATGCTTCCCGGAGCCAAATAATAGAACCAATCATTGTCTGCATCCTTCAGAGAGAAAGGAAAGGCCCTCAGCTTGATTTGGTCCTCAGTGACGTTCCTCGGCATCATGTTGTAGCAGACAACGTGGAATTCAGAAAGATGCTTGTTGGGGTCTTCTCCATTCAGCCCATGGAAGTGGGGTAATAAATGAATCAACCCAGATTTTAGCTCAAAATTCACGCCCTCCGCAAGCTCTGGAAACTGCACAGCCAGCGGTTGCTGTTGGTAGTTTGGGGCAGTCAACTGTCTCAAAGTCGATGCTTCTCCAGCCATATCTATATCAAAATCAACAAAGGAAGGGTCAGTAGCACGGGTTTGGACCATAAGATAGTCCACACAAAAGTTGGCACACAAATAAACACAAAGAAAAATTAAAACTTGCCTCCCCGACAACGGCACCAATTTGATAGAGGCTAAAGTCGTGATGCCTAATCAAAGTAAATCCTCAAGAACCTAACTAAGTATAGTAGGAAAGCAAGGGTCGAATCCCACAGGGAGGAAGTAATCTTTCTAAGTGCACAAATGTATGCCAAAGTAACAAAGGGGGTTTTGTTGGTTTGTTTGTAATTAAACTAAATGAAGTAAAGCAAAGGTTGTAATCAATTGGGAATAAGTACTTAGCCAAACAAATATCCACCATTCATTTGATTGGTTGATCCTAGATTATCTCTAATTCCTTCCTATGAATGTTCTATTCCTTTTCTTAAATTATAAACAGGACAAACAGACCCTGAGAATATTAACTATCAAATAACCAGGAAAACCTCCAGATTCAATTCAACAACAGCAAGAAGCACAGGAATTTCAATAGATACATGCAAGTGTAGCAAACAATCTTACAATTGCATGCAATTAATTCTCTCTACAATAAACCAGTCCAAACAGTTCTTAGAATATTGCAGTTGCTACTCATGAATTAGGCAACTCAAACAATAATTACCAAACCCTAGCAATAGACAATTACTAATATCAACTAGATGATCAGGCCAGTCAAATCAGCAAGAATCAATGGGATGAAGCACAAGCGAATCAATACATTCAAAGGAAAAGAAATAGAGTTATAATCTCACAACCATTATTCAAACGAAGGCTTCAATCGTCGGACTAAGCAACGGTTGTTTAGTTCTTCATAGTCTTGAAACGTAAAACTCAAAGGGAAAAATTGTTGTAAAACTAGATAAAAACTAAGATAATGAAAAGGTTGCTAGGGAACTAAAGATATAGCAAACCTAGTTTCCATAAGATAGGAAACATAATCTAAAAGGAAAATAAAATAACCGAAATAAAAGAAAATAATAAAATAAAGCAAATCTTCGGAAAATTCCTCGCCGCGCGCTGATGATGGGATTTCCGTGACCGCAGAAATAGCTTCCGCGACCGCGGAAAATACAATTTTGATCTTCGCTGCTCTCGACTTTTCCGCGACCGCGGCTAATTCTTCCGCGATCGCAGGAAACTCCCTGTAGCTCCTTCTTCAGTCTTCCTTCGTCTTCTCTTGTGGCTTTCTTCTCATCTTCATTAAGTCTTCAATTAAGCTTCTCCAAACCACCTAAATCATACTTCTTCTCCTCAACTCCATACTCCACAATTGTGCTCTAAACTCATCCAAATGGTACCCAAAACACCGGTAACAACTCCTAGTTAAACCCTACAAAGTAGCGCTGATCAACAACTCATGTGTATTGTGGTACACATGCACTGATGCCCATCCTTATGTAATGTGATGCACAAATGTGGACCATAGTGGCTTTCAACATTGATCATTAGTCTTTGACATTGACCACTATAGACCGGCGTTGATCGACCGTCGACCAGTCAAATGTGTACTATTGTGATGTGCATCATAGTGCAAAAATATGTACACCATAGACACGAAAACATGTGCACCACATTTGTGATGTGCAATGTAGTGATGTGCATTGTAGTGATATGCGCTGTAGTGATATACATTGTAGCGATGTGCACCATGATAAAACCAAATGTGTACCTTAGTACACACAAATGTGCACCACAATACTAACAAATTTGCAACTTAGTATGAATGTGCATCATTCGCACAGTCTGCATGGGAAGTGTAGTTCTCGACTAAACATTTCTCTTCTAGTTGTTAATGACACAAGTGTTTTCAACATGGACTTATTTTAAACAATATAATAAAAGTGTATTATTTAGATTGAACACGTCTTATAAACTCAAAAAACTCAAATACAAAGTGGAATCCTTGATAAGTTCATTTATTGATAGTAGCCCCTTGTGTGATTACTATTATTTCAAAGTCTGTGTTTTTTTTAGTATTGTACATTTGTGTCATAATATAAAGTTCATCCTATATTGAAAGTAAGAGGATACCAAAGTCTAGTATATACATTTGGTGGGTTACTCCTTCTATTCTTATATATTAGGTTTTAGGATGGAACCTCACTTGACTTATGTGTTTGGTTTATTGCGCTTGTGTTCATGGAGTGACACGACCCCCCGTTTATCGGCCACTGGTATCATAGCAAGTTTAGCCATGGATCCACTTCTTGGATTGATTGAGTTTGGCTATAAATAGATTGAGATGTCTACTCATATCCGTTTGTTCAAGTGTCAACTGGGCCTAGTATGTGGCACTTGAGGGGGCATGTTAGAACATAAATTTAACCCAACATTGAAAGTAAAAGAATATTAAAACCTAGTATATATGGTTGAAGGGTTACCCAATCTTCCTATTGCCAATTGATTTTAGAATGAAAACTCAATGAACTTATGTGCTAGCTGGGCTTATCGTGCAAGTGCACACGAACCGACACATCCATGTTTATTGACCAACCAATTTTTGTCATTTTGAAACTTTCTAGTGAGGAGATTTCAGTGTCTAATTTATGTACGAAAACAACGATTGCTGAAAAATGCTTTTGAAATATATAAATCTTAGTACTTCGTATTAAATTATATGTACGTCGTACATGAATCACAACCTTCCCAGCATAGTAGAATACGGAGTATAATACAAATATTGTTATAAAGTTTGATACAAATATGAAACTAAAAACTATCAGTTGTCACGAGAATCAAGACCAGGAAAATAAGACATAGGTGACATACGAGCCCCCACTTTGCTCCATTAAAATCAGTTAGAAATTGTGAAAGATCTAACCTTTTCTACATATCCCTTGTAACATTTGAAGATGGGAGTAGATAAATAGAAACTTGGAAACTACAAATGTTCGATAAATAAAAATAACTTTTGTATGGATTCACATTAAAAATGTTAATAATCTCTTATTAGTTTTATATTTGTAATTTAAGTTTTGAATGAGAAAATATGAACAACTTACAGAAAACCACAAAGAAAAATATTAAAGTAGTTCACTTTACTCTACTAAATAAAATAAAGAAGTCCACTGGCGATTCTGAGAAAAACATTTAAGTTTGCTTGATATGAGTGAACTAAATATTTTAACATGTTTGACATAGACAAATCAAATATAAAAGCATGTAGAGATTCAACAAGCTAATAAGGAACAATTTTCAAATACTATCAGGCACTAGGCTAAGGCTCATCAAATAACATTAGACATACTGTACAAGTCCGCCACCAGTAACAGATGATAAATGAAATCACCCTGTGAGAAACAAATGTTTTTGAAATAATGGAATTTACATGTACATGAAATAATTTCTCATTTGTTGATGCATTCATGACAAATGAGAACGAGGAAAATTACACTAATGTTATAAAAATAGCTTAAAAAATGCTACTTGTGGTTCAAAAGATACCTACTGTTATATTGTTAGATAAACCTACCATTTTTCAATGCTTTGAAACCTGAATTCCTCATACAAAGCATATATTGTGTCAGCACCACGTTTACAAGGATAATGAGTATCGATACTTGAAGGAAAAGAGAAATAAAAAACACCAAGTACGAGTATCGATGCAAGGTATTATTTGAGTCGAAGACAAAGGCTTAGTACAATACCAATATAGATGTTATAGAAGAATGGAAACATCGGCCAACCCTTATTCAATATGAGAATGATACGTGTTTGAACCCATAAAAGGATATATTTGTGTCTGTATGGACATACAACTTCACACATTTCAACACCCATATAGCAAACATGTAAGGATCTCACACACCCTTTGGAGTTCAATTTTCCCATACGAACTTACAAGCTGGATAAAATGGGGATTCTGCAAAAAAGTTTGGTTGAGTCAATTGATGTTTTTTTCTAAAAGCCAACACGGTTCTGGCAGGGCTTTTTGGGCGCTTGCCCAACTTTATTGAGTCGCGTGTCTTGGCCCTCTAAAATCGGGTGGGATATTTTATCAAGCATTGATAGATTTTTTCACTTTATGCAAAAGCTCATCTAGGACCTCCTAACCTATTATAAATGCTTGATTTTTGTAGTCAAGGATTTTAAATATTTGTAATTTTGCTAACCACTTTTTTTTTGTAATTTCAGGGTTAAAATGCACACCCATCAATTAGAAAGTTTTTGGGTAGTAACCGATGGGGTCTTGGCATAGTTTTTTCTCATGTGAACAAGAATATGGAATTGTTAATCATCAAGCTTAAAGTGTCTTCTGAGCATTCATGCAACATGGTCCAACATGGTGCTCAAAATGTTAATTGTTTTAGATTGTTGCAAAGGATGTTCTCTTATAAGGTGTTTGATGTGTTGATGAATGAGCACGAACGCCTTCAAACATGGTCATTAGGTACTTGTGATTGTAACTTTCATGTCATGCATGGTCTTCCATGTGTACATCATATTTCCCATTATGTGATAGAGTGAAGTTTGATCGATCTTGTCATGATTCATCCAATGTAGAAGACCCTAAAAATTGAGGGGCCTAGTGAAAAAGATGGTCAAATTGTGGTGATGAGATGACAACAATTACGGACTTTGTAAGAGTTATATAAGGCCTTTCCTCAAAATTCGATTAAGCAATAATGAAGACGTATGATTTCAGGCATGAAATGTTACATCCGCAGTCCATGAGCATTGACAAACCATATTCTGTCAGTACTGAGGGCCGACTTAATAATTCTTCCTCAAAGTGGGATCTTAGTAGCTTTGAGCACGCACTAAAGAGCTTCTCTCCGAAAACAATCAACAATATTTCCTTGTTGAAGTGCACAAAAGTCGTTGGCGATGACGGTTCTCTGGCGATGGCGGTTAGGCGTTGGTGTTCGGTTGCGATGACGATTTGTTAGCGACGAAGCTGTTATGGTTAGAGTGCTGGTGTTGGTTGTCCAGAGGACAAGAGATGGTCAATGAGGCTTATGATTGAGAATCAGCTAGGTTTTTTATGGTTTAAAATAGACTAAAACCTTATCTACAACCAATCAAGCATTTGTAATAAGGCCAATGTAACTGAGCAGGTTAAAGTAAAAATCGCACTATAATTGAGCAAGTTAAAGTAAAAACTTTATTGACAACAATAAATAACTATAATAAAGTTGTTAGAAACGAGCGGGATAAACAAAATAGCCCTTCGAGTCCTGACACACAACATATTATATTATTAGGCCCACTATTTCAAAGCAAACATAATGTGTGCGTTCACTGTCACTGAACGAGTTAATTATATTTGCTCATTGTTATCACATGAAAAAAAAAAGTGAAAATTGATGTTCTTTGTCCGAGGGACTAATTTACAAATATGAAATTAATGTGGTTTGCAAAAGTCTTAGCAATATGAAAAGGTATGATAGAGGCTAACCTCCTTAGAAAAATATTACTTTAATGGAGGGAGATAATTTTTGAATTATGAATGTTCTTAAAGAAGTGTGGACTTATTCGTGGGAGATCGAGATCATTGTTTCTAAAATTCTTCACGACCTCCAGTCATTCTGGGAAGTCGGAATCAACCATGTGTTTAGGGAGGGGAATTGGATATGTACTTGGAAAACTTGCATGTTTAAGTGTTGAATCATGTGTGTTAGTTCAGGCAACCATGAAATTATTTCATGGAAACGAAATATTAAAAAATGAAGGTAGCAGTAGAGACAAAATTCGTTAGAGAAGAAAACTCAATCAACCAACTAGTTAAAAAAGAATCAAGGTAGTTAGCCTAATAGGATTTCAAACGTCTACTTGTATTATTAATGCATTGCAAACAATCTTGCAAGAAGGGACTTCACAATCTAGTCAGACAAAATTCCTAGATTTAACCTTCACTCATAAGCAAGTGTATGCAAACCTAACAAGACAAGTAAGGACGCAACCCTAACAAAACATACTAACCTTAACCATGAAGCTCAATTTCACACTTTGTCTCATCTCTTTCTCTTGCTCGAAAACTCAGAATTCATAATTGAACATATCCCTAAACTCTATGTATATATAGCATTAGGAAAGATCTCAATTCTATCTTTAATTTCGGCCCACACAATCTCTCATCAAATATTTTTTTTTCATCTTATCCTATTACCATAAATACAAATATAGAGAATGAGTCACGTGCGAACCGCCCTTTAATGTGTGAAAATGCGAACGTTTCTTGGCCGCTAGATGTGCTTAGATCGTGTGGCTAGCATCTCACGAGTGGGAATGAAAAATTGAACTCGTGCCCCAGCTAGCGTCAACAACACGAGCCTCGCGTTGATAAAAAGCTATTTCATTTGAAACATCGGTTCTTCTTCACTTGCTTTTGCTCTCTCTCGCTCTCTCTTTTGAAGTCGATTTTCAAGCGATTTTTCCATTTGATCTAAGTTCTCTTCTCTGATTCATTTGTTTCCCTTGTGAACTTCGAATTTACAATTCTAATCTTTGAAATGTCTGGGAAACAAGTCGACTCTTCACTTTCTAAGAATTAAGGTGAAACTGTCTTCTAAACCCCATAGATTTGTTTTTATTTATTTATTTTATAGTTTTTCATTGTTTTGATGCAAATGAGTGTATAAGCTGTTTTTGTTTTCTATTTGATCTTTCTGTGGTGATGTTTGGGGTTGTTCATATTTTCGTGTTTTTGGGATGACTGTTGTGTTGAGTTGATATTTTGTGATATTTTCGTGTTTTTTTCTATCTTGTACATCACATATCCATGGTTGTTTGTATGTGTTTATTGCTTTTGTATTGTGTTTATGCACCACTTGTTTGTTCACCACTTCACAATATTTTTGTGCATCAACTTTGCTTTGATTGTTCACCATATTATTATAAGTTTTGCACCATATTACTATATATTTATTCACATGTTGCACTTTGTTTGTGCACCATTTTTAGTTTGTTTGTTCACCACTTCACAGTATATTTGTGGACCAACTTCGCTTTGATTGTTCACCGCATTACTATATATTTATTCACTGGTTGTACTTTGTTTATTCACCACATTAATATCAATTATGCACTACATTAGAATACATTATGCACTAAATTACTATATTTTATGCACCACATAAGTATGAATTGTGCACCATATAACTTAATGTTGTGCACCACCTTACTATATTTATGTGTTGTGCACCAAATTAATGTATCTTGCCCCATTACTACATTTTTGTACACTTACTACATTTTGTGTTTTTAGTTTATGCCTTTGTGCTTTTGTGTGTAGCTTTTTGGTAGGCATTGTTTTTTACTGTTATTGTGCATCACATTACTATATCTTGTGCACCACATTACTTTTTTGGGGTGCACTAGTATATTCCTTTGTGATTTATTTCTAGCCTTTTAGTCTGCATATCTTTGTACAGTTTTGTGCATCACATTACTACAATTTTGCTCCACATTACTTTGTTTTGTGCACTATTATATTCCTTTTTGTTATTGTTGCTATGATTTTACGTGCATTGCTTTGTATTATTTTTGTGCACCTCATTTTGATATTGTTGTGCACCTAATTTTGTTCGGATGTGCACCTCATTTTGATTGTGTTGTGCACAAGTTTTCTAAATTGTGTTCTTCTTCACAGTATATGGGCGAAGCAGTCGCGATAAACATTCTACTTCAAAGAAGAAGACAATTGTTGGAGTTGAGAAGAATACTAGTAGTGAAGTTGGAATATCCGATGATGACGGCGAGAATGTTGTTCCCTCTAACGCTTTAACCGTTTTTGATGATTTGGCTTCCTCTCATCCTACACATGAGCGTGATGCTGAAGAATTATTAGAAGATGTTTCAAATGATCATGAGGATGCTCAAAGATGTGATATTTTGAATGGTTAAACTATATTTATTACCACAGAAAAGTTGTGATTACTAGTCATGATATTTTTATGTTATGGTTTGTTTTCATGTCAACGTAGAGAGCACAAACACTCAAGTGGTGAAGTTGTTATCACTTCTATCCCTATTAAGAAAAAGACCAAGGGTAATTTCTTGGTTTTTTTATTCAGCAAATTGTGCTTTATAGTTTTTATAACCATGTGTACATTCGTTGATCAATATTATCCATTTTTTTCATTATTATTGTTGTTGTTGTTGTTGTAGGTATACATAAGATAATGTTTGATACAATCCCAACTTTGAAGAGAAAGCAGGTATCTGCTTCAGAAACTTCTAGGTTGTCTATAATTCATGTTTCTTAAAATGAATGTAAAGATGTTGTGCATGTGGATAGGAAAAGGAATGCCACTAAGAGAAGGCTTAAGGTAAGGCGTTCTCTTACGATACTGCTTTCGACACTTGTAGGTTGTCTATTTTTTTGGTAGTGTAGTTTATTTGTCCATTGCCTGCTTGCATGTTCTAATGTTGTGACCTCGTTGGTTGCATTTCGTACACTCTCTCACTTGATTCTTTGCATGTTCCATTGAAGCCTCTTTTTCACCCACGATACGCTTTCTATTGCCCTTGTTTTGTGCTTGCTTAGGTGGATGTATTGTAATATCTGTTGGTATTGGCCTAACAAACCTCTCAAAATGACTCTTAGTGGATGCAATACTTGTTCCTTCATTTTGCATTCTTAGGTAAGTTGATTTATGATATTTAATCAATGCTAACAAGTCTTTCATTCCTTCAGGGTTATTCTCTATGATGATAATAAAGTTTTGCACATTTGATAACAATTCATACAACAATAACTTTTTATCATTCTACTGAGCACACTCTTCATACAAAGAACCATCAATTTCAAATATAGATTTGAGCGTAGAGTCTTTGGTCTATCTCGCAAAAAAAATTATCGGGTAATGCATCTAGACCCATTTTCTTCATCATCCAAAACATGTGTTTGCAAGGGAGCCCCACATTTCCAAACTTGTTGCATGTGCATCGAATATCTCCATCGGCCAAAACATTTCGCACAGTATTATAGCACTTATCATTTGGACATCTGACCTCACATATATAAACATTATCGTCTCTTTTTATATCGATAATGAAACAAGAGAATATCGAAGCATAGATTTCCTTTTGCAATTCCAAGAACAAATTGATGGTATAGATGGATGCACAATCCTTTTCGATTTTCAACAGTGTTTTCATTGTTGGCATGCAAGTGGATGATTTAAATATCAATTTTGATGTGTATGTTTTTGTGCTTCAATTACATTGTTGAACCGCATCATGAACTACACAAGACTTGATCTTGTCCCTATTAACGTATTGAATAAACTATTTTGGCTATCAAATTATCATGTTGTTGTAAGCAACCCATTCATCTTCACATCTTTAAAAAAAGAAGTTGTCCAATAATATATGAGTTCAAGCAACATTTGAAACCAAGGTTTGCAACATCTATATCAACCTTGTAGAATTTTCAATAATATATGAGTTCATCACAAAAGACGATTCTTCCTCAAACTGATCCCTTGTTAACTTGACATTCCACACAACATTGTTGACTTTCCTCCTGAATTCCGCATTGTTAGCAACATCTATATCAACCTTATTCTGAACCTTCATCATAATATGCGACATACAAATTCGATGAACATCATAAGTGAACACATGTTCAACTGCAATCTTTATAGTCGGATCTTGGTCAGTTAGAAATATATTAGGCTCATGTCACATCGCCTTCTTAGTTATTAATCAATCAAGTGTATGATTCCTCATCCTCCTTTAATAGCAACCTTGCAGCAAAAGTATTTGATTTCTTGTGGTTGTCGACCACAGTAAACAAAACAAATACCATGTTGTACCCGCCATGAAAATTTAGTTAGTAATGTATTCATCAATTACTTGTTGAGATACTTATGTATTATGATGGCCTACGTTTGTGCACCGCCAATATAGTAACTTGTGCATCATAGTATAACTATATTGTGCACCGACAAAACAATAATATGTGTAGTACAATATAACAAGATTGTGCATCAACTTCACTTTGATTGTTCACCATATTATTATAGGTTGTGCGCACCACATTACTATATATTTATTCACCAGTTGAACTTTGTTTGTGCACCACTTTTAGTTTGTTTGTTTGCCACTTACAAGAAAATCCAAGGTGCAAATAATCATCGTACAATGGTGCACAAATTAGTATATCGTGATGCACAAATGTTCATTACTTTATGCATAAATAGTAACTAAGACAACAATGCATAACTTAAAGTACTTTTGACGCAAAAATTCTCTTAATTTGATGCACAAACAAATTTTATATGATGCACAATAATGTTTTTAAACGGTGCAAAAAATAGTATTTTTGTGCACCAACTTCGCTTTGATTGTTCACTATATTATTATTAGTTGCTCACCACATTACTGTATATTTGTTCACCAGTTGCACTTTGTTTATACATCACTTTGAATTTGTTTGTTCACCACTTCACAATCTTTTTGTGCACCAACTTCGCTTTGATTGTTCACCATATTATTATAAGTTGTGTACCAAATTACTATATATTTATTCATCAATTTCACTTTGTTTATTCACCACATTAGTATCAATTGTGCACTACATCAGAATACGTTATTCACCAGTTGCACTTTGTTTGTTCACAACACATTGTGCATCATAGCAAAGCAAAATTGTGCCCCTAAGACACAATAAATAATATTGTATAATATAACAAGATTGTGCATCATATAATAACAAGATAGTGCACCTATAACATAGTAAATTGTGCATTTAAGTATAATAAGATTGTGCATCAGAGTATAAAAGGTTGTGCACTGATAACACACTAAATTATGCAATATACTATAGCAAGATTGTGCACGAGAGGTTAACATGGTTGTGCACTCATAATACAGTTAATGTGCATTGCTACTTAAATGAATGTGCAACAACGTTTTTACCTGTTTGTGTTGTATGTGGCATCAGTTGAGACCACTTCTCTAAAGAAACTAAAGTTCTTTCTACTGATAGAATCAGACTTGAATAGATGGCATAATTGTTGTTCATTATCAATGTCATAGTCGAAGTAAAATGCCTTGCAAGTTTCCTGCTTCTTCTTGAAATTGCCAATTGTCATCTGAGCATCTCCACCTAGCATGTAGCCATTTAGACTTCTTTTGAAAAATCTAAAGTCAAGAAGTGTTGCTCCTATGTTTGCATAACCCCCCAACAAACTCCTTGTAAAACTTGTAGATTTTTTATACACCCACATTGGCATTAGTATAACTCATAAAATCTTCATATAATGTGCTAATATGTCTTTTCCCTTTAGCAAACTTCTTGTCTTTATCATTGATCAAAAGATGTGTATGCCTTTTTTCAAATATTAACATAATAACCCCTAGCTCTTGCATGACAAAATCTTAGCTATGCATTCACATCTATTCGATATTCTTCTACTTTTTTGTCATTTTCCTATTACCGTGTTAAGCACTAGGAGTAGTAGCTTATGAACTCTCACTCCCACTATCAGGTTAAGTACGTGACACCTTCTTGAACCCTTCTCTACCACAAACAACATATTTTCATATTGTTGAACCATCTTTGTGCATTTTGCTTATGCTTTGACGCACATTAAATCCATATGTCGTTGCACATTTTCTATAAATCTCAAATACAATTTCAACGCTCAAGAAGATTTGTCCTATAAAAGGCTTCAACTATTTGTCACAAACAGGAATGTAGTATTTTGAACTTCCAGGAGATATAGCAATTGTTGAGTTGTAAACGACTTCACTAGTAGCTATAGATCATGTAATAAAGAAAATACAAGGTGCACATAATCAATGTGCATAGTGGTGTACAAATGTTCATTACTTGATGCACAAACAATAAGTGAGACAATAGTGCACAACTTAAAGTGCTTATGATACACAAATTCTCTTAGTTTGATGCACAAACATGTCTTATATGATGCACAAATTCTTATAAGAATTGAACAAGCATTCGACAAAGTATTGCATAAATACACATCTAAAAATAAAAGGTGAACGTAATCAACGTACAACACTGCACAAATTAGTATATTTGGATGCACAAATCTTCAAAACTTGATGCACAAACATGAAATAAGTCAACAGTTTTCTGATGCACAAATGCCCTTAATTTGATGCACAAACATGTTTTATATGATGCACAATAATGTTTTTACACGATGCACATTGATGCACAAAAACAAAAGATTTTATGCACATTTATTTGAATAAGTAGTGCACAATTTTTACATAGGTGATGAACAAGCTTTCTATAAAATAGTGCACAAATAATTTTAATTCAATGTACACATAATCATTATAAGTGGTGCACAAACTAGTATAACGTGATGCACAAATGTTCATTATTGGATGCACAAACAGTTAATAAGACAACAATGCACAAATTAAAGTACTTCTGATGCACAAATTCTATTAATTTAATGCACAAACATGTTTTATATGATGCACAATAATGTTTTTACATGATGCACATTGATGCACAAAAACAGATTTTTTTATGTATATTTATTTGAATAAGTAATGCACAATTATTACTTAGGTGATGCACAAGTTTCTATATCTATATATACATATAAGATTGGATTGTTGCCACCATTTATTGCTCTCATTAAACATGCTTACCATTAAACTAATATAATTATCATTTTAAAATTAAAAGCAAGTAATTGTGTGTAGCATAGTGGTTAGAGTGTCTATTAAGAAGCTATTGGTTGTAGGTTCAACTCTTCTTGAGAACAATTTGATCAAATAAAATTTTTGTTTTAGGATATTTATTATTTATTTGTATAAAACAATTTCTCATTTTAATATATTGATGTGACGTCCATGTTCTCATTTTGACCAAATTTTTTATTTGATATAAATTCAATAAATTCATCACCCTAATTATTTAACCATTAAAACATTATAATATATATAGTGTGAAAGAGGAAGGGTAAGAACAACTTAAATATGTTTTATATGGAGCACCGAACAAAGAAATGAAAAAAGATAGCGATCCTTATTTCAATTTTTCTCTTATCGAAGTTTTATATCTTATTATCGAATAAATATACAAACCAAAGTACAATCTCAACTATAGATCATGAAGATATACAATACACAAGTTTGTATTCTTCTTTTAATTTTTCTAATAAATAATAATGTATGCGTGATATAGGGATCTATGATATGAGATTATATAATAAGTAATATAGGGAATCAAGGGTGTGAAGACATTAACTTTTTTCCTAAATAGAAAATTATATATTTTAATCCCATTTTACCTCAATTTCTTTAAATAAATCATTGTATTAAAAAAATAACTGAAATGATAACAAATATATGTTTTGATTTGATATTAACTGATATAGGAAACGACTTTCGTATCATTTTCAACATTTTTAAAAAATTATTGTTTGTATATAAAAATTGAAACTTTCATAGGTTTGGTTCTTCTTTTAAATGGTTTAAAAATGGTCAAATTAAAAAAGAATCAAATAATAATGATGCTAAAAACATTCAATTGGTTGATGTCTGGTGATATTAATATCCTCAAAATAAAGGACTAATTAAGAGGTTACAAACCAAAAATTGATTTATGGTAATTCCTTCGATTTTAATGAGTTATAAACTTATTTCATGCAATTACATTATATTAATTGTCCTTAATTGAAATTTAAGAAGGGTGAAATCATATCATGCATATAGTATGTTATAGTTTTAAAAGAATCATTTTGATTTTATTTTTAATTAAGAATTGCTTACTTTAAAATACTCCTAACCACTAATATAGATTTGGCCAATTAATTTTGAAATGAACATCATAATATATTAAATAAGTTCCCTATATTATAACTCGAGATAATAATTGCACAATCTCATTTCATTCACGCCTACAAAAATTGATATTTTAGTGGAGTGATTGAAAAATATAATAAATTTTGTTAAGAATTTATATTTATGTAGGTCGGTATCCTAATCAAGGTTTGAACAAAAATGATATAGAAGTATATAATTTTGACATTAATCTTTCAAAAAATGAACATAAAATTTTGTTATTGAAATGAATAAGAAATTCACTATTCTATATATAATACGGAGTATAAATGGAGTTTTTTCACAATAAATACTCATCTCAATTCCCCATTAGCGCACCTATGATTAATGATACAAAATTAGTTTTGATGATATAATGCAAAATCAATTGTGTGACCAAAATGATTAAATAAAACCAATTGTAATATTAAAAAATGTTTATAAGTTTAAATAATGCCTATCTTAAATAAAACGAATGTATTCAATTTAACATTGTAAATGACTTGAACTTATAATAATCCCAAGTTACCCACTCTAACTTAAAATTTGAACTCTAATCTATAATTAGATCTCTTAATGTATTTGTCCAGTAAATATGCATTTGTTGTATTGCTCAAAAGACATGCTGTTAGAAAAAGATTTGATATATCTAAAATGCCAACTTATGTACTATATTTTCATATGTACTAATTTAAGGTCTGTTTGGTGATAGTGTTTATAAAGAGTGTTTTTTTATAAGTATATGTATATTTTATTAAAGAAGTGTGAGTAGTGAGAAAATATAAGTTTTTTTCATTACATATTTATCGAATTATAAAAATAGATTATTGAAACATTGTTTTATAAACAAAAAATTAGGTAGACCAAACAAGGCCTTATTTGTCGGTATAAAGAAATGTGTAGTTTCTATATATATATTTTTTGAAAAGATTTATGAACTAGACGTATAATATATATAAATTTGGATTGAACTATTTCCATAGAAAAAACTTAAATAAACATAATATAACTGTAAATTATTGAAACAAAATAAGATTTTTTTATTAAAATAAAATAAATTGTCACCGTGCGTAGCACGGGCATAAAAACTAGTTAGGATAAATAATGGGGAGTTAGGATGATCATTGGATAAAATGAATGAACAAGTAGTCTCGCATGAGTTGACCTAGTGGCAGGAGAGTTGGAGAATGTTGGGAGGTCCCAGGTTCTATCCAAGGGCGGAGCTACGTTGGGCCCAGGGGGGGCTATAGCCCCCTCTGGGAAAAAAAACTTTTTTTTTCAAAAAAAGAAAAAAAATTTAAGTTTTTTTTTACCTTTATTGAATCTGAAAATGTAATTTCAGTGAGCACTAATAAATTTAAGCCATGAAAATGATATTATCTTAAATCCCCCCCCCCCCCCCCCCATCTCATCTGAAAATGCAATTTCAGTCAATTCTAACAGATTTAAGTCAAAAAAAAATAAAATTACTTAATCTTTTTTCTCATCTCGTGTGAAAATTACCTTAAGCTTCATAAAAAAATTAAAATTGATTTTTGCGAAATAGGATTTAAGTCACGTTGGATTTAAGTCACGTTGGATTTAAGTTACAAAAAAAAATCGCATAGGATTTTAGCCCCCTCTAGGGTAAAATCCTGGCTCCGCCCCTGGTTCTATCCATGGCTATACTTGTTCACTTGGTCATGGACTTGGGGTTTACAACCATAAGATGGGTTCCTCATCATAAAAAAAAGAACAACTATGAATAAAAGTAGAAGGCAAAATCACACATGGAGCGGAAAAACTATAGATATTGTGAACTTTTTGTCTAGATATTGAGTATGCATTTTAGCATATTGAGGGCGTTTTTTGTATCTATAATTGCATATCAACTATGGGTATGAAAATGAGTCATACTCATATTTTGTGTTTGATAAATTAATATATGAATATCATATTCATATCAAGATATAAATTCTCACAAGTTTTAAAATACTAAATATTTGAGGAAGTCTTCCTCCTCCTCCTTCTCCTCCTTCATATGTGGGGGGTTGACACCATCGAATCACTTTGCCTTTTCCCGTCCCCTCCACTCCAAGCTCCACCCATGAGCCTCCAAGGAATTGAGTCCCTCACCCAAATTTGGAGTCACAACCCACCACCTTCACACCTTCGACTATCATGGGAGAGTTCAACCATTGCTTTTGGTTTGGTTATCCATATGTAGGGTTGAGCACAGTCCGGGTAAACCGAAAAATTGGACCGAACCAAACCAGAAAAACTAAACTGAAATCGAACCGAGGTTTTTTGGTTCGGTTTACATATTTTGAGATTTCGATTTGGTTTATACCGATTATTTTATACAAATACAGTAAACCCTTATTTTCTACCTCATTTTTCTTTTGATTTGTTCCACACTCAGCCAGCCTCCCACTTCGCTTCATCTCTCTCAAGTCTCGTCTCGGGCCATACTTCATCTCTCCATTTTCCAATTAATCATTCTCAAAATTCGATTAAATCTTTTAACATTTAACTAATGGTTGAAACATATCTAATTTATATATACTGATTTTTATTTTGTAAGCTTTGTATATTTTGAATTGCATAAATATATACATATGGAAATTTTGTCTTGTGAGTGAAATCGGTATATGATATGCACCATTTAATATTAATGATTGGTTCCATTCGGTTTAAAACTGAACCGAACCGTAAAAACCAAAATGAACCGAGTATATCCAGTTTTCGGTTTACCAAAATTGAAATTCGATTTTTGGTTTACCAAAATTGAAATTCGATTTTCGGTTCAGTTTTATCGATTCGGTTCGGTTTTAAACCAATGCTTAACCCTATCCCTATGTTGCCGCTTGTTGTGAGAATTATAGGTTAGGGTTTTAATTGTTTGAATTAGGTCTTGTTAATTATCATGGGGTTAAGAGTTCTTTGAATTGTTTTTGGTTTATTACTTTTTTTATTCATCCTTCATAATTAATTGTGATTTTTAGTTTCGATTGAATTGCTTATATGAAGCTTTCTATTTAAATTAGCAATAGATTTTAACTTGAATTAATAATATATTAAGGTTAAAATAACTAGGATTTGATGCCTTTATCAAATTAAATCATACCAAACATGAGATATCAGATATGGTTGATATCTTAAATATACCAAAGAACAAGTATAGATATCAAATCTCATACATATATCCGAAGTTTAATATCCATAACGATACACAATATCTGATATCTTTGATCTTGATATGAGACGGGCACTAAACATGCATTCTAGCTAAAACATGTACTTTTATAAACATGCACATTTACATACTAAACATTCAAATCTAGCTAAGATGTGCACTCTTAATACACATGCACTTTTAATAAATATGAACATTTACATACTAAATATGTACAGTTAATATTAAACATACATATTAAATACACTTTTATTAAAGTTTTTCGCTTGTTCGTCATTCGAGCAACTCTTTCAACTGCCACACGTGCTCAAGATGCCTCAATCTCATGTCAAGTCATGCGCTCAATGGCGTCCTAGCATCGCGTTCCAGAATCATGCCTCGATCACTCTCATGCGACGCGTCCCTGGCAGCAACGGCCTTAGTATCATCCATGGCGCGTCTCATTGGGATAGGATTTTATACGTAGTTTATTTTGATGTTTAAGACAATATTACTATTTCTAGCATTTTCATACTTTTACTATGTTTTGTCTTAGGCTTTTATGTGTTTGACAAAGCCCAAGCCCATTAGGGTTTTGATCTGCTCTACTTTGTAGTGCGTAACTAGGAATTGTTACTGGATATTAGGTACCATTTTGTGTGGGTTTAGAAGATATTTGAGGAGAATGGTGTTTTAGAGAAGAAGTAGTGATATGGTGGATTTTAGTGCATACTTTGAAGACATTGAAGATTGAAGGCGAAGCCACCACCAGAGAAGACCGCAAGCACGGAAGGCTTGGCCGCGGGCGCGGAAGGATTGGCCGCGGGCGCGGAAGGATTGGCCGCGGGCGCGGATGGACGACAGAAGCAGAGAAATTGACACAGGCATTTCCGCAGGCGCGGATTTCCCTACTGGCGTGGAGCGTTTCGAGATTTTCGTCCGAGATATTTAGTTTACTTTATTTCCTTTTATTTTATTTCATGTTAGTTCATTTTTTTTATTTTTAGAATATTGTTATCATTATCTTTTCGAAATTAGGTTTTGCTAAGTCTTTATATTCTGCCTTTAGAACATGAGATGGAAAGAGTTCGTTTTTTCTCCTTCTTCCTCTTTTCCCTTTTCTTTGTTTTGTTTTTGGTTGGATAATTGAAGCCTTGGTTTGAATTTGATTGTGAGATTATTCATTTACTTTATCCTTGAATGGTATTGATCTTCTTGCTCTTCATCCCATTGAGTTTTATTGATTTCTCTAGCCTGATCAACTAGTAGTTATTGGTATTATTCATACTGCAGGATTAGGGTTTTGAATTCTATTGGTTTATCTAGTTCACCGCTTCGTTGTGATTAGTATTATTAGTATTGGTTTCCCTAGCCCGACAAACAAGTTGAGATTGGTATTATCTATAGTGCTAGTTCCCCTAATCTGGTCAACTTGTTGAGATTAATATTGTTCATCCCTAATTCAGAGTAGCAACTACGATATTCTAGAAGTGGTTGGAATAGTTTATTGTAGAGAGAATTGATTGCATGTCGAGT
The DNA here is from genome assembly GCA_027886185.1 of Rheum nobile. Lineage (NCBI taxonomy): Eukaryota > Viridiplantae > Streptophyta > Magnoliopsida > Caryophyllales > Polygonaceae > Rheum > Rheum nobile. The sequence continues at coordinate 590,333 of WOAB01000717.1, read as the reverse complement.
ACTGACTGATTGTTAAGTATTGCATGAGCCTATCTATTCCTGAGCTTACTACTGCTGTTAAATTGAATCTTGATAGTTTCTTGATTGTTTAATAGTTAGGATTATCAGGACTGGTTGGACTGGTAATTAATTTAGAACAGGGATTATGACATTCATGAGAATTGAGAACTAGGGATAATCAATGATCGATCAACCAAAATGAAGATGGATATTTGTCTAGCCAAGCTATTTATGTTTTATTTATCGTTTTCTTAATTAAATTCATATAACCCCCCCCCCCCCCCCCCCCCCCCCCCCATTTGTCTTTGTTATCAATTGGTGAACGTTTTGGCAAACAGGATATATAGCTTGATTTTCTGTGGGATTCGACCCTTACTTACAAGACTACATTAGTTAGGTTTTTGAGGTTTATTTTGTTAGGTGCATGCGACAAAACGCCTATCAGGTTTTCTATAGTTTTTCTATAAGTACTCTTGTAAGGCAAGTTTAGTTTTCGTTTAATTCTCAAAGTCGAGGTGATCTCCCTGTTAAACCAACTGAGCTTCCCCGACGAGTCACAGACTCATATCGAGACGAAAAGAACTTGTTTGAGCTAGAGTGTCGGATCAAAGGACGCAACCGACTCGACATCATCGGTCCTTCGCAACCGATCCGTCCTAGCTTGGGCCAGATCGAATCAAATGGTATCAAAGCTATTGTCGAGTTAATTAAAACCTCTTTCTCTCTTGCATTCTCAATTGATCACGCTCTATGTATTCTTCTTTATTGTTCACCACCACTTCTTTGCCTTTTACCGGTGTGTTTGTGCCAAAAAACGCAACCGCACGACCGTCAACCCATCAATTGGGCCATCCATTCAACTGCCCCACCAACGTCCCATCGCCGCTACTACCGCCGCTCGCCACCAAGACCCCACCATGTACCACTTATGCCCCCATACGCCAGCCGTAAACTCAACCAAACCCTAACCGCCCCCTTCACTTATCAAAAGATTTAATTCCATAAAAATCTTATCTTTTTCCATATTTTATTTCTTCCCATATCTTGTTCATATTTTATAATATTTCTTACCTTAAATGGCAATATCTTTCCTTGGCATGCAAGTAGATATCCTTGATTGATATATTTCCTTGTTTGACATGCTTTTCTTGCCTTTCAATTAATTGGAGTTTTATTGCTATCTTTGGACTTTCCTATCGAGCCATGACCTCCTCACGAGTAGCCAAATCGTCAACCCACCCGAGTGTTGATTTTTTGGTTGCTTTTGAGTCAATGACTTGATTTGATCGGTTTGTTCCATCCCTTTTGCGTACTTGATTCTCGCTTTGGGTTTTGTTCCGCATAGGTACCGTTGACATGGCTCATCAACGACCTTATTGGATCCCGCCTGAGCACTACGTTGTCGACGACCATTACATGGACCGTGACCGTTGCGCCCCAACTCGACACCAATACGACCGGCGCACAACGCTCCATCAGTGATTCAAGGTTCCGACGTGAGCCCTTTGTCGGTTACGACAAACCTGACACATTCTTGGAATGGACTCAACACACGACTTATGTTTTTATCCATTCCGACTACGACGAGTACAATCAACTCGACGTCACCATCTACTACTTCAACGGCTACGCCTACACATGGTGGAACTAGCTAAAAAAAGAGCGAAATAAACATAGTTGGCAGCCCGTTGTTACTTGGGAGAAACTCGCCTATGTCATGGCTACGCACTTTGCCCTGGAGACCAACAAAGTGCGCAAGAGTAGCTATTATAGGTCCAACCATAGCACCCACATGCCCAGCGTGATGTGATCACGGATCCCATCAAGAACCTCACGAAAGACGAGATCGTCCAAAGATCGGTGGAGCCTCATGCAAGGACGTGAAGATTAGCTATGGGATGATATTTTATGTGTTTTGCTATTATTTCCCTTTTCATTAATTAACTAGGTAATTAACTAGTTAGTTGTTGTTTTTGTAATTTTCGTAATTAATTAGCTAGGTAGTTGTTTTAATTAGTGGCCTATCTAGTGGCCTAAGTCATGCTTAGGTTAGTGGGTAGGTTAGTGGAGTTAATTAGTTGATTTTCTTATTTTGTATTTTGGCACCTATATAATGGTGGCCATGCATTGTAATTCCTTAGACTTGAATTGGAGATTATTCAAAAAACGTGAGCGTTTTGTTCATTTCAAGCCTCTTGGACGATGGCTTCAAGGTGTGTGATATCCTTGAGTGTCTTAGTCTTGTTTTGGTGAGTTACATCCAAAACACCCTTTGGTGTGTCGCATCCAAAGGTGATTGTTTGGTCATGGTGCGTTACATCCATGATTGATCAATCTCGTCTTGTGTTTCTTGGTGAGTTGTATCCAAGACTCATAAGATGCCTATCTCAAACTCGTCCTGAATCCTTCGTGATGAGTTATATCCATTTCCCTTTGTAGTCCAATCTCCATCAAGTCAAAAACCCAAAAATAACCCAAAACACATTAGAGTGTGGTCTTTTGAGAGTCTAGCCAAGGGTTCCCTAAAAAGGAGTTCTTGGCGCCCTTCGTCTTGTACTGTACGGGTCCTGGAATGTGCTCACGCACATCATCTGGTATCAGAGCCATTCAAGGCGAAAGGGCTGCTCGTTGCTCGTCAAAGAAGCCGAGTTGGCACCGAGGAGATGCTTGGTTCGACGCCAATGCCGCAGCCACATCGTCTCGGTCTAGGAGTCATCGGAAGCTTAATTAAGCGGAAGTTCTAACCATGAGGAGACCCAAGGAAGGCACGGGTCAGCCAAGAAGAGCAAAGGGCAGACCATGGCTAAGTGAGGCTTCTAGCTTGCGGCTAACCCACCCACCACCACTTCTAGCCTCCACTCCCCACGTCTAGCCATCATCACTACCCACCAGCTCCCACGTCCAAAGCCTTATTCCTACTTAATTAATTAGGATTAATTGGTTAAGTATGAAATACAAAAAAAAAAGAGAAGAGAGCAAATAGGCTTGCGGTTTAGGGCTTGCGGTTGGGTGAGTCATATCCTAACCACCCACAACCAATCTCCCTATTTTCTCTCCTTTCAAATTTGGCCTCCTTCCCTCCCACACACCCCACTACCAGCCCTCACTTTCCCACCCCAACCGAACCCCTTGATTTGTGGAAGCCAGTTGACCGATCCCTACAAAGCCTCCCCACCTCCAACCAATCAACCTCACCACGTACCCATCCTTTCCCCTGAGTTGCTGCCTTGTGCTAATTAATTAGCCCTCTCCCAGCTCACACTAAGCTGTTGCACGCCCACAAAAATCCTATCCAGCGACGCCAAGCGCAGCCCCCGACGTGCCCTCCGACGACCGCTCGTCTCTCTCGTCGTCAACTCCACCGCAGCAAATGAAGAGCGTCAACGTGATCGAAATGGTGAGGAGAATCAACAAAGATTCGAGGTCGAATCTTCCTCAAGGAGAGGAGGATGATGTGATCACGGATCCCATCAAGAACCTCACGAAAGACGAGATCGTCCAAAGATCGGTGGAGCCTCATGCAAGGACGTGAAGATTAGCTATGGAATGATATTTTATGTGTTTTGCTATTATTTCCCTTTTCGTTAATTAACTAGGTAATTAACTAGTTAGTTGTTGTTTTTGTTATTTTCGTAATTAATTAGCTAGGTAGTTGTTTTAATTAGTGGCCTATCTAGTGGCCTAAGTCATGCTTAGGTTAGTGGGTAGGTTAGTGGAGTTAATTAGTTGATTTTCTTATTTTGTATTTTGGCACCTATATAATGGTGGCCATGCATTGTAATTCCTTAGACTTGAATTGGAGATTATTCAAAAAACGTGAGCGTTTTGTTCATTTCAAGCCTCTTGGACGATGGCTTCAAGGTGTGTGATATCCTTGAGTGTCTTAGTCTTGTTTTGGTGAGTTACATCCAAAACACCCTTTGGTGTGTCACATCCAAAGGTGATTGTTTGGTCATGGTGCGTTACATCCATGATCGATCAATCTCGTCTTGTGTTTCTTGGTGAGTTGTATCCAAGACTCATAAGATGCCTATCCCAAACTCGTCCCGAATCCTTCGTGACGAGTTATATCCATTTCCCTTTGTAGTCCAATCTCCATCAAGTCAAAAACCCAAAAACAACCCAAAATACATTAGAGTGTCGTCTTTTGAGAGTCTAGCCAAGGGTTCCCTAAAAAGGAGTTCTTGGTGCCCTTCGTCTTGTACTGTACGGGTCCTGGAATGTGCTCACGCACATCACAGCGTTTCACCTGCACTAGCCCCGACTACGACCATCGCTATGTTACTCAGCGTGCCGCCCACGTCGACCGTGACACTCTTTTCCACTCCTTGCATGACGCTCGCGCCGGCTCCTTGCGCGATGACCGCGCCAATGCCTCACGCGATGACCGCAATAGCGCCCATCACGATGACCTCGTCGATGCCTTGCGTGATGACAACAATAGCTCCTAGCGCAATGACCCACGAATTCCCCACGCAATGACCGCTCCAATACTTAGCGCCATCGTGACGATCGCCCCAACGCCCAACGTGTTGCTCTCTCCTGCAACCCGCGTGATGCTCGCACCAACTTGTGTCTTTGGCACGCTACCCCACTCCACCTTCGTCTTTAAGAAGGGGAGACAACTCAACATGTTCCATCCGCTATCCCTCAGTCTGACCCGCACGAATCAAGAACACTTTGTTTTTAAGAAGGGGAGAATGATGGACCCCGACCTAGCAACACGCTCAAGATGCCTCAATCTTGTGTCAAGCAACACACCCAATGGCGCCCTAGCATCGCATTCTAGTGTCATGCCTCCTCACCCTCATGTGACACGTCCCTGGCAGCCGCAACCTTGGCGAGTTGGCGTCTCCCATGGCGTTTCTCATTGGCATAGGCTTTTATACTTAGTATAATTTAATGTTTAAGGGAATATTACTATTTCTAGCATTTTCATATTTTTAGTATGTTTTATCTTGGGCTTTTATGTGTTTGACAAAGACCAAGCCCATTAGGATTTTCTATAGCTTTTTTGTAAAGTACTCTTGTTTCCCTTCATTGTAAGACAAGTTTAGTTTTTGTTTAATTCTCAAAGTCGAGGTGATCTCCTTGTTAAACCAACTGAGCTTCCCCCACGAGTCACACACACATAACAGTTTGAGTTATCTAAGGCAATCACGTTGGTCGGATTGAGTCACCATCACGTTGGTGTTCGAGATGAAGAGAGCTTCTTTGAGCGAGAGTGTCAGATCAAAGGACACAATCAGCTCGACATCATCGGTCATGTGCAGTCAATCCGCCCTAGCGTGGGCCAGGTCGTATCATTTATTCACCTAAGCATTATGTGCTTGAAATCCACTCGTATTTTGTGAATTATGAAATGATTAGGTCAGCCTCAACGTCAGAAAGATGACCAAATAAGAGGGTCCTTGCGAATTAGAAACTTAAGTTCTCTGTCTTCAGTGTATCAACAAATGAAGATGAACGACTTAATGTTGGAACGAGATTGAATTTCACGTTGAAAGAGCATATTAAGGAATAGTCGAAACCAAGGAATCAAAACAAAGAAGACAAAGGAACATCGAGTCAGCAATAAAGGAAAGTGTACATGCAAATGAACAACGAATGGAACAAAGTAGAAAAGGAAGAGATATGACATTGTGAATTTGTGAGAAGACTAATCAAATATGGGAACGTGATCTTCATGAAAACTTGAGTTGCAAGGCTTTAGTGTTAGGATATATTTGATTAGATCTTATTTTAGAAAACTCTAACTTTTGGAACACCTTTAGTCGTGATAAGTTTAAGACTCGTGCCTTGCACGAATTTGTATAAAATTTAAGTTAATTTTTTTTTTATATAAATATATCAATTTCATATTTATAAAATATGTATAGAGAATTATGTAGTTAAATAATGGAGAAAATTATTTCTAGTTAATAACCGCCAAAATTAATTTCTTAGTTAAGTGAACAACAACTTTTGCAAAATGATTTGGTGAGACACTCTTAACTTAATTTTAAATTTGATTGTTTAAAATTAATATGAAACAATATAACTTCACAACTTAAACTGTAGTGTGTATCAACTATGTTTAAAAAAAATGATTGTGTCTTGTTTTATTTTTTATAAATATTTGAATATGCCTATATTATGTATTAACTAAAAATATTAATAATTAATATTTATTTTTTTGTTAATTAGTAATTTTATATAATATTAAGAAAATTGGAAAAAGAAAAGTATTATATTATTTGTATGTAGAGATAGCCTAATGAAATATCTATGTTTAGAGATAAACCAAATCATAACCAAATCAAATAATAATGAAATTTAACTTATATGATGTGGCAGATTATGGAATAGACACGTGATATTATGATATGGTGCAATATGTGAGTGCCATGTGGCCTTAAACAACTTCTGTTTTAGTATTATATATATATATATATATATATATATATATATATATATATTTAGGGTGTTGATATGTTGTGAACAGTTCATATAATGTGAACAAATCTAGATTGTCCACACTGAGGCAATCCAATAGAGCAGAAAACGCGCTTCCAAGATTAAAAAATAAATTGACACGGGCGCGTGCAACTCAAATATTCATCCTTTATTTGTGAATAAAGCACCATATGTTCACATAAATCTCAAATCTTCCAAAAATATCACACAAATTCTCCTTGTGAAGGTTGTGCACAACGAAATCGCCTTTGAAAATAAAAAACTAAAGTCTGAGAACGATGTGCACAAAGAATTCAATCACCAAAACACACAAGCGAGGCTTCTGTGAGAAAATGTAACAACAACAACATGAGTCCAAGTATGTTGTTTGATTAAAATTAGAAAAATTGTAGTACCCTTGAACGAAAACTGAATAAAGGCATGAATTATGCATTAGATGAATGAAAAATAAAAACAGACATCGATAAATAAAAAAAAGTACATTTGAATATTTTCTTGTGCACTTCATTACTCTAAATAGTGCACAAAAAATAATTGATTTGTGTATCCGATATTATCTCTTTTTGTGCATCGCGTAAAAACATTATTGTGCATCTTATACACTACGTTTGCGCATCAAATTGTGAGAATTTGTGCATCAGAAGTACTTCAATTTGTGCATTGTTGTCTTACTTACTGTTTTTGCATCAAATAATGAACATTTGTGCATCACGATGTTCCCGTGCGTAGCACGGGAACACCTCTAGTCTTTGTGCCTGTGCTACGCACGGTGACAATTTATTTTATTTTAATAAAAAAAATCTTATTTTGTTTCAATAAAAAAATTCTTATTTTGTTTCAATAATTTACAGTTATATTATGTTTATTTAAGTTTTTTCTATGGAAATAGTTCAATCCAAATTCATATATATTATACGTCTAATTCATAAATCTTTTCAAAAAATATATATATAGAAACTACACATTTCTTTATACCGACAAATAAGGCCTTGTTTGGTCTACCTAACTTTTTGTTTATAAAACATTTTTTCAATAATCTATTTTTATAATTCGATAAATATGTAATGAAAAAAACTTATATTTTCTCACTACTTGATAAGCACTACTTTGTAGGGCTTAACTAAGAGTTATTAGAGGGTTTTATTGGTGTCATTCGGGTAGATTTAGACACATTCTTGTGCATGGCGTTTGGGGGCGAAGTCTGGTGTTTTTGGAGGTGTATGAGCTATTTTGGATATCATAGGAGACACTGAGGAAGGAAGACACCAAAAGAAGACGCCAAGGAAGTGAAGACGAGAGGTTAGGAGGTGAAGCCAAGGAGTGAAGGCCGAGCATTAACCGCGACCGCGGGCAAGGGTGCCGCGATCGCGGGACTTCGGGGCATTCGAGATATTTCTGCAGGCACGGAAGAATGCGAAGAGCGCGGAGCTACAAGCAACCGCGATCGCGGTCCATTACCCGCGATCGCGGGTCATCACGGCAGACTTATTTCGGGATTTCCCGAATCTATCTTTCTTGATTTCTTTATTTCATTTTAATTATTTTCGTTTTCTATTTTCAGTTGGGCTAGGTCATTTGTTAAGCCTACCTATATATACTCTCTTAGTTTTAGGTTTTCAAAGGAGAGACACTCATATTAGGTTTTAGTTTTACATCATCGTTGTTTTCTCAAGACTATGGAAGGCTAAGCACTTTTGCTTAGTCTGGCAATGAAAGCTTAAGTTTTGATTATTGGTTGTGAGGTTATGTTCCCTTTCTTAATTCCTATTGATCTATATCTCTTCTCTTAGGCAGAATATCATTGAATAATTATTGATTTGTCTAGACATGCCATCTAGGTTTATTGATTGTTACTCATATTGCTATGACTAGGAAACTGTTGGGCTAACGTCCTGGTCTGGAGTGGCAAGCATAGGTTTTATTTGCTTTGGTGGATTTTATCTATGTAGAGATTTGATTACATGTTGAATGCTTCTGGTTGAGGTGTTATGTGTATCCTGGTTAATTCTTATGTTCATTGCTGCCTTTGGGTTGAATCACTAGTGGTGCTAGGGTTGTTCATTGGTAAGGGTTCTTAGGGATGGTTTCCTTATTAATCTACACAAGATCGGGACATGAATAATCATAGGAAGGAATTGGAAGTAATCTAAGATCAACCAACCAAAACTTAAGTGGAAATTGTCTGGCTAAGTATTTTCTCACATTTGATTGCATACTATTTATTCTGTTTTATTTTCTACTTGATTAAAACCTCAAAAAAAAACCTTTTGTTACTATTGTTCGATTGGTATTCAATTTGTGACAAGAATACAGACACTTGTGATTCTCTTGGGATTTCGACCCTTGCTTGCTTACTATACTAGTTTGAAAGTTGAGGTTTACTTTGATTTGGCATAACGACCTTAGGCCACGTCAAATTTGGCGCCGTTGTCGGGGAATCACTGTCTGTTTTCTTGTAAATAAATTGAATATTGATCTTTCTAGGGAACCTATCTTACGGTTCCCTCTAACATTACTAACTTTTCATTGACGAAGTGCACTTCAGAGTAGATAATTTTGTTGGAGAACTCTAGCTATGGTGCAAGAAAGCATGACATTGTTGGAGAACTCTAGCTATGGTGAGAACACACTGCTGGCACTCACCCAGACACTTCAAGCATTAACACAAGCGGTGATTCAAGCCGGTGCAAACAACGCACAAGTAATGAAAGAGGGATTCTCTCAGCTCTCCCAGCAAAATTATACTCTACACCAATCCTCTCAGCAATCTATATTAAGCTTGGGTGCATCACTGGGACAGCCAAGGCATTGGCCGCCTGCAATGGCGGAAACTCAAAGCAAGGACTGTGAACATCAGCAGGAAGCCAATGCAGTCACCTTGAGAAGTGGAAAAAGGGTGAATGACCCCTATGCTGTGGAAAAGGATGAAGCGCCAATAAGGGTTGCACGCTGGGAAGAACCGCGACCGCGGGGTGAAAACCACGATCGCGGGTTGAACACGAAGGATTACACAGATTATATCTAGCCATAATTTCCCCCGCTCAACCCTGAAAAGCCACCTGCACCATTTCCCGAGGCATTGAAGGAGAAAAGAAGGCCAAAGACTAACCAAGAGATCTTTGACATCTTCAGCAAATGTGAGCTCTCTCAGCAAAATCATATTCAGCACCAATCATCTCATCAAACTTTGTTAAGCTTGGGTGCATCAATGGAGCGGCTGACGCAATGGATACCTGCTATAGCAGAATCTCAACCCAAGGGCAATGCTGCCCAGCGGCATGTTGAGGAGAACGCAGAATTTGGAGAGCTCCCCGTAGAAGAGAAACCGCGACCGCGGGAGGAGTGTTGCAACCACGGTATACTGGGTGAAATAGGGCATTGTGCTGAATTTGATGATGAGGTTGAGAAGGACCTCGAAGAGGAAATCAAAAGCTTCAAGAACAGTATGCTACCTGACGCGGTATGTTCTCCTGAAATTGAAGAGGAGATGGACGAGGACATGGACTATGAGCCTCAAAACTACACTCAACAGGAATGGCCCTTGCTGGAGTCCCAGATTCCTATCACACCTCCCTATGAGGCTCTCAATGGAAGCAAGCCAGAACCTCCTTTGGTCACACTGGCCAACAGCATCCCTCGTTGTGCAGATTCTGTCAAGGTGAGGCGGAAGATAGGAAAAAAGCCGAAGGTGAAGCAAAAGAGTGAGGTTGCAGGCCAGATGTCAGATTACCTCATACTAGACACGGGGCAGGATAGGCGTACAACCTCTGCAATGCTGGGAAGAGAATTCTTAAAGATGACAACTGCGGTCATGGATACGAAGGGTGATCCGCTCACAATGAAAGGCAGAAGGAATGGGGTACAGTCGTACCTGAAGAGGCACCCCCCAGATTTGGAACCAAGAAGGGTGGTCGCTGTAAGCGACCCGGGATGAATAGAGAGCACCATGTCGAGCCACGACAGTAACCAAGGCGCTGCTCGGGAGGCAATCCGAGGTAAGACTTTCAACTTAGTTTTTCTTTCAGAAGCTTAGTTTTCCCTTGTTTTCGAAATTTTTGCTCTGTTTTTGTTCGACTAAACCACACAGAAAAGCCGAGAAGAAACCGCGACCGTGGCATAAAACCCGCGATCGCGGTCGGAGAAAGTCGAGCAAAAACCGTGATCGCGGCATAAAACCCGCGATCGCGGCCCCATGGCGCGCCGCGAATTAGGGTTTATCTGATTAAAAAAAAAACGTATGTTACCCGCGATCGCGGCCTTCACTGCCGCAATCGCGGTTCCTCCACGGTGTTCCTTCCATGGCGATTCTTCCACGACGGTTCCCTCCTTTCTGGCGGTTATTTCCACGGCGGTTCATTCATGGCGGTTCTGAGGCGGTCTTTCTTCATCATGTTCGCGTGCAACAACCGGTGTACCCTTGATCCATCCATTGTTGTTGTCCCCTGCGGTACGTCTTCACCTGTGCGTCACCACCTGTGCATACTGAGTTCGGAGTTCCAGCATTCCATGATCTATCTCTTGGGAAGTTCGACTGTTGAAATGGTGATGAAGTTTATGGGGATCCCTACATCCCTGAGTACCTTCCTGGCGTTATTGACGAAGACTACCACCCCGGCGTACGCTCAGTGAGTTCTTTCTTTCTTCCCCTCCTATTTTTCTTTGTCTTCCATACATTGAGGACAATGCATGATTCAAGCATGGGGGAGTAGAAAGTACTTGCTATCTATCTTGTAAATTAGTTTCGATTTCAGCATTGTTATTTCCATTCAGCATTGTCCATTGTTCGCATTCCCTTTAAAAAAAATATTAGAAAAAGTCAAAAAAGCAAAAAAGACATACATGGAAATCCTGGGACAAGTCGAAAACCCGAAAGGGCGGCTTGGGTAATAAGCAGGTGGCCCGGACCAGCGCTAGGCTGGGGTAAAAAGGTGTCTGAGTGACGTGAGCATATGTGAGCACCTCTATGAAAAAAAATACGAGTGGCTAGGATGAAAACCCGAAAGGGATCCTAGGCAAAATGAGTGAAAAGAAGATGAGTGATTTTAGGATCTCATTTTACCTGGAGGGGCGACATAAGAAGAGGAGACAAAGAAGGATTGTCGGGTAGGTCACTCTGGGAGGCATAAGGAGTCATAGATGGAGGCTAGGATTAGAGGTCACTTTACACTATTGGATGTTCGGGCTAAGCTTGGGGGAAGTACTCTGCTTGCCCCTTAAGCTTGTTGATGGAGGATGTGTTGTGAATGAGATTGGTGCCAGGAGCTTGGCATGGGTTAGGTGACTCTTAGTACATTGTGTTTGGAGAGATGCTTCCTGAGGCCTTGGGTGTTTCATTGGAGGAGTAGACTCTTTATTAGTTTACTCGAGGACGAGCAAAGGTCTAAGCATGGGGGAGTTTGATAAGCACTACTTTGTAGGGCTTAACTAAGAGTTATTAGAGGGTTTTATTGGTGCCATTCGGGTAGATTAAGACACATTCTTGTGCATGGCGTTTGGGGGCGAAGTCTGGTGTTTTTGGAGGTCTATGAGCTATTTTGGATATCATAGGAGACACTGAGGAAGGAAGCCACCAAAAGAAGACGCCAAGGAAGTGAAGACGAGAGGTTAGGAGGCGAAGCCAAGGAGTGAAGGTCGAGCATTAACCGCGACCGCGGGCAAGGGTGCCGCGATCACGGGACTTCGGGGCATTCAAGATATTTTTGCAGGCGCGGAAGAATGCGAAGAGCGCGGAGCTACAAGCAACCGCGATCGCGGTCCATTACGCGCGATCACGGGTCATCACGGCAGACTTATTTCGGGATTTCCCGAATCTATCTTTCCTGATTTCTTAATTTCATTTTAATTATTTTCGTTTTCTATTTTCAGTTGGGCTAGGTCATTTGTTAAGCCCACCTATATATACTCTCTTAGTTTTAGGTTTTCAAAGGAGAGACACTCATATCAGGTTTTAGTTTTACATCATCGTTGTTTTCTCAAGACTATGGAAGGCTAAACACTTTTGCTTAGTCTGGCAATGGAAGCTTAAGTTTTGATTATTGGTTGTGAGGTTATGTTCCCTTTCTTAATTCCTATTGATCTATATCTCTTCTCTTAAGCATAATATCATTGAATAATTATTGATTTGTCTAGACAGGCCATCTAGGTTTATTGATTGTTACTCATATTGCTATGACTAGGAAACTGTTGGGCTAACGTCCTGGTCTGGAGTGGAAAGCATAGGTTTTATTTGCTTTGGTGGATTTTATCTATGTAGAGATTTGATTACATGTTGAATGCTTCTGGTTGAGGTGTTATGTGTATACTGGTTAATTCTTATGTTCATTGCTGCCTTTTGGTTGAATCACTAGTGGTGCTAGGGTTGTTCATTGGTAAGGGTTCTTAGGGATGGTTTCCTTATTAATCTACACAAGATCGGGACAGGAATAATCATAGGAAGGAATTGGAAGTAATCTAGGATCAACCAACCAAAACTTAAGTGGAAATTGCCTGGCTAAGTATTTTCTCACATTTGATTGCATACTATTTATTCTGTTTTATTTTCTACTTGATTAAAACCTCAAAAAAAAAACCTTTGTTACTATTGTTCGATTGGTATTCAATTTATGACAGGAATACAGACACTTGTGATTCTCTTGGGATTTCGACCCTTGCTTGCTTACTATACTAGTTTGAAAGTTGAGGTTTACTTTGATTTGGCATAACGACCTTAGGCCACGTCACTACTCACACTTCTTTAATAAAATATACATATACTTATAAAAAAACACTCTTTATAAACACTATAACCAAACAGACCTTAAATTAGTACATATGAAAACATATTACATAAGTTGGCATTTTAGATATATCAAATCTCTTTCTAACAGCATGTCTTTTGAGCAATACAACAAATGCATATTTACTGGACAAATACATTAAGAGATCTAATTATAGATTAGAGTTCAAATTTTAAGTTAGAGTGGGTAACTTGGGATTATTATAAGTTCAAGTCAATTACAATGTTAAATTGAATACATTCGTTTTATTTAAGATAGACACTATTTAAACTTATAAACATTTTTTAATATTACAATTGGTTTTATTTAATCATTTTGGTCACACAATTGATTTTGCATTATATCATCAAAACTAATTTTGTATCATTAATCATAGGTGCGCTAATGGGGAATTGAGATGAGTATTTATTGTGAAAAAACTTCATTTATACTCCGTATTATATATAGAATAGTGAATTTCTTATTCATTTCAATAACAAATTTTATGTTCATTTTTTGAAAGATTAATGTCAAAATTATATACTTCTATAGCATTTTTGTTCAAACCTTGATTAGGATATCGGCCTACATAAATATAAATTCTTAACAAAATTTACTATATTTTTCAATCACTCCACTAAAATATCAATTTTTGTAGGCGTGAATGAAATAAGATTGTGCAATTATTATCATGAGTTATAATATAGGGAACTTATTTAATATATTATGATGTTCATTTCAAAATTAATTGGCCAAATCTATATTAGTGGTTAGGAGTATTTTAAAGTAAGCAATTCTTAATTAAAAATAAAATTAAAACGATTCTTTTAAAACTATAACATACTATATGCATGATATGATTTCACCCTTCTTAAATTTCAATTAAGGATAATTAATATAATGTAATTGCATGAAATAAGTTTATAACTCATTAAAATCGAAGGAATTACCATAAATCAATTTTTGGTTTGTAACCTCTTAATTAGTCTTTTATTTTGAGGATACTAATATCACCAGACATCAACCAATTGAATGTTTTTAGCATCATTATTATTTGATTCTTTTTTAATTTGACCATTTTTAAACCATTTAAAAGAAGAACCAAACCTATGAAAGTTTCAATTTTTATATACAAACAATAATTTTTTAAAAATGCTGAAAATGATACGAAAGTCGTTTCCTATATCAGTTAATATCAAATCAAAACATATATTTGTTATCATTTCAGTTATTTTTTTAATACAATGATTTATTTAAATAAATTGAGGTAAAATGGGATTAAAATATATAATTTTCTATTTAGGAAAAAAGTTAATGTCTTCACACCCTTGATTCCCTATATTACTTATTATATAATATCATATCATAGATCCCTATATCATGCATACATTATTATTTATTAGAAAATTTAAAAGAAGAATGCAAACTTGTGTATTGTATATCTTCATGATCTATAGTTGAGATTGTACTTTGGTTTGTATGTTTATTCGATAATAAGATATAAAACTTCGATAAGAGAAAAATTGAAATAAGGATCGCTATCTTTTTTCATTTCTTTGTTCGGTGCTCCATATAAAATACCTTTAAGTTGTTCTTACCCTTCCTCTTTCACACTATATCTATATATAATGTAAAATGCAATCCTATACCATTAATGATCATCCTCTTAAATGATAAAAAAATTTAATTTTTCTTTTCTTTTAATAAATCTACCCATGGCATCATTTTATCACAAAACTACATTTTATTACAAAAATAGAGTATAATTAATACAAAATTAGCATTCAAATGTATGAAATCCAAAACTAACATTATTCATGTGGAAATTCTTCACATGTAATAAGAATCTAAACATGATATAAAATAGAATTTTTTACCATAAATGTCTCTCCTCTTGATTATATCTTAGAAGTATGAAGTATCACATATAAAATCAACACATAGAAGAAAGAGTTTTGCCTAAATAACAACATATAAAATATAAATGATATACTCCTAATTCTAATATAATCTCTCTATTTATATATTTGTATAAATAGAATATTTTTGGTAAATGGTTACTCCTAATTTTAATATAATATCTCTAATTATATATCTGTATAAATATAAGATTTTTGGTAAATATTTACTCACTTACACCTTAAAAGTTTCACACGTAAAATCAAATTTATTTCCAAAAAAGTGTTTTGGTCTATACGATTATTTACATTCCATTATAATCTATATCTTCTCTTATATACAATCCTTATTAATTATTAAACCAATGCCACAACCAATATTATCAGCATAAATACCATTATAATACCCATATCATAGATGAAAATGTTATCACGTATATATATATTTTTTACGTTGATAAATTAAATCATAAGTTTGATTCGAATTGAAAATTCGATACATTTTTTCGTCGAGTATAATTTATTCATGTTATTTTTTCTCTATATCTATCTATATATAATAGGGTTTTTGAGCAATGAATGCTCATTTACTTAGCCTATAAATTAAACAATTTTGATTAGTAATAAACAATTTTAATTAGTATGCCAAAAAACTACAAACATAATTATAAAGTAGACTTTTAGTTAGTATTAAACTATTTCAGTTAGTATAAATATTTATATTATATGTATACAATGCTCAAAATTAACTAAAGCCTCGGAATAAACAACATCATGCAATATAAGATTAACAATTAGGACATAAATTAAAATAGTCATTTCGGATAAATGAGTCCAATAGAAGAATTTGAAGACACATTTTGTGTCAAAGTTTGTATATCTAAGTTTGGGTCATTCATCATATGTTAGTATATCTAAGTCTGGGTCAAACAACATAATTGAAATTTGTAATTTACTTAATATTGGTTAGAATTAGAGGGTTCCAAGTGTGTAATACATTTTTCTTCTTCCTTTTATTAATTGAAACATGTACATGGGACAAGAATACGTACTATAATCAATTAATTGATAATAATAATAATGGTCCTTATTAATTTAGTTAGAAAACATTTCATTTTGATCAGTTAAAATACTAGAGTTTGTTCATATGTTCAAAACGCTTCATGTGTTTTCATTCTATATATTAGCCCATTTAATAAGATTGATTGATAACTATATGGTATATTGTTACGAGAATCTCGACGCCATTACATTCATGAACAATTTCAAATAAAATGTATAATATTCCATATAAATCCGGGAACTATTTTTTCATCCATGCCCTCCGTTCCCATTTCGACATATCTCTTGCCCCATGTTCCTTTGATTGTTTTTATCTACATCGAATTCATCATTTTGCTTCTCCTTCCTATTTTCATATATTTTGTTCTAATTTGAAAGTCATGCCAAAATTGTTGATGTTTTACTGAATAAACCAACATTTGGCAAGTTTGTACTCCATTTTCTGATTAATTTTAATAAACTAATCCTTATTTATGCCTTATTTGCAGAAGTACTCTACAAACGAGACTATAGCACAAACTCGAATTGGATCATTACTATTCTCTCCTCGATCTCCGGTTTTTTGGGCTATGATCGGTATGAACGGTGTCGATTGTAATCAAGTTAGATGTATTTTTAAAGATATTTTTAATCTTTTTTTGGTAGAATATCTATCGTATAATTTGATAATTTTCACATTATGAAATTGAAAATATAATTTTGTATGCACTATCTATGAGAAATTTTAAAAAAAAAAACGAAGTCAATTGAAATTTATTTATTCCCCATTTAAGGAAAAAAATAATTACTTCACATTCCTAATAGCTTTATAGCTTACAATAATAAATTCAACTAATAGATTGAAATGACATTTGCTAAATTCAAAGGAGAAATTAGAAAAAAACAAATTAAATAAACCCTTAAAATAAACAAGATCAAGCAATATATGATTTATAATTATAAACAAGGATACAAATTAACCTGTCATTTTGGTTTTATTATTCCATGCTTTTTCTACACAAACATTTCCCCTCTATGTAGTTTACTATACAACCTTGACCATTATATTCGAACCCAATTTACTCGAATAATTGAATCCAATAGATGTATTGAAGACTCATTTTGTAAGTCATTGGCGCACATTCTCTAATTATCTCATGTGCATTTTTGTGATATTGATACAAATATGATAATATAAAGAAGAAACTCTTAATATATATTTTTTTATAAAGATGACGAGAATAATAGAATTGATTTATAGAACATTAAAACTAATTCACAAGTAAAACCAATTATATTTTTTTACTCTTCATTTAAAGAGTAGAAATAAGAGATTAATAAAACAAAACCACATAGCCTGTGCGTAGCGCGTGCATGTTCACTAGTATATTATAATGTTTTAATGGTTAAATAATTAGGGTGATTAATTTATTGAATTTATATCAAATAAAATTTTTGGTCAAAATGAGAACATGGACATCACATCAATATATTAAAATGAGAAATTGTTTTATACAAATAAATAATAAATATCCTAAAACAAAAATTAGATTTGATCAAATTGTTCTCAAGAAGAGATGAACCTACAACCAATAGCTTCTTAATAGACACTCTAACCACTATGCTACACACAATTACTTGCTTTTAATTTTAAAATGATAATTATATTAGTTTAATGGTAAGTATGTTTAATGAGAGCAATAAATAGTGGCAACAACCCAATCTTATATGTATATATAGATATATAGATATAGATATAGACTCCTCATTATTTACCCTAACTCATCTCATATGATCCAAACTTGCATAGTACTCCTATCCACACGATTTAAAATATTAAATTTTAATTTTGGATATAATATTTAAGAAAAATATTATCTAAATCTAAAATTTTACATTTTTATCAATCTTCTCACATATTTAATATTATCGCCTTAAAATTCAATAATTAAAGAGTTTTAAGTAAAATAAAAAAATATTTAATAACAACTCTTATAAGCCACTTTTAATCAAATGTCAAAAACATCTAAGGGCCCGTTTGTTTAGCTCTAAATGGGCCAAAACAAACGGATACCAAATCCGTTTACACTATATGTCATTTGGTGGGTTTTTTTTAGGGTTTTCATTCAGGAGATAGATGACTATTTGTTTCCTCCCCAAATTCATGATATTTCATTCCCTTTCCAGCCTCCTCCACACCTCGCTCGCAGCCCCTCTCTCTCCTCGCAGCCGGTGACGTCGGTCGTTCATCGCCGGGAAACCCTCGCCGCGAGCCCCTCTCTCTCCTCACAGCCGGTGACGTCGGTCGTTTGCCGTCGGGAAACCCTCGCCTCCTCCGCCGTCAGTAAGCCCTCTCGTCCCTCTTTTTTCCTTCGTCGCTCTCTCCACTCTCTTACCTTCCTTTTTCCCTACGGCTATCCATTCCTCCGAATTGGCAAGTTTCTAGCCTGCGGTAAGGCTTTCCTTATGCCATTAATTTGTTTGTCTAGTTGCAATTTCCTGGATGC
The DNA here is from genome assembly GCA_027886185.1 of Rheum nobile. Taxonomy (NCBI): domain Eukaryota; kingdom Viridiplantae; phylum Streptophyta; class Magnoliopsida; order Caryophyllales; family Polygonaceae; genus Rheum; species Rheum nobile. The sequence goes on along the minus strand of WOAB01000717.1, from coordinate 571,676 downwards.
TTGTTTCTGTGTGCTCTAGATTCAACAGTGACTAGGCTAATTCGACATCATGTGTTTGCTTTGATGCCTTTTTGTTTAGGTGCACGCCATGTGTTCGGCAAAATGCCTATTTCAGATTAGGTTTCTTGCTTCATCTCAGATTCTTAGTAATTGAGCGGTCAAACAAGCAATGTATAAGCTTCTCTCATTAGAGCAATTAACAGATTGTTAGTGTTGATCAAAATACGTTGTTTGCTGAACCTTAGTAGGGAATTTTGAATCTATTAACCTTATTCCATGATTGGGTTTCCTTGGTTCTTGAGTGTCTGATTCGTAATCTAACACACAATATCACTTCTCCCTTCTTTAGTTCTTTTATAGGCAAGCATAAGTTACAATTTGCACAATGATCCCCTTGAAAGACATCAGACGCAAATTTGTTTGGATTTGTATAAGCTCTCTCTGAACTGGTTCGTTGATTTGATTGCTTGTGACTTCGTATGATGATATTGGTTCATTCGACTCTAAGCTAAGTTTGTAGTTTGTTTGGCTATTTGGGTTTGTTGGTTTTGGTTGTTTGAAGGTTTTGTCATGTGTTACTGGTTTATCTGAGTTGATGTTGGTTGTTTGATATGGGAAGTTTCTCATAATCCTAAGTGGAAAAGTGAAAATGGCTTTAATAGCGGGTACATGAATCGACTGGAGGAGATGCTAGTAGAGAAGATTCCTGGATGTGACTTGAAAGCTGAGCCTCACATTGAATCCAGATTGAAACATTGGTCTGAAAAATATTGTTCTATGGCTGAGATGTTAGCTACTTCTGGGTTTGGCTGGGACAGTGAAAAGAAGTTATTATAAGTTGAAAAGAGCGTTTATGATGAATGGACAAAGGTCAGTTTTGCTGATTTTTACTGTTTGTTGATTTTTGTTTGTTGTGTTGCTGATTTTTGTTGTTGTTTTGCTGTCATTTTTGTTATCATTTGGCATGCCCTTAAGAAGGCAAAAGGGTTGTTTGGAGTTTCATTCCCACATTATGAGACGCTTGCTGAAATTTATGGAAAGGATAAAGCAACTGGAGCAGCAAGCGAGTCGTTTGTACAAGTTGTTCAGAATATTGATGACGATTTGGCAAGAGGCTCGGTAACACTTGATAGCGAGGATGACCTTGATTTTGATGTGGATGTTGAAGCTCAAGCTGAAGCTCAAAGTGAGTCTTTGCAATCTGCAAGTGGGTCAAGGAAGAGGAAGGATCCACCATCTGTCAAAAGTGCAAAGAAGACTAGAATTCAATTGAAGAAAAGTGATGATGTTGGGGACTTGACTGCATCTCTAAAATCAGCTTCTACAGAGATTGGTAAAGTGTTTGAAAATATGAATGCAAATTTGGGTGTAATGGCTCAAGTGTGGAGTAGTGAAGAAGAGAGAAAGAAGAAGCTTGAGAATGAAAGCAATATTATTCTAGAAGAAGTGATGAAATTGGTTCTCTCTCCTTCAGATGCTTTAGAGGTAACAATGTCATATTTTAAAAAATGTGTCTAGTTTTTTTTTTATAGTTATTTACTGTTTCAAACCTTGATTCGAAATGGTTTTTAAACTTGACAGGTAGCTACTATCTTGATGGCTGAGGAACCTAAGCTACGTGTTTTTTATCAAGCAACTACGGTGTTGAAGAAATAGTATGTCAAGGATTTGTTGAAGAAGAAGTGATTAGGATGTGTTAGAGTTACATTTGGTACTTGTATTTTGGTTATGCATAGATTTGGTACTTATGTTTGGTATGTATAGATTGGGTACTTGTGATTTGGTACTTTATGTCCGGTTATGCATAAATTTGGTACTTATGTTGGGTATGCATAGATTGGGTACTTGTGATTTGGTATTTTATGTTTGGTATGCATAGATTTGGTACTTATGTTTGGTATGCATAGATTGAGTACTTGTAATTTGGTACTTTATGTCTGGTTATGCATATATTTGACAAATCTAAAAAAATAATAACTCAAATTGTAATTCAATAATTAACAAACCAAATACTTAAAAAAGTAATGCAAACGTAATCATTCCATTCATGGGATAAACCAAACAAAATTTAATTTTAACACATTTCCTTTCCATTCCCTTAATTTTTCAATCCCTTTCCCTTTCCGTTTCCCTTTGTCAAACCAAACGCCCCCTAAAACGACAACTTTAAAATTGAAGGGTTAAGATGACATCTAAATTAGATCGGAAGAAGTATATGATTAAACCACCTTTGATTATTCAATCAACATCGTCATTAATTGGCGGGTTATTAAACGGACTGCTTGCACATGGCCTGGCCTGGCCTGGCCTGTGCTTTCTTTCTCTGTTTACGCGGATACTATATCATATGAAGTATTCATTCATCATGCAATTCTTTTTCATTTTCTACCAATATGTACAACATTGTCTTCAATGTCTTCTAACTAGCTCTAAATTGGGAAAAAAAAAGACAGTGTAGTCTGCTGAAAAAAAACTACAAATATTAGAAAATAAAAGTGAAAACAAATTTATATTGAAAATTTCATTGACAAATTTTCATTTTTTTGCAGAATTAGTCTACTGCAATAACTATTATGGAATTTGAGAAACTCTTTTAGTTTCCTCTAAAATCAAGTACTGATAAATATTTAAAAAAATATTTTACAAATAAAGAAATCCAAAGGTTCACCCTGTAAATGTCAAGTTTAGTTGCTGCATTGAAGAGATTAACTCAAACAATGTGTTCTTGTAAAAATAACATAACAATTTGTTACACCAAACATATATGATAGTATTGGTATAATTACACCGTGTGGGTGATACAATGCACACTAATTACCCAATATATACGTGAAAAGAATTTAGTTAAAATTACCATGTGGGTATCTGAACGTGAACAGTCCATGTGGTATCTGACCATGATGCTGCTGTTTAACTGGGAAAATTACAAAAGACATGGTGACACGAAGGATCCATATAATTTCATAATTGTAAAAGTTGATTGAATAAATCCAAAATCGCTTTTCGGAAAAACCTCCAAAATCTTAAACCATAACCCTAGTGTCCCCTTTGCCATTGTGACCTCATTTCGCGCGATTTCCAAGCCACTCAATAGTTCGATTGCTTGGGGTCAAACGAGTCCCACCACAACTATTCAATTTCAATGTAATCAAATGCAAATCTAGTTTCATAAAAAAAATAAAAATATGCAAATCTAGCTAGCTCAGTACATTGTGTAAAGATTAGTATTTTTGTGTGTATGGTCAAGAACTAGACTGTCTTTTTAGGAGAGGTCCAATCTAAATTATTCTTTCGGATAATTATAAGAAAAGCCTTCAGCATAGGATGAAGGGTCTCATTACATATAATATTCCTGGAGTGGCCAATAAGACGAATAGTGTCCATGTTGTAGTTATTTGATGCTAGGAAATTTGTCACTTGATTTGCTTCTCTGTAGCAATGTTTAATTTTGACATCCTCAAAGTAAGCTAAGAATTTTCTTGTGTCGCGAATGATCATGTCGATCTCCTAAGGAATATCCCATATGCCTATAGTGCGTTTAGGACTGCAAGGTTGTCTCCTTCAATAGTAATCTTCATGATGCCCAGCCGATGAGCCTAAGCCACACCTACCCACATCACGGTAGCTTCTGTCTCTAATATAGATTTTGCCTGTATATTTATACTGTCCATAAAAACTATTTTACTATCCCTATCCCTAATGATGTACCCAATTTTCGAGTCCCCATATTTATTTATGGATTCATCAAATTTTAATTTTAAGTGGTCCCTGGTGGGTTTAGACCAAGAGACATACTTAGTGTTGCTTTTCTTTTGGGTTTGCGTGATACCTGAATCGAGATTCTTGTATCTTTGGTAAGAGTGAACAGTCGGGGTACAGTTCGGGAGAATTTGTGTTGCGTCTCGGAAAATTATTGCGTTCCTGTAGTTCCATATATGCCACTAGACGAAGGCTGCTAATTCTATTTCCGTGCTAGCACCTCTATTATAAGATAAGTTGTCATAGAAGATGTCTCCAATAGAAATGGTGTTTATATTTTAATTTAGTGCTTCTCTAGTTTCCTTTAAAATCTTGTGTGTGTAAGAACAGTTAAAAAAAGATGGTTGGTGTCTTCATTTGATTGTTTACGGAGAATACATTGAGCAGGTACCATGTTGTAGTATCGATTTAGTCGTTCTTTAGTAGGTAAAGAGTCTGAATAGGCTTTTCAGAGAAAATTCTTAATTTTAGGGGGAATCTTTAGTCTCTAAATCCACTCTAAATTATTGTTATGCTCATTATTACGTCTGGGTTGAAGGGCCAATGCTGCAGTTTTGACTGAGTACTTGCCATTTGGTGTGGGTTCCCAAATGAGTTTATCTTCAAAATTATGGAATGGAATTTGTATGGTTTTAATCTTTTGGAATACATTGTTAGGTACTAAATTGAGCATTTTATCATCATCCCATTCTCTGGTGGTTGAGATAAAATCTGAGACTGTTTAGACTGATATTGTAGAGCCATCTGTCATTCCAGAAATCTATGGTTTTTCCATTGCCCAGTTGCCATTTCAATTGGTTTTGGAAGTCTTTTTGGAGACTTAAGAGTCTAGAGAATTGCCAAGAGAAGTTTCTCGGCTAAATATCAAATATATTTTCATCCTTTATGTATTTTTCTTTTATGATTTGGACCTAGGCATTGTCAGGTTTGGTGATTATTTTCCATAGTAGTTTCATTTGTAATGATTTGTTATTGACCTCAGTTGTGCGAAAGCCAAGTCCTCCATTCATTTTTGGTGTACAAATTCGATCCTAACTAATGAGGGGTGGAAATTTAACGTATTCATTTTGTTCTAAAAGAAGTTCTTATTTGATTTATCAATTTCCTCCAAAATTTCTTTAGGGAGAAGGAAGCTCTGCATAAGAGAGTTAACTTTGGAGATGAGGTTTGCTTGGATTAAGACACTACGTCCTTCCTAAGACAGAGAATTTGATTTCCATTTAGAAAGTTGTTTTTTAAGGAATTTGTAGCCTCAACAAAAGTTGTGTTATTAACACGACCTTGTCGTCAGGTCCTGGCGTTTTGTCTAGGGGCATGTCCTTTATGGCTTGTTTTTATCTCTAGCAGAGATGGTGCTTTCAAAAGTTGACTATTATCTTGATCAGTTAATTCTTGTTGAATAATATCTAAGTTAAGTTATGGACTATGACTTGTGGATATACATATGGCTCCTAATTCTTTTGATAATTCCACTTTAATGGTATTTGGATAAAAGATAACTAGACCCTCTTTGTTTTGGAACTTTGTTATTGATTATTTTGTGAATCTAATTTTAGTGATTGATTGATAATACTTTGTATTACGGTTTGCTAGTTTTATATGGGTAATTTTTGCTCTTTGTTTCTAATATTTATGTTGGAACTTCAGGATACATTGATGCTTAGTTGTTAAGAGTTGAAGCCTCTTTAAGGTTTTCTTATAGTTTGGTGTCCTCATTAATTGTTGTTGGGTTTCTTCTAGTCTTGTTTCAAATATTTGTAATTGCTTAAAATTATGACAGAAAGTTTCTTTGGCCCATGATTTTGAGTATTTCTTCAACAACTTGAGTTTTTGGTGTAGTTTAAACATATAAGATCCATGTATCTTGTACTTCCACACTTTTTGTACTAAATTTCATAGTCTTTAAAGTCTGTCCAAGCATTTTCAAATCGAAATGGTGGGTGGGTTTACTTTTCTAAATAATTTACCAATAGTGAAGGTGATCAGGCAGTGGTCTGATGTTGCAAACGGATGGTGTTTTGCTATCAAATTAGGTGCTATGTCTAAAATGTCGGGGTGGATAAGGACTCGATCTAGTATTTCATATAACATGTTTGCTGCATAAGTGTTCTTTTGCCATGTGAAAGGAAATCCACATGTTTTCGTATTGATGAGACCTAGATTATATCTAAAATTGTATAGTCTTCTAAATCTATATGGATTGATAATTGCCCCTCCTAGTTTTTCAGTATCATTCTCAAGTTCATTTAAATCACCTATCAGGATGACTGGTAGACCGATTTGTACAATTTCTTGTTCAAGTTTTGACCAGAATGCATGTTTGTTTTCTTCCCTAGAAGGGGCATAAACAAATAGGCATAAGAAGGAATTAGTGTCGTGATCAAATTTGTAAATTGTCATATTGTCATGGCTAATAATAAGTTTGATTTTTTTTGTCTCTTGGTTATGGTTCCAAAGGACCCATAAGCCTCCTCTAGTGTCATTTGACGGAATAAATAGAATTTCCTGGAAGCCACTTTTACGAGTTAAATTATCATTTGGAATGATATTGCATTGTGTTTCTGCAAGGGCTAAGATATTCAAATTATTTGATTTTTCAATGTAGTTTAATTATTTCCAGAAACCCGGGCGTCTTGTCCCTCTAACATTCCAATAACCTATATTCATAATCTATTATTTATGATAGCATGACCACTTTGTTGTAAACGATTACAAGTAAGGGTTTGAATAGTTCTATCTTGCCAACGAGCAAAGAGAGAATTAGAGTTGTTGTAGTTGAAGGTTTTGATGTAATTGTATTGATAAATTGTAGCACCTCTAGAAAGAGGTGGGGTAGTAAGATGCGGCTTGTGGGCTTCAATAAAATAGGGGAGAGGGATTAGATGAGAGATAGAAGCAAACCTGATGGAGTCGGTGGTGATGCCTGCAGGGCACAAATATGTATCCACGCTTGACAATGGATATAAAGAACAATCCTAAAGAGGTAACAGGAAATGTCTATATATTTATCTACATGAGAGGACTCATAAGATATCATAGCAATGCCACTAGAATTCAAGTCAGCTGGAAAAGACAAATCGTAGTGGTAATTCTGACCAAACAGAGGCAATATACAAGGAAGAAAAAGGAGCTATAATTGCAAATTCGAAAACAAATACACTTGAAGAGGGAAACTAAGACAATGCGAACAATAATAGGACCAATTAAGACAATTAATAGACGTACAAAGACACTTGAAGCAATAGAGATCCAAAGACAAAAAAAGATTATGGCTAAACCAAAGGATAGCAGGACAATCACTACAAGAAGGCAAGGTAAAATCACTGTTAATGCCAGACCATAAAAGCCAGCAACAAGACATGCAACAATTACTACAGGAAACACAAGTAATCCTAGGATCTAGAAGAAAATTAAGGGTACCCAACTCTAGGAAAATCATGTAGTTACGATTCTCCACACATGGGTAATTAAAATTAAGAGAGAAAGTAGAAAGGCAAGAGACCACACATGGAGAGAGATTGATGCCAAGTTATACTAATATTCACTAGGCAAGAATCAGAGAAAGATGGATAATGGCAGCTACAATAGCAGGCTAAGCAATCAAGGAAGTCACCAGTTATTCTAACAAGACATGAATGCATTGGGATATAACAATGTCATTTTTATCATGAGGAATGAAGGTACTGTTGAAACCCGGTTCAACCCTTCGTGAAGATGTCGAGGGTCAACACACCCTCGACCCGGTTTTGTTGAGGATTTGTTTGTTTGGGGGACGTCCTCAGCAACTTCCTGGTCACTTGCTTCGCGTAGGGTGGGACCTCTGGCTCCACGGTTCAGTTCTTATGTTGATACTATTCCTTCACTCCTCTCCAGATTGCGTGTAGTTGTTCCCGAGCTCCAACGACCTCCTCATACGCGAGATTCACCTGAAATCACCCCGGAGATGGCTTTCCCCGGGGCGGGCTCTCCGACGCTCAAGTCAGTTTTCTATACGAAGGGCATGTATATATATATATATATATTTGTACACAGAGAGAGATAGAGGTTGAAGGGTTTATTAACCCGTCGAGTTACCTTGGCTGAGTGTATTCACTCTTTATTGAATTGGTTGGGCATTAGGCTTTATAGTGGCCGTTATTCCACCAAAGGCATAGTAATGAGTTATCATATATCTTCTAGCATTCAAGCAAGACATTGAGCAAGTATAGATGATCTCATAAGCTATGCAATCACCTCATATATCAAGCAAAGTATTAAAGTCACTAGCCTCTCGCGAACCGCCTAGGCGCAGCTGTAATCCGACGTTCAACCTATTAAGGTGTATCCGAGATAGCCCCGCGAGGCCAAGTTCTACCAATATGATCTAGGCCTAAATCTTAGGTCTATTAATTATCAAGAGATGTATTGCACGCGTAGCAACTCTAATTAATCGTAGCCTAGTGTTAGCCTAGCCTAGTGTTAGCCTAGCCTCGTTCCTCCATTTCTAGCTAATTAATTGGAGCTTGATATCGGCCTTTGACCATCGCATTCCCCGGATTCTAGTTCCACCAACCACATAATTCTATAGTCTTGCTAATTAATTGTTTAGTCTTGCAAATATAAGAGCTGCCCGCACTACGTTTAATGACTACTGATCAAATCCACGCGAGATGGGAAATGATGGAATCGTACACGGAGTTTGAGGAAGGAGAAACTTCCTGAAATAGCGATAAAAGCGAGAAGAGGCGTACCATGTCACCGAAGGCACGAGAGTTGGAAATGGAGATTAGCCGTGGCTGTGAGGGAGAAATCCTCTCTGGTGGGGATCGGGGCTTCGCCGATACCGCCACCCATTCAAGCTCAGGCCAGAGCCTCTCAGTGAATCGTCGAGGCTAGAGCGGGAGTCGGCGACAGGGTCGGGGATGACGACGGATTAGACCGGAGAGATGCGGGCTAGGCCGGAGATGCGTGGGGTCCGGGATGGATTCCACAGATAGTGCTCGTCAACTGTCATCATCGCCGGAGGATGTAAGGTGTCTTCTGTCCTCACCGAGACCTCGCCGAGACCCTTTCGCCGTCACCGACTTTGGAGCCTCCAAGGGCTTCAGAGAGCTTCTTCATCTCTTTCCGGATTGCGACCATGGTGTCTTCCGAGATCCCCCCATATCAACTTCAGATCTCGTGGGTATTTATAGGCACCACTAACCACTGTCGTACTGTCAAGTGTCGACCGCTGATTGCAGGGACAACTTGTGCCGAACCTTCTTCTGATCTGACACCCAGCCCCTTTCTATAACCGAATTCTGATAGGCACAGGGTTCTATGTGTGGACCTTCTACGCAAGGGAAATCTGACTCCCACAGGTACGAGCGTAAATAGCTAGCTTTTGAAAGAAATAATAAGTATTGATGTTAATGATTTTTTTGTTGGTAAGGGTGTTGTTGTGGGTCAAAGTATGGGAATCCTCAAACCAATCCCAAAGGGGATTGTACATCCAAGTCCCAACATGCATCAAAGTTTGGCATAAAGAAAGAGTTACGAGAGCTCAGACCTGATTTGTTATCTACAGTCATAAAAAAACATTGGATCAGTTGTTCGGGTGGATCCATGCACACTCGGGATCCACGAAGACATACGCTGGATCCACGCATCCCAAGGGGCACCACGAGTCCACAAAAGGGACATGCAACCATAATAAACGAAGCCACAAACCCGAAATGATACAAACAAGAAATCAATTCGGGTCCCGGATATGAGAGGTTGGAAGAAGGAGATCGCTGCAGAGGTAATGGACTCGACAGAGAGCGGCGGGAATGGTAGATCTGATGCGTGAGGCAGGTGTGAAGGTTGTAAGTTGTGGAAGTGACACTGCAGGCGGGGTTGAGGCAGATCTTGGCCTAGAACCCGGCGTTTGGTGGTCGGCAGGAGCGGAGGAGAAAGGTGGAGAGGTGATCGACGATACTGTGCATGGGCGGCTCGTCGAGATCGAAGGAGTGGATAGAGAACACCAGATTTGGGTACGGTGGGGGCACTCCGACGCTGTGGTGGTCCTTGTCGGGGGCGAAACAAGCAGGTCGAGGTGGTGCGATGGCTGGCGTGTAGAGCGGTGGTGAGGAGCAAAGTAGGTCGGCGGCGGTGTGCAGTTTTTGGGTAAACATGGTTTTAGGGTTTTGGTTTTTTAGAATTCATAGTAATTTATTTATTATGGGAGGTGCTAGCTAAGGTCAAATTGTTTTACTAAATAAGTTCAACAGCTCACGCGTACAGAATACGGGAGCGGGATCTGAGACTCGGCAATGCGAAGCGGGAGCGAGACCCAATGAACGGGTATCCGTATCAAAAGTGACAAAGAGTCCCGCACACGCATTGCGGATGCGTGACTCTTTGTCATTTTCCACAGCTCATCTGAGGCGAGAACCATGAAAGTCAGAGCTTGTGCTACAAATCTGTCGTTCCTAGTGTAGATCTTCAAGACCCATATAAGAAAGCTTGTGAACACACTCACATGGCAGTCTATTTACTTACATATAAAATTTTCCAGATTCGGTTTCAAAAATTGAAACCCTAAAATTATTTGTTTGAGATTGCAAAAATCTATCAAGTATTTAAATTGAAATCGACAGGTCATGAGTGGTCGGAATCGGGCACGAAGGTCGGATATCTTGCTGGCAATAGTATCTATGAAGATTTGGAGCTTGGTAAATAAAAATGGGACATTGACGGACTTGGGAGATGAGGGAGAGCAATGGATTGGGGGTAACCAGAGGGATTGTACAATTCTTATTATTATTTTAAATTTTGATTTATCAATTTAACTTTACTATCATATTACAGGTGGACAAATAGAAAATGTTGGACGGATGGAGTATAAAGATGGACTTATATTAAGTATTTAACCAATATAAAAAAGTGTCCCGCTCCCGCATCGCGGGTGCGTGACTCTTTGTTATTTAATGTTTTGTCTCGCTCCCGTATTGCGGGTGCGTGACATTATGTATTTAACCAATATAAAAAAAATCGGATACCCTCAATTTTAATACGCTCCCGTTTTTTGTGTGCGTGGGTTCGATTCCGCTCCCGTTTTTCGTGAGTGTGAGTCTTTTGAGCGTAAACAGAAGAAAAAATGAGCGTATCTAGCGGTCGCGTTTATTTATTGTATTGCTGATTAGTGATTCTAGCTAATAACAATGTAATAAGATGCATATGTAATCAATCCAAGTTCTTTGTTGCACTGGAATTGTTCTCAAACGATGTAGGCCGATAATAAAAAAGTTTAATGAATGGTCAAACGTTGATGGGTTAACATTGACTATATAATTTTTTTTTATGTTTTTTAGAAGTTAATTTTTTTGGTTTTTTTATTCTTGTTTTTTACATGTTTTTATTATAATTGTTTTAAAAGTTGAATTATTGTATCTTATTTTGAACAATTATATCTTAAAGTTGAACATTATACTTACTATGTATATAGAGTTGAACAATTGTATTTTAAAGTTAAAAATTGTATCTTAAAGTCGAATAATTTCATTTTTTTTAGTGAGACAATTGTTCTCACTATGTATATAAAATTGAACAATTTTACCTTAGTGCTGAACAATTTCAAGATTACTTTTTAGGGGGTGGTCAATTTTTTCGGTTTTACTATTTTTGTTTTCCTACATGTATTCATCATACTTTTTTTTAAGTTGAACAATTGTATATTCACTATGATATAGTTGAACAATTGTATCGTAATGTTGAACAATTTCAAATCTAAAGTTGAACAATTGTATTTACAGTCTATATAAAATTGAATAACTGCTATATGTTTAAACATTTTTCTAATATAGTTAAAACATTGTTAAAGTATGAAAATTCTTTGTATATGTTTGTACAATATTTGTGTTATGTTAAGTTTCAACACTCTTCGCTTATGTTTGAACAATTTTTGAGTTGTATCAAGTTTGAACTATCTTATAAACAAAAGTTCAAGTTTATTAGACAATTATTCAGATTTGAATAAATTATGGTTCAAGTCTATGTTTTCTTAAGTTACAAAAATCTGATGTTATGTTTGAACATTCTGCAATTATGTTTGAAAATTTTGAGTTGTGTTATGTTTTGAACATTTTGAGTTATATTAAGTTTGAATTATCTTATAAACCAAAGTTCATGTTTATTGGACAATTGTTCAAATCTTAATAAAATATTGTTTAATTTTATATTTCTTATAAGTTTGAACATTTTAAAAAAGTTTAAAGGGAAAAATACTTGGATTGGAGAAAAAATTCGACTCAAAAAAAACTTGAAAAAAGTTATTCGAAAAAATTAATTAGTCAACCTTTGATCGGTCAATGCTAGTCCACGGTCAATGGTCCACCCTTGACCATGGTTAGGTGTATGCGTGCTAGGATGCACCAGCAATCTTAACCTTTCATTGTCTCTAGATGGATGACTCACGTTTTACCGTAAGGATTCGTTTCACCGGAGTCTATCCCTATGTTAAGTATCTCAAAAAACCTAGTTGTATTATTTTTCAAAATTATATATAAATCAATTAATACTTCATATTATTTTTATAAGAATTAATTTATTTTTGATATATTTATATTATTTTAATAGTAAACGAGTTTTTTTTTTAAATGAGGCTCTTGATCTGTTGGATCAATTTGAACAATTGGCGATAATGACTTGTCCCGATTTGACCTATAACATGTAATGACTCAATATATACTCAATCTACAGTTCCATCTATATGTAGTCTCTACAATTCGAATGATGAAGACCTCAATCATTTTGTTTACTTTCCCCTTCACACAAACTATGATCTCGAAACTTGAAACTAGATTGAATTGTTCTTTTTCTCTTCAATTTATGTCAGATTTTGATAACAACTTTGCCTCCTTTAGTCAATCTAATTCATCACCTATACCATTGCTCTTTCTCTGATGGACTATCTAGAATTATCGCAATACCCTTTGTAACACCCCCAAATAACCTCTTGAAAGTATTACCGCCAGTGACCTCAGACGTACTGTCCGATGTCACCCAAGGCTTTTCCAGTTGATATAAATCATTAAACCATAGTTATGATACAACATATCATAACTTCCATTAAAACCAAGTCTCGGAATTTCAGCGTAATTCCAAATACATCAAAATACATTATTAGAATTATTACAGCGGAAGTCTTAAATACAAAACATAATTAACACAGCGGAAGTCTTAAAATAACAACAAAACATCGTTCGCCTTTATAGTCGTTCTAGCCTTCTCGGATCCGCAACTTATCTGATGTGCCGAATCGAACGGATGACACCAGCCAACCATGCAGAGAACAATTACGGTTGGTTAGTCTAATGAAAGACCAAGCAAGGGGGTGCAAAGCAGAGTGGTTCAAGTAGTCGTATTAGGTTAGACTCATCGTCTCTCGAATAACAACCGATCACGATAGTCAACCACCATACTTCTACTGAATTAAATGAAAAGGCATGATCAAGAGAAGATTCTGGAAGACCGAGTCTTACAGCAATCAATCCCAAAAGAAGACTCCAACAAATTGAGTCTTATCGGAAATATGACAAATGTTGGGAAACTAAAATAATCATAGAATCACAGTATCGCATACGAGCGATTTAAAAGTTAAGACGAGTTTTCCTAGCTGCACTATCTCCTAGCTGCACTACTCGCCGAAGGTATATTAATTATGTGCGTCAAGAGCACTTATCTGATTTAATTCCAAAACTCACATCACGTTATAAGCTTTTATATCTACATCGCATAGTCCAAGCCTCAATATCCACATCTCGGTTGATCATGACCAGAAAGTTTGGCATAAGGTCTTGATCGCCCTGTTATTTGCCAAGTTATAAAGAAACGAATGGACCTCGCAAAGTCCAAGCGTTCCTACGAATACTCGTGCTAACTAACAGTTCAACACAATAACAGTCCACATCTAAGCCAACATGGCCAACATCATAAACATATATTTATACTAGTGTCGTTCTAGCAGATATACAACCTAGTATAATATCATCTTTTAATCAATTATATCTATAATAGCGTTGTTCTAGCAGATATACAACCTATTATAATATCATCTTTTAATCAATTATTAACAAAGTTGTTCCCAACGAACAATAAATCAGTAAATCATCCCAAATTAATTAACAACTAAACAATTGATAATTAATTGAAATATGGAATGATGAGCAAGAGCGAACCGCCACTTGCCTTAGATCCGCAGAAGCTTAAAGACGACGATGGGATTTCCGGGCTCGAAACAAGGAACAGATCTGGCAACACAGATTCCTTCGGATCGACCCATAAAGAAATCCTAAGTTAGATTTAATATCTACATAATTGAATCTAAAAGAATACGAAAAGAATCAAAGGAATCAAGCCTCGTCCCAAGCCAAACACCCAAGAACACACACTCGGACAAGGCTCGTCGCGGGTGCGGTGGAGCCTCTGCCGCGGGTGCGGCCAGGTTACAGTGGCGAAGGTCGTGACAGATTTTCGATGGAGAACTCACCCAAATCAATTCGTTCGACTTTGATTCGTTCTTGGTTTGATCTCGCAACACCTTAGGCCTTTGAATACCACTTAGGAGTACATTTTCCAACACTCAAAGGGATTCGAACACCTTCACAACAAAGCTCAAAGCTTGGTGCTTCAATGGAGAAAACAGAGGAGGAAGATGACGCTCCTTCCCTTTCTGATTTCGACCCCTTTTATAGCCTATCAGTGATCTTCCTCAGAGGGGACAACCAAGGAGACCAGCTGGGAACAAGGGAACAACAAGTGGAGCAACTTGCTCGGCCAAGGATAAGATTTTCAGAAATCTTATCGCAACGAAGATGGCTTGCACCGCGGGGTGCGGTGGAGTGGTCGTTGGGTGCGGTGGCGACTCTGTTGCCGCCTCCAAATTTGGCCTTCGTCGCGGGTGCGGTCAAGGCCATTTTTCACCCTCTTGTCCGTTTTAAATCTTGGGTTAAATATCTTAACCCCGGGTTAAATATATTCGTACAAGAACGACTATTTAACCTTGAACATATGTCAACTGTATTTTATATTACTCAGAAAAATATTACAGAGATCAAACAATTTACAGAATGTCCGAACCTCTCTAAAATTAATCCGACTTGTAATACAGGAGTTGGAAAAATTCCAAAATATCCTTATAAAATGAGGGATATTACACCCTTATTTTTTGACGACATGATATGACACAAAAGACTTGCCCCTCAAACCAAGCCTTTTGCCAATTTCAAGATTGGATTACACTATCTTCTACAACAAATCGGGCAACTATAAAACAAAACTGTCAATGTTCTACCAACCATACTTGGAAGAAACCTCCTGCTAATTGGATCAAATTAATCTTTGATGGCTCCAGGAAACATGATGATACAACACACTTTGGATACCTATTACGTGACAATAACAGAGTTATTCTCTCATTTCACCGTGAATATATCACGTCTACTTCTGTCTTGCGAAGCGAAGCTCTTGCAACACTTTTTGGTCTTCAACAAGCTGCTAAGCTTCACGTTAAGAATTCAATAATTGAAGGTGACAATCTAGTTGTAATTAATTCCATCAAAGGCATTTAGAAAATTCTTTGGAAAATTCATTCTATTATTAAAGACATTACTACATTACTCTCTTCTTTTGTTGCATTTCAAGTACATCATTGCTTTCGAGAAGTCAACCGTGTTGTTGATTTCCTTGCTACCCATTCCATTCCACCTACTGCCCTTTAGAAATTTCATCGACTCCTATCACCTACTACTTTTGCAGCTGCTGCTTAGACCCTACTTACCACTAGATATAAGTTCATAAGTATGAACTCTAATTTTGTGAGTTTTGGTACAAAGTTTGTAAAGATCATCCATTGCGATGATTTAGGAATGCCTTCCTTTTTTGGAAGGGTCCTGGTTTTGCCTAGTATAAAATAAAAATCAAACTCAACCTAACTGACATGTTTTAGAAATGATCTATTGAATATATAACTCCATGTGTATAAAGCATATAAGTGAGAGTCAAGAGGGAGAATATAGAATTAATAAAAATAGAGTAGAAGTGATTTTTTTTTTTTGATAATGTAAGAATTAGACTGGTTTAAATATCTACTTGAAAACCAACCTATAACATACTTTCAGATCTTTTTGAATGAGAATTTGAAGTTCATAATAAGTCATAATTTCTTCTAGTGAAAGTTCGTGGCAAAGTTTTATAATGAGAACAACCACCACATGATTTCACGGAAGACATAAGAAATCCCAACATTAATTTTACGACAAACATGACCATCATATTGATTTCATGGAAGACATGGCTACCACATTGAAAGAAGTGAATTCTTTTTAGGTTTTGAATCCCAACATGAGTTCATGCATTAACTTGTGTGCATTCTACATTATATTCACCTCTCAACATCTAATTACTAAAAAGATACACAAAAGCATTCTTTTTTCTCTCCCCTAATATTCTACATTTTAAAATGTAGGTATTCATGTTTTAAACTGTACGTATTTATGTTTCACATACCAATTCGTTATTGAACTAGAAAGATATCCGTATGGATTTCATTCTAAAATAAATTAGCAATATAAAAAGTAGCTCATCTACTTCTTTGATAGGCTTGATTTATAATTCCGATGTGAAATTTACAATTGACTCCCAACAATCTCCCTCACTTGGGAATCTCCACAAACCACGTTTGGGCACAAGCCGAACCGTCAGCTCTGATACCACTTGTTGCGGAAGGATATTCGTATGAGCCCAACCGCCAAGCCCATCACATAAGCCCACCGAGGTTCCATCCTAAAACCAATTAACAATAAGAGGAGTAATCCATCTACTTATATATCGGGCTTGGATTCCTCAAATTTCAATGCAAAATTCACAAATGATTCCCAACAATATCTTAACATTATCGTTTCTTTCAAATTAGATTGTGTTAAGTCAGTACATGAAATGAGATAAATTGTGTTAAATCATTTTGACACCCATTATAGTGTACGTCGAGATAAATAATAAATGGTTTTTCTAGTGTGTGTCCATGGCCATTAGTTTAACTCTTTTTCTTTAGGGAATAGTTTGAAAATAATTTCCAAATTTAAGCTCTTAACATGTGCCCATGGACACACACTAGAAAAAAATGATTATAAATTGTGCTAAAATGACTTATCTTTAAAGCACAAAACATGCTTATATCCCCATATCTATTATCTTATTGTACTATAAAAGAGAGAGTTCTATTAGGAACAATAGCATTTTTCCTCCAATTTTGTCCCTATATTTCATTTAAATTAAGACCTTACCAAGATACATTATATTTCTCCCACCACCTCTCTCAATAGTCAATACACGTTTCTTTCCCCCCACTTCCTTCAGGTTTAATTTTGATTTCCTTTTAGTTTTGCCTCTTTCAATGCTAATTTCTAAATTTATCTGGTTTCAAGTTCTCTTGTTTTGGGTTTTCTCTTGAATTCGTGACGCGTGCAAATTTTTGGGCCTCGAGTGAGTTAATTATAAATAGAGTGGATCGATTGATTGAACTGATCAAATAAGGACTTAAACGATATTATTGACCAGGGATCAAAAGAGGCTAATATTTGTGTACTTTTTTCTAGGCTGTGAGGAAGCTTCTGCTAATAATGACAAGAAAGAGAGGAAATCTGACTTTAAGAACTCTGAACACAAAGGAAGTTCAACAATTGGTTTTTGAATAGGAAAGCATAAAATGCATCTTTAAATTTGACACATTCTCTTATAAAGAAGAAGAGTGATGGTTGTGCTAGCTCGATCTCTATTAAGGATATTATCTATTGAGGATATTTGTAATGTTAGCAGAGTTGCAAACTTTCAATGAATTTCAATAAACTATCGTGGATGAAATTTTTCGACTCTCTCTCTCTCTCTCTCGGATGAAATTTCAACAAACTATCGTGCTAGAACCCTTGACCTACTTCAAAGGCTCACAAAAAGGCATAATTACTTATTAATCTTTCAACACATATTGGAAGAAAAGGGCCAAAGTAACCCACTGTATGCTTGCGGACCTTAACACTAAATATGATCAAACAATTGCTAAGATTAGATCCATTAAACAAACTATGATATAATTTCAAAATAAAGATAGTCTAATGATTTATGACTCAAAGCAAATAAAAGATGAAATCTTTAAAGAACTGAGCTCTAGATATTTAACCAACCAGTCGTTAAACATCATATCAACTTTATCAACTATACAAAAGGAAATAAATGATAAAGATAATGACAATCTGTTAAGAACACCAAAACAAGGATAAATAAGAAAAGTGGTTTATGAACTCCCTAACCACAAACTCTGGGTCCCGATGGATTTTCCTATAGTTTTTTTAAACATTACTGAGATAATGTTGGAAGTACATTCATTAATGCTACTACATCATTTTTTCATTATGGTCGAATGTTGAAAGAAACCAAACATGCATATATTACACTTATACCAAAAGTAGAAGCTCTACTAAATATCAATCACTATAGACCAATTAGTCTATGTAACACCACATAAAATTATCATAATTTTTTTAGCAAATAAATTGAAACCACTACTCCCCAGACTAATTCACCCTTTATAAGGAGCCTTTGTTGAAGGGTGACTTATTCAAGATAATATACTAATAGCACATGAAATCATTCACTCGTTCCATAAGAATAAAACTTGAAAATTATGTGGGATGACACTAAAATTAGATAAGAAAAAAGCATATTATAAAATACGATGGGACTTCATTGAGCATATAATCATTTCTTTTGGATTTCACAAGTGTGTTAGTCTAGTTATGGCTTGCATTATAACATCATCATACTCCGTACTTGTTAATAACAAACCTGGTAATATCCTAACTCCCTCATGTGGAATCAGACAAGGAGATCCAATGGCTCCATATATATTTGTTCTTGCAATCGAATATTTGGCAAGGTCGCTTGCCAACGAATCCAAAAGACCTAATCCAAGGGTAGGTATTAAACTAGTACGAATTGGCACTCCAATCCCGTTTCTAAATTTTGCAGATGATACCCTTATGTTAGTTGAAGCAACAACATGCTCCACAAGCTACATCAAAACTTTCCTTGAAGATTTCTCAACTAAGACTGGACTAATGATTAATTTTCATAAAAGCTCAGTGCAATCCACTTCGAAAATAATGCACCAAGTCTTATCCTAGTTAGCTGGCATCCTACAAGTACCAATAACAAAAAATCTGGAAAAATATTTAGGTATACCAATCATCCGAGGACGTGTCAATAATGCAACTTTTCAAGATGCTATTAAATCTCTAAAGAAACAATTATCAAAATGGAAAGTCAATTCACTTTCTCAAGCAGAGAGAGAGCAGTGCTAATATAGGCAAACCTTCTATCAAAAGTAAAATTCATGATGCAAAGTTTTTTACTTCCTAAAGGGGTCTTGGACCAAATTGATTATGTAAACAAATCTTTTTTCTGAAGAAAAAGGATTCAACAGATTTTCATCCATTAGTTAGCTAGATCGAATATGTACCCAAAATTTGAAGGAAGACTAGGATTTAGTATTGTTGAAATATGCAATAAATCCATTCAAATGAAATTATTATGGAAGCTCCTTACTCAGCATGACAATGCTTGGGTTCAATTAATTAAGGAAAAATACATCAAGGATGATTGCCTTTTCAACCTCCAAAAGAAAAACTATTCATAGTAGTTCTCTAGGCTCCTTAGTTTAAGAATTGATTTTAAAAAGGACATGCGATGGCAAGTAGGCCCTCGTAACAAAATAGATTTTTGGAACAACCAATGGGTTGGAACAATCCTTAAATGAAGCTTTTGGTACAGAACTATCACGAACTAGAGTTTCAGACTTCCTAATCACGGACAAAGAATGGAATATAGAAGTGTTACACCAATGAATTCCACATCATTTGGTGCAACAAATTATACATTTACCTATTCACATGCATGATTTTGAAGATATATTGCTATGGCAACCCTCGTCTATTGGAAAATACTCAGTAAGTTCGGCAGCTAAATCACTAAATAAGGCTACGCAAGGATCACAACACCATAATCTGGAATGGATTTGGAAGCTTAACACACCGCCTAAGGTGAAACATTTTATATGGAAAGCATGTTCTGATTCTTTACCAACAACGAAGCGATTAAATAGACACTATAATAGAGTACCTGCTAAGTGCAACCTATGTAGAGAAGCAAATGAAAACACAAACCACTTATTCTTTGACTTCAAGTATACAAAAGAAGTACTTGAACAAACTGGACGACATCTAAATGAATGCCTAACACCGACAATGTTGACAGATGATATCAAGGAAAACTTAAACTATAACAGAGCATCAATGTTTAATTTTGAACTTGCATATTTTACTTGGTGGCATGTTTGGAACCATAGAAACTCTGTAATCTTTCGCAATCAATCCATTGATACGCCCAGAAGTAATGAGATTTGCGCTGCTTTTAGATTTCTTTGAATGGCAGAGGAAGAACACAAACAACAAATAAGAGTAAAAGAAGAACAAGAAAATTGCATGGACAAAACCTATACCTGGTTATATCAAACTAATTTTAATGCCTCAAGGGTAGGCAACAAAGAGACTCATATAGGTTTCCGACTTAGGGACGTGAACAATAGCATTATTTTTATGGATAGGCAACACATTCGCCAACATCGATATTACAGGACGAGGCCAATGCGATGTGGGTCGGTGTGGTTTATGCATGTCGACTGGGAATCAAGAAATTAACGATCGAAGAAGACAACCTAACAGTCATTAATGATTTACATGCAAGGGAAATGTGACACGCAATGGGAAATAGAGATGCGCATTGAAGACACACGAAAGTCCTTAGCTCAGTTTGAGGAGATCATAATCCAACACTCTTACGGAGAATCTGGTCAAGCGGTGGATTATTTATCTACAAAGCCATGTAACATAAGAATGCTTATGGCCTACATTATAGATGGCCAAAGAACCATTACAGGAAACTTTCATCCTATGTTAAAGGATTTGCTTAAGATTATTTGTATGTGTAATTTAGGTTGGACTTTTTTTTGAAAAACAATCTAGTTCTTATCTATGTAAAAAAAAAAAAAAACAAATAACGTTAGAGGTTTGGAGTTGAAAAATGACGAGAAATGAAATAACTTGATAACATGTATTTATTCCTTTTATTGGGTATATATTTATGGACCTTGTGAATTAACGAAAACCCTTAACTAAAAGTAATTATAGAAAGCGTGTTGTTTATGCATGCTTATCATAGCTAACATAATTAATATGCGAAAGGGGGAAAACCGGAAAAGGCATGGCATTGGCACTTCGCCACTTGCCAGCCAGAATGACATATATGTGTCCTTGCATCTCTCTCTCTCTCTTCTCCCCACTCTCATTTTTTATTAAATGAAATCACTCTTCACCACCCAGCCCATGTGTATCTGTGCCCCCTAATTTACCACACACAAACTACCATCCTTCCCAAATTTGCACTATTTAATAACACTTTCCCAAATACCAATCACCAAATTCGGTACCACTCAACTTACAAATAAAAGATAAAATATTAGGTACTTTTTAAAAAACTTACAATCTAATAATTATTCAAAAAAATGACTCTAAATAATATCAACTATTAACCTTGAATAAAAAATAATACGAACTTTAAAAATTGTAAAAACATACCCAAACTATGTCAATATTAACAAAAAATGATATGAACATGTTTTTCAATGAATTTTCTGGTGGGTTTGCTGATGTGGAGCCGAAAAAATGAGTTGTCATATTTCCATTTAACACATCAAATTACACCATATTTATATAATTAAAAAAATAAAATAAAAATACAAAAAACCAATATCAGTTTTTCGCATCTTACAGCAACACGAACAAAAGAAAATCAATCATATTTTTTGACAGATCACTTTTTAAACAAACCAGACATTATTATACAAATAAAGTATAATTTGATGTGTAAACCTTTTTGACAAATTACATTTTCGGCTCCATCTCAGTATACACGTTAGAAAATTCACCGGAAAAATATGCTCATACCATTTTTTGTTTATATTGCCATAGTTTAGGTATGTTTATATAATTTGTAAAGTTCTGATAATTTTGGTAAAGAGGTGATAGTTGATATTATTTAGAGTTATTTTTTCTAATTATTCACTCATCTTAACCAATAAAAACAGAAAATTTATATAGATTATATCAAGCGAAAAGACATCAAAATTATGTAGAAGAAAAATAAGAAACATTTTGACTCGTTAGTTTTAAGAGAAAGAAATATCACAATAGACTTTCAAAAAAAAGGCAAAAATTTGACTGTGCCATTTTTCCCGTATTATACACATTTTTGGGGAAAATACCCGTTTGCACCTCGCTATGAACATATTTTTGATATTCATCACTTTTGTCCTTAAATGTTCACCACTTTAATGCTCAGATATTAACCACTTTTGTACCTAGATGTTCATCAGTTTTTATAAATGCATGTTTTATCACTTTTCTCTTATACGTACATCATTTTTCATTATGAACATGTTTTTGATGTTCATCACTTTCGTCTGTAGACGTTCATCACTTCTTTATACATATTCATGTTCATCGCTTTTCTCCTATACATTCATCATTGTTCGCATGAACATGTTTTTAATGTTCATCATTTTTGCCTTTGATATTCGTCAGTTTCATGCCCACATGTTCACTACTTTGTACCTAAATGTTCATCAGTTTTTTATGCATACATGTTCATCATTTTTCTCCTTTTCATCACTTTTCGTTGTGACATGTCTTAGATGTTCATCAATTTTATGGAAAGATGTTCACCACTTCTATGCTCATGTATTCATCACCTTATGCCTAGATGTTCGTCACGTTTTTATGCATGCGTGTTTATCACCTTTTTCATAAATGTCCATCATCTTTATTCCTATTAGACCTGTCAATCGGGTCGGTCAAGTCGGGTTCGGTTCAGTTAATTCATATTCGGGTTGAGAACGGTTCAGGTCATTTCGGATAACAGGTCAAGCTGGGTTGGGTCATTACAGGTTAGCGGACGGTTCGGGTTGACCAACGGGTTAAGAGCGTCATTTTTTAAATATTTTGTTTACTATTTAAATATTATTAAATAGTGAAAAACTAATTTAAAATTTTCAAAATAAGTTGAAATGAATTAAAAAATAATATTACTATTCATTATTTTATAATATTATATTAGTAGACCAAAATCATATTTTATTTTTATTTTTTATTATATATTATTTATAAATTTCTTAATTATAAAAGTTATATAAGTACAACAATTTTCTTTTCTTTTTTAAGGATAATTGAGCATATTACCATTATTTATATGTCATTTATCCTATATATTTTATGTTATATTTTATTAATACTCCACATTTATTCGTTAATCGGGTCGGGTTCAGGTTGGTCGGGTTCGGTTTTGGTAAATTCAGGTTCGGCAACTTCGGGTTACCACAAACTTCGGTCAGATCGGGTCGGGTCTAAAAGCGGATCGGTCAGGTCGGTAAAACGGGTTCGGTCACTTTTTGACAGCTCTAATTCCTATATATGTTTATTTCTTTCATGTCTATATATATACATCACTTGTTTAGACATACATGTGAATCACTATGCCTATATGTGCATCACAAATCTATAAATATATAAAGTAGACTAAGGGTGCAATTAATACCCAATAAATATGAAAATTTATCTCTTGTTTTTTGTTAATCTTTCATTACAAACTAAATAATCTAATATAGCTTAATGGTTAAAGACATTCTCATAATACAAGAGGTCTAGGATTCAATTCTCATTCTTAACAATTTTGTTTTTACTATTTTATCTTTCATTATTTTTATGTTTATATTAATTAGTTACTCAAATCTTTATATTTATCAATCTATAAATATATGAAGTAGACATTTTGCCCATTTAATATGCCTCATAAATTCAATCTCATTTTATTTTTACATTCCACTATAAGTCAAATATTCTATTTTATCTCAATGGTTTAGTAAAGGGACTTTATAAAACAAAAGGTTGAAAGTTCAATTCTTCTTAAAAACAATTTGATTTTTGATACTTTTTCCTAAACCTAAGGAGTACGATTTTTTTTAAATCAACCACTAAAATCTATAGTACTTGATAATTATCTCAATAAGTAAACCTAAAAGTAATATTAAAAAACTGAAAAAAGAAAAAACAAACCTAAAAAAGAAATACGAATACATTTATTGTCTTCTTCATGCCTAAGGAAACCATATGAGATTTCTACCAGATGATAGACAATTTGAGGTGGTTTGGTAAATGCAATTGAAAAATTCAAATCACAATTAGAATTTCTATTTTTATTTCTTTTATGGTCTTATTCATGCCTAGCTACACAATTTCTTTTCTTACTACTCATAGTTACATATATAAATCAAAATCTCTATATAACATAAAAATACATAATTAAATGTAAAATAATATATCAAAATTAAGATATTACAAATCCAAATAACATAATTAGAATATAAAAAATTGTATCCACTTGAGTACCAAAACAAATATTGTATCCAACTTATCAGGATTAAATTACAAATTATTTTAATGTAATAATTTAACTAATCACTTGAAAATTAAAATACTACTTACCTCATTCAAGTTAAAACAGGCCAATATAATCTTCATAAAACTCTCAAATCCACTACCAACATTCAAACTTAAACACCTATTTTTAATGCATATATTGAATTTTTCATACTTATTGTAATGTTTTTTTTTCATAACTCTAAACGACTATTTTTCAATTTTGACGTTACAAACCCAATTTAGTTCTAAAAACCTTTAATTGTTTTTGTGTAAATTGGAATAATTTATAAAATTAAAATCAACGAATAGTCATCAACTATCAAATTTAATATAGGGAGAAAACCAAGTTAATGGAATATTATTTGGCAAGATAAGTTTGTCGCAAACGTTATCTTAGAAATGTAACTGATTTGAAAAATATGTAACATATTCCCCTATTAAATTGTCTAAAATAAATAATAATTAATGTGTCACTTAAGAAAAATATTATCAATAAAAGTATACATTTTGGAAGAAGTAATTAAGAAGATGATTAGAACATGAAAAAGTTACCATCGAATTGCAACATCAATAAATTAAAAAGTTCATTATACTATTTGGTGATATACTTATATCAATGATAATTATGTCAACCTTAGTAACGTTCGGGTCATTCAAACTCACTTGGACATCAACTTTGACGGAAAAAAATATTTTTAAAAACGCTTGCATGGTCGTTCAAACTTACTTGCACATAGCTTCTATACGGAAATTTATTTCATTTTATAAGGAAATGAACTCATTTAAGATATTAGATTATAATATTATTTCAATTTATAGTAATATATTTTTTGTGATTGTTGCATCTTCATTACATGTTTCTAATGTCAATTAATCATATTTAAATTATAGATCGTAACTTCTGTTTTTCATATTTCAAACTCCTAATTGATTAGAGGTTGGTTTAATGTAGATGACAAATGAATGTGACCATAAAGAGAAATGTTACCTCTATATAAAGGTCATACAGATACAAGACATCCATCCTAAAATATAAAAGATTTCAATCCACATCTCCGTTTTCTTATGATTTTCTTACACCTTATTCCTATAATTGTTTGAATTAGATTAGTTTATTGATATATATTTTATGAGTTGTAATTGACATTTTGTATGTTTTGTTGTTCCCCATTTTCTGAATTGGAATTTGAATTGAAATTTATGTACTTTTTTGTTGATATTTTGTTTAGTGGTAAGTATAATCTCGATCTCTTGAGCACATTATCACAATCATCCTGGACTACTGATGTTCATTCACATGAGCCAAATTGAAAGCTTAAGTCATTTTATTAGCTCTATTCTTTTTTCATTACACTTTTCCCCATAAATTCTTTAGCTTCAAGCCATAGTGATGATATTTAATTATTTATTTTGTTAAAATTTTTGTATGATAATAACTAAGCCAATTATTACTATTCTTTAACAACTTTAAAACTAAAATTATACATTTGTCAAATGTAGATTTTTGGTTGGTTTTGCATTCCTTGAGGTCATTTCCTATCAGTATCACAAAGTTGTATATTTGATCAATTAGTAAACTTCTATTAGTAAAGAAAAGAGAAATATGTTTTTATTCTTAAATGAGAAATCTTTAACTGATCGCATAATTATTTACATGGCTACATTCAATAACTATAATTAATTTACTAAATCGATAGAAATAAATGAGATCATGAGTATATATATATATATATGATTATCGTGGTCGATGGTATTATCCACTACAAATGAAGGGTTTTTTACAATATATGTACTAAGAAAAAGTTAAATTTAACTTATATTATTGTTTTATTTAATTATCTAAACTTATGATGCAAAATAAGAGATTCATTGGATAATAGCTTAAGCAATAAGCAATTTTTTTTGTTATATGGTTACTATATACTCCATAGGAGTACAAGTTTGTATTCATATATATATACATAATTGATCATCAATGATTGTTATAATATCATCTATCTTTATGACTCCTTTGTTACTTTTGAAACATGTAGCCCCGTTTAATAAATAGATATAAGTAATAAAAAATATGATCATAACTTCTTAACAACATTCTATATGTCAATTAATTGTCGTATAACTTAACTTTTCGATAACCCTTTCAAATGCATGTTCATATCTAAAAATAATAATTTGTAAATGGTGTGAATAATATGAAGACATACAAAATCAAATATAATAGATCATGACATACTAAAGCTTATTACTATGTACAATCAAACCGAGACAATGCTATCATGAGTAAATACATTTCTTAGTTTCATACAATATTTGAGATTCATCTAAGAGTTGCAAATAAGATGTTTGATCTACTTAAAACCGTTTTAAACATGGTGATTGACAAAATAATAAGGCAACATATTCTAAATTGTTATTTATTCTCTACAATAGCATCTAAGTGTGTCTTTATCCATAAAAATGACAAATTTTCCAGCTTAGCTTGGTGAACAAAAATAAATTGTTATTTGTGTACATGCCATACTAAAATATTCAAATTTATGTGAATGTTTGTGTTGTTAAAGCTGAAAATGTTTAAAATAATATATTTAATTTTTTTTCTCATTTAAAAATAGAAAACCAATAAAATGAATATATATATATATATATCTATAATAAATATATAAAGTAGATAAAATGTCCAATTCATGCCCCTAAATTTAATGTATGCATCACAATTCAATGACTTTTTGTAATCTATAGAGTAAACAAATTATCCAATTAACAATGAATAACCTAAAATAGTTACATCTTCAATTTGTAAATGTATGTAATATTTCTTTAGCAATGAATGCACCATGCATTAAACTTACAAATTAGTGATACGAAATTAGCATTCAAAATATAAATGAAAAACCAATTATATAACCTACCAATTATATAACCTAACATAGTTACATATTCAATTTATAAACGTATGTAATATTTCTAACTATATCTACAAAGATATAAAGTAAGCTTTAAGTCAATGGTTATTTATGGTCATGTTTCACAATTATTGGTGTTGAGTTCAGTTTTTATGTAATGCATATTTAGTAAGGTTAAATGAATGTGTGATGAAATATCATACCAATTGCTTAGAAAGTGATGTGTAAATACAATAAAATGATGTTAGTGTTGTAATTGAGAAAAAAAAACAAATTATTATTCATAAAAATTACAAATATAGTTATTCTATTCTTATCCTTAATCGTGTGATCCAATCAGCTGGTGAACCGTTTTCAAATTTTGTTGAATGAGGGGAGATTTGTATAAAGTGAAACGACTTGAAATTGACTTAATACATTAAGTAGGAGCAATTAATCGCTTAAATTGCATTAGCCAACCTTTTACATTCACCGCACTTTTTGCCTTCAAATAGAAATGAGGATTACTAGGAAAGGAAGTTTGATGCTTTGAATTGCAGAAGCTCAAGAAATTAAGCAAAAGAGGAGTCGTCACATGTAGAAAACCAACAACAAAATGGAGAGCTCGAATAAGCACTATATAATGTATAAGTTTTAGTTTCACAAGCAATACATAATGAATATGTTTCATATAGTATTTCGGAAAATTAGTTTATGCATAAAAAGGTTTTATATTATATTAATATTTGTTGAATTTGTCAATATACTTTATTTAGGAAAATAAGGTGATCGAAATGTGGCCAATTATGAAACAGATCTAACACGAAGAAGATATGAGTTCAAAAGACAAAAGATTTGAGTTCAATGGCACATCTAAATGACTTTATACATTTCTAAAGTAAGTACAATCAATTTAAATTCTAATTTTATATATAAAAAAATGGTGTATATGTGTCTTTTGATTAGTGTTCATGGAAACTAGTCACATATAAGAAACAATCTACTTTTTACTTATTTTAAACTTGATTTCATATTAATGATTACCCATATTACGTCATATAAACATGCAATGAGCATTACATGATTATTTTTTTATAAGATTTTAGAGTTTAGAAAACAAAATATTGAAAATAAAAACACTAACAAATTTTGTACTTTTAATTATAAGAGTAATAGAATATCGCTTATATATTATGATGAACATCTGTGTTCGTACTGAACACAAGCGCGTGTAGGCTAGAGAGCTTCTGTGCTTTCTCAATTTTCACTTAAGTAATTGTTCCTAGAAAAACCACCCCATATTAAGAGTATTAACTATTAGGTCTTGATCGCCTGGTTTGAACGATCAAAACCGCTCTACATTAAGACTGGGATATTATTAGCACACAAAGTGATAGACTCGTCCCAACATCATATCCGAATAGAATGCTTATGGAAGTTTAACACCAAACCAATGAAGTAACTGAATGTTGGTATTAAGAATATTAATTAACTCTATAAAAAATTGAATGTCAGGTCGGTTATTAATTTGTTTACCGTGGTCTGATCAAGTTGCTTCTTTTTGTGCAATTAACATAACACAGTATTCCATTAAAAAAAAAAAACATAACACAGTAATAATAAATGGAGCAACGTTTCACTCATACATGTCATGTCTAACCAATGTTCCATTTCTAACCAATGTTCCATTTCTAAGGCTTTGATTATCAGTCTAATCCAACAAAGAAACAAACAATGTTATGAGATGAAACAATCACCCATCTCAAAGTACCATCCTTGATTCAAATTTGCCTGTCCTGCAAATTCTACCCCAATTTATTATTTCTTCTTCTTCTTTTCTCTCTCTTTTCTCTCCCTAAGTTTGTTGTGAAGCGAATGCGACTTGTTCCACTAAGGAACTAAGCTATGACTCTCCTCTTCCGATCCAAATCATACGGACCCGGCCGGGGCTTGAATTGCAACACGGATTCTTCGCCCTTCTTCTCTGTTTCCGAACAGCAGCAGCAGCAGCAGGAGGAGGAGGAGGAGGAGGAAGATGATGATGAAGGGATTGATTTTGAGGGTTACAACTACAATCCGACCTCAACCTCATTCGCCAGCCCTGGACTCAAGAAGAGAGAGGGCGTCGGCGCCGGAGGGAGGCGGTGGCGGCGGCGCCAGGCGGCCGAGCAAAACCAGTTTCCGATTGTGGAAATTGTACTGGCGGCGCTAAGGAAGTCGCTGGTGACTTGTAGTGTGGAGAGAGACGACGTTGCTACTTCAATGGAGATTGGGTGGCCTACGGATGTCAGGCACGTGTCTCACGTGACCTTCGACCGATTCAACGGCTTTCTTGGTCTTCCCCTTGAGCTCCAGCCGGAGATTCCCCTGAGGGTCCCTAGTGCAAGGTTCGAATTCTTGCTCACAATCCTTGAATTGGATCTGGAATGTTGGTTTTCAATTCCAGATTTCATATTTTTACATTCCAAATCTTCAACTCATGAGTTATAGTTGAGCTTTTCTTGGGTCTTTGGTGATGCTAAAGTGATACTACCTGTTTTGAGGAACCGGGGAATTTTGTTCCTAGATTTGGTGTTTTGGGTTTCAAAACTGTGAGCTTAGTGAAAATCTCCAGGAGAAATGATTTAATATGTTCAATTTGAATTCACTGTGAAAGAGAGAGGAGATGCAATCTCCTTCGTAATCTGCAAAGAAACAAGAACTCTAGGATACTACTTTTGTGGTGCTTTCTACTTGTATCGTATGGAGTACTGTTAATGAAGCTAATTTGCGGATCGAAATTGTACAATTGTATCATGTCTTATTTCCTCAAAATCATTTTCCTATTGTTTATGTAGAACAGGAATACATATGAAAAGTTGAGGAGAAATTGTTCTTCATAGAATTCTCTTTTCATGAGATAATTGCAGGACATGTAATTCATGGTAAAAGGAGTCAGGAAGCTGCTTCTGTTTAACAACTTGCCAAATTTCTCAACATCAATTTGCATACTAATGGATTTTGCCCCTTGCAACTGCAACGGATATCAATATACAATCTCATCTCGGTTTCGGATTCCTTTATCCTTGAAATGATGCATAGATTTTACCTTGTTGTTGTGGAGTTTGTAGTGCAAGAGTCTTTGGAGTTTCTCCACAGTCGATGCAGTGTTCCATGGACGAGAGAGGGAACAGCGTGCCGACGATACTCCTGATGATGCAAAAGCGACTCTATGCAGAAGACGGTCTTCAGGTAAGCTGTGGTTCTCAACGATTTCTTGAAAGCCGCCATTCGGTTGATCCTCTAATGCTTTAGTGTCTCACTTTGCTTGTGATGTTACAAGGCGGAGGGAATATTTCGAATTACTGCTGATAATAGCCAAGAAGAGCACGTACGAAATCAGTTGAATAACGGTCTTATTCCACGTGGAATCGACGTTCATTGCTTAGCAGGACTAATAAAGGTATCTAACATTGCTTTGCATTCAAGTCCTTTTATTTCCTCTCAATGAGTTTACATGGCAGGATGCGAAGAGTGTGAACATTTTCCATGCTTTTAATATGGTATCTTAGGCTTGGTTTAGAGAGCTACCCACGGGAGTGCTCGACTCTCTGACGCCGGAACAGGTGATGCACTGCAACACTCAAGATCAGTGTGCTCAACTCGTGAAGCTGCTTCCTCCAACTGAGGCTGCTCTGCTCGACTGGGCCATCAATCTGATGGCAGACGTTGTTCACAACGAGCGTTTCAACAAGATGAATGCACGCAACATTGCCATGGTTTTTGCTCCCAACATGACACAGGTGAACCCAACTTGTGCTATAATTTACCTTGAAATACGCGGTGTGCCAGACTTTGTACAAGTTATATAATGATGAAATATGCAGATGACGGATCCTCTGACTGCGCTGATCCATGCTGTGCAAGTCATGATCTTGCTCAGGACGCTGATTGAAAAGACGCTGCAAGAAAGAGAAGAAACGACACCATTCACCAAAGGCAAGTCGTTCACGCTCTCCTCGAGCTTGGACGCACTCAACACCGCTACTGGTGATGACAGAAGCCATGATGATGATGAGATGCCAAAGGGCGATTGTCGCTCTGAAGAGAGGAAAGGTAACAACCTTCTTAGAGCGGCCATCTTAGACAGGAAGCCGAGGCAAAGGAGGAGCACGAGGGGGAGGAACGACGACGCTGGGAAACCTTGCGAATCTGTCTCTGGGGCAAGCTCTCCTCTAAGCCTAGGCAGGAAAGACGCTGCTGAAACGAAGGATGATGGGTGTGAGAATGGGGAAGGCGAGGGCTTACTCGAGAGGTTAAGCTTCAGAAAAGGAGTGAAGAAGCTGTGCCGACACCCGGTTTTCCAGTTGAGTAAGCCTGCCAAGAAGAGTGGAGACCTTGGTGTTGTAAATACTTGAAGGTGTCTGGTGGTCATGGTTTGATTTCATGGTAATTCAGATATATGTGTAGTGTTGAGCTTGTGTTTTGTGGGTGATTGAAACTATAAAGATCTCTTTCTAGCTCTGAGTTCTAACATAGTAGGAATGGTTTGGCTTAGGCAAATGTTGGTTGTAGTCTGATTCTAGTAGTTTGTAATAAAAACAAGGACGTATTTACATCTCTTTATGTGGGTTTGAATGAAAACAGAACTTACTATTACAAATTAAAGTAGTTAGATGGGACATAATTTATTTACATCTCGAATTAAACCTTGTTGAGTCCTTCCGTAGGCTCACCTAGAAAGGTAGAGGATGAGATTTCGCCGGTGAGTGCAGTAGTGGTTAAGACGTCATGTTTGTAATGACACTCATTTCAAACTCTCTTCTTACTGAATTTTTCTAATAACATCTTGGCTTCATGCAATAATGTTGTGAGTTGTGACTACAGAAACTAAGATGTACCAGGTACTTCACTTGGTAGAACAATCCCTTCTTTCATCTCGTATTCATCCGTTTCGCACAAGCCAATTCACTTGATTCGTGGTTTTACTAGCCCAGTCTTGATCTTGGGACTTATTGATGCAAACTGCAAAGAGAGTTGAGTCAAATGCAATCGGCCCAAATTAGAGAACATAATTCAATCGGCCCAAAATAGAACTTGGGCGGGAAAATCACGGGGGTGTTAAAAAAAGTTGTTAGGAACTTGGGCTAGTCCTCTTATAATTCCATCGCCACAAAATAGAGAACATATTGGGTCACAGCAGTCTACGAGCCAAGAAAGAGGGCAGGCCCAGTCTATTTTGGTCTGGTCCGGTTAAAACTTATTGACTCAAATCTATTAAGGTTATATAAAAAGTAAAAAATTATAAAATAAACGCTCTATTAAGAAATCAATTTATAGACATTCCTTTG
The DNA here is from genome assembly GCA_027886185.1 of Rheum nobile. NCBI lineage: Eukaryota > Viridiplantae > Streptophyta > Magnoliopsida > Caryophyllales > Polygonaceae > Rheum > Rheum nobile. The sequence goes on along the minus strand of WOAB01000717.1, from coordinate 539,120 downwards.
AATTTTTTTCTTGTAAATTTGTCAAAACTATCTTAACAAGTCATAAACTTCATTTAATTACCTACAAAAAGTATCAAATAAATGAAAAATAAACAATTATCGAATTAGAATAATGACTAGACTGTACGTAGCACGGGTACAAGTGGCTAGTTATGAAGCAATTAAGAACATGGTTTAAAAAAAGGGTGCGGATCCGGTAAGAATGACTATTATAGTGAGAAATGAGAATAATTCTTAGTTTTTGGATTTTTTAAATCCAAAAGCTAGGATTAGACTATCATTTAAGTGGCCATGTGTCATGCACATGACCACTTAAGTGGATAATTAACCGGTCAACGCCGACGGTTAACCGGCGTTGACCGCCGACGTTGATCGGTCAAAGTTTTTTTTTTTTTTCGGGGTCACTTTTTTTACTTAAGATGGCATGTGTATACATTTTGGCTTGTGTGTGCATCTATATTGTCCTATATGTGCATCAAAATTTTAAAAGGCATTGTCCGACAAGTTTTTTTTTTCGGCCCATTTTTTTCCGGATCCACTTTTTGCTTGCACTGGCATGTGCACCATTTGTTACTTGTGTGTGCATCAATATTGACTTGTATGTGCATTGAAATTTTATAAGGTGTTGTCCGACCATTTTTTTCCATTGAATTTTTCGCATCCCAACTTTTTTCCAAGACTAATTTTTTTCTTGAGATGACATGTGCATATATTTTGGCTTTTATGTGCATCAATATTGACATGTATGTACATCTAAGGCTTGTAAAAAATATGCATTGTTTTCTTGAGAAAATGTGCATGAGTTGAACACTGAATGTGCATAAGTTTTGACATGTGCACATTCAAGCAAAAAGACGTGTGTTTTAAATAGTATGCACATACAAGTCAAAAACTCATGCACATATCAAGCCAAGAAAACGATGCATACAAGTAAAATTTAGATGCACAGACAATTCAAAATTCATGCACTTACAAGACAAAACCTATACACATTATGTAAAGTGTTTAAGATTTTACATGTGTGTGCATAAGTTTTCACTTTCAAAAAGTCACACATATAGTCAAACCCTATGCACGTCTAGTTCAATTTACATGCACATGCAAACAAAAAGACATGTACTTCAATGGGTATGCACATACAAGCCAAAACTCATGCACATTTTAACCCAAGAAAACAACGCACACAAGTAGGATTTAGATGCACATACAAGTCAAAATTTATGTACACACATGCTAAAACATATGCACATTCTCTGAAATGCATGCATAAGTTTTTGCATGTATGTGCATGATTTTTCACATACACAAAGTCACACATATAATCAAAATCCTATGCAAGTTTTTTGTAATTTAGGTGCACATACAAGCCAAAATTCAGACACAATATTTCAACCCAAGAAAATAATATACACAAGTAGAATTTAGATATAAATATATGTCAAAATCTATGTCAAAATCTATGCACATATAAGCTAAAACATATGCACATGCTGAAAAATACATGAGTTTTCACATACACAAAGTCATACATATAGTCAAAAATCCTATACAGATTTTATGCAATATCAATGCACATACAAGTCAATATCGATGCACATACAAGCAAAAATCAATATACATACAGTCGCAATCCAAAAATTGTATAAAAATAAAAAAACTTTGACCGGTCAACGCCGGAGCTCCGGCGTTGACCACCGGTGACTGGTTTGACCAGTCATGTTGACCGGTCAAACTCTAAAAAGTGAGGTTAATGAAAGTTTAATCATAACCTTTGGTTTATTTGTAATCCAAAGACTATAATTTATTCTCATTTCTCACCCTAATATATATTATGTCATGACACTTACCCTTAACAAAATATGTTTATTGTATCTAAAGTACAATAAGTTATGTTTATTGTATCTAAAGTACAATAAGTTTACATACATATTAGATTAATATACTTAAATTCAAGCATGTTTCAATAAGTACATAAATTTTGTTTAATTATAAACAAATAGTGGTTAATACGGTAAGAATGCATGTACTATATAATCTTTGAGAGAATAATCTAGGGCTGTTCAAAAATGGACCGGACCGGAAAACTGGACCGGACCGGTGAAAATACGGTCCGGTCTCCGGTCTAGGTAATTTTCTTAATCCGGTTCCAGTCCAAACCCGAAAAAAAATATTTTTTTATAAAATTTATATGTTTTTATATGTTTTTTGGGAGATTTATATGTATTTTTTAATAGATTTTTTAAAATTTAATAAGTTAGGAGTATATATATTTTTTAGATATTTTTTTATAGATTTTAAATAAGAATTATTTAAAAAAAATAAAAATAAAGTCTGGTCTAACCGGTCCTGGACCGGAATTGGACCGGACCGAATAGGTCCGGTTCGGTCTCCAGTCCAGAATTTTGAAAAAATCTGGTCCATCGGACCGGACCGGATGAACACCCCTAGAATAATCTATACATACTTAAAGTAAGTTGTTTTTTGTAAAAACAATTGTGTAAGATATAACATTATGTAAATTTTATGTAAATTTTAAAATAAGAGAAGGACAAAATTGTAAGTGTACAATAAGATTTGTACACGCGGCATAATTAATTGGTTGACAAGTAGGGGAGTGTATTACGGCTTTAGTATATATACATAAATGCACATATATGCACACATAATACAAAATAGATGATGCACACATCTTCAATTAAATAATGTATCCATAGTACAAAATAAATACACAGCACAAAATAATTGTACATACATTTTTAATAAAATGATGAGCACATATTTTGTAATAGATGCACTAACAATACAACATAAATGCACAAATAATACGTGCTTTTCCAATATAATATGGACGTGGCGTTTTATATACTATATACTATTTATATGTTCACACGTTTGCATATAAGTGTTCATTCACATATGATTATACAATAACAATGACAATAATAATAACCAACCCAATATAGTCCCGCACGAGTAGGGTTTGAGGGATTAAGATATACGCACTCTTACTCAAAATAAGTTGAAAGGGTGTTTCCAAATTAAAGACCTAGAAGAGACTAGAGCAAAGAACATAAAGGGGGAAAACCATTGTTTCTAATGTAATGATCATATTAGAATTTTAATCATCTTAATGAGAGAAGAGAATTATGGTGTAAAGTAATGGTGACTACTAGATCTAAAGAATGGAGAGTTATGATTAAAACATATGGAGTAATAAATTTGTAAATATAATAAATTTTATTATTAATTTTTTTTTAAAAAAATTCAACAATTATTTTTTTTTCAAAAAGTTATTCTTTTCGATTTTTTTTTTCAAAAATAACTATTCTTTTTGAAAATTGTTGTATATTTCAAAAATATGGTATTTCTAAAAAAAATAAAAAATTATTTTTTTCCCAAAATTAAAAATTATTTATTTTTTTGGAAATCCCCCCTCCCCCTCCAAAAAAAATTAGTTCCATACACTTTAGTAAGATGGAGGGTTAATTGGGCAGCACAACTGGATGGTGTTGAGTATGAGCAGAATTGTAACACTGGAGTTGAGAAACTGCCGTGGTAGACAAAGTATCCACCGAATCATGACCATGAAAAGGAAAGATATTGCGACTCTTCCATGTGAACAAAGCCATGATAGCAAGTAGATATCCTCACTTGTCGTCCATCCTGAGATTGAGTTGCACCCAATCCTTAATTTCAGAGATAGAGAAGAAATTTGAGGGGAGGTAATTTCCACGTACATAATGCCCGCCAAACATGTTGAATAATGCTACAATCCCGTAACACATGGAGCATTTTTTCCCCTTCCACATCTCGGACAATTAGAAGCAGCAACGAACCTGGCCTATTCGAGTTGCACAAAATACCGTTGTGTGCGCGCCAATCAGTGACCGAAGTAGATCACCCCCAGTAGATTTTATTATCATATTATTCGAATATCGGCTATTTTATATATAATATAATCCTAACTTCATTATCGTATTATTTGAATATCGGTCAATACTAGGTATAAAGTAATACTAACTTCATTATCGAATTATTCAATATCGATAGTACATACTCATTATAATGTAAACCAAACTTCATATCATGTTATTCGAATATTGGTTATACTAATTAATGTATTCCTAAGTTCATTATCATACTATTCGAATATTGATTATTTACGTTTCAAAACAAGAAACCCCGGGAGGGATGGACACCCGAGGGTTTACATACAATATAGGGTTTGGAAATCAGTTTGGAAACTACATATAGGTTAGGGGTTCAGGCTCCCTACGGTTTCCAAAAAAAAACTCATGGTATGGACACCTGGGGTTTTGAAATCCTACATATCCTAGGGTATGTAGGTTTGGGGTTTAGGGTCCCCAAGGTTTCTAAAACAACAAACCCCAGGGTATATATGGACACTAGGGGAGACAAAGCCTCTCCTTTGGCTTTTTCTACACTCACAAGGCACTAGAAACGAGATTGGAGGGAGCCTATGCTTGTTGGAGTTTCAGATTCTCATTGTTAATATCTAGATTATTGTGGTGTAGATTTTTGCTACTACAACTGGCGCCGAGGGTGGAGAACGAATACGACTACGGGAACTTCGATGACGACAATTTTCCACATGACGAATCAACATTAAGATCCATACCGGCTGCAATATCTGGATCAGCCTCGCCACAGTCATAGAAGATCAATACCTATCTTGCCCATCCACTGCTTAATGTCAAGAACTTCTCATAATTTCGAAGATGAAGATCAGCCTCGCCACCGTCATACAATACATAAACCTCTCCATGTTCAAATGGGGATATCTTCTCTGTTTTCGGAATTGGGTTGTAGCAAATCTGTCGAGAGGCTACTTCGTCTTTGCTCCGTCGCCTTTCGTTGTCTCTATTGGATTCATGCCCGCCTCGGGGCCCGCTTTCGAGCCGTTAAGTCTCCTTCTCAATGAGCGACCCTCGTCCGCCTCGGTTTGGACACGGACGTGCCCAAATCTGCTCATCAGCGCATATCCGTCGAGAGATGGTGTCGCTTGTGATAGTTCACCAAACCCGTCCCTGAAGACACCCATCAATGTCGGGAATTGCCAAACATCATGGCTCTGGTTCACACCGTCGCCGAGCCATTCTTGTCGCCGCATCTTTTACGACGCAAGCTGCTAATTGAAGCAACTGCGATTGCAATTGTTGCAAGTCGGTGATAGTAGGCCCAACATGGCTTGTTTGCATCTAAGGGATGAAATTGGGCATGCTTTTATTTCAAATGGGCTGAGAGGTGTGACTTGTGAGTGTATATATGTGATTTCAGGGTTATTTCATATCAAAGAGCCCAAGTCCATCTAGCCTAATTTCGACGCGGTCGGTAAATTTCGACAATTAATATCATTTTATATTGGTTAAGTTGATTTTTGAAAATAGTATATTTAGAATAATTTTATTTATTTATTATATATTTATGTCAGGTCGATATAAACTCGGAAGCAAACCACTAATTAAAGCGAGACATATGATTTTTTCCATGAAAATCGCCAATCCCTTGAAAGTAAGATCCAAATACTTTTTATAATTTGATGACAACCGCGACACTGAAATTGAGTTCCGGACAACCAAAGCTCTTATTGACTGATTTAACAACGATAATGGTCAACAATGAGAAATTGCCTGCTAAATTTTCAACCCTTTCTTTTGAGTTCATCATAAAAAATCATAATATTTTAATATAAGTATTCTGAATATATATATATATATATATATATATATATATATATATATATATATATAAATCGCTTTGGAGCGAAAAATTGCAATAGGGAAAATGAGAGGTCTCCCTTTACGACACATTGACATAGTTGGCTAAATGCATTCATTATAGATTATCCTTGATTATTTGAATAAACTAAATATGCACATATGTGGGAATAGTATGGAACATTAGATTCAAGTCTATTAAATCTATCTTGCTTTTCCTAGAGTTTATTAAGTTATGAGTTGAAAATCATGAGCCAAGAAAAAAATTTGCTAGTCTGTAATCAGCCTTGATGCAACTTTTCTCTAGGTTCTATTCCTTTAACAATGAGATTCAATCGTATAAACTTCACTCATTAATATCACTATTAAGCATAACAAATAGTGTAGACACAAGGACAAGGCCTCATGAAGGACAAAATCCTTTTTAGGCAATTATATTACGTTCATTGGTAGGATTTGGAATAACGTGTCGAATGCAGGCACACATGATTTGCAAGCATCAAGTGCAAGGACAACTTATCAAACGAACAAGTCAACCGTAAAGCCTAATTGCAATTACGACGCTCCAATGCTTGCAATGCAGGAATGTACCTAGCTATAAAGGATAGGTAATCCAGAGTGAAGAAAAGTTGAGGATATATCCCTCGCATCCGGGGATAACCAAGACGATTCCGCAGAAAAGGTTTTAAGTGGAAATATCATATTATAAGAAGTCAGTGAAGCACCTTAACATGATCCACGTAAGTGATTTTAAACCGCGTATGTATTTTCTAATTGATATCCAGATTGTAGGAGAACCTGGTGATACAAGACAACTCCCTTTGGTTTAACAAACGCTCGGGAAGCGACCCATAGAATGTTGATTGACAAAGAGAACTAAATCACAAAAGGATGAGTCCCCAATCATGGCATCAAATTTTGGGAAACAAGATGTATACAGATGACCATGACATCATCCACTAAAACGTGTAAGACGAAGCGTGATAGATAAGTCTCAACCCCCTATTTTCTCTTTCAATATATGCAATGGTAACACTACTTTTTCTAGCAATTGATCTCCATATGCAAACATAAAGGTTGCCCTTGTGGCCTCAAGATAGTCAATTATGACCAAACAATAGCCTGTGCCATGTGGAGGCCTCAAGATAGTCAATTATGACCACACAAAAGCTAGTGGTGGCCTCAAGATGGTCAATTGTGACCAAACAACATCCCGTGGTGGCCTTAAGGTAGTCAAGTATTATTAAACAACATCCCGTGGTGCCTCAAGATAGTCAATTATGACCAAAATATCCATACGGTTACTCTAGATTGCAATTGATGTTCATCTTACAAATAGGAGAATAAGCTGACGACGTACCCTATGACCAAAATAGCCGTAAGGCCCCTCTAGCTTGCAATTGATGTTCATCTTGCATATCAAATAATAAGCCGAGGACATACCCCTCGCACAAGAAAATATCCTATGTGGACAAACAATCAATCATGACCGAAATAGCGATAAGGCCACTCTAGATTGCAATCAATGTTTATCTTACAAATCATAGAATAAGCTGATGGCATACCCCTCGCACGAAAAATAGCCCACGTGGCCAAACAAACAATTATGACCAAAATAGTTGTAAGGCCACTCTAGATTGCAACTGATGTTCATCTTACAGATCAAAGAATAAGCAGAGGGCATACTTCTCGCATAGAAAAATAGCCTAGGTGGCCAGATAGTCAATAATGACCAAAATTGTCATAAGGCCACTCTAGATTGCAATCGATCTTCATCTTTCATATCAGAGAATAAGACGAGGGCATACCCCTCGCACAGAAAAAGTGCCCACGTGGTCAAACAACGCTTGTTGCTGGATTCTCGAACTTCCATAGGCGAAATATCACATGTTGTTGGGTATTAAAAATAGCCATAGGCCAAACAACATAGGTTGATGAGTTTTAAACTAGCCCTCGGGCAACTAGCCTTTGAGACACTAGCCTTAAGGCCATCGTTCAAGAATCGCCATCAAAGCAATAAAATCAGACAACCTTTATGGCCAACAAGCGATGATTCACCTACTAGCCTCATGGTCAATCTCTCATTCAAACGTCGACGAAGGCACTAGTAACAAGTCGGAGGGGCAAATCCCGGATTAGTATAGTAAGAGTCGTCACCAAGAGCATTGAAGCCGATATGGAGGCACTATCTACTGTTTTGCACATATGTGTTGTGCATATTTTTCTATAATCATGTCTACAAATGTGTCTAGTATTATTTGCTCTTACCAATGTTTATCAAAATCTCCGCTAGAGACACTTTCTACAGCCCATGTTATTGGCATGTAGGAGAAAGAAACCACACGCCCTTGCGTGCAGACTAGATGACCACAAACTAATGAAAGGCCACATCCAAGCCCAACTTCGACGAAATATTACGAGGATAAACTTCCTTGCCCACAGTTGATGCTTCAGGAACCTGAGGAGAATTTGTGGAGGTAAAATTAATACATTTGTTTTATTACTTATCATTATCAATTAATGATTTTTAAACTGTTATAATAGCCAAAATCTCATTAAGGCTCATTAGGGATAATTAGTTGTCCCCCGAAAAAGAGGTAGACTATTTAAAGCCTTTTTAGCATTGATGATCTCATTTAACTCTGTCTGATAAACCCTAGTCTCCATATTGATTACGCAATCTGACTCGAGCTTCGGAGGTAAAACGGGGGACAAAGCCTCAACTTTGCCTTTTTCTCTATTCGCAAGGCACCAGAAAAGAGATCGGAGGGAGTCTATGCTTGTTGGCGTTCCGGATTCTCATCGTTGACATCAAGATTATTGTGGTACAATTTTTTGCTACCACACTTAATATAATCAATATTCGAATAATATAATATGAAGTTAGGATTACTTAATACTGAATATATATGTTCGATATTGAAAAATATATTTAAGAGGTTATGATTATATTATACCTAGTAGAAACGATATTCGAATAATATGATAATGATGTTATGATTACATTATACTTAGTAGAACCGATATTCGAATAATACTATAATAAAGTTAGTATTACATTATACTGAGTAAAAACGATCATTGAATAATATGATAATGAAGTTAGGATTCCATTATACTTAGTATAACCGATATTCGATTAATACAAATTGAAGTTACGATTATTTTAGACTTAGTATATACGATATTCGAAGAACGCGATAATGAAGTTAAGGTTACATTATACTTATTATAACCGATATTCGAATAATACGATAATGAAGCTAGGTTTACTCTATACTTAGTGTAACCAATATTGGAATAATATGATAATGAACTTAAGATTACATTATACTTAGTATTACAACTATTCGAATAATACGATAATGAAGTTATAATTACAGTATAGTGTAACCAATATTGGAATAATATGAAAATGAAGTTAGGATTACATTATACTTAGTATAACCTCTATTCGAATAATACGCTAATGAAGTTAGTATTACATTATACTTAGTATATACGACATTCGAATAATGAAGTTAGGATTACATTATACTTAGTGTATACGATATTCAAATAATGAAGTTAGGATTACATGATACTTAGGATAACTGATATTCGAATTATATGATAATATACAATATTTATATTTGGAAAACCACTTTTTATTTTAAGTATAACCGCTTTTCTTTTAAAAAAATATAGGAAAGCGTACAATATGAGTGTTTGTCCTGTTCGCATGCAATTTTTTTTAAAAAAAATGGCACGTGTCTCATTCGTGTGCCAATCTTTTTTTTAAATTTCGGCACACGTTTGGCTTAGGCATGTGTTTGGATTGCATGTCTGATCGGATAATTCTTCGGATATTTGGTCGGCACACGTATGGCTTAAGCACGCGTCTGTATTGCGTGCCCCCTAGATACGTCTATACGACGCGTACCCGTGTGTTTACAAATACCAAAAACACGAGTTTGTATTTAGCATTGATGATTTTGTCCACTGACCCCATACCCCTATGTTATCTAAATAATATATCAAATTTTAGTGTAGATTTTGGTCCTTGGTATTAATATTTTGATAATTATGAGGTCTAGTACTCTGCACAAATTTTAATTAGACGTACTAGTTCTGCATATCATATATAGGTGGGAGAATTTGATGAGAACCTTTGAAAATATTCTCACTACTAATATTTTTTTATTAGAAATGACACAAACTTATAAAATTAGGTTGCGCTAATTAATAAGTGACACAAATCTAATTTCTAAATACTTATTATGTATTATATTTAAGGGTGGTGTTTGAAAAAAATAACATTCACCTGCATAAATAAATTCATTAATGTATTGATAATTATTCACAAACTAATGTTGTTTTTTTACTCATCCTACATTTTTAGTCCATGAATGCTTAAAATAATGTCTTTTTATCCTTTTTTAAAAGTATAAATAAAAAAGCAAGTCTCTATCGAGACTTTATGCGTCGACTAATGCAAAAACACCCCAACAAAGAAGAAGACGAGAGACAAAAGGTGTACCCATCCCTAACTCGTCAACTGTCCACCAAAGTTTTTGTAACCTCAACCCTTTTAACTATTTTTATATCTGTCACTGTGTACACCGTTCGTCTTTCACGTGATTCAGTCACGAAAAGTATCCCTTACTAAAGAAAAACCTCGTATCTTTTTGAGATTTATAATTTATCATATTATAGAAGGTCTCAAACATTAATCAACCAGAATAAAACTCAAAATGAGATTTATAATTTACGTAATTTCTGTAAATCTTCTTTGTTTGAGTTGATGTCTTAAAACATTATATCGATTGTTTTATTTCTGTTTAAATAACAAAATTCATGATTTAAAGCTTGATTAAGTTGACAACTCAAACAATCTCTTACAACAGCTTTTAAAGAGGTCTAAACATTTTAACACGTGAAAATAGTGAAATGAACCGAATCTTTCCCTTTAATTTCACTTTTAAGGGATTCGCTTTCTCAAACCGGCCAGTAAAATGAATAATGTTGTGCTTGTGCAGCCGCCCACGTGTGTTCTCTTTTGGAGCAAATCGTTTAAACTTTTTTAGCCTCTAGCAACGAACTCGACATGTAACCAATGTCCTTTTCTTGGTCAAACATGTAATTAATATCCTTTAATGTGTAGGTAAACCCAGAGATGGTGCATACTGATAACATATATTATATAGATGTTTAAGTTGTACATTTGGTGTTATAGGTTGGTCTTTTTATATAAGTTTTAGATGTTTTCCAGTATTATTTGTTAATATTCTATTATAGATGTCTATATCTAAATTTTGTATGATTTCAACTTTCAAGTACCTTGGAAAACCTTCGAATTTAGAAGATGAATGTTGAAGATACGAAGAGTCGAGGTGTACTCTATGAGCAGTGGCGGATTCAGGATTGCTCGAAAGGAGGAGGGGGGGGGGGGGGGGGGGGGGGGGGGCGAAAGTACATGTAGTACAAAGCCTTTACTCCGTTTAGTGTTCGGTATATTGACATTATTATCAATATTTAATTTATTATGATTATTTGAAGACTAAGTATTTAGAACTAATGACATCCACAAACAATAAATTTCTCCATAAACTGAACACAAAAAATCTATATAACTAATAATTAATTGATCTAATTAAATAATTAAGAAACAAATCATTAACAAAAACATACAATTTTTTTAAGAAAAAAGGCAAATGAATAACTGATTTAAATTAATCAACAAGAGTTTAAAGTAATAAATGATTTAAATTAATCAACAAGAGTTTAAAGTAATAAATGATATAAATCAAAACCAAGAGTTTAAATTAATAAAGTATTAAAATCATAAACAAGAGTGTAAATTAATAGATGATTTAAATAAATAAATCATTAACAACACTTAATAAATGATTTAAATCAATAAAATCATAAGCAAAATTTAATAAATGATTAACATCAATAAATCATAAACAACATCAAACAATTTTTTTAGATTGGTTGGGATAGCGGTTATTTAGGTAAAACGCTCTCTTTAGTATTGTAAAGGTATGGGACAACAGTTTTATTAAGAAAACGCTATCTTTAGTGTTATCAGAATAGGTGTAAAGGTTTGAAAAAACGCTTTTTATAAAAAGCGCTTTGTTTGTTTGTCTTTAAAGAGCTGTGAATGGGGTGGCGGGACAACGCGTTTTGGATAATAACCCCTGTCCCATATGATGATTTTCAAAAAATTACACTTCTCGGCGGAGCCAAGCGGGGGCGGCCGCCCACTCAAGCCCCCCTGGATCCGCCACTGTCTATGAGTATGTACAAGCTAGTTTTGAAGAGCATTAACCCCCAAAATGTTATAGGAAGTAATGCTAAAATTCGGGCTACGCACTGAAGTTGTGATTTTGACGTCTCAATCTTGCAACACTTCATTCAGGAGCTATGGTTATCGTATTGGGATCATTGAGGTGGCGTTGAAAAGCTTACTCGGCGAGCTACACTTTTTTTTTTACTCCGAGTCCAAAATCCCGCTCAAAGGGGACACAATCGCACATCATGTTACTCCTAGTCCAAAATCCCGCTCGAAGTAGTCCGTGCATTTTAGGCACGGGCCGTGCAACGAGAAATCACCGCCTCCCTAGAGCTTCCAGGAACACACAGAGGGTGTCTTGGTCCGTGCATTTAAAGTACACGGACCGTGCACAAAGTTTTGTACAAGAAGCACTCTGTGACACTACACAGTCTATCAAGTGGTTCGTGCACCTCAAGTGCACAAACCATGCACATCATTCTGTAAAATGTTCCCCTCCGTGCAGTCTCATATGTGCGGACCATGTAGAGGTCCATGAACCGTGTATTTTTCCGGATTTATGGGCTTTGCCCCATGGCTATTTTTAGATTGTTTAAATAATTTTCTAGGGTGAATTTTCAGATTACCTTAGCTTTCACCGTTCTAGCCCTGGAGTGTTGTTGGAGTTCTTTGGAAAATTTCAGACAATTAGGAGATTGATTCCCTGGATCTGATCAAGTATTTTCTTTCTCTAATCTAGTTGAATGATTTTCTTTGTTCATATGATGTCTTTCATTGTTTCTCTAAGCATGTCTGGCTAATTCCTTACTTTTAGGGTTGGGGTGATCTTAATAGTGTCTAGGTAGACTTGGATGTGATATTTGTCTGAATTGAAACCTGAAGCTTTGTTTGATTCAATCCTAGAGTTCTTAATGCAATTGATGAAAGTTGATTAGATTTATATTAGGTTTGAGACCGACATGAGATAACCTTAATAGATAATTCAGATAAGGTATGAAATGACAGGAGATTATTCTTATCAAACTACTAGGAATTAAACTAGAGTGTTATTTCTGTTACAACAACTTAATCACTCTCGTGGAATACTATCCTAGATTTATTTGGACTCAGTGGAATGCAACAACGAAAGTTGATTAAGTTTATCCCTAGATTGTATTGAAACTGGTAAAAATAGAAACGAGGCTTGAAGACTTTACAAAAAATAATTAACCACGAAGGTGATTAAGTGTAAAACAAAATTGAAGAAAAAACAGAAAGAAAAGAAACTATCCTAGATGCCAAAGATCATAATGTAGCCTAGCATCATCAAAATCTTGGGACACATGAATGTTCTAAAAATCCCCGCCTAGGCCCGCCTAGGACCCCGCCTAGGGCCGCCTGGCGAGAATAAGCTTTTAATGTTGTGGAAGCAGCAATATCTCAGGAGATGATGAATGTATAAAACATTGTTTTGGGTTATGCTTTGTAAAATAAGGCTCATAATAAAATATCCTCATCCCAACATAGTTTTATAAACATTAATGGATTTGAGAGAACGTAGTAAAATAATCATATAGATTATGCATTAATTTTTAATCCGCTTAGGCCCCGCCTAGCCGCTAGCCCCCCCCCCCCCCTCACCGCCCAGCTCTCGCCTAGCGACTTTTAGAACATTATGCATCAAAATGCATCCAACTCGTCAATGGTCCTATAAGCGCTCATGTTGTCAACTCTCCATGGGGTTAAATTCACCAAAAATTCTACATGAGCAGCGCATAAGAGCATCTCTCCCTAGCCATTCCAATGACAAACAGTGAAATAAAACATGTAATACAAAATCTCCACAACACATATGCTGGAGCAGGGAAAGGGGGGAAGAGATCAAGCAACAAAGGCCTACGGTAACAATCGACCAAGGCAATAGGCTTATAAATACATGAAGGATTAGAAATCAATGCCAAAAAGTCTTCTTCTCTCCTTTGTGGTTCAACAACATAACAATTAGTATGATCATCCGGTGCATGTAAAATCCTCATAATAGTGCGACTGACAAGCAGCGTAGAAGTTCAAGGTGTAACGTGATCCTCACTTATGGTTTGAGTAGAATCTACACAGCAACATAGATTGGACTTAGTGGAATGCGGCAACTGAATCAACTTTCGTTATCCCTAGATTCTAAGTGCCTAAAGGGTCTAGATTTGCTTTGTTCTACGCGACATCGATTATCATTTAAAATTTAGGCATGTTTACTATCATCTGAAATGAGTTAGTAGATTATCGTAGATAGTTTACGTTCAAACTAATTCAAACAATTTTCAAATAGATATCCAATAAGTTAACCAAGACATTGTTATAGAGATCCCTGGTTCTCGAAGCTTCCGTCCATCGATTTACAACAATCTTTTGCAATCTTTGTTTCTTTCTTAGTTATTAGTTAAATGAAAAATCTTCTTTTTACAACTTAGCTTAATGGTCAAACTTACAATTGATACTACTTAGTCCTCGTGGAAACAATACTTGAAAACTACGACTGACCCCATACTCTTGTAGGTAGGTTTTGGTCACATCACATAGCTCGTTAGTCCACAAAGCAAATATACACAACATATGATAGAATAACTCTATTTATATAACCCCTAAGAAAAACCTATTGTTGGGCCAAGGTGTTAATGGGACGACGCAAGTAAAGGTAGAATCCCTAAATGAGCCAAGTATGAATGAGGCCCAGGAATAAAGCGAGTTGTCAATGTGATCAGAACCGAATATGACGAAAAGCTATGAAGGCATAAAAAAAGGCCGATAATTACGCTACAGTCAATGCTCAATTTAGGAAGTCATAGAAAGATCTTTCCATAACCATGGAATAACTTCAAAGCAGATCGACCCGGAAAAGGAAAGAATCGCCAATACAATTGGATTAATTAATGGCGAGTGAGATCTTGGAGGATATGTAATAAAAGGGTAAAATACAAGGATTGATATATGTAAGACTAATTTCATTGTAAAGGACACGATCTCTTAGCCGAGGCTCCTTAGCCTGGTGGTGGGGGACTTGTTTCCCTACCCATAAGTCGGGGGTTCGACCCCCGAGAGCGGCACGACCCCCCCAATTTATTTGGAGGGTAAGGGACTGTCTCTCCGTTTGAGAGGAGTCCCGTTTCTAGCCTAATCAAAAAAAAAAAAAAGACACGATCTCTTACACATACTAAGAATTCACTCTATAAATTCCAGAAATACTCTCTATAGCATTTGTTTGCTTTGTCTTTGAATTTGCAAATTTCTGGGTTTTTTGGGCAATCCATAGACGCTTTACTGATCATTTTATGCATTTCTTACATTTCCAGGAAAGTTCACATTTTATCCGTTATTTAATAGATTTTACACAATTCACTTTATATTGTTATCTATTTGTAGTTCATCTTGTCAACATTTGATCTTATTTCAATCACTTCTATCGATTATTATCACTTGTTTACAAATTGTCGTCACGTTGCGATCCGTCCATGTTTTGGATTTTACCCCTCAAACCAGCATCTTTAAAGGAGTGTTAAAATTATCTCGAACAATTGGCGCCCACCATGGATCTATATCCAAAAAACGCATCCATAAAATCCAGATCTAGTCTACTATACTAAAAAAACTATGGCCAACAATCCAAACACCACAAACAACCAAGTCCTTATTAGCGACCTTACTCCTTATTCAATCCCCAATCCAAGCATCGACACCAATCCAATCCAGGGTAATGAGAAAAACCTCAAAAACTCGGACAACCACGGGAACGAGGACGACCAACCTCATACCGTAAATACTACCCAAAGTGTCATTGAGATGGACCTATTCGGAACCATGCTTGATTCCCTACATCTATTAGGAAAAGCCATTGACCTCTATATAAGAAGGGTATCCAACTCTTGTAAAGATATACAATTCTCAATATTCAATACGATACCACTTACAAACAAGCTTGCTTTTCTCTTTGATCGTGTAATCATCGACCTCTATATAAGATGGGTATCCAACTCTTATAAAGATATACAATTCTCAATATTCAATACGTTACCACTTACAAACAAGCTTGCTTTTCTCTTTGATCGTGTAATCCTTGACCTTATACTCCATAATCCAAACAGATAGTGTTTTAGTACAAAATCCGCCCAAAATAAGGTTGTTGTAACATATTGTAGATTTCAATCTTTGATTCCCAAGCTTCATCAATGGAAAAATTCATCTCTTTCTTTCCTTTTTTTGTTTCAGCTGAATAGTTTTACACTTTCAAAAAAATATTTAGCAACTTATTTAATATATGGTACTAGTTTAAGCCCTGTGCCATACACGATTTACTTTAAAATGCCTAAAAACTTATATATTATTACTATAAAATTAATTGTTAGAAACTCGAGGGTGCCTTTTGTAATCTCTCTCTATATATACTATAAAAGAAGTATTTTTTCTACAATTAGTTCCTTAACAGAAGAAAAGTAGTGAGCAACCCATTAATTTAAACTAATTTGTTGTACTATGTGCATATTTTTCTTCTCTTTAATTACAATTAGTTCTTGTAATCAAATATATAAACTAATTTGTGATGTCAGTGATTTTTGAGTTTCCTTGTTGGTTGGTGTTGAATTCCTTAGGTTTTGATGATAACAAACATTCAACTAATTTGGTGACTAAGTGTTTCATGAACAAACAAAGTTGTCACATGGAATGAACGGCAGCGCAATAATGCAGATGGAACAAATAGTTTCCTAACCGCTTTGTTACCTCCAAAGGAACATCAGTGCCGTGACAAACATCAAGCGCGAATATCATGAGAAAGTCAAGCATGAAGATAATGAAGATTATCCTTGAAGATCATGAAGTTGGAAAAAGGAAATCCGGTTGATCACGCCAACTAGAAGATTTGGAGAGAGAAAGATTTTATCTTATCTCGATTATATTATCTTTGGAAATCTTTCCTTAGATAATATATTTGGTTGAGATTTTATCTTATTGAGTCAAATCAAAATCTTCTTGTTATTGAAAATAGTGACTGTGGTTTTATTTGTAAGTGGGATTTTCGGATTGTATAAATAGAAGTGAGCGATTCATTTCTTGAGTACGAACTCTGAGCATTTGATTGAGAGAAAAATAAAAGTGAAGTGTCTGTAAGTCTTAGAAGAGTGAGCTCGTGTTCATCATTGTAGAAGCGATTCAAAACTAGGTGGGAAGTCTAGGGTTTGAAGTCTATGCTACAAGTGTAACCGATCAAGAAATCAATAAGACAAGTAGACTCTTCAAAATCCTCTCAAGCGAGAAGCTTGAAGGTAGTGGTTTTTCCCTGGTTAGTTATTTGACTGATTGAGATTTCTATTATACATCGTGAGTTCTAAATATATTCTTTCTTGCTTTAATATTCCGTTGCATCTTCTATGGGAACAAAGCATTTGTTCCCTCAGACGTAATACTAACGATCCAACAATTAGTATTAGAGCCTGGTCTCTAGATTGTTTTTCGTTAAGACTTTGCAGGAAAGATGTCGTCAAGCAATGCTATCAGTAATTCATTCTAAAAGGCTCCAGTTCTGAAGACTGGAGAACACGACTGGTGGGTCTTTTAGATCGAGTCCCATATTTGTTCCCTTGATGGTCAAATATGGAAAATCAGTGAAGTTGGTCCTATCTCAATCCCAAATGAAAAGGATGCAACAAAGCCGAAAGCAAGGGCTGACTACGATGATGCTGATTGGAAAAAGATGGAGAAGAACAATAGGGCCAAGAAGATCCTTCATATGGCTTTGCTCACTGTTGATCTTAAGAAGGTCATTGGCTACAAAACAACTAAAGAGATCTGGGATGCTTTGAAGCATCTCCATGAAGGAAACGAGGATGTTAAAAAGAATCATATCCCTGCCCTGATGAAGGAATAAGATCACATCTCCCAAGGAAAAGGTGAACACATTCAAGACTTCTATTCCCGTTTCCAGGGAGTAGTTGGCCAACTGGAGTTCCTTGGTGAAACGCTTCCAGACTGGAAGCTCACTCATCACTTCATGCAAGGTCTCAATCCTCAGTGGGATGCGATTGCTCTTGCTCTCTACGCCCAGACTGATGTCAAAGCTCTCACTATGGAAGAGATTGTTGTCAAGCTTGAAAGCAACGCCTCCGTCCATAACTCCAAGATGAGCCGAAGGGGAGCTGAGAAGGCTCAAAGCATTGCTCTAAAGTTTGAACATGCCTTTGACTTGTCTCAAGTCGAAGATGAAGATGAGGATGGAGATTAAGATATTGCTCTCATCACTAGAGCGATGAAGAGGATATGGTCCCGAAGCAAAGGCACCCCTCATTCCTCCGAAGGGAACAAATATTTGAATGATGTCATTTGTTACCATTGTCAAAACAAGGGACACTTTGCCACAAACTGCTTCAAGAAAAAGGCAGGTCTTCCTCCTGCTAGTGAAGAAAAGCAAGCAATGGTGGCAACATGGGGAGATTCTGACTCGGAAGATGAAGAATCCTCTCATTCAAGGGATGTTTGCTTGATGGCCATTGAGAGTCCTCATGACTCAAAAGGTTGCAACTCTATCTCCAACATGATATGCCTCATGGCTGATGGTAGTCTACATGACTCTGAGGTAAATGAATCTGAACTCATTTCAAGTTTGAAAAGCAAGTCTAAAGAACAACTGACTTTTATCATTAAGAAACTTGCTCATGAGAATAGTCTTTTTAGTGAGCAGTACGGAGAAAAGGATTATACGATCTCAAGTTTGATCGATGAGAACAAAGGTTGGGCCGAAAAAGTGACTAATCTTGAGAAAGTTTCATCCTATTCCTCTAAACCTTGTGATGAATGTCCTAAGCTCAATGAAAAATATTACTTCCCTGTAAGCTTTTGTTACCTCACTAGAATCAAAATCCTTAATGCTGAAACTAAGCAATGCCAAGTTGTCTAGTGATTTGTCCAAAATCAGTGAGGAGCAGAAAGAAAAAGCTAAAGGCATTGAGTTTGTTGCATCCAAGGATGAAAAGAAGAAAGGGAAGAAACCTGTGTCTCACTTTGGCATTGGATACCAACCTAAGCTTCATGTTGATGATACCCAGGTTCAAAGCCCCGAAGTCGAAGGAAAACAATCTTTACGAGAAACCGGTGAAAGTTCCTCTTGTGGGAACAGTCGGAAAAACTGTGCAAATTTGACTGATGGGAACAAACCTTGGTATCATGGACAAAAGGCTCACTCCATTTGGCTAAAGCAAGCACAGAATGGTAAGCCCAATCATATTGATTTTCATTCTAGGGTTGCTAACAAACCAATTTGGCCTAGACAGAGCAAATATGTGGACTTAAAGTGTCATAGGGTTTGTTGGTATTGTGGTCATTCTGGTCACTACAAACAAGAGTGTCTCTTGAAAAGACACAATGAGGAGATTGCTTGTATTGCTAGGGAGAAAATGAATGAAAAACCTGCTAAGATCAAATATGTTGCTCCCACACCCAAAAAGCCTATGCTTGTCTAGGTTCATAAGAACTAATCTTTTCAATACAAGCTGAAGTGAGGAAAGATTCCTGCTACTTCGATAGTGCATGCTCAAGTCACATGACAGGGAACACAAGTTGGTTCACCTCACTTCAACAGGCCTCCAGAGGTTCCATAACCTTTGGAAATAAGAGTAAGGGAGATGTTTGTGGTCTTGGTAAGGTAAGGCTTTCTAGTCACATAATTATGGATAATGTGACTCTCGTAAACAATCTTAAGTTTGATATTTTTAGCGTTGCTCAACTGTGCCAAAACAAGAAAAATAGGGTAGTCCTTACTACTGATGATTGTTATGTTGAGTGTATTAGTACATGGAAGATTCCGCTCAAAGGGATCTGCAAAAACAACGTCTACAAAGTTGATCTTGCTTTTATCCCCGAGAAGGACCTATGTATGTCGTCCATTGCTGTGAAAACAGACTAGTGGCACAAGCGTTTTGGACATGCAAGTCTTCAACTTCTTTCCAAACTTCACAGACAAGAACTGGTAACGGTCTTCCTAAGATCGAAGCAACAAATAATGAAGTTTGTGATGCTTGTACCAAATGTAAACATGTGAGATCTTCTTTCAAATCCAAGAAAGAGGTAAGTACAACTCGTCCATTGGAACTAATCCACATGGATCTTTGTGGACCTATGCGCACAAAGATCCATGGTGGGAATCTATATGTCTTTGTTATTGTTGATGATTTCTCTAGGTATACATGGACCCTCTTTCTATCCTTGAAGGATGAAGTGTTCGCTAAGTTTGAATCTTGGCTCAAATCTGTTGAGAAGAGTCTAGAACAGTCTCTTGGTTCCATTCCACTGATCATGGGACAAAATTTGAGAACTCTCAGTTTCTATCCCTTTGTAGGAACATTGGAATAAGTCATAACTTCTAATCACCCAGAACTCCGCAGCAAAATGGTGTTGTGGAAAGGAAGAACATGACTCTAGAGGACATGACGCGCACCTTGCTTATTGCTAGCGGTCTTCCAAAGAGCTTCTGGGCTGAAGCTTTGAATGTTGCATGTTACATGGTGAACATGGAAACCATTCGTTCACTGCTGAACAAGACACCTTATTAACTCATAAGAGGAAGAAAGCCCAATGTATCTCATCTGCGGACTTTTGGTTGCAAGTGCTTCATCCACAAAAAAATGGGAAATGTTCTCTTGGAAAGTTTGATCCGAGAAGTGATAAAGGCACCTTTGTAGGATATTCTCTCCACAACAAGGCCTACAAAGTTTTCAACAAGAGAACAAGAAAAGTAGAGGAAAGCATTTATGTGGTTTTTGATGAATCTGTTATGGTTGGGAACAATGTGCATGAACAATTGATTGGTGTTTCTTCCAATGCCGATCTCTCTGAGGATGACAATTTTCAGCTGGTGGAAAACAGTGTCATGGATGTCGTGTCAAGTGATGATGTGGATGATGTCTCTCATGATCAAGACAGTCATGGTGGTTCATCAACTCCAAGGGCTCAAGACTCTACATGCAACGTCGAGTCAGATGAAGGTGGTCACTTGTCTGGTTCCTCTCTCCTCTCAGGTCCCCAAGAGGATCAAAGCCCAAGTCACGATACTGAAGGAACAATTGGGGAAAGTCTTGATGCTAAGGGGACAATTGATGATAATTCTGATGCTGGTAACCTTGATTCCAATGATTTTGATCACAGAACTCTGCAAGTGAGAAAATACCAGCAAAAGATTCCCATCCAGTACATCAAATCCTAACAGACTTTCGAAAGGGAATTCCTCATAGCACTCGCTCTTCTCTGCAAAATTTATGTGCCTTCAATGCTTTTCTTTCTCTGTAAGAACCCAAAACTGTAGGAGAAGCATTGAAGGATCCAGACTGGATAAATGCCATGCAAGAAGAACTCCATCAATTCAAAAGGAACAAGGTTTGGAGGCTCGTCCCTCGTCTAGGGAACAGAACTGTGATAGGAACCAAGTGGGTGTTCAGGAATAAGTTGGATGATTAGGGGCACATCACAAGGAACAAAGCAAGGCTTATGGTGAAAGGATATAACCAACAATAAGGGATCGATTATGACGAAACCTTTGCTCTTGTTGCACGTTTGAAAGCCATCCGACTACTCATTGCATACTCAACTTTTCATGGCTTCAAGCTACAACAAATGGATATGAAGACTGCCTTCTTGAATGGAGTTCTCAAGGAGGAGGTCTATGTGGAGCAAACCCATGGATTTGAAGACGCTTCTCAACCTGATCATGTTTATATTCTTGACAAGGCATTGTATGGTCTTAAGCAGGATCCCATGGCCTGGTATGATAGGCTATCTCAGTTTCTCTTGTCACACAGATACATTTGAGGGAAGGTTGACAAGACTCTATTCCTACTGAAGGAAGGAAAGCACACTCTAGTTGTGCATGTCTATGTTGATGACATCATCTTCGGGTCTACAAATGACAAACTGGTTTAAAAACTTTCAAGTCTTATGACCAGTGAATTTGAGATAAGCATGGTGGGGGAACTAAAGATCTTCTTAGGACTTTAAGTATCACATGGAGAAGATGGAACAAGAGTTCATGAACAGAAGTATCGCATTGAGTGTATCAAGAAGTTTGGAATGACCGATGCAAAGCCCTTCATCACTCCTATATCTCCGAACAATCCTATGGAAAAGGACGAACATGAAAAAGGAATTGATCCAACACTCTATCGAGGAATCATAGGTTCACTTCTTTATCTCACTGCTAATAGACCTGATATTATGTATATTGTGTGTCTATGTGCTCGATTTCAGGCTGATTCCAAGGAGACACACCTCAAGGCAGTGAAAAGGATTTTGAGATACTTGAAGGGGACAAATGATCTTTGTCTATGGTATCCCAGGGGATGCAACTTCGATTTGGTTGGATACACAGATGCTGACCTCGTAGGGAACAAAGTGGATAGACAGTCTACATCAGGAATGGCTCAGTTCCTTGGGTCGTGCTTAGTTTCTAGGGGTCGAAAAAGCAAAATTTAGTTGCTTTGTCAACCGCAGAAGCCGAATACATAGCCGTCGCAACTTGTTGTACTCAACTCTTATGGCTCAAGGAACAACTCAGTGACTATGGTATTCTTCTTAACTCTGTTCCCATTCTTTGTGACAATACTAGTGCTATAAATATCTCCAAGAATCATGTACAACACTCACGTACCAAGCATATTGAGATAAGACATCACTTCTTACGTGATTGTGTGGAAAAAGGGTTAGTTTCCATGGATTTTTGTAGAACCAAGGATCAAATCGCCGACATTTTCACCAAGGCACTCAATAGGGAACCCTTTGAACAGTTTCACATGAAACTTGGTATGATCTCTTTTAACTAAATGTCTACCTATTTTGTTCCGTCGATGATTGGCTAAACTAGGTAAATTGTTGTAGTGTAAGTGTTGTGTCTTGATTTGCAATCTTTTCCTTGATCATTGTACGAATGACACGCTTAGCTTCTTGCCTGTACTTCTCTTAATTGCAAATTTCTTACATGATCATCTATGCTTTCATAATAATACTTGGAACAACTTTCTTTCGGCCCAAAAGAGTCAACTTCATGCATTGATCCTCATAATAATCCCAAATGATTATTGACTCTACAACTTACCCTAGCCATCATGTTTGATGCTCCCTATGAGCCTCTCTAATCATCCATAATTGGGAGCCTCTCTTTCATGATTAAACATTATTAATAATTCTCGTATACTTTTGTGTGATGTTCTTTGTACCCTCTCTAGTAACGTTACCCCCGCATCACACCCTTCTACTTTTTTTGGAAAGTCGAGAAAACGGATCGTCGCCTCTGTGGTCTGTAGTTGGGATTTGATAGGTGTGAAATGTAATGATGGCCTATAACTGCTTGGAAAGTGTTGTGTGCATTTAGGGTTGAAGTGATGGTTGCGTAATGTTTGATGGGCTCAAAATTTTGTGGGCTTTGATGAATCTGGTCAAAATCTCCCACAAGATTTAATTTTGGAAGAAATCCGACTGTGATCTTTGGAAAAGATGGAAGGAGAAGATATTGACTGTTATCTTTGGCAACTGAAAAGATTTGCTAGGGATCTATAAATCCGGCATCTCCAAGGTAATTCTCTTCACCGCTTCTAATTGCTTCTCCTGTCTCCAAGTCTCTTGCTTTCTTTCTCGTCTCTCCCAAAGCTCCACAAATGGCCTCCTCATCCAACATCCCCATTGAAGGCGACGAGGATCTTCAAAGCCTCCTTCACAAACTCTCTGCGATGGGAACCAACCCTCCATCCTCGCTGCCATCGCACAAGCCACCCCCTCCACATCCTCTCTCAAAGCCCCCAACCCTCCACAAACAGCCATCGCCTCAAACCTGGTCTCGTAACCCCCCTCGCCTTCACCTGCCAATCTCACCATGGTACCATACACTGTCCCCAAATCACCCTCTCCACCTCCTGCCTCAACAAACCCTACCCCTAACCCTAACCCCGTCGCCCCCACTGCCGTCTCCTCCAACGACAAGGAGGAGGTACATTCTTCTCTCACCCACCCTACCCAACCTGAGACGAAGACATAGGAGTGTCTTGGCGACGCCACAACGGCGACGCCGACTGTGACGGAGGTTCATGCTGCCACCACGACCCAAATCAAAGGGGTTGTGCGTAATCTGGAGAAGGAATTGGTTGATGATGAGGCTAACACATCGCCGCCGAGGGGACTCCAGTTCTTTGGCAGAGTCAAAATGGGGTGTCCTCCCAAACGCAAGGCCAACGCCCAAGCTCATGCTGCCAAGGCAATTCTAGTGATCTTGGAGGATGAGTCAGAGCAAGTATTTGAGCGCAAACCCAAGTGCTCAAGGTGTCTGCGGCTCCTGTTTGCAAGAGCCAACGTCGCAAATGGGCGAAATCCAAGGCAAAGGCTGAATTGGAAGAGATGAAGGATATGAGTCACAGAGGGATTATGAGGGAACTGTTGCTGGATCATGCATTCCTGAAGCAAAATGCTTTGGGGGAAATTGTCTCGATTCTGCAGGCTCAGAAGTGCGATCACTTGTTTGTTGAGGCAGAGTCCGTTGCTGAAGAACAGCTAAGGGCATTCTACTCCACCTTTGAGATCGAGGTCCGGCCCCACGCTATTCTGGGCAGTTACATGCTGGAAGGAACAACTCATGTGTTCTCTAGCATGGAACTAAGCCTCATTCTTGGGGTTCCTCATTCCGGCTGCGACGAGTATCCAAAGGGGCGTTGGCCAAATGATTTTCCCTACCAGGAAGTGGTCCGCCGAGTTTCTGAGCTTTCCTCCCCACCCGAATTTGGAGCTTTGGATACCTCATCCATGAATGTTGTGAACAAGGTATTGTTTCACTACCTAATCTGCAACATCACCCCAAGGGAGCAAAAGAGAAACAAGTTGCTGATAAGGAGTCAATCAATCTGCCCAGGGTAATGATGTAATATATGGCCCATGCGAGGAACACTGATCGTCATGCCTTACCGTATCCTAGTGCCGTCAAGAAAATTTTGGAATACCACAAAGTGTACAATGGGGAAACTGAAAGCTTCATCTTTTCCCGCGATCTGGATGCGAGTAATCTTCACAAAATGCATTTTGTTCTCAAGGAAGGAGTTGGTTGGGTTAAGGTCATGCCCGAGCTAGTGGTGGATGTTGATGAGGAAGAGTCTGATGGTGCAGACTATGAGTGGGAACAAAAGAATGAGCCCAGTAAGGATTTTGACTTGCCAACAACTGTGAGAAGGTTGTCCCGCGCAATTTCACTTTTGGCGGAACAACAAAGGCGTCTTATGAAGGAAGTGAGTGCTTTGATTGCTATTCATACTACAGCTCCCTCTGAAGGCACTGATGGTGCTTGATCCGTCTTTCTCCGGCTAACCAATCCCGCTTTTTGTAATACCTCTCATTTTTAGTAAGGGCATTTTTGTAATTTTCCAAACACTCGTACTGAAGTCGAATTAATTTCAGAGAAGTTCAGACATTCTGTTAAATGCTTGATCTCTGTAATAATTTCCTGAGTGGAATAAAATACATTCGACGTATTTTTGGGGTTTAGAATATTTGTTCGGATACAAATATATTTAATCCGGGGTTAATACCCATACCCATAATTCTTCCCGGACGAAAGAGGGTGAAAGAGGCAGGATTTGGACTCCACCGCGCCCGCGGTGATACCCACCGCACCCGCAGTCAGAAATGGCCTTCACCGCACCCCGCGGTGAGACCAACCGCACCCGCGCCGTCATCATTACTTTTCTGCTTCGCCGAACTTTGACCGTCGTGCGCCTGAGCTGCTTCGCCCTTGTCGGAGCTGAGGCGGCGGGGGAGCTGGTTGCTTGAGCTCCTTGCTTGGCCTATATAAGGAGGGGACTTGGAGGAGGAAGCCATCTCTCTCTGTCTCTCTCAAATCTCTCTCTCGTTCCATTGTCGCCGGATTTGCAAGCTTTCGCCGGAGTTGTCGCCGGAGCTCTCATAGGAGGAGGAGGTGCTCTCAAGGTGGTGCTTGGGTGGTCCAAGGAATCCAAAAGTCGGAGCCACCACGAGTCGAACCCCCGTCGTCTTCCCCGGTGAGTTTTCGTCATCGTCGTCTCGCCGCTGTGGCTTGACCACACCCGCGGTCAAGGCCACCACACCCGCGGTGTGCCTGGGCGCTTGTGGTTGTGGTTGTGGTTGTGGTTGTGGTTTGGGATTTGTGGTTTTGATCGAGGCTTCGTTCCTTCGATTTCGTTCGTCTTTCCTTAGATTCGTATATGTTATTATCGAATCTAACTTAGGGTTTCGTTTTGGGTCGTTCCGTAGGGATCTGAAATCCGAGTTCTGTCCTCGTTCCGGACCCGAAAACCTGTTGTCTTTGAGCTTCGTCTAAATCTAAGACAAGTGGCGGTTCGCTCTTGCTTATCATTCCATATTTCTATTAATTATCAATTGTTTAATTGTTAATTAAATTGGGATGAATTACTGGTTTCGTTGGGAACAGTTTTCTTAAAATGATACGATTAAAATGAATATTATAATAGGTTGTATATATTGCTAGAAACAACGTTATTATATCTGTTATTACCGTGATGGTATTGTTGTGGATTTTTATGCAAACTTGAAATATAGTTAGCAGTGGATTTTATGTGCACTTGAGATATAGTTAGCACGAGTATTCATAGGAATGCTGCTTACCTTGAGAGGTAGCCGTTTCTTTATAACCCGGTGGATAGGATGTCCAAGCCCTAACATCGTTTCTCTAGTCATGACTATCCCCTATCCGAATATAGGGGAGGTGCGCTTAGCCGGCGTCAAACCTTTAGGGATTTATTCCTGACTATATATCTCTATATCCTGAGGGATGAGATGATTATGATAAAAGCTTATAACGTGAATATACGTTTTGGAATTAAATAAGATAAGTGCCGTTATGCACATAATTAATGAACCTTAGGGCGAGAAGTACAACTTGGAAACTCGTCCGGGACTTCGATTAGAGTAAGTCCATCTCCCAAATCTGAATTCGCATCGTGCGGTGAGGTTGGTCGTGGACCCAAATAGTCAAGTCAGCTTTAAAACGCTTGTGTGAATTATAATGTTCCCAAACATTGTCATACTTTCCGATAAGACTCAATTCGTTGGAGTCTTCTCTTCATATGTGTCCTTAAGACTCAATCTTTCAGAGTATTCTCTTGATCATACCTTTTCGTATTTTTCAGTAGGAGTATGGTGGTTGACTATCGTCATCGACTTTTATTCGAGAAGCGATGAGTCTAACCTAATACGACTACTTAGAACCTTTCTGTTTTACCCTTGCATAGTCTTTCATTAGACTAACGAACCAGTTATATTACCTTGCATGGTTGGTTGGTGTCATCTGTCTCATATGGCACATCAGATAAATTACAGTTCCATGAAGGCTAGAAACGACGAGGAAGGCAGATGGAATTTTAAAGACACTAGTGGAAAAAACACTTTTTGAGGCTCCCTTTTAGAGGCGTACATAATTCAAAACGCCTCAACAACGACTTAGGAAATCACTTTTTTTTTTGTTTTTGAGGCGAATAATTAATTTATACGCCTCAAAAACATCTTTTAAGGCGGGCAAATTAATATACGCCTCAACAAGTATCCGAAAAAACATTTCCCGCTAAAGTATTAGAGGCGGGCCAGGGTAAGGCCCACCTCTAATGCTAACTAATTGAGGCGGGCCAAGTAGCCCGCCTCAATTAAAGCTTGTTGAGGTGGGCCTATTAAAGCCCGCCTCAACAAATATGTCCAATAGAGGCGGTCATGTGAGGCCCGCCTCTATTAGACCATTATTCGGCCTAATCTCCCCTCCCAATATAAAAGGAAAAAAACCCTAATGTCCCCTCCCAATCTCCCATTCTCCCTAGTCGCAGCAGCCGCAGCTCCCATCTCCTCCCGATCGCAAGTTCTCCCATTTCTCCCGTTCTCCCATTCTCCCGTTCTCCCATTCCCTTCTCTGCACTGTCGGCATCGCCCTCCCATCTCCTCCCGGTCTCCTATACCGACTCCCATCTCCTCCACTCGCCGACTCCCTCCCTCCCGATATTTGCAAGCTCGCAGGAGTCGTCGCCGGCCATCACCCCATCTTCGTCTCCTCCATCTTCGTCGTTGTCGTCCGTCTTCCATTCGCCGCCGATTTCTCTTCCGGATTTCTCCTACCGCCGATCTCTCCTCCGGAGCTCTGCATTGTCGTAAGTGTGCTTTATCCCTGAATCACCAAAAAAATTGTGCTTTTGGAGTTCGTTGCTGTCTTGATGAGCTTGGATTCTGGCATTCTTGTTTGCATTTTGCAATTTTTATAGTTCTTCAAGCGTGAATCCCTATAATGACTGTCTTCTGTACGATCTTGATGAAATTCATCTTCTAGGGCAGTGTTGAGTTCAGTTGGGAGAATTGAAATCTGAGATGAATGGATTCCAGTTTTTAAATTATAAGGAAGAACTTTCCAAGAACCTCATTATTAAAGCAAGAACAGTTAGATTTTCTTATTAATAAGAACAGTCGACGAATTGTTATGTATTGATGATTGTTTGAGCAGAGAAGCTTTTAAAAGTAGTATTTTGCTGTGTGACTGTGTCCGGTGTCCCTGTTGTAGTGTTGTAGTATAAAATCAGTATTGTCCATGTTGTCCCTATTTGCATTTGATGGAATATAAATACATTTATGTTAGTGTTATATGTGTATTGATTTAGTTATACGTGTATATGTGTAGTTATATGTGTATGAATTTGGTTTTTGATTATATGTGATACATAGTCATAACTGTTATGCTATTTATACAAAATCTTTGTTTTTCCCATTGGTAGTGTTCTGCTAATGGTGACAATTTCACCAAATGTTATCTGATAAATGTATTTTTTCTTCCAAATCTAACAAACAGAGATAAAAACAAGTCAGAAAATAGAACATTGAAAACTTATCATAGAATGGTAAAACCTTGTCTCCTCTAATAATCTCTTGTTCACTAATATCCTATTTTGATTCTTTATGTAGTCCTTTTGCAGGAAAAAGGACTGCTTGACTTACCCAAGCTGCTAGATATATGTGCAATTTATGGACGTGAGAATGGAAATTTAGCAAGAATCTTGGTGAGCATGTGTATATAATTTGTAACTTTTATTGTCAGGAGATGTTGTTATTGCAGTTAGTTTTGTGTTAGCTGTTATCGTTTTCTCACGATAAAGAATTACTTTTATTGTAAGGAGATATTGTCAGGAGATGTTGTTTTATTGATACTTGTATATTTTGCCTATGGTTTTATAATTGATTTTTATGCTATTATAAACTAAGAAGTAGGTTTTTGATGCTAGGTAAGTGAGCCTGAGGCATGGGGGTACAAATCTGACAAGAAGAAAGTTCTAGTGTATTTCTTTGGCACCAAGGAAATGTGAGTATTTTGAGTCATATATGTCCTCTTCTTTTGATATTTTCACTTTTGAGCTATGTTGTGTCTTAAATTGTTCTAGTTGTTTGCTATGCTGATATATTATGTTTTTTAATAAGGGTTAGTGTGTTGTTTTGAGCTAATGAAGCTGTATATCACAATCCACAGGTAAATGTTGGAGGAGTTACCTGAGTACTATGGTAATGTTCTATTACATTTCACTTGGACATCAATGTGTTTGATCACTCAAGTGTAAAGATGGCTGAGTTGTTGTGATTCTAATTGCAGGTTGCTAGTGCTCTTTCAGATCCCTACCCTTTCATTTGCAGCTGCTTTAAAATGGTTTAGCCGATCCACTTCACGAATTAGCCAATCAGGTATTCTGTCTTCTGCTTCAACTTTATCTTCTCTTCCTTGTTCATATATAAGCATTGCAAGTTAAATCTATTACACTAAACAGATTTTGAATTACATAGACTATTCTCTACCATGATGAATTTAGTATCATAGTGTATGCTAGTTACTGGATTCTTATCTACGATGATATCTGATCTTGGTGACAGGAAGTTCTGCTATGGATCAAATTTGTTATGGCTGAATGTGGGGAGAACATTACCACTGAATCACTGATCAATTGGAAGAATTAATGATGAATTTAGTATCACAGACTATTCTCTACCATGATGAATTTAGTATCACAGATTTGTTTTATCTACTTGTCGACATTGTTTATTTAGCAGTTAGAACTTAGAACTATTATCGAAGAAATGTAGATATGGTAGCACCATCCTTGTATGCGTTTGTTTTTATCATATACTTTATCCATTTTGTTAATTAAACATGTGTTCATATTCAACTACTGAATATCCAGCTTTTGTGTAATGAGTCACAAGAGGAACTGATGTTGTACTATTGATTGTTCAGATGAATGTTTCTTATTCTGTATATCTACTTGTCGACATTGTTTATCCATTTGAGCTGATTTTTTTTAAAAAAAAGAAATGGGACCCCGGTATTAAAAAAAATCGGGGTCCCGATTTAAAAAAAAAAAAAAAGAGACTTGTTGAGGCGGGCCTATAGAGGCCCGCCTCAACAAGTGTTTACTTATTGAGGCGGGCCTCCGAAGCCCGCCTCAACAAGTCACTCATTTTGGCGCCAAAGTGAGGGACTTGTTGAGGCGGGCTTCGGAGGCCCGCCTCAAAAAGTGTCCCTACTTGTTGCAGCCCCCTTAGTTGAAGCGAACGGTGTTCGCCTCAATAAGTGTCCAAAGGCCCGCCTCTATAAGGGTTTTTTCCACTAGTGAGAGTTTTATCAGGTTGAGATCCTAGGCGTATGATCGCTAGATCAAGACTTTTGTGTCATTTATTTTAAAAAGACTTCCGCTGTAATATATTTTGGTTGTATTTGGATTATGGATGTAATTCCGAAACTTTGATTTAATCCAATACTATGACATTTCGTATTATAAATGTTGTTTTATGATTTGTATAAACTGGTTAAGCCTTGGGTGGCTTCGGATGTGGAATATAAGGTCACTGGCGGTGATACCTTTCAAGGATATATTTGGGGGTGTTACAAATTTGGTATCAGAGCCGAAAAATTTTTCGGGTAGGGATTTCAAAAACTTTTATAAACTGTTTACTCGCTTTGGACTGAAAAATGTTTTCAAAGGATTGGAATTTCCAAATAAATTTTTCTTGACTAAAACGTGTCTGTTGTTCAAGTCGTGCCTTCTTTAGTCTGATATGGAAGCAAACTTCTATATTTAGAAAGACTAAACTCTCTTCTCGTCACCCACAGATTATGGGTGCATGTTTTTCTCTTCAGAGGGACTCGGAAGAGGCCGAGGTGGCTCCGCCATCTCCAATGAGGCTTGAGTCTCCAATTCCCATGTGATGCTTTGAGATCGGGGAATCCAGTAGTCCACCCGAGGAGGTGAAGACCGTACTCCCTGAGTCGGTAGTGCTAGTGTCCAATAAAACCGAGGTTCCTGTGGTAGAGCCCGAAGAGGAGCCAAGGGAGGAAACTGAGGATGAGGGTTATCCGTCAGAGTACGCAAGAGGGTACTACGACGATGACTTTATGATCGAGTCGATTCCCGAGGAGGATCCAAAGGAAGAGGATCCTGAAGAAGATCCAGAGGAGGACCCCGAAGAGGACCTCGAGGATCAGGGCCACGAGTCCGATGGCTTAGAGCGCTTATTGGTGGGCAGCGAGGACCCGGGGATGGAGTTTATCTATCCAAGTCCGGAGTTGCCGCCTGAGCAAGAGTACTCGCCATTGACTCCGACCGATTGGGAGGCACTCTATGCTGAGTTTGGCATCAGAAGAAGGAGTGATCCACAAAATGCATCTGAGGACTCACAACCTATTCCTGCTCAGAGGAGGCTGAGGTTGAGCCTTGACTCGCGAGAGGCACTTCGCTTGAGTCAGATGATTTCCCCTGAAGAGCGCCGTCAGATGGATGAGGCGGTTGAGCATGCTCGAAGAAGGGCAAGGCCAAGGAATGAGCCATGTGCTCCATGACCGAGCAGGGTGAGAAGTCCATCACCAGATTCCGATGGTAAACCCCGTTCGAAGAAGCCATGTATGAGGAGCTGTGATTACAGGAAATGTTTCAGGGCGCCATGATTGGGCCAGTGCTGATTAGCAGTTTCTTTTCTTGTATTTCAGTGTTCGTTTTGTTAAGAACCTAAGTCTCCGAGCAATTTTGTCTTGACGCTCGGGAGATCCCTTTTGTAGAACTTATTAGCTCAGTTTGAGCTTATCAATGAAAATTACCAAGTTTGATCTATTCTAAGTGATTTTATTACATTGAGTACATTTGAAAGATATTAATGTTATAAAATACTTGGAATTTGATCGGTAAACAGATGGTGAACACAAGGAATACCATTCGTGCTGGTGCTGGGCCAAGCAATGACCCCAGACCAAATGTGAGGAACACTGCAAACCCCGTGGATGAACACGAGTCTGCTTCTAATAACAATCCAGTGGGCAATGACCAAGTTCCGCCTAACGCTCCAATGGTATTTGATGCAGTAGCAATAGAGGCTATTCGGGGAATTGTGATGCAAGCATTCACAAACATTATGCGACCAAACGCGCCTCATGCACAAGCTGTGCCAATTCCCCCAGCAGTTCCTAGATTTGAGGAGCCTAATATCCATGTACCCTAAGAGGAAGCGGTCAGGAATAGAGGCGACTATGGTCGAGCACTGAAGGCCATAAGCTCTATGAGGCCTAATAGCTATGATGGGAAAGGAGAGCCAGTCAGGGTGGCACATTGGTTCTCGCACATGGAGCGATTGTTCCGCAATGTTGAGTGCACTGAAGCTGAGAAGGTACACACTGCTTCCCTCAGCTGAAGGAAGTAGCCAGTGAATAGTGGGAAGGTACAGGTCTTGCTGATCACCCTGGTTTGAACTGGGGGATGTTCAAGGCAAGATGACAGATCGTTTCTTCTCCCGAGCTATGAGGGAAGAGAAGCACAAGGAATTCCTCTATCCGAAGACGGATGGATTAAAAGTGACCGAGCTTGCGACCAAGTTCAATCATCTATTGCAATATACTGGGCCGGAGGTGTCCAACGAAGAGCAAAAGATCTGGCATTTCCATGAGTGGATGAACCCAGCTATTAAGCCGTTAATGGTACGTCACGGATGCTCTACTTTGGAGTAGTACGTGGACGTTTCCTACAAACTAGAAGTGACTCTGGAGGAGTCAACGAAGAAGCGCAATCGCCAGAGGTCAATGCAGAACCAGTCTCAGGCGAGTGGATTCAAGCATCCCGCGCCACCATCTAATTTTGCCAAGTCTGGCAAAGCAAAAACGGATATGACTCATGGAGGGTCTACGCAACAGTCGGGTCAAGGCAAGAATCCGATCCAGCGCTACAATTGTGGTACACCCGGGCACAAGAGTAATGCGTGTTCGAAGGAGAGGAAGACGTGCTATGGCTGTGGAAAGGAGGGCCATGTACAGACGTTCTGTCCACAGAGAAGGCAAAAAGGGGTTGAATCACAACAAGGGTCTGTTAGTCAGAATAATCGACCCAGGTTTAGACCAGTGGAGGCTCCTAGTCCTTCAGCACAGACGACTGCACAAAACAAGGGCAAAGCCCCAGCTGCTTCTGGAGGTCAAGGTCAACGCCTTTACGAGATGCGTGAGGCGGATGGACCCAATGCTCCAATTGCTCAAGGTACTCTATACCTTCATTCTACTTCTGTATGTATGCTGTTTGATTCGGGTGCTACCCAATCCTTTATTTCGGAGAGTTGTGTCAGTAAGTTAGGCTTAGTATGCAACGAGGTTTGTGAACCTTTCGTCGTGAATCTTTCTAATAGTGAACATTAGTGGGCACCAAGCGTCTGTCAGAATTTCCGATTACCATCCAGGGTAAGAAGTTCGAAGCAGATTTGATTTGTATAGCCATGGCTCCATACGACATTATTCTCGGTATGGATTGGCTGACGCGTCATGGGGCGGTAATCGATTTTAGCTCAAGGACTGTGACGGTGTCATATGAGGGCCAGTATGTATGCAAGTTCAAGGGTCAGAATGACGCTGATAATGGCAAGCTTATCAATGCGATGGCTGCGTTTAAGCTACTTCGACAAGGATGTGTCGGGTACCTGTGCTATCTAGACAAGCCCAAGAAAGATGAACCTTCAATTCCTGATATTTCGGTCATCCGTGAATTTCCGGATGTCTTTCCGGAGGAGATTCCTGGTTTACCCCCGTATCATGACATAGAATTTACCATTGATCTCGAGCCTGGTACCGCGCCGATCTCTAAGGCACCGTACCGGATGGCTCCTCCTGAGATGCAAGAGTTGAAGAAGCAACTCGAGGATCTTCTTGAGAAAGGTTATATAAGACCGAGTGCATCACCTTGGGGCGCTCCGGTTTTGTTCGTCTGTAACACCCCCAAATATATATCCTTGAAAGGTATTACCGCCAGTGACCTCGGATTTCACATCCGAAGCCACCCCAGGCTTAACCCGTTTATATAAATCATAAAACAACAGTTATAATACAAAATATCATAACTTTTGATTAAAGCAAATGTTTCGGAATTACATCCATGATTCAAAATACATAATCAAATATATTACAGCGAAAGTCGTAATACATAAAGGACACAAGGGTCTTGATCTAAACGATCACCCGCCAAGGAATCTCAACCTGGTAAAACTCTTCAAAATTCCAACTGCCATCATTGTCGTTTCTAGCCTTCATCGGAACTGCAGTTTATTTGATGTATCGTATGAGACGGATGACACCAGCCAACCATGCAAGGGAATATAACCGGTTGGTTAGTCTAATGAAAGACTATGCAAGGGTAAAACAGAAAAGTTCTAAGTAGTCGTATTAGGTTAGACTCATCGCTTCTCGAATAAAAGTCGATGACGATAGTCAACCACCATACTCCTACTGAAATATACGAAAAGGCATGATCAAGAGAAAAGACTCTGAAAGAATGAGTCCTACGGAAACATATGAAGAGAAGACTCCAAAAGGTTGAGTCTTATCGGAAAGTATGACAAGTGCTTGGGAACATCAATTTCACACAAGCGTTTTAAAACTGACTTGGTGTTTCGGTTCACGACCAACCTCACCGCACAATGCGAATTCAGATTGGAAAGAGAACTTTACTCTAACCAAAGTCTAGACGAGTTTCCTAGCTGCACTACTCTCTTAGCTTCACTACTCGCCTGAGGGTATATTAATTATGTGCACTAAAGCACTTATCTTATTTAATTCCAAAACGTACATTTTACGTTATAAGCTTTTAAGATCTCTTCACAAGAGACATCGGATCTCCTCACAAGTGATATCAAAGGGAATACATCCCAGGGAATACATCACAGGGAATACATCCCAAATGGCGGCACCAGCTGTGTGCACATACCCTGAGTAAGGGTAAGGTCATGACCGAATATACTAGGGAAAATCCTCCTAGCACCATTATCAAGAAACCACTAAACCTCGCAAGGTACATAGTGTTCCTACGAATACTCGTTCTAACTAAACAGTTAAAACATAAGAGCAATAATTTACATCAAAGCCATCGAGGCCAATAACAGATATAATAGCGTTGTTTCTAGCAATATATACAACCTATTATAATATCTGTATTTCAATCATATATATATATAATAGCGTTTTTTCTAGCAATATATACAACCTATTATAATATCTCTTTTTAAATCACATACAGTTATCAAAATTGTTCCCAGACGAAAACAATATTCATCCCAAATTAATTAACAATTAAACAATTGATAATCAATATAAGTATGGAATGATAAGCAAGAGCGAACCGCCACTTGCCTTAGATTAAACGAGGCTCAACGAAGCTCGAGACGATAGGTTTCCGGGTCCAAAACGAGGAAGAACTCAGATTATGATTTCCTACGAAACGACCCATAACGAAACCTTAAGTTAGATTCGACAATAAATAGTACGAATCTAAAGAAAAACGAACAAAATCGAAGGAACGAAAGTCCCAAACGAGATCACAAAGCCCAAGCCACAACCACACATGCCCAGGCCTACCGCGGGTGCGGCAAGGCTACAGAGGCGAGACGACGACGACGACTCACCGGGGAAGACGATGGGGGCTCGACTCATGGTGGCTGTAATATCCCACAATTTATAAGAATATTTTTGGAATTTTTCTAACTCCCGAATTACTAGACGGATTAATTTCTGAAGAGTTTTGGACCTTCTGTAAGAGGTTTGAACTCTGTAGATTTTTCCGAGTATTATAAAACACAGTTGAAGTGTATTTGGGGTTAATTTGACGTTAATGTACGAATATATTTAACCCGGAGTTAAGAAAATTAAACGAAATCGAGTTCGGACAAGAGTTAACGGATTTGGCCTTCACCGCACCCGGCGGCAAGGAGCTGGCGCACCCGCGGCAAGAGCCAAATCCCTGAGCAGTGTCGTCTTCCTCAAGGGCGGTTACTGTAGCTCTATTTTTCCTCTGTTTTGGGCAGTCAAGTGGCTCGTTCCAGCTGGCTTTGGCTTGTCCCCTTGTCCCCAGCGTGTTTCCCATGAGGAGGCCCAGATTCGAGCTATAAAAGGGGGGTCGAACCGATTGGAAAAGCCTTCTTCTTCTTCCCCTGAGCTCTCTCTTTTTCCTCTGTTTTTGCCCACTGATTTCTCCCTTTTCGGGGCTGTTCGAGCTTGATTCGAGTGATCTCGCGAGTTGGAGAAGGTTGCCCAGGTGTTAGGTGAAGCTTAGAAGTGTTTTGTGATTAATTCGAATGCAAAACAAAGCCTTCACGCATTGGGTAAAATTTATGTCCGCCTTGGCTGTTCTTGAAGCTTGCTCTGCTGTGCCCACCGCACCCAGCGGCACGGTCTTACCGCACCCGCGGCAGGCCTTGTTCGTGAGGTTGTGTTTGGATTTTGGCTTTGAGCAAGGCTTCAATCCTTTGATTTCTTTTCATATTCTTTTAGATTCATATGTAAGTGTATGGAATCTAACTTAGGGTCTCGTTTTGGATATTTCCATTGGGATTTTTTATCCAGGTTTCGTTCCAGATTCAAGATTCAGGACCCGTTCTTAAGAGTTGTCTTAGTGCTCGTCTTTTCTAAGGCAAGTGGCGGTTCGCTCTTGCTCATCATTCCATATTTCAATTATTTATCAATCGTTTAGTTGTTAAATAATTTGGGATGATTCTGAAATATGTTGGGAACTGTTTGTTAGTAATATAATTAAAATCTGATATTATTATTAGGTTGTATATTCTGCTAGAACCGACGCTAGTATAATTATATATATATTGTGCAGGTTGGGCCGTGATGGCTTGTGTGATGTGTTTGTGTGTTAGACTAATAGTTAGCACGAGTATTCGTAGGGGCGATGGGCTCTAGATTGCGGCTCAGTCCTTTCTTTATAACAAGTGGTGAAGGGGCATGCTATAAGTCCCCGACACCTTGTGTTGTGGTTGTTGTGGATAAGGTCGTGGACTCTATATGTGGTCCCGTCTCTTCTGATCGTGTTGTGGATAATTAAAAGCTTATAACGTGTTGTGGTTTGTTGTGGAATTAAAACAAGATATAGTGCCTTAAGAGCACATAATTAATATTTTGGCGAGTAGTGCAGCTAGGAAAAACTTGTCTTAGTTTAGATCGCTTGTATGCGAAGCTGTTTGTGTGTTTGCTTGAGTTCCCCAACATTTGTCATATTTTCCTATAAGGCTCATTTCTTTGGAGTCTTCTTTTGGGATTGATTGCTGTGAGACTCGGTCTCCAGAATCTTCTCTTGTTCATGCTGCTTCATATATTCTAGTAGGAGTATGATGGTTGACTAGCGTACTCGGTTATTATTCGAGGAACGATGAGTCTAACCTAATACGACTGCTTCGAACCACTCTGCTTTGTACCCTTGCGTAGTCTTTCATTAGACTGACCAACCGTTATTTTCCTTTCATGGTTGGCTGGTGTCATCCGTCCGATTCGGCACATCAGATAAATTAAGGATCCGAGAAGGCTAGAAGCGACTAGAAGAATGAACGATGTTTGATAAACTGTTTTGTTTAAGACTTTCGCTGTGTATTATTGTATTTTGTTAAAGTTTCCGCTGTAAACTTTGTTATATTGTATTTTGTTGTATTTGGGAATGGTTGTATTCCCTATACGTTGACTTTGTTAAAGTTGTAATATATGGCGTTATAGCCGTGATTTGATTTTATATCAACTGTAAAAGCCTGGGGTGACTTTGTGATGTGGAGTCCGAGGTCATCGGCGGTAATACTTTCAAGTAATATTTGGGGGTGTTACAGTGGCTCCGACTTCTGGATTCCCTGGACCACCCAAGCACCACCTTGAGAGTACCTCCTCCTCCTTTGGTAGCTCCGGCGACGACCTTGAAGAACTCCGACGAAAGCTTGCAACTCCGGCGACAATGGAACGAGAGAGAGAGAGATTGGAGAGAGAGAGATTGGAGTTGTCTTCCTCCTACAAGCCTCCTCCTTTTATAGGCCAAGCAAGGAGCCCAACTGGCACCTCCCCCACCGCCTCAAAGCCGACCGAAATGGCAAGCAGCTCAGGCGACGTTCGGCGGAGCAGAAAAGGAATCATGACGGCGCGGGTGCGGTGGCGACAAATTCCTGACCGCGGGGTGCGGTGGGTATGACCGCGGGTGCGGTCAAGGCAATTTTTGTGCCTTTTGCCCATTCTTTGACCGGGAAGAATTATGGGTATGGGTTTTAACCCCGGGTTAAATATATTCGTACCCGAACAATTATTCTAAACCCCAAAAATACATCGAATGTATTTTATTCCACTCAAGGAATTATTACGGAGATCAAGTATTTAACAGAAAGTCTGAACTTCTCTGAAAATAATTCGACTACAATACGAGTGTTTGGAAAACTTACCAAATACTCTTTACTAAAATGAGGGGTATTACATCGTCAAGAAGAATGATGGATCATTTCGACTTTGTATCGACTATCGAGAGTTGAATAAAGTCACGATCAAGAATAAGTGTCCGTTGCCAAGGATTGATGATCTGTTGGATCAACTGCAGGGAGCAAAGGTCTTTTCCAAAATCGATCTGAGGTCTGGTTATCATCAGCTCAGGATTCGTGAGGAAGATATTCCGAACGAGATATGGTCACTACGAGTTCGTAGTCATGCCATTTGGACTTACTAATGCTCCAGCAGTCTTCATGGATCTAATGCATCGATGTTTCCACCAATACTTGGATAAGTTCGTAGTGGTCTTCATCGACGATATTCTGATCTATTCCCCGAGTGAGGAGGTTCACGAGGAACATCTTCGGATTACTTTGTCAGTCCTTAGACAGAATCAACTATATGCAAAGTTGTCTAAGTGTGACTTTTGGACAAAATAAGTGGCTTTCTTAGGCCACGTGATTAATAAGAATGGGGTGATGGTTGATCCCCAGAAGATTGAAGCGGTAGCCAATTGGAAGCGGCCTCAGAATGTGAAGGAGGTGCACAGTTTTCTAGGACTCGCTGGATATTACAGACGATTCGTGGAGGGATTTTCTAAGATCGGTCTACTCATGACCGGTCTGCTCCGCAAAGTCCACAAGAAGTTTGTCTGGGATGACAAGTGCGAGGCCATTTTTCAGAAATTGAAGCAGTGTCTGACCTCTGTACCAGTATTAGTGCTACCGAAAGGAAATGATGGTTATGTGGTCTATAGTGATGCTTCGAAGAGTGGTTTGGGATGTGTGTTGATGCAAAGAGGCAAGGTTATTGCATACGCATCTAGACAATTGAAAACCTATGAAGCAAACTATCCGACGCATGATCTAGAACTAGCAGCTGTAGTATTTGCGCTAAAGATTTGGAGATACTATCTCTATGGTGTGAGGTGCCAAGTCTTCACCGATCATAAGAGTCTCAAGTACGTGTTCACTCAGAAGGAGCTGAATATGAGACAACGTCGCTGGTTAGAGCTACTCAAAGACTACGACATCGAGTTGCTGTATCAACCGGGCAAGGCTAATGTAGTAGCCGATGCATTGAGTCGGAAGACGCCGCATGAGACTGTAGTGGCTCTACTTACTGCTCAGACCAAGCTAAACCAAGGGTTGTGCGAGATTGAAGTCTTGTACGATCATCATAGAGGATATCTGAGTATGCTTGAGATTCAGGCCATGCTACTTGATCAAATCAGGGAGAAGCAGGTTGATGATGTAGTCATGGTGAAGCTAAGCAGTGAAGTGATGGACAGGAAAGCTCCCGGTTTCGTGATTCAGGAGGATGGATCGATCTGGTTTCAGGATCGGATCAGTGTGCCTGACGTTGATGGTCTTTGCCTGTTGGTGATGAAGGAGGCCCATTCATCAGCTTATTCTGTACATCCAGGCTCTAGCAAGATGTACAAAGACCTCAGAAAGAAATTCTGGTGGCCCAACATAAAGTGGGATGTAGCAGAATTTGTGGCGAAATGCTTGACTTGTCAGAAGGTCAAGATAGAACACCGCATACCAGGTGGTGAGTTGCTACCTCTTCCAGTGCCAGAATGGAAATGGGAGGATATTGCTATGGAGTTCGTCACGGGGCTGCCAAAGACTCAAAGCCAGAAGGATGCTATATGGGTAATCATTGACAGGCTCACGAAGAGTGCTCACTTCGTGGCTATCAAGTCAACATGGGGAACCCATAAGCTATCAGAAGTGTTTTTACACGAGATTGTCCGTTTGCATGGTACTCCAAAGACCATTGTATCGGATCGAGATGGCCGATTCATGTCAAGATTCTGGAAAGAATTACACAAGGCCATGGGAACCGAGTTGAGATTCAGTACTGCGTTTCATCCTCAGACGGATGGACAGTCTGAGAGGACCATCCAAACCTTGGAAGATATGCTAAGAGCTTGTACACTCGATCATCCGACTAGCTGGGAGAACAACTTGTGTCTGATTGAGTTCACGTACAAACAACAGTTGGCATGCTACCATAAAGATGGCTCCATTCGAGGCTTTGTATGGTCGAAGGTACATATCTCCGATTTGTTGGGATGAGAATGCCGACAAGGTTCTGCTCGGACCGGAGCTAGTCGAAAGGACTGCCTCGGACATTGCTTTGATAAGACAAAGGATGTTGACAGCTCAGAGTCGACAAAAGTCTTATGTAGATCTGAAGCGCAGGAATGTCGAGTTTGAGGTTGGTGACAAAGTGTTTGTCAGAGTATCGCCATCAAAGGGTGTGTTTAGATTTGGTAAGCATGGAAAGCTTAACCCTCGCTACGTGGGACCATTTGAGATCCTTGATAGAGTGGGGTCTCTAGCGTATCGTTTGGCATTGCCGCCATCGGCGCATCCAGTGCATAACGTATTCCACGTATCCTTGTTAAGGAAGTACATGCTTGATGAGTCTCATGTGCTAAGTTATGAAGACATCGAGATTCAGACAAATGGTACCTACGAGGAGATACCGGTGCGTATTCTCGAACGCCATGAGAAGCAGTTACGGAACAAGGTGGTACCATTGATACAGACTTTGTGGTACAAGTCAGTAATTGAGGAGGTTACTTGGGAAACCTGAGAGACTGAAGAGGATATGCTTAGACGCTTTCCCGAGCTATTTTTGGCCTAGTTTCGCGGTCGAAACCTTTTTAAGGGGGTAGTGTTATAACGCCTCGCTTTTTTTAGGTTATTCGGCCAAGTTTCGGGTCGAAACTTCTTTTAAGGGGAAAGTGATGTAATACCCCTCATTTTTAGTAAGGGCATTTTTGTAATTTTCCAAACACTCGTACTGAAGTCGAATTAATTTCAGAGAAGTTCAGACATTCTGTTAAATGCTTGATCTCTGTAATAGTTCCCTGAGTGGAATAAAATACATTCGGTGTATTTTTGGGGTTTAGAATATTTGTTCGGATACGAATATATTTAATTCGGGGTTAAGACCCATACCCATAATTCTTCCCGGGCGAAAGAGGCAGGATTTGGCCTCCATCGCGCCCGCGGTCATACCCACCGCACCCGCAGTCAGAAATTGCCTTCACCGCACCCCGCGGTGAGACCCACCGCACCCGCGCCGTTATCATTACTTTTCTGCTTCGCCGAACTTTGACCGTCGTGCGCCTGAGCTGCTTTGCCCTTGTCGGAGCTGAGGCGGTGGGGGAGCTGGTTGCTTGAGCTCCTTGCTTGGCCTATATAAGGAGGGGACTTGGATGAGGAAGCCATCTCTCTCTCTCTCTCTCTCTCTCTCTCTCTCTCTCTCTCTCTCTCTCTCTCTCTCTCTCTCTCTCTCTCTCTCTCTCTCTCTCTCTCTCTCTCTCTCTCTCTCGTTCCATTGTCGCCGGATTTGCAAGCTTTCGCCGGAGTTGTCACCGGAGCTCTCATAGGAGGAGGAGGTGCTCTCAAGGTGGTGCTTGGGTGGTCCAAGGAATCCAGAAGTCGGAGCCACCACGAGTCGAACCCCCGTCGTCTTCCCCGATGAGTTTTCGTCGTCGTCTCGCCGCTGTGGCTTGACCGCACCCGCGGTCAAGGCCACCGCACCCGCGGTGTGCCTGGGCGCTTGTGGTTGTGGTTTGGGCTTTGTGGTTTTGATCGAGGCTTCGTTCCTTCGATTTTGTTCGTCTTTCCTTAGATTCGTATATTTTATTATCGAATCTAACTTAGGGTTTCGTTATGGGTCGTTCCGTAGGGATATGAAATCCGAGTTCTGTCCTCGTTTCGGACACGGAAACCCGTTGTCTTTGAGCTTCGTCTAAATCTAAGGCAAGTGGCGGTTCGCTCTTGCTTATCATTCCATATTTCTATTAATTATCAATTGTTTAATTGTTAATTAAATTAGGATGAATTACTGGTTTCGTTGGGAACAATTTTCTTAAAATGATACGATTAAAATGAATATTATAATAGGTTGTATATATTGCTAGAAACAACGCTATTATATCTGTTATTACCGTGATGGTATTGTTGTGGATTTTTATGCAAACTTGAAATATAGTTAGCAGTGGATTTTATGTGCACTTGAGATATAGTTAGCACGAGTATTCGTAGAAACGCTGCTTACCTTGAGAGGTAGCCGTTTCTTTATAACCCGGTGGATAGGATGTCTAAGCCGTAACACCGTTTCTCTAGTCATGACTATCCCCAATCCGAATATAGGGGAGGTGCGCTTAGCCGGCGTCAAACCTTTAAGGATTTATTCCCGACTATATATCTCTATATCCTGAGGGATGAGATGATTATGATAAAAGCTTATAACGTGAATATACATTTTGGAATTAAATAAGATAAGTGCCGTTATGCACATAATTAACGAACCTTAGGGCGAGAAGTACAACTTGGAAACTCGTTCGGGACTTCGATTAGAGTAAGTCCACCTTCCAAATTTGAATTCGCATTGTGCGGTGAGGTTGGTCGTGGACCCAAATAGTCAAGTCAGTTTTAAAACGCTTGTGTGAATTATAATGTTCCCAAACATTGTCATACTTTCCGATAAGACTCAATTCGTTGGAGTCTTCTCTTCATATTTGTCCTTAAGACTCAATCTTTCAGAGTCTTCTCTTGATCATACCTTTTCGTATTTTTCAGTAGGAGTATGGTGGTTGACTATCGTCATTGACTTTTATTCGAGAAGCGATGAGTCTAACCTAATACGACTACTTAGAACCTTTCTGTTTTACCCTTGCATAGTCTTTCATTAGACTAACCAACCGGTTATATTCCCTTGCATGGTTGGCTGGTGTCATCCGTCTCATACGGCACATCAGATAAACCACAGATCCATGAAGGCTAGAAACGACGAGGAAGACAGATGGAATTTTAAAGAGTTTTATCAGGTTGAGATCCTAGGCGTGTGATCGCTGGATCAAGACTTTTGTGTCATTTATTTTAAAAAGACTTCCGCTGTAATATATTTTGGTTGTATTTGGATTATGGATGTAATTCCGAAACTTTGATTTAATCCAATACTATGACATTTCGTATTATAAATATTGTTTTATGATTTGTATAAACTGGTTAAGCCTTGGGTGGCTTCGGATGTGGAATCTGAGGTCACTGGCGGTGATACCTTTCAATGATATATTTGGGGGTGTTACACTTTTGTTCCCAGCACATCTACTCCTTAGTTGCCTTGGTTTTCTTTATTTATGTTCCCTGTGTTTGCCTTGATTGGCCTGTTGATCATGTTTGCTTATTTTGCTTATTTTGTAGTTGTCCTTGCAGTTGTCTTTGCTTGTTCCTTTTATTAATGAAAAGGGGTTGGTGGCTTATCGAAATGTGTTCATTTTCCTTCTGCAATTCTCTTATGTTTTTGATGATGCCAAAATGGGGAATATGACGGGTAGTCTAGCTGAGGGGGAACTTATCATGCTTTTATCTTTACTATCTCTTTGGGGGAACTATTCTGTCTTAAAGGGGAAAACTCTCTTCATGCTATTGTCGTTATCTCATATATGTGTTATTTTGTAAAGGATATTTGTCACCATCAAACAAGGGGAATTTGTTGAATTCCTTAGGTTTTGATGATAACAAACATTCAACTAATTTGGTGACTAAGTGTTTCAAGAACAAACAAAGTAGTTGCATGGAACGAACGACAGCACAGTAATGCGGAGGGAACAAAGAGTTTCCTAAACGCTTTGTTACCTCCAAAGGAACATCAGTGCCGTGACAAACATCAAGCTATAAATATCATGAGGAAGTCAAGCATGAAGATTATCCTTGAAGATCATGCGGTTGGAAAAATGAAATCATGTTGATCACGCCAATTAGAAGATTTGGAGAGAGAAAGAGTTTATCTTATCTCGATTATATTATATTAGGAAAGCTTTTCTTAGATAATATATTCGTTGAGATTTTATCTTATTGAGTCAAATCAATATCTTCTTGTTACTGAAAATAGTGAGTGTGATTTTATTTGTTAGTGAGATTTTCGGATTGTATAAATAGAAGTGAGCGATTCATTTATTGAGTACGAACTCAGAGCATTTGATTG
Organism: Rheum nobile; assembly: GCA_027886185.1. Lineage (NCBI taxonomy): Eukaryota > Viridiplantae > Streptophyta > Magnoliopsida > Caryophyllales > Polygonaceae > Rheum > Rheum nobile. Next base: position 494,293 of record WOAB01000717.1, on the reverse strand, counting down.
AGAGAAAAAGAAAAGTGAAGCGTCTGTAAGTCTTAGAAGAGTGAGCTCGTGTTCATCGTTGTAGAAGAGATTCAAAACTAAGTGGGAAGTCTAGGGTTTGAAGTTCATGCTACAAGTGTAACTGATCAAGAAATCAATATGACAAGTAAACTCTTCAAAATCCTCTCAAACGAGAAGCTTGAAGGTAGTGATTTTTCCCTGATTAATTATTTGACTGATTGGAGTTTTCAGTATACATCGTGAGTTTTAAATATATTCTTTCTTGTTTTAATATTGTGCTGCATCTTTTGTGGGAATAAATCATTTGTTGTCTCACACCTAACACTAAGTATCCATAGTTGGTGATGTTCAGATATATGGTTCTTGAAGGGCCAAAATGGGTGCTCAAACTGTCTACTTTTGACTTGCTTTACCATACCATGCACCTCTCTTCCCGTATTTTGCGAACACTGGTTGCCCCGATCTCTCAATCCACAAGTTTATCTATCGCTCCATTATTATTACACGGTAGTGAACTACTGAACTGGATCTTCTAATTAATTCAAAGATTGCGGAAGTTAGGATTCACGGCCGCACTAAACCAGTATATATATATATATTAGGCTTGAGCCTTGAGTGCATGACAAACTGGAGAGCTAAGCAGCGTGACGTATCTCACTCCACATGTTGTGAAGGTACAGAAGTGAAGATGGTCCCACAGAAATAGGAATAATGGGGCACCCCCCTAGTCTCACTTTGCACTATATATATGACAATGTTTGGCGACGTCATACCTCCCCAAACTCAATCCTTGACTCCCTCCACTCAATACAAATACATTGTACATTTGTAGGTATAGTGATGATGGACGAGATGATAATGGCGTCGGCGTCTTCGTCTTCTTCTCCATCGACTGCGGGCGGCCAAGATCCGCAGGCATCCCCGACGAGCAAGCTGCTCCAGCAACGCCTGCAGTTCCTGCTGGAAACGCAGCTCCCCGCCCACTGGTGGAACTACGCCATCTTCTGGCAGGCCTCCACCGCCCACCCGGCAGCCCCCCTCGTCCTCTCCTGGAGAGACGGCCACTACCACCAGGCCTCTGCTGCTGATGACGCCGAGTGGTTCTACGTCACCTCCTTCAACAAGACGTTCACGCTGCGCGACGGCGTCCTCGGGAAGACGTTCAGCACGGGGGCGCTGGCGTGGCTGGCCGGCGGCCCCGCCCTCCGCCACTACTGCTGCGAGCGCACCCGGCAGGCCCACTCCCACGGCCTCCAGACCCTCGTCTGCATCCCCGCCCCCGACGGCGTCCTTGAGCTCGCCTCCTCTCATCTCAACAACGAGTACTGGAGCCTCGTCCAACAAGCCCACTCCCTCTTCGGCTCCCTCTCTCCATCCTTCCCTGGACCCTCCATCACTACTTTCTTCGGGCCCGGGTACCCGACGGAGCCCGACCCGGAAGACGTCTCCACGCTCAAGCCCGGCGATCATAGCTTCGAGGACTCTGACGGCTGCGGGGCCGACGTCGACCTGACCGCACCAGACCAGCTCACCAGCAACAATATTAATAGCAACGAATTCGGGTCGGGCTGGAAGAGGGAGCCCAAGAGGAGGGGGAGGAAGCCCGGCCCGGCCCGGCCCGACCAGCCTAACCATGTCGAGGCGGAGAGGCAGCGGCGGGAGAAGATGAACGCGCGGTTCTACGAGCTCCGCTCGGTGGTCCCGAAGGTGTCGAGGATGGACAAGGCCTCCCTCCTATCCGACGCCGTTTCCTACATCAAAGAACTCCGGGCCCGGGTCCTGGACATGGAGGCCCAGATCCCGACACAACCCGGCCCGTCCGAATCTCTGACGGCCCCGCTTTTGATGGTCGACATGGACCCGACGGGGCCGGAGCGGTCGTCTTCGGGGACGGGGGCGGAGGTGGAGGTGAAGCTGGTGGGGAACCAGGCGATGATAAGGGTACAGTCGGCTGACGTGGACTTCCCGCCGGCGAGGGTGATGGAGGCGATGAGGGAGATGGGGCTGCAGGTCTGCCACGCCACCATCTCAAGCATCAATGACGTCATGCTACAGGATGTGGTGGTTAGGGTTCCTCAGGAACTCCGCAATCAAACTCTCCTCCGTACCGCAATCATTGCCAGAATATGATCATTTCTATCATCTGCCTCCAGGATCAACTTATACTGCACACCTGTATCCTCTGCTTTAATTTGATATTTCTTAATTGTCTACATATAATGCTTATATTACTTGTTTTTGCTTTACCCATCTTACTTCATTCCCTATGTATATATATGTATTTGCACGGGCAGAACTTAGTTATTTGTACTTCACATGGGTCATAAATTTATACCAAACTGTGTTCATGAATTTTAATTGCTGGCTTTGGTTCTTGTTAGGTCCATGATGTAGGTCATGTCCATCAATGATTGTGAAGTCATTAGTGAGATGACATAAGTCACGGTTAAACACAGAAGACGACTTGATCGCCTCAAAGTTGCCTCATTGCTCAAACGGTCACAAGGAGTATACCACTCTAGCTGTTGACAAGATCTTGGAAGCAATTAGCTATTAGCTAGAACTAGACCTGGCAATCGGGTCGGGCGGGCGGGTTCGGGTCTGAGTATTGTCGGGTTCTGGTTATTTCGAGTCGGGTCATTTCGGCTCTAAAATTTACCGGGTCAAACCAGGTCGGATTATTACGGATATATTGCCGGTTCGGGTCAACTTAATAGGTCGAGTTACGCAATTTTTTCCTGCTTTTTTTGTTAATTTAATTTGCTTTAATTTACGAAATATTTATATTAAGTTTTTTTTTTCGCATGGCTATCTATCGTTCAATGTTAATCCCGGTAAAAATAATGTTATCATAATGCCTTAACTCTTAATTTTAACATCTTAGTTCTATTTTATTAAAACTATCTTATAAATTTATACAGTTATACAACTTATATACTTATAACTACGCAATAGAGCTTCGGCATAAGATTTAGGTTTGTACTAGCTTATATATATAATATATTCCAAGATTTTTTCTCCGAAACAAACACTTGAGCTATCTCATATTAGACAAGTGGGCAACCACATGCTTATTAATGATTCCAACTTAACTGGTTGAGCTAACTTATATAGTCATATTACTCATATAGTGATATAGTCATATATATAATGAATTAATGATGATGCTGAATCAGTGAATCATCTAGTATTCTTGTCGTCTTATTATTCCTGCATCAAACAAGGAACAAACAAACATGTAAAAAAAGTAGTGCTGAATCATGTTATACTATCACTCAGCTGGGTGTCTGGATCAATGCTTTCTAGATACCAGTTATTTCCAATGTTCCTCATCTATAGAGAATGCTCAAAAGTCAAAACACAACACCCTAAACAAAGCCATAATTAAGCCATCATCCAACGACGTTTCAAGTTCGATAAAGTAGCAAATTAGTATCAAACTAACAACTTAGTCACAATTCAAAACACAACAAAATAAATAATCTCATAACTAAGAAAATATCCAAAACAATTAAACAAGTCCTTAGTAGTTATGTCAATCCTCCATCTCCACTGTTTCATCATCATTGTCAACGTGCAACCTCATAAATTGGACTTCTAATCCTTCTTCTAGATTCTCTTCTGGGCCTGGACAATTAAACTTTGAATTCAACTCAAATATATAACATTAAAATGTCATACTAAGGTGAAACAAAACAATAACTTACCTTCTTCGATATCCAATCCATAAATCCAAGAGCAAGTCGTCAAAAGTGCTTCAGCGGTTTCTGCAAGAAGAGAATATCTCCACCTTGTTATAACTCTACTTCCCATGCTAAAGGCAGGCTCGAATGCCACAATTGTTATCGGAATGGCTAAAATATCTCTTGCCATTCTAGAGACTGAAGGGAATCTATGAGCATTTTTCTTCCACCACTCAAGCACATCTAGATCTTTAGTAGGATTTTCCCTAGTCTCATCCAAATATATATTAATTTCTGATTTTTCTGCAAAAATATCAAAAATCGAAGCAAATCCCTAGCAAAGACACAAAATAAAAATTAGTGAAGCATGCTGAAATATAAGAAAAAATTTAAATAATTGACATTATATTAAATTACCTCAAAGTGTCCAGGGTCAATCATATCTCGAGTCGCAGTTGCTTCATTGTTGTTTACAAAATACTTGTGTAACAACTTCATAAATTCCTCTTTCACATGATTGGATTTCAATGAAGCACTTTCAACATCCAACTTCTCGAAACAATGTTGGATTAATTGAAACTTGTAACGAGGATCCAACATGATGGCAAATGAAAGAATCAAACTATAAGAACTCCAATACTTATCAAACTTTCTCTTCATCCTATTTACCATATCCATCAGAACTGTATCCCCACAAGCAACATATTTCAATAATAGAAGCTGAACTTTCCACACACACTTGAAGTACAAATTGGATGTTGGATATATCCTTCCCGACATAAAAGTAGTAAGTTCATCAAAAGGCTTCAAAAGATCACAAATCTTCTCAATTCTATTCCATTCTTCATCAGTTGGAATTTGGGGAAATCTAGAATCAACTCGCATCATTCTTCCATTTGAAAAAGCCATACGGAAACGCAATTCCCTTTCAAGCATTTTAAATGTAGAATTCCATCTTGTAGGACAATCCAAGCACAAATTTCTTGAGCAATCAAGGCCAAGTGACAAAGCAATTTCTTTAAACTATAAAGTTCTACGCTCTAAAGACCCAACAAAACACACCATCTTCTTAATCTTTTTCACCCCGGTATCAAGTACTTTCAAGCCTTCTTGAACAATTAAGTTAAGAATATGAGCACTACATCGCACATGAAAATACTCACCACCGCAAGGCAAAGAAGAATGCATAGCAAGGCTATCGGTTAACATGGACTGCATATTGTCATTCCATCTTGCATTATCTAGAGTGATAGTGAACACTTTCTTATGAATTCCCCAATCTTTCAGAAGGCCAAACACAGTGTCATGTAAAACTAAAGCAGTGTGGGGTGGTTCTACATGACAAAAGTTAAGAATCTTGCAATGCAAATTCCAGTCATCATCAACAAAATGAGCAGTAAGGGACATACAGCCTTGATCCACACAAGAAGTCCATATATCAGAAGTCAAACAAATTCTTCCAGAAAGCTTGCTCATGAATCCTCTAAGATTTCCTTTTTCCCTTTTATGAATTTTCAGCACATAATTCTTGACTGTGTCTCTACAAAATGGTTTGCAATTTTCATTCAAGAATCTATGAACATCCCTAGTTCCTTCATGCTCAACATAATTAAAAGGATAGTTGTGTCTAATGATAGAAAGACAAACCATTTCCTTGTAGAAAGTTTGATCCACTTTACGTATCAATTTTCCATCGCTTGCCAAGATAAGTTCACCCTTAGCACCACATAGACGGCTCAAACACGTTTCAAAATGCCTCCTGAAATTAGAAGTACCCTTTTCAGCATAAGCCTTAATAGGTCCACCACCGCAATACTTACAAATAGCTCGTGGCACAAGATCATCAAACTCATTCCCGTCGTGTGTTTCATAATGTTGCCAAATTGGAGCATTACAACTTCTTTTTTGAGTTTGAGTTTCTACAGAAGGGGATGAAGTCCCTCAATAAAAGAAAATAAACATCATTATAAAAAGAATATTGAGATACATATTAATAAAAATTATGATGTCAAAATATGAGACTAGCTACCCAAATTTAGAGCGGGTGATGGGGCTACGGATGCAGATTCAGATGCGAATCCTGATGCAGATGCGAATGCAGAACTTCCAGTCCAAAATGGCAATGGAGGTCGATCTCCTCTTTTGGATTTTCGAGTTGCAGGAATATCTTTTCGTGGCGGCATGTTCTACCCTAATAGAAAAAATAAGTTAATAACCTTAAATTTATATTTTAATTAGTAGTAGAGTTCTAAACACATCCATAAAAGGACCACAATACAACTAAGGTCACCCAATTGCAGCTCAATGTTTAATGTAGAACTCAACTTCAACAAAATCAGATGATTATCCAAGTCAAGAAACAAGTCAACAATCAGATGATTATCCAAGTCAACGAAGGTAACTGCAAATCTACGTTGTACTAAAATGACATTCCAGACGAAGCCATGAAACAATATTCCTAATGTCATATATAATCTGAAATGACGAATTTGAGGCCTTAACATGAAACGATTTTCATTATACCACCAGGGCACCATGTATTAAAATTGCAGGAATATCTTTTCACTGAATTGTGACAGTAAAAGAGAACATGCAGAAGCACAAATTCAAGTAGTAGTAGAGTTCTAAGATAGCCTTTCAGTTGACCAAAATCAATTCAAGCAAAATCGAACAATTCAACGGGAAATAGGAGACACAAAACCTCGACAATCAAGATTACAAAACTACGAAAACGAAATCTCAAGATAACAGTCTTCATATTCAGAACCCTAGCAGAGGAATTCGACAACCAATAATTCGATTCCAGATGAAGGAGAGAATTGAACAGAGAGAAATAGGAAAATGATGAGAGGTATAAGAAAGAAGACGAATTGATCCAATAGGAAGATGAAGAGATGAAGGAGAGAATTGAGAATCAAAGTACCTAGGCGAGGCGAGGCGACTGGCGAGGTTGGAGGAGATCAGTAGATCGGACGAGGCAAGGTGCCACCGCCGGCGAGGTGATAGCGTATTTTCAGTCGTGCGCGCTATCAAAGTAATCCTAATATGCAACTAGAGTATAGCATGCAAGTAAGGAGTCGAACCCAAGGGAATCAACACGTCAATTTCTTTGTAATTACTAATTTATCAACTTTAAAGAACAAATGGGGAGGGGGGGGGGGGGGGGGGGGGGGGATTGGTTTTCTACTAAGACTACACAAATGAAATGACACCAAAATCAAACTTAAGAAAGTAAGAAGAAAGTGGGTTCCACCAAGCAAGTTTCCACACAACAGTTAACCAAGTTGATCATTGATTCCTCTCATGTTCATATCGATCTTATGGATTGTTCCAATTCTGATCTTGTTTATATTAACAAGCCAACCGGTCTTGTTAACACTTACTAATTGATAACCTAGAAGACCTTCTAAGTTGGTTCAATCAATAGCATAAAGCGTAAGATTAACGGATTGCAAACAAAGACTTAACACCGCAAGTATGTCATGCAAATCAATTTCCTTTTCACAATTGAACTCAATTTACCAATTTCATGCAATTGTGATTGCTACCTATAATTAGGGATTCCACCGTCTATCCCAAATCTAGCACCTAAATTACTATAGATTTAAACTAGGTGATCAATCTAGCCAAATAGATAGTAATAGAAATATGCTCAAGGAAATCAATACCAAATCCAAAGGGATGAACAAGAGAAATGAACCTTACAACCAGATTAGATGTGTGCTTCCACGCTAGGCAAAACAGGAAATTAGTTCTGGTTCATGTTCTTCACACACAAATCAAATCCAAAAGAGATAAGAAAAACTAAGTGTTCTTGAGAGAAAAGAAAGTAAAAATTCTGGTAAGAGGCTAGGTCTGGACGTCCCAAAAACCCTAATCCGAGCCCCTTAAATACCTATTAATTAAGCAAAACGAAACAGCCAAGCAGAACAAGAAAATCGGAAGCTGTTCAGTCGCGCAGCAAAACCGCGACCAACTGCGGGTGGTAGCGATCACGGTTTGTGCTCCCCAAGGTTCTGTTGGAAAACTGTTAACCGCTGGTCGCCATTAGTCGCGTCAGCTCGTGGTTTTCTCTCCAGCAACTTCTGTCTTTTGATCACCAGCTCTCCTACATGGCTTCGGGCACCGTCTTTAACTCGTAAGTGCTTCCAAAAACATCCACAATGCAGCTCCGCACCTCAAACACCAACTTACCTCCAAAACCCTGTAAATCCTATGATTTAACCACTTCTCACATTTTCTCCGGATTACAGAAATATCCCATAAATCAAATCCAAATATCCTCAATAATATGCTAATAACTACTAGTTGCGCTATGTAAAATACCGCTTATCAAATTCCCCCATACTTAAACATTGCATTGTCCGCAATGTAATGAAAGACAAAGTAGAATCACGGGGAAAGAGAAAACAGAAGACTCACATACAAGACCGGATGGCCTCTCTCCAATGAAGCACAAGGTGTGGTAGAAGTGGGATGAGCAACAATAATGATCCAATAATGCACAGCTCATCCAAGACAAGGGGTAACATAGAAGAACTCCGATATATAGATCCATAAAAGAAGATAATGAATGACGAATACAGCAAATCGCCAACTCCCTAAAGGTTTCTGAGCACATACCTGTGATTGCAGTTTGCAACCTACAATCACAGGCTCTTCTTCTGGGAACCTACTGACAGAGGACCTCGGATTCTTCTCTCTTGTTTTTTTTTGAAAGGGAAGGAACTTACAGTTGAAAAACCGCGACCGGCCGCGATCGCGTGAGGTTGCGGTTTTGGCTGCAGATTGCAGCTGAACCTGCGCTTCGGGCATCCTTCCCTAACCACAAACACACTAAAATGGCAGTTAAAATGAACAAAAATATTCAAAAAGAATTAAAGCATCACAAACCTCGGGTTGCCTCCCGAGAAGCGCCTTTTTTAACGTCGTGGCTCGACTCAATGGTGCTCAATTCAAACCTCGGTTTTGGGAACCTCCAAACGTGCCTCCTCAAGAATTCCATTGTCGAAGCCCTCATGATACGGCTTCAAACGCTGTCCGTTCACCTTGAAAACCTTGTGCGTCTCCCCATCATATAAATCCACCGCTACCAACTTCTCCTCGTGTTCCTTGGAAAGACTATTCGAGATGATGACCGGCAACGATTCCTCTTTCCCAAGAAACACGTACTTGAGATGCTTGGGCAGCTGCTTCAACTCAACTTCGGGTGCCTGCACAATAGAAGGTAGGAGCTTCTCGCTCGGCACTATTAGTTCCATGGGGCCACTGCCCAAATGAGTACGAGAATGCTTACCTTCAGCATTCAAATGAGCCAAGACTAGCTGCATGTTAGTGGACAAAGACAATTTTGCATGTGGATCCACTACATCATTCTCTATAATAGATCGCAACTCATCACAACAAGTAATATCAAACACATCTTGAGCTAAGGGCTCAATCACATCAATGGAACACAAGGAATGATCATCAATGGGATGTTTCATAGCATCATATATGTTGTATTGCACTTTCTCCCCATCAAATTCCATTGTAAGTGTTCCACTATTCACATCAATTTTTGTTTGTGCTGTTTTCATGAAAGGCCTTCCTAACAGTATAGGTGCCGCATGCTCGTCATGTTCCATATCCAACACAAAACAATCAGTAGGAAATATCAAGTCACCTACCATGACAAGAACATCTTTAACTACTCCCTTTGGATACACATTGGACCTATCAGCTAGTTGAACAACAATTCCTGTCTCATGCAAGGGTCCTAATCCTAGGGATTCATACAAGGAGAAAGGCAAAACATTGATAGATGCACCAAGATCAAGCATATCTCTTTCAATTCTTATATCACCTATCACACATGGAATGCTAAACATGCCTGGATCACCACACTTTTTAGGCATTCGCCTTTGAAACACCGCAGACACATGCTCACTAACCTTGACCTTTTGTTTCCCTTTCAATTTTTGATTCCTTTTAATAGTGCAGATTTCTTTCAAGAATTTAGCAAACCTAGGAATACTCTTAACCAGTTTAAGCAATGGAATGTTTACCTCACACTTACTGAAGGTCTCGAATATTTCATTATCATTCTCCGATCTTCTAGTCTCCTTCAATGCCTCAGGGAAAGGAGGGACCGGCTTCTGAGAGCATAGAGGTGGAAAGCTCGGACGAACATAATCATCAAGAGGATCCTGGTCAAAACCGCGGGAGGCAGCGGGTTCCGGCGATCGCGGTTTTTGAGTTGAGGTTTCTGCATAACTGTCTGGGGTATAACCGCGGTCGGGAGCGGGCGCGGCAGGTCACGGTTTTTCTTGCAGACTCTCTTCTGCAGAATCCAGTGGGCTTTCATCGTCAAAACAGCGATCGCGGTAGGATGCGGTAGATCGCGGTTTTCTATTTTCACATGCTGTAGAACCGTCTTGCAATTCACCCTATTCAGCAATAGGGCTTATATTCAGCTGCTTTCCACTTCTCAAAGTCACTTCACTCACATTCTCCCTCGGGTTGACTACCGTTTATGACGGTAATTTCCCCGAATCTCGAGCCTCTAGATTACTCACAGCTTGAGCAATTTGTGCCACTTGTTTCTCAAGATTCTGGAGGGATGACTTTGTTTCAGCATCTTTCTGCATCACTGTCTGAGCCAAGGACTTGATCATTTCTTCAGCTGACATGGATGGTTTAGGGTTGTATGGTGGTGGCCTCGGTTGTTGTTATTGCATGAGGTGAGGATTCTGAATATTTTGCTGATTACTCCACCTGAAATTTGGATGATCTCTATATCCTGGATTGTAGGTGTTAGAAAATGGATCATATTTTGGTCTTGGTTGCCATCCTCCTACAGCTTTCACCTCAACATTTGACTCCTGAAGCGTTGGGCATGCATCAGTTGGGTGCCCTACTTCAGTACAAATTCCACATGGTCTGGCTTGTGGTGGAGTGCCATTGAGCATAAAGTACTTCATCATTTCCTTCAACTCATTCACATCGGATTCAATCTTGGACGAAGAACCCACAGCCTTGAGACTCTCTCTTTTGCTAAATTGCCTTGAGCCTTCAGATAGCTCCTGAAACATCTCAAAAGCTTAGGGAGGAGTTTTGTTCATAATGTTACCTCCACAAGCGGCATTCACCATTCTATGCTCTTCATCCGAGAGGCCATTGAACAAGTAGAGGATGAGATCTTGATCACTGTAACCATGGTATGGGCAGCTTGCACATAACCGCTTGAATCTCTCGTAGTACTCATACAAGCTTTCAGAACCTTGTTGTTCAATAGTAGCAATGGCTCTCTTTAGACTATTCAGCTTTGTGGCCGGGAAGTATTTTTCAAGAAAAGCTTTCTTCATTTCGGCCCATGTCGTGATGCTTCCCGGGGCAAGATAGTAAAGCCAATCATTTGCAGAATCCTTCAAAGTGAACCCAAACGCTCTCAACATGATGGTGTCAGCAGTAACACCCCTTGGCTTCATGCTAGAACATACCGCATGAAATTGCGCTAAGTGCTTGTTTGGGTCTTCTCCAGCAAGTCCATGGAAATGAGGTAACTCATGGATCAATCCTGCCTTTAGCTCAAAGTTCACTCCTTCAGCTAACTCGGGAATGGTTATAGCCAAAGGTTGTTGCTCCAAGTTCGGGGCAGTTAACTGTCTCAAAGTCCTATCAGCCATCTCCGTTTGGTTCAGAAGTTCACGGGTTGCTCTTCGATTCCTGAAAAATGTCCGCTCAATTTCTGGATCACAATCAAGAATGGGAGAATCAGTAGCATGGGTGTGAACCATACAGAAGGTTCACACCAAAAGTTGATAAACAAACAATTACAAAGAGAAAGAACAATAATCAATTCCCCGGCAACGACGCCAAATTTGATAGCGTATTTTCAGTCGTGCACGCTATCAAAGTAATCCTAATATGCAACTAGAGTATAGCATGCAAGTAAGGAGTCGAACCCAAGGGAAACAACACGTCAATTTCTATATAATTACTAATTTATCAACTTTAGAGAACAAATTGGGGGGGGGGGGGGGGGGGGGGGGGGGGGGGGAGGGGGGGGGGGGGAATTGGTTTTCTACTAAGACTACACAAATGAAATGACACCAAAATCAAACTTAAGAAAGTAAGAAGAAAGGGGGTTCCACCTAGCAAGTTTCCACACAACAGTTAACCAAGTTGATCATTGATTCCTCTCATGTTCATATCGATCCTATGGATTGTTCCAATTCTGATCTTGTTTATATTAACAAGCCAACCGGTCTTGTTAACACTTACTAATTGATAACCTAGAAGACCTTCTAAGTTGGTTCAATCAATAGCATAAAGCGTAAGATTAACGGATTGCAAACAAAGACTTAACACCGCAAGTATGTCATGCAAATCAATTTCCTTTTCACAATTGAACTCAATTTACCAATTTCATGCAATTGTGATTGCTACCTATAATTAGGGATTCCACCGTCTATCCCAAATCTAGCACCTAAATTACTATAGATTTAAACTAGGTGATCAATCTAGCCAAATAGATAGTAATAGAAATATGCTCAAGGAAATCAATACCAAATCCAAAGGGATGAACAAGAGAAATGAACCTTATAACCAGATTAGCTGTGTGCTTCCACGCTAGGCAAAACAAGAAATTAGTTCTGGTTCATGTTCTTCACACACAAATCAAATCCAAAAGAGATAAGAAAAACTAAGTGTTCTTGAGAGAAAAGAAAGTAAAAATTATGGTAAGAGGCTAGGTCTGGACGTCCCAAAAACCCTAATCCGAGCCCCTTAAATACCTATTAATTAAGCAAAACGAAACAGCCAAGCAGAACAAGAAAATCGGAAGTTGTTCAGTCGCGCAGCAAAACCGCGACCAACCGCGGGTGGTAGCGATTGCGGTTTGTGCTCCCCAAGGTTCTGCTGGAAAACTGTTAACCGCTGGTCGCCATTAGTCGTGTCAGCTCGCAGTTTTCTCTCCAGCAACTTCTGTCTTTTGATCACCAGTTCTCCTACATGGCTTCGGGCACCGTCTTCAACTCATAAGTGCTTCCAAAAACATCCACAATGCAGCTCCGCACCTCAAACACCAACTTACCTCCAAAACACTGTAAATCCTATGATTTAACCACTTCTCACCTTTTCTCCGGATTACATAAATATCCCATAAATCAAATCCAAATCTCCTCAATAATATGCTAATAACTACTAGTTGCGCTATGTAAAATACCGCTTATCACGAGGCGAGGTGAGAAGCTGCACATCCTGCGTTGAACTTGTGAAAGAATGGAGGCAAGCCGTCGGCGAGGCGAGGTTGGAGGAGGCGAGGTCCCGAGGAGCTGTTGAGCCTGCGTTGAACGTGTGAAAGAATGGAAAAGAATAATCGATGGATACGAAGACTCACCCTTCGTGGAAGCAATTGCACGCGTCGAGATCCCGAAGAAGTTCCACATCCTTAACATGCCCAACTACGATGGGACCGTGGACCCCGACGATCATATCTCTATTTACAAACAAAAACTAATGACTATCTCTATTCCAAGAGGGGATCGCGAAGCGGTCATGTGCAAAAGATTTGGCACGACCCTCGCAGGACCCACACTAACTTGGTTCATGCATATGTCGCAGGGTTCGATTGCTTCATTTGCCGATCTGGTCAATTCATTCAAAATACAGTTCGCCCATAGTCGGAGACTGGAAAAGAAATCAAGCGACCTATACAGGATCGTGAAAGGGTACGGTGAGCCTTAATAAATTATCTTAACAGGTACAACAAAGAGAAGGTCGCGATCCCGCATTGCGACATCCCAACGTCTATTGAAGCCTTTCGCCGGGGATTGGTGAGGGGCAATGAACTCTATCGCGGGCTGACCAAATACCCGTGCCGGAGCTTCGAAGAAGTGCAAGCCAAAGCCATGGCCGAGGTCAAACTAGAAGAAGACGAAGAGTCCACAAAAGAGGACCAACCAAGCTGGAACACAACCCATTGGGAGTCGTATTACTTTTGAAAACCTATACTTTGCATTTCATTTAGATTCAGTTGATTATACTTATTCAATCCTTTACTGGCTTAAGCATCGGAGGGCCGTTGGACTCACACCAACGGTCACCCTTTGATCTTTTCTATACTTTTCAAGTCTCTTCAACAGGAACACAACAAGAGGCCTCAAGACAAAATCAAGTTGATCAACATACACAAAACACAATCATATATAGCGCTTATACATTTCTCAACGTGAGCAATATGCCTGTCGGCCCCGTCGCCACAAGAGAGAGAAGTTATAAAATCAAACTGTCCCATTAACTGACGCTCTGGCCCAGTTTAATTTTGGGGAAATTGTTGAGCCTCTTTTTTTGGCCCATTGGATCGGTCCAGTAGCTTGAACCAGACTATCTTCTAGAAGGTCCTGACAAAGTAAAACAACCTCCAGAGATCTTGTTCCGATCAGTATCCAGGAGATGACCTCTAGAGATTTCGGGGTGACCAGTACGTAGCTTGACGACTCCCGCGGATCTCAGTGCGACCAGTATGCAGCTTGACGACTCCCATAGACCTCGAATGATTTTAACTGACCCACGTGCAGGATAACGTCTTCCATGAATCTCGGGCGGATCTGTGAACCAATTCAAGCCAAAAACTAGTATAAATATTGAGAAAACTATCTTGTAACGACACGTTATTATTTTCTACTGAATACAAGCTACAATTCGCTATTCTCTTACTCGTTTTTACAATCATTCTGTAGATCAGTTCATCATTTCAGTATTGAAGCGACCGACGATTAAATCTCTTGATTCGACCAGTCTTTCACTTGGAGGAGATAAGCTTATCTTTACGTTTGTTTTAGCTTCATTTGTCTAACTGATTAGTTGATTTGGATTATTTAGATATTACTGATCTTATTGTTGTCTAGTTGCCCTTCTTTAAGCGATTCAGGTCGGTTCGATCTTTTTCGCCCAAAACAATAGGGGAGAAAAAATCTTGTAAAAATACATTGCATTTCTATCGTTTAGCTCCCATCATTTGTGAAGAATTCAAGCACTTTTAATGGCTTCGATCTTTGTAATAGAAATGTTCATTTCAATCAAATGTGGAGATCAGATCTTATAATTTTTGTAAATTCAATTTATTTCTTTATATTATCTTAACCATTATGTATCAAAACTTGATCGGATCACCCTACTTTGAGTTAAATATCCCTCAATTAAGCAAATTGAAATCCTTAGCCTCTTTCGCCTAAAACAATTCTGCGTTCACCGTGAGGCAATTAGCAGATTAGTAAGTCTATCCATTCAAATCCTTATTCCACTACCATGGCCAACCAAAGACCACCAAATCTCCGCCACTGAAACCCACACCGTTGACCAAAGCCAAACCAATCTCAGGACCCAAGCTATAGGACATATCCAAACCAATGTTGTACCAATTGGCCAAACCCCCCACTAATCAAGTTCAAGAGCATATGGAGATGATGCAAACCCTTAAGGAGGAGATCGACCAAAAACATGGCTGCATGAAAGCCTTTAGTAGCAAAAAACCCAACCCGATGCGGAAATCGCGCTACTTACCCGTGAAAACGGCTTTTGAAAATGCGGGTTAAATCGGTCGCCTCAGCATCAGGAAGCTTCAAGCGACTCCTCAACGCATAGGGCATACAAGTTTGCTTCAATCTAGATGAAGAGACGATGTTACCACCGGTCCCTCTAGTGCAAAGTTGAGGCATCACCGAGATAACGGTATGTTTCATACACCTCGAGCGAGTTCTTTTCTAACAAACTTCTTTTATCCGTCTCAGGTCCCCGCCATCGAGTTGATCCCTCTCCAACCAGCTCCTATTATAGAGGCGACCCTAACTCGAACATCGCCAATGCAAATCGATCCATGCTCATCGGGTCGCATAAGCATGAAAGCTCTCATAAAGCGCATGATTCAGGAACTATTGAAGGCTCTGGATGAGAGGATCCTTATAATTCCTGGTATTCCCTAAGCAATCGAGAAAGAAGTTGTCGACCAATACGAAGACACGCCTTTCATAGCGATAATTGAATGGGTATGTCAAAATCCCAAAAAAGTTCCACGACCCCGATATGCCCAACTACGATGGGACTAGAGACCCCGATGAGCATATCTATATTTACAAGCAAAAAACTAATGACTAGTTCAATTCCAAGAGGGAACCGTGAGGCTGTCATGTGCAATGGCACAACTCTTATTGGACCTACACTGACCTTGTTTATGCATTTTCCGCGGGGATCAATCGTTTCATTCACGAATTTGGTCAATTCGTTCAAAATCTAATTTACAAGCAGCAGTCGACTCGAAAAATAATCAAGCGGTCTTTATAGGATCGTATAAAGGTATGAATAGTCATTACATGATTATCATAACAGGTACAACAGGGAAAAGGTCACGATTCCAAATTGCAACATCCCAACTTCGATCGCGGCATTCCGACGAGGATTGATCCATGTAAGCGAGCTCTAAAAGGAACTCACAAAGTATCCTTGTAGACATTTCTAAATTGTTCAATGAAAGGCAATGGATCAGGCCCATCTATAAGAAGACAAAGAGCCAAGGAAAGTCGACAAAAGTTCTAATCGGGTCGATCACAAGTCGACTTCCAATCATCGACAAGTTCAGAGGCATCAATCCTATTCAACGGATTGCGACAACAACCACCTGGTAAGCAACTCTAATGACAAGTACCAGGACTGGAAAGACAATCCCTCGTTACCTCCGAAGGTCCAT
Organism: Rheum nobile; assembly: GCA_027886185.1. Taxonomy (NCBI): domain Eukaryota; kingdom Viridiplantae; phylum Streptophyta; class Magnoliopsida; order Caryophyllales; family Polygonaceae; genus Rheum; species Rheum nobile. The sequence continues at coordinate 477,883 of WOAB01000717.1, read as the reverse complement.
TCTTACAACTTTAATGTATCAGTGTTACAACTCGTAAAGAGTTTTGACAAGTACGAAAAGGAGGAAAGAATGCGCAAGAAGAGTAAAAAGCCAGATTCCAAGAAGGACATGTCGAAATGGTGCGACTTCCACAGAGATCATGAAGACAGTATGGGGGAGGGCATAGCATTCTGCAAAGAGGTCGCATGGTTACTGGAACAAGGACTTCCTCTTGACGTCATATCAAAAAAAATTAAAGTGATGCTCGAACATCGAGAACAAGTAAACACCAACGACAAACCTCCATCTCGTGTGCATTTAAAGATTATTAAAACCATTGCAGGAGGATCCGACATATGTGGAAACACATACTTCACCGCAAAATGACACACTAGGGAGAGCAAATTAGATCACACGAAGGAGACAATTGGGCGCAAACCCAATATTGGGGACATGCCCATGATCACCTTCGATGACTCTGAATCCGACGAGCTCGGCCCACATCACAATGACTTAATAATTTCTCTCTCCATACGTAATTGCTTGATCTGAAGGGTATTAATTGACACCGATAGTTCCATGAAGTTGTTCACACTAGATGCCCTTCAGATTAAGGGACTAAGCGAGCACGACCTCCTTAAGAAGTCGAGCCCTTTGGTCGGGTTTTGTGGAGAAGTCAAACTTTCTTTGAGAGAGATAGCGTTGACAACGTACACATGATGCATCAACCAATAGGTAAAGTTCCTTATACTCGATTGCCCTTCCCCATACAATGTGATCCTTGGAAGACCCTGAATCCAAGCAATGAAAGTTGTATCTTCCACTAACCATCAATCTATCAAGTTTCCAACTAAGTGGGAGTACATGAAATAAAGGGCGACCATATATTTGCCAAAGAATGCTACGTGACATCAATGAAAGCAATAGTCAAGACGGATGAAGCATAGCATTTATAGAACGGCAAGGATCCTATGCGGTACATCGAGCCAGAAACTGAACAACTCGATGAGATCTCTTTAGACTCCTCGAAACCAACTTAAATAGTACGGATCATGTCCGACATAACAGTTGAAAACCAGCAGCGTCTGGTCGAGTTTAACCGATTCAATGTTGAATGTTTTGCGTGGTCGTAATGAAGACATGGTAAGAATTAGTCCGAACGTGATTAAGCACAAACTCAATGTCGACCCAACCCATCCACCGGTAAAATAGAAAAAATAAAAGTTTGCACTTGAGAGAAACAAAATCATCGACGACGAGGTAAAAAATCTACTTGAAACGAGTAAAATAAGGGAATTTAAGTACCTAGAATGGCAACAAGGCATGTCCTAAAGAAACCTTTCCCTTGCCACATATCTATACAATGGTCGACACGACAAGGACGCACGAAATTCTAACCTTCATGGATGCCTTCAGTGGCTACAACCAAATCCTCATGGATCTTGAAGACCAAGAAAAGACGACGTTCATAACAAGCCAAGATATATACTTCTATAAAGTTATGCCATTTGGACTAAAAATTGCGGGTGCGACATATCAGAGGCATGTGAACAAAATGTTCAAGGACCAGATCAGAGACACGATGAAAGTTTACATAGAGGACATGTCGGTCAAATAAAAAATAACCTCGAAACACATCAAGTACTTGGAAGAGGCATTCACCATACTAAAAAAATACAATATGAAACTTAACCCGACCTAATATTCCTTTGGAGTATCCTCTAAGAAGTTTCTAGGCTACATGGTGACTCAAAAAGGGATCGAAGCCAGTCCGGATAAAATCAAAGCGATCTTAAATCTGAAATCACCATGGTGCGTGAAAGACATACAACATCTTACAAGTCGAATCACCTCCCTTAACAGGTTCATCTATAAATCCTCACATAAGTGTAAACTTTTCTATGACAATTTGAGAAGAAAAGCAAGTTATTTGAATGGACAAGAGATCATGAAAAAGCATTCCAAAATCAAAACAATAATTGGAAAACCCCCTCATACTCTTCAAACCAAAAGACGACGAACCACTGCCCCTAAACTTGGTTGTACCAGAGGTGAGACGAGCTTCAATGGAGACTATGGAGACGAGGTTGAAGATATTCTTCAAGGGAGTACACAATCTGAAAAATTGGCTTGGAGGAATAAGTTTTAGGGAGAGATTTGTTTCAAAATGGAAAGAGAGATACACCGTATCAACTCTCCCATGAATTTCGTGATTTGGGTGTAATCACATGTGACTCATGTAATTTTTTTTTTGCATCCAAATTTATTTAAATCATTTACGTTGATTATTAATCATCCAACGGATTAAATTAGTACACCCGTTTTATCGTAATACCCCGTTTTACCAGACCCTAAATCTAAATCGATAACCCTAAAAAGGCGCCAAGCTTGAGGCATGACTTGACAAGGCATTAATTGAAACGAACTAAGAAAATTCCAAATTAGCAAAGAAAAAGGAAAGGTGTGACCGATTCTGAAGGGGTACTCGAAGAAACAGATCCATCCATCTCTCCTTCAGTCGGCCCGCTCATGAGGTAAAGGAAGGCGCGACTGTCAGTCTTGGATGTAAATTTCCTAACTTCCAAGATTTTCTTAAGCTTCAGTAGGGTTAGGGTTCCTTGTCTCGATTATTTGGAGCCTAAAATCCCCAAAATCTACGAATTCTTTGATCGGATCAACATGGATACTGTCGATGATATTCACTCTTTTTGTCCTTGGCATTTTTCAAGAAGAAATCAAAACCAAAAGAAAGTGAACTAGGAGTAACCTAAACGTTTTCGGGGAAGTTGAATGAAGTTACATGAGAAGAGACGTTAAAAAGGGCAAAGGATGAAGAAAGATGAAAGAATCGAAGTGAATCTATTGTTGAAGATCGGCAATTCGAAGACAATTTTTTTGCCAATGCAGTGGTCATCCAATTCACGCCACGTGGTGTAATCCCCTACAAGATGATAGAGGCGATCAATTTCAAATCTTTTCAAAAAAGAGAATTTCCGTTTTGGCTCATTCGGATACTTCTCTTTTGGGACAATTGTTGGACCCAAGATTTGGGTCAGGCCCGTTAACGGTTGTGAAGTCATTAGTTAGACGACAAAATTCGCGTTTAAACACACAAGATGACTCGATATCCTGAAAGTCGCCTCATTGCTCAAATGGTCGCAAGGAGCAGCGCTCAAGTCGTTGAGAAGATCCCGAAAGCATTTAGCTATTAGCTAGAGCCCCCAACGTTCGAGGGGAGTTATTCTTGGAAGATTTCTTCAATTAAATTATGTAATTATAAATAGTGTTGGGCCAGAATGCTCCGATAAGCCGAGTCAAACAGATTGGACCGCCTCGCCTGAAGAAATGGGCCAAGAAGTTTGAAGAGAGGCGTCAGACACTCATAAACACACAGACCCGACCGATCCCGAGAAATTCGCCCAAATCATAAACTTCTTGATCTTTGGCAACGACAGCCAATTCAAGGGCAAGATTAGGGTCTTCATTAAAAATAAGATCCTGGAGATTATGCTCGGGAATTAAAGGAAGGATCTCGCGAAAGCGGTAACAAAACCGGTAAGGAAGAAGATCCTATAAATAGGGCACGAAGAGGCTAAAGGAAGGACATCGACGCAAAACACTGCAACACTCATTATCTCAACCCTCAAGAAGCTAAAACTTACTTGTTCTCGTTGGATTCTTTTGGCAGTAACACTTGACCACCAAGGATCAGACGCTAGATTAGCCAGTTAAACAAGATTCGACCTTTGCATCTACATGATAAGCCATACTTTGTCTTATACTCATCATCATATAATCAATATATCATCACATAGTCTTGCTTCTATTTCATATGTAGTTGATTGCTCATTTGGTTTGGATTTATCTTATTCTAACCGATCGACTCGTTACCCCATCTAAGGCAATTTAGGTTGACTGATCGTTTCGCCCCAAAACAATTTGGCACCCACCGTGGGGAGACTAGCCGATCACCATCTCAAAAATCCTCCAACCATGACTGCCAATCTACCTATCGACGTCGAGGGATCACACATCGGAGACGACTCCCAAACTCAAGGAAACACAACCGAAAATCCAACTCTAAACCAACTCCAAGAGCTTGCCCAAAAAATGGACACCCTCCAAGATGACCTTGCCCAGCAACGTTAGAAGACCGAAGCTCTGGCTGCCCTGTCTACCCAGTCTGAAGCCGAGATCGCACAACTAACTCGTGAAAATGAGTCTCTTAGATCGCAGGTACAATCGATGGTCTCCGGATCCAGGCAAGTGCCCATCCATAGCAGCGTCCAAACACGCCTCAACATGGATATCGTCGAGCAGACTCCCCCAAGCGTCCGACGTCCTGGATATATTGACGGTACGTCTCAGGCTCCCTTAGTCAATCCATTTTCGATTAACAATGGTATTTTCTTTACACCGATCGAGTCAGCAGGGATCCGAATCGATGAACCACAGGCTACTAATCATCCCGATATACTGGCTCTCGTCCAACAAACGCTCAGTCAGCATATGAAAGCGCTCGACGATCACATCGCTAGAATCCCCGGAGTTCCACAACCAATCGAGAAAGAAGCGTCGGACGGATACGAAGAGTCTCCGTTCGTCGAAGAAATCACCAGAGTCGAGATCTCTAAGAAGTTCAACCTTCCTATCATGATGACCTTCGACGGCACCAACGATCCAGACGATCATATCTTACTCTATAAACAAAAATTAATGACTGTATCTGTTCCAAGGGAGGGCCGCGAGGCTGTCATGTGCAAAAGCTTTGGCACTACTCTCACAGGTCCTGCACTAACTTGGTTTATGCGTTTACCTCGGGGCATAATCACCTCGTTCGCAGATCTGGTCAATTCCTTTAAAACCCAATTCGCTAGCAGTCGGAGACTTGAAAGGCAGTCAAGCGATCTCTACCGAATAACCCAAAGGTATAACAAACCTCTCCGAAGCTATCTTAACAATTATAACAATAAAAAGGGCGTGATCCCCCATTGCGACGTCACCACATCCATCGAAGCCTTCAGACAAGGTTTGATCAAAGACAATAATCTCTATAATGAGATCACCAAGTACCTGTGCAGAAGCTTCGAAGATGTCCAAGCCAAAACCATGGTTGAGGTGTGCTTGGAAGAAGATTGTGAATCACGAACGGCAACCCATGGGCCCGACCATTCCGATCGCAAATCCTCTTCCGACAATCGCCGAGACAGACGCCATCATACATACCCTCGTGGTCGGAACGAACAAAGTCAGGTAAACTCCTTCCAAGACAGGTCTCAAGACTGGAAAGATGGCCCGACGTTGCCTCCCAGGGTTCAATCCTATAACTTCAATATTTTCGTGTCGGAACTCGTTAAAAGTTTTGACAAATATGGGAAAGAAGTAAGATGGCCCCAAAAGAATGACAGACCAGACGTCAAGAAAGACATGAGCAGGTGGTGTGAATTCCATGGTGACCACGGTCACTCAACGGATGAATGCATCGCGCTACGCAAAGAGGTCGCTAGGTTACTTGCACAAGGTCTCTTGCGCAATGTGATCTCGGAACGGGCCAAATCCACCATGGAACGACGAGACCAGGTAAAGCACGATAAACCCTAATCTCTTGTCCATACAAAGATCATCAATACTATTTCAGGAGGCTCGGACGTATGTGGAAACACATACTCCGCAGCAAAATAGCATGCAAGAGAGAGCAAAGGGAATAGGCCCGAGATACTAGAGTTCAGACGACCCAAGGTCTCTAACCTTCCAACGGTCACCTTTGACGAATCTGACGCTAACGAGTCGGGGTATCATCACGATGGTCTGGTAATCTCTTTATCTATTGGAAACTGTTTGATACGCAGAGTACTAATCGATACAGGAAGTTCGACCAACCTCTTGACCTTCGACGCCCTCAAAGGGATGGGTCTAGGTGAAGATGACCTTCTCAAGAAATCGACCCCCTTAGTCAGGTTCAACGGCGAAGTCAAGCACACTATCGGCGAAATCGTCCTTACGACATATGCTGGAGGAGTAAACCAGCAGGTAAAATTCCTAGTCCTAGACTGTCCATCTCCCTACAACTGCATTCTTGGCAGGCCTTGGATACACGTAATGAAGGCGGTACCCTCGACGTACCATCAGACCATCAATTCCCCTACCAAGTGGGGAGTTTAAGAGATCAAAGGCGACCAAAAGATGGCCAAAGAGTGCTATGTGACCTCCATGAAGAGTGCGGTTGAACCAAAGATCGCATAGCAATCACAGCTTGGCGAAGGACCTGGTCGATACATCGAACCAGAGATGGAAAAACTCGATGAGATTGCACTAGATCCTTCAAAGCCAAACCAAACGGTAAGGGTTGGGTCAGACCTGGATGACTCGACCAGACAACAAATATTGGATTTCCTTCGATCTAATGCTGACTGCTTTGCGTGATCGCATGAAGACATGGTCGGAATATCTCCAAACATCATTGTTTTGGGGCGAAAAGATCGGACGACCTAAATCGCCTTAGACGGGGTAACTAGTCGATCGGGTGACAGAAAACAATCCAAACCAAATAGATAATAGACAAGCAAAGAGCAAATGCAGAATAGAGAAATGATTTTATTAGATAATATATTGATCGGATTGAATCGAGATACAACTTATCGTAATAAGGCAGATTGATCTTATTGGATTCGACCGGTAATTCTTAGGTTGTGACCGGTGGCGAATAAGCGGGGGTGATTGCTGGAGAGCTAGACGGGCAGTGAAAGTGTTGTTCTGTTTTGTTTCTGAATGAGAATGCTTGAGTGTGTAACATGCTTGTATCCCTTTCCCTCTTATCTTCCTCTTCGTCCATATATGGTAAGTTCTTCATGCCTCTGACCGTTATATTTCGATCCCATCCTTATCTTTAACGCCGGGATTTAATTACGGAGATTCTGTCACTAATTGCTGCTATTATGGTGTTGTGTAAATGCTGTGGCTGTTGATCAATCCTGGCATTTAATGCTTGGCGGGATCTTCGCGATCTTGTCGGAGGACATTCGACTGGAGAAGCCTCATCGCCTTCTCTGGGTTTCTCTTCTGTTCTTCCGATCCGTCGTGGGCCTGGGCTTGTCTTGCTCGATCCACCTTCCCAGGGGACGTCAGGCCCAACAATAGCCCCAAGTTGCCTTGGGCTTGCGGTTTAGGAGAGTAAGCGGAATCCGAGGCAACTTCTCCATACACGATCTTCACCATCCTTTTTTGACGCAGTTGCCCAAGGCTACGTGGCGCAAGATCGGAGCACGATGCGACTCCTCTGCAGACCATCATTTCCCTCCATAAATTCGGAGCAGAGGGGAGCGATTAGACTTCACTTCATCTTCTCTCGCAAGCTTCTTTGGTAAGTCTTCCAGCCTCTTTAGCCATAGCTTTTCGATTTCCTTCTTTTTCCGTTCTTGAAATGGTTTCTAGCGAAGCTTCCGAGTCGTCGAAGACTCTCTCTGATTCGCGCGAGGGCGAAGCTCCTCCCCTCTTCATTCTGAAAGAATTGGACACTCTGACAAGCACAATGTCCCAGGCGGAGTTGGAGCAAATTCTTCAAGTTGGAGGCTTTTCGTCGGAGGCGGTCGCTAGGCTACCTCACCCGGACGAGAGGGCCGATGCTCGACATGAAGGATGGGTTTGTTTCTATGCATATCCATTTCGGATAGGACATAAGTTTCCTTTCTCTCCCCTCATTAGGGATTTCTTGGCTGCTCTGGTGTTGGCGCCGTGTCAGGTGATGCCACAAGCGTGGAGGGTTCTCAGGGTCTTGGACCTTATGAACATCCGATCTGGGGCTGGTTTTGATTTTGATGCTTTGTGGTACAACTATTTCTTAGGGTCGAAGAGTTCCTCTCGTGTTCAGTTACGTATCCGACATGGTCAGAAGCCTTTGGTGCAGAATCTTGATGTCAACGACCGCGGATGGGGTTCGAAGTTCTTCTTTGTCGAACGTTCTTCTCTGGAGAAGGGGGGAGAATGTTCATTCCTGTTGACGGAGTGGCGAGTTGAGAGTATGTATTTGTCTTCTTTTTTGTTTGTTTATGTGTCTTAACTCTTTGCTTTAACTTTTCTTTTTCGTAGTTTCTGAGCCAGAAGATTTGGAGGTGAGCGCTCGGTCGGAAGGTCTGTCCAAGATTGTTCTGGGTGTTCCAGCGTCGGAGAGGAGTTTTACCAACGTCAACCTGTTGTCAGCACCTCCTTCTGGTCAAGAAGTCATGTCGACTGTCTCATCATCTCGTGCTAAGGGTGAGCTCTCGACCCTGAGAATTCTTTCTGTTCTTTTTCACTTTGTCGTGTGTTTTAAGATTTTTGCTTCGTCTTGTCGTGCCAGCTTCCCCTGGTGGTCGAGCGAGTGCTCGTTTAAAGGGAGCGTCTGGGAAAGGTTTGATTGAGAAAAGGAAGGCGGCGGCCAAAGCCGCGTCGAGTAAGTCTGTTTCGGCAGACTCGGCACTTCCAGCCAAAGTTGGTTCTAAGAGGAAGGCGGATGTTCAGTCTGATGATGTCAAAGTGGAGGAGATCCCTAGGAAGAAGGAGGCGACTGCCGAGGGGATCGGCAAGATTGGCGCAGTCGGTCAATCGATTGCCGATCTCTTCCGCGCTCAGGATCCGACTTTGAAATCGGAAGTCGATGATGTTTCCCCTTTGGAATGCATTGGTGAAGCGGGATGCTCCGCGTGGAGGGTGAGTTGCCCTCTGTTTGTGCTTCTTCTCTTTTTCTTTCGTTTGGCCATGTCTTCTGACTATGTGTTGCATTGTCGTGTGAGATTCCAGACTTTCCAGTATCTCTTAAGGGCCTATTCTGGTGTCAAGACAATGGTCGCCAAGGCTGAGGAAAGGGCTGCTAGGACAGAGTCCGACCTTGGGTCCTTGAGGACCAAACTAGAGGGAGCGGAGAGCCGTTGTCGTGAGACTGAGCGTCGCCTTACAAGGGAGTTAAAGAGTTGCCAAGAGGAGCTGGTTGCGAGTCGGAAAGTGTTTGAGGAGAGCCGATCAAGCGTTGAGGAAGAGGTGGAGCAAGCTCAGATTGCTGCTGGTCAGATCGCAGGCGATGTCGGTGATTTTTATGCACTGAAGTCGCGTGTCGAGATGATCGAAGAGTTCGATGAAGGCAAGGATGAGCTCTGGGACTTGAAGGCAAAAAAGGAGACTCTGGAATCCATGTTTCCGAAGGGAAATCCTGGTCAGGAGCTGTTTCGCTTGGCTGGCGTCAGAGAGGAGGCCATGGATGAGGACGCTGGCGAGGACGAGGCCCATTCTAGCGACGTCGAGCCGACTGATGGTGTAGCCTCTCCGGAGCCAGCCCCTGTCGAAGGTAAGGCCATTGTCCCCGATTCCTGATTTGTTTTTCTTGCGTAGTTTGACTCGCTGTCCCACTTGTGCGTGGGTTTAGACATTTGGTATTTTTGGCGACCCGTCCACCATCACGGGTCGCAAAATGTTTTTAAGTGAATGCTTGATGAAGTCCTACAGATGTGTAGACAGACAATATGTTTTGGCAACCCGTCCACCATCGCGGGTCACGTATTTTGTATAAAAATGCTCGTGTTTTTATTCAATGCAATTTGTCTTTACATATAAGATCGTACGTTTGCTTGTTTCGTACATGTCGTCAGACATCCAAGGGGATTGTCGATAATGTTTTGTGTTTGGTGTGTCGGTTTTGCCCGTGTGCTCCGTCGAGTGGGGCTCTTCGTATATATGTGTGTAACACAGGCCTGTAAATGTTTGTGTATGTGTTAGTCATGACTTTATGCCGGGGAGGTAAGCAATATGTTTCTATTGCATGAATGTAATAAGGTGTCATACCTTATGTTTTGTATAAGGCATGCGGTGTGCCGACGTGCCTGTGTTGTTCATCTCCCCGTGTTCCGATCGATCGTGTAATGTAAGCGCTTTTTGCGGATGACTGGATCCAATGTATGTGTCAATGCAGTTCTACATTCGTGTTTTTGTAAGGATGAGGTCCTCACTTAGTGTCAAATAATAGTTTGTAAAGGAAGGTAGAGATGTGCATGCAATAATAAGCGATGTGCGAGTTTTTGTAGTGTCTTACCTTGTCAGTTCAGAAATGGTATAGCTTTAGATGTGCCGCGTTCCAACTTCTTGGAATTGGTTGTCCGTCTTTGTCTTCTAATTGATACGCTCCCTGTCCGACCACTTTGGTGATCAAGTAGGGTCCTTCCCATTGTGGTGCGAGTTTTCCGTCGGATGGATTCTTGGTGTTCTGGAAGGTTTTCCTAAGGACCCAATCTCCGACTGTGAATGCCTTAATCCTGACGTTCTTGTTGTAGCTCCTTGCGACCTATTGTTGAAATCTGACCATCCTGATTCGAGCTTTTTCTCTGATCTCGTCCACTGTGTCTAGGTTATGAGCCAATTCAATATCGTTTTGCTTGCTCGTTTAGAGGTTGCAACGGGCGGTCGGAACCAGTAACTCGGCCGGAATGACTGCTTCACTCCCGTAGACGAGGGGAAAAGGAGATTGTCCGATCACATTTTTTTGAGTAGTTCTGTCGGACCAGAGAATGTATGGGAGTTCGTCGGCCCATTTGCCCTTAGCCCCAGTGAGGCATTTCTTGAGATTGCTGATAATGATTTTGTTGCTAGACTCGGCCTGTCTGTTGGATTGCGGATACTGAGGTGTGGACGTGACCAACTTGATGTTCCATTGGTCGCAGAAGGCTCGAGTCTTATGACTGATGAATTGGGAACCGTTGTCGCACACGATTTCTGATGGGATGCCAAATCTGCACAAGATATTGCGTTTTATGAATGAAATGACGTGTTGATCTTTTACCTCTCTGTAGGCTTCGGCTTCGATCCACTTAGAGAAGTAGTCCGTCATGGCGAGGAAGAAGACTCTTTGACCCGACGCAGGAGGGAGCTTCCCGACGATGTCCATCCCCCATCTCATAAAGGGCCATGGAGCCAGAGTCGGATGGAGGAGCTCTGAAGGTTGGTGATGGACGGGTGCATGCCGCTGACAGGCGTCGCACTTTTTGGTGTAGTCCATAGCGTCCTTGTTCATCGTCGGCCAATAGTACCCGTTTTGTAGGGCTTTTCCCGAGAGGCTTCGTCCTCCAGTATGATTCCCACACTCTCCTTCGTGTAGCGATTGTAGGATGCGTCCGACCTCGGAGGTCTTGAGGCATCGTAGGAGTAGCCCTATGACAGATCTTTTGTACAAGATGTTATCTATGATATCGAAAGAGAGTGCTTGTACCTTGAGCCGCTTTGCTTCTATTTTGTCGTCGGGCAGAATATCGTCTTTCAACCATCTGATGTAAGGTAGCATCCAATCGTCATTGTTGTCGATGATGTCTTCTTCTGGTCGGCCGCCGACTTCCATGGCGATGAGTTCTTCAAGCGGTGTCGTTGACTCAACGGATGTCCTGGGGACGGCTGGCGTCATGATGTGGGCCAATGGTATGTGCGGAAATTCCTTCGGGTCTAGGACGGATCCTAGATTGGCAAGTGCGTCAGCTTGGGAGTTAAAATCTCTGGGTACCTGTCTGATGTTGAATGCTTGGAATTGTCCGATCAGCTTCTTGGCTACCTCTAGGTAGGCTATCATCCTGACGTCTTTAGCACTGTACGATCCTTGTATTTGGTTTACGACCAGCAAGGAGTCGCAAACGACTTCGATCTCTCGGACCCCTAGGCCGCGAGCTAAGATGAGTCCGAATATGAGTGCTTCGTATTCAGCTTCGTTGTTAGTCGCATCCCACTCGCATCTGACGGCCTGAGCTATCTTGTCCCCTTGTGGCGATTTCAGCACGACCCCTAGCCCCGATCCTCTGGAGTTCGACGCTCCATCTGTGTGGAGCTCCCATGTACATGTTTCTTCCATCACGAGCAGTTGTGTTGCTTCTCTTGTGGCTTCTTGCTCTAGGGTCGGACTGAAATCGGCCACAAAGTCGGCTAAGGCTTGTGACTTGATCGCTGTCCTGGACTCGTACTCGATGTCATAACCACTGAGGTGTATAGCCCATTTGGTCATTCGTCCTGTAAACTCGGGTTTCCTCATGATTGCTCTCATGGGATGATTAGTGCGGACAATAATAGTATGTGATTCAAAATAGGGTTTGAGTTTGTTCGAGGCCATTACCAACGATAGTACGAGCTTCTCGAGTGACGAATACCTTGTTTCTGCTGGCAACAGCGTCCGACTGACGTAGTATATCGGTGACGGCTTGACATCCTCTTCCCTGATCAGTACTGCGCTTACGGCTGATTCTGACACTGTAAGATATAGAAATAAGGGCTCGTCGCCTTTAGGTTTGGTCAGTAACATGGGACTGGCCAGGTACTCTTTCAAGTTATGGAACGCTACTTCGTGTTCTTCCGTCCATTGAAATGACTTGTTTTTCCTGAGAGCGTCGTGGAAGGGTTTGCACTTGTCGCATGATTTGGAGATGAATCTGTTCAGAGCTGCTATCCGACCCGTGAGCTTTTGTACGTCTTTGATGCATCGGGGGGATCGAAGATTGACGAGAGCCTTGATCTATTCTGGGCTGGCTTTTATTCCTCTTTGTGTCACCATGTACCCCAAGAACTTCCCTGATGACACTCCGAAGGAACATTTAGTAGGGTTTAGTTTCATATTGTACCTTTTGAGCACCTCGAAGCTGTCGCGTAGGTGGTCTATGTGATCTTCTTTCTTTTTGGACTTGACCAACATGTCGTCTATGTAGACTTCCATCGTATCTCCGATCTGATCTTTGAACATCTTGTTGACTAGTCGCTGATAGGTAGCCCCTGCATTTTTTAGGCCAAAGGGCATTACTTTGTAACAGTAGATACCTTGGCTAGTGACGAATGCTGTTTTTTCCTGATCGTCGGGTTCCATGAGGATTTGATTGTAGCCGCCGAAAGCGTCCATGAAGGTAAGCATTTCGTGCCCTGCTGTGGCGTCGACCATGGCGTCGATGTGGGGTAGTGGGAACGAGTCTTTGGGACAAGCCTTGTTGAGATCTGTGAAGTCGATGCAGACTCTCCACTTGCCGTTCTTTTTCTGGACTACGACCACGTTGGCTAGCCACTCAGGATAATGGACTTCTCTTATTTTCCCTGTTTCCAATAAGCTCTTGACTTCGTCGTCAATTATCTTGTTCCGCTCAGGGGCAAACTTCCTGCGTTTTTGCTTAACAGGGGGATGAGATGGATCTACATTCAATTTATGCGTTATAATGTTTGGAGATATTCCGACCATATCCTCATGCGACCATGTGAAGCAATCGGCATTGATCCTAAGAAAATCAAGAAGTTGTTGTCTGGTTGAGTCGTCCAAGTCCGACCCGACCCTTACCGTTTGGTTTGGCTTTGAAGGGTCCAATACGATCTCATCGAGTTTTTCCATTTCTGGTTCGATGTACCGACTGGATCCTTCGCCGCTCTGTGATTGCTATGCGGTCTGATGTTCGACTACGTTCTTCATGGAAGCGATGTAGCACTCTTTAGCGGTCCTTTGGTCTCCTCAGATTTCTTGTACTCCGCATTCAGTGGGAAACTTGATGACTTGATGATACGTCGAGGGTACCGCTCTCATAGCGTGTATCCATGGCCTGCCAAGAATACAATTGTAGGGAGATGGACAATCTAGGATCAAGAATTTCACTTGTTGGTTGATTCCTCCAGCGTATGTGGTTAGAATGATTTCACCCGTCGTATGTTTAACCTCACCGCTGAACCCGACCAGTAGGGTCGACTTTTTGATTAGGTCATTTTCAGCTAGACCCATTTCTTTAAGAGCGTCGAGGGTCAAAAGATTGGTTGAACTCCCTGTATCGATTAGTACCCTTCGTATTAAGCAATTACCAATAGACAAAGAGATTACCAGACCATCGTGGTGACCGTCCGATCCGTCGGAATCGAACTCGTCGAACGTGACTGTCGGAAGGTTGGAGATCTTCCTTGGCCTTAATTCTGACGCCTCGGGCTTGTTGCCCTTGCTTTCCTTTGCGTGTCGCTTAGCCGCGGAGTATGTGTTCCCACATACGTCCGATCCACCTGAAATAGTATTGACAACTTTTGTATGGACGGGGGATGGAGGTTTGTTTTGTTTTACCTAGTCTCGTCGTTCCATGGTGGTTTTTGCCCGCTCCGAGATTACGTCGCGCAAGAGCCCCTGTGCTAGCAGTCTTGCGACTTCCTTTCGCAGGGCGATGCATTCGTCGGTCGAATGACCATGATCGCCATGGAATTCGCACCATCGGCTCATGTCTTTCTTGACGTCCGGTCGGTCGCTCTTTCGGGGCCATCTTACTTCCTTTCCATATTTGTCGAAACTCTTGATGAGCTCCGACACGGAAATGTTGAAGTTGTAAGATTGGATCCTGGGAGGCAACGCCGGAACGTCTCTCTAGTCCTGGGACTTGTCTTGGAAAGAGTTTACCTGACTCAACTTGTTTCGATTACGAGAGTAGGGATGTGGACGTCTGTCTCTACGGTTGTCGGAGAGATTTTTACGATCAGACGGATCGGGCCCGCGTGAGGCTTTTCGCGACTCACGGTCCTCTTCCAATCTTACCTCGGCCATGGTCTTGGCCTGGACGTCTTCGAAGCTTTTGCATGGGTACTTGGTAATCTCGCCGTAAAGGTTGCTGTCTTTGATCAGACCTTGTCTGAAGGCTTCGATGGAGGTTGTGAAGTCGCAGTGGGGGATCGCCACTTTCTCCTTATTGTACCTGTTGAGATAATTCCTGAGAGGTTCGTTATACCTTTGTGTGACTCGGTAGAGTTCACTCGACTGCTTTTCGAGCCTCCGACTACTAGCAAATTGACTTTTGAAGGAGTTGACCAGATCCGCAAATGATGCAATCGTTCCCTGAGGCAAACGCATAAACCAAGTTAGTGCGGATCCTGCGAGGGTCGTGCCAAATCTTTTGCACATGACGGCCTCGCGGTTCTCCCTTGAAACAGATGCAGCCATTAACTTTTGTTTATATATAGAAATATGGTCATCTGGGTCGCTGGTGCCGTCGAATGTCGCCATGTTGGGAAGATGAAACTTCTTGGGGATCTCGACCCTGACGATTTCTTCAATGAACGGGGATTCTTCGAATACGCCGGTCGCTTCCCTCTCGATTGGCTGCGGGACTCCTGGAAGCATGTTGAAGCGATCGTCGATCGTCTTCATGAGTTGGTCGAGCGTCTGCTGGAAGAGATCCAGGACGTCTGGTGGATTGGTAACCTATGGTTCGTCGATTCGGGCCCCTGCCGACCCGATCGGTGTGGAAAAAGTGACATGGTTAGTTGAAAACGGATTGGTAATAGGAGTTCGAGATGTACCCTATGCGTATCCGGATCGTCGCACGCTCGGGGGCATTGGCTCGACGTTGTCCATGTCGAGGCGTGTTCGGACGTTGCTGTGGATGGACATACTCCTAGATCCCGAAGCCATTGATTGTACCTGCGACTTAAGAGACTCATTTTCATGGGTTAGTTGTGCAATCTCGGCTTCGGATTGGGTTGACAAGGCGGCGAGAGATTCTGTTTTTTGGCGCTGTTGGGCTAGTTCCTCTTGGAGGGCGGCCATTTTTTGAGAAAGTTCTTGGAACTGGGTTGGAGTAGGGTTTTCGGTTGGGTCCCCTGGAGTTTGGGTTCCGTCTTCGAGACGTGGTTCTTCAGTGTTGGTAGATGGGTCGATAGTCATGGTTGGAAAGTTTTGGAAGGATGATCGGCAAGTTGCCCCATGGTGGGCGCCAAATTGTGTTGGGGCGAAAAGATCGGACGACCTAAATCGCCTTAGACGGGGTAACTAGTTGATCGGGTGACAGAAAACAATCCAAACCAAATAGATAATAGACAAGCAAAGAGCAAATGCAGAATAGCGAAATGATTTTATTAGATAATATATTGATCGGATTGAATCGAGATACAACTTATCGTAATAAGGCAGAGTGATCTTATTGGATTCGACCGGTAATTCTTAGGTAGCGACCGGTGGCGAATAAGCGGGGGTGATTGCTGAAGAGCTAGACGGGCAGTGAAAGTGTTGTTCTGTTTTGTTTCTGAATGAGAATGCTTGAGTGTGTAACGTGCTTGTATCCCTTTCCCTCTTATCTTCCTCTTCGTCCATATATGGTAAGTTCTTCGTGCCTCTGACCGTTATATTTCGATCCCATCCTTATCTTCAATGCCGGGATTTAATTACGGAGATTCTGTCACTAATTGCTGCTATTATGGTATTGTGTAAATGTTGTGGCCGTTGATCAATCCTGACATTTAATTCTTGGCGGGATCTTCGCGATCTTGTCGGAGGACGTTCGACTGAAGAAGCCTCATCGCCTTCTCTGGGTTTCTCTTCTGTTCTTCTGATCCGTCGTGGGCCTGGGCTTGTCTTGCTCGATCCACCTTCCCAGGGGACGTCAGGCCCAACAATCATTACTCACAAATTAAATGTAGATCCGTCTTACCCTCCCGTAAAGCAAAAGTGCAGGAAATTCGCCCCCGAGCAAAACAAGATCGTCGACGACGAAGTCAAAAGCTTGCTAGAAACAGGAAAAATAAGAGAAGTCGACTACCCCGATTGGCTAGCCAATGTGGTTGTAGTCCAAAAGAAGAACGACAAGTGGAGAGTCTGCATCGACTTCACTGACCTTAACAAAGCACGTCCTAAGGATTCCTTCCCGCTTCCTCACATCGATGCCATGGTCGACGCGACAGCAGGACACGAAATGCTATCCTTCATGGATGCGTTTAGTGGTTACAATTAGATCCTCATGGAACCAGAAGACCAAGAGAAAACGGCATTTGTCACAACTCAAGGTATTTATTGTTATAAAGTGATGCCCTTCGGACTAAAAAATGCAGGGGCTACGTACCAACGACTAGTCACAAGATGTTCAAAGATCAGATTGGGGACACAATGGAAGTCCACATAGACGATATGCTGGTCATATCAAAAAGGAAGAAAGACCATATCGATCACCTCCGCGACGGCTTCGAGGTACTGAAAATGTATAACATGAAACTAAATCCTATTAAATGCTCTTTTGGAGTGTCGTCAGGAAAATTCTTGGGGTACATGCTAACCCAAAGAGGAATAGAGGCCAGCCCAGAATAGGTCAAGGCCATCATCAACCTTCGATCCCCTCGATGCATCAAAGATGTACAAAAACTGACAGGTCGGATAGCAGCTCTAAACAAATTCATTTCAAAGTCGTCGGACAAATGCAAACCTTTCCACGACGCCCTCAGAAAGAACAAGTCCTTCCAATGGACAGAAGAACATGAGGCAGCATTTCAAGATCTAAAGAAATACCTGGCCAGCCCCCTACTATTGGCAAAACCGAGAGACGATGAGCCACTACTGTTATACCTAGCGGTGTCGGAGTCTGCAATAAGCGCAGTGTTATCCAGAGAAGAAGACGGCAAACAGTCGCCAATCTATTACGTCAGTCGAACGTTACTCCCGACAGAAACAAGGTACTCGTCGCTGGAAAAACTCATCCTAGCACTGGTAACGGCGTCGAATAAACTTAAACCCTATTTCGAATCACCTACTATAATTGTTCGCACTAATCATCCCATGAAAGCAATCATGAGAAAACCAGAATTCACAGGACGAATGGCCAAGTAGGCCATACACCTCAGTAGTTACGAGATCGAGTATGAGCCTAGGACGGCGATCAAGTCCCAAGCTTTGGCTGACTTTATGGCAGATTTTAGCCCGACCCTAGAACAGGAAGCCATCAAGGAAGCAACACAACTGCCCGCGACAGACGAAATAGGTAAATGGGAGCTCCACACAGACGGAGCATCGAACGCTAGGTGATCAGGACTGAGGGTCGTGCTGAAATCACCACAAGGAGACAAGATAGCCCAAGCCGTAAGATGCGAATGGGATGCGACTAACAATGAAGCTGGGTATAAAGCACTTGTATTTGGACTCATCTTGGCGTGCGACTTAGGAGTCCAAGAAATCGAAGTCATTTGCGATTCCCTCCTAGTCGTAAATCAAATTCAAGGGTCATACGCTGCCAAAAACGATAGAATGGTAGCCTATTTGGACGTGGTCAAGAAACTAATCAACCAATTCCAGAAATTCAATATCAGATAGGTCCCCAGAGATCTCAACGCTCAGGCCGACGCCTTATCCAATCTAGGGTCCGCCCTAGATTCGAAGGAATTCTCAAATATCCCATTAGTACACATCACGACACCGGTTGTCCCAAAAACACCCAATGAACAGAGCACATCGTTGGAAGAGCTTGTCGCGATGGAGATCGGTGACCGACCAGAAGAAGACATTGTCAACCATCACGACAACTGGACACTACCTTACGTCAGATGGCTAAAAGACGGCGTCTTGCCCGATGACAAAATAGAAGCAAAAAGGCTAAAGGTACAAGCCCTCTCCTTCGATATTATAAGTTATGTTTTGCTCAAAAGATCTGCCACAGGGATACTCCTACGATGCCTCAATACCCCAGAGGTCGAACGTATCTTACGATCATTACATGAAGGAGAGTGTGGCAACCACACTGGAGGACGAAGCCTCTCGGGAAAAGCCCTGCGGGCGGGATACTACTGGCCCACTATGAACAAAGACGCGATGGAATACGCCAAGAAATGCGACGCTTGTTAACGACATGCGCCAGTTCCGCACCAGCCCTATGAACTTCTCCATCCGACTCTGGCTCCATGGCCCTTCATGAGATGGGGAATGGACATCGTCGGAAAACTCCCACCTGCATCGGGTCAACGAGTCTTCTTTCTCGCCATGACGGACAATTTTTTCAAATGGGTCGAAGCGGAGGCATATCGAGAGGTAAAGGATCAACATGTCATTTCATTTATAAAACGCAATATCATGTGCAGATGGCTCCCAATTCCTCAGTCATAAGACCCGAGCCTTCTGCGACCATTGGAACATCAAGCCGGTCACGCCCACACCTCGATATCCGCAGTCTAATGGATAAGCCGAGTCTAGCAACAAAATCATCATCAACAACCTAAAGAACCGCCTTACAAGGGCTAAGGGAAAATGGGCGGATAAACTCCCCATCATCCTCTAGTCCGACATGACCACTCCAAAGAACGCGACTGGACAATCGCCGTTTTCACTCGTCTATGGAAGCGAAGCGGTCATCCCCGCCGAACTACTGGTCCCGACAGCCCGCTATGGACTCCAGACGCACGAACAAAACGACGTCAAGCTGGCACATAACTTAGACACGATCGACGAGACTAGGAAAAGAGCTAGAATCAGGATGGTCAGGTGTCAACAGCAAATCGCAAGAAGTTACAACAAGAACGTCCGGGCCAAAGTCTTCAAAGTTGGCGATTGGGTCCTCAGAAAGACTTTCCAGAACACCAGGGATCCGACCGACGACAAACTCGCACCCCAATGGGAAGGTCCTTACCTCATCAAAGAAGTAGTCGGAGAAGGAGCATATCGACTAGAAGATAAAGACGGACAACCAATCTCGAGGAGCTAAAACGCCACACATCTAAAGCTATATCCCTTCTGACCTCGTCTGGTAAGACACCAAGAACCCCCTCATTTTTACATATTATCTATGACCCGACTCAATTTCATGAACCTAATGCTCACGTCTAGCAAAGACATGTTCTTATGACCATGAGTACATGAAAACACAAAAAACAAGCTGGATCCAGTCACACACAAAAAGCGCTTACACTACATTTACACGATCGATCAGAACACGAGGAGATGAATACCAGAGGCACGCCGGCACACCGCTTGCCTTATACAATACATAAGGTCAACACCTTATTACATTTACGCAATAAAAACACATTGCTCCACTCCTCGACATAATACAAAGTCATGACTAAACAAAAACGTACACGTTTGACGGCCTCCCTTTTCTTATGTGACACAGGAATCCCTACTCGACGGAGCACACAAGCAAATCTGAAACAAGTCAAAGGCATCGCGACTATCTTTCCTAAAAAGAGTCTGACAAGCATTTAGACGTAGAACAGGATCAATCTTTTGTAAAATAAAGTACGCCAATAAAAAAAAGAGTCTAATTCTTTTTTACATTCATGCGACCCGCGATGGTGGACGGGTCGCCAAAACACATTGTCTGCCTACACACATGTAGGACTTCAAACATCCCTAAAAAACACTTCATGCGACCCGCGATGGAGGACGGGTCGCCAAAACTAAAAGTACTTCACCCACACGCAGGTGGGACCACAAGTCGTCTACATAAGTTTCATAAAAAAGGAGGAAGCAGAACTAGGAATCATGAGTCGCATTATTACCTTCGGTAGGAGCCGGGTCGGACAAAGGATGGGGCTCGGACAGAACAATAGGAGAGACGTCACTGGAGCGAACTTCATCTTCACCAGCACTGTCATCAGGAAACTCCTCTTCAATACCGGCAAGATGAAACAGCTCCACCCCCGGATTCCCCTTAGGAAACAAAGTATCCATATTTCCTTTCTCCTTCTTCAAGTCCCATGCCTCGTGCTTGCCCTCTTCAAACTCCTCGACCATTTCAACGCGCGATTTCAATGCATAGAAGGTGCCAACATCACATGCAACTCGACCAGTGTCGATCCTAGCTTGCTTGACTTTCTCCTCGACTCCGACTCGACTATCGTCGAGTTCTTTCCGACAACACTCTATCTCATCTCGACGAGCCTTCAGCTCCCCCGTAAATCGACGTTCGGCATCCTTTAGTCGACTCTCAGCTCCCTTCACTTTGGTTTTCAACGCCGCCAAGTCAGATTCTGACTTGGCAGCCCTTTCCCTAGCCTTGGAGACT
Organism: Rheum nobile; assembly: GCA_027886185.1. Classification (NCBI taxonomy): domain Eukaryota; kingdom Viridiplantae; phylum Streptophyta; class Magnoliopsida; order Caryophyllales; family Polygonaceae; genus Rheum; species Rheum nobile. The sequence goes on along the minus strand of WOAB01000717.1, from coordinate 457,154 downwards.
ATCTCCTTCACACTAGAGTAGGCGCCCAAGAGGAACTGGAAGGTCTGAAAGCCATAAAATAAAGAAAAGACATGTGAAAAGTCACCCAGTAGAAAAAATCAAAAGGAGGACAAGACTTGACAAAAAACTTACCTTCTAAGCGGAACAACCAGCCTCGCCAATACAGTCCAGAGGTGAAATTCCGTCGACTTCCGATTTCAAAGTCGGGTCATGGGCTTGGAACAGGTCGGCAATGGACCGCCCGACTAGGTCAATCCTCTCGATGCCCGAAGAGGTACCCGATTTCTTTTTTGGAACATCCGGAATGACCTTCTCAGCATCAGAGGAAACGACCGCCTTCCTTTTATCACCAACCTTCATCGGGGGAAAAGATTCGACAGGCATCGATTTGTTCGACAAAGCTCTGGCCGCCGCCAACTTTTGTTCGATCAGACTTTTCCCAGACACCCCCTTTAAACGAGCACTCGACCGGCCAACACGAGACGTTATTACACCAGACAAGATATAAATTACGAATATAGCACATAACAGAAACGTATGTGACCCAAACAAAAGACTTACACTTGACATGAGAAGGTGACAGGGCCGACATAATGTCTTGAGTCGTTGAACCAGTACACAACAAATTAGCGTTCATGAAACTACGCTCCGACAACGAAATCCCAAGCAAAATTTTGGTCAGACCCTCTGATTTAGCGTCAACTTCCAGGTCCTCAGGTTCGGGAACTACAAAAAAAAAGAGGTAAGCAAAAGTTAAAACATATCTGACAAAGCAAATACAAGAGAAAGGTGCATACTTTCGACCCGCCACTCTGTCAGCAAGAACGAGCAATCACTCCCCTTTTCTAGAGACGACTGCTCGACAAAGAAGAATTTTGACACCCATCCACGGTCGTTCACATCCAGATTTGACACCAGCGGCTTCCGACCCTGACGCCTACGCAACTGAACCCGGGAAGAACTCTTCGACCCCAAGGCATAGTTATACCACAAGGCATCGAAGTCAAAGCTAATCCCCAACTTCGAGTTCAGAAGATCCAAAACCCTAAGAACCCGTCACGCCTGTGGCATAACTTGACACGGCGCAAGCGCTAGAGTCGCCAGAAAATCACGTACAAGGGGAGTGAACGAAAATTTGTGCCTAATCCGAAATGGATAAGCATAAAAGCAGATCCACCCCTCGTATCTGGCATCCGCCCTTTCGTCCGGATAGGGAAGCCTCGCAATCGTCTCTGGTGGAAAACCGCCGACTTGGAGAATTTGCTCCAGATCCGACTCCGTCAACGTCCCCGTCATAGCATCAGCCTCCTTCAACAAGAAATAGGGGGAACCGTCGTTTCTGCTCGAGTGAGTGGCGGACGATTTGGCGGAGCTACTGGAAACCATATCTAATATGGAAAGAGGAGGAAATCGGAAGGCAATCTTAAAATATTCTGAAGACTTACCAAAGCAAGAAACAGAGGGGATCAGAAGAAAGAAGATGAAGAAGCCCAATGATTTACTTCGAATTTATGGAGGGAAGGCTAGAGGCCTAGGTTGTCCCATCATGCCGCGCGATTATCGCCACGTCAACCCTCGCCTGTCGCGCCAGAACGGATGGTGGAGATCGTGTGCAGAGGAAGTCGTTTTGACTCCCGCCATTAGTTGCCTTGAGCCCAAAACGACTTGGGGCTATTGTTGGGCCCATAACGCTCTGATAAGCCGAGTCAAACAGATTGGGCCGCCTCGCTTGAAGAAATGGGCCAAGAAGTTTTAAGAGAGGCATCGGACGCTCATAAATACACAGACCCGACCGATCCCGAGAAGTTCGCCCAAACCATAAACTGCTTGATCTTTGGCAACGACAGCCAATTCAAGGGCAAGATTAGGGTCTTCAATAAAAAAACGATCCCGAAGATTATGCTCGGAAATTAAATGAAGGATCTCGCGAAAACGGTAACAAAACCGGTAAGGAAGAAGATCCCATAAATAGGGCACGAAGAGGCTAAAGGAAGGACATCGACGCAAAACACTGTAACACTCATTATCTCAACCCTCAAGAAGCTAAAACTTACTTGTTCTCGTCGGATTCTTTTGGCAGTAACACTTGACCACCAAGGATCAGACGCTAGATTAGCCGGTCAAACAAGATTCGACCTTTGCATCTACAGGATAAGCCATACTTTGTCTTATACTCATCACCATATAATCAATATATCATCACATAGTCTTGCTTCTATTTCATATGTAGTTGATTGCTCATTTGGTTTGGATTTATCGTATTCTATCCTATCGACTCGTTACCCCATTTAAGACGATTTAGGTTGACTGATCTTTTCGTCCAAAAACAAATAGGGGAGAAAAAATATTGTAAATACACCTTGCAATTTCAATCATTACTCGTATAGCTATCAGCAGTTGTGAAGAATTCAAGCGCTCTGAAAGGCTTTAATTATTGTAATCGACATCTTCATTTCAATAAAAAATCGAGATAAGTTCTTACTATTTTCGTCAATTTAATATATTTAATCATATTATCTTAACCGTCTTGCATCAAAACTTGATCGGAAAGCCCTACTTTGAGTTTATTACCCACCGAACACCATATTTGAATCCCCACCTATGCAAAACTGCTTTGCGTTAGCGGTAGTCACTAGACATGTCAATCATATTAGTGAGGTTGGGTTCGGATTCGGTCATTTCGGATTCGGGTTCATTCGGGTTGAGAACGAATTGGGTCAATTCGGTAGAAGGTCAACTCAAGTCGGATCATTATAGTACAAGTTAATGAGCGGTTGGGTTGATCAACGAATCAAGAGTGTTATTTTTTAAATATTTCATTTACTATTAATATATTATTAAATATTTAAAAGTAATTTCAATATGTCAAATAGATTAAAGTTTATTACAAATAATATGAATTAATGATTATTTTCTCTGTAATTTAGATTAGTAGACCAAAATAATTTTTTATTTTTATTTATATTATATTAACTTGTAGATTTCTGAATTTACAAAAATTATATAAGTACGACCATGATCTTTTATAAGATACTTAAGCATATTAATATTATTTATTTGTCATTTATCATATATATTTTATGTCTATTATATTAATACTTCACATTCATTCATTAATCGGGTCAGGTTCGGGTTAGTCGAGTTCAGGTCATATATTTTCAGGTTAGATTGGGGTTCGATAATTTCGGATTACTAAAAATTTCGGTTAGCTCGAATCGGGTCCAAGTGTGGGTCAATCAGGTCGGTAAAACGGATTCGGTCATGCTTTTACAGCTATAGTAGTCATATGACATACTTATTATGAACAATTATACAAATATTATTGCATTTAATCTCTTTGTACGTACATTAGGTATACATAATTTAAAATTCAAAATCGTGCCCCCAGTTTATAATAACATACATAGACTATTTGCCACCAGCCAGGGACGGACGCATGCTTTTAGTTCAGTAAAGGCAAAAATAAACTAGTATATATTACAATATATATAAAATATTAAATATCGTAATAGTTTATTTATGATAGTAACATTTTTCGAGGTGTTTTTCATACTAACAACTTGATTATAGCGTCCTAATAAGCAAAAAACATAGAAAATTAAGATGAATACGAACTAAACTATAATGGTCTAAACCTTTTTAGCAAGTTATGTGTAGTGCATTATAAATTAAATATAGTCTTTGAAACTATTTAAGAAAAAATATGTTTGTTGGGCCTCATTTTTTCGGCCCATTAGATCAGCCCATTGGATCGGTCTAGTAGCTTGAACCATATTGTCTTCTAGATGGTCCTGACAAAGTAAAACGACCTCCAGAGATCTCGGTCTGGTCAGTATCCAAGAGACGACCTCTAGAGATTTCGGGGCGACCAGTACGTTGCTTGACGACTCCCGCGGATCTCGGAGCGACCATTATGCAGCTTGACGACTCCCGCAGATCTCGAACGATTTTTACCGACCCACGTGCAGGATAACGTCTTCCATGAATCTCGGGCGGATCTGCCAACCAATTCAAGCAAAAAACTAGTATAAGTATAGAGAAAACTATCGTGTAACGACACATTATCATTACTGAATACAAGCTACAATTCGCTACTCTCTTACTCGTTTTTACAATCATTCTCTAGCTGAGTTCTTCATTTCAGTATTGAAGCGACCGGAAATTAAACCTCTTGATTTGACCAGTCTCTCACTTGGAGGAGATAAGCTTATCTTTACGTTTGTTTAGCTTCATTTGTCTAACTGATTAGTTGATTTGGATTATTTAGATATTACTGATATTATTGTTGTCTAGTTGTCCTTCTTTAAGCGATTTAGGTCGGTTCAATTTTTTTCACCCAAAACAATGTTAAAGGCATGTTTTATTTCAAACAATTTTTTATTTCTCATTTTATAAGTCATAATTCATGATTCAAATCATTATTGTATGCTTTTTTATTACCTTTTGAGTGAAATAATATGCCCAATAACAAACCTACTCCCAAATTTTATTATTCCAATTCTTCATTTATTACATTTTTCTTAAATTCATTTTTTTTAAATATTTTAAAAAAAAATTCAGTGGGACCCAATGGGGTAACTCTTGGCCTACACTGTGTTCGTCCCTGCCACCAGCTAGCAATTCATTCATACTTCCACTCTATTAAATTTAAGATTTATCTTACCTATATGGACTTGCATAGGTTAAAAGGTTTTTTACAAAAAAAAAATAGATATAACTTATTTAGAGATTTTAATATTTTTAAAAGAGTTTAAACACTCCTTTTTTAAGGTAAAAATTTCTTTAAAAAAATTGTTAGCCTATATCTTGCAAGTATAAATTAAAATTACATTAAAATTTATGCTTCATGATACTTTCTCTCGATTTCTTTACATTCTAGAAATTTTGAAGAACCAATAAAGTATTAAATCAACTCCGTTACCTCCACAAAAAAGATGCAGCTATGATTATGGAATTTGTGGCCACATCAGATTTTCATGTAGCAATTGATATCGTGAACAGTTATATCATTATAGTGCTCGGATTTGTATCCACATATATTACTTGTACTATGCGAAAGCGAAAGCGAAAGCGAATGCGAAAACGGGAGTTTGTACGTTTGCATATTTCTGGCCGAGATGCTTTGTTTCCTTTGTATGCATTATTTGGGATATGTTAGAGGGCACAGGCGCACAGCGCAAATAACGATCAACATACACTAGATGTTGACTGTTTGGGTGGTCCAAACCCGAACCGGAATCGTGGAATCTGACCGACGGTAATTTTTATTCAAGGGTGTCTAGAATGTCGAACCGGCCTATACAAGCTACCCTCATTAATGTTAGGTTTTAAGTCTAAATTTAATTTAAGTTAAAGCAACCCGAGGCCTATAGTAAGGCTAGGGAATTTCGGCCAAATGAACAATTGGAAGAGCAAATTATTCATTAAGTAATAATAAAGAATTATCTATTTACTTGATGATATAAGAAAATATATATTTAAGAAAGATAAGATATCTCGTTAAAAGGAGATTTATCTTATAAGATATATGATATAAGATAAGATTATATATATATTAATATAGAGGGAGGTTCTAGTAAAACGGGAATTATGATAAAACGGGAGGACAATTATGGAGCGTCGGATTGATGATTTTGAATGGCTGGATTTGAGGGTACAAAGAAGCTACATGGGTCGATGGTGCATTGGATTTGAATATCCCAACATAATTTTTTAATTACCAAAAATAAGATCCTACAAAATAGGAAGTTTGGAGAGAGATTGGAAAGAGAAAACTGCTATAGTTTCTCTTGCTCGAGTGTTTGCTTCAAGCCTCTTCTTCCTCCATACGATAACAACAATCTTCTTCTCCAGCAAACCTCCATTGGAAGATCTCCAAACAAATCACCGCGCCAAACTCGTTGTTTTAAGGCGACATGAACCATGGTCAGTTGTCCTGCATATAGATTAATTTTCAGTTCCGTTCGATTTTAGGTTATTTTGATGAGTTTGGTTTGATTATTTACTGAATTTTGATTTTTCGAGTAAGGATTTGTCGAATACATGGTTTGATGATACGAACATGAACCATGGTCAGTTGATCTCAATTGGTTTGATGATACGAACATGGTTTTCTTAGGGATTTGTCGAATCTAGACTATGAACGCAATATTCATACGCGCTTCTTTGATATTCATTATTTGTGTGTGGGAATATTATGGTTTTATGTTGCATTCGTCATATCTCGAGTACTTACTTGATGTTCATTATCGGTTTATGGATATTCATTATTTGTGTAAAGATATTCATATGGTTTCCTGTGGGTTTCGTCGTATACCGAGTAACTACGTGATATTCATTCTTTATTCACAAATATTCATTATTAGTGTGTAGATATTCATATTTAAATTACTTCTTCATGGTGTTGATGAAGTGCAATTGTCCAATGATATTCATATCATTTTAATAGATATTCATTATAGTACATAGATAGGCGTTGCTATATGTTTATTGTGTCCTGCATATCGATGTTACCATTTTGAATATTCGTGCTTTTTACCGATATTCATGTAATTGTGAATTGGCATTCAACCCTCATGTTATCATTGAAATGAATATCTCCCACAGAAATATGAATATCCAATCTTATAATACTACTTATCAACTATTCACCTGCATATTATTGAATTTCATATTGATATTCATTTTTAATGTATTGATATTCAATATTTATTGCATATATCAGGGTCGCTTACAAAGAGTGTTTCAAGTAATGATATGATGTCAGAAAGCTCAGAGGAAGACATTGACGTATCAGATAACAAGATATCAGAAGAATACGAGCCTGATTTCGTGTTTGGTACGGAGTGCATTTTTTACGAGAATGATAGAAACCCAAAATTTTGGATTCCACTCTATCCCGATCAAATGAAACCAACAGTGGGTCACACATTTAAATCAATCGTTAAAGGAGAGTCGTTCTACCGTGAGAATGCCTCAACATTTGGTTTTGACGTAAGATCAAGCACATCACACAAGTTTAATCACTCAAATGTTATTAAACTGAAGTACGTCGTCTTCACAAAGGAATGGTTTAAAAATGTAGGTTATTCTACGGGAAAGCGTAAGACGACTTCTAACAGAATTGGATGTGAAGCAAAAATCACGCTTAAATCTAGTGATGGCCGTGACTGGTTGACAAGTTCATTGAGAAACACAACCACGATATGATACCGAACACATCTAGGCATTTTTTGAAGAGTAGTAGGATGATGGACATTGGCCACCAGAAATTCATGATGAGTTATGCGAAGGCAAACGTGGGACCAGTAAATTCTTACAAGTTGTTGAAGGAGATGGTCGGAGGTTACGGAAACGTGAGGGCAATGGATATTGACTTCAAGAATTTCAAGAGAGACTTGATGAGAAATATAACAACCGTTGATGCGCAGATGGTTATCAATAGGTTTATGAAGAAGAAGGAACAATGCAATGCGTTCTACTTTGAGTATTTTGTAAATAATTCACAACAATTGACTAGGTTGTTCTAGGCTGATCAAATTTCACGTCGGCACGATGCTGCCTTTGGGGATGTTGTTTCCTTTGACGTACAAAACAAACAGGTACTCGAAACTACTTATAATTATACTTCCATCTTCTAATATTTATAGTGCCTTTCATGATATTCATAATTACATGTACTGATGTTCATACTTACATGTACTGATATTCATACAACCATGACATGATATTCATAATGTCTTTGGTGATATGCATAATTAGATATACTGCTGCTCATACTTGCATGTACCGGTATTCATACAACGATGACATGATATTCATACTTTCATATCCTGATATTCATAATGTAATTGGCGATATTCAAAATGTCTTTAGTGATATTCATATTTAAATGGCATGATATTCATACAACCATAATATTGTATTCATCCTTCAAGTTCCTGGTATTCATTATGTCTTCGTTTGTAACACCCCCAAATATTCCCTTGGAAAGGCATTACCGCTAGTGACCTCAGACGTTCTGTCCGATGTCACCCAAGGCTTTACCAGTTGATATAAATCATCAAACAACAATTATGATACAAAATATCATAACCTTCGATAAAAAATCATTATTTCGGCATTACATCCATAATCCGAAATACAACCAAAATACAAAATCAGGTTCATTACAGCGGAAGTCTTTACATAAAACATATTTAACACAGCGGAAGTCTTTTAAAATAATTAACAAAGGGTCTTGATCGCAATGATCACCCTCCAAGGATCTCAACCTGAATAAACTTGTCAAAACACCGTTCGTCTCTATAGTCGTTCTAGCCTTCACGGGATGGCAACTTATCTGATGTGCCGAATCGAACGGATGACACCAGCCAACCATGCAAAGAACAATTTCGGTTGGTTAGTCTAATGAAAGACTAAGCAAGGGTACAAAGCAGAATGGTTCAAAATAGTCGTATTAGGTTAGACTCATCGTCTCTCGAATAAAAGTCGATCACGATAGTCAACCACCATACTTCTACTGAATAACATGAAAATGCATGATTAAGAGAAGATTCTAGAGACCGAGTCTCACAACAATCAATCCCAAAAGAATACTCCAACGAGTTGAGTCTTATCAGAAACATGACAAATGTTGGGGAACATTAATAATATCATACAAGCGTTCAAAAACGACTTGATGTTTCGGTTTACGACCAACCTCACCGCCCCAGGGCGAATCCAAATTGGAAAGAGAACTTTACTTTGATCAAAGCCAAGACGAGATTTCCTAGTTGCACTATTGCCTAGCTGCACTACTCGCCCAAGGGTATATTAATTATGTGCGACAATGGCACTTATCTCATTTAATTCCAAAACACACACATCACATTATAAGCTTTTAGATATATGTTTCGTCATGAGGGACATATATCGAAGGGAATCCTTCCCAAGGTTTGTGACACTTGCTAAGTGCACCACCTCTATACTCGGATAGAGGACGATCATGATCCGCCAGTTGGTGTCAGCGTCTCCGATGCCCTCTCAACCAATAATTATCAAGAAACGACTGGACCCTAGGGTCCCAGTAACGTTCCTACGAATACTCGTGCTAACTAAACAGTTCAACACAGTAATAATCCACATCACAGCCATCATGGCCAACATCAAAAACATATATCTATACTAGCGTTGCTCTAACAGATATACAACCTAGTATAATATCATGTTTTAATCATATATATATATAATAGCGTTGTTCTAACAGATATACAACCTATTATAATATCTCCTTTTAAATCATATCTTTTAACAAAATTGTTCCCAACGAAAACAGTAAATCATCCCAAATTAATTAACAACTAAACAATTGATAATTAATTGAAATATGGAATGATGAGCAAGAGCGAACCGCCACTTGCCTGGAGTAGATTCGGCGATGAATCTAGACGAGACGACTACCGAAAATATCCTTTCCAAGGATATGGCCTAAGCTTCAGATAACCCCAACTGATTACGAGTCGACACGCGATCCAGCAGATCACGTTCTAACTGACAAATTAATTATCTATCAATTAATTTGACTGGACAAATTTAAGGAATTATATTTAATAAATTTTTATGATATTAAATCATAAAAATATTTATTAAATTTTCCTAAAGAAAAATACGGACGAAAGGGGATCGAAATTATACCGCTCGAATAATTTCGGGTTGAATTTGGAGTGACTGCTTAATGGGCTAATCGGCCCAACAACAATATAACAAGGAGGGGGCCCACCTGGGCACTGTTCACCATCTTCAACCCATGAATTGCACACAACAACAGAACAACTTCAACAAAACAGAGGAAGACAACAGTGGCGGGTCTATCCGGGCTTCCACCGTCTTCGACGCCGGGAGGTTCTCATCGTCGGCGATCTCAGCCACCACAACCACCACACCGCAACAGAGGAGGAAGGCTGGGCTGGGCTGAGGCGTGAACCGAGGAGGCGATGGAGTAGGGGAGCTCGCGAGAGAGAAGATGAGAGGGAGACCGATGTGCCTTTCTACTCTTCATCCCCACCACTATATATAGCCAAGAACAGGGGGGCAAATGTCTGACAACACTCTTGCAAGAGGGCCGACCAAAGCAACAAGTGGAGGGAAAGTGGGAAGCAAGTAGTTACGGGAGGATAAGATTTGGTATGGGTTTTAAACCCCAGAAATTATATGTTTGTATCCAAACAAATATTCTAAGTCCCGAAAATACATCGAATGTATTTTATACCACTCAGGGAATTATTTCGGAGATCATGGAAGTTACGGAAAATCCGAACTCCACTGAAAGCGAAATAATTACTGAACGAAACTTGGGGAAAATTACCCAAATATCCTTACTAAAAATTAAGGGATATTACATCGTTGATATGCATACTTTCTTTTGCGATATTCATATAGGTACTGCATGGTATTTGCACCTTCCACTGGGCTTGATAACCATAAAAAATGTCTTACATTTGGTGTCGGGTTGGTGATTAAGGAGGATGTTGAATCTTATGAATGGTTGATCGAACACTTCACGAGAGCTATGGGCCATGCCCCAAATATTTTGGTGACTGATCAAGACCCTGCTATGAAGATTGTGACACAAAATGTACCGCCCCACATCATATATCGGTTATGTATGTGGTACATCACGGAAAAGGTGTCGAAAAAGGTAGGTGCCAAGAAAATAAATTCGAAGGATTTCAGAAAGAAATTAGGTAGATTGGTTTGGGATGATAAGCTTTCCATTAGTGAATTTGAAGAGGGTTGGAAATCATTTGTGACGGAATACGATCTTGAAAAGAAGTCGTGGTTCGGAGACATGTACAACCTACGACAAAATTGGATCACAACGTACTTTATGGATATTGTGCTTGGTGGACTGGTCCACACTACATCAATTTCAGAATCATGGAATAGTTTTTTTGGGAGCTATTCGAATAAGAATTTTAGCTTGGTTGAGTTGTTGATGCACTTTGATAGTGCAATGGAAACCCAACGCCATCATCAAATGAGGAATGATATTGATTCGGGTACAAGGGCGCACATTTTGAAGACTCCGTTGTTGATTGAGAAGCATGCATCGGAAGTGTACACTCTTAAGTTTTTGCTATGGTACAAGAGGAGATCACCAAAGCTTGTTTCGATTGTAGCTTGACTATTGAGATGCCTGGTATGTTCTTCTTAACAAGTATTAGTCTACTTATCTTGAATATCGCAACACCGTTATCAAAACATCTGCTTTACCCAGTGCAGGTGAAGGTTGTGTGTCTGATCAACGCTACTTTGTAGGGTTTAACTAGGAGTTGTTATCGGAGTTTTAGGTACCATTTGGATGGGTTTAGAGCACAATTGTGGAGAATGGAGTTGAGGAGTCGAAGTGTTGATTTGGTGGTTTGAAAGAGCTTAAATGAAGATCTAGAAGATGGAGGAGAAAGCCACAAGAGATGACCACAAGTGGAGAAGAAGAAGACCGAAGAATAAGCTGAAGAGCTACGGCGAGAAATCCGCGATCGCGGAAGCCATTGCCGCGAACGCGGGCGCGGAAAATACGAAGACAGCGAGATTCAACAGTGACTTTTCCGCGGTCGCGGAAATTCCTCCGCGGTCGCGGAAAACTATTCATCAGACACGCGCTGCGAGTTTCGTCCGAAGATCTGCTTTTTACTTTTATTTCCTATTTCTTTTATTCCGTTTTATTTCTTTTTGGAAATTTTTATTTCCTATCTTTAGTTTTATGTTTTGCTAGGGTTATATAACCTAGTTTCCTAGCAGCCTCTTTTCATATAATCTAGTTTACAATTATCGTTCAGTTTTTCCCTTTGGAGTTTTTGTGTTTCAAGACTATACAGAACTAAGCAACTTTTGCTTAGTCCGACGATTGAAGCTTTCGTTTGCATTTGGTTGTGAGATTATAACTCTATTTCCTTTCCTTTGCTTATATCTTTTCTCTTTGAGCTTCATCCCATTGATTCTTGCTGATTTGATTGGCATGATCATCTAGTTGATATTAGTAATTGTCTATTGCTAGGGTTTGGATATTTTGGGTTGAAATCCCTTATCTTGTGTAGCAAACATGATATTCTAGGACTGGTTGGACTAGTTTATTGTGAAGAGAATTGATTACATGTTAAATACTAACGGGTTGTCTGGTGTTGCATGTATCCTGGTTAATTTCTATGCTTACTGCTGCTATTGTTCTAAATCTTGATAGTTTCTTGTGCGTTCGATAGTTAGGGTTATCAGGACTGGTTGGACTGATAATTATTTTAGAATAGGGACAGGAATATTCATAGGAAGGAATAGAGATAATCTAGGATCAATCAATCAAATGAATGGTGGATATTTGTCTGGCTAAGTTACTTTTTCCAATTGATTACAACCTTTGTTTTGATTTACTTTGTTATTGCAAACAAACCAAAAAAAAAACCTTTGTTACCTTTGACATACAACATGTTGCACTAAGAAAGATTGCTACCTCCCTGTGGGATTCGACCCTTGCTTGCCTACTATACTTAGTTAGGTCTTTAAGGATTACTTTGATAAGGCATAACGACTTTAGCCTCCGTCAAATTGGCGCCGTTGCCGGGGAGGCAAGTTTTAATTTTTCTTTGTGTTTGTTTGTGTGCCAATTTTTGTGTGGACCTATCTTATGGTCCACACCCGTGCTACTGACTCTCCATTGCTAGACTTTGATACAGAGATCGAAAGAACACTTTCCAGATACCGTGTAGCAGCCCGTACGCAACCAGAGGTGGCTGAGGAAGCACCGACGTTGAGGCAGTTGACTACCCCGAACCTACAGCAGCAACCACTTGCTGTGCAATTTCCAGAATTGGCGGATGGCGTGAATTTCGAGCTAAAATCGGGGCTGATCCAATTACTACCCCACTTCTATGGGATGAGTGGAGAAGGCCCCAATAAGCACTTGTCAGAATTCCACGCCGTCTGTACCAGCATGAAGCCACGAGGCGTTACTGAGGACTAGATCAAGCTGAGGGCCTTTCCTTTCTCTCTCAAGGATTCGGCCAATGATTGGTTCTACTATTTGGCTCCAGGAAGCATAGACACATGGGCTAAGATGATGAAAGTCTTTTTGGAGAAGTACTTCCCTGCGATGAAGCTCAATAGCCTGAAGAGGAGCATCAGCAATATTGAACAACAGGCTACTGAGACGTTGTACGAGTACTACGAGAGATTCAAGAGGTTAATTTCAAGCTGTCCCTACCATGGATATTCTAACCAAGACCTCGTACTTTATTTGTACGGTGGCTTTCTTGACGAAGAGCGTCGGATGGTGAACGCCGCCAGTGGCGGAAATATTCTAAACAAGACGCTAGCTGCAACATTTGAGGTCTTCTTTGAGCTATCTGAGTGCTCAAGACAGTTCAGCAAGAGGGCGAGCGCCCAATCAGTCAAGGCTGCAAACTCTCAGCCATCGTCCTCACTACTTTCTGAGATGAAGGAGATGATGAGGAGATACAGGATGAGGGGTGGCCAGCGGCAAGTCAGGTCTTGTGGGATATGCTATGACACGATGCATCCTACTGATGCATGTCCCACGCTGCAAGAACCCACTCCTGAGGTGAATGCTATAGGAGGTTTCGGTCCTCCTAGACCAAGATATGACCCATACTCCAACACTTACAATTCAGGGTGGAGAGATCACCCAAATTTGAGATACGGAAATCAGCAGAACCCTCCTCAAGGCCAAGATAATCAAGAGTTTCAACAGAGGCCACCACAGTTCCTACCGCGCCCACAACAATATCAGCAGCCTGGGGGTCAACAACATCAATTTAGAGCTCAATATGACCCAAGACCTCAAGGCCAAGGCTCAAGTTCATCTATGTCCCGTGATGACATGATCAAATCCCTAACCCAAAGTGTATCGACGTTGGCTAGCATTGTGACCTCGATGGGGTCACAAATTCAAGCGGTGGTCCAGCAACACAAGACTCTCGCTCAGAGTGTTACAATGTTGGCCAACACTATGGTCCAACAAAATAAAGAGATGCGGTCAAGTATTCAGAACTTGGAGCAGCAAGTGGGGCAAATCTCCATCGCATTGAGCAGACTGGAGGGACTCGGGAAAACTACCATCTCAAACGGTAGTAAACCCGAGGGAGAACGTATGTACCATGACGCTACGGAGTGGAACACAAGTGGAAAAAAGTCATGGCCAACATAAAGAAATCCGCGACCGCGGGGAAGATGGCCGCGACCACGGAATTGTTGCTGAAGACAATAGAAAAGTTGGCGAATTTCCGCGATCGCGGAAAAATTTCCGCGATCGCGGAAAAGTTCCTGGGGACGATGAAGTTATCGACGAAAATCCATGACCGCGGACAGAAAAACTTCCTGGAGACTTATTTTGCCCAGACGAAGAACCGCGACCGCAGGCCCCAAACCGTGATCGCGGTTTGGCCACTGATGTCCAGGATGATTATGTGTGCCCTAACTTTCCTCCGCTCAGTTCGTTGAAGGCACCCGCTCTATTTCCCAAGGCACTGAAGGACACCAGGAGACTGGAAAACGATAAGGATTTATTCGAGACCTTCAGTAATTGCGAGGTAAATATTCCTTTGATCAAGCTTGTTAAGAGCATCCCTCGTTATGCCAAATTTTTAAAGGAGTTGTGCAAAATAAAGAGGAAGAAAGCGGTGAAAGAGAAGAAGAAGGTCCAAGTCAGTGAGAACGTCTCCGCTATGCTGCAAAAGCGGTTGCCTAAGAAGTGCAGTGACCCAGGAATGTTCACTATTCCCTGCAAAATAGGTGGTGCCATGTTCGATAAAGCAATGCTGGATTTGGGTGCCTCTATCAATGTTTTTCCTTTTTCACTGTATAAGTCGTTAGAGGTTGGGCCATTACAAAAGACGGGGATAGTGATCCAACTGGCGGACAATTCATATGTGTATCCCAAAGGAGTGGTGCAGGATGTGCTGGTAGAGGTTGATAAACTGATTTTTCCTGTGGACTTCTTTGTGATGGATACAGGGCAAGAAAAACAAGCAGCCCTTGTGATGCTAGGCAGGCCGTTTATGAACACGGCGCAAACAAAGATTGATGTGAGCAGTGGTTCACTTTCAATGGAGCTTGACGGGGTGAGGGTCGGATTCAACATAGACGATGCAAAGAGACACCCTCCTCATATTGACCCCAAGTGTTCGGTTGATGTGAGCAACCCAAGTTGAGTTGAAGAACACCAAGTCGAGCCATGACAATAACTAAGGCGCTGCTCGGGAGGCAACCCGAGGTATGTATTTATTTTCATGTCTTTTCGTTTTCATGTTATTATTGTTATTGTTTTGTTTTGTTTCATTTCATTTCGTTTTGTTTTTAGACTAACTGATCAACGCTACTTTGTAGGGTTTAACTAGGAGTTGTTATCGGAGTTTTGGGTACCATTTGGATATGTATAGAGCATAATATAGGAGAATGGAGTTGAGGAGAAGAAGTGTTGATATGGTGGTTTTGAGTGCTTAAATGAAGACATATAGAAGATGGAAGGAAGCCACCACGAGAAGACCGCAACAGAAGCGAAGAAGAGTTGCAGAAGGTTTTCCGCGGTCGCGGAAGTCACCGCCGCGGTCGCGGATTGAAGACAAACAGCGAACACTCCAGGAAGTTTTCCGCGGACGCGGTGAATAGTGTCGCGGTCACGGGTACTATTCATCTGTGGGTACTATTCATCCGCGGTTATTGTTCATCCGGGGTACTATTCATATGCGTTTTGGGATTGTTTTCGTCCGAGAGCTTTGTTATTTTATTTTATTTATTTTATTCCTTTTATTATATTTTAGGAGATTGTTATTGTTATCTTTTAGGAAATTAGGTTTTGTTAAGTCTATATATTCTTCCTTTAGAACATTAGTTTAGTAAGTTGGGTGCTCCCTAAGTTGGGTTCTACCTTTCTTCCTCTTTTCCCTTTTTCTTAGTTTAGTTCTTTGTTCTGTTTTTGGCTGGACAATTGAAGCCTTGGTTTGAATTTGATATTGAGATTATTCCTTTATTTATCCTTGAATGTTATGATTCTCTTGTGCTTCATCCCATTGAGTTTTATTGATTTCTCTAGTCTAATCACCTAGTTTTATTGGTATTATTCATACTGCAGGATTAGGGTTTTGAATTCTATTAGTTGATCTAGTTCATCAATTGTTGTGATTAGTATTATTAATATTGGTTTCCCTAGCATGACAAACTAGTTGAGATTGGTATTATCTATAGTGCTAGTTCCTCTAATCTGGTCATCTTGTTGAGATTAATATTGTTCATCCCTAATTCAGAGTAGCAACCACAATTTACTGGATAGAGTTGTGAATGTTTATTGTGAAGAGAATTGATTGTATGTCGAGTACTGACGAGTTGTTGAGTATTGCATGAGCCTATCTATTCCTGAGCTTACTGTTGTTGTTAGATTTATCTTGATAGTTTCTTGTTTGTTTAATAGTTAGGGTTATCAGGACTAGTTGGACTGGTAACTAATTTAGAACAGGGATTAGGACATTCATGAGAATTGAGAACTAGGGATAATCAATGATTCATCAACCAAACTAAAGGTGGATATTTGTTTAGCCAAGCTTTCTATGTTTTATTTATCGTTTTCTTAGTTAGATACAACCGAACCCCCCCCCCCCCTTGTCTTTGTTATCGATTGGTGAATGATTTTGCAAACAGGATATATAACTTGATTCTCTGTGGGATTCGACCCTTACTTACTAGACTATATTTGTTGGGTTTTTAAGGATTTACTTTGATTGGACATCACAACTTTAACCCCCATCACTAACCTGCAAGTAGGAGACCCGAGCCAAATTGAAGACGGTGTTCTCGCACCAGAAACGTTTCCGCGGGCGCGGAATTTTTTTCGCGACCGCGGAAAAACCACTGTAAGTCCCCTTACCTGAAGAAAAAAAAATCGAAAAAAAAAGTTTTACCGAAGGCCAGTTGTCCGAGTTCTACTACGAGAAGTGGTGTGCATCATGCTGCCAAGGAGGAAACATTCGCCTCACATTTTTATTTGGCAACGATGATGGCCCGACATTAGACAGCTGACGAGAAGGAACACCAGAGCCCACACCACGATTACATCTGGGCTCCCTTTGTGTGTTCGTTGAAGTTTCGTGCAACCCCGTTTTCTTTGATGTACCACTACACCTTACAATGGATTTATTTGGTTACACGGTGGAGTTTGATTGAGTTTGAAGACCGGCGCAACACTAGTGACATGTGCTTTTATTGATATACCACCAGCGCCAACATCCAAGTCCAGGCTACCTCGGCGACGTTCGTGAGTACTTTTCTGCCCCTCCATGTGCTTCTTTCTTTTTTGTCTTTCATTACATTGAGGACAATGCAATGTTTAAGCATGGGAGAGTGATCTATACTTGTTAGTCGTCTGAGGAAGAAAAGAAAAAAATAATAAAAAATGAAAAAGTCAAATATTGAAAAAAGACAAACGAAAAATCCTAGGATAAGTCGAAAACCCGAAAGGGCGGCTTAGGTAATAAGCAGGTGGCTTGGACCAGCATTAGGTTGGGGTAATAATTGGTCAAGAGTGATGTGAGTTTATGTGAGCCCATCTATTGAAAAATGAAATGAGTGGCTTGGTGAAAACCCGAAAGGGCGCCTTGACAAAATGAGTGAAAAGAAGAAGAATGATTATTAGGATTCCTCATTTTTCCTGGTGTGGTGACATAAGAAGAGGTGATATAAGGAGGATTCGGGTAGGTCACTCTGGGAGGCATAAGAAGATAGATGGAGTCTAGGATTAGATATTTTTTTATTCACTCTATGGCGTTCGGGATAAGCTTGGGGGAAGTACTCTGCTTTCCTTTAAGCTTGTGTGTGGTGTTGTGTTGTGTTGTGTTGTGTTGTGTTGTGTTGTGTTGTGTTGTGTTGTGTTGTGTTGTGTTGTGTTGTGTTGTGTTGTGTTGTGTTGTGTTGTGTTGTGTTGTGTTGTGTTGTGTTGTGTTGTGTTGTGTTGTGTTGTGTTGTGTTGTGTTGTGTTGTGTTGTGTTGTGTTGTGTTGTGTTGTGTTGTGTTGTGTTGTGTTGTGTTGTGTTGTGTTGTGTTGTGTTGTGTTGTGTTGTGTTGTGTTGTGTTGTGTTGTGTTGTGTTGTGTTGTGTTGTGTTCTGTTGTTGTGTTGTGTTGTTGTGTTGGTACTTGGAGAATCATGTTTAGGTGCAGTTCTTAGTGGAGAGAGTTTTGCTATGCTTCCTGAGACCTTGGGGATTTGATTGGAGGAGTAGGTTTCTATTAGCTTACTCGAGGACGAGCAAGGTTTAAGCATGGGGGAATTTGATCAGTGCTACTTTGTAGGGTTTAACTAGGAGTTGTTACCGGAGTTTTAGGTACCATTTGGATGGGTTTAGTGCACAATTGTGGAGAATGGAGTGGAGGAGTAGAAGTGTTGATTTGGTGGTTTAAAAGAGCTTAAATGAAGATTTAGAAGATGGAGGAGAAAGCCACAAGAGATGACCACAAGTGGAGAAGAAGAAGATGAAGAGCTACAGCGAGAAATCCGTGGTCGTGGAAGCCATTGCCGCGGGCGTGGAAAATACGAAGACAGCGAGATTCAACAGTGACTTTTCCGCGGTCGCGGAAATTCCTCCGCGGGCGCGGAAAACTATTCATCAGACGCGTGCCGCGAGTTTCGTCCGAAGATCTATTTTTTACTTTTATTTCCTATTTCTTTTATTCCATTTTATTTCTTTTTGGAAAAATATTATTTCCTATCTTTAGTTTTATGTTTTGCTAGGGTTATATAACCTAGTTTCCTAGCAGCCTCTTTTCATATAATCTAGTTTACAATTATCGTTCAGTTTTTCCCTTTGGAGCTTTTATGTTTCAAGACTATGCAGAACTAAGCAACTTTTGCTTAGTCCGACGATTGAAGCCTTCGTTTGCATTTGGTTGTGAGATTATAACTCTATTTCCTTTCCTTTGATTATATCTTTTCTCTATGAGCTTCATCCCATTGATTCTTGCTGATTTGACTGGCCTGATCATTTAGTTGATATTAGTAATTGTCTATTGCTAGGGTTTTGATATTTCGGGTTGAAATCCCTTATCTTGTGTAGCAAACATGATATTCTAGGACTTGTTGGACTAGTTTATTGTGAAGAGAATTGATTACATGTTAAATACTAACGGGTTGTCTGGTGTTGCATGTATCCTGGTTAATTCCTATGCTTACTGCTGCTATTGTTCTAAATCTTGATAGTTTCTTGTGCGTTCGATAGTTAGGGTTACCAGGACCGGTTGGACTGATAACTATTTCAGAATAGGGACAGGAATATTCATAGGAAGGAATAGAGATAATCTAGGATTAATCAATCAAATGAATGATGGATATTTGTTTGGCTAAGTTACTTTTCCCAATTGATTACAACCTTTGTTTTGATTTACTTTGTTATTGCAAACAAACCAAAAACCCCCCTTTGGTACCTTTGACATACAACCTGTTGCACTAAGAAAGATTGCTACCTCCCTGTGGGATTCGACTCTTGCTTGCCTACTATACTTAGTTAGGTTTTTAAGGATTACTTTGATAAGACATAACGACTTTAGCCTCTGTCAGTGTCCTACACAATAAAGGAAGGCCGTGATGAGTACTTCCAAGTAGAACACAAAGAGGAAGACAACTACACCACATGTAGTTGCTTGATGTTCAACCGAATTGGGCTACCTTGTCGACATATTTTTACATCTTTGAAATCTATTGGTTTAGAAGAGATTTTACAAAGCATAATACTGGATAGTTGGAGGAAGGATGCTGCTAAAATCGCAAAGGGTGGGGTGGCTAACGAGGTGTGGGAGCAAAGTGTCTGTATAGAAGAGAAACAGTGTTTGATGAATGAGTTATGGTATGTCATATAATCTTGTGTTGGAGTTGTTGAGGATGAAAAAGACAAGATTAAAGATCTGCTGTTGACATTGAAAAGTAAGAAGGGAAACTACACACCTATTAAGGAAAATGTCAACAGAGAAGAACAAATCAGATCTAGAATGGTTGAGATTTTTGCTAACATCAATACACCCGATGATGTTTCAATCCAACCCCCCGGTCATGCTAGGAATAAAGGCTCTAGTAAAAGGTACAAGGATGAGAAGGAGAAGGCTCAAAAGGAAATGCAGAAGGGCATGAGGAAATGCAAGAGGTGCAACAAGTATGCCAAACATGGTCATAGATATCCAAATTTCGTACTCTGGTCATAGATATTCACAAATCAGATCTAGAATGGTTGAGATTTTTGTAATATTCGTTATTCGTACTCTGGTCATAGATATCCAAATTTCGCAAGTCGATATTCACGCATTTACATTATAAGGATTTAGCTTGTTTTGGATATAAGTGACTTTTTTTAATATTCGTGTTCCACTTATACATTTTCATGTTATTCGAACCATGTTCATGCTGTCCAATTATACACTTATACATTTGTAATTTTGATATTCGTGTTCACGCATGTTCATATTGTTAATCGTTTTAAAAGTGATTTTAATTCAGTTCATGTGCAACTTGGTATTTATACTTGTAGGAAAGGTAAACGAATTCTCAATGACAAGTTTTCTATTCAAATTGTATATGGTGATATTCATGTTTCGTTCGAGGATATTCATTATTGCATTCGTACTAAATAAATTGAACGAACTATATAAGAGATAGGCAACCAACATATTGTTCGATTAATTACCAAACGTAATCCCAATAACAAAGAAATCCATAACAAAAGTAAATCCCTAGACAAAGAATGTTCGTGGTGATATTCAATTGAATACCACAGCGAAATCCCAATAACAAAGTTAATCGAACAAGTTATTCAGTACGAAACTTGAATATCACAACGGACAATGTGAAAACCACAAACAATGTGAATATTAAGTTTGGTATTCACAATGTGGTGATATTCAAGTTTCGTTGAAGGATATTCATTATTGCATTAGTACTGATTAAATTGAATGAACTAGATAAGATATGGGCAACCAACATACTGTTCGATTAACGACCAAATGTAATCCCAATAACAAGGAAAATCATAACAAAAGTAAATCCCTAGACTAAGAATATTCTTGGTTTTTATTGCGGTGGGTTATTAACCCGACTCTCTCTATCTCTCTCTCTCTGCCTCTAACTCTGCCTTGTTAGCAAGTCTAACTGGTGCATTGTACTTGTGTGCCTCTTCCATAATCACTTTGTTCAAGTTGTTCATCTTGGATGCAATGATTGCGTGTAGGTACTTTGACCGCAATGACAAAATGTTCTTCTTGGAGGTTGCCTTAAAGTTGGTTTCCCAATGTTTGCATCTTGACCTCGGTATGAATCCATATGGAGCATGGCGAATACACCACAATCAACCTTGTTGGTGGAGTCGCGCCACTTCATCTTAAGAATTTTGGGCTTCTTGTTTGAAAACTCGTTCAACCTAGAGCCTAGGTTCATTAATCTCATGTATTCGGCAAACAACTTGGTCTATGAAATGAATTAAGAAAATATCATCACGTGGAAGGAATTAATTTAATTACTAATAAGTGCAACAAATTCATTTACTATAAAAAGTGATCGTTGCTTACCAATAATGAGATTGTGTTGCCATATTTTCCTTCGAGGTCACCATCACCAGACGAGGAATTATCAATAATTTCTACACTAGACCGGAAGAAGTTGTAACATACCACATAATAATGTGAAAGTTTACATATTGGGAAGAAGACTTGTATTCGAATAAGTACACAATATTTAATGAATACGATATAAATATGTATGAATATCGCAAGCTTGTATCTTAATATGTTTCAACAATTAGCGCATACCAAATCTACATCAACGAGTGATGCGTGATTGACGGACGATACCAGTTCATCCATCCCAAATTTGAAACATAAAAACTTTTTCTCATGGCTTCGCGAGCTCTCATGTCCTACTGGTACGTCCATGAGTAGACCAATCTACAACGAATATCAACATTGTGTTACACCATGAAAATCAGTATAGAAATAATGAATATCACATATTATCATTTGAATATAAATGAGCAACAGTTAAGACAACACCAACAAAAAGGCACTATGAATATCAATATTGTTGACTTGAATATCACGTCGTTGAATCTAAATATCCATTATGGAAAACACCAATAACAGCATCAAAACACGTACCAAGTTTGATGGATTGACAAACATCCGTGATGGAGTTGTGTTGGATCGAAACTCTTCCAAATCGTTAAGATGAATGCACCATATGTCTATAATGTTGATCGTAACAAGTGTATTATCCTCTAGTGATTTGAACTCGACTGCTTCGAGTGTTTTACCATTGCAATCGAATAACACCTCTCTGTAATGAATGATCGATATGAACAAAACATTAGAATTCATAACACACAAAACGCGTCGCATTAATCAGTACTTACCCATCGGTGGCATCACCCACATATGTATATAGATTACACTGCTCTCTTGTGGTGGGTTTAGCTGGGTTTATGACCCTCGGGAAAATTGGGCTCTTGCTCGAAGCAGGTAACTTTATCAACCTCTTTGCATTCTGTTTGCCATGGTTTATTGGTGTAACAAAATCTTCACCATCTTCTTGTACTTTCTTCAATGCCTGATTTATAAAAGTAAAGCGAGTAACACAATATAATTACACTACCACGAATAACGCAACAAATACGAATAAGCCGCATTCTGTTTCACTTGCACATCAATCAAGACTGTACTACATCAAACACATTCATACACAATAAATGGGATTAACCAGCCATTAATGTTGCATTTAATAATATGAAGATTATAAGTTAAATATTACGGTGACCACACTGCCCGATCAACATACCCTGGTTGTTCTATTCAAAATGGTTACATATTATGCCGTTACAAAATTATGGCATACAAGCCATTTCAAAATTTCTTTGTCCTAGGTGACCCAAAATACCCAAGACAATAACTAAAGCAGGCGGTTGACATCCAACATAGGAAATACACATAAAGCATGTCAAAATAGTACATATTAGGGCAGTTACATTGAATATTATAAATCACAAAGTTTCAACGGCTTATCTTCACCCTCATCCTACCACTCCTCCTTACTGGGCTTTGTGGTTTGGGTGCATTTTTTGCTTTCAGCTTGACTGAAGTTGCCTTTGATGCAGGAACTGGCTAGATTGTTGTCACACTAGATGAAGGCTTAGGGACACCATGCTTAGCAACAATGTCTTTCAAGACATCCTTGACAACGTCACATGGGTTAATCGGGGACTGTGGATAATGATAAATTGGTCAAACTTGAAAAATGAAAACATAAAACTTGTGGGTAACGATGATTTAACACGAATATCAACCCCAAAATTCATGAATATCAATAAAAAAACTTTTCAAATACTTGCAGTTCAGCAGTTGTTGTTGTATGGGCCGGTGGTGCCTCTTCAACTACGGGTCGTTCATCAAGATTCGGACTCGCGGTTGATACTCGCTCATCCTGTTTTCCAGCTTCCTCATTTGTTACCCGCTCCTCGCCAACAATATTCGCAGTCTCAATCTATTAAGTTGTATAAGTATTAGATATAATAACAAAAAAACCTACAAAACAAGATGAATGGGTACGAATAAATATATTTCCAGTTACCATTTCTGTAGCATTCATGACTGTGGGAGCTAGAACGGGATCATCGACCTCTTGTCTCGACGTACCTCCTTTCTCAATTATCGATTGCTCACCATCTACATGTTGTTCGTTGTCTGGGAACATGGTGTAGTTGGAGTTGAAGTCATAATCTTCATTTTCGGCCATGACGATGTCGTTGCGGCTCATGATCGCGGCCTCAATCTCTTCGACCATCTTTATAAGCTCTGGATCTGTCCAAAATGGGTCTTGAGACTGAGTTAGCGCCTTGCCAACCTGACTAGAAACACTGAGTCGCGGCTCATGCAAAGAATTTGTGTTCGAACCCAACAGTACCTTAGTCGTGTCAGTAAGTGCCTTAACCACATCGTCATCCTTGCATTCTTCTAGAACGTTGTTGGTCTTCTCGGCTATCCTCACTATGACATGTGCCAACTCTCGCAGATCCTACCACAATGCCCTATTAAATTCCTGCAAGTACATATGTAAGCAAACTCTTCAATACTCAATAAATTTGAATATGAATATTGTTCTATTGAATATCAGTAAATCCGAATATCAATATTGTTCTATTGAATATCACAACAGTAAATCTGAATATCAACTACATATCCAATATCTAAATTACAACTATGAATAACAACATATAATGTATGAATACCAATGGCTCTACCAATTTACAAGGACGTTGTATCAACAACTAAACCACATCACTGATTCCACCATGAAAAACATTATGAAATGAGTGAATATCACAAACAAAAACGTGAATATCAAAAATCAAGAACTCATACAACACCATAAACAACAAATTCTTAATCAACAATAATATAAACATTAATATATTGAATAACAACACATATAAAATGAATATTATTTATACAAAATCAGGAAAAGAAAATATTAGAACAAACAATCTGTAAACCGATAATGAATAACCATACTAACCTGTCTTGGGTAATCTTCGGGAACTACTCCCTGATCATGGCAAGGTTCAACACACACATTGGGGATTTGCTGTTAGGGTTCGACATTGCCATCACCAAACCCTCCGTAGCTCATCTCAGACAGCTCCCTCTTTTTAACCAGTTGTTGAGTCTATCCAATAAATGTTGGGATTGCCCTCGGTATGACTAACTGTTGTACAGAACAACTCTGTCCAGATACAACACCTGCACATATGAAAATAATAAGTTAGTCATCATTGCTTATTAATTTAGACGCATAACCCAAAACAAGAAAACATACCGTTAAGAAGCAATAGACCAGTGAAGTACGCCTCGGTGTTGTTGTCCCATTTCTTCTTAGCTTCGATGAGACATTTGATAACAAACCTAAACCAATTCTTTTTATTTCAGCCCATTGACACACCCCAAGCTCCGCACAAGAGTCTGGTTGGCAGCCCCAGATTATAGCGGTTCGACGATGCATGAGTGGAATAACACAATGAAGTTTTGAATGAACTCTTTACCTCCTTCTTTACAAGACAACATTTTGGCAGCGACATCTGAATACCTTATGTCGTGATTATTCCTCTTGATATGCTTCCTCCAATTTTCCACCACAGCAAAACATGTTGATGGATCAATTTTTACAACCTCGACTGGCCTGCATGGGATTCCAAGACATATCTCCACATCCTTCTCAGTCACTTCCAGCACAGCTCCATCGGGTAGGCTAATCTTCCCTTTCCTAGGATTGTAGTTATCCACCAAAAATCAGCACAAATGGCTGGAAACCAAAATAGGGTGATTTCAGCATACAAAAAAATAATGAATACAATATAACATAAGAAAAATCATGAATATAGAAGAAATTATATTAAATATCATATACAATATCAATTACATAAGGTTCACACAAAAACAACTAAACTACAGAAATTAACCAAATAATGAATATCAACACTTATTTCATGAATTGATCATGAATTATGAATACCAACAAAAACAAGCTCAAACAATCACACGTGCACATCAATAACAAAATAGTGAATACCAGATAACATCAAATGAATATCATTGACAAAATAGAGATGAACATTTTTTATTGTTATATTGAATATCACAACATGAAAATGTAATATGAGTAACACATTAATTCTTAACAAGTAACTACATATCAACACATTATACACATCAAACACTTACAGTGACATTTCAAATGATGAAATCTTGAACAAACTCCCAAATCCAATCTCCACCACCTGCTTTCGTTGAACATTGTTCATTTCTCATAGTGCATCAACAAATACTTGTAGTTTACCCCGAAATTTGATCTTAGGAAATGCCACTTTTTTGTTTCTTGTCAATGGACGAGGTGCCTCGTCAATAGAATCTAATTCTATATCTTCTGGTTCATCCATCTTAGCTTTCTCTTTCATCTTTCTTTTCTTAGCCTTCAAATCTGTTTCATAAAACATATAAGGTTAAATGACTTAGCTTCAATGATGTTTGGTTGGAATGGACTAAATTTTGTTTATCATCACAAAAAAAACATACTTCAACAACTTATGGGTTCTGTTCAACTGCCACATGCTTCTTCCTCTTTGCTCCAACATGGACATGCGCATAGTCAATGGCACATCCTCATCATCATGATCCCCAATGTGCACGTCGCCAACCTCCATGTTTTTTTCTCTTGGTTATCAAGGTTGCCAAGGTTTCGTCTTCATCATCGTTTATCGATTCTGCACAAGCATGGTAATCATTTTTTACACGTGTAACTAAATTCGTTATGATACACAAAAGCAGAATACAAAAATATTGTGGACTAACGTAATGCAAGCGGAATTACCAAATGCATTTCTCTTAGACGGCCTCCATGTTTTTTTCTCTTGGCTTGTTAGGGCTTTTCCCGGCAACTCTGACATTCGCCTCGGTCGTTACCGGAACCTCCATTATTGTCTTCCTCCTTGCGCCACGGGCAGGAAGCTTCAACCGTTTCTTAGACTGTGACACCGTCTCCACCCGTGCAAGCTCACCAGCACCCTGCTTTGACTGTTGTGCCTCAACATTTTCTTGAACAACTAAAGTTTGGCCATTACCTTGATCAATCTCATTATGCATAGGGTTGTTATGCTGTCTTGGTGGGGATTGATCTTGAACCTGATTTTTAGGAAGACCTAAAAGCATAAAGAATTTTATTAAAAATTTAATACAATACAACACAACATAATTTTAATTTTTACACAATGAATAATAATAATACATTGAGAATTTGTAAATAATTTCATTTAAGTACAAAGGAAATAATGAATATCAACACTGCTTTCATGAATATCACATTATGAATTCTGAATAACACATCATGAATTCTAAATACTAACATAAACAAGCTCAAACCATCACATGTGCACATCAATTGCTCAACCATGAATATCATAATGAATAACATGAGTATAACATAAGAAGAACTGTAAATGATTGATAAAAAATTCATACCATAAAAATAAAATATACATGAATATCATTATTGTTCTATTGAATATCACATCAGTAAATTTGAATATCAATTACATAAGGTTCACACAAAAACAACTAAACTACATAAATTAACCAAATATAATAAAAACTATTCTAATTTGAATATCACATCACAAGAATTGAATACCAATTGACAAGGAAGCTCATACAACAATGAAACCACATCAATTAGTCCACCAAAATCCAACAGTATGGAACGTGTGAATATCACATATCAAAAAGTGAATATCAACAGTCAACAACACATAAAACAACATCATCATGTTCATTATCAATCCAATATCAATATTATTATAATGAATAACACCACTAAACTGAATATCATTTATACAATATTTGAACCAAAGAAATCAAAACACACACAACAAATGGTTACCTTTAACAAGTTTTCTACACTTGCCAAGCTTCCTCTTGGGGGACATACAGTCTTTTACCATCAGTTCTCTAACCATATATAAACCCTAACATTGAGAAATTGTAAATATTGAGAAAGGGCCCAAATTAACAAGCAATCGGCGACGATATATGACGAATTAAACAACATGGATCTAAATAGTGAAGAAATCAAATGAAAAAATGGCAAAACAAACAACAAAATCGAGTAAGAAACCGAAGAGTTCTTTCGTTCAAAAAATTAGGGTAAATTTAGCAAACCAAACCTGTGGAGAAGCGATCGACGATGAGAATCAAACAATAGACACTGACGACTATGAAAACCAAGGAGACGGCATGGGAATCGAAGCTCCGGCGACTCGTTAATGGCGGTTTGCGAATGCAGAGAAGAAGAGAGAGAGAGATAGAGAGAGAGAGAGAGAGAGAGAGAGAGAGAGAGAGAGAGAGAGAGAGAGAGAGAGAGAGAGAGAGAGAGAGAGAGAGAGAGAGAGAGAGAGAGAGAGAGTTCGACGACGCCAACGAGGAGACGAGGATGAGAATCGATCGAGGGTAGCGAAGCTCATCAATGGCGTCTTCTCAGCAGGCAAAGAGGAATGCGAGAGAGTCTGGAGGGAGACGAGATTTTGGTAAATTAGGGTAGAAAGTAAATCCTTAAATTTACTCCCTAGAAATGATCCGGTGTGGGATTGTAGGAATGGGGTCTTGCGACGCCACTACCTTCGGTGTATGAGTTCCCTCTCCTTGCGGGATTAGGTCCCCAAATACCGTCGTCTCTAACATAGAGTAATACATGTCATCTTGTTGCTCAGTTTGGTGCTCTTCTCAAACTTCTTCGAGATCAACATTTCTCCCACTTGACTTTTTGGAAACAAATTCTTTTTCCATAAAGACACTATCCTAAGCAACAAACATTTTGTGCTCACTGGGATTGTAGAAGTAGTATCCTTTAGTTTCCTTAGGATACCCTACAAAGAAGCACTTATCTGATTTGGGTGCAAGTTTGTCTGCTAGTAAACGCTTTACATAAGCTTCACATCCCAGATCTTTAGAAAAGACAAACTTGGAACTCTTCTAGTCCATAACTCGTATGGTGTCTTATCTACAGCTTTGGACGTAGTTCTATTTAGTGTGAACACTTCAGTGTGAGAGCATGTCCCCAGAAAGATATTAGAAGATCATCAAAACTCATCATAGATCGAACCATGTCCAACAAGGTCATATTCCTCCTTTCAGACACACCATTCAATTGTGGTGTTCCAGGTGGAGTTAGTTGTGAGACGATCTCATAACTTCTTAAATGATGATCAAATTCTTGACTCAAATATTCACCACCACGATCATAGTGCTTTAATTTTCTTGCCAAGTTGGTTTTCAACTTCATTCTAAAACTCTTTGAACTTTTCAAAAGATTCGGACTTATGCTTCATTAAGTATATGTATCCATATCTACTTAAATCATCAATAAAAGTTATGAAGTATCTGTAACCACCTCTAGCTTATGTGCTCATTGGTCCACATATATCCATATGTATTAGGGCCAAAAGCTCAGTTGTCCTTTCACTCACTCCAATAAAAGGTATCCTTGTCATCTTTCCCATTAGGCAAGATTCACATGTTTCAAATGATTCACAATCAAATGAGGTTAGAAGTCCATCCTTTTGGAGCTTCTTCACGCGATTTAGGCTAATGTGACCTAAACGACAGTGCCATAGATAGGTGGTGCTATAGTCATTTGATTTTTGCTTTTTGGTGTTTATGTTATAACCATTCATCAACAGATGCAGCTTGGATCCTTGATCCACAATATAGAGTCCATTACTCAGTATGGCATCGACATAAAAGATGTTGTCTTTGAAAAATAGAAAAACGCTGACCTTTAAGAGTAAAATCATAGCCTTCTAAATCCAAAAAACAAGTCGCAATCAGGTTTCTAGTAATAGACGAGACAAAATAACAATTATTAAGTTCTAATACTAAACCAGAAGGTAAAGGTAAACTATAATATCCAATGGCAAGTGCAGCAACCCTTGCTCCATTTCCAATGCGTAGGTCTACCTCTCCTTTAGCTAAGCTTCTACTTCTTCTTAGTCCATGCACATTCGAAATAATGTGATAACCACACCCTGAGTCCAATACCCAAGTTGAAGCTTAGCAGGTACGACTTCTATAACTTATGTACCTGAATTGGAACTCACAGTTCCATTCTTTTTATCTTCCAAGTATTTCGGGCAGTTCCGCTTCCAATGACCCTTAGCATGGCAGTAGAAATAGTCATGGTCAGCCGCTACTTTAGACTTTTCAGAAGTCTGCTTGGGTTGTGTAACTTGCTTGCCCTTCCTTTTCACGTTTTTCTTCTGTTGTCCAGATGCCCCTTTCTTGAACCCTCTTCCCTTGTTGACCATCAAGATATCTTTCTTGGTGTCAACAAGGAGATTTTGCTCAGCTGTTTTGAGCATCCCATGTAGCTCTTCAAGTGTTTTTCCAACTCCATTCATATTGAAGTTCAACTTGAATTGAGCAAATCCATCATGCAGAGAGTGGAGTATGATGTATGTAGCCAACTCTTGACTATAGGGGTGGCCAAGCCTTTCCATGTTCTCAAAATGTCCAATCATATTGAACACATGAGCACTAACTGGCTTGCCTTTCTCAAGATTGCAATCAAGAATTGCCTTATGAGTCTTATATATACCTCTCCATTCTCGCTTGCTCCTGAAACATAACTTTTAGGTTGCAAATGATGGTGTAGGCGTCCATCCTCTCAAACCTCTTTTGAAGGCTCGATTCCATGGAAGCCAACATAAGACAAGTGACAATCACTGACTTATCTTTAATATGTGTTTCCTCTACTATCTCCTCTGGAGTAGACATAGTAGTCAATGTTGGGATATGGGTGTCAAGGACATTCTCTCTTCCTTCATACCTGAGCACAATTCTCAGATTTCTTTCCCAATCGAGGAAGTTGTTTTCGTTCAGTTTATTCTTCTCAAGAATCGAATGTAAGTTAATGATGGTTGGGTTATCGTTTCTAGACATGATATCTACAACAGAAATAACATGCAAAATGTAAATCATGCTTGTCATGCAATAGCTTAAAAAATTTTAAACATGCTTTAAACATAAATAAGCTAGTGCCATTTTATCCATTTTGAATTTTCCCTTTGAATAAAATGATTCCAAGATCCTATTTCAGATAAGACTTTAGGCGTACTTTGGCACTTCCCTAAATCTTATGTGATCAAGGTAAGTAACTTTTACTATCTATAACATTTATAACTCTTGGTTGATAGATTACATCTTATGTCAAATCTATCACATGCCTCAAAATCCATAACTTTATCTTTTGGTCTTCTGTTGAGTATAACCAAATCAATGTTATAAATCCCTTATATAGATTTACCCGTACTATCCCAAGGTCAAAGCATGGACACCTTGCTTTGGCAAAACCTATCCATCAAATTCCAAGGACCTTATAGGTTATGATTTGGAAAGACAAAATCTCAATTTTCTTTTAAGGAAACTAGGTTTATCATGCAAGTCTATTTACTAGTAAACTAAATAGCATAAATAAATAAGCAAGCATAAACTTAGAGATATTTAAAGCAAAACAAATGCAATAAATAAATGTGATCCTAGTATGGCCCCTAAGAACCCATAAGATCTAATCTTCATAGATTCTTTTTGTCTCTTGGATCTCGATCATTGATTGTCCTCTGGATCTCCATCCTTGAATCTTCATAGAATCTTCTTCTCTTGTATTACATAATGTAAATCTAATCTAATTTCTTGAAATTAAATTACAAAAATACATAACGATACACATATCGTGTACAAGAAAACAATAACGATACGCGTATCGTATTTTCTATCCTATTTGGGCCATATCAGTCACCGCATGCAATAATAATATCATAATATTAAATCATACATGCAAAATATAATCTCAAATATTAAGAGACTATTAATCATATTAATAGACTTTCAAGATTAAATTAATTAAAGTATCCAATAAAATAATTAATCCAATCTTCTTATTATTTTAATTCAATAAAATCATATATATAGAGTTAAAACGAATATTAATCATTGCCATGTATAATTGGATAAAATATACTCTAGAGATAAGATATCTTGTTACCATAACTAATTAAGGTAGTTAGGATCTTATGCTAACAAATTCTAACCTTAATTCAGCCCCCACCCTAGCTGCATCATGCAGCCACCACCCCAGCCAGCCTCTGCAGTCAGCCGCCCTCCAGACCGCCGCCGTACCACCCCCGGCCTGCCGTCGGCCACCACGCACCGTCGTGAGCCACTTTTGGCCACCCAGCCACAGTTTTACCCCATCTCCCACTCAAATTTTGTAACAACTACAAATTTTGATGATTTTAAGCATAATATGGTGTAATTTTCAGAAAATTAATATATTTGAAAAATTAATGTATGAATCAATTTCATAAAAAAATAATCAACTTTGGGCATTCAAGGCATGAAATTCTAAATTTCTAGGGTTTGAATCAATTTTCACCATGAAAAATCAAGTATTTTTATGTTTGATTATGTATTATACAAGAAATCATATCTCTTGCATAAATTAAACATACAAATCGATTTTGGGGTCAAAATTAATCATACAATTCAGAATTTTAACATGCATAATTTTGGTCATAAGGCTGAAATTTTCGAGTATATTATATACATAAAAGTCACAACTTTATGCATCCAATCAATTAAAATCACAATTTTAATCATACAAGTTAATCCATACATCAATTTTACCACTAAATTGAACCAAAATAATCAAGAACATGCATCAAAATTAACAACTTTAATCATGATCATATCAATTTATGCAAGAG
The DNA here is from genome assembly GCA_027886185.1 of Rheum nobile. Taxonomy (NCBI): domain Eukaryota; kingdom Viridiplantae; phylum Streptophyta; class Magnoliopsida; order Caryophyllales; family Polygonaceae; genus Rheum; species Rheum nobile. Next base: position 424,787 of record WOAB01000717.1, on the reverse strand, counting down.
GCTCTGATACCACTGTTGGGATTTAGATGCTTTAAGCGTAATTTCATAAAACAATTTTCTAACATCTAACTTAGGATCTCATGCATAAACTTGATATGAATCATATATGAAAGAGTAACATATCTTTTGATGCAAAACTTGTTTCCAGAATCACCCTAGAGAATAGAACCTCAATTGTGACTCCTCTAATTAGTCCTAATGATGTGTTCTTGCCTCCGATGACAAGTCGAATTGTCAAGGTGACACCTTTGGATCTACTCTTGGTTGGGAAGTCACTCGACACTGGCAAATCTGTCGTGGAACGCGGTGTTGGTGATGGTTCGCGAGCTGGAGATCGCGATGGTTGTTGTGATGGAAACGGTGGAAGTGATGAATGGGATGAATAGATAGCGGTGGCGGAAGCAATGTGATGAGGGATAGATGACTTGAAAAGACAAGTCTTTGGGTGTCGTAGCGTCGACTGCGGAGGAAGGGAGATGTGAAGGAAGAATGGCTTGAAGGTTCAAGCAATTGCCGTAGCGTCGGCGGCGGAGGGAAGGGGATGCGAAGATAGAGGGTTTTGACGTCCGATCAAGGGAAGGAGGATAAACACTCGACTTGAAACCTTGAATTAAATTGAACGTAAGAAATAAGAATAACAACGGGGGCTTTAAATAGCCAAATAACTCGACCAAGACCTAATGGGCTTGGACCGAGACGAACCTATGGGCTAGCCCATGCAAGCATGCAAAAGGCACAAACCCAAAAATAGAAAAGATAGAAACGCTATAAATAGAAACTATCTAAAACGCTATAAATACTAAATATAGAAAATGTCTCGAAACTATGAAAACGACGCGTTGAATGAGTACAAACACCGCGAGGAACAGCGACTAAGGGTCGATGGCCTCGCGAGTGGGTGCACGCGATGTTGTCTCTGAAGAACGCGATGTACCGATGGTTGCGAGGACGACGAGTCTTGGGTTGGCGTCTGGGCTTCCTTGGCCAGCGACTACGCGTGCGACAAGTGACGCGATGGCGGAGGCGATGGCTTTGGACCTAGACCTTGTTACTGGGCCCTGTGAGCAATGGCTCATGGCTTCTTCCTCGTCTTGGGCCTTCATGGGAGGCAGGGTCACATCACCACACGAGCACGAATCTGGATCGCATGGGTTACGTCTGCTAGAACGCGGGAACAAAGTCAAAACTCGCCCCTGTACCAAGACTAGTGAATAACCGTAGGAAAGTGAAATTTGTGGCTTGCTGCTTTTTCCAATCACACGTGAATTATACAGAGTATAATTCACTTTGTGATATTGCGATCAAATCTCATGTAATAGCATTTTCAATCTTTTGTTAAGATTGTTTATTTTAGGCAGCTTCTATATACACTACGTTTTTTTAACTTTCGCACTACAAAATTCTACCCAACATTTTTCGTACGCCAAATACAACTGCAGAAGGCAAATTTCAGCAAAATACGTATTAATTTTTTAAAATATATATAAAACCTCTACGCCAGTATCTTGCGTACGGAAGATACTGGCGTAAAAGTATTTTTTTTATAAAAAAAAAAAGCGATATGCAAGATTCTGGCATACGCCAGAATCTTGCGTACTCTAATTAGGTTAAATCACCCACGCGAGGCCTTCTTTTCTTTCTTCTTCTTCTTCCTCTCTTCCTCCGGCGGCAGCGGTCGATCCTTCTCTTTTCTTTCTTCGTCTTCTGGCGTCTCCCCTCTCGCTTCCTCCTCTGTTCTTCCTCCCTCTCTCAATCCTTCTCTTTCCATTTAAATTACCCAAAAAATGAGCTCCCCGAGCTGTGGTGGAGCGACGACCGCGGATGGTGGTGGCGCGACGGTGGAGTAGGAGGTGGTGACCGCGGCTGGTGGTGGCAGCGAATTCCAGGGTGGTGGTGGTGCTGCTAGTAGTGGCGGTGCGGCTGGTGGTGGTGGCGCAACGGTGGAGTAGGAGGTGGCGGCCGCGGCTGGTGGTGGCAGCAAATTCCAAGGTGGTGGCGGTGCTGCTGGTGGTGGCGGTGCGGCCGGTGGTGTCGGCTCAGTGGTGGAGGACGTCGGCGTTCGAGGGCGTCAGACCGTTAACGTTCGTACCCGTGGCCGTGGAGCGTCCACTTCGGCTCCAGACTAGACGTCTGTCGCGACAGGACAACAAGGAGGTTTGCGACAGGTAAATTAAATTTGTATAATTATTTGGGTTGAAATTATAATTTACATTTGAACTTTCATTAGACGTTAATTATGTTAGAACTATTATAAATAGAAATGTTTAGATTATACAATGAATTTGGATTGAATATGCCTGAAATGTTTAGATTACATTGAATTAAATAGAATAATATCTATAGATATGCACTTATAAATTTCGATTAGATCTATTTCAAATGTTATTGGATTTTTTAGATATACATTTAGTTCTATCTATTCATGCAATGATAGTATGTATTTTTTGGTATTTTATTTTAATATTTAATAAATATAAATGTTTAGATTCAATTCGACATTCGTAATCTAAAAAGTAAATAAGTAAATATGTATTGAATTAGTTCCTTGAAAATGTTTTGTAACAATTGAAAATATTCTAATTAATTCAATATTAATGAAAATGAAATGAAAGTAATTTTTATTCAATATAAAACATATATAATGAAAATGAAATGAAAGTAAAACAAATGAGAAAATGTTGTAATTTTTAAAAAAGTACAAATGAAATAATGAAATAAATAGTTAATAATTTGTAATTCAATATAAAACAAATATTTCTAGTAACTTTTTGAATATATTTTTTCCAAAATTCGTAAAAAGACGGTACAGCAGTCGTTGCATTCAGTTCGACAGCCGTACAGAGGGTCTCGTCGATTGGGACAGCGACGGGTCACAGGATCGGCCCGACGCGGCGACGGAGGTACGGCGGATTTGGGTCCGCGACTGGATGCTGCCCAGCTAGACAATGCACCTATGTCTGATCCTGAGGACGATAGTAGCGACACGTCCATGCCCGACGCCGCCGCCGCCGACGACGCATTCGACGAGGAGGCATTGACATTTGCCTTGGAGTGGGATTACGCCGAGGGCATCGAGCCCCCTCCCGTTTCGACGGCCGAGGATTTGGGGAGGGACGATATGCCTTCCTCCCCCGTTCCTGAGCCAGCGGGACCCGTTCCCGAGGCAGTGGCCCCTCCTCCTCACGTGGCAGGTGCGGGTCCCGAGGGGGGTGCGCCGGAGGAGGCGTGGATGCCAGGATGTCCCCGGTCACGTAGTCTCCTGGGGACATACCCGACGCATGTCGCTGTCATTATTTGGACGCATACAGAGTGACTTACGCATGACCCTCCCTTATCACATGTGGATCCCGATCCGGTACGTATTTTATCAGATATTTAAATAATAATAAATTTAATAAAACATGTAATATTTTAATTAATCCTGGTCCGTTACGTATTGGGTTTCAGTTGAGGAAGATACTGAATCCATACACCCGCCACCCTCATTTCTCTGCGATCCACCAGTTCCAGAGGCAGGATCCGGATTCGTGGTGGCCGCTGGCGCAGCGGAGCGGCATCACATCCCTAGGGTCCCTGGAGTTTCGTCGGATGGACCCCATGCTGATATCGGCGTTTGTGGAGCGGTGGCATCCGGAGACGAACTCCTTCCATTTTCCGTGGGGGGAGATCACGATCGCACTCCATGACTTCTTCCACATTTTGGAGATCCACATCGATGGGACGGCGGTGGTATCTGATATGCCCAACGCCGAGATATTTGCCGCTGCATCGGAGATGCTTGGGATTGATGTATCTCTCGTCTCGCAGATGGCATCAAGTAATAATTTTTATACCTATTTATCATTTATTTAATATATTTTAATTAAAATGTTGTTGATAGATCGTATTTGGTTTTATTTTTATTTTCAGGTGGCGGCTCCGTTGCTATATCGAGGCGTCATCGAGTTTTTTGACGTACGAGAGCCGTACATGCCCAATCGTTGCCTCCGCCAGTTTGGGTACAGGCAGTGTATTCTGTAGGCGCCACCGAAGCCGAGTAAAGTTGTCTAACATGCGGTGCTGCGGTCGTATAAAGTGGAGTACGGGGATGAGCATTGTTTGTGGGATGCGGACCCGAGGCCGCTGATCGAGCTGCATGGTCTTATCACGTCCACCTTCGTGTGGGATTGTGATGATGCATACCTCGATTGGATTGACCAGATGTCTCATCCATATTTGGATTTCCGGACCGTCAGAAAGGACCCACATGCAGTAGATCTTGTCCATCCACCTCCCCCGGCTTCCGCTGTCACGGTATGTCATTTTCTTATGTTTACGGGAATTTATTTATGTTTATTCTGATGTTTTTTTAATACAACGCTCACAGCTGGTGGCCGGCGAGATGACGGCTTATCTGGCCCAGTACGACGATACGCCTCCCCGTCTTACACATCGGATGATCCGTTGGATCGACGAGTATCTGATGGGTGACGTGACGCCTTCGGCCCCTCCCATTCCACGTGCATCTCAGAGATTCCGTGAATCGGTTCACGAGGAGGGATCTGGTAGCGGGCGACAGCCATACGAGGACTAGTTACGTTACGATATGTATATTACCTAAACTGCTATGTTACATATATGATTTTTTGTGGATGTTTATGGTATTTTATTGATGTTTATGGTATTTTGTTGATGTTTATAGTATATTAGTATAACGAAAAACTATATTATGATATTATATAATATATGTATATTTAAAAGATATAAATGAAAAAATGCCATCCAACACTTTTCATAAATTATGATAAGTGCCCGAAACTCTTGTTTTGTGCAAAAATGTCATCCAACACTTTTCATAAATTACGATAATGGCCTGGAATATGCTTATATACTATAGTTTTTCTTTATATTTCATGTGAATATGCTTATGTACTATAGTTTTCCTTTATATTTCATGTGATATAAGCTTATATACTATAGTTTTCCTTTATATTTCATGTGAATATACTTATATACTATATTTTTCCTTTATATTTCATGTGATTTAAACTTATATACTAGGGGGGTTCAAATCTAGACCCGACCGGAAAACCGGACCGGACCGGACCGGAAATGATCGGACCGGTGAAAATACGGTCTGATCTCTGGTCCAGATAATTTCCTTAATCCGGTTCCGGTCCGGTTCAAACCCGGAAAAAAACCGGTCTGGACCGGTGGATCGGATTTTTTTAAAAATAAAAATAAAAAATTAGTTTATATGTTTTTTTGGAGATTTATATGTATTTTTTTATAGATATTTTTCTTAATTTAATAAGTTAGGAGTATATATGTTTTTTAGATTTTTTTTTAGATATTTTTTTTAGATTTTAAATAAGAATTTAAATTTAAAAAAAATAAATAAAGTCCGGTCTAAACCGGTCCTAGACCGGACCGGAACTGGATCGGACCGAATAGGTCCGGACCGGAACTGGACCGGACCAAATAGGTCCGGACCGGAACTGGACCGGACCGAATAGGTCCGGACCGAAACTGGACCAGACCGAATAGGTCCGGACCGAAACTGGACCGGACCGAATAGGTCCAGTCTCCGGTCCAGACTTTGGAAAAAATCCGGTCCGGTCCGGACCGGATGAACACCCCTATTATATACTATAGTTTTCCTTTATATTTCATGTGATATAAGCCTATATAATATAGTTTTCATTTATATTTCATGTGATATAAGCTTATATACTATAGTTTTCCTTTATATTTCATGTGAATATACTTATGTACTATAGTTTTTTTTTTTTTTCATGTGAATATACTTATGTACTATAGTTTTCTTTTATATTTCATGTGAATATACTTATATACAATAATTTTCCTTTATATTTCATGTGAATATGTTTATATACTATAGTTTTGCTTTATATTTCATGTGATATAAGCTTACATACTATAGTTTTCCTTCATATTTCATGTGAATATACTTATATATATTATTATTATTTTTTATATTTCATGTGATATAAGCTTATATACTATAGTTTTCCTTTATATTTCATGTGAATATACTTATGTAATATAGTTTTCCTTTATATTTCATGTGAATATACTTATATACTATAGTTTTCATTTATATTTCATGTGAATATGCTTATATACTATTGTTTTGCTTTATATTTCATATGATATAAGCTTATATGCTATAGTTTTCCTTTATATTTCATGTGAATATACTTATATACTATAGTTTTCCTTTATATTTCATGTGAATATACTTATGTACTATAGTTTTCCTTTTCTTTTATATTTCATGTGAATATACTTATATACTATAGTTTTCCTTTATATTTCATGTAATATAAGCTTATATACTATAGTTTTCCTTTATATTTCATGTGAATATACATATATACTATAGTTTTCCTTTATATTTCATGTGATATAAGTTTATATATTATAGTTTTTCTTTATATTTCATGTGAATATACTTATATAGTATAGTTTTCCTATATATTTCATGTGATATAAGCTTATATACTATAGTTTTCCTTTATATTTCATATGAATATACTTATATACTATAATTTTCTTTTATATTTCATGTGATATAAGCTTATATAATATAGTTTTCCTTTATATTTCATGTGAATTACTTATGTACTATAATTTTCCTTTATATTTCATGTGAATATGTTTATATATACTATAGTTTTCCTTTATATTTCATGTGAATATGCTAATGTACTATAGTTTTCCTTTACATTTCATGTGAATGTGTCCGAAACTCTTGTTTTGCGGCAAAAATGCCCTCTAACAGTTTTCATAAATTACGATAAGTGCCTCGAAACTCTTGTTTTGCGGCAAAAATGACATCCAACACTTTTCATAAATTACGATAAATGCCTGGAACTCTTGTTTTACGGCAAAAATGCCCTCTAACATTTTTCATAAATTATGATAAGTGCCCGAAACTCTTGTTTTGCAGCAAAAATGCCATCCAACACTTTTCATAAATTACGATAAGTGCTTGGAACTCTTGTTTTGCGGCAAAAATGCTCTCTAACACTTTTCATAAATTATGATAAGTGCCTGAAACTCTTGTTTTGCTGCAAAAATGCCATCCAACACTTTTCATAAATTACGATAAGTGCCTAGAACTCTTGTTTTGTGGCAAAAATGCCCTCCAATACTTTTCATAAATTATGATAAGTGCCCGGAACTCTTGTTTTGTGGCAAAAATGCCCTCCAACACTTTTCATAAATTACGATAAGTGCCTGAAACTCTTGTTTTGCGGCAAAAATGTCATTTCTTCAATAATCCTTCCTATTGGGCTTACTTGGGCCCAATTTCTAGTTTTTCAGTTTTTGACCAATTTCTTCAATAATCTTTACTATTGGGCCTACTTGGGCCTAATTTCTAGTTTTTGACCCATTTCTCCAATAATCCTTTCTATTGGGCCTAATTGGGCCTAATTTCAAGTTTTTCAGTTTTTGACCCATTTCTTCTCAAATCCTTCCTATTGGGCCTAGTTGGGCCTAATTTTTAGTTTTTTCAGTTTTTGACACATTTTTTCAATAAACCTTCCTATTGGGCCTAATTTCTAGTTTTTTCAGTTTTTGACACATTTCTTCAATAATCCTTCCTATTGGGCCTACTTGGGCCTAATTTCTAGTTTTTCAGTTTTTGACTCATTTCTTCAATAATCCTTCCTATTGGGCCTACTTGGGCCTAATTTCTAGTTTTTCAGTTTTTGACATATTTCTTCAATAATCCTTCCTATTAGGCCTACTTGGGCCTAATTTCCAGTTTTTCAGTTTTTGACCCATTTCTTCAATAATCCTTCATATTTCCTTTTCCTAGCAGCAGCATGAAAATACTTGGATACACATACATACATAATATATATATTATTTACAACGTCAATCACTACACTGGAGGATCGGGTGGACGGTTACATCTTGTGCGATAATCCTGAAACATTTGAAACCTTGAGTGAAACTGAACATCCCAGCCATCTACACTTCGGTCTTTGAAACAACGCCAAGCATACGGAGGAGGGGGTACTGGACAATCATTCTTGAGCCACACCTACATACAAATACAAACTTGAACTCTTTGCGCATAGACTCGTATAGTTTAGTACAATAAATTATTTAGAAATAGTAAGCTTTACCGGTATGAAGTGGTTCTGAGCTTCTACGTGGGCCATCGTCAATATCTTCGTTGGAGGGCCGAAGCTTGTATCAGACACCTTCATTGGTAGGCACAAGCAAGGATCATCCCAGGCTAAGAAACATAGCGCAACTTGATACGCCGTGGCAAACACCAAACCGATTAGAGGCATGTCGAGCCAATATTGCGAGGAGCAAGGACTTATGACATAGTTCACCCGGAAGATAAGATCTTCGTAACTCATTCCCGGTGCTAGTCTGGATAGTATTTCCATGTACACATCTCTGTTGTCCAACAACTCTGCCGCTGGATGCATTCGAACCATAGGGTAATCATGCTCTTCGTATCCCAACAGTACAGCTAGTGACCGATATCCACAATGCCCGTCCGGAATTACATCTCTCGCCTCCTTAATGTATGGAAACCAGAAGTAATCCACATTCTTAACCCCGAAGTTCACCCCCATATAAGCAATGGGTTGTTTAGGGAACTGTGATCCCGACGCTTCACTTTTATCCTTTCTAGGACGGCCATGACCCCTACCTTGGCTACCTTGGGTCCCATTCTCCTTCTCCTTCTCCTTTTTTTATCTCTTTCTCGTTCTCATACTCCTCTAACTCGGCCCTTGTATGCTCAAACAAGCTCAGCTCCCTCTTGGTGGAATACTTTGTGGAACCCTTCGGCCTTCTTTTGGCAACGATACCCGTCGGCTCCAACAACGAAGATTCATGCGGATGCTCCAAGTCATGGAACACGTCAGTGACTTGCACTAACATGGATTTATCAAGGATCCCATCTTTCTCCTTCTTGTACAATTCCTCAAGTCTCAGCTGTGGAATAGACATTATTGCATGCTCCTCAATGGTGTCGTCACGATAAATCTTATCCCATTCCAGTTGCCTCCAGAAGCGGTGGATCTCACTCGGCATGATTTGCCTCTTATCAACAATAGCCTCCCCAATCTCATGGATGCACGGCAGGCATTGGCATTCTTTCATCCAGTAGTCGTCGCACTCCTCGTTGAAATCATATATCTCTAGCGGCTTATACATATCGAACAACTTCCTCAAGCCCCTTTCCGACACTTTGTAGAATAGCTTCGTAAACACCCTTCTCATTTCTAGCGGCACTTGGTTGAAACAATTTGGTTTTTTGACCCATGACATATCCATGCTCGCCCTCACCTGCCCAATTTGACCTTCGATTGCATGGTGGATCCTCATTGCCATCCTGTTAAAACCACCAACACTAGAATCCACAATATCCTTCAACACCTTATGCATACCCTCAACCCTATCAAAACAAAAAAATGCAAAGTGCTAGTAAGAAAGCATGACACCGAGCCCTAGGCCCAATAAACATCCCAGAAAATGAAAAGGGATACATACCTGTATGAAGTCCTCGTGAAGAAGTGAAGATGATGATCTGTCCACGCTCTGACTATGTTTTCCTTGTAAGGATTCAACCACTGTTTCTCAAGGTATCCAAAAAGGCCGCTCTTCCACGATTTCCTAAGTTTTTGGAGCCCCTCTTCGTAGCTTTCCTCTGTGGTTGAACACCAAAGTCCCCAGCATTGGCCGCAAAAGTCGCTGACTCTTTTCGAATCCTTTAAGATTGGATTAGCATATACCTCGATGTTGTGTTTGATATGCACCCAACACAAAAGCTGTTTAACCCGATCTTTGAAAACTATCCGAATTGCATTGATGAGGGCTTTCTCTTGACCAGTCATTATGGCCGTCGGCATTACTCCCACCTCTTGAAACAAATGCAGAAGCGTTCGCATTATGAATCCATAATGCAAACCATCTTCCTCTCGCGTAAATGCATAGGCGATGTTGAACGTCTTGTTAGTGCATGTAAAACCGACAATCTCCACAAGAGGCATGTTATACCTAAGGATGAATGTAAGAAAACAAAATAGTATAAGAAATTTTAGATCATGGATATTACGACTATATTAACTTGTAATAAACATAAGGCCATTATATACCTATTTGTCTTGTATGTGGCATCGATAACTACCACATACGGGAACAACTTCAACAGGTGCAACGAGTGAGGGTGAGCGAAAAATAGGATATCGATCTCAGACGTAGACCGCTTCCTCAGAGGATGCACTTAGTACATGTTTTTTTTGAAGAAATTTAGGGTCCATTGGGTGACCGTCATTTCTCCACGATCCTCGTAGTGCATCTTTTGTATATAGTTGGAAACTTGTTTCGTTGATGTTACATTTCCGGGGTTGCACCTTCTCAACTCCGCAACAAAAACACTCGGCGGATTGAACCTCTCACCGAACCTCCTAACAATGCACTGCTCATCAGGGGTCATTCGACCCATGTATGCATGCCCAAGGAAGGTAGTCGGAAGGTTATGGTTGTGTTGTCCGCTTAACACATTCAAGATCCATTTCTGAGTCTCTACTCTCGGCTTCTTTTTCATTAATTCGAAGACCGTAAAACTCAAATGTGCACCCAGACTTCTTCGATATGGTTTCACGAATTACCACATCAGCCTCATTCGGATCTTTTTCACTACCTTTCTTTCTCCCCGATCTATATTCACCAAAGTGCTCGCACGTAAAACTGACATGTCTTTCATTACTTCGGCGAATGACTAGAACCATCATCAAATCTTTGCCCCTCTTTTGAGCCCAATCAACCAACTCCTGTCGGCTATCCCACTTTTGATTCGTACGAAATTCAGATCCATAATCTTTACCCTATTAATGTAAATATTAATGTTATTCATTTGTATTTAATGACATAACAATATCTCAATCTCCAAACTTAAAGAACTACTATTTCTAACTACACATGCAATATCAAAATACTGCATACAATATTACAAAACTAAACCGCGAGTCAAACTATAAATACTTTTATTCCTCTATATACATGAACCAATTCACAATATCGCATGCAATATTACTATAACTAATTCATACATATCTATATAATGCAAATATCAATCCTTTTACGAATTATGAAATACTAATCGCAGAATTGTTGGGGTTGAATCCTTCATCACTGCTCAAATATTCTTCATCGCTACTCCAATAATCGTTTTCGGTATTTTCCATTGTGGTAAGATTGTATTCGAATGTGTGCAAAAAATGGATAATTGAGTTTGAGTATATATAGAGGGGTAATTCGGCCGTTGGAATTATAGCCGTTGGGCTACGCAAGATCCTTGCATACGCAATATATTTACGTAGGAGCACGCACCCAAAATTCAAATCACCCCCAACGGCTAGTTCAAATGGCCATATTTCGTTCTACGCAGAAACCTGGTGTACGCCAGATACCTGCGTAGAGAAATTTCCTCATCTGTACGCCAGGTTTCTGCATAGAGAAATGTAGTGCAAAAGTTAAAAAAAAATGTAGTGTATATAGCGGAGGCGTTATTTTATTAGGAAATCATATATATATAATATATTATCTTATCTTCTATCTCATATCTCATAAGATATATTTCCTTTTATCATCAAATAATAGATAACTATTATCTCTTACTTGGTGAGCAATCCACCTCCTTAATCTTCCACATGGCAAAAATCCTAAAGCCTATTGGGCCTTCAGTTTCGCTTGATCCAATCCAATTACTCTATTGTGTGTGACCTTATAGGACCCGGTTATAATAGCAATGGGTCAAATCTAATTTATCTCATAAGCCATAGTTGGCTTCTAGCAAAGCACTAAGACTACCTAAAATATCTGGATTATAAATCTCCATTATTAATCCTAATCTATCATTAGTAATTATCATCTTGATTAAAAGATACATATTCCTTCAGTTCTAGTCATGTTCGATAAATTGTTATTAACTTTTTACATCATGGTTTGTTGCTTAGAGGGCTGTGGCCTCCAAGAATTTTATTGATACTGAGCAAAATTCTCATCCTTTAAGCATCTAGTTAGGATCTTGTTTTTTTAATTAGGGTGCGATTCTGGTGAGAAAGGCCCTTATAATACAAAATAAGAATAACTCCTAGCCGTTAGATCAGATTAAAAGCTCAAAAAAAAAGTGCAACATGGAGGCCCTTTTGTGCATGCCTTTGTTTTTTGAACATTACTGACAAAGTGCAAGCCGAAGGCCTAAAAGTGCAAGCCGGTGACTTGAAAAGTGCAAGCGAATGCAACACTTCTGTGCATGCAAATTCAACATTTTGTGCATGTATTTTTTTGGATTGGAGTGCAAGTTGTTGACTTAAATGTGCATGTGAATTATTGTACATGTGAATTTAACATTTTTGTGCATGTATAACTCGCATGCACTCTCAGTTGAATTTACATGTACTCTCAGTTGAACTTGCATGCACTCACAACACATAAAGCATGCACTTGATTTCACATGCACTCAAAAGTCAAAAGACATGTAAGTACACTCAAAGACATGCACTTTAGTAGAATTTACATGCACTCTTAGTTGAACTCGCATGCACTCACAACACATAAAGCATGCACTTGATTTCACACGCACTCAAAAGTCAAAAGACATATAAGTACACTCAAAGGCATGCACTTTAATAGAATTTACATGCACTTCTGGTTGAATTCACATGCACACTCCTAGTAGAATTTACATGCACCAATTTTCAAATTCGTATGCACTTTTCAGTTGAATTTCCATGCATTCCCAATAAAACTTGCATGCACTAATAACACATAAAGCATGTACTAGATTTCACATGCACTTGAAAGTCAAAAGGCATGCACACTCAAAGGCTTGCACTTCTAATAGAGTTCACATGCACCCAAAGGTGGTCTGGTGGCCGGCGGTGGTCTGACGGTGGTCCGACGACCGGCGGCGGTGGTCCGACGACCGGTGGTGGTGGCCCGGTGACCGGCGACGGTGGTCGGTGATGGTGCTCCAATAGTCAACCCTTTGAATTAAAGACATGTGCATGACAAATGACTTTTAATGAAAGTTCAATCATGACCTTTGATTTATTTCTAATCCAATGATCTATGTTTATTCTTATTTTATACCATATTAATATTTCTCACATGACACTTATTTTTTTAATTATGTTTTTATTATATATTTTGCTTTATAAAAACTACCTGCTGTAGCATTTTAGCATATGGTTCATGCACCTCTCTGTAAAAGTCAATTTCTTGGGTTGTCTTTTTTTTTTGGTGGGAACGGGTTGTTTCGTCATACGGAGATGTATTTACCCACATGGTTCATGGACACAGCCAAACCAGGTCAATTAATTGTTGCTTACACAACTGCTTTTGTCTCCTTCCAACAATAATTGTACCACCATAATTCAATTCGGTTCTTTCTTTATATCTGTTTACGCGAACCATTATTATTTTTCATTCATAAGGAGCCAAAGCCATTACAGCAGAAAAAGCACGCTTCGAACTTATGATCTTCACAAATGTTATATAGTCACTCCGTTCAACTTTAATTGTGCTTTTAAACTCAAAAACTTTTCTTTTAGATAATTTGGATCAAATTTATCATATATGTCCCTTATATTTATTAATTAACTTTTACTCTTTCTTTCTCTAATACATACTATTTAATATTTATTCAAATTTATAAGCGTATTTTTGTAAAGAGTAAGGTTTTCTTAATATGTGTGTAAATTGCTAAAAGGACAATCAAAGTTTAACGGAGGGAGTATACTAGATGGTTGAACCCGTGCTTTGCACGAGAAAAATATATTCTTGTTTTATTTTTTATAATATATAAACGGTAAGTTTGCATTAGTGTATTTTGTTTTTTGTTTATAAGAGATTGTCTTTTTTTTAAGATTTAGGGTCTATTTTGTTAACGATTTGTGATTTGATAATATAACTATGACTAATATTGAATAAGGTATTTGATTTTGTTTATTAAAAAATTATTTATCTTTATTTTTATGGGTTTCTATTAATTTTGCTAAAGGAATTATGTTAGGTACTTAAAATAATGAGTAATTTTATTTTGTTCTATAATAGAAAACAATAAGAGGTCAAAATTTTATAATATTAAATTTAAATTTAAAGTTTAACCATAGTTTATTTTATGACAAAATTTTGAATAAAATAAAGATAATAATATATGACTCTTTTTTAAATTATATGAAAATGACCTTTATTTCTTTTGAATAAACATTTCTTGATAAAACTATTACTTTATATTTAGGATAAATATATAAATTGTGATTGTGATAACAATAACAATAACAATGAAAATGCATTAATTGTTTTGTTTTGGGTGGAAAAAAAGAAAATTTTATAAGTTGAAAGTATTTATCGATGCAAAAAATATAACTTTTTATGTAGTATAGAAGATAGAGTACTTAATTGTTTTAAATTAGAAAATTACAATAGGAATATAAACAGGTATTGCTTCCAAGGGAGTCATTTCTAAACTTTCAGTAATTAGAAAGTTATAGCATATGTGTATAGCTTAACAGGTCATTCGTATTGTCTTAAATATGTTTTGGAATATTAATAAAATTTGTTATTTCATATTTCATATGTATAGAAGACAATAGTTATAGAATATTACTAATATATAATAATTATTATTATTTATAATGCATATATATTTGACGAATTTTCAAATGAAGCTAGTTGGGATTTTTTTTTTAAACATTATTTTTTAGACCTAGGACCTTAACTTGTAAGTTAGGTTAGATTAGATGGTCGATTATACTTGTTCATAAGTTTTTTCATTATTTTTGTATAATATAATAACGTTTTACATAAACTTTAAGAGTAAATTTTATTATGATGTATGTAGATTGGATAAAATGTTGTAATTTATTTTAATTTATATTTGAGTATGTCATTAAATTATATAACTTGATTGCTTATATACTCTAATAAAAATACGATGAAGATATACACTTATGAAATTGTTTTTAATTTTAGAATTTGGATTCTTAATTTCATTGATTTATATATTTTCTTCTTTAACAAAACCAATTTGAGTAAAAATGGGGACATTGATTGAGGTAATATGTCAAATTTTATATTAGTATAGATTTAATTTTTAACAAAACTAATTTGAGTAAATAATGCATTTATAATCACTTTTTATTCTTTTAAATGGGACATTAATTGTATCAATATGTCAACTTTTATATTAGTATAAATTAGCTATGTTGGGAAGACTTAAGTTATGCATACAATCTATGACAGAGGCAGTTCCAGGGGATTCTGGCGGGGTTCGGTGACCCCCTTCCCCTAAATTATATATATACGTATAAGTTTTCAGATGAATATATATATATATTAATGTGTTATGTATGGCAATAAAAACAACTATTAGCCCAATTGATTGTGAAACAAGAGTTTGATGTCAAAGGTTTGGGGTTCGAGTCTTCACCTCCGATCTTTTAAATTCTTTTTTTTGTTTACATAAATAACAATTTTTTAGGTAGTTCTCCGTACTATTTGTACAAAAACGTTTTTAAAATTGTAAATTAGTTTAAAATATTTTTCAAAACATAATAATCCACCTAACATATAAGGTTTGTAAAAAACTCAGAAATAGCAGCAAACAAAACGCCCCCTTCTGGGGAGCCGACCCTAAAAGCCAATGCTACCGCCACCAGAGTTGAGTTGGCCGTGAACCAAATGCTCCCAGAAGAGCCCCGCTCCGACCGAGCCCTCGCTCCGACCCTCCCGAGCCCAGATCGGTTCACCAACTCCCAGATCTGGCAAGCCCAAATCCGTGTCCAGCCCGTGCTTCGTCGCCGGAAAGCTGCTCCCGACTCCACTCGCCACCACGTCGCCGCCTCCCCTCCTCCGCCGACGCCACCCCGTCCCATGGAAGAGCTTTGGCCAGTCTTCTTCCTCTTCGCCCTCCATCTCGGCCCGCCGCCGCCTCCCCCGCCTTCCTCTTTGTCTTCCTCTCGATCCCTTCCTCCTTATCCGCCGTCCACCTCCCTCACCTGTCCCCCGCCGTGAAGCGAGTGACCCTCGCCCTTCTCCGCCGCCCTCCATCTCCGCCCTCCATCTCTGCCCCTCCGCGCCTCCCCCGCCTTCCTCCTTGTCTTCCTCTTATCCCCTCCTTATCCGCCATCCATCTGCCTCCCCTGTCCCCCGTCCTACGAGTGACCCTCGTCCTTGTTTTGAAAAATTGTTTCCTTGTTGCTATGTGTTACTCTCACGGCTGTTGCAGGTTTCTTTTAGGTTTGATTGGAGATTGTTGTTTCGGTTCGAGATATGACAGTGATCGTGTGATCCCTGGTGGTTTCTACTGACGATTTGCCTCCAGATTGTGTCTTGTCTCTTCTTTCCGGCTGCTTCAAACGACTTGTTGGTGGTTTCCAACCCCTGTTTGAAGACTTTCTCGTTGATTAAGCCTTGTTGGTTTGCTTGTTCGGTTGTGTCTGTATTTTGTTCTTTGTTGTGTCTGTTGTTTTTTATTTTTGTTTTGCTCTTTGCTGTTGTGTTTGTTGTTGGTTTGTTCGGCGTTTGATCGGCCTCTCGAATTTTCAGGTTTGGTTGTTCTGGATTCTTGAATTCTTACTTTATCAACAAAAAAAAAAGATTTGTAAAATAAATTACACAAATAAAATATATATTTAAAAAAACATTGCTAATTAACATTATATAAATTTTCACAAACAATTTTGTGACCCTCTATATAATTCCTGGATCCACTATGATAATAATTGTGTATATATAATCGTTGAAAATTAATGATCATCTCCCAACCGGCTACCTAATTAAAGAAATATTGTACAAGTTTCCAAGAAAAATGGGTAAATCGGCACATCCTATGTACTCCGGACCATGCATAATTAACTCCTTTCTAGCAATAATATATAGTTTAATATATAGTTTTTTTTTTGTCAGATAGCAATGTTATCGTGTATGATCAGGGAAGACACAAAATTTTGATTTAGTGGGGGTTAAATTAAATTAATATTTTAATAAATATAAAATATGAATATTAAAATTACATTAGATTTTTAGTTAGATAACATTTTTCGACGTGCCATGTTATAAAATCTTACAATAATATCTTGAATCTAAATAAATTTCGTACATTTTTCACAATATTCATAATTAAACAATTACTTATCAAATTATTTCTAAGTCGATTCCGTACTCAACATTTTGAGAAATTTCATAAGCATTTGTTGTAACTTGCAACATGTATAAAAATATTAACTTCATAAAAAAAATAAAAAAATAGACATGATACTATCTTAACTAAAATCAATTTATTCAAAAGCTAACTAATAACTTAAAAAATTACTAATGACCTCCCAAAAAAATTAAGATATCATAAACGTGATGCTTCTAGAAAAAATTAAATAAAAACAGATTTTTTAAATTAAAGAAAAAAATGCATAAAATAACAAAAAAATACATAAAAATACATATATTTTTTTTTAAACCCAGTGGGGGCTGTATGACGAACCATATATCTAAGCATGCTAGCTCCAAGTATTCAAGCTTTGATGGGTATTTGCATATATATTTCATATCACATCAATACAAAAAATCGAAACAATTAACCAAGATTAATTGTTCAATCAAAGTCACGAAAAAGTGGAACATATATGTCATCATTTGTATGAAACCATAAGTACTTGCAACATGCAACAAGGTAAGTTAGGCACGATGCACACGGTCGTGAAACATGTATCACAGCCAGGTATACGGTGATCGAAATTCAAAGTTCAGCCTAAAGATGTAAAAGTACTGCCAAAATACAAGTCTACTTATATATATACTCATGGTTCTCAAGGCGACCAAGCAAATTCAAAAAAAATTAGATAGGGACACTTTTGACTGACGGCCGGCACTCATTTATGGCTCGTGCTAAGTGTGAGGAATAGCAGATATTTAAGATTGGTAGATATTTTTAGGGTGTGTGGCTGCGTGCACCAAGATTTTCAACAATACACCGGATGATAATTGTTTTAAGTTTTTTTAGGCCTATTGCAATCAAATTTAAGGACGAGTAAAAAAGAAATTTTTTGTGTCCTATACCAGCTATACGTATAGTCTTAAAAATCAATTATTCAGATGGAAGACCAATTTCTTATCTCAGGCTATTCGTCTGGTCCTGATCCAATCAAATTTGTTCTCCAAAGTCAATTATTTAATGTAAAGTTTTCTATTATCCACTGGAATCTGTCATGAGATTGTTCGAATTCATAAAAACTTTTTTTGGAATAAAGCAAACCCAAACTACCGTTCTCCTGTGAACTGAGACAATATTTGTCAACCTAAATCATCAGGAGGCTTAGGCCTTCACAAAGCTGTTGATATGAACAAATCCTTACAAATGAAACTTCTATGAAAAATATTAGTTGAACCCGACAATATGTGGACGAAACTTATTACTGAAAAATATCTCTGGTCCTCTGATTTATTCTCTTATAGAAAAAAACCACAGCAGTCGTGGCAATTCTCTAGACTTCTGCATCTCCGCCCTGACTTTCAAAAAGTGTTAGGTTGGGAAATTGGAAATAGGAAAACGGCGAAATTCTGGTCTGACTCCTGGATCCATGACTGTGAACTCTTCCCTTACTTTAATAATAGTATTGATCCTCTAATTACCATCTCTAATTTTATTACACCCAATGGGACATACAACATCTTCAAACTCTGTTACCCTTCCATATTATTTCAAAAATTATGGGCGTTCATATTCCGTCTGTTCCTTCCGAGGACCGGATTAATTGGAAACCTAACTCTGATGGCAATTTTACAGTATGATCTCATAAATTTACTCGAAACATTATAACCCATCCTCAATCGCATTCCCTCTCTTGGCTTTGGAAGCTCAAAATTCTGCCAAAAATGCAAAACTTCATTTGGAAACGCATGGTGGATGCGCTTCCTACTACTGAACGTTTAAATCGACATTTTTCTAGAGTCTCATCCACTTGTACTCTTTGCAATTCCAATGATGAAGACCGCAATCACCTCTTTTTTACTTGTCCGTTCACTCATTCTATGATTTCAAAATTTGAATCTAAAATGAATTGTTCTTTCTCACTTCAAACTACATTTGATTTTGACTACAACATTGAGTTTTTTAGAAACACCAATTCAAACCCTACACCCCTACTCGTTCTTTAGTGGGCTATTTGGAATCACCGTAATACTATTATCTGCAGATGTCAGAGTGATATTGATTCCCCATGTCCATCAAACCAGGCCTTCTACCATTTCCAAGACTGGATGACTTTAACGTATACATCAATCAGGGTGACCGTAAAGCAAAGTCGTCTAGGCCTACCAACCGCACCTGGAAGAAATCGTCGGTTCAATGGACCAAATTGAATTTTGATGGTTCGAAGGAAACCGACTCAACCACTCACATTGGTTATTTAATTCGTAACCATAATGGAACTGTTCTTTCTTTCCACCGTGAATCTATACCGTCAACTTCTATCTTGAGAAGTGAGGCCCTTGTATCACTTTTTGGTATTCAGCAAGTGGCCAAGATGCATTTAACTCACTTAATTGTTGAGGGCGACAATCTAGTTGTAATTAACTCTATCAGAGGAATTTAAAAAATTCCCTGGGAAATCCATTCGATCATTCAAGACATCATTTCGCTTCTTTAGTCCTTTATTGCTTTTCAAGTACATCACTGCTTCCGCAAAGCCAACCGTGCAACAAATTTTCTTGCTGGTCATGACATCCCACCTTCAGCACTACAAAGCTTTCAGTGAATCATCACTTCTTCTAACTACAATAGTACTACTTCAAATCCACTCACCACTAGATATAAGTTCATAAGTCTGAATTCTAATTTTGATTGTTTTGGTACGAAGTTTGTAACGATCATCCACTGGAATGATTTAGAATTGTCATCCTCTTCGAATGGGCCCTAGTGTTGGCCTGTAATAAAAAAAAAAAAAATTATTCAAAATTGTACTAAAGAAAAAGAAAAGGCTGTATAGTAATTATATACGAATGGCCCGGTCCCTAAAATCGTCAAGAAAAGAACATCGTATATAGTATAACGTATGAAATGTTAAACAAAAATACATGAAGACAAATAAATATAAAAAAAGCAAAATTAAATAAAAAGATATTGACAAAACTTCCCACAAAATTTACATATATGTGAATGTATATATTGTGGATTAAATTCGGATTATATATTTAAAAAATATAATATAATCAATCCTATGTAAGCGTCAAAATCGGAAAGAAATGCCTATTAAGTAGATGAGTAAATGTGGTCATCTACTTTTTTTTGTTAATTAAATTATGGAGTATTAGTGGTTGAATTTAGTATATTGCTTTCTGATACAAGATATATATATATAAGGACATGACTCTCATAATACTCTTATGATACTAACTGATAGTAATATATGCATGATGTGTTAGTGGTAGACCAGTCAATCAGATCGGTCAAGTCGGGTTCGGTTCAGTTATTTTGGGTTCGGGTTTAGAACGGGTTAGGTCATTTCGGATAACAGGTCAAGCCGGGTCGGGTCATTACAGGTCAGCGACAGGTTCGGGTTGACCATCGGGTCAAGAGCGTCATTTTTTAAATACTTTGTTCACTATTTAAATATTATTAAATAGTTAAAAACTAATTTAAACATGTCAAAATAAGTTGAAATGAATTACAAAATAATAATATATTAATTATTTTAATGTAATTGATATTAATAGACCAAAATCATCTTTTGTTTTTAATTTAATTTATATTAATTTATAAATTTTTGAATTATAAAAAATATATAAGTATAACAATGTTCTTTTTTTAGGATAATTGAGCATAGTACCATTATTTATATGTCATTTAACATATATAATTTATGTTATATTTTATTAATACTCCACATTTATTCGTTAATCGGGTCGGGTTCGAGTTGATCGGGTTCGATCTCGGTAAATTCGGGTTCGGTAAACTCGGGTTATCAAAAATTTTGGTCAGGTCGGGTCGGGTCCAAAAACGGGTCGATGAGGTCGGTAAAACAAGTTCGATCACTCTTTGACATCTCTAGTTAGTGGTGATTCTCTGATAATTTCAATATACTTACAAATATAAATTGTTTTTTCCAGTTTGTGTTCATGGGCACACTCTAAAAACTCAACAATGATTGTTTTACCCATTAGTTTAACCATTTTTGTTGAGGGTTTACGCATTCTCTTTTAGGGATTATATTTTGAAGATAATTTGCTATTTTAACTTGTTAGCATGTGCCCATGGGCACACACTAGAAAAACCGATATAAATTTCCCCAAATACAACGATAGTATGATACATTTTAGAGAACTTATGACTATTTAATGTGCCTAGAATTAAATACGTTGGAATTTTGTCATGGAGCGGTGTGCACACAAGTAAACTGATGTCTAATCACGTCTAAAGTTTACGTAAGTGTCTACTCATTGTGCTTACCATATCAAAATTGGTTTATACACGTCTTAAAATTTTATTTATGCACATTCTAATTTTTATTTTATATATGTCCTCACTTTTTTAAAACATTATTGCTAAAGACCAAATGCTTAAGGACGCACCCACAATCAATGGCCCTAAAAGGCAGAAAAGAGAGAATCTCGAAGGGGCGAACACATGGTTCACACGGGCGGCTCAAAACGGTCTGACTAAACTTTTGGGTCTACCGTACAAGGGGATTGACAAACTCGTGATATCGGCCTTTGTGAAGCGATGGCACCCGGAGACAAACAGTTTCCACTTTCCATGGGGTGGAATTACCATCACACTTTTGATGTCCACAAGATTTTGAATTTGTTAATTGAGGATCGGCTCGTACATGGACACTTAAGCGATGATGATATGCTGGTCGTACTCAGCGAAATGTTTGGGCTCCCGTATGCTAAGGTTAAAAAGGCGAAAGCGGAATTTGGTTTTCACTATAAAGAGCTGAACGAATATTTGTGGAACCAACCGTTAGGCGAAGATGTTGTCGCCACCAAGTAAGCTTCGAAGCCGATTTAGCGTCGCGTCGGGAGGGAGAACCGCGACTGCGGATCCGTTTCCGCGATCGCGGATCCGTTTCCGCGATCGCGGATTTCTGTTCGTCTTCTTCTTCCCTGCGTTGCGTCACTTCATTCGCCGGCGTTTCGCCGGTGAGGGAGGTGAACCACTTGGATTGCTCGGCGTTGGGCTTCCTCCACCCTATAAATAGGGGCCTTCCGTGAAATATCCCAAATAAGTTGATAATGGCATTTTGGTAAATTAATTATGGGGTTTACTAAAAAGGGGGAAAAATGGGAATTTGGGGGATTAAATCCCTAACTCCCTAAATTCGGATCTCCCTCTCTCGATCTTCATTGTACGTGGTCTCCCTTCCCTGTGCTCAGCTTCATCTTCCCCGACGAACCGACCTCTTCTCCGGTGCGAGCCAGCTTCTTCTCCGACGAGCCCTGTCCAACCGGCGTCGTCCCCCGCTGCTCTTCGTGTTGCTCTGGTGTCCGGTGTTCGGAGCTGTTCGCTGCTGCTAAAGGCAGAGTGCTGCTGTCCGCTGTAGCTGTAGTGAGTCCGGCGACGAGAAGCTCTTCCCGGCGATGGAGGCGAGCCACCGACGAGGAGCCGCGAGCTACTACGTTCTGTAGCTGTTGTTCACTGTGTTCTGTGTTGCAGTTCGTAGCTGCCTCTACTGGTGTTGATGTGCAGTTGTTGCTGCTGAAGTCGCTGTCCACCGCTGCTGAGTTCCGGCGTCACGAGTTCGACCGCCGACGAGGTACTGTGTGTGTGTGTTGGTGTTGGATAGTATTACCGAATCTGATTTTTTTGGGGTTGAATTAGTTGGTAATTGTTGTTAATTGGGCAGATTTGGGTGCTCAGATTGAATTGAGTTTTGGGCAAATTTAGTTTGAAATTTCAGGGAGTTTGGGTGTATTGGGTGTGGTTGCTGACTTGGAAATTGAGTTATGAATTTGAAGTAATTGGAATCGAGTTGATTTGGGTGTGATTGGCCTAATTAATTAAGGTTTGATTTTAGGGTTTGATTTGGGGGTTTATTGGTTGTGATTCAGTATGAGTAAATAATGCCAGGGATTTGCTCGGATTGATTTCGCAGGTTCGTTCGAGTGGTTTGGAGACCTCTGGGGTAGTTGCGGTTCGACTTGAGGCAAGAGGATCCTTGCTAACTTATTATATTTTTATAAATTGATTTATGCCCAGTTTATTTCATAATTAAGTTACCATTGCTTGGTTGAAAATGGGTAAGTGCGTGTGATAGTATTTGTCTTGTATCGTGTTTGATTAAGTGTTGACGTGGTAGTCGATTGTGACTAAATGTGATTGATTGTGTGTGTGTGTGTGTGTTGGATTGTGTGTGTGTGTGTTGGATCGTGTGTGTGTGTGTGTGTGTGTTGGATCGTGTGTGTGTGTTGGATTGTGTGTGTGTGTGTTGGATCGTGTGTGTGTGTTGGATTGTGTGTGTGTGTGTGTTGGATCGTGTGTGTGCGTTGGATTGTGTGAGTGTGTGTGTGTGTGTGTGTTGGATCGTAGGTGTGTTGGATTGATGTGTGTGTGATAATGTGGGATGATATGTGATGATATGTGATAAGGTGGGATGATATGTGATGATATGTGATAAGGTGGGATGATGTGTGATGATGTGTGATTACGTGATGTTTGATTGTCGTTGTGTTTGTTTGGTGTCGGTGTGGTGGTGGAAGGTTGATGGTGAAAGTCTTTATATGTTGAGGGCCTCGGTGGGTATGAACCCCGATGGTCGGAAGGTTGATATGGTGGTGTAGACGGAGGTACTGTGAATGGTCTCACCCGGTGATGTGGTGGTGGAGACGGAGGTGTTGTGAATTGTCTCACCCGGTGATGTGGTGGTGGAGACAGAGGTGTTGTGAATTGTCTCACCCGGTGATGTGGTGGTGGAGACGGAGGTGTTGTGAATTGTCTCACCCGGTGATGTGGTGGTGGAGACGGAGGTGTTGTAAATTGTCTCACCCGGTGGTGTGGTGGTGGAGACGGAGGTGTTGTGATGTGTTAATTATGTGTAATGGTTGCTTGAGTACCTGATTAAGTGGTTGTGTTGGTGAATATGGATTGTGTGTTTTGGTTATTAGTTTTATGTTGGATATTGATTATTGGCTAGTTTGACTTGTTGTTCAATATTAGCTCTTTGTGATGCGGATTTCTGTTGGTGTGGTTGTTGGTGGTAGCTAGTGGATTATGAAGGTCGGTTGTGTGGATTGAGTGTGAATGTTGGTTTCCCATCTTGAGGGTGTGGGCCAACATGGTTTGAATTCGAGCGTTTGAGTTGTAGTCTATGTTAACGAACAGGCAGCACCGGAAGGGTGGCTGGCCTGGGTCGTTATTGTTGTCATGTTATGTAGGGTGATGATTGTCTTGCTTGTGCTTATGTGTTTGTTGATGTGAAGGTTAATTGGATGTGTTAGTGCAGTAGGGAGTTCAGTATAATTGATTAGTCTTGGTTGTAAGTCAGTAGTAAGATATGTGTATGTGCATAGAGTTGTGCTTGAGGTATTAATAATGGAGAGGAAGTTGGATTGGACCGTTCTTTTCGTTATGCTTGAGATGAGTTTGAGGTTAGATTGAAAGAGGTTAGTATCGTGTAGAATTGGATAAGAATGAGTAATGGATGATTATGTGATAGGGTATGCTTGTGTTTTGACGTGTGATTTATATTGATTGGTCGGTATGACATGGTATATATTATATATAAATGTTATATATAAATGTTGATTGACATGTTGTTGGTATTATTTGATTGTTGTATTTAAGTCTTTGGATTTCAACTGTTTTGGCTGGGCTAATCTTGCCATAGTCATTCACGAGACTGACCAACTGCGGTTTACGTGCCGTGGTTGGCTGGGGTATCGGGTCCCTCAGTCAATCAGGTCTTTCAGGTTCAGTGCCAGCAAGGAGGATCCTGATCATCGTCGGTTTTGGAGTCGAGAACTCTACTCTTTTAGTTTGGACCTTGAAGTGGTCGAACTTGTTGTATTGGCTTTTTGGCTTTTGGTTTTTGGGTTGTTGGCTTTTGGTTTTAAATTATTGTAGTACTTTCTGTGTGTTAAGTTTGATTATGGTTTCAAACTCTGAACAGGTTTTACAGGTTTTACAGGTTTCCGCTGTGTTGCTTTATATATATATATGGGTTATGTTTTGCAAATTTTTTATTTTACCCGCCTTATAATCCTTTGGATTATGGCACTGTAGCACCACTGGCCTGGGGGTGTTACAGAATTGGTATCAGAGCTCTTTTCAAAAAAAAATGTGTTATTTCCGAGTTTTCAACTTGAGAATTTTTATACGTTGTTGTTGTGAACGATCGGGTGATCAGGAATCTTTGCTGTCAACCGTAGTGAGTTGTGTTGGTAAGTAAGTGTTGTTTGTGATGTTTTGTGCTAATGTTTGATATATTTATATGTGATGTTGAGTATTGATGATTAATTTCATATGCGATGTTTAATGTTGTTAAGTAAATTTTATGGTGCGTTCCCTGGTAAGTGGGACGTGCTAGAGGTTTAAAGAGTATGAGTATGGTAGAGGATGAGGCCATTGGGCTTATCGTCAAGAGGTTGATGCAGGTAGTTTAGTTGTGATGATTCTGTATGAATTGTTGTGTGCTGCTGTTATTGTTAAGGTTGAACAAGACAGATTAAGCGCATTCAGATATGGTTGTGTTCCGAGGTGGAATCTCGATGGCGAGGCTCAGCTGTACGATCAGTGAGCAGTATGTTGATGAGTGATTGATTGTAGAGACTACTACAGATGATTTTGATTAGACTGCTGATATTGGGAGTAGTAAGAAATAGAGAACTCGGTCTGCATCTGAGACAGTGGGATTTTACGACTAGGGGTTCGGTTGAGCTGAGGAACAGATGTGTCTGTGACTTCCGGAAGATGACAGTTACCGTAACAGCAGAGTAGGGTTTAATGCATGTGTTGAGTCATGATCCTAGAGACTCTGACAGAATTGTTAGTGCGATGACAGCTATAAAACTGTTTAGAGAAGGTTGTGCCGGTTGTGTGTGTCTGTCGAGATAGAAAGAACAGATAGAGAAACTTATGAAGTTATGCTTCTTAATCCAAGTGCTTCTCTTTGGAATGCGCCTGTATGGTTGGTTAAAAGGAAGGATGGTTCCTTTTTGACTTTGCCTCGATTATTATGAGTTGAATAAGGCGATAGTCAAGTATAAGTATTCGCTTCCTCGTATTGATGATCCGTTGGATCAATTACAAGAGGTTGTTGTGTTTCCAAAGGCTGATTTGAGATCAGAGTATCCTCAGTTTAGGATTCGAGAGACATATATTCATGGTACTACCTTCAGAACTGAGTATGATTACTATGAGTTGGTTGTGATATTTTATGGGTTGACTAATGTTTTCGCAGATTTCAAGGGTTTAAGGAATTAATATTTTTAGAAGTACTTGGATTGTTTGTAGTGAGTTTCATTGATGATATTTTAGTATGCTCTCGGAGTAAGAGGGAGTATGAGGACAACCTTAGAATGTTAAGGAAATTGGGAGTATCCTCAGACTGGAAGATTGCTACAGGCAGATTGTGGCTGGTTACGTAAGGCTAAGAATTTATAATAGAACGTGAAATGTCAGGAGAGAGTTTCGAAGAACTCAGGAAGTGTTTGATTAGTGTGTCAAGTGTTGGTTTTTCCGCAGGGAACAGAAGGGTTTGTTCTCTACAGTGATATGTCTAAGCAAGGTTTGGGTTGTGTTCTAATGCAGAATAGAAAAGTCATTGCGTATGCTTTTCGTCAGCTCAAATTGTATGAGAGAGAATTGATCATGAGATACAGATGGTTGCTAGAATTGACTGAGGATTATGAAAAGATATTGTTTATCAATCAGAAAAGGGCTACTGTGGTAGTTGATGCTTTGAGTAGGAAGTTGACGCTCGAGTATATGGTTGCTTGTCTGACGGTTCAGCCGGATTGCAACTGGAATGGTGATGAATGAAAGTGAAAATGGTTCGGGAAAGAGCGGATACAACTGAATGTGATGGAATGTTGAGTGAAGTATGCAGTCAGATTGCTCAGGGAAGAGTGCAGGAATTCTTGTTTATGAGGATGGAGTATGGTGACTCTAGAATCGGTTATGTGTGTTGGCAGATAAAGAGATCAAAGAGTTGATTCTCAAGGAAGATCATTCTTCGACAAGTCCTGTATATATTAGAGTCGGTTATGCGACGCAGTTTTCCGAGCTTGTTTGACTCTAGTTTCGAGGACGAAACTATTATAAGGGGGGGGGGGGGAGAATGAAATACCCCAAATAAGTTGATAATGACATTTTGGTAAATTAATTATGGGGTTTACTAAAAAGGGGGAAAAATGGGAATTTGGGGGATTAAATCCCTAACTCCCTAAATTCGGATCTCCCTCTCTCGATCTTCATTGTACGTGGTCTCCCTTCCCTGTGCTCAGCTTCATCTTCCCCGACGAACCGACCTCTTCTCCGATGCGAGCCAGCTTCTTCTCCGGCGAGCCCTGTCCAACCGGCGTCGTCCCCCGCTGCTCTTCGTGTTGCTCTGGTGTCCGGTGTTCGGAGCTGTTCGCTGCTACTGAAGGCAGAGTGCTGCTGTCCGCTGTAGCTGTAGTGAGTCCGGCGACGAGAAGCTCTTCCCGGCGATGGAGGCGAGCCACCGACGAGGAGCCGCGAGCTGCTGCGTTCTGTAGCTGTTGTTCACTGTGTTCTGTGTTGCAGTTCGTGGCTGCCTCTGCTGGTGTTGATGTGCAGTTGTTGCTGCTAAAGTCGCCGTCCACCGCTGCTGAGTTCCGGCGTCACGAGTTCGACCGCCGACGAGGTACTGTGTGTGTGTGTTGGTGCTGGATAGTATTACCGAATCTGATTTTTTTGGGGGTTGAATTAGTTGGTAATTGTTGTTAATTGGGCAGATTTGGGTGCTCGGATTGAATTGAGTTTTGGGCAAATTTAGTTTGAAATTTCAGGGAGTTTGGTTGTATTGGGTGTGGTTGCTGACTTGGAAATTGAGTTATGAATTTGAAGTAATTGGAATCGAGTTGATTTGGGTGTGATTGGCCTAATTAATTAAGGTTTGATTTTAGGGTTTGATTTGGGGGTTTATTGGTTGTGATTCAGTATGAGTAAATAATGCCAGGGATTTGCTCGGATTGATTTCGCAGGTTCGTTCGAGTGGTTTGGAGACCTCTGGGGTCGTTGCGGTTCGACTTGAGGCAAGAGGATCCTTGCTAACTTATTATATTTTTATAAATTGATTTATGCCCAGATTATTTCATATTTAAGTTACCGTTGCTTGGTTGAAAATGGGTAAGTGCGTGTGATAGTATTTGTCTTGTATCGTGTTTGATTAAGTGTTGACGTGGTAGTCGATGGTGACTAAATGTGATTGATTGTGTGTGTGTGTGTTGGATCGTGTGTGTGTGTGTGTGTTGGATCGTGTGTGTGTGTGTGTGTGTTGGATCGTGTGTGTGTGTTGGATTGTGTGTGTGTGTGTGTGTTGGATCGTGTGTGTGTGTTGGATTGTGTGTGTGTGTGTGTGTGTGTGTTGGATCGTGTGTGTGCGTTGGATTGTGTGAGTGTGTGTGTGTGTGTTGGATCGTGGGTGTGTTGGATTGATGTGTGTGTGATAATGTGGGATGATATGTGATGATATGTGATAAGGTGGGATGATATGTGATGATATGTGATAAGGTGGGATGATGTGTGATGATGTGTGATTACGTGATGTTTGATTGTCGTTGTGTTTGTTTGGTGTCGGTGTGGTGGTGGAAGGTTGATGGTGAAAGTCTTTATATGTTGAGGGCCTCGGTGGGTATGAACCCCGATGGTCGGAAGGTTGATATGGTGGTGTAGACGGAGGTACTGTGAATGGTCTCACCCGGTGATGTGGTGGTGGAGACGGAGGTGTTGTGAATTGTCTCACCCGGTGATGTGGTGGTGGAGACGGAGCTGTTGTGAATTGTCTCACCCGGTGATGTGGTG
Source organism: Rheum nobile (assembly GCA_027886185.1). Taxonomy (NCBI): domain Eukaryota; kingdom Viridiplantae; phylum Streptophyta; class Magnoliopsida; order Caryophyllales; family Polygonaceae; genus Rheum; species Rheum nobile. The sequence goes on along the minus strand of WOAB01000717.1, from coordinate 395,764 downwards.
GTAGAGACGGAGGTGTTGTGAATTGTCTCACCCGGTGATGTGGTGGTGGAGACGGAGGTGTTGTAAATTGTCTCACCCGGTGGTGTGGTGGTGGAGACGGAGGTGTTGTGATGTGTTAATTATGTGTAATGGTTGCTTGAGTACCTGATTAAGTGGTTGTGTTGGTGAATATGGATTGTGTGTTTTGGTTATTAGTTTTATGTTGGATATTGATTATTGGCTAGTTTGACTTGTTGTTCAATATTAGCTCTTTGTGATGCGGATTTCTGTTGGTGTGGTTGTTGGTGGCAGCTAGTGGATTATGAAGGTCGGTTGTGTGGATTGAGTGTGAATGTTGGTTTCCCATCTTGAGGGTGTGGGCCAACATGGTTTGAATTCGAGCGTTTGAGTTGTAGTCTATGTTAACGAACAGGCAGCACCGGAAGGGTGGCTGGCTTGGGTCGTTATTGTTGTCATGTTATGTAGGGTGATGATTGTCTTGCTTGTGCTTATGTGTTTGTTGATGTGAAGGTTAATTGGATGTGTTAGTGCAGTAGGGAGTTCAGTATAATTGATTAGTCTTGGTTGTAAGTCAGTAGTAAGATATGTGTATGTGCATAGAGATGTGCTTGAGGTATTAATAATGGAGAGGAAGTTGGATTGGACCGTTCTTTTCGTTATGCTTGAGATGAGTTTGAGGTTAGATTGAAAGAGGTTAGTATCGTGTAGAATTGGATAAGAATGAGTAATGGATGATTATGTGATAGGGTATGCTTGTGTTTTGACGTGTGATTTATATTGATTGGTCGGTATGACATGGTATATATTATATATAAATGTTGATTGACATGTTGTTGGTATTATTTGATTGTTGTATTTAAGTCTTTGGATTTCAACTGTTTTGGCTGGGCTAATCTTGCCATAGTCTTTCACGAGACTGACCAACTGCGGTTTACGTGCCGTGGTTGGCTGGGGTATCGGGTCCCTCAGTCAATCAGGCTTTTCAGGTTCAGTGCCAGCAAGGAGGATCCTGATCATCGTCGGTTTTGGAGTCGAGAACTCTACTCTTTTAGTTTGGACCTTGAAGTGGTCGAACTTGTTGTATTGGCTTTTTGGCTTTTGGTTTTTGGGTTGTTGGCTTTTGGTTGTAAATTATTATAGTACTTTCTGTGTGTTAAGTTTGATTATGGTTTCAAACTCTGAACATGTTTTACAGGTTTCCGCTGTGTTGCTTTATATATATATATATATATATATGGGTTATGTTTTGCAAATTTTTTATTTTACCCGCCTTATAATCCTTTGGATTATGGCACTGTAGCACCACTGGCCTGGGGGTGTTACATTCCGACACTCAATTCTTCATCCAAGCATCTGCAATCCATCTCTCTCTCTCGTTTAAGTGTGTCGTCGGAGTTTTTGGTGATCGCCGGAAGTGCCTTGGAAGCTTTGGAGTGGTGGTTTTACGCAGAGGTGAAGCAAACGTCGTCGCCTTCGTCGTCGGTAAGCTTCGAAGCCGATTTAGCGCCGCATCGGGAGGGAGAACCGCGACCGCGGTTATGCAATACCGCGACCACGGCTCTGCCCAGAATTCCGCGACCGCGGGTATGAATTCCGCGACCGCGGCTTTGCCCAGCAAAGCCACGATCGTGGCCATACCAGCTGCGGCCGTGGCTCAGTTATTTTCCCTTCGTTTTGTTTTGGTTATTTGTACCATATCTAACTAGAGTGTTCGTACCTCGTTTCGCATGCGTCATCGGGACGGACCTTCGGGACGACGGTGGACTTCGACGGGAATTCCAGTAGGCAATTGAGCATGTGTCCAGTCTTCCCGATCCGCGAGATCAAAACTACGTTCGTCTAGATTAAGGCAAGTGGTGGTTCGCTCTTGCTCATTATTCCATGTTTCCCTTGATTATCAATTAATTGATTGTTAATTAAGATGGAATAAAATTGTTGTTTTAAGTTTGGGAACAGATTTGATAAAATGATGTGTTAAAATATGACTTTACAATAGGTTGTATATACTGCTAGTAACAATGCTATTATATAGTTTTATACGATATTACTGTAATGGATTTTGGTGTGGATTTATATGTGAACTTACATGCTAGTTTAGCACGAGTATTCGTAGGAACGCTGTGTACCTTACGAGGTCTAGTCGTTTCGTTATAACTTGGTGATTAGGAAGATAAATGCCCTAATACTTTCTTGTCATGACTGTACCCTTAACTCGGGGTAGGTGCACTCAGCTGGTGCCAATCTTTGGGATTTATTCCCCTATCTCTTTGCGAGATCTGGTGTGGAAATTAAAAGCCTCAACGTAAATGCGCGTTTTGAAATTAAATAAGATAAGTGTCGTTTTGCACATAATTAATATACCCTCGGGCGAGGAGTACAACGTGAAAACCGCCCGAACTCTTGTTAGAGTAAGTCCTCTTTCCAATCTGGATTCGCATTGCGCAGTGAGGTTGGTCGTGGACCCAAATAATCAAAGTCGTTTTCAAACTTGTGTGTAAACTTAACGTTCCCAAACAAATGATCATATGTTTCCTATAAGACTCAATTCCTTTGGAGTCTTCTTTTCAGTGCATATCCTTTTCTATCATTCCGTGAAAGTTCCGGGTTATGTATCGTTCCTTCAGTTATTATTAGAGGGACAATGATAGTAAACGGTTACGATCACTTGAACCATTCTGTTTTCACCCTTGCATAGTCTTTCATTAGACTAACCAACTGGATTTTATTCCTTGCATGGTTGGCTGGTGTCATCCGTCCTATACGGCATAACAGAGATTGGTCCCCGAGATTGGTCCCCGACGATTGAAGTAATCAATCGAAGAGAAGGCTTGCAGTTGAAGTTTGCGTTTTAAGAAGTAATATTTCCAAGGCGTGTATGTTAAATTTGAAATAAATGTAATACATAGTCATGTAATTAGGACTACCTTAAAATAGTCTTCCGCTGTAATTTAAAAGTCTTTCATTGTCATTATACTTTGTTGTAAAACCGTCCTCCTCATCTTACAAGAGGGATCTTAATAAAAGGTTGAGTTTATTCATTTAAACTGTCTTTCGCTGATTACTCTTTCGTTACTTAACATTTATGTATTTATTTAAGCTTAATTGTTCCGATTAAAGCCTGGGGTGACTTTGGGCATTAACGTTTGAGGTCACTGGTGTGTGACACTATCGACATAAGTCGGGGGGTGTTATAATTATGGTATCAGAGCAATGGTTTTAAAATTCTTGGTCTATTGTTAGGTTTGAGAGTTTTCAAAAATTAATTTCGAAACTGTTTTCAAACTATTTTATTCTTGGAATTTCGAGAGTTTAAAAATTGGCCGAATTTCAGTAAACCACCCTTTAAATAGGGCACTTTGCCCACAACCACCTCTTATACACGAAATTACTTACAACCACTCATTAAACACATTCCGTTAGCAACGAGCCACCCCAACCCCTTTTCCATCCAAAAAACCGTTAACTCATGTAAATTTACCAAAAAGCCCTTATTCAACCGGTTTTTGACCGATTTTGCCAAAAAAAATTAATTTTTTTGGTTTTTGACCGGTTTTGCAAAAAAAAAATGAATAAAATAAAAAACCGGTTTTGCAAAAAAAGGATTTATTTTTTGATTTTTTTAAATCGATAATTTTTTTTAGATTTTAAACCGATAATTTTGTTAAAACCGATAAAATAAATTTTTTTCGGTTTTTAAACCGATAATAATTTTTTTTAAACTGATAATAATTTTTTTTTTAAATCGATAAAATAAATATTTTTTTTAAATTTTTAATCCGATAATATTTTTAAAACCGATAAAATAAATTTTTTTAAAACCGATAAAATTATTTTTAAAAAAAATTTTAAACCGGTTTTTGATTTTTTATCGGTTTTTTAAAATTTATCGGTTTTTTAAAAAAAAGTAAAAATTATTTTATCGATTTTTAAAAAAAATTATCGTTTTTATCACATTTTATCGGTTTTGCAAAAAAAAAATTATCGGTTTTTTAAAAAAGATTTATCGATTTAAAAAAAAAATCAGTTTTAAAAAATCAAAAAATAAATCTGGTTTTTTCCAAAACCGGTTTTTTATTTTATTCAAATTTTTTTTTTTGCAAAACCGGTCAAAAACCAAAAAAAATAATTTTTTTGGCAAAACCGGTCAAAAACCGATTGAATAAGGGCTTTTTGGTAAATTTACATGAGTTAATGGTTTTTTGGATGGAAAAGGGGTTGGGGTGGCTCGTTGCTAACGGAACGTGTTTAATGGGTGGTTGTAAGTAATTTCGTGTATAAGAGGTGGTTGTGGGCAAAGTGCCATATTTAAATGGTGGTTTACTGAAATTCGGCCTTAAAAATTAGTATTAAATTTAACATTTTATGACCTCTTAGGATGTAATTTAAGATAATGGTTCAACTATTAGAACGTTAATTGTTATGTTATAGTCCTTATTAAAATGACGTTATAACGGTGGAAATTAAATTTATTTCCTATTATTTTAAGTGTAGCTTTGAGAGTTGTTAAAGGTACTTAAAGGAGTGATAACTTTGTGTTCTAAGTACAAGAGAGACTTATAACATTTTAGTTTATATAATAATTGTGTTTAAACGAGTAAGTTAAATTCATTTAATGATTTTAAAGTGCGGTTTTAAAGGTGGTTGTGGTCTTGTGGGAAAAAAAGAAAAAAAAGAGACAATGCTAGTAATTTAATTATAAAAGTATTAAGTTTATAAATAGTTTGTATTGTAAAACGATAAGGGAATGAAGAGTTAACTAAAAGTGTGATTTAAAGTATTTTAAGTGGTTTTTCAAACTTCTGCAAGCTTCGATTTTATTACTCATTCCTTAGATCCATTCTTAAGGTTATCATCCATTCTTAGGTGTAATGTCATTTAAAGATTGACATTTCTCCTAATTGATCCATTCTCACGTAAGGGAAGAAGTTCGTTTTAAGGTTAATGGTGGAGGGTCAGTCAAACTAATATAAAGTTATTGGGTTGGACCCTTACAATTCGTATCATAACGTAAGTGATTAAGTATCACGTACAAGTTGGAAAGTTCTAAACTGACGTTATGGTTCATCAACAGATGGTGAACGCCCGATCCACCAACCAAGTAGCTAATAAAGGTCCTAACAACGGTTCCCGAATTCAACTGAGGAGTGCTACTCAGCAAGGGGATGATGCGAGATCTGACTCGCATAATAGCGACCCGACCCTGCGGCAGGATGTTCATCAGGGACAAGTGGACCCTCAAGTTGCGAGGGAAGTTCCACCTCATGCCCCGATCGTGTTGGATGCGACGGTTATTGGACAAATAGTGAGGCAAGTGGTCGAGGCACTAACGACCCAAGGGATACCGCAAGCTCAAGCGGCTCCCAACCCTCAAGTTGCAACTAATGTGGTGGGACGTGAAGGTCCTACACATCCGGTTGCTCCCGAGAGAAATAACGGGAATTATAACCGGGCATTAAAGACGATCAATTCGATGCGCTCGGATAGCTACGATGGGACCGAGGAACCATTCAAGGTTGCCTATTGGTTTTCCCATATGGAGCGACTCTTTCGGAATGTAGTCTGCACCGAGGCTGAGCAGGTGCACATTGCTTCGCTATATTTGAAAGACGGAGCAAGCGAGTGGTGGGAAGGAACTGGTTTGGGCGACCACCCAGATCTGAGCTGGGCAATGTTCAAGGCCAAGCTCACTGATCGCTTCTTCTCTCGTGCTATTAGGGAAGAGAAGCTGAAGGAGTTCCTCTACCCAGAGACTGAAGGACTGAAAGTGTCTGAGCTGGCGGCAAAGTTCAATCATTTGCTACATTATGTTGGTTCGGACGTGCATTCAGAAGAGCAGAAGACTTGGTACTTCCATGGATGAATGAATCCAGAAATCAAACCTCTGATGGTGCGTCACAGATGCTCTACCTTGGAGCAGTATGTGGATGCAGCCTATAAGGTAGAAGTTACGCTAGAAGAATCCACCCGAAAGCGGGAGGAACAGAATAAGGCCAAAGGTTGGCAACATAGCCGGAAGTTTAATGCATTTAAGCGGCCGGCATCGCCCACCGAGTTTGATAAGTCTGGTCGTGCTAAGACCGAGACGACTCGGTCTGGCACCGCCAAAGCCTCAGGTTGGAGTAGCGGTGTGATTCAATGCCACAACTATAGTAAAGTCGGGCACAAAAGTTCTACTTGCCAAAAGAAGAAGCGGGCATGTTTTAGTTGTGGGAAGGAAGGCCACATGCAAGCATACTGTAGGCAGAAGGGTCAAGGGCCAACACAATCGTACCATGCCTCAAATGTTGGCAATCGGCAGAATCCTAAGTCGGAAGTATCCGTTCCTGATCAATCTATTACTCGTGATAAAGGAAAAGCGCCTATGGAATCTTCAGGTCAAGGGCAACGACTCTTTGTGGTACGTCACCCGATGAGGAGGAAACCCTGAGCGAGTAGTGATATTTTGTAAAGCCTTTTAAGAATAGGGAGCAATGACTTGTGTCTATAGTCTCCATAGTTTAGTAATCCGTATGTTCGACATCTTGCCAATTGTATTAATGTGATGTTTTGAATAATAAAGAAGTGTTTCCTTGTTTTGGAAATTACTAGATTCATTAATATTGCTAGTTATTCATTCATACGAGAATCCTTGAGTGTCAAATGTAGTATATGTTACGAGTTGATAAAGACTGTTTGGATTCATAAAGGATAGTGTTGGGTTGGGACATGTGTGATTGTTCCCTACCTTGTTAGCGCTAGTTTCTGAGTCGAAGTTATTCGTAAGAACCCCTCTATGTTCCTAAATAATGTCGAGTTGGCCATTGACATTATTTGTTTCTTTTGCTCGAAGTCATGAGCATTGTCTCAAGAGGATAATATTGTAAGGATCCCTTGCTATAAGGATTTGGTGTGTGTAGTAGTACTCTATGGAGTTAGATGGGGTGAATTGTATAAATTATACATTTAAGTGAATATATGTATACGAGAGATATTTCATAAGGAGTTCATTTTCTCTAAAAAGATCGTACTCTATTACGATCTTGGGTAAACTTTAGAACCCAAGGGTTATGGTTATGGAGTTTATAGACGAGTGTGCTCATTGTGGGACCAGTGGTTAAAGCTTTCGGAAAAGCTAAGGGTGTGAAATCATAAGTATTAATTTGGAAGATTTATCTGAGGTTTCGTTACGAGGCATTCTTAAGGAAACGATATAAGGATATGAGGAATATTAAGACGATTATGTCTTGGATAAATACTAAATTCCAATAAAGCAAAAGGTCGCTTGATTTGGGATAATGAATCGTATAAGGACGATTAAGTGCTTAAGGATTTATGGGTGATTAACAAACTCAATCGGTAAAAGTTTGTTTTAATTCATAAGGATTAAAAGTACGTGATAACTTAAGTGTATGGATTTTTGTCTAAAGGATTGGATGAAAAGTGATCTATGTCTATTAAGGCGATCTTATGTCACATTTAGGGAAAAATAAAGTGATTGAACACAATCGTGTTAATTGAATTATCAAGATCTTGTTGGAGGAAACTAAGGGTCTTAAGTTAGAGATGAGTTATTCGAGATAGTGTAATAATCTATGGGAATTGAGTTAGAAATCGGCATTATGGCCAAACTTAATTGGGCCAAATAGTTGAATTTGTAAGTTGTACCTTCAAGGAATATGGAGTTATGATACTGAGAAATTTACAAGGTTTGATATTAGGTTTTTAAGGGAGTGTGTCGTTTATAAGGCTGATGGTATAACACTTTTTGGGAAGATTAAGTTGCGAAACAATTGTATTAGGAAAAAGCTCACTTAAATTTAAAGGTTATAGTGTAAGTGATTAGCGCTACTTTGTAGGGTTTAACTAGGAGTTGTTACCGGTGTTTTTGGTACCATTTGGAGATGTTTAGAGCATATTGTAGAGATTGGAGTTGAGAAGTAGAAGTGTAGATATGGTGGTTTGGAGAAGCTTAAATGAAGATATATTGAAGAGAGAAGGAAGCCACCTAAGAAGATGACGAAGTAGAGCCAAGAGGTGCTACAGGAGCAAAACCGCGGTCGCGGGCTAAGGGCCGCGGTCGCGGCGAAGAGACGATAGGCGAGAGCAAGAAAATGAAGGACCGCGATCGCGGAAGAACAGTCTCGGTCGCGGAAAAGTCGAGAGCAAAAGAGAATGTGCCGCGGTCGCGGAAAATCCTCCGCGGTCGCGGAAAACTGCATCAGCGCACGCCGAGTTTCTTTCGTCCGAAGTTTCGAAGATTTACTTTTATTTTATTTATTTCCTTTTCTTTTTATTTCTTTTATTCCGGTTAGATTATTTTGTTTCCTTTGAGATTATGTTTGTTATCTTTTAGTTTTAGGTTTTGGGTTAGGTTATTTAACCTAATTTTCCCAGCCACTTTCAGGCATTCAGATCCTAGACTATTATTTTCAGTATTATTTTCCCTTTGAGTTATGAAGAACTAAGCACATTTGCTTAGTCTGACGATTGAAGCCTTCATTTGATATATGATTGTGAGGTTATATCTCTATTTCCTATTCCTTTGGATTATATCTTTTCTCTTGAGCTTATTCATATTGATTATTATTGATTTGACTGGATTGGCCACCTAGTTGATATTAGTAATTGTCTATTGCTAGGGTTTGGATATTTCGGGTTGAGATTCCTTATCTTGTGTAGCAAACATGATATTCTAGGACTGGTAGGACTAGTTTATTGTGAAAGAGAATTGATTATATGTTAAATACTGCGGGTCGTGGTGTTGCATGTATCCTGGTTAATTCTTATGCTTCTTGTTGCTATTGAATTAAATCTTGAAGGTTGGTAGGGATTGTTTAATAGTTAGGGTTACCAGGACTGGTAACTAATTCAGAATAGGGACATGAATAATCATAGGAAGGAATAGAGATAATCTAGGACCAATCAATCGAATGAATGGTAGATATTTGTTTGGCTAAGTGTTTTTCCCTAATTGATTACAACCTTTGTTTTATTTACTTTGTTTACTTGCAACCAAATCAACCAAAACTCCCCTTTGTTACTTTGGCATATTAATTAGCATAAAGAAAGATAACTCCTCCATGTGGGATTCGACTCTTGCTTGCCTATTCTACTAGTGTAGGTTTTTAAGGATTATTTTGTTTAGGACACACGACTTTAGCCCTTGCCAAATTGGCGCCGTTGCCGGGGAGGCCAGTTTTAATTTTTCTTTGTGTTTGTTTGTGTGTCAATTTTTGTGTGGACCTATCTTACGGTCCACACCCGTGCTACTGACTCTTCACTTCTAGCTTGTGATACATAGATTGAGAGATTACCCCAATTCCAGCAGGAGCCGCGATATGACCCATACTCATGCGCATACACTCCAGGGTGGAGAGATCACCCAAATTCGAGTTATGGAAACCAGCAATATCCTTTTTTATGGTCATGACTACCAGGAGTTCTATCCGCAGCCACAATCGTACTATCAGCAGGTTACTCCACAACATTACCGTCCAGCCTACGAGCGTAGACCACCGGTGCCCAATCCAAGCTCCTCCATGTCTACTGAGGATATGCTTCGATCTCTTACGCAACAAATGATCCAACTTGAACAAGTGATGAAGTCCAGTACCCAGGACTCGGAGATTCAGATTGGGCAAATGACTCAAGCAATGAGCAGAATGGAGGACAGGGCGTCGGCAAAACTACTATCTCAACCAGTAGTGCACTAGAGAGAGAATGCCTTTTCAATGACCCTACAAAGTATTGAGCAGCAGCGTGTCACCCCCTTAGCTGAAAGGGAAGAACAAATTAATGAGACGGGTGCAGAAGACAACGAGATGTCTGCAAAAAAGAAACCGAGACTGCGGGAGGTGTGCCGCGACCGTGGTTTGCTCACGGAGGAGCTGGGAATTCCAGACGATGTCCGCGACCGCGAAGTGCTCTCTGAAGAAGATTTTTTCCGGGAATAGGAAGAATGCCACGACCGCGAGGAAGAGGGCCGCGACCGCAGATTTGTTGCTGAAGAGGAGTTAAAAATCGGCGAATTTCCGCGACTGCGGCCAGATTTCCGAGCTCGCGAAAAAGTCGCTACTGAAGAGGAGCTGCTCGATGATTTTCCGCGACCGCGGACAGATTTCCGCGATCGCGGAACAGCCCCTGGGGACGAAGACTCGCTCGAAAATATCCGCGACTGTGAAGAGGAAGTCCGCGATCGTGGCAAACCTCCTGGAGCTCCAGATGATATCGAGGTTGTTCCCGATGCTTACGTTCGGCCCAATTTTCCCCCGCTCAGTTCGTTGAAGCCTCCCTCTCCTTTTCCTGAGGCTCTGAAGGATACTCGAAGGCTGAAGAACAACAAAGAGAATTATGAGACCTTCAGTAACTACGAGGCAAACGTTCCTTTGGTCAAACTGGCAAATAGCATCCCTCGCTGTGCAGGATTTTTAAAGGCGCTGTGCAAGATCAAGAAGAAGCCGAAGGAGAAGCACAAGAAGGACCCCGTGATTAAAAAGGCGAATTTCTCCATGCTGGATACGGGGCAGGACAAGCATGCAGCTCCTGAGATGTTGGGTAGGTCGTTTCTGAAGATGGCAAGTGTACTCATTGATGTGAACAGCGGTCCACCCACCATGAAGTGTAGGAGAATGGGGGTAAAGCTCAACATAAAGAATACAAAGAGGCACCCCCCTGATCGAGACCCCTGAAGTTCAGTTGATGTGAGCAACCCGGGATGATTAGAGAGTACCAGGTCGAGCCACGACAATAACTAAGGCGCTGCTCGGGAGGCAACCCGAGGTATGTATTATTTTTATTGTCTTTTCATTCCATTTCTTTAAGTTTTTTTGTGTTATTTCGTTTTTGCCTTTGTTTTTGTTTTGCGTTTAGACTAATCTGCAGGAAGGAGACCCGTGCCAAATTGAAGACGGTGTTCCTCACACCAGGAACTTTTCCGCGGGCGTGGAAATTCTTCCGCGGGTGCGGAAATTCTCCCGCGGTCGCGGAAATATCATTGTAAGTCCCCTTTCTTGGAAAAAAAAAGTTTGGCGTTTTTCCGCGATCGCGGCCTTATTTCCGCGATCGCGGCCCAGCTGTCTGCGTTTTAATTTGAAAGACGGAGATATTATCCCAATTCCAGCAGGAGCCGCGATATGACCCATACTCATGCGCATACACTCCAGGGTGGAGAGATCACCCAAATTCGAGTTATGGAAACCAGCAATATCCTTTTTTATGGTCATGACTACCAGGAGTTCTATCCGGAGCCACAATCGTACTATCAGCAGGTTACTCCACAACATTACCGTCCAGCCTACGAGCGTAGACCATCGGTGCCCAATCCAAGCACCTCCATGTCTACTGAGGATATGCTTCGATCTCTTACGCAACAAATTATCCAACTTGAACAAGTGATGAAGTCCAGTACCCAGGACTCGGAGATTCAGATTGGGCAAATGACTCAAGCAATGAGCAGAATGGAGGACAGGGTGTCGGCAAAACTACTATCTCAACCAGTAGTGTACCAGAGGGAGAATGCCTTTTCAATGACCCTACAAAGTATTGAGCAGCAGCGTGTCACCCCCTTAGCTGAAATGGAAGAACAAATTAATGAGACGGGTGCAGAAGACAACGAGATGTCTGCAAAAGAGAAACCGAGACTGCGGGAGGTGTGCCGCGACCGTGGTTTGCTCACGGAGGAGCTGGGAATTCCAGACGATGTCCGCGACCGCGAAGTGCTCTCTGAAGAAGATTTTTTCCGGGAATAGGAAGAATGCCGCGACCGCGAGGAAGAGGGCCGCGACCGCAGATTTGTTGCTGAAGAGGAGTTAAAAATCGGCGAATTTCCGCGACTGCGGCCAGATTTCCGAGCTCGCGAAAAAGTCGCTACTGAAGAGGAGCTGCTCGATGATTTTCCGCGACCGCGGACAGATTTCCGCGATCGCAGAACAGCCCCTGGGGACGAAGACTCGCTCGAAAATATCCGCGACCGCGGAGAGGAAGTCCGCGATCGTGGCAAACCTCCTGGAGCTCCAGATGATATCGAGGTTGTTCCCGATGCTTACGTTCGGCCCAATTTTCCCCCGCTCAGTTCGTTGAAGCCTCCCGCTCCTTTTCCTGAGGCTCTGAAGGATACTCGAAGGCTGAAGAACAACAAAGAGAATTATGAGACCTTCAGTAACTATGAGGCAAACGTTCCTTTGGTCAAACTGGCAAACAGCATCCCTCGCTGTGCAGGATTTTTTAAGGCGCTGTGCAAGATCAAGAAGAAGCCGAAGGAGAAGCACAAAAAGGACTCCGTGATTGAAAAGGCGAATTTCTCCATGCTGGATACGGGGCAGGACAAGCATGCAGCTCCTGAGATGTTGGGTAGGTCATTTCTGAAGATGGCAAGTGCACTCATTGATGTGAACAGCGGTCCACCCACCATGAAGTGTAGGAGAATGGGGGTAAAGCTCAACATAAAGAATACAAAGAGGCACCCCCCTGATCGAGACCCCTGAAGTTCAGTTGATGTGAGCAACCCGGGATGATTAGAGAGTACCAGGTCGAGCCACGACAATAACTAAGGCGCTGCTCGGGAGGCAACCCGAGGTATGTATTATTTTTATTGTCTTTTCATTCCATGTCTTTAAGTTTTTTTGTGTTATTTCATTTTTGCCTTTGTTTTTGTTTTGCGTTTAGACTAATCTACAGGAAGGAGACCCGAGCCAAATTGAAGACGGTGTTCCTCACACCAGGAACTTTTCCGCGGGCGTGGAAATTCTTCCGCGGGTGCGGAAATTCTCCCGCGGTCGCGGAAATATCATTGTAAGTCCCCTTTCTTGGAAAAAAAAAAGTTTGGCGTTTTTCCGCGATCGCGGCCTTATTTCCGCGATCGCGGCCCAGCTGTCTGCGTTTTAATTTGAAAGACGGTGCGCATCATGATGCCAAGAAGGAGACATTAGCCCCACATTTGTATTTGGCACCGATGATGGTCCAAGATTCGACAGTTGAGGAGTAGGAACACCAGAGCCCATACCTCGTTTATATCTGGGCTCCATTATGTGTTCGTTGAAGGCCGTGCAGCCCCAATTCTTTGATGTACCACTACACCTTACAGTGGATCTATTTGGTTGCACGGTGGATTTATTTTGAAGACCGACGCGACACCAACGACATGTGCTTATATTGATATACTGCAAGCAACAACTTCCAGATTCAAGCCAACTCAACGATGGTTATGAGTACTTTTCTGCTTTTCCCTGTGCTTCATCTTTTTGTCTTTTATTACATTGAGGACAATGTAATGTTTAAGCATGGGGGAGTGTTCTGTACTTGCTAGTCGTTTGAGGAGAAAAAAAAAGTCAAATATTGAAAAAAAGACAAAAATAAAATCCTAGGATAAGTCGAAAACCCGCAAGGGCGGCTTAGGTAATAAGCAGATGGCTTGGACCAGCATTAGGCTGGGGTAATAATTGGTCAAGAGTGATGTGAGTTTATGTGAGCCCATCTATTGAAAAAATGAAATGAGTGGCTTGGTGAAAACCCGAAAGGGCGCCTTGGCAAAATGAGTGAAAAGAAAAATAGTGATTATTAGGATTCCTCATTTTTCCTGGCGTGGTGACATAAGAAGAGGTGATATAAGGAGGATTCGGGTAGGTCACTCTAGGAGTTATAAGAAGATAGATGGAGGCTAGGATTAGATGTTTATTCACTCTATGGTGTCCGGGTTAAGCTTGGGGGAAGTACTTTGCTTTCCTTTAAGCTTGGATGTTATGTTGTGTTGTGTTTATTGTGTGGGTGCCTTGGAGATTCATGAATAGGTGCAATTCTTAGTGGAGATGGTTTTTCTGTGCTTCCTGAGACCTTGGGGATTTGATTGGAGGAGTATGTTTATTTTAGCTTACTCGAGGACGAGCAAGGTTTAAGCATGGGGGAATTTGACCAGCGCTACTTTGTAGGGTTTAACTAGGAGTTGTTACCGGTGTTTTGGGTACCATTTGGAGATATTTAGAGCATATTGTAGAGATTGGAGTTGAGAAGTAGAAGTGTAGATATGGTGGTTTGGAGAAGCTTAAATGAAGATATATTGAAGAGAGAAGGAAGCCACCTAAGAAGATGACGAAGTAGAGCCAAGAGGTGCTACATGAGCAAAACCGCGGTCGCGGGCTGAGGGTCGCGGTCGCGGCGAAGAGACGATAGGCGAGAGCAAGAAAATGAAGGACCGCGGTCGCGGGGCCAAAACCGCGATCACGGGTTTATGAAGGCCGCGGTCGCGGAAGAACAGTCTCGGTCGCGGAAAAGTCAAGAGCAAAAGAGAATGTGCCGCGGTCGCGGAAAATCCTCCACGGTCGCGAAAAACTGCATCAGCGCACGCCGAGTTTCTTTCGTCCGAAGTTTCGAAGATTTACTTTTATTTTATTTATTTCCTTTTCTTTTTATTTCTTTTATTCCGGTTAGATTGTTTTGTTTCCTTTTAGATTATGTTTGTTATCTTTTAGTTTTAGGTTTTGGTTTAGGTTATTTAACCTAATTTTCCTAGCCACTTTCAGGCATTCAGATCCTAGACTATTATTTTCAGTATTAGTTTCCCTTTGAGTTATGAAGAACTAAGCACATTTTCATAGTCCGACGATTGAAGCCTTCATTTGATATATGATTGTGAGGTTATAACTCTATTTCCTATTCCTTTGGATTATATCTTTTCTCTTGAGCTTATTCCTATTGATTATTATTGATTTGACTGGATTGGCCACCTAGTTGATATTAGTAATTGTCTATTGCTAGGGTTTGGATATTTCGGGTTGTGGTTCCTTATCTTGTGTAGCAAACATGATATTCTAGGACTGGTAGGACTAGTTTATTGTGAAAAAGAATTGATTATATGTTAAATACTATGGGTCGTGGTGTTGCATGTATCCTGGTTAATTCATATGCTTCTTGCTGCTATTGAATTAAATCTTGAAGGTTGGTAGGGATTGTTTAATAGTTAGGGTTACCAGGACGGGTAGGACTGATAACTAATTCAGAATAGGGACAGGAATAATCATAGGAAGGAATAAAGATAATCTAGGACCAATCAATCGAATGAATGATGGATATTTGTTTGGCTAAGTGTTTTTCCCTAATTGATTACAACCTTTGTTTTATTTACTTTGTTTACTTGCAACCAAATCAACCAAAACTCCCCTTTGTTACTTTGGCATATTAATTCGCATAAAGAAAGATAACTCCTCCCTGTGGGATTCGACCCTTGCTTGCTTATTCTACTAGTTTAGGTTTTTAAGGATTATTTTGTTTAGGGCACACGAATTTAGCCCCTGCCAGTAAGGATAGGTCATTCTAGAGATTTCGATAAACTAAAGGACGTGGTAAAGAGATGGTCTTGTGTGCGCTTTAGGGGTAAGGTAATAAATGCTACCCGTGTATATCTATTGAAGAATTATGACAGAAGTGATTGATTTTGTTGGTAATGAATTATTTATCAATACGATATTTTGAAGAAATAAGAGTAATATCTTAGGTGGTTCATTTTGAGTAATGGTTTAAAGGAACCTTAAAGGTTTTAAGTTAGAGATTGAATAATGGAATACGTTAAGTTAGTCTTGGAAGGATTTTTAGGTTAGAAATGGCGTAAGGAACAAATTGGTTTAAAGATGAGTAATGAAATTGTGGGGTGTACCTTTAAAGGGATTAGAGAATGTAATGTCTCGAGGATTACTAAGATCTGATATTTGGATTATGGGGAAATAATGCACGAACTTTGAATTCGATTATGAAGAGGAAATTGGGAGAGAAATGTGTGTTCTCATGCTTAAGATATAGCAAGACTATTGCGATGATTTTGGAGACTATTATCCTAAGATAATTATTACCTTGTGGATATAGTCACAAGTTATTACAGGTGTAGCACATGGAGATAAGATATGCGAGATAATGGTATGGTTGAGGAAACAGATCTATGTCCTAGGAACAATTTCAGGGATGAAATGATTAAGGATACTAAGTTCAGGTAGTGAGGTTAATAGCGATACCGGTCCCTCTACCTTAGTGATGCTAGTTTCGGGGTCGAAACTATTTTTAAGGGGGTAGTAAAGTAATAACCCTCATGTTGCCATAAGGGTAATATGGTAAAATGTATTATAGGTGAAAACAAAAGTTATAAAATTGTCTTAAGTTATGAAGGGTCTAAATTATGGTTAACCTTACGTTAACTGTAATTTGAACCAACGTATAAATTTTAACTTAGAAATGCTTGAACCAATTTACAAAGTGTTAAATGGGTTAGGCATGGTTAAATTTATAAGGTTGGGTAACTTAAAATAAGGTCGCTTCTCCGAGCTGTTATCGGCCAAGTTTCGGGGTCAAAACTTCTTTTAAGGGGGTAGTATTGTAATAACCCTAAAAGTCTCAAACTGTCGTTTTGTAAGAAAGACGTATTGGGCAATTTTCCGTAATCTCTGTAATAATCTTTTGAACGTATTATTACACATTTAATAAAGTTTTGGGTCATACATTATTTGGGAGTGCTAAACTAATAAGATTTAGCATATCCTCGAACGAGACCCGCGACCACAGACCCAGGGACGCGATCGCGGTAGTTCCGCGACCGTGGATTGCTTCCGCGGGCGCGGATTCGCCCAGAGCCAAACCCGCGATCGCGGCTCCGTTTCCGCGACCGCGGATTTCTGTTCGTCTTCTTATTCTCCGCGTTGCGTCGCTTCATTCCCCGGCGTTTTGCCGGTGGGGGAGGTGAACCGCTTGGATTGCTCGGCGTTGGGCTTCCTCCACTCTATAAATAGGGGCCTTCCGCCACTCAATTCTTCATCCAAGCATCTGCAATCCATCTCTCTCTCTCGTTTAAGTGTGTCGCCAGAGTTTTTGGTGGTCGCCGGAAGTGCCTTGGAAGCTTTGGAGTGGTGGTTTTACGCGGAGGTGAAGCAAACGTCGTCGCCTTCGTCGTCGGTAAGCTTCGAAGCCGATTTAGCACCGCGTCGGGAGGGAGAACCGCAACCGCGGTTAAGCAATACCGCGACCGTGACTCTGCCCAGAATTCCGCGACCGCGGGTATGAATTCTGCGACCGCGGCTTTGCCCAGCAAAGCCACGATCATGGCCATACCAGCCGCGGCTCAGTTCTTTTCCCTTCGTTTTGTTTTGGTTATTTGTACCATATCTAACTAGAGTGTTCATACCTCGTTTCGCGTGCGTCATTGGGACGGACCTTCGGGACGACGGTGGAATTCGACGGGAATTCCAGTAGACAATTGAGCACGTGTCCAGTCTTCCCGATCCATGAGATCAAAACTATGTTCGTCTAGATTAAGGCAAGCGGCGGTTCGCTCTTGCTCATTATTCCATGTTTCCCTTGATTATCAATTAATTGATTGTTAATTAAGATGGAATAAAATTGTTGTTTTAAGTTTGGGAACAGATTTGATAAAACGATGTGTTAAAATATGACTTTATAATAGGTTGTATATATTGCTAGTAACAACGCTATTATATAGTTTTATACGATATTACTATAATGGATTTTGGTATGGATTTATATGTGAACTTACATACTAGTTTAGCACGAGTATTCGTAGGAACGCTATGTACCTTACGAGGTCTAGTCGTTTCTCTATAACTTGGTGCTTAGGAAGATAAATGCCATAACACTTTCTGGTCATGACTGTACCCTTACTCAGGGTAGGTGCACTCAGCTGGTGCCAATCTTTGAGATTTATTCCCCTATCTCTTTGCGAGATCTGGTGTGGAAATTAAAAGCTTCAACGTAAATGCGCGTTTTGAAATTAAATAAGATAAGTGCCATTTTGCACATAATTAATATACCCTCGGGCGAAGAGTACAACGTGAAAACCGCCCGAACTCTTGTTATAGTAAGTCCTCTTTCCAATCTGGATTCGCATTGCGCGGTGAGGTTGGTCGTGGATTGATCGAAGCTAAAGTCATGTGCCCAATCAAAGTAAAATCCTTAATAACCTAAACTAGTAGAATAGGCAAGCAATGGTCGAATCCCACAGAGAGGAGTTGTCTTTCTTTATGTCAATTTGCATGCACAAGTAACAAAAGGGGTTTTGGTTGTTTGTTGGTAAACAAGTAAACAAAGGAAACAAAAACAAAGGTTTGTAATCAATTAGGGAAAAACAACTTAGCCAAACAAATATCCATCATTCATTCGATTGATTGGTCCAAGGTTATCTCTATTCCTTCCTATGATTATTCATGTCCCTATTCTGAAATAGTTACCAGTCCAACTCGACCTGGCAACCCTTACTATCGAACGCACGAGAAACTATCAAGATTTAGAACAATAGTAGCATGGAGCATAGGAATTAACCAGGATACATGCAACACCGATTTTTCACAGCATTTGACACATAATCAATTATCTCTCATAATAAACTAGTCCAACTAGTCCTAGAATATCATGGTTGCTACACAAGATAAGAGATTTCAACTCGAAATATCCAAACCCTAGCAATAGACAATTACTAATATCAACTAGGTGATCAATCCAATCAAATCAATAAGAATCAATAGGAATATGCTCAAGAGAAAAGATATAATCCAAAGGAATAGGAAATAGAGTTATAACCTCACAATCATATATCAAACAAAGGCTTCAATTGTCGGACTAAGCAAAAGGTGCTTAGTTCTTCATAGTCTCGAAACAATAAAACTCAAAGGAAAAAAAAGTGTTGAATAATGAACGATGAAAACTGACTGCATCAAAGTGGCTGGGAAATTAGGTTAAATAACCTAACCCAAAACCAAGACTAAAGATAACAAGTCTAATCTAAAAGGAAACAATAAAATCGAACTAAAAGAAATAAAGTAAAAAGAAATAAAACAAACTTCGGATTTCTGACGAAACCCGCGCGGCTCACTGAAGCACATTTCCGCGATCGCGGATGAATTTCCGCGATCGCGAAAAATTCCGTTTCTGATCCTTTGCTCTCGAATTAACCGCGAACAGTCTGCTTGCTCGCCTGCGATCGTGGTTTGGACTCTATTGCTCCTCTTCTCTTCTAACTCCGTCCTCTCCTCGGTCTTCTCAAGTGGTTCTCTTCTCGTCTTCTTAATGTCTTCGTTTAAGCTTCTCCAAACCACCATATCCGCACTTCTACTCCTCAACTCCAATCTCCACAATACGCACTAAACGTCTCCAAATAGCACCCAAAATACCAGTAACAACTCCTAGTTAAACCCTACAAAGTAGCGCTGATCAAATTCCCCCATGCTTAAACCTTGCTCGTCCTCGAGTAAGCTAATAGAAACCTACTCCTCCAATCAAACCCCAAGGTCTCAAGAAGCATAGAGAAACCATCTCCACTAAGAATTGCACCTAAACATGAAACTCCACGGCACCAACACAATATGCATAACACACAACAACCAAGCTTTAAAAGAAAGCAGAGTACTTCCCCCAAGCTTATCCCGAACACCATAGAGTGAATAAACATCTAATCCTAGACTCCATCTATCTTCTTATGCCTCCCAGAGTGACCTACCCAAATCCTCCTTATATCACCTCTTCTTATGTCACCATGCCATGGACAATGAGCATCCTAAAAATCACTCTTCTTGTTTTCACTCATTTTGCCAAGGCGCCCTTTCGGGTTTTCACCAAGCCACTCATTTCATTTTTCTATAGATGGGCTCACAAAAACTCACAACACTCTTTAGCCTTCTTTTACCCCAGCCTAATGCTAGTCCAAGCCACCTGCTTATTACCTAAGCTGCCCTTTCGGGTTTTCGACTTATCCCAGGATTTATTTTTGTCTTTTTTCAAAAAAAAAATTAACTTTTTTCTTTTTCATTATTTTTTTTTCTTCCCCAGACGACTAGCAAGTAGATAACACTCCCCCATGCTTAAACATTGCATTATCATCAATGTAATGAAAGACAAAAAAGATGAAGCATAGGGAAAAGCGGAAAGGTACTCACAACCGTCGCCGAGTTGGCTTGGACACGGTAGATGTTGCTGGCGGTAAATGAATAAAGGCACATGTCTCTGGTGTTGCGCCGGTCTTCAAACTCAAACTCTACCGTGCAACCAAATAGATCCACTGTAAGGTGTAGTGGAATAGAAAAGGAATCGGGGCTGCACGACCTTCAATAAACACAAAAATGGGGCCCATATATAATCGTGGTGTGGGCCCTGGTGTTCCTCCTCCTCAGCTGTCGAATGTCGGGCCATCATCGTTGCCAAAAAAATTGTGGGGCGAATGTCTCCTCCTTGGCAACATGATGCGCACCATCTCTCATAGTAGAAATCGGACAACTGGCCCTTCGGTAGAACTTTTTTTTTTTACCGGCAACGGCGCCAATTTGATCGAAGCTAAAGTCGTGTGCCCAATCAAAGTAAAATCCTTAATAACCTAAACTAGTAGAATAGGCAAGCAAGGGTCGAATCCCACAGGGAGGAGTTGTCTTTCTTTATGTCAATTTGCATGCACAAGTAACAAAGGGGGTTTTGGTTGTTTGTTGGTAAACAAGTAAATAAAGGAAACAAAAAC
This sequence comes from Rheum nobile, assembly GCA_027886185.1. Lineage (NCBI taxonomy): Eukaryota > Viridiplantae > Streptophyta > Magnoliopsida > Caryophyllales > Polygonaceae > Rheum > Rheum nobile. Next base: position 375,297 of record WOAB01000717.1, on the reverse strand, counting down.
AAAGGTTTGTAATCAATTAGGGAAAAACACTTAGCCAAACAAATATCCACCATTCATTCGATTGATTGGTCCTAGGTTATCTCTATTCATTCCTATGATTATTCCTGTCCCTATTCTGAAATAGTTACCAGTCCAACTCGGCCTGGCAACCCTTACTATAGAACGCACGAGAAACTATCAAGATTTAGAACAATAGTAGCATGGAGCATAGGAATTAACCAGGATACATGCAACACCGATTTTTCGCAGCATTTAACACATAATCAATTCTCTCTCATAATAAACTAGTCCAACTAGTCCTAGAATATCATGGTTACTACACAAGATAAGGGATTTCAACTCGAAATATCCAAACCCTAGCAATAGAAAATTACTAATATCAACTAGGTGATCAATCCAGTCAAATCAATAAGAATCAATAGGAATATGCTCAAGAGAAAAGATATAATCCAAAGGAATAGGAAATAGAGTTATAACCTCACAATCATATATCAAACGAAGGCTTCAATTGTCGGACTAAGCAAAAGGTGCTTAGTTCTTCATAGTCTCGAAACAATAAAACTCAAAGGAAAAAAAAAGTGTTGAATAATGAACGATGAAAACTGACTGCATCAAAGTGGCTGGGAAATTAGGTCAAATAACCTAACCCAAAACCAAGACTAAAGATAACAAGTCTAATCTAAAAGGAAACAATAAAATTGAACTAAAAGAAATAAAGTAAAAAGAAATCAAACAAACTTCAGATTTCTGACGAAACCCGCGTGGCTCGCTAAAGCACATTTCCGCGATCGCGGATGAATTTCCGCGATCGCGGAAAATTCCGTTTCTGATCCTTTGCTCTCGAGTTAACCGCGACCAGTCTACTTGCTTGCCCGCGATCGCGGTTTGGACTCTGTTGCTCCTCTTCTCTTCTAACTTCGTCCTCTCCTCGGTCTTCTCAAGTGGTTCTCTTCTCGTCTTCTTAATGTCTTTGTTTAAGCTTCTCCAAATCACCATATCTGCACTTCTACTCCTCAACTCCAATCTCCACAATACGCACTAAATGTCTCCAAATAGCACCCAAAACACCGGTAATAACTCCTAGTTAAACCCTACAAAGTAGCGCTGATCATGGACCCAAATAATCAAAGTCGTTTTCAAACTTGTGTGTAAACTTAACGTTCCTAAACAAATTGTCATACGTTTCCTATAAGACTCAATTCCTTTGGAGTCTTCTTTTCAGTGCATATCCTTTTCTATGATTCCGTGAAAGTTCTGGGTTATGTATCGTTCCTTCGGTTATTATTCGAGGGACAATGATAGTAAACGATTACGATCACTTGAACCATTCTGTTTTCACCCTTGCATAGTCTTTCATTAGACTAACCAACCGGATTTTATTCCTTGCATGGTTGGCTGGTGTCATCCGTCCTATACGGCACATCAGGGGTTGGTCCCCGACGATTGAAGTAATCAATCGAAGAGAAGGCTTGCAGTTGAAGTTTGCGTTTTAAGAAGTAATATTTCCAAGGCGTGTATGTTAAATTTGAAATAAATGTAATACATAGTCATGTAATTAGGACTACCTTAAAAGAGTCTTCCACTGTAATTTAAAAGTCTTCCGCTGTCATTATACTTTGATGTAAAACCGTCATCCTCATCTTACGAGAGGGATCTTAATAAAAGGTTGAGTTTATTCATGTAAACTGTCTTTCGCTGATTACTCTTTAGTTACTTAACATTTATGTATTTATTTAAGCTTAATTGTTCCGATTAAAGCTTGGGGTGACTTTGGGCATTAACGTCTGAGGTCACTGGCGTGTGACACTACCGACATAAGTCGGGGGGTGTTACAGATTCTCCCCCACATATGTTACTGGGAAAGTCGATCTTAAAGTTTACATTGCAGAATTCTCTCTTGCAAACAACCACTGGGATGACTTGGAGCACCACCAAGCCCCAATTCTAATGCTACCCCACTGTCGGAACCCCTCGTACACGACAGACGAATATATGTCATGGTTCTACGAGCATTCTCACCCTTATATGGATGAGAAATCCATAGAAATATATAGCTGACGCGGAGAAACATCCCGTTCCCGCATTCATCGAGTGCGTGATAGAACGGAACAATAATATACAAGGGATCGTAAGGGGGAGCATGCGTCACAAGGACAATTACGAAGACGACCATCCCCTACAAGTGGTGCTTTAGAAGATATTTGAACTTGTGATTAGAAATGTCCCACTAGTTCATGTTCCGACAATAAAAGTTGTTCAACCAGAAGGCCATGTTCTATATTATGAAACACAATACGAGGAGCATGAGACACAATACAAGTCAACCCCATGTCCATGTTCAAGGGAAGGGTTCGAGGGTCCAACCTTCGGGCAAGGATTTTAAGCTCCACCGTACACACCACCGACAAGGGGCATTGAGTTCTACGCTCAGAACCCCATGCCTGGATTTACGAATTTACTTGGGTCCATGTCACGGCATCAATATCCTCCCCTTTATGGGCGAGGGTATCCTCCCCAGTACGGGGAAGAGTATGAGGGCTAGTACGGGGAAGGGAATAAGTTAGACAATTAAATCTCTTTTGTATATTCATGAATCCAAATTTTATATACATAAATTTAATTAATATTTTCATTATTCTTTCTACAATTATTTACTGGTTATATTCCATACGAACGCGACAATAAAATATATTTATACGAATAGATATTTTATTTTAACACATACCTCACACAATCACACACACCCGCTAATATTATTTTAAAGACATAATTTATATTTAATACTAACATTTATTTGAACGTGTTAATTTTTATATGTTCTACCAAAAACCCACGTAAATAACCCATATAATTTTATAAATACACCAAATGGGAAAATCGGATTACAATAATTTTTTTTATATAAATGTGCAACAGAGATGTGTACCGTCCAGGTGGTCGTAGATGGGTTCCGTCCGCCTAGCGTAGTCGGGCTCCGTTCGCCCAGCGGAGTCGAGTTCTATTCCCCCAAGCAAAAATGACTTTTGTTCCCCTAGCGGAAATGGCTTCCGTTCGCCTAGTGGTAAATTATCTTCTTGGGGCGGTGGAAGTAGTAATCCATTTATTTAAATGAGTATAAAAAACTTTTTCAACCAAAAAAAAATGTAAAAGTACTCTTTATTTTCGTTTTGCTAGTTATTTTTTAATTTCTCTTTCTACAATTGTATAATTATCAAAAGAGCTGGGATCATATGCGGACATGTCTTATGGTGTTAAAAGAGGACATATATGGGTCGTCGATCTTTATTCATTGTGCGGACTGTTCTTTTCAGTTTTTAAATGGAGAGGGATATATTTGTCATTTTTCCTCATAAACCTTCCTTCTCCGAGCGTTTTGCCCCAGTTCGAGTCTCATGTCCAGTTTGATCCGCCATTGACCCTCCTTCCTTCTACACAATATTCCTTCTCTTTTGGGCTTGTGTTTTTCTCCAATTTCGACGTTGCTGTCGATTCATTATTAAATTTTACTTCGAGATGAATTCAAGTAAGTCAAATACCGATTTGTTTTCGCTTGAAATTGAACCCTAGAAATTTCACGTTAGTCAAATTTTCCTGTTTGTTTTTGTTAATTTTACTTCCTCTTGTGTGGTTATTCACTTAATCGATGTTTTTAACGGATTTGCCTATCATTTTTTTGAATTTGATTTGCGTTGAGAACTGAGGTCAATCCATATATCTGCTTGTTGTAAGTTGTTTTTACAAGATTGGGTGGCGAAATTCGAGAAGCCTCAGGGGAATTTAACCACTTTTTTGACCCAACTACTATTGTTATATCACCTTATTTGAAGGTAACTTACCAGTCCAAAAGGTATGAATTAAATGTGTTAATTGTTATTGTTTGTGTATGCACTTCCCATATTGTGATGACAAGGAGCAACTCACAACCTTTATAATATTTTCTTGACAATTTGGGTCTTTATCTCCTAGATACTTGTATGTCAAATCAATCATATTTCTAAGATAGGTAACTCTGCTTGTTATCAGATCCCTTGGAATGAATACGACAAAATATTGGTTGTGTGGTGAGATGGTAGAACTGGATTCTTTTGGATTGATGTCATTATGGTTCAAGCAATGCTCTAAAATGTGTTGGATTGCATGCCCAAGCACACTATTAAACCGCAATCTACACTGCAACAGGTTGGAGATGTGCTAGTTCAACTACTAGTTGGAGGTTCATTGAAATTTGTATATAGACAAGTCTTAAGAGTTGTAAGTTGACAATTTTATGTGTTGGAGAATTAAGGAGCCAAGATCACAACAGGACCTCTCTAAGGATGAATATGGAAAATAAAGCTTGTTAAGCTCCAACTAAAGGATTTTCTGGATTTGACGTTGTGTAATCTATCTGATCAAACTATGCACTACAACCTAATCTAGCGTGCTTTTATGTTTTCATTTTCGATTTTGAGATCTTATAAATTCCCTTATCTCTTGTTGGGCAAGTTACTTTTGACCATGATGTCCTAACATGGTTTGAGTATTGCGTAAAATTTGTTTCCTTGATTAATAATACGTATGAACCTTTGGCGTACTATATGAACATTCACATGTAATATATGAACCCCTAGTGTTTCTATGCCTTTATAGATCAAATAAAAATAATATGGAACATGAACTTTAGGGGACTATATATAAACATCAATAGGCCACAAATGTACCTATATTACAAAGAGGATTACAAGACAAACTAAGGATTCATATTTAGTACATTAAAGGTTCATAAGTATTATACTAAGGGTTCACATATAACAAACATGCATTTTAATATACTAAACATAAAATGTGCATGATTCATAACTATAAAATATGTTTGAGGTTTGTAGTTAGTACACTAAATGTTCATATGTCGTACACCAAAGGTTCATATTTAATAAACAGGAGAAATATTCCTTTTAGTATTGTAAACGTAAAAGATGCATGATTAATAACTAAAAGCTATGTTAGAAGTTCACAATTAGTACACTAGAGGTTCATATATAATACACAAAAGCTTTGTACTAGATGTACTAAAGGCTCACAATTTATAAACATGTATACAAAACGTAAAAGGTGAAAGCTTGACTAGTGGTTCATATGTAATACACTAAATATTTATACTAGATGTACTAAAGGCTCACAATTATGAACATGTATACAAAACGTAAAAGAGAAAAGATTGAGGCTCATAATTAGTACACTATAAGTTCATATGTAGTATATTAAAGGTTCATAATCATTATACAAAATTTTCACATTTAGTAAATGGAGTAAACATGTATTTTTAATAAGGCGTTGTGAACTAAGTATAAATTTATAAATTGTTAGTATAAATTTTGTGAGCCTCTGGTATAAAGTAAGTTTACCTATTGTTAAAATTTGTGAATATGTAATATAAAGGTTGTGAAATTCTAGCATAAAGTTTGTAAGCCTAGACACAATCACACTTTTTTTTAGAAACAAAATATGAGCATTAGGGAACTATATATGAACTTGAACATGATATATATGAACCCAACCTAAATTGAGACTTTTCACAAGCACAATATGTAACTTATGAGGGATTTGAACCCACATCCATATCAAAAAATACATTGTTCTACCATTTCAGCTAATAAGCTATTACAAAAATACACAATTTGACCTTTGTCATTCAAATTCTACGCATGGAAGATCCCCTGCACAAAGCTAGAATCAAATCTTTACATTGAAGGCCAAAGGCATGATCGAGAATTGCAAAATGTATGCTAAATATATTTAGATAAATAAACTACTACACAATAGCTCCCTCTTATAACTCTTCTTTTGAAAAGCAAAGTCCCCATATACCATTTTCTGACTGCAATTACACAATCTGCAGCAAACTTAATTAAAAAAGAAGAAGTAACAAGATAACCCCGTGTGAATTAATTAAACCAGTTAATAAGAAACCCAAACATATCCATTGCTAATGCAATCTTGGTCGGAGTGAATGGCAGGTAAGTTCACATGACAATCAACAGCTTTTGATGTTGGAAATTCATAATAAGCAAGTTATGGGGTATGATGAAGAACAATTATCACATAACCAATGAAAAAAATAATCCTAGAAAATGTGGAGGTAAAGGTTGGTAATGCAGTATGTCTGTAATTCTAGAAAAGAGAAGCATGCAAGTAAAATTATAAGCATCCAAACATTGGGATAAAGGAAGCAAAAAAGGGGGGGAAATTCATGAACCTGATTCCCCTTTGAGTAATTGTTAGATAGTGAAGACATTGAGCTGAGCCTGAACTTTCCCTTTTCTCCTAAACTATTTTTAGAACATGACTTCCTTTTTCAACGATAGTCATTGAATTATTCCAGTGATTCATACCCGATCTCATCCCTCTTGCCGGCACCGGAATCTCTGACGATTGTGCTCCTCCAACGAAGGTGGGCGTTCCGTTAAACGACACCCCATCAAAGAAATGGACGTCGACTGATGAGCTCTAGTACTGGCTAGTCGGATACGGCGACCGACTAGTAGTGTCGGAGCTTTTATGTGTCGCTGCTTAATTCGTCTGATCTTCACTAAATGATGTATCTTTGTTTAAGAGCGAAGACGAGATACGTTAGGTCTTGCGAGAATTAGAGGAAGGAGAAATAAGGCTTTGTTTTGTTTGGCTATATCTATTTTTTTTTTTAAAAAAAAAATCTACTTTTATATATTTAGATAAATGTGTAATAAAATTATTTTATTTTTTTTCACTATTCATACTTTTCTAATAAAATACACATTCCTATAAAAATTACTTTTTTATTAAATATATTTTTTTATACAATCTTATTTATTAACAATTATAAATAAAAAACTCTTTATAAACTGAGAAAGGGTATCATTTTGGGCTGAATTTTATGTTAATTACTAAATTTGCCACCGTGTGAAAAATACCCCGCATCCTTTCCTTTTTATATTTTGTAGCTTTTGATCTGGATCGTCTGTGAAACTCATCCAACGACTTATAATCGTTCGCATTTTACACTATATGGATCGTACGCACTAAGCACCTCTCACTTTCAATATCAATATAAATAAATTATTCCACTAACAAACTAACTGCAGTGTTATACCTCAAAAAAATTAACTAACAAAAAACTTGGTTAACTTAAATTAATATCAAAATTATTTCTAATCAATTTTGGAGCCTCATAGATATATGGAGGATCCTATTTTATTTTTAGTATAGGGCTTTCCAAAACGGTTGGACGATACTTTATAAATCCAATTTACATCATTATCCTTATCCCTCGTTTGGTTAATATGGGAAATTCATTCCCAAAAAGTTGTAGTTTCTAGGAATTAATTTTATGGGAATTGCAGTTCATGGGAAGTATTAGAGAATCATATTTGATTCAAAATTATGTAATTTTGTATAAATGAAGGAATTAAGAAATTTTTCATTTAAAAACGTAGGAAATAGATCTTACCTATCCTATCATGGTAAATGGAATTCCAATGATTTGGAGAAAGTGCAAATTCCTGTATTTATTTTATAAATCAAACACATGAATTAAATCCACTTCTTGAAAAAATTGTACTTCCTGGGAGATAAACTCTAAACCAAACAAGGGATAAGCACTTTAAAAATCCAATACTTTTCATTATTAATATCTCATAAATTCAAAAATCATTATACACTAAGAGACAGAGAAATTATATGAAAATTTATATTCATAACCCAGATTCACTATCTAGTTATAACTCACAAAAACAACATTACTACACTTTGAAATTTTGAATGAGGGATTTATAATTTAAATTTTGGTTCATAAAAATCATAGAAAATCTAGTACTACCAAAATCACATGGGACAGTGGGAGTTGCATTTCAACCACGACTGATCCGGCTGGTAGAGCAGACAACGTATTTCAAATATACTAGAAATAAATATAAAAAATAATCTCAACTTTTACTAGTAGATAAAAAATGATCTCAACTTTCACATCAATCCCAACTATATGCCCAATGAACTAAAAATAAGATAGATGAATTTTCTGACTGAAATTTTGGCTAATTCGATGACACGTACTCGAGGTCTCTTCATAGTTGGATGCGGCAACTGATTCTCCTTTGTAACATTTTATCATCAAATCAACCGAGATTTCAACCGAAAAATTCATTTGTATTAGTTTTGGTTCATGCATACATAGTTGGGATTATTTTTGGTTGATTTGAAAGTTGAGATTATTTTTGGTGATTTTTACAATATACTATTTTATTTTTTAATAGAATACTATTTAAAGGTGTACATAGTGATATGATATACTCCATTTGTTTATTAATACATGTTATTTTGATTTCTTTGGGAGTAGTATTATCTAAAAAGTACACTAGTAAAATCGATCTTTTTAGTAAAACGTGCCGCATGCGCTCTTGAAAAACCTTGTGCTCTTTCCGTGAAGAAGATGGCCTTTCCGCCTCCAACCCTTGACAGTGTGCCGAAAACTCAACCCCAAGATGAAACAATGGTGGTTGTGGCCCCCGATCTTGTCCAACCACCAACGGAATCCCCAAATCCGCCAGATAAGCTGAAATCCTAGAAAGAAATAGTCGCTACTAAAGACGATCACCGCATTGTTCTAGATGATGAGTTTCTCTCTTGGAAGATTGCCATCTCCTTAATTTACATAGGGAGAAGAGATTGAACCAGTCATCACTATTGCTACAGACGTTTAAGAAGCCATGGCCTTGGCCTAGAACTCCTCCTTGGTGATCAAAGCTTTAGGCACTATGATGCCTTATGATATTATGTAGCAGAAGCTAAAAGACATGTAGAAGCATTAGGGTAGGATGTGGTTGATTGATCTACCCAATGGTTACTACGCGGTCAACTTCTCCGATGAAAGTGACTACATGGGTGTCCTCACATGCGGACCATGGACTGTCTTGCATTACATAATCATCAAACCTTGGTCACCAAGTTTTAACCCGATTACTGATGTAATATCCACCATGAATGCATGAATCCGCTTCACCAACTTACCAATCATATTATATGAAGAACAAGTCCTCCTACAACTCTCTTATGCAGTTGGGAAACCTATCAAGTTGTGCACCAAAGAACCCTTTTGCCAAACGTGGTCGATTCGCTCGCATCTATGTCGAGCTTGATCTTACCAAACCGATAAAGGGTGCGGTAGTAATTAACGGTTCTAGGTTCATGTTGGAGTATGAAGGTCTTCATAAAATATGATTCAAGTGCGGCCACTTCAGTCATTTCCATCCCAAATGCCCTATGGATCCGGAGAATATTGCTTGCAATGAATAGTTGGCAAAGACTAAAGAGAAAGGGGATATGACAACAAACCATTCACTACTACAATAATGAGCTAATGAAACGGTTAGTTGCAACGATGTATCTATGAAAGCGGTTTTTATTAGCGCTTTTTATATTGTGGTGGTTGGTGTAGCGGAATAGGCTACTGCAATGATCTTTTGCAGCGATTATCATATAGAGGTCTATAACAATGTGTTCAATATCAAATGAAGGGGTTTTGAATAATCTAAAAGTTTCTACATAAGTATATTCCTCTTTACTTGTAGTCTCGTGACATAGATTAGTTAATTATGCATTGTGTTTTCAATCTCGTTTGACTGAATTGTATTCTCCTCCCTACTGTGTATGGGACTATTTGACTTTGGATGATGATTGATGAAGCTTTGTTGAATTTGGTTTCTTATGTTAATGTATGCTCCAGGCTTTGCCCTCTTTCTGATTAAAAAAAGAAAAGAAAAGAAAAGGGATCTTCCTCCTTGAGAAGATAAAGAGTGGAGCCTTGTGATGATATCGGTTGTGTGTGATGCTACTTAGAGTTGAGCCTTGAGAAGATAAAGATAAAGTAAAATTTCTTCGCGGATAAAGATTGGAACCTTGTGATGATATCATATATGCATTTCGGAAAGCTCTCCATTGGGGATTTTAGTAGTCTCACTGATTCTGTTGCTAGACGTATCCATTCTTGGGCTGCGAAATCTCTGGCCTACTCGGGACATGTACAACTTATTCGATCTGTTCTTATGGGTATTATTAACTTTTAAGGGCAAGTTTTTCTTTTCCCTAAGAACCTGATCAAACGGTTGTCATCTATGCTTTGCAGCTACCTATTGAGTGGTAATGATTCCTCATGACAGAGCCTTGTAGCATGGCATGATGTTTGCAGGCCAGCCGATGAGGGGGTTAGGTTTTAAAGAAGTCATTTCCTGGAACCAAGCACAACTAGCCAAACTCCTTCTTGAGGTTGAAAGGAAAGAGGACAACATTTGGGCCTTGTAGGCTCACCAATTCCTTCTTAATGGAAACAACATATGGGATGTCACTGCTGATGACTCAAATAGTTGGATGTGGAGAAGCCTCATTAAGGTGCGTAACAAATTAAGCTCCGCTCATAGCCACATTGATAATACCCAGTGGACCAATATCTGGGGATCCCCATTGAAGAATGGATTTTGCAACGCCATCTACCAATTGTGGCAGTCCTCTAGACCATCGCTTTCTTGGGGGAGCCTTCTATGGCAGACCTCCAACATCTCGAGATGTGCCTTTATTACTTGGCTTGCAGGACTTCGTCGAGCCACAACAAAAGACAAGCTTGCACGATTCTTGCCCCACATCGATCAGACGTGTAGCCTGTGTGGAACTGAGAATGAAGCTACTAATCATGTTTGGTTCAGATGTAGCTCCTCGTGGACGGTCATGACCTTCCTCATAACAGTGCGGATGATCATCCGCACTGTTATGAGGAAGGTTGGTGTCTTCTACCACGTTCTGATCTAGATGACTAGCTTAACCGGTTCGCTTTAAGCAGCCGACAATCCTCGACTCTCTTCAAGGTACGCTTGGGATTCTTTACTGCCACAGTGTATGAAATCTGGATTGCCAGGAACAACAAATGTTTCAATAATGAAAATACTACTGTGGAGGATTGTGCTAGGAAAAGTATTGATTTGGCCAAATCACGCCTCCTTGGGCGCGTCAAATTTCGCTCCAGGAGAGACAAGAGCTAGCGCTCAATGATCCTTATGGCCTAAAGGCCATTATGAGGCTATTTTGGGGCCATATACCCCTCTTCTGTTGTTGCTGCAACTTTTTGATTCTTGATTTTAATTTGCCGATGATCTTGTTACCCGATTTTGTTAGGAGTTGGAGTGTAATTAACCAGCATTTGTTGGTAACTCTCATGTAAAGGCCTCTTTATCCTTTTAATAGTAACTTTAACTCTTTCAAAAAAAATCTAGATTATCATTTTGTTAGGTAGTTTGATGGTTGGTGATACTCATAATACATTGTAACTGTCCATATTTATATTAACATGAATTCTCTTTGCTTTAATTATAATTAATTTATTTATCAATTTTTAGTTTTTATTACTTCCAAAATATTGAGTAGTTTTTGTGCAATGTGATATAAAAATAATAATGCGTTATAGCTAAATAAATTATTGCAAGAGAGTGGAAGTGGCATAGTTTTAGAATGTACACCGCCGCATTAGGCCAAGAAAACAGATGCCATAGAATCTTACAACCGCCGAAAAAAACTTATAATGTAGCGGTTGGAAATCCTATTGTTGCAGATATTTTATTTGTTCAAAGTCGTTGCATTAGGTGCAGACAATCACCATAATACATCTAATGCAGTGCCAATAGATGAAGCGATCCGAAACCACTTCAATAGACCTTTTGCATCAGTTTTCATGTCTAAGGCAACATTTTTTAGCCGCTACAGTAGGTCATTACTGTAGTACTGATCCCACAGCGGTACCGAAGAAGTTTGGGTGGTGGATGAACCCGAGAACACGTTGGCGATCCTCAAAAGGAAGGAAAAGGTTGTTGCCAATGCAACTGCTAACTCTTCACCTAACCCTGCCGCTCAGACCTTGATCTCGAGACGTTTTGCAACATTTGCATTTTATCAAGAGGAAGATGACAATCTATAGGTTGGGAAAAAGCCTAGTACATCCCTAACAAGTCAAATCCCTAACAAGGCTAGTTTAATATTGGAGAAAGGTAAACAACTTGGCACATATGATGTGTTAGAAAAAGAAGGAATGTCTGGGAAAAGTGATGCCAAAAGTGTAGGTGTGATGGGGCCTCAGCACAACAGAGATGAAGCCTCTAGGTCCAAAAGCAAGAAGAACAAATCACATAGGAAAATCGGCAAGAACGTCCAAATGCAGAATATGAGCCTACAAGAAAATGGGCCCAACGATAAGTCTGCAATGGGCCCAATTAAGCGGTCCTGCACCATTTTTTAGTCTACCCCTTTTTCCAATTCAAGAAAGCTCATGCTAAAGAAAGATCCATTGCCCTAATCTGTAACACATCAAGTGAACCTAAAAATTCCCCAACTTCCTCCCCAGATGGTTTTGCGAACACCCTCGGTCTAATTTCCATATTCGATCTGATTGAGGAACCTTCCCAATTAAGGCCGATCGATGACAAAGTCAGCTCATCTATATAGTGATCCCAGGAAGATCCTACTGTTCTGTCAAACCACAACTGTGATGCAATTATGTTGGATGAGAAGGTTTCAGACATGGTAGCCGCTCGGGGCCACTCCTCTTAGTAAGGACTTTTGGTCTGATCCCCCAATTCATTATATTATCAATTGCCTTTTGTGGAATTGTTACGTAAACAGTAAGGTGGGCTTCGGTAGAAATGTTAACTATATGATTTGTCATAATGCGGATGATGTTCTTTCTCTCTTTCAGCCCAGAATCTCGGGCCTCAGGTACAACATGTTTGTGATATAATTATAGTCCCTAATTGCTTTTGTGTAGAAACCCACAGCTTTGCATGGGGAATATGGATTCGTTGGCATGGTAGCCGCACCAATGTCCATATTATCAATCCTCATGAGCATTTCTTTATGGCTCTGATCTACAAAAGCGGTATCAGGTTTTAGTGCATTTTTGTGTATGATCCACCGTTTGTGCATAGACATCGGCGTTTTTAGGAGCGCCTTCAACTTGAAATCAACACTATTACTGAACCTTTCATCGAGACTTCAGTTATATTCTCAACACCTCAAAAGGGAAGGGTGGCTCTAGCATTCTCCACCTCGATTCTGATGTTTCAGAGATTGATAAATTCCTTAGGACTTGTTGATTTGAGCTCTGCGGTCAAGCCCATACCTGGTTGAGATGCGCTTCCCGGCCTGGATACCCTAGTCTCCAAGCGTCTAGATAGAGTATTCTTTGACTTGAGTGCTCGCCTTAAATGGACGAACACCTCAGTGCGTCACCTACCCATCTTCTCTTATGACCAGACTCCTCTTCTACTCTCCCTCGACCCCTCCCCCCGACTCAAGGAATCGTCATAGACGTCCGTTCATATTTGAAGTTGTTTGTCTTATTCACCGACTTTTCACCCCTTCGTGGACAAATCTTGGTCTAGAACCTACCCTGTACCAACTTCCATGTCTACGCTTCGGCCTAAGATCCTTTACTGAAACAAAGTGATTTTTGGCAATATTCATGAGAGAAAAAGTAAGCTAATGGCTCTCCTTGATTTTGTTCAGTCGGACGTCGGTAACGATGCCACCAACACTCTTATCAGCCTCGACATCCAACTCTAAAAATTAATGGAATTGGTTCTTGAGAAAGAAGAACTTCTTTGGTTCCAAAAGTGTAGGCAACTTTGGCTCCAAGAAAGAGAAAAAAAACATCCTTTTTTCATACATCGACCATCATTCGACGCAAGAAAAATTAATTGAAGTCTTACTTGATGATGATGATAACTGGGTCTAGGATAAACAAGCGCTTGAATCCCTTGTTGTGAGTTAGTTAGAGAGCTTTATCACTTACCCTTGGAGGATTAAACCCCCTATGGGTACTTCCCTTGTATTACCCATCTATCAGGGACAAGATTGCAACTTCTTTTATTAATAGGGACCAGCCTGTTTTCTTCCATAAATGTTGGGAGACTGTGGGTTCTTCAATGCCTCTCATTGTGTATCATGTTGGATCTATGTAAGGAAGCTTTCTCCCAGGTCATTTCATTACCAACAATATTGTTCTTGTCCAAGAAGTCGACCACTCTAAGAAACATAATAAGGGTGCTAAGGGTGGGATGATCCTCAAAGTTGAATTGGAAAAGGCATACGACAGACTTCGCTGTGATTTTGAGGTTGATACAGTGTGTGACATCGACTTCACTGACTGTTGGGTTGGCTGGATTATGGAATGCATCTCCTCCATCACTATGAGCTTGCTTTGGAACGGGAAGTCTGCCGCCAAAAAGTTCAACCTTTCTAGGGGAATCCAACAAGGAGATCCAATCTTGCCATAATTGTTCGTTATATGTGTAGAGCGTCTTAGCCAAATGATCTCCAACTTAGTGAGTAGTAGTTGTAAGTAGCCAATCAGAGTCTCTAGGGGAGCCCCCCCCCCCAAAAAAAAAAATTTCCCACATATTTTTGCTCATGACATATTTTTTCCTTATCGAGGCCTTTGTTTATCAAATTAGAGTGATTAAGATATGTCTGGATGATTTTTACAATACTTTGGGTCTTCGAATCAACACTCTCAAGACCAAACTCTTTGTTTCCACGAATGTCATCTATAACAATGCACAACAACTCCAAAGAGAAAGCAACTTTACGGTCACCTATGACCTTATTTCCTGTCGGTGTCCCTATGCTACATAAAAAGACTGATAAATATACTTTTTGGGCGCTGTTTGAGAAAATTAATTCCAAACTTGTGGGTTGGAAAAGTAGGCACCTTAGATTTGCTGGAAGATTAACCCTTGCTAAGTCTGTACTCTCATCTCTGCCAGTGTATTCCATGGCAACTTGGATCCTACTAACTAGCATTTGCAACAAAATCAATCAAATCATTAGATCTTTCGTGTGGAGTAATTGGGGCATGAATCACATGATGCATCTTGTTAATTGGAAGGACATCTGTAAAGCCAAAGATCAAGGGGGTTTCGGAATGCGTTCCATGAAAGACATCAACCAGACCCTCATCAAGAAGCTAAGTGGGAGGTTCCTCACAAACAATAAAAGCTTGTGGGATGAGGTAATATGCAAAAATATATTAGACATTCTTATGCTTCCAAAGCTACCCCATCCCCCATCTGGCATAGCATTTAAGACGGGGTCAATAAGGTCGTTGTTCTGGGCTCCACATGGGTTCTGGGTAATGGTAAGGTTGTTCATTTTTTGCTTTACCCATGACTGTTAGATCAATGCATATTCCACTCCACTCAGGGTACAATGGGGGACAATTACGAATAATCGCAATGAGACACTTTTTGAATGCAAAGGGTGGCTAGAAGTAGGAACTTCTTTCTCCACTTCTCCCGGTTTCCATTTTACTGAAAATTGTTGCCATAGTGTTCCTGAATGATGACAATAACCCACATTCAATTAGTTAGGGTCTGTCAAAGCCAAGTATTTTCACGGTCAGATATGCCTACTATTTGCTTCATAGTCCATCTAATATTCATGAAATTGACACTCTCATCTTTTAGAGTATTTGGCGTCTCTTGATCCCTCAGAGAGTTCATTCTTTTGCATGGTTGTCACTTTGTCGTTGTATTCTAACCAACGCCGAAAGGAGAGAAGACATTTGAATGAGGTCAATTGGTGTTCTAGTTGCCCTAATGACCGTTCTCCACCTTTTTAGACATTGTCGATGCACCCATAATATTCTTTTCCCACAGAACTTGTATAGATAGTTCTTCGATGATGATTATGTTGGTTGGATCCGTACTAACCTCACACCGCATTCTTGTAAGGATGGGAATCAGGATTGGGCTAGTACTTTTGCCTTGGCCCTTTGGTGGATTTGGAAGTGATGCAACCTCCTTATTTCCAATAATGAGGAGTTTTAAGGAGATAAGAGTATTTTCATATATCCTTGATCCAACGAATACCATTCCTTGGGTGAAATGGTGCAACAATTAAAACCAGGGTCCTAAAACTAAAGTGCATGTTTCATGGTATAAGCCTTGCAAAGTTTGGATATAAATCAATACCGATTGAGTGGTTAACGATGGGAGAGCTGCTTCGAGTGGTGTACCAAAAAACTATAGCGGAGAATGGATGGGTGGTTTCATCCACAACATTGATTGTTGCACAATGCCCACAACGGAATTGTGGGGCATCATTAGTGCTTGAAGCTTGCTTAGGATTGGGTATACAGAAGGATTTGCCTAGAAGTTGAGCCACAACTAGTAGACCTGTCAAAATATGACTCGGTCCGAAAACCCGACCTAAAAACCCGACCCGTACCGATTGAAATCTTCTGAGTCATAACCCTTAAAATCATAAATTGAAACCCGTTTGAAGTTAAACCCGATGACTTGGAAAATTTCCGAGTAAAAAACGAGTCGGGTTAACCCATTGGATTGAGAGAGAAAAAATAAAAAGTGGGAAAAGAAAGAAAAAAAAAATCACCTCATCCTAAAATTTCCATAAAATTTAGGGTTTATTGTCATGTTTCACAAGCTGAAGCAGACAAGCAGCGTTGCGCATCACTCAAACCCCTCCTCGCCTCCTCCTCTCCAAAATTGACCTCATCGCTTGACCGTTATCAATCCACCACACCACGATCGTCTTTGCCCCTCTAGCGGTCGTGATCGTCTCTCTTCACCTATGGTCCAACATGTCTTTTCTTCCCAGCATGTCGGCGCCGAGCTCTTATGTGGGACTTGGTCCATTTGCGGTCGTCGCCTTGTTCATTCTTATGGGTCTTCTGTCCTCGACCTGGTCCATCTGGTGAGTCTCGGTTCTGCAGTTATTACTTTTCTTCTATTATTGTGTGTGTCTTCTTCCCGACATGCAGTGGCTGAGCCAGAAATTCTCACAAGGGGGCTAAAATGTTTATAGAAAACTCAATATTTTGCTTATTCAAATCGGTTCATCCACACTTATATCAACATTTTGCTTATTTGATCCATCCACACTTATATCAACATTTTAAGACTCGTTATTTGAAATCGGTTTCCTCTTACTCCGAATAACATACGTATTCATTTTCCGAAGTATAAACAAATAAAATAACCCATTCCAAACAAAATAAATTAAAATACTCAACTAATGTTGAACATTTCATCAATCTATTTAGATAACCAAAAACTAATTTAAACAAAAAAAATCAAGTTCATACTCAATATGATATGTACTCAAGACTTTCAAGTTTTTTGAAGAAGAAAGATCCACTATTTAAAATTAGACCAATCTATACAATACATATTTTTTGTATTTTCTAAAAAATATTTAAATAATATAAATTTTCCAATTTCCTTTTAATAAAAATAAAAACTAAAAAAATATAGAAAGAAGAATAAAAAAAAGAGTTGATAGGAATTGAGCTCAGACCTATTAATACATTTTTATACAATTATAATATTTTTGTGTTTTATCTTATATCATAAAATTTTAAAAATTCAAAGGGACGAAGTCTACGGGGCCTAAGAAGTTCGCCGGAAGAGAGCGGGGATGGCAGCCCCCTAACCCCCTGTGGCTCCGCCCCCGCCGACATAGATTGAACACTCTACATCCATCTTAAGCTTTGCCTGCTCACTAATGTATTGATTTTCCAAAATAATTAAGGAGAGCTGAATAACTGTTGAATTTAACATATCTGCGTGGATATTCATGTTTTTTGGAACAAAATGACCAACATATATTATCAAAATATCAGTATTGTTTGCACACTTGCTCACTTGCAGTGACTGTGATTCACACTTTCACATATATTCTCTTGCATTGCTTTTGCATCTATGGTTGGTTAACTTCAGACTTGCGTTATTACATTCATTGAATAAATCAGTCTCATTACCATCTAATGTAGTGTAGCTCCATTGGAAACAAGTTGTATTCAAACAGTTTTGATCCAGCTGAGTGGTAATATAACTTATCATCTAATGTTTTCTTGCACGTTGATATAAAGATTATAATGTGCCTATGCTGGTTTTCATGTCAAACTCTTAACTTGAATAATATCATAAGATAAAATCGTATAAACAGGTTTACAAAAATGATAATTTACTAAGTATTATAAGACAGTTTTACAACATAGAATTACTAGGTAAGAATTAAGAGTAAAGGCTTATGTGCTTTTATTTTTTTATTTTTTTGATAGAGTAAGAATTCAAGAATCCAGAACAACCAAACCTGGAAACTCGAGAGGCCGAACAAACGGCGTCGGAACACCCGACAAAGCAACCAACCAACAAACACAACAACAAAAAGCAAAACAAAAATAAAAACAACAGACACAACAAAGAAACAAAATACAGACACAACAGAGCAAGCAAACCAACAAGGCTTGATCAACGAGAAAGTCTTCAAACAGGGGTTGAAAACCACCAACAAGTCGTTTGAAGCAGCCGGAAAGAAGAAACAAGACACAATCTGGAGGCATATCGTCAGTAAAAACCACCAGGGATCACACGATCACTATCTTGTCTCGAACCGAAACAACAATCTCAAAACAAACCAAGAGGAGCACCTGCAACAGCACAGAGACAAGGAGGAAAGCGGGGGACAGGGGAAAGAAATGCACAGCAGGGGGCAGGGGAGGGAGGAGGGCGGCGGAAAGAGGAGGAGAACAAGGGGAAGGGCGGCTGGCCAGAGAGGGAGTGCGGAGAGGAAGACGACGGTTGGCCAGAGAGGGAGGGCGCAGAGGAAGAAGACAAGGGGAAGGGCGGCAGCTGGCCAGAGGGGGAGGCGGCGGCGTGGTGGCGAGGCTCGGTCGGAGCGGGCTCGGTCGGAGAGAGGCAGGGCTCGGTCGGAGCGTGGGCTCTTCTGGGAGCAGACCCCCTCCGGTCGGAAGACGAGACGCTGCGGAGAGAAGCGGCGGTCGGCTCGGAGGAGGCTCGGAGGAGGCACATTCTGTTGGGGGGAGCTCGGAGGTCGGAGGTTGAGAGCTCGGTCGGAGCAGGGAGAGAGGAGCTCGGTCGGAGCAGGGGGGGAAGGAGCTCAGTCGGAGCAGGGTGAGATCTCGATCGGAGTAGCGGGGGCTCATCGGCATCCCAGCGGCGCTAGGGCCGGCTCCCCATGGGAGCGTTTCTCTTTTTTTTGTGCGTTTACACATGCGGCTTATGTGCTTTTATGAATGTACTATTATAAAATTATTTTCATTGGGATCAAAATTGAACGATAGATAGTCGTGTGAAAATATAATTAAATAAAAACTTAATATAAATATTTCGTCAATTAACACAAATTAAATTAACAAAAAAGTGAAAAAAAATCGCTTAACTTGGCCCATTGGGTTGACCCGAACCAGCAATAAACCCATAATAACCGACCTATTTTGAACATGTAAATTTTAGACCCGAAATGACCCGACTCGAAATATACCTAAACCCGGAGTACTCAAACCCGAACTCGACCCGTCTGACCCAATTGCCAGGTCTAACAGCTGGTGATTCAGTTTCTCGACAAACCTATTGATCGTTGCCACCCTTTTTATCCTCGTCCCCTTTGGATGAGGCTTCTTGAGTAGGGATTGAGTTGTCCACTTCCATTACATTATAAAGAAGCTAACTTAGACGTTGACTACTTAGCTTCTCTTAATTTCTTTCTCTTTTGTTGTAGGTGAACCTCCTAATAGAGTCATTTTTATGCTTGTTGATGGTGTTAGAGGTTGGACTACACTAGGGGTGTTCATAGTAGGATATTCGATCTAATCCAACAAAATTGGGTGTAGTCATTACACCCTATTTTGTTGTTCAATAGTCCTTTTCTTTTGCACTTATGAATTGTATGAGAGTGTCTCCTATCTTTTATCCCCAAAAAAATCATTGTTATTTTTTTTTTGACATAAATTTTAAGAGTGTTATTGTTTGGGTTAAAAAAATCATTGTTATAAATTTTAAGGGTATTTTGAATTATTTTCAAATTTTTCTTATGCCCGTTTTGCTAGACGGATTTAATTCAGTGAGTCTCGGACCTTCTCAAAAGGGGTCTGAGCTCTGTAAAATTTTCCGAGCATTATATAATACAGTTGAGGTGTTTTCGGGGTTAATGTATCGTTAATGTACGAATATATTTAACCCGGAGTTAAGAAATTTAATCCAAACCAAGTTTGGATAAGAATTAACGAAGTCGGCCTTTAAACCGCGATTCACCGCGACCGGCCGCGATCGCGGTAATGCCTTTTGCTGAGCAGTGTCGTCTTCCTCAAAGGCGGTTACTGTAGCTCTGTTCCTCTGATTTTTCTGGAAGGGCAGGTGGCTCTCCAGCTGGCTTGGCTTGTGCTCCCTTGTTCCCTCAGATGAGACTCGGATTGGAGCTATAAAAGGAGGTGAAACCCGAAGTGGAAGCTCTCTCCTTCTTCTTCTTCTTCCTTCTTCTTCTCCTCTGTTTTCCTCTATTTTCTCCATTAAAGCCGAGCTTGTGAGCTTCGTGTGTGGGAGATTTCGAGTGTCTCTTGAGTTGAGAAGGTGCTCTTGAGTGTTGTGAGAAGCTTTGAGGTGTTGAGAGATCGAACCATAGACAAATCGAAGGCAAAAAAATCGGTTTGGGTAAGAAATTCTCCATGGGAGCTGTCGAGCTTCGCCACTGTCAGGCCACACGAAAACCGTGACTCGCCGCGATCGCGGTATTTGCGTCCGAAGTTGTGTGTCTTGTGGTTTAGCTTTGGGCTTGGCTCGTTTCCTTTCATTTCTTCTTGTATTCTTTTAGATTCATATATAAGTATATTGAATCTAACTTAGGGTCTTGTTATGGGCCATTTCTTAGGGATTTATTATCCAAGATTTGCTCCAGTTTCAGATCCAGGAGCCCGTTGTCTCTAAGCTTTGCTTAAGCTTCTGCGGATTTAGGCAAGTGGCGGTTCGCTCTTGCTCATCATTCCATACTTTCATTAATTATCAATTGTTTGTTGTTAATTAATTTGGGATGATTTCTTGTTTATGTTGGGAACAGTTTTGATCAATTATTTGATAAACGAAGTGCTGTTATAATAGGTTGTGTATTGCTAGATACAGCGCTATTATGTTCATAATGGTTTTGTTGTGGATTTTAAAGGTGAACTTCATATAAAAAGGTTATAATAGGTTGCATATACTGTTAGTAGCAACGCTATTTTGATATATATATATATAGATTGTTAGATCTATGATGTTGGCCTTGATGGCTTTGATTTGATATGATGTTGACTGTGTTGAACTGTTTAGTTAGCACGAGTATTCGTAGGGACGATGGATGGAGGTCCAGTCGTTTCTTGATAATTAAATGGAGAAAAGGGCATTGAGACCCTAATACCATTGGTGAGTCATGACTAGCCTTTATACTCGGGTATAGAGGTGGTGCACTTAGCTAGTGTCACAAATCTAGGGAGTATTCCCAAGGATCTCTCATCTCGGGACGAGCAGATCATAAAAGTTTGTAACGTGATGTGTGTGTGTGTTGACATTTAATAAGATACGTGCCATGAGTATGCACATAATGAAAATGCCTTGACCTTAATATAAAGTGCCGTATGAGTAAGCACTTATTTAAAATGTTTGGCGAGTATTGCAGCTAGGTGCTAGTGCAGCTAGGAAAGCTCGTCTTAGTTGTAGATCGCTCGAATGCGATACTGTGATTATGTGATTGTGTGTATATTATAAATTAAGTTTCCCAACATTTGTCATTGTTTCCTTTAAGGCTCATTTCATTTGGAGTCTTCTTTTGGGATTGACTGCTGTGAGACTCGGTCTCCAGAGTCTTCTCTTGATCATGCTGCTTCATTTATTCTAGTAGGAGTATGATGGTTGACTAGCGTACTCGGTTATTATTCGAGGGACGATGAGTCTAACCTAATACGACTGCTTCGAACCACTCTGCTTTGTACCCTTGCTAGTCTATACATGTAGACTAACCAACCGTTATATTCCTTGCATGGTTGGCTGGTGTCATCCGTTCGATTCGGCACATCAGGTGTGTTGAAGATCCGTGAAGGCTAGAACGACTATGAGAATGGACGGTGTTTTGTTTTCGACAAGTTGTTTTGTCGCTTTGTTTACAAGTTTTCCGCTGTGCTATTTGTATTTTGTTAAAGTCTTTCGTTGTTGTAATTCTGATTATTGGGTCGTTTTTGGAATCGTGTAATTCCGCGACCATGTGGTTTAATAAAAGTTATGATTTTAGTATTGTAACTCTGTTTTAAGTCAGTTATGACGTCGGAAAAGCCTGGGGTGACTTCGGGGTTTACGTCCGGGGTCATCGGCAATAGCGCTTTCAAATGAGGTTAAATTTGGGGGTGTTACATGTGGGACGATAGACTGGGGGCGTGCAGACACAAGCGCATTGGCGTAGATAAGCGCATTACACAAGATCGGTGGGGTTTCATCCTGAAACCAATTGGCAATAGAAAGAATAGCCCATCAACCTTATGTACTAGACATTGATATTCACTCAGTTTCGATGTGGGATGAATTTATATTCTAACACATACTTTTACATGTCTCATTTTTAAACCAATAAATAAAGAGACATGAAAAAAGAATGGTAAAAACAAAATTTTCAAAACAATTGTTATAACTCATCAACGATTTTTTATTTCAATAATCCAAAATAATAACCATTAAATAATAAAAATTTTAAGGCTAAAACAACTACGGGTGTGCAAACGGATATATCTAATCTAATCTGGTCTGGTATGTCAGATATCTGGTAAAAAAATTCACAAAACTTATATTCGTATCCGGTCCGTTTTCAGCTGGATATCCGACAAATATTATCTACATCGGATATCCGACTCGGATATCCAAACTATCCGGTTACTAGAACACCTATTAAAAATTAAGTCTAAATGTTAATTTTTCTAATTCAATCAAAACTAACAACTCGTGAAGTGCAAACCAACGGTCAAACATCAACAACCTTTGCAAGTTCTTGTTAATTTTTCAAACAATTAAGCTTGTCAACCTTATCAAATTGGGAATCATAAACGTATATGTATTACATAATAAGAGAAATTGGAAAAAGTATAATTAAAGTTGGAAGTTTAACTTATGTAATTAAAATTCAATTCAATGACAAACACTTGAGTCTTGAAAACAAAATATTTACTCTATTTAGTGAGGCGAGAAAAATTAGTGATTTAGGGTATTAATTTAACAGAACTAGTGCAATACACGTACCTTGTACGAGTGAACTTAAATTTATAAAATCATCAATAATCATTTACAGTTAAATTAAATTATGTTATATTTAAGTGGTTTTAAGAAGGAAAAAATCTTATTGATGTTGTTTAAGAATTAAATATATGGAAGACTAAAATAACATAAATTTTTTATTTAAAAGCAATATGTTCAAAATTTTATTGTTAATTATATAACTTGTATAAATATATTATATTTTATTCATACATATTCTCGTATATTATCCTTTTTATTTTTAATCATGTAATTATTTTCATACACGAGGTATTTTTGCTGAAATCATACATATTCCACTACCATTTATCGTGTATTTCCAATAAACTATATTATATTAACATAAAATATTCAAATTATGTCAATATTTTAATATTAAATTATAAGTGACAATATTAGTTAAACATAAATATGTGTACTCATAACAAAATTCTAGTTTTAAAAGTGATATGTTGAAATGTTATATTAAAAATATATTATTCAAAAATATGAAAATATCAATCATATAAACTCAAAAAATAAAAATAGAAACAAATGTAAATCATTAGTCTAAAAAATCAAAAAAAATGAAATAAAAAGTTTGGGATAGTTAGAGTATACCAAAGGTTATTCTTGTTTGTTATGATGAGTTTATTTAGATGTATATTTATATTTAAAGAAAACATAAAAAAGTTTTTAAATTGAAAATGTTTGGGTAATTAAAATATACATTAAACAGTTAATGCTAATAAAATTTTATATCGGTTTTCTAACCTATGCCCTATGGGCACATGTTAAGAATTATCGTTTTTGAAACTGTTTCTTAAAAAGGAATGCTAAAATCTTTTTACAAAATATTAATATCCCTAATATAATTACACCTAAGAAAATCCTTCTAAAATTAAGTGCTTAACCTATGCCTTAGGCATAGGTTAGAAAAATTGTTTTTGTATTTAACATGTTCTTAATTATTTTATGGTGTAAAAGTTGTCATTGTAGTAGTAACGTAGCTAATACTACGATTTATATCAAAAAGAAGAGTGAACCTATGATAAGATTTGCCATGTTCTTAAAAATAAGATTAAATTGCCATGTTCTTACAATGAGATTTGCTAAAAAAAATAGTGAGACTATGATTTATGTTATTTTAATAACATATCAATATTAGATTAAATGGAAATTGTTACATTTAATAATAAAAAATCTCATTAATATTGTACATTAAATTGAGAAGTTTGGTTGGTTAAAATTGAATTTGATAATCTGGTAAATAACATAAATAATGTAAGATATATTGATTTAAAATTCAAAAGCTTGGTTGGTTAACATCAAACTTTGTTAATATCCATAATTTGACACATGAGTAATGTGGGTCCAAAATCATTTTGGTGGTTTGAAAATAAATCGCTGTATATAGATATATAGATTTTGTGGATTATTCAATATAATAATAAATTGAAAAATCAAATAATAACACCTTAACAACTTTTTTCTAAAAACACTCTTGTGACTCTAAATGTGTGAGCTTTAATATATATATTGGTTTTTCTAGTGTGTGCCCATGGACACACTTTAACAAGTTAAAGTAGGAAATTATCTACAAAATATTCCCTAATAGAGAATGAATAAACCCTTAAGAAAAAAGATTAAACTAGTGGTTAAAATTTTTTTTGCTAAAAATAGGCTTGTTAGAGTGTGTCTATGGGTACACACTAGAAATACCTATATATTAATAGATAAGAATTAGGGCTGCTTTTTTAGTTAAAAGGAAACTTGTATGAAATAAGGAATGTTGTTGTGGAAAGTTGAAGTGGGTTCAATTGCTTAAAAATGTTCAAACACCATTGTGAGATCATTAATCTAATTAAACATTATGTATTAGTTTTAAAAACATATATATTATATATATATTAATAGTATCGAATTCTAGCTCGGATATCAGGTAGAGAAAATACATTGATTTGTATCTGGAAAAATTGCCTGAATTGGATCGGATTCAGATAAA
The DNA here is from genome assembly GCA_027886185.1 of Rheum nobile. NCBI lineage: Eukaryota > Viridiplantae > Streptophyta > Magnoliopsida > Caryophyllales > Polygonaceae > Rheum > Rheum nobile. The sequence continues at coordinate 350,175 of WOAB01000717.1, read as the reverse complement.
AGTATAACAGATTTTTTATTTTCGAATTTTTAAAATTCTGATCAACAAATTGTCAGATCAGATCAATCAGATCATATTGTTTTCTTCACCCCTAAAAATACGAAGACAATTTTCGCACCAAAAAAAATAGTGTCCCGCACCGCATGTTAGGCGAGCATGGTGGTGACAGTTGTCGGCTTTTTAACCCGGATACTAAAAAGTCCGGGTTAAAAAGTCCAAGTTAAAAAGTCGACTTCTTTGCGCTACCATGTTACGCCCAACAACTTTAACCCGGACTTGTTGACATCCGTGTTAAAAAGTCCGGTTTAACTCGACTTTTATGCTTGCTCCCAATATATGGTGAGGAGTACAATTTTTCTTGTTGTGAAAATTAATCCCCCTTAAAATAACACATACGATGGAGTATATATGCAATCGGAGTTCATGAACCGACGCTGTTCCTTATCAGTCCCGGGCCCACTTCACCTCATTGTCATATACTCCCGTACATATCTATTGGCATATAGTTTCTGTGCAACAATTTTCAGAGACAGACCCGCAATCTGTATGTCTGGTGGTACCCACGCCCTCAATCATTCTTCACCTCGAATCTTTTTTATTATGACGTCATCTTGCTATTCGTTTATGAATGATAAATGAAACGATCGATTAACTATACGAAATCACATTTAAGGCTCCGTTCGACCAAGCTTTTTTGAGATTAACGGAGTTTGATTCTTTTTTCAATCTAGTTAATGAGTGTTCGGCAAAAAATATCAATCTAGTTTATAGAGTTTATAGTAGATTAACGTAACTTAATTTTTTTAATGTGACCCCTCCTAGATTGTTGAAGATTAACAAACTGAATTTTAAATTTATCTCATTTTAGCTTGTAATATCGAACATCAACTACAATTTTTAAATAATTAAGCTAATAAATTCAACTCCAGTTCCAGCTAGTCATTCAGCTTCAGCTCCAGTTTCAGCTACTTATTCAACCCCAACTCTCATTTTAACTGAATTTATCGAACAAAGCCTAAGAATGGTTCAGACCTTTTTTTTTATGTTGTTGTCTAATGACAGTGATAAGAACGTGTTTATTGGATAGTTTTTACATGAATGTTTAAAAATTTTATATTACAATATGTTGTGCTAAATACATACTTTTAAATTTGTTATTTGCATGCACGCATTACATAGGAGCATTAAAGAAACACACAATCCGAATACATACCTAAGTTAAGTATGTGTCAACTATATAGAATAATTATAGGATCAAGCACGTGCCTATCTTAAACTAAATGAGCACGTACCGTACCTACACTTCATACCCACTAGCGATGCGTGCCTACCAACATTTGTTTTTAGGAAAAATAGCTTTAAATAATGTCAATTATCGTATATGAATAAAAAACAATACGAACTTTAAAAATTGTAAAAATGTATCTGAATTTTGTCAGTATTAATCCAAAATGGTATGTTCCATTTTTTCGGTGAAATTTTCGACGAAAATGCTGATATGGAACCAGAAAACATGAGTTGGCAAAAACCTTTCACACATCAGCTCATTTATATAATTAAAAACAAAAATAAAAAAAAAATTAAAATCAAAAAAATGAACTTCTTCAGCAATTTGCATCTATTGAAGCACGAACCAAAAAAACAGTCCCTCGAAGTGGGCGCTCGAAGAGAAAGGTCCGAAAGTCAATCTCCGTCATCGTTGTAAAACTGATTGCTGAAATTTTAGGTTTGTGCTTCAGTAAATGCAAATTGCAGAAGAAGTTCATTCTTTTGATTTTGATTTTTTTTTTTGTTATATAAATGAGTTAATGTGTGAAAATTTTTTGTCAACTTTTAATTTCTGGTGCCACACATTAGCATTCCTGAGGGAGATTTCACCGGAAAAATGGACCATATCATTTTGAGTTAATATTGACATAGTTCGGGTACGTTTTTATAATTTTTAAAGTTCGTATTATTTTTTGTTCAAAAGCGATAGTTGATATTATTTAGAGTTATTTTTCCTTGTTTTTTAAGAAACCCACCAACATTTCTTGCAAATTGTGTAGCTAAGAAAACATACTATATAATGCTATTATAATAATATACTAATCTATACTAACATATAAAATATGTATTGCTATTATAATATATTATATTATACTACTATGCTATACTATATTATTATTATATATTTAATATACTCTAATTTGGTTTGTTTTTTAAATACTTATGTATTTGCTTGTATTTATACACAAATGAGAAAAGGTTGGTTTTATGGCACCACTACAGAAATGATCTCTTACTTCGTAAAAAATAACCTGGTTCACTTATATTCGGACTAATAAGTCATTAAAATTGCAGAACTACGATTTTACTTGTGGGATAATAAAAGAGCTTGGATATATGGCGACACGCAGGGCTAAATGATATATTGCACTTTGAACAGATCGGACGTGTTTTTAATGTCAAAATCCGGGCAATTAAATAGAAATCTTATTCCCCTTACATGAATATAGCCAAGATATACCTATCTAGTTAATACACGGGTTGTTTAATCAATTTAAACTCGTTTATATATTCTGGTTTTTCTTACACCCAGGCTAAAAGATAACTTTTTTTAACTTTTTAATAAAACGAAATAAGGAAGTACTAAACAGTGAACATTCCATATTAGAACAAAATCAACCCCATCCCCGACTCGCTACTCTACTCCATTCCGACTCGCTACTGCTCACCCCAAATTACGTTGCTCATCGCGCGTCTCTATTCCGAAGTCGATACCCCCGAAATCTGGTGCTCATCGTCTCTACCCCGAAGTCGCTACTGTTCATCGTCTCTACCCCAATGCCCAACTTGTCGGTGTTGAACCCTAGAAGTTTGCCTTAGCCCCAAATCGTGCTCAAGTAAACGGTCATTAATTATCATGAGAATCTAAAAGAAAGAGAAATGAATATTAACCCAAAAAATACAAAGATAAATGAACAAAAAAGAGGGTCGTAATCAACTTGCACTCGGGCATGGTTAAAGTAGGATTAACATATACCCATTCAATATTAGGATTTCTACAGGGCCCAAAAATAACACGAGGTCTTAATAAAAGTTTTAAAATTACTAAAATATCAACAATTATACTTAGAAAAAGGTTCATGTGAGAATGAGTGTTTAGGTGAGAATGTGAGAATGTGAGAATGTTGATGTGCATGGATTTATGATTGTATGTGCATGACTTTGGTAGGCGGAAACTCATGTACATACAGACAAAAAAATCACGCACATACTAGATATGCATGGATTTTTGCATGTATGTGCATAAAATTGTGACTATATGGTGATTATGTATAAGTGAAAACTCATGTACATACAGGAAAAAATCCATGCACATCACAATATGTACAACAATTTTTCATGTATGTGCATATATTTTTGTACTATGTGTGTGATTATGCACTACTACAGAATTCACCTTATAACTCGTATAAAATAACTCGGACGTTCAATTATCAGGTTATAAAAGTGTCAAAAAAGGTGCTATATATTATAACCCGACGTTTCATAATCCGGGTTATATGGAAGAGTCAGACAATCAATTAACCCGTAATTATAAACGCCTGAGTTATTTCTATGTGTATATATATCATACATTCAATATCCGAGTTATTTGTGAAGTTTAAATAAAAAATAGTTGATAAGCAAGGGTTATATTGCACCCTAATTATACGAAGCCCCAATTTTGTACATCGACACTCCTCCTACCTTCTCTAGTTCTCCTTCGGTGGAAGCTTCCCTAGCCCCAAATTGACCACCAATAGCACCAAGCCCTAGCACATGCCGCCTCTGCTGGTGTCGTCCTTCCCTCCTCCATTGTGTCGCCTCTCACTGACTCTGGCTGCGAAGTTGATTCTGGCCCGCCGAAAACAAGGTTGACGTACTCGCTCCCAATGATTCCGACAGAGACGTTAAAGAAGACGGCCAGTACAATGACATCTCTTACCTTATCTCTTCTCCTCCTCTTCTCCCCCTCTGTACAGATGAGAAGCACAGCTTGTACATCACGTCTATGGAAGCATCTTTTGTAGAGCAATTATACAATTCCAATGATTCATTTGGATGGCAATTGCGTGGGAAAGGCCACATTCGTGCGCCAGGCAAGGTAATTCCTTATTCTTCACCCTTAAGAAGTCCTAATGTTGATTCTGTATGTACCTGATTTCCTATATGCGTACAGACTATAGAAAACTGCAAATAAACGAACTTTAATTAAGGAAAACTGAAGTTTAGAAATACCAAACGACAAATTGTTGCAGAGTCGAGATCTGAATCTCTTTCCTTAATTCTGAAATCGCCCCGTAGTGTGACGGTTCTGTAGCGATCTAAATCCCAGGATACAACTGCGACTATCTTCTGTATTTCACAACTCAAGAACAGAAGCCTGCGAACCAGCGTTTCTGTGTGTACTCTCAGACACGAAAAGGAGAGGAGAAGAGAGGAAGGTGATTGTTTCGATGCTTCTGATGAAACGCAGAGCTGCTCCTTATGTAGTAGATGTTGGAGTCTGTTAGCGTACTAACAGAGCGTGGAGAAGATAGTGGGATAATGGATGACTCAGTCTGATAACCGCCCTGATATTGTACGAACTGAGTCAGAGCTGTTAGCAACAGCTGGGGAATCTGGATCCGACCAAAAAGATAGTAGCATTGGTTGGCCAGTCCAATGCTACGTACTGGGCCAAGGCCTAGCCCAGAACCGAACCCGGCCCGGCCTAAGCCCAAGACCAGCCGGCCCGACCCGACGTGACTCGGCTCGGCTCGGGTGACCCAAGGCCACAACCTTGGAGCCAAATTCCTAGTATATATACTAGTGAATGTTTACCCCCCACTTCCAATATGGGATACAAATTCCCACATACATGTCCCCAACTTGATGCACTTCAATCAACCAACTTTGGACCTCCATTTCTCATTCAAACGTAATTCATTTTTAACATATGAGTACACTTCGAGAATGTGCTCGCGGAGACAAATCCAACGCTCTCATATTCCGGTGTTTCCATTGGCCGAAGCCCACCGGAATTCTGCCCGGAAAAGTCATCGGTACCACTTTAACAAATGAGTTCCAACAACCCCCCACATGAATAGAAATGACTCTAAAACATATGTAGACTAGATAGAAAGACTTTTGAGAGTACAGTCGAAAAATCACTGCATCTGGACTGGTAACGTTTTTCAGCCTTGAACCACCCATAGTGAGTAACTATCGGATTTACTCGATCAGGTGGTGAACATGATGTCTTGAACCACCCGGGCTTTGATGTAAACCTAGACAACAGCTATCACACAGTTTCATCTTCTCACAGAACTAGGTTTTCTGATTGTGTTCATTTTGGCCTTGAACATCCCTGGTTATTCATGAGTGAACTTGGAGAATGTAGCCTCTCTTCATTCTCCTAGAAATGGCCCCATTTCACACTCATAAGGTGATTGATCATAAAGAGTATTCTGTCATATCCCACTTTTATTTCAAAGCTATGGAATCATTAAAAGCCAAGCTTAACCTCAACTCATACAGGTAGCACTGTGTATCATCCTGGGAACTGGGAGGAGAACTGAGTCTCCCAGTGCTCTTCTAGATTCAGCTTGATTTAGTTTTCCCTTTGAACCTACATCTTGGGATCTCCAGTCACGTAGGTAGGGTTTTCCATCAAGCATCCTCTTTTGTCATAGGCTTTAAACCCGTTCCTCTTGATGATTTGACAACTTGATCTCGTGACAAACCTTTAGTAAATGAATCCGCTAGGTTGTCATCCGATTTGATATAATCTATTGAGATTACACCATTTGAGAGACGTTGTCTAATGGTTTTGTGTCGTCTTCTTATATGACGTGACTTACCATTATACATATAACTCAGTGCCCGTGCTATAGCCGATTGACTGTCACAGTGTACACATAATGCTGGCACTGGTTTGTCCCACATCGGGATATCTTCCAAAAAGTTCCAAAGAAATTCAGCTTCTTCTGCTGCTTTGTCTAGAGCAATGAACTCAGATTTCATGGTGGATCTGGCCAATAATGTTTGTTTGGAAAATTTCCATGATACTGATGCACCACCAAGTGTAAATACATATCCACTAGTGGACTTTGAGTTTCTAGAATCTGATATCCAGTTGGCATCACTGTAGCCTTCCAGAACTGCTAGGTATTTTCCATAGTGCAGCCCATAACTTTGAGTATATCGCAAGTAATTCAATACTCTATTTATCCCTTTCTAATGACTGTGTCCTGGATTGCTGGTGTAGCGACTTAGTACATTTACTAAGTGCGCCAAGTCAAGTCTTGTGCAATTAGTCAAGTACATCAGACTTTCAATCACACGTGCATACTCCAATTGTGACACTCCATCACCCGAGTTTTTAGTCAAGTGGAGATGAGGGTCCACGGGACTCTTTGCAGTCCTACTTGAGTAGGTGTTGAATCTCTCAAGTACTTTTTCAGCATAGTGAGCTTGGGACAAGATGATTCCTTCAGAATGTCTAGTGATTTTGATCCCTAGTATTACATCTGCTAGTCCCAAGTCTTTCATGTCAAACTTCTCACTAAACATGTTCTTAGTTTGGTTGATCATGTCTTTATTGCTTCCAATAATAAGCATGTCATCTACGTACAAATACAGCAAAATATATCCATTTGGAGTATTTTTGATGTAGATGCATTTGTCACTTGCATTGATGCTGAAGTCATTTGACATCATTACAGTGTAAAATTTTGCATGCCACTGTTTCGGAGCTTATTTGAGCCCATATAGGGACTTTACAAGTCTGCACACCTTGTGTTCCTGTCTAGAGACAACATAACCCTCAGGTTGTTTCATATATATATATCATCTTCTGATTCTCCGTTTGGAAAGACAGTTTTTACATCCATTTGATGGATTTCTAGGTTGTGTAATGCTGCTATTGCTATTAACATCCATTATGGTTCTGCATAATGGAGTCTATTTCGCTTTGACTGCTTCCTTCCATGAAGGTGCATCAGGTGTAGACATGGCTTCTTTGAATGTTCTATGCTCATTTTCTAAAAGAAAGGCCGTTATGAACTCAAGCCCAAATGATTTCTCCTTTCGAGCTCTCTTGCTTCGTCTAGGTTCATCCTTTTCCTTTTCTGTTTCATTTACAAAAGTGCTTGCTTCTCTTTGTTCACGAGTTCGTTTCGGATGTTCTTTATCCTTGCACGGAAACACATGTTCGAAGAAGGACGCATTCCTTGATTCCATTATTGTATTTGCATGTATGTCTGGTATGTCAGACTTATATACCAGAAACCGATAAGCACTACTGTTGTGTGCATATCCTATGAAAATACAATCAACGGTCTTAGGTCCAATTGTGACCTTTTTAGGAGGTGGTACTGCAACTTTTGCTAGGCACCCCCACACTTTGAGGTATTTGTACGATGGTACTTTACCTTTCCAAAGTTCATATGGCATCTTGCCAATAACTTTATGTGGTATTTTGTTGAGGATATAATTTGTGGTTAGCAGCGCTTCCCCCCACATGTTCTGTGGTAACCCAAATTCCTGCAACATTGCATTCATCATCTCTTTCAGAGTTCGTTTCTTTCGTTCCGCAACTCCGTTAGATTTTGTTGAGTAGGGAGCAATTGTTTGATAAATAATCTTGTGTTCTCTATAGAACGCGTTGAATGGTTCATCATACTCGCCTTCTCTATCACTTCTGATTATTTTTATGGTTTTGCTAAGTTGGTTTTCAACTTCCAACTTGTATTCTTTGAATATTTCCAAGGCTTCATCCTTGCTTCTTAGCAAGTATACATAACAGTATTTTGTGCAATCATCGATAAAGGTCACAAAATACTTTTTACCGCCTCTAGTTTGCACAAATTTTAAATCACACAGATCTGTGTATTAAACCTAGAGGTTCGGTTGTTCTCTCTACATGTGGGGATGACGTTTTTGTGAGTTTGGCCTATACGCATACTTCACATTTGTCTTTACTTGATTTGCATTTTGGAATCAAGTTCATGTTAATCAATCTTCGTATAGACTTGTAATTCACATGCCCTAATCATTCATGCCAAATATTAAAAGACTCAACAACATAAGCAATAGGATTCTTTTCATTCATTGAAACATCAGAAACAATAGGTTTTGGGAGGACTGTCATTACATTCATTTTGACCAGTCCATCCTTTACATATCCATTGCCCAAATAAACCCCATTCTTAGAGAGAACTAGCTTGTCAGACACGAACTTCACCGCGAAGCCGTTCTTGCTCAGCAAAGTGTCGGAGATCATATTCTTCCTTATTTCTGGCACGTGCATGACATTGTTGAGAGTCAGCTCTTTCTCGGAAGTCAGCTTCAATACCACTTTGCCGTGACCTTCTACCTTGGATGTGGACGAGTTTCCCATAAATAGTTGCTCGTCACTCTTGCTCTTCTGAAAAGTGGTAAACAGTCCCCTATCAGAGTAGATATGTGTGGTGGCACCTGTATCATACCACCATTCCCTCGGGTTGCTTCCAACCATGTTAACTTCAGACACTACAACACACAGATCTGCATCCAAGAGCTTGCCTTCAGTCATGTTGACTTGGGACTTTCCCTTGTCCTTGTGTGGGTCAATCTTGCTTCGACATCGTCTGCCTTGTGACCCATCTTACCACACTTGTGGCATTTCCCACTGAACTTCTTAGCTGGTTGCTTCTTGAAGTTGCTGGAGCCGGAGCCTTGGGGTTGGAACTTTTGTTTCTTCCCTTTTTCCTTGTGTTCGGCCAAGTTGGCCTTCTGTTCAACAATCTGAATACCATCTACTTTGCGGTTGATTGACTCAATCCGCAGCCTGACAATCAAGTCTTCAACGGTCATAGTGATAGGCGTTGTCGTGACACCTAAACAAAATAATCCTTAAAAACCTAACTTAGTAGAATAGGCAAGTAAGGGTCAAATCCCACAGGGAGGAGTTATCTTTCTTTATGCAAGTAGTATGTCAAAGGTAACAAAACGGGGGTTTGCTGGTTGTTTGCAAGTAAACAAAGTGAACAAAAACAAAGGTTGTAATCACCTGGGAAAAAGTACTCAGCCAGACAAATATTCACCATTCATTCGATTGATTGGTCCTATATTATCTCTATTCCTTCCTATGATTATTCTTTTCCCTATTCTGAAATAGTTATCAGTCCAACTAGTCCTGGCAACCCTAACTATCGAACGCACGAGAAACTATCAAGATTTAGAACAATAGCAACAGGAAGTATAGGAATTAACCAGGATACATGCAACACCACAACTCACAGTATTTAACACATAATCAATTCTCTTTCATAATAAACTAGTCCAACTAGTCCTAGAATATCATGTTTGCTACACAAGATAAGGGATTTCAACTCGAAATATCAAAACCCTAACAATAGACAATTACTAATATCAACTAGGTGATCAATCCAGTCAAATCAATAAGAATCAATAGGAATAGGCTCAAGAGAAAATATATAATCAATAAGAATAGGAATAGAATTATAACCTCACAATCATATATCAAATGAAGGCTTCAATCGTCGGACTAAGCAAATGGTGCTTAGTTTTTCATAGTCTTGAAACAAAAACTCTAAGGGAAAAACAATACTGAATAATAGTCTGAATGATCATAGTGGCTCCTAGGAACTAGGTTTAAATAACCTAGCTAAACCTAAAAACCAAAGATAAGAAACATAACCTAAAAGGAAATAAAATAATCCAATTGGAATAAATAAATAAAAGAAAAGGAAATAATAAAATAAAAGTGAAAACTTCGGAAAAATCTCGAACCCGCGCTCATGACTCGTTTCCGCGACCGCGGCTATAGGTTCCGTGACCGCGAATTCTTCACTGTTGCACCCATTCGCTTCTGATCTTCGTCTTCTCTCGTGGCTTCTCACGTGGCTTCCTCCTCCATCTTCATAATCTTCAGTTAAGCTTCTCCAAACCGCCATATCCACACTTCTACTCTTGAACTCCATATTCCTCAATCACGCTCTAAACTCATCCAAATAGTACCCAAAACACCGGTAACAACTCCTAGTTAAATCCTACAAAGTAGCGCTGATCACATAGCCTTTCGCTTGTGCTTTAGGTAGCTCTTGAAATCCTCACAACCTGGAGGGAGTTTCTCAATGAAAGTAGCTACCTGGAACGTCTCACAAATTGACATTCCTTCCGCAATAATCTCATGCGTAAGCAATTGCAGCTCTTCAACTTGTTCCATGATGGGCTTAGAGTCCACCATTTTGAAGTCCAGAAATTTCGTCATTGTGAACTTCTTAGAGCCTGCATCCTCAGACTTGTATTTCTTTTCCAAGGCCATCCAGAGTTCCTTGGAAGTCTTGATCTTGTTGTACACATTGTACAGTGGATCTATCAGGCGGCTTTGAACCCAACCTTTGCATAGAAAATCCCCATGAGTCCAGGCCTCAACGCTGGCTAGGGCTAGAACATCAGTATTCTGAAGCAGAAGCACAAGCTTATCCTCATTCAGATACTTTTCCAGCTTCAGTGTGGTCAGAAAGAAGAACATCTTCTGCTGCCATATTTTGAAGCCAGTTCCATCAAACTTTTCTGGCATCAGCCATGCGTTTACAGCACCAGGCATATGAACTGTCGGTTGGACAGTTTGATAAGCTGTTGGTTGGACATTCTGATTAACATCATTTCCGACCCTCACGGTTGGCAAATTCACTGTTGGCAGACCACTCCCAAACTGAATCAGGGGTGTCGACTCAACAAGATTTCCATTACCGGCTCCAACAAGAGCACCCGTACCAGAATCAGCATTCTCAGTCTGGTTAGTCATACTTCAAACTATTTACAGATAAGCAAACCATAATTAGTACGATTACTAAAGCAAGTTCAATCAGGAAATTTTTAAAATGAAGCAATTTAAACAGATAGAATAAATTGCAGAATCAGTATATTATTGTTCGGAATTATATGTACATCGGTACAAATGCACGAATTTTAGTTACAAAAGAACAATACAGATACACGAATAGATTGCGAGACAGATCAAAATTCATGTTCAGTAGAAACTTCACACAAAAAACAGATCTATTAGTTCGTAAATGCAGTCAAATGAAGCAAGGATTTCAAAATTAAGATTGTATGAACCTGATTTCCTATATGCATACAGACTATAGAAAACTGCAAATAAACAAACTTTAATTAAGGAAAACTGAAGTTTAGAAATACCAAACGACGAATTATTGCAGAGTCGAGATCTGAATCTCTTTCCTTAATTCTGAAATCGCCCCATAGTGTGACGGTTCTATAGCGATCCGAATCCCATGATACAACTGCGACTATCTTCTGTACTGCACAACTCAAGAACAGAAGCCTGCGAACCAGCGTTTCTGTGTGTACTCTCAGACACGAAAAGGAGAGAAGAAGAGAGGAAGGTGATTGTTTCGATGATTCTGATGAGACACAGAGCTGCTCCTTATGCAGCAGATGCTGGAGTCTGTTAGCGCACTAACAGAGCGTGGAGAGGATATTGAGATAATGGAGGACTCAGTCTGATAACCACCCTGATATTGTGCGGCCTGAGTCAAAGCTGTTAGCAACAGTTGGAGAATCTAGATCCGACCAAAAAGATAGTAGCATTGGTTGGCCAGCCCAATGCTACATACTAGGCCAAGGCCTAGTCCCGAACCCAGCCCGGCCCAAGCCCAAGCCCAGCCGGTCCGGTCCGACCCGACCCAACGCGACACGACTCGGCTCGTTAGCAACAGCTGGGGAATCTGGATCTGACGAAAAAGATATGTAGCAGATGCTGAAGTCTGTTAGCGCACTAACAGAGCGTGGAGAGGATAGTGAGATAATGGAAGACTCAGTCTGATAACCGCCCTGATATTGTGTGGCCTCAGTCAAAGTTGTTAGCAACTTTTTGGTCGAATCTGGATCCGACCAAAAAGATAGTAGCATTGGCTGGCCAGCCCAATGCTACGTACTGGGCCAAGGCCCAGTCCCAAACCCGGCCCGGCCCAAGCCCAAGCCCAGCCGGTCCGGTCCGACGCGACGCAGCTCGTTAGCAACAACTGGGGAATCTGGATCCGACCAAAAAGATAGTAGCATTGGCTGGCCAGCCCAATGCTACGTATTGGGCCAAGGCCCAGTCCCAAACCCGGCCCGAGCCCAGCCAGTCCGGTCTGGTCCAACACGACGCAACGCGGCTCGTTAGCAACAACTGGGGAATCTGGATCCGACCAAAAAGATAGTAGCATTGGCTGGCCAGCCCAAGTGATGTGACCATGCCTCCCATGACGGCCCACAACGAGGAAGAAGCCATGAGCCTACGCTCAGAGGGCCTAGTGACAAGGTCTAGGTCCAAAGCCATCGCCGCCGCCGTCGCGTCACTTGTCGCACGCGTCGTCGCTGGCCAAGGAAGCCTAGACGCCAACCCAAGACTCGTCGTCCTCGCCACCATAGGCATCGGAACATCGCGATCATCACAGCCGGCATCGTGTGCACCCACTCGCGAGGCCATCGACCCTTCGTTGCCGCTGCTCGCGGTGTTTGCATCCATGCCTTCACCGCGTCCGGGTTTTGATGCATAGAGGTTTATTTCCTTTGTTTTGGCATAGTTTTGAGACAATTTCTATATTTGGTATTATTGCTTATTTTAGATAGTTTCCTTTTATAGTCCTTTCTATTTTAGGGTTTATGCATTTTGCATGCTTGCATGGGCTAGCCCACTAGGTTCGACTCGGCCCATCCGATGTCTCTCCCTAGTATTTAAGTCAAACTATGTTATTGGTTTTAGCACGTTCAATTTTAATCAAGGTTTCAAGTAGAGTGTTTATCCTCCTTCCCTTGATCGGACGTCACCCTCTATCTTCGCATCCCCATTCCCTCCGCCGCCGACGCTACGGCAATTGTTTGAACCTTCAAGCCAAGTCTTCCTTCGCATCTCCCTTCTCCCGCAGTCGACGCTACGACACCAAAGACTTGTCTTTTTAAGTCACCTATCCCTCATCAAATCGCTTCCGCCATCGCTATCCATTCACCCCATCAATCGCTTCCATTGCGTCCACCATCGCCACCAATTCCATCATTGTCGCCGTCGCTAGCATCGCCTTGACACTCGTCATCGTCTTCGCTATCGCCGTCGCCAACAAGCCCAGACACCCATCCAGTCAATCGCTCGCGGACATCATCGCATTAGCCACCGGGTTCGCTTCGCAGCACCACTGATCAGCGCTACTTTGTAGTGCATATCTAGGAGTTGTTACTGGTGTTTGGGTACCATTTGGAGATGTTTAGAGCGTTATTGTGGAGATTGGAGTTGAGGAGTAGAAGTGCAGATATGGTGGTTTAGAGAAGCTTAAAAGAAGACATTAAGAAGATGAGAAAAGAACCACTTGAGAAGACCGAAGAGAGGACGAAGTTCAGAAGAGAAGTGAAGAACGCGAGAAGCCGCGGTCGCGGAAATCTACGAAAGGCGAGAAGAAGAACGCGGAAAAACCGCGATCGCGGACGAGCAAGAATTTTGGTCGCGGATAAGTCGAGAGCAAAGGAGTCAGGAATTGAATTTTCCGCGGTCACGGAAACCTGCTCAGCGCGTCCAGTTGTTTTCGTCCGAAGTTTACTTTTATTTTATTTTCCGTTTTTCTTTTAATCCTTTATTCTAGTTTCTTTATTTTATTTCCTTTTAAGACTTTGTTTGCTATCCTTTTACATTAGATTTTGGGTTAGGTTATTTAACCTAGTTTCCCTAGCAGCTTTTCAGTATTCAGTTTACATCATCGTTTATTCCATTCAGTATTGTTTTTCTTTCAAGACTATGAAGAACTAAGCACCCTTTGCTTAGTCCGACAATTGAATTTGATTGTGAGATTATCCTTTTACTCTATCTTTGAATGTTATTGATTCTCTTATGCTTCATTCCATTGAGTTATATTGATTTCTCTAGATTAGCTACCTAATTTTATTGATATTATTCATATTATAGGATTAGGGTTTTGAATTCTATTGGTTGATCTAGATCATCAATAGTTGTGATTAGTATTATTAATATTAGATTCCCTACCCTGACAAACTAGTGGAGATTGATATTATCTATAGTGCTAGTTACCTTAATCTGGTCAACTTGTTGAGATTAATATTGTCCATACCTAATTCAGAGTAGCAACCACGATTTACTGGAACGAGTAGTGAATGTTTATTGTGAAGAGAATTGATTGCATGTCGAGTACTGACGAGTTGTTAAGTATTGCATGAGCCTATCTATTCATGAGCCTACTGTTGCTGTTAAATTTATCTTGATAGATTCTTGATTGTTTAATAGTTAGGGTTATCAGGACTAGTTGGACTAGTAACTAATTTAGAACAGAGATTAGGACATTCATAAGGATTGAGGACTATGAATAATCAATGATCAATCAACCAAACTAAAGGTGGATATTTGTTTGACTAAGTGTGTTTCCCAATTTGATTACAAATCTTTGCTTTTGTTTCCTTTGTTTACTAGCTTACAAACAATCAACCAAAACCCCCATTTGTTACTTGTGCATGCAACCTTACATAAAGAAAGACAACTCCTCCCTGTGGGATTCGACCCTTGCTTGCCTATTCTACTAGTTTAGGTTATTAAGGATTTTACTTTGATAAGGCGATACGACTTTAGCCTCCGTCAACCACCGTGTCCATCTTGTCAACCTTTCGTGCAAGACAACGTGACTTCTCGCCCAAGACTAGATCCAAAGGTGTCGCCTTTGACAATTGGCTTGTCATCGGAGGCAAGAACACATCAACTGGCATCAAAGCCCAGCAGTCTTGTAAGTCACGAACTCAAGTTTGCATCTTGTTCACAATTTTTTTTTTCTTGACCCCCGTCGTTTGCTTTCGTAAATTGTTGAGAAGAAAAAACCAAAGTTCCCATCTTTGCTTCACCTACTCGGTTTCTACAAGATAATATCTTGGCCGAAATTTTTCCTTGTTCCCTAAGTTTTGGTGTGTTAGGTAATTTGTTATCTTGCATGCTATAATATTTTGTTTCCTTGTTTCACGCATGGATACAGTTTCCTTGTTTGCTAGATTCTACTTTTTAGGTTGTTAGCCGCAATTTCCTTATAAGATATCAAATCAAATCTTATTTTCTCTCTCCTATCTCTAACGATCACACTTGTGATATTCTTGTTACTTAGGCCGTTTTCTTTTGTTTCCTTTTGCAAATCCGAAAAGATCAAAACATAAGATCTCGGATATATATATAAAAAAAAGATACCAAAAAGATATTAAAAAAAAAAGTTACCAAAGTTAGGTAAAGCCAAAATAAGGCAACCCTAACCCACTCGACTCGGTCTAAGCTCATCTTCTCTCTCTCTCTCTGCCGTCTAGGTCAAGCTTCCTAGAAGGTATTTCTTGCTTATTAGGTTGTTTTGTTTACGTTTGCATTAGGGTTTCAATTTGTTCTTGTTTGTTTGATTGCAACTTGCTTGATACACCATCTCTTGTGCAAGCCAAGCCGCCCTCACGGCAAGCCAAACTAGCCCTACCTATGTGAACATTGTGACTTGACTAGTGATCTTCTTGGTTGTTGTTCTTTGTTGCCTTTTGGTTTGTTTTTACTCCCATGTCTGGCCATATTGTTATAGGTAGCATGATGGTTAGACAACGTGAAAAACAACTTGGAGTCGACGACACCAACCCACATCCACCGTCGTTGGGTCTACCCCAAGACCAACCACCGATTGACCCACCACAACAAGACCCTCTCATTGAGTTGTCCGAGGAGCAACGAGAGATTCAAGCCCTTCTACAAGAGAACGCAGCTTTGAGAGCCCAACAACGCGCCGCACAACTCGTGCCCACACCCCCACCCCTGAGTACTATGGACGCGCCGGCTCAACCCCGAGCCACCGACGTCGGTCCATCAAAGACAAGAGTAGACAAAGGCAAAGGTCTAATGCCTTCGACATCTCATCATCAACCACAACTCAATCGTATGCAAAGTGTCATCGAGAGTCGCCAAGGCTTCATTTCGCACACGGATCGCTACGTGCCTAGAGCCACACCCGTTGGCTTCGACACCGGCTCCGACAATGACCGGGACGCCGAGGACACTCAAGGTGAGTTTTCTGAACCATACAACTTTGATGATCGCTATGCCTCTAGGAGAACCCAGATACGCATACCGGGCTCAGCTCCACGTGAAGGCCGCCCTCGACGAGCCGAGCAAGCCGACGCGATGCCAAGGAGACCCAGTCACCGACCCAGTGGATATACGCAACGCGATGATCAATTGAGAACCCCAACTACTCAGCCACGGAGCCATGATGTACGCGATCATCTTAGACACCAAAGTGTTCGAACGCCGCGTTACGGATCCGATGGCTATGCGTCGATCACACCCAATGTCCACGACGACTTCGACGAGTATGACGACGAGGAGATCGAGGACTCAAGTATGGTCAACCCTAATTTTTTTCACCCCCCTCTTGGAGATCCACTTGAATTGCAGGATCACCCTTCGGATTGGATACCTCCACCGCGTCTCCAGCCCCAAGGAGAATACGTTCGTGATATTGGCGGCGAGCGCCGCGATGTCATGCCAAGGGACATTCGCCAAGCCGACTATGACGCCCATCCGCGAAGACGCCGACGTGACAATGCCTATGCGCCAAGGGATGAGTTTGCTCGCGGCGAAGATCACCAAGACCGCGATAGACGCCAGGTTGGACGCGATAGACCCCATGGTGTGCGCCTACGAGAATCCTCTCTACGCCGCCGTGCCAAACAATGCGTTCAACCAAGCACCTGCCCAGCCTCGATACCAACGACACGAAGTCAAGGTAAAGATCGAGCATTTTTATGGTGAATACAACCCCTCTGTTTTTTTTAATGGGTGCAGGCTACGGAGTACACCCTTCGATATTGTCGAGTGCCACCTGAGGAGCATGTCGACGCCGCGACACTTCACTTCCGAGGAGCCACCCGCGTATGGTGGCATAGATTCGAAGATGACTGCGTGCGTCGCAACAGGACCAGAGTCACAGAATGGCATCAACTAGTCTATGTGATGACCAAGAAATACGTGCCTCCAGACTATAGGAATCAAATGAGAATGGAGATAGCCATGGCTCGCCAAGGGTCAATGACTCCACTCGAGTTCTTTTCCAAGCTTGAAGACATGTATTACAAAGCCAACATCTCCGTTGCACCATCGACTTTGAGGACAAAATTCTTGAGTGGCTTGAACACCAACATCCGTGATCAACTCGAGATTTTGCCCATCAAAGATTTGAACACACTCACATATACGGCGATGCAAATTTATGCACAACTCTCTCGCCGAAAGTCTTACACTTTTCCAAGTGGCCAACAAAGGTATTCTTCTAACCCTAGTGGATTACCTTCTATTAATGTTCGCCCTAGTGTCTCTACCACAGCCGCGTTGAGCCAAGACCCCAAAGCGAAGCCTTCGACGCCAAGCACCGTGCCGCGCCAAAATGCGCCTAGACAAGCTTCAATGGGCACAGATCGCGCGCGTGACCTTGAGTGTTACAAGTGTGGTGGAAGAGGCCACTATAAGAAAGATTGCCCAAACGCTCGAAAGGTTTTGTTCTCCACGGCCGCCGCCGGCTATGAGTCTTGCGACGACGAGGACCAACCCCTCGAGGCCATCGATGAAAGCATCGAAGAGGAGGAAGGCGCCTACGACTGTGAACCCGCTTCTCTGCACGCGGGCACACCATTAAGCTTGGTGACGCATCGTCTCCTCACAGTCAAGGAAGCGAGCCTCCACGACCAACGCGAGAACTTGTTCCACACAAGGGCTCTCATCCAGACGGCTTCCTTGAGTGTCATAGTTGATGGAGGATCATGTGCTAACATTGTCAATGAGAAGGTCGTGACACACTTCAAGTTGCCTACGACGCCTCATCCACAGCCTTATGCCCTCCAATGGATTTCTTCAAGTCTAGGTAATACGGTATCTCGCCAATGCTTAATTTCTTTTTTCATAGGGTAATACTGTGATTCTATACTTTGTGATGTCGTTGCAATGGACGTCACCCATATTTTGCTTGGGCGCCCATGGCAATTCGACAGACGCGTGCTCCATGATGGCTTTTTGAACACTTATGTGTTCAATTACCACGGTAAGCGTGTCACCTTGCATCCAATGTCTCCCCATGAGATCTTGCAGGACCAGGTTGAGCGTGATCGCCAGAAGGCCATTGAGACCGCGTCTCATAGGTCAAACGAGTTCCTAGAGGCACTCTAGAGGCAAAACTCCTCCAATTATGGAAAAATTTCGTCTCCACCAGGCATTGACACGAAGAGGAACAACGCCATAGCTGGGACACCAAGTGCCCATCTAGATCGTCATGGCACCGCTGCTGGTGCCGCTGGGAAGGCCAAGAAAGGCACTCCAGAAACTTGGCTAGGATTTTCCACTTATGGCTCGAGCACTAGTCCACATATGCCTAGTGCCCCACAGAAAACAACAAGCGCCTCACCATCGACGAAGTTTGCCGATCCGTTGCCGCAGACATCTCCTTTGCAAGGAAAATGTGAGCGACGCTTGCTTGTAGCCAAGGTCAGTGACCTAACTCCATGTTTGACTGGCAAGGCCCCATGTTTTCTACTTGTACCAACTCCGTGCATCCTTGAGTCGTCGACTGCCGCGTCCGTGCCGCCAGCCATCGCGACCTTGCTCGCTGCTTTCGACGATGTCTTTCCAGATGAGTTGCCACAAGGATTACCTCCACTGAGAGGCATTGAGCACCAGATTGACCTTGTGCTCGGTGCATCCTTGCCCAATCGCACTGCGTATAGAGCTGGCACAGAGTAGACCAAAGAGCTTCAGCGCCAAGTGCAAGAGTTGTTGGATCGCGGCTACGTAAGGGAATCTCTCTCCCCTTGCGTTGTACCTGTGATCCTTGTGCCCAAGAAGGATGGAACATGGAGAATGTGTGTTGATTGCCGTGCGATAAACCAGATCACCGTCAAGTATAGGCATCCTATTCCACGCCTCGACGATATGCTTGATGAACTTCATGGCGTCACACTTTTCTCCAAGATAGATTTGAAGAGTGGTTATCACCAAATCAGGATGAAAGTAGGTGATGAGTGGAAGACCGCGTTCAAGACGAAGTATGGGCTCTACGAGTGGCTTGTCATGCCATTTGGGCTCACGAACGCGCCAAGCACCTTCATGCGCGTGATGAACCACGTCTTGAGAACCTTCCTTGGCAAGTTTGTCGTCGTTTATTTCGATGACATCCTTGTTTATTCACGGAGCCTGGAGGAGCATGTCGATCACCTTCGCCAAGTGCTCGAGTGCCTTCGACGCGAGAGCCTATTCGCCAATCTGGCCAAGTGCTCATTTTGCTCCGCGTCCACAAATTTTCTGGGCTATGTCGTGAGTAGTGATGGTCTGCGCGTCGACGAAGAAAAGATCGCGGCCATCAAAGATTGGCCAACGCCGACGACGCCGACGCAAGTGCAAAGCTTTCTCGGCCTCGTAGGATTTTATAGGCGCTTTGTTCGAGACTTCTCCTCCATTGCCACTCCTTTGCATGAGTTGACGAAGAAGGGAAGCACTGTCTTGTGGCTTGAGTCCCACGAAGAGGCCTTCTCGGCTTTAAAGCGGGCGTTGTGCCAAGCACCATGCTCCAGCTTCCCGACTTCGCCAAACACTTCGAGGTGGAGTGTAATGCCTCAAACATAGGCATTGGTGGTGTGCTACACCAAGCGAAGAGGCCCGTAGCATATTTCAGTGAGAAGCTCACGGGGGCCACACTCAATTACCCCACCTATGACAAAGAGTTATATGCCCTAATACGTGTGCTAAAGACGTGGCAAAATTACCTTTGGCCGCGTGAATTTGTCATCCACAGCGACCACGCAGCCTTGAGCTATTTGAAGATCCAAGCCCACCTCAATCGACGCCATGCTCGTTGGGTGGAATTTCTTGAGACATTTCCTTATGTCGTGGTCCACAAGAAGGGAAAAGAGAACATTGTCGCTGACGCGTTGTCTCGAAGGTATGTACTCTTGACTCATGTGCAAACTAAAGTTTTGGGTTTTGCTTTGATTAAGGAATTATATACTAGTGATCCTTTCTTTGCACCTATATTCGAGCATTGCCTAAGATTTCGAGAGTTTGAGTCTTATTTCCTTTCTGATGGTTATTTATACAAGGCTAGTCGCCTTTGCATCCCTAGGTCTTCCATTAGACTCCTTTTGATTCAGGAAGCACACGAAAGTCGTGGAGACTTTGGGATTAGTAAGACCTTGGCCGTCCTAAGAGAACATTTCTTTTGGCCTAAGATGACCCATCAAGTGACTAGGTTTTGTAGAAGTTGTGTGACATGCCAAAGAGCCAAAGCTAGGTCCAGCCCACACGGCCTCTACACACCTTTGCCCATTCCTAGTGCCCCCTGAGAAGATTTGTCTATGGATTTCATCACGGGTTTGCCCCTCTCTAGACGAGGTAAAGACTCTATTTTTGTGGTCGTAGATAGATTTTCTAAGATGGCACATTGTATAGCTTGTAAGACAACCCATAGTGCTAGTGAGATTGTCGATCTATTCTTTGAGCATGTGGTGCGTCTTCATGGAGTCCCACGTACCATAGTGAGTGATAAGGATTCTAAGTTCGTTGGTCATTTTTGGAGAACTCTTTGGGGTAAGCTAGGAACCAAACTCCTATTTTCCACTAGCTGCCACCCCCAGACCGATGGCCAAACGGAGGTCACAAATCAAACCCTAGGAGCCCTCCTTCGCACGATGCTAAAAGCCAACCCCTTCTTGAACTGAAACGCTCCGGGATATAGTGACGATCATGAGATAAAGTAAGCAGGCTTTCTTAGATTATCTCCATTGGTTTTCTTTATGTTATCGGTCTAATCGAAGTTTTGTATACTGTGATGAATGGTTTTGTAGGAGATGTGTTGATAAGCTAGTGAGTCTTCAAGTGGCGCCTGATAATTAGAAGAGTCTCCAAGCAGTCTGCAGGAAGTTTAGAGATGCCAGCAGAGGTGTTGTTGCTCTTCTTCCCCTTGCTTCAGTGACTGCTGAAGACACTGCTTGAATGGAATTCTAGGATTTGTATTAATTATGGATTAGGGTTTTCACGGAGAGATCAGATTGCTTGAATGATCTTTAATATTATTTTGTTTGTAATTTCTATGCTTGGAAAGCTTTGTGAGGTTGTAGACACTGCTTTTATTTGGTTTAAGATTCAATCGAAGCTTGCTTCTTTTTATGATATCATCTTCACTTCATTTGGCACACTCGCACATCGGGAGACCAATTAACTCGTACATAAAATGCTCGCTGTATTATTTGGTTTTTCAAATAACCAGATGTGTAATAACCGGTGTATTTGCTTTCAAATAATCCGGATTTGGTTTTCAATTAGCCAGTGTATTTGTTTAGGGAAATAACCTGGATGTGTAATAACTGGTGTATTTGCTTCTCAAATAACCCGGATTTGATTTTTAATTAATCGATGTATTTTTTTTACAAATAACCTAGATGTGTAATATCCGGTGTATTTGCTCCTCAAATAACCTGGATTTGTATGTGTTTTATATAACCCTGATGTATATATATCCTGGCTATATAGCACCCAAATAACCCGGATGTCAAAACTATGTGGGAAAATTTTGGGAGGCAAATAACCTGGACGTGTCAAATTTAGGTCCGGGTTATTTGGTCTGGGGCAAATGTCGCGATGTCCTTCAACCCGGACTAGGTCCGGGTTATTTGTCTATAAACGCCCGGGTTATTTGGGGTTTTTTTTAGCAGTGATGTGTAAGATAAAACTCATGCACATACCGGCAAAAATACATGCACACCTCATGATGTGCATAGATTTTTGCTTGTATGTGCATATATTTTGAGTATATATGTGACTGTGTAAGTAAAATATCATGCACATACAGACAAAATTTCATACATATCGCGTGATGTGGATGAATTTTTGTCTGTATGTGTGTATTCTCACGTTCTCACCTAAGTGTCCTTTATCACCGGATCCGTATCACCTTAGAACAAATGAAAATTGGTTGAACTTGGAATTTGCTAATAGTAGCCAAAAACAACATACTAATCTTTTTTGGCTATTTACAGTAACCAAAACAAACTTGCTTGTCTTCTTTTACCCAATCACCTTAGAACTTCAGATTAAAGAAATTCTAGCCAACTTCAAATTGAAACACTCGTAATCATATATGTTGATTGATTCGATTGAACCAGTAATTATGAACTGGACACAAAATTTACAAGAAAACAAAATCAAATTAAAAAAAGACTAGCAGGGAGGGTAGGGGGAAGATGTTGGCAGGTTAAACTGGAGCCGAAAATTTGACACGAATTTGATGAATTGCCCATAACTAAAACACCACTATATCCGTATTTGAAAATGATGGAGAACAAGAGATAGATAAGATAAAAGAGGGAATTTACAGTATAAATAAAATAGCTTTGTAGAAGAACACATGAGAAAAAAAAAAAAATTAGTTTGGTTGGAGTCACTCATGCCACCGCAAGAAGATCATAAATTCATCTATGATTTCTGGTTTATAAATTTCGAAATCTGGAAGAAGATAAAGGGGTCTTGTAAAGTTCCAATGTATCCACAAAACATGCTTCTTTCACGCCATAAATACAAGAAATTAAACCCTCTTAAAATTGGAGGTCCTGTACAGGTGCTCGGGACTGTGAAAAGCCCATATCCATCATCTTCCTCCACCTCTCTGAAATCGAAAATCCACACATGGCCTTCTTTCTCTTCATCGCATCCTATGCTTGACAAAACCGATTTAATTTCTTGGATGAATTTCTTGACAACGCTGATTTAATTTCCCAAAGTACGCTTGACAACAGCGTATTCTCATATCTGGTAGACTTGTTTTATCCACTTTCCCCGGTCTAAGGTAAGATAATTTAGGGCACCACTGAACCCTAACCCACCACATCTGACAAACCTCATTAACACCCCGAGAAACTTTTCTTTATCAAATTGTCGGGTTTAAATTTTTTTTGGGCATTTTAGGTAGAATCAAGGATTGGTGAAGGTATCTTCAGATACCACAACTTCGTAGCCAAAACTATCTTAGTGAGAATACAAATGCCATAATCTGCGATGGACAAAGGATTGGTGAAGGAGGTATCATCAGAGACCACAATTTCCAAAAGGGAAATGCTGTAAAGAGAATAAACACAACTTTGATTATTGAGTTTTGCACCATATCACAGAGTTAATATTATATGAAGAACTTGATTATTGAGAGTGATTGTCAGGTGATCATGCATGTGTTTACAAGGGAAAGAGTATATGTCACTTTGATCTTCTTTTTGATAGATGCATCATGATTCATGCATGACATCTAACAAATTCCAATCATCTCTCCCAGCCCAGTTTCTAATTCCATGAAAGTAACTAGTGTCTGGAGTCTTGACACAGTATTAAGAAGAAAAAGCACATTGACATGAGCAATAAAAAAGAAAGGAAGAGAACGAAGGGTGTTTTAGGCCCTTTTCATACACAAAATAACCTTGTTCAGTTCAAGGTCGGCCCCTGAGTTCATAGAATAAGCCAGAACCGACACGCAATGGAAGAACTAGATCCTATTTGGCTTTTGTTGGACGATCCACCATCAATTAAGCTGGCTCATATCCTACATTGTTATCAGAAGGCTCTGGTGTGAGGAAAAAACCAATTTTACCAACCCAAAGACAAGCCATATAAATGTTTTTTTTTCCGCATCATTATCCAGGCTTGCTCTGTTTCAGTTAGAAGGATTACCACCACTGCCGTGTCCACCAACAGAGTTTCTGGGAGCATCAGTGGTGGGTGCATCTTGCTTGTTCTGTCCAGCCGCTTCAGAGTGCATCGGGTTGTGCAATCCGTTGCCTGGTCCTCCAAGAAGTATATTCATCTGCCCTTGCATGGCTTGTTGGTGTTTCTGTTGAAGATGTTGCTGGTGTTGTTCTTGTAGTTGATGTGGGTTAGCAAACTGCATAGGAGTCTTCGGAGGAAAAACGCCCTGGTTTTGTTGAGCCATTGCAGCGGCTTGAGGATGCATATAATATGCTCCTTGTTGCATTCCCGAGTGTGGGGCTCCCATCTGCAAGCATGATTTTCCAAAAAATGGATAATTTGGATAGTTTTTATTGCATTTCACTAGTAGCATATATATACCTGTGCCGGCATCGCCGACATCTGTGGTTGTGCATCAGCAATGGCAGCTAGATACATCAAGTTCTTCTGAAGCTGGGCTTGGTACCTGCCCAATTTACTCTACGGTCAATAAAATTGCAATGCAAGGAACTTTCCTCACTTCAAATGAAAGAGGCTGACTGAAAAACAAAGATCATCATCAGGAAAAAACCAATGATCCTGATCAAAAGGATGGAAAAAATTTCAGACATCGGTTTTCAGTCAAAATCATTCAATACAACCACTATACATTTCTTCATGAAAGGAACAAAATCATTCAACTACTTAACCCCGTTTACAGTCATAAACATCACTTTTCTTAACAGTCAATACAGCCAGATAATGCAGACATCGGTTCACAACAATAATACTTCAAACTAACCATCTAATGATTACAGGCTCAAGTAATCACTTACTGGGCACACTCTGCAAGCTTTCCAAGATTCTGATTGTCCAGTATCGCCAGGATCAATTTTTTGTTCTCATCAAGGCACTGCGTTCACAGAAAGAGTAAGCTATCTAATAAGATTAAAGAAACATGAACATGAATTCCTAAACACCCATAAGGACAAAATGGTATTTTGAATACCCCTAAGGGACATTTGTTTTAGCCTGATCAATACGAATGAACTGGAAATTTAAAAACATTTACCAACATTTGCCAACCAGAAATTTGGTTTAGCCTGATTAATAAGAAAGAGCGATTTACATTTTAATAAAGAAAATCCATTAAACCTTTTTCAAAACCCAACCCCTTTCTCTTTCCTATCTTCTTTCGTTCTCTACTACACCTGTTGACAGTCTGAGTATCTGAGATGTGTCGCAGTAACCAACCCAGACACCAATAGCATGGTACCCATCATATACCATAAGATTGAATTCCCTGCTCTAGTCTCTACAACACCATTTGACATTTAAACATCTCGAAACTATACCTCTCAACACACTTTTCTTTTGATAGGGTTCTTCGACAACCCAAAAAGAAACAAAGAAATAGAATCAGCTACTTAGAAACTAAGGGTGCGTTTGGATCACCGCCCATAATGCACCGTAATTACCTTTTTCACCTGACAAGCCAAAAAGAGTCCTGAGTTGGAGGTTTTTCCATATTAATTTGTTGGTCTTCTGGAGGAGCATAGTAGGTGGATTTGATTTATAATTTTCTTTTTTGATACATTATAGGCTTTGATGAGATGTTAGAAGTTTTACAATCAACAGCCGAAGGGGCTGCTAGCCTGCTACTGATTGCGGGTGGTGCTGCAATGAATTTAGTGAATCATCCTTTGTTTTCTTTTCTCTATTGGTCTTTTCGAAATTTCAAAGAGAAGAAAGATGGAAGTTCAAAAAACTTCACTGAGAAAGACATCCATGAAAGTACAAGGAGAAGGGAGTAAGACATGGGTTGGGAACTTAAATGGGTTATTTTCAATAGATTTGAGCCGGTTTTTTCTTAATCAGGCTAAACCAAATTAACTGAATCTCCCGTGGGCAAATGTAAGCAAATAGGTTAAATGTCCACCAGAGCTTCTTTATTATACCAAAATGTCCCATGCGTTTTAATTTTAATACACCCATTTGTTCTTTTCGATAGCCCAATGTCCCATGTGTTTAAATATACCCATCTGTCTCGAGGGCGTTTAAAGTACCATTTTGTCTTTATGGCCATTCCTGAACACTACAAATGGATAGCAGCTATATTAACGTCAAGACGATTACATGACATCATAAGAAACTCCAAAGATAAAAACAAGTTGAAGAACGTATGTTAAGTGCTTTCCTCACTCACTCAATCGCCAAGTAATTATTATTTATTATAGCATGTTAAGATATTGTTGTTTGAGAAAATTATAGTTACTACTTTAGTAAACCATAAATTCTAACATACTTGCAAGTTGCAACAAGTAATGCTAAAAACTCTGCCCAAGAATTATAAACCTTACAGGAATTAGATTGGACTAGACCCTCACTTCCGCTAGTTAGCATAAAAATTAAAATGTAAAAAGCACCACATATGGAAAGTGAAATTGATAATAAACAAATCAGTTGCTTGCCTACCACGTTTAATGACATGTTTCACATGGTGGTGCATTTAGTGCGAGAAATATCCCTGAGTTCAGTCTAAAGAGAAACACTTCTCTTGAGACAGCTGGCATGGTTGGAAAGAGAATCGAATCCATGGTGAATAGTTTGGAATGCCTATTTAGCATGTCGATAAATTTTTCGAGATTTTAGGCCTTCCCTCTCACCTACTGACCAAAATGATCTATTTAGATATTTGATCCTTCAGCATTTTCTCCGGACATGTGACCTCTCTCTATCTGTTATCTGTTATAATTTTCAATCTCTAGCACTCATCCAAATTCGTAACTTCAGTATAAAACTGGAGTTAAAAGCACTCCTTTGGTTCACCCATTATGGCATTATCATCTCATAAGTGTTTTTAATCTGCAAAACTGTCCAATAATTCCTAAAAATCATCAAGAGAAAGAAAACAATGAAGAGGAAAAGACAGCTAATGGAAGTCTCACAGAAATGAATCTGAGCCAGGAAATACATTAGTGGCTTTGAATAATTTGATGTTGAAACAGAGAAAAGCAATAACAAGTCCCAATAGATAACACCATCTCAAAAAACGTCCCTTTTAGACTTCTCTTAGCTACTCGAACTACTTCATATGAATCATTAGCACTCGTATCCCCTCAACAAAATAGAAATCCATCAAACATTTCGACTGATTGCCATTTCGAAGTCTGCGGAAACAGCTATCTGTTGTAGCCACTACTCAATCTATATTTGATGTATCCATAACCCATCCAATAGATCCGCCTTTTAAGAGCGAATGAAAGACAGCCGTGTTTTTAAGAGGAAGAGCAGAAAAACAATTTAATTCCAGAAATTGATGGAGCAGCAGTAGAAGGCAAGAAAAACATTCAAGTGCTGAAATTGAGTTGGTAAAGAAGAAGAAGAAGAATAGAATACCTTCTCAATCTGGTCGGTTGTGATGTTGGTAGGCGGGAAGGAGGGCATACCAGGTCCCAGCGGAGGCGGTTGCTGCATCTTTTTCCTTCTTACAACTTGTGTAAAATGAAATCCAAACCCTAATCAGAGATGGATGATCCCAATTTGTAACCAAGAAATCAACGAAAAACTTCAAACATGGGAATAAAAGAGGAGAGGAAAAGATAAAGAGTAGACAAAGGCTTACCAGAGACGCAGAGAGTGTCGAAGGTCGTAGCAGAGACGTCGCCAGGTTTCTCAAGTGTCAGACCACGTTTTCAGGGTTTGGATTTGGAATTTTTCTTTAATTATTATTTGTTTTTCCCGGCCGATCTCATCAACATTCGGAAGCATTCCGAATGTTTTATCCAAGTTCATATGGACCAAATTTTGAATAAATTTACCAACAATGAACGAAAGCATGATAAGCATCAAATTAAAATACAGACAAGACCAAATATACTTGCAAAAAACCAACAACTTGACTTATGAAGATTTGCTTTTGGAATTGTCGTGGTATCAGTCGAAAGAATCTCTTGACCGATATTGAATCTTTGTATAAAATTGAAAATATACAAATCATCTTTGTTGAAACAAGGACTAATTAGGAACCAAAAAAATGCATATGGTCAAAAGCTGGTTTTGACACATTTCATTTCTCACCTGCATCGGGCTTCTCTGACGGCATCTGTGTCTTGTGGAAATCTTATCAATTACAAAATGAAATATGCGAATTGGAACACATTGATAAGAGATTCATCGCCATTAAATACAAAATCATTGATAAAAAATATCATATGATGCTTATCTTTACATACGCACCTCCAAAAGAAAATGAAAAAAAAAATGAGTTTTGGATTCTACTAACAAATTTTATTTTACAAACCCACATGCCATGTATTATTATAGGCGATCTCAATGAAATCGAATCATTTTCGGAAAAAAAGGTGGAAGCAACAATAACCCATCTAGATTCCAAAGACTAACTAACTTCAAAAACAACTGTGACCTACTTAATATCCCAACTCAAGGCAATGATTTCACATGGAGAAAGAATAGAGCAGAAATTGATAATATCTACGAAAAGTTAGACAAAGTACTTATCCATGATCAAATTTTACAATAGCTGAATGCGCACTTCCTTCCTGGCTTATGGTTCCTCGGTATTTTTATCAAAAACCATGTCTTTACCTCATCTGACCATTGCCCGATTTCAGTGGAACTAGAAAACCCTAACCCAATAAAAGCACAACCATTTAAGTTTGAAAAAATGTGGACATCTAGGAGAGATTTTGAAAATCTAGTCAAACAAGCATGGAGAATTGAAACTCAAGGATCCCATATGTACAACCTTGTCAAAAAACACTGACACTTAAGATCAGTGCTAAAAAATTGAATAAAACTACTTTTGGTAACATATTTAATCAAATAAAAGAAACAGATGAAGAACTTACTAAGATCCAAAATGATATTATAATCACCCCAAATCAATCTCTTATTGATAAACAAAATAGACTTATCAATAAAAAAGAATGCTTACTTTCTTTTCATAAGAAATACTGGAGTCAAAGAGCTAAAACTAAACATATCAAGTCAATAGATTCTAACACCAACTATTTCCATCGTATTGCAAATGGAAGAAGAAATCGGAAAATTATTCGGGAAATTAGAACACAAGAAGGAACGATTATTATCGGCCTAGAAAATATTCGTAATGAAATCAGATCAGATTTTGACAAAAGATTCAAAAAAGGAACGATAAACACCAATAATCTTCAAAACCTGCTTTGCAATATTACAAACGAAGTTACAGACCAAGACAACAATAATCTAACCAAAAGTGTTTCTAACGATGAAATCAAAAAAGTTGTGTTCAACATTGGTAGCGATAAATCCCCGGGACCAGATGGTATGTCCGCTCTTTTCTACCAAAAATATTGGCACATTGTAGGGCCTCTGGTTATCAAAGCAGTTAAAAGTTTCTTCCACTCTAGAAAGCTCCTCAAACAAATCAATCATACCTTTATAACCCTAATACCTAAATGTGACAACCCTAATTCAACCAATCACTACAGACCAATTAGTCTATGCTCTACTATCTATAAGGTTATCTCCAAAATAATAACAGAAAGGCTAAAACCTATTCTAAATAAACTTATCAACCCCTTACAAGGTGCTTTCGTTGCTGATCGCGTCATACAAGATAACATCTTGATAGCTCACGAAATTTTTCATTCCTTTCGTGCTAAAAAAGGTAAAGAAGGATGGATTACCATCAAACTAGATATGAAAAAAGCATACGACAAGATTGAATGGGAATTTATTCTCACTGTCCTTAATAAATTTGGATTCTCACCAAGATTCATCTCATGGATCAAAGAATGCATTGAAACGGTCTCCTTCTCAGTTTTAGTCAATAACGAACCTACATACATTTTTTTCCAAAACGTGGTCTGCGTCAAAGAGACCCTCTATCTCCTTTCCTCTTTATCTTAGGAGCGGAAGTTCTTGCTAGGAAACTACAACAAGAAGCAAACATCAATAAGAAACAACTTGGTTTTAGAATCAACTGTGTGGGGACTAATATCCCCTTCTTAGCCTTTGCAGATGATATTCTCATTTTTTAAAAAGCTAACCAAACTTCATGTGCCAAAGTTAAATCTATAATTGAATAATATTGCTCTATATCAGGACAATGTGTCAATTATCATAAATCTGCCTTTCAAACGACACCAAACACACCCAATAACACCAAAACCATGATCCGGTCAATCCTTAACATCCCAAGCTCTGTATCACTAGATAAATACTTAGGTTGCCCAATCATTAATGGGAAAGTTAATCAAAATACATTTCAAGACACTATCCAGTCAACAACTACTCAATTATCTAAATGGAAAGCCAATTCTCTCTCTCTTGAAGGAAGAGCAACACTCATTAAAGCTAATCTTGCTGCAAAACCAAATTATATCATGCAATATTTTATGTTACCAACATCTTTACACAAAAAGTTGGACAAAGTGAACAAAAACTTCCTATGGAATAAGGAACAAACATATAAACCTTTAATTGGATGGGACACAATTTGTAAAAATAAATCCAATGGAGGTATTGGAATTCGAAAAACAGAGGATATGAACAAAGCTCTACAAATGAAACTTATATGGAAAATCTTCGTTGAACCTAACAATATCTGGGTTAAGATTATAAACGAAAAATGTCTAAAAAATACAAATATATTGCAATACACAAAAAAAAAAGCAAATCACTCATGGCAATGGTCTCAACTACTCAAACTCCGAACAAATTTTAAAGTTGGTCTCCAATGGCTCATTAGAGATGGCCATTATATCAATTTTTGGGAGGACAATTGGACTCCCAACTTTATCCTCACTAACCACATCCTTCCACACATTATTATAAACCCTTCTACAAAAGTAAGTGATTTCATTTCTGATAAGAAATGGAACATAACCAAACTAAGGGATACTCTAAACAAAGATGTGGTTGACTACATCATCAACATACCAATACCAACTAACAATATCGAAGATAGACTCTACTGGTCACCTAATAAGAACGGCTGGTTCTCAACTAAAACAGCTTTTGAACTTATCACTAAACAAAACAACCCCCCTAATAATGACCTCTCTTGGATATGGAAATTAGATATCTACCCAAAAGTCAAAAACTTCTTATGGAAAATCTGCCATGATGGACTACCAACCAAAGTCAGATTATCCCAAAAACATGTTGCGGTTCCATTAGCATGTGATTCATGCAACAACCCAAATGAAGATCTCATTTATTTCCTCTTTAGATGTCCACACACTCTTAACCAAATCAAATCAAAAAACAAAATTCATTCATTGAAAACACAATTAAAAGCCTGAATACAAACAATAAAAAACCAATTGAGTTAATCCTTGAGTTATACAATTGTCTCTCTAAAAAGGAGTGGGTCTCCCTTGCAACTACTTGGTAGGGTACATAGATCAACATGAATCAAATCATCTTCCAAACACCAAACCCGGATAAAGACCTCGCCGCATACATCCAAACCCTAATCCATAATTGGAATAAAACTACAAAGCAGGAGATAGAAGACACCACCCAACAAAAACAAAACCCAGCGCAAAGGCGTAAAATCAAAAGAATAAAATGGGAAAGACCTCAATCAGGATTCTACAAAATCAACTTTGACGGATAAAAAATTCACAACGGTCAAGTTGGGACTGGGTTCATTATTAGAAACGATAATGTTGAAACCATCCACTTGGAAAACCAACATTACGGATGCAATTCCGTACTTATGGCTGAAACATTGGCACTTAGAAATAGTATTAAAAAAGCTAAGTCATTAAAACTCTCCAACATTGAAATTGAAGGTGACAACATGTGTCTTATTAACTCTATTCTAGGCATTTGGACTTGCCTTTGGGAAATTGAAATGGTTATCGTTGATATTCTTATTGATCTCCATTCTTTCCCAAAAGTCCTTATTAGACATGTTTTTCGTGAGGTGAATCGATCAGCTGATAAAATCGCTAAACTCAGCTTCTCACCTACGATGACTTCTTTGTATTCTGATCCAAAACTTCGCGTTCTCGTCCGCATGGATGCTCTAAGCCGGACCTTGCATAGAAGCTAGGCCCCGCCTGATTCTTTCCTCATCAAAAAAATAATAATAAATTGAGGGTTCCTTTCAATTCTAAATAAATGCATTATTTTAGATTAAATTACTATTCCACGTTAGAATTGCGAATAAATTGAGGGTTTTTTTTTTAAAAAAAAAAGACATTTACGTAAATGTCTAAGTTGAAATATACACAAGTTTTAGCTTGTATACATATGAATATTAACAAATATGTGCATGTAAATTATATTGGATGTACATTGTTTTTCTAGAGAAAAATATGCATGAACTTTAAATTGTGTATCGATTACTTTTTAATTGCATACTTTTTGTATGTATGTGCATCTAAATTGTACTAGGTGTGCATCGCTTTTCTAGAAGAAAAAAAAATGTGCATGAGTTTTAAACTGTGTATGCATAAATTTTGAAATGCATACGTTATTGTTTATCTGTGCATTTAAATTGTACTGGGTGTGCATTATCTTCCAAGAAAAAAAAGTGCATGAGTTTTAAAATGTATGTGTATAGCTCTTGAAGTGCATATGTTTTTTACATGTATATGCACATAAATTATTCTACACGTGTATCTAATCAAGACGTACTAAGTATGCATAACTTTTGTAATGGATGTGCATATGTTGTTTTCTGAAATGTGCCTGTTATTTTATTTGCACGAGTTTAAAAATAGGCAATGGCTATATGCACGCGGATTTCTGTCTTTTTGTACGCGAAATTGTGCGCGTAACTTAGCAGCATGGTTCTATGCGTATAAGTTACGCGCACAGGGGTATAATTGGCATTTTTGAAATGTCTGGACAAAACCTGTGCGCGTAACTTACACGCACAAGGTGATACCCTGACAACCATGTGCGCGTAAGTTACGCGCACATGTTTAGAATTTGACCGTTTGGTGTGCGTAAGTCGCGTAACTTACGCGCACCAAATGGTTATTTTCCAACGGCAATAAATCTTCTTATTAATACCCAATGAATTTGGTTTCCCCATCCAAATAACCGGCATTGTTGTTCTTCATAAATTGAAAGATGTATCATAGTGGTGAGGATAGTGATGAGAAAAACGATTGGGTTCAAAGTGAAGAAGAAGAAGAGGAGGAGGACGACGACTCATGGATGGCATCGAGGTTTTTCGTAGATGTCGAAAATGACGAAGCGACTGGTGATTGGGACCCTAGTGGGGAATTTGTGGTTAGTGTTAAACTAATTTATGTTTATATTTCATCTTAATGTTATATCATAATTAGTTGTATAAGTAGAAGATTCGTGATTAGTATTTAATTAATCTAGTTTTGTAAATACTGAAATTATGGTAAGTGTTAAACTAATTTTAAGTTCATTATTAAATATGTTAGTTTGTAGTTGTATTTATAGACTATAATATGTGATTGTAAAAAATGTCGACATTTATAGGGGAGAGACTATACGGAGTACTTTATTACGGACCTAATGTTTGATAGTAAGGAAGAACTATGCGAATGAGCGAAAGAAAAAGGAAAGGAGCTTGTTATAGCTTTGGTAAAGCGCAACTCAAGTCCGTATCAAGTTAGTATAGTGTGCGATAGGTTTGGGGAATGGAGAACGGGGAGGCCGAAGGTGAACAAAGAGAATCCAGAATTACCGGTTCCTAGAATAAGAAAATCGAAATCCAAGAAGTGTGGGTGTAGGTTTGAGATAATGGGTGTTCAGATGAAGAAAGAGCCCTAGATGGTTGGTAAAAAATGGGTATTGGGTGTGATGGAAGGTAGGCACAACCATAAGCTACGTACTAGCTTTAAAGGGAATGCATTCATGGGTCGAATGACCGAGGCGGAGCAGCTAAGTGCTAGGAGGTGGGGAGACGGTCGAAAGACGCCAAAACAAATTGTTTCTGAATTGAGAGCAAACTTCCCGGGCAACGTTACATCCCGGAAACAAGTAGCCAACTTCTTGCAGAAGCTCCAGTATGAGGATCGTGGAGAACTAACTGTTACGCAGTGGTCGCTTAGATTTCTGGTTGAACACAAATATGTAGTTCATCCTCTGAGGTATGTGAAGACGGACGAGGTAGCAATCTTATTTTTTGCTAACCCGGAGTCTTTGTGGTTGATGAAAAAGTTCCCGTATGTTGTAATCATCGACACGACATACAAGACAAATAAGTAAGTCCTTAAAAAATAGTTTGTTTATGAAGGGAACTTTTTAGTTATTTAATTTCATTGATGTTGGTTTATTGAAATGTTTGTCATAGATATGGTATGCCACTTGTGGAGATTGTTGGTTTCACCAACACTCACCAGACGTTCAACATTGCTTATGCATTCACCCGGGCGGAAAAGATTTACCATTACACGTGGATAATGAGAAAAATCCTGGCATTGTGTTTAGATTTGGGAGTGATGCCAACGACAATAATGACAAACTGTGAGCAGGCCCTCATTATTGCGATCGGTAATGTTTTCGACAATGAAGTTCAACATCTCTTGTGTTGGGTGCATATCATACACAACATTGAGGCACATGCATCGTCCATTCTGAAGATGAAGGAAAGTGTCAATTTCTTTGCAAACCAATGCTGGGGACTTTTTTGCTCAACCAGTGAAGAAAGATATGAAGAGAGGCTTGCCGCATTGAGGACATCATGGAAGAGCGGCCTTGTCGGATACGTGGAGGGCACATGGCTTACTCCTTACAAGAAAAGCATAGTAAGGGCGTGGACTGATCATCATCTTCACTTCTTCACTTCTTCACGATCGAGGACTTCAAATAGGTATCACGGTTGTAATGATATTTTTGTTTTATTACCATTAATTCTTAATGTCTTACTATCCTCGTGTGTTTTGAAAGGGTTGAGGGGATGCACAAGGTTTTGAAAGATATTATTGGCTCTAGCAGAGGGGGTTTCAATAGAGTGGTCGTGAGGATCCACCATGCCATCATCCTTCAAATTGATCAGATTAGGGCAAGCATGAACATGTCACTGTCTAAATGACCAACAAATTTTGATGATACAACGATGTTGCCAGCTGTACGCGCGATATTTTCTAGGCTCTTCTACCAAGTGTTGGACGGGTGCTTTGATTTGTTGTTGGCGTCATATGAGCGGTTATTAAAGGAGCAATACGAAGAAGAATGCATCGATCATTGGGTGAGAAACTGCTTAAGGATGCTGTGCGTACATGTCATTGCAAACGCCATCATTACGAGAACACCCCTCATTCCGGAGGACTTTCACCCATTATGAAGGGACTTGGAATGGGAAGATGCTCCTACAACAAGCGTGCTCATTGATCAGAATGTTCGAATGAACATTACATAGATGAGACTTAGAGAAATGTGGGCCATGATACTTTGAAGAAAGGCACGGCATTCCAACTAGGTGAGTTGTATCACGACTTGGAGTATCCAGAGGAAAGTACATTATTGGAGCCGACTGGGATCCATGCTAAAGGAAGGCCAAGTGGTTCCATGAACAAGCTGAACAAGGTAGATAAGAAGGAGAAGTGCTTGTTTGAGCATAAATAGGAAGAATTGAAGTAGAGGAGAAGAAGGCAAAGGCAAAGGCAAAGGGGAAGGCAAGTGAGAGCTCTGGTAGAGGCCCAGGTCGTCCTAGAAAGGAAGCAAGTTGTCCTAGTGCAGTGGTGATCGGTTTTGAGGAATTGCAATCACAACTTGTACCAGAAGAATCACAACCAGAAGATTTGCAGTGGCCTGAAGAGCCCAATATTCTCGTTGTTCATATGGGGGTTAACTTTGGGGTTGACAATGTGGATGGCTTCTGGATTCCGTATATCAAGCATGTTAGAGATATACGTCCTGACGGTCATTGTGAATATCGGTCTATGGCTGTATTGTTGGGAAGGGAAGAGAAAGAATATGTCAACATCCGACGGAAGCTGGTAGTGGAGTTGCTTGATAACCGAGATCTATACGAGCCGATACGTCACCGTCTTCGGGAAGGGTCTTGGGATGATCTTATTCTTCAAGTCAATCATTGTAGAAGTCCTTGCTCCTCGGTATACTGGCTTCATATGCCAATGATGGGTCTAGTGTTTGCCACACTATATTAGGTTGGTCTCGTCTTATTAACTTGGGAAGTTCCGACGTTGTGCTTACCGTTAAAGGCCAGGATATCCAATGTCGGTCCTCCACAAAGGATTTTGGCCATGGCACACGTAGGCAACCATGACCACTTCATATCGGTAAAGTTTTCTTCTTAATTATTTTATTGTATGTAATTAGGCTATATTGTTTACGCTACTCAATATGTTTTGTGTTTATATAGGTGGTTCTCAAGGATGGGTCGCCAATACCGCACACTCTTGGTTCGTGGCGTAGAAACGCAAATCCAAACATTTTATGGTGGGCAACACAATATGAGGGGAATTGAAGTTGTATCGAGAGTACCACATTGCAAATGGTCGGGCACCAGATCCTTTCATGTATTCTGGAGACGGATCCGTTCATGTAATTGATTGATGTTACCATTATGTGATGTAATAATTTCCAACTATTTGTTTAGTGATTAACATTATATATTGAACTTTACTCGGCCTTGTAATTTGCGAGTTTCAATTTAGTGTTTGCGACAAAATCCAGATACATTCCAACAACATAAAATACATTGAAGTATCTATCTAATGTTGATTCGATCCTTGCTTTGTCTACTGGGGAGGTTGATGATGAGAATCAAGAGTTTATAGAGGATGATGAAGAGGATACATTTCAACCGCAAAAGGGGAATGTTGCGTTTGTTTGTGCTCTGGATGGATGGGGAAGAAGGGCATGGGTGGAGGTAGTGAAGTCAAGCCTACTTTTGTTCAGTTTGTGTTAGAGCCTTTGTGGCAGGTTTACCAAGCCTACTTCCAAAGAGAGATGTGGTGGATAACGTGGCTGGCTCTGATGTTGTTTACAAGGTGGAGCAGGTGAGGAAGTCAGTTGAGGCTTGTGACTCTAGCCCAGATGCACCCTGTGTTGCATTTGTATCCAAAATGTTTGTAGTTCCTGTAAAAATGCATCCTCACAGGGATGTGAATGGGGAGGTTTTATATAACTTTTCAGATGAAGGTGAATCAGATGAATGTTTCCTTGCATTTGCTAGGAGTTCTGACAACAAGCCAGATAATCTTTGTCCTTTCTGCTTTATATGATCCATTTAAAGGAGACACGGTACAGAAACACATGCAAGAGGCAGAGATTCAGTCATTGTACCTGATGATGGGTCAAGGTCTGAGACAAGTTCATTCTGACCCGACTGACATGGGTGCGCTTATGAAAGGCTTGAGGCTTCTGAACCGTGCAGATCCGTTTGTGGAGGTTACCGTTTCTTCTAGAGGAGAGCATGTGCTTGCTGCTGCATGAGACATATAAGAAGTTGGAATCTCATATCTGAAAATATTGACTGCATGCGGTAAACTTGGAATATCAGGTATTCCTCTTCTAATTTGTCTTTGAATCCTCTCCTCTCTCTCTCTTTTAATTTCTTCTTATTCTTCCTCTTTATCTCTCTTGTCTTCTTCCATTCCTCTCTCAATCTCTCTCTTTGCACTGTTGCATAAATTTTGCAAAAAAGCAAAATTCTGCACTGTTGCACACAATTATTGTTTGTATCAGTATTCAACCGTGTTATTATCCTCGTTCTTGTTTATCAATATTTATAGCTATAACGATTTAAAATTTATGTTCAGGTTTATGTTTAAATCTTGTTAACTGTTATTGATTCTTGACAGGGTGGTGATAACACTTAATTTATACATATTTTAGGAGTCTAGTTGTATATTAATTTAGATTATTTTCATGCATATTTTATATTTTTTATAATTAATTTTATATTAATTTGTATTCGAAATCTACACTCGTGTTTTTATATGTTTCAGATATTTTAAATGCAATTTAAGGATGATACAAGATTATTATTGAGAAGCCAAACAAGTGACTGAATAATGTGGTTCCGGTCAAGTTTGTTGATGATAAACTATTGTGAAATTCGTTGCCAAACCAAAACCAGAAGGACGAAAAGGTTGGACGTTAATTGAGTTGATTTGGTGGGCCACTGGAGAGGTTAATTATGAAGTTATTGGGCTTGGACTTGGGCAGCCCACTTGGACGACACTTTGGAGGGGAATGATTGACGATTGCGGCGACTACAGACTAATGACGGGGGAGGATATATAATGGATTTAATTAGAGATGAGGGGGAGGATTGAACAGTTTTATTTTGGTTTTTCTCTGAGCTTTGTTCTGCCGCACAGAGGGAGATTTTAACGAAGGATTTTTATGCCTTTAGGACTTGTAAGATTTTGGTATTAACGTTCTAGTCTCTTGTCAACTTGAATTATTTTGTTATTGAAATTTGAATTTCTTGTCTCTCATTTTTATTGAATAATTCATACATGTTGATGACTAGTTTAAATCTCTTGAGTATGTCTTCAATTATACTTGGCTAAATTCCTAGTTTTAAGGTTGAGGTGATCCCGACAATGTGTATATAATTAGAATTATTTATTTGCCTGAATTGAAATAATATTTGATTCGTTCCTAGATGCTTTTTGTTCATATTATCTTATGCGAAATGGATCCTATTAGAGTTTGAGACTGAAAGGTGATAACTTTAATAGGTAGTCAGATAAGGTTTGAGACCGAGAGGTAATAACTTCTATTGAAATCCTAGGAATTGAACCTGAGATTTTATTATTGCGAGAGCATCTTAATTACTCTTGAGGATTTATAGGCTATCATAGATGTTCTAGGTTTAGGTTGGATTAGCGGAACGCGAGAGCGGATGTTATTTCAGTTTATCCCTAGACTCTAAGTGTGTTAAAGGGTTTGGATGAGATTAACTCTGCACGACAGCGATAGTTAGTTTAGTCCAGGCACATTTACTATCGTCTGAAATGAGTTAGTAAATTACTTTAGGTAGCCTACCTTCAAATAAGTTGGACTAGATTCAGGTGAAGTGTGATTTTATTTATTGTTGTATCGTTGCGGTGATCCTTAACCTTAGATACATTTATTCCATTGATTTTATCCTTTTATTTGTTAGCTTAATTATAGTTTTCTCCAAATTCTTATTTTCCTGGCCTAGTTCATTGATAGTGTTTCAATTAATATTACATTGGTCTCTGTGGGATCGACACTTGACTACTACAACTGATCCCGTACACTTGCGGATAGGTTTTAGTCACATCAGGTGGTAATCTTATTAACAATGGAAGTGTCGACTTTAGTTGGAGTGAGTCGAGTGATGATGAGTCTGAAAATAATAATCCTCCTGTTAATTCTTCTTCAGTTGGGACTAATCATGGTAAAGGAAGCACTTTAAGCCAAGCCCACTTACGTTGTGTGATGAGCCCGTGTTAAAATGGGCCAGTTTATGCGCGTAAGTTACACACATATAGTCAAACAGCTATGCGCGTAACTTATGCGCATAAACTTATGTATGATGGGCCGAGCCATTTTAACGTGGGCTGGCCCATTCAAACAGTTATGCGCGTAAGTTACGTGCATAGCTGATTTGACAACATGATCGTTTGTTACGCGCACCAAACGGTCATGTTCATTAACGCCTATATTTCAGCCTTTAAATACCCATAATGAGATCACTAACCCTCACATCCTTCTCTTGTAGTATTTTCATTGTCTACAATTCAGTATGGAGTCTTCGTCGAGTTCAAGTTCATCAACGGGGGATAGAATTTGCTTTTTTAATTCAAAGGCAATCATACACACTTGTGAAACTGAGTGGAACTACGAAAGAAGGTACTGGGGATGCCCGGACTTTGGCACCTACGATGTCCACAAACCGGATAATAAAGGGGGATGTCTTTTCTGTAAGTGGATAGATCCACCGTACGATGAGAGAACACACAAAGTAATTAGAGAATTGTGCAAGGAAAAAAAGCAACTTCTGAAGCAAAATGAGGCCCTTTGTAGGTATAATTTCAAGGCAGTACAAGATATATATCGTAAGCCATAGAAACAATGTTTTAAACTAATTAATTAAATTTCTTTTGTGAACCTTTGTAGGGATCACGCGGAGTTAGCGAAAGAAAGACATACTAATGGGAGGCCCTAATGTATTATTACTATTTCTTAAGAAGTTATCGCTTGTATTATATACTAATTAAAGTTTATACTAATGTAATATAATGATTTCTTAAGAAGTTATCACTTGTACTATATACTAATGTGATATGACAATAATGTGATATGACAAAGTCTTATGAAGTTATATATTGAACTTTATACTTACGCTATAGCATAAAGTATGAAGAACTCACTAATTAAAGTTTATACTAATGTAATATAATGATTTCTTAAGAAGTTATCACTTGTACTATACTAATGTGATATGACAAAGTCTTATGAAGTTATATATTGAACTTTATACTTACGCTATAGCATGAAGTATGAAGAACTCGAGAATTGTAAGTTATAACTTGAAGAAGTCGAAAAATTATAGTTTATACTAATGAAATATTATGATTTCTTATCAAATTATTACTTTCATGAC
The DNA here is from genome assembly GCA_027886185.1 of Rheum nobile. Lineage (NCBI taxonomy): Eukaryota > Viridiplantae > Streptophyta > Magnoliopsida > Caryophyllales > Polygonaceae > Rheum > Rheum nobile. The sequence continues at coordinate 309,835 of WOAB01000717.1, read as the reverse complement.
GTATTATGAAATTTATACCTTAGTAGTTTTGCGTTTTTGGCCCATTTCATGATTAATCTTTTTTATTGGGCCTAGTTTGGGCCCATTTTACATATTTTGTATTTTTGGCCCATTTCATGAAATGGGCCAAAGTTTGACCCATTTTTGTAGTTTTTCTTCCTAGTTTGGGCCTATTTTGCATCTTTTGTGTTTTTGGCCCATTTCATGAAATGGGCCAAAGTTTTGCCCATTTTTGTTGTTTTTCTTCCTAGTTTGGGCCCATTTTGTATTTTTTGTGTGTTTTTTGCCAATTTCATGATTAATCCTTGGGCCTTGTTTGGACCCATTTGTATTTTTTTGTGTTTTTGGCCAATTTGATGATTAATCCTTACTATTGGGCCTAGTTCGGGTCCATTTTGCATTTTTTGAATTTTTGGCTCATTTTATGATTAATCCTTACAAATGGGCCTAGTTTGGGCCCATTTTGTATTTTTTGTGTCTTTGGCCCATTTCATGATTAATCCTTACTATTGGGCCTTGTTTGGACCCATTTGTATTTTTTTTTGTGTTTTTGGCCAATTTTATGATTAATCCTTACTATTGGGCCTAGTTTTGGCCCATTTTGCATTTTTTTTTGTTTTTTTGGCCCATTTTATGATTAATCCTTACTATTGGACCTAGTTTGGGCCCATTTTGCATTTTTGTGTGTGTTTTTGGCCCATTTTATGATTAATCCTTACTATTGGGCCTAGTTTGGACCCATTTTGCATTTTTTGTGTTTTTTGCCTTTTTTATGATTAATCCTTATAAATGGGCCTAGTTTGGGCCCATTTTGCATTTTTTTTTTATTTTTGGCCCATTTCATGATTAATCCTTTTTATTAGGCCCAATAAGCAATTTTTTGTGTTTTGGGCCCATTTTATGATTAAATCTCCCCTAAAAGGCCTATTTGGGGCATTTTTGTAGTTTTTGCATTTTTCCAACAATTTTTACAAAATGTCAGCTAAGCGCCCTAGTTTGGCCCATTTTTGTAGTTTTTGCGTTTTTCGATGATTTCACAGATTTGTTGCTACTTCTTATACAAAACCACATAAATAACTAAAAAATATGTACATAAAGTCTACGAATAAGTCAACATAACTAGTACTACTCCTCCGCTGGATGACTGCCACTCCCTTCACCAGCCTCGTGGACTGAATCCTGAAACATCTGTGAATAACGAGGTGGAGAGGGGGCCATGGGTGGTGTCTCCCCAATCAGCATCTCTAACCATGCTCTAACAACACCATCATCTACAGTCGGTCTGCTCTCCTCAGGGATCTGCAAATAAGTACGGAGCTCACCAACAACCAATTGGATGCGCTGTATTAAATAATAGAAATATTATTCAAAACCTACAAACACCAATAAGCATAAATTAAAGTAAAAGAATTAAAATGTATCGCAATTGAATCCACTAAAGGGGCGACATGGACTGGGCCAATGGGACGATCTCGTTTGACTGAAATGAGATCGACCAATGGATGAGACATCTCATCAAACCAGTCCAAATAGTCGTTAGAAACGTCCCAAAAATGAGTCGCGACAGGGCCCATGATGTGTTCCTGCTTGTGAATGCCGGATCGATGACCTTGGTGGGAAGTCGCGTGAGTCACTTCAGTGATAGGATGAGTGGAACGCGTTGCATGAGTGGAATAACACGGTGTTGATGGGTGCTCGAGAGATGAGCGAAGGCCGTAGCGTCGGCGGCGGGGGGAGATAGACTCGAGAAGATCGAGTGGAGGCCGTAGCGTCGGCAGTGGAGGAATGGATAAACTCGATGGAGATCGAGTGGATGCCGTAGCGTCGGCGGCGGAGTGAAAGAGATGAGAAGACAGAGAGGTGTTTGACGTCAGATCTAAGGATGGAGGCAAATGGCTCTCGACAAAAGCTTAGATTAAATTATGACGTAACCTAGTAAAGAAGGTCGAGATGACCTTTTATAGTACATAGCGGGACTCGGATGGGCCGAGTCTCGCTTAATGGGCCAGCCCACGCGACACGCGTGGAACACATGCCCCAAAGCAAATAACTAAAATAATTAATGTTCAGAATATTGCAATCAATTCAAAAGATCGCGTTCAAAGGATGTTCGAGAGGAGAATGACAGAGAACGCGTTCTCTAGGCTTGGTTGAAGGCGCTTGAGAGAGAACGCGGTCTTTTGAGTTCCTTGGCTGGCGACGACGCGGACAACCATGGATTGTGTCGCGTTGATGATGGCTTTGGCGCGCGACCTTGTTATTGGCCCTTCTGAGCGAATGCTCATAACTTCCTCTTCCTCGATGGCCGTCATGGTGGGCAGGAGCACATCACCCTCCCCCACTTGGTTGTGAAGCGTCCCCGCTTTACCATCATCGAATTCTGGCTCCACGTATGGTTCCAGGTCGGCGACGTTGAAGGTCGCGTGGACACCATAGTCTGGTGGGAGCTCGATCTCGTATGCGTTGTCGCCAATGGCCTTCACCACACAGAATGGACCATCACCGCGTTGGCCCAGATTTGATTTGCGCTTAGCCGGAAAACAGTCTTTGCGAAGATGCACCCACACCAAGTCCCCTGGGGCAAATATAACACATCGGCGCCCACGGTTGTGCTGTGTAGCATACTGATCAGCGCGGCGTTCCAGCTGCTCCCGCGTTCTTTGATGTAGGTCCTTAATCATCGCGGCGCGGTTGGCCGCGCTAGGGTGCTCATTGTTCTTCAGAGGCCGCGGCAACATGTCTAGGGGAGTCATCGGGTTTCGTCCATAGACCACCTCGAACGGGGTGAGCTTGGTCGCGGAGTGCCTGGACCTGTTGTAAGAAAACTCAATAATTGCAAGTAAGTCTTCCCAACGCTTGGGGTTGGATTTCAACATGGTCCTAACGAGGGCTCCTAGGGTTCGATTGGTCACCTCAGTTTGACCATCTATTTGAGGGTGGTAGCTAGTGGAAAACAAAAGTTTGGTACCCAACTTCCCCCAAAGTGTTCTCCAGAAAAAGGCCTACGAATTTTGTATCGCAATCACTCACGACAAACCTAGGTATCCCATGTAAACGGACCACGTTGTCAAAGAACAACGCGGCGATTTCACTAGCAGTGTGTGTGGTCTTACACGCGATAAAATGGGCCATTTTCGAAAACCTGTCCACAACCACAAAGATTGAATCTTTACCCTTACGAGAGAGAGGCAAACCTGTGATGAAGTCCATAGACAAATCTTCCCAAGGGCCTAATGGGATGGGCAATGGCGTGTAGAGACCATATGGATGTGAAGTAGACTTTGCGCATTGACACGTGACACAACTTGTGCAATATCGCGTCACCCGAGTGGTCATGCGCGGCCAAAATAAATGCTCGCGAAGAGCAGCTAGAGTCTTGGTTACCCTAAAATGACCGCGTCCTTCATGGGCTTCTTGGATGAGGAGTTTCCTAATGGGTGAGCTAGGAATGCACAAGCGCCCGACTTTGTAAAGGTACCCCTCATGAAAGAAATATGTCTCAAACTCGCGGTCTCTAAGGCAGTGTTCTACAATTGGCTTAAAGAATGGATCAATCAGATATAAATCTTTAATCAACGCAAAGCCAAAAAGTTTAGATTGAAGATGAGTAAGGAGAACATACCTGCGAGAAAGGGCGTCGGCGACCACATTCTCCTTACCTTTTTTATGCACAACGACGTAAGGAAACGTCTCTATAAATTCTACCCAATGAGCATGGTGGCGGCTTAGGTGGGCTTGACTCTTCAGATAGCTGATGGCCGCGTGGTCGGAGTGGATCATGAACTCGCATGGCCAGAGATAGTGATGCCATGTCTTGAGTATGCGAACAAGAGCGTAGAGCTCCTTGTCGTAGGTGGGTTAATTCAAAGTTGCCCCATTGAGCTTCTCGCTGAAGAGCGCGATGGGCTTCTTCTCTTGGTGGAGGACCCCACCAATCCCGACATTGGATGCGTCACATTCCACTTCAAAGTGCTTGGTGAAGTATGGAAGTTGTAGCAGTGGCGCATTGCACAAGGCCTCTTTCAATGCGTTGAACGCGTGATTGTGGGTTTCCTTCCAATTCACCGCGGCCCCTTTCTTTGTGAGCTCATGGAGTGGCGCGGCGATGGAGCTGAAGTTGCGAACAAATCTCCTGTAGAAGCCTGCCAAGCCGAGGAACCTTCTAACCATTGTTGGTGTTGTGGGTGTTGACCAATCTCGAATGGCCTTCACTTTGTCTTCATCTACGCGGAGTCCATCTTTTGAGACCACGTAGCCCAGAAAGTTCATAGTGTCGGATGCAAAACGACACTTGCCAAGGTTGGCATACAAGTGTTCGCGTCTCAAGCACTCTAACACAAGCCTAAGGTGCTTTACATGATTTTCTAGACTACGCGAGTACACTAGAATATCATCAAAGTACACTACAACAAATTTCCCCAGAAATTCCCTCAACACATGGTTCATGAGCCTCATGAACGTGCTTGGCGCGTTGGTGAGTCCAAACGGCATGACTAGCCATTCATAAAGCCCATATTTGGTCTTGAACGCGGTCTTCCATTCATCACCCTCTTTCATGCGAATATGGTGATAACCGCTCTTCAAGTCAATCTTGGTGAAGTGGGTCGCGCCATGCAACTCATCGAGCATGTCGTCGAGGTGCGGTATTAGATGTATGTACTTGACAGTGATCTGATTAATGGTGCGACAATCGATACACATTCGCCATGAGCCATCTTTTTTTGGCACTAGGATCACGGGGACCGCGCAAGGGCTTAGGGATTCCCTTATGTAGCCACATTCCAGAAGTTCTTGCACTTGGCGTTGGAGCTCCTTTGTTTCATCTGGTCCAGCGCGATAAGCAGCGCGATTTGGTAGGGAGGCACCAAGCATGAAATCAATTTGGTGCTCGATGCCTCGTAAAGGTGGAAGGCCTTGGGGAAGCTCCTCTGGGAATAAGTCCTTGAACTCATCGAGCAGCTCAGAGATCGTGCTCGGCAAAGCTTCCGTGATGGGGCTCTCTAGGTTGCAACGCCTGGGCACTAAAAGGAAACATGGTGCCTTGTCACTCAAGGGGGCAGTGAGGTCGCTTGGCCGCGCCAGAAGCAGTCTGTGCTCATAAGTGCCTTTCAACTTGGTGCTTTTTGAAGTGGTCTTTGGCCCTTCATTTGAACGCGTTCGATCAGTGGACGCGTTATCGGTGGTAGCGACTTCGTGTCCAGTGGAAGAATGCATGCTACTTGTACTCTGGGTCTTTGCTGCTTCCATAGCCTTCTGTCGATCACGCTCAACCTGGTCTTGTAAAATCTCATGGAGAGGCATAGGTAAGAGCGTGACGCGTTTCCCGTGGTAAGTAAACACATAAGTGTTTAAATAGCCATCGTGAAGGACGCGTCTGTCGAATTGCCATGGGCGCCCCAACAAAAGATGTGTAGCATCCATTGCAATGACATCATAAAGAACTGAGTCTGTATATTGACCAATTGAGAAAGAAATAAGGCATTGTCGAGTTACAGTATTACCAGAACTCGAATCCATTTTAGCCCATAGGGTTGTGGGTGAGGAGTGGTTGGTAGGTTGAAATGGTTGACCACCTTTTCATTGATGATATTGCAACAACTGCCTCCATCGATGATGACACTCAAGGTTGCGGTCTTGACCAAGCAATGCGTGTGAAATAGATTCTCGCGTTAGTCGACAAGGGTTGCTTCCTTGACAGTGAGGAGACGTCGCGTGACAAGGCTCAGAGGTGTGCCTTAATTAAGCGCGGTGGCCTCACAGGTGTAAGCCTCCTCGTCATCTTCAAATCCTTCCTCAATGGTTTCAAGGGGTGTATCATCCTCATAAGACTCATATCCTGCAGCGATGCTTGAGAATACGACTTTTTTGTTGTTTGGGCAATCTCTCATGTAGTGCCCTCTTCCTCTACACTTGAAACACTCCAAGTCACGCGCGCGCTCTGGAGTGGTTGATGGGCCCTTTGTTGGCGTCGCACTAGGAGCGTTGGTGGGTGTTGTCGCGAACTTTCCCTGTCTGCTTTGATTTGACGCGGTGGTTCCTGTTGGTGGACCGCGCACATTAGTAGAAGGAAATCGACCAGAGTTAGAATCATACCTTCTTTGACCCGGAGTTTGCCAAGAGGATTGCCGACGACACGTTTGTTGGTTGTGAAGTTGCATCGCGGTGTGAGTCAAGGTATTCAGATCCTTGATTGGCAATATCTCGAGTTGGTCACGGATGGAGACATTCAAGCCACTGAGAAATTTCGTTCGCAGTGTGGACGGGGCGACACTGATGCTGGCTTTGTAGTACATGTCCTCCAATTGAGAGAAGAACTCCAGAGGTGTTTTGGAGCCTTGACGCGCCATGGCGATCTCCATTCGCATTTGATTTCTGTAGTCCGCTGGCACATACTTCTGTGTCATGACATACACGAGCTGATGCCAATCCGTGATGGGAATAAGGTGTCGACGTTCGCGATCGTCCATGAACCTGTGGTACCAAACGCGTGCAGCACCTCTGAAATGTAGAGTTGCCGCGTCAACATGCTCTTCTGGGGGGACTTTGCAATATCGCAAAGTATACTCTGTAGCCTACAACCACTCAAGAAACACAGCGGGATCGTATTCGCCAAAGAAATGCTCAATTTTGACTTTTACCTTGTGGCGGCTAAGCCGTGGTGTATGTGGAGCAGGGTGTGGCGCATAAGCGCGCTGGGCATCATCTTGAGCGCGATGTTGATGACGGCGAGCTTGGCGAACCGGGATATCGTCAGTGACAAAGTCCCTAGGAGGCGTGTTGTAGTTAGCGCGTCCTTGTCTTCTTCTGGGAACATGGACATCGTGTTGGCGACGAAAGTCATACAACATGTCTCTGTGGTGGTGGCCACGAGAGTCACGTCTGTTCTCGCCTGGAACGCGATGCGGTGGTCCTACTGGTTGGAGTGGAGGTGGAATCCAATCCGCTGGCCTATCTTGGAGTTCAATGGGATCACCAAGGGAAGGATGGAAGGAACCTGGATTGATGAGTCTTGCATCCTCCATCTCCTCGTCATCGAACTCATGGAAATCATCATGGACAATCGGTGTCGTCGATCCATAGCCATCGGAGCCATAACGCGGAGTACACGCACCTTGATGGCCAATGTGATCGTTGACGTCGAACGACACTGGTGTGGGACCATGGCGACGCTGACGCGGCTCACTGTCTGCGACGCGATTAGGTCTATGCGGCAAACCTGAGTCGCATTCATCCCATCTGGCACGGCCTGTAAGAGGTGTTGATGTAGTCTCGCGGTGGCGTCTTGTTTCTCTGGCTTCATACATGTCATTAAAGTCAAAGGGTTCAGAGTACTCACCATGGGAGTCATCTTTGTGGTCGGAGTCGCTATAGTAGCCAGCTGGTGTTGCCCGCGGTGCATAGTGTTCGTGATGCGACACATAGCCTTGGCGGCTCTCGATCACTGATTGGATCCTTTGAAGGTGAGGTTGCAAGTTGGAGGTAGATGACATCACTGCTTTTCCCTTGTCCACGCGTTGTTGGCTTGGGCTGGCTTCAGTGTGACGCGGCGCGGCCAGAATGTCTATAGGGACCATCAACGTTGGTGTGGGTTGGGCCTGTGCAGCGTGTTGCATGGCCTGGAACTGGGCAACTTGGCACCTAAGCTCTTGGATCTCGCGTTGTTCCTCCGAGAGCTCCAGAATGGGGTCTTGTTGGGGAGGATTGGCGAGTGGGATCACTTCATGTTGCGCGATGTTCTGCTGTGGTGGGTGGTTGCCATCTCCTTGGACACTCCCACCGGTGGGTGCCGTGAGGCTACCTATCACAATATGACCAGACATCGCGAGTAAAAATGAACAAAAGACAATACAAAACCAAAGAACAAGTAAGCACTCAACAAGTAACAAGTGTTCACGTAGGAGGGCGCGTTCTTTTGGCCGTGAGGGCGGCTAAAGGAAAGCAAAGCAAGTGTGATATGCAAGCACAAAAGCAAACGAAACCAATTGAATAAAGTCTCAACCTCTTACGTAAACAACACAAACACACAAGAACCAACCTTCAAGGTGTTAACCTAGACGGTGGAGAGATGAAGAAGATGAGCCTAGCCGAGAGGGGGAAAGAAGGTTGCCTTATTTTGGCTTTCCTTCTCTTTTTTTTTTGAATGAATGTCGTGTTCTTTTTTTTTTTTTTTTTTTTGAAATGCGACTTTGACTTTTTTTTTTTTGAATTTGAAATTCAAATTCGAGATCTTAGTCTTTGATTGAAGATCGGATAAGAATTAAATGAAACAAAATAAAAATAAACGGCTAAGTAACTATGGAAAGAAATCGCGAGATTTACACGATAGGAGAGAGAAGATTGATTCAAATTTATGACGGTCAATCAACAAGAAGATATGGCATTTATGGCATGCGAAATTCACGGAATCAATTAAGCAAATTAAGTAGTTAATTTCAAAAGATTTCACACGAGCAAATCACACAAATTTCGCGAGGAAATCAAGCAATTATCGGCCAAGAGATTCTCTTGTAGAAACCGAAAGGACTAGCATGTGTTTGAAGAGAAAAAAAAATTATGACAATGGCGGAAGCAAGATGATGGAGAAGAAAAAATTGTGAACAAATGAGACTTGACAAGCGACTTATAAGATCAAAGGCTCTGATGCAAGTTGATGCGTTCCTGCTTGTGAATGCCGAATCGATGACCTTGGTGGGAAGTCGCACGAGTCACTTCAGTGATAGGATGAGTGGAATAATGCGGTGTTGATGGGTGCTCGAGAGATGAGCGAAGGCCGTAGCGTCGACGGCGGGGGGAGATAGACTCGAGAAGATCGAGTAGAGGCCGTAGCGTCGGCAGCAGAGGAATGGATAAACTCGATGGAGATCGAGTGGATGCCGTAGCGTCGGCGGCGGAGTGAAAGAGATGAGAAGACAGAGAGGTGTTTGACGTCAGATCTAAGGATGGAGGTAAATGGCTCTCAACAAAAGCTTAGATTAAATTATGACGTAACCTAGTAAAGAAGGCCGAGATGACCTTTTATAGTACATAGCGGGACTCGGATGGGTCGAGTCTCGCTTAATGGGCCAGCCCACGCGACACGCGTGGAACACACGCCCCAAAGCAAATAACTAAAATAATTAATGTTTAGAATATTGCAATCAATTCAAAAGATCGCGTTCAAAGGATGTTCTAGAGGAGAATGACAGAGAACGCGTTCTCTGGGCTGGGTTGAAGGCACTTGAGAGAGAACGCGGTCTCTTGAGTTCCTTGGCTGGCGACGATGCGGACAACCATGGATTGTGTCGCGTTGACGATGGCTTTGGCGCGCGACCTTGTTGTTGGCCCTTCTGAGCGAATGCTCATAGCTTCCTCTTCCTCGATGGCCGTCATGGTGGGCAGGAGCGCATCAGCCCACCAAGTTGATTAGAGGTTTTAGATCTGTATCCCATGCTCCAAGCAACTCATCATCAAACTGAACTACGTAACCTCTGATCTTCTCCTTTCATGTCGTTGTGTTGGGCTGAATCAGAGGATCTGGGATGGTCTAAACCATACCAAACTGCCTGAGGACTCGGTCCGGCATGTACGGCTCTGTAATCTCCATAATACACAGCACACCCCGGAACCGAGAAGGGGAAATCTCTAGAGCGTTGTAGTCCACCCCCACCATGGAGTCCAAGTAACCTGTAACGTCAAATTTCCCTATTAATTATCTATTTGAAGTTTTTTGTTATAAACTTATTGACAATAACCTATACAGTATTTACCTCCTCATATCTCATGTTGTCCAGCATCCGACGTATCTCCAACAAACGTCCAGTATCTCTACTATTGGCCAACTCCACCTCATCCCTACCAACTGCTCCCGTAAATAGCGGGTTCGTAATATACTGCCCAAGGAAATGGCGAAAGTACGCCCAAATCCATGACTGCACATGATTAAATAATAAATAACGCTATTAGCAAAAAAATAATTATAAAGTCAATTATAACTTGACTAATACGACACAAATAACTTACCCTAATAAGAATCCCGCATGATGCAATCCCCTGTGCTCCACGCCTAGACGCCTCTCCTAAATTGCGATACAAAAATGCAAGGATGTCGGCTATCCATGCAAAACCTCCAATACTCTCGTGGTCAAACAAAAGGGCACACCACTTTTGCTTCACGGCCTTAGTCGACTTGTCCACTAGGACAGTCGATCCGAGAAGCAACAACAGATAATAGGTGGCAATAACGCTCTCCACTCTCTCAGGTGCCGCCATCATCTCCCTCAATGTCCGCTCCAAATACTCTAATGGGATGCCGCCCCCTGTATACCACTGCTTCACCTGAGCCTCGCCAACCCCCAGATCTATGGCGATACATCCTTTGATTGCATCATCAGTCAACGATGTAGTGCAGCTTCTCCCATGAATGGGAACCCGCAGAATCTGGAGAACATCTAACAATGTGATCGTCATCTCTCTGAATGGCAAATGAAATGAACTAGTCTCTGGATGTCATCTCTCCACAAATGCAGACATCATAGCAACATCTATACTGGCGGCGATGCCAACTGTGCGTAAATGTGTAAGACCGATGCGCTTTGCAATCTTAAACCACGTATGGGGATCATCGGTAATGAAGGGCTCGTGGCGATATAGCTGGGTAGGTCGGAAATGGATACTAAGAATCTTACGACTCTGAATGTAAAATATATAACATTAGTCAACAAAATTTAGCACGTTATTCTAAAACCTTAAAGATTTAATATTATCAGTTTCATATACCAAATCCTGCATCGCCTGTCGGCGGGCAACACCTCTAAGAGGAGGTGCCTCTGGAGCAACAGGCTCTACAACAATATCATCATCTGCCTCTGGAGCAGTTGGCCCTGCATCAACATCCTCTAGAGCCTCCTCTCATCTCCTCCTCCGTCTCCTCTGCCTAACAGGAGGGAGTGCGAGATCAATAAATAGATGGTCAACGAGATCGGGTTGGGGATGCTCATAAATGGCCTTCACAATGTGTGTGGCATAGCTAGGGAGAAGGATGGGGCACCATGGACCTCCAGGCATCCATGACGCATAAGTGGAGGGAAGTCCTGGATCAAAATCATCAATAGGACCCGTAGGGAGAACTGGAGGTGGAGGTGTAGAAGTGGAGGGGCGTACAGGTGACAAAACAAACTGGCCAACACCAAACTCAAGAGAGGGGACAAAAGGGGGGCTAGGAGAGGAGAATAAGGGGGATCGGGTATGGGGAGACTCGTCACGACTCAAATCCCCATTCCTCAACCTCGGCTCAAATGACTCAACATAATCTGCATCCTCATCCATCTGCTGCTACATATCATCAACCATGCCTGTCGTCGTCGATTGTAAATCTACCTCCATATGGTCGTTGGCGTGCTCCATATACACATCATCAGCAATGATTGTCGGAGGAGGATGAGGGGCATAAATAGCCAATATATCCACATGGACAAGAGCAGCACGACGACGTATAGAATCTGCCGTCCCTATACGTGGTCTGCGACGATCGGCCACTGGTGTCGGCTCTGTCCGGCCCGAATGGGTCAAGACCCCCCGTAACCTCTAAATTTTATAAAATTTTAGTACATCAGATGATTGTTTCTTTAATTAATTTAATTTTTAGTATATTACATTAGATTTGAGTATATTACATCATTTTATTAATTACATTACAATCCGAGGGCTCAATTAACAAATAATTTTAGTACATCAAAAGATTCTAACAATGGTTCGATTCTAAGAATATGATTCTTAAAATATAAGATTCTTAGAATCATATTCTTAAGATTCTTATATTCTAAGAATCATATTCTTTAAATCGAAACTCAATAGATTTTAAGAATCATATTTAAAAGATTCTTAGAATCATATTCACAACTAATTTATAATCTTAAGATTCTTAGAAATCTTAAGATTTTTACTTCACAACTAATCTAAATTTTATAAAATTTAAAACATTCTTAAGCAAACATTCTAAACATTCTTACGAAATTCTTAAATAATTTTTACAATGTTAAAAAGTCAAGTTGCCAGGTTAGAATCTCTAATCTAGATTCACAACTAATTTCAAAAAAAAGTCACAACTAAGAATTTCTAATTGTAACCTACGCACACCATTATTAAGAATTTCTAGTCTAAATTCACAAAAAATGATAATCAAAATTCACAATTAATTTCAAATCATATTCACAACTAATTCATAATCTATTTAATAAACTAAATTCAAACAATTCAATTTAGATAAACAACTACGTCGGAAACAAATTTTAAATTTAGGATTTCGAAATAAAGTCACAACTAAGAATTTCTAATCGTAACCTACGCGCACCATTATTAAGAATTTCTAGTTTAAATTCACAAAAAAATAATAATCAAAATTCACAATTAATTTCAAATCATATTCACAACTAATCCATAATGTATTTTATAAACTTAATTCAAACAATTCAATTTAGATAAACAATTACGTCGGAAACAAAATTTAAATTTAGGATTTCGAAAAAAAACTTCTTGGAGACCACTAGGAATAACGGGAGTTGGTTCCTCCGCCTCTTTCGGCTCCACCGTCGGTACGTTTGCTCCAGCCACCACCTCCTCCTCCACCCCAGCCACCACCTCCTCCTCTACCACCCCCTCCACCACCCCAACCACCACCCCAGCTACCGCCGCCACCTCCTCAGTGTAGCTACCGCCCTCCAACCTCCCCGCCGCCGCTACCGCGTCGTTGCCGGCTCCTCTGCCGCCCACCGGCCGCCCATCTCCTCCACCATTTCTGCCATTTTTTCCACCTTCGAGCTCGGAATCAACCAAGGAACTCGAATCCATTGCCAATTTGAAGAATCGAACCACGAATCAATCGAAAACGGGAGGAAGAATATTTAGGGTTTTTTGGGAGTTTATTTCAACGGGAATTCGGGAGGAAGAAGACGATGCGGATGTTTAACCCGCATCAACCTGTGCGCGTAACTTTACGCGCACATGTTTTGTCCATGTTTTGTAAAAATGGCTATTATACCCCTGTGCGTGTAACTTATGCGCATGAAACCATGCTGCTAAGCTACGCGCACAGTTTCGCGTGCATATAGGCAAAAAACCGCGCATATATAGCCTTTTCGTAAAAATACATAGTTTTTGCATGTATGTGTATGAAAATTAGCATATATGTGTATAACTTTTGTTTTGTATGTGCAAAGACAAAATTAAAAAACGCATGGGCATGTACCTTTCCGTTTTTTCAATTAAAATTCGGTCATGTCGAAATATTCTGTATTTTTATCTTTTTCAATTTGAGCCTTAGTTATTTAATCACACTTCTCATCCTAGCACCATTTCTCACCAGATTTAAACCCAACTAAAAATAATAAACTTTAAAATGATGTAAACTTTCTAAATAAATACATTTAAGAGAATGATTTTTTAAGGGTTTTCTTTGTTAAGTTAGTTATTGGTCTGTTCGGCAATTAAAAATATATTATAATAGATGAGAAACAATCATTTATTTTGGGGTAAAAATATAAAATATAAAAAAGCTATTTTTTACTGAAAAGTTATTTCAAGCACGTATATCCAAGTTTTTTTCACAATTCTTTAATTTACCAATAAGCACTTTTCAAAATGAAAAATAGTATAATTTTAATGAATGCTAATCAAACGTACCTGTAAGGATACTTTTTAAAAAAGTACTTATATTTGTTTTAACGCTTATTCATATTACTCAAATTTCAAAATTTAAAAACTATTCTTTAATAAAAACACATTTTAAGTAAAGAAGTTTTTATAAAGATATTTATCAAATGAAGCCTAATTAATTTATTTATTTTTGATCAGGAAAGCCTAATTAAAATTTGTAACCTGTGTACTTGGAGCATTCCTTTAAATAAATATTTTATATAGAAAACAGTAGATTAGCTGTCAAGAAAATTTACACTTCTTTAGAAAAAATAGTATAAACAATTATGTTAATTCATCCATAAAACATAGGAAATTCTTGTGGCAAACGTGCATATTACAGTATTATGGAGAACACAAGAACGCACGTCGTCTATCGTGTGGATGCTACAAAACATGTTATAAATGATGATTCTTCTAAACCTCATGGTTACACCGTGATTGGATATAACTCCAAAACTTATATCATGCTAGTCATGCAGATTTAGGAAACATGATTTGTTTATAAAAAAATGTCAATATCAAGTACATATCCTTAGAAAAATATATCCCCATTGGAGCTTCTAACATGACAACATGCATTTTATACAGATTTAGAATATGCATTTTTTTTTATCAGGAAAGCAATTCGATGTACCAGACACACCTGGTAGATCGAGAGGCCAAGAAACACTCGACAGACGGACAAACCGTCATGAAGAAGAAAACTAAAAACAACAAAATCAAGTCAAATGAGAAACTAACAAGCTAGCCATGAAGCTATGAACATCGAGAATGGAGAGAGAATGACACGAACACGGGTTGCACTAAGGTCAACACAGGCGTTGTGTCGCCGGGGAGCAGAGAACAATCATTCGTTTATGAGTGTGATGCAAGTATATAACTCTTGAAAGTGCTTCATCTCAAGCAGACAATCCAAACCACACAGCCATGACCGTAATCTCATCTGGAACAACATCTCAAACCAACTAATCCGAACTCAACTACATGCAAGAAATGAAAGTGTCTAAAATGATAAATTTTGTTGATATGAGGTTGGTTGGACAATGGTTATTTGTTTGCTTTTATTAGGTAATCTTACTTGTTATTTGTTAATATTATATGCTTATTGTTTTGTTTTCGTTTTCTTCTATTTTAGATTTAGAAGAAGCCTAAGAATAACGCAAAGTAACTTGGTAAATTTTATTAATTCTTTTTGTTTTTTGCTTTTTTCTTCCAATTTCCTTAATCTTTCAAAGCTTATGAAAGAGGTTTGACCGCCGTGAATTGAAAGTGGTGTGAAAAGAAGTTTGGATCGAAAGATAATCTAGAAACTCCATTGACGGAGTAAGAGAAAAGTTCAGAGAAAATTTCTGGTGGAAAATCTTAATCTCCAAGAAAGCGGATAACAGACATTTTAAAGGAAGCAAAATAATCGGCTGAAGAAATAAAAGCTAACCGAGACAAGAAGTACTCGGTAGAAGCTGTAACAAACTTATAACAAACTAATGCTGACATCAGCAATATAAGCAAAGCGTTATTCAACATCCTCCCTTCAAGTTGGAAGATCTACGAGACCTAACTTGATTGAAAGGAAATGATGAGGCTGTTTTCCCAGAGCCTTAGTCATGATGTCTGCAATTTGGAGCTGTGTAGGGACATAATAAGTCTGTAGGAATCCAGATTGTATCTTGCTACGAGTAAAATGAGCATCAATCTCAAGATGCTTGGTACGCTCATGGAAGAAAGGATTTGCTGCGATTTGTTGAGCAACCTTATTATCACAAAACAATGTGATAGGCAATGGCACTTCTACTTCCAGATCATGAAGAACATAGCTGGTCCAAACCAATTCTGTTGTTGTAGTTGCCATGCTCCTGTATTCTGCTTCCGCTGAAGACCTACTCACTGTCTTCTGCTTCTTTGTTTTCCAAGCTATCAAAGAATGCCCCAAAAACACGCAATAGCCAGACAAGGATCTCCTTGTTGTAAGGAAAGCTGCCCAATCTGCATTAGAAAACCCTATAACCTTCAGCCCCTGCTGTACAGGATAAAACAATCATTTCTTAATTGTACCCTTCAAATATCGCAATACATGCAACATAGCTTGAAAATGTGGCTGTCTAGGCTGACTCACAAACTGTGATAGATGCTGGACAACATAAGAAATGTCTGGTCGAGTCAATGCTAAATACAAAAGTCTTCCCACAATCCTCTTGTACTGTTCTCCATCTGATAACAAAACTCCTTCACTTAATTGCAATTTCAATCATGTAGGAAAAGGAAAAGAAGCCTCCTTAGCATTCTCCATCCTTGCTGCTTTCAAAGTATCACGAATATACTTCTGCTGGCTGAGATAAGTTCCATGAACATCTCTAAATATTTCCATGCCAAGGAAATATCTGGCTATTCCCAAATCTTTGATTTTAAATTTGGCATGTAAAGCATCTTTCACCCATTGAATCTTACTCAAATCATTTCCAGTAATCAGTATATCGTCCACATATACCAAAACAACCAAAAATGACTTCAATTTACTTCTTATGAACAAGGAATAATCATTGGTCGACTGTTGAAAGCCCAATGACAGCAAAAAATGTGACAACTGCTTATTCCACTGCCTTGAAGCCTATTTTAACCCATACAAGGACCTTTTTAACTTGCAAACTGCATTCCCTGTAGCCTTAGGAAAACCATCAGGCACCTTCATGTAGATATCCTCTTCTAGATATCCATGCAAGAAGGCATTATTTACATCTAACTGATGTAAATGCCATTGATGTGCAGTAGACAAAGCTATAACAATTCTCACTGTAGGCAACTTTGCCACTGGACTAAAGGTGTGTTTGTAATCTTTCCCTAACTTCTGATTGAAGCCCTTTACAACCAACCGAGCTTTGTATCTTTCTATAGTTCCATCTGGCCTGAACTTGATCTTATAAACCCACTTTGACCCAATGGCAGTATGACCATGAGGTAGTGGAGTGAGCTCCCAGGTGCCATTCTCTTCCAAAGCCTTCAATTCCTTTGCCATGGCTTCTTCCCATTCAGGCTTCCCCTGAGCATCTCTATAAGTCACTGGTACAGTCACATTTAAAACCTGTGATAATGAAGCAAAATAACTTACATTATCATCTGCACAGACTGGTAATTGTTGTAATTCATGTGTCACAACCATTACATAGTCAGAGGACCATCTTGGCTCTCTTCTAACTCTGTCTGACCTTCTCACAGTTTCTGGAGCAACATTTCTTGAAGCAACTGCATCTGTTCTGCCCACAGACCCTGAATCAACAACATCTGCAGCATTCCCTTCTTCCAGCCTTGAAGGCTCAATTGCCATCACATCAACTTCTTCTTCAAATAGTGATGTTGGGTGAACATTAGTCTGATGCATTGAATCTGAATTAATGACCTCTTTATAAGGAAACCTATCCTCATAAAACACTACATCTCTACTAAACACCATCTCCCTTTTCTCAATATCAAATAGTTTGTATCCTTTTTGGTTTGCTGGATAACCCAAAAGGATACACTTTCTCCCTCTAGGATCCATTTTATCTCTTCCTCTTCTGAGAGTTGCTGCATAGCATAAACAACCTATAGTTTTTAAATGATCATTGTTGGGGTCGGAAAATCGACCATTCGTCCAATGGGCATCGACTGTTTGACGCAATCGGTCGGACGCATCAGACCTGCCGGACGCATCAGACCCGTCAGACGTGAGCCATGCGACCGTCGCCTGATTCCTAGACGCAACGGACCAACGAGATTTTCTCCTTTATTACTCCGAGATCTCCAACGGTTGTATGCATTATTTCAGCCATCAAGGAGGGAATCAACCATCTTTAAGAGAGGATCAAGGCTTATTAAGAGGAGATCAAGCGTAATTAATGCAGAATCAAGGAGAGATTAAGAGCATTTAAGGAGAATTCAAGTACCATTAAGAAGGAGATCAAATCCTATTCAAGGGAGATTAATGCAGGAGATTCCTTCTCCTTAGCTATATATACAAAGCTCCTTAGCTATTCTAAAGGGATCCAATCCCACCCAAAAAGCCTTGTAATACATCTACTTTTCTCCATTTCGCGTAATTGGAAGAACTTGTAAGCATCCTCATACGATCGGAAGCTCTCACGCTTCGAACAGTGTTCTCATCTATCTAATGAAGATAAGTCTTTCTTATCTCGATTTACATTATATTCTACTACATTTTATGCTATTTTACTCTTTAAGTTTCATATATTCAATCTTGTCATTATCGTCGCCTTGACTCAACAAACTAGTCGTCGTTACTATTTTTATTCGATTCTCATGTCTAACGTTTGATCGATATGGATTTTTGCTATTTTACCCCGTTTAAGGCGATTTAGGTTATCCGATCTTTTCTCCCCAAAACAATTTGGCGCCCACCGTGGGGCAGATAGTTAAAATCATTCGATTAATCTATTCATCATCTATACATCTAATTGATTCACAATTATTTATCTAATATACTATATTGCATAACGATCAGGTATGATTCAACGCCTCATCTATGGAGACAGTATGAACAGATCTAATGATCCAACCAGATCTAACGATCCCACCAGATCTAACGATCCGACCAGATCTAACGATCCGACCAGATCTAACGATCCGACCAAGTCTAAACGATCCGACCAGATCTAACGATCCGACTTTATCTAAACGATCCGACCAGATCTAACGATCCGACTTTATCTAAACGATCTGACCAGATCTAACGACCGACTATAGGTCTACACGACCGACTACAGGTATACACGACCGACTACAGGTCTACACAACCAACGTCACACAAACAAACGGCAAAGGACTACTTGAAACGGTTTAACCGGGAGAAAATCGGGATCCTCAATTGCGACGTCCCAACCTCCATAGAAGCGTTCCGCCAAGGACTCGATAAAGGAGGCGATCTCTACGAAGACCTCACAAGGTACCCATGTAAGACCTTTGAAGATGCTCAAGCTAAGGCAACGGCTCAAATTCGACCCGAAAGGACGACGCATCATCGAAGGGACAATAGGTTTCATCCATATCGTTTCTAAGTCATTTACTACGTATTATCATTATCATTTACTATTTGCACTCATCGCATCTTTGGATTATCACTTTTTGAATTACCAAATAATTCGACTTTTACATGTCGACCTACGATTACGTACGTATCATTTCAAGTCTAAATATATATTCTCGCTAGATATTATTACATGAACCTGATTACTAACATGAGGATTATCGATAAACTCGAGCACCAAATCCTACCATGTCTTTTTGATTCTACAAGGTACATGACGAATCTACTCAGTCCAACGCATACAAGATCATCATCAACAAACTCACGAAATGCCTCGCATGGGCTAAAGGCAAATGGGCGGACGAACTCCCGTTCATTCTCTGGTCCGACAGGACCACTCCAAAGAATGCAACACACCTGAAATTATACCATTTCTGAACCAACAAGGTAAGACATTAACATATCTTCATATGTCATACATTGCTTATCGTTGCATGTGCAATTACATATCTTCATATGTCATACATTGCTTATCGTCGCATTAGCAAATACATATCTTCACATGTCATACATTGCTTATTGTCGCATTACATTTACGTACATACGGGTGACGACCCTTAACATACACATTGGATCCAGTCATCCGCAAAAAGCGATTACACTACATTTACACGATCGATCTGAACATGGGTAGAGATGAACAACACATGCACGTCGGCACCCCGCCTGCCTTACACATTACATAAGGTTAAGACACCTTATTACATTCACGCAATAAAACATAAGGCACAAACACCTTATTACATATTGCTTACCTCCCCGGCATAACGTCATGACTAAACACACATTACGGGTGATAAACCCTACATACGGTACCTACAAATACACAAACTTGTGCAGTACACATTTACAAAGTTAACGCCTCACACGGCTATAACTTACACACGACCCACCAACAAAAGCTTTTACGCAAACGGTGGTACAATACAATATACATCTTAGTCTTTCTTTACATACATACGGTAAGCCCTACTCGACGGAGCACACGGGCGAACCCGACATACATACGGCAAGCCCTACTCGACGGAGCACACGGGCAAACCCGACATACATACGGCAAGCCCTACTCGACGGAGTACACGGGCAAACCTGACACATAAAACAACTACGCAAATCGACTTGACATGTCACATTACATTTACATACATATTGGATCCAATCATCCGCAAAAAGTGCTTACATTACACGATCGATCAGTACACGGAGAGACGACTTACGGTTCAGCGGCACATTGCCCACCTTATACAAGGGAACCCACCTTATTTACGCAGCAAACAAATTGCTTTCCTCCTCGATCTACACAAATGTCACGACTAACACACATTACGAGTGACAAACCCTATATACAGTACCTACAAATACACAAACCTGCGCAATACACATTTACAAAGTTAACGCCTCATACGGCTACAACTTACACATGACCCACCAACAAAAGCTTTTACGCAAACGGTGGTGCAATACAAAATACATTCGCGGAGTTAAACGCCCGATGGCTAAAAACTTAAATTCAACGCTTTCAAAAGACAAAAGCTTTACACAAGCAACATCGCATCACTTCATTGACTATCTATACAGCAGGACGAGTTCGGACAGAACCAAATTATGAAAAAACAATCAAGGGTCAGGGTTTACAACGTCATCGGCAGCAGGGGCTAAGTCGGGAGAAGACTGGGGCTCAAGCGGTACGAAGTCACCAGAATGGACCTCATCCCCACCGGCACTTTCGACCAGAGATTCCTATCCGACGCCGGCCAGATAGAAAAACTTTGAGCCTGGGTTCCCCTTCGGAAACAAGATCTCCATGGTCTCCTTCTTCGCCTTCAAATCTCAGGTCCCCTGCTTACCCTCTCCAAACTCTTCCATCATCTCGACACGCGACTTCAACACGTAAAAAATGCCTACGTCGCCTGCAACTCGACCAGCCGGAGACGCTGACACGACATACAATACATAAATCACAAGCAAACAAAGAGAAACGGCATACTACGAACTGCTTACAAGACTTGTCCTGTCCAAAGACACTCATCTTTTCCTACAAATACATACGACTCTTCCCCGGACAGACAAAGTATGCTACATTACAGGTCGTCATGACCAAACATCTCGCGTCACTACCAAGGCACGATTGACAAAACAAGTTGATCAAACACACACGACTACAGGTCTACACGACCAACGTCGCACAAATGACGAAAGGTCTACACGACCAATGTCACAAACACAGGTCTAGACGACCGACGACAGGTTTATACGACCGACGATAGGTCTATACGACCAATGACAGGTCTACACGACCAACGTCGTACAACAATTACAGGTCTACATGACCAATGTCGCACAAATGACGATAGGTCTACACGACCAATGTCGCAAACACAGGTCTAGACGATCGACGACAGGTCTATACGACCGACGATAGGTCTATACGACCACCGACAAGTCTACATGACCAACGTCGTACAACAATTATAGGTCTACACGACCAACGTCGCACAAATGATGATAGGTCTACACGACCAATGTCGCAAACAATTACAGGTCTATACGACCGATGACAGGTCTATACGACCGACGATAGGTCTATACGACCAACGACAGGTCTACATGACCAACGTCGTACAACAATTATAGGTTTACACGACCAACATCACACGACTTGACCATGAAGCAACTGGCGAGTCCACCTATAAAAAAAAAACGACAAACAAGGAGCGGTCTCCTGACCCTTCGTCATCACAAGAAACGCCCTCAGTCGTCTTCACACGATTATTGGCTATATTGAGTTGATTCTCAGTTTGAGAAATACACATGACGGCCCCGTCGCCAGAACGCCTACAACAAAATCAAGATCATGCCAGAAGAAAGAGAAGTTATAAAATCAAACCGTCCCATCACTTGACGCTCTGGCCCAGTTTAATTTTGGGGCTATTGTTGGGGTCGGAAAATCGACCATTCGTCCAATGGGCATCGACTGTTTGACGTAATCGGTCGGACGCATCAGACCTGTCGGACGCATCAGACCCGTCAGACGTGAGCCATACGACCGTCGCCTGATTCCTAGACGCAACGGACCAGCGAGATTTTCTCCTTTATTACTCCGAGATCTCCAACGGTTGTATGCATTATTTCAGCCATCAAGGAGGGAATCAACCATCTTTAAGAGAGGATCAAGGCTTATTAAGAGGAGATCAAGCATAATTAATGCAGAATCAAGGAGAGATTAAGAGCATTTAAGGAGAATTCAAGTACCATTAAGAAGGAGATCAAATCCTATTCAAGGGAGATTAATGCAGGAGATTCCTTCTCCTTAGCTATATATACAAAGCTCCTTAGCTATTCTAAAGGGATCCAATCCCAGCCAAAAAGCCTTGTAATACATCTACTTTTCTCCATTTCGCGTAATTGGAAGAACTTGTAAGCATCCTCATACGATCGGAAGCTCTCACGCTTCGAACAGTGTTCTTATCTATCTAAAGAAGATAAGTCTTTCTTATCTCGATTTACATTATATTCTACTACATTTTATGCTATTTTACTCTTTAAGTTTCATATATTCAATCTTGTCATTATCGTCGCCTTGACTCAACAAACTAGTCGTCGTTACTATTTTTATTCGATTCTCATGTCTAACGTTTGATCGATATGGATTTTTGCTATTTTACCCCGTCTAAGGCGATTTAGGTTATCCGATCTTTTCGCCCCAAAACAATCATAACCTGGCCTTTTTCCAAATAACACTTCAAAGGGTGTTTTCCAATTGATGCTAACAAGGGGCATCTTATTGATGAGGTATGTGGTTGACAACACACACTCTCCCCAAAATTCCTTAGGCAACTTGGCATGTACACTGAGAGCCCTTGCTGTATCCAACAAATGCCTGTGTTTCCTTTCAACTATGCCATTCTGTTGAGGAGAATAGGACATAGTTCTCTGGTGTATAATTCCCATGCTAGAAAAATACAATTTGCAGGCACAATTCACCACTTCTGAACCATTATCTGTTCTAACCATCTTCACGGTTTTATGAAACTGTGTTTGCACCATAGCAACAAATCCTTTAACTGTATCTGCAACCTGCGATTTGTTGTGCAAAAGATATGTCCAAGTAGCCCTAGACATATCATGCACAACAGTAAAGAAGTATCTCTCACCACTGATATTTGCAACACCAAAAGGTCCCCACAAATCCATATGAATTAAATCAAAACAATGTAAAGACTTAGTTTGACTTAATTGAAATGGTAGTCTGTGGAACTTAGCCACTGAACAAGTGTCACAAAACATATCAGTTACAACATTATGTGGAAAACCAGCAACACGAGTCAATTTGCTAAATGAAACATGTCCTAGCCTTTCATGTAATCTCCTTGCCTCCAAACTGCTGATTGTGGTTAAGCAAGCTTCATTTCTATCATTCCCTTCACTGCATCTAGATGCTAATTTATAAAGGCCTCCACACTCCTTCCCAACAGCAATAGGTTCTTTACTCAAAAGGTCCTATAATTCACAAGAATCCTGATAAAAAACTGCTCTCAAGTGCTTCTGTTTGATGATCTTACTCACTGAGAGTAAGTTAAATTTAAAATCTGGTACCAATAACACATCAGTAATAGCAAATCCTGGTCTCACAATAGCACTTCCAGTCTGCTTCACACATGTCACTGAACCATCAGGCAATTTGACTCTAATAGGTGATGGCAACTTCCTCAAATCAAACAAACTTTTAGCATAGGGACTCATATGATCAGTAGCCCCTGAATCCATGATCCACTCATGCTTACATGAAGAATGTGAGACTAAATTCAGATAGGATATACCTGCATAGTTGGCTGATGAAGTGCTCGCTGGCTGCTTGCCTTTGTGCATCCTCATCATCTCCATATACATGGATTGTATAAATTCTGGATCCATCTTGAATCTCCCTCCATTAGATCCTTCATCAGCTGCCAGTGGTGTCTCTGGAGCACCTTGTTCCTGAACTGCATTGGCTGCTGCCTTTGAGCCTCTCTTGTTCCTTTTCCCTTTATACCTTTGAGCCTCTCTTGTTCCTTTTCCCTTCTTTCTTTTGACTTGCATGTGTGCCATTTACACTTGACATAAAAGCTGTAGGTGCTGTCACCACAGTTGATATCTGCTTCTGTTTCTCTACTTGCAGTACTAAATAGTATGCTCGATTAAGTGTAGGTACAAGATCCATGGACACAATTTGACTCTTAATATTATCATAATCAGAATTCAAATTGACCAGAAAATGCAACACCTTATCCTGATTATCAAGTTCCGTGACTCTCTCCATCACCTTACATATACATTTGCTGAAATTTCCACAAGTACAAGGTGGTATTCCATTTAAACATTGCAACTCATCCCAGCAACGCTTCAATTTAGTATAATAGCTAGTGACAGACAGATTTCCCTGCACAATCTTCATTAACTCTTGCTTCAATTGAAATAACATAGGTGCATTATTCTGGCGTAACCTCTCGATGATCTCTCTCCATAGATCTTTGGCAGAATTTGTTAAGATGAAGGAATTGGATACCTCTGGAACCATCAAACTTAATATCCAGCAGGACACCATCTCATCGCACCTAATCCAGCACGGCAAGTCTTTGGAGGCATCATCTGGTTTCTGTATGGATCCATCCAAAATTCCTAGTTTCATCTTCGCTCCTAGAGCTCGCCTCAGTTGCCTGCTCCATGTGACGAAGTTAGTGCCGTCGAAGAGCATCTGAGTAATTTGTGCATTCGGATTCTACGAATTGGACATAGAAAGTGGATCTCCTGAAGAGATCGCACCCAATTGCTTCAATTGTTCTTCATTCATTGCTCGAATTCAAAGAAATTCGGCTGGGCTAAGAACGATGAACATAAACGATCTCAGTTAGGTCACTCGACCTACACTCTCCTCTCTCAAAATTATCTATCCGTGAGCTCTGATACCATGAAAAGAAGTTTGGATCGAAAGATAATCTAGAAACTCCATTGACGGAGTAAGAGAAAAGTTCAGAGAAAGTTTCTGGTGGAAAATCTTAATCTCCAAGAAAGCGGATAACAGACATTTTAAAGGAAGCAAAATAACCGGCTGAAGAAATAAAAGCTAACCGAGACAACAAGTACTCGGTAGAAGCTGTAACAAACTTATAACAAACTAATGCTGACATCAGCAATATAAGCAAAGCGTTATTCAACATGGTGCTGTCCGGTGGACTGCTCACGTTTACTTTCTATATCTCTTTCATAGTTTTTTTCTTTTTCTTTTCATTCTATTTTTGATGTTGATTTTTAATCCAAATCCTACAAAGTCAAGCTAGTTGAACCCATAAAAGGGATCAAGTAACTCATGATGTTGGACTGGCATCTGATGGAGGTTGGATCTTGGATGGCATGGTCCGATGTTACTTGGATGGCATGCCGTTGGATCTTAAGGTCGGAGAGGGTATGAGTTCGTTCGGGTTTGAACTGGTTCGAGTGACATCACTAGATAGATGTTAGATCTGGTTTAGTGTACTGCTCAATCGACACACATTAGGAATCATCTACCACCAATCAAAAAAAGATGGAAAGACAAATTCTAATAAGTGTTGAAGAATAGTTTTGGGTGTTCGTTACTCTGTTTCCATCAAATTGGAGTTGCACTTCTTGAATAGGAGTGGTTCCTTTTGGTGATTGTTTGGTTTATTTTTTTCACTGGTGGTGACTTGTGAAGCCCAATGGAGATTTGATTTTTGATGTTACCATCACTGGTGTTGGCTTGTAAAGCCCGAAGAGTACGAAGTCAACATACAAGTTTTGCCCAAATCCAAAGAGAAAGGATAAAGCAAAACATGTGTAAGGAAGTGAGGGGAAGATGAAGAGAAAGATACCCCACCTTGTTCATCCCTCACCTCGATCATCAAAGCATAGAGAAAACTTCGGTCACAAATTTTGAAGTGGTTTACTAGTCTCAACGAATAGGGTTGAGATCTTCCAAGTCTCCACTTTGGGGGATGAAATACATCATCGGCGTCGAGAAAAGTGGTTGAGAAGCTAGGGTTGGGGGTTGATTTGGGTTGGCGGCATTTTTTGGAGGTAAAAGGGAAAGTCGGATTGCTTTGTTTAAACATAAAGTGAGAGATTTGGGCCTAAAAACCCATCTCTTGTTATAACTAGATCATCCGAAATAATGGAGGAGTGTCCAGCTAAGAAAATAAGATGGGCCCCACTCTACCATTAAATCGAAGCTTTGTTGATAGCTTTTATTTTACTAACTTTATATTGTTTTATTTTTGTTCTTATCCATAAAATTCCCCAAACTTGCTTTGCAAGCTTAGAAAAGATACAGATGGAAGGTGGAAGGTGGAACTCCGATCCGGGAAAGGGAGCATCGGCGCCAGAGATGACATGTGCAGATTGACTTGGGATATTAGCTTGGCATTGCCCCAGTGCAGGGGAAACTCTATTCCAGCAATTTAGATCTGATTCGGTTTGAGCCAAGCCAACAAGCAACGATTCGGGCGTGACTCGAGGTTTCATTGTTCATTGCTTCAGATTTTGTAAATTGCTAGATCTTTCAAAGTGTGAAGGTGGGAGAAAGAGAAGGATAAGCTTGATTCATCAACAAAGAGGGATAAGCTTGATTCAGTTATTGAAGAAGGTAATAGACATGGTTGAAGATCTCATTTTTGTTGCAGATAAGCTTGATTATGGGTTTGCTTTTTTATATGTTTTTATATTCACTTGCTATGGATGATGGCCGATGATGATTTTAGGCGCGTGGACGATGGATGGAGCGCCTAGATGATGGTTGAAGATCTCGTTGTGGGTTGATGATAATTTACATGGAAGATTATCCCTTGAAAACAAGGGATTTTTTCCTTCAATTTTGGGGGTTATTGTGATTCACAATGTTTTGATTAGGGGTTATTAGAAAGAAGCCTCTCCAAATCCCTTTGGTTTGTATTGTTAATGGTGATGTTGTTGTATGCTGTTGTTGTTGGGTAATGGACAACCTATTAGTAGTGAAATATCCATTCGGGTTGGTGATGGTATTGGTGTTACTGAATTTTGTTTTGCTATTGCTTTTGGTTCGCATTTAGAATATGCATTTTGTGTCATAGTTTAGGTTGTTTCGCTCAATTTATAAAAAAATTCTAGCATTAGTTGTTTCATTTACAAATATGACGTGTACACTCGAAAAACATGCATTTAAGGTATTTTGGAGGAGTTTAGGTAGCTTGATTGAAACAATCAGAGCACCTATGGTATCTAGCATGAGAGGACCGGGTAGTCAAGCTACAAAAAATACAAGTCTGAAGCATTGGAAGAAACCACATGAGCCCAGAAGGATCCATACGAACAAAGAATAAGTCGTGCATCACAAAGCACAGTCGTGTGGCGATTTCAAGTGAAAAGTTCCTTTCGTGCATCACAAACGCACAGTCGTGTGGCAACTTTTAGAGAAGGGCTTTGGTCATGTGTCATAAACGCACGACTACGTTGAGGACCATGCACCATCTACCTTACGCCCAAGCCCATGTGCAACACGTCTCAAACGCACAACTGTTGTTCAGTTTGTGCGCACAAAATGCATTGTCGTGCATCTTTGACAAAGAAGAGTTTAGGTCGTGCGTCCAAAACACACGACCTAGGCGCACATCACATGCCTTTCTGTTAGTTGATGCCGATTATTTCTTTTGGAAACTTTTTATCCCGAGTATAAATACATTTTTACTACTATTAGGGTTTCTGAATGATCTTTTTTGCCACTTTTCATATTTGCGTAGACCTAGTTGTTTGCCTATGTCTAACATTTCAACTTTGGAGATTTATTTATTGGATTCGAGACTAAGTTATTTTTTCTCTTTATTCTTGTTTATGATTTCATTAGTTTATATGATTTCTTTGATTATTCTTGTGACTATATCTAGCTAATTCCATATTTCTAGGGTTGGGGTGATCGCAATGATGCAAATGTAGATTTATCTATGATATTTGCTTGGATAGAGACCTGAAATGTTGTCCGATTCAATCCTAGTGCCCTTTATGTCATAGTTGTCTCTCCGAATTGGATCATATAAGGGTTTGATACAGAGAGGTGATAAAGTTAATAGGTAGTCATATACAGTTTGAGACCTAGAGGTAAAAACTTCTATTGGCACCCAAGGATTTGAACCTGAGATTTTATTATTACAAGAGCGTTATGTTTCTCTTGTGGATCAATAACTATCATAGAACCCTAAGTTTAGATTGGATCTAGTAAGTCACAAGAGTGGATGTTAATTTAGTTAAACTTAGATTTAAGTGCCTAAAAGGGTATAGAACTTGATTAGCAAGTCATGAGAGTGGATGTTAACTGAATCTAGGCACATTTACTATCATCTAAGAGGAATGATGATGCGACCCTGCTCCCAATGACGGCCATAGAAAAAGAAGCCATGACCGTGAGCTCAGAAGAGCCAAGTACGAAGACCGCGATCTTCCTCTCACTACTCGCATCGAGCATAGAGACCGCGATCTTCGTCATGCTTCTCGCATCTGGTACAGAGACCGCGATCTCCTTCAAGCGTCTCCAGCCAAGCCCAGAGATCGCGTTCTATTTGAAGATTCTCGCATTCAATGCTGAACGCGTTCTTTGAATATCTTTGTAAATGTTTGAACATTATTTATTTCCAGTGTTTTCTTTTGGGGTGTGTGTTCCATGCGTGTCGCATTGGCCAACCCATTAAGCAAGACTCGGCCCATCCGAGTATCGCTATAAAAGGCCAACTCAACCTTCTGTTTTAGGTCACGTTCATTTTTAATCAAAGCCTGAGTATTGAGAGCTAATTGCCTCCTCCCCTTTGATCGAGCGTCAAACACTAAATCCTCCTTCTCATCTCCATTCCTCCGCCGCCGACGCTACGGCCTCCACTCGATCTTCATCGAGATTATCCAACCCCGCTGCCGACGCTACAGCCAAGCACTCGATCTCTTTCGAGCCGATCTCCTCCGCTGCCGACACTACAACTCCAATCTCTCTCTCGATATGTCTTCTAAACACCGTGTTCCACCTTATCGTCCTCAAATACGACGCGTGCGACTTCCCACCAAGATCAGAGATCCAGCATCACAAGTAGGAACGCATCAACTGGCATCAGAGCCTTTGATCTTGTAAGTCGCTTGTCAAGATTGTCATTTGTTCATGAATTTTTTTTCTTTACATCACCCTTGCTTCCTCCATTGTTACTCGAAATTTTATTCTTCACAACTTGCTAGTCCGATCGGTTTCACAAGGGAATCCCTTGGCCGAATCTTGCTTGATCCTATCCAAGATTAGTGTGATTTGTTAGCATTTAATTATCCGAAATTGCATGCTTAATTTGTGTCATTAATTGCGTGATTTATGCTAATCATATCTTGCCAAATCTGGAAGTTGTTGACCAAACAAATCTGCATATCTTTTCTCTCTCCAATCACCATAAATCTCGTGATTTTCTTTCTAATAGTTACTTAGCCGATTTGATTGTGTTTGTTATATCTTATCCGATCCATCTAAAGTCAAAAGGATCTCGGATTTGAATTTGAATTTCAAAAATTAAAAAGTCAAAGTCGAATTAAAAAAAAAGACTCGACTTAATTCAAAAAAAAAAAAAGTAAAGCCAAAATAAGGCAACCTTCTTCCCCACTCTCGGCTAGGCTCATCTTCTTCACCCCTCCACCGTCTAGGTTCACGCTTAAAGTTTTTGTTTGTGTGCTTGTGTGGTTGCGTAGTTGGTTCACAATTAATCAATTGATTTCGCTTGGTTTCGTGCTTGCATATCGCACTAATTTTGTGCATGCCTTAGCCGCCCTCACGGCCATAAGCCTTAGCCTACCTACGTGAACTTTGCTTTCTTGTTAAGTGCTTGCTTGTTCTTTGGTTTTTGGTGTCTTTGTTCGTGTTTACTCGCGATGTCTGGTTACATTGTCTTAGGAACTGAGAACGCGACAAACCCTAAATCTTCCTTCTCATCTCCATTCCTCCGCTGCCGATGCTACGGCCTCCACTCGATCTTCATCGAGATTATCAAACCCCACTGCCGATGCTACGGCCAAGCACTCGATCTCTTTCGAGTCGATCTCCTCCACTGCCGACACTACAACTCCAATCTCCCTCTCGATCCATCTTTTAAACACCGCGTTCCACCTTATCGTCCTCAAACACGACGCATGCGACTTCCCACCAAGATCAGAGATCCAGCATCACAAGCAGGAACGCATCAACCGCGTTCCATAAGAGCAACGATGGTGAAGCGGGGACGCTTCACAGCCAAGTGGGGGAGGGTGATGCAACCCTGCTCCCCATGACGGCCATAGAAGAAGAAGCCATGACCGTGAGCTCAGAAGAGCCAAGTACGAAGACCGCGATCTTCCTCTCACTACTCGCATCGAGCATAGAGACCACGATCTTCATCATGCTTCTCGCATCTGGTACAGAGACCGCAATCTCCTTCAAGCGTCTCCAGCCAAGCCCAGAGATCGCGTTCTATCTGAAGATTCTCGCATTCAATGTTGAACGCGTTCTTTGAATATCTTTGTAAATGTTTGAACATTATTTATTTCCAGTGTTTTCTTTTGGGGTATGTGTTCCACGCGTGTCGCGTGGGCCATCCCATTAAGCAAGACTCGGCCCATCCGAGTCTCGCTATTGTAACACTCCCGACTTATGTCGGTAGTGCCACACGCTAATGACCTCAGACGTTGCTGTCCGATGTCACCCAATGCTTTAATCGGAACAATTAATCTTAAATAAACATAATACACAACGAAAGGTTAAACAACGGAATACATTTTTAAATGGAACTCAACCATTTTTATTAAAAGATTTCTCCCAATACGAGAGGAGTGTTTTACAACAGAGTGAAATCACAACGGAAAACTTATAAATTACACAGCGGAAGACTTGAAGAATAAATCTATTACATGACTTAGTGGTAAGAATAAATAATAATTGACAACCTTTAAAAAAAATACTAATACTTGAATCTCCAACTGCAAGTCTCTTCTTCAATGGTTACTTCGGACTTCGGGGACCAACCACTGATGTGCCGTATAGGACGGATGACACCAGCCAACCATGTAAGGAATAAAACCCGGTTGGTTAGTCTAATGAAAGACTATGCAAGGATAAAAACAGAATGGTCCTAGTGATCGTAACCGTTAACTATCATTGTCCCTCGAATAACAACCGAAGGAACGATATATAACCCGGAACTTTCACGGAATGATTAAAGTTTAGACATGCACTAAAAAGGAAATGAGCCTTATGGGAAACGTATGAAGAGAAGACTCTAAAAGATTGAGTCTTACGGGAAAGTATGACAAATGTTTGGGAACGTTTAATTTCACACAAGCGTTTAAAAAGACTTAACCATTTGGGTCCACGACCAACCTCACCGCGTAATGCGAATTCAGATTTGGAAGGAGGACTTACACTAATCAAAGTCCGGGCGGTTTCCACGTTGTACTCCTCGCCCGAGGGTATATTAATTATGTGCATAATCGCACTTATCTTATTTAATTCCAAAATGCACATTTACGTTATAAGCTTTTAAGATATATCATCTCATCATGAGAGATATCAGAGGGAATAAATTCTGAATGGCGGCACCAACTGTGTGCACCTACCCTGAGTAAGGGTATAGTCATGACCAGAGAGAGTATTAGGGAAAAATCCTCCTAATACCAGTTAAAAAGAAACAACTAGACCTCACACGGTACATAGTGTTTCTACGAATACTCGTTCTAACTATAATGTCTAAGTTCACACATAAAATCCATACCAATACCATCATGGTAATAACAGATATAATAGCGTTGTTTCTAGCAATATATACAACCTATTATAATACCACATTTTAAATTATATTGTTTCTAAAAATCTGTTCCTAAACGAAAACAACCATTCATCCCAATTTAATTAACAATTCTAAATAATTGATAATTAACGGAAACATGGAATGATAAGCAAGAGCGAACCGCCACTTGCCTTAGTCTAGACGAACGATTGAACGACGACTGATTTCTGGGTCCGGAACGGGAACGGAAGTCGGATTACAGATTCCTACGACAACGACCCATAACGAAACCCTAGGTTAGATTCGACAAAAAAATGATACGAATCTAAGAAAGAACGAACGAAATCGAAAGAACGAAAGTCCCGCCCGAGACCGGATCATCCAAGGCCACGATCGTGATTGCCAAGGCGATCCGCGGTCGCGGCGTGGATTCCGCGGTCGCGGGCATCGAGGACATGGCATCCGCGGGTGTTGAGGACAGCGTCCGCGTCACGGCCTGAGTGTCATTACCGCGGTCGCGGCAGTTCATGTCCACGGTCGCGGCCATGAACTCGGCGACCACAGATCGTGAGAGAACTCACCGGCGGCGACACGAGGGGGCTCGAGACGATGGGGCTTCCACTACTATCCTCCTTGTGCCTCCAAGGCACCACGCTACGGCCGCTGCAACTTTCGGTGAGAGCTCCGGCGACACCTCGAAGATTCCGGCGAACAAAGGAAAAACGAGAGAGAAGAGAGGAGATCTGAGTTGGGTGCCCAAAAACCCTCCAACTTGGCCTCCATTTATAGCCAAAGGAGGAGAGCAGCCCCCGCCCAAATCGACGGTGGCTCAGAAGATCGACGGCGATGAAGAACACGCGGCACGCATGCCTGCCTGCACATTCTACACATTTCCGCGGTCACGGAAATGCTTCTGCGGTCGCGGAAAATTCCAATGCCCAGCTCCTCTGGGAGCTATTTTTCCGCGGTCGCGGAAATTCTTCCGCGGTCGCGGCAGAGGCATTTTCGCGTCTTTTTGCCCGGGGAAAGGTTTGGCATGGGTTTAAACCCCGAAAGTTATATATTTGTACCCAAACAAATATTCTAAGCCCCGAAAATACATCGAATGTATTTTATACCACTCAGGGAAATATTACAGAGATCATACATGATACAGAAAATCTGAACTTCGCCTAACGCGTCCCGAATAATTGATGAGGGTTTGGGAAATTACCCAATTACCCTTACTAAAAAATGAGGGGTATTACAGCTATAAAAGGCCAACTCAGCCTTCTGTTTTAGGTCACGTTCATTTTTAATCAAAGCCTGAGTATTGAGAGCTAATTGCCTCATCCCCTTTGATCGAGCGTCAAACCCTAAATCTTCCTTCTCATCTCCATTCCTCCGCTGCCGATGCTACGGCCTCCACTCGATCTTCATTGAGATTATCCAACCCCGCTGCCGACGCTACGACCAAGCACTCGATCTCTTTCAAGTCGATCTCCTCCGTTGCCGACACTACAACTCCAATCTCCCTCTCGATCCATCTTCTAAACACTGCGTTCTACCTTATCGTCCTCAAACACGACGCGTGCGACTTCCCACCAAGATCAGAGATCCAGCATCACAAGCAGGAATGCATCAAATGAGTAATTACCCTAGATAGTTACCTTCAACGAAGTCATGCTAAGTTCAGGCATTTATCTATTTGATTCTACCGAAGCATTGTTATGGTGATCATTTTCCTTAGTATCTTTCATGCATTGATTTAAAACCTTTGTTTGCAATTATTACTTGTTTCTCATTTATAGTTAACAAAAACACTATTTTTACGACTTAGCTTTCTAATTGATGTTATGATTGATATTACAGTAATCCTTGTAGGAATGATACTTGACCATTAAAACTGACCTCATACACTTGCAGGTAGATTTTAGTCACGTCAAGTTTTTGGTGCCGTTGTCGGGGACTATTGTTCGTATCGGTTGTTTTCCTACAACTGGTTCAACTAAGTCTTTCTTTTATTTTTTATCTTTGTTTTTTTTGTCTTTGGTTTTAGGTTTGTAACCTTCTGGTGCAAAGAGTCTTGAGACTAACAATCTCAACGACTACGATCCTGAACTCGCGAGTACTTTTCACTTAAGAAGAAGGCCATAACACGAAGCTAGAGAACAAGCAGTGACTAAGTCCAAGATCCGAACTATCCAAATCTACAACTCCAGCCGACCTGCAGTGCAAGCCTTAGCGCTAACAATCTCAATGACTATGATCACGAACATGAGTGTACTTTTTTCACTTAATAAGAAGGCACCAATGAGAAGCTAGAGAATAGACAATGGTTGACTAAGTGCAAGCCTCGAACGATCCAAATCTACATCTCCAGTCGACCTCTAGTACAAGCCTGCAATTTTGAGTTGAAACCTTCTCTAATCAACATGGATCATCAAAATCATTTTAAAGGTCTGCCTTCTGAGAATCCTCACCAGCATTTGAACACTTTTATGAAGCTAATGGACACGTATCCCCCTAATATTAATAAAATGACGCCTTTTTCTCTTTAAATAGGCAAACAAATAACAAATAATAAGAAGTGGCATGTTGTTGACAGTTAAGATTCATCAAGTGTCTGGGGATGCGCTTCTACTGCGTGCTTTCTCATTTTCTCTACAAGACATGGCTAGGCTTGGTTTAAAGCCATTCCCAAGGATCAATCACGACATAGGATGACTTAAGGTAAAGCCTTCCTCAACAAGTACTTCCCACCGAAGAAAACTGTTGAGATGTGAACACATATCACTGTATATGAACACTTATAATGTTGTGCCCTCATCATAGGCATCTTAAATGGGTCCTTCTACATGTTTCCTACAATGCTATTGTTAGTTAATTCTACCAGGATAATCATTGATGATCCAAAGGAGGTAGAATTATGAGAATAAGAGTTGATGATGCTTGAGACTTGATTGAGAGTATTGTTCAATACACTCATTACTATAATGATATACTCTCTACTTCAAATTCTAAAAGATCAACATGTATGCATGTGTAACGCCCCAATTCCATGACATTGGTTTATAAGGATTGATGTGCTACCCATGTTAACAAGATCTCTTCCTTTTCGGGGTTCAAGTGAAGACAAAAAAATCATAAGTTAAGCGTGCTAGGATGAGAGTATTACTGGGATGAGTGACCTGTTGGGAAGTCCTTGTGTGGGCATGGGTTGGCGCTTCTAAAGCTCGGGCCTTACAAATGGTATCAGAGCCGACTCTGGGTTGCGAATGTGCTTGGCTTGGATGGCGGTCACTCGAGCCAAAGGGCGGTCTTTGGGCCTTGACGAGGACGTCAAGGGTTTAAGTGGGGGATATTGTAACGCCCTAGATTCGTGATTGGTTTATAAGGACTAGAGTGTTACTCATGTTAATAAAAGCTATTCCTTTTTAGGGTTCAAGTGAGAACAAAAAACTCTAAACTTAAGCGTGCTAGGGCAGAAGTAGTACCAAGATGAGTGACCTTTTGGAAAGTCCCCGAGTTGGCGCTTCTAAGGCTATGGCCTTACAAATGGTATCAAAACTCGCATTGGGCTACGAGTGCGCTTGGTGCGGAGGGATATGACTCGGCCCCAAGATGTCACACATGTACTACTCCCGCCTTAGCATGCTTAAGTTAAGAATTCTTTATTTTCACTTGAACCCTGAAAAGAAATATATCTTGTTGACATGGGTATTACTCTAATCCTTATAAACCAATCACAAACTTGGGGTGTTACAATCTCCCCCACTTAAACCCTTGACATCCTCCTCAAGGCTAAAAAATCACCCTCTAGGCTAACCACACTCACATTCTAGAGTCGGCTCGAATACCATTTGTAAGACATGAGCCTTAGAAGCATCGGCCCATTCCAACACGAGGACTTGCCAGGAGGTCATCCAACCTTGTACTACTCTCACCCTAGCATGCTTAACTTCAAAGTTTTGTGTCTCCACTTGAACCTTGAAAATGAAGAGCTCTTGTTAACATGGATAGCACTTCAATCCTTATAAACCAATTTCAAATCTTGGTTTTAAAATATGAGTTTGACATTGAGACACATCACAATGCTCAGATGGATGCTATGGCTTAGGAAATTAAAATATTGAGGTTGTTCGTGCAGAAGTCTCAGCCCTAAACTTTAGGAACACATTCACAAGTTGCCTCTAGCATAGCTTGTCATTTTTGTGGAGAAGGTTATCATACTAAATCTTCTTGCCAACTATTTGGTTCCCAAGATGAGTCATAAAGAGAAGCAAATTACATCAGCAACTTTATAGAGGTCTAATCCATTCTCTAACTCCTACAATACTGGTTGGAGATATCATCTAAACCCTCCTATGGGAACAACCAGGATTAACAAAGACCACCTCTAGGATTTCAACCAAGAGCTCCCCAATCACAAAAACAAGCTCCAACACAACCACCTCAGAAATCCCAAATAGAACTCCTAATAGAAGAATTTGTTGTAAATGAAAGCTAAGTGGCTTCTCACATAGGGACTCTGCCTAAACAGTTCAAGATGTTAATACTTAGATCGTACAACAAGGTATGAATGCTACCAGGCCAACTGACCAACCCATGTTAATTGAAGTCAAACCCAAGGAGCATTGTCGGGTTGTCACTTTGAGAAATGGAAAACAATTGAGGATTACCAACCAAGAGAATATGAAGTGACTAAAATCTCAAAGATAAGACATAAGAAGGACCCAAATATGTTAATTCGTCACCATACAAGCCACCTGTACCTTTCCCTCAAAGAAAGGATGAAGTACAACAAGAGTGATACGCTCTACTTTGTAGTGCATAACTAGGAGTTGTTACTAGGTTATTAGGTACCATCTGTATAGGTTTAGGAGATAATTTAGGATTATGGAGTAGTAGAGAAGAAGTGGTGAAAGAGCTAATTTTAGTGAAGTGTAGGAGCTAAGAAGAAAGCCGCAACCGCGACTAAGGAGGAGCAAGCACGACATGGGAAGAGACCGTTAGGAAGCGGAGAAGGCAAAACCGCGGTCGCGGTTTTGGACCCGCGATTGCGGTTTTGGACCCGCGATCGCGGTTTTTGAAGAACTCGCTGGAGTACCGTGAAGGGTAAGTCGCGGTCGCGGCCATGGATGCCGCGGTCGCGGTTTTGCAAGTCAAGCCGACGCGGAGGATCTTCGACGCGGATTTCCTTGTTTACTTTATTTTCTTTATTTTATAATTTGTTATTTCGGATATTATTATTTTATAAGATTTACTTAGGTTATAAGTACTAAGTCTCTTTAGGTTTTTATTATCATCATTCATTCTAGCATATTTTTAGAACGGCGTTTTAGAGTTTTTTGGAGTTTTTGCAAGACCATGAAGAACTAAGTTTCCTTTGCTTAGTCAGACGATTGAAGCCTTCATTTGATTTGGTTGTGAGATTATAACTCTTATTTTATTCCTTTGAGTGTTATCGATTCTCTTGTGCTTCATCCCTTTGAGTTTTACTGATTATACTAGCCTGATCAACTAGTGGTCATTGGTAATATTCTTCTGCTAGAGTTAGTTTATTTCTAGTTGAAATACCTAATTCAGAGTAGCAACTACGATATTCTAGAACTGGTTGGAATAGTTTATTGTAGAAGAGAATTGATTGCATGCTAAGTAAAACTGGTTGTTTTAGGTGCATGTATCTGCTAAAATTCCTGAACTTACTGTCGCTGTTAAATTGAATATGGATAGTTTCTTGGTTATTTGATAGTTAGTATTATCAGGGTCTGATTGTCTTGTTAATAACTTAGGAAAATGAATAAGAACATTCACTAGTCTAAAGAACTAGAGATAATCAAGGATCAACCAATCAATCTGAAGTGTGGATATCTGTCTGGCTGAGTACTTTCATTAATATTTGTTTACATCATCATTAATTCTGCTAGTTTATTTCATAGTTTAAAAACAAAATCATCAAAACCCCCCATTGTTACTATTGGTGAACGATTTCTGCAAACAGGATAGATAACTTGATTCTCTGTGGGTTCGACCCTTACTTGCCAGACTAGATTAGTTGAGTTTTTAAGGTTTCTTTGTTAGAGTATAACATTTATGATGCTAAGAAACACCCTCCTAATGATGATTCTATGTGTTCAATTGTTATGCGTAACTAACATTGATCTACAAGGCACTATGTCGAGCCACGACATTAACCAAGGCGCTTCTCGGGAGGCAACCCAAAGTGTAACACCCCCAAAACTTAACCCTTTTGGAAATGTATTACCGCCAGTGACCCCAGTGTTCCTTACCGAGATCACCCAAGGCTTTACCAAATAAATACAATTTATGAAATGCAATTGATACACAATGATCAAGCATTAAATTCCAAAACATAACATTGTCGAGGAAACAAGAGTTACGGGATTACAACCCAATCCCGAATAGGTCAAAACAGAGTTTAAATCGAACACAGCGGAAGACTTAGAAAGTACATTACAATCAAAGTTATTGTCCAAAAGATCTCAACTTGATTAAAGATATAATTAAAACATTCAAAAACCACCGTTCGCTTCATAGTCCTTCTGGTCTTCTTAATTACTTTCGATCTGATGTGCCGAATCGAACGGATGACACCAGCCAACCATGCAAGGAAAATATTGGTTGGTTAGTCTAAATGAATAGACTAGCAAGGGTACAAAGCAGAATGGTTCGAAGCAGTTGTATTAGGTTAGACTCCTCGTCCCTCGAATAATAATCGAGTACGCTTGTCAACCACCATACTCCTATTGGAATAAACAGAGGTATGCATAAGAGAAGATTCTGGAAGACTGAATCTTCACAGAAATCGACTCGAAAGAAGACTCCAACTGAAATGAGTCTTTAAGGAAGTATGACAAATCTGGAATGTTACAGAATCATACAACAATGATTTAAAAGTTGACTGAGATGCTTCGGTTCACGACCAACCTCATCGCCTACAACGAATCCAGATTGGAAAGAGAACGTACTATGATCAAAGTCGAGACGAGTGTTCCTAGCTGCACTATAACTTAGCTGTACTACTCACTCAAGGTTTATTAATTATGTGCGTCAGAGTAGCACTTATCTGATTTATGTTTCGAAAACACACATAACGTTATAGACTTTTACATGTGTACCCCACCAGTGGGACGACACATCTTAGTATACGTTTCGTCGAGAGTGACGTATACCGAAAGGTTTGTGACACCAGCTAAGTGTCCTGCCTCTACACACTTGTGAAAGAGACCGATCATGATCTTAGAATAGTACCAGATGGGGACGAGCCACCCCGATACCGGATTATAAAGAAACGACTGGACCGAGTCCGGGTAACATTCCTATCTAACAGTACTAACTAAACAGTTACAGCACAATAACAGTTACAGGATAAATCCACATAAAGGCCCGAAAGGCGATCACAGATAATAGCGTTGTTCTAACAGATATACAACCTATTATATGATTTTCAAAACAGTTTATCAAAACCGTTTCCAGACAAACAGAGTGTTCATTCCAAATTAATTACTCAGATAAACTACTGATAATTAACGTAAATATGGAACGAACGAGCAAGATCGAACCGCCACTTGCATTAATCCACAGAATAGTCTAACGACGACAACTGGATTCCGGGCTTGACACGGGTATGGCTCTGATAACACAACGACCTTCGAGTCGACCCATAAAAGGAACCCTAAGTTAGATTCGATATAACCAAAGTACGAATCTATAAATGACGAAAGGAAAGACGCCACGATGACAACCAACCAAGCCAAAGCCACGAAGGCATTCTGGGCACTAGCGGCGGTCGCCGTTCTTGGCGGCGGTCGCCGCATTCATCACGGTGGTCGCCGTGAAGAACACGGCCGACAGAGTCGAGAGAAATCTCACCAAAACAATGCGCATTTCGACCCCTTTCCGCCTTGCTTGGTTTCTGACCTCCAAAGGCAACCACAAGGCTTCAAAAGAGCTGCTGGAAACACCACCAAACAACACCGACGAAGCTTCTGAAATTCCGGCGAAGGCACAACTCCGGCGAGAGGCAAATTTGGCAGAGGTTCGGTGTTTGGGATGGCTCAAATCTCTCCCCCAACACCCCCTTTTATAGCCAAAACGTCTGGAGCACGAAGAAGATGGGCCTACAGCTAGTTCGGCGCTCGCCGGAAATCGCGCCGACGACCATCGGGCAAGGACTGCCGGACAACGATGACTGCCATTACGGCAGGCGCCGTAATTTACGGCGGTCGCCGCAGCATGACACACAAGCTGCCTCCTCGAGCGTTGGGACGGCGGGCGCCGTGACTTTACGGCGGTCGCCGTGCTTGGGTCTCACGAAGGCGGTCGCCGCGACTTTACGGCGGTCGCCGTGACACCTTTTTCCCGCCCGTTCAACTTTGAACGAACATGACATTAAGTCGGGATAACAATTATCGTACGCGAATGACAATTAAAATCCAAGGCATGTTATCTGTATATTATTTCACTGAGAAAAATATTACAGATACAGAGCACATTACAGAATGTCTCAAGCTACTTGAATTAAATCCGACGTACTAAACGGGTACTCGGGAAAATTCCAAAATTCCCAAAATAACCTTACAAAAATACGGGGTATCACACAAAGTAAGTAGTTTTTCTTCTTCTGTTATTAGTTTTCCTTGTTGCGTTTTTAGACTAACTTGCAGGAAAAGAGGCTCTCGTAGGCAAAGCCGCGACCGCGGCCTAAAAACCGTGATCGCGGCCTTGCCCTGTACTGGAAGGATGGAGCCGGGTCAAAATAAAAAACTGAAGAAAAAAAACAGCGGGCGCGGGTGAAAACCTCAATCGCGGCCCTGCGTTCCGCACAAAAAATTCAGGTTGATGCCGTGACCGCCGCCACTCCTTTTTCCTTTGGTTTTGCAACTGTTTTATTTGGTTACTAAAAATGCAGATGCTATAGATGATGAGGAGGAGATGTAGCTCGGAATTTTTATGGTAACGGATGATGCGGCTGATGCAGCTGATGAGGAGGAGATTCTAGAGGCACCGACTAATATATGTTCGAGATGGAGAGACAGTATGAGGCCGCCGCTGAAACAGTGAGGCAGGCACTTCGAGTGGTCCTGCAGACCCAGGTAGACAGTATGGGGAATGGATAGTTGAGCTTGATGAGGACGTGCGGATGCTCCGAGATCAGTCGCTGGTACAGTGCTCTTGCATCAAGCATTGGGACGCCTTTGCTTCACACAGGTGAGAGGCATATAGGGGACCGACAACCGATGAGATTGATTACATTGCCTCCCGCCATGGCACCAGAGACTCTTGTTTCCATGATTTTCCACCGCCACGCCTGCCACGACATCCGAGACACAGACCACATCGGCATCGCTAGTGGGTATCTTTCTTTCCCCCTAGAGTTTCATTTTTTGTCTTTCATTACATTGAGGACAATGCAATAATTAAGCATGGGGGAGGGATTTATACTTGTTGTCTATATATATATATATTTAAAAAAAAAACGAGAATAAACCTGGCTGAGCTGAAAACCCGAAAGGGCGGCTTAGGCAAAATTCAAGGGCACGGACCAACACTAGGCTGGGGTAATAAGAGGCTGAAGTGTGATGTGAGGATTGGTGAGCTCATCTGTGCAAAATGAAATGAGTGGCTAGGTGAAAACCCGAAAGGGCGCCATGCAAAATGAGTGAAAAAAAGAGGAGTGATTATTAGGATTCATTCATTTTGGTGTGGCGACATAAGTGGTGGAGATATAAGGAGGTTTCGGGTAGGTCACTTTGGGAGTTATAAGAAGATAGACTGGAGCTAGGATTAGATATTTTCATTCACATACTGGAGTTTGGGTTAAGCTTGGGGGAAATACTCAGTTTTTCTTAAGGCTGGTGTGCTGTGTTGCTGTGTTGGTACTGCTGAAGATTCATGAGTAGGTGCGGTTCGTAGTGGAGAGTTTTGCTGTTCTTCCTGAGACCTTGGGTATTTCATTGGAGGAGTAGGTTTCTATTAGCTTACTCGAGGACGAGCAAGGTCTAAGCATGGGAGAATTTGATACGCTCTACTTTGTAGTGCGTAACTAGGAGCTGTTACTAGGTTATTAGGTACCATCTGTATGGGTTTAGGAGACAATTTAGGATTATGGAATAGTAGAGAAGAAGTGGTGAAAGAGCTAATTTTAGTGAAGTGCAGGAGCTAAGGAGAAAGCCGCAACCGTGGCTAAGGAGGAGCAAGCACGACATGGGAAGAGACCGTCAGGAAGCAGAGAAGGCAAAACCGCGGTCGTGGTTTTGGACCCGCGATCGCATTTTTTGAAGAACTCGCTGGAGTGCCGTGAAGGGTAAACCGCGGTCGCGGTTTTGCAAGTCAAGCCGACGCGGAGGATCTTCGACGCGGATTTCCTTGTTTACTTTAATTTCCTTAGTTTCCTTATTTTCTTTATTTTATAATTTGTTATTTTGGATATTATTATTTTAGAAGATTTACTTAGGTTATAAGTACTAAATCTCTTTAGGTTTTTATTATTATCATTCATTCTAGCATATTTTCAGAACGTCGTTTTAGAGTTTTTGCAAGACCATGAAGAACTAAGTTTCCTTTTCTTAGTCAGGCGATTGAAGCCTTCGTTTGATTTGGTTGTGAGATTATAACTCTTATTTTATTCCTTTGAATGTTATCGATTCTCTTGTGCTTCATCCCTTTGAGTTGTACTGATTATACTAGCCTGATCAACTAGTGGTCATTGGTAATATTCTTCTGCTAGAGTTAGTTTGTTTCTAGTTGAAATACCTAATTCAGAGTAGCAACTACGATATTCTAGAACTGGTTAGATTAGTTTATTGTAGAAGAGAATTGATTGTATGCTAAGTAAAATTGGTTGTTTTATGTGCATGTATCTGCTAAAATTTCTGAACTTATTGCTGCTGTTAAATTGAATCTAGATAGTTTCCTGGTTATTTGATAAATAGTATTATCAGGGTCTGGTTGTCCTATTAATAACTTAGGAAAAGAAATTGGAACATTCACTGGTCTAAAGAACTAGAGATAATCAAGGATTAACCAATCAATCTGAAGTGTGGATATATGTCTGGCTGAGTACTTTCATCAATATTTGTTTACATCATCATTAATTCTACTAGTTTATTTCATAGTTTAAAAACAAAATCATCAAAACCCCTCTTTGTTACTATTGGTGAACGATTTCTGCAAACAAGATAGATACTTGATTCTCTGTGGGTTCGACCCTTACTTGCCAGACTACATTAGTTGGGTTTTTAAGGTTTCTTTGTTAGAGTATAACATTTATGATGCTAAGAAACACCCTCCTAATGATGATTCTATGTGTTCTATTGTTATGCGTAACTAACATTGATCTGTAAGGCACGTACTATGTCGAGCCACGACATTAACCAAGGCGCTTCTCAGGAGGCAACCCGAAGTAATTAGTTTTTCTTCTTCTGTTATTAGTTTTCCTTGTTGTGTTTTTAGACTAACTTGCAGGAAAAGAGGCTCTCGTAGGCAAAGCCGCGACCGCGGCCGAAAAACCGCGAACGCGGCCTTGCCCTGTACTGGAAGGATGGAGCCGGGTAAAAAAAAATTCAAAAAAAAAACCCAGCGGGCGCGAGTGAAAACCGCGATCGCGGCCCTGCGTTCTGCACAAAAAATTCAGGTTGATGCCGCGACCGCCGCCACTCCTTTTTCCTTTGGTTTTGCGGCTATTTTATTTGGTTACTGAGGATGCGGATGCTATAGACAATGAGGAGGAGATGTATCTCGGAGTTTTTATGGTAACAGATGATGCGGCTGATGCAACTGATGAGGAGGAGATTTCAGAGGCACCGACTAATATATGTTCGAGATGGAGAGACATTATGAGGCCGCCGCTGACACAGTGAGGCGGGCACTTAGAGTGGTTCTGTAAACCCAGGCAGACAGTATGAGGAGTGGATAGATGAGCTTGATGAGGACATGCAGATGCTCTGAGATCAGTCGCTAGTACAGTACTCTTACATCAAGCATTGGGACGCCTTTGCTTCACACAGGTAGGAGGCATATAGGGGACCGACAACCGATGAGATTGATTACATTGCCTCCCGCCATGGTACCATAGACTCTTGTTTCCATGATTTTCCACCGCCATGCCTGCCACGACATCCGAGACACAGACCACATCGGCATCGCTAGTGGGTATCTTTCTTTCCCTCCAGAGTTTCATTTTTCGTCTTTCGTTACATTGAGGACAATGTATTATTTGAGCATGGGGGCGGGATTTATACTTGCTATCTATCTATATATATATATATATATATTAGAAACAAAACGAGAATAAACCTGGCTAAGCTGAAAACCCGAAATGGCGGCTTAGGCAAAATTCATGGGTCCGGACCAGCACTAGGCTGGGGTAATAAGAGGCTGAAGTGCGATGTGAGGATTGGTGGGCTCATCTATGCAAAATGAAATGAGTGGCTAGGTGAAAACCCGAAAGGGCGCCTAGGCAAAATGAGTGAAAAAAAACATGAGTGATTATTAGGATTCATTCATTTTGGCGTGGCGACATAAGTTTTGGAGATATAAGGAGGTTTCGGGTAGGTCACTTTGGGAGTTATAAGAAGATAGACTAGAGCTAGGATTATATATTTTCATTCATATACTGGAGTTCGGGTTAAGCTTGGGGGAAGTACTTTGTTTTCCTTAAGGCTGGTGTGCTGTGTTGCTGTGTTGGTACTGTTGGAGATTCATGAGTAGGTG
The DNA here is from genome assembly GCA_027886185.1 of Rheum nobile. Classification (NCBI taxonomy): domain Eukaryota; kingdom Viridiplantae; phylum Streptophyta; class Magnoliopsida; order Caryophyllales; family Polygonaceae; genus Rheum; species Rheum nobile. The sequence goes on along the minus strand of WOAB01000717.1, from coordinate 265,573 downwards.
CAGTTCTTAGTGGAGAGTTTTGTTGTGCTTCCTGAGACTTTGGGTATTTCATTAGAGGAGTAGGTTTCTATTAGCTTACTTGAGGACGAGCAAGGTCTAAGCATGGGGGGATTTGATACGCTCTACTTTGTAGTGCGTAACAGGAGCTGTTACTAGGTTATTAGGTACCATCTGTATGGGTTTAGGAGACAATTTAGGATTATGGAGTAGTAGAGAAGAAGTGGTGAAAGAGCTAATTTTAGTGAAGTGTAGGAGCTAAGGAGAAAGCCGTAACCGCGGCTAAGGAGGAGCAAGCGCGACATGGGAAGAGACCGTCATGAAGCGGAGAAGGCAAAACCGCGGTCGCGGTTTTGGACCCGCGATCGCAGTTTTTGAAGAACTCGCTGGAGTGCCGTGAAGGGTAAGCCGCGGTCGCGGCCATGGATGCCGCGGTCGCGGTTTTGCAAGTCAAGCCGACGCGGAGGATCTTCGACACGGATTTCCTTGTTTACTTTATTTTCCTTATTTTATAATTTGTTATTTCGGATATTATTATTTTAGAAGATTTACTTAGGTTATAAGTACTAAGTTTCTTTAGGTTTTTATTATCATCATTCATTCTAGCATATTTTTAGAACGGCGTTTTAGAGTTTTTTGGAGTTTTTGCAAGACCATGAAGAACTAAGTTTCTTTTGCTTAGTCAAAGAGCAACAATGTGTGGAGTTCAAGGAGATGATGAAGAAGTAAAATATTTGACATACCTTTCACAAAAGTCATCACTCAAATGCCATATTATGCTAAGTTTTCGAAGGGGATTCTAACTAAGAAGAGAAGGATAGAGGATTATGAGATAGTTGCTCAAACGATGGATTACACTAAAAAGATGCCAAGGAAATTACAAGATCCAGGTGAATTTCAATCCTTATAAACCAATTTCAAGTCTTGGGTTTTACAATATGAGTTTGACATTGAGACACATAACAATGCTCAGATGGATGCTATGGCTTAGGAAATCAAAATATTGAGGTTGTTCGTGCAGAAGTCTCAACCCTAAACTTTAGGAACACATTCACAAGTTGCCTTTGGCATAACTTGTCAGTTTTGTGGAGAAGGTGATCATACTAAATCTTCTTGACAACTATTTGGTTCCCAAAATGAGTCACAAGGAGAAGCAAATTACATGAATAACTTTATAGAGGTCCAATCCATTCTCTAACTCCTACAATACCGGTTGGAGATATCATCTAAACCTCTCATATGGGAACAACCAGGATTAACAAAGACCACCTCTAGGATTTCAACTAAGAGCTCCCCAATCACAAAAATCAATCTCCGACACAACCACCTCAGAAATACCAAATAGAACTCCTAATAGAAAATTTTGTTGTAAATCAAAGCCAGATGGCTTCTCACATAGGGACTCAACTTAAGCAGTTCAAGATGTTAATACTCAGCTCGTACAACAAGGTATGATTGCTACCAGGCTAGTTGACCAACCACCAACCCAAAGAACAAGTAAGCACTCAACAAGTAAGCTGAGTCTCACGTAGGAGGGCGCGTTCTTTTGGCCGTGAGGGCGGCTAAAGGAAAGCAAAGCAAGTGTGATATGCAAGAACAAAAGCAAATGAAACCAATTGAATAAAGTCTTAACCTCTTACGTAAACAACACAAACACACAAGAACCAACCTTCGAGGTGTTAACCTAGACGGTGGAGAGACGAAGAAGATGAGCCTAGCCGAGAGGGGGAAAGAAGGTTGCCTTATTTTGGCTTTCCTTCTGTTTTTTTTTGAATGAATGTCGTGTTATTTTTTTCTTTTTTTTTTGAATGTGACTTTGACTTTTTTTTTTTTGAATTTGAAATTCAAATCCGAGATCTTAGTCTTTGATTGAAGATCGGATAAGAATTAAATGAAACAAAATAAAAATAAACGGCTAAGTAACTATGGAAAGAAATCGCGAGATTTACACGATAGGAGAGAGAAGATTGATTCAAATTTATGACGGTCAATCAACAAGAAGATATGGCATTTATGGCATGCGAAATTCACGGAATCAATTAAGCAAATTAAGCAGTTAATTTCAGAAGATTTCACGCGAGCAAATCACACAAATTTCGCGAGGAGATCAAGCAATTATCGTCCAAGAGATTCTCTTGTAGAAACCGAAAGGACTAGCATGTGTTTGAAGAGAAAAAAAAATTATGACAATGGTGGAAGCAAGATGATGGAGAAGAAAAAATTGTGAACAAATGAGACTTGACAAGCGACTTACAAGATCAAAGGCTCTGATGCCAGTTGATGCGTTCCTGCTTGTGAATGCCAGATCGATGACCTTGGTGGGAAGTCGCACGAGTCACTTCAGTGATAGGATGAGTGGAATAATGCGGTGTTGATGGGTGCTCGAGAGATGAGCGAAGGCCGTAGCGTCGACGGCAGGGGGAGATAGACTCGAGAAGATCGAGTAGAGGCCGTAGCGTTGGCAGCGGAGGAATGGATAAACTCGATGGAGATCGAGTGGATGCCGTAGCGTCGGCGGCGGAGTGAAAGAGATGAGAAGACAGAGATGTGTTTGACGTCAGATCTAAGGATGAAGGCAAATGGCTCTCAATAAAAGCTTAGATTAAATTATGACGTAACCTAGTAAAGAAGGCCGAGATGACCTTTTATAGTACATAGCGGGACTCGGATGGGTCGAGTCTCGCTTAATGGGCCAGCCCACGCAACACGCGTGGAACACACGCCCCAAAGCAAATAACTAAAATAATTAATGTTCAGAATATTGCAATCAATTCAAAAGATCGCGTTCAAAGGATGTTCGAGAGGAGAATGACAGAGAACGCGTTCTCTGGGCTGGGTTGAAGGCGCTTGAGAGAGAACGCGGTCTCTTGAGTTCCTTGGCTGGCGACGATGCGGACAATCATGGATTGTGTCGCGTTGACGATGGCTTTGGCGCGCGACCTTGTTGTTGGCCCTTCTGAGCAAATGTTCATAGCTTCCTCTTCCTCGGTGGCCGTCATGGTAGGTAGGAGCGAATCAGCCCACCAAGTTGATCAGAGGTTTTAGATCTGCATCCCATGCTCCAAGCAGCTCATCATCAAACTGAACTACGTAACCTCTGATCTCCTCCTTTCGTGTCGCTGTGTTGGGCTGAATCAGAGGATCTGGGATGGTCTGAACCATACCAAACTGCCTGAGGACTCGGTCCGGCATGTACGGCTCTGCAATCTCCATAATACGCAACACACCCCGGAACCGAGAAGGGGAAATCTCTAGAGCGTTGTAGTCCACCCCCACCATGGAGTCCAAGTAACCTGTAACGTCAAATTTCCCTATTAATTATCTATTTCAAGTTTTTTGTTATAAACTTATCGACAATAACCTATACAATATTTACCTCCTCATATCTCATGTTGTCCAGCATCCGACGTATCTCCAACAAACGTCCAGTATCTCTACTATTGGCCAACTCCACCTCATCCCTACCAACTGCTCCCGTAAATAGCGGGTTCGTAATATAATGCCCAAGGAAATGGCAAAAGTACGCCCAAATCCATGACTGCACATGATTAAATAATAAATAACGCTATTAGCAAAAAAATAATTATAAAGTCAATTATAACTTGACTAATACGACACAAATAACTTACCCTAATAAGAATCCCGCATGATGCAATCCCCTGTGCTCCACGCCTAGACGCCTCTCCTAAATTGCGATACAAAAACGCAAGGATGTCGGCTATCCATGCAAAACCTCCAATACTCTCTTGGTCAAACAAAAGGGCACACCACTTGTGCTTCACGGCCTTAGTCGACTTGTCCACTAGGACAGTCGATCCGAGAAGCAACAACAGATAATAGGTGGCAATAACGCTCTCCACTCTCTCGGGTGCCGCCATCATCTCCCTCAATGTCCACTCCAAATACTCTAATGGGATGCCGCCCCCTGTATACCACTGCTTCACCTGAGCCTCACCAACCCCCAGATCTGTGGCGATACATCCTCTGATTGCATCACCAGTCAACGATGTAGTGCAGCTCCTCCCATGAATGGGAACCCGCAGAATCTGGAGAACATCTAACAATGTGATCGTCATCTCTCTGAATGGCAAATGAAATGAACTAGTCTCTGGATGTCATCTCTCCACAAATGCAGACATCATAGCAGCATCTATACTGGCGGCGATGCCAACTGTGTGTAAATGTGTAAGACCGATACGCTCTGCAATCTTAAACCACGTATGGGGATCATCGGTAATGAAGGGCTCGTGGCGATATAGCTGGGTAGGTCGGAAATGGATACTAAGAATCTTACGACTCTGAATGTAAAATATATAACATTAGTCAATAAAATTTATCACGTTATTCTAAAACCTTAAAGATTTAATATTATCAGTTTCATATACCAAATCCTACATCGCCTGTCGGCGGGCGATACCTCTAAGAGGAGGTGCCTCTGGAGCAGCAGGCTCTGCAACAATATCATCATCTGCCTCTGGAGCAGTTGGCCCTGCATCAACATCCTCTAGAGCCTCCTCTCATCTCCTCCTCCGTCTCCTCTGCCTAACGGGAGGGAGTGCGAGATCAATAAACAGATGGTCAACGGGATCGGGTTGGGGATGCTCATAAATGGCCTTCACAATGTGTGTGGCATAGCTAGGGAGAAGGATGGGGCACCATGGACCTCCAGGCATCCACGACGCATAAGTGGAGGGAAGTCCTGGATCAAAATCATCAATAGGACCCGTAGGGAGAACTGGAGGTGGAGGTGCAGAAGTGGAGGGTCGTACAGGTGATGAAACAAACTGGCCAACACCAAACTCAAGAGAGGGGACAAAAGGGGGGCCAGGAGAGGAGAATAAGGGGAATCGGGTAGGGGGAGACTCGTCATGACTCAAATCCCCATTCCTCAACCTCGGCTCAAATGACTTAACATAATCTGCATCCTCATCCATCTGCTGCTACATATCATCAACCATGCCTGTCGTCGTCGATTGTAAATCTACCTCCATATGGTCGTTGGCATGCTCCATATACACATCATCAACAATGACTGTCGGAGGAGGATGAGGGGCAGAAATAGCCAATATATCCACATGGACAAGAGCAGCACGACGACGTATAGAATCTGCCGTCCCTATACACGGTCTGCGACGATCGGCCACTGGTGTCGGCTCTTTCCAGCCCGAATGGGTCAAGACCCCCCGTAACCTCTAAATTTTATAAAATTTTAGTACATCAGATGATTGTTTCTTTAATTAATTTAATTTTTAGTATATTACATTAGATTTGAGTACATTACATCATTTTATTAATTACATTACAATCTGAGGGTTCAATTAACAAATAATTTTAGTACATCAAAAGATTCTAACAATGGTTCGATTCTAAGAATACGATTCTTAAAATATAAGATTCTTAGAATCATATTCTTAAGATTCTTATATTCTAAGAATCATATTCTTAAAATCGAAACTCAATAGATTTTAAGAATCATATTCAAAAGATTCTTAGAATCATATTCACAACTAATTTATAATCTTAAGATTCTTAGAAATCTTAAGATTTTTACTTCACAACTACTCTAAATTTTATAAAATTTAAAACATTCTTAAGCAAACATTCTAAACATTCTTACGAAATTCTTAAATAATTTTTACAATGTTAAAAAGTCAAGTTGCCAGGTTATAATCTCTAATCTAGATTCACAACTAATTTCAAAAAAAAGTCACAACTAAGAATTTCTAATTGTAACCTACGCACACCATTATTAGGAATTTCTAGTCTAAATTCACAAAAAATGATAATCAAAATTCACAATTAATTTCAAATCATATTGACAACTAATTCATAATCTATTTAATAAACTAAATTCAAACAATTCAATTTAGATAAACAACTACGTCGGAAACAAAATTTAAATTTAGGATTTCGAAATAAAGTCACAACTAAGAATTTCTAATCGTAACCTACGCGCACCATTATTAAGAATTTCTAGTTTAAATTCACAAAAAAATGATAATCAAAATTCACAATTAATTTCAAATCATATTCACAACTAATCCATAATGTATTTTATAAACTTAATTCAAACAATTCAATTTAGATAAACAATTACGTCGGAAACAAAATTTAAATTTAGGATTTCGAAAAAAAACTTCTTGGAGACCACTAGGAATAACGGGAGTTGGTTCCTCCGCCTCTTCCGGCTCCACCTTCGGTACGTTTGCTCCAGCCACCACCTCCTCCTCCACCCCAGCCACCACCTCCTCCTCTACCACCCCCTCCACCACCCCAACCACCACCCCAGCTACCGCCGCCACCTCCTCAGTGCAGCTACCGCCCTCCAACCTCCCCGTCGCCGCTATCGCGTCGTTGCCGGCTCCTCTGTCGCCCACCGGCCGCCCATCTCCTCCACCATTTCTGCCATTTTTTTCACCTTCGAGCTCGGAATCAACCAAGGAACTCGAATCCATTGCCAATTTGAAGAATCGAACCACGAATCAATCGAAAACGGGAGGAAGAAGATTTAGGGTTTTTTGGGAGTTTATTTCGACGGGAATTCGGGAGGAAGAAGACGATGCGGATGTTTAACCCGCATCAACCTGTGCGCGTAACTTTACGCGCACAGGTTTTGTCCAGGTTTTGTAAAAATGGCTATTATACCCCTGTGCGCGTAACTTATGCGCATGAAACCATGCTGCTAAGCTACGCGCACAGTTTCGCGTGCATATAGGCAAAAAACCGCGCATATATAGCCTTTTCGTAAAAATACATAGTTTTTGCATGTATGTGCATGAAAATTAGCATATATGTGTATAACTTTTGTTATTGTATGTGCAAAGACAAAATTAAAAAACGCATGGGCATGTACCTTTCCGTTTTTTCAATTAAAATTCGGTCATGTCGAAATATTCTGTATTTTTATCTTTTTCAATTTGAGCCTTAGTTATTTAATCACACTTCTCATCCTAGCACCATTTCTCACCAGATTTAAACCCAACTAAAAATAATAAACTTTAAAATGATGTAAACTTTCTAAATAAATACATTTAAGAGAATGTTTTTTAAGGGTTTTCTTTGTTAAGTTAGTTATTGGTCTGTTCGGCAATTAAAAATATATTATAATAGATGAGAAACAATCATTTATTTGGGGTAAAAATATAAAAAAGCTATTTTTTTACTGAAAAGTTATTTCAAGCACGTATATCCAAGTTTTTTTCACAATTCTTTAATTTACCAATAAGCACTTTTCAAAATGAAAAATAGTATAATTTTAATGAATGCTAATCAAACGTACCTGTAAGGATACTTTTTAAAAAGTACTTATATTTGTTTTAACGCTTATTCATATTACTCAAATTTCAAAATTTAAAAACTATTCTTTAATAAAAACACATTTTAAGTAAATAAGTTTTTATAAAGATATTTATCAAATGAAGCCTAATTTATTTATTTATTTTTGATCAGGAAAGCCTAATTAAAATTTGTAACCTGTGTACTTGGAGCATTCCTTTAAATAAATATTTTATATAGAAAACAGTAGATTAGCTGTCAAGAAAATTTACACTTCTTTAGAAAAAATAGTATAAACAATCTACTATATAATAACTAAAGCAAAAAGGCGGCTGAGCAGCACGCGCCCCCATATTGCACCCGCATTTTCCGCTGCCATGTGTCACATCCGGAGAATTTTGCACACGTGTCACCTGTTCGCTTAATGTTGTTATTTTTGTAAAAAACTAAATTCTATGATATTCTAACCTACTTTTCTTTCATAATTGTCAAGAGACTTGCTTTGTACTATTTTTTTGATATTTATGTTTCCAAAGAAAATAAACAATTCAAACTAGCTACGTTTTCACCCATAAAATCCAAAATTTGAGTACGTTTTTGGAAAAAAAAAATTGCTGTAGATCTATAAAACTTGTTATATGAAAATATTTGCATTAAAAACACCAAAATATTGTAACAAAATTAAGGCAATTCCTAGAGATAATATAATCACAAGACCAACCACAAATACGACAAAATAATGCACAAAACATGCCCACATATTACAAACCATCATACACACAAGAACCTAAATATGAAGCATTACAGAAATGCAGCAAAAGCCTAAACACAAAGCCAACCATAACAGATATTACAAAACCACATATACAAATAAAAACCCGCACATACATTACAGCATATATTGCACAACTTTTAAACCTGTATAAAAATTAGACAATTGCATACACTTTGAGACAATATTGTGCTTTGTCTGTTTTCCAATGGCAGAAAATCTGCATATCATAAAACATCCATAAATTTCGCAAATGAATACAATATCTGACCCAAAAAAGCATAGTATAATACAGAATCATTAAGAGCCTTACAAAATAGTTTATGTACAAAATTAAAATGATTACTGAGAAGGCAACTGTGCTTTTATTTTCATTCTCTGAATTTTATTTTTATATATATGGAAAAATATAAGGCAAAATATGCAGAAAACCTACCCAGCTATTACATCATATATTGCACAGCTTTTAAATCACATATATAAATAACAAAAATTCAGCATATCTTATAATCTGAGACAAAAATAATGTACTGTATTTTTCTCAATAACAGAAATTCGGCATATCATAAAACATCCATAAAAAGCAAAACTGATTATAAGATCTATGCATTCCAAAAATACAATGCTACATCTCTTGCACATAGTCTACTATAAATCTATACCTTCTCAGTTATTGTAAAACCCTAAACCATAACAGAATAGAGACATTCAAGAGGTAATGCTTAACTAAACCAGAACTCAGTCATTTCAAGTAATTCTTATATCATTGCAAACAGAAATTCAATGTTTGTAGGGATTAAGATTTAACATTTCAAACCGAACTGATATTGTTTTTTTTCTTTGTTTCAGTTTTATTCAGGATATCCAGAAACTCAGTTACAAGGTAATAATTCATACACTATACTCTGTGCAACATTTAATATCTATTTTTCATGTTCATATCAATGTTAGTATAGAAAATTTGAAGGTACGGATACTATACTAACATTGATTAGGGCTTAGGATAAGCTTATAAGGTAAAGGTTAGGGCTTAGGGTTTAATATAAAGGATCATTTTAAAATAGTCTAATTAGGTTCTCAAAATCAGATTCTCAAAATAACATATTAAAATTGATAATTATGTCAAAGGGTAGGGTAAGCCTATAAGGTAAAGGTTAGGACTTAGGTTTTAATATAAGGGGAGATTTAGATATATTTTGAAAATAAAATAAACTACTATATAAAATAACATATTCAGTAGAGAAAATATGAATATTACCAATTTAGAATAATAAATTCAATATTACAAATGAACACTTTTTATAGGTTAGGGCTTAGGTATTAGGTTTAGGGTCATTATGTATGTCTTAGGGTTTAGATTATTAACAATTAGGTTCTCAAAGAAGACGATATGTTTATACCTCACTGTCGGTAGGCTTCTCCGGTTTGGAGATTTTGGGTGTGCCTGAAAGATTTATTTGAGAGAAGACAAATCATATTAATTTTGTTGTCATTTTACCAAGAGATCAAGATCAGGAAAGAGATGATGGCTATGGTGGGTTACCTTCAAAAATCTTGTCAAGGTTCCCAGTTCTCTTCAAGTTCTGATCAAAGTGTGGCCTGCAGTAAAGAACCCCTCAGAGGAGGAAGAGGCACTGAGAATGCAAAGATAAACTTTCAAACATTGGAGGCCACAACACAAGACAAACAATTAATTTAAAATCACAAAATAAGAAGTGCGACATTCAAACTGAATCAAAACACAAGAAATGAAGCACAAAATTCAACCCAGTCCAACTGGACGCGTTTCCATTGAAGAGAACCACACAAATTTAAAAGCCTTAACAGTACATGTGCATTTTTTTGGTGAACGAAACTTAACAGTAACTCAAGAACCCTACAAATGCACAAAGATAACATAAAGAAGGGGGACAAACCTGAGTAACTTCAGCTGAAGATACCCATATGACTACAACAGCAGCTATTAGGAACAATCCAGCTTTATACCTCCAACCCATCGCCCAAGATCGAAAATTTAGCCCCTAAAACCCTCAAATCGGAAGAAAAATAGCAAACAGATATTTGGGCAAGCCTCGGATCTCAAAGTGCTCTCTGCGGCAGTTCAGAATATAGAGCAAAACCGAGTCAATCCGCTTCTGGAATATTATCAAATTAAACTTCATATTTTAGATATCTGATTTTTGGTTAGGGTTAGGGATTATGGTATTGAGGAGTGGGATTTAGGTTTAGGGCTAGAGTTTAGAGTTAGGGTTTAGGGTTAGGGATTATGGTATTGAGGAGTGGGATTTAGATTTAGGGCCAGAGTCTAGAGTTAGGGTTTCAAGTTAGGGTTTAAGGTTGGGGTTAGAAATTAGGGTTCGGGTTCGGGTTTACGGGTTTAGGGAGTAAGATTTGGGATTTAGGGTAAAAAATCAAACAAAGGATTCTAGAGACAGAGAGAGAAAAGAGATATAGATAACACGCTTACATTTATCGACTTTGAAGCTCACAATAACATTCTTCACTTCCATCTCTTGACCAACTTTCACATCTGCTCATATGAAATAATTTTTTAATTATTTTCAGAAAGTAATGAACAAGGACATAAACCAAATAAATGATCTGCAGAGAAAGAGAGAGACAAAGAATCAAATGAAGGATCTCACAATTAAATCAAACGAAGGATCTCTAGAGACCGAGAGAGAGAAAAGAGAGATAGATAACAAGCTTACATTTATGGACTTTGAAGCTCACAATAATTTACTTCACTTCCATCTCTTGACCAACCTTCACATCTGCTCATATGAAATAAATTATTTAATTATTTTCAGACAGTAATGAACAAGGACATAAATCAAATAAATGATCTGCAGAGAAAGACAAAGACAGAAAATGTGCTTACATTTATAACTCTGGATCTAGGGAGAACATCACCCTTCTATATCTCTTCCCAACTTCCAAATATCCTCATATAGGGACAAAATAAAATGAAAAGAATCTTCAGAGAAATAGATGAATATATATATATATATATATATATATATATATATATATATATATATAGAGAGAGAGAGAGAGAGAGAGAGAGAGAGAGAGAGAACACAAAAATGAAAAGGGTTTATGGTGAGAGAGATTCTGCTAACATCAAAGATAAAGTGCTTGAGGTGATTTAGTAAAGGGTTTGTGGTGATTTACAGTAAAGATAAATGTTTTAGAGTAGTTGAAGGATCTAGAAATGTTGATTCGTTTGAATAGAGCGTATAAGGAGAGAGAGAGAGAGAGAGAGAGAGAGAGAGAGAGAAATCCTGATTACATCAAAGATAAAGTGCTTGCAGTGATTTAGTAAAAGGGTTTGTGCCTTTGTGGTGATTTACAGTACAGATAAATGTTTTGGAGCAGTTGAAGGATCTGGAAATGTTGATTCGTTTGAATAGATAGATAGATAGATAGATAGATAGAGATAGAGATAGAGATAGAGATAGAGATAGAGATAGAGATAGATAGATATATATATATATATATATATATATATATATATATAGAGAGAGAGAGAGAGAGAGAGAGAGAGAGAGAGAGAGAGAGAGAGAGAGAGAGAGAGAGAGAGAGAGAGAGATTACCTTGAGTGTGGATCTCAATAGAACTTTCTTCTTCCAGATCTCCTCATGAAGCTCTAAATAATATGAGTAATACGGGACGATGTTTCTCCTTTAGATCTCCTTTTTGCTTTGTGTGATAAAGATCTCAGCTGCAGATGTGGAAAAGCAAACGTTTATTTCAATCGTTAATTTTGAAAATTGAAAGATCAAAAGGGAAAGGTGACAATTTTAGATGGAGAGGGAGAGAGAGAGAGAGAGAGAGAGAGAGAGAGAGAGAGAGAGAGAGAGAGAGAGAGAGAGAGAGAGAGAGAGAGAGAGAGAGAGAGAGAGAGAGAGAGAGAGAGAGAGATGGAAACGACGGAATAAGGAAAGTTAGAAATGATTTAGGGTTTGAGTTGCTTTTGTTTCAGTGTTTGGCAACGGTCATGGACCGATTTTAGAACCAATAGTCCAATCTATAAAGCCCATTTAAGTCCAATAACCCAATATAATGTTTAAAGCTGCGTGTAAAATGTAATTGGCCCTAAAAGCCCAATGAAATAGATTTGTGCCACAAATAGAAAGTGATTTGGGCCTAAATGCCCATTAAAGGTTTAGTTTAACGGGCCAATAAGCCCATATATTGTTCAATCAAGAAATGTTAACGGCCATATTTCACAATCTGTGTAAGCCCAATATATAATAGTCTGAAGCTCATTATCTTACATTCATTTAGGTAGCCCGTTAAAGTATATTACCCAACTTAAGCATATTATAGTCGTTTTGTTACCCAGGCATAATGTAAGCCCAATATATTATATACAGAATCTCATTAGATTATAGTCGTTTTGTTACCACTTATATGACTACTACATTTCAGACTTATAACAAAAAAAATCAAAGCATTATAATATATAGTCAACGAAGAAGAATATAAATGAAGAACAATCTACATTAAGACTACATTTCAGACTTGTAACCAAAAAATAAATCAAAGCATGATATATATTTGTTATTATACTATATTATTAATGGTAGATCTATCTGAAATTTGTAAAATTCTCAAACAATGAAATTATTAAACCAGACGAAATCACTGAGCATACGGCAGTCAATTTTTTTTAAAACACCAGAATCAAAAAGATGTAAGTAAAACTATACAGACAAATATCTTACATTTTGTTCCTTGGATGATAGATCGACAGAGCATCATTGTTGAAGTTGAAATCATCACAAATCCAAAGATGTCCTCATATGCAATGAAAATATAAATGTGGTCAGAGACTAAATAAGCAGCAAAAAAAATGAGTTTTAATTTAAAATTGACCCACTCTGCTATATGTTTTACTCAATTTTTACAGAACACAAGTCAGTTGAGCATTTCAAAACAAATTGGTAGCCATAGATGGAGATATATACAGATATATAGAGATCTTACATTTAATCCTCCAGATATACTCATCTTAGGGTTGACGTCTTTTACATGGTATAAGAATCTGTTACATACCTCATAAAATTAGGGTTTGTAACATATTTCCTATCTATAAAATAATTAACATTTGAAAAAAACAATTACGACAGAGAGATAGTGAGGAACTTACTCTTGCAGATCCATGGTTGGCCGAGATTTACAGGCTCGGAAGAGACAATCTGCTAAGGTTTCGTCAGCGAAGGCTAAAAATTGATTTATGTGAAGGTTTAAGAATGCGGAGGTTGAAGATTCACAAAGAAGGACATCGACCGAGACAGCAGAAACAAATTTTGACCTAGATTTTGGCAAAGGTTGAAGAAGTGAACTAATTTCAGATGGCGAAGGATGTTTTTCTTAAAAAAATTGTCATGGATCTGCAAGAAGTGAAGAATACGAAGGATGACAGAGAAAGAGAGTGTGAGAGCGTGGGAGGAGAAGAGAGAGGAGACGAAAACGACAATGGCTTAGATAGGGTTTCTTCATTAGGGTATAGAAGCATCTGGAGCTTGATGCTCTAGATTGGGCTTATTGGCCCATGAACCAGACGAGCCCAAAACCAGTCCAATTTACTTAAGTGAAAGCCGATCAACTGGGCCCATTCGGTACAACCAACCCGATTCGAGATGCATTGGGCTGGAATAGCTGATAATGTGCATGCAGGGAAGAAAAAGAATACAAAATGCACATAGGAGTTGCATGTTTTAATTAGTCATTTTTCCCTTTCATGTTTTTCTCACAAAGGCAAATACCAATTAAACAGAAGATTACAAGAAAACAAAAGAGTTTTCACTTATGAAATCAGATTGTACAAGTTTTTATTCCAAACACACGGGATCCTAAATCTGAAAATTATCAAAATTGGACTGAAAGAACACTTTGCACATATCCAGTAGACTTTTGTGGTATATTATAGGATTTATATTGATGAAGAAGCTACTAAAAAATGGAGATATGGGTGTGCTTATGTATCAACCAACATAGCACGACATTGTTTAGTCTACTCTACTGCCCAAGTTGGAGATGCTCATTTGCATCAGCAGTGGGCATGGATAGGGTTGATTTGTCTCCTACGAGAGCATATATGACTGTTGTTTTATTCAATCAAAAGGTCCCAAATGTTGTAAATTGGAAAAACATGTATGAATGGTATATATTGAATCAAAAGGTCCCAAAATTCATCAACAAATCAACATTTAAACTCTAAAATTAAAAACCCTAAATTTAATTCCACCCCCAAAATTCACTCAATCCCAAAAGTTATAAATTGGAGCCTTAAATTGAAAACCTAAATTCAATTTCAGCAGCAAATATCAATCCAACCCCAAATTTCACTCAATCCCAAAAGCTGAAAATTAGAGCTGTAAATTGTTCGGATCTCACCTCATCACCGCTCGCCAAGCTCCAACCGCCGTGGTCGTGCTCGCCAAGCTCCAGCCGCCGTGGTCGCGCTCGCCAAGCTCCAGCCGCCTGTGGTCGCGCTCGCCAAGCTCCAGCCGCCGTGGTCGCGCTCGCCCCCGTGGTCGCGCTCTTCACCGGCCGTCGCCCACCGTCCATAAGCCACCGGAAGAAGACAATATAGAGTATAAGGTGAGAAGGAGGTGGATCGAAGATGGAGTCTGGACTGAAATAGGGGAAGGGATCGGGGCAAGGGACTGAAATGGGGGAAGGGATCGGGGCAAGGGACTGAAATGGGGGAAGGGACCAAAAAATATCTGGGAACTTTTTTTTCTTCTTTTATTTTTGGAAAAATGCATCTAAATAATAGCAATTAATATAATTATCACCTTTCAACTATAAATAATAAAAATTATAAAAACATATCTAAGCTATGACAATATAACTCAAAAAAATAGTATGAGCATATCTAAACTATGACATATTTTGGGTCTATTAGCCCATTACAGTTTATAAGGCTTATTAATCATGTAATGGCCCAATAAGCTCAATAAATAAGTTATTTTTGTATATATATACACTAAAACATATAGTCCGTTGTGATAAAAGACGGAGAATTAATTCAAAGTTGGGCCTATTATACCAATTCAAAGTTACATTAAATATTTACGGCCTACACAAATATAATTTGGCCTCATAAGTCTATTTAGTAGTTATAAATTTATATTATATTTTTATAATAGTAAAATAAAAAATAAATTGTAAATTATTTAAAATTTTTGATTACTTATATTAAGTAGTTCCTTATGTTTATTTATTTTTATAATATTAGGGAAAAAATAGTAGCATGTAAATTTATTTATTTTACTTTGAATATATTTAAGATTTTGCAGGGTGATTTTGTTATGGACGGATTAACTTGACATAACCAAGCGTTGAGATTGGTTTTTATTAGAGATAAACGACAACAGACAAATTTAAATCGATCAGGTCAATAAATTGCATTCAATTTTTCCACATTTTTTCCAATAAATTGAAATATGAACTTTAATATAAATAGTAATTATGCAGGATCTATTCGTGGAGTTAGTCTCAATTCTTTCGTTATTGATCGTATCCCTTTGTCCGATATTTTAAATGGTTAGAAATTGTTATTCTATAAAGTCTCTATTTAATTCGATTTGACCATCTATATTGTAATCACTGTTTGAAGTTAGATAATACAATATATCTTTAATTTCATGATTCTAAAAAAATGTATAAAATAAATTTAACTATGTTTATAACTATTGTAATTGTTATTCTATAAGGTCTCTATTTAACTATGAAAAATGTATAAAATAAAATTAACTATGTTTATAACAATATATCTTTAATGTTCGATTATTCATGTTTTATTCAAATAACTAATTAAAAAAATATTCAATCAATTACTCATCCATAATTTAATAAATATCTTTATTACAAATAAAAAAAAAACAAATCCCGTACAAGACACGAGTATTACACTAGTTATGTTAATTCATCCATAAAACATAGGAAATTCTTGTGGCAAACGTGCATATTACAGTATTATGGAGAACACAAGAACGCACGTCGTCTATCGCGTGTGGATGCTATAAAACATGTTATAAATGATGATGATTCTAAACCTCATGGTTACACCGTGATTGGATATAACTCCAAAACTTATATCATGCTAGTCATGCAGATTTAGGAAACATGATTTGTTTATAAAAAAATGTCAATATCAAGTACATATCCTTAGAAAAATATATCCCCATTGGAGCTTCTAACATGACACCATGCATTTTATACAGATTTAGAATATGCGTTTTTTTTAATCAGGAAAGCAATTCGATGTACCAGACACACCTGGTAGATCGAGAGGCCGAGAAACACTCGACAGACGGACAAACCGTCATGAAGAAGAAAACTAAAAACAACAAAATCAAGTCAAATGAGAAACTAACAAGCTAGCCATGAAGCTATGACCATCGAGAATGGAGAGAGAATGACACGAACACGGGTTGCACTAAGGCCAACACAGACGTTGTGTCGTCGGGGAGCAGAGAACACTCATTCGTTTGGGAGTGTGATGCAAGTATATAACTCTTGGAAGTGCTTCATCTCAAGCAGACAATCCAAACCACACAGCCATGATCGTAATCTCATCCGGAACAACATCTCAAACCAACTAATCCGAACTCAACTACATGCAAGAAATGAAAGTGTCTAAAATGATAAATTTTGTTGATATGAGGTTGGTTGGACAATGGTTATTTGTTAATATTATATGCTTATTGTTTTGTTTTTGTTTTCTTCTATTTTAGATTTAGAAGAAGCGTAAGAATAATGCAAAGTAACTTGGTAAATTATATTAATTCTTTTTGTTTTTTGCTTTTTTCTTCCAATTTCCTTAATCTTTCAAAGCTTATGAAAGAGGTTTGACCGCCGTGAATTGAAAGTGGTGTGAAAAGAAGTTTGGATCGAAAGATAATCTAGAAACTCCATTGACGGAGTAAGAGAAAAGTTCAGAGAAAGTTTCTGGTGGAAAGTCTTAATCTCCAAGAAAGAGGATAACAGACATTTTAAAGGAAGCAAAATAATCGGCTGAAGAAATAAAAGCTAACCGAGACAACAAGTACTCGGTAGAAGCTGTAACAAACTTATAACAAACTAATGCTGACATCAGCAATATAAGCAAAGCGTTATTCAACATCCTCCCCTCAAGTTGGAAGATCTACGAGACCTAACTTGATTGAAAGGAAATGATGAGGCTGTTTTCCCAGAGCCTTAGTCATGATGTCTGCAATTTGGAGCTGTGTAGAGACATAAGAAGTCTGTAGGAATCCAGATTGTATCTTGCTACGAGTAAAATGAGCATCAATCTCAAGATGCTTGGTACGCTCATGGAAGCAAGGATTTGCTGCGATTTGTTGAGCAACCTTATTATCACAAAACAATGTGATAGGCAATGACACTTCTACTTCCAGATCATGAAGAACATAGCTGGTCCAAACCAATGTTGTTGTTGTAGTTGCCATGCTCTTGTATTCTGCTTCCGCTGAAGACCTACTCACTGTCTTCTGCTTCTTTGTTTTCCAAGCTATCAAAGAATTCCCCAAAAACATGCAATAGCCAGACAAGGATCTCCTAGTTGTGTGGAAAGCTGCCCAATCTGCATTAGAAAACCATGTAACCTTCAGCCCCTGTTGTACAGGATAAAACAATCATTTCTTAATTGTACTCTTCAAATATCGCAATACATGCAACATAGCCTGAAAATGTGGCTATCTAGGTTGGCTCACAAACTGTGATAGATGCTGGACAGCATAAGAAATGTCTGGTCGAGTCAATGCTAAATACAAAAGTCTTCCCATAATCCTCATGTACTGTTCTCCATCTGATAACAAAACTCCTTCACTTAATTGCAATTTCAATCCTGTAGGAAAAGGAAAAGAAGCCTCCTTAGCATTCTCCATCCTTACTGCTTTCAAAGTATCACGAATATACTTCTGCTGGCTGAGATAAGTTCCATGAACATCTCTAAAGATTTCCATGCCAAGGAAATATGCGGCTATTCCCAAATCTTTGATTTTAAATTTGGCATGTAAAGCATCTTTCACCCATTGAATCTTACTCAAATCATTTCCAGTAATCAGTATATCGTCCACATATACCAAAACAACCAAAAATGACTTCAATTTACTTCTTATGAACAAGGAATAATCATTGGTCGACTGTTGAAAGCCCAATGATAGCAGAAAATGTGACAACTCCTGATTCCACTGCCTTGAAGCCTGTTTTAACCCATACAAGGACCTTTTTAACTTGCAAACTGCATTCCCTGTAGCCTTAGGAAAACCATCAGGCACCTTCATGTAGATATCCTCTTCTAGATATCCATGCAAGAAGGCATTATTTACATCTAACTGATGTAAATGCCATTGTTGTGCAGTAGCCAAAGCTATCACAATTCTCACTGTAGGCAACTTTGCCACTGGACTAAAGGTGTGTTTGTAATCTTTCCCTAACTTCTGATTGAAGCCCTTTACAACCAACCGAGCTTTGTATCTTTCTATAGTTCCATCTGGCCTGAACTTGATCTTATAAACCCACTTTGACCCAATGGCAGTATGACCATGAGGTAGTGGAGTGAGCTCCCAGGTGCCATTCTCTTCCAAAGCCTTCAATTCCTTTGCCATGGCTTCTTCCCATTCAGGCTTCCCCTGAGCATCTCTATAAGTCACTGGTTCAGTCACATTTAAAACCTGTGATAATGAAGCAAAATAACTTACATTATCATCTGCACAGACTGGTAATTGTTGTAATTCATGTGTCACAGCCATTCGATAGTCATAGGACCATCTTGGCTCTCTTCTAACTCTGTCTGACCTTCTCACAGTTTCTGGAGCAACATTTCTTGAAGCAACATTTCTTGAAGCAACTGCATCTGTTCTGCCCACAGACCCTGAATCAACAACATCTGAAAACTCATTCTCAACTTGCTGATCTGTTGTAATATCTACAGCATTCCCTTCTTCCAGCCTTGAAGGCTCAATTGCCATCACATCAACTTCTTCTTCAAATAGTGATGTTGGCTGAACATTAGTCTGATGCATTGAATCTGAATTAATGACCTCTTTATAAGGAAACCTATCCTCATAAAACACTACATCCCTACTAAACACCATCTCCCTTTTCTCAATATCAAATAGTTTGTATCCTTTTTGGTTTGCTGGATAACCCAAAAGGATACACTTTCTCCCTCTAGGATCCATTTTCTCTCTTCCTCTTCTGAGAGTTGCTGCATAGCATAAACAACCTATAGTTTTTAAATGATCATAACCTGGCCTTTTTCCAAATAACACTTCAAAGGGTGTTTTCCAGTTGATGCTAACAAGGGGCATCTTATTGATGAGGTATGTGGTTGACAACACACACTCTCCCCAAAATTCCTTAGGCAACTTGGCATGTACACTGAGAGCCCTTGCTGTATCCAACAAATGCCTGTGTTTCCTTTCAACTATGCCATTCTGTTGAGGAGAATAGGACATAGTTCTCTGGTGTATAATTCCCATGCTAGAAAAATACAATTTGCAGGCACAATTCACCACTTCTGAACCATTATTTGTTCTAACCATCTTCACGGTTTTATGAAACTGTGTTTGCACCATAGCAACAAATCCTTTAACTGTATCTGCAACCTGCGATTTGTTGTGCAAAAGATATGTCCAAGTAGCCCTAGACATATCATCCACAACAGTAAAGAAGTATCTCTCACCACTGATATTTGCAACACCAAAAGGTCCCCACAAATCCATATGAATTAAATCAAAACAATGTAAAGACTTAGTTTGACTTAATTGAAATGGTAGTCTGTGGAACTTAGCCACTGAACAAGTGTCACAAAACATATCAGTTACAGCATTATGTGGAAAACCAGCAACACGAGTCAATTTGCTAAATGAAACATGTCCTAGCCTTTCATGTAATCTCCTTGCCTCCGAACTGCTGATTGTGGTTAAGCAAGCTTCATTTCTATCATTCCCTTCACTGCATCCAGATGCTAATTTATAAAGGCCTCCACACTCCTTCCCAACAGCAACAGGTTCTTTACTCAAAAGGTCCTGTAATTCACAAGAATCCTGATCAAAAACTGCTCTCAAGTGCTTCTGTTTGATGATCTTACTCACTGAGAGTAAGTTAAATTTAAAATCTGGTACCAATAACACATCAGTAATAGCAAATCCTGGTCTCACAACAGCACTTCCAGTCTGCTTCACACATGTCACTGAACCATCAGGCAATTTGACTCTAATAGGTGATGGCAACTTCCTCAAATCAAACAACCTTTCAGCATAGGGACTCATATGATCAGTAGCCCCTGAATCCATGATCCACTCATGCTTACATGAAGAATGTGAGACTAAATTCAGATAGGATATACCTGTATAGTTGGCTGATGAAGTGCTCGTTGGCTGCTTGCCTTTGTGCATCCTCATCATCTCCATATACATGGCTTGTATAAATTCTGGATCCATCTTGAATCTCCCTCCATTAGATCCTTCATCAGCTGCCAGTGGTGTCTCTGGAGCACCTTGTTCCTTAACTGCATTGGCTGCTGCCTTTGAGCCTCTCTTGTTCCTTTTCCCTTTATACCAGTCAGGGTAACCAATCACCTCAAAACATGCCTCAGCTAAGTGTCCATCTTGCTTACAGACTGTACAATGCCTCTTCTCTCCAGTATTGGCTTTCTCCCCTTCTTTCTTTTGACTTGCTTGTGTGCCATTTACACTTGACTTAAAAGCTGTAGGTGCTGTCACCACAGTTGATATCTGCTTCTGTTTCTCTACTTGCAGTACTAAATAGTATGCTCGATTAAGTGTAGGTACAGGATCCATGGACACAATTTGACTCTTAATATTATCATAATCAGAATTCAAATTTACCAGAAAATGCAACACCTTATCCTGATTATCAAGCTCCATGACTCTCTCCATCACCTTACATATACATTTGCTGAAATTTCCACAAGTACAAGGTGGTATTCCATTTAAACATTGCAACTCATCCCAGCAATGCTTCAATTAGTATAATAGCTAGTGACAGACAGATTTCCCTGCACAATCTTCATTAACTCTTGCTTCAATTGAAATAACATAGGTGCATTATTCTGGCTGTACCTCTCGATGATCTCTCTCCATAGATCTTTGGCAGAATTTGTTAAGATGAAGGAATTGGATACCTCTGGAACCATCAAACTTAATATCCAGCAGGACACCATCTCATCGCACCTAATCCAGCGCGGCAAGTCTTTAGAGGCATCATCTGGTCTCTGTATGGATCCATCCAAAATTCCTAGTTTCATCTTTGCTCCTAGAGCTCGCCTCAGTTGCCTGCTCCATGTGACGAAGTTAGTGCCGTCGAAGAGCATCTGAGTAATTTGTGCATTCAGATTCTCCGAATTGGACATAGAAAGTGGATCTCCTAAAGAGATCGCACCCAATTGCTTCAATTGTTCTTCATTCATTGCTCGAATTCAGAAAAGAAATTCGGATGGGCTAAGAACGATGAACAAAAACGATCTCAGTTAGGTCACTCAACCTACACTCTCCTCTCTCAAAATTATCTATCCGTGAGCTCTGATACCATGAAAAGAAGTTTGGATCGAAAGATAATCTAGAAACTCCATTGACGGAGTAAGAGAAAAGTTCAGAGAAAGTTCCTGGTGGAAAATCTTAATCTCCAAGAAAGCGGATAACAGACATTTTAAAGGAAGCAAAATAACCGACTGAAGAAATAAAAGCTAACCGAGACAACAAGTACTCGGTAGAAGCTGTAACAAACTTATAACAAACTAATGCTGACATCAGCAATATAAGCAAAGCGTTATTCAACATGGTGTTGTCTGGTGGACTGCTCACGTTTACTTTCTATATCTCTTTCATAGTTTTTTTTTCTTCTTTTCATTCTATTTTTGATGTTGATTTTTAATCCAAATCCTACAAAGTCAAGCTAGTTGAACCCATAAAAGGGATCAAGTAAATCATGATGTTGGACTGGCATCTGATGGAGGTTGGATCTTGGATGGCATGGTCCGATGTTACTTGTATGGCATGCCGTTGGATCTTAAGGTGGGAGAGGGTATGAGTTCGTTCGGGTTTGAACTGGTTCGAGTGACATCACTAGATAGATGTTAGATCTGGTTTAGTGTACTGCTCAATCGACACACATTAGGAATCATCTACCACCAATCAAAAAAAAGATGGAAAGACAAATTCTAATAAGTGTTGAAGAATAGTTTTGGGTGTTCGTTACTCTATTTCCATCAAATTGGAGTTGCACTTCTTGAATAGGAGTGGTTCCTTTTGGTGATTGTTTGGTTTATTTTTTTCACTGGTGGTGACTTGTGAAGCCCAATGGAGATTTGATTTTTGATGTTACCATCACTAGTGTTGGCTTGTAAAGCCCGAAGAGTACGAAGTCAACATACAAGTTTTGCCCAAATCCAAAGAGAAAGGATAAAGCAAAACATGTGTAAGGAAGTGAGGGGAAGATGAAGAGAAAGATACCCCACCTTGTTCATCCCTCACTTCGATCATCAAAGCACAGAGAAAACTTCGGTCACAAATTTTGAAGTGGTTTACTAGTCTCAACGAATAGGGTTGAGATCTTCCAAGTCTCCACTTTGGGGGACGAAATACATCATCGGCGTCGAGAAAAGTGGTTGAGAAGCTAGGGTTGGGGGTTGATTTGGGTTGGAGGCATTTTTTGGAGGTAAAAGGGAAAGTCGGATTGCTTTGTTTAAACATAAAGTGAGAGATTTGGGCCTAAAAACCCATCTCTTGTTATAACTGGATCATCCGAAATAATGGAGGAGTGTCCAGCTTAGAAAATAAGATGGGCCCCACTCTACCATTAAATCGAAGCTTTGTTGATAGCTTTTATTTTACTAACTTTATATTGTTTTATTTTTGTTCTTATCCATAAAATTCCCCAAACTTGCTTTGCAAGCTTAGAAAAGATACAAATGAAAGGTGGAAGGTGGAACTCCGATCCGGGAAAGGGAGCATCGGCGCCAGAGATGACATGTGCAGATTGACTTGGGATATTAGCTTGGCGTTGCCCTAGTGCAGGGGAAACTCTATTCCAGCAATTTAGATATGATTCGGTTTGAGCCAAGCCAACAAGCAACGATTCGGGCATGACTCGAGGTTTCATTGTTCATTGCTTCAGATTTTGTAAATTGCTAGATTTTTCGAAGTGTGAAGGTGGGAGAAAGAGAAGGATAAGCTTGATTCATCAACAAAGAGGGATAAGCTTGATTCAGTTATTGAAGAAGGTAATAGACATGGTTGAAGATCTCATTTTTGTTGCAGATAAGCTTGATTATGGATTTGCTTTTTTATATGTTTTTATATTCACTTGCTATGGATGATGGCCGATGATGATTTTAGGCGCGTGGACGATGGATGGAGCGCCTGAATGATGGTTGAAGATCTCGTTGTGGGTTGATGATAACTTACATGGAAGATTATCCCTTGAAAACAAGGGATTTTTTTCCTTCAATTTTGGGGGTTATTGTGATTCACAATGTTTTGATTAGGGGTTATTAGAAAGAAGCCTCTCCAAATCCCTTTGGGTTGTATTGTTAATGGTGGTGTTGTTGTATGATGTTGTTGTTGGGTAATGGACAACCTATTGGTAGTGAAATGTCCATTCGGGTTGGTGATGGTATTGGTGTTACTGAATTTTGTTTTGCTATTGCTTTTGGTTCGCATTTAGAATATGCATTTTGTGTCATAGTTTAGGTTGTTTCGCTCAATTTATTAAAAAAATTCTAGCATTAGTTGTTGCATTTACAAATATGACGTGTACACTCGAAAAACATGCATTTAAGGTATTTTGGAGGAGTTTAGGTAGCTTGATTGAAACAATCAGAGCACCTATGGTATCTAGCATGAGAGGACCGGGTAGTCAAGCTACAAAAAATACAAGTCTGAAGCATTGGAAGAAACCACATGAGCCCAGAAGGATCCACACGAACAGAGAATAAGTCGTGCATCACAAAGCACAGTCGTGTGGCGATTTCAAGTGAAAAGTTCCTTTCGTGCATCACAAACGCATAGTCGTGTGGCAACTTTTAGAGAAGGGCTTTGGTCGTGTGTCATAAACGCATGACTACGTTGAGGACCATGCACCATCTACCTTACGCCCAAGCCCATGTGCAACACGTCTCAAACGCACAACTGTTGTTCAGTTTGTGCGCACAAAATGTGTTGTCGTGCATCTTTGACAAAGAAGAGTTTAGGTCGTGCGTCCAAAACACACGACCTAGGCGCACATCACATGCCCTTCTGTTAGTTGATGCCGATTATTCCTTTTGGAAACTTTTTATCCTGAGTATAAATACATTTTTACTACTATTAGGGTTTCTGAATGATCTTTTTTGCCACTTTTCATATTTGCGTAGACCTAGTTGTTTGCCTATGTCTAACATTTCAACTTTGGAGATTTATTTATTGGATTCGAGACTAAGTTATTTTTTCTCTTTATTCTTGTTTATGATTTCATTAGTTTATATGATTTCTTTGATTATTCTTGTGACTATATCTAGCTAATTCCATATTTCTAGGGTTGGGGTGATCGCAATGATGCAAATGTAGATTTATCTATGATATTTGCTTGGATAGAGACCTGAAATGTTGTCCGATTCAATCCTAGTGCCCTTTATGTCATAGTTGTCTCTCCGAATTGGATCATATTAGGGTTTGATACAGAGAGGTGATAAAGTTAATAGGTAGTCATATACAGTTTGAGACCTAGAGGTAAAAACTTCTATTGGCACCCAAGGATTTGAACTTGAGATTTTATTATTACAAGAGCGTTATGTTTCTGACGTGGCTAAAGATGCACAAGCAAATGTTGTTAATTAGCCTTATCAAAGTAAATTATCCTAACAAACCCACTAAACAGAAGTATAGTAGACAAGTAAGGGTCGATCCCACAGAGAAGGTTTGATGTAGTATGCAGCCGTGGATGACAAGTAACACAAATGGGGGTTTAGTTATCAAGAAAGTGAACAAGTAAAGCAAACAAGTCTGATTTATGTAGGAAGAAAGTATAATGAGGGAAAGTAGTTCCACTAGAGCGAAATCCACAATACAGAGATAGAGTTTGATCACTGAAATCTATTTCATCCAAGTTCTTTTAATTATCCTGATAGTCGTTCCCACCCTGATCTTAAGTACTATTGATTCTCACAGTTGTCAATAGACTTACTACTATGCTAATGATAAAATACCACTGATTCTCACAGTTGTCAGCATACCTTAGCACCAACACAACAATAGCAATGAACACAAGGATATAGGATACATGCAAGTAGAAAGACGTACAAGTACTCACTCCCCTACTTAACATGCAATCGATTCTCACTCACAATTGTACGCTCGGAACCCCTATACGCACAATTGTGTTTGCCACTAGATATGCACTCGGAACCCATATATGCAATCCTAGCAATTGATAAAACGTATTCAACCTAGTTGATCAGGCTAAGAAGAATAACAAGAAATCAATATCAATATAACCAAGAGAATCAATCCGATACAAATAAGGATAAGAACAAGGAATAGAAATCTCACAAATACATCAACTGTACTGCTTCAATCGTCTAACAGAACAAGGGTGAAGTTAGTTCTCCATCAAAGGGGATGAAAAACTCTATAGAAAGTAACGTCTGAAAACCGAAAAACTAAAACAAGCGATGATAAAGGTCTTGTAACACCCCCAAATCGCAAGATTTTGACAATTGAAAGTATTACCGCCGATGACCCCAGATTCAACATCACGAAGTCACCCCAGGCTTTTACAGTTGATATAAAATCAAATCACGGCTTATATTGCCATATATTACAACTTTTACAAAGTCAATGTACTGGGAATACAACCATTCCCACGTACAACAAAATGTATAACAACAAAGTTTACAGCGGAAATCTTAACAAAATACAATAATACACAGCGGAAATCTTAAACAAACAGTTTATCAAACATCGTTCATTCTTCTAGTCGCTTCTAGCCTTCTCAAATCCTTAATTTATCTGATGTGCCGAAACAGACGGATGACACCAGCCAACCATGCAAGGAATATAAAGGTTGGTCAGTCTAATGAAAGACTACGCAAGGGTACAAAGCAGAGTGGTTCGAAGCAGTCGTATTAGGTTAGACTCATCGTCCCTCGAATAATAACCGAGTACGCTAGTCAACCATCATACTCCTACTAGAATATATAAAACAGCATGAACAAGAGAAGATTCTGGAGACCGAGTCTCACAGCAATCAATCCCAAAATAAGACTCCAAATGAAATGAGCCTTATAGGAAAATATGACAAATGTTGGGGAACTTAAACAAACATACTAACACATCATCACAGCATCGCATACGAGCGATTTACAACTAAGACGAGTTTTTCCTAGCTGCACTAGCGCTTAGCTGCACTACTCGCCCAAGGTACATTAATTATGTGTGACAACGGCACTTATCTTATTAAATTCCAAAGCACACATCACGTTATAAGCTTTTAGATATATGTGTCGTCATGAGGGACATACATCGAAGGAATGGACCTCGCAGAGTCCAAACCTCAATCCACAACACGGTTGGTCATGACCAGAAGTTTGGCATAGGAACTTGAATGCCCTGTTATTTGCCAGTTATAAAGAAACAAATGGACCTCGCAAAGTCCAAGCGCTCCTACGAATACTCATGCTAACTAACAGTTCAACACAATAATAATCCACATCAAAGCCAACATGGCCAACATCATAGATCTAACAATCTATATATATATATATATATATATATCAAAATAGCGTTGCCACTAACAGTATATGCAACCTATCAAAATAGCGTCGCGGTTTTAAGGCCGACTTCGTTAATCCTTATCCGGACTCGGCTTGGTTTAAATTTCTTAACTCCGGGTTAAATATATTCGTACATAAACGTCAAATTAACCCCGAATACACTTCAACTATGTTTTATAATACTCGGAAAAATTCACAGAGTTCAAACCTCTTACAGAAAGTCCAAAACTCTTCAGAAATTAATCCGTCTAGTAATTCAGGAGTTTAGAAAAATTCCAAAATATTCTTATAAATTGAGGGGTGTTACATTACCTTCCCCTTAAAATAAGTTTCGACCCCGAAACATGACTATTCTAGGCCGAAAACAAATCGGGAAAGCGTCTAAGCATATCCACCTCAGTCTCCCAAGTCTCCCAGGTAACCTCTTCGGCACCTGACTTGGACCACAAAATCCGTACCAAAGGTACAACCTTGTTGCGCAACTGCTTCTCTCGGCGCTCAAGAATACGCACCGGTAACTCTTCGTACGTACCATTCGCCTGGATCTCAATGTCTTCATAACTCAGCACATGAGACTCTTCTGGCACATACTTCCTTAGCAAGGATACGTGGAACACATTATGCACTGGATGTGCCGATGGCGGTAATGCCAAACGGTACGCTAGAGATCCCACTCTATCCAGAATCTCAAAAGGTCCCACGTAGCGAGGGTTAAGCTTCCCACGCTTACCAAATCTGAACACGCCCTTGGTCGGCGATACTTTGACAAACACTTTGTCGCCAACCTCAAATTCCACTTTTCTACGCTTCGGATCAGCATAAGACTTCTGTCGACTCTGAGCGGTCAACAACCTTTGTCTGATCAGCACAATGTCTGAGGCAGTCCTTTCGACTAGCTCTGGTCCGATCAGAATCTTGTCGGCATTCTCATCCCAACAAATCGGAGATCTGCACTTGCGACCATATAAAGCTTCGAATGGAGCCATCTTGATAGTAGCATGCCAGCTATTGTTGTACGTGAACTCAATCAGACTCAAGTTGTCTTCCCAGCTAGTCGGACGATCAAGCACGCATGCTCTCAGCATATCCTCCAGGGTCTGGATGGTCCTTTCAGACTGTCCATCAGTTTGAGGATGAAACGTAGTACTGAACCTTAGCTCGGTTCCCATTGCCTTATGCAACTCCTTCCAGAATCTGGACATAAATCTGCCATCGCGATCTGACACAATGGTTTTTGGAGTACCATGCAGACGGATAACTTCGTGTAAAAACACTTCCGATAGCTTCTGGATTCCCCATGTTATCTTGATAGCCACGAAATGAGCACTCTTTGTGAGCCTATCAACGATAATCCATATTGCGTCTTTCTGACTTCGCGTCTTGGGTAACCCCGTGACGAAATCCATAGCAATATCCTCCCACTTCCACTCAGGAATTGGTAGAGGTAACAATTCTCCACCGGGTCTTCGGTGTTCTATCTTGACCTTCTGACAAGTCAAGCATCTGGCCACGAATTCTGCCACATCTCTCTTCATATTGGGCCACCAGAACTTCATTCTGAGGTCCTTGTACATCTTGCTAGAGCCTGGATGTACAGAATAGGCTGACGAATGGGCCTCTCTCATCACCAACTGGCGAATACCATCTACGTCAGGCACGCAAATCCGGTCTTGAAACCAAAGCGATCCATCATCTTGAATCACGAAGCCGGGAGCTTTCCCGTTCATCACTTCGCTGCATAGCTTTACCAAGATCACATCGTCGACCTGCTTCTCCCTAATCTGATCAAGAAGCGTAGCTTGTATCTCTAGCATACTCAGGCATCCACGACGTTGATCGTACAAGACTTCAATCTCGCACAATTCTTGGTCCAGCTTGGTCTGAGCAACAAGCAAAGCTACTACGGTCTCGTGCGGCGTCTTCCGGCTCAATGCATCTGCTACAACATTAGCCTTGCCTGGATGATACAACAACTCGATATTGTAGTCTTTGAGTAGCTCCAACCAACGACGTTGTCTCATATTCAGCTCTTTTTGAGTAAATATGTACTTGAGACTCTTGTGATCCGTGAAGACTTGACATCTCACGCCATAAAGATAGTGCCTCCAAATCTTCAACGCGAACACAACTGCTGCTAATTCCAAATCATGCGTCGGATAATTTTCTTCATAGGTCTTCAGCTGTCTCGATGCATAAGCAATCACCTTGCCTCTTTGCATCAACACACATCCTAACCCATTTTTCGAAGCATCACTGTAAACCGCATAATCTTCATTTCCTTCTGGCAGCGTCAACACTGGTGCCGAGGTCAGACATTGCTTCAGCTTCTGAAAACTGGCCTCGCACTTGTCACTCCAGACAAACTTCGTGTGGACCTTGCAGAGCAAACCGGTCATCGGTAGAGCGATCTTCGAAAATCCATCCATAAACCGTCTGTAGTATCCAGCAAGTCCTAGGAAACTACGCACCTCTTTCACATTCTGAGGCTGTTTCCAATTAGCTACATCTTCAACCTTCTGGGGATCGACCATCACCCCATTCTCATTGATAATGTGGCCTAAGAAAGCCACTTCCTTGATCCAAAAGTCATACTTAGACAACTTGGCGTAAAGTTGATTCTGCCTAAGGACTGACAAAATGATCTGCAAGTGATCCTCATGAGCTTCCATGCTCGGAGAGTAAATCAAAATGTCATTGATGAAGACCACCACGAACTTGTCCAAGTATTGGTGAAAACATCGGTTCATCAGGTCCATGAAAATAGCTGGAGCATTCGTAAGCCCAAATGGCATGACCACGAACTCGTAGTGACCATATCTCGTCTGGAATGCAGTCCTCAGAATATCTTCCTCACGAATCCTGAGCTGATGATAGCCAGATCTTAGATCGATTTTGGAAAAGACTTTTTCTCCTTGCAGCTGATCCAACAAATCATCTACCCTTGGCAAAGGGTATTTGTTTTTTATCGTAACTCTATTCAACTCACGGTAGTCGATGCAAAGTCGAAACGATCCGTCTTTCTTTTTGACGAACAATACCGGAGCACCCCAAGGCGATGCACTCGGCCTTATGTATCCCTTGTCAAGAAGATCTTCAAGTTGCTTCTTCAATTCTTGCATCTCAGCAGGAGCCATCCGATACGGAGCTTTTGAAATCGGCGCAGTACCAGGCTCGAGATCAATAGAAAATTCAACGTCACGACTCGGGGGTAGACCAGGAATTTCTTCTGGAAAAACATCAAAAAATTCCCTGACCACAGGAATCTCAAGAACTGTAGGTCCATCTTTCTCGGGCGAATCCAGGTAGCAAAGGTACCCGACACATCCTTGCCGAAGCAGCTTAAACGTAGCCATCGCATTGATAAGCTTACCGTTATCAGCGTCCTTCCGACCCTTGAACTTGCACACAAACTGGCCCCCAGATGACACCGTTACCGTCCTCGAGCTAAAATCAATCACAGCCCCATGACGTGTCAACCAATCCATACCGAGAATAATATCGTATGGAGCCATAGTAATACAGATTAAATCTGCTTCAAACTTCTTACCCTGAATGGTAACTGGAAACTCTGACAAACTCTTGGTGCCCACTAAGCGGTCACCATTAGGAAGATTAACAACGAAGGGTTCACAAACCTCGTTGCACACTAATCCTAACTTACTAACGCAATTTTCTGAAATAAATGAATGGGTAGCACCCGAATCAAATAGAATGCACACAGAAGTAGAATGGAGGTATATAATACCTTGAGCAACTGAAGTGTTAGGTCCATCAGCCTCACGCATCTCGTATAAGCGTTGACCTTGACCTCCTGAAGCTGCTAGGGTTTTGCCCTTGTTCTGCGCGGCAGTCTGTATTGAAGGACTTGGAGTCTCTGCCGGTTTGAACCTAGGTCGAGTATTCTGATTAACTGACCCTTGATGTGACTCTGTCCCTGTCTGCTTTTCCGGACGACAGAACTTCTGCACATGCCCTCTTCTTCCACAACTATAATATAGCTTCTTTTCCCTCGTACATTCAGTGTTCTTGTGCCCATAGGCACCACAGTTGAAACATTGGATCCGGCCTTTGCCCTGACCCGACTGTTGTGTTGACCCACCTTGAGTCATTTCTGTCCTCGCTTTACCAGACTTATCAAAGTTGAATGGCGGCGCAAGACGCTTAAAACCACTGGCCTGAGATTGACCCTACATCGATCTCTGGCGAGTCCGTCGCTTGGTCGACTCTTCCAAAGTCACCTCTAATTTGTATGCTGCATCAACGTATTGCTCCAAAGTAGAGCATCCGTGACGCAACATCATCGGTTTGATGTCCGGGCTCATCCACTCGTGGAAGTGCCAAATCTTCTGATCTTCACTGGACACTATCGACCCAGCGTACTGTAGTAAATGATTGAACTTAGCTGCCAGCTCAGTCACTTTTAATCCGTCATTCTTGGGGTAGAGAAATTCCTTCAGCTTCTCATCCCTCATAGCTTGGGAAAAGAAACGGTCATTCATTTTCGTCTTAAACATCCCCCAAGTTAGATCAGCCCTATCAGTTAGCCCCGTGTTCTCCCACCATTCACTAGCATCTCCTTTCAACTGCAGAGAAGCTATGTGCACCTTCTCAGCCTCAGTGCACTCGATGTTACGGAACAGTCGTTCCATATGGGAAAACCAATGAGCTACCCTGACCGGCTCTCCTTTACCGTCATAACTATCCGGCCTCATGGAGTTAATGGTCTTCAAAGCTCGACCATAATTATCCATGTTTCTGACCGATTCAACATGGTGTACCTGAACATTAGGTTCTTCAACCCTTTGTACAACTGGCGGAACTGGCACTTCAGGTGCCTGCGGTGCGACAGGTCGCATCACATCAGCAAATGCCTGCATGAAGATTCCCCGAATAGCAGCAACAGCCGCAGCATCAAAAACTACTGGAGCTTGGACCTCAGCTTGGTCATTGCCCCTAGGATTGTTCTGTGACATTGACTCGTGTTCTTCCACACGGTCCAGGTCGTCCCTTATGATTGGCCTCGGATTGCTTGGCCCAGCACCAGCGCGTATGGTATTCCTTATATTCACCATCTGTTTACCGATCAAATCCCAAGTATTAATATCTTTTCCATAATACTTATCATGATAAAGTCACTTGGAATAGATCAACTGGGTAATTTTATATATATGGTGAACTTCTAACAGAACTACCTATCATACAAGAAAGATCTCCCGAGCTTCTAACAAAATTGCCCGAAGATTTCTGCACTGTGCCGTATATACAACAAAACAAACACACAAAAAGAAAGAACTACTACTCTCTAAGTCGACCCTCTACTTGGTGTCCTGAAAACGCTTCCTGTAGAGCAGACTCCCTAGACAATGTCTCTTCGAGCGGGGTTGGTCCTCGGAATCCAGAGACGGACTCCTAACCCTACTCGGTCCTGGAACACACGGTTCGTCCCTCTGCTCTGGAGTGCTAGGCCTCGCCCTGTTCCGAACCTGATCCATCTCGCTCATCAACCGATGCTCTTCAACAGAGACTTCTCGGTCCTGACGAAAGATCTCGGAGACCTCTTGGTTCGACCTCCTCCTGTCCTGGACAATACCTGACTGAGGGTCGCCTCTCTCTCTGCTGCGAAACTCAACAAAGATTGCATTCCACTCAGCATCTGTCATGGATGGGCCTGTAGGTCTTGGTGGCGAACGCGGGTAGATATACTGCATCCCCGAGTTGTCACTCTGAACCAACAAATGCCTCAACCTATCAGGTTCCTGAACCTGAACCTGTACCTCGACTTCTACAGGATCTTCTTCTGGATCCTCCTCTGGGTCTTCTTCAGGGTCCTCCTTGGGATCCTCATCAGAATCTAACCCCGGTACTGACTCAACCTCTAGGGTATAGTCGATGTAGTGATCAGGTGATCCTTCCTCATCACCACCTTCCTCGTCCTCTAAGATCACTCCCATGGAATAGTCGTTGTCGTAGTGGCCTAGCGCGTACCTCGATGGCTCTACTGGCTCTGCAACTGGTGCTACCTCAGCATGGGTTCTCAACACCACTGACTCAGGCAACACATGCTTCACCTCCTCGGGTGGACTACTGGACTCACCAATCTCAAAACACCTCGGAGGAGTCGGAAAACTCGGCCTCTCAGGAGACGGCAAAGCCATCTCGGCCTCGTCCAGCTCTCTAATCAAAGATAAGCAAGCACCCATCCTTCGGGACAACAAGAAAGAATTAGTCTTTCTAGATACAGAAGCAATTTCCATATCAGACTTCTAGAAAAGGCACGACTATGAATGACTTTTTTATTTGAAAACTCAGAGCTCTTGGAAAACATTTTAGCTCTGATACCAAATCTGTAACACCCCCAAATCGCAAGATTTTGACAATTGAAAGTATTATCGTCGATGACCCCGGATTCAACATCACGAAGTCACCCCATGCTTTTTACAGTTGATATAAAATCAAATCACGGCTTATATTGCCATATATTACAACTTTTACAAAGTCAATGTACTGGGAATACAACCATTCCCACGTACAACAAAATGCATAACAGCAAAGTTTACAGCGGAAATCTTAACAAAATACAATAATACACAGCAGAAATCTTAAACAAACAGTTTATCAAACATCGTTCATTCTTCTAGTCGCTTCTAGCCTTCTCAAATCCTTAATTTATCTGATGTGCCGAAACGGACGGATGACACCAGCCAACCATGCAAGGAATATAAAGGTTGGTCAGTCTAATGAAAGACTACGCAAGGGTACAAAGCAGAGTGGTTCGAAGCAGTCGTATTAGGTTAGACTCATCGTCCCTCGAATAATAACCGAGTACGCTAGTCAACCATCATACTCCTACTAGAATATATAAAACAGCATGAATAAGAGAAGATTTTGGAGACCGAGTCTCACAGCAATCAATCCCAAAAGAAGACTCCAAATGAAATGAGCCTTATAGGAAAATATGACAAATGTTGGGGAACTTAAACAAACATACTAACACATCATCACAGCATCGCATACGAGCGATTTACAACTAAGACGAGTTTTTCCTAGCTGCACTAGCGCTTAGCTGCACTACTCGCCCAATGTACATTAATTATGTGCGACAACGGCACTTATCTTATTAAATTCCAAAGCACACATCACGTTATAAGCTTTTAGATATATGTGTCGTCATGAGGGACATACATCGAAGGAATGGACCTCGCAGAGTCCAAACCTCAATCCACAACACGGTTGGTCATGACCAGAAGTTTGGCATAGGAACTTGAATGCCCTGTTATTTGCTAGTTATAAAGAAACGAATGGACCTCGCAGAGTCCAAGCGCTCCTACGAATACTCGTGCTAACTAACAGTTCGGCACAATAATAATCCACATCAAAGCCAACATGGCCAACATCATAGATGTAACAATCTATATATATATATATATATATATATATATATATATATATATATATATATATATATATCAAAATAGCGTTGCCACTAACAGTATATGCAACCTATTATAATCTTTTTATATGAATTTCACCTTTAAAATCCACAACAAAACCATTATGAACATAATAGCGCTGTATCTAGCAATATACAACCTATTATAATAGCACTTCTTTTATCAAATAATTGATCAAAACTGTTCCCAACATAAACAAGAAATCATCCCAAATTAATTAACAACAAACAATTGATAATTAATTGAAGTATGGAATGATGAGCAAGAGCGAACCGCCACTTGCCTTAGAATAGACGATTGCTAAGACAACTTCTTAAGAACGGGTCCTGAATCTTGAATCTGGAACGAAACCTGGATAAAAATCCCATTGGAACGATCCAAAACGAGACCCTAAGTTAGATTCCATACACTTACATATGAATCTAAAAGAATAGGAAAAGAAATCAAAGGAATCGAGCCAAGCCCAAAGCCAAACCACAAGAGACACGACTCGGACGCCCTTACCGTGATCGCGGCAAGTCGCGGCCAGTCGCGGTTCATCAACAGTGGCAAAGCTTCGACAGCTTCCATGGCGGGGAGGGGAATTTACCCGATTCGTGGAGGCCTCGTTTTGCATTCAAATCGATCACAAAACACTTGTAAGCCTTCCCTAACACTTGGGCAAGCTTCACCAATCCTTGGGATCACTCGAATCGAGCTCGAAAGGCACGAAAATGGAGAATTTCAGTGGGCAAAAACCAGAGAAAAGAGAGAGCTCAAGGAGGAAGACGAAGGCAACTCTCGGATTGGTTCCACCCCCTTTTATACTGAAAATCTGAGCCTCACCAAGGGAAACACGCAGGAAACAAGGGAACACAAGCCAAGCCAGCTGGAGAGCCACCTGTCCTTCCAGAAAAATCAAAGGAACAGAGCTACAGTAACCGCCTTTGAGGAAAACGACACTGCTCAATAAAAGGCGTTACCGCGAGCGCGGCCGGTCGCGGTGTATCGCGGTCAATCGCGGTGAGTCGCGGTTTTAAGGCCGACTTCGTTAATCCTTATCCGGACTCGGCTTGGTTTAAATTTCTTAACTCCGGGTTAAATATATTCGTACATAAACGTCAAATTAACCCCGAATACACTTCAACTGTTTTTTATAATACTCGGAAAAATTCACAGAGTTCAAACCTCTTACAGAAAGTCCAAAACTCTTCAGAAATTAATCCGTCTAGTAATTTAGGAGTTTAGAAAAATTCCAAAATATTCTTATAAATTGAGGGGTGTTACAGGTCTCTCTTTTCTTAACCTAGAAAAGAGGCTTAAATAGTCTTAACAAACTAGGTTAAACTAAAGCTGAAATTAAAGGAAATAGAATAGTAATAAAATAAAGTTTCAAACATAAAAGGAAACCAAATCGTCTCTGGCGTAAGGTCATTAAGAGCGGCCACCGCGGGGCGGTGAATTCCACCACGAGGCGTCGAACTTCCACCGCGGGGCGGTGGCATCCTCTGGCGCGGGCTTCATCTTCACTGAGAGTCATCGCCGGGCCGCGGTACTTCTGACGCGGGGCGGTAGACTCATTTCTCCAGCTCTCTTCTTCTCTGCTTCTGCTGCTCTTCAATCCTCATGCTCAATCTAAGTTGCAAATCCTTGAATTTCTTCACTTCTCTTCAAAACATCTGGATTGCAGACTTAGCACCAAAACTAATCCAAAACCTCTCCAAATCATGCTAATAATTGCTAGTAGAGGTGTATGAAATAACACCTATCAAATTCCCCCATACTTACACCTTTACTCGTCCCGAGTAAACTAAAGAAAAGCTCACTCTCTAAATCAACACCAAGGCCTCAGGAGGTATAAGACAATATGACACTAGCAACTACAACATATCAACAATAAGCTCCAGACAACCAAAACCAGTGATGCAAAGATAGTCTAATCCTAACTCCAATCTAGCTCCTTATCGCTCCACGAGTGGTATACCCGAATCTTCCTTATGATTCCCCTTCTTATGACACCTCGCCAAGAAATATGGAGAAATCCTAGAATCACTCTTCTTCTTTTATGCTCATCTTGCCTAGGCGCCCTTTCGGGTTTTCACCTAGCCACTCATTTCATTTTGCTAGATATCTCACATATACTCGCATCACTCTAGTCCAATTTTGCCCTGGTCTATACCAGCCGGACTACCTGCTTCTTACCTGGACTGCCCTTTTGGGTTTTCAGTCCATCCCAGGATTTTGGGTGCCTTTTTACCTCTTTTTGGCTTTTTCGTTTTTTTTTTTTTAGAAATGCAGAAACAAACAACGACAAATGCAGAAACAAAATTATTTACACTAGCTAGATAGAAAGCAAGATAGCAAGTCTATATCCCTCCCCCATACTTAAACCGAACATTGTCCTCAATGTAGAAAAGAGAACATCAAATGAAATAGGGGAAGAAAAGGTAAACTCACTATGGACCTGAGGGTGGTGGTGGGTACATCCCAAAATAGTCCCTCATATGGGCGTCCATGGTGTCCAGACGCTCATCTACATCAACACGGAATTGGGTCTGCCAAGTGTGCAGACCGGTCTATATCTGGGAGTTCCACTGATCTTGGCGCATTGAGAACGCATCCCATCTAGAATACAACTCCTGCCAGGGTGCGACAGGACCGTATGAAGATGAAGGCGCCTCAAACTGGGTAGACATGGGGTCGTCCCCACCCACGGAATCAGCGGCAGCAGCATCACAACCACCACTAGGGCCCTCCCCAAACGGACCTGAAGGAGCGACAGCAGGGGCATCATCGGTCGGCATCCGGCTATCACTGGGAATCCACCAACCCGCGTATGAAGGCGAGTAGGCAAAATCCCGTGGAACAATCAAAATGTGGCCCTCATAGGACGACCAGACCAAATCGCCATCCTGTCCCAGTGGTTTCATCATGGAGCACACCTTCATGTGCGCTAAATCATACACCGCGTAGGCAACAGGCCGATGAATCTAATCGCAAGCAATCACGTTAGCACAGAGGAGCGTAATCAGACCACCCCTACAAATATCACGTGGCTCGTCATCACGAATCCTCTTCAAGGAACCCAAGAAAAGGGTAGCCCAACACGGCGTAAACTCGACAGTCCCCAAGATGCTCATAAACTACTGGAAGTCCTTCAGAGGGACCTTCCCATCGTCTGCATGGCCAAAGAAATCTCTCATCATCACCTTGTGGATCAACCGCAGACACGGGTTCACCAACTTGGAATTCACCTCCCGACCCTTCCGGAAACTTCTGCCCGTAGTAGCCCGCCAGAACTCCATCATCTCGGAATCGTGAATACCACCAGACCACCCATCAGTTGGGTCCTTCGTGATACCCAAGGCTTCATGCACCAACTTCAGAGATAAGGAGTAATCACGCCCATTGTAGGTGAACATGATCTTGCGCAAATGCCTATCGTCCGAGTCATTGGTGAGCCTCATGAAAGAGGCAATAAACTGGTAGCACAGCTCTGGATACGCAGGGGCAGCCTTGTCCAGAAAATTTCCTAACCCACACTGTGTCAAGCACATGGACACACATGCCAACATTCCCAATTGCTCCAAAGTCGGCTTATGGAAAAACTTCGAAGCCAACACCTTCCTCTCCTTCACCACATTATAAACCTCACTCTCATCCCTAGTCGACACTTTCTTCTTGCCTTTGGATGCCATAAGTAGGAAATTGAGGTGCTCAAAGCAAGGCAAACTAGAGAACTTACAAACAAACAAACACGCAGCCTGGAGAGTCTCAGCGCGGAGCGGTAGGGTCGCGGTGAGAAACTGAGAGCTATGGATGGGTCGCGACGAAGTCGGCACGGGGCGGTGGCAGCAGCGATGCGAAGCGGGGCAGCGCGAGGCGGAGCGACGGCGAGGCGGGACTAACGCGACGCGGTGGAGTTGTGTTTGGGTTTGTTTGTGAGGCTAGACTCCAAATTGGGGATTTGGGGCTAGATTTGGCTCAAGGTCGACAGGGATTTAGGGGAGATAGAGGGAAATAGACGTGGGAGCTTGAGGGAGGCGTTGGAATGGGGGGGGGGGGGGGTTAGATAGTGGGGTTAGGTCAGGTAGATAGAAAAGAAAAAGGGATGATGGGCCGGTTATGTACCATGGCCCAAAAGAGAAATCTTGGCCCACCAGAGGGAACTCAATCCGTCAAAACCTTAGTTACCACTTAAGAAATAAGCTTTTACTCACCCGTTTAAGGTTTTTTCGGGGCCCATTATTCTTGCTTTTTTTTTAAAGAGTCGAGAGGTTATACCTGACCTCCACCGCGGGGCGGTGAGCTCCACCGCGGGGCGGTAGGGGACGCCGCGGAGCGGTGAGACTGGCTGGGTACCACATCTCTTCTCGGGTTTACTTTCGCACATGTAATGTGAGTAACAGGTGAACGAAACAAAGGAAAATAAACTATGAAAATAATCTAATTAAAGGAAAAGATCAAAGAAGGACTAACACGGGTTGCCTCCCGGACAGCGCCTTGGTTATCGTCGTTGGCTCGACGTAGTGGAGACCTCTCATGGAAAGGTTTAAACCTTAGACCATGTTTCCTCTTTGCCATTGACTCCATCTGTGCTTCCTTTGGAGTGTCTCCCACATACTTAGAACGATGTGGGGGCTGATATGGCTTGACCTGAATATGCTGCATGTCACTAGATAGAGGCTTACAGCCTTGTATAGTTAGTGCAGGGGGGCTAGCGCCCAAAGTAGAGGGAATAGAACTTCCTACATCTTCTAGCAGGACATCACCAACACGCACTTCGTACAACTCAATAGGTCCTTTATTAGCGGAACACTCAACTACGGTCTCTACTGCATTAGTTTTAACATTTTCATGCATGGAACTATCAATATCAATAATGCAGAGAGGGGTGGACACTTCAATGGAATTGGTTGTATGAATATTATGTTCAAATATAATTCCATCAAATTCCATAGTCAAAGTTCCATTATCTACATCAATCTTTGTCATGGAAGTCTTCATAAAAGGTCGTCCGAGCATAACAGGGGCAACTTGTTCATCATAATCCATGTCCATAACAAAGAAATCAGCAGGAAAAATCAAGGAACCTATCCTGACAAGAACATCTTCCACTATACCCTTAGGGGGCACACATGATCCATCAGCAAGTTGTATGACAATGTTAGAATCATGCAAGGGTCCTAATTCCAATTTTTCAATCAATGAATAGGGTAGAACATTAATTGAGGCACCCAAGTCTAGCAGTGCTTTCTCAAAAAGATGCCCACCTATGGTGATAGGAATCGTAAAAGTACCTAGATCCTTGCATTTTACGGGCAGATGCTTCTGAACTACCGCTGAAACTTGTGCACCCACTGGACTCTTCTTCTGGGTCTTCTGCTTTTGAGTCCTCTTCACCGTGCATAGCTCCTTTAAGAACTTGGCATATCTCGGGATAGCCTTTATAAGCTTGAGTAGGGGAATGTTCATCTCACAGTTCTGAAATGTCTCGAACAGGTCACTGTCGTTGACAACTCTCTTTGCCTTCAGCGCCTCGGGAAAAGGTGTTGGGGGTTTCTCCGAACCGAGAGGCGGGAACGCGGGGCGAATGTAATCATCATAGGTCTCTTCAGCGGAAACAGATTTTTGTGGTCCAGGTTGTGGCGAACCCACCGCGGGGCGTGATTTCACGCCGCGGGGCGGTGGGGTCGCGGTGGCTTTACTGGGTTCAGGCGCCGGGTCGCGGTGAAGGTCGCCACGGGGCGGTGTCAATGGCATTCCTTTACTGGCTCCTTCCCTCGTTTCTGGCCGGGTCGCGGTGGGGTCTGCCGCGGGGCGGTCGGTGATTTCTTCTTTCTCGAATTCATTCTCCACTTCAGCATTGGGAGCAACGATCAACTTCTTACCACTTCTGAGCGTGATAGCACTCACGTTCTCTCTGGGGTTCACCATGGTCTGGGATGGTAGGGAATTTGATGCCCTTTGGTTAATCTTGGTCATCTCATCGGCTAACTGACCAATCTGCCTCTCTATGTTCTTGATACTCGACTCAGTAGCCTGCACATGTGTGGCAAAGTGCTGAGTCAGAGTCTTTAGCATATCCTCAGTAGAAGCTCCAGATGTTTAGCCCTGGGGCCTCTGTTGATAAGGGGCTCTCTGCTGGTGCTATTGTTGCGCTGGCTGGTACTGCTGTTGCTGCACTGGCTGTTGACCACCTTGAGGGTCACTCCATCTAAAGCCTGGGTGGTCACGCCCTCTCTGATTGTAATTGGGTTGTCCATCATATTGTGGTCTAGGGGGTCCGTAACCTCCTACAGCGTTTACTTCAGCAACACTTTCCTCTTGCAGCTGGGGACAAGTGTCGGTATGGTGGGACTGGTTAGCGCAAAGTCCACACGCTTTAACTTATTGAGGGGCATTCTGATTCGCCATCCTCAACACCAACTCTTTCAGCTCGGCCAACTCGGTCAATACCGGGCTTGGTCCTACAAGGGTCACAGCATTGACCGCTTTTCTCTGGTACGTCTTCCCAAAACTCCTGGTACTCTCACTCATCTCCCGGAATCTCTCCATGGTTGCATCCGGTGTCAGGTTCAGAATACTTCCACCGCATGCGGCATCAACCATTCTCCTCTCTTGGTCCAGCAGACCGTTGTGCAGATAAAGAACAAGATCCTGCTTGGCGTACCCGTGGAATGGGCAGCTGGAACAGAGCCTCGTGTACCTCTCCAGATAATCATACAGCGTCTCATCACCAGCCTGATCAATGTTGACAATTGCTTTTTTCAAAGCATTCGCCTTCTTCGTGGGAAAATACGTGTCCAGGAATGCTTTGTGCAGTTTAGTCCATGTATCTATGGTTCCTGGTGGCAGGTGGTAATACCAGTCGCTCGCAGAGTCGAGTAGGGAAAAACCAAAAGCTCTCATCTTGATTTGGTCTTCCGTCACATTCCTGGGCTTCATCGTCATACAGACATTGTGGAACTTGCCCAGGTGAGAGATCGGATCCTCTCCACTCAGCCCGTGGAATTTAGGGAGATAAGCAACAACTCCCGACTTCAATTCAAAGTTCACCCCTTCTCCTAGCGCAGGGATGACGACAGCTAGGGGCTGCGCCCCTATATTCGGCTCAGTAAGCTCTCTCAAGGTTCCAGTTCCAGCCATTGCAATGGCTGGGGTGTTGGCAGTCTCAACGGTTTCAACTGTCTCTATTCCTTCTTCTCCGTATTCCCTTTGATTACGCAGGTCCCTAAGGAAAGATCTGTCAACCTCTGGATCAAAAGGAGCTAGAATAGGGTCAGTACTACGGGTGTCGACCATAAGATAGGTCTCCACCAAAAGTCAATCACGAAAACACACAACAGACAAAAACCTTCCCCGGCAACGGCGCCATATTTGACGTGGCTAAAGATGCACAAGCAAATGTTGTTAATTAGCCTTATCAAAGTAAATTATCCTAACAAACCCACTAAACAGAAGTATAGTAGACAAGTAAGGGTCGATCCCACAGAGAAGGTTTGATGTAGTATGCAGCCGTGGATGACAAGTAACACAAACGGGGGTTTAGTTATCAAGAAAGTGAACAAGTAAAGCAAACAAGTCTGATTTATGTAGGAAGAAAGTATAATGAGGGAAAGTAGTTCCACTAGAGCGAAATCCATAATACAGAGATAGAGTTTGATCACTGAAATCTATTTCATCCAAGTTCTTTTAGTTATCCTGATAGTCGTTCCCACCCTGATCTTAAGTACTATTGATTCTCACAGTTGTCAATAGACTTACTACTATGCTAATGATAAAATACCACTGATTCTCACAGTTGTCAGCGTACCTTAGCACCAACACAGCAATAGCAATGAACACAAGGATATAGGATACATGCAAGTAGAAAGACGTACAATTGTGTTTGCCACTAGATTCTCACTCACAATTGTACGCTCGGAACCCCTATACGCACAATTGTGTTTGCCACTAGATATGCACTCGGAACCCATATATGCAATCCTAGCAATTGATAAAACGTATTCAACCTAGTTGATCAGGCTAAGAAGAATAACAAGAAATCAATATCAATATAACCAAGAGAATCAATCCGATACAAATAAGGATAAGAACAAGGAATAGAAATCTCACAAACACATCAACTGTACTGCTTCAACCGTCTAGCAGAACAAGGGTGAAGTTAGTTCTCCATCAAAGGGGATGAAAAACTCTATAGAAAGTAACGTCTGAAAACCGAAAAACTAAAACAAGCGATGATAAAGGTCTCTCTTTTCTTAACCTAGAAAAGAGGCTTAAATAGTCTTAACAAACTAGGTTAAACTAAAGCTGAAATTAAAGGAAATAGAATAGTAATAAAATAAAGTTTCAAACATAAAAGGAAACTAAATCGTCTCTGGCGCGAGGTCATTAAGCGCGGCCACCGCGGGGCGGTGAATTCCACCGCGAGGCGTCGAACTTCCACCGCGGGGCGGTGGCATCCTCTGGCGCGGGCTTCATCTTCACTGATAGTCATCGCCGGGCCGCGGTACTTCTGACGCGGGGCGGTAGACTCATTTCTCCAGCTCTCTTCTTCTCTGCTACCGCTGCTCTTCAATCCTCATGCTCAATCTAAGTTGCAAATCCTTGAATTTCTTCACTTCTCTTCAAAACATCTGGATTGCAGACTTAGCACCAAAACTAATCCAAAACCTCTCCAAATCATGCTAATAATTGCTAGTAGAGGTGTATGAAATAACACCTATCAGTTTCTCTTGTGGATCAATAACTATCATAGAACCCTAAGTTTAGATTGGATCTAGTAAGTCACAAGAGTGGATGTTAATTTAGTTAAACTTAGATTTAAGTGCCCAAAAGGGTATAGAACTTGATTAGCAAGTCATAAGAGGAATGATGATGCGACCCTGCTCCCCATGACGGCCATAGAAGAAGAAGCCATGACCGTGAGCTCAGAAGAGCCAAGTACGAAGACCGCGATCTTCCTCTCACTACTCGCATCGAGCATAGAGACCGCGATCTTCGCCATGCTTATCGCATCTGGTACAGAGACCGCGATCTCCTTCAAGCGTCTCCAGCCAAGCCTAGAGATTGCGTTCTATCTGAAGATTCTCGCATTCAATGCTGAACGCGTTCTTTGAATATCTTTGTATATGTTTGAACATTATTTATTTCCAGTGTTTTCTTTTGGGGTGTGTGTTCCACGCGTGTCGCGTGGGCCAACCCATTAAGCAAGACTCGGCCCATCCGAGTCTCGCTATAAAAGGCCAACTCAGCCTTCTATTTTAGGTCACGTTCATTTTTAATCAAAGCCTGAGTATTGAGAGCTAATTGCCTCCTTCCCTTTGATCGAGCGTCAAACACTAAATCTTCCTTCTCATCTCCATTCCTCCACCGCCGACGCTACGGCCTCCACTCGATCTTCATCGAGATTATCCAACCCCGCTGCCGACGCTACAGCCAAGCACTCGATCTCTTTCGAGTCGATCTTCTCCACTGCCGACACTACAACTCCAATCTCTCTCTCGATCTGTCTTCTAAACACCGCGTTCCACCTTATCATCCTCAAATACGACGCGTGCGACTTCCCACCAAGATCAGAGATCCAGCATCACAAGCAGGAACGCATCAACTGGCATCAAAGCCTTTGATCTTGTTAGTCGCTTGTCAAGATTGTCATTTGTTCACGAAATTTTTTTCTTTACATCATCCTTGCTTCCGCCATTGTTACTCAAAATTTTATTCTTCACAACTTGCTAGTCCGATCGGTTTCACAAGGGAATCCCTTGGCCGAATCTTGCTTGATCCTATCCAAGATTAGTGTGATTTGTTACCATTTAATTATCCGAAATTGCATGCTTAATTTGTGTCATTAATTGCGTGATTTATGCTAATCATATCTTGCCAAATCTGGAAGTTGTTGACCAAACAAATCTGCATATCTTTTCTCTCTCCAATCACCATAAATCTCGTGATTTTCTTTCTAATAGTTACTTAGCCGATTTGATTGTGTTTGTTATATCTTATCCGATCCATCTAAAGTCAAAAGGATCTCGGATTTGAATTTGAATTTCAAAAATTAAAAAGTCAAATTCGAATTAAAAAAAAAAGACTCGACTTAATTCAAAAAAAAAAAAAGTAAAGCCAAAATAAGGCAACCTTCTTCCCCACTCTCGGCTAGGCTCATCTTCTTCACCCCTCCACCGTCTAGGTTCACGCTTAAAGTTTTTGTTTGTGTGCTTGTGTGGTTGCGTAGTTGGTTCACAATTAATCAATTGATTTCGCTTGGTTTCGTGCTTGCATATCGCACTAATTTTGTGCATGCCTTAGCCGCCCTCACGGCCATAAGCCTTAGCCTACCTACGTGAACTTTGCTTTCTTGTTAAGTGCTTGCTTGTTCTTTGGTTTTTGGTGTCTTTGTTCGTGTTTACTCGCGATGTCTGGTTACATTGTCTTAGGAACTGAGAACGCGACAAACCCTAAATCTTCCTTCTCATCTCCATTCCTCCGCTGCCGATGCTACGGCCTCCACTCGATCTTCATCGAGATTATCAAACCCCACTGCCGACGCTACGGCCAAGCACTCGATCTCTTTCGAGTCGATCTCCTCCGCTGCCGACACTACAACTCCAATCTCCCTCTCGATCCATCTTTTAAACACCGCGTTCCACCTTATCGTC
The DNA here is from genome assembly GCA_027886185.1 of Rheum nobile. NCBI lineage: Eukaryota > Viridiplantae > Streptophyta > Magnoliopsida > Caryophyllales > Polygonaceae > Rheum > Rheum nobile. Next base: position 220,642 of record WOAB01000717.1, on the reverse strand, counting down.
CTCAAACACGACGCGTGCAACTTCCCACCAATATCAGAGATCCAGCATCACAAGCAGGAACGCATCAACCGCATTCCATAAGAGCAACGATGGTGAAGCAGGGACGCTTCACAGCCAAGTGGGGGAGGGTGATGCAACCCTGCTCCCCATGACGGCCATAGAAGAAGAAGCCATGACCGTGAGCTCAGAAGAGCCAAGTACGAAGACCGCGATCTTCCTCTCACTACTCGCATCGAGCATAGAGACCACGATCTTCATCATGCTTCTCGCATCTGGTACAGAGACCGCGATCTCCTTCAAGCGTCTCCAGCCAAGCCCAGAGATCGCGTTCTATCTGAAGATTCTCGCATTCAATGCTGAACGCGTTCTTTGAATATCTTTGTAAATGTTTGAACATTATTTATTTCCAGTGTTTTCTTTTGGGGTATGTGTTCCACGCGTGTCGCATGGGCCATCCCATTAAGCAAGACTCGGCCCATCCGAGTCTCGCTATTGTAACACTCCCGACTTACGTCGGTAGTGCCACACGCCAGTGACCTCAAACGTTGATGTCTGATGTCACCCAATGCTTTAATCGGAACAATTAATCTTAAATAAACATAATACACAACGAAAGGTTAAACAGCGGAATACATTTTTAAATGGAACTCAACCATTTTTATTAAAAGATTTCTCCCAATACGAGAGGAGTGTTTTACAACAGAGTGAAATCACAACGGAAAACTTATAAATTACACAGCGGAAGACTTGAAGAATAAATCTATTACATGACTTAGTGGTAAGAATAAATAATAATTGACAACCTTTAAAAAAATACTAATACTTGAATCTCCAACTGCAAGTCTCTTCTTCAACGGTTACTTCGGACTTCGGGGACCAACCACTGATGTGCCGTATAGGATGGATGACACCAGCCAAGTCTAATGAAAGACTATGCAAGGGTGAAAACAGAATGGTCCTAGTGATCGTAACCGTTTACTATCATTGTCCCTCGAATAACAACCGAAGGAACGATATATAACCCGGAACTTTCACGGAATGATTAAAGTTTAGACATGCACTAAAAAGGAAATGAGCCTTATGGGAAACGTATGAAGAGAAGACTCCAAAAGATTGAGTCTTACGGGAAAGTATGACAAATGTTTGGGAACGTTATAATTTCACACAAGCGTTTAAAAAGACTTGACCATTTGGGTCCATGACCAACCTCACCGCGTAATGCGAATTCAGATTTGGAAGGAGGACTTACACTAATCGAAGTCCGGGCGGTTTCCACGTTGTACTCCTCGCCCGAGGGTATATTAATTATGTGCATAATCGCACTTATCTTATTTAATTCCAAAACACACATTTACGTTATAAGCTTTTAAGATATATCATCTCATCATGAGAGATATCAGAGGGAATAAATTCCGAATGGCGACACCAACTGTGTGCACCTACCCTGAGTAAGGGTATAGTCATGACCAGAGAGAGTATTAGGGAAAAATCCTCCTAATACCAGTTATAAAGAAACGACTAGACCTCGCAAGGTACATAGTGTTTCTACGAATACTCGTTCTAACTATAATGTATAAGTTCACACATAAAATCCACACCAATACCATCATGGTAATAACAGATATAATAGCGTTGTTTCTAGCAATATATACAACCTATTATAATACCACATTTTAAATTATATTGTTTATAAAAATCTGTTCCTAAACGAAAACAACAATTCATCCCAATTTAATTAATAATTCTAAATAATTGATAATTAACGGAAACATGGAATGATAATCAAGAGCGAACCGCCACTTGCCTTAGTCTAGACGAACGATTGAACGACAACGGGTTTCTGGGTCCGGAACGGGAACGGAAGTCGGATTACAGATTCCTACGACAACGACCCATAACGAAACCCTAGGTTAGATTCGACAATAAAATGATACGAATCTAAGAAAGAACGAACGAAATCGAAAGAACGAAAGTCCCGCCCGAGACCGGATCATCCAAGGCCACGATCGTGATTGCCAAGGCGATCCGCGGTCGCGGCGTGGATTCCGCGGTCGCGGGCGTCGAGGACATGGCATCCGCGGGTGTCGAGGACAGAGCCCGCGTTGCGGCCTGAGTGTCATTGCCGCGGTCGCGGCAGTTCATGTCTGCGGTCGCGGCCATGAACTCGGCGACCACAGATCGTGAGAGAACTCACCGGCGGCGACACGAGGGGGCTCGAGACGATGGGGCTTCCACTCCTATCCTCCTTGCGCCTCCAAGGCACCACCCTACGGCCGCTGCAACTTCCGGTGAGAGCTCCAGTGACACCTCGAAGATTCCAGCGAATGAAGGAAAAACGAGAGAGAAGAGAGGAGATCTGAGTTGGGTGCCCTAAAACCCTCCAACTTGGCCTCCATTTATAGCCAAAGGAGGAGAGCAGCCCCTGCCCAAATCGACGGTGGCTCAGAAGATCGACGGCGATGAAGAACACGCGGCACGCATGCCTGCCTGCACATTCTACACATTTCCGCGGTCGCGGAAATGCTTCTGCGATCGCGGAAAATTCCAATGCCCAGCTCCTCTGGGAGCTATTTTTCCGCGGTTGCGGAAATTCTTCCGTGGTCGCGGTCGCGGCAGAGGCATTTTCGCGTCTTTTTGCCCGGGGAAAGGTTTGGCATGGGTTTAAACCCCGAAAATTATATATTTGTACCCAAACAAATATTCTAAGCCCCGAAAATACATCGAACGTATTTTATACCACTCAGGGAAATTTTATAGAGATCATACATGATACAGAAAATCCGAACTTCGCCTAACGCGTCCTGAATAATTGACGAGGGTTTGGGAAATTACCCTTACAAAAAAATGAGGGGTATTACAGCTATAAAAGGCCAACTCAGCCTTCTGTTTTAGGTCACGTTCATTTTTAATCAAAGCCTGAGTATTGAGAGCTAATTGCCTCATCCCCTTTGATCGAGCGTCAAACCCTAAATCTTCCTTCTCATCTCCATTCCTCCGCTGCCGACGCTACGGCCTCCACTCGATCTTCATCGAGATTATCCAACCCCGCTGCCGACGCTACGGCCAAGCACTCGATCTCTTTCGAGTCGATCTCCTCCGTTGCCGACACTATAACTCCAATCTCCCTCTCGATCCGTCTTCTAAACACCGCGTTCCACCTTATCGTCCTCAAACACGACGCGTGCGACTTCCCACCAAGATCAGAGATCCAGCATCACAAGCAGGAATGCATCAAATGAGTAATTACCCTAGATAGTTACCTTCAACGAAGTCATGCTAAGTTCAGGCATTTATCTATTTGATTCTACCGAAGCATTGTTATGGTGATCATTTTCCTTAGTATCTTTCATGCATTGATTTAAAACCTTTGTTTGCAATTATTACTTGTTTCTCATTTATAGTTAACAAAAACACTATTTTTACGACTTAGCTTTCTAATAGATGTTATGATTGATATTACATTAATCCTTGTGGGAATGATACTTGACCATTAAAACTGACCTCATACACTTGCAGGTAGATTTTAGTCACGTCAAGTTTTTGGCGCTGTTGTCAGGGACTATTGTTCGTATCGGTTGTTTTCCTACAACTGGTTCAACTAAGTCTTTCTTTTATTTTTTTTATCTTTGTTTTTTTTGTCTTTGGTTTTAGGTTTGTAACCTTCTGGTGCAAAGAGTCTTGAGACTAACAATCTCAACGACTACGATCCTGAACTCGTGAGTACTTTTCACTTAAGAAGAAGGCCATAACACGAAGCTAGAGAACAAGCGGTGACTAAGTCCAAGATCCGAACTATCCAAATCTACAACTCCAGCCGACCTACAGTGCAAGCCTTAGCGCTAACAATCTCAATGACTATGATCACGAACATGAGTGTACTTTTTTCACTTAATAAGAAGGCACCAATGAGAAGCTAGAGAATAGACAATGGTTGACTAAGTGCAAGCCTCGAACGATCCAAATCTACATCTCCAGCCGACCTCTAGTACAAGCCTGCAATTTTGAGTTGAAACCTTCTCTAATCAACATGGATCATCAAAATCATTTTAAAGGTCTGCCTTCTGAGAATCCTCACCAGCATTTGAACACTTTTATGAAGCTAATGGACACGCATCCCCCTAATATTAATAACATGACGCCTTTTTCTCTTTAAATAGGCAAACAAATAACAAATAATAAGAAGTGGCATGTTGTTGACAGTTAAGATTCATCAAGTGTTTGGGGATGCGCTTCTACTGTGTTCTTTCTCATTTTCTCTACAAGACATGGCTAGGCTTGGTTTAAAGCCATTCCCAAGGATCAATCACGACATAGGATGACTTAAGGTAAAGCCTTCCTCAACAAGTACTTCCCACCGAAGAAAACTGTTGAGATGTGAACACATATCACTGTATATGAACACTTATAATGTTGTGCCCTCATAATAGGCATCTTAAATGGGTCCTTCTACATGTTTCCTACAATGCTATTGTTAGTTAATTCTACCAGGATAATCATTGATGATCCAAAGGAGGTAGAATTATGAGAATAAGAGTTGATGATGCTTGAGACTTGATTGAGAGTATTGTTCAATACACTCATTACTATAATGATATACTCTCTACTTCAAATTCTAAAAGATCAACATGTATGCATGTGTAATGCCCCAATTCCGTGACATTGGTTTATAAGGATTGATGTGCTACCCATGTTAACAAGATCTCTTCCATTTCGGGGTTCAAGTGAAGACAAAAAAATCATAAGTTAAGCGTGCTAGGATGAGAGTATTACTGGGATGAGTGACCTGTTGGGAAGTCCTTGTGTGGGCATGGGTTGGCGCTTCTAAAGCTCGGGCCTTACAAATGGTATCAGAGCCGACTCTGGGTTGCGAATGTGCTTGGCTTGGATGGCGGTCACTCGAGCCAAAGGGCGGTCTTTGGGCCTTGACGAGGACGTCAAGGGTTTAAGTGGGGGATATTGTAACGCCCTAGATTCGTGAATTGTTTATAAGGACTAGTGTTACTCATGTTAATAAAAGCTATTCCTTTTTAGGGTTCAAGTGAGAACAAAAAACTCTAAACTTAAGCGTGCTAGGGCAGGAGTAGTACCAAGATGAGTCACCTTTTGGAAAGTCCTCGAGTTGGCGCTTCTAAGGCTATGGCCTTACAAATGGTATCAAAACTCGCATTGGGCTACGAGTGCGCTTGGTGCGGAGGGATATGACTCGGCCCCAAGATGTCACACATGTACTACTCCCGCCTTAGCATGCTTAAGTTAAGAGTTCTTTATTCTCACGTGAACCCTGAAAAGAAATATCTCTTGTTGACATGGATATTACTCTAATCCTTATAAACCAATCACAAACTTGGGGTGCTACAATCTCCCCCACTTAAACCCTTGACATCCTCCTCAAGGCTAAAAAATCGCCCTCTAGGCTAACCACACTCACATTCTAGAGTCGGCTCGTATACCATTTGTAAGACATGAGCCTTAGAAGCATCGGCCCATTCCAACACGAGGACTTTCCAGGAGGTCATCCAACCTTGTACTACTCTCACCCTAGCATGCTTAACTTCAAAGTTTTGTGTCTCCACTTGAACCTTGAAAATAAAGAACTCTTGTTAACATGGATAGCACTTCAATCCTTATAAACCAATTTCAAATCTTGGTTTTAAAATATGAGTTTGACATTGAGACACATCACAATGCTCAGATGGATGCTATGGATTAGGAAATTAAAATATTGAGGTTGTTAGTGCAGAAGTCTCATCCCTAAACTTTAGGAACACATTCACAAGTTGCCTCTAGCATAGCTTGTCATTTTTGTGGAGAAGGTTATCATACTGAATCTTCTTGCCAACTATTTGGTTCCCAAGATGAGTCATAAAGAGAAGCAAATTACATGAGCAACTTTATAGAGGTCTAATCCATTCTCTAACTCCTACACTACTGGTTGGAGATATCATCTAAACCCTCCTATGGGAACAACCAGGATTAACAAAGACCACCTCTAGGATTTCAACCAAGAGCTCCCCAATCACAAAAACAAGCTCCAACACAACCACCTCAGAAATCCCAAATAGAACTCCTAATAGAAGAATTTGTTGTAAATGAAAGCTAAGTGGCTTCTCACATAGGGACTCTGCCTAAGCAGTTCAAGATGTTAATACTTAGATCGTACAACAAGGTATGAATGCTACCAAGCCAACTAACCAACCCATGTTAATTGAAGTCAAACCCAAGGAGCATTGTCGGGTTGTCACTTTGAGAAATGGAAAACAATTGAGTATTACCAACCAAGAGAATATGAAGTGACTAAAATCTCAAAGATAAGACATAAGAAGGACCCAAATATGTTAATTCGTCACCATACAAGCCACCTCTACCTTTCCCTCAAAGAAAGGATGAAGTACAACAAGAGTGATACGCTCTACTTTGTAGTGCATAACTAGGAGTTGTTACTAGGTTATTAGGTACCATCTGTATAGGTTTAGGAGATAATTTAGGATTATGGAGTAGTAGATAAGAAGTGGTGAAAGAGCTAATTTTAGTGAAGTGTAGGAGCTAAGAAGAAAGCCGCAACCGCGGCTAAGGAGGAGCAAGCGCGACATGGGAAGAGACCGTCAGGAAGCGGAGAAGGCAAAACCGCGATCGCGGTTTTTGAAGAACTCGCTGGAGTGCCGTGAAGGGTAAGTCGCGATCGCGGCCATGGATGCCGCGGTCGCGGTTTTGCAAGTCAAGCCGACGCGGAGGATCTTCGACGTGGATTTCCTTGTTTACTTTATTTTCTTTATTTTATAATTTGTTATTTTGGATATTATTATTTTAGAAGATTTACTTAGGTTATAAGTACTATGTCTCTTTAGGTTTTTATTATCATCATTCATTCTAGCATATTTTTAGAACGGCGTTTCAGAGTTTTTTGGAGTTTTTGCAAGATCATGAAGAACTAAGTTTCCTTTACTTAGTCAGACGATTGAAGCCTTCATTTGATTTGGTTGTGAGATTATAACTCTTATTTTATTCCTTTGAATGTTATCGATTCTCTTGTGCTTCATCCCTTTGAGTTTTACTAATTATACTAGCCTGATCAACTAGTGGTCATTGGTAATATTCTTTTGCTAGAGTTAGTTTGTTTCTAGTTGAAATACCTAATTCAGAGTAGCAACTACGATATTCTAGAACTTGTTGGAATAGTTTATTGTAGAAGAGAATTGATTGCATGCTAAGTAAAACTGGTTGTTTTAGGTGCATGTATCTGCTAAAATTCCTGAACTTACTGTCGCTGTTAAATTAAATCTGGATAGTTTCTTGGTTAATTGATAGTTAGTATTATCAGGGTCTGGTTGTCTTGTTAATAACTTAGGAAAAGGAATAAGAACATTCACTAGTCTAAAGAACTAGAGATAATCAAGGATCAACCAATCAATCTGAAGTGTGGATATCTGTCTGGCTGAGTACTTTCATCAATATTTGTTTACATCATCATTAATTCTGCTAGTTTATTTCATAGTTTAAAAACAAAATCATCAAAAACCCCCATTGTTACTATTGGTGAACGATTTCTGCAAACAGGATAGATAACTTGATTCTCTGTGGGTTCGACCCTTACTTGCTAGACTAGATTAGTTGGGTTTTTAAAGTTTCTTTGTTAGAGTATAACATTTATGATGCTAAGAAACAACCTCCTAATGATGATTCTATGTGTTCGATTGTTATGCGTAACTAACATTGATCTGCAAGACACTATGTCGAGCCACGACATTAACCAAGGCGCTTCTCGGGAGGCAACCCAAAGTAAGTAGTTTTTCTTCTTCTGTTATTAGTTTTCCTTGTTGCGTTTTTAGACTAACTTGCAGGAAAAGAGGCTCTCGTAGGCAAAGCCGCGACCGCAGCCTAAAAACCGCGATCGCGGCCTTGCCCTGTACTGGAAGGATGGAGCCGGGTCAAAAAAACTGGAAAAAAAACAGCGGGCGCGGGTGAAAACCGCAATCGCGGCCCTGCGTTCCGCACAAAAAATTCAGGTTGATGCCGTGACCGCCGCCACTCCTTTTTCCTTTGGTTTTGCGGCTGTTTTCTTTGGTTACTAAGAATGCAGATGCTATAGATGATGAGGAGGAGATGTAGCTCGGAATTTTTATGGTAACGGATGATGCGGCTGATGCAGCTGATGAGGAGGAGATTCCAGAGGCACCGACTAATATATGTTCGAGATGGAGAGACAGTATGAGGCCGCCGCTGACACAGTGAGGCAGGCACTTCGAGTGGTCCTGCAGACCCAGGTAGACAGTATGGGGAGTGGATAGTTGAGCTTGATGAGGACGTGCGGATGCTCCGAGATCAGTCGCTGGTACAGTGCTCTTGCATCAAGCATTGGGACGTCTTTGCTTCACACAGGTGGGAGACATATAGGGGACCGACAACCGATGAGATTGATTATATTGCCTCCCGCCATGGCACCAGAGACTCTTATTTCCATGATTTTCGACCGCCACGCCTGCCACGACATCCGAGACACAGACCACATCGGCATCGCTAGTGGGTATCTTTCTTTCCCCCGAGAGTTTCATTTTTTGTCTTTCATTACATTGAGGACAATGCAATAATTAAGCATGGGGGAGGGATTTATACTTGCTGTCTATATATATATTTTAAAAAAAAAAGAATAAACCTGGCTGAGCTGAAAACCCGAAAGGGCGGCTTAGGCAAAATTCAAGGGCACGGACTAGCACTAGGCTGGGGTAATAAGAGGCTGAAGTGTGATGTGAGGATTGGTGAGCTCATCTGTGCAAAATGAAATGAGTGGCTAGGTGAAAACCCGAAAGGGCGCCATGCAAAATGAGTGAAAAAAAGATGAGTGATTATTAGGATTCATTCATTTTGGTGTAGCGACATAAGTGGTAGAGATATAAGGAGGTTTCGGGTAGGTCACTTTGGGAGTTATAAGAAGATAGACTGGAGCTAGGATTAGATATTTTCATTCACATACTGGAGTTTGGGTTAAGCTTGGGGGAAATACTCAGTTTTCCTTAAGGCTGATGTGCTGTGTTGTTGTGTTGGTACTGCTGAAGATTCATGAGTAGGTGTGGTTCTTAGTGGAGAGTTTTGCTGTGCTTCCTGAGACCTTGGGTATTTCATTGGAGGAGTAGGTTTCTATTAGCTTACTCGAGGACGAGCAATGTCTAAGCATGGGAGAATTTGATACGCTCTACTTTGTAGTGCGTAACTAGGAGCTGTTACTAGGTTATTAGGTACCATCTGTATGGGTTTAGGAGACAATTTAGGATTATGGAATAGTAGAGAAGAAGTAGTGAAAGAGCTAATTTTAGTGAAGTGTAGGAGCTAAGGAGAAAGCCGCAACCGCGGCTAAGGAGGAGCAAGCACGACATGGGAAGAGACCGTCAAGAAGCGGAGAAGGCAAAACCGCGGTCGTGGTTTTGGACCCGCGATCGCATTTTTTGAAGAACTCGCTGGAGTGCCGTGAAGGGTAAGCCGCGGTCGCGGTTTTGCAAGTCAAGCCGACGCGAAGGATCTTCGATGTGGATTTCCTTGTTTACTTTATTTTCTTTATTTTATAATTTGTTATTTTGGATATTATTATTTTAGAAGATTTACTTAGGTTATAAGTACTAAGTCTCTTTAGGTTTTTATTATTATCATTCATTCTAGCATATTTTCAGAACGGCGTTTTAGAGTTTTTGCAAGACCATGAAGAACTAAGTTTCCTTTTCTTAGTCAGACGATTGAAGCCTTCGTTTGATTTGGTTGTGAGATTATAACTCTTATTTTATTCCTTTGAATGTTATCGATTCTCTTGTGCTTCATCCCTTTGAGTTTTACTAATTATACTAGCCTGATCAACTAGTGGTCATTGGTAATATTCTTCTGCTAGAGTTAGTTTGTTTCTAGTTGAAATACCTAATTCAGAGTAGCAACTACGATATTCTAGAACTGGTTGGAATAGTTTTTTGTAGAAGAGAATTGATTGCATGCTAAGTAAAATTGGTTGTTTTATGTGCATGTATCTGCTAAAATTTTTGAACTTATTGTTGCTGTTAAATTGAATCCGGATAGTTTCCTGGTTATTTGATAGTTAGTATTATCAGGGCCTGGTTGTCCTGTTAATAACTTAGGAAAAGAAATTGGAACATTCACTGGTCTAAAGAACTAGAGATAATCAAGGATCAACCAATCAATCTGAAGTGTGGATATCTGTCTGGCTGAGTACTTTCATCAATATTTTTTTACATCATCATTAATTCTGCTAGTTTATTTCATAGTTTAAAAACAAAATCATCAAAACCCCCCTTTGTTACTATTGGTGAACGATTTCTGCAAACAAGATAGATACTTGATTCTCTGTGGGTTCGACCCTTACTTGCCAGACTACATTAGTTGGGTTTTTAAGGTTTCTTTGTTAGAGTATAACATTTATGATGCTAAGAAACACCCTCCTAATGATGATTCTATGTGTTCTATTGTTATGCGTAACTAACATTGATCTGTAAGGCACGTACTATGTCGAGCCACGACATTAACCAAGGCGCTTCTCAGGAGGCAACCCAAAGTAATTAGTTTTTCTTCTTCTGTTATTAGTTTTCCTTGTTGCGTTTATAGAGTAACTTGCAGGAAAAGAGGCTCTCGTAGGCAAAGCCGCGATCGCGGCCTTGCCCTGTACTGGAAGGATGGAACCGAGTAAAAAAAAATTCAAAAAAAAAACCCAGCGGGCGCGAGTGAAAACCGCGATCGCGGCCCTACGTTCCGCACAAAAAATTCAGGTTGATGCCGCGACCGCCGCCACTCCTTTTTCATTTGGTTTTGCGGCTATTTTATTTGGTTACTGAGGATGCGGATGCTATAGACAATGAGGAGGAGATGTATCTCTGAATTTTTATGGTAACAGATGATGCGGCTGATGCAACTGATGAGGAGGAGATTTCAGAGGCACCGACTAATATATGTTCGAGATGGAGAGACAGTATGAGGCCGCCGCTGACACAGTGAGGCAGGCACTTCGAGTGGTCCTGCAAACCCAGGTAGACAGTATGGGGAGTGGATAGATGAGCTTGATGAGGACATGCAGATGCTCTGAGATCAGTCGCTGGTACAGTACTCTTACATCAAACATTGGGATGCCTTTGCTTCACACAGGTGGGAGGCATATAGGGGACCGACAACCGATGAGATTGATTACATTGCCTCCCGCCATGGTACCAGAGACTCTTGTTTCCATGATTTTCCACCGCCACGCCTGCCACGACATCCGAGACACAGACCACATCGGCATCGCTAGTGGGTATCTTTCTTTCCCTCCAGAGTTTCATTTTTTGTCTTTCGTTACATTCAGGACAATGCAATATTTAACCATGGGGCGGGATTTATACTTGCTATCTGTATATATATATTAAAAACAAAACGAGAATAAACCTGGCTAAGCTGAAAACCCGAAATGGCGGCTTAGGCAAAATTCAGGGGCCCGGACCAGCACTAGGCTGGGGTAATAAGAGGCTGAAGTGCGATGTGAGGATTGGTGGGCTCATCTGTGCAAAATGAAATGAGTGGCTAGGTGAAAACCCGAAAGGGCGCCTAGGCAAAATGAGTGAAAAAAAACATGAGTGATTATTAGGATTCATTCATTTTGGCGTGGCGACATAAGTTTTGGATATATAAGGAGGTTTCGGGTAGGTCACTTTGGGAGTTATAGGAAGATAGACTAGAGCTAGGATTATATATTTTCATTCATATACTGGAGTTAGGGTTAAGCTTGGGGGAAATACTTTGTTTTCCTTAAGGCTGGTGTGTTGTGTTGTTGTGTTGGTACTGTTGGAGATTCATGAGTAGGTGCGGTTCTTAGTGGAGAGTTTTGTTGTGCTTCCTGAGATCTTGGGTATTTCATTGGAGGAGTAGGTTTCTATTAGCTTACTCGAGGACGAGCAAGGTCTAAGCATGGGGAAATTTGATACGATCTACTTTATAGTGCGTAACTAGGAGCTGTTACTAGGTTATTAGGTACCATCTGTATGGGTTTAGGAGACAATTTAGGATTATGGAGTAGTAGAGAAGAAGTGCTGAAAGAGCTAATTTTAGTGAAGTGTAGGAGCTAAGGAGAAACCCGCAACCGTGGCTAAGGAGGAGCAAGCGCGACATGGGAAGAGACCGTCATGAAGCGGAGAAGGCAAAACCACGGTCGCGGTTTTGGACCCGCGATCGCGGTTTTTGAAGAACTCGCTGGAGTGCCGTGAAGGGTAAGCCGCGGTCGCGGCCATGGATGCCGCGGTCGCAGTTTTGCAAGTCAAGCCGACGCGGAGGATCTTCGACGCGGATTTCCTTTTTTACTTTATTTTCCTTATTTTATAATTTGTTATTTCGGATATTATTATTTTAGAAGATTTACTTAGGTTATAAGTACTAAGTTTCTTTAGGTTTTTATTATCATCATTCATTCTAGCATATTTTCAGAACGGCGTTTTAGAGTTTTTTGGAGTTTTTGCAAGACCATGAAGAACTAAGTTTCTTTTGCTTAGTCAAAGAGCAACAATGTGTGGAGTTCAAGGAGATGATGAAGAAGTAAAATATTTGACATACCTTTCACAAAAGTCATCACTCAAATGCCATATTATGCTAAGTTTTCGAAGGGGATTCTAACTAAGAAGAGAAGGATAGAGGATTATGAGACAGTTGCTCAAACGATGGATTACACTAAAAAGATGCCAAGGAAATTACAAGATCCATGTGAATTTCAATCCTTATAAACCAATTTCAAGTCTTGGGTTTTACAATATGAGTTTGACATTGAGACACATAACAATGCTCAGATGGATGCTATGGCTTAGGAAATCAAAATATTGAGGTTGTTCGTGCAGAAGTCTCAACCCTAAACTTTAGGAACACATTCACAAGTTGCCTTTGGCATAGCTTGTCAGTTTTGTGGAGAAGGTGATCGTACTAAATCTTCTTGCCAACTATTTGGTTCCCAAAATGAGTCACAGGAGAAGCAAATTACATGAATAACTTTATAGAGGTCCAATCCATTCTCTAACTCCTACAATACCGGTTGGAGATATCATCTAAACCTCTCATATGGGAACAACCAGGATTAACAAAGACCACCTCTAGGATTTCAACTAAGAGCTCCCCAATCACAAAAATCAATCTCCGACACAACCACCTCAGAAATACCAAATAGAACTCCTAATAGAAAATTTTGTTGTAAATCAAAGCCAGATGGCTTCTCACATAGGGACTCAGCTTAAGCAGTTCAAGATGTTAATACTCAGCTCGTACAACAAGGTATGATTGCTACCAGGCTAGTTGACCAACCACCAACCCATGTCAATTGAAGTCAAACCCAAGGAGCACTATCGAGCTGTCACTTTGAGAAATGGAAATCAATTAGAGGATTACCAACCAAGAGAAATGAAGTGACTAAAATCCTAAAGAGAAGACATAAGAAGAAGGACCCAAATATGTTAATCCGTCACCATACAAGCCACCTCTACCATTCCCTCAAAGAAAGGTTGAAGTACAACAAGAGCAACAATTTGTGGAGTTCAAGGAAATGATGAAGAAGTAAAATATTTGGCATACCTTTCACAAAAGTCATCGCTCAAATGCCACATTATGCTAAGTTTCCGAAGGGGATTCTAACTAAGAAGGAAAGGATATAGGATTATGAGACAATGGCTCAAACGATGGACACTGAGAAGATGCCAGGGAAATTACAAGATCCATGTGAATTATTTATCCATGTTCATTCAGGCACGCTAAGTCGCTAACATACAATTGCCTTTGTGATCTTGGTTCTAGTCTTAATATTATGCCCTTATTGGTCTGCAAAGAGCTGAATTTGGGTGAACATATCCCTCCAAGATGCATCTAATCATGACTAACAAGTTAGTTACTCAAATTGTGGGCATAATAGAAAATGTTCCTATAAAAGTGGTAAAGTTTTTTATACTAGGATATTTTGTTATCCTTGACATGGAGGTTAGTGATAAGACTTTCATCATCCTTGGAAGACCATTTTTAGTAACAATTGAGGCTAATATTGATGTCGAGAATAGAAACCTTTCATTCACAATAGGGGAAGAGATGACAAAGTATAAGTATTTACAAGATTAGTTCTTTGAGAAATATAAAGGCATACCCTCAGCTCATATTGAGGGAACATGTTGTCGGATTGAGGTTGTATCAAGACAAGATGAGATCATATCTAACATTGCTCATTCTCTTGACATATATTGGGAGACATGAACCTTATTAATGGTGAATATGCTAAGGCAAGGAAAGGCACGAAAAAGAAGAAGAATAGAACAAAAGACGAGTTCAAGAATAGAAACATAGTGTTCTTATTCCATTATAAATCTGACATGTTTCTAGAAAATAACGGGACAAAATAGTCAAGACCATACATGATGAGTCGAGTTCTAAGAGGTGGGAGAATTGAGTTATGGCATAAGAACTCCGGAAAGTTAAAAGTGCAGAGTCATAGGCTGAAGCTTGTTGTCGCACCTGATCTGATCAAGTAGGGTACCACTGACCCTCTAGATCCGTGTACTTGAAACTACAAGGGTCAAGCAAATTACACAAAACAAGCGTTGATTGGGAGCCAACCCAATGTAGAATTATTTTATGGATTTTTCACTTGTTAATCATGTTGCCAAATTCGCGAAATCCCTACAGGTACCGACATTTTCGCAAGGTAATCCTCAAATTTCAAAAACAAAACCATGAAAAACCTTTACATTATAGAACGTTAGGTTCAACGTTAACTTAAATTAAAAGAGAAAAGAAAATTCTCCCTCAAAAAATGAAGTTGTGAAACACGCTCTCTTCTTTTGTCATGGATATTTAAGGAAGGAAAGAGAACATAGGTTGGACGGAGACGAAGACCAATGCCGACTTGACAGAAACAAAGGCTGCTGAACGGAGGTAACCGCACTAGCATTGGACGATGTCGCAGGCTGCTGGGTGGGCATTGTTGCTTTTGTTGTTGGATAAAGGGGGTGGTCGTTGTTGGTTCTTCTGTTGTTGTTTCCGTTGGTGTTGGACAACGTCGTTGCCAATGAGGCTGACGCCGAGGTGTTGAATAACTCCCACAAAGTAGGTACATATTTGGGGTTCTTTAGTTACGAAATTTAGAGTTTTGTTTGTTGATTATTCATATTAGAGATTTCAAGAATTTTGGGATCATGGAACCAATTTAAGAATTCAGATTATGTAATCAATTTAGGGATTCAAATTATGAAACCAATTTAGGGATTCAAAATAGAATTGGTTCATTTAGGAAACTGGTTTTAATTCAATGTTTATAAATAAAATTTAGTGAATTGAAAACTAAAATTTGGGGATTTAGGTGAGCTTTGCAATCCACTACTTTTTTATTACATGAATAGTAGTTGCATCTTTTGTCCATACAATAAGAATAGACACTTGATGAGTTTATTATGCACCATCTATTAGACTATGGATTGAGTCGGGTGAAAACTCTTTGAGATGTCAAGTAGATGGGTGAAAAGTTTGCAAGTTAAAGTCAAGCTCTTAGAACTGAATGTAAGTAAATAGGTTGATTGCTTCTTAATGGTTGAAGTAATGTCTTTTAGACCCATTAAACCATTTTCGTGCATTATTCCTAAGGTGTGTTTGACATATTATTATAATTGGAAATATATGTGCTTCAGCCTTGTGTGTTGCAAAACACTACTTGGTCATCACGAGGTTTTGGTTTATTAGAAACAAAGTATCATAGGTATATAGACATATGTGTTGATTAGCTTTACAATAGATTATATATAAAGATTCATTGTTAAAAAAAAATTTGTATATTGGTTAATTGTTGCCCACTAATAGTTTTATATATGGTCAAATCTGATTGATATTAGATAATAGTTCCCACTAGTAGTTTTATAGGTATGTTTTAATAAAATCTATTAGCTCAGCGAGCAATGTGTGATTACATATGATGTGGGGTTCAAATCTCGCATAGACTGCAAAATTGAATGACGAATCTTAGCACTCGGTTAGGAAAAACAATGATATGCATTCTCATTTTTCTTTTTCTTTTTGTTTGTTGAACATGTTTATTTAGTTATACTTTTTTGTTATGTTCATATTGGTGGTGAATGTATTTAGTTTGATGATGGACACGAGTTCAACATATCTAGAGTTTGTAGGAGAGCACTTAATGTCATCCAACTCATTGATGGATTTCGCATGTTGTAGGAGAGCACTTAATGTGATCGCCTTCAAAGGCTCTTCATGTTTTTCCTCGATTCAAAGATCTTGACACCACCAACATGTTTCTTCGCACAAGAATCGTCTTCATCGGCTCTCAAGTTTTATTGCATTTTCTCGTCTTGTGCCTTTTTCTCTTTTGAAGCATTCGACTAAATTTGCTTTGTTGTTGATTGTGAATATTAGGGGTTAGGGTTGACAAAAATAACATATAGCAATTTACCTTTAACTAATGGTTTGGTTTTGCAAATTGATTTTATATATGGTTCAACATTAGTATTTTTTGAGTTAGTTGGTATTATTAGTCCAGAGTCATGAATGAATCCAATTTTGTTTTTACCAACTACTTGATTTCCTAATTTTCCTTGAATCAATTGTTGGAAGTTGGAACTATCTGCAGTTATATGAGTGTGAGTTTATGAATCAGTCATTATGGTAGTAAATTATATGCTTACAACATGGGCTTGTTTTGGGTGTTTGAGAAAACCTTACAAGCTTTGGGCTCGTTTGATATGATTTCAAATGAATGACGAATATATATTGAAAAGGTTGATTCTTGTATTTATGTTTGGTAAGTTTTAAAACGGGTATCAAATTGATTCCTTGGAATCACTCATTCCCACACTCGTGAACAAGTTTATTTCTGATCTAAAATCATGGAATGAGTCATTCCAGAACAAAACCCAACTCACCCTTTGTCTTCAATGTTTGGACAGAGGTAGTGGCAGGTGTATCGTGGCTAGATCTACGCTAGTGGCGTCGAATAAGGGTGGTTTTTGGGCGGAGTTAATGGTCGGTGGCGGTTTGTTTGGGATGGATGCAAGGGTGAGAAGCTGGTGTGGCCCACGACCGTAATAGGAGAGAGATGGGAGAGGAGTTGTTCGTGTGGGTCTAGTCAGGTGGTTGCAGTTGGTGTCGACGGGTGTGGTGGTTGTGAGTGGTGGCTACGAGGTTGAGAGAAGCTAGAAGAGACGGGTCTAGGGGTTGTTATGGAAGGAGAAATGGAAGAAAAAGAATTGGGAATAAATAAAAGGAGGAGGGTGTTTTTGTTCTACAGAGATGTAATTTAGCTCACAAATGCCACTTTATAATTCTCTGTTTATATCTCCAAGTGTGTCAAACTACTAAGACATTTTGTCGCCCCTTCTTATATATATTTTATTGTTGGATACCTGAACATGATGTAACCTTGTCATTCTATTATACTTGCATCATAGTAACAAGTTGCAGAATTCATCGAGAAGCTTCATGCAGTTGTTCTAAAGTACATTATAGTGTACACTTTTGAGTGCAACTATGTGAAAGATCACAATGGCCAAGACGGGCGGGCCTAGCAACAAGCCCAAGTGGGGTTCCACCCTAAAACCAATTGGCAATAGGGGGAGTAGACCACTTGCTTATATACTAGGAGAAGAAGCCCCAAACTATCGATGTGGGACTCTCCAACACACCCCCGCAAGTGTGACGGGCCATACACGGCAACAAGTCACACTTGGCCCAACAACCAGACTCTGATACCATGTGAAAGATCACAATGGCCAAGACGGGCGGGCCTAGCAACAAGCCCAAGTGGGGTTCCACCCTAAAACCAATTGGCAATAGGGGGAGTAGACCACTTGCTTATATACTAGGAGAAGAAGCCCCAAACTATCGATATGGGATGGGTTATCTTCACACGCCCCCTCAAGTGGCAACTGGCCTGGCCCAGTTGACACTTGACATCATGCCTTAAGGCCGGCAAGCCCGTTAGTGTCTTAAGGCCGACAAGTCCGTGTGCGGAGTTGTTCTATCCTAGTTTTTTTTATGGATATTCTTAGCACTTTTAATGATTTAATTGTTTATAGAATTTTATGTTAGCCTCTTTTTCAAGTCATTAGAAACCCTATGTAGTTTATTTAAACTCTTTCATTTCATTTAATGAAAATCAGATTAGAAGGTATAGAAAACTTGGATACGTTGTTTATACGATTCTTATCCCAAATCTTACTTGTCTTCTACTTCTTACAAACTTCATAACTTTTGCGAATTTGAGTGATTCTGATTCGAGTGTTTTCTTGATTGAATTCTTTATCAAATAATTTAGTTAAGGGTTAGAAAAAATATGAGGAATTTCATCCATAAACTCTCCAACTTTGGTGCTGGAAATAGGAAAATATCGAAGAGACTTGTGGAAGATCGGGACAACAATCAGATAGGCATCAACCCTTGGTATCACGTATCAAATGGTATCAGAGCTACAAGTTGGAGCAAGTTATTTTTTTGTTTTCAAGTTCTTGTTTGCGTTTTCTGGAAATTATTATTGCTTGCATGCTTAAAACACATAAAAAATATCTTACAAAGTACGAAAATGTCCCATGAACAACCCAAAAATTTGAAAACATTTTTTTGTATATTTTGCTTATTTTAATTACATAGTCTTGTAGAAAATTTCAATACGAGTCTGTACATATAAAAGTTGTTAAAAACGGATATCGTTCGAGCCCGTAAAAGCCCTAAGGTGCACCCTTGTGTGATTTTGTAGCCCCAATCGCGACCACAAACCCTAGTATTTAGAGATTGTTAAAGTGTAGTGTTGCTACAATTTATTCTTTGTTTTTATAACCCTAACTTTAGCCCTTAAATTTTGGCAAAAAAACCGCGCACTCCGTTTTTTTTACCTCGCACTCCACATTGTGCTCCACCTGGTGCCGCACAAAAAAGTCCCCAAAAACCCGGTTCAAGGCTTGGACGGCACGTCGTGCAGCACAGAAAAGACGAGTTTTTGAAAACTCGGTTCAGACTTTGTATTGCACGTAATGCCGCACAAACAATCCGTTTTTATTTTTGCGAACCCGGTTTACTACAATAAAAAAAATTATATTAAAAATAATTTTTCGAACCCGGTTTACAATCTGGACGGCACCCCTTGCCGCAGAAAAGAAGAAATTAAAAAAAAAAGTTGTGCGGCAGCCCTTGCCGCACAAAATAAAAAACTTGTGTTGCACGCAAGCTTCGACGATTTTTATTACTGCCGAAGCTTCGTCTTCCCCATTCAACCAAAAAACGACGATAGAGAGGGCGGCGCAAATGGCAGATTCCAGCGAGAAAAATGCACACCCGGCGGCTCAGACGGTGTAAGCGTTATCGGAGACTCGGGCAGAGGAGAAGATCTAGGCGGAGGTTGATAGGGAGGAGAGTGAGAGGGCGGCGGTGGGAGATCACGGCGGCGGCGGCGAAGCCTTTGAGTCGACGGCGGAAAGCTTCTGTCAGTCGGAGGAGTGGAGGGGTATTGTTGGCGAAGCGGACTCGGCGGATGGCGGAGCGGATCTGAGGCTGGGAGATCTCGGCGAAGCGGATTTGGAGGAGACGACCGGAGATCTCGGCGGCACAAGGGCGGAGGAGGAGACGCCCAGATTTCCGGCGACGATATCGTGCCGCCCAGATCTGGAGAGGAGGGGGAATATGGGTTGCACGACATGCCGTCCAGATTTCCGGCGCTAGAGGTGGCGATGGAGGAGGTTTTCAGCGCTGGCAGCGGCGAGGTTTCCGACGAGAAGGTTGCCGGCGGCGAGGTTTTCGGCGAGGAGGAGAGGTTTCCGGCTAGGACCGAAGAGGTGGATATCGTGGCGGACAATGCTTTGGACGTGGCGTTGTCGGTCACTATGGAGGCGGTGGATAGGTTGACCGGGAATCCTGTTCGTCAGAAGCGGAAATATGAACGGAGGGCGACCGAAAATGTATGTTTTCTCATTTGTTTTAATTTGTTAAACTTAATTTATTTAATAAATTTTAGACTATAATTGGATGCATAATTATTTTTGTCTTTAATCATAATTAAATATGACATTACAAGAAGAAAAATAATAAATCATTACGAAATATAAGGATAAAATGTTATGTATAATAAAATGATTATTAATTTATTTAGAATAGTTGTTTAAATTTATATTGTGTAGTATGTCAATATAATAGATTGAATTAGTATAATCAGTGACGGAACCAGAAAAATTATTTAGAAAAGTTAGTTACGGACGCGGATTAACTATGAATCTAACCATATAACTAAAATGTACTATTGATAATATACATTAACATACTATAGTTAATTTATGTAATAGACATGTAAAATATAAATAAAAAATTAAAGCGTGTGTAAAATAAGTAAGTCGTATTCATATAATTAACCTAATTTACGTATCTTTTAATAAAAGATTATATAGGTTATTTGATAATTAATAGAAAGTAGTTAAATGTGGAAATATATCTTAAATTATATTAATCCAATTTAATCATCTTACCATCTTGTAATGGAAATAATAATAGAAATAAATAGAAGAAATTCGAAAAAAGAAGATGATAATGGAAATAATAAAAAATATGAACAAAGAGAAAGTCCGCGTACAAGAAAATGGAATTTTCCAATATAAAGTTATGAAAAAGAAAATTTCAATATATTATTATTGAATATTTTAAAAATGGGTACAATTAATTTACAAAGCTCTTTTTTTATTATATTAATAATATGAATATGAATATATTTAATATATTGATTATATTTATAATAAATTTTTATAGTAATGGAAATGTAAAATAGTTATATTTACTTTATAAAATATGATGTATTGGTTAAAATCAAACAGTCGGATCGAGAAAATCGACGTACTACTGCATCTGCTCGCAAGAGGAGGGTTGTGGGTGTCTCGCAGGAGATGGAGGTGGCTAGTGAGGACGATGTTAGTTCCGTCCGTTCAGATGACAACGTGGTTATGGAGGATGCCCCTACCACTACAGCTATAGAGGATCCGGACTTTACTATCGTCCCTTCTACTCTCCCGAAGGATCCATTGCCTACCTCCGCCAGCACAGATGTTGATCCACATGCTTCCACCTCTCAAGGCGAGTCTATTGCTTCCACATCAGGGGTACCAGATCAACAGGACCCACCTGAGCAGCACCCACCTCAAGAGGACCCACCTCAGCATGTCCCACCTTCGCCGGAGCCAGCTCATGCACATGAAGAGTATCCTCCTTTGTTGAGGAACTTTGATACTCATATTGCGGAACTGATATAAAGGAGGGCGTCACTGGACCCTCCTGAGGACGTTGTTAGGACTTTGAGGCTTCAGACACGCCCGACACAGTTTGGGTTTTGGAGGGATCGTATTCCCAGAGGGGAACCTGAGGAGGGCTCATGGTTTTGGATTGCTCAACAGACGGGATTGACGGGTTTGCATGATTTTTAGTTCGGCAATGCTGATCACACCCTTATTTTAGCGTTCGTCTAGCGCTGGCATCCAGAGACGAACACCTTCCACTTTCCCCTCGGCGAGATAGGTCCTACTTTACATGACATTATGAAGATTCTAGGGCTGCCTATTGAGGGATTTGCAGTGACGTCACCATGGACCGGTCATGATCGCGAGCTGGCGGAGTATGAGGCGTTGTTTGACTATCTTTTTGGCATTGATTCCGAGTTCAATCTTGATGATGATGATGCTGACATTGTCCGTGAGCTTAGGAAGGGCCGGGTCAAGCAATTTCAGTTAGGGAGGCATGTGTTGAGGATGATTGAAGAGGGTGCATATCCAGAGGATATAGCAGCTGGTTTTTTATGGCACACCATGTCGGCTAGTATTTTGGTGGACAAGACCACGAATGAGCTAAGGACTCTGTTGTTACCTCTTTTTGTGGATTGGGAGCGTGTCGTTTATACAGCTTGGGGCACCGGGGTTCTAGCTTTACTTTTTAGAAACCTCGGAGAGGCTTCTCGATGCGGAGCTGCACAGTTGGCCGGTTGCGCCCGTCTCCTAGAGGTAGACCTTTACTATAGATCGATCGTATTTTAAATCATTGATATAAGGTATTTAATTGTTTATAACTAAAGTCTATATTCCTCCATACATAGGTTTGGATTTGTACGTACTTAGTATACTTCCCGGGCAACCCTAACCTCAAGGAAGGTGCGGACGACGACCTTCGATGCGCTGCACGATATTGCGTTGGCCGGACTCCTCTCCGGTTCAGTGGTAACCAGTTGCACTATAGACGGATACTGGACGCGTATAGGCCAGAGGATGTACGTATACTAATTCTCTTTTAATATACTATAAGATAGGCTTAAAGAATTATTAATATAGCTTTTGTATTTTTATATTAATTGCAGATACGGTGGATGCCGTATGAGGTTCTTGATTTCTGAGGTGCTCAAATGGCCTCCATGTATCAAGGGACTATTCATTTTCTCGATGTAGAGGAGCCCTACATGCCGGATA
Source organism: Rheum nobile (assembly GCA_027886185.1). Lineage (NCBI taxonomy): Eukaryota > Viridiplantae > Streptophyta > Magnoliopsida > Caryophyllales > Polygonaceae > Rheum > Rheum nobile. Next base: position 198,179 of record WOAB01000717.1, on the reverse strand, counting down.
GGCTTACCCGCCAGTTCGGTTATCGACAGAGCAGGCCCCTCGATATCTCAGAGCCTCGGGTTGTAGTGCGTCCTCTTGGTTTTAAGGGGAGTAGGCGATACATCTTGCACTTTGACTCGCATTGGCACATGTGGGACTAGCTTGAGCATCATCTTTGCCCTTACATCTTGACGAGTCTGCCTGCCATGATGGCTTGGGATGTGGACGATGCGTACTTGGACCGGTATCTATAAGTGTCGCATTCTTATATGAGTCATCATGCGCCAGTCCAACCTCGTATTTCTAGAGGCTCACCTCCGGATATCAATGCGAATAGGGTATGTTTCTTGTCCCACTATTTGTTCTTAATAATTACTTTAGGGAAATCCATGTATTTAAAATGTTTATTTTCATTTGCAATGTGTGGCGATGGACAAGGCGTATGTTCACGAGATTATAGAGGCAGGTGGTGGCGACTTGCTACACTGTTGGCGACATATATAAGACATACTTGCCAGCGACGTCATTCATGTAGCTCCTCCGCTTGTACGGGCATCACAGATGTATTCTCAGCCCTCTAGTGCAGCCGAGTCTTCTAGTGCAGTCGAGGCACGAGCGCGTTGGCAGCATGTGCATTCTATATTTGATAGAGAGAAGGCCGAATCATCTAGGATGGCGGAAGAGCGTATAGCAACTCAGCAGGCAGCGTCTCAACCTATGCGGGCGGCTCCTCCAAATTGGGCAGGCAACGTGGATTTGGGTGACGATGTCGGTTTGAGTAGTGATTCCGACAGCTAAAAACGTTGTTTTTGTAAAACATTTATTTAGATATGTTGTAGTGACTTTTGTAAAACGTTTATTTCTACTTTGACTTCTTTGTTCATCCATATTGGTTTTTTGTAGATTTTCGTTCGGTTTTCATTCAATATGAATCATAAACAACAAGAAATCGATAACAAATTACTTCATTCAAACCATAGAATACAATCCAACATTCGAAATAAAAATACAGATAAACATATGTCATCCATCGTATCTACAATTAACTACTCCATGCGGAAGACAATGCCGTCGACCACGTACAAAGAAACCTCCTCACAATTGCTAAGGTAATTTATCGCTGCTATGCCTGTGGCCCCTTCAACTCGCTTTAACACACGAGGTAATGTGGTGGAGTACGGGTAATAAAAGACCCTTCTCACCGCGGGCCACTCCTCTCCAGCAATGAGCTGCACGAACTCTAAGGACGTTAACCCAACGGTAATGACGTCTTCTTTCACCTCTACGGTCCCACCTTCATAACGGTGTGAATAGCCCACCTCCTGGTCCCCGTAAACTCGGACCAATTACCCGCCCCAGTGATTTTCAAAGGCATAGTGTGGCGGTAAGTAATATAACGGCTTGGACTTGGTGATGACATAGAGGGTAAGACGAAAAGCTAGTCGCTGATAATTAAGGAAAGTAATACGGTTTTGGTTAACAACCCAGACAATGTGCTTAACCATATGTAGCAATAAAATGAGGTTTCTATTTATAGCCATTTCATATGACCGTTACTTATGACCGTTGTGTTTTAACCAAATATGACCGTTCTGGGCGACACATGGTGCATCTGATATGCTCTACTTTGTAGTGCGTAACTAGGAGTTGTTACTGTATTATTAGGTACCATTTGTGTGGGTTTAGGAGACAATTTAGGACATTGGAGCTGAAGAGTTGAAGTGAAGAAATATAGAGAATTACAGAAGACTTGAAGCTAGAGCCTCGGATGCAAAAGAGACGCTGAAGATCGGAAACAGGAGCCAATCCGCGCCCGCGGAAATCACTGGACGAGGGCTGTTACAGAGGCCAAACCGCGACCGCAGAAGTTCTGGCCGCGGTCGTGGATCATGGGCCGGGAATCAGCAAAGTTGTTCCGTTTTGTACTTTCAGTATTTCATTTTTAGACTTATTATTATATTATTAGTAGTAGTAGTAGGTATTTAAATTTAGAAAACCCTAGTTTGAGGAAGAATTCAGTTTTGAGTTTTATGCTGCCTCTTTCTCCTAGTTTTTGCTCACAAACCATGAGAAGGAACTAAACACCTTTGTTTCACCTGACGATTGAAGCCTTCAGTTGATTTGGTTGTGAGATTATAACTCTTATTCTATTTCCTTTGGGTTGTATTAATTCTCTTTGAATTTATCTTTATTGAATCTTGTTGATTTCGCTAGCCTGTGCAACTAGTTGATGTTAGTAATTTTCTATTGCTAGGATTTGGTTATTTCTGGTTGAAATTCTTTATCTAGAGTAGCAACCACAATTTACAGGAACTGGTTGTGAATGTTTATTGTGAAGAGAATTGATTGCATGTTGAATACAGACTAGTTGTTAAGTGTTACATGTATCCTGCTTAATTCATATGCTTACTGATGTTGTTAAATTGAATCTTGATAGTTTCTTGATTGTTTAATAGTTAGTATTTTCAGGACTGGTTGACCTAATAATATACATAAGATCGAAATGGGAACAATCATAGGATTGAATGAGCTTGAGATAATCAATGATCAACCTATCATACTGAAGTGTGGATATATGTTAGGTGAAGCGCCCTCACAATCATATTTACAACAATCTTAACCACTTTCTACTTTAATTCATTAGTAATATTAGAAACTAAACAACAATCCTCCCTAGTTCCTAGTTGGTAATTTACTTTCCTACATAGAAATAGATCCTTTGATTCCCTTGGGTTCGACCCTTACTTGCTTGTTATACTTAGTTAGGTTTTTAGGGATTCTTTGATAGGCATAACGACTTTAGCCTCGTCAAATTTGGCGACGTTGCTGGGGAATCCAATTTTCTGTTTCTCTGTTTGTTTGTTTGTTTGTTTGTTTGTTTATCAACTGTTGTGTGGACATGTCTTATGGTCCACACCCGTGCTACTAATTCTCCAATCTTAGATCTTGATACAGAAATTGAGCGAACACTTTTCAGGAACCGCAAAGAAGTGCGTGAGCCACTCGAGATGGCTGAAGAACAGACTTTGAGGCAGCTAACTGCACCGAATCTGGAGCAGCAACCGCTTGCTATGCAATTTCCCGAGTTGGTTGATGGAGTCAATTTTGAGTTGAAGTCTGGATTAATTTACTTTCTATACCACTTCCATGGGATGAATGGAGAAGACCCCAACAAGCATCTTTCTAAATTTCACGTTGTCTGCACCAGCATGAAGCCAAGGGGAGTCACTGAGGACCAAATCAAGATGAGGGACTTTTCTTTCTCTCTGAAGGATTCGGCCAATGACTGGTTCTACTATCTAGCTCCAGGAAGAATATATACATGGGCTAAGATGAGGAAAGCCTTTCTGGAGAAGTATTTTCCTGCAACAAAGCTCAATAGCCTAAAGAAGAACATCAACAACATCGAACAACATGCTACTGAGACTTTGTACGAGTATTATGAGAGATTAAAGAGATTGATATCGAGTTGTCCATACCATGGTTATTCTGACCAAGACCTCATCCTATATCTGTATGGCAGACTTCTTGATGATGAGCGTAGAATGGTGAACGCAGCTTATGGTGGTAACATTCTGAACAAAACTACAGTTGTAGCATTTGAGATGTTTTCTGAGCTATCTAAAGGCTCAAGGCATTTTAGCAAGAGAGCGAGCTTTCAAGCAGTGAAGGCCGCAAATTCTCATCCATCATCTTCACTGCAATCTGACGTGAATGAGTTGAAGGAGATGATGAGGCGTTTCATGGTGAAAGGAAACCAGCAACAAGTTAAGGCCTATGGCATCTGTTATGATACGATGCACCCTACTGATGCATGTCCAACACTGTAAGAGCCCACCACTGAAGTGAATGCTATGGGAGATTTCGGACCTCCTAGACCAAGATATGACCCATACTCTAACACTTATAATCCTGGGTGGAGAGATCACCCCAATTTGAGATATGGAAACCAACAGAACCAGCAGTTCAATCAGCGGTAACAACAATTTCAGCAGCCCGGAGGTCCACAACAACAATTCCGATCACCATATGATCCTAGACCTCAGGGGCAGAGTTCGAGTTCCTCAATGTCTGCTGACGACATGATTAAATCTCTAGCCCAGATCATGACCACCATGACTCAGACTGTGACTATAATGTAGAGCAATTTGGTGAAATTTCAGCATGAGACCAAGTCTAGCATTCAAAACTTGGAAAATCAGGTTGGGCAGATCTCTCTGGCAGTGAGCAAACTGGAGGCTAGGGATGCATATAAACTCCCATCACAAACGGAGTTGAATCCGAGAGAGAATGTGAGTACCATTATGCTAAGGAGTGGGAAGCACGTGGATAACAGAGGTCCCTTAGCTGAAAGGGATGAATCATATGACGTGATGGAGGCTTCAGACAAGGAACCGCGACCGCGGGTCCAAAACCGCGACCGCGGTTTGCTTACAGAGGAGACACTATAGAAAGACGAAATTTTGGAGGATCAACAGCGTAAAAATCCGTGACCGTGGAAAATTTTCCACGACCGCGGATTGGTCCCTGAAATGCCAGATTTTCCAGAAGTCAATCCGCGGCCGCGGGTCTCAAACCGCGACCGCGGATTTCCTGCTGACATCCAGGATGACTATGTGCGTCTGAATTTTCCTCCCCTCGGCTCTCAAAAGCCACTTGCTCCATTCCCTGAGGCGCCGAAGGACACTAGAAGGCCGGAGAACGACAATGTAACGCCTCGCTTTTCTTTGGTTTATTCGGCCAAGTTTCGGGGTCGAAACTTGTTGTAAGGGGGAGGTGATGTAATACCCCTCATTTTAGTAAAGAGTATTTTGATAAGTTTTCCAAACACTCGTATTGTAGTTGAATTATTTTCATAGAAGTTCAGACTTTCTGTTAAATATTTGATCTCCGTAATGATTCCTTGAGTGGAATAAAATACATTCGACGTATTTTTGGGGTTTAGAATAATTGTTCGGGTATGAATATATTTAACCCGGGGTTAAAACCCATACAATAATTCTTCCTGGTCAAAAGTGGGCTTCCCGGTCAAAGAATGGGCAAAAGGCACAAAATTGGCCTTGACTGCACCCGCGGTCATACCCACCGCACCCCGCGGTCAAGAACTGGTCGCCACCGCACCCCGCGGTGAGACCCACCGCACCCGCGCCGTGATGATGGCTTCTCTGCTCCGCCGAACTCGTCTGAGCTGCTTACCGATCTTGTCCCCGGTGAGGCGGTGGGAGAGGGGCCAGCTGGACTCCTTTTGGCTCCTTGATGACCTATAAAAGGAGGGGGCTAAGAGGAGGAGGCCATTCCACTCTCTCTCCCTCAAATCAATCTTTCTTTCACTGCCATTATCGTCGGAGTTGCAAGCGTCGCCAGAGTTCTTCAAGGTCGTCGTCGGAGTTGCCATAGGAGGAGGAGGTGCCCTCAAGGTGGTGGTTAGTGACACAAGGAGTTTGGACGTCGAAACCAACCCAAGTCGAGCCCCATCGTCTTCCCCGGTGAGTTTTCGTTGTCGGCGTCTCGCCTCTGTAGCCTCGCCGCACCCGCGGTCAAGCCGCCGCACCCCCGGTGGGCCTAGGCGTGTGTGGTTGTGGCTTGGGCTTTGTGATCTAGTTTGGGACTTTCGTTCCTTCGATTTCGTTCGTTTTTCTTTAGATTCGTACTATTTATTGTCGAATCTAACTTAGGGTTTCGTTATGGGTCGTTCCGTAGGAAATCATAATCTGAGTTCTTCCTCGTTTCGGACTCGGAAACCCATCGTCTCAAGCTTTGTTGAGCTTCGTCTAATCTAAGGCAATGTGATACCCCGTAATTCTGTAAGGATTATTTTGGGAATTTTTGGAATTTTCCCGAGTACCCGTTGTGTACGTCGGATTTAATTCAGGTAGCTTGAGACATTCGGTAATGTGCTCTGTATCTGTAATATTTTTTCTCAGTGAAATAATGTACAGATAACATGCTTTGGATGTTAATTATTCGTTCGCGTACGATAATTTTATCCTGGGTTATCATCGTTTCATCTAAGAGCAAAGGAAGCGGCCGAGCCAAGGGGCGGCGCCCGCCGTGAGATTGGCGGCGCCCGCCGTCGCAAGACCCAAGAACGGCGACCGCCGTGGGTATGGCGGCGCCCGCCGTCGCAAGGCTCGAGGCAGCCGTTGGTCGTCTTCTAGCTGGGCACGAAGGCTAGAAAACGGCGTCCGCCGCATTAATGGCGGCGCCCGCCGCAGTTATGACAGCGCCCGCCGTCGATGTTGTCCGGAGGTCCTTGCCCGAAGGTCGCCGACGAACGTCTGAAGTCGCCGAACTAGCCCCGCCACGCCTCCAGTTAGGCCATCATTGTGCTCCCTCGGTTTGTGGCTATAAAAGGAGAGGTCTGGGTTCGGAATAAACACAGAATCAGAAGCTCCATCTCAGAATCTCTCTCTCGCCGGAGTTGTGCCCTTCGCCGGAATTTCTGAAGCCCTTATAGGTGTCGTTTGGTGGTGTTTCCAGCAGCCCTTTTGAAGCCTCTTGGTTGCCTTTGGAGGTCAAAAACCAAGCAAGGCGGAAAGGGGTCGAAACGGGCTTTGTTTTGGTGAGATTTCTCTTATCTCTGTCGACCGTGCTCTTCACGTCGACTGCCGTGTTCTTCACGGCGACCGCCATGATGAATGCGGCGACCGCCGCCAGTGCCCAGAAGGCCTTTGTGGCTTTGGCTTGGTTGGTTGTCGTCGTGGCGTCGTTTCTTTCGGGTTCTTTCGTCTTTCCATAGATTCGTACTAGTTATGTCGGATCTAACTTAGGGTTTCCTTATGGGTCGACTCGAAGGTCGCTGTGTTGTCGGAGCTATACCTATGTCAAGCCCGGAATCTCGTTGCCTCTGCTTTGTTCTAGATCTGCGGACTAAGGCAAGTGGCGGTTCGCTCTTGCTCATCGTTCCATATTTACATTAATTATCAAATGTTTATCTGAGTAATTAATTTGGAATGATTACTGTGTTCATCTGGAAATGGTTTTATAAACTGTTTTGGAAAATCATATAATAGGTTGTATATCTGCTAGAACGATGCTATTATCTGTGATCGCCTTCCGGGCATTTATGTGGATTAATAGGAAAACGAATCCAAGTAAGGATTAGCTGTTTCTATTATCTCTTTGTTTAAGTCGTTTGCCTGGATGGCTTTAATGTGTATAATTGTTGTGTTAGACTGTTTAGTTAACGCGAGTGTTCGTAGGAACGCTAATCCAAGTAAGGATTAGTCGTTTCTTTATAACTTAATGTGCGTAGAACGCTAATCCAAGTGAGGATTAGTCGTTTCTTTATAATTTAATATTCGTGGGAACGCTAATCCAAGTAAGGATTTGTCGTTTCTTTAAATCATAATATTCCTCAGGGTTATTGCCGAATAATTTAAGGGTCATGACCTATGCTTCTTATCCACATGTAAGGATCTGAAGTGTTTTAAGCGCCTTGCTAGCGCCAGTGGATGAGCTTAATTGCAGTCCTGTGTATTAAGCACTTAGCTAGTGCATTGGGGTGGACGTAACTGTCACCCTGTAAAATAAACTGTAAGCGTTGTGGCAGTGCAATCAGGGTGAACATAAGATCACCCGGTGTCATCATAACTTCCGTGTTCTCGGAATAATATTAAAAGCCTCAACACTATGTGTGTGTGTTGTAATTTAATAAGATAAGTGCAGTTAAGCACATAATTAAACTATAAGCGTTGTGATAGTGCAATCAGGGTGAACGTAAGATCACCCGGTGTAATAATAACGCCGTTGTTACTCGGCATAATAATGTTAAGTCTCGCGTGTGTGTTGTGTGTGTTTTAATTTGGGTTGACATAATTGTCACCCTGTGATTTAAGCCTTGTTGTCGCTCTTAATAACATTAACGTGTTTCAGTAATGTGTGTTTTGTAATTAAATAAGATATGTGCCCGAGTGCACATGAGTAATAAACCCTTGGGCGAGTAGTGCAGCTAAGTTATAGTGCAGCTAGGAAAGCTCGTCTCGACTTGAATGTAGTACGTTCTCTTTCCGATCTGGATTCGCTGTATGCGATGAGGTTGGTCGTGAACTGAAGCATCTCAGTCAACTTTTAAATCATTGTTGTTTGATTTTGTTAAACGTTCCAGATTTGTCATATTTCCTTAAAGACTCAATCTCTTGGAGTCTCTTTTCGAGTCGGTTTCTGTGAAGATGAAGTCTTCCAGAATCTTCTCTCATGCATACCTCTTGTTGTTATTCCGTGAAAGTGTCGGGTTATGTATCGTCCCTTCGGTTATTATTTGAGGGACAATGATAGTAAACAGTTACGATCACTCGAATCACTCTGCTTTTTACCCTTGCTAGTCTATTCAAGTAGACTAACCCACGAACATTGTTCTCCGCATGTGGGCTAGTGTCATCCGTTCGATTCGGCACATCAGATGGAGTGTAGATGAGAAGACTAGAAGGACTATGGAGTCGACGGTGGTTTTTCCGACGTTTTTAATAATTTCTTTAATCAGGTTGAGATCCTTGGGCAGGTGATCATTACGATCACAACCCTTTTTGTAATATCTTTTAAAAGTCTTCCGATGTGCCTCGTTTAAGATTTCCGTTGTAATTTATTTAAACTCTGTGTTTGTCCTATTCGGGATTGGGATGTAATCCCGGGACTCGTGTTTTATATGAATAAGGTTATCATTTTGTATCATTGTATTTAATGATTTGTATTTAAACGGTAAAGCCTTGGGTGATCTCGGTAAGGAACACTAGGGTCACTGGCGATAATACCTTTCCAAAAGGGTTAAGTTTTGGGGGTGTTACAGTTGTGGTATCAGAGCCAAAGGTTGTTTTAAAACGGGTTTGGGATTTTTATAAATCATTTATCCGTTTTTGAAAATGCTTTAAGAAGGGCTCTGAATTTTCAAAGTGAAAAGAGTTTGAAAACATCGTTCATAGTCCTGTCTTCTATATGGTCTGATATAGTAAGTTTGCTTCTATATGTAGAAAGACTAATTCCTTCCCCGTTATCCCGTATAATATGGGTGCATTCTATTCTCTTCAGAGGAACCGGGAGAAGCCAAGGTGGTTTCGCTATACCCAATAAGGCTTGAATCCCCAGTTCTCTCATTTTGAGTTAAGGTTGTAGAACCTAGTAACTCGGTTTGAGTTCATCAATAGAAATTACCAAGTTGATCTATTCTAAGTTGATTTTATTACAATAAGTATATCAGAAGATACCAATGTGATAAAATCCTTGGAAATTGATCGGTAAACAGATGGTGAACACAAGGAACGTTATCCGTGCTGGTGATGGGCCGAATAATGACCCCAGACCAAATGCAAGGAATGTTGCAGACCCAACAGAAGAGCGTAAAGCTGCTTCTAACAATAACCAGGGAGGCAATGGCCAAGCTCAGGCCAACGCTCCGATGTTATTTGATGTTGCAGTAGTTGAGGCAATTCGAGGAATTGTCATGCAGGCAATCACAGATGTTATACGACCAGTTGCACCACAAGCACAAGGTGGTCCAGTTCCTCAAGCTACTCCTAAAGTTGAGGAGTCAGTGGAGCAAGTACCTCAGATCAATGTTGTCAGAAACAGAGGAACTTACGGGCAAGCATTAAAAGCCGTGAGTTCAATGAGGCCTGACAGCTATGACGGTACTGGAGAACCAGTCATGGTGACATATTGGTTCTCGCATATGGAGCGTTTGCTCCGGAACATTAATTGCACTGAGGCTGGAAAAGTGCACATCGCCTCTCTTCAACTCAAGGATGTGGCTAGCGAATGGTGGGAGAGCACCGGTCTGGCTGATCATCCCGAGCTGAATTGGAGCATGTTCAAAACTAAGATGACTGATCGTTTCTTTTCCCGAGCTATGAGGAAGGAGAAGCATAAGGAATTTCTATACCCGCAGACTGATGGGTTAAAGGTGACTGAGCTCGCAGCTAAGTTCAATCACTGATGTAGTACGCTGGACCTGAGGTGTCAACCGAGGAGCAGAAGATCTGGTACTTCCATGGATGGATGAATCCAGAGATCAAGCCTCTAATGTTGCGACATGGTTGTTCTACGTTAGAACAATATGTTGATGCAGCCTACAAGACGGAAGTCACATTGGAGGAGTCTGCCCTTAAGAGGGAGAAACAAGTTAAGGGAAAGGGTGGACAACAGGATCGCCAGGTTGGTTCATTCAAACGACCGGCATCGCCTACCAAGTTTGAAAGGTCTGGTCGTGCTAAGACCGAGACAACTCAGTCAGACTCTGCCAGAGGCTCAGGTTGGAGCAGCAGAGCAATTCAGTGCCACAATTGTGGTGAAGTGGGGCATAAAAGTTTTGTTTGCCAAAAGGACAAGAGGATGTGTCATAATTGTGGAAGGGAAGGCCACATAAGAACGTACTGCAGACTGAAGGGTCAGGGACCAATGCAGTCTTATCAGGCGTCAAATGTTGGAGGTGGACAGAACCCAAGGCCAGTGGTATCCACTCCTGAGCAGTCTATGGCTCGTAATAAAGGCAAAGCGCCTATGGGGTCTTTAGGCCAAGGGCAACGACTCTTCGTAATGAGTCAAGCCAACGGAGAAGAACCCTGATCCATTAAGTTGTATTTGTGTTAAGACTTTCTTTAAGATTAAGGAGTAACGACGTGTGTCGGTAATCTCCGTGGTATTAAGATCTGCCTGATCGACTTTTGTCAATTAATGTAATGTTTGGATGTTAATGAAGTGTTTCCCCTTTTTTGGAAAATTTCAGAATGTGTTATCATTGCGAATTAGTTGTTCATACGAAACCATGTAAGTGTCGGGAACAGCTTATGCCAAGTAAGGATAAGGACTGTCAGACTTATGATGGTGGAGTTTTGTGGATAACTTAGATGTTCGTCCCTTGTGGTTAATCCCAAGGTCGACTATGTTGTTTAAATCTAAATCCACTCCTAAGATTCTTCTTCATACATAGAGTATGTCATCTATAAGATCGGATGCAACTCTTTGAGGAAGATTAAGTTGTGGAGTTGTTGTGCTAAGAAGAAAGGTTGCAGTTAAGGATGGGATATGTTGATGATCCCGATGTATTAAAGATTCAGTAAGGAGAATTGTCTACGCATCTAAGGAGTAATGTGGTAAGCGTTATCTCATACGCTAAGTTCTTCCGAGATTTCTTAAGGAAAGGGAATGAACTTGTAGAGTTTTGGTCGGAAAGATCAGTAGCTATCTCTCATGCATGAGTTTGTGCCATGAGCATTAAGGCGGATGAATCATTTTCAGAATGATATCCTAAGGAATTAAGAATAATATCTCTTGTGATCCATTTCAAGGATGAAGTGATTAAGGATGTAGGATCCAGGTGGTAAGATTGGTGTTGAGGTAGTATCCTCATTGGCTTAATGCAAGTTTCGGGGTCGAAACTTATTTTAAGGGGGAGGTGATGTGATACCCCGTAATTCTGTAAGGATTATTTTGGGAATTTTTGGAATTTTCCCGAGTACCCGTTGTGTACGTCGGATTTAATTCAGGTAGCTTGAGACATTCGGTAATGTGCTCTGTATCTGTAATATTTTTTCTCAGTGAAATAATATACAGATAACATGCTTTGGATGTTAATTATTTGTTCGCGTACGATAATTTCATCCCGGGTTATCATCATTTCATCTAAGAGCAAAGGAAGCGGCCGAGCCAAGGGGCGGCGCCCGCCGTGAGATTGGCGGCGCCCGCCGTCGCAAGACCCAAGAACGGCGACCACCGTGGGTATGGCAGTGCCCGCCGTCGCAAGGCTCGAGGCACCCGCTGGTCGTCTTCTAGCTGGGCGCGAAGGCTAGAAAACGGCACCCGCCGCATTAATGGCGGCGCCCGCCGCATTAATGGCGGCGCCCGCCGCAGTTATGACGGCGCCCGCCGTCGATGTTGTCCGGAGGTCCTTGCCCGAAGGTCGCCGGCGAACGTCTGACGTCGCCGAACTAGCCCCGCCACGCCTCCAGTTAGGCCATCATTGTGCTCCCTCGGTTTGTGGCTATAAAAGGAGAGGTCTGGGATCGGAATAAACACGGAATCAGAAGCTCCATCTCAGAATCTCTCTCTCGCCGGAGTTGTGCCCTTCGCCGGAATTTCTGAAGCCCTCGTTGGTGTCGTTTGGTGGTGTTTCCAGCAGCCCTTTTGAAGCCTCTTGGTTGCCTTTGGAGGTCAGAAACCAAGAAAGGCGGAAAGGGGTCGAAACGCGCTTTGTTTTGGTGAGATTTCTCTCGTCTATGTCGACCGTGCTCTTCACGGCGACCGCCGTGTTCTTCACGGCGACCGCCGTGTTCTTCACGGAGACCGCCGTGATGAATGCGGTGACCGCCGCCAGTGCCCAGAAGGCCTTCGTGGCTTTGGCTTGGTTGGTTGTCGTCGTGGCGTCGTTTCTTTCGGGTTCTTTCGTCTTTCCATAGATTCGTACTAGTTATGTCGGATCTAACTTAGGGTTTCCTTATGGGTCGACTCGAAGGTCGTTGTGTTGTCGGAGCTATACCTGTGTCAAGCCCGGAATCCCGTTGCCTCTGCTTTGTTCCAGATCTGCGGACTAAGGCAAGTGGCGGTTCGCTCTTGCTCATCGTTCCATATTTACATTAATTATCAACTGTTTATTTGAGTAATTAATTTGGAATGATTACTGTGTTTATCTGGAAATGGTTTTATAAACTGTTTTGGAAAATCCTATAATAGGTTGTATATCTGCTAGAACGACGATATTATCTGTGATCGCCTTCCGGGCATTTATGTGGATTAATAGGAAAACTAATCCAAGTAAGGATTAGTTGTTTCTATTATCTCTTTGTTTAAGTCGTTTGCCTGGATGGCTTGAATGTGTATAATTGTTGTGTTAGACTGTTTAGTTAACGCGAGTGTTCATAGGAACGCTAATCCAAGTAAGGATTAGTCGTTTCTTTATAACTTAATGTGTGTAGGAACGCTAATCCAAGTGAGGATTAGTCATTTCTTTATAATTTAATATTCGTGGGAACGCTAATCCAAGTAAGGATTTGTTGTTTCTTTAAATCATAATATTCCTCGGGGTTATTGCCGAATAATTTAAGGGTCATGACCTATGCTTCTTATCCACATGTAAGGATCTGAAGTGTTTTAAGCGCCTTGCTAGCGCCAATGGATGAGCTTAATTGCAATCCTGTGTATTAAGCACTTAGCTAGTGCATTGGGATGGACGTAACTGTCACCCTGTAAAATAAATTGTAAGCGCTGTGGCAGTGCAATCAGGGTGAACGTAAGATCACCCGGTGTCATCATAACTTCCGTGTTCTCGGAATAATATTAAAAGCCTCAACACTGTGTGTGTGTTTGTGTGTTGTAATTTAATAAGATAAGTGCAGTTAAGCACATAATTAAACTGTAAGCGCTGTGATAGTGCAATCAGGGTGAACGTAAGATCACCTGGTGTAATAATAACGCCGTTGTTACTCGGCATAATAATGTTAAGTCCCGCGTGTGTGTTGTGTGATTTTAATTTGGGTTGACATAATTGTCACCCTGTGATTTAAGCCTTGTTGTCGCTCTTAATAACATTAACGTGTTTCAGTAATGTGTGTTTTGTAATTAAATAAGATATGTGCCCGAGTGCACATGATTAATAAACCCTTGGGCGAGTAGTGCAGCTAAGTTATAGTGCAGCTAGGAAAGCTCGTCTCGACTTAAATGTAGTACGTTCTCTTTCCGATCTGGATTCGCTGTATGCGATGAGGTTGGTCGTGAACTGAAGCATCTCAGTCAACTTTTAAATCATTGTTGTTTGATTCTGTTAAACGTTCCATATTTGTCATATTTCCTTAAAGACTCAATCTCTTGGAGTCTCTTTTCGAGTCGATTTCTGTGAAGATGAAGTCTTCCAGAATCTTCTCTCATGCATACCTCTTGTTGTTATTCCGTGAAAGTGCCGGGTTATGTATCGTCCCTTCGGTTATTATTCGAGGGACAATGATAGTAAACGGTTACGATCACTCGAACCACTCTGCATTTTACCCTTGCTAGTCTATTCTAGTAGACTAACCCACGAACATTGTTCTCCGCATGTGGGCTGGTGTCATCCGTTCGATTCGGCACATCAGATGGAGTGTAGATGAGAAGACTAGAAGGACTATGGAGTCGACGGTGGTTTTTCTGACGTTTTTAATAATTTCTTTAATCAGGTTGAGATCCTTGGGCAGGTGATCATTACGATCACAACCCTTTTTGTAATATCTTTTAAAAGTCTTCCGATGTGCCTCGTTTAAGATTTCCGTTGTAATTTATTTAAACTCTGTGTTTGTCCTATTCGGGATTGGGATGTAATCCCGGGACTCGTGTTTTATATGAATAAGGTTATCATTTTGTATCATTGTATTTAATGATTTGTATTTAAACGGTAAAGCCTTGGGTGATCTCGGTAAGGAACACTGGGGTCACTGGCGGTAATACATTTTCAAAAGGGTTAAGTTTTGGGGGTGTTACAGGCAAGTGGCAGTTTGCTCTTGCTTATCATTCCATATTTATATTGATTATCAATTTTTAATTGTTAATTAATTTGGGATGAATTGTTGTTTTCGTCTGGGAACAGTTTTGATAACTGTATGTGATTTTAAAAGAGATATTATAATAGGTTTTATATTGCTAGAACAACGCTATTATATATATATATATGATTGAAATATAGATATTATAATAGGTTGTATATACTGCTAGAAACAACGCTATTATATCTGTTATTGGCCTCGATGGCTTTGATGTGAATTATTGTTGTTATGTTTTAACTGTTTAGTTAGAACGAATATTCGTAGGAACACTATGTACCTTGCGAGGTTTAGTGGTTTCTTGATAATGGTGCTAGGATGATTTTCCCTAGTATCTTCGGTCATGACCTTACCCTTACTCAGGGTATGTGCACACAGCTGGTGCCGCCATTTGGGATGTATTCCCTAGGATGTATTCCCTAGGATGTATTCCCTTTGATATCTCTTGTGAGGAGATCCTATATCTCTCGTGAAGAGATCTTAAAATCTTATAACGTGAAATGTACGTTTTGGAATTAAATAAGATATGTGCTTTAGTGCACATAATTAATGAACCTTGGGCGAGAAGTACAACGTGGAAACTTGTCTGGGCTTCGATTAGAGTAAGTCCACCTTCCGAATCTAAATTCGCATTATGCAGTGAGGTTGGTCGTGGACCCAAATAGTCAAGTCGCTTTTAAATGTTTGCGTGAAACTTTAATGTTCCCAAACACTTGTCATACTTTCGATAAGACTCAATTCGTTGGAGTCTTCTCTTCATATGTTTCCTTAAGACTCATTCTTTCAGAGTTCTTTCTCTTGATCATGCCTTTTCGTATATTTCAGTAGGAGTATGGTGGTTGACTATCGTCATCGACTTTTATTCGAGAAGCGATGAGTCTAACCTAATACGACTACTTAGAACCTTTCTGTTTTATCCTTGCATAGTCTTTCATTAGACTAACCAACCGGTTATATTCCCTTGCATGGTTGGCTGGTGTCATCCGTCTCATACGGCACATCAGATAAACTGCAGTTCCAATGAAGGCTAGAAACGACAACGAAGGCAGTTGAAATTTTGAAGAGTTTTACCAGGTTGAGATTCCTTGGCGGGTGATCGTTTAGATCAAGACCCTTGTGTTATTTTATTTTAAAGACTTCCGTTGTGTTAAACATATTTTATGTCAAGACTACTCTGTATTTCAGTTGTATTTTGGATTATGGATGTAATGCCGAGACAATGATTTTAATCAAAAGTTATGATTATTTGTATTATAACTGTCGTTTTATGAAGAGCGCCGCCAGATAGACGAGGTGGTTGAGCATGCTCGAAGAAGGGCAAGACCAAGCAATGAGCCATGTGCTCCAAGACCGAGCAGGGTGAGGAGTTTTTCACCAAACTCCGATGGTAAACCCCGTTCGAAGAAGCCATGTATGAGGAGTGGCGATTACAGGAAATGTTTCAGGGGGCCATGATTGGGCCAGTACTGATTAGCAGTTCCCTTTGTAGTATTTCAATGATTGTTTTGTTAAGAACCTAAGTCTTTGGGCAATTTTGTTTTGACGCTCGGGAGATCCCTTTTGTAAAACGTATTAGCTCAGTTGAGCTTATCAATGAAAATTACCAGGTTTGATCTATTCTGAGTTGATTTTTATTACGTTAAATATATTGAATGATATTAATGTAATAAAATACTTGGAATTTGATCGGTAAACAGATTGTAATATCCCTCATTTTATAGGGATAATTTTGAATTTTCAGATACCCATATTACAAGTCGGATTAAATTCAGAGAAGAACGGACATTCTATGAGATGTTTGGTCTCTGTAATATTTTTCTGAGTAATATAAAATACAGTTAATGTATTTTTGGGTTAAAAGGGTCGTTCGTGTACGAATATATTTAACCCGGGGTTAAGAATATTTAACCTCCTAGCAAGAAAGGACAAAATGGGAAAAAGGGGGCAAAATTGGCCTTGACCGCACCCTGGCCGTACCCTGCCGCACCCGCGGCGAAGGCCAATGCCAGTGGCGGTCACAAGTCGGCCACCGCACCCCCACCTCACCCTGCCGCACCCTGTGGTGGTCGCCAGCGTTGTCATCATCGCGATAAGATCTTTGCAGCGCCGGAGCTTGGAACTCGCGCCGTTTGCCACCTTAGGAGACTCCCATCTGGTCGGGCCACCTCCTCCTCGACGTCATGGCATGGTGAGCAGCTTGATTAGCTTATAAAAGAGGGAGATTCAGATCAAATCGAGCTGAAGATCAGAACATCATCCTCTTCCTCTGAAATCACCATTGGAGAGCAAGTTTTGAGCTTTCTTGTGAGGGAATTCGGATCCCTTTAAGTGTTAGAAAAGGTGCTCCTAAGTGTTTATCAAAGGCCTAAGGTGTTGGGAAAGCAAGCCAAGATCGAATCGAAGTCGAAACGAATTGATTTGGTGAGATTTCTTCCCGAAAATCCTGTCAAAGCCGCCCCTGACACTTGACCGCACCCCGCGGCAGAGGCTCCACCGCACCCGCGGTGAGCTTACCCACGTTGTGTATTCTTGAGTGTTTGGCTTCGGGCGAGGCTTGGTTCCTCGATTCCTTTTGTATTCTTTTAGATTCATATATGTAGATATTGAATCTAACTTAAGGTCTCGTTATGGGTCGTTCCAGAGGGATTTAATATCCAGGATCTGTCCCAGTTTCAGACTCAGGAAACCCATCGTTGTCTCTAAGCTTTGCTAAAGCTTTCGTCGGATCTAAGGCAAGTGGTGGTTCGCTCTTGCTTAATCATTCCATGTCCTGTTAATTATCAATTTGCATTTAAATGTTAATTAAATTGGAATGATCTGTGGTTTTCGTTTGGGAACAGATTTTATAAATAAAGTGTTTTAAAAAGAAGTGCTGTTATAATAGGTTGTATATTGCTAGATACAGCGCTATTATGTTCATAATGGTTTTGTTGTAATTTTAATGTTAACTTAATACTAGATAATTTAATGTTCATAGGAACGCTAATCCAAATAAGGATTTGACGTTTCTTTATAACTTGGTACTCATCGGGATAATTTCCGAATAATTTAATTTAAGGATCATGATCTAACGCTTCCTACCCAGGTAAGGTAGGAGGTTTTAAGCACCTTGCAAGTGCAATTTGGGTGAAGGTAAGTGTCACCCTGAGGCTTAAAACTCCATACTTAATCTTAATAATATTAAAAGTATTAATAGTAGTGTGTGTTAAGCATAATTAATAAACCTTGTGATTAATAAGTTAAGTGTTGTTGTCATATAATTAATATACCTTCAGACGAGTAGTGCAGCTAGAAAACCTCGTCTTAACTTAAATCAGGGTAAAGTTCTCTTTCCAATCTGGATTCGCTTTGAGCGGTGAGGTTGGTTGTGAATCGAGCCACCAAATTAAATTAAAAGCAGGTGTGAAACTTTAAACGTTCCCAAACATTTGTCATATCTTCCCATAAGACTCAATTCTTTGGAGTCTTCTCTTTAGTGCATATCTAAAGATTTAATCGTTAATTTATCAGTGAAAGTATCGGATTATGTATCGTTCCGTCGGTTATTATTCGAGGGACAATGATAGTAACGGTTATGATCACTCGAACCACTCTGCTTGTACCCTTGCATAGTCTGTCATTAGACTAACCAACCGAGTATTCCCTTGCATGGTTGGCTGGTGTCATCCGTTCGATTCGGCACATCAGGAGTTGATACCAAAGTTTAAGTAACTAGTTGAAGGATAAGAGGCTTGCAGACGAAGATTTTAGAGTCAGTGTTTTAAGTTGTTAAGTGTTTTAAGATATTAAGAGATTTTAATTGTTAAGATTCTTAAAGTCTTCCGCTGTGTAATTTAAAGTCTTCCGCTGTATTATACTCTGTTGTAAAATCATCTCCTCGTTTGAAGAGAGATTTTTTAATAAAAAGGTTGAGTTTCAGGTATAAATGTCTTCCGCTGTTTAATCTTTCATTTAATATGTTTGTATATTTAAGCATGATTGTTTTGGAAAAGCATGGGGTGACTTTGGACGGTAAAATCTGAGATCACTGGCATGTGGCACTACCGAGGTATAAATCGGGGGTGTTACACAGATGGTGAACACAAGGAACACCATTCATACTGGTGCTGGGCCAAGCAACGACCACAGACCAAACGTGAGGAATGTCGCGAACCCTATGGAGGAACACGAGTCTGTTTCCAACAACAATCCTGGAGGCAGTGACCAAGCTCAGGTCAACACTCCAGTGGTATTTGACGCCGCAGCAATAGAGGCAATTCGGGGGATTGTAATGCAAGCATTCACCGACATCATGCGACCAATTGCGCCTCAGGCACAGGCTGTGCCAATTCCTCCAGCGGTTCCTAGATTTGAGGAGTCAGTTGTCCATGCGCCGCAAGAAGAAGCAATCAAGAGTAGGGGCGACTATGGCCGAGCACTGAAGGCCATAAGCTCTATGAGGCCCGACTGCTATAATGGGAAGGGAGAACCAATCAGGGTGGCACATTGGTTCTCGCACATGGAGCGACTATTCCGCAATGTTGAGTGCACTGAAGGAGAGAAGGTGCACATTGCATCCTTTCAGCTGAAGGAAGTAGCCAGTGAATGGTGGGAAGGTACAGGTTTGGCTGATCACCCAGGTTTGAATTAGGAAATATTTAAAGCCAAGATGACTGATCGTTTCTTTTCCCGAGCTATGAGGGAAGAGAAACACAAGGAGTTTCTATACCTAAGGACGGATGGTTTGAGAGTGACTGAGCTTGCGACCAAGTTCAATCATCTATTGCAGTATGCTGGGCCGGAGGTGTCCAATGAGGAGCAAAAAAACTGGCATTTCCACGAGTGGATGAACCCAGATATTAAGCCACTAATGATACGTCACGGATGCTCTACTCTGGAGTAGTACGTGGACGCTGCCTATAAGTTGGAAGTGACTCTGGAGGAGTCAACAAAGAAACGAAGTCGTCAGAGGTCAATGCAGGGCTAGTCTCAGGCGAGTGGATTCAAGCATCCCGCGCCACCGTCTAATTTTGCCAAGTCTGGCAGAGCAAAAACGGATATGACTCATGGAGGGTCTACACGTCAATCGGGTCAGGGCAAGAGTCTGATCCAATGCTATAACTGTGGTACACACGGACACGAGAGTAATGAGTGTCCGAAGGAGAAGAAGACGTGTTTTGGCTGCGAAAAGGTGGGACATTTGTAGAGGTTCCGTCCACAACAAAGACAGAAAGGAGTTGAGTCGCAGCAAGGGTCAGTTAATCAGAACAATCGACCTAAGTTCAAACCAGTGGAAGCTCCTAGTCCTTCGATGCAGACGTTTGCACAGAATAAGGGGAAAGCCCCAACTGCTTCTGGAAGTCAAGGTCAACGCCTTTACGAGATGCGTGAGGCGGATGGACCTAATGCTCCAATTGCTCAAGGTACTCTATACCTTCATTCTACTTCTGTATGTATGTTATTTGATTTGGGTGCTACCCATTCTTTTATTTCGGAAAGTTGTGTCAGTAAGTTAGGGTTAGTATGCAACGAGGTTTGTGAACCTTTCGTTGTAAATCTTCCTAATGGTGAACATTTGGTTGGAACCAAGTGTTTATCAGAATTTCCAATTACCATCCAGGGTAAGAAGTTCGAAGCAGATTTGATCTGTATAGCCATGGCTCCATACGACATTATTCTCGGTATGGATTGGCTGACGCGTCATGGGGCGGTAATCGATTTTAGCTCAAGGACTGTGACGGTGTCATCTGGGGGCCAATATGTATGCAAGTTTAAGGGTCGGAATGATGCTGATAACGGCAGGCTTATCAATGCGATGGCTGCGTTTAAGCTACTTCGACAAGGTTGTGTCGGGTACCTGTGCTATCTGGACGAGCCCAAGAAAGATGAACCTTCAATTCCTGATATTCCGGTTGTTTGTGAATTTCTGGATGTCTTTCCGGAGGAGATTCCTGGTTTACCCCTGCATCGTGACGTAGAATTTACTATTGATCTCGAGCCTGGTACTACGCCAATCTCTAAGGCACCGTACCGGATGGCTCCTCCCGAGATGCAAGAGTTGAAGAAGCAACTCGAAGATCTTCTTGAGAAGGGTTATATAAGGCCGAGTGCATCGCCTTGGGGTGCTCCGGTCTTGTTCGTCAAGAAGAAGGATGGATCGTTTCGACTTTGTATCGACTATCGTGAGTTGAATAAGGTCGCCATCAAGAATAAGTATCCGTTGCCGAGGATTGATGATCTGTTGGATCAATTGCAGGGAGCAAAGGTCTTTTCCAAAATCGATCTGAGGTCTGGTTACCATCAGCTCAGGATTCGTGAGGAGGATATTCCGAGGACTGCATTCCGGACGAGATATGGTCACTACGAGTTCGTAGTCATGCCATTTGGACTTACCAATGCTCCGGCAATCTTTATGGATCTCATGCATCGATGTTTTCACCAGTGCTTGGATAAGTTCATGGTGGTCTGCATCGACGACATTTTGATCTATTCCCCGAGCGTGGAAGCTCATGAGGAACATCTTCGGATTACCTTGTCAGTCCTTAGACAAAATCAGTTGTACGCAAAGTTGTCTAAGTGTGACTTTTGGAACAAGAAAGTGGCTTTCTTAGGCCATGTGATTAATGAGAATGGGGTTATGGTTGATCCCCAGAAGATTGAAGCAGTAGCCAATTGGAAGCGGCCTCAGAATGTGAAGGAGGTGCGCAGTTTTCTAGGACTCGCTTGCTATTATAGACGGTTCATAGAGGGATTCTCTAAGATTGCTCTACCTATGACCGGTCTGCTCCGCAAAGTCCATAAGAAGTTTGTCTGGGATGACAAGTGCGAGGCCAGTTTTCAGAAGTTGAAGCAATGTCTGACCTCCGCACCAGTGTTAGCGCTACCAGAAGGGAATGATGGGTATGTGGTCTATAGTGATGCTTCGAAGAGTGGTTTGGGATGTGTGCTGATGCAGAGAGGCAAGGTTATTGTATACGCATCCCGACAATTGAAGACTTATGAGGCAAACTATCCGACGCATGATCTAGAACTAGCAGCCATTGTTTTTGCACTGAAGATTTGGAGGCACTATCTCTATGGTGTAAGGTGTCAAGTCTTCACCGATCACAAGAGTCTCAAATATATATTCACTCAGAAGGAGCTAAATATGAGACAACGTCGCTGGTTAGAGCTGCTCAAAGACTACGACATTGAATTGCTGTATCATCCGGGCAAGGCTAATGTAGTAGCCGATGCATTGAGCCGGAAGACACCGCACGAGACTATAGTGGCTTGTGCGAGATTGAAGTCTTGTACGATCAGCATAGAGGATATCTGAGTATGCTTGAGATACAGACCACGTTACAAGATCAAATCAGGGAGAAGCAGGTTGATGATGTAGTCATTGTGAAGCTAAGCAATGAAGTGATGGACGGGAAAGCTCCCAGTTTCGTGATTCAGGAAGATGGATCACTCTGGTTTCAGGACCGGATTTGTGTACCTGACGTTGATGGTCTTCGCCAGTTGGTGATGAAAGAGGCCCATTCGTCAGCTTATTCTGTACATCCAGGCTCTAGCAAGATATACAAGAACCTCAGAAAGAAGTTCTGGTGGCCCAACATGAAGTGGGACGTAGCAGAGTTTGTGGCAAAATGCTTGACTTGTCAAAAGGTCAAGATAGAACACCGTAGACCTGGTGGTGAATTGCTACCTCTCCCAGTGCCAAAATGGAAATGGGAGGATATTGCTATGGATTTCGTCACAGGTCTACCAAAGACTCAAAGTCAAAAGGATGCTATATGGGTAATCATTGTCAGGCTCACAAAGAGTGCTCACTTCGTGGCTATCAAGTCAACATGGGGAACCCAGAAGCAATCTGAAGTGTTTTTACACGAGATTGTCCATTTGCATGGTACTCCAAAGACCATTGTATCGGATCGTGATGGCCGATTCATGTCAAGATTCTAGAAAGAACTACATAAGGCCATGGGAACCGAGTTGAGATTCAGCACTGCGTTTCATCCTCAGACGGATGGACAGTCTGAGAGGACCATCCAGACCATGGAAGATATGCTAAGAGCTTGTACACTCGATCGTCTGACTAGCTGGGACAGCAGCCTGAGTCTGATTGAGTTCACGTACAACAACAGTTGGCATGCTACCATTAAGATGGCTCCATTCGAGGCTTTGTACGGTCGAAGGTGCAGATCTCCGATTTGTTGGGATGAAAATGCCAACAAGGTTCTGCTCGGACCGGAGTTAGTCGAAAGGACTGCCTCGGACATTGCTTTGATAAGACAAAGGATGTTGACCGCTCAGAGTCGACAAAAGTCTTATGCAGATCTGAAGGGTAGAAATGTTGAGTTTTAGGTTGGTGACAAAGTGTTCGTTAGAGTATCGCCATCAAAGGGTGTGTTTAGATTTGTCAAGCGTGGGAAGCTTAACCCTCTTTACGTGGGACCGTTTGAGATCCTTGATAGAGTGGGATCTCTAGCGTATCGTTTGGCATTGCCGCCATCGGCACATCCAGTGCATAACGTGTTCCACGTATCTTTGTTGAGGAAGTACGTGCCAGGTGAGTACACACCTCCTTGTGTATCTCTACATCCCTCTGTTTTACGACCACCTCCATACACTTGCAACCTCACAAACCGTGTGCCTGACCAAGCCAGTGCACGACGCTGCTCTATCTGAGTTTTCTATTTATGGATATTTGTTAGCACTTCTTATGAATTAATTTTGTTAGGATTTTCTGTTAGCTTCTTTTCCAAGTCATTAGAAGCCCTAATTTATTTATTTAAACTCTTCCATCTCATACAATGAAAATCAAATCTGAATGTATATATAGACAACTTGGCTAAGTTGTCTATACGATTCTTATCCTCAAAGCTTACTTGCCTTCTACTTCTTGCAATCTTCATAACTTTTGCAACTTAGACCTAATTTGAGTGATTCCAATTATTGTGTTCTCTTGATTGAATTCTTTATCAAATAATCCAGTTAAGAGTTAGAATAAGGTGAGGAATCTCATGCATAAACTGTCCAACTTTGTTTCTGAAAATTGAAGAAACATGAAAGAGACTTGTGAAGATCAGGACAACAATCAAACATACATCAACCCTTGGTGTGTGACTAGGGCTGTCAAAACTTGACCCGCCCGAAACCGAACCCGTTCGATATCCGAAAAGAACAACAAAAATGTTTACCCGAGCCTGACCCGACCCAAACCGACTAGCCCGAACGCAAAAATAACCCGAACGGGCTAGCCCGTTAGCAATCCGATACCCAAAGTCACCCGACCCGAAGTCACTCGAAAATCTGAAGTTGCACGATCCGAAATCATCCGAAAACCCGAAATTGTTCGATCAGAAATCACCCGGAAACCCGGAGTTGCCCGATCCGAAATCACCCGAAACCCGAAGTTCCCCGATCCGAAATCATCCGAAACCCGAAGTTCCCCAATCCGAAATCATCCGAAAACCCAAAGTTGACTGATTTGAAATCACATGAAAACTCAAACTCGATAGTCCGAAATCACATAAATAATCAGTGCCACCCGATCCTAAATCACATAAATAACTCGGAGATTTTAGTATTAATTGAAATACCCCAAATAAGTAGGTAATGGCATTTTGGTAAATTAATTATGGGTTTTGTTAAAAGGGGGGAAAATGAGAAATTTGGGGATAAATCCCTTGTGGTTGATTTCTCCCCCTCGGTGGTCTCTCTCTCTCCCGTGTGATTTCTTCATCCGAGCAGCTGCTCCCTTCTCTTCCCCGGCGATTCCGACTCCCTCCCCTGTGCCCACCCGAAGTCGCTCTCCCTCCGGCGAGCTCGACCCAGACCGGACCGCCGCCGTTCGTCCGTCTCCTCTGCTGTCCGCTGATGTTTGTTGCCCCGTCTGCGACATCTCAGGAGAATGGTAATAACGTTTTGCTCACTTATTCTTTTGGTCTGAAATTTTGAGGAGGTAAACTAGACTCGTATATATAACTCCTCGAGTTGGAATCATCGCATTCGGAGTCCTGAGCAGGGAGAACGAATTTTTACAAGTCGGAGCCGCTGTTGGTGATCTGCTGCGTGCTGTTGCTGTTCTGCTGAAGTTCTGCAGCGATTCCGGCGACGTGGTGCTCAATTCCGGCGAGGACAGTGGTTGACAACAAGGTAAGATCGATGTATGTGTGAGGGTTTACCTCCAATCTGAATTTTCGGGTTGATTTGTGTTGTTGATGAATTGTGGTTGATTGTTGTTGTTGTCCTGTGGGGACTGAATTTCTTTGCTGAATTTTGGGATCGTTTTGGCTGATGTGTGTAGTTGGGAGTTGGACTGAGATTGGGTTGATTTTGGGGTGTGATTTGCCTAATTAATTAAGGGTTTGATTTTAGGGTTTAAATTGGGGGTTTGTTGGTAGTGGATTTGTATGAGTTAATTAATGCCAGGGATTTGCTCGGATTAATTTCGCAGGTTCGTTCGAGTGGTTTGGAGACCTCTGGGGTCGTTGCGGTTCGACTTGAGGCAAGAGGATCCTTGCCTAACTTATATATTTTTATAATTGATTTATGCTTAGCTTATGTCATAATTAAATTATGGTTGCTTGAGCTATTTTAAATTGGTTAGAATTGACTATAATTGCTTGGTTGTGATGTGTGATAATATGTGTTGGTGTGTGATAATGTGTTGATATGTGTTGATATGTGGTGAAATATGTTGAAGTGTGATGAGGTGTGTTAAGGTGTGATTATGTGTTTGTGATTGTTGTTGATAGTGTCTGTTGACACGTGGGTGTGTTGGCTTGAGTGTGAGTGTCTGTTGACACGTGTATGTGTATTGGATTGAATGTGTGTGTGTGTGTGTGTGTGTGTGTGTGTGTGTGTGTGTGGTGGATCGTATGTGTGTGTTGGATTGAATGTGTGAGTGTGTGTGTTGGATTGTGTGTGTATGTGAATATGTGTTAACCTTTGCCGTATGTGATATTTGATTGATTGTCGTATATGATTTTATTTGATTGGTATCGGTGTGGTGGTGGAATGTTGTTCGATGGTGAAATTCCTTATATGTGAGGGCCTCGGTGGGTATGAACCCCCGAAGGTCGAAGGGTCAGGTGATGATAGTCTCACCAAACCGCGTAGGGTGCACGCCTACGTCGTTAAGGGCCAAGGGTTGGATGGTGAAAGTCTCATCCGGAAAGTGTGTGTTGATTGTCTTACCCGGTGATGTGGTGGTATAGACGGAGGTATTGTGGATTGTCTCACCCGGTGATGTGGTGGTGGAGACGGAGGTTGGATTGGAGGTGTTGATGGTTGTGTGTGTCGGTTATGTGTTGAATGTTGATTGTGTACTTGATTAAGTGGTTGTGTTGGTAATTTGGTTGTATGTTTGATAATTGGTTTATGTTGGACGTTGATTGTTATTAGTTGTGGTTGTGGGTCATTGTTGGCCATTGGTTGTGGTGGTGAATTTACGTGTGTTATAGTTGTTGATTGTAACTGGTCAAGGTTGTGAATTTATGTTGGTGTGGTTATTGTTGATAGTTGATGGATTATGAATGTTGGTTGTGTTGTTTGAGTGTATAAATTGGTTTCCATCTTGAGGGTGTGGGCCAATACAAGTTGAGTTTGATGTATGAGTTGCAGTCGAGGTTGACGAACCGGCGGCACCAGAAGGGTGACTGGCCTGGATCGTTATTTTGGTTATGATTGTATTATGTGATGATTATTTTCGTTGATGCCTATGTGTTTGTTGATGTGAAGGTTAATTGAATTTGTTGTGTTAGTACAGTAGTGAGTTCTGTATTATCGGTTAGCTTTGGTTGTAAGTCAGTAGTAAGATATGTGTATGTGCATAGAGTTGTTGTTTGAGGTATTAGTATTGGAGAGGAAGTTGGATTGGATCTTTCTATTCGTTTATGCTTGAGTACTGATGAGTTTGAGGTTGGATTGAAAGAGGTTAATATCGTGCAGAATTGGATAAGAATGGATAATTGATCGGTTATGTGATAGCGTGTTATGTTTGTGTTTTGACGTGTGGTTGGATAGTTGGTTTAAGGTGTGATTGTGTATTATTGATGGTTATATGTGATTGTTGTTGAGTGTCGGTGTGGTAGTTGGTTTGTTTGATTGAGTATGGGTCTGGTGTTTGGATTATCGTTGATTGGGTTAGAATGGATTATGTTGGAGTTATGTTGGAGTTATTTGCGTTTGAGAGTTGAGTACTCTCTTGGTTGTTTTGGCTGGATTTTGTGACGTTTTATATGATTGTATGTTGTTTGAACTGTTTTGGCTTGGCTAATCTTGCCATAGTCTTTCAAAAGACTGACCAACCTCGGTTTACGTGCCGTGGTTGGCTGGGGTATCGGGTCCCCCAGTCAATCAGGCTTTGCAGATTTAGCGCCAGCAAGGAGGATCCTGATCACCGTCGGTTTTGGAGTCGAGAACTCTACTTTTGGTTTGAGACTTTGACTTGATTGTATGTATCGTTTTGGTTTTGGACCTTGAAGTGGTCGAACTTGTTGTATTGGCTTTTGGTCTTTGGTTGTTGGTTTCTGGTTTGTAAATTGTAGTACTTTCTGTATGTTAAGTTGATTATGGTTTCAACTTTGGATAGGTTTTATAGGTTTTTCCGCTGTGCTGCTTTTGGTATATATTATGTATGGGATATGTTTGCAAATTTTTATTTCACCCGCCTTATAGTCCTTCGGGACTATGGCACTGTAGCACCTCTGGCCCGGGGTGTTACATTAATATTAATCTTTTAATAACTTTTTTATAAATGAAGCTTTTGACTAAATATGTAATTTTAAAATAAAGAGCAAATTCAAAGTATCGCAATCTTATTAATTAATATATTTTTTTAAAATAAAGAGCAAAATCTTCATCTCATAAGTAAAAAGTATCGCAATCTTAATTTTATTTTTAAAATAAAGAGCAAATATGTAATTTTAAAATAAAGAGCAAAATAAAGAGCAAATAAAGAGAAAAGTATATCTAATATAGTATTAATTAATATATTTTTTTTATTCATGTTAATTATCTCATAAGTGAAAAGTATCGCAATCTTAATTTATCCAATTAACAAAATCTTCATCCTACAAGATACGGTATCTCATAAATATTTGAATATAAGGCTCATACCAATAAATGTAGCCACTTTGTATGTGTTATTTTATGATTAATCCTATTTTTATTTAATTTTTAATTTTTAGATTACTCATCATAAACTCTAAAACTATACAAAATTTTCTTAAAATCTAAACAATTAAAGTTTAGTTTCACATATATTTGAAAATCTGAGTACAGGTTTCACCCTTTATTTTGAACCATTCTTTAATTCATCCTCGCAACTCTATTAATCATTATATTTGATATAGTTACACTTATATACAATAGTATTTCATTATATTTGATATAGTTACACTTATATACTATAGTATTTCATTATATTTGATATAGTTACACTTATATACTATAGTATTTCATTATATTTGATATAGTTACACTTATATACTATAGTATTTTATTATATTTCATTTAGTTACACTTATATACTATAGTATTTCATTATATTTCATTTAGTTATACTTATATACTATAGTATTTCATTACATTTGATATAGTTACACTTATATACTATAGTATTTCATTATATTTGATATAGTTACACTTATATACTATAGTATTTCATTATATTTGATATAGTTATACTTATATACTATAGTATTTCATTATATTTGATATAGTTACACTTATATACTATAGTATTTCATTATATTTGATATAGTTACACTTATATACTATTATATTTCATTTAATTACACTTATATATTATATTATTTCATGATATTTGATATAGTTACACTTATATACTATAGTATTTCATTACATTTGATATAGTTACACTTATATACTATAGTAATTCATTATATTTGATATAGTTACACTTATATACTATAGTATTTCATTATATTTGATATAGTTACACTTATATACTATAGTATTTCATTATATTTGATATAGTTACACTTATATACTATAGTATTTCATTACATTTGATATAGTTACATATATATACTATAGTATTTCATTATATTTGATATAGTTACACTTATATACTATAGTATTTCATTATATTTGATATAGTTACACTTATATATTATAGTATTTCATTATATTTGATATAGTTACACTTATATACTATAGTATTTCATTATATTTGATATAGTTACACTTATATACTATAGTATTTCATTATATTTCATTTAGTTACACTTATATACTATAGTATTTCATTATATTTGATATAGTTACACTTATATACTATAGTATTTCATTATATTTGATATATTTACACTTATATACTATATTATTTCATTATATTTGATATAGTTACACTTATATACTATAGTATAACTAGTGGAAAAAACACTTTTTGAGGCTCCATTTTAGAGGCGTAGATAGTTCAAAACGTCTCAACAACGACTTAGGCAATCACTTTTTTTGGTTTTTGAGGCGGATAATTAATTTATACGCCTCAAAAACATCTTTTGAAGCGGACAAATTAATATACGCCTCAACAAGTATCCGAAAAAACATTTCCCGCTAAAGTATTAGAGGCGGGCCAGGGTAAGGCCCGCATCTAATGCTAACTAATTGAGGCGGGACAAGTAGCCGCCTCAACAAGTATGTCCAATAGAGGCGGGCATGTAAGGCCCGCCTCTATTAGACCATTTATAGAGGCGGGCGTGTTAGGCCCGCCTCTATAAGCTCAACCCTTAAAAAAAAAAACAGTTGCGCGAGGTTTCATTTTCCTCTTCGTATCCTCCTCTTCGTCTTCAACCCGTTCGTCCCGAGCTCCGACTTCATCGATATCCTCCGTCTTCCCTACTTCATCGATCTCCTCCGTCTTCCCGACTTCATCAATCTCCTCCGTCTTCGCCGAGCTCCGACTTCATCTCCCTTCGCCGAGCTCCCTCTAATACTCCCTTCAACAAGTATCAACAACGCACTCGAGGTTTCACCAAAACGAGCTCCCTTCAACTGCGGGTAATCACAGTTTTAATTTGTTTATGTGCACCTATTTTGGAAATGAGAGTTGGTGGTTTCTTGTACTGTAATGAATTTTTTTATTACTTTGAGATTTGAAGTGTAAGTTTGTATGATTCGTGTTGTTTGCCATTGCTTTCTACCAACCTTATGTTTCTATAATGATGCTTTCTGCAAGTCTAGTCAATGTGTAAGTGAGCAATTTATCCAATCATTTTTGGCTTGTGTGTTATTTAGTCTGAGTTGATGGTATCTATCCGGCAAAACTAAGCTGGGAGATAAGATCTAATTGCATCTCTCACAATATACTATGTGATTTGAACAGTAGCAGGAGGACTAGGTATTTCATTATCATTAAGGTTATAAGGCTCTGAATTACATATTCAAGATAGCTCTGGAATTGAAGTGAAATTTGGTGGCAGTTGAACTATATGCTAAATGACATTGAGCTTTTGCTTCATGCTAGGTCTGCTTATGAGCAGCAAGCATTCTGTGATGCATTCCATGGGGATGAAACTGGTTGGCGTCATTGTGTTGTTTGTGGCAAGGTAGAAATTGTCATTATATACATAAATTATTTTGACATTCTCCTCCGTCTTCGCCGAGCTCCGACTTCATCTCCCTTCGCCGAGCTCCCTCTAATACTCCTTTCAACAAGTATCAACAACGCACTCGAGGTTTCACCAAAACGAGCTCCCTTCAACGCACTCGAAGCCAAGTCAGGTATTAATATTTTAGATTTCTACCCTAATTCCTTAGGCCCTTGGCGGGATAGAATTCATAATTTAGGCCCTTGGCGGGATAGTTGAGTTTGTATTTTTTCTTGCTTGGTTGCGTATTATTATCTATTTAGGCCTTTGGCGGGATAGTTACTAGAAATGAGTATTTAATCTTCCTTGCATGTTATTTTGCATGTATTACTAGAAATGAGTCGTCCTTGGATGTACGGTGACCATACTACGACACAATACTTGAGTGGGGTTGAGGAGTTCATTAGATGTGCTTTAGCACACCAACGGAGTACGAAAGCCAAAAAATCTATTGTCCATGCCGTGATTGTAAGAATATAAGGCGGTTAGATGATATTGATGAGATTGAGGATCATTTATTTCGTCGTGGTTTCAAACAAGATTACCATGTTTGGTTTTGGCATGGTGAGAAAATACATGATCGTCCAAGTTCTAGTGTCAATGAGTTTGATGTTCGGGTAGACACTAATGATAGTGATGATGATATTGCTGAGAATAATGAGATGGATGATGATGATGACCAAGAAGATGATGAAATAAATGGGATGATGGATGGGGTGAGAGATCACTTGAACGAACGACCTCAGATGTTCGAACAGATATCAAAGGCTGCAGAAACTCCCTTGTATCCCGGGTGTACAAAATTTAGCAAGTTAGAGGGTGTGTCAATACTTTACAACTTGAAATGTGCTTCTGGTTGGACTGATGGAAGTTTCAACACCTTATTGGAATGGTTAGGTGAATTTTTACCAGAAGGCAATGAGATGCCTATCTCTACTTATTATGCCAGGAAATTGATGTGTCCCTTAGGCTTAGAGGCCGTCAAGATAGATGCTTGCCCAAATGATTGTATGCTTTACAGAAACGAACATGAAAATTTGGATGAGTGTCCAAAGTGCGGTGCATCTCGTTACAAGCGTAAAGGGGTAAATTCGGCTAAGAGGGGCCCATGATCTAAGGTTATGTGGTATCTTCCGATAATACCTAGGTTTCAGCGTTTGTTTTCGATAAAGAAGGAAGTAAAAAGTCTGAGGTGGCATGCGGAAGGGAGGAAGAAAGATGGACTCCTTAGACATCCTGCTGATTCTCCTCAATGGAGAAATATTGATAAGAAATATTCTGAATTTGGTGAGGAGGTTAGGAATCTGAGACTTGCTTTATGTACAGATGGTGTGAATCTGTATGGCACTCTAAGCATTCAACAGAGCACATGGCCGGTTCTTCTAGCGATTTATAATCTTCCTCTATGGTTGTGTATGAAGCGCAAGTATATCATGTTATCACTCCTCATCTCCGGGCCTAAGCAACCTGGGAATGACATAGATGTGTATCTGGCTCCACTTGTTGATGATTTGAAATTATTGTGGAATGAAGGTGTTCCAATGTTCGATGCATACACCAACTCAAACTTTACCTTGCGAGCTATGGTTTTTTGTACCATAAATGATTTCCCGGCATATGGAAACTTGTCTGGGTACAAAACCAAAGGAGAACAAGCATTCTCTATATGTGAAGAAGACATGAAACCCGCCTACTTGAAAAATTATAGGAAAAATGTGTATCTAGAGTACCGGAAGTTCCTTAGTCGATATCACCCTTATCGTAAAAAGAAGAAGGAGTTCAATGGGTACACCGAGGAAGGAGTAGCTCGTACACCTTTGACAGGATCACAAGTTTATGAGCGGATTAAAAATGTTGACACCAAATACGGCAAGGGCTTCAAGTCCGTCTCTAAAAAGGGTGTTTTATGGAAGAAAGTGTCTATACTATGGGATCTTCCTTATTGGAAAGATTTGTCGGTTAGGCATTGTCTCGATGTGATACACATTGAAAAAAAATGTTTGTGATGCTATAATTGGGACTTTGCTAAATATACCCGGAAAGACGAAAGACAATCAGAAAGTTCGTTTTGATATGAAAGAGATGAATATTCGACCAGATTTGTGGCCCGTGGTAAAACCGGATGGTAAAAAGACTTTTCTGCCTCCGGCGTGTTACACAATGTCAAGAAAGGAGAAAAAGGTGTTTTGTGAGTGCTTACATGGCATTAAGGTTCCATCGGGATATTCGTCAAATGTAAAACGTCTAGTTTCTCTTTCGGACCTTCGGTTGATTGGTATGAAGTCTTATGATTGTCATGTATTGATTAATGTTTTCTTGCCGATCGCACTTCGTGGGATATTGCCGAAACACGTGAGACATGTTATAACAAAACTTTGCGTGTTTTTCAGTTCCATATGTGCTAAGGTTATTGATCCGGAAATATTGGATGCTCTCCACATTGATATTGTTGAAACTTTGTGTCGATTTGAAATGTACTTTACGCCGTCTTTCTTTGACATAATGGTGCACTTAATTGTTCATTTGGTTCGAGAAATCAAGTTATGTGGTCCGGTGTTCTTAAGATGGATGTATCCTTTTGAGAGATTTTTTGGCAGTTTAAAGGACAAAGCAAAGAATCGGGCGAATCCAGATGGTAGTATCATTCGTGGAGTCCTTCATGAAGAGATATCTCAATACGCAGCTGAGTTTTTGTCAAGGCTTCATCCAATAGGTCTTCCAAAATCTCGTCATGTAGGGAGGCTTGAAGGAGAGGGAGTAATTGGTAAAAATGTGATATCTCCTCCATCTGAAAGGAAGATTAAGGCACATCTTTGTGTGTTGCAGCATCTTACAGAGGTCAATCCTTACATAGAAAATCATTGCCTTGAATTGCAACACAATAATGCTAAATTGAATGAAAGAGCTTTGATGCGGGAACATAATCGCACATTTGTTGATTGGTTTAAGAAGGAAGTAGTTGAGGAACTAAGGAAAGAACATGACATTTCTGATATGGTCAAGTGGTTATCTCGAGGTCCTCGACTATGTGTTCGGTCTTACGAAGGGTATGATATCAATGGGTTCACATTCTACACTAGAAGACAAGATGAAAAGAGTGTGGTGCAGAATAGTGGAGTGAAGGTAGTTGTATCATCTAGGGTCTATGCGAGCGCTAAGGACAAAAGACCGGTTGATGCGACACAATCGTATTATGGTGTTATCGAAGAAATATGGAAGCTTGATTATAACAATTTTACAATCCCTGTTTTCCGGTGCAAGTGGGTCAATAACCCTAACGGGGTGAAGCAATATGAAATTTATCCGGGTTTGACATTGGTAAACTTTGACCGATTAAGTGATAGTGACGAGCCATTCATCCTAGCATCACAAGCTAAGCAGATTTTTTATGTGGTAAACAATATTGATCCTAGATGGCGTGCAGTTGCCCAAGGCAAAAGACATATTCTGGGTATTGATGATGTTGTGGATGAAGATGAGTATGACGAGTATGATGACACACCCTTGTTATCAACTGTTGTTCAACCATTATCGGAGGAGGAAGATACAAATAATACTAATCATATCCGTACAGATCATAGGGAAGGAATATGGGTTACAAATCATAAATGAATAAGATGAGGTAATTTAATTGCATTATAAATTGTCTTCCTTGGATTTTTTTTTGTGATATGTACTCATATGCTTTTTTTTTGTGCTTGTTGCAGGAATTCTAGCCACTATGTCTAACGAAAGTGGAAATACTATTCTCCCTACCCAAGGTGATCATGAATCACAAGGTGTTAGCGCGATTACACAGATTGCTAAAGGGCATGGTCCGTCAAAAGGAGTTCAAGTAAAAAAGCCTATGCACCTTGAGTTTAATGAGTTTAATGTCCCTGATGGTGAGTGGTCGAAAGAATACGGAAAGAAAGTTGGGAGTTGTGCTCAAAGAATTAATATTAACGAGAAAGAATACCGAAAGATAGATGAGCAGACGAGGCAAGGGTTTTGGGAGGAGACCAAGGTATAATGACATTTTAAATTGTTTTAAATATATACTGTATTAACAATTAATCTAACTTATTGTAAAAATCCACAGCTTATGTTCCACATCATTGAGGATGTAGATAAATCAAGGGAAAAATACTTTCATTCTTGTGTGGCAAAAC
Source organism: Rheum nobile (assembly GCA_027886185.1). NCBI lineage: Eukaryota > Viridiplantae > Streptophyta > Magnoliopsida > Caryophyllales > Polygonaceae > Rheum > Rheum nobile. The sequence continues at coordinate 163,967 of WOAB01000717.1, read as the reverse complement.
GATTTAGAGATTTCAAGAGCAAGTTGGTGCGTCGATGGATAACTAAGAAGCAAAAGCCGTCGAAATATCCTACAAACAAGATGCCTTGGGAAATCTACCACCACATTACAGAGGCTGATTGGTCAGTTTATCTTAAAGAATATTACAAGCCGGAGTCATTGGTAATAATGCTATTTCTTTTTACTATTAAAGATTTCTAGTCAGCGTAAATCGTTGGTTATAAATCTATGTGCCTTTTGACAGGCTCATAGTGAGAAAGCAAGGGCAAGTGCACTATTAAACAAGAATCCTCATCTCACCGGCCACGCGGGTTATATTAGAAAACGACCCGAGTGGATAAAAGAAGGACGACTCCCATCGGAAGCAGCTTTATCTCTGTCAAGTAGCTCCTCAGTGAACTCATCGGTTCCTAGAGCTAGAAAATATAGATCAAAGGAGTGGGTTTTGGCTCATCAAGTTCGAAGTAAGGATGGAAAGTGGGAAGTTAACCCGAACGATAAGGAAGCCATAGAAATTTCAAGAAAAGTTGTAAGTAGTGCTTTTTTAATGAATATTTACTTAAATTGACTTGGAAATATGAACTAATTTATACTTTCCTAATTGGCATTATAGGAGGAGTATATCGAAGAAGAAGAAAAAGGAAGCCTTACTTTCGAGGATGATGAGGATGCCCTCACCAAAGCTATTAGGAAAAAAGATCATCGTGGCCGTGTCAAGACAATAGGTGGAAATGTTGGTTATAGAGTTGCTTTCGGTCCAAGAGAACGACGGAGAAGATGTTCTAGTGAAGCTTCATCAGATCTGATCGAATCGATCAGAGCTGAAATTAGAAAGGAGTTTGAAGGTGAATTAGGAAAAAGGGTGGCTGAGGCCCTCCAAAAGCAACTACGCTCCATGTTACATATAAATCAACCAAACTCCACTTCTACTCCTGTTCTTGAACTTAATGTTAATGCTTCCTATACCACTCGTCCTGATTCCACACCGCAACCACGTGAGCTAAAGGTATGATTGAGTTTGAGTATTGTCATGAACTCTTCATGCTAAGACCTCTTATAACATGAATTAAAATTCCATGCCGCAACCTTAGTCTTGCATTTTTTATTTTACTTTATATGCAGGAAAGGACTCCATGCCATCTTGCCCTTGAGGATAAAGATTCTGGTAACAAAGTGCTCGTAGCGGATGGTATGGTACAACCCTCAAACGGTGCATCGTCCCAACACTTTACACCGATGAAGCCTGATCACTACAAAGTCCAAGTTGATTTTGTTTATGATGGACATAATGATGATATTATTCCGGTACCTACGGGTGATGGTTTCACTAACTTAGGCGGTGCTCAGGGTAGTTTCGTGCAATGGTCGATCCGCTTAGTGATTTTCGAAGACGACGAGGTAAGACCTTTGTGCTCAAAAATAATGTACACCACATTACCCACTCTTGCTCATCTATAATTCTATATATATGGCTATACTCCACGCCCAACAAAGAAGTCCAAGTCATTTCTCTCTAAAAAGGTGGATGATAGCGCCAAAAATACAAAGGTAAGACCTTTGTGCTCAATAATACAAATGTTACTTCATTATTATTTTTTGGAAATTTCATGTCCAAATAACTCTTAAGTCTCAGTCCAACAAAGAGGCGGTTGGTAGCTGTGATCGTAAAACGGAAGAATCAGCCGCCAAAAGGAAGAAAGCAGAAAACGAAGAAATTCAAGGTCATGGCCAGTCATGCAAATACTTGCATTTTATTATGTCTTCGGCGCCGGGTGGTATATATGATAGTACTCCCATCCTTATGGATGCCTCGGTTTGGAATTATGTGAGAGATCAAGAAACATACGTCACTGCATCCGATGTAGAAGAGTTCCTTAAGGGGGCGTGCTTAAACATTTCTGTGATTCAAGTCTACATGATGTAGATTTTTGATCAGTCTTTATCTTTTAATTGTCAACTATCATTCTTAATCATTTTTTCTTTAATCATTTTTACATTACCATTCATAATCGTTTAATCAAATACCTTTAAATGTGCAGGTATTTATTGGACAATCACATATATGCATTTGAAAATTCTCGAATTGGGTTCATTTGTCCTGAGATGGTGTCAAGCACTAGAATCAGGGCCGATCCAACTGTTCCAGCAGATTACTTGCAACGTGTGTTCAATGCTGAAACTGCTAAGAATACGATTAAATATTCTAATAGTGCCAAATTGTTTTTGCTCCCATATAATCAAGAGTAAGTGTTTTCAATAAGTTTCATATATAATTAGTATTTTAAGCAATCATTAATATTTATCAATTTACTTTTAAATGATGCAGCAATCATTGGATTATGTACGTGATAGACCTATTTAGAGCACAGGTCTATCTTTTCGATTCTCTAAAAGGTCAAGGCAACAGAACGAATGATGCATCTGGAATCATGAATTTGTAAGTTATTTTGCTTACGAATTAGTTTTTTTTTGGAATATTAACAATATCAGTTTCATGAGTGTATTATGTTGATTTTCTAGGGCATTTCAAGTGTATAAGTATCAAGGTAGGAAGTGCGAGAAATTAATAGGAAAACGTAAGACGTTGAGAGTCTGCAATATAGAGGTACATATAGCATTTTATACGCTTTAGGTTTGTTTATTTATAATCAAAGGCCTTGTATCTAAGACAGCCCCCTTATGTTGTGTAATTAGTGCGCTCAATAAAGCGGCGGAACCGAGTGTGGCTATTATGTCATGAAGTTCATGTTAGATATAGTCACGGGACTCTATGACGCTAATGACCGACTAGATAAGGTATGTAACTTAACTAACTATATATTGATAGTATTTGTGTTTTTTGTCAATAATTTCTGTGTTTTTTATGAAGCTATATCCTAAGAGGAAGACATCGTATACTTATGAAGAAATGGATGTTGTTCGTGAGCAATGGGCACAGTATTTTACATCGAAGTATTTATTATTGGATTGAACTTGTTTTTACTTGTCATGTAAACTGTTGTTGAGAACCTGACTGTACTCTAATGAAATCTGTTGTTGTTTGTATATTATTCTGTGAATAAAATCAGGAACCTATTCTGCAATGTGTGTATGGTGCATCATAAATCCAAAAAACATCCAAAAGAAAAGAAGGGACTTATAGAGGCGGACTTGTATGTCCGCCTCTATAAGTACATAGACGCTGACTCGGCCGAGTTTTGGGCCGAGTCAGCGTCTACTTGTTGAGGCGGGTCTCCGAAGCCCGCCTCAACAAGTCCCTCATTTTGGCGCCAAAGTGAGGGACTTGTTGAGGCGGGCTTCGGAGGCCCGCCTCAATAAGGTCCTTTTAGAGGCGTAAAATGCCCGCCTCAAAAAGTGTCCCTACTTGTTGCAGCCCCCTTAGTTGAAGCGAATGGTGTTCGCCTCAATAAGTGTCCAAAGGCCCGCCTCTATAAGGATTTTTTCCACTAGTGTATTTCATTATATTTGATATAGCTACACTTATATATACTGTTATATTTTATTATATTTCATTTAGTTACACTTATATATTATAGTATTTCAATATATTTGATATAGTTACACTTATATACTATAGTATTTCATTACATTTGATATAGTTACACTTATATACTATAGTATTTCATTATATTTAATATAGTTACACTTATATACTATAGTATTTCATTATATTTGATATAGTTACTCTTATATACTATAGTATTTCATTATATTTGATATAGTTACACTTATATACTATAGTATTTCATTATATTTGATATAGTTACACTTATATATTATAGTATTTCATGATATTTCATTTAGTTACACTTATATACTATAGTATTTCATTACATTTGATATAGTTACACTTATATACTATAGTATTTCATTACATTTGATATAGTTACACTTATATACTATAGTATTTCATTATATTTGATATAGTTACACATATATACTATAGTATTTCATTATATTTGATATAGTTACACTTATATACTATAGTATTTCATTATATTTGATATAGTTACACTTATATACTATAGTATTTCATTATATTTGATATAGTTACACTTATATACTATAGTATTTCATTATATTTGATATAGTTAGACTTATATACTACAGTATTTCATTATATTTCATTTAGTTACACTTATATACTATAGTATTTCATTATATTTGATATAGTTACACTTATATACTATAGTATTTCATTATATTTGATATAGTTACACTTATATACTATAGTATTTTATTATATTTGATATAGTTACACTTATATACTATAGTATTACATTCATAGTCATAACGTAAATAACAAGTGATATGAGAGAGAAACAAAAAATATACAATTGTGTTAATTATTACACGGTGAGATAAAGCGCACTATAGATCTCGTAGTGTAGACTTTTTTCATATCGTCAGATCATAAACTCAAATGTTTAGGTTTAGCCTCACTATTTATCATAATAATCATCTTTACCAAAACCCAATTTTAAATATATAACTCCAATGATAGGAGATTTTATAGTGAATATATATATTTATTTTAATTATGTTTGCCTTCAAACGAAAACCGGTTCCATCGAAATACATTTCAACCATAATTCGATATACACAATTCAAACTCGTATTTATTTAAAATTCGACTCAACCGAAATATGATTTACACAAAATCTAATTCGGTCGTAATCCGAAATAACCTATCGAAATTGACCCAAATACCCGACTTAGCCCGATTAAATGAACAATCGACCCGATCGACCCGAACTGGATCGAGTTGTCAAGATACATGTCAATATGTGCAATAGCCCGGATCCGGATTAATCCGAAACCAAAATGACCCGATCTAAAACCGACCCGATTCGTCTGATTGAAAACCCTAAGTTTGACCGAAATCCAAATTAACCCGACTGAAATTGACCCGATTTGCCCGATTGACAACCCTAAGTTCGACCGAAATCCAAATTAACCCGAGCGAAATTGACCCGAAAATCCGATCTCACTCGAAATACGAATATCCGACCCGACCCGACCCGACATGATCCGACTTGTTACTATAGCACACATTGGCCGGAATCCGAACTGACCCGAATCCGAAATGACCCGACCCAAACCCGACCCGACCCAGACACCATTATGTGTGACGTATCAAACAATATACACAGATTATTGCATTGAAATTTCAATTGACACGCATGAGATTACTCCCGACCCCTAAAACTAGAAGTCCAGACTCCAGAGCATTGGGATTTCCTTTGCAAGTATGATAATCCACTTATTATTTCTGTAGGACCCAATATTTATGTTCACCGTGTCCGAATAAAAGCTATATGGAAAGCTTAAGTTGCACTTCTTGTAATTTGATTTGTGATAGCTGGTATATTGCCTTGGAAATCAAAAACTGTAAAAATTCTATTTTAGACTTTTTTCTTAGATGATATATAGTTCATTTTTAACTATAACAAGTCCTTTAGTTCTAACTTGATTAAGACAAATAATTTCTTTAAACAACTAGATTGCTCGTATGCTCACTATAAGGAGATGAAAGGGAGCTAAAAGATGGATGCAACAAGAGTTGTGGAGAAAGTTTGACCTACTTGACCCCAAGTGGAAGAAAATCATTGTTTTCAGTCCACACCCTTTCCTAAAGAAGTTATATGTGGAAGAGTAGTTGCTAAAGAAGTTGAGAACTTTGCATGAAAATAAAGATTACTCTGCGAAAGAAGCTTTATTTACTAACACAATTTATATCTTTTGGTCATTTATTAGTGTCGAGAATGTGAGGAACTTGTGTAATTACCTATGGTTTGGTTAATTTTTTAGGGGACATTTTGTAATTATTGCTACCGAGTTATTTGTTGCATCTGGGTTATTCATCTTTTGTTGTGGAACTATTTGTGTCATTTAATGGGCCAAACTTGGACGACACTGTAGAGGCCCACAAGCTCACTTATGGTGAGCTGAAGCTCGCTCCATTTGCATCACTTTAGAGAATGGCATCGTTGCGCCTTTGTTGAGTCTCCATACTTAAGGAGACAAGACCCTAACAACGCCCCTCAGAGTGGCACTGTGCATCGCCTCTTTATTGGGAGCTTTTCTGTGTTTTCTCCCTTGTGCTCCCTAGTAACTTGTGAGCTCCCTCAAGAAATCCAAGCGAAGAAAGATCATAGAGAGATATGAGCTTAGGCTTTCTTTCTTCTTCTATAAACTTGCACTTTGCTATTCTCGCATTTTGCCGTTCTTGTTCCTTTGCCTAGGGTTTGGGGTGTGCTAGTTGAGGCCCCCAAATCTTATGTAACTTGAATCATTTTTCTTCGTGTTATTAAATGTATTCTAGTTGTTTTTCAATTTTGAATTTCTTTTCCGCTTTTCATTTAATTGTGAGAATGTTTTGTTTAGTGATAGTTGGATCATTTGTTAGTTGGATACTGTTGAAATTACTTGTTAAAAATAAATAAAAGACATTATTGAGTTTTGATGTGAATATTGAACTCTAAGAATGATGTCAGTTTGTCCTTTATATATTCAGTTTTATATGATTTTACCAAAAAAATTATTCAAGTTTATTAGAACCACTAAATCTGAAATCTAATAATTAAACGCGGCGGCTAAATACATTTTCTTTTTATACAGTACATAGGCATGTACTTTAAACACAAGTCCGTACATCAGGGACACGTATAAAAAAGACGTGGTCGTGCCAGATATTTATCCATCGGATAACCGAAAAGGGTATCAGAGGCACGTGCATGCCTTAATGGCACGCCCACGTATGTAGCATACGTGCCTGTGCATGTGCCATACAGATATAGCACGTGCACGTGTGCAATGTACGTGCCACCGGAGAGAGAGAGCGTCGGCAAGGGCCCAGCAGTGCTCTGCCATATGTTTTTCCCAGTATTCGCCTTTCAAAGAGTCTACTTTGCGCAGCTCGTTGATGGATCAAATGAGGTGGGGTAGGATCAGCGGCTATGGGTATAGGGATTTTAGATGCATAAAGCGGAATTTCAGAAAACTATTTCCTAACATCTAACCAAGGATCTCATGCATAAACCAAATAGATCATAGATAGGAAGAATCAAATACCTTTTGATTCGTGTTTCAATCTGCTGGAATGAAGAGAATAGAGTCTCACGTGTGACTCCTCTATTTGGTCCACCCGAGCTTGGATCTGGATCGCCTAGGACTCGGTTGCTAGAGCGAGGAACGAAGGCGAACGAGAGAGCTCCAAGGAGATGGTGGCAGCCGTACTTCTTCAAGTGAATTAGGTTAATGGGCTTTTCCTAAAAGCCCTCCTTTTATATTGCCATGTGTAGATATCTTATTTCCTAAATAAGTATATCTTTTATTATTAACAATAACACTTTATTATTAATAAACCTTATCTCTCAAGTTATATCATATATAACTTTATATCATATACCTTATATAATATGTCTCCCATTAAACTGATTCAGTCTAAACTCTAAGGGTGTGACCTCGTAGGACCCGGTAATAATAGCAATAGACTTTATGACATACTTTATAACATATAGTCTATAAATCATAGTTGGCTTCTACCAAAGCACTATGACTACCTAAAATCACCGGATTAAATATCTCCATAAACGATCTCACTTCATAATCAATAATTGCACCTTTGATTAATGGATACAATTCCTTCAATCTCCCACTTGTCCTTAAAACAAGTGTGCAATGTTAAAACTCTTTTGTCACAAAGTGTCTTATCTGACTATATGATAAAACTCATCTTTACCGCCAAATACGTTTCTTGAACTCTTGAGATCAAACTGTTAGTACGGATGATTACTAATAATCCATCCGAGCATGGCCATGCATTTTCACAGTTCTCTCTCTTCAAGTGGTCGAGACACCAATCCTTTCCAAATGTATCATTGTATACATGGAATAGGAGGACATATTCAATCTTGTAAGACTACAGCTCTCACTCAACTTTTGGCAATCTCAATCACTGCCTTTATAACTGCCTGTTACGGTCAGCGTTTGACAGCGTCAAAGACATACCAGTAGTCAGATGATAACTATATCATACTCATGTCTAAGGAACTCACTAATCATGAATAATCCTAGAATTCCGCAGTAAAGTCCCGATGAATCCTAAGATCGGTCTATCCGATGCGTATCGGTATACACATCTATGTAATCGATTAGACATCTCCATGTCCCTATAACACATGAAACCCGGTGTTATCAATCAATCTCACATATGGTATTTTGATTAAGTCATTTGTATCCAAGTTAACAACTTAGACCATGGACTTCAAAAATTTTATAATTCCAGTTCACTTAATGGGGTTTCATTCACCAAAACAGTTTTGATGAGCCCATCTGATAACTATTAAATTGTTTGGATACTTTATCTAATCCCAAGCAATGATTAAATAATAATATGAAATTCATATATATAAGTCAAGCATAAATGTTTGTAATAACAATAAACAAGGTTTATCATAAAACAAACAATGTCTCAAAAGAACTCTCTAATGTGTCTGAGTCCCTTGGCCCTAGTGTGACTGTCATACTTGGGCCTAGACATGGTCTTGGTCAAAGGATCTGCAGTGTGGTCGTATGTGTGCACCTTGCACATCCTCACATCTCCACTATCAACATAGTGTCTGATTATGTGGTACTTTCGTAGAACATGTCTGGATTTGGAACTCTTCCAACTGACGGCTCCTCCATTCAGAATGAAGACATATCCAGATTGAGATTCAAAATCATCTCTGTCTGTCTGAAAACTTGCATCAGTATTGCCCTTGACGACCAGCTCGTCATCACCTCCAAATATCAAGAGATCATCCCTAGTCCTTCGTAAGTACTTCAAAATGTTCTTGCCTGCACATCAATGTGCATCACCCGAGTTTGATTGGTACCTGCTACACATACTCAAAGCATATGCAACATTTGGGCGAGTACAAGTCATTACATACATGATGGATCATATGGCTGAGGCATAGGGAATCATGCTCATCATTTCAGTCTCACTACGTGTCTTAGAACACTGGTTCTTGCTGAGATATAAGTCATGTTGCATAGGCATGAACCCTTTCTTAGAGTTCATCATATTGAATCTATCAAGGACCTTATCTACATAAGTTCCCTGACTTAGACCAATGTATCTTAGATCTATCTCTATAGATCTTAATGCCTAGTATGTACTCAGCCTCTCCCAAGTCCTTCATTGAGAAATACTTCTTAAGCCACTCCTTAACCGACTCTAGCATAGGAATGTCATTCCCAATGAGTAATATGTCATCCACATATAGAACTAGGAAGGCCACTTTGCTCCCACTAAACTTCTTGTAGACACAGGGCTCTTCTTCGCATCTGACGAAATCAAACTTTTTGACCACTTCATCAAAATGAAGATTTCAACTCCTGGATGCTTGCTTAAGTCCATAGATGGACTTCTTAAGCTTGCCTATTCTCCTAGGATTTGCCATATCTCATAATCATAATAAGCGGCAATCGCTAGGAGTATCCTAATGGACCTGATCATAACGATCGATGCGAACGTTTCATCATGGTCAGTACCATGAACCTGTCTAAATCCTTTGGCAACTAGTCTTGCCTTATAGACAGAAACATGTCCATCCTTGTCTGTCTTGATCTCAAAGACCCATTTGCATCCAATAGGTTTTACCCCATCAGGCAAATCTATCAAGTCCCAGACTTGATTCTCAGACATGGATTCCATTTCGGATTTCATGGCTACTAGCCATTTCTCGGAGTCGGGGTCCGCCATCACTTGCTTATAGGTCACAGGCTCGTTGTTCTCTAAAAGTAGAACGTTAATGCTAGCAGTCGAGACGTAGTCCTCATAACGTCTAGGTTGCTGCTTTAGCCTGTCTGATCTCCAAAGTGGTCCAACAATAGGAGAGACTTCAGCTGCTGGGTTGACCACATCTGTATGCGGGACCTCAGGTGCTTCATCAACTTGAGGAATTGCATCTTGGATTTGGACGGTTTCCCTTTGAGAAGGTACGCCTCCAAAGTCAAGTTCCTCAGTGACATCGTCTATGTCCTCATGTTGTTGGGTTTGTTGCTCAGCTTGAATCTCATCAAGCTGAACATTTCTCCCATTTGGCTTCTTGGAAAAGAAATCTTTTTTTCCAAAAAGACACTATCCCGAGCAACAAACACTTTGTTCTCAACGGGATTGTAGAAATAATATTCTCTTGTTTCCTTGGGATAACCTATAAAGAAGCATTTGTCTGATTTGGGTGTTAGCTTATCAGATAGTATACGCTTTACATAAGCCTCACATCCCCAGACCTTCATAAATGACAAGCTAGGAACTTTTCCATACCATATCTCATGTGGTGTCTTGTCAACTGATCGTGACGGAGTCCTGTTTAGTGTGAACGCAGCAGTGGTGAGGGCATATCTCCATTTCCAACGCGGAGATCTATCTCACCCTTCTGCAACTGTCTCTTATTTCTTAGTCCTTGCACATTCGAAATAATGTGACAACCACATCCTGAATTTAATATCCAAGAATGAGACTTGGTTGATAAGATTTCAGTAACGTAAATAAAGTGGAGACTGTTCCCCTCTTCTTTTCTTCCAGGTTTTTGTGACTTGCCTTATCCTCATCAGATGAGGTGGCAATCAACTCTGGGATGGGGTTTTCAAGGACATTCTCTTGTCCCTCAGACCTGAGACTGATTCTCATATGTCTTTCCCAATCAATGAAATTTGTGTCGTTCAACTTGTTTTTCTCAACAATTGAGCAGAGAGTGAATTTGAGGTGTTCAGAAGACATAATAACTACAAAACAGAATAAAACATGCAGATAAATTATGTTTGACATGCAAGAACTTAAAATTTAGACAAGTTATAAACAGTAAGTCATTGCCCATTCTACTCAATTATCTTTTCCCTTGTGAGTAAAATGATTCCAAGATCCTATCTTAGATGAAACTCGAGCGTACTAGGGCACTTCCCCAAGTCTCATGTAATCAAGATAAGTAAACTCCTTTACTAATTAAAACACCTTATAACTCTTGGTTGATGGCCACATCTTAGGTAAGACTCATCCTTATGCCTCAAGATCCAAAACTGAGCCTTTTGGTCTCTTGTTGAGTGTAACCATACCAAGGCAGCATGCCCCTATTAGACATACCCGCACTATCCCAAGGTCAAGGAAGGACACCTCGCTAGGGCGAAAACTATCCAACGAATCCCAAGGGCCTCATGGTTATGATATGGAAAGGCATGATCTCAATATTCTGTTAAGGGACTTAAGCATGCAATGGTTGTTTATTTACTAGTGAACAAAATAACATAAACAAACAAGCAAGCATGCAAAGTGGAAAAATAAAGCATTCAAGTAATGCAGTAATTAAATGTGATCCTAGTATGGCCCCTAAAAAACAAAATTAAAGATCTAATCTTCATGGCTCTTGTTACTCTTGGATCTCCATCCTTAGTATCCTCCATGGATCTCCATCCTTTGGTCTTCTTAGGATCTTCTTCTTCTTGTCTTACATATAATTGATATAAACTCTCTTGCAGAAATTTAAATTACAAAAATACATAACGATGCGCAGATCGTGTACAAGAAAAATATAACGATACGCAGACCGTATTTATCTATCCTAATGTGGGCCATACTAGTCACCTCATGCAAGCAATTATATCATAATATCATAAAACATGCATGCAATAATAATATCAATATTACCAATAATATTAATCTAATAAATAACATCACTAATTTAACTAAAACCATATCAAATTAAATAAATCATCTCATGACATAAATAATTTAATATCAAATTCTTAATTCAAATTAAAAATAATATATAGAATTAATCATAATTAATCATTAAAATGCATTATTGGATAAGATATGCATCAACAAGATAAGATATCAAATATCCTTATCTAAATCTAGTGGGAATCTATCCTAACAACTTTTAGGAAATTGTATAATTTAGATGATATCAAATATTATCCAATTAAATAAATAAGATCTTATCTTATAGTTTAGGAAATTATCCTAAAACGCCAAATCTACCCAACCGGACCGAATCGCGTCCGAGTCAAAACCGGACCAACCCGCTCCCACCGAACCACGCAGCCCCTGCGGGCCGACCCGGGTCCGGCCCGAACCAGCCACCGCATGACCGTGAGCCGAACAATTCCACCCGATTAATTAAATCAAGTTGATCCATCCGAACAATTAAATCCAATATGATTGTTCGGAACAACACTGCAGTAATTAAAACAAGTAGATATGATATCTTATAAAATCAATTCTGGAAATTGGTCCAACACTGTTAACGATTAAAAGCAGCCGCCGTTTCATATGAAAATCAATTCTTTAAAGCAAGCAGAATATCATCTTATGAAATCAGCCACCGAACATGCCGCAGTTAACAATTCTTGAAAATTCGTTAAAAATCAGAATTTAACACAAAACCATAATTTGGGTAGTTGATTTATCTTATGAAAATCAAATCAAATCTAATGATTTAAAACATGCCAAAAAATCATATCTCTTGCATGATTAAATCACATGAATCAAGTATGTGTAGAATAATCAACTTTACTAATCCAATCAATTAAAATCATAATTTTAATCATGCAAATTAACCTATATATCAAATTTTCACTTAATTTGAATCAAAACAATCATGAGCATGCATCAAAATTTAAAACTCTAAACTTGATCTAATCAATTTATGCAAGAGGCAACTGATACCACTGTAGGGATTTTAGATGCGTAAAGCGGAATTTCAGGAAACCATTTCCTAACATCTAACCAAGGATCTCATGCATAAACCAAATAGATCATAGATAGAAAGAATCAAATACCTTTTGATTCGTGTTTCAATCTGCTAGAATGAAGAGAATAGAGTCTCACGTGTGACTCCTCTATTTGGTCCACCCGAGCTTGGATCTGGATCGCCTAGGACTCGGTTGCTAGAGCGAGGAACGAAGGCGAACGAGAGAGCTCCGAGGACATGGTGGCAGCCTTACTTCTTCAAGTGAATTAGGTTAATGGGCTTTTCCTAACAGCCCTCCTTTTATATTGTCATGTGTAGATATCTTATTTCCTAAATAAGTATATCTTTTATTATTAACAATAACACTTTATTATTAATAAACCTTATCTCCCAAGTTATATCATATATAACTTTATATCATATACCTTATATAATATGTCTCTCATTAAACTGATCTAGTCCAAACTCTAAGGGTATGACCTCGTAGGACCCGGTAATAATAGCAATAGACTTTATGACATACTTTATAACATATAGTCTATAAATCATAGTTGGCTTCTAGCAAAGCACTATGACTACCTAAAATCACCGGATTAAATATCTCCATAAACGGTCTCACTTCATAATCAATAATTGCACATTTGATTAAAGGACACAATTCCTTCAATGGGTTCGTGTCGCTGCAAGGATTCATCGAATGTGAGTCGCAGAAGCTATACTCTTTCGCTGGAAGAAGACGGGTCGCGCGAACATGGTTCAAGAGTGCTTTGTTATATGTATTTCCAGCATGCGCCTTAGCAAGGGTCCAAGTTTGAGCGACTCGTTGGAGGCTCAAGTGGAGTCCGAGCCACACGGGCGCCAGCTCGAGGAGCCCCAGCCGTGGTTCCAGCCGCGCTCCAGCCCGACCCGGCCCAGCTTGAGGAGCCCCAATTGCGCCCCGCCCAGCAGTCGCTCGAGCCCGACCCGCCCCATCTCGAGGAGCCCCAGCCGCGCCGCTCACGCCGTCCGTGCCCGCGACCGGACCGCCCATGGCCACCGTCTGCGTGTCCTCCTCGCCCACGCCCTCCGTGCCCGCGACCGGACCCTCTCCAGATCGCTCGCCCGTGCCGCCCTCCGCCTGTGATGCCATGTAGGAGGCGGTGAAGATGAGAAGAAAGGAGGAAGATGGAGGTGAAATGAGAAAAAAGGAGGAAGAAATGAAGAAATGGATTATGTGAAGAAATGAAGGAGGTGGTGAATAGAGTCTGTGAAGATTTTTAACCTAGGGGGGCCGAGGTAATTTTTTTTTAAAAAAAAAAAATTCTGACACGTACACTCATAAGTATGTTAATTTTTTATTTTATTTTTTAAAGTCTGGTACGTAAAACAACGTATACGTACCACTGTCATTTTTTTTTACATTCGGATATTTGGTTATCCGTTACTAATACACGTGGACGTAAAATTTATACGTGCCTTGTCACGGCCACGTGATATATTTACGTGCCTTTCTATTATATATTTAGAAAATATATATAGCACCTCCCTAATTAAAAAATTATATGACTCGTAAAACTTGTGAATGGTCTTGTTCTATAATGTCGTCAAATACATCAAGACCATTAAACCTGGACCTTATCTTGTACGGTGTATATAGCACAAATGTAACATGGATAAGCCAGAGGTAAATATAGGGTGATGGTATCCATACCCCTTGCTTTTTGATATTTCTACCCAATTAATAGATTGACAAAAAAACCTTATGGAAAATGCTCTTATCATAACCCAATCAGTCCTACCACTTCATCTTATTTTTCTTTTTTTCTAGCGGGTGTTCTTCATCTTCTTCGTCTCACCATTGGCGACTTTTCCGATGATTGGCAATGAGGACTCGACGCTTCGGCTCGGGACAGCCCTACCACTTCATCTTCTTTCTCTCACTCTTTCTTTCCCCCTCTCGATCTAATGACATGACAAAACCCAAAGGTGGTCGCACGATGGCATGAACGGTGACGGAAATAGAGAAGAATGTGGTGGAGGAGATGGAGGCTCAGGAAACTATGGTAGGGCTTAAGCTTGCAATTAGGAAAAAGTATTGATTTTGAGGAAATGAGTGAAATTGGAACATGAATTAAGGTTTTCTCACATTCTTGCAGATTGGCTTCAAATTTATGTAAATTAAGTGGATTAAAAGCATACACTATTTCTCACCTAGTTCCAACCCCAAAGCAAAAAATGACGGAAAATAAGTATGTGAAATGAACACTACTACGCGGTGCGTAGAAGTATGAGAGTAGGTACTTCTACTCAGTGCATATGCATAGTAGTATTTTGTTAAATAATCAAAATTTTATTTTATTTTAAGTTCAATATATACCTAAGTTGGATATAAATATTAAAAAGTTACAAGTATAAATATAATCTAGTGCCTACATATTAGGGCTATATCCTAGCAAATAACCCGGTCGCCCAAACCAAAAGCAAAAAAAGGAAGTTACATGATAAAAATGTGATTTTAGGGTCCGGAATATGAAGCAATTCTAAATATTGTAATTTATAAATATTTAGAATTGCTTTTCTCCCGAAATTACTTTTTATCATGGATGGTTATGATTGGAGTGGTATAATTATAAATATTGTAATTTATAAATAAAAAATCGAAAACATTTTTTTTACAAATTACTTTTTCTGGAAATTAATTTTTAAAAAAAATCCAAAATTTTAAAACTATTTTTTCAAAAAGAAAACTTCAAACTTTTCTTTGAAATATATTGTACTTCTAGTGCATATATAAATACCAAAAGTGCATCTATAAGAATCTTAATTACATATATAAGCACATTTTTAATGCTCGCATAGAGCGCATCTTTTATATGTTAAAGTGTATATGGTAATATGTAATTATACATGTTTAACATGTATATAAAAAGTGCACATTTTAGCTAGTGTATGTTAATTATGTTAAATGCATAAAAATCTTTTTTAGTATGCTAAAAAGTGTATATGTGATTATGTTAAAGTAGATATTCAGTATTCTAAAATTAAGTACATGTGTAAGCATATTAAAGTGCATGTTTAGTATTCTAAAATTAAGTGTTTGTGTAGGTATGTTAAAGTACATGTTAAGTATTCTAAAATTAAGTGCATATGTAAATAGGAATTGACTCGGGTGAGAACCCGAGTATGCGAGAAAATGTTGCTCCCGTGAGAGCCAAATGGAAATATAGGGTCGGTGACATTTTTGTAATATTTGGGAACTTTTAAAAAATAATAGTCCATCTAGCATAAAATAGCATATGTCCCATAAACATCTAATACTCGTTCACTTAATGAATCACTATACCATCCAAATAGAATATTAATGCGAACAACCCCTGAAGTGTCGTTACAAACGCAGGATCTTCGTTTCCTCAAGCTTATAGTCGAATCTCCTCTTACGTAGCCAAAGAGATGGCTTTCCTAGGGCTAAAGAGATAGCCAAACTCGTTCAAAGAGATGAACGTAGGGATCAACGTGATGATCGCAGAATACTAAAGAAATGGAGTTTGATTGCTCAAAGCGACGAGCTACGGGATAGTTTGATCTGTGGGATCGCAGAGAGGATGCAAGGGATTTTGGAAAGGAGATAAACTCAACTTAATTCTCAAAATCTGCATAACATTACAAACTAGGGTTTACTAGCTTAAATAACTACTAAAAAATAATAATAAAATAATAAGTAGTTTAGAAATAAAGCGTCTTTCGCCGAAGCCCAGCCCAGTTTTCCACGGGGGCGGAAATAAATCCGTGGGTGCGGAAATACTTCTGCGGTCGAGGAAAACCTTTCGTAAAAGACCCGATCGCCAGTAACAATTCCGCGGTCGCGGAAAACCTTCTGTAAAGACTCGATTGCCAGTAGCAATTCCGCAGTCGCGGCTATGTCTTCCGCGATCACGGAAAACCTTCTGTAGAGCCATCCGCCAGTGGATATTTCGCGGTCGCGGAAACGCTTTTGTTATGTGTCTGGCTTCTGGCTCACCTCGAGCGCACTCCCATTGCTTCCTCTTCGTCCTTCGCCGTCATCGAAGGAGTCATGGAGCTATGACATATGTCTCATAAACATCTAACATTCAAGCCACACACGTTATATACCTTTAAGTAATAGTATATTATCTAAGAAACCTAAAATGTTTCTAACACTCCGTAAGTATATATGACCAAAGAATGTAAACTCAGTATCATAACACAATAGTTCACCAACCCAAATGTAACAATGAGGAACCAAAGTCTCATAAAATTATAGTAAGATTAACCTATAATCCAAAACCATCAACTGACAACTTAATTTATAACAACCAAATCATCGCCAACTATAAAATTCCACAATATCGCAAGATATCCTTAACTTCAAAATTTCCTTACACGAAAAACTATAACTGGGATCACAATGTCATTCTATACCTAATTCATACATGAACATCTCATACAACCATTATTAAGATAGTCGTGATTATAAATCAGATTCATAGTAGACTAATCAATCCACTCTTTTTCCCAAAAACTTTACTCATCGTCAACACTTTTCAAATGATCCCAAATAACTTCGGCCCAAAAGGTTCGTCGGAATATCATCCACATTACTACCCAGATGAGAATGCAAACCAACAGAGTCACTCTGCCACACAAGTGTAAACGAATAGAAATAACAAACTCTAAGTTGATAAACATATTTTAAATCCGTACACATAATGAAAACATGAATCTCAACCGAGATACGAAGCTCAAAACCATAAAGTATACCAGTGAGTTTGAAACACCACTCTCATAATCAATAGAAGACCAAGAATTTGTAGAAAATTTTCTTAAACCTCGAAACTTTATATGAAAATCTTAGGTACCACATTTGTAAGCTATAGTTTCTCCAACACTTTATTCAATTAAGTAAAACTAAATACTGCACAAATCAAATTCGATCCTTTCAAAACACAATTTTCAAATTCTATCATTCTTACGCTCAAACCTTTTGAAAAACACAAGTTCAATCTATCAAAGATCAAACATTACTATGAGAGAAGTCCAAAAATACAATTAGAAATAAAAATGAAATTCCGCTTTAGAAGCAAAACACAAACTTCATGACATGATAAGAATCACAACATACTTACATGGATCGGGTGGAAGCGTCGGCGTAGAACACGATACTAGGCTCTGATACCACTTTTGTAACAGCCCCAAATCGAAGTGTTACAATGTCGTGGATCCTGAAGGATCCACAAGGCGTTAGAGGATGAGATATATACAACGAATAATCACTATAATCTAAACGTGAATTATGAAACGTAGATGCGATAGACGAGTATAAAACATAGTTTGTATATCCACAATGAATCAAGTTAATGTCAAACAATTGTAGTTTTACTAGTTTTACAAGAATAAAACTGCATAATGGTTAAAACAAAAAAAGTGATGGATCAAAACTGGTATGTAAAAACAATTTAACAAAACACTATTTATCGCAGCAGGGAATGAAATAATTAAAGAGTTCTAAAACTTTTGAAATTGAGCTGACCCCAAAACACCCACATAGTTAGCTCTAGTATTGTGTCCACCCTGCTTATCCTGAATGAAAGAGTACCTGACCATATACAAGACATAGTCAGCCCTCACGATAATGGGGGTTAGTCTCTAACCAGACTAGCAAATTACATAAGCAACTTAATACGTGCAATAGTGCAGGCAAGGGATCACACATACACATGCAAAGGCACAGATGTACGTGTTACAACATGAATGTATTATTTACACACGTACAGACATGCAAGAAATATTAAGCTAAACATGATACATTGATAAAATATTCTCTACAGATTTGCGAATATGCAAGATTAATGACAATAAATGCATGACAAGAAAGTTACAAACAATCATGACATAGAAGAGAGTGTTACTTCACATACACACAGATATGCAAGAAAAGTTACAGCTAAAATAGTCGCAATACCAAATCTTCCAAGCATACATATCATACTCACAGTGAATACAACATTAGATCACATGAACTTCATTTAATTTCTAATCAAACCACAAGTTTCAAAATTTTATGAAATCGTTCAAAATCTACATACTCGAGTATATTTTTCTTTTAAAGAAAACTCATTTGCAAATCCAAAAACGAAAACGTTTCGAAAACATGTCCAAGCTTGTCTTGGACACAAAGGTACCTTCTAAACCCGTATAACGGATATTATCACCTCTACCGACGGATCGGAAACGGCGTCACTAGCTAGGTGACCCGACCTCCCCTAAAATGGTAGAACACTCTCTCGAACCGCTCCACCCGGATGGAGCCTTCTGTCGAGGAGCGTATCAGTAAAACAACAATTTAAAACCATTTGGGATCGGAACCATCCTTACCCACATGTGTATCATACCACATTTTAATTAACATATCATTTTACTTCAAATCAACCGTACAATATTATTCATCCATATGATAATCATATCTTCACCAACATCTTATGTTAACACAACCAACATCCATTTATTGACACGTCACACATATCAAGACAATGTAGTACTCAATACGCGTATATATGCACATGCTTAAGACACGACCAACTATCTAATCATTCATCCATAATTCGAAATTCAATTCTCAAGTATGATCTAAGACTCGATAAATATCACAAGTTATATATATTCATACATAATTTCATATTTAATACTCATGAACAAACTAGAATATAATACTCACGCATAATCCATGACTCTAAACTTAAACTACAACATGTAAGTCTCAAACATCCAACAAGATTCATATATATTGTCACTTCTTTATAACAAACAATCATTCATCATTCATCATTCATTTATCAACACATCATGACTATATAAATATGAGTAATTCAATATAGATAAACCCATGTTTGAAACACGATCAAACAATTCAATACTCATGCGACATTAAGACTCCTAAACTTATACTATAACATGTAAACGCTCACAAATAACTTGCCTTAAACAACTTCAATGCCATATATAAGTTTCTCCAAGAATTGTGGATTGTCCAGCGAATATGCATGAGTAACGGATCTGGCCCATAAATTTCAGAAATCACGGATTGGTCTCAAACATTGTAAACCTTCACAAAATCACACAAACGCACATAACTTTTCACATATGCATCCAAATCGAAATCCGTAAAATTTCTCATACTCATGAGAGTATTTCTCACCTTATAATCTCAGCCACAAATTTTCAGTAATTATGAAAAGTGCCCAGAACTTTCAGCAAGCGCATGAAATGCCCCAGATTCCAATCTAACCACTTCAAGCTCCAAATTTAATCCACTTAATGCATCCAAAGCATCAATGAACATCTAATTAAAAACCAATTGCACCTAAATTCTCTAATTGAACATAAACACCCAAATCTACCAAGCTAGGGTTAAAGAAATTGGGGGAAACTCACACAAGAGTAATTGGAAGGAGATGGTGGTGCAAGAGGCTAGATGGGGGTTCAAGGAGGGTTCACCGGCGACGGGAGGTGACGGACCGACGGCCTGAGCTGCGGAAGGGACGACGACGCGCAGCTGGATGCAGTGGTGGTGCGGCTGGACGCGAGCTAACTTGGCTGCGAGTGGAACATCCGGTCACGGGCTAGCACGACGCCGAGCTGAACAACCTCGTCTCCGGCGATGGCAACTCCGGCACGCAGCTCACCGAGGAGGGAAATGGTTGTTGAGGAAGATGGGGGTTGGAGGAGATGGAGTATCGGGTAGAGAATGTGAGGGATGAGAGAGGAGAGAAGAGAGGAGAGAGAGGGGGGAAAAAAAGAAAATGGGTATTAATTTGGTATATTTATAGGAAAAAGATATATACACACGAAAAATTGTCTAAATGCAAATCAAAATATGCGTTAAGCCTTAATGTACGGATGGGATGCGATATGTCTTAACGCACAAGGGACAGAAGATGCATTTTCGGAAAATTCGGGGGTTCCACCTGTGCGTTAAGGCATAACGCACAGGTTGAAATGGGCCAAGGGAGACAGGCCCAAAATGACACTGTATCTGTGCGTTAAGCCTTAACGTATGGCACTGTAGCTGTGCGTTAAGGCTTAACGCACATACAAAAAAAAAATTGCCCCATAATCATGTAGAGAATTTCAATACGAGTCCGTACATATAAAATTCGTCCAAAACGGACATCGTTTGCCCCTCCAAAAGCCCAAAAAACGGACATATAAAATTCTGGCTAATGCGGCGACCGGAGGTGGGTAATCGGCGGTGAGAGCTTGGGGCTTTGGAAGCTAACTTCCATACGCAACTTTTGGTGGTAGCGGCGACTCCAACGGTGGATGGTGGTCGATGAATTTCTTCGATGAACAGACACGGCCGCGGAGCTAGGATTCTTGAGCTCTTGGGATTAAATTGGATAGCGAAAACTCATTGAAAGGTGCCCTATTTATAGGGGTTGGAAATGTCTCGGGAAGAGCTTCGAAATCATATAAAGTTTGACCTAAAACGATATCGAATTGGCCCATATATCGTCCAATTTCCATAAAGCTAAAAACCGAAATTCTCTTTCCATAAATACCCAAGTTTTGAAGTTGTGGAGAAATTGAATGAAAATAAAAAGTTCGGCTTAAATCTGTAATTACGTTAACGATCTAATGGACGGAGAGTGGGGTAGGGTGGTACGTGTTGGACGGAGATGGATATCGAATTGGCCCAGATCTAATGGACGGAGAGTGGGGTAAGTATACTAAATTTAATGAAACACTATAATATATAAGTCTAGGTATACTAGATTTAATGAAATATTATAGTACATAAGCGTAACTATATGAAATATAATGAAATACTATAGTACATAAGTGTGACTATATGAAATATAATGAAATACTATAGTACATAAGTCTAAGTATACTAGATTTCATGAAATACTATAGTACATAAGTGTGACTATATGAAATATAATGAAATACTATAGTATATAAGTGTAACTATATGAAATATAATGAAATACTATAGTTTATAAGTCTAAGTATACTAGATTTCATGAAATACTATAGTACATAAGTGTAACTATATGAAATATAATGAAATACTATAGTACATAAGCGTAACTATATGAAATACAATGAAATACTATAGTACATAAGTGTGACTATATGAAATATAATGAAATATTATAGTATATAAGTGTAACTATATGAAATATAATGAAATACTATAGTTTATAAGTCTAAGTACACTAGATTTCATGAAATACTATAGTACATAAGTGTAACTATATGAAATATAATAAAATACTATAGTATATAAGTGTAACTATATGAAATATAATGAAATACTATAGTTTATAAGTGTAACTATATGAAATTTAATGAAATACTATAGTACATAAGTGTAACTATATGAAATATAATGAAATACTATAGTACATATGTGTAACTATATGAAATTTAATGAAATACTATAGTACATAAGCGTAACTATATGAAATACAATGAAATACTATAGTACATAAGTGTGACTATATGAAATATAATGAAATACTATAGTATATAAGTATAACTATATGAAATATAATGAAATACTATAGTTTATAAGTCTAAGTATACTAGATTTCATGAAATACTATAGTACATAAGTGTAATTATATGAAATTTAATGAAATACTATAGTATATAAGTGTAACTATATGAAATATAATGAAATACTATAGTATATAAGGCTAAGTATACTAAATTTAATGAAACACTATAATATATAAGTCTAGGTATACTAGATTTAATGGAATACTATAGTACATAAGCGTAACTATATGAAAAATAATGAAATACTATAGCACATAAGTATAACTATATGAAATTTAATGAAATACTATAGTACATAAGTGTAACTATATGAAATTTAATGAAATACTATAGTATATAAGTCTAAGTATACTAGATTTAATGAAACACTATAATATATAAGTCTAAGTATACTAGATTTAATGAAATACTATAGTACATAAGTGTAACTATATGAAATATAATAAAATACTATAGTACATAAGTGTAACTATATGAAATTTAATGAAATATTATAGTACATAAGTGTAATTATATGAAATTTAATGAAATATTATAGTATATAAGTCTAAGTATACTAGATTTAATGAAACATTATAATATATAAGCGTAACTATATGAAATATAATAAATACTATAGTACATAAGTTTAATTATATGAAATTTAATAAAATACTATAGTATATAAGTCTAAGTATACTAGATGTAATGAAATACTATAGTACATAAGTGTAACTATATGAAATATAATAAAATACTATAGTATATAAGTCTAAGTATACTAGATTTAATGAAATATTATAGTACATAAGTGTAACTATATGAAATACTATAGTACATAAGTGTAACTATATAAAATATAATGAAATACTATAGTATATAAGTCTAAGTATACTAGATTTAATGAAATACTATAGTATTTCATTAAATCTAGTATACTATAGTATATAAGTCTAGTATACTTAGACTTATATACTATAGTATTTCATTAAATATAGTATACTTAGACTTACATACTATAGTATTTTATTAAATTTCATATAGTTTCACTTATGTACTATAGTATTTTATTATATTTCATATAGTTACGCTTATATACTATAGTATTTCATTAAATCTAGTATACTTAGACTTATATACTATAGTATTTTATTATATTTCATATAGTTACACTTATATACTATAGTATTTCATTATATTTTATATGTACGGACTCGTATTAAAATTTATACAAAATTATAGTAGAAAAATGCAAAAAAAAACCAAAAAAATTCACTACAATGCGCTATATGCCGGGCACTAAATTGTAAAAAAATGGGTAAAAAGGCTTTGTTTTTTGGGCTTTTGGAGGGGCAAACGATGTCCGTTTTGGACGAATTTTATATGTACGGACTCGTATTGAAATTCTCTACATGATTATGGGGCAATTTTTTTTTTTTGTATGTGCGTTAAGCCTTAACGCACAGCTACAGTGCCATACGTTAAGGCTTAACGCACATCTACAGTGCCATTCTGGATATTTTTTCCACTTTTATTCCAGTTTTATCCCTTGTACGTTAAGCCTAAACGCACCAGCCTGTACGTTTAGCCTTAACGCACAAAACAGTTTGCATATAGACGGCGTTTCGTTTGCATATAGACTGACCCTATTTATATTTTAAGGGATGAAATGAAAAATTTACAAATGGATAGAAATATAATTGACAAAATATGGAATTGAAATATAATCCATTAATTATATGAGAATAAAATATAAAAATTTGGATTTGAATTCGCAACTCTAGCAAAATAAAATAATTAAAATCAATTAAAAGTCGAAATAGGTCAAATTTGAATTTTTTTATTTTTTCTCTAGTCATTACAGTTGAACTCAAGACATCAAGGTCCTCCCTCCACTCCACTATCAGTTGAGTCATTTGAGCATCCTTATTGGGGGCTTATTAAATTCTTTTGGTTACAAAAATAGAATCTCCCAATAAGCTCCCACTTGGGGCTTAAAAATTTGCCAAAAAATAAGCCTCTTTTTTTGTTGTTGTTGAAGAAGGGACGGCACCCTTCGAAAATCAAATTCAAAAAGAGCTACTAAGAAATAAGGCGGGGAGTAGCTCTTCCCCTAACATCGTCCAAGACAAAAGAAGCAGCACTACTAGGAATACAGGAAATGAAGTGATAACCAAGAGGGAAATAAAAGGCTAAACTAGCAAGATGGTCAGCGACAGCATTCGCTTCTCAAAAAATGTGACGGACTTGGACATGCCAGTTCCTACTAAGAAAGCCTTAGCACTGAGATACCAGGCTACACAGGGGGTGACAACGATCGAGGTGTCGGTTGAGGAGGTTGACCACGAGAAGAGAATCAATCTCGAAAATCACCTGCCGGAAGCCACGATCCCAAGTAGGGGTGAGCACGGGCCAGAACCCGACCCGAACCGACCCGAACCCAAAAAGCCCAAAAACATGGGACCAAAGACCGAACCCGAACACTTCGGTTCGGTTTGGGTTCGGTTCGGGTTCGGGTTCGAGTCGGGTTCGGGTTAAACAACACTCGAATGGGGGAAAGGGGACAAAAATGCACTAAAACCCGAACCGAACCCGAACCGACCCGAAACCCGAAATGGTAAAAAGTGCGGCCCAAAACCTGAACCGAAGGAGTATGGGTTCGGGTCGGGTTTTTCGGGCCGGGTTCGGTTCGGGCTTCGGTTTCGTCGGCCCGTGCTCACCCCTAATCCCAAGCAAGGGTCAGACTCTGGAGAAGACCCCACAACTTAGCGGTCGGGACCGAACAAGAACCAAGGTTATGCACAAAACCACAAACCCAAGAGCCCTCCAAATCACGGATGACCCCAGCCGCGGCAGCCAAGCTATCATGGTTCACAGCCCCATCAGAATTCACCTTCACCCAGCCAGAGACCGGTTTCTCCCACTGAACAAGCGTGACACGTTTAGGAAGACTGGGAGGACGGGGAGCAGACAGCTTCATCACAGACACATAATCACGAGCATATTGCAGCACAAAGAGAGCTTTGTTTCCATGGAAGGACGAACCCGAAAAAATTGCCTCATTCCGCCATTTCCATAACCACCACAGACCGCAAGCAAAAAGTGCAGACCAGATAATACCACCGTCTAAAATAGCATTGGACATGAGATTACAACGAATCCAAATAGCATACCCACCTTCAAAGACATCAGCAAGACAAGGGGGGACAGAAAGGCTACTCCAAACTTCAACAGCCGAAGGACAAGTCCTAAAAAGGTGATCCAGGGATTTCGTCGAAGACGGACAGAAACTACAACGATTGCTCGTGGAGATGTGGCGACGAAATCTCTCTTCATTCGTAAGAATTTTACCATGGAGCACGAGCCAAATAAACGACCTGACACGCTCAGGCACCTGTAACTTCCAAATAGCGGAGAAGATCAGCCCGTCCACCGAACCACTAGAGAACGAACCATGAACCAGCTGGTAAGCAGAGGCAATCGAGAAACTGCCATGGGACGACCGACACCAGCTAAGTGAGTCGACAGCATCGGGGCAAGGGGAGATCGCCACAGCAACAAGGCGGGTTAAAACTAAGGGAGGGAGACAACCAGACAAGATATCCCAACGCCAACCCGAAGCACTCCAATACGAACGAACCGAAGTATTCAACAACTCGTCCAAATCGATATTTGTAGCAACATCCCGAAGACAGTAATCCATCAACCAAACGTCACTCCAAAACCTGATAGTCTTCCCGTCACCGAGAAGCCAGCGGGAACCAGGCACAACCACATCGTGAACACCCATCCTAATGCTCCGCCAAATATGGGAACCAATGACAGAACCACTGCCATTCTTGAAATACTTAGCACGAACAAGATCAATCCAAGGTTTCTTCTCCTCCGTAAGGAAGCGCCAACCTAATTTACCAACAAGAGCCAAGTTCAGATCCTTCATCGAACGCAACCCAAGTTTTCTTCGACTTTTAATTGATTTTAATTAGCCCCCACTAATAAGCCTCTCTTGAGAGGCTTATTGTAAGGCTCAGCGCCATGCGGCGCTTGATTATTGGGCTGCGTTTGTGCGCCCAGTGCGCGACACTTAGCGTCGATCGGACGGTCAGGAAAAATTCATGGCCATCCGTTATTTTAAAAAAAAATTATCTTATTTTTATTTTATGTGATACCCCGTATTTTTGTAAGGTTATTTTGGGAATTTTGGAATTTTCCCGAGTACCCGTTTAGTACGTCGGATTTAATTCAGGTAGCTTGAGACATTCTGTAATGTGCTCTGTATCTGTAATATTTTTTCTCAGTGAAATAATATACAGACATCATGCCTTGGAGTTTAATTGTCGTTCGCATACGATAATTTTTATCCCGGTTTAACGTCATGTTCGTTCAAAGCTGAATGGGCGGGAAAAGGGAGAAACGACGACCGCCGTGGTTGGGCCCGAGAAGTCAGCGTGTCAGCTTCTAGCTGGCCGCGACAGGCCTAGCGACGGCGACCGCCGCATTTACGGCGACCGCCGCATTTACGGCGACCGCCGCGTGCCCGCCGCAGGCAAAATCACGGCGACCGCCGTGATTGTCCAATGGGCATTGCCCGTCGGTCACCGGCGTCGTTCGAGGCGCGCCGTTGCGTCGGTTGCCGCGTCTTAGGGTTTGCTGGGTACTCCTTGGGGTTTGCCTATATATAGAGGAGCTTGGGCATGGGTTTTAGGTCATCTACAACCCTGAATCGCTGCCAAAATTCTCCCTCAAAGTGAGTTGAGTTTCGTCGGTTTTCTTGTGCTCGCCGGAGGTGTTGTGGTGTGTTTCCATAGTGCATTTGTGAAGCTTTTGGTTAGCCTTGGAGGTTAGAAGCCAAAGCAAGTCGAGGGAGGCCGAACCGCTCGTGTTTTGGGGTGAGATTTCTCTCGTTTCAGTCGGCCGTGTTCTTCACGGCGACCGCCGCTAGAGCCCAGAATGCCTTCGTGGCTTTGGCTTGGTTGGTTGTCGTCATGGCGTCTTTCCTTTCGTCGTTTTTAGATTCGTACTTTGGTTATGTCGGATCTAACGAAGGATTCCTTTTATGGGTCGACTCGAAGGTCGTTGTGTTGTCGGAGCCATACCCGTGCCAAGCCCGGAGTCCAGTTGTCGTCGTTAGACTATTCTGCGGATTAAGGCAAGTGGCGGTTCGCTCTTGCTCGTTCGTTCCATATTTACATTAATTATCAGTAGTTTATCTGAGTAATAATTTGGAATGAATACTCTGTTTGTCTGGAACGGTTTTGATAAACTGTTTTGAAAATCATATAATAGGTTGTATATCTGTTAGAACAACGCTATTATCTGTGATCGCCTTTCGGGCCTTTATGTGGATTTATCCAGTAACTGTTGTTGTGCTGTACTGTTTAGTTAGCACTAGTGGCTAGGAACGCTATGTACCTTGAGGGGGTTTAGCTGTTTCTTTATAACTGGTACTTGGTGGATCATCCCCAGTACTTTCTCTCTGGTCATGACCATACCCTTTCACAGGGTTGGCGCACTTCGCTAGTGCCAAATCTTACAGGGTTCATCCCTTCTATAACTCTTGTGAGGAGACCTGATATCTCTTGTGAGGAGATCCGATATCTCTTGTGTGGAGATGTAAAAGCTTATAACGTAATGCTCGTTTTGGAATTAAATAAGATAAGTGCCCGAGTGCACATAATTAATATACCTTGGGCGAGTAGTGCAGCTAGGAAAACTCATCTCGACTTTGATCATAGTACGTTCTCTTTCCAATCTGGATTCGCTGTGTGCGATGAGGTTGGTCGTGAACTGACGCATCTCAGTTAACTTTTAAATCATTGTTGTATGATCCTGTAATCATTCCAGATTTGTCATATTTCATTAAAGACTCAATCTCTTGGAGTCTCTTTTCGAGTCGATTTCTGTGAAGATTAAGTCTTCCAGAATCTTCTCTTGTGCATACCTCTTGTTTATTCCAGTAGGAGTATGGTGGTTGACAAGCGTACTCGATTATCATTCGAGGGACGAGGAGTCTAACCTAATACAACTGCTTCGAACCATTCTGCTTTTTACCCTTGCTAGTCTATTCAAGTAGACTAACCCACGAACATTGTTCTCTGCATGTGGGCTGGTGTCATCCGTTCGATTCGGCATATTAGATAGAGTGAAGATTTGAGGAGACTAGATTGACTATGAAGACGACGGTTGTTTTTGGATGTTTTAATAATTGTTTTTAATCAGGTTGAGATCCTTGGGCAGATGATCATTACGATCACAACCCTGTTTGTAAAATCTTTTATTAGTCTTCCGCTGTACTTTGTTTGAACTCTGTGTTTGGCCTATTCGGGATTGGGTTGTAATCCCGTAACTCATGTTTCATTTGATTGATGTTTTGATTTGGATACTTTGATCATTATGTATCATTGTATGCCTTAAATTGTATTTAATCCGGTAAAGCCTTGGGTGATCTCGGTAAGGAACATTGGGGTCACTGGCGGTAATACCTTTCCAAATGGGTTAAGATTTGGGGGTGTTACAGTTGTGGTATCAGAGCCAAAGGTTTTAAAACGGGTTTGGGATTTTATAAATCATTTATCCGTTTTTGAAAATGCTTTAAAAGGGCTCTGAATTTTTTTTTTTGTGAAAATAATTTCATTTTCAACCGTTCATAGTCATGTCTTCTGTATAGTCTGATATAGTAAGCTTGCTTCTATGTCTAGAAAGACTAATTCCTTCCCCATTGCCCCGTTAGATATGGGTGCATTCTGTTCTCGTTAGAGGAACCCGGGAGAAGCCGAGGTGGTTTCGCCATCTCCAGTTAGGCTTGATTCCCAGTTCGCTCGTTGTGAGTTGAGGTTGTAGAACCTAGTTACTCGGTTTGAGTTCATCAGTAGAAATTACCAAGTTGATCTATTCTAAGTTGATTTTATTACAATAATTATATCAAAATGATACTAATGTGATAAAATCCTTGGAATATGATCGGTAAACAGATGGTGAACACGAGGAACACTATCCGTACTGGTGCTGGGCCGAGCAATGAGCCCAGACTAAATCCGAGGAATGTTGCAGACCCGTCAGAAGAGCGTGAGTCTGTCTTCCATAATAATCCTAGAGGCAACGACCTAGCTAGGGACAACGTTCCAAGGATATTTGATAAAGCAACCATTGCAGAAATTCGGGGAACCGTCATGCAAGCGATTGCCGACGCGTTACGCCCGAATGTGCATCAGGCACAAGGAGTGCCAGTACCTCCAGAAGTTCCGAGGTTTGAGGAACAAGGGAACCATGAGCTACAGAGAGGTGTGATCAGGAATAGAGGGGAGTATGGCCGAGTCCTGAAGGCTGTTAACTCCATGAGGCCTGACAGCTTCGATGGGAAAGGAGAGTCAGTCAAGGTGGCTCATTGGTTTTCCCACATGGAGCGGCTATTCCGCAATGTTGAGTGCACTGAAGCTGAGAAGGTGCATATAGCCTCTCTTCAGTTAAAGGAAGAAGCCAGCGAATGGTGGGAGAGTACCGGCTTAGCTGATAGTCCGGTATTGACCTGGTCTATGTTTAAGACCAAGATGACTTATTGTTTCTTCTCTCGTGCTATGAGGGAGGAGAAACACAAGGAGTTTCTGTATCCGCAAACGGATGGATTAAAGGTGACCGAACTTGCAACCAAATTCAATCATCTAATGCAGTACGCTGGACCTGAGATATCCAGTGAGGCACAGAAGATCTGGTATTTCCACGAGTGGATGAGTCCAGACATCAAGCCGATGATGGTGCACCACACATGCTCTACTCTGGAGCAGTATGTGGATACAGCCTACAAGTTGGAGGTGACTCTGGAGGAGTCAACCAAGAAGCGTAACAGCTAGAGGCAAGTGCAGTACCAGCCTCAGGCAAGTGGGTTCAAACGCCCCGCGCCACCATCAGATTTTGCCAAATCTGGCCGAGCAAGAACGAATAAGACTCATGATGGGTCTACGCAACGTTCTGGCCAAGGCAATAATCCGATTCAGTGCTACAACTGCGGTACGCACGGGCACAAGAGCAATGAATGTCTGAAGGACAAAAAGACATGTTTTGGATGTGAAAATGAGGGTCATATGCAGGCGTTCTGTCAGCGGAGGAATGGGAAAGGAGCTGAATCACAACAGGGATCTGTTAATCAGAACAACCAACCCAGGTTCAGTCCGGTGGAAGCCCCTAGTCCTTCAATGCAGACAACTGCGAGAAACAAAGGGAAAGCCCCAGTGGCTTCAGGAAGTCAAGGTCAACGCCTATACGTGATGCGTGAGGTGGATGGACCCGATGCTCCATTTGCTTAAAGTATTTTGTACTACTTTTGTTAATGTGTTGTTGATGTGGGTGCTACCCAGACTTTCATTTTGGATGGTTGTAAGTTAAGTTGTGTGTGCAACGAGGTTGTGAACCTTTTGTTGTAACTCTTCTTATATATGAACATTTGGTTTATACCAAGTTAATGTTTCGTTGCTTGTTAATGGGGTAAGGTCTCGTGTTCGAGACTCACCAACAACCTCTTAGGAGATGGTTGTCTATTAATTAGGTGGAGCTACCAAGAATGGGTTGAGATGTATAGACAGCGGCTCATGGCAACAATGGACGCTGGTAATGGCTGGGCCTGGACTCGGAGCCACTAGTGAGTCGTCTGTGAACCATGTAGGGGGCTGGTCCAAGATGGTGACCATTTTGTGGGAACCAATCGTCTGTTGGATTGTCGATTACCATCAAGGGTAAGAAATTCAAAGCGATTTGACCTAAATAACCATGGTCCATTACGATAATTATTCTCGGTATGGATTGACGGAAGCATCACAAGGCATTGATCGACTTCAGTTTTTGATACTTCTGTGGTTAGAGGATTTACGGGTGTCTTTCCAGAAAATATTCCTGGATACCCCGAATCGTGTCGTGGAGTTTGCAATTGATCTCGAGCCGTGTACCACGCCGATCTCTGAGGCACCGTACCGGATGGCTCCTGTTGAGATGCAAGAGTTGAAGAAGCAACTCAAGGATCTTCTTGACAAAAGTTATATAAAGCTGAGTGCATCACCTTAAGTAGGAGTGCCCTAGTTTTATTTGTCAAAATAAAAGATGGACCGTTTCGACTTTGTTTTGACTTTCGAGAGTTGAATAAAGTCACGATCAAGAGCAAGTATATGTTACCAAGGAGTGATGATCTGTTGGATCAACTGCAGGGAGCAAAAGTTTTCTCCAAGATCGACCGGAGATCTGGTTTTTTTTTTTATCAGCTCAGGATTCGTGAGGATGATATTCCAAGGATTGCGTTCGGACGAGAGATGGTTACTACGAGTTTGTAGTCATGCCATCTGGATCTACGAGTGCTCCAACAATTTTCTTGAACCTAGTGCATCGATGTTTTAGACCAGTACTTGAATATTTTCATAGTGGTCTTCATCAATGGCATTTTGATATTTTTCCCGAGCAAGGAAGCTCACAGGGAACATCTGCGGATTGCTTTATCGGTCCTTAGCCCAAGTCGGTTGTACGCAAAGTGGGCTAAGTGTGATTGTTGGATCTAGAAGTGGATTTCTTAGGCCATGTGATCAATAAGAATGAGGTTATGGTTATTCCCCAGAAGAGTGAATCAGTAGTTGTTTGGAAGCGGCCTCAGAGGGTGAGCGAGGTGCGCAGTTTCCTAGAGGTTGCAGGACATTATAGACGGTTCATGGAAGGATTTTTCTAAGATCTCTCCACCTATGACCAGTCTGTCCACAAGGTTCACCAGAAGTTTGTCTGGGATGACAAGTACAATACCAGTTTTAAGAAGTTGAACCAGTATCTGACTTATGCACCAGTTTTGGCATTGTCGGAAGGAATGATGGTTATATGGTCTATAGTAATGCTTCGAGAAATGGGTTGGGATGTGTCTTTGATGCAGAAAGGCAAGGTTACTGCATACGCATCTAGACAATTGAAAACCTATGAAGCAAACTAACCAACACATGACCTAGGACTAGCAGCAATAGTGTTTGTATTGGAAACTGAGGTTACTCGGGTAACCCAGAAGTTAGCAGAAGTTTTCTACCAGGAGATTGTCCGTTTACATGGCATTCCTAAGACCATTGTATCGGATCGAGATGGCCGATTCATGTCAAGTTTATGGCAAGGACTTCACAAGGCCATGGGAACTGAATTGAGATTCAGCAGCGTTTCATCCTCAGACAGATGGTCAGTCTGAAAGACCATCTAGACCCTGGAGGATATGCTAAGAAGCATACGTACTCGATCATCCGACTAGCTGGGAAGACAGCCTGAGTCTGATTGAGCTCACGTACGTTAATAGCTGGCATGCTACAATCAAGATGGCTCCGTTTGAAGCTTTGTATGGTCACAGAAGTAGATCTCAGATTTGTTGGATTGAGTACGCCGACAAGATTCTACTTGGACCAGAGTTGGTCGAAAGGACAACTTCGAAGATTGCTCTGAGTAGACAGAGGTTGTTGACCGCTTAGAGTCGACAAAAGTTTTATGCAGATCAGAAGCGTTAAAGTGTTGAGTTCGAGGTTGGTGGCAAGGTACTTGTCACAGTATCGCCACCCAAGGATGTTTTCAGGTTTGGTAAGCGTGGGAAGCTTAACCCTCGCTACATGGGACGATTCAAGATTCTGGATAGAGTAAGATCTCTAACGTACCGTTTGGCATTGTCGCCATCGGCATACCCAGTGTATAATGTGTTCCACGTATCATTGCTAAGGATATTCGTGCCAAGATGAGTCTCGTAGGCTGAGCTATAAGGACGTCGAGATTCAGGCAAATGGTTCTTGAGAGGAGATGACAGTGTGCATTCTCGAACGCCGTGTGAAGCGACTGTGCAACGAGATCGTACTGTTGGTACGAGTTCTGTGGTCCAGGTCTGGGACTGAGGAAGTTACTTGGGAAACCGAGGCAGAGATGCTCAGACACTTTCCCGAGTTGTTTTTCGGCTAAGTTTCGGGGTCGAAACTTCTTTTAAGGGGGAGGTGATGTGATACCCCGTATTTTTGTAAGGTTATTTTGGGAATTTTGGAATTTTCCCTTGTACCCGTTTAGTACGTCGGATTTAATTCAGGTAGCTTGAGACATTCTGTAATGTGCTCTGTATCTGTAATATTTTTTCTCAGTGAAATAATATACAGACATCATGCCTTGGAGTTTAATTGTCGTTCGCGTACGATAATTTTTATCCCGGTTTAACGTCATGTTCGTTCAAAGCTGAATGGGCGGGAAAAGGGAGAAACGGCGACCGCCGTTCAGAAACGGCGACCGCCGTGGTTGGGCCCGAGAAGTCAGCGTGTCAGCTTCTAGCTGGCCGCGACAGGCCTAGCGACGGCGACCGCCGCATTTACGGCGACCGTCGCGTGCCCGCCGCATGCAAAATCACGGCGACCGCCGTGATTGTCCAATGGGCATTGCCCGTCGGTCGCCAGCGTCGTTCGAGGCGCGCCGTTGCGTCGGTTGCCGCGTCTTAGGGTTTGCTGGGTACTCCTTGGGGTTTGCCTATATATAGAGGAGCTTGGGCATGGGTTTTGGGTCATCTACAACCCTGAATCGCTGCCAAAATTCTCCCTCAAAGTGAGTTGAGTTTTGTCGGTTTTCTTGTGCTCGCCGGAGGTGTTGTGGTGTGTTTCCAGAGTGCCTTTGTGAAGCTTTTGGTTAGCCTTGGAGGTTAGAAGCCAAAGCAAGTCGAGGGAGGCCGAACCGCTCGTGTTTTGGGGTGAGATTTCTCTCGTTTCAGTCGGCCGTGTTCTTCACGGCGACCGCCGTGTTCTTCACGGCGACCGCCGCCAAGAACGGCGACCGCCGCCAGAGCCCAGAATGCCTTCGTGGCTTTGGCTTGGTTGGTTGTCGTCGTGGCGTCTTTCCTTTCGTCGTTTTTAGATTCGTACTTTGGTTATGTCGGATCTAACGAAGGATTCCTTTTATGGGTCGACTCGAAGGTCGTTGTGCTGTCGGAGCCATACCCGTGTCAAGCTCGGAGTCCAGTTGTCGTCGTTAGACTATTCTGCGGATTAAGGCAAGTGACGGTTCGCTCTTGCTCGTTCGTTCCATATTTACATTAATTATCAGTAGTTTATCTGAGTAATTAATTTGGAATGAATATGTCTGGAACAGTTTTGATAAACTGTTTTGAAAATCATGGAGCCTGGACTGGAGGCGGGCGGAATGGGAAGATTCAAGATAGAGATGGGCCTTTTTTTTAACTAAACCGGCCCAACAAGCAAGGCAGCTCATAGCTTATTTTTTAAATTCGGTTTAACTGAACCGAACCAAAAACCGAAACCCAAAAATACCTAAATCGAAATCCAAACCGAACTATTTCGATTTCGATTTGGATCAATTTTTTCGGTCCAATCCGGTTAAAAAGATCGATTTAACCGAACCGTGCTCAGGCCTACTTGAGGTCCCTATCGGCGGTGGATTGAGCAACGAAGATGAAGTCCAACCTAGAAGCAAGAACGTTTTCCATCAGCAACTTGAGTCAGTACCGAGAAGTATCGTCGGCGAAATTGAAGAATCCGAATCCACCTCGATTGGCAGGGAGTTCTTGTGTTCCATTGAATCGGGAAATCAATGTTCTAATTTGAGCGAGGATCCAACCGATGAACTCCATCTTAATGGTGTTCCTTCCAAAACTCCTGAGTTGCCAGCGTTCGTGATGGAAGAGGACATGAACCGAATGGAATTCTTGCAGCAGAATCATCAATCGTTGGGCACCTCGGAATCAAATCTTGATCAATTTCCATCAATTTTGAAGGTAAAACTTGATCCTCTAGTAGCTATCGATCTTGCATTTGAGAACTCCATTGAAATGAAGAAATCAGTTGATATATCGATTAACCTCGTTGTGATGAATGAGTTTAATTCTTTCGAGGGAATGATAATTGTTGATGCTCCTAAGAGTATGGGTAACATGATTGAAATGCCGGTTGATCAAATCAAAATTGGTATGGACAATTTTGGAACAATTCTAAGTGCTTACAACGTGTTTGAGAAAATGTCAACTAGAGAAATTGCATTGCCTAAGTTTTCTACTAACTTGAAGCAATCAGATTCTATGTCT
This sequence comes from Rheum nobile, assembly GCA_027886185.1. NCBI lineage: Eukaryota > Viridiplantae > Streptophyta > Magnoliopsida > Caryophyllales > Polygonaceae > Rheum > Rheum nobile. The sequence continues at coordinate 128,628 of WOAB01000717.1, read as the reverse complement.
GCAAACTGGATAAAATGTTGCTTTCTTAATGTGGCTATTGGCAAGAATCTAGTCTTTCATCATGTTGGTGGTAGGGTGATTTTCGACCCGGGTGGAATTTTTGCCTTGTTTGTTACTGAAATTAGTCGAATGACATCATTTTTTAGTGAGCTCGAGGTCACCATGGAAGCTGAAATTGTTTACCTCAGATGGCAATGGGATCCTGGAGATGAATTTGTGTTGGTTTACTGAGATTTTGTGTTGGGTTGTAGTGAATTGGTGTTGCTTTGCTGATATTGAGTTGCTGAATATTTTTTTGGTATCCTGAAAGAAGCTGCAAACATGAAGCTATGGATGTTTGGACATTTGGGTACTCTGGCTAATTAACGCAGGGGTACTTTGGCTAATTGCCTGGACATTTGGGTGTGCAATGAAGTGCTGAATTTGGGTACTATCAAGTTCTTTTGGAAGAACTTGCTGATTTTTTTTGGGAAGAACTTGCTGAATTTCTTGCCTGCTGCATATTGTTTTGGAGAAGTTAGTGTGGTGACAAAGGTTGTTATGGTTGCCTTGGAAGTAGATATACATGGAGGAGTCACCAAGCTATTTCTTTGATGGGTTGCTGCATGATTTGTTCATTATTTGTTACTAATCTTGGAAGGCAACAACAATAGTCACTTGAGTTGCATTTTCTGTGGGTTGACACACTTGGATGTGTTCATTATTTGTTCATAGAAGTTGAAGCTACAGTTGACTGAATTTTTTGGACCACTTTGGAGTATTGGCCATCTTGCTGCATTTTTGGGTTACATATGAGCTGGTTGAGAGTATCCTTCTTCCAGGATTCGAGCCCGGTGCTATTGACGTGTTTCTTAAGTTCATTTGCTACTTAGATAGTCCACTTCCAGAAGAGTTGTTGCATTTTTTTGGAGTGTGCATTTTTTTTGTAGGCTTGGGGACACGCCTTTTTTTTTGTTTGGGGAGGTAATTGTCATGTCCCTTAGTGAGGTCTGGGGCTGAATTGTTCAGTTAATGGCTGATATATAAGCCTATTGAGCCTTATTGGCTAACTATCCAATAACAGAACATGTTCTTCGTCTCTACTCTATCTTCTTCTTTCCTTCTCTGAGTCTCTCCTCTCTATCCTTTCTTCTTCACCTTCATTGGATCGTAACATACAAATTTACAACTCTATTTAATTTAATTTTAACTTTATTTACAGTGGTCACCCTTTCTCCTCACTTCCCACCCCAAGACTCTGATCCTCTCTCTAAATTTTATTCCATTTTGTTTTATTGATATGAATTTATATACTTAAGAGATAATGGGAATACAAAAGGAAGCATAATAAATGAGGAAGATTACATTGATATACGAGTACCACACACATATATAATATTTTATTATGTATTTATAATTAACTAAACAAATTACAGTTCTATACATGGTGATATAATTTTAGTTTCAATAGTCTTTTCAGCAACAATAATAGGTTACTAAGACTATAATTGAATAAAAATGGTGAAGATAACAAAAATCGCAAAATTTCAAGAAACTTAGGAAAATATTTTTATGAAATGATAAAAAAAATCTCTTAGGTGAATTAAAATTGTTTGTTTAACAGTTATGCAAACTAGCTCGTCTAGACCTATCGAATAGGCCAGATTTGAGTTGACTACGGGTTGGTCAATTCGAGTTATAGCTCAAGTCGGGTCACTACATGTCAATGAGGGGTTTAGGTGGATCCAACTGGTTAAAAGCGTCATTTTAAAATTTTCAATTTATTATTAAATGACTAAAAAATAATTTAAATTTGTTAAAATAAATTAAAACCATTTTATAATTTAAAAATACTAATAACTTTTTATATAATTGCGATTGTTCTTAATAACTTTTATATTATATTAAAATTCTAAATTCTAATTTTGAAAAATAATACAAGTATGATAAAGTTATTTTTTAGGATACTTGAACATATTAAAAATATTCATGTTATCATTTATTATATATATTTTGAGTAACATATTACTTCACATTTTTTTGTTAATTGAGTCGGGTCGGGTTCGGGTCATACATTCTCAAATCAATTCAGATTCGGCCGTTTCAAATTATAGAAATTTCGATTAGATTCAAATCAGGTCCAAATACGGGTCAATCAAATTAGTAAAACGAGTTGAATCATGTTTTGACAGATTTTAACTCATACGATAGATCAAAATTGTTATTTGTTCTTGACTACAACTTTTGAAGGGAAACTTAACCACAAATTTGTGCGATAACTTGACATTTGCACCTCTATTTCTACTATTTAATATAAGAGCATCTAGCCTTCTTTCAGGACCCCAAAAAGCAAACCAAGTTACACAATGAAACGGGGAAACTGAAAAGTCAAGGTTTGATGCAAGTTTTTACAGTTTTACAAAGCCAAAACCGAAAGCCATTTCTTGTGAGATATAGGTTGTTTGCATGTCTGATTATTAGTGAATAATTATCTATCTACTTCGTTGGTTTCTTGAAAGAAATTTCCCATTTCTGTAGGGTTTATACAATTATACATCCTTGACTAAATGACGAAATATGAATCGCATTATTTTAACCCATTTGATGGACCCATTTGACAAATATATTAGTTTGACTTGGTGTTCGGTGACAATTCACCACTGTTATTGGCATATTGCCTATTGGACAATGCTTAGAAGCTCCAATTATAAAGGATGAGTTGGATAAATGACCGGTTTAAATCCTTTGTCCCAAATTATGTCCCATTCTACTGTCCATTTTATCTTATTGGGCCACCTGTTAACATCTTTTAAAATTACATATCCGGTTTTAATTAAAAATCCGAATTAAACCCATTCAATCCAGGTAACTTAATCGTCTTCTGGTGCTTTTGTTTTGGGTCTCTTTGTCACCCCGACGCCGTGCAAACGACGTCTCCTCTCAGTCACCACACCGGTGCCGCTCTACGTCGTCACCAGGCAGCGGTGCAACCCATCGCACGCTCCAACGTCTCCTCCTCGTTCCATTGTCACCGGGCAGTAGTGCAACGTATCCATCTTCTCCTCTCGGGAAAGCCAGTGCCGGTTCAAATTCTATCACTCATCTCTTCCTTCAATTTTGATTTAGTTTTTAGGTTTTGATCGACTTTGACAAATGTCCAATATACAAACTTTTCAACGTGCTAATTATATATGTGATTAGGGCAATGAATACCACAAAATTTTTCAACTTGTTTATTTCAACATGTTAATTGGATAGCTCTGTTAATTGTATTGTAATACATAAACCTTTATATTTTTAGATAATTCTACTAGCTAGTTTCTTGTAATAGTTGTGTATGTATCCTTTTTATGCAATGTTATATGTGATTGGTCTGAATTGTAAATGAGGATGGATGAGTAAAGTTTATCCTTTTTTTGCATATTTTCTGTTTCCTCATGAAATCAATCAAAGTTATGATATGGTTTTGATCCTTGACATTGTAACCACATGTTTGTAGTCTCAGTGGTTGTCGTACAATTTTTCTATCACTCATCTCCTTCTTCAATATGTTTAAATATATAATATTGTTTGATTCTTCATTAGAGTTTGACTACTATCAAATTTGGTTACTGTTTAATTTTGAGTTTGGCTATTGTCTCAAAATATGTAGGGGTTGACTTTGGCTACTGTTTTTAACATGTGTATACCACGAGAATATTGTTTAGTCTTCATTAGAGTTTGGCTAATGACGAGTTTGGCTACTGTTTAATTTTGAGTGGTGTAGGTAATGGATGCTATTATGCAAGAAGTTCAACCACGAAGACGTTTGGAATTTGAGGATGATAGAGATCATAGTAATTCTTCCTTAGATGATGAATCTGAAAAGCCCATTCATGCCAAGATATCTAAAGCAATGATACCAATGGTCGGCATGGAGTTTGAAAGTGAAGATGCGGCTTATGACTTTTACAATGCTTATGCAAAGGAAGTCGGTTTCTCTATTCGAAAAAGCAAGTCACACAGTCGCATGGGAAAAGTGTTAGATAGGATATTTGTTTGTTCTTGTGAGGGTAAAAGGGGACGAGATAAGCGAGATAATATCTACAAATCTCATCGATCAGAAATACGATTTGGATGTTTGGCTATGCTAAAAATTAATTGTCGTCATACATCTAAGTACAATGTTGTCAAATTTATTGATGACCATAATCACAACTTGGCAAGTCCAAGTAAGGCTCATCTATTCAGATCACATCGAAGGGTGTCAGTGTCTCAAGCTGTAGAAGTAGATATGGCAGATATGTTTGGTATTGCTCCTAGAAATGCATTTGAGCTCATGGCTAAGCAAGTAGGAGTTCGTGAAAATCTTGGATTTGCTCGTGTTGATTACAACAACTACTTGCGGAGCAAGCGCACGACAAAAATCAGGCCAGGTGAGACAAGAAGTGTTCTTGGGTATTTACAAATGATGCAATCAGAGGACCCTAACTTTTTCTATACTATTCAAGTGGATAAAGATGAGTTGATTACTAATATTTTTTGGGTTGATGCAAAAATAATGTCTGACTATGATGATTTTGGTGATGTAGTGTGCTTTGATACTACATACCGAAAACATAATGATGGCCGACCAATTGGATTATTTGTTGGGGTGAATGATCATAGAAAGACCATTATCTTTGGTGTTGCATTATTATATGATGAGACATTAGATTCATTTATTTGGTTGTTTGGCACATTTGTGAAGGCTATGGGTGGAAAATTACCAAAGACGATGATCACTGATCAAGATGCTGCAATGTCCAAAGCACTTGCTTATCAATGGCCAGAGACTTTTCATCGACTATGTATATGGCATATTTTTCAAAATGCAGCCACTCACTTGAGTAGTGTGTTTGAGAGGTATACAGATTTTTCAACATCTTTCAATAGTTGTGTTTATGATCATGATAATGAGGCTGATTTTTTGGATGCATGGGATAAGATGTTGCATAAGTATAATTTACAAGACAATGATTGGCTAAAGAGAATGTTCAACATCAAAGAAAAATGGGCATTAGTCTATGAGAGAGATACTTTTTGTGCAGACATGATTACTACACAGCGAAGTGAGAGCATGAATAAGGTCATCAAGCACTATATAAGTTCTAAACATGATTTGCCGAGGTTTTTTGAACATTTTCAGCGGTTACTTGATGATCGTCGATATGATGAGATGGTAGCAGAATTTAAATCCAATCATAGTAAAGTGACATTGTCTTTGCCACTAGAAATTTTGAAGCATGTTGCATCTGTGTATACACCAGAGGTATTTACCTTATTTCAAGCTGAATTATGTAAGGCTTTTGATTGTCTAATTGAATCATCTTGTGGTGGTGAGACTGGAGAAGTGGTAAAATATATTGTGAGGCATGTCATGAAGCACACCAGTTCTGTCGTCTCCTATTATGCTGGAAAAGAAATGATATCTTGCAGTTGTAGAAAGTTTGAGTTTGCCGGAATATTATGTTGTCACATTTTAAAGATATTCTCTGCTCAAGGTGTTATAACGGTTCCTAAAAAGTACATTTTGAAGAGATGGACCAAAGATGTCAAAAAAGGAAGCGTTAAAGTTATCAATGAGAGTGCATCTGATTTGGATCCTAAAGCAGCAATGGCAAGGCGTTATAGAGATTTGTGTCGTTTATCTACTCAGTTGGTCATGAGAGCTGCAGAATCTGAAGAAGTTTATACCGTTGTGAAAGAGGGTCTCATTAATTTGCGTAGAGAAGTTGATTCAAATTCAGTAGGAAAACATGTACAATCTAGCCCTGAGAGTTGTCATGTACCAACTAGTGATCCAAGTCAAATTATGCATGTCTCTGATAATGACAAGATGAAGACAATAAGTGGCTTAAAGTTAAAGCCAAAGCCTGGACATCAATCCGGTAAAAGGATAAAAAGTTCTCTTGAAAAAAAGACAAGACGATCCCGAAAAGCAAAGAAAAAGACATTACAAGATGGTGGCGTGCAAAGTATTGTTGGTAATGAAGTGGGTCAAGTTACAACTAACTCACAGCTTGGCCATCTCACACAGGTTCATTGAAATTCCACATTAATTTCATCTCTATCAAGTTATTGAAATTATTTACAAAGAATGCTTATCTTGCCAAGCTTAGATGCTTTATTCTAATTTGATTTCATGTTTATGTTAATATGTATAGGATAATAGAATGGATGCTCCTACTCAACAGATTTCTTTGCTCCCCTTGTTGCAACATCCACAGGTTTTGGCATTGTTCATATTATTCTTGTTAATTCTTACAAGTATTTCTTTCATTTGACCTTTTTTTTGTTGATTCTAGTGTGATGACTTCCAAGCCTATGCTAAACTCCTCCAATCTAGTGAGCTGTGACATGTGAACTCCACCTTGGACTTGTTGTTCTCAGCTGCTACTGCTGATTTTTGTTGGTGTGTTTGTCGGTGCTGTCATTGCTACTGCTAGTTTTGTTGTTGTCCTCAGTTGCTGCTGTTTTTTCCTGTTGTCGTTGTTCGTTACCGGTGCTGCGCATTGCTACTCTAGTTCATTGTTGGTGTTGTTCGATGCTAGTGGTCTTCATTGCTATTGATGTCCTTAGCTATTGATGACTTGCTGGTGTCAAATACTTTTAATGATTTGACTAAAACTAATATCTTTATGTACTGAATTACTGTTATGCAGTTGGGTTTTCTAAATATGATTATTGTTCCTTCATTTTACATTAATATAAGTTTCATATTTCATTTCACTAAATTATTATAAGTCTATATGGGATTTGAACCCATATCTTTGTGCCTAAGCACAATTGCTCTCCCAAATTGAGCTAATAGGCTAGAATGAGGAATATGGCTCATGCTCTATTTTTTTTTTAAATCAAATACAACTACAAACATGGGTATTAGTAGCCGTGTTGACTGAGACAAACACAATATTTGCATTAGTAAAATACTTCTCCATATCAGTGCTAAAGAAGCAATTCTCTCCCTGCAATGCCCTTGTCAAAGGGCACACAAGCCCTTGTGAAAATTCATAAAATGCAAAACAGTACTAAGTAAAGCAAGATACAAACACATACCACAATTTTGATCAAACATAATCACAAAGGCTCCAATTTCACACAAATACGATCAGTTCAAAATTCAGGACATGCAAATTAGCTATTTAGCTTCTAACCAAATAGGGAAAAAAAAAAGAGAAAAACAAAGAAATGATGAACTGAACTTTGATTATTTTAGATGAAAGTTTCACTCAACTTGAACAAAGAGATAGACTAGTTTGAATTGATACTAGCTATATATAAAATCAACATAGCACTTCTCAAAATGCCCAATTGATTAAAATTACAATTGTAGTGTTATTATATATATAACCCTAAGCAGCAGCAAAGAAAGAATTTGAAAACACAAATTGGGGAAAATTAGACAATCAAAGTCAATTCCTAACTATATATATAACCCTAAGCAGCAAAGCAACCTGCTTGTGAGAAGTAGCGGCGCCGACAAAGAATTTGGATTAATGGGTTGGGGGTGGCTTGTGGGAAATAGTGGCGCCGGCATACTGGTGGTGACGACGGAGATAAACCATACAAACTCATGATTTCACGGTGGCAAGGGTGGTGCCGGAGTCCCACTGCGAAGAAGAGGAGGGACGGTGAAAAGAGGGACAAAGATGGAGAGATACAGAGGAGTTGTTTCGGGTTAGGCTTCGGATCTTCAAAAGAAAAAGAAAGTTTAATTTTGTAGAAATTTTGTCACGTGGTCCAATAATATAATTGGGACAGTATAGGGGGATAAATTGTGAGACAGGTGACTTGGACCGATAAACGACCTATGTGCGACGTTTTTATTAAGAAACTAACCCTCTAGGAAACTAACTCTCTCTCCCTAAATTCTAAACCGTAAAAAATAATATTTTAGAGAGAGAAAAAACAAAGAAGAAGGAAAAAAATAATAAAATAAATTAGTAAGGGTAGAAAAAATACATAAAATCTAATATATGATAGTTTTGTTAATTGAAAATTCTTAAATGGTCAATGGACCCAAAACCCTCAATTATATAGGAGATGTAAAGTGTAAACTTAATGCTAGTTTTTTCTAGTCTGATCCAAGCTTTTACTCCCATTCAGAAAGCATATAAAATTAGTTAGATTTATATATGTAACAATGTAATCATAATTCATAAGTATAAATAAGAAAAGGGCTTTGTTGTTCGTCGTCCCCGGGGATAAATAAGATGTCAAAATTAGAACTTCATCTAATTAGAGATTGTAAATTATATTTATATATCTTCTAAACTACTACAAGCTACAATCATATCTTTCCATAACAAACTAATATCATATCTCAATATTTATTAGTTAAGAATTAAATTAGATTATATCTTTTTAATTGATACGCAGATTTCATCTTTAAAATTTTCAAAACAAGTATAATTGGAAGTTGTAGCCATTTATATGCATTTATTTGTATCGGAAAAGCACAAGTAATCACGTATGTAGATAGAGTATATAATAGTAAGCTGGCAAATCAAATTGAATTTATTCATCATTAAAAAGGAAGTACGTACACTAAGTAACTAGGTACATATGATAAATATGATCTACCAAATATTTCTAAAATTTTATTGAAAAAATTGGGTTTATGCCCAAATCACTTGCAGTCACCTTCTTTGATATTGACGAGGTGTTGGGGAGATCAAAATTTTCCTTGTTCAGACAAGTAATGCTATAATGACCCTTACCATTGCAAAACCCACATCTCCTAGTCTTCTTTGCCAATTCTTTCACACCCTGCATACGCTTCTTCTTCGGATGCCCCTTTGTTGTTGATTTAGGTGGACATTGTACAGTTTTATGTGTAGATTTCCGATCTATCTTCTTCATCTAAAGCATTTTTGGGTAATTAATTTGTGGACGTGGATCCGATGACAGGGACGCTTAGGTGAGAACGTGAGAATACGCACATATATACAAAAATCCATGTATATGACACGATGTGGATGGAATTTTATTTGTATATACATGAATTTTCACTTATACATAGTCACATATATAGTATAAAATATATGCACATACAGGCAAAGATCCATGCACATTTTGAGGTGTGCATGAACTTTTGCTTGTATGTGCATGAATTTTAGTCACACACATAATACAAAAATATATGCACATACATGTAAAAATCCATGTACAGTTTGTGATATGCATGGATTTTTGTCTGTATGTGTATGAGTTTTCACTTATACATAATTATCATATAATCACAAATTTATGCATATATAGGCAAAAAATCATGCACAACTTGAGGTGTGCATGGATTTTTGTCTGTATTTACAGAAATTTTCACCTATTAAAGTCGTGTACATACAATCATAAATCCATACACGTCTGACATTCTCACATTTTCACCTAAGCACACATTCTCACATGAACCTTTTTCCTTAATTTGTTATGTAAAGATATTGTAATTAGTTTGTTATGGAAAGATATGATTATAGTAGTTTAGAAGATATAAAAAATATAATTGATAATCTCTAATTAAATAAAGTTCCATTTTAAGTATTTTATTTATAGCCGCCGAATAGTAAAACCCGAAAGAAAATACCCTAGGCCAACCTTCCAACATCAAATCTGTAAACGTGTCATTTATCTGCAACTGCCACTTGAGCAAGACGTAGTAGGAATAAATTCTAAAAGGGAAAACTTACAAGTTCAATATTAGATTATTGAAAAATTGAATTACAAATTTGCCTATTTTATGTCCTTGTTCACACAACCTTTAATTTGGTAGTTGAGCTAAATGTTTCCATTTCATATCATCTTGCCTTCATTCATTTTAGGCAAACAACCCCTCTCTCTCTCTCTCTATATATATATATATTCACTTGAACTCCCAATTTCCCTCCACAACCAAAATCTATCTCAAAGTTCCCCTCCACTTCCCAACTAACAACCAAAAACGTGCAAGTTTCCCCCGTTGGATTGGCGGTGTCAGCTCATCTCCTCACAAGACTTTTTCCTCCCTCCCTTAATAACCAAACCAAACCAACAACAACACTTAATTAGCACTTAGCAGCATCCACAAGAAAAGAAAGTAAACCCAACTCCTCAAATGGGTAGCCCCATAGATTTGGACAATGAGAGGCTCACAGCGGAGATGGCCTTCGCCTCTGACGACTCGGTCGTCATTCGAATCCGACGCCGCCTCCCCGACTTTCTCAACTCCGTAAAACTCAAGTACGTCAAGCTCGGCTACGGCTACTCCTGCAGACTCCCCACAACTGCAATACTTTCTGTCTTTGCACTTCCCCTTTTTATAGCCACACTGGTCCAGCTTACCGGTCTGAAACTGGACCGGGTTTCTGACATCTGGACCAACCGGGCTTCCAGCATTGACTCCGCAACGGCTCTAATTGGTCTAGTTGTGCTCGTCCTCAGCGTCGGAGTCTACTGGGCCAGGCGGCCTAGGCCCGTTTACTTGGTCGACTTCGCCTGCTACAAACCCGAAGACGAGCGAAAGCTATCGGTCGAATCGTTCCTCGAAATGACTGAGGGATGTGGTGCTTTTGGGGAAGAAGCGGTTCAGTTCCAGAAGAAAATATCTCGGCGGTCCGGTTTAGGGGACGAAACCTACTTCGCCAGGGGAATCACCGCTAAACCGCCCCGGCTGAGCATCGAAGAAGCCCGGTTCGAGGCCGGGTCGGTCATCGCTGGGACCCTAGACCCGTTATTCAAGAAATCCGGGTTCAGACCGGATCAGATTGACATCCTAATCGTGAACTGTAGCCTCTTCAACCCAACGCCTTCTCTTTCCGCCATGATCGTCAACCGTTACAAGCTGAAGCAGTCGATCAAGAGCTTCAACCTCGGCGGCATGGGCTGCTCCGCCGGACTCATCTCCGTCGACCTCGCCAAGCACCTCCTAAGAGCGAATCCCAACTCCGTCGCCCTCGTCTTCTCCACCGAAAACATAACCCTAAATTGGTACTTCGGAAACGACCGATCGATGCTCCTCTGCAATTGCATCTTCAGGATGGGCGCCGCCGCCGTGCTCCTATCCAACCGCGCATCCGACCGCCGGCGGTCCAAGTACGAGCTCGTACACACCGTGCGCACTCACAAGGGCTCGGACGAGAGCAGCTACAAGTGCGTGTACCAGCGCGAGGACGGCCGCGGCATCGTCGGCGTGTCCCTGGCGCGAGAGCTCATGGCCGTCGCCGGCGACGCTCTGAAGACCAACATCACAACCCTAGGCCCCCTGGTGCTACCGATCTCGGAGCAATTGCGGTTCTTCGTAACCCTGATCCGGCGAAAACTGCTGAAATCGAAGAAGGTGAAGCCGTACATACCTGATTTCAAGAAGGCGTTCGAGCACTTTTGCATACACGCCGGCGGCCGGGCGGTGTTGGACGAGATCGAGAAGAATCTCCGGCTGGGGGAGTGGCAGATGGAGCCGTCGAGGATGACGCTGCACAGGTTTGGGAACACGTCGAGCAGCTCTCTGTGGTACGAGTTAGCTTATACGGAGGCGAAAGGGAGAGTGAAGAAGGGGGATCGGGTCTGGCAAATCGCATTCGGATCCGGGTTCAAGTGCAACAGTGCGGTTTGGAAGGCGTTAAGAGAGGTCCCGGTCGCGGATCAAACCAACCCGTGGGCCGATTCGGTTCACAGGTATCCGGTTAAGATGCCTTTGTCTTTGTAAAATACTAAAATCAGCACCCTCGTATTTTATATTTGGGAGATTTAATTCTGTAAGCCGAGTGTTAAAATTGCAAGTAATATTTGTTGAACAGAGTAAGGTTTCGGTGCGTACGATGGTTCCGATGCCGTACTTGCGAACATGTATTTTAGGGTCTTAAATGTGTAATTTAACATCTTAAATATGCACTTTTGTAAAAACATTAAGAAAACAAAAAAAAAACAATTTTTTTTCCAAGTATTTTTCTAATTTTTTGCAAAAGTGTATATTTAAGACCCTAAAGTGCATGTCCGTACGTCCGCACCGTAAGAACCGTCCACACCGGATCCAAATTCTTGTTGAACAATGTGTTTTATGAGACAAAATTGGTAAACAAAACTGAACTACGTGACCGAGTGGATTGGGATGGGTAGCTTAAAATTAGACATGGAAAAGGGTTTAATAAATTAGACCACTTACTTGTTTCTAACGAACCATCCTTTATAAAACAAATTGTATAAAATTATGCAAACAGTCATTCATATTATAAATTTTATTAATTATCATATTACATATATATTAAAAGACCAAAATAAACTTACAATTTTTAATTAATTTTTGTACGTGTACTCTCATCCGAACAAGATATACACCACAAATCAAGAGATGTCATCGGTGCAAATCGTAATGGACCCAAAATTCTTTCAAAACCTAAATCGAAGACTAGACCAAAATAATTCACTTCGTTCCGGTTTTGATTTGGTTTTGGTCTCGATTATGGATCATGTGATTATTTTTTCTTTTTTTATTCGTTCTCTAGTCTTAGTGATTTTGATGATGTAATAATAATATTACTATCAAATTCTAATTAAGTCATATTTACCTTTTAAGTAGAAAATATTAATATAATTAACGGATTATGTGATAATGGTCACTCTCATGCGAGCGATTCGCATATGTCGTAAAATACATGCAATTTTTTTTATAAAATTTATAAACTAGAGAATTTTATGCAAAAATATGTGTTTTAAAGTGTATAATTTTTTGCCTATATATTTTACATTGTATTTGCATAATTGTTAAAGTGTATAAACTATGAACTAAAACTATAGCTAAATTTAATTATTTGATAAATAAGGGTTGGGGTGGTTGTTTGCAATAAATTATGATAAGGGGTGGTTTAACGCAAACTTTTATATATATAGGGTGGTTTGCTGCAAACAAGTGCAAATAATGGGTGATTTTATGCATTTACCCCTATGGAAAAAGCATATGACAAAGTGGATTGGGAGTTTATGCTGCAAACACTTGAAAAATTCAGATTCTGTAACAAATTTATCAGTTGGATGAAAGAATGCATCCAAACAGTCTCCTTCTCAATACTAGTAAATAATGAACCAACATAACATTTTTTTTGCGAATAGGGGCTAAGAAAAGGAGACCCCCTATCCCATTTTCTCTTCACTAGCTTAGTTCTTGTGTCGTGCACGGTGCTTGGATATATTTTATATTAATATTTTTTAATTATTAAAAATATATCAATTTCACATTTAAAAAATATTAAATAAATAAAAAACATATCTAATTAATGACAATATAAATAAAATAAGATAAGTACGATAATATAAAAAATATTTATAATCAATTAATAAAGATCAATGTGATTCCGTACATCGTAATATGTTGAATCGGGTCTTATACCTATAAATAAATGAATTAAGAAGAAATTTGAATAAAATGTGACTAATTAAATGGAAAAACTAGAAAGAGAATATTCAAAAATACCTAATATATACTATCTAATATGGAAACATGATCAAACGTGAATAATTTATATGTTGAAAAGGAAATCAGGATCAATATCTAAAATATTTTACAAAATAATAATAATAATAATAGAAAAAAATATAATTTAGTGACGTGATACGATGTGGACTAGACATGTAACAATAAATGACGTAGCACAATGTCAAAATGACAAATGGTCTTTGATAGATTTTACTTTAGTATTATATAGTATATTAGACATCAAAGGTTCAAAACAATCATATAAATGATTAATCTTGGAAATTTAGAAATATATAGGCATGAAAACTTAGTTAAAAGATATAATAATATGTTGTCCCTTAATACTATTCAAATTAATTTTGAAACAAATTTGTTCCACAAACAATAAATATCTACTTAAATATTTTGAGATATTTGAATATTATTAATTAAAGCAATATTAAATCCTAGTATATAAATATATCATTTAGATGAGATATTTATGAATTTCAAATCTATAAAATAATCAAAATAATAAAAATGAATTTTTATTTAGATATTATACTAACAAAAAAATATAAATTTTTAAAAACACATGAATTTTGATATGGATTTACACATGACAGTTTTAATGAGATGATGTCATGTAATACACTTAGGTTGTAGTTTAGTTTATATGTATAGTATATTTATAGAAAGAAAAGAGAGATTAAATCTTGAGAGCGGGAGAACACCAAAAATTATTACCATATCAAACAAAAGTGGGACAACTGATTCACTCCGAAAAAATGCGAACCCTAAAACGCTCCCGTCCTTGCCCTCAACATCGTTCATGCCGCCGCACCCGCAAATTGATCTCTATCCTTCTCTTGATTCTCTACACACTTCTGAATCATCTTCTCAAGCCTAAATCTTATATGCACAAGGCTTTCCTTCCTACATCCCTCTTGAATTTCATTTCTCTGAAAATTTCTTGATCTTTACCAAAAAAACAACACCGAACAAAACCCCAAGCCGTCTGTTGTGGAGTTTTTGATGTCTTCAATCTTGACATCTATCGCGACAAAGGATCAAGCAATCAGCTCCCTCAACAATCAATTTGGTTTTCCCGGATATGGATTTGGAGATGGCGGATCCCGTTCGGTGCGACCGAACTCGTACTGGAAAATGTAAGAAACGATTGGAGGCTTAGTCAAATTAGATGGGTGCTGCCGGAATGGCTTTGGTAGGCTGCTGGCGGTCTCTCCGACCTGTGCTCTCTAAGCAAGAGTAGGAGGTGTGTTCTTGAACGAATTTTCCTACAGGATTCCAAGTGGTGGCTTTTCCCCCTTAAGATGTGTCTTGAATTTTATTTCCTGACTATCTTTGAAATTATATCATGTTTTTATTGCTTTGCACGAACTAGATTATGAGATGCTCATATCCACTCTAAAAATTGACTCGTTATCCCCTGTGTTGATTGACTTCATCTATCAATAGATGGGATCTTTGTTGACTCAATGTTTTTCCCCTGCTGTCATCCTTTTGGCTGACGGAATGAAAACTATGGAACAAGTTGCTTGTTCTAAACCTGCTGGACCCACTGAAGTTTATAACACTGAACAAACTATTATTACAACACTTCCAAACCAGAACCTCAAAACTGAACCCTCTGGGGAAAATACTGTGACAGAATTCAGTACTAAGAACCAGCTACTTGCTTACTACATGTTGACTATTTACTTCTGGTTTTCTTACCAAAGTTATTGTGCTCTCTTGATTTCTCACTTGAGCTTTTATTTCGGTAACGACAAGAATACTTTGGTTTCTAACTTTGAGTATATTCATAACAAGGAAACGACCAAGACTATTACCTCCTCCTCTCTATCTATTGAGTCTTTCTCTGTTGATCTCTATCTTGTTTTTCCTTGCTGTCTTTCTCTGCTTTGTTTGGTTCAGGGAAACTCTCCAGGAAGTTGTGGATGGATGATGCTGGAAGGCCCTTACAAGGCCACCTCTTTTTTACTTGGAACATCTGGAAATGCTCATCTCCCAATCAAGACCCAGCAAAAAAAGACAATGACATCCATAACTGGCTCCTCAAAAGCTCATGTAGTAAGATCTTAAATTCTCCCCATTCAAAAGGAAATTGTCTGTCCAATTCTATCAGCTCTGATGATATTTGTTACCAGGAATATTATATGTTGCCCCTCAAATCTCAATTGTGAGAAGCTGACTATATCTACCCCTTTGATCAACCCGAATGATATCGACAATTTGTATCCTTTGTATCATTTTTGGAATAATTGTTGGAGGCCCTTTTACGCTCTTAGATCAATTTTAAAATTTGTCTCGAATCTCTATGTTTTTGAATTGTATTTGTGTTCTTTCCTTTTCTTGAACTATTGGTACCACAATGAACAAATATCCTTTCTGGATCTAAACAACTACAAAATGAAGTACCATAGCTTGATGCTGGTACTTAATTTTAGTACCCCATTGTTCCTAAACAATATCAATGATAAGCTGATTTCTCTGAATAAACAGACCCACCAAATGATGACTATTTTACCTACGAAAAATAATGTTCGGCGACAAGATAAGAGGAAATTATATCATGTAAAAACCTTATAGCTGCTGAAATAATACATCTTAAACGTATATCACCTACAAGGCGAACTTATTACAAGAAGCAGCATGCAATAGATGACCCATATTCCGCCCAAGTCAATCTTTTATATGAAGACAAGTATCTGGAATTGTAGGGGTATTGGGAGGAAAAATCTCTGGACTAGTATTGAGTCTTTCTTCAAGATTGAAAGAATTCAAGTTTTAACTTTATTTGAAACACGAACAGACAAACAACCAACTGAAAGGTTATGGAGAAAAGCTAGATTTGATCAATTTATCTTTTCTCATGCAACTAGATTCGCGAATGGCCTCTATGTAATGTGGAAAACATATCAATTGACCAACGGAATAATTGAAAATGACTTTATCAGTAACAGATTCACTATCCTGAGATACACCAATATACGTACTAATAAGAAACTCATGATTATTCTTGCCTATGCCCCTCCAAATGAAGCCGGTAAGAACCCTTTCTGGGAAGAATTAATCATATTCATTAAAAATTGTCCTCTCTCTTGTATTTTTGATGGGTGATCTGAATGAAATACAAGACCCTATAGAAAAGAGCAGGGGGGCTCAAATACATGCAAACAGATTCAATAGATTAATTTTTGTGAAATTTGAATGTGAACTTGTGGATATACCGACCCAAGGTAATATCTACACATGGAGAAAAAATAAAATCGAAATTAATAACACATGAAAAACTAGACAAAACTTTGGTTCATCACCAGATTCTGCAATGGTATCTAGGAATTATCACTAAAAATTATGCATTTACAATGTCCGACCACTGTCCTATATCTATTGAGTTAACAAATGATACCCCTTTCAAAAACCAACCATTTAGATTTGAAAAAGTTTGGATGGCACAAAACGATTTCAGGAATGTTGTCAAACAAGCCTAGAGGGTCAGATATCATGGTTCTAGAATGTATGAATTGACCAAGAAAACACAACTACTCAAAAGACACGCAAAGGAATGGAACAAGAATACCTTTGGAAATCTATTCACACAATTGCACAAGATAGAAGAGGATCTTACAACCATTTAGAAAAGTATTTGTATCTCTTCAAATAGAGCTTTAGCGAATAAACAAACGAGACTCATTGCTAAAAAAGAACAACTTCTCAACTTTCAAAAGATCTTTTGGAACCAACGAGCAAAAACAAAACACATAAAATTCAATGACAGTAATGCGGGTTATTTCCATAAAATTTCCACGGGTAGGAGAAACCGAAAAATAATATAGAGAAATCCGGACACAAGAAGGAACCACAATTATTGGGAAACAAAATATTAGTCGAAATCCGAAATGATTTTATTAAAAGATTCAAGAGTGAACCTACTAATGATATAGTGCTTAAGAAGCATCTTAACCTAATACAAACTGAAATATCGCCATAGGATAATAGTGAACTTACCAAACAAGTTACCAATGATGAAATCAAGAGAGCTACCTTCGCAATTGGTCAAGACAAATCACCTAGACCTGATGGAATGACTGCAGAATTCTATAAAAAATATTGGGATATAGTTGGAACATCGATTATCCAGGCTGTTAAAAGTTTTTTTTCTCTCCGGAAAAATTCTTAAACAGATCAACCATACTTTTATCACACTTATTGCAAAATGTGATAACCCGAACTCAACTAATCACTACCGACCATCAGTCTATGCTCAACAATATATAAAATTATATCCAAAATTTTAAATGAACGACTAAAGAGAACTATGGAAAAACTAATTCACCCGCTTCAGGGGGCGTTTGTTGCAAACAGATTAATTCAGGATAATATACTGATTGCTCATGAAAGCTTTCATTCCTTCAAATCTAGGAAGGGAAAGGGAGACTTTATTGCAATCAAATTGGATATGGAAAAAAACATATGACCACACTGAATGGAAATTCATCCTTGAAATCCTTCGAAAATTTGGTTTTGACCCTATATTTATTAATTGGATATCTGAATGCATCTCAACTGTTTCCTTCTCGGTCCTTGTCAATAATGGACCAACAAAAATATTTAAACCACAAAGAGGACTACGACAAGGTGACCCCCTATCTCCTTTCTTGTTCATTTTAGGAGCTGAAATATTTGCACGACTAAACCAAGCGTCAAAACGACAAAGAAAACCTCTGGGATTCCACATTACTCGTCTAGGTACTAGAATCCCATTTCTTGCCTTCGCATATGATATCATGATCTTCGCAAAAGCTAACCAGTAAAATTGTCGAGAAATTAAACTGATTGTTGACGAGTATTGCCAAATCTCAAGCAACGTAAATCTGCATTTCAGGTTACATCGAAAGTTCCTAACATACAAAAACAACAAATACAAGGAATCCTTACTATTACAAACATGACATCACTTGAAAAATACCTTGGTTGCCCCATTATTAATGGGAGAGTAAACTTCAACACTTTTGTTGATATCGTGACTAGATCAAAAGGACAATGGACTAAATGGAAAGCTAACTCCATCTCCCAAGCAGGAAGAACCACCCTAATTAAATCGAATTTGGAAACAAAACCTAATTTCTTAATGCAAAGCTTCATGCTTCCTACAAACACTCACAATGAACTAGACAGAATCAACCGATCTTTTTTCATGAATAAAGATCCGTCCTACAAACCTCTTATAGGATGGGACAAAATCATTCAACCAACCAAACCTTGGAGGACTTGGGATCCGCAAAACTAAATATATGAACTATGCACTTTAATACAAACTGATATGGAAAATCTTAGCTAAGCCTAACAACTTCTAGGTCAAGGTTGTATCTTTAAAATACCTTGAAGAACAACATATTCTTGACTACAAACATAAAGGGAATTGCTCTTGGCAATGGTCAAATTTGATGACCATTAGGAAAGCCTTCCAAAAAGGACTAATATGGCAAGTAAGAAAGGGAAAACCGATTAAATTCTGGATAGATAAATGGATCCTCAATGAACCACTTTGTGATGTTGTTACCCCGTCTCCAGAGGCTGACTTTAATTGTCGAGTGAGTGATTTTCTGGATTCAAACAAGAAATGGAATAAAATGAAACTTGAACTGGTATTACCACAAAATATTATTTCCCAAAACATTGCCACTCCTATCTAGTAAATCAAATTACTGACCATATGTATTGGGAAACCAACAAAAGTGGATGGTTTTCCACTAAATCAGCAATGAAACTTATTACTAAAAGCAAACAATTTTCTGCATATGATTCATCTTGGATATGGAAAATTGACACTTATCCCAAAGTTAAGAATTTTCTCTGGAAAATACTTTCAATGGACTACCGACCAAAACAAGATTACAACTAAAAGGAATTTCAGTTCCTTCGGGGTGTATCTCATGTACTCATCATACTGAAGATACGAAGCACATCTTACTACACTGTACCCATACTTTGCAGACAGTTAATAAGATGAATAGTTCTATAGGGAGATTTATAGTACGATCGACTCAACGAACAAACAAATTCATATCATTGTGGAAGAAATAAGGAATTGACTCACTGGTAAGGAGTTTTATGAACTTGCAATTACTTGGTGGAGTATTTGGTATCAAAGAAACAAAAAAACCTTCTCTAATGACAACCAAGCGACGAAAGCTATTAAAGATTTGGTTAAATATACATATAATTTGATTCATTGCTGGAATAGAACCAAAATATGGAATCTTGATTGCACAGAAACCAATAATATTACAACAAAAGATAAAAAAGATAGGAAAAACACAGAAATCTAAGATGGAAAAAACCACCAGACAAGTTCGTTAAGATTAATCTTGACGGATCTACTAAACCAAATGGGGATTCCTCATCTGGATTCATCTTTAGAGATGACAAAGGTGAACCAATCATAATCCATGCTGAAAAATGTGGAATTTCATCTGTACTGAAAACTGAGGCTCTTGCCTTCCGAAATGCTATTTTAAAAGCTAAAGAAATGAGAATTGAGCAAATCCAAATTGAATCCGATAACTTAACTATTGTAAATGTCCTCAATAAGATCTAGCACTGTCCATGGGAAATCGAGATTATCATTTCGGATATCCTGTGTTTATTACTGTCTTTTACGACAGTGTAGATCAATCATATTTTCTGTGAGATCAATTCGGTGGCTGACCACATTGCAAAACTTAGTCATTCTATCTCACTGGATGATATTCTGACCAATCCAGAATTTCGTGATCTCATTCGTAAGGATGCTATAAGCTGATTTTCTAGTAGACCTTGATACCAGTCCAATTGTTATCTTATTAAAAAAAAATTATTACCATATCTAAATTTACAAAGAGTCAAACCTAAACGACACCAAAGAGACAAAATGGTGTTGTTGTAAACTCTATACAGTCTATGTAACACCCCAAATTAACCAATATTGGGGAGTCAAAGCGCAAGGAATTTCCTGCAGAAATTCCCTCAAGCATTTTAAGAAAAGAAACTTAACCTATGAAAATTCAAAACCTGACTCATGACGAATTCAAAATTAAAACCTATTTAAAATATGATTTCCATGAAGACTCGATACACACATGGGTCGGCGTACACATACACATCTACGACCCATCAAACAGAGTTTAATTGAAACAAGTATACCATAACTGAAAAAGGCCAAAAATATAAACAAGACCCCATCCTAGAGGTGCATCACGTCGCATGACCTTCTACATGCTCCCGCTGCGCTACCTATAACCCTGGTCATGTCAAACATAACCAGTCCCCCACATACGGGTTAGTCTACTATGAATGCATTTATGCACATGATTCCAAGTGTACAAGAAGGTTACATATGGTCAGTTTATAGTATGAATGTATCAACAAACTCAAGCACAATGCTTATGATTTACCAAAAATAGATACACATAGAAACTTCATATTCATATATCGCTCAAGCGCACTTCATGATCACTTTAGTCAATTCCCAATCAAATCATAAATGTACAAACAGGAAAGCAATACTTACAGGCAATATATAAACAATTATCCTGAACGAACATATATCACAATTTACATTACAACCTAATGTTATAAATAACTATACGTGCATGAACGGATGACACAGATACTACAACTGCCTTACAACCTAACGTTGTAACTAACTATACATGCACGAACAAAGGTTGGTCAGATCACAGATAGTCATGATATATACCTATTGAATAAGTGCAATATCCAATATCAAAAAGAATAATGATCTAACTGCAATGACCGTAACTGTAGACATGTAATATCAGGTCACAGATTTCAGTATGCATTCAACTGAACATAGATTTTTATAATTAAAATCCATCATTTGAAACCTATACCCGGGTATATTTTTCTTTTAAGAAAAACTCAAAAAATTAAACATTTACGAAAATGTTCAAAGATCAATTACGAAAACGTTTAAAAACAAGTCCAAGCTTGTCTTGGACCCGAAGGTACATTCTTGCCCGTATCTTGGATGAACTTGTCCGTATCTTGGACTAACCTGCCCGTATCTTGGGCTAACATGTCTGTATCTTGGACTAACCTGTCCGTATCTTGGACTAGCCTGCCCGTATCTTGGGCTAACCTGTCCGTATCTTGGACTAGCATGCCCGTATCTTGGACTAACCTGTCCGTATCTTGGACTAGCCTGCCCGTATCTTGGGCTACCCTGTCCGTATCTTGAACTAGCCTGCCTGTATCTTGGGCTACCATGTCCGTATCTTGGACTAGTCTGCCCGTATCTTGGGCTACCCTGTCTGTATCTTGGACTAGCCTGCCCGTATCTTGGGCTAACCTGTCCGTATCTTGAACTAGTATGCCCGTATCTTGGGCTAACCTGTCCGTATCTTGGACTAGCATGCCCGTATCTTGGGCTAACCTGTCCGTATTTTGGACTAGCCTGCCCGTACCTTGGGCTAACCTTACCCCATATGCATCATATCACCATTCAATTTTCGTATTCCAAAACCCAATCATCATATCTCAAATTGAACTCACTTAGCACATCGTAGTCAGGCAATAAACATCATTTAACCATATACAATGATTACAAACTCCATTCATCACCATCTTAACAAGATTTTATAATTGTACAACATTCCTCAGTATAAAGTTTCTATATAACCATGATCATGGCATAAACACAACAATAACAATGACAACTACGACAACAACAATAACGACAACTGTGACAACAATGGCAAGGTATAGTACACAACGACAACAACAACAACAAAGACGATATAGCATAGCACATCAATTTGATATAATTACTCATGCAAAATTAATGTTTTGATGACATGCGTAATCCGTTATCCTAAACTTAAACTACGACACGTGAATGCTCACAAATGACTTGCCACACGCACTATTAACATCAGCTTGCATTCATAACCATAAATGACCCTTCTATTTCAAGACGAACATATCACATGATTCATCCATATTATCATTATTTCCCTATCACCTTAACACAACCAATGTCCATTTATGGGCACATCAATCATATAAACTCGTGTTAAGATATTTTCAACCAATTCCACCTTGATGCATGATACAAGATTCAAGACTCACACGAAATCGAGAATTCTAACCTAGACTATAGCATGCAACGTTCACAAATAACCTACCATTACTCATTAATGAAATAAATTCCAACACATATAGATATATCAGGAGCACACTTAATATGGAACTCTTATCTGACATACACAAGTCAATTACAAACCCAGCATTCATATATAATCATGTTTACGATATACCTGCATAGATCATATTCCCTGTTTGCATTATTGTCACTATGCTCAGACCAGATTTCCTCCATTGGAGGTCATCATCGAGATTGTATCCTATTTTATATCAGTACCCGATCATACCATATCATATACTCATAAACAACACCAAGTATTCCTAGACAATGTCTAGTATAACATGTAATGATAATCAATATCAAGATCTTATACCACCAAAGCAACTCACAATTACAAAAACCATTACACCTAATCAATATATTATCATCTTATAACAACAAGGCAATCCGCAATATTGGCATATAGACGCATAATCAAGCAATGACACATAACTACAATATTCATGCATGCTAAGAATCAAAACTCATGAATGATTAATGATCTACTGTCAGGCATAACATGATATCTTAACATAAACTACGACATGCATACGCTCATAATAACTTGCCTTAGAAAAGTTCCACTTCAAGCAATACTCGTGGTATAATTATTTATGCGGCCCGACGTCCCCTAATTTGTGTAATCGTTACAAATTCCTGATTTTACATGACAACGCAGATTTGTGCATAACGTTTTATATATATATCCAATTCAAGATCCGTAAAGTTCCTCGTACTCGTGAGGGAATTCCTCATCTTATAATCGCAGCCACCAATTTCCAATATTTACGAAAAGTGCCCAGAAATTTCCAGAAGTATACAATAATGCCCAAATTACAAGCTTTCCCCGTTTCAATCTTTAAATCCAATCTACCTAGGCCTTTCACAACATCAATTAACCTCTAATTAACCATCAATTGTATCCTAAGTACCTCTTTTGAACATGAATATCCAAATCATGGAATTGGGTTTAAGAACTTAAGAAGGTGTTACCTTACACTTCTTAACAAGAGAGGTGCAAGAGATTTGAAGGAGGAAATTGTTGCTCCTATGGTGATGGCTGAACCGCCCAGCTGTACAGCAGAGGAAGCTGGCCCATGGCATCTGGACAGCAGAGGACAACATAGGAAAAACAGAGGAGGTGAGCACTCCATGGCGGCGACAACGACGGCAGCCTCTCCTTGGCGGCGGAAGCTAGCTCACAAGGAAGAGGATGAAGGAGTGGCGGTGGCTGCCATGGGGCTGCAGCTGGACGTCCCAAAGAGAGGAGGAGAAGGATGGTGGTAGTGGTAATAAAAGGAGGGAGCTATATATATAGGCCCTTGCTATTTCACGCACGGGTAAAATTTCTATTTCACGCACTGTTTCGTACGTGACGTACCAAATGAAGCCGACCGTGACGAACTAAAGCACTCCGTCCGTGACGGACCACATGAAACCGTCCGTGACGCACCAACCCAATCCGTGCGTCACGGATGAAGTCGCTGCATATAAATGCAGCGACTTCGTCTCCCCTTTGCATCAACCCTCATTTGCAGCAACCCACTCGCGATTTCGCTCCCAAGGTCAAAGGCTTCGATCCGTCACGTTTCGATTCAATCCGTCCGTCACGATCCGTAAGTTTAGTTAAATCTGTATTTGTTCTTCACTTAGTTGAATTATCTTGAAATTATTGAAGTTGTTAAGACATTTTAGATGATTTTCGTTTAGGGATTACTTGTCTAGTATTGGATTTAAACATGTTTGAAGGTTGTTTCAATTGATTTAATGTCAGTTTTGAATATGGATCTGCATACGAAATTTGTCAAAAAAAATTCGAACTGCACAGATCCAGATCTGTCAAAATTGATCCATCCAGATCTGGTCCGTGACGGACGGATTGACTCCATCCGTCACGGACGGATCATCATGATCCGTCACAGACGGATCAAGCAGATCTGGTTCAACGCATTTGTTGTTGTTGTTTTTGTTGTTGTTGATGTTGCTTTTGTTGTTGATGATGTTGTTGTTGTTGTTGATATTGTTGTTGATATTGTTGTTGGTGTTGTTGATGATGTTCATGTTGTTGTTATTGAGGGTGTTGTTGTTGTTGTTGTTTTTGTTG
The DNA here is from genome assembly GCA_027886185.1 of Rheum nobile. Taxonomy (NCBI): domain Eukaryota; kingdom Viridiplantae; phylum Streptophyta; class Magnoliopsida; order Caryophyllales; family Polygonaceae; genus Rheum; species Rheum nobile. The sequence goes on along the minus strand of WOAB01000717.1, from coordinate 103,887 downwards.
TTGTTGTTGCTGCTCCCCCTGAAGTTTTGTTTTTTTTCTATTTCAGATGGAAAACGAAACAAGATCTGCACGTCACAGAAGGTGGAACGTTGTACGTGAGGAGCAAGAACAGGAACAAGTAGACAATCGTATAGTATATCGAAGGAGGCAGAAGAAATCCAAAAAAAGTGACGAAGCAGAACCGAGTACGAACCGTGACCCTCCTGTTGTACCGGTGTATGCAGACCCGGTACTCAACAATACGACGCTTAATGATCCACCTATATACCAGAATGTGGGAAATATGGTAACTAACTATACATATTCTTAAACTTGTCGGTTAATTAATATTTTTTCTAATAATTTGTTTTATAGGATCCGACATGGTATGTACCTTCTACATCTGAGGAGCGTAGTGGTTGGTACTTACCTCCTACACCTCAGGAGCCTAGTGGTTGGTCCATGTGGCCATGAGGTATGAGTGGGCAAGCATATTGGCCCGCTCAACAGCCTCATTTTGATGAACCGGCGGAGGAACATGCTGCTCCTACACAACGTAGAGAGCCTAGGCAGGGTAGAGAGCCTAGGAAGGATAGAGAGTCTAGGCAGGCTAGACAGGCTGGAGGTCGGGATGCTATCGATCCCAAGTTGATAGGACCTGTACCGGGAGGTCCGGAGATCCCAGACCTGCTATTTAGTTTCACTGCCCACACTTCATATTTCATTTATCAGGGCATTGTAAATTATCAAAACTTGAGCCTGTTATTAAACTATTATCTTTTTTTTTGTTGTATCTAACATGTTCTTTTTATAGGAGCGAGAAACTCTCACGTTTCAGCTCAGACAAGAGCAGCTAAGAAAATGGAGGCTTGACGATGACTCTACATGGTGTGATCTTGCCAGAAACAGCGGCATCACACATTTGCAGGACCTGATGTACACTTATGTAGATCTGCCTTTGATTTCTGCATTTCTGGAGTGATGGCAGCCATAGACAAATTCATTTCATATGCCATTTGGAGAGATGACGATCACTCTCCTGGATGTGTACATGATTTTGGGCCTCAAGATTGATGGACACTGATGCGATTCTTGGTGGACCCCACAGGCCATGGACTCACCTGGGTCCTGTGGGCTGTCAACCACCCAGTCAGTCCCTCAATCGGAGAACGCCAGCTGGCGAGGCCTAGCCCAACCAAGAACGCCATGGGCTGCAGCCCATACACCCCAACCTGCAAGGGCCCGTTAAGGCTTGCTTGCAGGATGTTGCCAGGGGGGATCGAACCCCTGACCTTTGACATATCCCCAACTCCATGGAAGATATGCCAACCAACTACACTGCAGTGTATTTGGTTGGCATATCTTCCATGGAGTTGGGGATATGTCAAAGGTCAGGGGTTCGATCCCCCCTGGCAACATCCTGCAAGCAAGCCTTAACGGGCCCTTGTAGGTTGGGGTGTATGGGCTGCAGCCCATGGCGTTCTTGGTTGGGCTAGGCCTCGCCAGCTGGCGTTCTCCGATTGAGGGACTGACTGGGTGGTTGACAGCCCACAGGACCCAGGTGAGTCCATGGCCTGTGGGGTCCATCAAGAATCGCATCATAAAAGTGCACTTTATGATGCGATTCTTGGTGGACCCCACAGGCCATGGACTCACCTGGGTCCTGTGGGCTGTCAACCACCCAGCCAGTCCCTCAGTCGGAGCACGCCGGCTGGCGAGGCCTAGCCCAACCAAGAACGCCATGGGCTGCAGCCCATATACCCCAACCTGCAGTGTAGTTGGTTGGCATATCTCCCATGGAATTGGGAATATGTCAAAGGTCAGGGGTTCGATCCCCCCTGGCAACATCCTGCAATTAAAGCCTAATAGGCCCTTGCAGGTTGGGGTATATGGGCTGCAGTCCATGGCGTTCTTGGTTGGGCTAGGCCTCGCCAGCCGGCATGCTCCGACTGAGGGACTGGCTGGGTGGTTGACAGCCCACAGGACCCAGGTGAGTCCATGGCCTGTGGGGTCCACCAAGAATCGCATCAGACACAGAATGGGACTTCCTCTCTAGGATCGCAGCAAGGGTAAAAATGAATTGTACAATCAACAAGCGATGATGGCAATACAGTTCTTTTCCTTGACGGAAGAAATGGCTAAACATGGTGTCACTGCAGACAACCTGAAATATCACTGCTTGAACAATGACCTAGATGATGATGAGATCGCGTCTGGTTATTTGTGGTACCTGATGGCCTCGACCCTCTTTCCAGACAAGTCCCAACACATGCTGCACATGCCTTATGTGATCTACGTGAGTGACATTGGTGATACTTGCAATCTTTCTTGGGGTTCTGGCACATTGGCATTCATGTATCGGTCATTGGGCGAGTGTTCACGGCATGAGTGTTGTCAGATGTCCACCTGCTACACTTTGTTGCTGGTAAGGATTTTGTTGCATATTATTTTTATATAATTTAATTACATTTAAGGTAAGGTTGATATGTTAACCATGTTATTTATGTACAGGCTTGGATCTATCTATACTTCCCTAGCTTTCGCCCATAACAAAATCCCTGCTTCGAAGACGCTGTGCCATATGGAATCCTGTGCAGACTCCTAGTAGGCAGAGAAGAAACTACAGGGAAGAGTTGGATTTAATGCAAGCTAGGCATGTAAGTATCATACGATGTAGTTTATTTCTCATATTAATGTATTACAATTGTGTAATACATTAATTGCACCCTTTTTTGTGTAAGAGTTGGAGTTAATTGAACCTTTTTTGTGTAGGTTGACTGGCAGCCCTATGGCTACGTTAATTACAACATCCCGGCGTTGGCTCCTCCTTTTTTTCATGGGGTCATCTCTTTTCTGAGAATTACCGAGCCTTATATGCCGGATCGGGTATCGAGGCAATTTGGAGTGGTATACGGGATTCCCCGACCAGTTATAGAGCCCATCAAAGCGCACAGACATCCCAATATTAGGAGATATATAGTGCAGTATGACCCCGCTTCAAACTGGAGTTGGGATGGAAGAAGTCAACACTCCATCTAGATCACACATATGGGCCCTCCTGCTTTAGAAGGGTATGAGTGTAGTGCTGACTACATGGAGTGGTACATACCTCGTACACACCCATGTGTCAGGCCTCAGGATGCTTGCATCAGAGATCCTGTCCAGGTAAAAAAATGTGTTGGATATTTGTTTTTACTTTTCTTATACAATTAAACCGATTCTTTTTAATTTATACGTATTTCTGTAGGTCATTGGACAAGCATTCCAGCGTCTAAATCATTTCTATGATGCAGAGGAAGAACAATTCTACAACATGCGCGCTGCTGTGCGACACTGCATCCAAGACTTCAGACCCTACGAGCATGGCAATGATGAGGAGGACGAAAATTAAGTGCATTCAAGTTTTCAATTGCTACTTTGGTTGTATTTTAGGGAGTGTCACACCGTTTATGAAATTATAGTTTCTTAACTAGTTTTATGATGATAATCAAACTAATTTACATGTCTTTGCCATAACTTTTATATCGCACATTTGATACTTTGTTGTTAATTGTTGGTCGGTATAATATATCTCCACAAATACCCTTCAAACATGGCAATGATGAGGGTGGAACATAGTGGTCCGTCACGCGTGGTTTGGCTTCGTTCGTCAGGGCCGAAGCCAAAAACTGGCAAACAGCTGTATACAACAGTTGTCAAACACCTGGTTATTAGCTGTCAAACACCTGGTTATTAGCTGTCAAACACAACGCCTCTCTCCTTTCACTATATAAGAAGCATTAGGGGTACTGTTAGAAGCCAAACACTACAACAAATAATGGCATCTTCATCAAAATCATCAACAAATGCAGATAGGCTATGCTACTGTAATTTTAAAGCCGTTGTCTGATCTTGGGATTTTCAGTGGAACTACGGAAGAAGGTATTGGGGATGCCCAGAAGATATATGTCGTTTCAGGGAGTGGATTGATCCAATGTACGAGGAGAAGGCACATGCGGTTATTCGACAACAATGACAGGAAAAACAAGATCTTGTTAAGGAAAATCAAGATCTTGTTAAAGATCTTGATAACATTCGTAGGTATAACTTCAATCTACTAAATGATGTACATCGTAGGTGATTCATGTCGTATCTTTTGTGTAATGTTGTTTATGTACTATCAACCTTTATAGGGAGCAAGCAAATTTAGCAAAGCAGAGATATCATATGAAGCGAACGTTCACTAGAGATTACCCTAATTTCTTCAAACGCTAAACCAACGTAATGAACAATTTGTATTGTCTTCAACAATATTGGTCCGTCATATACAGATTGTATTGGTTCGTCACGTACAGATTATATTGCTTCGTCACGTACAGATTGTATTGGTTCGTCACGTACAGATTGTATTGGTTCGTCACGTACAGATTGTATTGGTTCGTCACGTATAGATTGTTGCAAACCGTGCCTCTTTACAAAAGCTAAATCTATGTCTCATTAAGGGAGCACGGTCTAGGGCACGGTTTGTTGCAAACCGTGCCTCTTTATAGAAGCTAAATTTACATCGCGATGAAATTTATAGTTGACTCCTAAAAAACCAATTCGGGATTACGTAAAAGTTATACTTCTAAAAATCCATACAGAAAATAGAATATTAAGTTGCCCTAACAATATCTTTACAATGTGCGATTACAATAATATTTAAGTCGGCTTGCGACCTCGTCTCTTTCTTCTGGAAGGTCCATACGCCATCAGCTGAGTAGTGAATGGATCATACAGACAAGCAGCAGAGGCATCCTTTACATGCTCCCACATGACAAATACTGGAGGCAACGATGACGCCTATGATAGGGCCACCTACAAAAGAATGTAGAACGTATTCACTTGCCTAGTTAATGAGTTCAAATAATGAATAAAAATTGATTAAATGATTAGTAACATACTGAAATAAAATGACTCTCCTTCTGAACATGGCAGATGCATATCATCTTTAGCTTAGCACCCCCGGGATGATGTGGAACCGCTTGCAAAGGCAAGTAAGTAGCATTCATAGCACCCAGCACGGCAACTGAACAATTGAATGCAGAAGCGACCAGACAAGCCATATCTGGAATCACCATCCAAGTATTCTCCGGGGCCATCCCATCGTCAAACCATGTAAGTTGTTCCAGTACTGTATCCAGCGTAATCGGAAAGAGGCAAGTCTGAGCATACAATGGAAATATTTCTTTCACCTTATCAATCATGGATTGTCGGACGATCCTCCATTGTTCCTGCCCAATGCCTATTTGATCTGCAACGGCTCTGTATCCACAGTTTCCATCACCAACAATATCAAAGTAACCGTTTATGTGTTCGTGCATACACGATGGAACTATATCCATATACGGTTCAAAATCTTTAATGAAGGACTGTGGAGCATGAAACGGTGGTGGAAACATTTGACCCACTGGATTCTTGGGAGCTCTAACCTGAGATGGCCTCAAAGGAGTGATAGGAGATGTAGGGCTTGGTGAATGTGTACTAGTGGGCTTTGGTGGCCTATCTCGTTGCTTCTTGGGAGGTGTCCCTTCCATCTCTTTGTCTGTGTATTCCCATGAAGAAGGATGTCTTTTAGTGTTATCTTTGTTTGGAGCTCCCATTGGCCGTCCCTTATGCCTCACAATAATCGGCTCTTGCAGACTGGTCCCCTCGGGGCGAGCAATGTCGTAAAGTCGCGAGACACATTTTTCTTGATCATCAGCTGACAGATTGGGGAACTCATCCGTATAAAATTGATCCATCAAAGATCTCGCGACTTTGCGCTTCACCTCAGCCTCACCTTCGTCTTGCACTTTTGACAAACTCAATTGTCTCCAAAAAGGATGCAACCTTGAAAGCTTAATAGGGATTGAACTCGTCACATATCTAGTGATATCATGCACACACTACAATCCATCTCTCACCCTCATCTGGCATGTGCAGGTACTGTCATGAAATGGATCTTCCCCTTTTCTGTATTTCTCAGGCAAGCGGTCAACTGCAACCTTAGATACTTTGTACTTCAACAACTTGAAAACATCAACCCCAGACACAAGCATCATCATGTTCTGTGCACTCTCGTTGAAGGTCCCCTTGATTTCCTTCACTTGGTTAATCATCTTTGAATGATATTGACCGAATATCATGTCTAGACTGCCATGTGGAGTAGTTAAGAAGTCTTTCAAACTAGAATATGCTCCTTCAACCCTATATTTAGTACAAAAGAGTTTAAAGTTTGATCATAGAAGAATGTTTCTGTTATCAAATGAGACGTGACCACTAACCTGTTTGTCATTGACGTTCCAAGCGTGAAAACAGTATCTGTCCAAGCTGACACAAGTCTTTCTCTGTACGGGATGAGCCAGTTGTTTCTTACATACTGAAGTAGACGTGGCCAAACTCTCCATTCCGACTGAATTCTACGCAACTCCATTTCGTACTCGGATACAGTTGTTTGCTTGAATAAATTATAGTATGCATTTGCAAACCTTGTATCCAAGCTTTTATCCTTCATCTCCTTCCTAGCATTGTCCTCTAAGTTCTTCTTCACATGGCGCCTACAGAGGATAGACTTGGCACTTGGAAAGAGTTTATCTAATGCATTCATCAAGGCCTTTTCACGATCTATCACTAGGCATGTCGGTGTTACTGGACACTTTGAGCACATTTTAAGAAGTTGTTGTACGGCCCACACGTAGTTGTCTTCTGTCTCACGCTGTAGAAACGCCCCTGCCACATTATAGTTCTTCCATGTAGACGTGACTCCTATTATTTCGAGGAAAGGCAAGTCATACCTGCACAAGAAGATGTGTCATGCATAATGAATAAACATATCAACAAATAGATATAGCAAGTAGATGTGTTACACTAACCTGTTAGTGCTGTATGTGGAATCTAGCAAAAGGACGTATCGAAATGCCTTTAGGAGTTTCATGGAATCTAGACTGGCAAAGAAAATGTCGGTGATCTTATTCGTCGTTGGATCCGACCTATGCTCCATAAAGTAGTTGTTCTCCTTGCACTTATGGAAGAACTCTTGGACCATAGTTCTTCCTTCCATCCCACTATGTCGGACATTGTACACTTCATTGTAAATCTGATTCATTTTAGTGCAGTTGTTCGGGTCCTGGTTAAGTGTTGTTGCAATCTTTGATGGTTTACTATGATTTTCTGTCATGACCTTAACCAACTTCTTCTGCTCAGGTGTCAACCTGCCAGCAACTGCATGCCCGTACAAGTCATCACCAATGACATGGTTGTGGGTTCCAACAACTACATTGAGTGTATATGAGTCCCTCGGATTTTCTTGACACAACAATCTGAAGGGACAATCACATTTTTTGCTTCTTGTTCTTTGCCTTACTCAAGTTTCATCTTTAGGAATGTAAATTCCCGCTTTTTCACACAGCAACCATGACTTCCGAAAGCTTCCTCCACCAAAGTTTCTATCCCGACCAATAGTGAGGCAGAAGTGATTATCAAAGGCAATCTGTCTAGCCCTTTTAATTGCATCATCTCTGGAGCCGAATATTTCACCTGTGGTGAACTTCTCTGAATAATCTTCAGAAACAATCACTTCTTTAGGTGTAGGATACCTAAACTGCGACTGTGTGTGTAATGCCGGAAACCCAAACTCAGGTGGAGCTTGCCACCTTACGGACGGAATTCCACTATGAGCAAAACAATCTATTCCCGACAAATGAGGTTGGGGAGGCGGCATAGGTTCGCCGAACAACCCAAGTGAGAAGGACGGTGGTGCCATGTCCCATGCATCATTTAGGGACAAATTGTTAATACCGTTGTTCACGATATTGTCCTCCTATTGAAGTAAAAAACAAGTTAGCGAAGTATCCAGTTTCTGTCAAACACAACCATCCGTGATGAATAAACACACTCCAGCCGTCACGTATGGATTTACCTGGTCCGTGACGTATGAAGTACATCCATCCGTCACGGATGAGTCGAATCCATACGTGACGGACCAACACCATCCAATCGTCACGTACTGTTTTTCTTTCAAAAAACATTGGCTGAACAAGGATGAAGTCTTGCAATTTTGCACTCAATATAACACCGCCGAAACAATCAAACATGCAGTTTTGCACACAAATTCTACAACTTTTTAGTATAACTTAATCAAATATGAAGTTTTTATGAACATGTACTCACAACTATTGAAATTACCTTAAGAAAGTGTTTGTTTTGGGTTAAGAACAACTCAATCATATACATTAACAAGAAAGAACCATAAAAAATCTAAACTTTTACTAACATGTAAAGTAAAAGCTTAAAAAACATACCTCATTGTAATTGTAACTCCTTGAAACATCTTCTCCACCATTAAAGTTGGAAAAATCATCTTCATTTGCCATGGAAATGAACTCTTTGAAGATATTGAGAATGGAAGATGTGTTGTGAGAGGGAAAGGAAAGAGTGATGGAGAGGTTTAGGGTTTAATTTTGGACGTAATATTGATGAGATTTGACGGGGTAGTTAATGTAGTTAGGTGGGGACAAGTAACATTCAATTTTCTGGTTTAGAGGTTCGTCCGTCACGTACCATATGAATCCGTCCGTGACGGACCAAGTTGATCCGTGCGTCACGTATGAATTCATTTGGTCTGTCACGAACGGATGCATATGGTACGTGACGGACGAACCAGTGCGTGAAATAGGAATTTTGTCGGTCGAACGGATGCATATGGTACGTGACGGACGAACCAGTGCGTGAAATATGAATTTTATCGGTGCGTGAAATAGAAATCGTGTATATATAAAGCTAGGAGAAGCTTCTAGTAGCTTAGTATGGAGAATTATCTAGACTTTTCAAGTATAAGCATGGTGTTTTTGGCTTGGAGGCTTCTAGATTTTAAAGGATAAACATGGTGCATGGAAAATATGAATATGGAGGAGGCATGACGGTGGAGGAAATAGAGGAGGAGATGGCCGGCTGCATAGGGGACTTTAAGATGAGAATTATCTAGCTTACTTAGAGATAAGTATGAAAAAGAATGTAAAGATAAGGATTTGGTTACTATTCTTGTATTTTTGTGCTTTTTAAAATTTTAACTAGAATATATATATTTATATATGTATATAAAATTAGAATGCCCTATTAATTACCCGGAAATAATTCTAGCGTCGATAATAACCCGTTCCCGTATTCCTCGTCGACAATCAAACTATAACTAGTAGTAAGAATATATATATTAGAATTAATAATCGAAATAAAATATTAATACACACCTTATAATGATATTTCAAAAAAATAAAAATATCTAAGCCTATTTATGTATACCCATTTATACATACGAGACAATCCTAAACGGAACTTATAACACCCGAGATATTCAAATACCGCTATTCCTCAAAATGACAAAACCCAGATTTCCAAGTCATGAAATAAATTTATAATTATAATAAACATATTGTCTACACAAGAATAAATTAAGGCGGCAAAATTCTAAGCGGTCCCCAAACTCGTCTTCTAAAAATCTCGAGTATTACAGTCTATGGTTTTGGGGAGTCTAACACGTTGAGGAAAGCATTTCTAATCATAATATAATAATGAAAAACCTAACAATGTAGTGAAAAGATAATACTGAATAAAAACTATCTAAAAATATACAAAATGATCTTGTTGATTATATATAATATTCTCATAATCTTATCTTTCCTAATAAGTTATTCAAACTGGTTGCATAATGTTTTGTGAATATAGCTATATCGATCATTGAATTCTGGTGCTGAGTGTTCTGCTTCAAAATCAATTCTCATTGTAGAAATATTATCATAACAAATTCAGAGTATGAGAAACTACAACACAAACTCCTTAGTAGATGTTTGCATTTACATCTTGAGTTATCTTCAATCATTCGTTTAAACTCATTTCTCATTGTAAGAATAATTTTGTTATGATAGTTTTATTTCTTAGTTCAATTCAATATTTATGAACCTACTATTCGAGTCGGTCTATAGATATAAGTTGAGAATGGTATGAACGAAATACATTATAATTTTGAGAAAAATAGTTCTTTAATCATAAATTTTAAAATGTAGCAGAACAATGTCTACTTGTTCTATTGTTGAATGTGTGTATCATATGTTTTGTTGTTGTGTTTGATATGTTGAGAATCATATTTAAGTGTCCATTTTGATCAATACAAAATTGAATCTTTATAATTACGTATGAAATGTAAAGTCTATAGTTCGCTAGATTTTGCTTTTTTGCATCATCAAATAATGTGTACTTTATAAAAGCTCACCCTGATTCTCAACTTCTGCAAATAAAGATCTAGAACTCGTGAGTCTCCATAAAAAGAAAACTCAAATGGAGTTCTGCCGATTATGTTTTGTCGAAGAAGTCACATGCAATTTAGTCCATTTATTAAAATTTGTAATCTTTTGTAATAAACTGAATCTTTTTAATTTGTTGAAGAAGATGTAAACAACTTAATATTAAGTTCACACCCTCTATTTTTCCAATTTTTTTCCTTATAATTTTGTATAAAGACAAATGCTTATTATATTTTTTAGTTTAAGAATTATTGTATAATAAAAAATATAAAGATTAATTGATTAATGTTAATCTTTTCTTTATTTTTAATTGGAATTTTTTTATTAAAAATATTAATTTAATAAAATATTATTTTTTTACTCATTCGGAACCGGCCGTAACTAGACGACAAATTCGGTTCAGGTTCAAGATTTTTTAAAACCGGTGTCGACGTTTCTAGAACTGGAACCGATGGTTCGAAAACTGTGAACATCTTTAGTAAAAAACTAAGGGTTTGTTTAGTGATTGTCTTTATAAATACTTTTTTCACTTATAATGTACTTTTTGAAAAAAAATAGTTTTAGATTTAAAATTTGAGTGGTATGAAAAAATAAGAAAGAAAATAATTACTTTTTATAAATAAATTTTTTATAATAATTGACAAAAAGACTAAAATACTAAGACCATATTCAACCGAGCAACTCAATCAGGGTACTTCATTAATAAGCTAATATATTTAGGCCTTTGCTAAATAGAGCGCACTCTATTTTTCTAAATAGAGCTCCCTCTATACATATATAAGGAATTTGTTTCAAAATTATTTTTCTACCACCCTCATTTTCTTCCTCACTTTCATTTTCCATCTCCCACCTATCTTCCTTTCTTCCATTTCCCATCTCACAAGCCATAAAAAATCAACCATTTCTTCCTCACTTAGCCACTGAATTGCCATCAATTTGGATCAAGGAGGTGCCACACTTAAGAATCAACCAACCATCTCCAAGAAAATATAAGTTTATCAACTAATTTTGTAAATTCGTAGTTAGGGTTTAAACAAATTTTCAAGATTGAATTTTGGGTATTATTAACCTAATTTGTCTTATAAATTCGAAGTTTTAAGTCTATAGATGAATAAAATAAATAATGGATATGATTTAGATAGATTTCAGGTTGATTTCTTGTTGCTAGTTGATTTCGGGTTGATTTCTTGAAACGAACGAACAACTGCGTCTTTTGAGGAAGAAGAAGACGTCCCACCGTCACGGATGAAACACGTTCATCCGTGATGAATGAACGCGGTTCCTCCGTGAGTTGACCACGGAGGAACTGCATCCATCTGTGAGTTGACCATGGAGGAACGCAATTCGTCCATGGTCAATTCACGGATGGATGCATTTTCTCCGTGGTCAATTCACGGTCGTAGAGTGGACATTATGAAGAAATATAGTGTGGACGTTAAATATCAAGCATGTATATTTATCCTCTTTTATACTACTCAAGTACCCAGTTTTTTTTACCCTCACATTAGAGTACCTTTAGTACTTCACGATATCTAAATCTAATTTTTTTCACTTTGGGTTCGTTTGGCCAACACTTTATAAACAAAAAACTGTTTTTTTTTGTCAACCTTGCACGGATTTTTATATCTCACAAATTTCAAATTTCAAAAACTACTTTTAAAAAAAAAACATTATAACCAATAAATACCTTTTACCAAACAAACCCAAATATTTCCATACAAAATTACAAATATAGCATTATGTTAACCTTTCTAGTTTATATATAACTAGCATGTGTCCTCGTGCCTTGCACAGGTATGACCATATATTTTAAGAATGAATTTAAATTTGTTTATAGTATGTAAAATATAAAAGAGAATTATATAGGAAAATTAACATGATGTATTGGAAATATAATTTCTTAATTGGAATAATTTATAAGGTGTATTGTATGATGAAATTTGAAGGTAGATGTATGAATTTATATTAATAGAAGAAAATATATATTAGGAATTTTATATAATTATTAAAAATAAAAGTGCACTAAAATAAAACTGCATATTGTATTCTTTATAATGGAGTTTACAGACAATCTATTCACCCTTATTAAATCATGAACACTAATTAAGTATGATAATATTATTTTTGGTGAGTGCATAATTATATGTATGTTGGTGGATGAACCGCATAACGTTAACTATTTACGGACCATCTATCTAATCTATATAAATATCTTTATAATAGAGTTTACAGCCCATTAACGTACATATTATATTATGGACATTGATTAAGTATGATAATAATGTTTTTGGTAAGAGCAGAATTATCATGTACAATGAGAAATATTTTGGGGTGGTAATTTAGGAAATTTGTATAAATAAAAGATAAAATAAATTGTAAATAGAATAAGGATGAATAGGTAAATTTACATAATTATTTGATGACGTTGCATACTTAGATGAACGACACGTAGGAGAGATAATTTTACCTCTTCAACCCACTATTAAATGTGTTGTGCAAAATTCACCAAACATGTCCTTATGCTATAGGGTACTTACATGACACTCATTTGAGTCACCCAGCCATCTATTTTTCATGGGTACCTCACATTTTTTACTTATCTTTGGGATAACATTTTGCTAGTACCCTTTCTAATACCGCCATTAAACATGGCTATTTAAAATCATAAGCACTATGCAGGTTTTTGTAATTAGTATGCAGCTTTTAAAATGTTGAAAATTACAAAAACGGCTCCCATCAATACTGTATGTGCAAACGCGAAATGCATAGAAGTGTAGGCTGTGCAAACCACAAACGTATAGACGAATTGGATGTTCAAACCAAGAAAGCATAGAAATATTGATATGCAAAAAAACGCGCATGCAAATCAGTCGTTGATAAGCAATTTAAATAATCACATGAACTATACATTAGCAAATCCAACATACTCATCAACCCCTTCTAAGCAAATCCAACATGGTCATCAGTCTCTTCTAAGCAAACCAACAACACATAGAAAGATTTGTTGAGCAAGAGTTAAATGCATAGACAACCCGAATGTGTAAATAGGAAACACTTAGAAAATGTTGACATGCAGTAAGCGCACGCACATCATTAGGGGTGTTCAAGATCGGCCCGGACCGGAAAACCGGACCGGAAAAGACCGAAACGGTGAAATTACGGTCCGGTCTCCGGTCCAGGTTTTTCCCTTAATTCGGTTTGGTCCGGTCCAAACCCGGAAAAAAAAAAAGTTAGGAGTTTAAATGTTATTTTTTTATAGATTTTTTCCTTAAGTTAATAAGTTAGGAGTATAAATGTTTTTTAGATATTTTTTTTAGATATTAAATAAGAATTTGATTTTTTTTTTAAATAATATCCGGTCTAAACCGATCTTGGACCGGACCGGACCGAATAGGTCCGGTCTCCGGTCTACACTTTTGAAAAAATCCGGTCCGGTCTGGACCGGATGAACACCCCTACACATCATCCTTTGATATGCAATTCAAATAAGCACATGAACTGTATATGAGCAAAGCCAACATGCACATCAACCCTGTCTAAGCAAACAGACAACCCATAGAAGGGACGTGCATGAGTTAAATCGATTTATTTAAATACATTTACTATTTATCTCTTATGTTTCGTACACCAGTTAAAATGTTATAACGTTGGGTAAAAAACCGTTCGTTATTATTGTTAAGCCTAATATCGTATATAGAAATTACACGTATAATAGACCGAACGAGAAAAGTGGTGTATGCCTTTATTTATTAATCACATAAACCCTAATATCACAACAAAGCTTAGAATTTGGGTTTTAACCCACTCTTCAAATCTTCAAAGTGTCATTGAAAACAATGTCAAATGATAGTGACAGAAGCACGAAGGATGGGCTACGTAGTATACATCACATGGTATGTTTCAATATCAAAGTATAAATGTCAAGTATTTTTCGGTTTATTCGACTCGAAGAGAATGATACAACCCTCGTACGCTTAATCTAGGGGTAAATGTAATGCACGTAGATATAAGATGTGCGTGTTTGTTATGCACATCATAGTTGTAGCGAGATTTGGAGCATGGAGATCATCTGTAGGGAGATTTAGAGCATGACCTTGTTGACGCTTCTTCTTGCTACTAAAGACTCGCAAACACCGTGGCGGTATGGGATCCTCCTCACCCTGAGGAAGGTCTTGAACGTTCTCCTCTGAAGGATCATGCTCTCCTCGTCTAACCAATCCAGTAACACGTCTGTTGACTACCCTATCTCTATCAATCTTGCATGGCAAAAAAGGTGAAAAATATACTTTAGTACAAATGCAAAAAAGTATCAACAACATAATACCCTAAACTACCACAACTTAGAAGAGCATACATATATAATATTTTCAAGAAGTCTCAATCATATTAAAGCTTCAGAACTCTTAATTAACGCTTAGTACAATATCTTACAGTATGATCAGAAAAACAGGAATCACTTACGGAGCTTTGAACTAAGAAAGCCTTACAGAATACTTGAAGAAACAATAATATATAAGAAAACTCTGAACTAAACATAGAGGGAAAAAACATTATTTGGTAGCATATGCTATAACATACATAGGTAAGCCTATAGAACATATGCTTTTCAAGAAAGTTTGTGATAAAGAACATGATAAAATCATATGAAACAAAATTCCAGTATATCTACAATCGCTTTTCTGAAGTGATCAAAATCAATGACAACCCATATTCAAGTAGAACTTGGCTCAAGAATTTTAGACTTAGTAGGGACAAGATAGTATAATGAAATCAAGTCCCGAATAGGGTTGTGTTATTAATAGAATTTGTACTGCATAGCCATCTGCTGCATACAAATTTTAGTGATTATAATCAAACTGAACTTTCTAGCTAGAAAAAGACCTCTAAAGCTTCTCTAAACAAAATTACTTGTGTTTAATTGTTGTTATGGCAACTTTCTTAACTACTTCATCTCGAAGTAAGAATACTCAACCAAAATGAGCTAAAGTCACATATTACACATCTGTCCGTCTTCAAGGAACAAGATTCTAGCACCATTTTAAAAAGTCAAGGATAGGCTACATAAAACACTTTGGATAAGAGGTAATGTTTATCACCAAAAATCAGAATTTCAGATCATTACTTAATTCTATCAATGCAGGAAAGGAACACTTTAGGCCAAATACCAAGTGATCTTGGCAGCTTGCAAGGCTTGAAGAGATTAGTCTTGTCAGGAAACAAACTCACATGTCAAATCCCATATACTTTTGGCAATCTAATTGAGCTACTGATCTTGGACCTAAGCAGGAACTCATTATCTGGGTCATTGCCATTCTCCTTTGGGGGGCTAAATTCACTTCTAAAGATTGATTTGAGTGGCAACAAGCTGGTGGGTAGTATCCCAAAAGAGATCACCAAATTTAAATTAAAAAAAAACACATTATATTCATTTCAATCAACTACTTCAGAATCAACTTTGGAAAATCATATGCAGATGGATGACTGGACAACACATTATATTCATCCCAAAAAAGATGGATTGCTGGACAACTACTTCCTAATCAAGCATTCCCTATTGTTAAATTTTATGTGTTTGTGATTTCATCTTTGCTCCTATTTATTATTAATTGGCATGTAAATCTCAACTTTGGAAAATTTCAAGCTTTGTTCGTGTACTTGTGTTGTGTTCAATTGGAATAAGAATATGATGTTAGTGCAACACTTGAGCCCACACTTAGTATGATCATACTCGAGTATACCAACATGGGTTTAAGCCATATACGTCTATAGTCAACAAAAATTGACAGCTTTCACCGCAAATTTCAAGCTTTAGTCACTAGAAAATCAACTAAAATCAAAGTAATTGGACTCTAAATTGATTGTTTCAACTCCAAACAAAAGACACCATGAATCGATTCTACACAAAATTAAAAAATTTAAACTCTAACCCTAAGATTACCTTAGATTTGGTAGATGAATGCATTGAGGGAGGAGAGAGCGTAGGTATTGTTGGGAAAAAAAAAAACTCATGTTCGGCCACAACCACCAAACCCAACACATAAGCCCAATGGGATTCCATCTTAAAACCAATTGGTAATAGGAGGAGTAATCCATGTACTTATATGCTAGGCTTGGAATCTCCACAATTCCAATGTGGGATTCACATGTGACTCCAACAATCTCCCCCTCACTTGGGAATCCATCACAAACCGGGCCACCACGCACCTAAACCACCAAGAGTCATCCTTTGACTTGCACGTCTACACTGCGTGCTCACTCTTGGAACTGAGACCACCACGTAACGGGTCAAAGGCTAACCCGTTGGAGAGCACCGTGATGTCTGTCTCTACTTGGTGCAACCGGCCCATGCCGAACCATCGGCTCTGATACCACTTGTTGGGGGGAGAACGCCTGTTGGGCCACAACCACCAAGCCCAACACATAAGTCCAATGGGGTTTCATCCTAAAACCAATTGGTAATAGGAGGAGTAATCCATGTACTTATATGCTAGGCTTGGAACCTCCACAATTCCAATGTGGGATTCACATGTGACCCCAACAATCCCGTGGAGAGAAGAGAGTTTCGAAGAGGGTGAACAAACTTGGGCCAACTTTGTAATTTTCTATAAAAAAAAACCTGCATATTAAAAAAAAACATGCATAGTATGTCCCTTTAAAATCTTGCTAGTACCCTCTCTATGTATTACTCCCTCCGTCCCTAATTGAAGTTCCCATTTCAATTTGGGCACAAGTTTTAATGCAAACCCTGCAAAAGAATAATCTGTGCACAGAAACTGCAGACTGCAGAATATGTACTCCCTCCATAATCCAAAATCCAAATATCTCAATTCTCAACCAATAAGATTACACCATTTTAAGCACACAGATTATGCTCTTAATATAAATAGTGTCCAGCTAGCTGGGGACACCATTTTCACAAGCATTCAAAGCTTTGCATTCAAAGCTCTACAACCACAAAATACCCAAAAAAACATAAATCAAAGAACAAAAGGAAAAAGGGACTTTTTAAGCATCATTGCATGCGTATTAATGGCTTCAGACTGGGACTTGAATGAAGCTCCATTTCCAATTGATGAAACTGAGAATGGAGAAGGCATGGAAGAAACAGAGTTCTTTCTTGATCTCAATCAGCCAGCTGGGGACATGGAACCACAAGATGAACAAGACAATCAACATCCAACAATCAGAACAGAGGGGACTTTTGATCTGAACCAGCAACCAGAAGATGAAGCAGAGGATGGAACACATGCTACAGGTCATCATCAACCACCAATCCGCAGGCTCAACAGTGATAGAAGATTGCATATATTGATATGGTTTTTCCAGAGAGCAACATGAGGTAAGCTTGAACATGGGTCAATACAAGCAGCTGCACAAGAATTTGGTTTATCAAGAAGGTGTATATGCAATCTATGGAACACAGCCAAGAAGCAGGAAATTGCTGGACAGAGATACAATGTCACCACAAATTTTCATAATGCTGGTAGAAAGAGAATACAAGTGCTAACATAAGCTATCACATCTTTGCAAATGGGGGACAGATCATGCATCAGGGATCTAGCTACCAAACCCAACCTTTCAAAGAGCACAGTTCATAGGATGATCAAGAGGGGACAAATCAAGCCACATACAAACTCACTTCATCCAGGTTTGGGAGGTGCTAATAAAATAACAAGACTAGAATGGATTTTGATGCTACTACAAGGGAATACAGCAGGATCAAAGAGACAATATTATTCCATGTTTGATTTCGTCCATTTAGATGAAAAATGGTTCTACCTCAGCAGGAAATCACAAAGGGTATACTTAGCACAAAACGAGAAGGGACAGTATAGGTCAGCTACTTCAAGCAAATGATTACCAAAAGTCATGTTCACTGCAGTAGTAGCTAGACCTAGATATAATTTTGAGGGACATTGCACATTTGATGGAAAAATTGGTATCTTCTCATTCACTTATCAAGAGCCAACCAAGAGAGCATCCAAAAACAAAAATAAGGGGACTATCATTACCAAAATAGTGGAATCAGTTAACAAGAATGTCACAAGGAGCATGCTGATCAACCAGATTATACCAGCTATCATGGAGAAATGGCCAAGAGATGGGGGACATAAGGTTATTTTTATTCAACAGGATAATGCAAAGGCTCATATAACTCAAGAGGATGCAGAATGGCAAGAGGTATACATGCAAGGTGAATTCACATTCATTTTGATTCAACAACCACCTAATAGTCCTGACTTAAATATTTTAGACTTGGGTTTCTTTAGAAGCATACCGTCTTTAATGCATAAAAAAATGCCCAAAGATGTTGAAAAGATGCTTGAAGCAGTACATGAAACATTTTTTGAGTTAGACCCCCATACCCTAAGCAATGTTTGGATGACACTTCAATATGTAATGAATGAGATCCTAAAGTCAAAAGGGGGGAATGAATATGACTTGCCACATGTCAACAAGAAGACATTAGAGGCTCAAGGAAATCTACAAACACAAATCAAGGCACCCATGTGGGCTGTATTAGAGGCCTGGGACATAGTGCATAATGATGCACAACCAACACAAGCACAACAAGCAAGAACAAATGGACTACAAGACACTGAACAACCAACAACATCAAGTGCAGCTCAAGACAGTCAGCAAGCAGTAGCATTAAATGGAGCAGAAGGAAGTCAACAATAGATCATCATAGAATAGCATTTACTTTAATATGCTATTCTAGCATGATCTATTAATAGAAGGCAAACTACATATTTTGTGATCTTAGAAATTTTTGAATAGGACAACTTTTTTGTAAAGGCTTGTGGAACCTAGATACATGTTGACATATGAAGCTATATATTTTGGGACTTAGCAGTGAAACAACATGAATTGCACCTCAGATACAAGAAACATTCATCATTGATTATGACCCTAACAATAATTAAGCAACAAGCAATCTCAGATGTCCCCAATCCTCACAGGCACAACCATAGTCATATACCACTAACATGCTCACAAGCCTCATTCAGTCACAAAGCAACTAGTTTCTTATGGCATGTTAATGCAGTGAAACAACATGAAAATTCAGCAAGGCATGTGCACAAGGGCTACAGAGAATAGAAGGTTCAAAATTTTAGAATCCAAGGGGTTTACTTCTCAACCAATATAATTACACCATTTAACATATCCAATAGTATAATTATCCACACAATCAAACTCTCATTCAAGCTCAACATCACACAACAATCAAGGATTTCTCAATGCAACACCCACAGAGCACGTTTATACAACCAATCAAAGCCTCATTCAAGCTCAACAGCACACAACAGTCAATGATTTCTCAATGCAACACCCACATAGCACGTTTATACAACCAATCAAAGCCTCATTCAAGCTCAACAACACACAACAGTCAAGGATTTCTCAATGTAACACCCATAGAGCACGTTTATACAACCAATCAAAGCCTCATTCAAGCTCAACATCACACAACCATCATAGTCATAACATCATTACCAACCAATCAAAGTCTCATTCAAGCTCAAAAGGGGACAATAGTCAAGTACACATAGTAATTCCATAAGCAGAAATAAAATTAAGAGGATTAGGGGACTTAGCTACGCAGTTTCTGTAGAATCGGGTCTAAAAACATCCTCTGAATCACCAACAACTCCATCTTCAACAGGATCAACAACACCATCAGGGGACTGAGATGGACCTTTCCCAGAATCACCATCATCAATCAACTCAGCCAGATCTACCAAGCTTTCCTCCACAAACGACTCCTCACTTCGACGTGGGCTGTATGTGTGCCGCCCTTTGCATTTACCGGCCCACTCACAATGTGGATTTTGGGAGCAGGAGTAGCTACCGGATTCAACCGATTCAGGGGAAATTTGGGAATCTTTGAAGATTTCATCGGCACTCATCTTGAACAAAGCAGGACCAACTCAAGAGACAGAGAAGATGAAGAGACAAAGAACTGGAGGGGACAAAGATCGAAGAAACCAAAACCAAGAGACCGAGAAGATAAAGAGACAAACGCAGATCTGGTTTTAGGGTTCTTTGAGGGGAGTTGAAGAACAATCGAAGAAACCCAAATATGAGGGGAAATAGATCTTACACGAAGATTAGGGGACAAAGAACGATCGAGAGAGGCTTGAATCTGGAACAAACGCAGATCTGGTTTTAGGGTTCTTTGAGGGGAGTTGAAGGGACCCGAGAGCCTACATGCAAGATCGAGAGAGGCTTGAATCAAACGAGTGAGATTAGCATGGATTGAGAGAGAACAATCGAGAGAGCTTGAGCAATCGAGAGATTAGCATGGATTGAGAGAGAACAAACGCAGATCTAGTTTTAGGGTTCTTGGGGAGGGGCAGAAGAACAATCAAGAGAGTCTGAGAATGAGAGGGTTTGAGAGAGTGGGGGGCAGAGGAAATGAGAGGGTTTTGTGTGAGGCTGAGGGGTATTTTGGTACATTTTACATTACCAAATCGGGAAAGAATCAGAAATGAAAATATGATTTTGGGACGCCTTAAATGGAAAGCGGGAAGATAAATAAGGGACGGAGGGAGTATTAAAAAGAGGGACTATATACCAGCAGCCTATTTAATTAGGAGAAAGTTATATGCACACATTATTTTGTCTAAATGCACACGAAATGGTGCGCTTAATGTAAGCATACTCCTTCTGTGCACTTACATTAAGCGCATAAGGTCAAAAATGGCATTTTCAGAAAATACACGGAATAAGCATGTGCGCCTATTTAACGAAGCGCCTCTTCTTCCTTCTTCCCTCTATTCTCTCGAACCCGGCGGCGGCGCGATTCTCCCTCCCTCCCTCCCTCCCTCTTTTCTTCTCAAATAATCCAAAATCCGACAATGTCATCTTCTTCCCCTCCACTTGACGGCCCAACCCATGACCTCTCCGGCGACAGTGGCGAGTTCGTGGTGCATCCGGCGACGTCTCCGACAATTCCTGCAACAGTGGCGAGGTCTGGCGGTGGTGGTAATGCGGAGGAGGCCGGCGACAGTGGCGAGAGGCGCGCGGTGGTCGGTGGTGGTGATGCGCGGCCAAGGGTGGTCGATGGTGGTGATGCGCGACCAGGGGTGGTCAGTGGTGGTGGTGGCCCGGTTGGTGGCGGTGGTGGCCCTCTCGGTCTCGGCGGTGTATGGGTGGCGATGGAGGACGATGACGAGGACTCCACAATCAGACGACGAGTGAGGGGTGGTGGCAGACGACCGACAGCCCGATCGACACCCTTGCCAGATGTGTCGGTAGACGTTACCGTCACTCCCACACTGATACGCGTCCATCAGGTATAATTTTAATTTAATTAGATTTCATTAAATTTTAATTTCATTATATTATTGATTTTAGGAAGGAAAAAAAAATAGATTTGTTAGAATTTAAAATATATAATTTGAATTACGAAATACAGTATTTTAGGAAATTTAGAATTGAAAATACATGATTTTAGAATTGAAAATACATGATTTTAGAATTGAAATTATATATTTGTTAGATTTTAGATGTGAACTTAGATTAATAATGTTGTTAGAATTTATAATCGAAATGAAATTGTTAGAATTATGCAATTTATTTGAGATTGAATAATGTTGTGCAAATGAAAATTTTATTATTGTCGTATGTAAAATTTTATTGAAGATACGATTTGAATTTAGATTATTAGGAATTAGATTTTATTAGAATTTGAAAATATGAAATGTAGTTGGTACGATACGCTTTAGGAGGTTCCGAGGGGATGACACATTCGGCTCCGGTAGCTGACCGACGTGTCGTTCCTCGGAAACATATATCAGACACCGTCCGTCGGTGCACTACTATGGTACGAGCCGATTTACTAGGTGACACACCCGCGGTTTCTCAGCCTCCTGTTCAGACCGAGGATGATACCATGGAGGATGCACCAGTTGATGAGGAGGCGCAGCAGACCCAAAAGATGTCAGATGACGACGAGGGTTTCGAGGGAGAGTTTAAGGTTTCTTTTGAGCCGATTTTGTCGACGGATGAGGCCGACCCTCTCACCCCCTCTTTTTGCCCCCTCTCCTGTGCATGTTCACGGTCCATCCCCGGTCGAGGCCGATCATTTTGTCCCCTCCCCAGTTGGTACCCCTCCACCCGCTCCTAGCTATGCACCTCCTCCTCTCGGGGCGCCCGTTTTAGGCCAGGCTGCGTGGATGCCAGGAGGGCCACGAGTCCCTATCCTCCTTCAGGGTTACACGACTCACATTGCCAAGGCGATTTGGGACGTGACCCCTCCTGGCCTTCCTGTCCATATTGCTGCTCCCATCCTTCCGAGAAACCGACGCAAGAGAGGTCGAGGAGGTCGAGGAGAGATTGATCCAGATGCTGCTCCGGAGGAGGCTGCTCCAGAGGAGGCTGCACCGGGGCGTCAGCGCCGCCAGGGGCCTTAGGATTTGGTATGTATTTAGTGTATACACCCGTTTTAATTAAAATTATCATTTTTATAGATAACTTATATTAATTATTGAACTTTTAGGACCGCAAGGTCTTGAAGGTCCACTTTCACGTTGGTTGGACCTCTCCGCTCGAGGAGTATATCAGACTCGTGCCAGACACATGATTTCAGCGGACAGAGCGTAGCAGTCTCACCCATCTACGCACTCTAGGCACTGGGGCAGTGGATCTTGTGTTGGTGTCTGCTTTTGCCGAGAGATGGCACCCTGAAACATCCTCGTTCCATTTTTCATGGGGCGAGATGACCATTACATTGCATGACGTTTATGAGATTCTCAGGGTGCCGATTGTCGGGAGGAGCTGCACGGGTCTCCGTGGTATAGATCTGATTCAGAGGGTCGCGTAGTTCTTTGGGCATGCTGACACCACACAGGTGCAGAGATGATACAGCGACGGCGGCATTCCATTGGACTGGCTTTAGAAGGAGCTCAAGCGGAGGATGAGGGCGCCGCAGGAGGACCAGAGCGCCATAGCTACACTGTATCTGTTCCTCCTGCTCGGCAGTACAATGATGGTGGACAAGTCTACGAAGGCGATCAAGCACAAGTGGTTGGCGTTGCTGTTCGACCACTCGACCACCGACTGGTACACATGGGGAGCTGGTATATTAGCCTTGCTGTACAAGAACTTAGGCCAGGCTTCCAGACGAGATGCACAGGGCATTGCCAGTTCTGGCATACTGTTGAGGGTAAGTAATGTCATTTTATTCTTATCGTTTTTATTGTAATGTTATAAATTCATTTTTATTCTTATCGTTTGATCCTGATTTACAGTCATGGATATGGGCGTATTTTCCCCATTTCCGTGGACATTATGTCATGGACCCTGCTGCCATTGGCGCTGATGCTGCTGCTTTTAGAGAGGGCCATGAGGTTCCACAGGGCAAGAACCCTGATCGTTTGATATGTATGCGCCAGATTCTAGACAACATCAGATATGAGGAGGTAATCTATTTCTTTAAATTACTAGTTTATTTTATAATATATATTAACTCAAAATACTAATTTCATATAAATTACATGTTACAGGTTCAATGGTTTCCTTTCGCTCGGGTATCATTCAACCGGCCAGAGTATGCTCATTCCATGTTCAGAGGTATCATCCAGATCTGTGATGTACATGAGCCGTATTTGCCGGACCGCGTCCTGCGACAGTTCAGGCACGTGCAGGGGATCCCAGTGTTACCTCCGCAGCCCATAGCAGTCACTCGTGCGTTCAACCTTCGTCATTATGATGTCATATTCCATGCTGATCTATTGGGGGCGTGTGATGAGGATCCGAGGCCCCTGATCCAGATAGACGATCCACCAACCACGTAGTATTGGGATGTGACGGATGACTACCTCGATTGGCTAGACGAGTATTCTCATGTGTTGGTGGATCCCAGATCCACTAGACAGGATCGTCCCGCCGGTCCTGTCCATCCCACACCTACGGTGGACACTCTTGCGGTATGTTTAATTTGCTATAACGCCAAAATAAATTGTGTATTATTATTAAATATTATATATACATTCTAATGGATAATGTCATTACGAATGCAGCGGAACCAGTTGGTTGCAGGTGAGCTCCGTGCATATTTACGTAGGCCGATGGATAGGAGCGTTATTACCTTCGAGGAGGTTCGGGTGTTCATGGGGCGTCTATTGCATATGTTGACTCATGACACTCCTCCGATGGCCGCCCCTCCACCTCATGCGTCTCAGTCACAACTTTTTACGGATTCTACACACGAGGCTGGGGAGGGTAGTGGAAGTCAGCCGGGTGGCGATTAGGGTTCTTATGTATGATCACAGACTGCTATGTATAATATTATATTATGTACATTTTATGTTATTTGTCATACTTTTCCTGGATGACTTATCATAATTTATTTCGGTTTTCCACAAATCAAGAGTTTCGGGTTATAGTAGTATATTATTTCGTATAACTTTATAAGACTGGTTGTCATTAACTTCATAAGAGTGTTGGCATTGGGCCCAAAATTAGGCCCAATACTTGTGCGCCTACACTAAGCGCATACCTATGCGCTTAATGTAGGCGCACATGTATTGGGCCTAATTTTGGGCCCAATGCCTGTGTAACGGTCAACTACAACAGGTTCAATGGTTTTGTATTCTGGCATAAAGTGAAAATCAATGATGTATTAGTGTTTGAACTAATACATCATTGATGGGCCCAAAATAGGCCCAATAACACTTCTAAATTGTGAAATGGGTCAAAAATACCAAAAATCGAATTCATATCGTACTTCATTCTATAACGTAACTATAGAGTTCAATATAAAACTTCATAAGACTTCGTCATATCACATTATAACTTCATAAGACTCCATAATTTTACATTAGTATATGATAAGAGTGATCACTTCTTAAGAAACAATATCAATTCATTAGTAAAAAACAAAAATCGAATTCATATCGTACTTCATTCTATAGCGTAACTATAGAGTTCAATATAAAACTTCATAAGACTTCGTCATATCACATTATAACTTCATAAGACTCCGTCATTTTACATTAGTATATGATAAGAGTGATCACTTCTTAAGAAACAATATCAATTCATTAGTAAAAACCAAAAATCAAATTCATATCGTACTTCATTCTATAGCGTAACTATAGAGTTCAATATAAAACTTCATAAGACTTCGTCATATCACATTATAACTTCATAAGACTCCGTCATTTTACATTAGTATATGATAAGAGTGATCACTTCTTAAGAAACAATATCAGTTCATTAGTAAAAACCAAACAATCGAATTCATATCGTACTTCATTCTATAGCGTAACTATAGAGTTCAATATAAAACTTCATAAGACTTCGTCATATCACATTATAACTTCATAAGACTCTGTCATTTTACATTAGTATATGATAAGAGTGATCACTTCTTAAGAAACAATATCAATTCATTAGTAAAAACCAAACAATCGAATTCATATCGTATTTCATTCTCTTCATAAGACTCCGTCATATCACATTAGTAACTATAGTGTCAAGTAAAGTATAAATTCCTAAATTCGTCATATAGATGTTGTGCGCTTATTATAAGCGCACACCTGTACGCTTACATTAAGCGTACAGGTGTACGCTTATAATAAGCGTACACAACTTGGGCCTGTATTTGGGCCTAAGATGCCAAAGCAACAACGAAATGTGACCGTGGTGCGCTTATTGTAAGCACAACACGGTCATTTCTCTTCAACTTTTTCGAACTCAAGCGGCGCTTGAAGATACTAGGCGATGTCATTTATTTTGTCTTACGATTTCTAAGTTTATGAAAAACTTGTAATCGTTGGATTTGTAATGTAATATATTATGGTTATAATAGTTTGTGACTCCATAAGTTTGATGTCTTTTTCATTACATAAGCCTTACTATGAAACCCACCAAAGCAAAAATTTAGAGGAATTAACCAAAAGAGACCCGCTCACATATAAAGTTATATTACATTACAAACTGCCTTAGAGTTTTACATGAAGTACTGATAATGTGGATCAACTAAGCCAAATAATCTGGATTCTGACCGATTGCCTTACGGCATTCCCTAAACTCTTGCAATTTCGAATCATACACTTGTTCCCACCACAGGATTCTTGGATCGCAATGACTTCGCCATGCATACGTAATGGGTGGTAATGGAGAGTCGGAACTGAGCGTCACCTATACGAATACAAACAAAAAAGACGAAATTATTATACCCTATATTGCAAATGAAACATCAAAGTACGAGTACAGAAACAAAACATTACCGGTATCCAGTGGTTGTGATCCCCTACGTGTGCTATCCCCGACATTTGTAAGGGAGGTGTGAAACATGGTCCAGACGGCCTAATTGGTAAGAACAATAAAGGGTACTGAGATATGACGATCACAACAACATTATACGCCGTGGCAAACACTAAACCCATGAATGGCATGTCAAGCCAATAATCCGGGCCGCAAGGGCTCTTCACATAGTTAATTTGAAGCATTAGATCGTCCCATGACCCTGGTCGTGTAGCCTCTAGTATTGGCTCCCACATTTGTCGGTTGGCACGCAACTCCTTTGCCATCGCGCTGCGAATCAAGGGATATTGACCCTGACTCATCCCCATAATCATAGCCAAAGACCGATAACCACAATGTCCGTCTGAATGTACATCCATAGCACCATTAATGTACCCAAACAAGAAGTAATCTATATTGCGAACCCCAAAGTCCACCCCATGATGAATCATTTGTTCTTCAGGCCACTCCTCCAATTGTGATTCCTCTGGTTGCGGCTGGGTCTGCATGTCCTCAGCGTCGAGCACCACGACACTTGCTTGCTTTCTGGGACGACCCCATGATGAATCATTTGTTCTTCAGGCCACTCCTCCAATTGGTCTTGTAGACAGTGACTTGTTCATGGTCGCCCTAATCGTGTCGATTTGAAGAATGATTGCATGGTGGATCCTCACGATCACTCTGTTAAAGCCGCCTCTGCTAGACCCCATAATATCTTTCAAGACACGATGCATCTCCTCAACCCTATCAAAACAAAAAACATTTATCAAAACAAAAAACACGATGCTAGACCCCACAAAAAACATTTAGCACGACCTTGGAACTCATAAGTACAAACAATCAACTACAAATTGTTCAAAGGATACCTGTTTGAAGTCCTCGTGAAGAAGTGAAGGGTGTAATCCGTCCAAGCTCTTACTATGCTTTCCTTATAAGGAGTCAACCATTCCCTCTCGACGTATCCAACAAGGCCGCTCTTCCACGACGTCCTCAATGCTCTGAGCCTCTCCTCGTAGCTTTCCTCGGTGGTCGAGCAAAAAAGACTCCAGTACTGATTTGTAAACGTATCGACTATGGCACTGTCTTTTATAACCTTGTCGGCATGTGCCTTGATATTGTTTCTAATATGGACCCAACACAAGAGATGTCTTACCGGGACGTCTTTGAAAACTATCTTAATAGCTTTGATGAGAGCCTTTTCACAATCGGTCATTATAGCCTTTGGCATTACTCCCAACTCCTCAAACAAGTTTCGAAGGGCCCTCAATATCCACTGGTAATGGAAAACTTTTTCCGCTCGGGTGAATGCGTACGCAATGTTGAACGTCTTGTGAGTGCACGTAAAACCAACAATCTCCACCAACGACAATTCATATCTATTCATAGACATAAGAAATTAAAATACCAATATTTAGTGAATATAACTAATCAAATTGTAGCACATAGCAAAATATCTAACTAATGTATTACATACTTATTTGTCTTATATGTGGCATCAATGATCACAACGTGCGGGAACTTCTTCAACAACCGTAGCGACTCCGGGTGAGCAAAAAACAGAATCTCTACCTCGTCCCCTTTCTTCACATTCCTAAGAGGATAGAAAAGATACCCGTTGTCTTTCAAAAATTGAAGGGACCACTGAGTAACCGTCAATTCACCACGATCCTCGAAATGGAGCTTCTGCAAAAAGTTGGCAACCTGCTTCATTGATGTTACATTTCCCGGAAAGTTTTTCCTCAACTCAAATACAATATGTTTCGGAGTCTTTCGACAATCGCCAAATTTCCTAGCAATGACCTTCTCTTCCTGGGTCATTCGACCCATGAATGCATTCCCGTGAAAGCTAGTCTGAAGCTTGTGGTTGTGGGTGCCATGTATAACATCCAATACCCATCTTGATGTAAGAAACCCGTGCTCGCTTTTCAAACGACACCCATACAACTTGAACTTACAACCGCACTTCTTCGATCTGCATTTTCGAATCCTTGAAACCGACAACTCCGGATTTTCTACATTAACTTTCGGCCTCCCAGATCTAGGCTCACTATATCTATCGCATGTCAAACTAACTACATACAAACTTGAGGTACGTTTCACCAAAACTATCATCACCTCTTTTGCTCTAGCTCTCGCCCATTGAATCATTTCATCCATACTCTCCCAAATTAGGCCTCTACAGAAATGTCCCGTATAATCTTCACCCTATAATTATTTTTCATTTATGAATTATTATACTGCTTATAATTAGAACAAACTAATAATTACACTGCCTATAATTAGAACAAACTAATAAATACAACAAATTTGCAAAGACATTAATTCATAGCAAATTTACCTACTAAAATAGAACCTATAATTTATGAAATAAACACTAACCTTGAACAAATCACAATCATCTCCTCCGTCTTCGGAGTTCGAGTCGCTCCATTCTTCGTCCACTTCTTCGTCTTCTCGAGCTTGTATCCAATCTTGCACCTCATCTTCAATTTGCAAATCCATTTAAATGTTGTGATGGTGTGGAAGAATATGGTGTGGAAGATGATGGTGTGGAAGAAGATTGATTATTATGGCAATTTATAGACTACAAATTCGGCCGTTGAAAAAATCAGGTCGTTGGTGCTCTTAGTGTAAGCGTATCAATGGCCGGATCGTACAAACCCTGTGCGCACAAGATAGTACAAGGTTTGGCCTGTGCGCTTATAATAAGCGCACAAGGTTTGCTCTTATCCCTCCCCATATTTTTTTAATACCACTATTGATCCTGTACGCTTAATGTAAGCACACAAAAAATATACGCTTACATTAAGCGCACCATTTCATGTGCATTTAGATACTCAAACGTGTACATATAGGGTATGCGGCATATGGGGCACGCTCCGGTAAAACGAGAACTGTGGTAAAACGGAAGTACTAATCTGGAGCGTCGGATTGATGTTGATGGATGGTTGGATTAATGGGTTATATGAGAGATATGATAGAGCCCTAACTACCAAATCTAACCAAATATAGATATTATCAAAAAAAAAAAAAATTGGTTGTTACAAGAGAGAGAAATTAAGATAATATTCTCTTTCTAAATCGATTTTGCTCCCATTCGAATATTTAAAATTTAAATGGGAAGAACACTTTAAAACGTTCGTGAATATCGTTAGTGTGTTCACGAATATCAATCATTTGTTAATGAATATCGTTCATGTTTGTTTGAATATCGATTTCTATTTAATAAGTGAATATTTACTATCTTAAAAATGTGAATATCATCACTTAAATCATGAATTTCACCACTTGATAATATGAATATCACACTAAGTTACATGAATATCTCAATTAATCACGTGAATATCAAATTCACTTACATGAATATCACCACTCAATTTGTGAATATCACTACCCATTTTGTGAATATCGTCCACAACCCAATTACATTAATATAGTCACCAAGTATATGAATACCATCACCTAACTACACGAATATCACCACCCAATATCTTCGAAGCTTCGATTCATGGCGGTAAGGTTTAACAATGACATTGTCGCATCGATTTTGGGTTGCACAGTCACACGATCAACCTGAATATCAACATTATTATAATGAATATCAACAACATTATATTGAATATCATATCATAAAATTTGAATATCGACTATTCAACGCATGAAACCTCATGAATATGAACAACATTATAGTGAATATCACATCATACAATTTGAATATCAATTGCAAATAGTACAAACAACACCATCAACAAGCAATTTGAATACTATAATAGCGATATTCATTTCATATGTGATGATATTCACGTATTTTGTACGCATAGTCATACAAGTAAGTAGTCAATATTCATAAAAACAGCAAATTGCACTAAATCCAGTTTCGTACCTCAACAATGAAAATTTGGACAAATTCAAGGTTCAAATCTAGAAAAAAATCCAAAAGCCCTAAAATCGATGCCAAATATGCCAAATTCTCATCAAAACTCTAATTTTGTACGTTAAAAGGAAACGGCGATTTGTTGACTTAGAATGAAAAAGTTATGAAGAGGTTCAAGTACCTGGCGTGGATGATCTTGACGCTGGTGCAAAGAATTGCTCTTCAACTTCTGTAAGAATTGACAGCAAATTTCCAGAAATCCAGCGTGACTTCAACTGGCTTGGTCTCTTTCGTCTCGAATCGGAATTGGATGATTCCAACTCCCAGAGTTAGATCTGGAAGTCTAATTTCGTACCTCAAAATTTGAGAATTTTCTGAGTTGTGAATCAAAATATATGACGTTTTAACTGAGAGGTCGCTGAGATTTTCGGATAGGAACCCACCGTGACTTCAAGTGGATCGTTCTCTTTCGTCTGGACTCGGAATTGGATGATTCCAACTCCCAGAGTTAGATCTGGAAGTCTAATTTCGCCTCTCAAAATTTGACAATTTTCTGAGTTGTGAATCAAAAGATATGGCATTTTAACTGAGAGGTTGTTGAGATTTTCGGGAAGGAATCCACCGCTGCGAGAGGCAGTTCCCTTTGGAGGAGATCTGGAGAGAGGCCGTGTAGTGGGACGTGAGAGGAAGATGATAGAGGTTTGAGATATCTGGAGAGCGGATCTTTGAATCTGGATGTGATTTTGGAAAGTCCAGATTTGGTAAATCAAATCCCTATAATTATGTTAATTTGAGTGGATTAGGTGTGTGCATTCTATTTTCCTTAATATACACCCTCTTACATTCAATATGGACCATTAATTCGATTTTAATCTAAAAGCTGATATTTATACTCCCGTTTTATTCTAAGAGTCTGTTTTACTTGATCCTGCTGCATATTACGTCTTTTTCAGCTTAATATTCATGTACTTTCCCCTCACTTTTCTTTCCTTCACTCTCCCTCCTCTCTCCAATTCTCCTCTACTCTCTCTCCCTCTCAGGTCGCGACAACCGCCATTTCGCCGTCTTCTCGTTCTCCGCAGACCCGACGCCCCGCCTCCGAAGCCTCCGCCGCTAGGTTTCCTTCTAGTTCGCCGGAAAATCCTGCGAGAGGGAGCTTGCGATGTCGGCGGCGGCTGCTTGCTTCAATAGCGAGTGTCACGAGGCGAAATCCGAGAGGCGGAAGAAGGGATGGCGTCTTCGTAACGGCGACCACGCAGAGCTCTGCGATCTTTGCGCGTAAGCTCACTCAATTTTCTGATGCCTTTTCTAGCTTGCCTTAACTGCTTTTTGTTGTCTTCTTGTCTCTTTTCAATTTTTAAATCATTTTTGGCCTTCTAGTCTTCTACGAGCTGTTGACTGGTTTTGGTGGTGTTTGAAAAGATTTTTTGTCCTCCTAAAATGACAAATTTATTTGTCCCGTTTCCAATTATTTGTTTGTGCTCTAGGACTCAGATTTCTTCCATTTTATTCTTCTCGGCGTCTCTGGTTGAACTTATGCGAATGGATCTGCTTCCCGTTATTCAAAATTGCTTGTAGTTTTTTGCATTTTTCGTATTATCCTTCTGTTTTATTGCTGCTCAACAGATACCGTTGAACTGGTTGAATTGCTGACATGGTTGTGGCAATTACAGTTGTTAAGAGTAATTTATTAACGATGGCTCTGTATGAGAATGATAATGGATTGATTTGTTATGGTAAGATTTTTTAACCGACACAACCACATGTCACCATAGTTTCGTGTTCGGGTTCATTATTGCTGGGCATTGTAGGTTGGAATATGACTCCACCATAATTAGTTTTAGCTAGTGAATTTACTCTTTAGTTTCCATTTCCAGTGTTAATCCAATTTGGACCAAACGCGGTCGATTGAATTTGTGTTGTAAAAAATGTAATCATGCTATTCAGTTGGTTAATTGAGATCGTCCTACTATAGTGGGTTTTAGCCCAGAATCCACCAGTATTCTCCAAAATTGTCAACTCATGTGGCAGCGACCACCTTTTTTTTCGGGGCTAATAAATTTTCTCCATGGTGAATCTCAGCCAAATTAAATATAATTGCCTGTTATAAGGCACTATGGGTCCCTAGCAAAAGGTGCTGGAATGAACTCAATTTTCTTTCTTGTCTTTTCTCAAATCGTTTTGCACTGCTCTCTTCTAAACATAAGAAATGAATTTCAGGCAATATGTAAATTCACAGTATACTATTAATTGCATTGTCTAAGGAAAAAACGTTAATTTATTCTTGTGACAGAGGGATACCTTAGAGAACAGATACTATTAAAACATTGAAACTCATTAGTATTACTCGAAACCTCAGTGTATCTTATTAATATTTTTCCTTATGTTTTATGTCTACATGCTATAAACACATCTAGCTCATTATGAAAAGCCTCTTTACACTTTAGTACTTTACCTGGAGGCTTGGAACACATCATTCCAAGCTACTTTTTTTGACGTTGCAAATCCTCAGGGGTGCATTTGGGTAATCAGTAATAATATTGTAGGGTTTATTTGGTTCCAAGAAACACTGTTATGAAAACGCGATACATTCTAAGTATTGATGCTCCCGTTCCTGTAAGTAATATACCCAAAATGTTTTCCCAAGAAAAAGCAATCCCTGAAGTGGAGTTCATTTGTAAAGCTTATTACCTCATTGTGGACACCACTTTTTGCCTATGTACTGATGCTCCATTCCCTTAACCTGCCAGCGACCTCTGACCCTCTGCCTGCTTTGATCTGCCGAAAAACTGATGCTTCCAGATGTATTCGCAAGTGCACTGCACATGTATTCTTCATGCAATAAGATAAATCGAGTATGTTAGATTGTTGTGGTAGGGTGGCTCTTCTGAGATCCATTAGTAGTATGTAATATTTATTGTGGTTATTGAATGAGCACATGTCAATTAGATGCATTATCATGAATACAACATCTACTTTATTACATTTGGTGCATTTCCTATTCCTTGTACTCCTCCTTGAGTAGTCGTAGGAAATGAAGTGCCATAAGGCATTTTTCAAAAGGAAAAATCACCAAAAATAATCCCAATTTGATACCATGAACCAAAAATAATACAAATGATTTTTTCGGTTGAAATTGTACAAAAGAGAATCACTTAGCAGTTAACACGTCCAACTACGAAGAGACCTCAAGTACACGTCATCGGATTAGCGGGAATTTCAACCGAAAAATTCATTTATATTATTTTTGGTTCATGGGTTTCAAGTTGGAATTATTACTGGTTGATTTTGAAAGTTGAGATTATTTTTTGTCTACTAGTAAAAGTTGGGATTATTTTTGTGATTTTTCCTTTATTAAAGAGATGTTGCGGCATCCGCCGAGGAAGGGTTGGGGAATTGAGATTTTGGTGTATGTCGTCTAATTTTGACCTCCTTTGCAATCCTGTCTTACTAGGAAGGATTTCCTGTTATTCTTTCCCATTTCTTGAGCTGGTTTGTAATTCTAGAACCGTTTTGTAATTACAGTTCTGCCTTTGAAGAAGGGAAGTTTTGTGGTATATTTCATCAACATGTTGCTGGTTGGAGATATTGTGAGTCTTGTGGTAAGGTAAGAACCTTGTCATGCTGAGCTGAGTTGCTTGTGATAGTGCTACAAATTTCTAATTTAGAGCTTGTTTAGAAATGTGCTATTGCTCATATTAATCAATATTTTAGGCGAACTTTGCTTCTTTGAGAACTACAAAAATACCTAACTAAAATATATGGGCGGCTAATTAGCATTGGCAGTAAGTAGTAAAACGCAATTATATCTACAAAACCTTATGGGAACTTTTTTTACCCTGCCTCTGACTTTTGAATCTAATTGGTCCGAAGATCTGGCTATTCAGGAGCCACTTGATCAGTTAATATGCCTTTTGTCATATTTTTCGCTGTTTCAGAAGCCCTATTATTTTCTCACACTTCACTGTGATGGGATCGTGCTTTGCAGCCTGTTCATTGTGGATGTATTGTGTCAGCTCATACTTTCGTATTGCTGGATGCTGGGGGAGTTAATTGCATAGAATGTGCAAGGAAAATATCCATATTGGTAAGCAGGAACCGATATTAAACATTTATCATTGCAGTTGCTATAGAAGGCCATTTGAGAATTTATAGAATGTGCACTTTTTGAGATTTTTAAGAAGAGTTATCTGAGATATTTTGTAACTTAAATTTCTTTTGTCATAGTAATATTGTACTTCTGTGATATGAAATGAGAATAAATCTCTTTCGAAGGCTTGCATTGAACCAGTATATAGAGAGCATTTCTAACTTCGAATAACAAATTTGAAGAATTTATCTCATCTTTGTTGCATCTTGCTGCTATCTAATGTTAACATTTTATCCCTGCATTTTATCAAGATAGGGATTCACCTGTTAGCCTTTGAGGCTTTAGCTCAAACACATGAAACAAGCAAATATTTTTGTAATTCTGTGTTTTTTATTACTTGTTGTGTGTTCAGACAGTAATTATGTTAAGTGAGCTCTAGAAATGTAATAATTTATGCTTTCCAGACACAGAATCAAGCATGCTCACCACCTTCTTGGTCTTCCATGACTCCTGCTGATCTGCATAAGCTAAACCAGAGGCTCAATGGTACTGGTTCTAATGGATCTCTGAGGCAGGCAACACATCTAAATTTTTCTGCTCAAACTGAACTCCAACCAGCACGGCCCTGTTTAGGTGATACATTATATTCAACAATTCTTCCCTAGAATGAATTAGGGTCCGTTTGGATTCCCTCAAATAATGCATTAAATCATCAATTTAATGCAAGATAATGCATTTTAATTGGAATCCAAACGGACCCTTAATCTCCAATATTCATGCAGAGTATGGATAGAATCCCAGGTCCAAGTATGCTCGAAATTTGGGATTTTTGAACAATTTAGTACTTCCTAATACTCTACATCTAGGAGTGAGATTCTTGATGGAGGATAATTAGAACTGAAAGTATGTCTCCATTATAATATCATGTTTTTCTCTTTCTTTTAAGCTTCTATACCCTATTGAAGAATGACTAGATTTGCATAATATCATTTTTTTTAAGGTTTCATCCATGAAGAGAAACATAGTTTGTGTGTGAGAAGTGGTATACCAGTCATTGTGAAAGATCAGGCACCTGTTTCGCGTTATGGCTTGGCTTCTGCATCATGCAGTGAATTAGAAAATCAATCCAGGGCCTCTATCACCCAACAACTGTCAGCTTCCCTAACTGGAAATCCTTTGAGACCTACTTCAAATAATGGGATGGGCTCATCAGGTAAAATTCATAAGAATTTTAATGTACGAGCAGATATAAACAGTCAAAATCAAGTATATTCCTGGTATTGCCATAAGATATCTGATAGAGAGCTACTGCAGATCTCTGGAGAGTAGTATCCTTTCCATTTTGGTCATCATCAATTTACTTTATTGCAAGAGGTTTACTATTTGAACCTGAAATCTCCTTTGTACCTTGTTTGTTTCTTGTAAGTTTTCAGATATTTTTTCCTTTCACTAGAGTTAGGAATATACAATTAACTTGAACTTCCTTTCCCATTTTTATCTCCCTTAAAATTTCAAATGATATTGACCTTGACATATGAAAGTTCAAATTCTGCCATTACTCCCTTGTTTGAAAAGATGCTCAGTGCTAGTGATGCTGGTCGGGTTGGTCGTCTGGTGCTGCCAAAGAAGTGTGCAGAGGTATATCTTATCCTGTTACCCTGCTAGACTGTACATATTTTGCATTATTTTTGACAGACAAATAGTCAGATTCTTATTTACACTGTTTTTTTCTTTTTCTTTTTTTAATTATTAAATGCAACAGACTTACTTCCCTCCAATTTCGGGGCCTGAAGGGTTGCCTCTCAGGATTCAAGATGTAAAAGGTCAAGAATGGACATTTCAGTTTCGGTTTTGGCCTAATAATAATAGCAGAATGTATGTCTTGGAAGGTGTAACTCCTTGTATACAGTCAATGGAACTACAAGCAGGAGATACAGGTAAAAATTAACCCTGATGTCTTATTTTCACTATATCAATCCTTAATAATAATGTTTTTTTGTGATTAATGCTCTCATACTAATAGGTTCTATCACCTTCATGAAGTTTAAATGGGGGTGAGAGTCAAATTACAGGGACTTCAAGAAACATAACGTTTTTCATGAAACTGAATCGATATTTTATTTCGAAAAGAAAACTCGTGGTTACATTAGCTTGGTTTGCATACAAAAGATACTGGATCCAAGGGACTAGGCTAGTGGTAATTATTGTCAGTACTTATAACTAATATACTCCTTCCTAAGCACCTTATATTCTTGCTCTTAACTTGCTTCATAGTATTTCACTATGGGATGAAGAAGATAACATCTATGGGGAAGGGATGTCTAAAGAGTAATCCTTGTCTTGGAGGAAGGAAAGGACAGTAGTAACTAGGGCCACTGGTAATATAGCCCGTTGAAGTATGTATCTTTGCGGTGTTAACATGGTAGTATTTTGTATATATTTATTCTTTTCCGGGTTGTGGTATATAATCTATTTCGAGGCTGGCTTATCAGATTTGATATGAGGTTGCTGTGCACATTTGATGATAAAAATGGAGAAGCTACTGTTAATGGCCGACGGTCCTTCCTTAGGGTCCTTGTGCTTGCTGTAATAGTTTGTTACATGATTTATTGTCATTGTTTTGAAATCCTGGATCAAAAAGAAAAAGGGAAGAAACAAGCATAGGGAAGAGGGAAGATGGTATCATGCTTACGATCTTTGTAGCTCCCAGGATGTCTTACTACATTTTTTTTTATTTTTCAGTGACATTCAGTCGCTTGGAGCCAGAAGGAAAATTGATCATGGGATACAGAAAGGCTGCATCTATTCCTACATGCAATCAGGTATTACTTTTTATAAAATTTACAAAATGAAGCTTGCTTATATTATGACCAACTGTTTCATGATATTACCTGAATGTATAGATATCTGTATGTATTTGATATTTGACTTATGCATGACAAAACAAAGCAAAACAAAACAACTTATCTTTTATAGTGAAGAATGAACTTGGCAGATGATCATCTTAATCTCATTGTATGCTTAGTTTCGTAAAAGCATTAAAGATAGATATCAGAAAATTGGCAGGCAGATAACTGATTTTGCTGAATTTTTGTTTCTTGTAGTGATAAGTTGCTAGGATGCAGGATATATGGCTTTTTCAATAGGTTTTAGCAGCAACTTGATAAAGAACTTTGTATCTCGTTTGATAACAAAACGACCATTTACTGATCCTGCTGCTTTGTTCTAGACTCAACCTATCAAACCTTTTAATGTGATTCTGACATAAGGTGATGTGAATATCAAGAATACTTTAACCTTACTAAATTTGTAAGTAAGTTGTCAATATCTAACATAGTAATTCAGGATTCTAAAGTTAATACATGATGCAGGTTGACAAAGTTACTCCAGTCGATTTACAGTCTAAAGTTGACAAGTCATATGCAGTCAAAGAAGCACTTGGGGGCAAGACATACGTAAGTAAGAGGAGAAGTGGCATAGTTGGTTCAACAATCAAGCGTATGAAGCTGGACACTGTAAGCCTGATAGAGCTGAAAGTCACCTTGGAAGAGGCACAGGGACTTTTAAGACCTC
Organism: Rheum nobile; assembly: GCA_027886185.1. Taxonomy (NCBI): domain Eukaryota; kingdom Viridiplantae; phylum Streptophyta; class Magnoliopsida; order Caryophyllales; family Polygonaceae; genus Rheum; species Rheum nobile. Next base: position 65,819 of record WOAB01000717.1, on the reverse strand, counting down.
ATATTGACCATGTCCCTAAAGTTGTGCTAGTTGAAGACTTTGAGTTTGAGGAGTATGAGGTATCATTTGTGATACCTTTCTTATGTATTTCAGTTAATCTGCATGATCTGTTCTTCTTTCAATTCAAAATGACATGTAACTTGGGAAGGATTGTTGCTCGGAAGAAGTCCCAGTCCACAAATTTGCACTCTTGAGTAATGAGAAAAATTGTAAAGACATGATAGCTTATTAGTCTGAGAATATTTTGAATAACAGAGCTTCCTAGGCCATCCTTATTAACATCGAAATAATAATGAGAATGAGATAATAAAATGTAATCAAAGGAGTCCCCGACACTGGGATTGAGAAACAAATTGATGTCTTAACCAGACGATGGCAGCACATATGATCGGAAGGTAGAGATACTCTTAAGATTGGTGCACTAATCTTGGTTTGATTCTCTGCCACATGTTACAGAATGCTTTTAGCATAAATTCTTCTACAGACTGCTTGGATTTAAGGCTGCTGTAAAGTGTAAACATCTCTGACATGAATTCTCTTTCCATTTGATAGGATGCACCAGTAATAGGACGGCCAACAATTATTACAAAAGCTTCTGTGGGGTATATAATTTTCCTTTCTGCTACTGATCTCATGGCATGTCTATACGTAGAATATGAAAAGCACTTTCTTGTGACATCAAATGATAGAACTGTAACTTCAACTCTAACCTGATTGTTGCCCCTAAATAGTTGTTCCACATTTGCATTTCTAATCGTTTCCTGTTTAATCGGATGCTGACCAACAGTGGCCCCTGAGCTTTTGTTTCTTATTGTGTCTGCATGAAAGGCATTGCATTGAGGAAGTTCAATGGGCTCAGTGTGACAGCTGTTGTAAGTGGCGAAGAATACTGCCTTATATACTTCCTCCTGCAGGATGGACTTGTTCTGACAATTCATGGGATCCGGAAAGGTATTGTAATAATTAAATCCTCTATGAAATCTGTTGTTTAAATTCAGTAATATCTATATCATGTAATATTTTGCATTATTATGACTTTTATGTTACACGGCAAGATTTTGGCATATCTATTGGATTCCTGTTATATTAAGTGCACTTTCATAGATCAATTGGTGGTGACAGTAAATCCCAATACTTGAGCCGAACTTTTCACTTATGAAGAATTCACTTGTTTAGTTTTCCGTACTATATATATTTCTTGCAGATATTGCTCTAAAATTCCTGTTTTCCTTTTTCGTCTCATGTTTAGTTTTTCTTTTGGATGGAATGTGGCCTTACTAGGAGTCTAGGACAATATTAATCTGTTTGATTGTCAAGGATACCGTGTTATTGCAACTTTTGTTTTATGGGAATAAGTTCCATAAAATTCTCATTGCTCTTCTCGTAAGAGCTCCCACGTTCTCATATTACTACAACTTCATTGTGCCTTACAGAAGATTGTTGCTTTTTCTCCAATCTTTTCCTACCTCTTCTGCTCTGGTTGCTTGCAATCTAATTGCAATAATTATATGTATATTCTGTTCCCAGATCATCGTGTATTGCTGCTCAAGAATTAAACAATGGACAGCTCGAAGATTTCTTGAACGACGTGAATTCAGGTATCCACTTGAGCTATTTTCATCTGTTCACGTAAATTCCTCATGATATTAGACCAGTTTTCTCAATTCTCAACCAGAACCCACAGTAACCTTATATATTCAGTTGTCTTTGAAGTGCATTTCAGAAGTTATGTTAGATTTATCATTAATATCAAATTTCCATTTAGCATAACCTAAAGTTTGCTTCCTGCATAACTGAATTTAGATAGAAATTGTAATCATAGCATTTTCTACATTGTTTGTGCCATTTGTAATTTCATCATCATATCTGTTTGACTTTTGCTCTTGTGTTTAATTTAGAGACATCTCAAAGTTGGTGATAATTTCTTATGATGGTTCTATTGAGCAGCTAACTGTAAGAAGCGCAAGGCTACTAAACCGAGTCCAGATCCTGGTGAGGCTTCCAATGATCCTCCAGCAGCCACTATAAGGTACACAACACACCTTTCTTCCCCTATATGTGCTGTGGGGCTTTGATGTAGGCCTATTCAAGGCTGCCGGACTAGTTATTCTCATCAGTTCTGTTTGCTGCCCAAAACATCCAGTTTTGATGTCGATTTACGAGATAACTGCTCTGTATACTAAAGGATAGGTCTTAGAAAATTGTTTTGATATCCTACTACCTACATGTTTAGGTAGCAATCTCGTTGTCTTACAAGGTGCTATTTTTATGTTATCAGTTCAACCATGCCAAAGGAAGACTTGTACACCGAACAACATGAGCATGTTATTTTTGGCACAAATTCAGGTATGAGATTGCCGATCCTAACCTGATCCCTCCGCAGTCAACGGACAAGCTTGTTAACTATAGTCTATAGGACTTTCTCTTTCACTCAACCTGTTGAAAGTTCACTAGTTGGCCAGTGTCTTGTTTTCACGTCTTTGAGCAGCTGGCTCTAAGAAATCCAAGGGTGCTGAGCTGGATATAGCTCCTGCTGAATGCTCAGATGGGCTCCACACATTTACCAAGTTGGGACTCCTGGGAGAAGGCGAGACTGTGTCAACCTTGGCTCAAGCCACCAGTAAACACCCTCGTCACAGACCCGGCTGCTCTTGCATTGTCTGCATTCAGCCGCCAAGTGGGAAAGGCCCCAAACACGTTTCTACATGCACGTGCAATGTGTGCGTAACTGTCAGACGCCGTTTTCAAACCATGATGATGCGCCGTGAGAAAAAGAAACTTTCTGGATCGTCTGACAAGGCAGAGTCTGCTGAGTTTTTAGTATGTAGCAATCCGGAAATGAGAACAGGTTCCACCAACAATACTCCAAGCAAGAAGCCGTCTACTAGTGCACCCGCTAAAGGCCATTTCGACCTGAACATCCAACCAGAACGGGAGGAGCTCTCGCCTCACTCGAACCCTGGGAATGTGATTAACAGGTTTGTTGATGCTGTGGGGGAACCAAGCAAGACGCTGAATGAAGGTGTAAATCTAGAGTAATCAAGGATGTCTAAGATTGTGTTTGGCCGTTCTAGTTTATAAACTAGTACTTCAAAGAGAATTGTGTGGGAAAACTAGAGGGAAAAAAAAAGAATGGGGTTTAACAAACCACTAATATGCGTTTAGATATACGAAACTAAATATGTGACACATTGGAGCGTGTGAGAATCATGTGCGGTCCTTCCCCTTTTGTTTGCGTGAACTTTCAAGCAAATCTCACGTTTTCAAGAAGAATCTCTACAAAACAAAGTAAAAGCTGGTTTATAAAAAAATGGTGAACCATAAAAATACAGCTGTCGTTCTAGTATAGTGGCAAGTATTTCCGTCTGTTACGTGGGTGATCCGGGTTCGATCCCCGGCAACGGGCGCTATTTTTATAACATGGTCTTATACTTTCATGCGTACATCTTTGATTATGAATATGAATTTTTGAAAATTTCTAATCGTGTAGACACATTTACATCTGCATTGTATTTCAGTAACATTGAGTTCGTGCTAGCTACCTCGAAGCCGAGGGAGAAAGTGTAGTGCTGCCTGGGTCACATACTAGGAAGTAATACCCTTTAACCAAAAATCCCTCTCTCTCAATCTTTCTTCCACTCTCACTAGTAACATTGGCGGTGCTCATCGCCGCATCATATCCTTGTTGTCAGAACGATGTCATTTCTCTGATTTTGATGATGATAAACATAATTAAGTTTTATAATTTATTTGTTCTTATGAATTTCAGGTTGATTGAAATAAGTGGAGAATATTGGAAACCAAAAGAGAAGCAGAGAAACAAAGAGGCAACAAGGGAACAGAGGTGTTGAGCGTAGTGAAAAAATGGTGTGCGCGTTGTCTATCAAGAAAGAAGAAAAGGGAACAACGTCAAAGAACGGAGTGTATACGCAGAGACGAGACGTTGATAACTTTTGATAAGATTGGTTAAATATGGAAAGAGATCTTGAAGTTCACTTGGGTCGCAAGGATCAAGTGATCTTCAAGATCTTTTTTATAGGTTGTTGTAATGCAAAAATAGAAAGAAAAAAAAATAGCGGGGAAATATTTTTTGAAAAAAAGAGTAATTTTCGAAAGAGAAAATCGGGGAAAAAATTATCATTTTTTTTTTGAAAAATAAAAGTTGAAAAATATAAAAAATTATAATTTTTACAATTTTGTCACTCCAATACTAGCCATTCATCTCCTAGATTAGTGACCATAATTATTCTTCACTTTACATCCTAAGTTTATTATGCATGTGAACCTTATTATATATATTAAAACATTCGATAAATCAAATTTCGTGCTTGATATGGGCATGCACTCAAGTAGTATATTGCAAAAAATATTCCATTTGTAATGTGTAATTATTGGCAAAAAATACATATCTTTTGTACTTCACCATCTATCACTTCATATTTTCAAAAGAAGGATGACCATATGAGGAGGGGGCTTATGGTGTAAAGTGATGAGCGACCTTACAGGTGTGTATAATTATCGATCCGCCGATCCGATCCATCGATCCTCTACTCCGGTCCAAAAATATCCGAGTCCGATAGAATACTATCCGATCCAGAAAAAATTATGGATCACCGAATCAGATACGGATCAGGGTTAGATATCCTGCGGATATCTTGGGATATGCCACTATTATATATAAACTTTCATATATAAGGAAGCATCATATCAGGACAACCGCTCCCCTACGAACTCAAAATGCACAACAACGTTCGTTCATCTCTCATTCAAGGGCTGAGAATTTGGGCGCGTCTCCATCGTGTAATAGCGCGTGTAGGCATGTCAAAACTTGACCCGATCCGTCTTTTTGGGGTTGAGACCCGACCCGAAAAGTATTGGGTCAAAAGTGACCAGACCCACTCGACTCGAAAATTCCTGGGTTGGGTCATCGACCCATTGTATCAATATAAATGTGTTTATATCTTCTATATTAAATATTATAATATATTTTATCATTAATATATTATATAATAATGATTTTTTGATTGAATTAAAATATTATTTTTATAATCATTTTAAAATACTTTGACATGGCGCTCTCGACCCGTTGGGTCGACCCGAACCCGTGCCCGACCTGCAACAACCTGACCCGCAATCTACTCGTAAAATTTGATCCGTAAATGACCTGACCCGCAAATGACCCGACCCGGTGTGCTTAAACCCGAACCGACCCGTTTGATAGGTCTAAGCGCATGCCTTTCTTCCTCCTATTCCCATCTGTCTAATTGGAGCTCGCAAGCACTAATCGATCGTTTTTTTCATTCCTTTGGGATGAAATCTCATAGTCTTCACAAAGATATCCTCGTTAGGGCATGCTTCATCGATTTTCTACAGAGATTCGATCTGTCTTATTAATTTTTTCATCTTTTAGGGTTGAGTGTTCTACTTTTTTTTAGTTTTCTTATTCTTTTTTCAATCGTAGATTTGAAGTTTTTAGAGTTTTTGTACAAAGATCTATCAATCTTGAGGATTGATTATGAATTCAAATACTTCTCTTAAAGTTTTGAAGTTTTTCGATGGATTTTTGGTTGTAATCGATCATTTATGTGCAGTGTTTTGGTTGTTAAAAAACGTATGAATACGAAGTTGCAAATTCATGAACACATATTTGAAAACTTATGAACACACAATTGAAAATGCATGAAAACATAGTTACAAATACATAGTTTCAAACGTATGAACACATGAATGAAAACATATGCGCACATAGTTAACCATATATGAACAAACAGATAACAAGATATGCACACATAAACACATAATTGAAAATACACTTATTTCATATGAATACCTAGGCAAAGAATTATGATTTTATATATTGAAAGCATATAATTATTTGGTTTGAGTTAGAAGAATCACATAAAAAATCGATTGGATTGCCCTTAAAATCACTTTAGATTCGGCATAAAACCACGCAGTCGCTTTTTTTTAGCCGCACACTTCCCCATGGGCGGCTCGACATGCCGCCGAGAAAACCCGAGTTCCATGGGCGGCTCTACGAGCCGCCCATGATGGGTTCAGTTTAGGGATTTTTTTTGAAATAAATAAAAATGTGTTTTTAAAAACCGGTTCATTGAAACCGGGGTTGTGGGCGGCACGAAATGCCGCCCAAGAAACTAGGTCAGTGGACCGGGTTTTTTGGGGGGACAGGGTTCATAGGCGGCACTTCCTGCCGCCCAGGGTTCATGGACGGCACGTGGTGCCGCCCAGTGAGTATACGTTTCACTCCCAACGGTCGATGTGGGCTGCACGTAGGGCCGCCCAGTACAGGTGTAGCCGGCTATATAAATTAGGGATGGTGGTATTGTATTGTATCCAAATCTAGAAACTCATTTTCATAATAAATATCGTCGTCAAGCGGTTCTGGTTGGAGGGGATTGTCGGAGTCCTCTTCGAGCGCTAACACATCTGTAGATGATGAGGGTGATTTGCAGGCGCCAATTTCTCCCGAGTACTTCAAGGTATGTAATATTATAATTTTTAATGTATAAAATAATTAGATCTTAAATGTACTTAGTCTTTGAAATGTTAAACTGTTTTGAAATAATATTTAATTTGTTGATATTAGTTTTTAGAAATTTAATTATTAATTAGTCTCTAATGTGGTAATTTTTGTATATAAATAGGGTGATTCTAGTGATGATGGATTTATAGCTATCGGCTTCTCATCCCATTTTACTACTACTGAGATATTTCCTAGTAAGGAAGGATTGAGAGATTGGGTGCAAAGGGTAGGTTTTAGTCTTTTTATGGTGATCACTACTAAATCATCAAATCCTAAAAAGATTATACTTCACTGTGAGAGATCCGGGTTACCTAGGTCCGGCAAGAAGAAGGTGTTAGTCGATGGTATAAAGGTCAGCCCGATACGAGTGAATAAAACTAGGTCAAAAAGGAAGGGTTGTCCCTTTTTGCTGCATGGTACTTTTAGGGAAGGAAATATTATTAGAGATCCTGGGTGGACCTTATCGGTTGTTAGTGGATCCCATAACCATATGCTTTCTACCACCTTGACCGGCCATGCATTTGCTACCCGACTTACGAAGGAGCAGCGTAGGAAAGTGATGATTGATACTGCGGCGGGTGCAAGACCCAAGGTTATTTCTACACATCTTAGGAATGAATATTCGAGTGCAACGAGTTCGAGGAATCAGGTGTACACTGTTAGGGCTAAGGAGAGGTTGAAATCCCTGGGCAATCTGAATGTGACACAATGGTCATTGGGATTTTTGAATGAGAAAGGCTATTTGTTGGACACTGCTACTAAGACGAGGGAAGATGGGAAGGAGGTTTTGGTGTGCTTGTTTATTTCTCATCTAGACGCTCGACATTTGTTGTGCATGTTTCCTAATGACGTCATTATGGATTCGACCTACAAAACCAACAGGTAAACCTTAGTCTTTTTTGTATTATGTGTAGATAATGGTATTTTCTGCGGGTTTTAATTTTTTTTGTGTTGCATTTATAGGTACGGTATGCCTCTGTTCCATATTGTTGGGTTTACTTGCACCAACTACACATATTGCATTACTCTTGTGTTCATGGAAAGGGAGACGACAAACCACTATGCATGGGCGCTGAGACGATTGAAGTGGTTGTACGGGGAGAAAAATCCCGTATGCATCATGTCTGATCGAGAGCTAGGACTGATCAAGGCTGCCAAACTGGTGTTTCCGAAGGTTCGTCATCACTTATGTCAGGTCCATGTAGACCGTAATGTGAAGGCATATGCTAAGACGATGAAGATTGACGAGAAGAAATTCTCGGGAAGTGTTCGTCGGGTGATGAGGTCTCACACAAAGGAGGAGTATAGAGAGCGGCTTGCTCACTTTAAGGGAATATGGAGTGAAGGCTTGGTGCGATATGTGGAGCAAACTTGGTTTAATGAGCATAAGAAGAAGCTGGTTGCGGCATGGTGTGATGATGTTCTCCATTTTGCCACAAGAACATCAAACATGTAACTTTCATACAAACATTTGCAATCAAATTGGGTTATAAAATTTATTTAGTTAATTGTATACGAATATATTATTTTCAGGGTTGAGGGTCAGCACTCTATGCTTAAGGACATGATTGAGACATCCGTCGGAGGGTTCGACACACTTGTGCAGCACATCGACAACATGTTTGTTGATCAGCATCGGAAGAGCCGATATGAGATGACCAAGAACTGCACTGCCTTTCCCATGGAGATAGTGAAAGGCCCTGAGTGGGTTAAGGTGTTCTTCAAGCGCATCCTTGAAAAGTGCTCTGAAAAATGTCTGAGGATGTTGTATGCCCAAGTTGTGTTAGCAAAGGAGGGGAAAATTGGGAACAAATGTGCTGATTTTTGGTAGAGGTCCACACTGGGGCTGCCTTGCCCACACACAATTAAGGTCTACGTGGAGACGGGTTATCCGTTAGTGCCTGAAGAGGTTGATATTTTCTGGAAGCAGATCCGATGGGAAGGGGTGGATACTAAGGATCTTGATGTCGATGATGGTGTTTCACTGACAGCGGACAATGTCACGGTGGATGACTTCGTTGAAGAGTACTTATGTGGGACAATTGAGGGATTTGATTTGAAGAAGATGGCGGAAAAGTGGCGTGAGTCAAAGGACCCTACATCGTGCGATATTCAAGACCCGCCACGTGGTGAGACCAAGAAGGGGAGGCCTAGGATGAATGCGAAAAAGACCGATACGAAGAGGAAAATGTGTTGGGACGAGCATGTGGATGCAAACATGAAGAAGGAGAAGCAGAAGATGAAGATGGAGGATGAGGAGCTGGGAGTGGATGAGGAGGATGAGCCTACAGAGAAAGAGACGACCAATGTGAAATCGTCCGTTGGATCCCCGGGATCAAAAGGATACCCTTCTAGCGGACGACCTCACAGTGGAGTTTCAACAGCAAATGGGAGTGCCACTAAACCTGCAAAGCCGAAATTTGCTTCAACCAAGTCCAAGTCGGGTTCAAACAAGCCGGTCAAGTATCTCGGCTTCAACTGGGGGCACGAGAATATTGATCATTTCATGCTCGCCTACATTTCTGGAGTTCAAAATGTCAAAGGTGATGGTCATTGTGGGTTCCGTTCTCTTGCCGTTTTGCTGTGTCGCCAAGAAGACGAGTACATTGATGTCCGGTTAGGGCTTTCGAAGCACGTCCAGGCACATGGAGCGAACTACGTAGCGATGCTTGCGGAGGAAGCGTTGACGTTGGAAGAATTTGTTAGGAAATTGAATTATATTCCTTCACCGTGCACGACAAACTTCTGGTGTATAATGCCTATTACTGGGTTGGCGTTTGCAACGGAACACCAAGTGGCTGTTGTTGTCTTATCATGGTTCGGACCATGCACATGTCTTCCATTGTGGGCCCCCCGGGTGCCGAGCCTCCGACAAAGGTTTATGCGATAGCACATGTAGGCAGGAGAGACCATTACGTACCGGTACGTGGAGTCCTACTCTCTCGTATTTACTTATTCTTTCATAATTTTTTTAGTAACTGTATTGTTTACGTGTACAGATTTGGCTTGTTAATGACCATTGTCCCATTCCACCGCCTCCAAGACAGTGGCACATTTACAAGGATCCAAGTGTTGATGGATGGGATAGTCATGAGCGCTTCAAGGATAGGTTCAAGAATTATGTAGAGGAGCGAGCATATCATGGGCGACCTGACATACTTACCTAGGTTTTTTGGATTGTAATCGACTTTATATATGATATTGTATTTCCTTTTGTGTGAAAGTTTGATTGAGATTGATCGTATATTGTGTTTTTAATCATTTGTTTTTGAGAATTGAAAAAAATCGGGAAAATGCTATACGAGACAACAATATTACTAATCATTAACAAAAACACATTCACGAAAACATTAAAGCGTACACTAGTTTAACATGAAACATAAAAAAAGCTATCTAATCCTCGTCCGAATCGGCCTCCCCGCCATCATCATAGATGCTGTTGTCCACCACATATTCCAGATCTTCTAAAAGACCGGGGATATGGCGTCTCGGGTGTACAGACTCTGTGTAAATGGGAACTGGAACACCAGGTCTGTAAAGAGCCATAATTTTAGCTATCTGATCCTCGTGTACCACCTCACAGAGTCGTGGAGGATCCATGCCTGCTGGAAAGTAAAAAATCCGACCAGGGGGAACCCCGTCTCCAGGCTCGAGATGGTAAAATAACGCCAAGTACAAGAAACCTAATGACAACCCCCCCTCTCCAGGCTCGAGATCCCCCATCCGCAATGTGCGGACCTCGCCACCTTCGTAGCCATGGAAAAACATGTCCATCCCACTTCGTTGGCGTATCATTCGATTGTAGGTGATTCGCCCATTTTCGTAAACTTCGAGAACCAAAGGCGCCATTACCTTAAATAGAACCGAAGAAAAGTTTGTGAGGAGTGGACATTGTGTGTATTTCGAGGGGTTTTGGGGCCGTATTTATAGGCTAAAATAGGACCGTTGTGGGCGGCCCACAGAGCAGCCCATGAGGGTTCACTGGGCGACACACAGAGCAGCCCATGAGGGTACTGGGCGGCACTGTGTGCCGTCCAGTATATTGATCCTATGTACGAGGATAGGGCACATGCGGTTATTCGACAACAGTGGCGGGAAAAACAAGATCTCGTTAAGGAGAAACAAGATCTTGTTAAGCAAAATAAAAAAACTTTTACAAGATCTGGATAAGATGCGTAGGTATAACCGCAAACTATATAATGATGTACATCGTATACTGCCTTGATGTCGTATCTTTTGTATAATGTTCTTTACGTACTATCAAACTTTGTAGGGAGCAAGCCATTTTATCAAAGCAGAGATACGATATGCCGCGAATTTTTACCAGAGACTATCCTAATTTCTTCAAACGCAACTAGCCGATAAAATGGCTAGTTGCGAAAGCAAGAACTCTGATGGTATTCATCCAGCGAAGAATATGAATGTCCGGTTATATAACGTTCTGTATTGTTTTGGGTCATTAATTAATACTAAAAACAACCAATAATTTTGTCATATGTTGAATATCACTATTATAACACAAAAATATTGTATTAGCATGGGCGGCGTGTTGAGCCGCCCATATCATTTCATCACCACAACTCTGGGCGGTATGCTGTACAGCCCATGGGCGGCACAGTGTGCAGCCCATGGGCTGTACAGCGTGCCGCCCAAGATGCCTATAAATAGGCCATACGGGGTCCCCTTTCTACCAAGCTTGTCTCACCCAAAGAGGCAAGCTTCCACATCCAAGAGGAAGGGATGTGTTTGATCGCGGTAAGAAAAATAAATATATGTATTTTATTGATTATTTACGCTATTAGGTTGTAGTATTCGTTGGAATCTAATTAAATAATATTTTATTTCAGATACAAGAATTCAATATCGTGGGTTTCGTCGTCTAGCATTTTCAAAACTTCGGTCCCGGAGGAACACAGTCAACCGCCTTTTCCACCTTCACTTGTGAGCTTAAACCGAACTGTCTTGTATTCATTGTAGACTCACGTCATGTTGTGGTCATTTCCAACAGTGTGTTAAGATGGATGCGATTGCCTTGTGGTCATTATCCTCTTGGCCGAGTCAAGAGTCCTAGGACGAACCTCTTTCGGCCATGTCGTGCATGCTGATCTGCTCTTTTTTCCTCGTTGTAGCACAGAAAAACATGGGATCTTCAAATTTCGGTATTTGTAGGATTTCAAGTTTTTCTGTGATGCAGCAAGAAAAAAAGAGCAGATCAGCATGAACGACATGGCCCAAGGAGGTTCGTCCTAGGACTCTTGACTCGGTCAAGAGGATAATGTCCACAAGGCAATCACATCCATCTTAACGCACTGTTGAAAATGACCACAACATGACGTGAGTCTACAATGAATACAAGACAATTCGGTTTAAGCTCACTAGTGAAGGTGGAAAAGGCGGTTGTTTGTGTTCCTCTTGACCAAGTCAAGAGTCCTAGGACGAACCTCCTTGGGCCATGGCGTACATGCTGATCTGCTCTTTTTTCCTGGCTGCAGCACAGAAAAACATGGGATCTCTATATTTCTGTATTTGTAGGATTTCAAGTTTTTCTGTGATGCAGCTAGGAGAAGGAGCATATCAGCATGAACGCCGTGGTCCTAGGAGGTTCATCCTGGGCTCTTGATTCGGTCAAGATGATAATGGTCACAGGGCAAGAGTTGTGTATGTCATTTGTTTCAGTGTGTATGTATTTTTTTTAAGTGTGTAAGCCATCCGTGAATGTATATGTGTTTTTAGAATTTGTACGTGTTTTTAGTATGTGTATGTAATTTAAGCCATCGGTGAATGTATATGTGTTTTTAGAATTTGTACGTGTTTTTAGTATGTGTATGTAATTTAAGCCATCGGTGAATGTATATGTGTTTTTAGAATTTGTACGTGTTTTTAGTATGTGTATGTAATTTAAGAATATACATGTGTTTTTTAGAAATAACACACGAAAATCCAACAAACCAATAAGCAAAGAACTAAAACTAGAAATGACGGAACAAATTAGAAACGACGGAACAAATATCTAAATACGAAACCAATAAAGCCAAAAGTCATACTTAATTTACTGGAATTTCAATCCCCAAAAACGTACAAACACAAAAGTCAAAAGTCATACTACGAACTCTCCGTCTCACTATCAGATGAGTCATCTAGATGTGGAGTGGAAGCACTAGCTAAGGACACACCTATACCCGAACCCACGCCCGGTGCCCATACTGGAGGAACAGAAGAGGTCGGCTGAGACGATGCCTGCTGAGCTGCTGCACGCTCTTCCGCCATCCTAGATGATTCGGCTCTCTCAAATATAGTAGCGTCTGCACTATATGCATGGGAAGGCATATGTGAAGCCCGTACAAGCGGTGGAGCTACATGAATGACATCACTGAAAAGGATGTCATGCAAATGCTGAAAGTGCTCCCTACACCCTAAACAACCTCCTCCAAACATAAGCTCCTGAAGATAGGCCTGGCTCATCGCATGACGCTGCAAATGAAAACAAACATTTTAAAAACACAGACTTTCATAAAATAATTTAAAAGAATAAAATGGGAAAAAAACATACCCTTTGTAAGTTGATAGCCGGAGGTGGTCCTCTATTGATACGAGGCTGGACTGGCGCATGCAGACTCACGTAAGGATGCGACACCTGTAGATACCAGTCCAGGTACGCGTCGTGGACATCCCAAGCCATCGTCGCAGGAGGACTCGCCAAGATGTGGGGGCAAAGATGATGCTCACGCTGGTCCCACCTGTGCCAACGCGGGTCAAAGTGCAACTGGTATCGCCTCGTCCCCCTGAAATTAAGAGGACGCACTGCAACCAGAGGCTCTATGATATCCATCGGCCTGCTCTGTCGATAACCGAACTGGCGTGTAAGCCGATCTGGCATGTAGGCCTCCTCTACACCGAGAAAATGAATAGTCCCTCGATAAGTGGAGGACCTGTGACGACCTCGAAAATCAAGACCCTCGTACGGCATCCATCGTATCTACAATTAACAAAACACGATGGACCATAAATTAATTCATTACGCTTTCTTACTGTAAATTGAAATTGAAAAAGAATACGTACATCCTCTGGCCTATACTCGTCCAAAATTCGTCTGTAGCGTGACTGGTCACGGAGCGACCGGAGAGGTGTCCGGCCAATACAGTATCGTCCAGCGCGTCGTATATCATCGTTCGCACCTTCCTTGAGGTTAGGGTTGCCTGGGAAGTATACAAAGTACGTCCAAATCCAAACCTGCGTACAGAGAAAGACAACCACTAGTTATAAACAATTCAATAATGTTTATTAATAATCTAAATTATAAGTTAACTATATTAAAGGCCTACCTCCAAAAGACGTGCGCAGCCGGTGAACTGTGCAGCTCCGGCCCGAGAACCCTCTCCGAGGTTCCTATAAAGGAGAGCCAGAACCCCGGTACCCCAAGCAGTATGAACGACACGCTCCCAGTCCACAAAAAGAGGTAGCAGTGTGGTCTTCAGCTCGTTCGTTGACTTGTCAACGAAGATGCTAGCCGACATGGCGTGCCATAAGAAACCGGCTGCTATATCCTCTGGGTGGGCACCCTCCTCAATCATCCTCATCACATGCCTCCCAAGCTGGAATTGCTTGACCCAACCCTTCCTAAGGTCGCAGACCATGTCAGCATCATCCTCATCAAAGCTGTAGTCCGAATCTATCCCAAACAAACAGCCGAACAAAGCCTCACACTCCGCCAGCTCGATATCCTGACCGGTCCATGGCGACGTCACCTCAAATCCCTCGATCGGCAGCCCTAGAATCATCAGCACGTCATGTAGCGTAGGACCTATCTCGCCCCAGGGAAAGTGGAAGGTGTTCGTCTCTAGATGCCATCTCTCAACGAACGCTGAAATGAGGTTGTGATCAACATGGCCGAACTGGAAATCAAGTAAACCGGTCAACCCCGTCTGCTGCGCAATCCAAAACCAGGACCCCTCCGCAGGGACCCCTCTGGGAATACGATCCCTCCAAAATGCAAACTGCGAAGGGCGTGTCTGGACCCTCAAATTCCTAACAACGTCCTCGGGTGGGTCCAACGACGCCTTCGTCCATATCAGCTCTGCAATGTGCGTGTCAAAGTTCCTCAACAAAGAAGGAAACTGCTCAGCTGGCTCAGGAGGAGGTGGGTCCTGCGTGGCTGGCTCAGGCTGAGACGGGGCCTACTGAGATGGAGTCTCCTGATGTGGCTCAGTGGGAGATGGGCCTGTGTGGCTGACTCAGGCTGAGACGGGGCCTGCTGAGATGGCTCAGGTGACTCCTCCATGTGTAGCTGCTGCTGAGGCGAGTCCTCAAGAGGTGGGTCCTCCTGATGTGACTGCTGAGGTGGGTCCTCCATAACCACGTCCTCATCTGAGCGGATGGGACCAACATCGTCCTCACTAGCACCCTCACTATCGGACTCACTATGGCCCTGCGATACACCGTCAACCCTCTTCTTACGAGCATATGCATTAGTAGGACGACTATCTCGATCGGACCGTGCGATCTTACACAACACTTCCTATTTTTGCATTAAAAATATAGAAAATTGTTTTCTTACAAACAAAATCAATATATTAAAATTTTCATTACAATAACATATTTAATATTACAGTATAATTGTCACAATTTACCTATACTATTTTTTATAATGATTAAATACAATAAAAACCAAATTTACAAATATAGCTATATTCATTTTACCCACTATAACCTATTTACATATGTCCAAATATTATTTTCATACAAACAAAATAATATATTACAATTTTCATTACAATGATATATTAAATATTATTTAACAGTATAATTGAGCATATTACCTATACTATTTTTAACAGTATAATTGAGCATATTACCTATACTATTTTTTATAAGATAATGATTTAATAATATAAAATCCAAGTATATAAATCTACAAGTGCAGAAACAATTTAATTAAATAAATTAGATTTAACGATTACAAATTTAAAAAACACCATACCTTTTCAGTTGCCCTCCGTTCATATTTTCGCTTTTCGCGAACTGGAATTTCACCCAAGTCTGAAATGGCCTCCTGACCAACCGCGCACGCGACGTCGAAGGCATTCTCCGCCGCGATATCGCCCTCCTCGCCCTCGGTCCTGGGCGGCTCCGCAGGCGGCCCAGATTCCACCATAGTGGGCGGCTCCGCAGGCAGCCCAGATTCCCCCATAGTGGGCGGCTCCGCAGGCGGCCCACAATCGTCGCTGCTTCCCCCCGTCACAGAGAGATTGGCCGCCGCCACCGCTGCCAACGTCGAATCGGCCGTCGAATCGCCGCCGTCTCCGCCTAGCACTCCCGCCGCCGCCTCCAACGCCTCTTGCTCGTCCAATATTGCAAATAGGTCGTCCACTGAATATTGGCCCGACTCCATTTTTGTGTATTTCGAACGCTGGAAATCGCATCCGGAGAAGACGACCCTGGGCGGCCTTCTATAACGGCGACGTTTCGAGTTTTTTGGCGGTTTAGGGTCTGGGCGGCCTACTAAGCCGCCCACATTTTAATTTCAAATTCCACTTTCGGCGGCCTGTTGAGCCGCCCACAATTTAGGGTTTACACTCGGCGGCTTACAGTCCCGCCGAGGTTTAACCCGGTTTCCAGAAAACCATATTTTTTTAATAAATAAATAAATTAAATTATAAAATCGGGTTCTACAAAAACCAATAAAATTGGGCGGCCCATAATGCCGCCCAGGTCCAAATCGGGTTCATAAAAAACCGGTTTGCATGGGCGGCATTAGGTGCCGCCTATGTGCAAACCGGGTTTTTGAAAGTGTATTCTGGGTGGCATGTAGAGCCGCCCAGGAGAAAGTGCGCGGCTAAAAAAAATCGACTGCGCGGTTTATCGGCCCTTTAGATTTTGTTGGAATTGCCATCAAAGTGGATTGGCATGGCGTTCTACGTTCTCTAGTTTGAATGGAGGAGGAAATAGTCAACACGTGTTACCTACTTTAGAAAAGCGTGTTTTATCATTTTTCCTTTTCTAATATTTTCACACGCGAGACCTGGGTCGTTTGTATAAATTTGACGGACGATCCATAACCGTTCTCAGTTCTCATGTGAGTGCCCGTCTTCACCCGAACCGGACTCTTCATATATATACATAAAACCTAAGAAACATAGTGATTTCCTAGTTTTGATACAACTTCAAAGTTGTTTTCACCAATCACAAGTTGCGAGCTTGTAAAAAGATATCACTTTAGACATTTTAATATTATGTTGGAGATTCAGATTTGTAAATTTGGTGATTTTTTGATGGTTTGTTTGAAATTGAAGCTTGACTAAACATTACATATTTTGTTTGAATTTCTATGTTAAGCGTGTGGGTGAACTATTTGATAAATTACAAAATTATTATGGTATATTATACAGGTTAGATATTTAGGAGATCTGAGATGGGTATCCGATCCGAGGTATACGGGTATCCGATAATTTTTTTGATCGGATACGGATATCGATTTCATCAATTTTTTAGGATATCCAGTCCGATAAGTCGGATTGGATTGGACATCCGATAATGGGCACCCCTAGCGGCCATTAGATTTTAGAAATGGAGTGGTAGAATTAAAACAAATGGAGTGGCAACTTGGAAATACAACAAACTTTTATAGTTTTTTTTTTTTTGCAAACCATTTTTTCAAAAAAATTTATTTTTTTGCGAAAATTATAGTTTTTCCATCGGGGTTTTTTTTTGAATTTTTTTCCCCAAAAAGATTTTTTGAAAATTCCCATTTTCAAATTTTTACCATGCACTTTTGTATCTTAATCATGCACTTTAATATACTTACATATGCACCTTTTTAGCATATTAAACATGCTAAAAATGAACTTTAACATAATAAACATACAGTAGCTAAAATGTGCATTTTTTTTTATCTAGGTAAGAATTTGGACGAATTTCAAGAAGATTTTAAAACTCTACCCAAGTCATCCATACGGATGAGAACACGAAGTTCATGATTGTTGATGATGTCTGGCAGTGAAGAGTTGTGGCTCAATTTAGCAATATGGTCAGCCATTGAGTTCGCTTCACGAAAGACATGACGAATCTGGGCTGTCGAAAATGATTTTAAGAGCAAAAGGATATCCGAAATAAGAATTTCAATATCCCATGGACAAGCCTAGATACCTTTAAGAACATTAACAATTGTCAGATTGTCGGATTCAATTTCGATGTTTTCTAGTTTTAGTTCTTTAGCCTTCTGTAGCGCATTTCTAAGCGCATTTCTAAAGGCTAATGTTTCACTTCTCAATGTCGTTGATTTCCCGCATTTTCCCGCATGTATACAGATACTTTATCCCTTATCATTCCTCATGATTATTCCAAAAGTTGAGTTTCCATTAACTTTAGTTGATCCATCCACGTTAATCTTGATGACATTGAGACTGGGTTTCGTCCATGCTGTCCTATTTTTTGGTTTTTTCCTTTTTGAAATCTCCTTTCTTCCATTAATCGATGGGTTGTGTAAGACGTATGGGTCAAAATATTTAGTTTTGTTCCACGCAGAGATCATTTTTTTTTGTGTAACCCAAAATGTCAGTAATAAAATTACTTTTATCATTGTCAGAAGAAAAAGTTTTAGTATTTCTAACGATAAAATGTGCCCTTTTGATATACATGTTAAACATGTAAATTTACATGTTACCACATGCATTGTTGTATATTAAAGATGCACTTTTTTATATTCTTCGTGAGCATTAGAAATTGTGCTTATATATGCACTTTGAGTTCCTATAGATGGACTTTTGGTCCTTGTATATGCACTTAAAGTATAATTTTGTAGGTTGTTGTACCGCAGGAAAAATAAATTCAGAAAAAACTAGGGAAACAATAATTTTTGAAAAAATAATTTTTGAAAAAACTATTTTCGATAAAAAGTTTGTTTTGAAGAAAAATTGCAAAATAAAATTGAAAACTATTTACGATTTTGCCACTCTAATCCTAATCCTCTATCTTCTCTAGTGATCATCATTCTTCCTCACTTAGACTCTAAAATTAATATACACTTGAACCCTATTCTCAAACTACTAATGATAATTATTTCAAAAAAAAGTTCTGAAAAAAAGTGACCAGAGAGTTAACTTTGTTTAAATAATAACAAAAAGTGTTAAATAGATAACTACGAGGCTTTAAAACTTTAACTCTATCGTTATATATTCACATTCCTCAAAGAAAAGATATCTCCAATGATTTATAGATCATAAATTTTATTCCGACCAAAAAAAAGATTAGAAATTTTATTAGATAATATCAACTAATATTTTTCATAATATTCCCAAAAAATAGAATGCTATGATATTTACAAAATCATATTAGATTATTCGATTAAATGTATTAACACGCTTGTTATTTAACGCCCACTCTATATTTTTTCATAACGTCCATCCTATGTTCGTGAATTGACCACAGAGGAATTAAGTTTGTTGGTGAATTGACCACGAACGAAACAAGCTGGTCTGTGAATTGACCACAGATGAACTGAGTTGGTCTGTACATTGACCACGGTGAACTGAGTTGGTCCGTGAATTGACCATGGACGAACTGCTTCCGTCCGTGACGAACGAAACACATAACTCAACTGCCGCCTTAAATGTTACTTGTCCATACCTAACAAAATTTAGTTACCCCAAACTCTTCATACATTACGGAATTCTTTAACCAAAACACTCTTCCACCCTCAAACAAAAACTCTCTTATATTATGGCAAATCATATGATGAGTTCTTTGATTTCATGAGTGGATGAGATGATTCATTAATGTTTAATCATAATAAGGTAAGTTTATTTTGTTTTTACTTCAAACTTGAGTCTTTACTTTACTTTACAAATACATGTGTCATGAAATTTTGACTTTTACTTTTATTTGCAAATTTTGCAAGTTAAAAGCCTAAACTTTAACTTGAACATAGTTGCTGCAAATATATTGTTTTTTAATGTTGTTCTAGCCATAAGTTTGTGTTTTAGACTAGTTATAGATAATTGTTTAGTGTTTGTAACTTGCACAATTTGCAAGTGTAAATCCGTAGAAAAAGCCACTCTCGAATTCGTAGAAAAAAGTCGTTTCTGTTACAGAAATTCGTCTGTGAAGGACGGACCAATCGTCCGTGACGGATGGACCAACTTCGTCTGTGACGGATGGACCAACTTCGTCCGTGACAGATGAACCAACTTCATCCATCATGGACGGACCAAGCTCTTCTGTCATGGACGAGTTTTACTGTAACAAAAACGAGTTGTTTTGTGTAGGTATTGTAACTCACTTAATTTGTTTTATTGTTTGAACATGAAAATAATGAATTTATATTGGTCTTAGCGACCTAAGCCTTAATGACAGGTTTGCACAAAATGGGACGTCCTCTTCGTACACGCCAAAATTTTCACTTGGGGTGTTTGGCGATGGATTTGTACCATCAGAATCACTTCTGTTGGCGTTCGTACTTGTGGCGCGGCCACTTCGGTTTCAGATGATACTCCCGTCGAGACAGGACGAGCATGAGGTTTGCGACACGTAACAAAATCAATTTTGTATAATTATTTCGGTTCAAATGATAATTTTCGTTTCGATTAAATATCGAATAAATATGAAATGTTTAGATTAGATTATACACTGAGATTGAATATGCATGAAATGTTTAGATTAAATTGAAGTAGATATTAATTAAAAATTCTGATTAGATTGAATCAATGCATCAAAATTTTTAGATTATGAATTTATGCAATAATAGTATATTGTTGTTGTAATTCTAAAATATTGTATCAAATAATTAACGGAAATTGAAAAATGTTAAGAAAATTTAAAAATTAGGAACTCTTATAATAAATTAGAAATTATAACTAAATATATAAAAATAGAAATGAAATAATAACGTTTATATTATATTAGATATATAAAAATAGAAATGAAATAGTATATTCATGTTGTAATTGTAGTATTTTTAAATTTTATAAATATTTAAATATGTAATAATTATTAAAACAATTCGTAATTTTTTTATTTTTTGAACATTTTCAATTTTTAGTTCTAAATTTCCTTTTAAAATAATTATTTTTTAAATACAATATCAAAAAATCCTAGTCTTATTTAACTAAACAATTGTTTAATTATAATTTTTTAAATAAGTAACAATTATAGTAGAAAAATAAACAATTAAACTTTAATTGGAAAAACTGAAATAATTGTTTATTTTAATATTTAATATATAATTTTTAATTATCCAAAAACTCTAAACTATTTTTTTTTCAAAACTCTTAAAAAAGGCGATACAACAGTCGTTGCATTCAGTGCGACAATCGTATAGAGGGTCCCGTCGGCTGTGACAGCGGCAGGTCACAAGATTGGCCCGATGGGGCGACGGATTTGTGTCCGCGACTGGATGTTGCTCAAGAGGGCGACACAGGAGACGATGCATCTATGTCGGATCCCGGGGATGACAACAACGACACGCCCATGCCCGACGCAGACGAGCAGGGCCTGATAGCGGCTTTGGAGCGGGATTACGTTGAGGGCCTCGAGGCCCCTGACGTTTCGACGACCGATGATTTAGGGAGGGACGATACGCCTCCCTCCCCCGTTTGAGATACAGCGGGACCCGTTCCCGAGGCAGCGGGACCGGTACTCGAGCCAGCGGCCCCCTCCTCTCGTGCCAGTTGCGGCTCCCGAGGGGGATGAGCCGAAGGAGGCATGGATGCCAGGAGGTCCCCGGTCGCGCAGTCTCCTAGTGTCATACCCGACACACATGACTGACGTTATTTGGACGCACACGGAGCGGCTTACGCACGACCCTCCCCTGCCACTCGTGCATCCTGATCCAGTACTATTTTTTATCAAATATTTAATAAATATTTGTACTTTTCATTTTATTGGGTTTCAGTTGAGGAAGATACTGAAGCCGTACAACCGCCATCCGCATTTCTCCATGATCCACCGATTTCAGAGGCAAGATCCAGATTCGTGGTGGCCGCTGGTGCAGCGGAGCGACATCACATCCCTGGAGTTCCGTCGGATGGACCCCGTGCTGATATCGGAGTTCGTGGAGCGGTGGCATCCAAAGACGAACTCCTTCCATTTTCCATGGGGGGAGATCACGATCACACTCCATGACGTCTTCCACATTTTGGAGATCCCCATCGATGTGACGACGGTGGTATCTGATATGCCCGACATCGAGCTATTTGTCGTTGCATCGGAGATGCTTGGGGTTGATGTAGTTGTCGTCTCGCAAATGGCATCAAGTAATAATTTCTATACCTATTTATTATTTATTTAATATATTTTAATTAAAATGTTATTGATAAACTTATTTGGTTTTATTTCTTTTTTTCAGCTGGCGGCTTTGCGATCAACACAAAGATAATTTAAGTATAACTATAGTACATAAGTATATAATATAAATATAACTATAATATATAAGTATATAATATAAGTATAACTATACTATATAAATATAAATATATAAGATATAAAGAAAACTATAGTATATAAGTATATAATATAAGTATAACTATATAAGATATAAAGGAAACTATAGTATATAAGTATATAATATAAGTATAACTATAGTATATAAGTATATAATATAAGTATAAGTATAATATATAAATATAACTATATAAGATATAAAGGAAACTATAGTATATAAGTACATAATATAAGTATAACTATAGTATATAAGTAACTATAGTATATAAGTATAACTATAGTATGTATATACATATAACTATATAAGATATAAAGGAAACTATAGTATATAAGTATATAATATAAGTATAACTATAGTATATAAATATAACTATATAAGATATACAAGAAACTATAGTATATAAGTATATAATATAAGCATAACTATAATATATATACTATAGTTTTTCTTTATATCTCATATAGTTATACTTATATACTATAGTTTTTCTTTATATCTCATATAAATATACTTATATACTATAGTTTTCCTTTATATATCATATAGTTATACTTATATAATATAGTTTTCCTTTATATCTCATATAGTTATACTTATATAATATAGTTTTCCTTTATATCTCATATAGTTATACTTATATACCATTGTTTTCCTTTATATCTCATATAAATATACTTATATACTATAGTTTTCCTTTATATCTCATATAAATACACGATTTCTATTTAGCGCCCGGGTGAAATTGCTATTTCACGCCCTGTTTCATCCGTGACGGACCAATGACATCCGTCCGTGACGGGCCAAAGCGTTTCGTCCGTGACGGACAAATCACTTTGGTCTGTCACGGACGGATGTCATTGGTCCGTCACGGACGAGGTTAACAACCATAAACATTGAATGTTACTTGTCCCCACCTAACACCATTAACTACCCCGTCATACTCAACCATAATACGGCCAAACTAAACCCTATACCTCAATCACTCATTCCTTTCCATCCCACAACACTCTCTTCCATTCTCTTCCATTACTTTGAATCTTTTCCATGGCAAATCAAGATGATTTTTTCAACTTCAATGGTGGAGAAGATGTTTCAAGAGATTATCATCACAATAAGGTATGTTTTTTAAGTTTTCACTTTACATGTTAGTAAAAGTTAAGAATTTTATGTTTCTATCTTGTAAATGTTTATATTTGTGAGTTGTTCTTTGAATAAACAAACACTTTCTTAAGATAATTAGTTCATACTATATATTCATACAAACTAGTAAGAATTTTATGGTTCTTTCTTGTCAATTAGTTGTGAATGTCTATTTTATGGTTCTTTGTTGTGAATGTATATATGTTTGAGTTGTTACTTTACATGTTAGTGGTAGTTAAGAATTTTATGGTTCTTTCTTATCAATAGTTGTTAATATATATATTCATAAAAACTTCATCTTGTGTATAAAACTGCAATGGGAGATTTTACTAGATCGTTGCAAGTGCAAAACTTCGTTGGGTAATTGTTTTTTGAACACAAATCCGTCCATCACGTATGGAATGCATCCATGCGTGACAGACAAATACATCCACCCGTGACGTATGGAATGATTCCATACCTGACAGACAAGTTTTTTTTTTACAGAAACTTGTTTTTATGCTAGCTTGTTTTTTTTTGCTTCAATAGGAGGTGAACAACGATATTAATAATTTGTCCCTGAATGAATGGGACATGTCACCACCGTCCTTTTCACTCGGGTTGTTCGACAAAAGCTCTGCGCCTCAACATCCCCATATACCGTTGATGGATAGTTTAGCCCTTAGTGGAATTCCGTTCGTAAGGTGGCAGGCTCCACCTTAGTTTGGGTTCCCGACATTACACACACAACCGCGGTTTAATTTTCCTACACTTGCAGAAGTAATTGTTTCTGAAGACTATTCAGAGAGGTTTACCACGGGTGAAGTGTTCAGCTCCAGAGAAGATGCAATTAAATGGGCTAGACAAATTGCGTTTGTTAATCACTTTTGCATCACTATTGATCGGGATAGAAACCTTGGTGGAGGAAGCCTTCGGAAGACACAGGTGGCTTGTGAAAAAGCGGGAACTTACATTCCTAAAGATGAAAACAGATTAAGGGAAAGATCAAGGAGCAAAAAATGTGGGTGCCTATTCAGATTGTTGTGTCAAGAACAACCGAGAGATTCATGGAAGATCAAGGTAGTTGTTGGAACTCATAACCATGTCATTGGTGATGACTTGTACGGGCATGTATTCGCTGGGAGGATGACACCTGAGCAGAAGAAGTTGTGTAAGTTCATGATAAAAAATCATAATAAACCATCCAAGATTGCAACAATGCTGAACCAGGACCCAAACAACTGCACTAAAATGAAGCAAGTGTACAAGGTCCGACATAGTGGGATGGAAGGAAGAACCGTGGTCCAGGAGTTCTTCCATAAGTGTAAGGAGAACAACTACTTCATGGAGTATAAGTCGGATCCAACGACCAATAAGATTGCTGATATTTTCTTTGCCAGTCCAGATTCCATGAAACTCCTAAAGGCATTTTCGTACGTCCTTTTGTTAGACTCCACATACAACACAAACAGTTTCGTACGTCCTTGTGTGATGCCGCTGTTTCGGGCAAGATCGCACCATGGAGAGTGATCGTCTAGCCTCCATTTCCTTAGCTGCTCATGCATGTGCTGAAACGTGAGAATTTATCGCTCCTATACAAAAAATGTTAGATACAAAAACAAATAGGGAATTAATTTAATAACAACATCAAGTTTTGATAACTTACGATGCACTGATAAATGAAGTATGCTGTGAAGCTAAACAACAGGTCTGGGTTCTCTGGACCTCCCGCTACAGGTCCTACCAACTTAAGATCGATAGCATCCCGACCTCCAGCCTATCTACGCTGTCTACCATGCTGCCTAGGTTGTCTACCCTGCCTAGGCTGTCTAAAAGCAGTTGGTTACTCTGCCGGTTCCTCAAAGCTAGGCTGCTGAGCGGGCCAAATACCTTGCCCACTCATATCTCCCGACCACATGGGCCAACCACTAGGTTGTTCTGGTACATAAGGTACATACCATGTCGGATCCTATAAAACAAATTATTAGAAACAATATTAAATAATGTAATAGTTTAATTAACTAAGCATATATATAGTTACTTACCACATCTGGGTTAACATTCTGGTATATGGGTGGATCGTTAAACGACATAGTGTTCAATGGCGGGTCTGAATATACCGGTTCATTTACCGTACTCGGTCCTGCTCCGTCTCCTTTTTAGATTTTTTCTTCGAAGGTTGCCTTCGTCGGTATACGATGTCCTCATGTTCTTGTTCTTGTCCCTCACAGACAGCGTTCCACCTTCGATGACGGGCAGATCTTGTCTGGTTATCCATCTGTAACTGGAAAAAACAACACATTAAAAGAAACATTAGTTCCATCAATTAGCAGGATAATCATATATTATTAAAAACTTGACACAGTAATCAACACATTCAATCCAACAAAATTACTAGCTCAATATCCATCAATTTCATTTCAAAAAGATGAATTGAAATTTTCATCAACTCGGATAACAAACCCTAAACTCAATGTTTTAAAACACGAGAAGGAACACTATAGATCCGTCCGTGACGGATCAAGCAGATTCGCCCGTGACGAATCAAGCAGATCTGTCTGTCACGAATGGGGCTGAGCTTCTTCCCCAACCAAAAATGCTGAGATCAAACAACCCAAAACCTAACCTAACCCATATGCAAATCCAGATTCAAAACCGACATTTCTCCATTTCAAACAACATTCAAACATGTTCAAATCCAACATTAAACACTTAATCATGCAAACCCTAAAACCTAACTCATCAAAAATTTGCAAACAAACTCAATAATTTCAACACACCATTAAACTAAGCCAACAACAAGTAAAGACTTAACTAACCTCACGAATCATAATGGACGAATTCGGTTGATACATGATGAATCAACTAGGCCTAGACGTTGGAAGAGAGCGCGGACGGAAGAGTTGTTGTCGAAATGTTGTGTTTTGAAGAATGAATGGGAGCAAAGCCGAAGTTGCTGTTTTAATACCCAGCAAATCCGTCCGTGACAGATGAAAGACATCCGTCCGTCACGGACGACACACATTTATTCGTCACGGATGGATGTGTTTCGTCCGTGACGAATGAGCCATGGCGTTAAACAGCAAATCGCCCGGGGCGTTAAATAGCAACGAGCTATAAATATACTTATATACTATAGTTTTCCTTATATCTCATATAGTTATACTTATATACTATAGTTTTCCTTTATATCTCATATAGTTATACTTATATACTATAGTTTTCATTTATATCTCATATAGTTATACTTATATACTATAGTTTTCTTTTATATCTCATATAGTTATACTTATATAATATAGTTTTCCTTTATATCTCATATAGTTATACTTATATACTATAGTTTTCCTTTATATCTCATATAATATACTTATATACTATAGTTTTCTTATATATCTCATATAAATATACTTATATACTATAGTTTTCCTTTATTTTATTTTATTGATAAGGAAAGGAATTAGGGGGGCTCCTCTATCTCGAGGTAGGCCGCCCTAGAGCATCCTTGCGGATGAGATCTCTAAGATCTGGAATGGCTGCAGTGTTAGGTGAAATTGATATGTGGTAGAGTTTTGCAATAAAGTCGGCCACAATATTAATTTCCTGGAAAATGTGGAAAATGCGACAAGATGAGAATTGTCGCAAATCTAGCAAGATATCGGAAATGATGAGTTCGATTTCCCACGGGCAGTCCCATTTGCCGTTTATGGCATTAATCAGGCAGAGGTTGTCGCCTTCGATCTCGATATCAGAAATCCCTAGCTGAATTGCATCTTGAATGTCATGACGCATTGAGATTGCTTCAGCTAGTAGCGGGGAGATATTCCCCAAGGAACCATTGGCCATGGAAATTTGTTTTCCCGTATGGTCCCGAATAATGTAGCCGAATGTAGCGGGTCCTATCGTGTTTTTGGATGCATCTGAGTTTAGTTTGTAGACATTGGTTGGTGGTTTTGTCCAGTGAATGTTTCTTCTTTTTCTTCTTGTTGCTTGCGTGGTTATAGTTGTTTCCTTAGTATATATTTCCATTTTGGCATTTTTCCAATCTAGTTGTTGTTTCTGGATAAAGCTGGTGAGGTTAGGTATTGTGTTCTTGTTTTGGTCTTCAAAAGTTCTTAAGTTTCTTTGGTACCAGATGCTCCACCATCATATGGATAGAATTTCTATTATGTTCATATTGGATTTATCCTTTACTTCGTTAAGTAATTGTGTAGCATTTTTATTGTCTATATCCATGTTGTTGATTAGTTGGTGTATTTGTGGGTCAATGTTTCGAACTGTTTGTTGGGTGTGGGGGCATTTGAATAAAATGTGTGTTAGGTTGTCCACTGTGTGGTTGCACATGATGCATTCTAGGGGGACAGGGGTATGCCTTTCATAAAGTTTCTCTTTAGTTGGTATTCCGTTTTTGCTTACCTTCCATATGAAATGTTTCACTTTGGGGGGTATATCGAGTTTCCAAATTCAGTTTATGTTGGAGTCAGTTAGTCCTTTATTTTCATAAATCATATTGATTGCACTTTTGGTCAAAAACCATCCATTTCGGTTGTGTTTCCAGTAGAGCATATCTTCAATTGCATTATTGGGGATTGTTTTGCTGGTTATAATTGTGGTAGTATCGTGGTCAAAGTGTTTTTGGAGCTCCTCTATTTTCCAGGATTTGTCATGATTTATATATTGGTCTACTGTTTCTAGTTTGTTTATAAGGTTTATATCTTTTGCAAAGTTGGTTAGTGTTCCTATTGGGAGTCAGTTGTCCTGCCAAAATTTGATAGTTTTACCATTTCCTATTTCCCATTGGAGGCCTTTTTTGAAATCTGGTATAAGTTTGGTAAGGTTACTCCAATGCCAGCAGTTAGCATTTTTCTTCATTTTGTATGTCAGTATGTGTTTATCTTTTAGGTATTTTTCCTGGATGATCTTGACCCATATGTTGGTAGGCTCAGCGAGTAATTTCCAGATTAGTTTCATTTGGAGTGCTTTGTTCATATCTTCACTTTTTCTTATTCCCAGGCCTCCTTTGCTCATTGGCTTGCAAATCTCGTTCCATCCAATGAGAGGCTTATGGTTGTTATCTTTGTTCCAGAAAAATTAACGATTAATTTTGTCTAGTTTTTTGTGGGTGTTGGCTGGTAGTGTAAAATTTTGCATAATGTAGCTTGGTTGGGCCGAAAGAGTTGCTTTAATGAGGACTTTTCTTCTCTCTTGTGATAGTGTGTTTGCCTTCCATTTGGTAAGTTGGCTTGCAGTTTTTTCTAGGAGAGGTTGAAAGGTGGAGTTCGTTACTCTTTCATTAATAATAGGGCATCCGAGGTACTTATCTAGGCCATTTGACGGAATCACATTAAAAATTTGGGATATGTTTGTCTGATTGGTATTTTTTGTTACCTGGAACGCTGATTTGTGAAAGTTGACTAGTTGGCCTGATACTTCACAATAGTCATCAATAAATTTCTTTATTTTAGAGCAAACTGCTAGTTTTGTGGATGAGAAGATGATAATGTCATCAGCAAAAGCTAGAAATGGGATATTTGTGCCTCCTCTATTGATTTTGATCCCTATAGGGTTAGTTGGGTGTGACGCTGCCTTTTGTAGTTGTCTTGAGAGGATTTCTGCTCCTAGGATAAATAGGAAGAGGGATATGGGGTCGCCTTGTCTAAGACCCCACTTGGGAAATAATTGTTCTGTGGGTCCATTGTTGACAATGACAGAAAATGATACCGTTTGGGTGCATTCTTTTTTCCAATTTGTGAATTTAGTGCAGAAGCCAAAATTTTGGAGAGTTTATTGTAGAGTTAGATTACTTTCAAAAACATGTTTAGATTGAAAAGAGCTCACTTTACCTTTCCCAGATGAGGTGCTTAAGCAAGGTTGAGCCATAGCATAGTATAACCCACCCCTCTTAATACCTCGTATAAGAGTTTTGCCACCTCTAGTGACCTCTCTTACACCTGTATGGGATGTAATTCTGCAGCCCAGATCTTCTAACATGCTTTTAGAGATGAGGCTCCTCCTCAAACTAGGAACCCACCTCACCTCTTGCAACATTCTAACCCTTCCATCATGCATTTTCAAAGGTATATTTCCTATACCTCTAACATCCAGACGAGTATGATCACCAAGCATCACATGATCACCCTCAAATTCATGCAAAGACTCAAACATAAATTTGTGAGGAGTAACATGCAAAGAACATCCAGAATCTAAAAGCCAGCAATCATCATCATACTCAGGACAAAGCATAAGAAGCTCACAGGAATAGCTAGCACCAACTTCAGGTTTATCATCAGATTTTTCTTTATCAGATTTCTTTTTTCTACAGTCTTTAACAAAGTGACCAGTCTTATCACAATAGAAGCACTTTTTATCCTTAGCATCTGTCTTATCATTTTTATTTTTGGTTTTAGGCTTACCCTTAGTGTTCAGGACAGAACCATTCTTATTCTCATCCTTAACATCAGATTTGGCATGCTTAAACACTTTCAAAATTTCATTCTTCTCAATAATAGATTCCACAATCTTAAACTTAGTTAACTCCTCTCTACCAAACTGAATGACATCTTTAAAGTGATCAAATTCAGCAGGTAAGGAGTTAAGCAATAGAATAGCCAGGTGAGAATCTTTATTTTTTTCATCACATCTTTCAAGATCTTGAGTCATCTTAAGAAACTTATCCAGATTTTCTTGCAAAGATATACTCACATCCATCTTAAAGGTGAATAAACGACATAAGAGAGAAATTTTGCTAGGTAAGGATTTTACCAAATACATCTCTTCGAGGGCTTTCCAGAGCTCCTTAGTTGTTTTCTTTCCCATAACTTGCCTTGCAACTTCATCAGACAGCCTTATAAAGATCTCACTATGTGCCTGCTCGTCCATCTCCAACTGCCTAGCAGTTGAAGTCTCAGCCAGATAGTTCCCAGTCACTGCCCTTTGACACTTTTCCTTAATCAAGATGGCATTCATCTTCATTTGCCATATTGCAAAATCAGTAGAGCCATCAAAAAGCTTGGGTTTGCTAGATTTTTTTGCCATTTAGGACACACAACAGATCAGTTCTTAAAATAGGACTATAATCAATATATAAGCCTATCAAAGAAAAGAAAAACAGGTGACCAAAAAATATCAGAAAGAATCTCAGAAAAAACCAATTGTACAGCTAAACACTATAAACCAACAGACTGAATATGCAAGAATCTCAAACAATTCTCATATAACAACTTCAAGATCAAAAGTAGAAATAGTAATAGCAAGATCAGTCAAGGAAAGTAACTCAATCTGCTGAAACCAAACACACAGAATCTCAATCAAGGAAAGAAACAGGCTAGTATCAGAACCACACAAGAGATTAAGAATAATGCTACCAACAGGAATCGAAATCATGCAGCGGAATACCCAAGAACACACAAATCGAAACCCTAGAAAATCACAAACACTCAAGAATCAAAACCTCGCTCTGATACCACTTTGTTATGATTCCTGAATGCCTCAGACAAGCCTAATCGCAACAATCAAGCAAAACTAAAAACGAGAAGAACACAATCGGTTTGTTTACGCAGTTCGGAACAACGTTCCTACGTCTGCGGGATCTCAAAAACGGGAGATTCAGCCAATCCACTAAGTAATCCGAAGCGTTCAACCACACAATTACAAGAGCACTTGATCGGTAATCACACAGGAAAGAAAAGGATCTCAAAGCCAAATCAAAAGAATCAACAATTAAGAACAAAGAAAGAACTACACCCCTGTCGATCTTGCAGAAACACCTTCGCCTCTGCCCTAATCAACAACAACCACCACGAAGAACCACGCAGGAAAGTCGACTTGGATGTCGACCTTTGAATTCCAGTTGAACCGTCTTCTTCGACCTCCGTTCTCTCTTCTTGATCTTCCTTTGATGATTTCTCAACTTGCTCTCTCTTTCTTTTCTTTCTCTTTGACTGCGTAGGGTTCGGTCTTAGCAGCTCCAATGTGTTGAGCCCCACTTTATATCACTCCAGGAGACTCATCTAAGGGTGAAGCTGCGTGGCCCTTTCTGCACAAGTAAGCAGCCAACTTGCTTCTCCTAGTGGGTTTCTCCTCTTGGGCTTATATTAGGCCCATATAATCTAATCCTAGTGCTACCAAAATCAAGTAACCTCAATTGTAATTTATGGTGTGTACATGCTTAGATTAAAGTACAATAAAACGGATATATATTTTGCTTCTTCCTCATGAGTGTAGTTGTTTCACTGTTGTCGATTTGTAGTTTGTTCATGTCCTTGCTTTTTTGGACTTCAGCCTTGTGACTGATCTGCATAGTAACATAAAAAGTACACATATTGTAACTTCATTGTTAGTTGGTAAGACTTAAATCTAGTGCAAGAGTTGCCAGAATGGTTTGGGTATAACACCCTATTGTTATACGGGGGTGTCATGAAGCACTGGCGACATAGATGGCATACATAATACTTCATTCTCCATGGCGTAGTTGTTAGTCAGTTTTTGTATTGCTGATTGGTGGTGTTCATACTCAGCTCTTTTGATTTGCCTCCTTGTAAAGGGCCTGCATAATTCCAAGAATAGAGGTCACAGTAGCAGAGATATAAAGTTGTATGGTGGGCAGAGCGAAGTAGAAATTAATTAACATTGTTGCTCGATTGTTTCTTATTTGGTTTCAATGTGCTGTATACTCTAGATTCTTGAGAGTAGGTCTTCTGTTTTGTGTTATTAATACATTGAGTACACATAGCCTCATTGAGTTAACGGAGCTATAAAGTTTTATGGTGGGCAAAAGTAGAACCTGCTATAATATAAAATAGATTTTGAATCAATAAAAAGTACACATATTAATGAGGAATAATAAAATAACATATATTACAAAAACTATTGAGTTAACGGAGCCAAAATAATCAAATGACATGTGATGTATTTGCACTTTAGAGATTTTACTTATAATAAAATAAAAATAAAAGAAAACAATCAAAATTTTCAAAAAGAAAACAGAATGAAAAATGATAGTTCATAAAATTTTATAAAACGTGAAGAATTGTCACGTGGAGATGTTACTTATGATAAAACAAAAAATGAAAGAAAATTCCAAAAAAAAAACAGAAATTGAAAAATGATTGTTCATAAAGTTTTATAAACTATAAAAACATATTGATGTATAGTAGCGGTCCACTGAAAGTGTATAGCATCTATAAAGACATATATATCAAGCATTTTAATTATATTAACTTAAAAACATTTTGTAGAAATTATTTTTTCATATGTATTTTTCAAAGGCTGATTTTTTTTATAATTAATTAATTTTAAAAATAATAATTATTCTCAAAAATAAAATTTAATGAATCTACACTTCTACAGTCAATTAATACGGGGAGATATTCGAGAAATTAGTATGGAAAACTTAAAATAGTAAAATCAGGGAGTTAGAATTTGTTAACATGCTAAACCTTTCACATACATATTATGTATAGACCTTTTTCCTAATTAATTACAAGGTCATTAACGGTTTAGTTATGTTGAACTCCATTAGATGATAAAGATGGATAGATTTAAAATATTTCAAGAAATATAGACCATTATCTTTAATATAGGAGTTATAATTATTGAAACTAGAAATAAAATCGGTTTTAAAACATTGTAGGGAGAAAATATTCTTACATGTATCTTTATAATTTTCATATTATATATATTATAAAAATGACTCAATTTGATCATAAAAATGCTAGGAAGTAAATAAATTATATTTCTAAGATACTAAATTAAAGTATTATAATAATATGATTGTGGATAAGAATTCATTAAGTAGTAACAAGGGAAGAAATGATCCTTTTTTTTTTGGTCAGTCAGAAAAAGTGTTTCAAATTTGTTATAATATGCAACCTTATTAATTTACTTCAATCTTATATATTAACTATGATATCAAGATGACTTGAGAGATTTATTGGTCACATGCCACAACTCAAGTACTCAACAGATAAGAAGGCGGGAAGAGGGAGTAATGACTAATAAAAGAGCCTAAAGGTGAAAAAATGTGTTTTTTCGTTGGGTGATTAGATGGTGGAGATAATGTGTTAATGTGGGATAATATCAAAGAAAAAAATGATTATATTTTAATTTAAAATTATGAAAAAGATTATTTTTATTGATGTCAAAGTTTCATGTATATAATTAGAATTTTTATATATAGGTTGTATCGTTTATCAAATTAAAGGTGAAATTAGATCGAGACTATTCAGAATTTAGGATAAGAAATTTTATCATTTTAAATACCACCTTATCAACTTATCGTGATCTAACAAGCAATGTGAGATCTAACATGTTATACTCTTTTATTTAAAATTTAATTGCATATTTACCAATATATGTATTTATTTGTTTTCATATATTTAGTCCAATTGTAAAACCTTATTGATTTTTTCAAGTAATCATGAAACACTATATTCTCTTATGTAAAATTTAGTTGTATATATGTCAATATTAAAAAAAATTGTGTTATTAATGCTACTATATTTACCTAAACTAATTCAAATTAGATGCAAGACTACATTGGTAATTTACAAATTTAGCAATAAACATGCATTATCTTGATCGAATGTAAATAATACGCAAAAAATATATTAACAAGAAACGTGTGTCTATATACACATTTTTTTGAGTGAAAGTACATTGGACATTTTATATATATTGACTATACATTAATAATTGAGATAATAGTAAAATTGAATAAACTGAGTTTGTAAGAAAATAATTTTTTCGTATTAGAATATATTATAGTAATAAGAAAAAATAAGCCTCGTGCGTAGCACGGGCATGACCTCTAGTTCTGCCAAAAAATTGGTTAATCATGTCAATTAATAGTAGCCATGAAGGGAAAGTTCAACAAGATAGAAGGGATTGAACCTCGATTGAGCACTAACATATTTAGTATAGATTTATTATATTTATTTTATTTTAAAAAAAATATAATTTCACATCATATTGCATATCAAAAAAAGTAATTATTAGGCTATGTTGAATTCCTTAGGTTTTGATAAGTGACAAATATTCAACTAATCTGGGTACTAAGTGTTTCAGGAACAAAGACAGTTATCTCAGGGAACCATTGCAGCAAAGGATCGCGGGGAGGAACAAAGCTCTGTTCATGTGCTTTGTTACCCAGCAAGGAACTGAAGCGACGAACGAGATCGAAGCTGCGGATGGAAAGAAGAAATCCAGCGTGACAATTATGGAAACAAATCAAAGAAGAATCACGCGGTCAAGGATTGAAGACTTCGGCTAGAAGGATCTAGCCGTTGGAGAAGATTTGGAGAGAGAAGCCCGATTCCTTATCTTAGGGAATCTTTCCTTAGATAAGTGAATTGGAGAGAGAAGAATCATATCTCATCCGATTATATTAATTTCGGGAATTCCTTCCTTGATTAATATAGACGGTTAGGATATTATTCCTCCAGCAAATCCTACCTTCTTATAACCTTATTTGGAAAGATCGTATCTTGTTACAATTAGGGTTTTGCCGTGTTGTATTTATTAGAAGTATGGATTCATTTCTATGTAACCACGACGACGAAAAACTGAGAGAACGAAAAAGAGAAAGAAATAAAGTGAGGTGTGTGTAAGTCTTTGAGGGTTGAGTTTGATTCATCGTTGTAGAAGAGTCTTCGAGTCTAGCTGGTTGTTTAGAGGTCGAAGTCCAGGATACAAGTGTAATCGAACAATAAATCAATAAGACAAGTACACGCTTCAAAATCCTCTCAAGCGGAAGCTTGAAGGTAGTGGTTTTTCCTTGAGAAGCTAGTTTTGTTAATCAGGGTTTCCACTATACATCGTGAGTTCGTTCGTTATCTTTCTTGCTGTTTTTAATCCGCTGCACCTTCTGTGGGAACAAAGCCTTTGTTCCCTCAGACGTAACTCTAACGATCCAACAATTGGTATCAGATCCTGGTGCTCTAGATTGTTCGTTTTTAGTTACAGATTTTGCAGGAAAGATGTCGTCAGGAAATGCCTTGGATGGAGACTCTCGAGAAGGTGACGTAGATGTGGTTCTCATCACTCAAGCCATGAAAAAGATATGGTCTCGAAACAAAGGCATTAAGGGTTCGGTCATGGTTCACAATGACATGAAGGAGGTTGTCTGCTTCCACTGTTATGACAACAGACACTTCGCCAAAAATTGCCTCAACAAAGCGGCATGTTCTCCTCAGACCCGGAAAGAGGAACAAGTAAAGGGTGCGAAGTGGGGTGACTACAACTCAGATGATGAAACATCTCCTCTCTCAAATGATATCTGTTTGATGAGCTCAAAAGATCACAACATATCAGAAGATGGTGCTCATAAATCCGAGGAGGAAGCAAGGAAAGGCTCTTGGCACCTTGACAGTGCGTGCTCAAGTCACATGACAGGAAACATTGAGTGGTTCACCTCTCTTCAGCCAGCCTCATGGGCATCGATAACTTTTGAAAATAAAAGTAATGGTGAGGTTTGTGGTATCGGTAAAGTAAGACTCTCTAAACATATCATTGTGAATAACGTAAATCTAGTGAATAATCTCAAATTTGACCTGTTTAGTGTGGCTCAACTATGCCAAAACAGAAAAAATAGAGTAGTCTTTACCACCGATGATTGTCATGTTGAGTGTCTAAGTACAAGGAAAATCTTACTCAAAGGGATCTGCGACAACAATGTTTACAAGGTCGACCCTGCTTTCATCCCTGACAAGGACCTTTGTCTGTCGTCTATTGCTGGGACAACAGACTTGTGGCACAAACGCTTTGGACATGCTAGCCTTCAACTCCTTTCCAAACTTCACGGACAAGAGCTGGTGAACGGTCTCCCTAAGGTTGAAGCTATGAGAAATGATGTGTGTGATGCATGCATCAAAGGAAAACAAGTCAGATCCTCTTTCAAGTCAAAAAGGGATGTAAGTACTACTCGTCCTCTGGAATTAGTCCACATGGATCTTTGTGGGCCAATGCGCACGAAGAGCCGTGAGGGAAATGCATATGTCTTTGTTATTGTTGATGACTATTCCAGGTACACATGGACTCTATTTATCTCATCAAAGGATGAAGTGTTCGCTGAGTTTGAGTCCTGGCTTAAGGCAGCCGAAAGGAGCACTGGACATTCCTTGGGGTCTATTCGCACTGATCATGGAACAGAATTTGAGAACTCTCAGTTCCTATCCCTCTGTAGGAGAAGAGGTATTAACCACAACTTCTCTGCTCCCAGGACCCCACAGCAAAACGGGGTTGTGGAAAGGAAGAACAGGACTCTGGAAGACATGACGCGTACCCTCATCATCTCAAGTGGTCTTCCTAGGAGTTTCTGGGCCGAAGCTCTGAATGCTGCTTGTTACATTCTGAATAGAGCAACCATTCGTCCTCTCCTGAACAAAACTGTCTATGAGCTTCTTAAGGGAAGGAAACCTAATGTGTCTCATTTGCGCACATTTGGTTGCAAGTGCTTCGTCCACAACAACGGGAAAGATTCTCTTGGGAAGTTCGATTCCAGGAGTGATGAAGGAACTTTTGTAGGATACTCTCAGCAAAGCAAGGCTTACAAAGTATTCAACAAGAGAACCAGAAAGGTAGAGGAAAGCATTCATGTAGTGTTTGATGAATTAGTTATGGCTGGTAACAATGTGCAGGAACAATCAGGCAGTGTTCCCTCCAATACCGAGTTATCCGAAGATGATTTCTTTCAGCTTGTAGAAAGCAATGTCGGTGATGGGACCTCTCAAGATCAAGAAACTCAGAATGATCCTTCAACACCGAGAACTCCCAACTCCGCCAACTCAGACGGAAATGAAGAAAATGCTCACCCACCAGAAACACCTCAGGCACCTCAGGGGGAACAGAGCCCAAGTCACGGCACAGCGGAGCCCTCTGAGGACAGCTCTACTGCTGACAGAACTGGAGATGTCAGTCCTAATACTGATGAAACTGTTAGGGAAAGCTCAAACGCTGGCAACGCTAATTCAGAGGAGTTCGACATCAACAATCTCCAAGTTCCAAACTACCAGCAAAAATGGGCTCATCCAGTCAAACTAATCGTCACAGACTATAGAAAGGGAGCACATCAAAGCACTCGCTCTTCCCTACATAACTTTTGTGTTTTCAATGTTTTTCTCTCTTTACAAGAACCTAAAACCGTAGGAAAAGCATTGAAGGATCCTGACTGGATAAACGCCATACAAGAAGAACTTCATCAGTTCAAAAGGAACAAGGTTTGGCGGTTAGTTCCTCGTCCAAGAAACAGAACAGTGATAGGAACCAAATGGGTGTTCAGGAACAAGCTGGATGATCAAGGTCAAGTCACAAGGAACAAGGCAAGGCTGGTGGTGAAAGGTTACAACCAGCAGGAAGGCATCGACTATAATGAGACCTTTGCTCCAGTTGCCAGGTTAGAAGCAATAAGACTCATAATTGCCTACTCCTCTTTCCATGGATTCAAGCTGCAACATATGGATGTCAAGACCGCCTTCTTGAATGGAGTTCTCAAGGAGGAAGTCTATGTGGAGCAAACTCCCGGCTTTGAGGACACCACCCAACCCGACCATGTCTATATTCTAGACAAAGCTTTGTACGGTCTCAAGCAAGCCCCGAGGGCTTGGTATGAAAGGCTCTCACAGTTCCTTCTGACGCACGGATACGTTCGTGGAAAGGTCGACAATACATTGTTCCTTCTGAAGGAAGGGAAGCATATTCTGGTGGTACAAGTCTACGTGGATGATATCATCTTTGGCTCTACAGATGATAAACTGGTTCAGAAATTCTCTAAGCTAATGGCCAGTGAATTTGAGATGAGCATGGTTGGAGAACTCAAGTTCTTCTTAGGTCTTCAAGTCTCTCAGGGGGATGAGGGAACCAAAGTGCATCAACAGAAGTATCTAAGGGAATGTGTCAAAAAGTTTGGAATGTCTGACGCAAAACCCTTCACCACTCCCATCTCTCCAAATAACCCAATGGGAAAAGACGAACATGAATAGGGAATTGATCCATCTCTCAATGAGGAATCATAGGTTCGCTTCTCTATCTCACTGCTAGTAGACCTGATATTATGTACAGTGTATGTCTTTGTGCTCATTTTCAGGCCGATCCCAAAGAAACACATCTCAAAGCAGTGAAGAGGATTCTGAGATACTTGAAGGGAACAGATGATCTATGTCTATGGTATCCAAGGGGAGGAAGCCTCGATCTAGTCAGATACACAGATGCTGACTTCGCAGGGAACAAAGTGGATAGAAAATCAACATCAGGAATGGCTCAGTTCCTCGGGCCGTGTTTAGTTTCCTGGGGGTCAAAGAAGCAGAACTCCGTCGCTCTATCCACTGCAGAAGCTGAATACATTGTAACACCCCCAATTTACACCGGAGATATTACATGCCAGTGACCTCAGACTTTACCGTCCAAAGTCACCCCAGGCTTTTCCAGAACAGACATGCTTAAATACATACACAATTACATATTAATTGAAAGATTAAACAGCGGAAGACTTTAAATAGCCAACTTATAACATGGCTTAAATTATGAAGATACATCAAGGTAACACTTAACAAACTTAAAACACTTAACAACTTAAATACTGACTTTAAATCTTTGTCTGCAAGCTTCTTATCCTTCAATAGGTTACTTAAACTCCGGGAATCAACTCCTGATGTGCCGAATCGAACGGATGACACCAGCCCACATGCAGAGAACAAAGTTTGTGGGTTAGTCTACTGAATAGACTAGCAAGGGTACAAATCTGAGTGGTTCGAGTGATCGTGACCGTTTACTATCATTGTCCCTTGAATAAAAACCGAAGGAACGATATATAACCCGACACTTTCACGGAATGATTTAACAATTAAGATATGCACTGAAGAGAAGACTCCAACTGAAATGAGCCTTATAGGAAATTATGACAACTGCTAAGGAACATTAAAGTTACACACACAAATGATTTAAAAGTTGACTGAGATGCTTCAGTTCACAACCAACCTCATCGCATACAGCAAATCCAGATTGAAAAGAGAATGTACTATGATCAAAGTCGAGACGAGTTTTCCTAGCTACACTACTCGCCGAAGGTTTATTAATCATGTGCACTCAGGCACATATCTTATTTAATTACCAACCACACTTTACTGAAACACGTTAATGTTATTAAGAGCGGCATAAAGCTTAAATCTCAGGGTGACAATCATGTCGACCCAAATTAACATAACACACAAACACACACGCACACGCACACACGAGGCTTAACATTATTCCGAGTAACAACGGAAGTTATTATTACACAGGGTGATCTTACGTTCACCCAGATTGCACTGCCACAGTGCTTACACTTTAATTTACAGGGTGATCGTTACGTCCACCCCAATTGCACTAGCTAAGTGCTTAATACACAGGACTGCAATTATGCTCATCCAATGGCGCTTGCAAGGCGCTTAAAACACTTTAGATCCTTAACGGTGGATAAAAAGCATAGGTCATGACCCTTAAATTATTATCCGGAAATTAACCCGAGGAGTATTACGATTTAAAGAAACGACAAATCCTTACTTGGATTAGCGTTCCTACGAACATTAAGTTATAAAGAAATGACTAACCCTTACTTGGATTAGCGTTCCTATGAACACTCGTGTTAACTAAACAGTCTAACACAACAATTATTCACATTAAAGCCATCCAGGCAATCAACTTAAACATAGAGATAATAGAAACGGCTAATCCTTACCTGGACTAGTTTTCCTATTAACCCACATGCTATTCTAGCATTAAGATTAAATTCACAACAATACCATCACGATAATTATCACATATAATAGCGTTGTTCTAACAGATATACAACCTATCATAACATTACTTTAATCACGTTTATTTATGAAATTAGTTTCCAAACAAAACAACAGTTCACTCCAATTTAATTAACAATTAAATAATTGATAATTAATGAACCATGGAATGATTAAGCAAGAGCGAACCACCACTTGCCTTAATTCGCAGAGTTGGAACAAGCCTAACGACGATGGAATTCCGGGCTCGACACGGGTATAGCTCCGACAGCACAACAACCTCCGAGTCGACCCATAAGAGAAACCCTAAGTTAGATCCGACATAAACATAGTACGAATCTAAAAACGACGAAAGAAATCGAAAGAAACAACGCCTCGACGATGACCACCAAAGCCAAAAGCCAAAGAGGCATTCTGGGCTCTGGCGGCGGTCGCCACAGTTCATCACGGCGGTCGCCGTGAAGAACACGGCGGTCGCCGTGAAGAACTCCGATGACAGAAACGATAAGAAAACTCACCCAAAACACGAGCGATTCGGCCTCCTTCGACTTGCTTTGGTTTCTAACCACCAAGGGCTACCAAAAGCTTCACAAAAGGCACACTGCAACACCATCAAACGACACCGGCGAAAGCTCCAGAATCCGGCGAGGCAAGAACTCCGGCGAGGCACAATTTCGGAAGAGCTTGGGCTGTGGAATGAGCTCCAATCCGACCTCCAAGCCTCTCCTTAAATAGCCAAGCAAAGGAGACACCATGATGGCCCTAGGACGAGACGCCACAGGCCTACTTCGGCGCTGCCAGAGGCTCGCCGACGACCATCGGGCAAAGACCTCCGGACAACGGCGGCGGGCGCCGCCATAGGCCTGGCGTCCCCAGCTAGGAGAAGACCCAGCCTGCTCCTCGAGCCTTGCGACGGCGGGCGCCGCCACTGTACGGCGGGCGCCGCCCTTGGCATCGCCGCCTCCTCAGCTCTTAGATGAAAACGATATTAACCCGGGATAAAAATTATCGTACGCGAACGAGTATTAAAATCCAAAGCACATCGTCTGTATATTATTTCACTGAGAAAAATATTACAGATACAAAGGACATTATAGAATGTCCTAAACTCTCTGAATTAAATCCGACGTACATAACGGATATTCGAGAAAATTCTCAAAATTCCCAAAATATCCTTACAGAAATACGGGGTATCACATACATATCCGCCGCTGCTTGTTGCACACAACTCCTATGGCTTAAACAATAACTCAGCGACTACGGTATTCTTCTTAACTCTATTCCCATTCTCTGTGACAATATCAGTGCCATAAATATCTCCAAGAATCCGGTGCAACACTCACGTACCAAGCACATCGAGATAAGACACCACTTATTACGTGACTGTGTGGAGAAAGGATTGGTGACAATGGACTTCTGTAGAACTAAGGATCAAATTGCTGACATCTTCACCAAGGCTCTAAACAGGGAACCCTTCGAACAGTTCCGTATGGAACTAGGTATGATCTCTCTAAACTAAATGTCTATTTGTTTTGTTCCCTCGATGATTGGCTAAATTACTTGGTAAAGTGTGCAAGGTTAATCATCATGTCCTGATCTACATTCATTTTCTTGCTCATTAGTTGGACACCTTGCTTAGACTCATGCTAATACTTCACTTATGTGCAAATTTTCATGCATGATCATCCATGCTATCTTGGCTATACATGATTCAGCCTTCTTTCAGCCCAAAAGAGTCAACTTGATGCATTGATCCCTCATTGTAAGCCCAAATGATTGTTGACTCTACAGCCTACCCTAGCCATCATGCTTGATGCTTCCTATGAGCCTCTCTTATCATCCATATTTGGGAGCCTCTCATTCATGATTAAACATTATTAAAAATTCTCGTATATATTTATGTGTGATGTTCTTTGTACCCTCTCTGGTAACATTACCCCCACATCACACTCCTCTACTTTCTCGGAAAGTCGAGAATACGAATTGTCTCCTCTGTGGTCTGTGGCTGGGATTTGACAGGTATGATGTGTAATGATGGCTTGCAACTGCTTGAGAAGTGTTCGTGCATAAAAGGTGATGTGGTGGTTGCGTGATGGTTGTTGCGCTTGAGATTTTGTGGGTTTTGATGGATTTGGACAGAATCTTTTACAAGATTTATTTTTGGAAAATATCTTCTTGGCTGTGATCTTTGGTAAAAGAAGGAAAGAAGAAGATTGGGATCATTATCCTTAATACTTGAAAAGATATGAAAAAGGATTCTTGTGTTTTCTCCCCACCTATCTATGACGTTCTTTGTAAAGTTGTCATGTTACTCCCGTGTGCTGTTTCAAAAAAAAAAAAAAAAACTGGAACACCACAGGGAACACAAAGAGGGGACAATTGAATCTTTCTTCTACCGGCGGTTGGATGCTAGTAAGCTACACAAGAAGCAGTTTGCGTTGCAAAAAGGTGCTGGTTGGGTCTGAAGGGGAACAGATCTGCGAAGGGTCGTGAAAAGTTTGTCTCGCGCAATATCGTTGATTGGCAGAACAACAAAGGCGACTTATGGAGGATGTGCGTGCTCTAACGGCTACTCATACTCCGGATCCCTCTACAGGCACCAGTGGTACTTGATTCGTCGTTCTCTAGCTAACCAATCCCTCTTTTGTTCCCTAGCACATTTATCCCTTACTGCTTGATTTTCCTTATCTCTGGCTCATGTGTTTCCATTGACTGGCCTGTTGATCATATGTGTTATCTTTGCTTATTTTGTAGTTGTATTTACATGCAGTCTATGTTTGTGCGTTTCAATCTAATGCAAAAGGGGGTGTTGCTCATCTTGATGTGGTCGTTTTCTCTCTATCTTTTTACCTATGTTTTTGATGATGCCAAAAGGGGAAAAATGACAAGTAGCTTTGATTAAGGGGGAACAGTACATGGTTTCATATGTTGATGTGTTGAGGGGGAACTATTATGGTCTTGTGTGGAGAACCTTTCCCCATACAACTGTCTTTATCTCGTTTGTGTTATCTCGTTTGTGTATGCTTTATTGTCAAGGATGTTTGTCACCATCAAAAAGGGGGAATTTGTTAAATTCCTTAGGTTTTGATAAGTGACAAACATTCAACTAATCTGGGTACTAAGTGTTTCAGGAACAAAGACAGTTATCTCAGGGAACCATTGCAGCAAAGGATCGCGGGGAGGAACAAAGCTCTGTTCATGTGCTTTGTTACCCAGCAAGGAACTGAAGCGACAAACGAGATCGAAGCTGCGGATGGAAAGAATAAATCCAGCGTGACAATTATGGAAACAAATCAAAGAAGAATCACGCGGTCAAGGATTGAAGACTTCGGCTGGAAGGATCTAGCCGTTGGAGAAGATTTGGAGAGAGAAGCCCGATTCCTTATCTTAGGGAATCTTTTCTTAGATAAGTGAATTGGAGAGAGAAGAATCATATCTCATCCGATTATATTAATTTTAGGAATTCCTTCCTTGATTAATATAGACGGTTAGGATATTATTCCTCCAGCAAATCCTATCTTCTTATAACCTTATTTGGAAAGATCTTATCTTTTTACAATTAGGGTTTTGTCGTGTTGTATTTATTAGAAGTATGGATTCATTTCTATGTAACCACGACGACGAAAAACTGAGAGAACGAAAAAGAGAAAGAAATAAAGTGAGGTGTGTGTAAGTCTTTGAGGGTTGAGTTCGATTCATCGTTGTAGAAGAGTCTTCGAGTCTAGCTGGTTGTTTAGAGGTCGAAGTCCAGGATACAAGTGTAATCGAACAAGAAATCAATAAGACAAGTACACGCTTCAAAATCCTCTCAAGCGGAAGCTTGAAGGTAGTGGTTTTTCCTTGAGAAGCTAGTTTTGCTAATCAGGGTTTCCACTATACATCGTGAGTTCGTTCATTATCTTTCTTGCTGTTTTTAATCCGCTGCACCTTCTGTGGGAACAAAGCCTTTGTTTCCTCAGACGTAACTCTAACGATCCAACATGCTATTTTATTTATCCTATCATATTAAATAGATCTTTTGGAATATATATATATATATGGTAAGCTATCTATATTTATCCACTAAGATTTAGGTTCTGGTGAAACGATGAGTTAAGGTAAAACAGAAATACAAATCGTATTCATTGGATGAGAAAAGAAGGAGTGGCTAGGATTTAATCTGAATGAGTGCAAATTAAGAATATAGGGTGAATTACACTAGAATATTTATCTAGAGAAACATTTGGATAGTAATCTTTTCCCTTCAATCTGTTATAGGCTACATTGATATTCGCCGTTCAAGAAGATTATCCCAATTCAACCTCTTCCTCCTCTTTCGGTGCTATAACTTCGCTTTGCTTGCTCCGGCCTCGTTTTGACTTTGTTTAGCATCCACTTCGACTTCTCTCCACATGTTTCAATGGGTTTCACCAATGATTTTGGGGTCGTTTCATCGCCGATGTTGGTTGTTTTCATTAAATATTGTTGTTTCCATATCTAAAGTATGTTAAAGTTTTTCTTTTGCTTGATATTGTTATTCATAAACGCATAATCGATATTCACGAATGTTGTAGAAGTCGCTAAACATGAATTTATGTCGTGTGATTTTGATGATGGACGAGTTTAATTGAGTAGAAGGACGAAATCTGAGAAGATTATGGATTGTTATGATTTATCTCTCCTAAAGATTCTATCTTTTTTTAATTTTAAAAAATCAACATCATTAATATATATTATTAATTGCTAATCTACTTTATAATCTCATGTCACACACACTCATTCACCCTCAAATTAAGTGAAGGTGCAAATTAAGGTTTTTGTACATATACTTTCAGTTCTAATCCTACAAAATACACTATACTATCTCTCCTACGTGTCAGCCCGTGAGCTATGCCACGTAGGCAAATCTCAAAGTACAATTACAATTTTAT
Organism: Rheum nobile; assembly: GCA_027886185.1. Lineage (NCBI taxonomy): Eukaryota > Viridiplantae > Streptophyta > Magnoliopsida > Caryophyllales > Polygonaceae > Rheum > Rheum nobile. The sequence goes on along the minus strand of WOAB01000717.1, from coordinate 21,047 downwards.
CCTTCCATAATTTTGATATTTACATATATTCTGTTTCTTATCTACTTATTTGTTTACCTAATATAACTTACCTTAATCATATCGATAGTATCATCCCAAAGATTATTTATATATTTTTGCCTTATTAGTTTCTTCTTATTTGTAAATAAAATTATTTATAATATACTTTTATCTTATTAGTTACATTACTTCTTATGATTTTAATTCTTAAATTTATACAATTGGTAACATACAATTGAACATAATTGGTAATATATAATTCATGATGCAAAAGTGGTAATTTATATTAAAAATATTTAAATAATTATGTTATAATTTAATAATTTAATAATTTTTTCATCTTGATTACTTATACGAAAAAGGTTCATGTGAGAATGGGCGCTTAGGTGAGAATGTGAGAATGTCGGATGTGCATGGATTTATGACTGTATGTGCATGACTTTGGTAGGTGAAAACTCATGCATATTGACAGACAGGTTTTAGTCGTGTCACCTGGTCAAAATTATCCTAACAAACCTAAACAAGTAGTTTGGGCAAGCAAGGGTCGAATCCCACAGGGAGGAGTTGTTTCCTTTATGTAGATTGCATGCAATAGTAACAATGGGGGGTTTTGAAGTTGAATTGGATGAAAACCAAGCAAACAAAATAAACAAAAGCAAAGATTGTAATCAAATTGGGAAAAACTCTTAGCCAAACAAATATTCACCTTTAGTTTGGTTGATCGATCATTGATTATTGCTAGTCCTCTATCCTTATGAATGTCCTAATCCCTGTTCTAAAATAGTTACCAGTCCAACTAGTCTTGGTAATCCTAACTATTAAACAATCAAGAAACTATCAAGATAAATCTAACAGTAGCAGGAAGTTCAGGAATAGATAGGCTCATGCAATACTCAACAACTCGTCAGTACTCGACATGCAATTAACTCTCTTCATAATAAACTTTCACAACTCGTTCCAGTAAATCGTGTTTGCTACTCTGAATTAGGTTTGAATAATATTAATCTCAACAAGTTAATCAGATTAGAAGAAGTAGCACTATAGATAATATTAATCTCAACTAGGTTGTCAGGCTAGAGAAACTAATATTAATAATACTAATCACAACAATTGATGAACTAGATAAATCAATAATATTCAAGATCCTAACCCTGCAATATGAATAATATCAATAAAACTAGGTGGCCAATCTAGAGAAATCAATATAACTCAATGAGATAAAGCATAAGAGAATCAATAACATTCAAGGATAGAGTAAAGGAATAACCTCACAATCAAATACAAACTTAGACTTCAATTGTCGGACTAAGTAAAATGGTGCTTAGCTCCTCATAGTTCTTGGAAAACAATAAACTTCAAAGGGAAAATTGTTGAATGCTAAAACGTGATGATAAACAATGAATGGAAAACTAGGTTAAATAACCTAACCCTACAACGAAAGGGAAAAGATAACGAAAGTAGTCTAAAAGAAAATAATACTATAAGGTTCGAAATAATATAAAAATAAAAATCGGAAAAGTGAAAAATAACAAAACTCGGAAAATCCTCGCGGGTCGCCTGACGTGTGCTTCCGCGGCCGCGGAAAGAAATCCGCGGTCGCGGAAAATGGATCTTGCTCTCGACTTGTGTTCGCTGATGGGATTTTCCACGGTCGCGGAAAATAGACTTTTCTGCTCCGCCTTCTCGAATTAGCCGCGATCATTTCCCGCTCTCACCCGCGGTCGTGACAACTCCTTCTTCTCCTTCGTGTGGCTTTTTCTTCATCTTCCTTGGTCTCCTCAAGTGGTCTACTCCTTGTCTTCTGGATGTCTTCGTTTAAGCTCCTCCAAACCACCATATCCACACTTCTTCTTCTCAACTCCATACTCCACAGTTGTGCTCTAAACCCATACAAATGACACCCAAAACACCGGTAACAACTCCTAGATAAGCACTACAAAGTAGAGCTGATCACATATACAGGCAAAAAATCATGCACACCTCAAGATGTGTATGGAATTTTGCATGTATGTACATAAATTTGTGACTATATGGTGACAATGTGCAAGTGAAAACTCATGCACATACAGGCAAAAATTCATGCACATCATAATATGTGCATGTATTTTTGTCTGTATGTGCATATTTTTTTTACTATGTGCGTGACTATGTGTAAGTAAAAACGCATGCACATACATACAAAAATTCATGCACACCTCAAGATGTGCATGAATTTTTGCCTGTATGTGCATATATTTTTGACTATGTATGTGAATATGCGTAAGTGAAAACTCATGCACATGATGTGCATGAATTTTTGCCTTTCAGTGCATAGGGTCCTCACGTAACGTGAGGAGACGCTCCCCATGTTACGTGAGGAGAGGCTTCACACATAACGTGGGAGACGACTCCCCACGTTACGTGGGGAGCATGTCCGGCTTTAAAAGCCAATTTTCTTCTTCTTTCTCCTCCTCTACCCTAAACCGCCGCTTGCTTCTCCTCTTCTTCGTCCTCCCTCCCCATGTTACGTCGATTGCTTGTCTCCTCGTTACGAATCAACAAAGTCCGCACGTTATGTAGATCCATATCTTTCAAAGGTTAGTAATAATCATTCTATCAATTTTTTTTAATTTATTTGTTTTTTGTTAGGTTATTGTAGATCCATAGTGTTTTAGTGTTTTTGATCTTGTTTTTGTTGCTTTTGTGTAATTTCGAAGTAGTTATTTGCATTGTAGATCCATATCTTTCAATGGTAGAAATTTGATAGATTTGTATGAAGGAGTTTATGTTGGATTTGTATGAAAATAGTCAAATGCAAGTGGTAGTTTTGTTGGATTTGTTTAAATAGTGTTAGTTTTGTTGGATTTTGGGAAAAATATGATGATTTTTATGGTTCGCCGAAAACTAGTAATGTCGCTGGAATCTGGAATTCTCGCCGGAATGTCGTCGAAAATCTTACCGGAAAGGGGAAATGCAATTGTATCTGTTACGTATGGAGACATTCCACACGTAACGTGTGAAGACTGTCTCCACATTACGTCTGGAATGTATCCACACATAACGTGGGGATTACATTATGTTGTCGAAGTTAATTGTTTTGGGGGAAATACAATTATGTATCCGGAATTGTATTTTCTGTTTTCGGATTTGAATTTTTTATTTTTGGTATACCCGAAATTGTATTTTTTGAGATAAAATGATTTATTGTTGTAGATGGAGCCCGGTGAGAGAACGAAGCGTAGAAGCAGAAGAAACCTCATCCGAGATATTTCGTTTCGGACTGAGGAAGAGGTAACCCATAAGGTTGCGGGCGGTAGTCAGGATGCGGGAGGATACGGGCAGGCGGGCAATGTTGACCCCCTTGTGTTGCCGTTTGTGTCATTGCCATCGTTTCCTGTGGCGGGTGGTCGTGCAGACTCGGACCCGTAGTTGTACCCAGATTACAACGCGAGCCCGCTCCATGGTTATTCTGATACGATGGATCATAATAACTATTATGGACTTTCATTTAGTCCGCCGCCCTAGCAGAGCCCTTACCGTCATCAGAGCCTTCACCTCCATCAGAGCATGTTGTCCTATCACAACCCTCACCTCCATCAGAGCCCTCATATCCATCATCACAGTCCCGTCTATTATCAGGGCGGCGTAGATGATCAGATGGGGTACAACCCATGGGAGAACCCGGGGCTCAACCCGAACGCACCTCATCCTATTGTAAGTAGCCTTAATATATGAAAATATGAGCGTATGATAAAAATGAAATTACTTATCATTTGTAAAAAAAAATGTAGGACGAGGATAGTCAGGCTTGGGCTCCAAGAGGTCAACCTGATTATGCGGACGAGGAGCCACAGGAAGCCACCTCTTCGCGGGCAAAACCGCCCCGATCGAAGAAAAAGGGCAGATATGACCCTGAATTGCAGGTTAGAGTACTTGGAGGTCCAGATAGGCCTGAACTTCTGAAGGATTTTGCCAATCACGTGGCGTACACCCTTTACCAGCGCATTGTAAGTTGCATGGAAAACCTTATTCGTGAAATTTCACATTTATGTCAAATGGATTGCTTACACTGGTTTCAAAATGCAAATATTTATAGCATGTGCCACCGTTGAATTTTCAGCAATGAGGCAAACAGATACGCACATGGCCTTTGCAGTTGGAAACAGAATGGGGTCAAATGGCATCTGGATCAGGGTTGTGTCATATTCCGGATGTGATGCATGAGCATGTGCACGAGACGCTGATTGGTGCGTTCGTTGAGCGCTGGCAACTTGAAACCAGCTCGTTCCATATGCCACGGGGAGAAATGACCATAACTCTCCATGACGTATTGTTCATCCTTGGGCTAAGCATCCACGGAAAAAACATGGCACCTCCACAGAAATGGCATGAGAAGTTGAGGGTGAGTGATTTGAAGAAGGCCTTGGTGGAGGAAGCACATGAATTCTTTGAGTTGTCTGGTGAGAAGGTGACATCTGGTATCGTAACTGCTCAGTGGTTCAAGGGGCATTGCGGAGAGCTGAATGACGAACAGTGTGCGTCTGGGTACTTGTTGTACTTGTTGGGCTCTTGTCTCTTCCCGGACAAGTCCCAACACAAATTGTCATTGTACTATACGGGATTTGTGGATGATCACTCGTCTACCTATGCATGGGGTGCTGGCGTTCTTGCCCACGTGTACCGCAGCTTGGGCGAGTGCACAAGAAAAGATGCGAGATTGATGTCCACATGCTACACTCTGATTCAAGTATATTTTTTTAATTATAAAAACTATTGTTTATACCAATTTTTTGTTGTTGTAAATGTAATTATTCAATAACATGGATTGCTTACGAAAATTGCCTTTTAGGCGTGGATATACCAATATTTCATCATGTTCAGACCTGCACAAAGTAGAGACTGAGACTTTGAACATGCTATCCCATACGCTCGTAGATGGGACCTTTCAGTGAAACCCAACCCCATGAGAAATTACATAATGAAGCTCGATATGATGATTGCGGACATGGTAAGTGCATATATTATGTTTAGGTTGATTGGATGTCGTTCGGTACGATTGATAGGTATGTTTAGGTTGACTTTGATTTTTAATTCTTTTGCATCCTATTATGTTTAGGTTGATTGGATGTCATTCGGTCCGATTGACTTTAACGATGTGAGCTTTGCTCCATCGCGCTTCCATGGAGTTATCTCGTGTCTTTGGATAACCGAGCCGTACATGCCAGACCGTGTGGCGAGATAGTTTGCCCGTGTACAGCAGGTTCCAAGACCGCCTATAGTGCCAGTAAAGGCATGGAGGGAGCCCAAAATCAGCACATACACTGTGGAGTATGACAAAGCTCAATTTGTCTGGGATGCCCTGAATATACATTCCATGAGTCTAGATGCGATGGGCCCTCCTGTCCAGCAAGGGCATGAGTGTAGCGGTGATTACATGGGCTGGTACCTCCCACGTACACACCCATTCGTCAACCCCCCCGACCATTGAAGACGCGACACATGTATGAAATTGACTAATTTGTAGGTTGTTTAATTTTCGGTTAACTCTATCTATATTTATTATACATATCAACGTTTTTGTGTTGTGTGCAGGCCTTCGAATACTGCTACAATGATCATCAGCCACATCGCAACCATGAATGTGAAGATGTAGCAGAGGCGCTACGCCGGTCATTGGAGCGAATGTATCCCTTCCTTCCCAATCACTGAGGAAGCTGTGGAGACTGTTTTATGATTAAACTTGTTTCGTTTTATGGATTTGATTGAACTTTGGATTATGGCAACAATGAATGTTATGACTTCTATTTGAATGTTTGTTATGATATTCTTGAGAGTGTATTCCCAAGTTTAAGATGTCTTCATTTTGTATTGTGTATGAGACCGTATTTTAATTCACGTGAAGCTAACGAACTAGATGACGTAATTATGTGTAAACCGCCATCACGATAAACAGTAGATCATATAGATAGGTTCAATTTTTTCTTATTTTCCACAAGTTTCAATTTTACAGAAGGCACAGAAACCGCCAGAAACCACATTCTGGTAAAGCACACGGTTTGTGCCAGGAACCGTGCCATTTTACAGAATGCACAGAAACCGCCAGAAACTTGAAATCTGCACGGACTAGAACTTGAAATCCACACGTTACGTGTGGTTCTGATGTAATCTGTGTAAACGCACGGCCGTGCGTTTTACCGCACCGACCGTGCGGTGCTCTTGGCTTTTCACACAAAAAAATCAGCGAAGAACGCATGGCCGTGCGTTTTACCGCACAGGCCGTGCGGTGCTCTCAGCTTTTCACAAAAAAATTCAGCGATGACCGCACGGGCCGTGCATTTTACCGCACAGGTCGTGCGGTGCTCTCGGCTTTCCTGTAAGCAAAATGATGAGGGATGAATACAACGAACATGTGTATTGGTATTACATCAACAGGTCATAAATACAACAAAGATGTGTCTTGCTATTACATCAAAGTCATTGCATCATACAATAGTTTCAACTCTCTTCTTTCCGCGACCCTTTGGTTTGTGTGCTTGGTACTCCGTCAATCGTTCAAGGAATGGATCTACCAAATCACCCGCAGACTGGTCATGAAATCTCACCCACGGGGTGTAAAGGTCCGGTAAGGGCGAGGTTTCAGCAAGGCCAATCTACATCAAAGTCATTGCATCATACATATGTCTTAACATAAGATAGTTTCAACTTATTTGATTGTATTAACGTACCACAATGAAATGTTTCTCTTTCTCGACATAGCAAATGCATATTGTCTTCAGCTTCTCTCCAACCGCTTGGTTTGGATTCGCCCTCATAGGCATGTATGTCATTCCCACACCAGCACCGACGGAGACGAACACACAGTTGAATGCAGTTGCCACCAAACATCCCATATCTGGGAGGTCCAACCACGTCTCCCGTGGGGCAGGCATGTTGGACGCAGGAAACCATGCAAGTTTCGCCTCCATTGCCTCAAGTGTCATCGTAGACATCCAAATTGGCGTGAATAGCTCATACTCTTGTTTCAACGTAGCGATCACGGTACGTCGAACAAATTCCCACTGCTCCTGCCCTAAACCCAGACCATGCGCAATTGATCTGTATCCGCAGTTTTCATCACCCACTATTTCCTACCATCCTCCCACGTGTTGTTTCATACACCTGGGAAACTGGGTAATATATCGCCTAGGGTTTTTTATCAACGTCGTGTAACCCGAAGGCATAGGCTCCCATGAATTCCATGACATGGTTGAAGCTTCCTTTGGTGGTCTTGCTTTTTGCTTCTTCGGAGGTGTTCCCTCCATCTGTTGGTCAGTGTACTCCCATGTTGACAGTTGCCTTTTGGTGGGAATGTTTAGAGCTCCTTGAGGCCGTCCCTTATGCCTAACTTTAGCTGGCTCTTGCAGAGTAGTCCGCTCTGGATGTACTATACTTGTTAGTGCAGAGACAGCTCTCTGTTGATCATGCACTGGCAATGTGGGGAAGACGCTTGCAGCAAACTCATCAAGCAACGGCCTATTCACTCTCCATTGTTTGTCCTCTTCTTCTTCTGTCCGCACTTCTGACAAGGTCAATTGCCTCCAGAACGGATGCAATGAACTAGGTTCAATTGGTTCCTGGTTCATCACATTCCGCGTCATGTCATGCACGCAAGGCAAGCCATCCTTCACTCTCATCTGGCATCTGCATATAGTGTTCCACAATGGATCTTCGCCTTTCTTGTATTCCTCAATCAGCCGTGCTAGTGCAATCGCAGAGACCTTGTAGTGCAGCTTGCAGAAAAGATGTGATTTGCTTATCAGCGTAAATCGCTTTTCTAAGCTCTCATTCAAGGCCCCCCTTATCTCATTAATATGAATGTGCAACCGTGCATCATATTGATCGAATACAGTGCAAAGGCTGTCATCATTGCTAGTGAAGAAGCTTTTAAGACTTGAATGGACCCCTTCAACCCTGTATTACAATCAAGAATTCGAAGTCAGTATGTTGTTGTAAAAGTCTAAGTTCAAATAACCAGTTAAATTTAAAAACATAATGCACAAACATGTTAGTTGTGGAAGTTCCAAGAGTGAAGACTGTATATGTCCATACTGAGACGATTCTTTCCCTGTACGGGTCAAGCCAGTTTTTTTGTACATACTGGAGACATTTTGGATATTTCATCCAATCTTGCTGAATCTTCTTCAGTGTTGCTTCATACCCTCGTAATAAGCGAATGTAACTGACTCAATACAATCGTAACTTCAATCTTATTGTAAAACTCGATACTAAGCGAAGAAGACCGAAATACTTCGTATAACGTTACTTAATAATAATAAAAAAGTCTACTTAACGTGGGGACACTCTCTTCACGTTAAGTCTAGACCTCTTCTTATGGAGTCTCTTCACGTAACGTGTGTGGTGCATGACTCCACACGTTACGTAGTGCATGGCTCCACACGTTATGTGGTGTATGGCTCCACATGTAATATGTGAAACCTATGCGTTAAACCGCAAAAATACCTATGTACTAAAAAGTAAACGTGTAAAAATAAGAAATAATAAGGCCCATTGTCCTCTTTATTAAATAAAACTTGAGAATCACCCCCGTGTTTTTACCGCTTGTTTAGTGACCCCGAAACAAAGCAGCTCTCCTCTCCTCTCCCGCACCTGTACCTTCTCTCTCCTTTCTTCCTTCTCGAGACGAGAATCTAGATTTGTCTTCGTCTCGACCTCCATCTCCTTCCGAGTTGACTCCGACCGCCATATCTGAAACCCTAGATGATTCATCGCTTTCTTTCTCTGACCTTCATCTCCGGCTTCCAACGCAAGGCTCGTCCTCCACCCTAGGCTCCTCTTCAGATTCCGACGATGACAAGCCGCCGCCACTGCCGCCAAGATGATACCAAAGAGCGAGCTCAGGATCTGAACCCAAATATGCTAAAGACAACGCTTAAGAGCATGAGGTGAAGTTTATTTTGTGATTTTTTTTCTGGAATTGGTTGTGGAAAATTTTTAGCGGCTGCCATTGATATGTCTTTGTGCTGAAATGCAGCTGGTGGATGATTAATCATTCTGAATTAAGTAAAGAGATGCAAGATACCTCTTGATTTCACACTTGCTTTTCTGTATGGGATTGCATCTTCAACTCCAACAAGATCGCTCCAATTGATAAAGTCAAGTAAAGTTCTAAGCAAGGCTGTTGTTATTCCATTATCATGTCTAGCTTGTTGGCTCATATTTAGAATTTACAAGCAAGGTCGTTGCACGGGCTGCAACAGCTGGCGGAGGCGATAGCAGCTCGAGCTTTCTCCATGACATCAGATGGTTGTGATGCAACCTCTTTCTAACTGTAATTTATTGGTCCTACGTTGCCACTCTTGATATATGATCCTATCACTTCAGAGTTGATGGATGAAGACGTCTTGTTTGTATGAGTTGGAGATTTAGGGCCTATACTTCCTTTTCCATTTGTAGGCACAACAGAGCATGACTTGGTGGATGTACTCGAAGGAAGTTGCTGATCAGTGGGAGGTCCAGGTACAACAGTTACTCCACTTACATGCCTTGATCCATGCTGCAAGATTTTGTTCTTGACTCCTAGACTTCTAGTAGATAATGGTAATGAACATTGGCTAATTATGTGAGAGGTGATGCTATTTTAGACCCAAAATCAGTAACAAAGAACAATCCACAAGCATTCATACTACACCCAGAATGGAAGCTACTAGCAACATTGTCCCGGGCATCGTTGTTTACTGCACTGTCCCTAATAAAGAAGCATATTAGATTTGTAGCTGCTATGATACATCCGTTTTCTTTCTGTATGTTGAACTTCGTGATGATGTTTGTATTGGCATTTTCTCTCTTATCTATGGCATAATGTTCGATTTGTGCATTCTGGAGTCAGTGCTTGGTTTCATTTTCTTAGGGATTCAATCATTAAATTTGTAATGGTAAATGCCTAGGAGCTGATAAGAACTGACAAGCTTCTTGGTTTTCTAATAAGGTCTAGACTTTTAATGCATCTGTATTGTTCTTGATAGAGGTAAATCTCAGTTGATACTTGAAATTTGCGTTGCTTTCATTCAAACTGCTATAAGCAGGCACTTTTTGTTGCTTTTCCCTGATGTTATGTTTCTTTTCTTCTTCTTTTCCATTTTTTTGTTGTGTAGAAGTCCTTGAGTAATAGTCTATTATCCTCCATCCAAATCATTTTTGCAGGAAAGAAGTTGGTTGAGAGCATAGTCAAAGCAAGACGATCAGCCTGCGTAAATCGTGTGCCAGGTGTGTGCTTTAATGCACTTAATGATAGCTAAGATGTTCTCTTCTGTGCCTCATGCTATCACCTGAACAGACGCATAGATTTTGTGATTTTGTTCCAATTATATATTCATATTATCATCTTGTGTTTAAGTAATTAACATCAACATGACCAGGATAGCAAAGCAGCTCGCCCGTATATGCAAGACTCTGGATAAATAGGCCTACCTATGATCAAATTTATATCGATAATCATCTTAGTAAATAAATTTCACAGATAAGCATCACACAGACTATAAAAGTGATGTTTAGACATATCACTAAAAGAACAAATGGCTGGCAATAGGACAATAGCTAAGAAACCAAGGTAGATACTGCCTTCCAAGTTCGAAGGAAGGGATATATACATTTTGAAAAAGATTTTTTCAGTAATGGCTCATAAAATGGGGAAAAATGTAACTTTAGTTAAATGAATGGATTAAATGTTGCAAATGGGGTCAAGATAGCTCCAACTAGTTAATTAAGGTCATTCAAACTGATCGGAATTAGTTAATGATATACCTTATATAAGTAACTTTTTGGATATATAAGAAATTAAGCTGGATGTAGATCCTGACCCCATTTGCAACATTTGAAAAATCTGCTGCAGGAAGAGCTGCCAAGGCTCAGATGGCAGCTATGGCAAAGCAAGATGCTAATCCCAGCAGGGGCAAACCTGTTCTTAAGGTACTATTATTGATAATGTAGTTAATTTGATTGTTGATTTTAATATGTTCTTCTTGTCAATAGGATTCATCATACATTTATTTGCAGAAAACCACCCCTTAAATAGGCCTATTTGCCCACAAACATCCGTTATACACGTAATTACTTGAGCCTACCCATTAAATTCATTCCGTTAGCGCTAAACCACCCATACCCCAAATCTGTCTATTTCTTCCGTTATCTGGTGTGCAATTACCATTATACCCTCACTTTATCCGGTTTTTGAGCGGTTCTTCCATTTTTTCAAGGGTTAAGTTTTTATTAATTAAAAACCCGGTTTGGGGTTTTTGAGCCGGTTTTTTTTTTTTGCTTTTTCCTTTCTTTCCTCCTCCTTTCTTGTTCCCCTCTGCATCTCCCCGCCGTCACGCCCCACCCCGCCGTCTGTCACGCCTGGTTCGCGAACCACCACCGAACCCACGCCTTACCACACCCCGACTCACCGAGCCCGCGCCCAGATCTGCTTGCGAGCCGCACCCCTTTCCTCTCTCACCATCTCCCCCCTCACCGCCGACCACAACCTCGCCGGACCTCCACGCGACCTGCTCCTGACCGCATCCGCTGCCGAGCGCAGACCCGCCAGCCACCACACCACCAGCCCTCACCCACACCAAGCCACCATCTCCATGCCGCTGCTCGCGACCTTCGAACCCAGCCCCGCGAACCACCGAGTCGCTACCCCTCGGGCCCAGAACCGATCCACCACCGCCCCACCCGCTCGCGACCCACTCCTTCACGCCCCTGCTGCTGCTCGACCCGCATTCGGGTCCGAGCCCTCGCTGCTGCCGCACCGCTTCTCCTCTCCTCTCACCGTCGACTCGTGCACCGTTGCCACCGCTCCGATTCAAACTCTCACTCAAATAAGAGGGTTTGAATGAAGCTTGCTCAAGTTGCTTCTGCCCAGTGGAGTCGCCAATGGCCTAATTTCCCAAATCGCGTTCCACATTGGGCCGAAATCGGCCATGAACGAGCTTGGGTTTGCGCGGACGGCTGGAAGTAGGAGAAGGTGAACAGTAAAAAATCGGGTTTGAGGGGCACTAAACCGGGTTTCTAATAAATAAAAACCTAACCCAACAAAAAATGAAAGAACCGCTCAAAAACCGGATAAATGAAGGGTATAATGGTAATTGCACACTAGATAACGGAGGAAATGAACAGATTTGGAGTATGGGTGGTTCAGCGCTAACGGAATGCATTTAAAGGGTGGACTCAAGTAATTACGTGTATAACGGGTGGTTGTGGGCAAATATGCATATTTAAGGGGTGGTTTTATGCAAATCCCTCAACATTTAAAGGTGTGTTCTTGTGCATAAGAATAGAAAATAAGTTGTGATATTGAAATTATTCTTTCTTTGGTTGGATGTAGTGGCAGATGAGTTGAGGTTTACGCATTTTAGCTTTCAACGGTTAAGGTAATTATTCTACACGGAGCAAGTGAACTAAAGTTTATGACACTTTGAACGCGCCACCGACTAGCCTCGGTGACGCTTGGAACGCGCCACCAACTAGCCTATTGACGCTTGGAACGTGCCAACGACTAGCCTCGGTAACGCTTTGAACGCGCCACTGTGTTAGCCTCGGTGACACTTCGAGCGCACCACTAAACTAGCCTCGGTGACACTTCAAACGTGCCACCGACTAGCATCGGTGACGCTTGGAACGCGCCATCGACTAGCCTCGGTGATGCTTTGAACGCGCCACCGACTAGCCTCGGTGACACTTGGAATGCGCCATCGACTAGCCTCGGTGACACTTTGAACGCACCATAATTACTATCCTCGGTGACGCTTCGAACGCGCCACCGAACTAGCCTTGGTGACGTTTCGAACTCGCTACCGACTAGCCTCGGTGACACATTGAACGCGTCACCGACTAGCCTCGGTGATGCTTCGAACACGCATCCAACAAAGTGTCACCAACTAGTCCCGATGACACTTTGAAAGCGTCACCAACTAGTCCTGATGACACTTTGAAAGTGTCACCAACTAGTTGCGATACAGTTTGTATTTGATGATAGTTTGTGTTTTGATGACAGTATGTGTCATCAATTAGTTGCGATACAGTTTGTATTTGATGATAGTTTGTGTTTTGATGACAGTATGTGTCATCAATTAGTTGTGATACAGTTTGTATTTGATGACAGTTTGTGTTTTGATGACAATATGTGTCATCAACTAGTTGTGATGCAGTTTGTATTTGATGACAATTTGTGTTTTGATGACAGTTTGTGTTTTTGATGACAATTTGTGTTTTGATAATAGTTTGTGTTTTTTATGACAGTTTGTATTTTGATGACAATTTGTGTTTTGATGATAGTGACTTTGTATTTTTATTGTGTTTTGATGACGTCACCAAAAAAATTTGGCGGGAAAATTTTTTGCTGGTCAATGCTGATCAACACCAGTCAACGACCGTTGACCGGTCAATGGTCAAAATGTATTAGTTTGATTGACTTATGGTGATGTCATCATTATATGGTCATGGTTTTAGAATAAATTTATTGGGCGGCATTTGTCTAATATCACTAGACTTAAAAGGTTATTTAATCTGAACAGGGTTAGTAAAAATAATAATCCTTCTTTCAATTTACAACCTTAACTCTTCTTCAGCCCACTGCCTTCGGCCTTCGGCCTTCGCTCATCCCATTGCCGTCACTCCTCACTAGTGCCGCCACCGTCCAGCCTCCGGCCACCGCCGTCGTCATTCGCCCCACCCTCGTCGCTCAAGTATGTCACTTGTGCAGTTCTTCACCCACTCGTGCAACAGTTCTTCTCTTCTTCCTTTCTTTCCATTCCGAGCACAGTAGCCAACTAACCAAGTGCTTGATTAATGATTTCATTGATTTGAGTTTGCATCTACAATTCTGATTTTAATCGCTTTATTGAATTTTTGAATTGTGAGTCAATTATGATTTTTTTAAATATATGAATCATGTATATAGTAAGTGCGAATGTCAGAATGTGTAATATGTAATAGTGCAATGTATATAATGTAATTAGTGATTGCATAATGTATATATACGATATATGATATGACTGAGTATATGAGTCATAATAGGAGTGAGCAAATGGATATATCCGATCCGGTCCGTTATGTTGGATATCCGGTAAAAAATATTTACAAAACTCATATCCGTATCCGGTTCGTTTCAGACTGGATATCCGTATATATTATCCGGATCGGATGGTTTTTCGACTCGGATATCCAAATTATCCGATTACTAGAAAACCTATTAAAAATTAAATCAAAATATTACTTTTTTCATTCCATCAAAATTAACAATGTGTAAATTGTACACTAAATGTCAAACATCAGCACCATTTGCAAGTCCCTGTAAGTTTTTCAAACAATTAAACTTGTCAACCTTTTCAGATTGAGAACCACGTATATATTATATAACAAGAGGAATTGGCAAGTATATATAAAGTTTTAACTTTAACTTATATAATTAAAATTCAATTCAATGATGAACACTCAGTCTTGACAAAAAATATATTTGATCTGTTTAGTGAGGCGATAATTAGTATATGATTTAGGATTTTAATTTTATAAGAATAATATCAAGGTTATTTTTTATTAAAATGAATAAAATAAGGAATTTTCTATTAGAGAATTGAAGTGGTTTAATTACTTAAAAATATACAAGCTTTATTTGAGATTATCTAAACTAATTAAACATTGTATATTAGTTATAAAAACATATATATATATATTATTAATAGTATCGGATTCCTGGATATCTGATAAGCAAAATATTCCGATCCGTATCCGGTCCAAGTATCCGGAAAAATCACTTGGATCGGATAAAAATTAAACGGATGTTTTCAGATACTGACTTTTAGGATTCGGATTGGCGGGTTATTGGATTGGGTCGGTCGGATCAGATACTTTGCTCACCCTAAGTCATATGACTAATATCGGTTTTTAAATATTTGTTGTTTTGTCATTAATCAATTCTATGCAATTGGATTATCATTTATATCTCTTATACTACACAGGTGCTAAATGATTGATATTTGGAGTCATGTACCTATACATACACCCATTCATCTTGTTCTTTGACCAGGGTATTCAAGTATGAGTATTCGGTGGCCAAGGGTGCTTAATCCCACCAGCTTTCTCAGATCTTAGGGCTTCAGAAGAACCCATTGACAGCTTTACATATCTTCAATGAAGTCAAATCAAAGCACCCTTACTATCAACATAATGGAGGTGTCTATGTGTTATGTCTAAGCAATCCAAGTTTAGTTATACTACATAGTATTACTATATTATGTCACATGTAATGTGTGAAATTAATTAGCAGTGAACCGGGTTCACTTGTGGTTGTAATAGTTGGGCCGGTTTAGCTTAAATTAATTAAGCAACCCCGCTGTCTTATGGGCTCGGTTGGATGGCTTGGTTAATTGGCCTAACTTGTCATTTGCTCCCTCGTGGCCCAATTCCTGGAAGAGGCCCATCTGATGCTCACTTGGACGCGGTTTGACGCGAGGCTTATAAGCCATCTGTTGCAGCTTCTAGGGTTTCACTCGAAGCTTCTCATACCAGCTTACAGAGAAAAAGAGAGGAGAGAAAAGAGAGAAAGGAGAGTTCTGGTGGCGCGTTGGTCTTCTCGGTGGCGCGTGGCTTCTAGGACGACTTCTTGAGTGGTTGAGAAGTCCTTTGACTTTGAGAGAAAGCCAAAGACTCTCGCAATCTTCTTCCTGCTTCTCTTGTCTTCTCTGTTGCGATGTGTTTTCGCTTACGTTTTCTGCTTTGGGTTTTGTCGTTCTTGTGCATGTAAACATGCTTGTAGACTCTTGATCTTCTTAGTGCATCTGGGTGAGTCTCCCCTCCTGAGGCTCCGCAGAGTAGGATTTTATCCCGAACTGCGTCAACAATCTCGCGTGTTCAAACTGTTTTTCGTTTCTTTGTCTTGCGAAGTTCGATTAGCTTGATCTTGTGAACTTGTGAATATGTTGGTTATGTCGGTTTTCAATGTGGTATCAGAACCTTACTCTCTGTTTCCTTGACCGCTTTCGCTGTAAACCCTAATTTTGCTCTTGCATGCGACTTTTGAGGATTTGTGACTACTTGTGTGAAACTGAGAACCTTTTGTTGATTACTTGAGACTGGGTTTGTGAAAGTGTGAAATATTAGGGTTTTCTCAACTATTGCTTATTTTCGGTTATCTCTAAGTGATCTTGAGTTCTTGGTTGGTGTTGGATCTTGAGTTTCTCGTCTGTTATATTCAGGCTCTAGATTCTGTTGTGATTCGGTGGGTTATCTTGTTACTTGACTCTTGTGTGTTGAGCAAGATCTCCTTGTTCCCTGCTTGCTTTTCTTGAATCTAGTTTGTGAAGTTGACCTATTGGGAACTGTGTTGTGACTTGATCTCTCTGTTTTTGTTGAGATCAGTGTGACTCTGCTTAGTTATTTTTCTTGTTTCCATTTATCTTCCTAACCTACTTCTGTGTTGCTTCCAAGAATTATAGATGGCAGAAAACATAAAGTTGAAGCTATTTGATGGCAATTCAGACTATGCAATGTGGAAGGTTAAAATGAAGGCCATTTTAATAAAAGAAAAATGCTACAAGGCAATCTCTGAGGAGTGGCTCATAGGAACCACCAATGCTGAGATGAAAGACATTCAGGACTTAGCTCATTCTGAATCTATGATAAGGTAGGCTGACGACGTGGCTCGTCAGGTTGTAAGTCATACTCAACCTAAGGCTCTCTAGAATGCTTTAGATGAATACTTTTTTAGTTAATGTATCGTCCTTTGTCGGCTTCTCCTCCGTCTTCAATTCTCGAAAAAACGCCTCCTCCTCTTTCATTCTATCGCTCTCGCACAACCAACCCTTACCGGTGGTTGCCAGTTGGGCGACGCAGACTTCTCTATTCGTCCTCCTCAACGTCGTCATCGGCTTCATCGCCTTCTCCTCCATCTAATTCTCGGAAAAACGAGCATCCGTCGCCGTCGGAACATCACCAGATCCACCACCAAAAGCTACCGCAGAGACTCATCTGAGCGCCTTCGCTCTTCTCTCAAGTCATCTCCTTCAATTTCTTCGGCAACTCCTACGAATCATAGTTCGACGAATCCGCTCCGTCGTCGGAGATCATCTGATAATTGCTCTCGTGCTACTGGTAGCCTCTCCTTCGACAACCTTCACAGTCGCATCTCCTCCAACCTCTGACCGGCGATGCAACCGCCTCTCTTCCGATCCCCGACCGGTGCCGCAACCTCTCCTCCAACCGCCAACAATGGCTCCCAACACTGATCCAACCTTTTTTGAATTTTTTTTTCATCTTTTGCTTCTTATTTGAAGAGGAACATAGATCTAAAATAAATTAATGGTTTATCTCATATCTTGATAGAAATTTGGTAGAAAAAACCTAAAACTTTTTTAAACCCCAAATTAATCTTATTTTGGTTGTTTTGAGCGAGGGATAGAGTTGCACCATATTTGGGATGTTGGCGGTGGAGTGGATCCGACTAGTTTTTGGTGGCGTTGGACGACCGGGTGTGGTGGATGGCCATGCCTTTGTGCATGTGTGTGAAAACCAGAGGCTTGATTTGAAAGATTGACCCAATTTATGAAAATATGGATGGGGGAATTTGTGAAAATATGGTTGTTGCGGAGTTTTGGATGGGAAATTTTGCTTTAGTTGACAAGATGTGTTTGTTCTTCTGGCAATTTAGTTTTGCATATATGAGGAAGAAGATGAGAGAAAGAAGGAAAAAATAAATAATTCTTACATTAATGATTATTGTTTCCCAAAAGAAAAAAATGAAATTACATATCTATCCTTTCACTTTATTGAAAGTGTAAAAAAAATTCTTATACGAAGTGTAGATGTACATTTCTCCCTCTGTTTGGGTGTAAAAGAATTTGAGGAGATGAAAGAAGTGTTGAATTTGAGGAATAAGATTCTTTTGAAGAAATGTTGATTGGTTTGATGTGTTGTTTTCTTGGTTATGAAGTTGCCTCAACTTCAACTCTCTAACATAACTCTATAGATAGGGTGACTCATATTCGATGGCCTGAGTTTTGAGAGATGGTTTGATCTACAGGCAAAGAAAATTCTGAGAGATGGTTTTCGTGTTTATAGAGTCAATGAAATATAAATCTATTTGACATTGGCTATCAATGTAACATCCCAGGCCAAGCTACCCCAGCCACTAAGCCGCCCAGCCATCCAACGGTGCTGGCGTCGGTACTGGTGCCGGCCTGGTTGTCCAAGGGCATGCAGCCCACACACCCAACCCTTCCCCCATTTAAATGGGTAGGTTGTTGCCACGGGGATCGAACCCGGGACCTTTAGATACAAGGGCAATGCCTTACCACTTGTATCACCAATTGCGCTGCAACATAATTGGTGATACAAGTGTAAGGCAGGGGGGGGGGGCCCTTGTATCTAAAGGTCTCGGGTTCGATCCCCGTGGGCAACAACCTATCCATTTAAATGGGGGAAGGGTTGGGTGTGTGGGCTGTAGCCCTTGGACAACCAGACGGTACCAGTACCGGCGCCGGCACCGTTGGGTGGCTGGGCGGCTTGGTGGCTGGGGTAGCTTGGCCTGGGATTTACAAAAAAGTACACTTTGAATGAGAGGGGCTCCGACCTTATCGGGCCAGCCATTTCTCTATCCATGGGCCGCAGCCCATGTACCCCAACCAAATCCCCATGGCTGGGAGGTTGTTCGCAAGGCTCGAACTCGAGACCTCACGCTTTAACAAAGGCCTAACGCCCACTTGTACCAATTGTGCTGTAACACCCCCAAAACTTAACCCTTTTGGAAAGTTATTACCGCCAGTGACCCCAATGTTCCTTACCGAGATCACCCAAGGCTTTACCAATTAAACACAATTTATGAAATGCAATTGATACACAATGATCAAGCATTAAATTCCAAAACATAACATTGTCAAGGAAACAAGAGTTACGGGATTACAACCCAATCCCGAATAGGTCAAAACATAGTTTAAACCAAACACAGCGCAAGACTAAGAAAGTACATTACAAACGGAGTTATTGTCCAAAGGATCATAACCTGATTAAAGAAATAATTAAAATATTAAAAAACCACCGTCGACTCCATAGTCCTTCTAATCTTCTGAGCTACTTCTTAACTGATGTGCCGAATCGAACGGATGACACCAGCCAACCATGCAAGGGAAAATATTGGTTGGTTAGTCTAAATGAATAGACTAGCAAGGGAACAAAGCAGAATGGTTCGAAGTAGTTGTATTAGGTTAGACTCTTCGTCCCTCGAATAATAATCGAGTACGCTTGTCAATCACCATACTCCTACTGGAATAAACAAGAGGTATGCACAAGAGAAGATTCTGGAAGACTGAATCTTCACAGAAATCGACTCGAAAGAAGACTCCAACTGAAATGAGTCTTTAAGGAAGAATGATAAATCTGGAATATTACAGAATCATACAACAATGATTTAAAACTGACTGAGATGCTTCGGTTCACGACCAACCTCATCGCCTACAGCGAATCCAGATGGGAAAGAGAACGTACTACATTCGAGTCAAGACGAGTTTTCCTAGCTGCACTGAACTTAGCTGCACTACTCGCCCAAGGTGTATTAATTATGTGCGTCAAGGTAGCACTTATCTGATTTATGTTTCAAAAACACACATCACGTTATAGACTTTTACATGTGTACCCCACCAATGGGACGACAATCTTAGTATACGTTTCGTCGAGAGTGACGTATACCGAAAGGTTTGTGACACCAGCTAAGTGTCCTGTCTCTACACACATGTGTAAGAGACCGATCATGATCATAGAATAGTACTAGATGGGGACGAGCCATCCCGATACCAGATTATAAAGAAACGACTAGACAGAGTCCGAGTAACGTCCTATTAACAGTGCTAACTAAACAGTTACAGCACAATAACAGTTACAGGATAAATCCAATAAAGGCCCGAAAGGCGATCACAGATAATAGCGTTGTTCTAACAGATATACAACCTATTATATGATTTTCAAAAACAGTTTATCAAAACGTTTCCAGACAAACAGAATATTCATTCCAAATTAATTACTCAGATAAACTACTGATAATTAATGTAAATATGGAACGAATGAGCAAGAGCGAACCGCCACTTGCCTTACTCCGCAGAATAGTCTAAAGACGTCACTGGATTCCGGGCTTGACACGGTATAGTTCCGACAGCACACAAAACCTTCGAGTCGACCATAAAAGGAACCCTAAGTTAGATCCGACATAAACAGTACGAATCTAAACACGGCGAAAGAACACGAAAGGAAAGACGTCACGACGACAACCGACCAAGCCAAAGCCACGAAGGCATTCTGGGCACTGGCGGCGGTCGCCGTGAAGAACACGGCCGACTGAAACGAGAGAAAACTCACCCCAAAACACGAGCGGTTCGGCCTCCTTCGACTTGCTTTGGCTCTAACCTCCAAGGCTAACCAAAAGCTTCACAAAGGCACTCAGGAACCACACCAAAGCAACACCGGCGAGACCTTCGAATTCCGACGAAAACACAACTCCGGCGAGAGGCGAATTTGGCAGCGATTCGGGGTTGTAGATGACCCAAACCCCTGCCCAAGCTCGTCTATTTATAGGCAAACCCCAAGGAGTGATCTGCAAACCCTTAGACGCGGCAAACGACGCAACGGCGTGCCTCAAACGACGCCGGCGACCGGCGGGCAATGCCCACTGGACAATCACGGCGGTCGCCGTAATTTTGCCTGCGGCGGGCACGTGGCGGTCACCGTAAATGCGGCGGTCGCCGTCGCTAGGCCTGTCGCGGCCAGCTAGAAGCTGACACGTTGACTTCTCGGGCCCAACCACGGCGGTCGCCGTTTCTGAACGGCGGTCGCCGTTTCCCCCTTTTCCCGCCCATTCGGCTTTGAACGAGCTTGACGATAAACCGGGATAAAAATTATCGTACGCGAACGACAATTTAAAATTCAAGGCACCTTGTCTGTATATTATTTTTATTTCACTGAGAAAAATATTACAGATATAGAGTACATTACAGAATGTCTCAAACTCTCTGTATTAAATCCGACGTACGCAACGGGTACTCGGG